>CM036561.1:101001250-103447500 GCA_020745775.1 Theristicus caerulescens | reverse complement strand
GAGTTTAAAAACAAAGTTTGGGAAGCTCTCCAGGTTGTCCTTTTTGGGGATGCACACTGTTGTCTTGCACAAAAACTAATCCTGACACAGCTTTCCTTTTATTAATCATATCAGAAGAGCTGCCAGAGAGTGACAGCTCTTAGCCAGCACCACCCTACTGTGGTTCAAAGATCTGAACTGTTTCAGCAACCTCCATATGGAGGGGTTAAAAGCACATTAAAAAATACTTTGTGTTGCCCTGTCCTACGACTTGCATTAAAAGTCTTAAGAAGTTTAAAATCATAAAGCAGGAGAAAAGGAACTAACACATTTGATAGTTTAAAACTGTACCCTACCCTGCTGAATAATCAAAGCCGGTATTGAACAGGAAATGTAGTTTAATTTTATAGACTTACGTTCTTTTGGTTGGTTGGTGTTTTTAAGAAAGAGGAAGATATTTCTGTAGAGGGATTATAACCTGGGGAAAACAATTCTGATTTTTTTTTGTGTGCACTGAATTAATTTATTTGCATATTATATAGCAACAGTTTTAAGAACCCATCTTTTCTAATAAGAAGTCATTCCCATTATCTGAAGCATGCATATGATCTGTCACCTCTGCGGACTCAGTCCTGCAAGGCATTGAGGGACAATTTTTTCAGGGGTAGAGAGGCATCTAATAACGTTTCAAAACAGTTGCAAGTGCTATACTATTAATTTTAATAGGGCACAGGTGCTTATATGTTTTGTAAGGTCCTGAAGAAGCCGATGGATTTAGGAGCCTAAAGCAGAGCATAGGCTGACTTTAGGTGTCTGTATACAAAACTGCCATCGTGGATCATCCAGCCCAGGAGACACGCTCCCTGGGCGCTACGGCGCTGTTTCTGTGCTTGCCAGAGCCATCCCTCAGTGAGCAGCTACGTATGGGGTACCTAGGAATCGTTCAGGAGCCAGTGCCCAGGCTTTGCCCATTCCTACCGGCTCCAGCAAAACCGAGCTTAGCACTGCTTTCTTTACAAGATGTCCTCATGGTGGTGTCAGTTCCCATCTTTCATAGGATAGCCTACAAGTTAGGGTGTCTCTCCTAGAGGTGGGAAACGTGCGTTTAACACTTTCCTCCTCCCAAAGCTGTGCAAAGTCATGGCTCTCTTCTCTCTAAAAAGTGCCCTGGTCACCAGGCTGTGGGATGAGATCATCCCTACCCCTCCTTTGGGGGTTTTATCCCATTGCAGAAAGGAACCAAACTATCACAGGGTCAAAAGGAGAAGAAACGAATGAGCTTGACTTCGTGAAAGGTGCTTGAAACAATAAACTGGGAGGGGGCAGTGCACTGCTTCCAGGATTATATACTTTACCTATCTATAATGGCTGCGTAACGCAAAATACGTCACTGGCCCGGGGAGGAGTCCCTTAGCCCAGGTGATGGTGCGTGCCACTGGGGCATGCTCTGCACGCTGACCCTTTTTCTGGCCTCGGCATCCGTGAGCCTTTCCGTAATGCTGCACAGCTTCACTGGAGTGGATGGAGGGTGTTGCAACTATTAACATGAAGGCACTAACAAACATCTCTTATGGATTTTAGCCTTGAGTAGCTGAATCATTAGGTACCTACGTAATGTAAGAAATTCATCCCAGAGTGCCCAAAGCTCCCACTGAAGTTACTGGGCTCACACTCGGCAGCATCAGCGCCAAAACAATGTAGGTGCCTTTTTCTGGAAAGGAAATATATCCCTAACATAAAGGTCAAATGGCACTTATAACAACATTAATAATTGAAGAGCATCGTGCTATTGAATTCTAGGAATGATTAGACCTGTTTGGCAATACTGTTCAGTTGCTTTTACAACAGAAATATGCTGTTTACCTACTGAGAGATTCATAAGGAAAAAATCCAATCCATATCAACGAGTAAGATATTTTCCTTACCAAAGATATTGATTTAAATATTGACGTCGCTGCTGGAGGGATATTTCACTCCATGCTGCAGATACTCATTGTCAAGTGACATGTGTTTCATGTACTAATAAAAATGTGATTTCTGGCCCAGTAATCTTATCTGGATGATTCTGACTTTTTGCATTCGGCTTGGTCTGAAGCAGTTGTCCTTTCTAAAATTGAATACTTATTTTCTTCTGTGTGTCAATGCACTTCGCTCCATGTGAATTACTTGCAACTAAGATCAAAACAAACAAACGTTAAAAAACCCCCACACACAGCTCCTTTGTCCTATTAGTTCGTTTTCCTTTCAATCTTTCAGCAATGGGTTTAGGCTCTGCAAGACAGAAGTTCTTTATTTAGCAACAGAAAAGGTGCCGCCGCAGAACCTGTTACAGCTTGTCAGAAAACCAGCCTGAGTGTGTTCTGGGACAAGGACTGTCTTTTTATTACGGGGTTATACAACAGCTCTCACATTGGCTTGCTGACCCCGATCAGGCCTGGCGATAGTAATAATGATAACAATAGCTTACGCCACCGAAGAGCAACCCAATGCTCAGGAGGGCTGCGATAGCTCCCCTCACAGAGCAGAGGTGCCAGCTCCCCCTTGTGCAAAGTACCAGCCCAGAAGGGGGAAAAAAAAAGAGGAAAAATCCCAACCCCCTGTAGCCCCCAACTTATAGATGTGATGATTTATTTCATTGGAGCATTGTATCCACGAAGCAGGGGATGCTGCTGAGCAGTTTCACTGATGCTAAAACTCTCGTTACTGGACAGCCGGTCCTCCCCGAGGAGCCTGGACCCGCGCGTGTGTAGAATCGCACACTAAGAATGAAACCGCTGTGGAGGGCAGCCGGGCGTGCTGCTGCCACGCAGCTCGGTGGCACCGAGGCCCCGTGGGACTGGGAGCACGAGGTGGCGGGTAACGACCTGACCGCTTGTGGTCCCTCCCTCTTTCTCTTACACACCATCAGGACAAGATGAAAACGTGAGGCATTGGTAACACTCACACATCAGCTCTTTGGCCTCTTTGGGAATCACCCCAGCTCCCTGCAAGTGAGATAACAAGAAAATAGAGTCATTTTCAGAGGGGAATTGCATGCAAAAGATTGCTTCTGGTCTGAAATTCCTGAGGTCAGCTGTGCCCGTAGCTTCTAGGCACTAGCACTATCCCTTTCACAGCAGAGGACTGCTGGTGTCTGAATGCAAGAAGACAGGCTTTGCCTGGGAAAAGTCTCCCTGTAAATCTTTCCCTTGGAAACCCAGAATTTCAGGTCGTGCCTATGGATCCAAGGCCTTTGTTCAGCTCTTGACCCGTCGGGACAGAGAGAGGGGCAGAGGCGTACGCTCCTGGAGGTTATCTGCAGCCAAGAAGGGGCAAAGCTGGCAGAAAGGCAAAATCTCAGACCCTGTTAGTAAGGCACTTCTCTGCCTGGCCTCTGCTAAGGGGATTCTGTGGCGCTGTGACGAGAAGCTGTTTATTTTGGGAGAAACAGGGGGACTTTGGGTCACTTGCAGTTTTTTTTTTTTCTGGAGTGAATTTACAGCAAACATGAGAACTGGAACTATGGTGTAAATTCGCCTTATATTTTACTAGAGGTTACTTAGCTTGCTTACACCCCTTTCCGTCTACTTGCACACAAGGAATTTGCCTTTTTCTTTGACCACAATGTTTTAACTGAAATTTTGGGGTAAACAAACGTGCCAAGTCTTTATTAACCCCAGCAGTGTAATTTCTCATTACAAGACTGTGATTCAGAGGAAACAGCACTGCTAAAACAGCTACCGAGTCCCAGCAAAAATGACAGTTTTCCTCAATCAGTTCCTTTTGTGACCTTGATCTGAACCTTAATCTGTTTTAGCAAAATTCTTTTTATTAGCCATTCATACTTAATCATACTGCTAATTTTCCTGTTTTTAAACTATCAATTTAAGGCTGCTTTTTCATGTAACTAATCAAGGCTGATGTATGTTATTTTGGCTATGATTTCTAATAATTATTCTTAAGAGTTTTTTAAGTCCGCGCTTTCCATAGATAACTGTCAAAATTGTAGATGGAGGCAGAACGGCTTGTTTCTGTGATATTGCACATACAAGTCTGCTTTCTTATCTTTAGTGAAAATAACCATTACAAGCATTGTACAGAGGATCCGAGCCTCATCTTCTTTTCTTTCCTTACATCAGCAGTTGCTTTTCATTAGTAGTATTATTGCAGACAAGCAGCATTGGAGGGAAGAAGGGGTTTCAGGATCAGGCTCCATTTGAGATATTTAGAATAAAAAAATAAACATACTTGCAGCTGTCTCATAAAGACTGTAAACTCTTGTAGCTAGTGACTAGTGATTTTTCTTTGCCTATGATATTACAGAACAGATTGTGTTACTATACTTATCTCTACCTTTACAAACAAATACACCAGGAAAATATGTCGAGCAGAAGAAACCACGCTTGTTATCAAATGCTTAGCTGCACCGACTACAGGTTTTTGTACTTTTTTTGGCAAAAGCTTCAAAACATATTGTGGCTTGGTTAAGCTCCGAATTCTTTACAGTGTAAAGGGAGCCTTTTTGTGTCCGTAGTACGCGCTCAGCTCTCCACCGAAGGCAGCAGTTTGCTGCTGTTATTTGTCATTCGTACGGCTGCCGCACAGAGATCGCAATCCCTTGTCCTGGGCTTTGTACCCACCGGAGACGCTTCTTCCCCCACCGAACTGATTAACATCACGGCGGGGCTGTGATCTTAACAGCCTGGCACTTCTGATTAGGTTTTTGTTGGAAGTTTGCGGAGCTGAGCAAGTAGCGGGGGCTTTGTGCGTGTGCAGCGGGGTGGTTGCGGGGGGTCGGATGCAGCTCCCCCGGTTAGAGGTGCCGTTGGAGCAGCACTTGGGGAGAAACTTCACAAGCGTTTTCCAGCCGAAACCTCTGGCTCTGTGCTCAGTGGGACTCTGTCAAGCGACGCGCTAACGTTTCGGTAGGGAGTGAAGCAGATTTCTTAATTGCAAGCGAACTAAGTCTGACAGATAGGATTTTCTACTCTGAAGAGGGAGGAAAGCCAGAAACTTGATATCTTCCTGTTGGTTTGGGTTTTTTTTGTGGGCTTTTTTTTGTGGAAGATGCTCAGATGTCTTGGTAATGGGTTCCCCTGCCAGATGGAAGGCAATGGCTGGAAGAGTAGATGAACAAAGACTCTTCACAATCTTTTTCCCTAATTAAATCCTTTTTTCTGTAAAAGTGCAATATTTTCCCCACCAGATTGAAGGGATTGCCATGTATGATTGTTTAAACAGCTACAGGTTAATTGTGTTATATGTATCTGTAGAAAAATTAATGCTATATGCAAAAATGGATGAAAGTGCTCAAATAGCCCACTAATTAACTCAGCCCTATAGTTAGCAGGGTTGGCATTAGAGGAAAGAATAATGCCTGTTCAATCCGAAACCTTCCCTCCCTCCCCATCCATTTTATCTCTTCTTGTCACTTCCTATTAGCTGATCATGACATCTTATCTTTTTCCTGAAGGGTGGGCCAGAAGATTACTTTGGAGCTCATGTAAGTGACACTCTAAGGATTGGCCGGCAGCGGGTTCAGCGGCCCCAGCCCCTGGAGCCACGGGATGTCATCCCCGTGACATGCCTGGAAACCCCAGCTCATCCCTCAGCTGTCCGGTTACAGCAGCATCTCCGTCATGTTGCACTTCAAGTCTGTCACTGGCATGGGTTCGCGCTCCTCACCCGGGAACCCTTCTCTTTTTCGCTGAGGACCGTAGTTTTATTTTTATCGCAGAGTCCTTCACATCAGTGGTGGTGATGGTTTCTTTTGCAAGATGGGTTTCTGCCATAGGAAGGGTTGGCTGGGGATCATACAGCAAATGTGCACGCATGTGCTAAGAGAGGAGCTGCACACGAAAGCCTCCTAGACAGCATTTGAAATGTATTTATTTTTCAGTGGTTTTGAAAGATTTTGGGCTGATAGCTCTGGACACCAGCTCTGGTCTCTGCGCTTTCTCTTTCACATCACTCTGTGGGAAGCAGTTTTTGGGAGAGCTCTGCCTGCCCGGAAGGGTGGGGCTGTCCCGGCAGCTTTGCCCCATGCCGGCCACCTGGTCCCTAGAGCCCAGGATGCTCCCGGTGCGGGGGCACAGCCAGAGCGCTCCCACCAGCTGTAGCCAGACATTATGGCTCGTGCTGGAGGGACTCGGTGCCGGCACCGTAATTGCAGGCTAGCTAGATTTTTGCTGTGGTATTACAAATTCCCCCAGGGAAGCCCACAGCTATGACCATTTACATGGTAACGTTGTCAGGCATGAGTCATTTTCTTCCCTCTCTCCCTTTCTGTCTCTGTTTCTCCTCTCACACACGCACACTCACAAATGCAAGCACAAATCAACAAACTGGTAAATAAAATTTAAATGATGCTTTAGTGCATTTTCAGCTCCTTTCTTCTGGCTGAGTGTACAGTTTGATGTACTTTTTTTTTTTTTGCTAGAAAATGTAGCACAAAACGTATGGGCTATGTGAATGTTGATGCTGGAATGATGACTCTTGTGTCTTCTGCTTCCTATTATGTTTTTTTACCGGGTTACCTTTAAGAGTACTTCAACTAAAAAATTAATCAGTAAAAGTAATCCTTAAAAGAGAAATCTTTGTCAATACAATAAAACAGGAGACTTGCAAAGCGAGTGACAGGGTCACTGTTTAAGAAGCTGTTTCAGCTAACTCCTTCCTTCATACTCCAACTCTGCTAAGCTTATTGCCGCCCTTTGCTTACACATCTGGCTAAATGCAGTGTGTATAGCATCATTGGACCGGCTACATTATCGTAATTCCCATGAGTAAGTACTTGCAGGTTTGGTGTCCTTGGCTCTGAATTCCTCTGTGAAGCAACTTTCTCGTGTACTCTGAAATGTTCACTTCGGTGCTTTAAAAAAAAAAATAGAGCATCCACTAAAATAAAGTTAGGATAATCACCGCAAAGTTGTGGGTGCCTGGATTAAGGTTGCTTTTGCAAGACAAACGTGGCAGGTTTGTGCACGCATCCTGGTCATCCTGAGGAACATTGCGCAGGGGATCGCTGCCGAACCACACACTCTGTCTGAAGCGGGAATGGATTTGATTTCCCCCCTCTCCTCCTCTTTTGTCACTCTCTCTCCAGCGTGATGCATGAGACGGGGTTTGTGACACCAGTGCTGTGTTGTCACCTAACAGGCAGGGTGAAAGGGCACTACTGTAAAACACAGCAGGGCTCAGCTTAGGTGATCCTGGGGAGCGTCAAAATGGAGGATGGAGGTAGAGGAAAAAGTAGGTAAATTTGTGTATCACAGTGGGTGTCTGGATGAAAATTTTGGATGCAGTGACCAGATCTGCGTGGCCAAATCTGTGCCGAAGACACTGCTGGGGATATGTAACCGTGAGTTTGGTGGTGAGGCCTCAGGTTTTGCATTTTGTTAGATTTACATTTGCAGATTGAGCAGAGAGTGAATAATTTATGGTGGTGACCACTTAGATCCCATATGTCTTTTTTTTATAAAGCAGTATGGGTTTTTTTAATACACAAAAGGGAACAGACACGGGAGCTGAACTTTCTTTATCTTATTCAAGCAAAGAATACTTAAAAATGCTTAAGGTAAAGGGAGCCATTTCTAGACACTTGGTATCTGCACAAAACTTCGCTAGTCAGCATCACTCCGTTTTTGCGATGAAAAATAAATCCAGAGTGGTTGCACAGCATCACACACAAGAAGAAATGACAAGACTTTTACACTGGTCTCAGTAAGAGAGCACCCTTTAGTGTAGTTGTAAAGTTTAGTGAAAACCTATTTCTGTCCATTGTTTAAAAATGCATATTTAAATAAATGACTGCTCAATTCCCATCTGACAGTATATAAATGGTAGTCTTGATGTCACAGGCAAATTTTTGTAGGTGGTTAGCACTGTTGTTGCTGGGACATTACATTGGAAATATTCTATTGTGTATTTTATTTTGCCGTGAGAAAAATGAAATCCTCGCGTACTAGGAGTTCACATGTCCCTTTAAGTCTTAAAATATGTTAATTTTACATGCCAAAGTCTTAAGAAGTGTTTGACTGCCCATGGCTTTTGTGTGCATCTCCAGATGGCAGATGCCATTTTGTGTTTCACATTAATTGAGTAAATTTCCTTGCTCTTTGTACATATTGCAGAGGAAGCCATTCTCTGCTTTCAATAGGACAGAACAGCTCTTTGGCATCAAACCCTTCTGGTCTGGTGGTACTAAAACTGTTTTAAGGTGGAATTCTGAGAACAAGCTGTTGGCAATACAGTTTTCCTCTATTGTAGATGAAAGTCAGACGTTTAACAGTTATCTTAGAAATATCTTGAGGGTTTTTCCTGGTGAATTGTGAAACAAATCAGTTAGGATAACCTCAGGGGCTGAAGACATAATAAGATATATGTTTTTTCAATATTCATTTAGCTAAAGGGAAAAAAAAATCTTTCATCTTGGAGGGCATTGTTTTTCATTAATTTTTTACCAGTTCTGTTTTTTCCCCTCTCACTTTCTAGATAATTAAAAAAAAAGAAGTCTCAGGGCCTTTAAAATCCTTCACTTTGCCCAAACATTAGTGTATTTGTAGAAATTTGCAATACTGCTTTTTTGGGCAGAAACAGCAAAAGAGGGTGTGACAGGGCCACCGCAAGAAACACCCGCGGTGCCATAGGCAGTCCAGTGCTGGGAAGCAGTGACGGCAGCCCCACCGCTGCCTCCAGGCACCCTCGCATGCCTTCTCCAGCACAAAGCCCATGGGGTCCCTGCTGCACCCAGCCCCGTCGAGCACCGCTCGCCCGAGCCACCCACCAGGTCACCCCCACCAGGGAGTGGGCACAGCGGGTGCCACCGCAGCTGCTTCTGCCCTAAATGCTTGATCACAGTCAAAAAACTTCCAGGCAGAATCGTATCAACGTACTGGGGGGAAGAAAGGGGACAGAGCGAAAATAAAGTTTGCGTAAGAGACTGTATGGCAGTTTTTCCATTGATCTCAGTGGAGCAAGGATTCCCCCTGTGTGCTAACATCTTAACAGGAACCATAGCACTTCTTTCAAAAATGTCTTCAGCTGGTACGAGGGCATTTTTGAGATTGAAAGCTGTGGTGCTCAGGATAAAAAGGCATAGGGGTTGTACAGCTAAGCATGACCTAAGTCCAGATGAATTTCTATATGGGGGTTATAGCATTTATAAATTTCTGGTGTTTGTGAGAAGGAGAATTTATGCACAGCAGTGCTTTAGAAGTGGCTTAACATGTTTTTACACCGAGATAAAATGAGTCCAGCAATGAGATTTTAAATCACCCTTTTTAATTTTTTCTGTGTGTTCACTCTTCCAAACTCCCTGTAGAAGGGAGGCAAAACAAATATCCTGTCTGTTTGAAAAAGAATATAGAAGACAGAAGTTAATGCTCATCAAAGAAACCAAGATTATATGTCATGTTATTAATCAGATTTTTATCATGGTAAGTGGTGTCCAGATATAGTTGAAGTGGGCAGTGTACATAATAACATAATTATGGGTGTTAGAGTGACGTAACAGCAGCAGGAGCTCGGCTCCTGACTCCTTTGTTTTCCATTCACACCCACCATGATCTACTGCTATATTTAGTTGTTTTTCACAGTGCTACCTAATACTGTCATCCCAAGTATTTTTTTTTAAGTAAAAACATAAAGATAAGACCGTATTGATTTTCCATGGAAGCCCAAACACTGGAATCTTTTCTTGCAGATGATAATTCAAACTGCGGGGAGGGTGGGGTTCTTTTGTTTTGGTTTGGTTTTTTTTTTTTTGTAGATTATTGTCATCTTTTGTGTGTGAAATGCAATTGCAGTCGGGGCAGAGCGGCAGCTGGTGGGAACCGTCCCAGTTCCACTGCCTTCTGCGGGCTGGAACTATCTGTGTCGGCTGAGGAGCTGCTCCAGACAATTTAAGGCAAGCTCATGGAGCGTGAAAGAACTGAGATTATTATATAACTAAGTGGTGTTTGGGGATTTAAATAAAGGAAGTTTTGACTGCTGAATTGCTGCACTTTAACAGTTCTCAGTCTATCATTTTTGGCACAGCTTGTTTGCATGGGCTTGCAGTTCCAAAGACACCTGAAAACCACCCGCGTCCATCTCAGGTAGTGCTGGCACACTGTAGGGCAGCAAAGCTCAGACCCTGGGAGGCGTTTGCAGCAGGAGCATTGCATTCTGCTCACACCCCATCCTAACCTAACTTCCCATGCCCAGAAGTTAGGCATTGCGATTCTCCCACAAGAAAAGATCTCATTTTCAAAATACAGCTTTTGTGGTGAGATACACCTGCTGTGGTGAACTAATTATTGGGATGTGGGGCTGTGTGACAGCTGTGGGCATTTTGCTTTGGCCCACAACAAGAAAAAAAGAGGTTTAATGCCTCCTGGAGCACTGATTTTTCCATCTATGTCCTCGTTATCACAGAACTGGCTCCTGAATTAAAGCAAAGGCTTTGTCAAACACCACCAAATCAAGTACGCTGCGAGTGAAGCTTGCAATGCGAACATCAGAAATGTCTTCTGTGTTTAGCAGTATAGGAAAGTGTGATGCTGTTATAAAGACGCTGTCAGGAGTCCCAGACTAGATGAAGCCACAAGTCCAAGAGCCCTGGAAGGGTGTTGCTTGCCAGCTTTACAATAGGTTTATTCAGCAGGAGTCAGCAGGGTTGCCTATCTGTGTTCCCATAGTCAAAGCTCATTCATTCTGTGCAACATAGATCAGCTCTGGTGCAACTATTGATATCTGTAGAGCACTTGCCCTACTGCTGTGATTTAAAAAAAAAAAAATCAACGCTGTAGTTACAAAGCATTACTGGACTCTATGTTGTATTTACCTCAACATCGCAGCTCCCTCTTTCTTTCCTTGAGTACACGTACTATGTCTTACCCAAAGCAGTGTGAACATGTGAACAAAGACGGAGAGGGGTCTGCATAGGAAGAGCTTTCAAAAATTACACGCTCTTCCCAAGATCTTTTAAAAAATATTTTAACCGCAGACAAACAAATCTCCTCTCCTCAGTCTCAGCCTCGTTCTTTGCATAAATTCAGTGACACTGCACTGAGGATCCAGGTCATTCAATATTTATTTTGATTTTAAATGATTCCAGAAAAAATAAAACACTGTCTATCCTTGCCTTCTCCTGGACCTGTTTTGATCACCTCAGCTCTATGTAGGAAAGTGGTTGCACTATATGACCAAGTCACTGTGTGCTTGGGTATGTTTTGGAACTGCTCGCAATGGTCCACCACGGTTTTTGAGAGAGAGATGAACGATGCCATGGGGAGACACCCGGACTGAGGCTGCCAAGGTGCAAGACAAGGGGATCACCTGTAGCCAGCCACATAGAAGGCAACTAATGCATCGAATAACAGTAGCACAGACAACTGAGCTTTGTCTACTGCCAAGACAAGCACTTCTGCTAATGAGATCAATGCAGTCTTCCATATGTAATAAGGCTTATGCTCAGCTTGATGAAGGTGAAGACAGAAATT
This sequence comes from Theristicus caerulescens, assembly GCA_020745775.1. Classification (NCBI taxonomy): domain Eukaryota; kingdom Metazoa; phylum Chordata; class Aves; order Pelecaniformes; family Threskiornithidae; genus Theristicus; species Theristicus caerulescens. The sequence continues at coordinate 103,436,059 of CM036561.1, read as the reverse complement.
CCTAAAAAGCCCGATTTTAATAGCCGTGTTCAGGCAGAACTCCCTGTTGCCTCATTGGGCAGTGCAAAAAGGCTTAGAGCATAAGACAGGAGATTAGGATCTTGGACAGAGGAATTCTCTTCATCACTTTGCACGGCATATGGCAGACCACTGCCTCAGTTTCCCTGACTTCATAGCGTTGCTTTCTTTCCCCAGAAAGAGTTGTCTGAGTGCATTCAGAAGCATGAATAAGGTTCTCATATGCCGCAATGCTTAAAGCTGGAGAAATGCCTATAAATATGTAAATGAGAGTTTTGCTTTATCCTGGGAAGGGCTGGAACTTTCCTCAGGAGACTTTCTCTGACTTCAGGACTGGTTTCAGTAAGTACCCTTGGCAATGCAAAATGGAAGTGCTTGAATAAATGAACTGGAAGATGTACATGTAGCTCCTGCCACTCCCCAAATACCTTACCCGGCTCTGAATGCAACACAGGTTTTAATCATGGAGCAACAGATGATTGATGGATGATTAATAGCTAATTTGCGAGATTCATTTAACTTCATTTTACTTATACACCGTATGTAGAATTAGTTAAGGCTTGTACAGGAAAGGAAGTGATGAGCCATTGTTCCCATTAAATTATAATGACAGCCTTCCTCATCACTGTATATTTATTATGTAAGAAAAGGAAATGTCTAGTAAAAATCTGTATAGGTTAATAACACCTTCATAATATAGTCCCTCTTTTCTATTGACTTGAATAGCCCTCCTACTGACTTTTACTGGATTATTAGAGTTAATTACATCAATTGCAATATAATTGATTCTTAAATACTATGTAGGAACCTCATACAATTATGGAAAAACAAAAGTCATCTAGACATCTCCGATCAGAAAAGATTTGGAATTCCTGCACATTTAATTCCTGATAATCACCAGTCAGTTTGGACATTAAGATTGCAGGGTTTCTTGTTTTCTTTCTGTTAGGTTTTGACAGAATTGATAGTTTTACAACATTTAACTCAGTGTGCATGGAAATATAAGATTAAAGAGACGAATGCAATTTGCTAAAATCGTTACTTCGTCTCCTAAAAGTGAAATGTATTACCTGCCTGTCTGTATTAAAATACAACTTATGCTCACACATGCATGCTCAAGAGGAAAAAAAAAAAAGAAATATGTATTTATCATTCAAGGTTGAAGTCCTTTATCCACAGGTGCAAGCGTTCCTACAGATCTTGCTTGCTGAAGTCACCAAGGGCCTTCAATGTAATGACATGAAGCAGAGTTGAACACTGATCTCCAGAGGGTAGAAGATCTATGCATTATTTCACTGACTAACTTTGACATAAAAACGGTTTCTAAAGGATGGTCCTGTATTCTAGATAAAGATTACAAACCATTCAAAAGAAGGTGCTTTAAGAGAAACCCTCTGAGGCATGCTACAACATTATTAAGCAGCAGTTCGACTTTAAAGCCAGTCAGACATAACATTTTTTGTGAGTCTGTTCTTGGTCAGAGTCCCCTGTGGTAGCAGTGCAGGAGATGTTAGTCATTTTATTTTTTTTTTTAGTTGGCTTTGTTACGGTTCTCCAGTGGCCTTCTAGGAGCTGTGCAGCATTTTGTGAGAGTGAGTTTGCTTTGTGTTTGTGGCTAGATTGTGGAGCTAAAGTCTTCACAAGGTCCATTCGACACTCTTTATGTTGCTCCATTAAATGTCCCCGAGTCAATTCAGTTGGTGTGGGGATATCACTTCAGAGTTCCAGCTAAGCAATATGTGCAAGTTATTATTATGCGAAATAGTAACTTCTGTTACAGTTATTATTTTTAGTATTATTATTAATATTTTTGCTTTACAGCTTAATGCACACACTTAACCACACTGCAGCAGCTGGCTATCAAAGGCTTCCCTGAGGAAAAATTAAGCACTTAGAGCAATAAATTATGAAAAGACTACGTCTAAGGGCACCATCCACCTTGTTCTCACACCCGCTTTAAGTGTTAAATAAATCATAACATCCTGTTCATCGTGCCGTCAGTAGGGGTTAAATAAGTCACTGTAAATGAGCTCCAAATCATAGGACGTAGCTGGCTTCCAAGTTTTTTGTTTGCAAGGAGAAACAGCTCCAGGCCTTTTGATAGTTCGGGTCTTTAAGGAAAGCCTTTTTTCCATTCCAACTACTTCCTGTTAATGTGGAAATGAGAGGAAATGAGCATTAAGCAGAAGGATGGGCCCACCCTTTTCCAGTCGTGTGCCTAATTTGTCAGGTGCAATATTGGCACCTGGAGGCTTGTTTTGGCTCCTATTACATCCTTGCTGGGGAAATATCAGAATACTTGTAACTAGCGGCATAGGACTTCAAAGCGTTTTTGTTATAGGGAGAAAGAAGAAAGGCTGCCGTCATTAGAAAAGGCAGAATTGAATGGCCCGGTTTGTTTGCTAAGTGTAAGGGTTATAAACAGCAATAAATTAAAAAAAGAAGAGAAAAAGTATGTGACATTTCATTCTAAACCTACCTGTGACCGTTAAGCGTGTAAGGAGGTACACCCCGTAAAATTGCCTCTTGGAACTATACATGCCTTGAATGTGTTCTTCGTACTTCTGAATCATATAAAATACCTCATTGCTGAGGAGCTGTCGACATGTATGTGCATTTCAGTAGGAGGCATAAGTGTTTTGTGGTAAAACAATTTATGGCCTTTGAAATACAAAGATGGCAAAGCTGTAAGGGGCTCTGGATCTTAGATCAAAATCTGCAGGCTTTGGTGCCAGAGCCTGCCTGGTGTCTTTACTTTATGCTAAACACCTCAGTCATACTTTCTCCTGTGGGACCTTTCTTGGATTAAGGAACTGCCCCAGATGAGTAAGAGTGGCCATGCTTGGCCAGTATATTAGTGATGCATCTCTCTGGCCGAATCTGTAGAAAAAAATGTATTTAAGGCTCCGGTAATGGAAAGAATGAGACTGAAGTAGAACTTATTCCCCAGTAGTGTCCTGAACTGTGAAGTGACTAGGATTGGTTTGGAGTTTTAGAACTGATTAACGTTTCAGACCAAACTAACCATTCATGTGCCACTTTTTTCAGTCATGAATTACAATTAATTAGCCTTTTGGGGTGGGAGGAGGGGAGACAGTGTAGCTAATTATTATTTCATTCAGGTAAACCATGGTGAATCAAGCCATGAGTGATATATACAGATCTGCAACTGTTTTGAGAGCAAATCCATTCAGATCAGTGAAATGAGATAACAGATTTGGGAAATCCAGCTGCTGTGCAGATGTTGGCTGGAATTTTCCAGGGAAAAGCAGTTATGCCATTTTTCGTGCCTGATTCTGCATCCCTTGCTCAGGAGGAGGTCTCTCTTGCTGGGGGGCAAGTTACTGCAGAGCAAGCAAACCCCATGCTGAGGAATCATCAGTGGGTTTGGGATTCACTGACCTCTTTCTCCCAGGTTAGTTCAATCTGTACCTGGGTTAGATGGAAGACTTGAGGTCAGGCATCCACAGCGAGCTCTTCCCTGTGAGCAGGCAATATACTGGGCCTCATTTCAGCCATCCTGGACTTGCAAGCGGTCTCAGTTTGACTGTAGAAGATGGCTGTGTGTTTTGGAGTGACTGTTTTTTTCTTCACCTGAGCATTGCCAGGTGATCAATCGTTTGATTGAAGGGCACTGTCTTTTGCAGCCACCAAAGATTTCTTTTTTATGCTTCTCTGACTTACCCGAGGCATTAGACCGGTAGAGGAGACAAAAGAGTCACTTGATGGCAGTTCTATCTTGGTGCTCAGGGCACTTCACCACCTTTTTTTGTCAGAGCCAGTGATTCCTGGCTTTTATCTTCTTGAGAGTGTGCCGACTGACCTCCTGTCCAAATCCCACCAAGGTGAGGCTTCTTTGTCATAGAATCATAGAATCATAGAATGGTTTGGGTTGGAAGGGACCTTTAAAGGTCATCTAGTCCAACCCCCCTGCAATGAGCAGGGACATCTTCAACCAGATCAGGTTGCCCAGAGCCCCGTCCAACCTGACCTTGAATGTTTCCAGGGATGGGGCATCTACCACCTCTCTGGGCAACCTGTTCCAGTGTTTCACCACCCTCATTGTAAAAAAATTTCTTCCTTATATCTAGTCTAAATCTACCCTCTTTTAGTTTAAAACCATTACCCCTTGTCCTATTGCAAGAGGCCCTACTAAAAAGTTTGTCCCCATCTTTCTTATAAGCTCTCTTTAAGTATTGAAAGGCTGCAGTAAGATCTCCCCAGAGCCTTCTCTTCTCCAGGCTGAACAACCCCAACTCTCTCAGCCTGTCCTCATAGGAGAGGTGTTCCAGCCCTCTGATCATTTTGTCTAGGGAAAGAAATCTGAGGTGGATATGCATGCAACAGCAGTAGTACATATTGTGTGATGGCTTCAATGTGAGGGCTCTGCAGCAAGGACAATTTAGTTTAAACTATTCAGCAGCCATTTAAACTCAGCCCAAGGATTTTGCACTGAAGTGGCTGAGGATCGCTCGTGTGATGTGTCCTGCTGACTCAGCGGTGAGGGTGGGGGATCTTGAGCCATAGGAGAAGTACAAAAGTGTTTGGAGGCAAGAAAAGTGTTTAATAATCCTTTACTCCCACCCCCAGAGACATTTCTGCTGATTGTGGCCTATTATATGGTAAACTGCAGAACTACAAAAAGCCAGAAGAACTGAAATAGGGGCAAGGATTGTTCTATATATGCTTATTTTCCTCTAGTAATGTTCCCTATTCTCCATTATCCCAGGGACACCAGGAACGATTAATGCTGCAAGAGACCTGAGTGACCTCTCTGCCTTCACAGATGACCATTATACTGATAGTTCCTGAACCAGTTTGAGGTACGTAGATTGCCAGCATACAGTGGCACTGCATGATCTAGGTAATTGACTTTCTTGCTTTCTAATTTTTGAGCTTAAGTATGTCACCCTCTACAAACCCAGATGTCATGAATTTTGGGGAATAGGTAACTCGTCCTCCTTGCAGATGGGTGAAACAGCCTTGCAGGAAGAATATAGCCTTGCTCTGGTGACATGTTCCACCTCTGAAAGAGATGCAGCTTCTCCCTTTGGTACGTCTCCTGGGATGTCCTTTCCCATTGTGTCAATGATCACATTTCTCTGCAGCTCCAAGGAATGCAAATAAATAAATCAAATAAACAGGCTTTGGGGGGGCAATCCTTGACAGCTACAGCAATTGTCAACTCCTTAAATTCCTCACGTCTGTGAGTTCAGCCGGGATCGGTGTGCTCCTGACATGCCATTTCCACGGCCCAGGAACAGTAGCATTCAGCACTTCCTTTTCCTTTGTTTTAGAGAATTACAGAACAGGTCGTGTGCTGGTGCAAATATAGCCAGTTGCTCTCTACACTGGTATCTTTTGTACCGTATGTATAGCTTTGATAAGCAGCACATGTGTCTGCTTCCCGGCTATACAGTGTTTCCACTCTGATCTCAGGAGTGTAGTTAAATCAATATATCCTTTGTGATGTGCAGATGGAAATAATCTCCAGAAAGATGCATTTCTGAGCTTTGCCCAGTACGTATTTATTTGAGAGGTACAGCTGGTTTGTGGAAAGGTACAATCCAAGACCATATGGGAGCACAGTGCTAACCCTGCTCAAGCAGCTTTACACTGCTCTCGTGGCCCCCCCATGACCATCAGCGGGGCCTCTGGGAGGCTCCTTTGATGTGAAGGGAATGGCCAGGCAGGGTGTTGCTTGGCCCCCGAGGGGCAGAAAGAGGGGCAGCCTGCCTTTACAGCCCCACGTGCTCTGCCGCTGGCTGCCAAACCCTCCACCACACCTCAGGACCTTGGTAGCTGCCCCAGTATCAGGCTGCCACAAGGTGCTCTTCAGTCCAGCTCCAAACTGGGGCAGGTGCAGACAGGCTATTTCCATCCTAGAATGGCCTAGGTAAGGTTTGCTGATGTACTTCTGTCTGCTACTGCTAGTTAATGGACCTAAATCCAAATTTCAGATCTGTAACCAGGCGCAAATCTCAATGTCCCCATATTCCATGACTGCTTGGGGTAACACTTCGGTTCAGGTTCAGTGTCCAAAGGTCTCTGACAGGCTCTAAGCTTCCCACCCTATGATGGAAGAGAATTACATTTCTGATAGTTTTGCCCAATTCAAGCCCCTCTGGATGCTAAATGGGTAACACACATCTAGTAAACTCATATTGGCAATGTAAAAACACTTTTGTTTCCTCAAAGGCTTGCACTATAAAAAATGACATGATGATTTGAATCAGAATATGTGAGAATCTAGCAAATCAGTCACACCTGTAAAAACACAGGTTCAATATCAATACCTGCATCATTAATGACATGCTACTAATAAAATACTGTACGGGTGAGATTCAACTAACCAAAGAAGAGAGACAGGCATTTTTTGGTGGGATTCGTCTCAGCTGTTAGGATGAGGCGAATGGTGCCCCATTTTCTCTCCGTGGGTCACGCAGTGAACCCAGGGCAGGGAGCGCTGTACTTGGGGTACATCATGGCGGCTGTAGGGGAGCAGTTGGGTGGTTACAGGCGCCTTGACCTGTCAGCCCCCTCCGCGGGGAGGAGAGCACCCGACTGACAAACCGCACAGTGGATGCGGCTGCTGTGGCCGTTTGCTAAGGAAACTCACGTCTGTTCGCACAGGTTTATTCACAGATGTTTTAAAATATAATTCTCTTGTGCAAGTCAGGCTGTGAACACCTGAGTTTTTGGTTCCTCCTGGAGCAGTTTCACAGGGAACTTGTGCTTTCTTTCCCGGGTGGACGTTTTGCATAGGGAAACACACATCTAGTTTTACAACCCAAACCCCTCATTCCTGTACATACTCAGATGTTCAAGCGGATTGTTCTCCGTGAATAAAAACTGTTATGATTTCAGCTCACAGGTAGATACTGGAAGCAGCTCTGGAAAGCTCCCTTCTGCCCATTTCATTTGGACAAATGCTTCCGGAATAGTCTTTTCTCTGTCTCGTCCTGCTCTGATCACTGTCTTCATGTTATCAAGGGCTAATTTTGAACTGAGTCACAAATACTTTCAAAGTAGAAGAGCCCATTGCTGTGTGCTGGAGTCAGCTGGGAGCTGCTCCTCCTCAGCAGTGAGGCCCAGCGCTGCCGTTTCCCTCCCCAGGGAGGGCAGTGCAGGCCACCGGGAGCCTTGGGGCCGCCATTTTGTGCCATGACAGGGGCCTGTGAGGCGATGCTCTCTCCCCTACAACATGCTTCGGTTGTTGTGTTTGTATCTACAACTTTCATTGTAGGATCCCTCAGTTATCCCCTGCAGACCTTATGGGGAGTGTCTTTTGCTGTGTGAGGAGCCCCTCGGCCCCCTGAGAGGAGGAGCACACATGGCAGCAGGGGCCCTGGCAGTGACTCCTGAAACGCCGTGTGCCCTTGGGCAGGACGGTCCCCGTTGCACAGGCAAGCACGCTGTTGTGTGGCATGGTTATGTGGGCTTTCCTAAGGTCAGGTATCAGTCAGCAGCAGGGTCTGGCATCCCTTCACAGCTCTGCTGTTTGTAATATGTATTATCAGCACTGCGATAATGCTCGAAAATGGCTGCTTCTTTCTGAATAAAAGGAAAGTCGCTGCTCGTATCTCAAGGATAAAAGCCTGTCTGGCTGGAAATCCGTGCAGGGTGCTGAAAACGGGCAGAGCAGCTGAGCCAAGCACAGCGCTCTGTGTCCCCAGAGAGCAGCACTTCAGTTCCCCGGGGCAGAGGCTGCTGCTTTGGCACCGAGCGAGATGGACCTCCCCTTCCCCTCGCCATCGCAAGCAGAAGCGGAAAACCTGACCCGCTCTCCAGCATGAGACCGCCTGGGCTAGCCAAACGCTGCAGAGCCTGGTCCTGGCTGACCGCGTTGATAACCAGCCGTATGTCTTGTTTTCACACCCTTACTATTGATTTGTCAGCTCTGCCTCCTCTACTGGTCCAGCACCCCAAGTCCTCTTCCTTCACCTGCATTTATTTGGCCTTCCTGAAACTTGTGGTCCTATTCTCTGCATATAACCTGTGATGCAGCAGCAGGAGATTTCAGGAGGTTTTTCAGGAGGTCTTCAGGAGGTTTTAGGATGAGGGTAGTGGAGTGATGCTGTTGCAGGACAGCCCGGGAGGAAAGGTGCCTGAGAGAACTCGGGTTTCTGACCCAAAAGGAGAAGGAAACACAGCAAATCCTGTCTGTTTTCATGGTGAAAAGGGACAGTGTGAAATGGTAATGTTTTTGTTCTGTTGCCAACGTGTGAATTTTGCAAAATGTGAGGCCTGTGCTCTGAAAGGTATTCAGTGTCCTTCAAGATACCATTTCAGTGAGCTCACCCCCCAGGACCATGTCCTCACTGAAACTGCATCCGTGCATGCACACTGCCCCAGCACAAATCAAAAATCCTTCCTTTTAACAAATTCATAGAGCCTCACAAAAACCTATGGGAATATCTGGTTTTGCATGCAAATATTTACCAAGTAAAAATGGATACTTTTCCACAGCTCCTAGTCCTAGGCTTCTTCTGCGGAGAAACTGCCAACTGTACATGCATGCTGGTTTGGCACCGGGACAGCACATTCCCTAGAGAGTAGAACGAAACCACAAGCTCCTTTCGCTTGTGAACCCCTTTCCGCAGAGCAGGTGAAAGCATGCTAAACTCACCCTTGCCTCCTAGCCTGGCTGTTTTCTAAATGTCATTTGAAAGTCTCGCCCCCTCCTCCCTCCTCCCCCAGTCCCCAGTTTTATCCCTCTTTCAGGAGGCAGCCATCAGCAACAAAACCACAATGCGGGGCTTGGCTGGCTGCGTGCATTCAGCAGCTGCTCTGTTCCAAGTTCTGGGCAAGCCACAGCTATCCAGATTCCCACTTGTCCTATGTCTTCTGCCTCAGTTGCAGTACAGCATCTTGAGCTAGAAGGACCACTAATTGACCAGCTTGGACGGGTTGCCAGCACTGCGGTACAGTCAGCCTGCTGTCCCCAGTTGTCTGTGCCTTTCCCCCCTTCGCTACACTTCCAGCCCTTCCTGATCCAAAGCTTGTGACATCTTCCAAGTCCTTCTTACATTCAAGACTCTAATTCGGCATGTGGTATGCTGTGCTTTTCCAGCAGGCTGCTCTTTGTCATTATCTCTCCACCCAAGTGAATGTTCAGGACGGGTATGTTCTTTCTTCAGTTATTGCAGAGAACTAAAATGTAAGCAATAAACGCTAAAGCCAGATTTTTCTAATACACAACATCAAGCAAAATCTTTGTGTTCTCATGTAATTATTCCAAAAGAGTTACAAGCCCGGAAATAAAAATACAATCCTCTGTCTTACAATATGAAGCAGTGTTTTCTTACAGGATAAGGTAAGAATGTGATTTAAGTTTGCTTTAGCTCATTTCTTCAGTGTGTTGTGCTGACATGATTGTTCAAAGAAATTGTGCTTTTGGAAGGAAAAGGTTAAAGTTTGCTACTGATATTCATCAGGAGATGGATATTTAATCTTTAATCTCTTGTTCTAGGCCCCTACTTCGGATCAACTCATTATCCCGAATAAACGATGTGTCATTCCCATTATTTATGTTTCACTGCAGCCAAAGTATCTGGACCTCGTTTTGGTAAGCACCATTCATTTCGACCCATTCAGTATTAATCTCCCTGCTAACATCTTTCCTGTCCTATGTGCTGTCCCCTATTTGCTTTTATGTTTTCCGCAGAGTGTTTATAAAAGGATAATCTTTTACAAAGCAGACAGAATTTTTGTGTATAAACTGCTCTGTTTGAATGCCTCATTGATATACCATCTAAACTGAAGTGTTCAGCAAGATTAGTGCATCCACTGAGCCACTGAACTGGGTAAAAATATGGGAACTGCTCCTTTCTTTATAGCAAGAGAGGGTAGCTAATGATGCCATCTTCTTTTAAATAGGATACTTTTAGCAGATGGACTCTCAGAATATGAATACATTCCACAAATAAAAAATAATCAACAAAGGACGTAGCTTATTGTGACAAATAAAAGGAGAAAAAGGCACAAAATGCATAGGTTATGTAAAGACCCCGAGCCAGCTTCCATCTTGGTGAAACTGGTGTAAATGCAGAATAATTCAGTCAAAATGATGTGAATTAGTGTTTTTTTACATCATTGTCACTCACATCAGGATGTGGTCCCTTTGTATCATAATTGCTGACGACTTCAGCTAGGATAGGGACTTGCAATGCCTTGAAATGCAAATGATACATTTTTCTCTTTCTCATGCTGATATAAATTTCCAGTGAGAATGTTTTGAGCACGATCCCCTCCTTTTTTCATGAAATAAATAAATAAAGACTGCCTGGCACACATAATGTACACTTATTTCGGCTGTCTCCTTTGCAATGTGTATCTGGTGACATCGGGTGCCACTGACACACCCTCCGAGATGCTGACACTTTATGTTAGAAGAACACAGTATGCAAGTGAATCTGTGCCCATATTCCCACATTTAGATGGGAAAAATCCCAAACAGACATGTGGTAGTATCATTTGAATGGCATAGATTCTTAAATACATTTGTCACTTTGTACACTTGCCAGCTCTTCTTTGAAGATATAAACCACCAAAACACTCCAAATTTTATCCATCATGACTCCGTCAACATGTAGCACTGTTTAGCATGTTATTTTAGTTAAATTGCACTATTGTTGTCCATCTATTATGACATAAACTAGGATTGGTGCCCTTGCATTAAAATGAAATGAAAACTGTAAGAAAGAGTTGGGAAAAAGAAAACATTGAGAAAGTCGTGCCATTCATTCAGCAGCGAAGGAATGTGAGGAGGAATGTTAGAGAGGCAGGAAGCACAAAAGGTATCAGGCACCCCTAGTTCCAGCTTTAAAAGGGACCACTCACATGTTTGTGAGGGGCTGCATGGCTGGGCATGGTTCAGTACCACCTTTGGGCTCTGTGGGTAGGGAGGGATGAGTCCCCTCTGGACGGCTCCCCTTGTCATTTTTAATTCACCTCCCCCACTGATATGACCCAGAGCTGACTTCTAGTAAGAAAACACTGGACATGGCTATTTCTGGAGTCTGTCAACACCACTGCAAGGTTAGTGAGAGCAGTTTGTGGGTTGGGGACAGAGGTAACCCAGCTTACACGCAGCTTACTGAGCTGTCATTGCTCTTTGGAAATAGTCCATGTAATTTAGTACACAGAAGCGATCTCAAGGAAATAATTGCCTGTTCAGTTCTAAGAAGACTGGTCATAAGAAAAGGAGTCTGTCACTTTCTGGTTGCCACTAGCTGAGGTTAAAACTTTCTATTATAGCTGCTGTCCAGTGCCCTGTGCAAGGTGGGTGGGTGGTCTCAACACAGGAGAGAAAAACTCGTCACCATATTTGACACAAATTAGCCTACTTACCCAGGAGGATCAACATTGCACTTGTCTGGAGGGAGCTGCTCTTTCAGTCTTAGGACCAATGCTCTCCAGAGCTCTGTGTTCAGTGGTCAGATCTTTTGCAGAAATGAGTGCTGTTCCCGCTGTCCTGCTTGGGGCCAGGCATCCAACGGTGTGAAACCCAAGAGATTTACTGAGAGACCCCTGACAATTTCTGATGTTTTTCACCAGTGGAGATATGATCTATATTGTAAATAAATAGAGCATTTTTTTCTTCCAAAGGTGATCAGACATGGCCTTCCTGGTCTAAAACTTTTAGTGAAACAGCAGTGCTTGTAAGCATAATTTATTGCCTAGCAGTTTTGTGTGATGAACCACCAGGTTCCTGGAAATCCCACAGGAAAGAACATTTCTGTAGGCATCAAACTCATTGCACAAGTGATACAGAGGTGGCTTGTGTCAGGGCAGGCTGTCCATGGCTCTGGAACGTGTCAGACTTGCTGTAGATGTGCAAGTCAACGGCATGGCGCGTTGCATAGCTCAGACCCAGGCTGTGGCAGCCCTGCCACTTTTGGAGTTATCATGTTGGCAGGTCTCTTTCAGACAGATTTTTCCCAAGCACCAAATTCAAGTCAGTGAAGACCTAATGGAAGAATCTTTGGAAAATATTCCTAAACAATTCTAGGTGCAGCAGCATGGGGACAGCTTTCTAGGTGGTTTATTTGCACTCATTGACCTTAATTAACCTACTTTTCTCACTTATTCTCTGCAGGGGAATCTCTCTCTGCCTGACTATGTGGTGGGACTGGGATAAGTGCAGCAGGTGTTTGGCAGACAAGTCTGTGGCACTAGGTCTGTAGTAGAACAAGAGAGACAGAGGGAGGGTGAGTGAGAGAGGACCGGAGACAGACTAAGAGAGGTTCAGCTGGATCCCAGTAGACCTACTTTCATAGAGATAAGTAAAGCAAAGAGTCAAGGAAGTCATAATAAAAACCCTAGGCTCTCATGCACAGGGTGTCCATGCAGGTTAACATACATAGAAAAATCAGAACGAGCTGGTAATAAGCGTGCAAATATAAGACCGAATAAACATACACTGAAGAGGAGACATGATATGATATGGTACGATACAATATGATATGGTATGATACAATGTGCCTCTTTTGCAGCAAACATTGGACACACCTCCAAGGTGTGGAGGTGATCCTTGTTGGAATAGTCTCTGCCATAAGGAAAGGATCATGCCCAGCACCAAGATACTCTGGTGGTGTACCTGCATCCCCCCTGCATCTCTCTCGCTGCTGGCTAAACACCTCCACGCTGTCAGGGAGGAGAACGAACAACCAATGTGGGTGGGCTAAGCCCGTTTTTTCCACAGGGTCCCTGTCATGACTGTACAAGGAGATGGGATGTCCATGTGGAGGCTGCGTGTCACCCTCCTTTTTGTAATGTATGGTTGTGGATAGCAGGAGACAGACCTGGCTGTCACTAATGGAGATTACTGAAAGTGCTCATTGCTCCTAATCTGGGTATACACTCACATAAATGCTAAGCAATGCCTTGTTTTGATCCTGATCTGTACTGGCATCCCTGGTACTACTCTGTGAGTTGTATTGATGGTCAGGATGAGGCAGTTCCCACATCACTCTTTCCACACATCTAGTCCTAAACATGCAAAGGTGTAGGCAATACATGGGGGAAAGGGAAGGAAGAGAGGATGCTGGAGTGACAGTGGATCGTAAAAGAACCAGGCTATCCCATCTCCTCTGAGGCATGAAACCTGTCAGAAGATAGTGTATTTTTAGGAGCTGACTGCAGACACTGAAGCAGTATATCTTGTTGGTATAAGGGCATGGAGATCTAGGCACTAACACAATTAATACCATGTCTCAACAAAAGGGATTTCCCACATTTATATTGCTCAGAAATAGCTTTCCATAAATTTGATGTGAGTACTTGGCAAACGAAGCAGCCATCAAATACCAATAAAAATATGTTTGTGATACCTCCAATATACACCTAAAGAACCAGAGAATATTAATATTCTAGAAGGACTCTTCAGGTACCCATAAAAATCAGATGTTACGGAGACTCTGTCAAGGTTGAGAGGTTCAAACCTTAACCCGACGTAAAACTTGCATTGTAAAATTTCTTTCATATTGTGTAAAATCAGGATTTCACACTAGCAGCATGGTTGAAATGAGTGCTGACGGACCAGGTGGCTCCAGCATGCCAGGGATGTATTTGCTGTAGCAAGCACATGTGGGAATCCTTTCCCTGTGGATTGGTCCAGGCTTTCGGAAGTGAAGGGTCAAGTCCCTCTGGCTCCCGGCACATGGGGCAGCCTGCCTAGCTCTGAGAGTCAGGAGGTATCCTGAGGGGAGAGGGGTGCAGGCTTTCGTTGTATGCATGAGGTGGTGCAAGGTGTTGCCATGCACCCAGGGAAATCTCTTTAAATAGAGTTCCTCATAAGACACCATTTTTAGCTCCTCAGGCAGGGTGGCTCCATTTGAGAGTCCAGGGGCTAACGAGTGCAACTCCTTTTAGGGATCACCAGAGCGGAGAGGCTGCACTGGCTTCTACATCAGGATTGCGCTTTACTCTTATCCCCTTTTCTCTGCCCCCCAGTCCCTCTATAAATGAAAAGAAACTAAGCTCTTCCGGGGGTCCTGCCTGGGATAACCAGCCCTGACCACTTCACTTTAAGAGAATAATTGAGAATGTTTCCTACAGATGCTGTCTGAGCACACAGAAATGCCAGAGTGATAGACACAGCTTAAATCCCTAGACTGCCAGACAGATAAAGATGGTCTGTCCCAAAATCTGCCTATCCAGTGTATCGCCATGTCAAACTGAAGCAGAAACCTCTCACACGTCATCACTTCTGTTAGCTTAAGTCCAGATCCTTGCACCTTTACTCATGGTTAGTAATGCCTTACTGCACAAGCAGTGCTAGTGACTTCTCCTGGAAGAAGAAGCTATTTAAACCTGCAACTGGAATCTAAGTGTTAAAGCTGCAACAATTTCTTAGCTATGTTTAAGGCAGCACTACATTGTATTTTTAATTAATTTAGGAATCAAATTCAGTAAAAGAGAATTTTACTTTTTACCTAGCTGTCTCTTCCTATGGCTATTAGTACTTTGAGGGCCAGATAAATAAATATGAATGTGCTAATAGCTCTTTTTATTGCCCTCACCAAACAATCCTGTTAGGGCTGGAAGGCAAGGTTTTAAATCCAGAACAGACAGTTGTAATTGTGCTGCCTTATGTACATAGTCCAGGCCACTCATTTTGCACCCACCATTTCACTTCATGGTATCATTTCACTTATGGGGACATTTCTACACATTTGAATACAACCCTACACAAAGTGTTTTGCCAAGTGAGGTTTTTTGGACCTCATTTGGAAAGCCCCCAAAGATCTGGCTTTCGGGTTTTTTCCAAGTTCAGAAAAAATTTCTGATGAAAGCTAAATCAGTTAACACCAAATTGGGTTGATAGGAGGATCCTTGTCTTCTCAGCTAACAGTATGAAACCAGATAAAGGGGTTGATTTGACAGCTGAATAGATTTCCAAAGAGAGGTCATTTTCTCCCATGACCAAATAATATGATAGAGATATGCAAGGGTATGTGTGTGCCTTTCAACAGCAGGCAGAGTCCAAGAGCTTACTTATCTCTAAACGGTTTCTCTGGTGTCTAAAATAAAGAATGCAGAGTTTCTGAACAATCAGGGAGCAGGTGCTTTTTCTGTTTTGCCTTGAGTGACCAACCACACCAGAAGAACCTGGGGCCTTGTTCTCAGTAGTGCTGTGTGTTTTCGTTAGGAACCAAAACACTGCAGCTTTCAGAAAATCTTCAGCACCATGAAAGACTGAGCCTTTACAGTTTAACAGGGCAATCTTCATAGTGCCTCCATACAATGTTCCACTGACCACCTCATATTGAATTCCACCGTCGTTGAAATGTCTTGATGCACTATTGTTCTTCTGGAGTTGTCATTGTCTTTATGGAAGTCTACGGGGGAAAGAAATTGGATGGTATATCTCTTAGGCACAAATGTTGGCTCCTTTGCACCAGTTGATGTGGAGAAAGTCTCTGGTTCTTCCAGACTGTTAGTTTGTTTTCAAAGGACCTGATGACTGTACTATTTATTTACTATTTCCATTTTTATGGCAACGTTGGAATATTCTCTCACTCTTTTTTTTCTTCAGCAGCCATACATATGGAAGAAGAGTTCTTGGACTGTATTTCTGCCATGGTGATCTCTTTCTTCTGTTTTTGCTTCCTCCTCTTCCCCATGTCCTTTTCGGCAGATAAGAAGTTTTTGCACATTGCACATCACCTAACCAACAGTGGTGGCTTTAGGTCTGGATGTGGAGGCTATGACCTACCAAGGCTGAATTTCTTGAGTACCTCAGCCTTTTTTAAGGAATTAAGTAGGCTAACATTCACTGGGGGAGAGGGAGGTGAAAGGCAGTTGATTAGTAGTGGGATACAAAGTTGTTTAGCTCTAAATTGGCAGTGGTAGCAACTGTTAGCTATTTGCATCTGAAGGTTGTTGCTGGGCTGTTTGAAACAAGCTTGCGGTTTCCATCCAGTTCCTTGTGAAAAGCAGCACCACTACATTCAGTATCACTTTTTTCATTCCCTCACACAACATCAACAAAAAGATAGATGGTCATTTTTCTGATCCAGCTTTTGGTAGTTAGTGAGAGTTCTGCCATGAGTTTCAGTGGCTCTGGCTCACACCCGAGTAGACAAGGAGCCTGAACTTCCCAAGAGCCAGGGAGCAACCTCTAGGGTCAGGGGCAATGCATGACACAAATCATTGCACCGCTCCTATCTGTATTCTGCGTAACAACCTCAGTGGTTTTTGATCCAGCTCTGGTGTTCATTTTAAACAAGTTAATAGTTGCTGGAAATTCATTTTCTAGTGGGTTACTCACAGTTAACAAATTTCTGAATAGCGGGAGAGCCAAACATAACAAAATAGTCCTTTCTCATAGAGACACATTTTCATACCCATCGACAGCAAAACTATTACAGAATTCCATGGACAAAAACCAGGAAGGTAGAACAAGAAACGTAACCTTCTGATTTATGAGTGGAACTGTATCTTCTTTAAAAAGGTGTCACTTCTGATGCTTTACTTTGAAACTGAAGGCAGTGTTTTAACACAGCTTGCATAATGTCTTCATATATTTTTATGCTGTGCCATTACAGGACTTTGCTGTGATGGCTAACTCCTCTGGCTGAAATTGTTGACCTACACACTTTTTAAAGAGTACCTCATTTCTTCTACTAGGATTAATCAGGAGCTTTTCTGCACACTATAAAGTTTTGCTACATCCCTATGCCTTTTGCAGAAATTAACTACTTAACATAGATTACCACCACTGACAGTGTGCAAGTTATTGAAGTAAATAACTAATATGAGGCTGACATAACTGGCGTTATTGTGCTCAACTATATTACCAAATAAAATACAAAAGAGCTGAAACAATCTGGAATGACTGAAGTAGGTAAATGACACCCAGAATTAAGTAGGTGACAAGTGGGAGCAGGTTCTCTCTCTCTCAGTGGGTGGCTGTGTGATTTTGAACACTTGTGTAGCATACTTGTATTGCTGTTTTCTATGGTGCAAATGAAACCGGTGAGACACTGTCTGGCACCTAGGAGAGGAATCAGGGCCTTGTCCCTGCAGGCAGAGCCCTGTTCCACAATGAATTTTACTTTCATTGTGACATTTTGAAGGTACTACATGGTAATGACACATTGCTCCAGTAATTTTTGTACAATGTCTCTATGAGCTCTCCCCATCTGTCATGACAGCATTAGTCTTGGCATCTCTGATGAAAGAATCAAAATTAAAAGGGAGAACAAAAAGTCAATTTTTAATGGGTTCCAAATACCCATATCTTACAAGCGTGAATTAAATATTGCTCTCGACATGCAGCCTTCCAGCCATATTACATGGATAAAAACCTCGAAACTATTTAAAATTAAAAATCCTGTTAAAAGCTTAAATATATATAAAGTAAAATAATATTCAGCTGTTTAACCTGTTGATAGGCTGTCAGCTGTCATTTGATTTGCACCTCATTTGAATTAATAAAAAGTAAACTATAAGCATCATGATTTACAGTAATATAAAAGCTATTACAAAGGACCTTCATCATAAGCTTCTTTGTCATAAAGCTATTGTATCTTACTTTCAATCACTAAACACTGTTAAAAACATTTCCTAATACAATACCACCTGATGCAATATACAAATTCCTTTGCCTCCAAGACTAGCTATCAGGACATGACTTTGAGTCTTTAGAGACAAACTGGAAGTGTCTTCTTGCATAAATACTGTAAAAAAAAAGTATTTTCATGCTGGTGTTCTTTATCTTTTCTTGAAGCTACACATACACCCCCCCCCATCTCCGGTTTGGTCATTTTCACAGGTTGGCTAATCCCTGGCAATCAAGGGCAGTAAAAGTTCCCAAGAGGGCAATGGGACGTATCTCAGAGACAATAGCTACAGGCAGAGGAGGCAAGGGCAGGACTGAGTGCATTCCTGGGCTTAGACCTAGCTCTGGACTCCCAAAGGGATGCTTGGCTCTAGAGCACGACACAGCTTTCAGCTTGCTGTTCACATGTGATGATGGGACCCCACGTGCAAACGACGCCTACCACAAATCTGCTCCACAGGTCTGACTCCACAAGTCAGAGGACAGTGCACCTCATCATCTTGCTCAGGAAGCAATGACAGTCTTATCCCATGTTTTCTCCATGGCATCCATAAAAACTGAGGGCAGTGATCAAAGAGGGTAGAATGGCAAGGGAGTGGAATGCTATGCCACTAATGTGTCCCGACTGCAGTGTCTCTCCCATCAGGAGGCAGAGGACCAGTGGTGCCAGAGCTCCTGTCAAGGGCGGCAAGAAGCATGGGCAGGCAGCCTGAGAGGAAGCTCTCTGAGCACCCAGCCCATAATGCCCTGGGAGACACCTCCAGTTCTAAGCACTTGAGAGAGTCCCACAGGCTGCCCAGATGAGGAGCTCCCTGGGGCCCGGTATGTACAGGCTATATGTACAGGCATGGGCCCATGGAGGCAACTTACACAGCCTAAACATGGGCTGTCGGCACCCACAGCCAGAGGTACAGGCTATATTTGACACTGGAGTGGTTAAGGATGGAGGGCAGAGGTGCCTGGCAGAGGAGGGCTGCTGCATGACTTAAGACCATTGGACTACCGTTTCCCTCATGTTCTTTTAAAAACTGGGGCAATGCACACTTTTAACAAAAAGAGATGGTCCAGAGCCTGGAAATGAGGCTAAGAAAATTGCTAGCCCTCACTTCTCTTCACTGTATTTCTACAGACGTTCCTCCAAGCGCACTCTTTGCTTTTCAGCTGCCTTCAGGGCCAGGCTACAACCTGGCCTGTGTTCTTTGTTTTTAATGTTTCTTTGGGTTTCCTAGGTCATGGCTCACAGAGGGCCTTTAGGTGTCTTTAAGTTAAATGGACTCAGCTTGACTTTGGATGGCAACAGGAAAAGAGGGATGTCTTCTCAGCACTCTCTAACAAAGCTGTGCTCAATGTGTGCTGGTCCCAGTGAGAAAGCCTGGCCCATATATAAATAAATTCTCTTGCTTTTCACCTCCCAGTGGGGCAAGAAATGCCTGGTGAGCTGCTTACTGTGAGCTGGGTGAGATCAACGGGAACACAGGAAAAAGTCCTACATTTGAGAACAGTTAAGTGTGAGCAAGAGGTTGGACTAAATGTCCTCCTGAGGTCCCCCCCAACTTGAATCATCCTATGATCCTATGAATCTATCCATGTTTGATGGTACCATGGATCAGTACACGTTTGGCACAGTCAAACCGAAGAAAATTATGTCCAAACCCTTTGGGATGCATTTTTGGTCTGGCAATGAAAGTGTGGCTGCTCCAGGACTAGCACAATATCCTGCCTCAAGGTCATGTTGGTGGTCTTTTGCATTCCAAAATTAGCAGTGATTAGTTGATCATTTGCTGCTGGAGGGCAATGTGATTTCTCTGGGGGGAACTCATGACATAAGCCCACAGCCACTGAGACATAAAGGACCTAGTTTTGGCCTCTAGGAATTTTGCTGCGCGCTTAGTGCACCAGGTAGTGGCCGAGCTCCTGTATCACGGCATACTTCAGAATTATTTTTGTAGAATTAAGTGGAATTGTGGTGTGACAGTACCTAAAAATACGGCGGCGGGCTGACACTGAGGAGCACCTCATTGTCTTGCCTGTGAAGTGGTAAGTTTGCTTCCCCTTGGTTTGGCGCTCCCCAAAGCCTCCTGCTTCTTTTCTTGTCTGTCCTCACAAGTCAGAGCATGTCACGTCACAAAACTGATATAGCTGGGTATGCTACTTCAGGGTTTCAGCAGATCCTGTATTTGGAGTAGTTTGAAAAGTGTCTAGTGGCTTTGTCACATGATTTCTCTGTAGTGTGAGACCAGCCGGCAAAGAGCCGTGAGCTCACATGTTTAGATGGCTTAGTTTGTGCACACAGATAACATGAATATCTGCTTGGCAGTGTTTTACAGCAACTGAACATTCCTGACGCTGCCTCTTTTCATCCTTCTGCTCCCCCTTCCTTAACAGCAGAATCAGCAGCTGTAACAACACATGGAGGACACTTGGCAGCTGCAAGACACAGATGCTGAGCACCATAATAAACTTCTCCTGTAGAAGAATATGAGTGCTTTTGCTGGCTGCTTAAAAGTCCTTATTGCTGTCTGACTCACTTGCTCAACAAGCAGTTACAGTGTGCTGATGGCTGTTGGTAATCACTCTTGGGGTTATAAGGGCCAATCTAATTGACCTGCTTAGTCCTTTAGGATGCTGCCATAGCCTAGCTTTAATAATTTGTAAGTGAATTGCATGCTTTCATGGTAGATATTTAAGAGTAAGGTATTGTGCAATGTTTTAGTGGGCCATTGTTTTTATATCTAGAGATAGGCAATAGGCCTGGTTTTGATCACAAGTCACAACAGTGCAAACCAGAAATAACTTCACTGTTGTTAAAGGGGTACAAGCAGTTATAAAACAAATGTGAGTGAGATCAGGGGCTAAGGAGAGCTTTAAATGAAGTTTGCCTTGCCTAGTATGGAAATGTCATATCTTTAATATCTCAGAAACTGGCCTTTGTTGGAATTGGCCTGTGATAAGGATGTGGATAAGGACTCATGGCAGCAGGTTAACATTAGGATGGTAGGAAGGCTCATTTCAGAAAAGCCTTGCAGAAGGGTGTTTTAAGGAGGCATTTGAATTTGCAGAGAATGGCCAACTTGGAAGGTTGTCCTGGAGTTTAAAGAGCACTGGGAAAGAAACCAGAAACAGACGCTTGTGGAGATAAAGGCAGGAACTGGGCAGCAAGTCTGGTACACGGCCAAGACAGAAAGGAGGGATGCTAGAAAGAGGTGGCTGGAGATGCAAGAGAAGAGCTTTAAACACAAGGACCCACAGCTTAATCTCAATGCATAACATGAGGGGAAGTGCTGAAGGAAAACGAGTGAACAGTGGCATGGTCAGTGATGGGGGAATGACGTTTTTGGGCAAAAGTTCCTTCCATCTCTGTCTAAGAAAAACTGAAGTCATAACAATAGCAAAGATATGGCACCAGTGGGAGTGGGAAGTGAAGCACAGGCACAAGGAAAGGTGCAGGGTGAGGTGGATAGGACAGACCTTGTATTCAGTGGAACAGGGCTAAAGGGGGCCCACCTCAAGCACCTGGACACAGGTAAGGAAGTGCTGACAGAATGATGGGGCAGGCTCTCACACTTTTTCTGGGCAACCAGTGTGACTGGGTGGCTCTCTGAAGTACCTGTACACGAAGACATGCGGCATAGTGAACAAACAGGAGGAACTGGAGGTGCATGTGCAGTTACAGGACTGCAACCCCTTTGGAGTGACAGAGATGTGGCAGGATAGCTCACACAACTGGCGTACTGCCTTGGAAGGATACAGGCCCTGAAGGAAGGACAGACTGTCATGATGAGGAGGGGGAGTTGCCCTTTATGTGAGAGAGCAGCAGGGATGCACTGAGCTCTGCCTGGGCATGGGTGATGAACCAGCTGAGAGCTTATGGGACAGGATTAGCAGGCAAACCAACAGGAGCAACATTGTGATGGGTGTCTGCTGCAGACCACATGATCAAGAAGTAGATGAGGCCTTCTTCAGACAACTGTAAGAAAGCTGACTTTTGCAAGCTCTGGTCCTCATGGGAGACTTGACCACCCTGATATCTGCTGGAGAGGCACCACAACAGGGTACAAGCAATCCAGGAGGTTTCTGAAGTGCACTGATGACAACTTCCTGACTCAGGTGATTGAGGAGCTGATGAGGGGAGGCACTCTACTGGACCTCAGACTTAAAAACAAGGAAGAACTGGTCAGGTAGGTGAAGGTTGGAGCAGCCTTGACTGCAATGACCATAAGATGGTAGAGTTCAGGATCCTGAGGGAAGGGACCAACAGCAAAAAGCAGTATTAAAACCCTGGGCTTCAGGAAGCAGAATTTGGCCTGTTCAGGGACCTGCTTTGAAAAATCCTATGGGATACAGCTCTGGAGAGAAGAGGAGTGCAGGAGAATTGATTGATATTCAAGGGTCACCTGTTCAAAAATGGTCTATCCTGACGTGCAGTAAATCAAACAATGGTGGCGTGAGGTTTGCAAGAATGAACTCCTGGTAAAACTCAAACATGGAAAGGAAGCATACAAGAGGTGGAAGCAGGGAGAGGTGACCTATGAGGAATATAGAGACACTGTCTAAGAATGGAGGGTTGGGGTTAGGAAAGCCAAAGCCCCTCCAGAGCTGAATTTGATGAGGGATGTGAAGAGTAAAAAGAAAGGCTCCAGTTCTGGGCTCTCAAGTACAAGGGAGACATAAACATATTGGAACCACTCCAACAAACAGCCAAGATGATTAAGGAACTGGAGTATCTATCATATAGAGGAGAGGCTGAGAGAGCTGGGACTGTTCAGCCCGGAGAAGGCTGTGGGGATTCATATCAATGTGTATAAACACCTGATGGAGGAGAACAGAGAAGATGGAGACAGATGCTTCTCAGTGGTGCCCAGTGACAGGACAAGAAGCAATGGGGACACACTGAAATGCAAGAAAGTCCATTCAAACATAAGAAAAAAACTTGTTTACTGTGAGGGTTGTGGAACACTGGCACAGGTTGCCCAGCAAGGTTTTGGCATGTCTATGGACATATTCAGAAACCAACAGGACATGGTCCTGGGCAACCTGCTCTAGCTGACCGTGCTTTGAGCAGGGGGTTGGACTAGGTCATCTCAAGAGGTCCCTTCCCATCTCAGCAATTCTGTGATGCTGTGAACGTGCTATATACTAAAATGCAGCTCAGGCTAGTGGTAGCTGGTGGGAAACAGTTCCCAAAGGGCACATCTCCATAGTACGTGAGATGTAGTTCCCTGGCAGGGGAGAGGGGTCTAAGAGTGGACAAGGGCACCAGCACAGAATAGGCGGATGCTTCATCTTAGCCAGCGCTAGTGTCACCTTGGCAAGAAGCTACCACCTAATCTATGCCTGAGGAGAAGACTCCTGTTACCACTTCAGTTAGTGCTGTCTCCTTCATAAGACTGACATTCACATAAACATTTTTTAACTGGAAAAGGACAGCCCTATTTCTAGTTTGCAGAGGAGATGTTTTCCTGTGACCTTTTTGCGTCCTTGTATTCTAGCATTTAAAGACAAACAGCTGTCCCAAGCTTCAGTTGAGGAGGAAAAGGAAGACACCATCAAGCACGAATGTTAGTAAGTCACTTTTCCTCTCATTGTCCGGTATATCTAGGATGAATTTTAGCCTTAGAAACAATTGTCTCTCTGATCCCCTTACACTTGATATTATTAACTAGTATTGGACATCAGCATTTAAAAATTCCTTCTCAAAGTATGAGTCTTGTTTCTCTTGATATACATCGGAAACTGATCTGCTTCTTTGGTGGCTGCTTGGTGTCTTGGAAAATAGCCATCAACACTGAATTTAATTTTATGTAACAATTGGTATCCTGTAATTTTATGATATTCAAGGATTCTGGATCTAAATATACTACCTCTAAAATTAATACATTACAAAAAAAAGTCTAGTATTACTCCAAATAAACCACAGATTAGGAACAAGAAAACACTAACCTTCAAATAATAGGACTTAAATACCTGTTTCAGCAGTGCTTTCATGCTGCTTTGCTTGCTTGAAAACATGTGAAGTATTTATTTTTAATTCATATTATCTCATTATTGCAGGTTTCCTTTACAACATGGCTCATTTCAAGCATTAAAAAAAGCCTAGTGATTTTTATCTGAGTTCTAGATTTTCCAGTAGTGATCCGTCACACGTATAGTGCTAGTTAGAACTGATGTAGCAATCTGTTTTTGTTTTTTCTTTCATCATATTGGTAGTCCAGCAGGCAAAATGTATTGTGACAATTGTCTCCAAGATGCAAAGATAAATGTGAAAAGGAGCCAAGGACTATTGTAACAACTAAACTATTGTGTTAGGAAGCTGAAGATGACCACTGAGAACTTCTTACTCCCACTTACATAATGAATGACAGCTTTCCAAAACAAGAACTCACAATCTTTTAGTAAGTAGGCTCTGATTTGACAAATACAGTCTGAGACACATTTTTCTCCATGTAAGTAGCCCCACTGAGGTATCAATGCCATCCACCAGCATTAAGATGCTCACAGGAACACGATCAAAGGCTACAGCAGGAAGAAGTTTGGAAGTTCAGAGGATTTGCTCACCAAAATCAGGTGCTGTGGATATCCCCCCTTTAATTGTTACTGTAATGCATGCTTAGAGCAGTCCTCTGATATCCCTGTTCTTTCCCCTGCTCAGGGGTAGTCCTGTGGGTCTTGTCTAAGCTGACGGGCCCAGGCCATGGCAGGGTGCAGGGTCACAGTCCTTCCTTGTTCAGGGAGTGCTGGCTCTCCAGTCCTGCTGGGCACTCAGACTCCCTCTCCTTTTCTGCAGAGACCTGGGTGCAGCCTGGCAGGGTACCAAGACCTGAAGGAATATTCTGGGTCCTTCAGCTTAGATGCAGCCTTAGGATCTCCTCTATGAGTTAAGTGTCTAGTTTACATTGCATGAATAAAAACTGGTGAGTTGTCCATGCACAGGGAAAATTAATTTAACCCTCTGTGGATTGAAGGTATAATGACCTTTGGGGTCTCATCTTTATTGCCTGTGATCACACAGAGAAGTAAATAAATGAAAATGAAACGTTAGCAATTTTCCAGCCAGGAGAAGAATAACAGGAGGGTGATAGAGACTAAACATGAGGCAGCACTAGTAAAGGAAAACTACAAAGGAAGTCATGAAAGAGGCTGGTGGTATGTACAGAGAGACGGGGCTGAGGAAGGGGTGTTGGTGGATGAGAGACAATAATGAAGGGAAGCTGTTTGATCCCTTGTAGCTCCTGGGTCAGTAGCAGCTGCACCTGCAACACCCGTAGGCTCTCTGTGCGCTGGCCAAGGCAGTGGCTGATAGTATCTGCTGCTGTGCAAACATGGGCTGCCCTTCTCCTGTATATCACTGCATGAATCAAACATCTGGACTGCAGAGATACCTTATTAGCGCTAAAAAACCTTGATTCAATTATACTACAAGATGCACACAAGATGATATCTTTTGCACAGTCCTGCACTGTGAAGGGCTTATAGCAAGTATAGTACTGGGGAAAGGGGTGGAGAGCACGGAAACTCAATTATTCTCTTATTTCCACAGTTGGTCCATAATAGTGCATAAAGGGGGTGGAGGTCGAAGAGTTTGTGTAGCCTAATGCCAGGGATCATTTGAACGATTCCATGTTTTTAAGGTTCTCAGTCCCATTTGCTCCACAAACACTATGTCTGCATAGACAAAAATAAACTAGGGCATGATTTTCAGGCCTGGAGTTTGAAAGTCAGCACTTGGCTACGTGGCCAGAGCTTCTCAATTGTGCATCTGCAGTATCTGCTGGTTTAAAACTCACTTTTCTTTCCTGACATTAGAAAACGGATCAGCAAAACCACCAGCAGTAAGGCTTTTGCAAAGAGCAGGGGTGCGAAGTCAACTGCCTGGGCCAAATTCCACACCAGATAATTCCATTGAGGCGATGGTTTCAATTGGGCATCGTTATCTTCACTTCCTGTCTCATACTGCAGTGCCGTGCTACTGAGCAGCTGCTGATTTCCTCCTCCCCAGGCCTGGCTGCATGTCACGGCGGGGCTGCAACGTCTCCTCCCTGCTCTTTGCTTCGCTCACAGGAGTTGTATGGAAAGGAAGCAAATGATGGAAAGTGCTTTGAATTCCTCTGTTGAAATTTACGTCTTCTAGTGTGATTATTTTTTGCTATTGTGGAGCAAAGTCATATTTTAAAAAACTTTTCTGTTGTTTCTGCAGATCTGTCATCCATTTCCATGGATACATGAGTGTAATAAGGCAGCCAGAAGCTGTCAATTCCAGCCACTCACTGACTGCCCAGTGAGCGGTGAAAAGCTGCTGAAGTCATTAGTACTTTACACTTGAAAATAACACAATAGTTTGAACTTTTCTGGTACTCTTCATTCAGGAATCCCCAGGTCTGGTAAATGAGCCACTACTATAAAACAATTAATTAGGCCTCATAACAGCTTGGTGAGCATATTAGGAGGACGTGGAGGCTGAGAGCACTGAAGTGACCTGTCGAAGGCCACCCCATGAGCTAGTGGCATGGGCAGGAAGGCATTCAGTTCACCCACTCTGGCTTCCAGCTCCCTGGGCTCATCTCTGAATGTAGTAGGCATAGACCACCTGCAAATCAGGTTATGGAAATATACCCGTCCTCATTTGCTTAATGAGAAAGCATCTCTCTCTTTTTTTTCCTCCAGAAAATCCGACACATCTTTGATTTGGTGAGTTTCTTTCTGCTGCAGCAAGTGCCATCAGATAATAGAAGGGCTGCATTCCTGCAGGATATGGCATATGCTAACTGTTCATTGAATGGGTTTCCCTGTCCATCATGTTGAATTCCTCAGTCAAGTTCTTGCTAGTTCTTTTGTAAGGATAAGGCTTCTGCCACTATGACAGGGAGATTATTCCACAAAGATGAGAGATCATGTGTCATTATTATCTCTGAACATGGAGTTATTTTTCTGGACATTTCCAACATGAAATATCTCTTAGTTGTGTTTCAGGGAACAAAGCTAAAGAGAAAAATGGAGGAAGGATTTTTTTAATATAACGTCATTACAGCATGCTCTGGTTTTGCACGTTCTGTTTGTCAGTATAGTCACCCTATTTTTCAGCTTTTAACTTCTGCTCTATGAGGTGACACACATTAAGTGATGATTCTTTCATTCTTGTACCCTTACATAATCCACTGAAATAAACAGATCTTTGCATGTTAAACAACTGTTCAGAGTAATTAAGGCAGGTGGAACTGGGCCCATTATGATTTACCTTCTGTGAATCCTCATTTTCTGTTCCTAAAAGATCCCACAGGTGAGTGACTCTGTGTGTATATGGGAAGATTTAGAGAGTTTTGATAATATGCACTGCTCAAGTAATCCTTAACTCAGCTAACTTGCCATCATGCTTCTCAATTTACCAGCAATACATCTGGAGTTCTTTACAGTCTCTCGTAATTATTATTAACCAAAAGTCAATCCCTGCAAACGCTGCGGGGATTATGTAACTGACTGTCACACACAGCCCACCTGGGTTCAGTGGTTTTGTTTGCATAAGTAAAGATTACAGAGGCAGGCCCAGCAAAACATGATGGCATCACCCAAGTATCCCCAATCCCTCTACACGGTCTCCTTTGAGTCATTCACAGGCATAGTCAATAAAATTGGTCCCAACACAGGTGATAATGGTACCCTACCGTTAGCCTCTTTCCGTTCTCAGAGGAAGCTCTTTATTATGACCCTTTGTCTTCTGTCACATTTCTAATCCTTAACAAAGATTTCATCCCTAGCCCTGTGATTATTTATTTTCCTTAATAGCCTTTTATAAGGGACCTTATCAAAAGCATTTTGAAAATTCAAGTAAATTAATATCTTGCAGATCACCGTTATCTACTGGTTTATTAACTTTTTCCAAAAACAAAATGTTGTGCTTTTCAACATTATTAAATGTCTTGGGGAAGGCACAAAGAAAAAAATTCAGATGTATTTTGACAGCTACTGTGGTGGTTTAGCAGAGCTGTGCTTGGATTAGCGCTGTTCTGTCTGTACTTAAGAACTCTATTTCATTTCCTGGCATCTCTCTCTTCAGGTCAACCACTAGTTCAAGGTGGAAGTGATAAGTCTGCAGCATCTCAAGTGTGCTGGTGTTAGCTCTTGGGAAGTCGAGAGGAAGGAAATAACAGTCCATAAAGTTTTGATTGCTTGGAAAAGAGGAGATGTTTGTTGAAAGTATGAGCAAGGCCAGCTGCAAAGAGTTCAGGAGTGAGCAGCAGTAGTCCTGCATTGGCTGCTCACTCCAGCTATTAATTGACAGCATTTCATATTGGAGACTGAGTAGAGGAAGGCTATTTTTTTCAGGCCTGTTAGGGGGCTATCTTACATCATCCACTTTTTAGTTAGTGGAGGGTTCACTTTAAAGATGGATAGAACAGCATGATCCAGGATGGTGTGGCAGGGAAGGTTTTGGCAAAAATAGTGGCACTGAAGAAGTAAAATAAATGTGCCATGCTCTATTCCTCCCCCAATTTTAAAATATCAGCATTTTGCAAGCAATGGGCCATATGCTCCCAGGGCTTGCAAGCCAAAAAGTATAGCAACTTACTACAAAACCGCTCTCCAAATTCTACACACAAGCCAAAACCTCCTACTTGGTATGCTGCCGTCATGCCAACTTGCAGAACAGAGATTGGGCCTGAGCAAGGAGATCTGCAAAAGAATGGCAGGTTATGAACATGCACACATAAAGGGAGATACAGGCTGTGACTGGCTGGAGCTGGAGTCAGGACACTTGTTCTGCAAACCCAGCTTGGGGAGAGAAAGCAAGATAAATTGTCACTGATAGCAAGCAAATGTTTCCAGACCAGAACGCCCCCTCTCCACAGAGGGAAGGCAGTGAAGTCTCCTTGGGTTGCTCCTGCAGGGCTTTCTATGCAGAGGGAGGAGGAATGTGGACCTGAAATGCTGGCCCAATCCAGTCCATGCTCTGGGAGGAGCATGGCTCTTTGGCATGGACACCATGGCAGGGTGGCTGCAGCGGCTCTGGTCCTGTCCTGTTGGATGGGAACCATCCTGAACACTTATGGTGTTCAGAAATAATTAACTAACACTGAAACCAGGTTTCTGAAGAATACTAGTGCTACCCAAAGATATATAGGTGCTCTTCATCTGTAGCTCACAGGATTGTCTGTCTGTCTGTCTGTCTGAAGCAGTGAAGGAGAGGTCTTTGTTCAAGAATTTTCTGTGTGGCAAAGCAAAGCAAGAGTTAGTCCCATCAATGTCAATATGCTATCAGCAGAAATTTACATTTTACTGTGGAAAGACTAATGATCTACACATGTGCAAGTACTGGGGAATGCCATCCACAGATGATGGACTTCTGGATGTTGTCTGAGACCTCACGGGGCTGTCCATTTCCATGTTCCGTGACCCCTTGGTACAAGGCTCTCCTGTATTTTCCATACTCTTCTATTTCTCCATGACAGAGCATCCAGAGAGTACTTTATATTTCTCCAGGGATAATCCCTGCAATATTTTAGCCATTGGCTAGCTCAGAGCTCTCCCCTTGTCTGGCTGGTACACTATATGCTCTCTGGCAGAGGTTTAAAACAGTACAGATGCTCAACTTTTCTGAACATTTTTGTGGGCTCAATATGATAAAAAAGAGGTAAAGAATGCCTGTTTGAGGACCTGTACTCACCAGTATAAGCAGAGTGAATTGGGGTAATAAAATCACAGGATAAGATGTATGGAGCGGAACATATGCTCTGTCTCCACCAGGAGCGAGCCAACTGCTGCTGGGAGGATGGGGCTGCAAATGGCCTCCGGACCAAACACTTGCTCGATTTGCACGCCTGCACGGCTGCTGGTGGATCCAGCTGCTCCTTCCCCCGGCTGCCTTACACAGCCGTGGGGACGCTCATGCCCAGGCACAGAGGGGCAGAGCAGCTCCTTGGGGACCTGAAAGCAGGCAAGAGAAAAGACCCTGGTCTGTTCAGCCCCACAGCTGTACCAAAGCACTGTAGGTAAAGCTGAGACATAGCAGGCTGGTACTTGAATGAGAAGTTCTGAGAAGTAGCTTATGCCAGAGTGCAGTTTTCTACTTTCAGTAGGTGGTAGTTTCTACTTCTGGTATCGTCCCTTCAAGGCTGGTGGAGGAATTCCCAAAGGTAGTTGTTGGAAGAAGTGATAAAGTCCATTTCCTTTAGTAGGAGTTACATTTAAGGTTCTACTGAATAATGAATTGCACCCTGAATGTGTCATTTTCAACAGGGCAGTCACTTCTCCCCCCCAAGGGAGCAACCAGTGCTGTGCTGTCCAGAGAGGACAGCAGATGTCAGTTACTGTGATTTTATGGGGTTGAGATATAATTATGCTCTTCTTATCAAATCTTAGAGTGAAAGACAAGATGTACTATTTTAAGCATGCAATTTTGGCAATAATAATAATTTTCTCCAGAATGCCTTTTTTTTTTTTTAATGTTGATATGAAATAAACTGTTAAGAGCAATGAGAACATGTATGGAATTTTCTAATCCTAAAATTTATGTTAGTCTATCTTCTGCAACAAGTAATCAAAAGTCTCGTGCAAGAGTACATGAAACAGGATTGCTCTTTTTTATTTCTTGGGAGATGGCCATCATTACATTGGGCCAGAGCTATGAGTCAGGGCTGCTGTTTCCTATCCTGAAGTGAGGAATCTCTCTCAGGAAGTCCTGTGTTGTGCTAGAGATCAGAGCAGGTGATAATGGTCTCATCTGGCTTTGAAATTTATGAGAAGGAGATAGGACATGTAATGGAGTCATTATTTTGTTTTAGTTCGTTCTTCTCATTGCCGCACTTGAACATGTAAAAGCCGTGTGGTGACCAGATGGAAGGAGCAGGGAATGGGGAAGAGCAGTAGGATGGCTTCCCCGTTACTAATAAGAAGATCCTGAATAGAAGAAAAAAATGCTGGGAAAATATGTAAGTAATTTTATCCATACAGATGACTTTAGAAAGAAGTACAGGTTATGAGAATGTAGGCCCTAAACTGAGAGGAGATGGAAAGAGGAGGGAAGGGTTCGAGAATATGGGCTAAAAATAAGAGAAAAAATGAGTGGTTGCATCCCCTAGAACCTGAATCAACTCTATTTATTTGAATTGCTTAATCTGGTAAAACTAAGATGGAAAGGGGATATGATGAGTTTTCATAAAGACATTTAGGAAGTAAACTTCAAAGACAAAAAGAATTAGTTAAAGAATAATACTGGCATGAGATCAAGTGGATGCAAGCCGATTATTAATACATTCAGACTGGAAATTTAGAGAGAGATTTCCATCCATCCGTCCAAGAAGTGATATTCTGGTAATGGGAACAGAGAAATTCACTGTTTTAGGCCGCAGTTGGGTACACTGATGAAAACGATTGTATCGCAGAATTCTTAGGGATAGAAAATGAGGCTTGTGATGTGGATCAGTTGGTATCTAATGTTTAGGTGTCAGCAGCTGAGTTTGAAAAGAGACTTGGTTGTTTATTTGCACCATTGCTTTATTCTATTAATCACATGCTTCAGGACTTTTGTTTGCAGTCTGCGGAGGTCAGTAAGGGTCATTTTTACTTTTCGTTTATGCATTGCTAGACTTCTAGGTTGGTCTCTTTTTCGCCTCTGAACCATGAAAGAGCAGGATGTAGGCTAGGGCCCCTAATCTCTGGATGTATCTCACTCATAAGCTCAAGTTCAAACTGATCACCAGATTTGGGGTAAGGAAGGAATTTCCCTGTTGATCAGATTGTCAGGAACTGCTGCAGAAGAGGGGATTGTCTTCATCTGTCTTAATTTCTTAGGATTTGCAGGAGATTTCACCTAACAGTTTCCTTCTATTACAAGGATTTGGGCTATTGACAATGCATTGGATCTTGCCTTTTTGCTTCCTGGGGCTCATTAAGTTTGCAGCTGCTTTATGATGAAGTGTAAAGTTTGTAACAGACTGTTGGGGAGCATCCTGGGGCCAGTGGTGTGTGGGGACATGTCAGGCAGAATGCATGTGAACTCTCCAGTCTAATCATCTGTGAAAGTCTGCACTTGCTAGCCCAGCTGACCCTTTCTGTCCTTATTTACTACATTCCTTATTCTTTTTTTCAAAAAAAGTGTTTCCAAATGTCAATTTTAATTCAATCTGAAATGATTTGTCTTTCACGATGTGTCAAACTGGCCGATGACTAAAACATCATTGAAAAACCAACCTGGTCACACAGGAGCCCCCTCATACCCTAGGCTCCTCCATGGCCTCGAGGTAGATGTAGGAGCCTGCGGGCAGTGTGCACACAGCAATCCCTTTGGGGCCAGAAGCCAGAAAACAGGCTGGAAAACAGGCTGGAGCTCTACCTCTGTCCTGCCTCACATTAGGCTGGGCAGCCCAGTGGACCGGGTATCTGGGCTTTCCAAACTTTGTCTGCTATAGATCAGAAACGAACTGTCCTGAATTGGGCCAGGGAGGAAGGGAAGCAGCTGTATTTCAGGGCAACACCTTTGAGGGTGATGTAGGTCAGGCATTGCTGCTGGCTTGGGGCTCAGGTGGAAATCACCGTTGGCCCTAAAGCAATGCTCAGGGAGGAACTCAGACCTCCTGCCCACCTAAGGAATGGGGACAGTGCGTTGGGAAGGGGACAAAGTGGGGATTCAGGGAATGGTCAGGCAGCAGGCGGCCCTGCTTTTCTTCTCCTGACACAGCTCTCCCTTGTGGAGCCACTTGCCGCACCAGGTGGCTCTGGCACAAGAAAGCATCACAGAGCTGCTGGAGAACCCTTGCTGATGAATTATTTTGAAGCTACCATTGTGCAGCAGCTTAGCAATTAATCAAGGAGAAAGATGAATCGAAACTACAATGATCTGTAAGATCCCAGTACTCTGCTTTGTAACTTGCACATGCTAAAGACATAAAATGGTTATGATGCCTTCTTCCTTCCTTTCCAGCCTAAAGATAGTAAAAAAATTCCCCCCTTGCATGAAACAGACAAGTAAGCTGCAATGATTCCTGTGGTGCAGTGTTTTAATACGTGCTGTTTAATTATACTTTTATGACTGGGAACAGGTAACAGTGTTCACACTAAAAATATTTAGACATATGGATTCCCCTTGTATTTGGAGTTGTTTTCATCTACCAGACTCATAAAGTACTGAAGCTACATGATAATGCCATATGTATAATAAAAGCACATTTTTCGAAGACTACATAAATGCATACTACTAAAATACAGATATTTTGCTAAGGAAATTAAAAATGAAAGATAGGTTTAAAACATTGTTAAAGACTATAATGGGAATGGCAAGTGGCATAATAGGAATAATGCCATGGGATTATCCTTGGGCAATAGGGAATAACCAGAATGAGATAGTATTAAGGACAATAAGTCCAATCCTGCAGAGCGTGAGCAATCCTGAGAAGTGCTGAGCCTGCTCAGCTCACAGTGAAGTCAGTGGGAGCTGAGAGCATTGAACACCTCCGCAGGATGAGGCCTGAGTCAGGGACTTTCAACCTAAGGCTGTCATTTTTAGCCTGGATTTTTATGAGATGCCAATTCAATTTTTATGAGATGCCAATTTGGATGTCTTAGTGGGACCCTGGCACACTGAGAACCACTCAGAAGAGCAGCCAAATTTTTCCGAGTGGGCCTGATCCACCTGCCACTTATATTGAAGGACAGATCCCCATTGCCCTCCTTGGGGTTTGTTTCTGGCCCTGTTATCAGGAGGCACCCTAAGTGCATTGAAAATTGGCGGAGGGAGGTATGGAAGCAGCACATCTCAAAAAATCCTGTGCTGCTGCTGGCACTCTGGTTAGGTGGAGCCAGCTTAACTCCATTTTCAGTTGTGACATGGCCAAGTTGTGCAAGCGCTTCTGCCCATTTCATTCCTTAGCACAATAAACCCGTATTTTACATGCCTCAGATAGCCAAGGTTACAGAGCTGTAAGGACAGTGGGAGTCACGTATCTTGATTTCAAGCAGTTTCCTTGGATGGAAAAACAACATTTTTGATTCCCTGAGCGGAAAAAACCTGGAAAAGCTATATCCCCCTTTCCCAGAGTCCAAGCAGGATTGTTTTAATAACCTTATTAGCAAGGTCTATGTGAAATACTAGTGACTATGGCCTCGATCCTGCAGTTTTAACACGACTGTCCATGACCCTGTGAAGGTGTGTGTGTGAAGTGTTTGCAGGACTAGGGTCTATGACCCTGGTCTCGCTGAAATCAGCGGGAGAGTTACCAAGTGTTGTTGAGTTTGGGGGTGCAGGATCAACCTCACTGCCAAACCCAGTGTGCGCTTCCACAGGGCGGTGCCAAAACAAGCCTACATTTTTTGGCTGGTGGAAGTGAATTCAGGTGTCTAATGTGTTCCTTCCCTCCAGCCATACCGTGAAAGCTGCTGTCAGAGTAGGGGACTTTGCTCTGGCCCCCGCAGAGAGTCTCAGGATGCCTCCTGAGGCTATTTGTTTCCTTCCTCACCATGCAGGGATCCAGTGAGCCCATTGCCTTGCAGCTGCATCTGCAGGGCTCTTACTTTCTTAATTTTCTAAGGGGGGAAGTTGAGAAATTCAGCCTCTTTGGTAGCTCATGGATTTTTGGCAGCCTGGCCCAAAAATCTCATTGTATTTGCCTGTGTTTCCATGCCTGTTTGGAGCTTTATTTTGGCTGCTACAGCAAAATCATGGGTGCAGGGTGAGGGGAGTCAGAAGAGCCCTACTCACAGTGCAGTCATTTGATTCTGTTCAATTCAGGCCAAAAATCTCCAAGGGCACGGAAGCAGCTCCTGCAACACATCATCTGTGCCTGCACTGGGTGAGAAAACAGTCATCTCCTCCTGCTGTCACCCTCCTCTGGCCCCAGACTGGGCAGCTGTGCAAGGAGGTACAACCCATGGATGCTGCTCGGGAAAGCTGGAGCAGGAGGTGTCCCCACAGTGGGTGGCCACGTGACTTGAGGCAGCCCCGGCCGCCTGGCCAGCTTGACCTTGCAGCATAGCCTAGCACGTTGGTGCTGCATCTCTGACCCAAACCATCTCATTCCTGCCTGGACGTTGGCTTAGGAGCTCTCCATCACTGTGGGAGTGAGGCCAGCCTCAGGAGAGGACTTTCAGGAGAAAGTCACCCATGATGAGAGATGATTGTTCTCTAAGGCTGGGCTAGACCTCAGGCTGCCCTTCCCTGGCTGTGGGGTGGGGAAAGCAGCAGCTCTTCCAGGAGGAGCTTCTTCAATGTTCAGGTACGCTTTCAATATGGACAGTTTCCACAGCTGCTCTTAAAATGCTGCTGCCTT
This sequence comes from Theristicus caerulescens, assembly GCA_020745775.1. Taxonomy (NCBI): domain Eukaryota; kingdom Metazoa; phylum Chordata; class Aves; order Pelecaniformes; family Threskiornithidae; genus Theristicus; species Theristicus caerulescens. The sequence goes on along the minus strand of CM036561.1, from coordinate 103,401,220 downwards.
GTCCCTTTAGAAGGCACCTGAAGGTATCTCTCAGTTCTTCAGTGCACCTTCAGCACTCTGAAACCACTCATAAATACCCTTGTTAAAACATGCACTTCAGCATAATCACAATGAGCCTAACTGCTAAGTCCAGCCTTACAGGGAGGATGGCACTTACCTCCTTAAATGTATAATATAGAACATCCACATTCATATTTTTAGTAGCATATAGCAGTGGTCCAGCCTTTAGTGTACTGTATGTACTTTTAATAATCTCCATAAAAGCCTGATTTTCAATCCCTAGGCTCAAGCTGACAGTGTAAATAAAATCACCCAAATCCACAGGGTAAGAGAAATGAAAATGACAAGGATTAAAATTTTGTCAAACCTCTTTCTTTTTAAAATTCTGCTTCCCTTCCAATTGGATCACGACCCTCTGTGTGCACAGCTTAAGACCAGACGGTATGCTTTCACTTTTATTCCGCTCTGCAGCAGGCTTACAGTATTTAGTGAAAGTCTGTAAAGAATGTGTGCTGTGTAGAGAGTTAATACCATAATCCCCTATCGTTAGGGTCAAATGCTGAATAGAGCAGAAGAATTAGAAAATATGTTACATACAATGGCAGAAAAAATGCATCAGCATGCTGTTCTGTTAACACACGCATTCATTACCAACAAGTAAATGACAATGAGGTAATAGAGTATATTAAGAGATGTGTACTTCAAGTCTAGTGCGTGTGTTGTTATGAGAACCTAAGACTTTGAGTGAGATTCTACCTCTGTGGATACACACACATTGCAGGGTTCTTCACTGCATATAACTGCATCTTTCTAGGAAGCACTTTGATGCAAAAATCAGCTTTTCAAATTATTTGGTGGAGATGAACTTTGAATACTCCTTTTTTTAATTTCCTGTGAAGTGCAATATCTATATTTCGCTATCCAAGCATGACAATACATCTGTCTCTAGAGAATTCCCAAGCATGAATTGTAGTAATTTTAGCTAAGGAAATATTCAGATAACAATCCTAGTGCTTGCCTTTTCAAGAGATCCTTAGGGGGCTAGCTACTTACATCATATGGAATTGGCATGGGTGTTTCATTCCCTTGGGTTTCCAGGAAAAAACGAGCCAGTATGTGCTGGAGGAGTGACAATTTGCTAGAAAGAGGAGAGAGAAAATACATTTTGTATGTAGTGTTGCCTGACACCAATTGCAAAATATAAGAATCACACGATCCAAAAATCTTATCATTATGAGTTAGCATATTGTGTCTTCCTGTAAGGAAAAGACTGAGCTTCACAAGAAGGGGGGCGACCCTATGGAGTAGGAAGAGATATAGAAGTTATTTGGCTGCCTGTACTGACACTAAGTAGTGTCTGATTCCCTAATTATTCCTGCTGATTTAGCCTGGTTATTAAGGGAGAGAGACAGTGCTGAGCTGGAGACAGGATGAAGGTACTTAAAAAACATCTTGCAATAGCTGGTTAATGACAAACTGTGGAAAGCGCGGCAGCAACATGTAACCTCAAGACTTTGTCCAGTGCAAGCATGTTATCTTATCTCATGACTGATCGGTTGTAAATAGTACCAGGCAGCACTTTACCAAACTGACCATGTATGGTCTTATGTAGACACATGTGCTGGCTGTGCACTGTCACCTGCACAATGTTTACAAGTTTGCGTTATTTTCCTACAGTAGGAGTTGGGAGTGGTCAGGGAATTAGTTTTATCTGAACAAAAAAAAAAATATAAAATTAACTTTCATTTCTCAAAAGCTTTGTTCATCTTTTTAATAAATTCAGAAAATTCTTCGTTAAGAGTCCACAGGTTTTTTTAAAAAAAGTCTTCCTCAAAAATTGCTTGACCAGTAATTGAAGTTAAAGAGATTTCAATTTTTAAATCTTTTGGGTTCTTGAAGGGAGAAAAAATAATTTATGGGGCTGTTGTTTCTCATAACATCAAAATAAATTTATTTTAGTTTTGAAAGTTTTCTAAAATTCTCTTTGAGAATTTTTGAATTTTGTGAATGGGGCTTTAAGCAGTTGAGCACCTCTGACAGACAGCAAGTGGCAGGCAACATTAGTAGGGTCAGGACCAAAGGTCTTAGTGTTCTGTGCCTGAGTTGTGTCCTGTAGTGGTCTCATCATTAGAGGTGAAAATTGCTGAAGGCTTCCTTTCCTTTTAATCTTCATGAAAATTTGTTTTACCTACTTCACAACGTCCTGACAGTTCTTCCTTCAAAGTCACACTACTGCAAAAACAAATTTAGAAAAATTAATTAAAAAGGAGTCTCACCCCTGAAATATAAAAATCCTCCCCCATCTAGGTGCATGATTTTCATATGCATCCATTGGTGTAAAAGACATTTTTCATCTGGGTAAAATTGAGCTTTGCAGTTTAGTCTTCATAATGTCAGGTATACATTTCTTTCTACCCTTAGGCAGTAAATGTAGAGAGCTATAAGTAAATTCTGGGTATTCAGTTTATTTAACCAGACTTACTACAGTACGCTGGACAGCCAAAGCCAGGCTGTGCCAGACTGCTGCCCAAGTAAATCCTGGTGAAGAGATTCGTAGAGACTAAGCTGCATATGGCTGGCTGCAACTCACGGTAGTAGGAGTGCTGCATATTTTCTAAGGGAAGAACGTCTCACCTGGTAACTGCAGACTTCATGAGTGGATATTATTTAAATCAATAGATTATGCGTATTGGTCTTGGCTCAATTTAATAACTAACTGAGTCAGTAGCCTGAAATAATTAGAAATTGTGACTGGAAAGGGAAATGGGGTGTGATAGATTAAATCAAAGAAACAAAACTCGCTGTTTCTTTGGTGACAGAATACACAGCAGTAGAAGATAAAGTATTTGATGTGGAGTTCCTTCTCTAAGACAAAATAAAAAATACGGAAGATAATTCAGGTGACTGAAGGATTATTCAGGTTAGTGCTTGTCATTCAACAGGTGGTTCAGCTAAAGAAATGAGCCAACAAACCTAGAGCAAGAATCTGATAGTAATCACTGCCATGGCTAATTTTAGGGCTAAAAAAACCAAAAAGAAGACATTTGAGAAGTGGCTGATGGCATTGCTAGCCTGGGGCATGAGGAGGAGAAGGGCAGGCAGGGCCAACAGGGCAGCGAGCAGGAACCATGGGCAGCCCTAGTCCCTGGTCTTTGCTTTCTGTACAGCTCTCTTGGTCAGGCTCAGAAAATTAAACGCTGTACTGGTGGGTTGCTTGTGTTTTGTGCAAGGACAATTAATCCTCATTCACTAGAAATGCCTGGATTGAGGTTGATTGTCTTAGAGATAGCTAGTTGGTTATATTCTAAGATCTAATTTCAGGTTCAGCTGAGTGGAATCGAGCCGGAGGTCTGACTGCCGAGCGCTCAAGTCTGTGCACAGCACATGCAGACATTTTTCAGACAAATTAGTGAAGAGACCTCTGTGATGCACACAAACTGCTCTGTAATGATTATGGATATTGTTTGGATGTTTCAGTGCTCATGATAGGACTATACAGGGTTAAATCAACAGTACTGTTGGGAAAACAAGCGGAAAAGGGAAAAAGAATAGTATCATTTGCTTAAATGAGCAAGTTGTGTACACTCTGCTCATCATCAATTTGCATCTTCTTGTGTGGCTCCATACAACTCCTTCCTGTGGTTCAGAAGGGAATTGACTCAAGTGAATCACTTCACTCCTCTTGCAGAGACCTCCAGTTTCCTTTGCACTCAGGGACACACAAGTACCCGGGAACCAAATTTTTCCCCACAGCTTCCTCACATAATCAGTGCATGACCCACATCCCTCTTTGGGATGAAAATTATTTGAGAAGAATTGTCCAGGTCAATGGCAGCTGCCTGTCTTTGAATGCTTTTGGAAAGGATCTAAGGTTGTCTGGTATGGTTTGAAAGAAGTGATGCCTACCTTATTTCTTAATATTGATCTCTAAGCATAGAAAACTAAATGTGAACGGTTTTGGTTTAACTCTGAAGGAATTTACTCGTCTGAAAAAGTGAAGTGACAGTATGTTTTGCAGAAGTTTTTATGAAGAAGTTATATTTGCTTCTCACAGTATTTGCATAGCCTCTACCAGCACAACATCTGACTATCTTCCAAATACCTAAATATGCCAGTGTCTTTCATTTTTCATTCTTTTTGTAGCTTGTAGGAAAAGTAGCTTGTTTAGCATGTTTTTGTTTGCTTGTGTTTGTGCTTAGATGTGGTTGTACCTGGCAACTGTGTGTGAAGAAATTAATGAGGCAAAGTTAAGTCAGAGAGATGAGTTTTGCAATTGACGCTGAATGTGGTGAGATCTATAGTTATTCTCATCTCTTGTGAAAATGAATTAACTTGCCACTTGTGTCTTCTGCCTTCATGGGTTTCTCTACATTGGTTGGCATTTCTTGGTTTTGATAGCACATACCAGCTGCAGGATGTAACGCGATGCAAAATCCATCCATGAACAGAGAGTCAGGAAGACTGGATGATCGGCTACTCATGCCACTGCTCCTTTTTAAAAAAATATGCTGCAGATGCACCATTAGCAGAGAGGAAAAGCTTCATTTATTTGAACAGAAGGATTCTGACTCATTTAGAAAATGCCCAGCAAAAGGTAAAACACAGCATGTCATACTCCTTTGCTCATTTGCAAATAGCGACCGTTCACAAATCAAACCCCAACATTATATTTCAGAGAAAATAAAAACTTATGCCTACCTTTGAAAAGTAACATAAAGCTTGATTTCACCACATGTGCAGTCTGTCATGGATGAGTGGTTAGTGGTTACCACCACACAGCCACAGGCAGAATTCACTGTCACCAGATAGCTCTTGTGAACGCAGTACACACGTGTTTTCACTTCCGTGGTTTTCATTGTAGTGTTCCTGATTACTGCCAGTTTATTGCCTTGGAAGCTACAGTCTGAGTGCTTTGTTAAACCTGTCTTCTTATAAGCTTCTTCTCTTTCCTCCCTTTTTGATTTGGTGTTGGAAAACACTGTGTAAATCCATCCTTCATGCTCAAAGGAAACCACCGTAGTGCAGGACAAAGTATTTTTTAGAAAGTGCTGAATTCACAAAAAAAATTTGTTCCAAGGAACTGAAGGAACTCACAGCAGCTCTTGATCATATTCAGTGAATACTCAATTAAAACATGTATTTGCTGGAATTTAGGAGAAGCCAAGATGAGTTTCAACTTTTCAATAAATTTCTGGCCTCTCTTGTCAAAGCAAAAGTGTTATTAAAGAATGTAAAACAAAACACCAATATCAGAAAGCACAAGATGATGAGAATGCAGAGAAACACTTTGTGCCAAAATAAGTATTTGTGCATCAAACCAAAAAAGTGCATAAAAAATACATCTTTTCACAATGCCACAGCATCTCTGCAGTTTTGGGACCACAGAATCCCCAGGCCATCATTAATGGAGTACTGACACCAATCTCAAGACAATTTTTCAGAATATGAGTTGTTCCACAGTTTTTGGCTGATTCAAGTTCCTTTACAGTGGCCGTAGGTTCATATAGATCCCCTGATTATTTTCTGTAGGAACAGAAACACAGGTCACAAACAGACAATAGAGGAAAGGAACACATAAATAACTGGGGCCCTGATCCTGCATAGCGTTTAACTGTCTTCATGCTCTAGGCACTTCTATCGCAATGAGGATTATGGAGCATAAACAGAGTATATAATTTAACCCCTCTGTAATCTGCATCTGCATGGAAATGAATTCTGACTCTGTATTTGGGCACAGAAGTCCCATTGGGACACCTGAGAGTAAAGTTTGCTGCAAAGATGTTTGCGCATTTTGTGTACAAAGTTTTGCTTCTTGCGTTAGATCCAGTGTGGGTCAAAGTTGCTTTACATCACCTTGACTGATTCCAAAGGAAACCTTCAAATAAACCAGGGTTGTTGCAACATTGTCTATTGAAATACGTCCAGGTAAGTCACTGTGGCTTAACTTGGGCAAATGAAACCAAGTAAACTTCTATCCATCTTGCACAATTCGGCTTGGATTTGCTTCCTACCTGCTGCACAGGATGCTCACAAAGCACCAGAGTATTCTTCAGGTAATACACGCAGCATAGATAGGGACTGTCATTATATCTTAACAATTTAGGAGATGAAGGGGAGAAATGTTAATGCTTTGCATTTATTTACTTTTACAGCATGCCATAAAGATTAAAAATACATTGTACACAAGTGCAGTATTTAATGTAGCACTTTAATTACATTCAAGTGTGTTACTAAATAGTCTTGAGAAAACCTTAATGACCAGCTGTTCTACCCTCTTCCCATATGTCAGAAATGGTTTCAGAAATCACATTCTGGGACAGTAAGGTTGTATAATTAGACAGTGTATAGTTAACACTTCTAGATTTTCCTCTTAAACTGCGGGCCCTTTTCACTAACATATTGTGGTTTGGTGCCAGTTTGGCACAACACAATTATGCGATGTGCCAAACTGCAACTGAGATGTACAAACTCTCAGAGACATGTTATGATTGCACCATTATCTTTTTATATCTTTTTCATCATTAGGACTGGATGCTTTTTATGTTATGTAAGATTCAGCTTTTTATGGCCAACAAATAAACTTAGTAAATAGGACTATAAATTTTTAATACTTCTTCCATAATGCCATTTGTCTAATCAGAATTAGATGGTTACTGTAACCCCACATCGGTTTTCACCAAAAAAGGCATCATTCCAAGAACAGCAGCTACGGACAAAAATTTCAAAAGAGGTGCCTTTTGGCCCAGTTCAGGAATGCACTTAAGCACATGCTTAGCGTTAAGCACATGAGTGCTTATATAGAGGCATGCGCTGAAGCTGGATCAAAAAATGGTTTATGCCAAACCGATAAAATAAACCTTTTCTGGAAGTAAGCAAGTATATGGCCAGCTCAGTCTTTTGAACACTTATCATGCCTCTTCCCATTAACATCTAAAAATGACAGTGTTTTTCTGGGACGTTTATTATTTTGCAAGACAAAACACATCCGCAGTTTGCAAGGTGGGGGGGGGGAGTTTGTGAGAATACATTAAGCGCAAGCTGCCAGCCGAGCCGTCAGCGCGTGGTGCGCAGACGATCCATCCTGGCTGAGCAGAGGGGGGCTGCGGAGGCAGCAGCATCCTGACAAGAGAGGTTTACGGCAGGTTTTGTTTTTTTTTTTTTTCCTGAGCTTCAATTTCCAACGACTTATTTAGATGTAAGCAATGACAGCTGTAATCATGTTTTAAATCTTGCTTTGTATCCTTAGTTATAATGTTGTTCAATTAATATTCAGAATAATGGAAGTGATGTGCCCCTTTGAAAAAGACTTGACTGCAGGCCAAAGCTTTGGGAAACTGATTCTCAAGAGGATTAATCAGCATTTAAAACTTGCATTAATAAAAATCTGATCTTCTACTGTGTGGCATGCATAATACTTTTCATTTTTAAGCATTTTATTTTAATAGTGTGGTATCCTTTGTCCTGATTTTTAAAGGGATTTTAAAATCTAACTCCTTCAAATCAATCCTGCTTTGACCCCTGTGCATTCTTTTACTGAATATAAAAACATTAAGGAAATCCTTAGTTCACAAACACCTCTATTACTAAGGATGAGCAAAGTGCAGTGCACAAGCACACTTGTAATAGAAATGATATATAGCTTCCACAGGAATTTATGTTAGGCAAAGGCTCACCTTTTCATGTAAATTATTGATGCAATAAAAACACAAATTTACACATAATTACTTAAAAGTTTGAAGGTAAATTATACCCTGAGAACACACGAAGAGCCCTGGTAGGCTCCATAAAAAGTGTTCTCCGTTTTTCACATGACTTTTCACTCTGTTATAAGGAATATTATTGTACCCTATGCCGACAAGATTGAGTCTATATCTGAAAGACAGAGTTAATCTATGTTTTGTGTTGTTCTCCTGATCTTATTAGTGGGTTAGAGAAACAAGAGGATTTTGTATAAAGTTTCCCATATAAATTCAATTCTAGTAAACCAGCTAATTTACATGCTAAACAGCCAGCAGTTGGTAAGATAGTTTTGTTTCATGTCAACTGCAGAAGCTAAATGCATTTTATAAATACTAGAAAACATTATTTCTTCTGAAGAGGCATTTTAATAGCAAACAGCTCACTCAGATCTTCTACGAAGCAGAGAAATATATTTGAGAAATTCTTGTATCCTTACTCATGTTATTGAAAGGCAGCAGTTTGCGCTCTGAGTATGGACCATCTGCTTTTACTTTGTTTCATACCTAATGTGATGCTTCAGTTCATCATAAATACAATCAGTTTTCCAAATGGTGCCAGAGGTTCTTAAAAGATATTTTTATAATCTTGCTACCTTCTAGAAATAGAAGGTAAATGAGTTTTGTTTAAAAACAGTAACTATAAAATGTATTGTATCGAACAGAACGTCAAAATTGTAGTATCTTAGGCACTGGGCAGGATGACTAGACTCTGAAACACTGCAAAGAAAAATTAGTTACAACAAATAGGTCTTCTTTACCTACAGTGGACAGTGCACCCAACATGAGATGTGAAGTGTGAGAGGGAAGGGCTTTACGCAGATGTGCGCGTGTTTGAACTAGATGCTGATTTAGTTTTTCTGGAGTAGAACGAGGAAAGCTCCAGTTTAAGATGCTCTCTGTCTGAATTCCCAAGACCTAGGTCTGTCCCAGTGATACACAATGATCCCATTGCTTGCATAGAGATAACAGGAGCAAGTCCCGACTCTTCATGTACTCTAAGAGAGGGACAAGCAGGAGTTACTTCGGTACCATCTTGTTATCCCATCAAGCACTACCTGCCTGTTTCTGGTTTTGAGGGTCTCTCCGAGGCTACTGCTCACAGACCAAAGTATTTCCCCATGAGTGAAATTCTGTCTATGACAAAATGCACAGTCAAGATTTCCAACAGTGCTAGGACATTCTCTTGAGTTAATAGACACTTAGATTCAAATTCAAAAGTCTGGATAAAATGTATATGAGCCTTCTACCTACTGGATAAATATGCAGACACTGGCTGTCATCTCTAGCCTCCCCCATCCTCACCATCCCCAAAGAACCTCCTTACTCCTGCCTGTCTTTGGTCTTCTCTGAAGAGGGATAGAGAAATCCCTTTAAAATTCAGTCTGCAGTGTTCAGATCCACAAACATAGGTCCCTAGCTAGCATATAAGGCTGTGTCTAATTTGGAAATAAACTAGGCGGGGGCCCATCCTCTCGCACTGAAGTGAAGTATCATGACTTGGGTCCACACCTACATTTTCTACAAATGGGGTCGTTGTCTCCAGCTTGCCTACTGGGAACAGCACCTGGGAGTGAAGCTCTTTCCCTGCTCTTTGCCTGAGCAATGCCTGAAAGCGAGCTAGCAGCATGTCCTAACTGTGAGACACCGCCACTCCCCGGCCAGGCCAGCAGATTGAGGGATATGGCTTTTGGGTCTCTTGCCAACTGCCTCGTATAGGGATGAGAGAGGGAACATCCAAAATGGTGGTGAGCAACTATTACAGCTCAGCCTGAGACTTCAAAGAGGGCAAAACACTTGTCTCCCAGTGTGGGGTATTATTGTAGAAATTATTACATGCACTGAACTCATCTAACCCCTACTACAGAAAAGCAAAGCTATGGTTAAGTGAGAGTTAGTAGGTCTGATGCATCACTGCAGGGAGCCTGGGTCCCATTATGCTGTGTTGTTGGACCACAATCTTCCTTTTGCTACCTTCTACACTTCTCTTGTTCTCTCTTTTTAGGCTCCTAATTGCTGTGAGGCACCAACCTCCTTCATGCAGTCAAGGCTGTTATCACTCCCACCATGGCTCCAGCCCTTCCTCCTTGCTCCTTGGGCCTCTAGGTGCCCCTTGCCCTGTTCCTTCTCCCTGCTTTCCTTGCTGTTGCCAGGCTGCCTTGCTCTGGGCTGTGCCAGTACTGGATTAGGCTGAATACAAGTCCCACATTCTTTATTATGGAGTCAGCATTTCTTCCTCCTTCCTTGCCTGGCTGCTGCCCAGCAGGTTATTTTGGGACCTACGCTAGCTGGCCCAGAGCACAGCCATGCCAGGGAGGGTACTAACAGCTAAACGCTGCCAAGGATTGTTTGCCAGTGCCCGAGCCTGAAATGAGGTGCTGTTTTATTTGGGACATAGACATAGCGTAAGCGTTGCTGGGGAGAAGGGCGGTAGAGGGCAAGGTTTGTAAGTGTCCAGCACCAAAGGGCTAGCTGGGGGAAAGGGAGGCATGGCTGGGCAGCAGCCCTTAAGTGCCTTCCCTGTAACCAGCAGCGCTGCAAACCCACAGGCTGGGGGTGGGAGAGAGTGCTGTGAGAGGGATTAAGCTGTCTGCACGTTTTCCTCCCCTTCCTCCTAGCCACAGACTGACCCTTACCACCGCTTTCCCAAGCCAGGATGGCACCTCTGGACATGTGGTCCACCTCCCCCTGCGTCAAGGCGAGAAGCAGCAAAACTGCAGCAGCACTGCAGGATTGTCCTGTGGGTCTTGGTGGGTTGGGACTGGGAGACATCGGTCTAGCAGCTCGGTCATGGTTCAGGCATTTCTCCTCACCCCATGCCTCCCCCTCCCAAGTCAACGAGCATTGCAAGCCCATGGTGTGGAGACCAAGCCTTAGGTCAGGCAGAGTGTGTGTGGGGACAGGCGTCGGGTGGCCAGAGGGTGCAGAAGAAGGAGGCAGGAGGAGGGGAAGGAGATGGGGTGGAAGAAGCAGGATTGAAAACAACATCTATGAAATGGCTGGGAAAGACAGATTTGGCTGAGCTTTCTGAGTAAAAGTTAATCCTCCATGTGTTCTCTGAGCTGGTAAGTAATACTGATGTATAGGTATAAAGTGGGACTCCATGACCAGGTACAGACTCTACAGCATCATAGTTAGGTGTCCTGCACATGATATATACATTTTATTTGGAACGAGAAACAATTTTATCTTCTCTGGTGCACGCACTCTCCTTGTAAAACATTGTGTTGTGCTTCAGCGGCCCTTATGCCTGTGGAGCCAGATGGCCACCAATGACTCGTACCTCCTTTTCTGGGACCCAACTTGGAATAGCTTATATAGGCCTGAATTTCTGCTCTGGAGAACAGCCCTTTGAAAATGTTTTGTGCTGGGCAACTTTCAACACGTGCCATAAGGGGCACATGATACCATTGCACCTTCTCAGCCCCCCTTTAGCAGTGCAGGTTTTGGAGGAAACCTGAGTGCCCTTAGAGCAGCCAGTGAGTAGATGCAGTGGGGTGGTTGTGGTACCTGAACTGCTTCGAAGCCAGGGTAAATCTGCAGGAGCCAGGGTAGCTAGCCTCACAACTTGCAGCTGGGTGTGCCCTGAGGACACTGCAGCAGCTACAGGGCCAACGTCCTGCCTCTAGCAGATGGCGACCATGGATGCCTGGAGAACAGTGTTAAATCCTGTGGCAGAGTCATGACATGTTGCTAGCTTGTTTCTTAACCTTTTACTTTCTATTGCAGTGTTTTTATGAAAAAAGGTTATTGTTATACTTGAATTTATCATGCTGTTGGAGAGCACTGGGCGTGAGTCAGCCTTGAGGCAGTAAGATGGACAAGATGAGCTCTTGAAGTACCTTTCCAGACCTATTTCTACAAGTCTATGAGCAGAACAAAATGAACTCAAGATGTTTTCCCAGAAGAGAGCAAATAAAGGAACCATTTCTTTGAATTCTGCACAGATTGAATATGAACAAAATGAATCCCACATCTGGTCCATTCTTCTTTTTCATTTCTTTAAAGAACAGATACAATAACGCCATACACACACACAAAAACCAAGCAGGGAAGATCAAGTCAAGGGTGCCTCAGGTTTTACTTTCTGTCCCTTTTTGAAATGGCAAAAGATTAAAAACAAAAAAAAATCTGCATGCCCCGCATGCTTAAATAAAATGGCAGCTACCTCTAAACCATTGCAATCCCTGTGCTGAGTGTTACAAAATCAAAATCTGAGAGGGGAAAGGAGTTGGCAGCAGCCAGAAAGGGCTGTCCTTATGGAGAAGGGGGGCTCAGAAAGCTTTCTGGCTTACGGGAATTCATGATGTAAATGTAGGTGGCTGGACTCCCTATGCAATATGCGAAGGAAGTTTGACCCTCGGTGAAGATGACTCGCAAAAGCCAGAGTGCTGAGCAGGGACCTGCTTGTCCAAGCCGGAGGCGACCACTGGAGAGACAGATTTGCCCGTCACCCCGTCTCTGAAAGCCACTCAGATGCCCAGCTCAGTCCAGAGAGCAGATATGGTGTACGGCAGCCCCTCCAAGTCGTGAATACTGAACACTGTCATGTGCCAGATACTTAGGATGAGCCCAGTCTTGCAGTTTGTTTGCTCAACTGAATTGTTTGCCTTTTCTGAATCTTGCAGGGCTCCAAACAAACTATATACATTGCTCTTATAAATATTTATTAATTTACCCTTTGTTAGCTAATTGTTTTGCAACACAGATTACTTTCTTCATTAAACAGATTGCTAAAATACTATTCCACAATACATTTATTGCTAATTCTCTAATTAGTTAGGAATGTATGTTTTTTGGATAGTGAAGCAACTGTGCATAGCGTCTGGCAGGTTAGCTTTTAAAATTAACTTTGCATTTGGGTTTGAATGGTCAGCAGCAAGGAAGATACTCCCTAAATGTTTTTTTTAAAAAATCAATTAATAAATATAACTCAAAATTCATGTAGAGTCAGAATTATGCAATTTGCTTGGACATTACCTTCTGCCTGCTGTATCTTTTAATACCATTTCTGAACCAGATTTGTTGTACTAAGTTCATCTCTCCCCAGATAGCAAATTTTGGATATGCTGTAACTATTTTTTAAGATGCATTTTGACATAACCTGTGTAAAATTCACATCTCTTATTTTGTGCATCAATTTATTTTGTTCATTTTTTTCCTTTTGGTAGCCTCCTTTTGCCATTTTAAATTCTTGTTATGTATGTGCTTTAGAAAGAATGCATCCACATTTGAGTGGTTAATCAAGGGGAACTAACCAAAATAATCACTTTCTAGTACTTCAAAATATTCTAATTTTTTAATGGAGAATATGCATTCTTAAATTAAATATGCATAATAAGTAATAAGTAGTAATAAGAATAAAGTGGGCTCTGTAAGAATGAATGTTATGTTTTAAGCAAAATGCATTTGATTTGCCAGGTTCAAAGCTACTTTGAATCAGTAAGAATCAGTGCAAAAAATGGGGTGAGGAGGATAGAGAGCCTCATAATGCTCATAAATTGTCCATAATTGTATGGATTTTAAATATAAAAGTTGGCAGTGGCAAAAGCTAAAAGCCATTAGGAGAGATCCTATTGTGCAACACATCAGTAATCGTAACTCATAATCTTAGGGGGAAAAAACCTAACTAGAGTTTTCGAAAATTTTCATAACTGTACTTGAGTCTTGTCTTGATGTTTACTACAATGATGGCATTGTTCGAAATGACATAGCCTAATGCATATATGAATCCTGTTTGAAAAGAGCTACTAATTAACATGAATAGTCTTCTTCTCTGAAGGTCATTTATTGCAAAGTTCATTTTTCAGCCGAGCATTGCTAAAGTAGTCACCCCCGCTAACAGCCATTAGATTAAGAGACTTAGGTCTGTTCTCTTGCTGACACTGGGTCAGGATTTTCAAAGAAAGAGGCTCTTCGATGCCAAGAAGCCCTTAAAAATAATATTTGAACAGAAAAAGAATGGATGTAATTACATTGTAAATATTTCTGTGGTTATTGAATTAATGAAGATAATTCTATTCATTTTATCTTAAAAAAAACCCAAACAACACACCAAGCTTTCCTCATCTGATGTTCCAGTGCAGCTCTCCCTCATGGGACCTTTGATTTCTTCAGTCATAACAATCACTAAAACCGACAGACACTGAATATTTAGCATCTGATGTGAAGCATGTTCACCTATTGCCAAATACTAGGCACGTGAAGCCCCAGGTGCCTCTGTCTCCCCTTTGGAGGCCCCAGAAAGGCTTTTTGTGTCTGCATGCAAGCCAGCCACTGCTGCTTCTCCAGCGAGAAGACATCTCCAAATCTGAAGGGCACCAATTTAACATCCTTAACAAGCTGCCACTTCACCAGGACTTTAATGTTGCCATCTGAACCATGAATATCTAATTCTGAAACAATGCCCAGGAGCCCCATTAATACCATTGCCACCATATTCACCTGGATATAGGTTTAGAAACTGCAGTGATAGAAAGTTACTGCTTGGGCTAAGGGACATCCCCCCCGTGGCTTTCCTGGTCATGTCTGTGGACATGTCGTGATAAAGGAGTTACAGATCCTTGCTGAGATTGCAAAAACTGGTTCACCCATGTCAGTTAGTTACAAACGAGCATGGGATCTTTTGGGCTGGGATGTGACATTAAATACATCGCTCTCCTGCATCTCGGTGGCTGCTGGAACAGGTGTGCCGTGCCTGTGCTAGCTCGGTACACTTGTGAGGCTCTGGTAAGCCTTTGCTCTATTTTTTATGACGCTTGCCTCCCATTTGAGCAGGACAAGGGTGGGATCTTTGGTAGTCAATTGGAACTTAAGTCATTCCCAAACTGGTACCTGGTTTAGGGCTAGTCTTGTCAGCAAAGAAGTTGTTCTGCAATGCAATGGGGTTGTGGGTGTGGAGAAGGACCAGGAGCTCTTAAAAAGAACCAAGAGACCCGTGAAATTTCTTTGAGATAACAATTTTAGGTGACAAAGCTCCTCACCAACAGCTGGCTTGCAGGGAAGCCAGCTGAGGCCATAAGAGCAGCAGGAAAATCTGACAGACCTCAAGGCACTCGTAAAAATCTTGTGCCTTGGCCCGCAGGATTTGTGTCCCCTTCTCCCCTGGCCGTGCCACTCTCCTGGGAGTCAGGCTTCCTTGGGCTCCTGGTGGCTACAGCCAGGCTGCTGGATATCAAAGCTGCAAGCGTGAGAAAAACCCCTCCAAGTCTGAAGGACAATAGTGCTGAGAGAGCAGCAAGGTACCCTCTGCCCCTTCCGCTCCTGCCTGTCCTCACCCCCAGGGCAGAAAGGTTGCAAATACGATGGAGGGGAGTGGGACACTTGTGATGTGGCTCAACCGCTTCTCCCTGCCAGCTTCCACAGGGTTTTTGCTCCTCTCCACTTGCGTTAGCAGAGGGGAGCATATGGGCCTTGGAGATTTAATGTTTCATGGCTTACTTGGCTGTCAAAATGTTTTACATTATTATTTGTTGCAACATTCACGGTGATCATCTTTAAGGAAAAAAAAACCTGTGCGGCAGGTCCCTAGGTGCCCTTGCTGGGAGCAGATGTTGGAGCAAGAGCATTGTTAAGCTTCTCTTGGATTTTTAAATTCCCACCCTTTGTACAGCCAACACGGTGCAACATGGTGCACACACAGCCTCTCTCACCGCCCAGCAGGACCCACTGGGGTGGTTTAGGAAGGTTGAAGCAGGGAAGCTTGCAGATTTATAGGGTGCTGAGATGGATTCGTAATCTGTATTGATGGCATCATCCCTGACCATGTGACAACCAAAGCAGATAAGCCTATGACTGAACTGAAAAGATTTCTTAAAGCTGGTAATCGATATTGAGCAGCTCAGTCTGTCGAGCTATCAGGTTCAAAGATCTCCACACGTGCGGGGTGGGGGTGGAGGGGAGCTCCGGGTTTGTAAAACGTGGAGATGCTGAGCCGCTGCTAAGCCGCAGGCTGGCACGGTGCTGTAGGTTACTGGTACCTGCTGCCACAGGGGGTGATTTCTGCTGAGAAGGAACTCTACAAAAGCCATGGGAAGGCTTTGTTTTATTAGGAAGGAAAATCCAGAAGCAAAGGGCTAATGAGTAAGGAATCTGAGTATCACTGACTTGGCCTTGAAATTTTGTTACGGGTGAAGCTCTCCAAGGGTGCTGCATATTGTCCCTTCTCCAGTGCCCCAGGCTTGACAGTCCAAGTCTGTACCTGATGCTGAAAGTTTCCATAGGGGTTTCCTTGCTCAGGGTCTGATATCCCATTACTTATGATACCTGTGTTTCAAAAGCAGTCCCAAACCTGACGGACTTCCTTAAGGAGATGTCCCCCTTCGAGGGGTTCCTTCCAGGGCTCCTGTTAGAGGGAACCTGTTTTAAAATTAATAAAATGGTCTTTGTAAAGACATAATGACTTTCCAGGAAGCAACTATGCAAGCCACCATTGCCCACAGTGCATGATAAGAACAAGTCTACCCTCAGCTGGATGGCCTGGGACAGAACTCCCTCGAAAAATCACTGCCTGCCTTTCCTGCCGCCTTTCAGACAGGGAAGGGAGCTGGAGCCTGCTGAGGGAAGTCTGTATGGGTAGCACTTCCTCAGAAACAGCACTCCCATGAAAGGGAAAGAAGTCTCCAGATAATCAAGCCTTGTGCTTTGTTTCCACAAGATGACTGAATGTTATGAAGCCTGCGCTGGTTAGACTGGCACATAAAGATGAAGGGAGAAACTGAGCCTTTCTATTTCTCTGTAAATAGAGAAATGGGGCAAGACAGCTGGGGTTCAAACACACTCTGTATTATGAAGCACCTATTAATATCATCTCCTGATGGAGAACAGGGTATTTTTTTCTTCTTAAATGTTTAATTAGCAGGCATTGTGTTATGTCTTTACTTCAATAAATTCCAGTTGAGAAAGATTTTGGGTGCACATGTGAATGAACGCTTGTCTTGAAAGACAGAGCAAAAAGAAATTAATAATCATGTTTCCCTTGTTGTATTTACTGTTTTGCTTCTAAAGGGAATATTACTCCACTAAGAGATTCATAATTAGGAGGATGCCAGATGGGTTATCAATGTGGTTTTAAATTTTTATACGTAGAGTGCTTGTTTTTTGCAGGAGATGCTTTGGTTCCATGTACAGTAGTTAAATATAAATGTCTTCTATGGGGGGATTGCTAACTATTCCATGATTTTGAATTTGTTGTTTATTGAATCCGTTTTTCCCCACCCCACCCCATCTTTTTTTCATCTGCTCTGGTGGGGTAGATTAACTGAATGGACCTACCAGGTGGAAGAATAAAGCTTGAAAGCAGAACTGAGACCCGTATTGCCACCTGAAAAAGCCAAAAGCTTTAGTCAGTAAAAAGAGGTGAAGAAAAGTCAGGACTTCAGACACCTTTCCAAAATGCCAGGGAAAGGTGTTCCTGACAGGCTGAGTGCCTCAGAGGCCGGTGTGTGTTTTGTGCCATCACCACAGAGAGGTGCGGCAGCCTGGTACCAGTGAGGAGGACAAGACCTGAGGTTGGTGCGTCTCAGGTGGGGAGTGATGTGCTCACGAGGTAATTTCTGAAGGCAGGGCAAGAAGTTGAAGGCAACCAGAAAATCGTGGTGTGAGAAGGCCATGCACAGGAGCCAGCAGCCGAAATTACTGTCCCACAGAAACCCTACACCTCCTTGGGAAGCGGGGACTCGGTCTCAGAGGTTTTATGCTTTCCCAATATGGGCTGGCTAAAGCAGCTCGGACCCAGCTGGTGGCAAAGTCCTGTAGTCTCATTACGGACCAGCTGCTAGAGGGTAGGATGCCTGCACACACGCATGTAGACACACACAGAGACACGGGTGTATGCACACACACGTGTGCGTGTACACGTCACCATTTTGCTCAGTGTACTTCGACCTTCAGCGCCAAAGTAAAACTCGCCTCTCTGCAGGGTTTATGCCAAAGCTGGCATATCTTCATCACTCGCCAGGGCTTTGGATCAGACAAAGGGGCCGTGTCACCTCTCCTCTCTTTTCTTCTGAGTCTCCTCTCTATCGTGAGCTTTTAGAACTGCGATAAACAGAAGGGAGCCATACACAGTATAACGATAACCCAGATGACAGTGTAAAATCTGCATTCATTCCATGTGGAAGTGTTACTGAAGGAGAAGACACTGTTACTAAACACCAGGGAAGGGTGATCAGAACTGGGAAAAAAAAAAAAAAGGGAATGGCAATGGAAATGGAATGAGGCTTAACCAAAGTCCATTAACATAAAAAACCAGTTTATGAAGTCTATATCAGGTTAGGGATAAACCCAAGCCACAACCTTAGACTTATCTTAAAAACTTGTAGGGGTCAGCTCATCATCTCTGAATGTGATTTTCAATTAAAAACCTCACTGCCACAGCGTGTCTCAGTCTAGGGAGTCACAGCCCTGCAAACTCCAAATCTGGAGCATGGACCTGTTCCCCAGGGCAGAGGCCAGACTGAAGGCTGATTAATGAAAAGAGATACAAAAAAATTTACTAAGGACTTTAAATTCAATGGCACGTCATAAAATAATACGTTTTCAAGGGAAAAGAAAGGACTCCGTCATACATGTAAAAAAACACGTTGGTTTTACATGTTGTGCTGGTGTAAATGCAAGCAGGAAAATGTTGGCTTATCAGCAGAAAATCCCAATGCTTAATGATAGGGATAATTAAGAAAGTGTCACCTGAGCTTGTTAGGTCATCCTCGTTAGAGAAGTTTAAAATTACTTTTGATGAAATGTAAGAGAGAGTTGTGTGGAGGAAGGTCTTGCATGGTACAGAGATTGGACCTAGAGGTGTGTCCATGGTTTTGTGTGGAAAAAGACAGAACTTCACTAGCGATATTAATTGGGGCTTTATTTAACTAAAATTCAAGACCCACAGATGCTGGCTGTGTGACTTGCCACCAAGAGCCTGGCCTCGTGTTTTCAAGTTTGCTCTAATGCTCTCCGTCTCCTCCTGGGAGAGATTTTATTGACATGATAGAAATGGCCTTCTTTCCTTCACACAGAGCATCTCTGCATTTGAAGAAGTCTGTAGTACTGGAGGACTCATTCTGCTGTAGCTCTTCTTCACCTCTGTCAATCTGCAGTTTACAAAGTACACATCCCGCAGTCCGGTATGCGAGTGGCAAAATTTCACTAGGTGCTGTTAATTCGTCTGTCCCTCTGCTTCTCTTTGGCTTTCCTCCCACAAAGCCTCTGGGTGATCCCTCCTTCCCAGTGACAGGGAGACCTAGGGAAGGAGATGCTCAGGGAGGAGGCTGATATGACCTCGATTTCCGCAGCAGCGCAGCCAGGAGAGTTTCTGTGGTGGGGTTTGAAGTACCCTTGGTTTGCACAGCGGTGATAAATTTCACTAAATACAACAGGGAACATGATGGTAATTAGGAGAAATGAAAAGATGTAGCAGTCCAAATTGAAAGAGGTAACTCACCAGTGAAGGAATGGCTGTGCGTCCGTTCGGAGGGTCGCGTATCTCAGATGTGCTCTGCAGTTCATGAGCTGCACTGGTCTGTAGCCTTTTCAGTAAAGTCGCATTTACTCTCCCACCAGGTCTGGCAGGAGCACCAGAGGTAGGAGTTTTTCAGACTTTCACTAAGCAAATTTTATGGGAGAATGTGGTGAACGTTCCCCTGCCTTGTCAGACCATAATGGCAGGTGTGCACCTCCGCTGGGGTTAGGGGTCGTTTTCCAGAAAATACAGCGTTGAGCCTCTCATGTCTTCTGGATGTGGATAAAAGGGAGAAACTGGGGAGATTTAAACCCCCAAAAGTACTTGACTACATAGCTACAGCTCTCTGTGCTCCTGTTTCTAGCTGTTACAGTGTCAGTAACCTTCTGCTAACATGGGTGGGTGTAGAAGTTTTTCTGAGATCCCAGAACTGAAAGACTCTTACCTGTATCTTTGTTTTCCTTCTTGTGCTAACAACAGCAGCTCTATTCCTAATAAAAATATTCAGAGTACCATGTTACGTCTGTTTCTTAAATTGTGATCATTATGTGACTAATCATAATAATAATATGATATTAGGGGGAAAAATGTTGGAAGATATTCCCTAGAGGGAAATGAATTTCTTTTTATCATCTACAGTAGTTTATTTCACATATTCATGACCCTCCTGGTATTCTTTTTTTTTTTTATGATGAGCCATAAAAATGACAAAATACATTAGCAAAGTTCTCGGTTTATGCTAAAATGACCATATTCAAAAATAATAACAGAGACTTGTATCAGCAATGCAAAAGATGCATGAAGTAATTGGTGCTTAATTTGTACACAAACTGTCAAGGCAGTTTTCCTCACGGCCTGCATCTTCTGAATTCATTAGTCTCTAATTAAGGCCAGTTGGGACCAGCAGTTAGAAGGTTAAAGAGGTTCTGACAGCCCTAATCATTGCTCAGGAAGCTGAAAATGTATGCAAAGTCTCGGCAGATGGGGTGAGATCTGCTTCTGCCAAGTGATAACTGTTATTCCTTTGCACCTCCAAAGCTGTCATCCTAATAGGCACATTTTAAATTTATTAATGCTCTAGTTACAATGCATACACAGTCTCTAATGGTATGTCATTCAGAGTATATAAACTGAGCAATTAACACATATTACCTGGTAATGGTAAAATTATTTGTTGCCTGTTTGATTTTTTTTTAGTTTCCTAATCCAGCAAGAATAGTCATAAGCAAAGACTTTTCTTTGTTAAAAAAGGGGGACTCTGAGCTGCTTGTTTGTTGGCCATTAATTCTTTGTTTCTACAGATAAAAAGCTCACAAGCCATAACTAACTTTTCTTTGATTTCCAGTGCCTCAAAGCTTTGGGTTTCAGGGATTATACCTTTTTCAAACTTGAAATTTAAAAACGTGTGATTTGAATACTTCAAATACAATTTTAAAATGAGATGTATTTTTTCTAGATTTAATTTGGTTCAGTCCTTTTAAAAAATAATGTGTGAATTGCTCAGAAAATTGTTATTGTCCTCCCCCCCCTTCCCCACTACTTCAGTGAGACGCCCATATTTTGTTCCCCTCCGTGGTGGTATCTCTCTCCTTAATCCTATTTGGCTTAAAGCTGCCTAATCAAGGCATGTTTTTAGGTCTCTCTGTCCATCCGAAGGCTTCAGCCACGGGAGGCCTTTAATTGCATGTAGCACTGGTGCAGCAGCGGGTTGCAAGGAGGAAGCCTGCAGCAGAGCCTCCCGTGCAGGGAGCGGAGCAGCCACCAGAGCCTCGGCTGCGGCGGGAGCGGAGGCATCGCAAACAGTGCTAATAATGTGATAAGATGTTAATGTAAGCAACAGAACAATTATGTACCCAGTGACTTATAGACAGGCCAGGAACCTATTCCTCTGTTAGAATTAATTGATTTCTCTCTGTGTAATGAGCATAGCACAAATAGGGAGAGAGAAGGTAGTGTAATTGAACTGTCGGCCTGGCTCTACCCTCACCAGCCTGAGTCATGAGTGACTCTGAAAACGTCAAAGGATTTCAAATGGGACAATATTGGCATAAGACACAGTCACAGACCAACTTTTTGCTGCTGAGGTTTCTCCAGGTTGCATTTCAGACCTTAGCGCCTGATGGCAAGTCATCGGAGATGAGACCCAAAACACCTGTGCCAGCCAGCAACCCCAACCTCGTCTTTTCTTGACACATCAGCAGTCCTGCTGGAGTCAAAGGAGAGTTTTCCCGAGTGACAGCTGTGTGGCCAGGCCCTGCATTAGCCAACAAGACTGCCCCGATGGCTACAAATAGTGCCAGCACTGTCTGCATGGGGCACTGCTGCCAAGGTGGTCCCCACTGGGACCTGGGGTAAAATGACACTGCTATACGCCCTTGCTCTACAAAAGCACTTTCTTCAGTAGGTCTCACGGCAGATAAGGATCATTAGTACTGTTTTACATCAGGGGAAGCTCAGGAACAGAATGGAAAATTACTTGTGCCAGGAGTGAAAAAAACCCTGGAAAACCTAGAAACCCCCACCTATAGAACATATAAGAGGGGGAGGGAATCAAAGCTGATAAATTATATAGAAAAACTTTGACCTAAATGGTTTTCAGAACATAGGTAAAAACCTTCATCACCTTGACCTGCATCACTGTTGTATAGGAGAGCGTTGGTCTAATGATCTTCACTTTCTGATATGGATGTACAGCAGAGCTCTAATCCCAACACCTTTCAAGTTTGAGCAGCACATAACCAGCATGGAGTATGCTTAAGCCTAAACTATAGATAGCCCCCTGAGTTACAGCAGCTTTATGCTAGGACAGTTCATTTCCACTGAGATCTGTCTTAGCTGAATGATCTACTTTGCTCTTAGACCATCGCTAAGTGGTGTAGTACCTCCTAGGCTGAGGTTCAGGTGATAAAATGCACCCTCTCCAGGGCTCTAGGCAAAGACAGACATTTATTTTCTTCAAAACAAAACACACATTGAGGCAGAACCAGCTCTCAGGATACCCCTCTGCACCCACAGTGTATTCCCACTATGGGGCTCCCCTGTCTGCCCCGAGCAGGGGGAGCCCCATGAACCCCCATGAGGAAGGGAGGATGGTCCAGAACTGGGACATGTTGCTAGAGGGTCCTTACTCACACCCAGGCACTGCTCAGGTTGTCCACGACACTTTTAATTTTGGATTATTGTACATAGAAGTAGGCAAGAAGCTGAATTTTCTACACTACTTCTAACCCAATAAATGAGGGTATTAAATTACAGTGGTATAAAGTGGTGGGGCTCTGGTTTAGGACCATTTGAGCAGCCAGAAGGCACATCATGTCACCACGGAGCTAGAAAACCACTCAGCTGTGGAGACACAGCTTCCCGTTCCTTCAAGTACCTCTCTCCCAACCAGTCTGGAGCAGAGAAACCAGCGGATACCATGTGCTGCAGATGGATCAGCGATGGATCGCATACAGCTAGCTGAGTCTGGCATGGTCTGACTCCTCTTCTGTTTGCTGGCTACTTACCCAGCCAACAGCCAGACATTTGTGGGGTAAATCATTTCCAGTTGTTTCACAGAAGAAAACTGTCCAGCAGTATAAATAATAATTCCTCTCCAGTAGCGGTTTCAGTGTTTGCCTGTGGCTCTGGTGCTCTGCTGCTTCCCTTCAGCCTCCTACCCAGCACATCTTCTCCTGGAGAAGGATATGAAGTCCCTGCTACAGACCAGTCATGAACAGAAAAAAGAGGTGCCAACTATTTTCTCTTAATTTTTGTCTCTACCCATACACAGGGCACAAGTGGACAATGTTACAAAAGCCAATAGAAATTTTCAGTCAGAAATAATGGAGGCAAAATTGCTTGGAAAATTGCAAGTGACAGAGTTGTTTGGTTCATACTGTTTATAATCTGTAAAACCTGAGAGACTGGACACAGACCGGTGCTTTGTCAGGAGAGAATTCAGCCCACGTGAAAATCGCTAGATGTTGCCCTGGCTTTTGCTGGCTGTTTTATGCTGAGGAGGCTCTGGGGATAGGGAAAGCTTAGCAGCGAGAAGCTTGCTTTTGCTTAAACACTACAATCCACTGCTTTTCCCTTTACTTTCTCCTCTAGGCCATCCAAGGTGATGCCCCCTTCTCACCGCCTGCCCAGAGTCACACGATGGCCACCTCCTGCCAGCCAGCACAGGGATTTCTCTGCTACTTTCCAGCCTTCCCATGCCAGTGTAGGAGGACAGCAGAAGGAAAAGGGCCACGCAGACGATGACCCCATACTGCGCTGAGCCCCAGGTGCCGTCTCTGGCTCATTGGCATCTGGTGTAGCGTCAAGAAGTCAGGGTAAGCAGAAAGACATATGGGGAGCCATTGCGTAGCTTGGTGCTGTCACTGCTTTGCCCTGAGTCGTGGCGTATCGTCCTGGGTCTACCTGCCTGCAGACCTCTTGGGCAGAGGGAAGGTCCACTGTTCGTTGAGGAGCAGCCGACGCTCAAGAAGCAATGGGAAATGGTCTCTGCAGCTGGAAAGAGGTACTGGCTTCTCCCCCAGCTCATGTTTGGAGTGGGAGGTCTTTCTCCAGACAAACTGGTGACACTGCTTATCTTCTTGTTCAACAAAGTGTCTTCCATGCAAAGGGCCTTGCCAAATATTTATTCTGCACCACGTCTTGCCCAGAGCCAGAATTTGGGACCTATGGTGCCGATTTAGTCCATATCGCTGGGCTGCCCTGTTTGGGAGGCATTCCCTTCGTGGGCATGCTACCCATCAAACGTCGCTCAGGTGAGGGCACCGTGCGCCTGGGGCTGAAAACACAAGCTGTGCAATGTTTCTGTTGAACTGGTGATCATAGCCTATGTAGTTGGGCTTAAGAAATGTAGTTGTGTTTAAGAAATTCCAGACACATTGCCATTTTGTAGTTACTCTGTGTGTGTCAGAAAAAGCCCAACAGATTAAGAAACTTTTGAGAGGGTGTTTGTCCTCCTACTGTGTTTTTCTCTCTGTCAAAACCTTAAAAAGTGTCTGCCTTAATAACTATGATGCTGCATAGTTTAAATTTCCTTACTTGTGTAACTGTTTTCTTGTGTTAAATAGCCTCTCAGTGCTTGCCCAGTGATTTTCTTGCAGTGGTGGAAATGCTTTCTAATGCTGGATTATCACCCTTATCTCTCTATTTCTGCTGGGAAAATGGAGATTCAGAGCAGCTAAGTGAATAACCCAAAGGACTGGCAGTAGCAGAACCAGACAGCACAACCCCGGCTTCACGCCGCGGTGAACCTCAGGTGGCCCTGGGTGCAGCTCTCCAGGGTCACACTGGAGTAAGTGGGGTCCAGCCAAAACCCTCCCTGCCATCCCCTGCCTCAGAGGAAACCTCTGCAGAGGGTTTATGGGCAGATTCATACTCTTGGGTATATCACCAGCGCAGGGCTCAGCACACAGCCAGGGGGAAGAATCACATTTAATATTTTAGGACTGGGAGGACACTTGTGCCACACACAAGCCAGAAAGCACCCTGCAAAATGCTGCAGCACAGCTGGCGGGGCAGCACGCAGCAGTCCTTACAACAGGACCAACGAATAACATGTATAGCAATCATCTCTTTCTGAATTGTTTGGTGACGTTGCAAAGCTTGTTTTGGACTGTAGTATAGCACCACTGAGCTCCAGAGGACACACTGTGCAGCTCTGGGGCAAGTGAGATGGGGTGAGACATATCAAGTGGTGTAAGGTTCGCTTTCTGGCCTGTCTCGGTGTGCTCTCACAGGCTCCCACACTGCATGCTTCCCTGCAGTACTCGTACCTCAGGACTTGCCCCTGTGGCAAAATACTCCATTGCCCATGGGGTTGCTGATGTGGATCAGTTTTAAGGAACCTTTTGTGGAGCTTGGGGTCAAATCATGAAGATTTGGTCAGTGAGACCCTGGGATAAACGATGGATGAATGCCCTGGCAGTGGTAGCTGTCTGTATTGTCCTGTGTGAGCTGTAAAGTGCATTTCTGCTTATGCAGTAAAACCATCAATCTAAGACAGACCCCTTCCCTTTACTACGGAAAGGAGACTCTGTACTGCATCGGTCCTTGTAATAGTTGATCTGCCAAGATCTCAATTTCATGTCTTCAAGCTCAAGCCCAACCTTAAAACAGTGTTTTTTAAAAATTAAAGCTACAGTCTGCTCATATCGCCAGGGTTTGGTCAATGTATCTGATATTTCTTACTTGCAGAAAGACTTCTTTTACAGCTGATCTCCTGTGCTGGGGTTTCACAGTGCTACAGCGCTATTGCCAGGGCTGGAGTTATCCCTCTGCACCGGTGCTCCCTGGGCTGCCCTGTACCGTGTCTTCTGTCCTACTCTGAGAAAGCAGGCAGCCAAAGCTTGCCTTCAGGTTTGTAAGCCCACCTTAACGGCTCCTCTATTAACCACCCTCACTCCCCAGTGTGGGAAAAAATGCCCTGGGCATCTCCAATTCCCAGGGACCCCTGGAGGTCTTCCATCTCATTCACGCCAGGCTCTAGATCTGCCACTAGCCAGCCCGGGTAAGAGGAAGCCAAAGTCTTTTTTCTACTGCCACTTTTTTTTTTGCAGTTGGCCCAGTTTATTGAAACCAGCAGAGATCTGGCCCCATAAGCTTAAAAGGTGCTTTAAAAGTTTTGGTGTAAAAGAAACCTCCTGTGATAAATAATGTAAATCATAAAGCAGAAAAATGGAGGCATTTATCAAACTACAGACAGTAGTGAGTCGGTCTGCTGGAGCTCTCCTGAACATTAAGCGTTTCTCCTTGGATACATGTACAGTGATTTTAAGCAGATTGTATCTACAACACTACAGCCTCTGACATATAGTTATTATAGTTGATGCTGCGTGCAGTCAAAGCAAGATGTGACTTGTCTACTATACCATGCAAAGGTGAACAGCTCCGTAAGAAAAGAATCAAGCGGCATAATCCATTAGAGTCCATTTACAAACTAACAGATATTTTACAGACATTCAACAGACGTTCAATCAAATCATAATCTCAGAAACCTGCCAACAATAAAACCCATAAATTAAAATCAAGTTATATAAGCATGACTTGATGAACCTGATGTAACCTGATGGCATGAGATGCATATCCTACATTAAGTAACAAATTCCCCTTCTTTTCTCTTACCCGTTAATAGTGGGGCAGAAAATGAGTAGCAAATGTTTTGTAGCCAGCAAACCTGAACCTGAACACAGTGACATTATTTTATAGGGGATTATTTGTCATTAATTTCTCCTTAGCATATCACCTTTTTATTAACAAATTGATGGCTGGATAGACTTCCCATTAAAGACAAGACAACTGTTCCTTTTAAAGGGCAATATACCGTGCGTGGTGTGTGCTTAGACCCAAACAAAATGACCTTTGCTTCTGGGTGCAGCTCCTCATAAGCAGCAGAGGGCTGTGCCCTGTAGCCATTCTCACAATTCAGATTTTTCTTCTCTGTTGGAACTCCAAACTCTGGCTGGGTCTAACTCAAGGGAGAACCGAGATGCTGCAAACAGCATCATGGATTGCCTCATGGCTGCTTGCAGGAAAGAGGGTATCGTCTTGCAGGAATCAGATATCTTGCCTTCATGATCAGGAAATATGTTTTAATGGTGTTGCCGGTCATGGCACGAAAGGTGAAGCACACTGGAGATAATGCATGAGTAGGTGTTTCTTAACATGTTTAGGAGAGAAATTCCCATCTTTGTGGAACATGAGGGTACACAGGAGCCTGGGGGCAATCGCCAGTGAATGAGCTGCCTAAAACAGCACATAAAGGGCAATTTTGGAAGCACATGCTTATTACCTTGATTACATGGCTCATACACTTCCAGTGCCCTGTGCAGAAGAGGTCGAAAGGCTGCTATCCTAGCTCTTTGCTTGGAATAGTAAATGCATCCTGATCCTGGAATAAATGCTCCATTGCACACCCTCTGCTGTCCCATCCACCCCATGCTTCAGCCTTGAATTTGTGGAAACAGCTTTTCAAATGCAACCAGGTAGCTGAGTAGATCTAACGGATCTTAACTGCCACGTGCTGATTACATATGCAGAGTGGAGGGCACTGCAGTCTGAATGTCTAAATTAATCCTGCATTACCAGGCCAGCTACCATGACATTTCTATGTTCCACTATAATGCAAACATAATTCATTTGATTTCTTTATCTCAGAAGAGAGACTCAAACAGAGTATGGAAGTCCCAGTCTTGACCTGGACCTCTTCCAACAGAGACGAGGTTTTCTCTAACCTGAGGGACCTGAAAGCATTCATAAGCTGCAGGGCTGAAGCAGGCACTTGGTCCCAGCCCCTGCATGGGGACAGCTGGCAAGGACCTGGGCAAACGCAGCCTGCCCCTTCCCCTGACCTTCCTCTACCTAAGCTCTGGCTCACAATGCTTTATAGCTTGAGGGCTATAGTTTTTGCAGGAGGCTGAAAAAGTGGGTGCTGAAATCCCTTGAAAGTAGATGCTGCATCCCTTTAGGTCTTAAATCCATCTGAAATGTTTGTTGTCGTGATGATGAAGCTGTTGAAATGTGTCCTGCATTAGGGTGACACAGTTCTTCCTGACTCTTAAAGATTATACCTAAAAATATCACCCTTAAGGATATTTTTAGAGTAACTCTCTGCTAGGAAAAAGACATGCTCCCAAGAAGAATAAGAAGAAACAGTTTGAAAAGTAGATGAGAAGCACAATGCAATTTTATCTTTATTTAAAATTAAGATGCCTAGTTTTAACTAAAAGGGCAAGAGAGTTTCCTTCCTTCACATGCAATTTTGCTTGTATTAAACGGAAAAAGATTTGTGACCTACATGGGCCGTGTTCTGTTCAAGTGATGAAAGGACAGCCTTATTTATAGACTTATAAAATTATCCAAGTAAAGAAGTCCTGGGTGGTGCAGGAGGTTTTTTTTCATTGCCAGTGTGGTTATTTTCATTGGCCTAGTTTTGACTCAGCATACAGGAAAGGCGATGAGTGCCAGGCAGACGGGGTCCTTGCCCAGCACCATGGGAGAAGTGGGGAGCTCCCGTGGTTTTGGCTGGGCTGGGGACCCCACGGCAGGGGCAGAGCATCCCTGCCTTACAGAGATAAATGAGCTAAAAGCTTTCCAAGTGTTGTCTAAGTGTGAAAAGAAAGAACAACTTTCTCTAGACATGTTTTGCTAAGGTGCCGCTTCTCTTTTGAATGAGCAGCCTCTTCAAAGCTTTTTCATCTCAATGCCGTAGCAAAACAATAGTCGATTCTTGGTACTGAATATCTTCAATTACCACAATACCTTGCAGGATATGACACTGGAAAGGTTATGCATAGAGAGGATAATTTTGGTTCATAGCCTCTAAATGTTCCCAGCCGCAATAGTGTGGTGAAAGAAGATGTCTTCCAAGAAGTTCACATTACTGGCTGTAGTAAAATAAAATAGCTATATTGTTTCAGCCGGCAATTTCTTCCCATTGTCTTCGTTTTAAAAACCGTGCATACTCAAAGGCGAAGGGATGTGTTTCACTACAATTTGAGAACTGTACTGTAACCAAATATTATCTTCATTTTGCTCCTTGTTTCATGTTACTTTTTGGTCCTTGAGTTCTCCAAAGTTCATCACTGCCTGTGACATTACCGTGACTTGCTAACTTTCTCATTATTTCCCCAATCAATAGGAGAACAATATATCGTGTTATTCTGTATTTCAGTTACCTGTCACTCAGTGTTTTATCTCCATTGACACTCCAGGTACTGCTCACAGAAACCAAAGTAGGCTGTCTTGTCTTCCGCTAATCTTGAATGCCTTTTGTTCGAGAGGTGTTTTGTATTCATCAGTCAACTAAGGACTCATCCTGAAGAAGCCCTCAGTCAGCACATAGATCTCAGTGAAAAAGGGATATGCAGCTCGTGAAATATTCATATCAAAAGGTACCTCAATCATTTTCACCTTTTGACCCTTTGAGGCTGAAAGGATTATCAGCAGTAAGTGGCAAATCTTATGGATGTGAAATTTTCATAGATGAAATACCTTGCCATTCCTCTTATCCACTTTTGGTATTAAGCCTATTCAGAAGGTACATTTATCTACCCGCTCTATCTGCCACTACAGTTGTGTCAAACTCAAAACAGTTTTAATAAAAGTCCAAAGTTGAAATGATAGTGATCAAAACCTGGAAATAGCCAAGACTTTTTTTAAGAAAAGGAAAAATGCCGTGGATGTTCGCTGCTTCCTGCACTTCACTGGGGGCAATGAAGAGCCCTTTTAGAATAGCTGTAATAAATACAGCGTTAGTACTATTCATAACCAAAACTATCATTTGGGGAATCAAGTGACAAGTCATCTCCATTTGTGAAGTTAAAATCTAGCACAATAAGTGAGATTTTCTGATACTTATAGTCTGCTAAAGGAGAAAGATGAATGCTGATGGTAGGCAATTAGCTCGTTCAGGGATCTCCACAGCTAAGAGCAGGCTGCAAAATCTGCAACAATGGCTTGAGGAATGACTGCAAGCAGAAACAGTCTTCGAAAATTGGATATCATTTCTCCAAAGCTAAAAAATTAAGTTTTACTTATCTAAATAAAAACATCCATGCTTTGGTGCTAATCCAGGCAGTCCTATCCACAGGCTGGATCCTGTAAGTAACTAAAGCTGATCCATCCTTTCTAATCAGCAGATTAGCAGCATCACAGGTGTGATACAAGGGAATGTAGATGAGCAGCAAAAAAAGATGCACACCTGGACAGAAACAGCGATGGGCTGGGGCAACACTGAATTCATACCCCAGTGTGCATGGGGAAAGGGGAGGTGTCCTGGAGTGGCAATCCTGCGAGAAACGTCAGCATAAACAACCCTGTCAGCAGGGCTGCCGGGACACACAGCGTGTCCCATGCAACCCAAAGTGTTGGGTGACTCTGATGTCATTACCAAAAAGGCCAGCTGTGTTGGCGATGCCCTCCATCGGCACTTATTACCAAGTGGCTTTATAATCAACCCGTGGTAGAAGCAGCGCTTCTGGTGATATTTTACTAACAAAGGCTTTAGTTAGATGAACATCCATTGCTTAACTAGTTAGTGTCCAAGTGAATACCAGTGGCCAGGAGATAAAACAGCCTGAAACAGAAAATGCAGTTAAGATCCTCAAGGATAAGACAGAGTTGTGTCCTTGGGTCAGGGAAGGGACAAGAAAAGTTATAAATGAGTGCAGGGATGAGCTGTGGCAAGTCACCTAGCCACTCTGTGCCTCAGTTTCCTGAACTGTAAATCTGAGTCAGCATCAACACCTTTTAAAAAATACTAACCCCCTTTTCTGTAGGGGAATATGGCTTTCTGTGTTCTGCAGCACTATTTTGTCTCCTCTAATGAATCCACATATGAAGTATATTTCACCAGTTAACAAAGGCTCCTATTACATCAAGTTTTACACAGAAATGCCTTTTGATTTCAATAACACATCTGTAGGTTCTTGCCATAACTTGGAAATGAGTTTGGAGTTGCCTGTAATATGCCCTTTGCTCTTGAATGCCCTCTACCTTCTCTCTTTTCCTCTTAGAAGAGTTTTTGGTTCTGCATTCCCATGAGAAGGACTCATTGAAACAATAGGGAAAAGCAAAGAAAAGTAGTATACAGAACAGGCCAAAATTCTTGTGCCCTCTCCCTAAATATTTTATTTACTTCAGGAAACTGATAGCAGGATTTGGTCCGATGTGCTGCTTGGGGTGCATGAAAAAGCATACTTGGTGAAAATAGATGGTAAAATGTTTTTCTCTTTGATTTCTGTTAGACGTATTCCTCTTTTAATGGGCATATTGGATAGCAGATTGACAGAAGAAGAATACTCTTTGTTGGAGGTATCCTTCTGGATGACAAAAGCATGCTCCTGCTCAGTGATAAATTATATGGATGTAGAAACTATAAAGATTTATATTTCTCCTGGAGTCACCTCTTGTTATTGATAAAGTTATTCTCTCTCCCTATGGAAAGCCTCAGGCCTACGATTTTTAAAATTAATTAGCAGATTTCCAGAGGTGTTTCAACACTTGCTATAGGGGAGAAATGAATGTGTTTCTCAAAAAACGCCCTAGCAGGTTTGATGCTTAATTCTTGTTGAGGTCCCTGTGTTTCCAGAAATCTGTCTGTCAGTGGCTGAAGTTGGGAACCTAAATCCTTCCCTGGGCACCTGGGGGAGGAACCGGGGTCTGGGAGATGCCAAGAGTCCAGCAGCTCTCCCAGACTATACTGGGACTGGCTGAGGGACTTATACTGGAAATCAGAGCATGTGTTTGGGGATGAAACACTTGATTTTGGGCATGTTTAGCCAGAAACAGCTAGCTCTCTCAGGTCTGGATCGTGCAGTAGAGTACATCGCTCCAGGATATTCGTCTCAGATGTGCCATCTCCACAAGCTTTCTGGCATACTGTAAGGGACTGGCACGCAGGCGGGGTACGCATCTACCCTGCACTGCCGAAGCAAAGAGCCTGTCTCCTCCAGGCACTGTAAAAGTCTCATTTTCTGTGCCTGTTGAATTCTTCTCAGCTAGTGTCAGAAAACATGGGATAATTGATTGCACTCCTGTGAGGGCTATTTCCATAACATACATGCAGAAGCCTGATACTCCCAAAGGATTTTTTCCTCAAATGGATCCAAGGCCTAGGATCCATCTGAAATGTCAAACACCTTCTGGAAAACAAGTTGGATGCCTTCAGGATTTTGCAATAGCAAATCTACCTGCGTTTCCTTCTCTGACCTCTCAAAATATTCAATGAGTAATTACGAAGCCTATAAAAATACAGAGAGCCACATCCTGCCATTAACTTCAAAAGAAAATTAACAAATGAGCGTGCTCAGAGGGGAACCCCATGGCTCGGGGAAGGGCAGGGCAATACAGAGCCTTTCACCTCGAGGTCACAGGTCTAAATCCAGTTGAATTGGTAGAAGGTGGCAGTCTCTCTCATGGCCAAGACCAAATGAGTTGTTAACCTCAGCTCAATTTCAGATGGTCCCTTGGCTGGAAAGCAGTTGGCACTAATTGCTACCTCTGTAGGTAGTGTCAGCCAAAGAGTTACAGGCACCCAAAGACTCAACTTCTGACAAGGTTTTTTAGCAGTAATGTGCTCTGCAACTGCTGTGACCCAGGTACAAGCTATGCCAATATCCAGAGGTTAACTCAGGACTGGAGACTGCCCTCTCCAGCAGGACAAGAAGTCTCGACCATGCAGGAGAGGAGGGGCCATCTCACACTCATGGGTCCCAATGATCTACAGATGAGTAAATCATCTGTACTTCAGCCTGGACTCACCACCCTTCGTGTGGCTGTTTGCCTCTTCTCTTCCAAACACCAAGTGAGGACCACTGCTTTCTTCCAAACCAGCAGCCAGATGCTGCCCCTGCCCACCTTGGTGATGGAGCAGCGAATGCTAGGACTTACCTGCACCCTGGTCAGGTTGGTTGGTCACCAAACTCATGAGAGATGGCACTGCCCCCAAGTTGTACCCTTTGACATGGCTCCCGTGTCTGCAAGGTGATCCATGGGGGTGGGAAAGGGTTATTGCCTGCAATATACCTGCTTTGTGGATAAGTAAGTATACAGACCTACATCTTACCAACACTTGGAAAGATGAGCAGCGTTGAGGCATATGCCTGATTCTGTTGGTTTCACTGACTGAAGTTACACACTTGTTATGTGTCTGTAGGTCTGGCTCTTTAATATATACAGCTGGGATCTTGTCTGATCAAGCTCACTCAAAATAATCATAATTTAACCACTGAAAACAGAAGTGGGAATCGACACAAACAATTAAAACCAGTGATTAGAGCTGCTGATAGTAGGCACAGAGGGAAGGTGTGAGGGGTGGTATCTGTAGGTCACTTTTGCCCTCTGAATCAAGGAGCATCCTTAGAAACACAACACAAACTTCACCATTTTCATGCTTAAGCTGAACAGATACCAGCGCATGCAAAGAAACTTTCCTTATAACTGTAATTAACATACCCAATATGAAAAGAAAAACAAAATCAACACCTTCCTGTCACACATCCCTCAGTATTAAAGAGCAGCACTAACTAGAAATGAATCACTGCTATGCCGAGTGCCCCTCTGCAAATGGGCTGAGTGTTTTCATTTTGCCTGCTGAACCAATTGAGTCACGAGGAAGCAGCGGCAAGATTTTAATTCCATATAGTACATCCCCACCTCTGAATTTATTTACCAAGAATAACATTTATTTAATGTAATTTAGTTCTAAATATTTAAAAGCTCACTTTGTTTAATATGTTTTCAAGTACAAGATGTTAAGTAATTATGTATGATGTGGTGGTCTTTTATTAGGTAGTTAATGACCATCTGGGAATTCAAGCCCCAAGGCAATGCCAAGGGCTTCTGAGTATTAGCTGGCCATTAACATAGTGGTAATGGACTAGCACACTCTACATGATTATTACTATTAACTAAGCATAAAAAAATAACATTCAAATTAAAATAGGAAATTCAGGTTTAAGACTTCTCTAGCATCCTTAATTTAATCAGATCATAGTGACCCATATGGCTGAGTCTTGTGTTGAACTGGATCAAATGGCAAAGAGATTCAAGCTAGCATCTCCTCTGGAGCTGCACAGCCGGGTCCTCTCTGTTCCCAGGTGCCAGCATGCCCCTGTGACAGCCCAGGAGCCTGCTCATGCAAGGAGTCCTGCTGCCGCCCCAGTCCCCTTCCATCACCTGGGTGTCAGCTAAACAGGAGCACGGCAGGATGCTGCCCTTCCCCAGCATCATGAACGGAGCCACGAGGGGTGCCCTGACCTCCTACACACCCCTGGGGCCTGAGGACTACTGGCTGGACCAGGTGGCATCTCAAAGACTGGCATTACCCCAAAGCATTAGCACAACAGGCTCAAGGCTAGGACTGTATTTCCCCGCTACTGCACACTTTGCAGTCACTGAATTTTTTCTGGTGTTTTCTTTTCTCTTTTAATTAGGTGATGAAAGACAAAGATATTCATTGTAAACAAATCTAAGATAAAAAGGCCTAGTGCATTTTAATATGCTCAGGCAGCATTGCAGCTCATAAACAATACTTCGGAGAGGAGGTAAGAACAGATACTGATTTTGTTTCACTGCTGCCTCGATATTGTACTGCTGTTCTCATAGGCAGGTATCAACAGTGCTTTCACAGAAGTTAGAGATAGAAAAGATCTATTAGATTATACTATTCTCTTGACATGATAATGTGCTCTGTATAGACTTGTATTGAGTTTGTTTTGCCATCGTTTGTCATAAAGTCTCCACAGGCTTGAATTGCCATCATTTTGCCATCAGAATGACATCTTAATATGGTCTCTGCTCCAGAGTTGCCATGACATTATCATGAGATCATTAGACTATGCTAAGTCTCATGCAAGAGAGAAAAACATGATGTTATAGAAAACTGCTGTTGGGATTTGATAATTTCATTTCTATTTCTTTCATTGCACTACAGGTCTTTGGTCAGTTAAAAAGAGAGGTGTTTGAACACTAGCTTCAGTGGAAACATACTGGATATCTAGACACAGCCTGTGATAATTTGTCCAAACTGTCTTTATTGTTATCACAAAATGTTAAAACATTTATGTTAAAACAAAAATGTCTTTACTGTTATCAAACTTAAAAAAAAAGAAAGCATTTTCCTCTGGTACAGGGATCTGATTAAAGTTGGGTGTAAACAGGCTGAAGTAAAACATTAAAAAGAAAAATAGAATCAGTGTCAAACAAATATTCTTCATAGAGAAGAAAAGGCAGTACATAAAGGTTTAGCCAAAGACTTTCCATCTTTTCTTTTTGTAGGGAAAAAAATATTTAGAAATTTATTACCCATTTATTTGTATAGCACAGTGCATTCCTAAAGAACTAAGAGGAATCTGAGCTCCTAACAAGCCATATACTTTTGAGGTAACAGTTTCTCCACTGCTGAATGCAGCCGTCTCTGGGATGAAATACAAATGTTTAACAGGACATAGCAATGCTACATGAAGTCAAGAGGCAAAGAAAAAAAAACATGCCCAAGGTGCGTGCAGTTAATGCAAAATATTTGTGCTGCTGTGTCGCTAGAATACGCATGATCTCAAGCCCAGGAAAAATTAAAAGGTTAAAAAAGTTACAACCAAAGAAACAACAGGACAGTGCCAAGTGAGAGGTCACAAGACAAATGAAAAACACATCAAATGGCTCACCCACTGATGTGCTCTAATAGCAAAATGACCCCTGTCAAAATGTTCACCATGAATGCAGTACCAGAAACTCTCCAAAGAATGCATGAAAATGTTGGCTTCCTAAATTAATCAAGTTTTATAGCTTGCTTGGAAATTTTGGTCAGGACTTCTAAATACTAACATACCACTTCAGCTAATATAATTTCCCCTTGCAAACACACCTTCTTTTCCAGTAATAGGAAGTGTGTTTATTGCTGCCACCACCCCAATTTTATGGCACCCTACATGCTCATGTGTATTGCCCAATTCTAGGAATGATCTTGGCTTAAATTTTATGTCCATTTGCCTTAATCATTTCACTCCACTGTACAAAGGGGAAAAAGAAAATAAAGGTTTAATGTGAAATCTGAAGGCAAAGGGACTGCACTTTCTAACAGTGTGTACTATGCTCATCCAGAGCAATTATTATTGCTCATTACATTTCCATGCAGAAATCATTACATTTTATATCACAATATGCATTTTTTTATAAGTAAGCTTTAAGCGAATTAGAATACTTAATATGTTTTTTGAACTTTTGCCAGGCGTGCGCTCCCAAGCTGGTTCCTTCTATTTACATTGTAGCATTTATCCATTTCCAAATATGAGAAGATTTATCTATCAGATTCTGTGCAAATTCAGTACACAGATAATTTGTAAAAAGCTTTCTTTTTCAAAATGTTCTGTGGTTTTTCTAATCTCATCTCTTTTCTAATTTCCTAATCATATAACCTTGAAGTCTAAAGACACAGCCTGTGATAATCTGTGTAAACTGTCTTTATTATTATCACAGACATTTATTAAAAAAAAAAAAACAACACACACGCACATGCATTCAAAGCTGCCTTTTAAGTAATACTTTAGTCACAGTTCAATCAGATCCACATTACTGCTACTCATCAGATAGAA
The DNA here is from genome assembly GCA_020745775.1 of Theristicus caerulescens. Classification (NCBI taxonomy): domain Eukaryota; kingdom Metazoa; phylum Chordata; class Aves; order Pelecaniformes; family Threskiornithidae; genus Theristicus; species Theristicus caerulescens. The sequence goes on along the minus strand of CM036561.1, from coordinate 103,364,942 downwards.
AGAGTTCGCGAGCAGGAGGGGGATATTGACTTTAAAAATTCACTGGCGAGGCGTACAGAGCCTGCAGGAATGTCAAAACTCCAACCTGCATTTTGATGTTTTTGCCTCAGGTTAGTCTTGACTGACATGCTTGGAGCACTCTTGTTTGTGCTCCGGCATCCATTAACTGTCCTTGACTCAATGTTATATGGGCCTTTACGGTCAGCTCGGTGCCTAATGGTTACGGCAGATTAGATGCCACGAGGTGTAAGAAAAGCATACGCCTCACTTTAAGGGATCACATTGGTCGGTCCCTGCTTCATTAGGGGGTATTGTTTGATCCTAAATTAATGAGAGCCTGTTAATTATTATTCTGATAACTGTGCTTCACGTGGGAGCATGCCAGGAAAATGGTGTTGTAAAGAAACAGAGTTTCGCAAAAGAAAACAAAATGTCAAGGTTGAGATGTCTTTGAGTGGGCTTGGTTTACATGTAAGGCATTTCACTCAAGTGTGGATGTGGCTAGATGTGGGGAAAAGAAAGTCTTAGCTGTATTTCTGTTCAGTGTTAAATGACTGCCTTGCAAAAACAGCTCAGAGAAGGCTTATCAGTCCAGCATATAGATAGATGTATACATCCGTAATCCCGTGCAATACGCATTGCTGACTTTCCTTCTCTTTGACTTTGTCCTTCCCTGGTTTCCACAAAGTTTTTGAAAAATGATCCAATACCCACTTGCACTTGGGTTCAAGGAAAGTCTCCCTTTCAAAATAGGGCAAAATGGGTGCTAAAGCGGTGTTAACATTAACAATCATTTAATCATTCTGATGTCACTCACATTAATATATATAGAGAGAGAACTCTACAGTAAGTGCTGACAGGTACAAATGTGCCCATAGAAATGTTTTTCTTTAACATCAAGCTCAGATAAGCTTCTGAGGTGCCTATATTCATTTACTGGGAAGTACTGAGATTAGACAGATGTCTCAATTTAAAAAGGGAGAAAAAAATCTCATGTAGATGTGACACTCGTTCACCTGTGTTTTTCTGCCAGTCTATATAATGCTATCAGAACATAACCAGAGTTTTGATTTATACACCTCATTTGACGTTGACTGGCAGCTCTACAGAGAACACATGCAAAGAGATGGTAATTTAGAAATATGGAGAGCTTATTAGGCCAAATGGAAAGGAAAAAAAGATCATTTCGTTTTACTTCTTTTGAAATTAAATGGGGGCCAAACCACCAAAACCGAACAGCACTGTGCTGAGGCACTGGGAGCGTGAACCTGGACAGGGCCCAGGATGTGCAGATGGCCCCTGTCTCTGCAAAAGGCCAGGCGAGGAATATGAAATGCCCTAAATTCTAGCATTGGAGGGGCTTGACATTTTAATCTGACTTAATAGTTGAGGGCAATCTAGGTTATTAAATTGATCTCTTCCACTTATCTGAGATATTTCACCGGAGAGAGAGAGAGGTGCTCCTTGCTGCTCTGTGGCTTGGTGCTTCTCAGCTGTGGTTCACAGGAGGCAATGTAGAAAGTGCCCCTTCAGCTCTCCAGGTTGCCCATGACCATGCAATTGGCTGCCTAAATTTAGCATCTTTCAGTTTGAAAACCCTTGCCTGAGCTCTGCAGACTCCTCAAAGTTGAAAGCTCTAGGAAAAAAGGTTCTAGATATGAGCATCATTTTTTCTGGTAGTGTCAAAGTTGACTCAAGCCAGATAGTGTTATTGGCAACAGCTTGGGGCTTTTGAAACGGCAAAATGTTTGGAATTATAATATGACACTATATTAAAAAACTGAGATGAATTAAGAAAAAGAAAGAACCATATGTCCCCACATAACTTGTTAGGATTTTGGTCATGAAATGTCAAGAGGTCACATAGCTGACTCTTTTTTTCACTAGACCATAAATTTCATTATCTTGAAATAATATTTTTCTGTCAACAAAAAAAGTTAAGAAGGAATTGGAATCCTGTAAGCACAAGGGTGGTGAGAAATGTCTGTATATTTTTCTCACTTTTTTATGGCTTGCATTGCTGAAGCCACTTGAAATGTCTTCTGTCTTCTGTTTATTTTCCTTTGGAGTAAATTTTACTGCTTGTGAATAGTTCTCAGCTGACAGCTCTTGAGACCAAAAGCCTTCTTCCCAGCTGCAGAATGAAGCCACAACAAGAAGCAGCTTCATTTGCAACTACCCCACAATGTTAAGCCTCTCTGCCTCAGCCCTGATTTAGTGGGTGGCCAGCTTAGTCCGTGTGGGGTTTCCAGGCTTTGGCATTAGCTGTTGAGATGCCTGACTGTCAGTAGACAAGGTAGCCTCCTGGTTGGTGTTAATTTGCATTGAAATTTAAAACCCCACATCTATGAGCATGCTGGGTTGTGTGGATCACCCAGCTGTGTCTTGAGTCCCAGATGGAAAGCATCTGGTATCTCCAAACTTGTGCCATTTTTCATAAAACTCCCAAGTGAACCTGGGACCAGTTTGGACCTTAGGTGGCTGGTTGTTTTCTACCTAATCTGCTCCAAGTCTTGTGCTGGGGTTCAAAGTAAGAACAGTTGAAATGGACAAAGCAGTCACTTCTTAGCTTGGCAATGAACTCAACACGTTCAGGGCATTGCTGAAAAAAACATTCAGTAGAGCCAAAGCCAGGCAGCTCCCTGGCCACACCATCTCCCGAGGTAGGGGCATGCACTACGCCTTCTGCCAGGCACATGAATCACAGTGGGAGCTGCAGGAGGAGAAGCAAATTCTGCTTTGGCCACTTTCCTACAAACCCCTTCTCGCTTCTGCCTTCAGGCACCGCAACAAGCACACGGGTACGTCAGGAGCTTCATCAGGGTGCATCAGGTCTGCTGGGCCAGACCTGGAGCTTCCTTTCACAAGCTTTGGGACTAGAGGCAGGTGAGCATGACGGTAAGCCATCACCATCTGCCTGTGCTTCTCAGAGCAAGTCCTTCAGCCTCAGTGCTGCAGGTGGACTGGTGCTTGTGTGCGTGTGATTGCAATCCCATGTGAATGTGGGAAAAAAAGTCTATTCCCAATCTGTCCTGAAGACAAATCACAATGTACTTTACAAGCCATGCCTACTTGAAAAAGGGTCTCAGTGACTTCTAGAGAAGCTCCATTTCCTGGTGACATCTCATCTTCTTGAGGCTACAACAGAAGGCAAAACTTGAGGCTTCTGGGAACTTCCTTTGGGTGCAGTTTTTTCTAAATGAGTAAAAGGATCTATGTGGACGGGAGCAAGAGGTGTATCATAAGGTCAGGGAGAGTCTTGCTTCATGTGCTTTGCCACCAGATGGCTGATGCAGTGTGCGTTCGCTGGGAGCAAGGGTGAGCAGCAAGCTTTTGCCCCTCAATCATTACATAGAAGCAAGTGCTTGTTGCATTTGCAAGGAGACTTTGAGCCTCACATCTCTGCTAGAGGGTGACACATAATGAGTGAACACCGGGAACTGCCAAACCTTGATGTATACATGTATAAATTTCTGAATTACATGTACCTTACCTCATTACAGCAGAGAGAGCCAAATCCAGCACTCTGTTGTTTCATGGCAATCTCTACGGAAATCATGTGCCTGCTGGAAGTGTCCGTGTCCTGGGGATTACCTCCACAGAATATACGTGCTGTAAATGGAATTTTTTAGTCCTGTGGCTGGCCTCCCGGGAGGGGCTTTCATTGCTGTGATTGAGGGGAGACCGGGGCAACGTGCACAGCTCCCACCTGGCCGAGGGGAAGGCATGCAGGCTGGGCGCTGTTTTGCAGTCACCGGTTCTTGACATTTGATACGCTGCGGTCGGGTGACAGGAATCGGGATCTCCAGAGCTTTGCGCGCATTCATCACCATCCTATTTGTTTTGCTATGAAGTTTCCTGCAGTTTTCGGCTCCGTCGGAGCTGCTGCGATTGCCAGATAAGTGTGTTTGGCTGTGGGTGTGGCTGAGCCAGAGGAGGGTGCCATTTCGGAGGTTTTGCTTTGGGATATTTTTAGCTGGAGGAATAAGCACGTGCGTGAGGGAGTTTTCCTGATGAAACACATGATTTCAGCACACTATGGAGTTCACCTCGGTGTGAGATCAGCTGCGCATAGCAGATATGAATAAAAACAAAAGATGCCTTCAAGTTGACCAGCACTAATGCTGACCAGGAGCCCAAAGCGGCTCCCACTAACGAGCCACCCACCCACAAGTCTCCAATGTAGTTACTCATGTGCAGTGCCCAGAAATGAGAAAGTGCTGTTTGATTTTGCCTGTGTTATTTGACTCTGTCCTTTAATGTATTTCATGCAGCTTGCTATACGTGGTGTGGTGCAGCTCAAACCCCCTGAAGTACAGTGCCAGGGAAGGATCTGGGGGCCTCATCCAAACCAAAAACCACACGCACCTAAACCAGTGCTACAGCGAGATTTTAGACATGCCGAGGCACCTTGCTGCGTGAACCTCTGCCCTCGCAGCCACGTAACCTCAGAAGCACCTGAGCCTACCAGCCCTTCTGCTGCTTCAGCTGGGGGTTGCCTAGGGGCTGCTGACCCACCTCTGTATGTACAGACCTCCCCTGATCTTGATGGTGAGGCACCCAGCCCACATCCAGCAGCTACAGGCATCCAGAAAGGAGGAAGAAATGTCACCTTGCTTCCCCAGGGGCTGGTACAGGTCTACTCAGGGAGAAGCAACCACATACTTGGCAGGCCAATCCCCCTTTTCGGTAGTAACCTGCAGTTCCCTCTCTGATCTGCTGGGATTTAACCCATTGGATCTATCTGCCAAAAGATTCCCCTGTCACCATGATGTAGTGATGAAGGAGTAACCAATGCTAATGTTCTCTCTGGTTTCAAGCTGGGGTCACCATGCTTGAAATGGTGCATGGGGTCACCTATAGAGCCAGAAAAAAGAGCAAAGATAAGTATGACATGCTGGATGAAGTGGGGGGCAGGATTGCAGAGCTAGTCTTTTGGATTTTTCCTGTTGTCTTAACCCATGAATTGAAATACATAAACAGTGTTAGAAAATCCAGAACAGCTTTCTTCTTCCCTGCAGTCTTGGTCATTTGGAAGGAGAGCCATGCAGTCCTACACCTGCTTGTCTCTAGTCCCATGAATCTTGCCTTCCCTTCTTCACATTGGCACACTTCCCGTGGAGGGGATGCTCGCAAGTCGTCGTTAGCCTGTAACCTGGTGCTTGTGACCCTCTCCCAGAGTGAGGAGGTGAACTGACTTTGGCAAAGCACTAAACAGAAATTTTGCATTTCTTGGCCAGATGTTTGTCATGAAACTGTGAAGGTACCTACTTCCAAGGTGGGTTCCAGGAGCTGGGTCTTGAAATGAGGGGGGCCATTAAATGGCAGAGATGGGACTTGAGTTCAGGCAAACACGTGCTTCATACTTTTATTAACAGTGAGCAGGAGTTTGGGAGCATTTTCCTGGAGCACTCATCTCTCAACACAGTTCTGTGAGCTTGGCTTTTGAAATTCCTGACTTGGTGATGGACCCTTCATTCGATCTGGCCTGGCCACATCTGCAGCAGCCTGCAAACTGAGTGAAGGAGCGATCGGTGTAGGTGCGTCATTAAGGTGCTGATATATGCAGAAGGAAAAGTATCCACAACATAACTGTCCATAAGCAGTTGAAGAAGTAAACACATCAGCATTTTTACTGCTATTATAGTACATAGCTGTTTGTAACTTAACCCTGCAAACACTTACTGGTGCCAGAAAAACTTTAAAATGTGCTACTTATGTCCTGCATTTACTGAAAGTTGGACAGTCTTACATCACCTATGCAACCCAATTAAAGCTAGGTATAACTCCATTTCTCAAAGGGTAGCTTAAGTTAATCCTCATATGTACAGATGAAAGCTGAACGTCCATAAGCAAATTTTGACAAAGGGGAAGGGCAATTGCTGCATGAAATATAGATACAGGAAAAACCACAGATAATAAAAGTAGTGCAGTTTAGCATATTAATACACATAAATTTTTAAAAGTATATTTATACAAGACAAATTAACTGTCCAAAGATAACCATTCAAAAAAAAAAAGGTCTTCACTTTAGGGATCTTCCTGTGTAGTTACTTTTTCAAGCCATTTGTCCCCTGGGCTTCTACAACATCACTTGGGAATAAGTTATAAAATTTAATAGAGCAATGCACGTAAAGGTATTTCCTTTTGATTCTGCTGCCTCCTCATTTCATCAAGTTATCTTAGTTCTTATGTTCTGGGAAAATATAATCATAATCATTCCCTAGTCACCTTCTCTGCACTTTTTAGGTTTTCTAAACCTACCTGTTTTCCAAGGCAGAGTCTTCATAATTTCCTCTCTTCTCTGGTTGTCCTTTCTCACACTTTTCTGTTCCTGCACTTGTGCAATTGAATATTTTTTATTTTGGAGGAGGAGAAGAAGGAGTGAGCAGAGCTGCTCTCAGCTGAGGATGTGGCCCATTGTTGTTGCTAGCGCTCGTCTCGCTTCTTTTCTCAATGATTCCTTACATTCTTCTTTCCTCTGTGACTAACACTGCATACTGAATTGAGGTTTTCAGAGAATGCCTCTACAGTATCTATAATGACTCCAAGATCTCCTTCATGAATGGCAGGAAGGTATTTAGAGTTATTTTTTCCTACCTTCTTTACTTTACAAATATCAACACTGAATTTCACCTGTCTTTCTGTCACCCCACCATTTAGTTCGTGAGTTTCTTCAGCAGTTTTCAGAGTCAGCTTTTGCTGCAGCTCTCCAGTATAATTTTCTGCATTGCTATTTTGGAGTTCACACCTTTTCCCAATGATTGACGGATGTACAGAACAGCAGAGTCCTCTTATAACCACATCGGTAATTTCGGCTCCATCATTAAAATAATGATTGCTACTTATTCCTAACCTTTATTTCATATCTGTTAGTCATATATTAAACCACAACAGGAGTTTCTTAGGTTTCTTTAAGAGTTTACAGTGAGGAATGTTATGAACAGGGGTTTTGAAAACCCACTACATAATAATGATCAAATCATCCTAATCTTTTAAAAATTCTGACAGGTTTGTGTGCATGACTTCTAAAGAACTTATAACTCTTTCTGGATATATATTTGACCTCCGTTATTAATCTTATTCCTTATTATATTTACTGCCAATACAATCAGGATTATAGGACATTCATTCTAGTAATTTCTTTCAAAAATACCTTATGTGATGCCATCAGTTTGAAACAGATGCAAAGCCTCATTCTCTCTGAGGAAACAACCCCCATTCACTGCTTTCCCTAAAACAAAGTACAGAGGAGACCATGTAGAAAGCTGATTCATACAGATCTCTATATAACTCTTTTCTCATTCTGTTTGCCTGGGAGTGGTTGGTTGCATGGTGACTGAACTATTTGCAAATTTTCATAAGAGTTGCTGGACGTGACTGAATTTTTGCAATGTTTCTGCTTGGGTTTGCTTTTTTTAAAAAAAAAAACAAAAAACAGAAATAGACGTAGGGTATTGGGACATTTCCATCCCCTTTCACTTACATGTCTCTTTCCACATACAGAGGTGCTCCTTCTGAAGGTATTCCTCCAACATCAGTAGTTTTCGTCTTGAATCACAGGTTCAATGTAATCCTCCAGCTCCCTTTTTTGGCTTGTTCTGCCAGCACTGGAGACCTCCTGGTAGAGAATGTGGGACCGTTTTAATGCTGCACATCTTTCTCATTCTGGGAATTTATACTAGGCAATTTGTAGAGACTCTAAAGGTATACATCAGATGTGGGGATAACATCTCCAAGTTCGTCAGATGCTCTGACTTCACTGCACACTGAGTTTTCTTAGCCTGCCAGGTATTTATCTTGGATTCTGTTGTTAGTGATTTTAAGAAAATACTGATTTCAGTTTTCTCATTTCCAAAATCTGTCAAGGAAATGATAATATGCCAAAATTCAGCTCCTGTATGTTCGAAATATATATATATATGCTGCTGTAATTATATTTATAATTCTCTATATATGCTACTATATATAAATATATATATATGCTGCTATAATTATAAATATATTGAAAATATATATGAGTGAATATACTGACCATATAGTGGTTGAATTACACAAATAAATTATACATATTTTTATATATGTATGTACACATATAATATGGTCATCAGTTCTTCTGCATTCGTCCGAAACCTTGCAGTGGCATTGATCCAATTGCACTGATGTTTTCCCATGTATGTTCTTTCTCTCAGAATTTCTTGTTTTTCATGGGTAAAATAAAAAAAAACCTCTCCGTTGTTCTCCACCCCGCACAGGCACATTGCTTGTGTTCCTGTGTGTCACAGGCACTTTTAATAGGCTCAATCTTAGATTTCCACTTGACCCAATATGGTAAACATATTCTGGGTTTCCTCATCAAAAGAATATACTGGGGAAAGATCCTTACTTATTTTTTCTTGTGATATCTTTCATTTGTAATTGGGTAAAACACATTCATTCATACAACAGTAAACTGGAATAGAGCCTATATTCTAATATGTTCCAAGTCTGGAACAAATAAATATACAACATCTCCCCCGCACACTTCTGCTAGTTAGCATGTGGTAATTGACACTTGTTAAAATGACTAAAATTTCAAATGTGGACATGCTCTGTGAGAAAACCTTGGTGTGATTATACAGCGAGCCTTTCCGTCAGAAGATAATAGGCATTTTTAGCAACCCCTGTCTCACTTTTGTGTGAGTTTTGTCACATCCCAATCCAAAAAAAAAAAAAATTCAACTTTGGATTCTGGCAATCCTGGTTTTCCATCAGTCAGGACATCAACATTTTCACATTACAGAGGATTCTCACTCCGTTGTTTTCATCCCCATTTTAGCAAGAAATGCTGGAATGCAACCACCCCAGATTCTTGTGATGAAAAGGGCATGGAAAGGGTCAATGGGCAGTGGCAGGGACACCAGCTGCTGAGATGCTGGGGAAAACATTTTGGAGCAGCCATTTCCCCGTTGCCTTGAGTTGCACATAGCTACTGGGAGGGAAAACACTTCACTGGGGACAGGAGAGAGGATCCCTTTGGTTTTGCAGTGATTTTCACTCTTTGCACAGGTGGAAATAACTACCAAAATGCACAGAAGCAACAGCGCAGGTTCAAATCTATGTAAGATAAAAGTCACTGCTGGTAATGGGATGTCCATCAAATAATTTATGAGTTTAGAAGGCACTGGGAGAAATTTCTCCCTCTGGGTAAGTTCATTGTGTATACCATTACAAAACAATGAACAAAAGGGGTAAGGATGGTATTCCTGTAGAGGATGGTGAGGTGGCAAGTGAGAAAGTGCAGTAGGTCTATGGCCAGAAACTCGTTCGTATTTATTTGATTGCTTTTAACTGAACCTGGAAAACTGTGATAGGCAAACCGGCCCGATGAGGCACAGAGGTATTTCAGGTTCTGCCCTGGCAGCCGAAGGGCAGCACAGCACTATTGGGAAAGGCAGCAGGGAAACACGGAAAGGTGCTGTAAAAGTGAGAGTTAAACAGATTTTTCAACCAGTGAGTCTGCCCTAGTGAGGCAGCTTTCAAGGCTCCATCTCGGCCTGAATGAGAGCTGCTGTGCTAGGACAGCAGTGAAACAAGACTGGTAATTATCACTGGCGCTTTTACAAGTGAGGAGCTTATGGTGCTCATGTGATACCAAGTGCTCGTTGTGCACCGAGCAGTTTTTCTGGAAGCCTTGGCTTTGTTTTCCCTTAGTCCCGAGAACAAAAAAGAAATGTTGCAAGGAAAGCGCAGAATGAATCCAAAAAGAACAATGGAATTGCGCTTGATTTGTTTAATTCTGAAATCAAGGTCACTTAGAAGTACTACAGCTTTTATTTGTTTTATTTTTTTTTTTTTAAGGATTTTTTTTTTTGCAACATCTTTCTTTTCATTTGACGGTCCTGTCATCCCAGAACTGTATATGTTACTGATCCTGCCTGTATTCAAAGCTGTTATTAAGTGGAGTCTTTTAGATTTTAGAGAAATGATAATGGTTCCAAAGATGACAGAAAGTGGCAGCTGGTGACAAAAAACCCCCTTGATAAGACGACAACAGTAAATCAAACTACTGCCACTTTTTCGTTTCATGTTTGTTAATACCACCTCGCCTTTTGAAGTTTAAAGCAAGGTTCAAAAGAGCCAGGTGCTGAATCATAATATTAAAGCAAGTAAGGAGCTCCATGAAAGAGAGGAGATCTGAGAGGGGAAAGCAACAAACACAGCTTTCAACTGCCTTTTGTCGGCCTTTCTGCAGATGTCACCAGTTGTTATCCCCAGCAGAGGCTTCAAGCTTGTAGCAGTGCCTCTGGCTGATTCCAACTCAACGTTTCAAGTGTCAATCAAAAAGGAAGGACGCAGCTTAGGTCCTGGTCATTGTCCTGTGAAAAGAGCCAAGCATTTAACATTGATTTAGCTCCCTCAATATACAAAGATAGAGCCAGCTTTGTGCAGCAAAAGGGCCTTTGGCAAGGTTGCTTGTAGAGCAATTCCATCACATCCGATGCTCCTTGGTTTAGCTGTCACACTGCAGTGTCTGGAGTCCTATGAAAAGTTATTCAGGAATGAGTGAGCAAATTAAAAAGAAATAGCATGCTTTCCTAAATAGCAATGCAAGCTATAGAAAGTGCTCTTAACATCATTTAGCCCTGAAAAGCATTTTTAATAAAAGTATTTTGTGCTTTTAAATGCCTTTTAACAAGGAGAATAAGATGTTTTAGGACAAGAAAGGGCCCTTGTGAAACCCGTCTCCATTGGATTGGATAAGCAATTGTACCCACAAAGTGTCTTTGGTCAAGTGCTTGCTTATTTTGTTTTCAAGCCACTTACATTAACTGCCATCCACATACTGCATTATCCTTCTATACGGGTGTAAAGCATGCCCCCAAACCCAACGATGACAAAAAGGCCCTTCCTGAATGCCACAGGTGCCCCCCACTTCAGCTTTCCCATCCTTTCTCATGTCAAATTCCTGCCCGCCTCTCTCATAATTTTCTTAAAAACACCTTGGCAATTATTTCCTTCTCAGCCATCGTATTGCCCACCAGCTCTTGCAGGCACTGCCGATGAGCCACACCGGTCACCTGGCATGGTCATGGAAATGACAAGTAAGTTGGTGGCCACGCTTGGGCTGTTTTCGGCAGGGCCCTGGTGGGGGACAAGTTCTCACAAATGTGGTAGAAACCACATCTTTGTCCTTAAAAACCAAAGTGAAACTGGGTGAAACACAAAGTGTGCCTATTGTTTTAAACAAAGTCAACACAGGACGGGTTTATCTTTTGTACCTGGAAGTAATGTTAAGTTCATAAGAAAAAAAAATTACTCTCGTTTTGCTTATAAGCAGGGTTCTTTTTTATGGGGTTTCCAGCATCTTTCCATTCAAGTTTAGTGCACCAGTGGACTGGCTGATCCATAGGCGGGCCTGGTATCACAGAGACAATAAATAGTCTTGGTCCAACAAAATTCTTGTGCGTGCATCTAGCTTCAATCAGATGAGGAAAGCAGTTTAAAGATGGGGAAAATGTTCCCCTTTTGCGGAATCATCATTGCTACTGTTTTCTGTTTTTCACAATACTTTCCTTCTAAATATTTTCATCCTCCTCTGTGCAGAAATACAGGTTAAAAAATTACGGAAAATGTCACAAGAAATAGAACATTTCCACGATGGCAATCATTTTTCAGAAGCTTGTCTTCCTTCTTAAAGGCTAGTTTTCTGATAATACCTTCCTGAGCAAAAACACACTGGCTGATGGTACCTTTCAGCTCCAGGGAGACAGCGCAGCCCCTAAAACTGTCTGTGTGTGATGGTGCTCTTCCTGAGCGTGGGACGGGATTACTCCTGATCAGTCATTCTGGAAGGAGCCACGTCCCAGCAGTCTGCTCATGCACTCATGCAGCTCATGTTATCTGCAATTTAGAAATATTTAAATAGAGGGTCTTGCAGGAGTTGGGTGTATTTTTAAATACACATATCATTACGGACACACTCATTTCTGCATTCCTCTAAAGGCATTTCTAACGGTCCCCATAGCTGGCACTTCAGTAGGCAGTTTAAGAAAGCATGACTCACTGAGTTGAGGGACCAATACACTTCTTTAAAGTTTCATTGGGATTTTTAAACTTTCATTGGGATTTTAAAACACATTTGCTTTGATCTAGCCCATGCCCTTTTCTTTTTGCACTCACTTTCTGTCAAACTCAGTCACAGAAAATGTGTGTTAATTTTACACTGGTGTAACAGCAAGGGCAATACACATTTGTACCAGGCACTTGGTCCTACGAGCTGCTCCTTTCCCGCAGCCAGAAAATGGGTCCCTCCCTCTGTATGCTTCCTCAAGGAGCAAGGAAATGGGAGACGTTTGCTTCTCCCCACTCCCTGCATGCCAGCATGCCATGCTTCTCCCAGTGCAGAGGGAGTACGCAGAGATGCTGTACGCTGAGATGCTGTAGGCAGAGATGCCGTATCCCCCTACCTGCGTGCTGGTGGAGTCCCTGCTTTGCCACCACCAGTGCACCTGGTGGTACAGCCCTGCCAGTCCACCTGGCAGCGTGTGCTGTACCTGGTGTCCTGCTCCCGAGCACCAGGGAAAGCAGGAGGCGGACAGTGACTTCTTGTGTGGCTATGCTGGTCGTCCCAACGTATTCCACAGGCAGCCCAATGCATGCTTTGGATTAGGGACCAACGAGATATCAGAGAACACAAATCAACAATAAGCACGAAAGCTCAAATTTTGGTTGCATTTTTTTAAAAGGCAACAACCTGTTGAATTTTTCTGTGCTGCTAGTTAACATTGACAACAATAGTAGTAATTTTGAAACAGCATTTCATTTGGGGTCTTTAGAACTTATTTGGAAACAAGTTTCAGGAGAAGAAAATTACATTAAAATAGAAATTGAAGCATGTGCACATGCACGTGTGTATGTGTGTGTGTGAGGGAGAGCAAAACAAAGTTGAAAACAAGCTGGGGATGCTTTATCCCAAATCAAGCATTACAAAGCAAAGCAAGGAAACCAAGAGCTTCAATGACCCTAAAAAAAAAAAGGCTTAAGGTCAAATTTGTCGACTGGCTTGCTGATATAAAGAAATGCACAATTAAGGTATGGAGACAGTTTTACCATTTCATCACAGTAAGATAATGAGGAGAAAAACAAAGGAAAAAAAATTAAATAAATGTCAGCTAAGTTTTGGTCATGGTCACCAAAATATATCAGTCACACCTGTATGGTAGTGCAGCTCAGGAAACAAGGCACAGTTATCACTTATGATTCTGGTGGCCTAATCCATCCAGGATATTTTTCATCCTGGCAGGCCCCGGCTTCCCCTGTGTGCTCTTCCAGTAGCACGCCTCTCTTCCTTGCTTTGCTGGGCCAAATTCAGGCTTAGTTTAACCGAACGCACCTTCCTTGAGAGCGCCAGAGACGCCCAGATTGCACAAGGACAAGATCTGATGGACCACTGCAGGTGAATGGCTAGTGAAGGCCTGGTGATACACGTCTTAAACCACCTTTGTTTAACCATTCTTGTCCCTCAGGGAACTAAAAAAATCTCTCCGACAACTTTGCTGCCTTGTTTGCTGCTTGTCCATGTGACTAAGCTTTTATTTCATTCCCCACCCACAATAGGTCATTCCTCTTATGCCTCCTCAACATGTTCGCTCCCAGGCCTCCTGCTCTTGATGTGGACATGTTTTTTAAAGACCACATATGTGAGCCATTCATTCTCCTTGGAGGTCAAAACAAAACAAGTGACAGGAGTAATTTTCTATGAGCAAGTAGGCATAAGTACATTGCAAACTAGTTGCAGAACTTTTTGAACAGCAGTGCCACATACCAGATCCTTGGAGGTCATGAGATAATGCATTTGCATTCTTCAGTATTGTGAGAGTAATGTTTCTGGTTGCCATTGTGTCCGTTGGAAATAATGGCTTCTGGTCACCACAGGTTAGTAGATGCAAACAGCAGACTATATTGTAGCAACTTCGCTAATGTAGAAACCATTGTACATCCAGACATTCCTGCCTTATCCATAAAGAGTAATTGCTTAAGTGTTTCGTTGGAAAAAAATGACACAGTCCTGGGAGTGTCAGGGATGAGGCATTTGCGAATCAATTCATAATTTCATTTTATATAAGGATGTCATTTTTTTACTATAATCACAAAATATCATCTTGCATAAGTGCCTATTATTACCATTGTTAAGGGCTATGGCACAGAGAAATCAAGTTTAGTTTGTTTTTATTTTAGACTGTGAAACTCTGTATTTGCACTGTTTCTTCATTAGCAAAACCTCAGTGTACATAGTCCATAGCGAGCATTTTCATTCACCTTTCTCACGCAAATAGCCTCTTCAGTCTAGTGATTTTTGTACAGCTTAATTGATGGCAGACAGCAAAATCTAAATTACAGGCATTGTCCTCTTCTTCATTTGTCAGGCAAGAGTTTTGCAATGGTGCCTCCAGTCAACATTTTCCAGAGCTGGTGCGACTACAGGAAATATCAGTACATTGTTTTACAACTATTTTCAGTGCCTCTAATGACAATTATGGCTCAACTCTGGATGTTATTTTCAGAGCTACCAGGAATCCTCAATCCCAGCTTGAATCATCTTTGTAATTAAAACTATATGTTCCAAAATTAATAGCCAGACCTGGAGGGACCCTCTCCTCCTGGACTCTTCTGACGGCTATGCCCACTGCTCAATATGTCTCAGTGGCACTCCAACTTCAGGCATCTGCTCTAATTCAGTACCAGGACTGTCTGGTCTTGGCGCTTGTTGTCCATTTACCATGCCAAAAAAACCCCAAGACAATCTTTCTGGGACCATCTCTGTTTAACTGTTACACAAAAAAAGCAAAGGAAGGTAGATGCCAAGCACTGAAGAGCGGGTGCCTGTCTAACGCCCATCTAACTGGGGATGGGATATCATCACAGAGGCATAGAAAAGCTGGTTGGAGGGGACCTTGGGAAGTCTCTAGTCCAGCCCCACACTGAGAGTGGGGCCATGGCCAACACTGGATCAGGTCTAGAGCTCTCTTAGACAGTAGAGGTCTGCTGTGTTCGAGCGGGTTACTTTGCATTGGGTAATTAATTATACACTGGGCCAGAGAGAGGTGGGAAATCCCAGGATAACCCAGGCTGGTCTAAAGGGTGCACAAGTTCCATCACCTCACTAATGCGAGAGAATTAACACTATTACGACAGTCCTGATGCTCTAATGATATGTATGAGGCAAGATTTTGCAGAGAGAGAAGTAACATGTTAAGGCAGTTGATCTACTAGCAAGCTATCAGGCTCACAAACCCCTGTTCAGATTCAACACCAGACCTGAAGAAGGGATCGTATCTGTCTTTCTCCAGCATGTTTTCTTTTTTCCAACTGAAACTATTCAGTGAATGAGACTGCATTTGCAAATAGTTTTGGCTGCTCTGAAACAGCATTTTTGTCTGATTCTTTATACTGATCACCTCTATCAGACATATCCCACATGGCCACCATCAGCAAGCCACTGGTTCCGTGATAGGAATCAGACATTTAAGTTTCTCATATGCTTGTCCCACAGTCCCACTAGCTTTTGTAGTCTTTGAAATGGTATCCATTTTCATCGTCCTCCTGCCTACCGACATGCTGCCACCTGTACATTACCCCTCCATTCCTCCCCAACTCCTTGTTTTTATTTCATTGCTCAAGCAAGTAGTCATGATTTTAAACAAGCTTACAGCTCATATCGCTCTGTGTAAGTGCAATAAACTTGTTTAGGCAAACTCCTCAGAGAGCTAATGTGGTTCTGCTCAATCTTTCTATATGACAGTATTAAACCTCAGTCATCCTTCTCCCTGTGGGTTCGCTGGGTTTGCAGTGTGCTGTGTTACATTCCCCCTGCCTAGGACCACCAATGCTGGACTGGTGCTCTCCTGCCGCTAGTCATCAGGTGGTGATTTCAATACTTTTGGGATTCTTTTCATTTGCCTTCTGCACTTTGTACCTTTAAGGTTCAGGGTTGTTTGGTTTGGTTTTTTTTTAATTTCTCTAGAACCAGAAGTATAAAAAACTTTGGTTTTGTTATTTTCTAAATAAATGAGTGAA
Organism: Theristicus caerulescens; assembly: GCA_020745775.1. Taxonomy (NCBI): domain Eukaryota; kingdom Metazoa; phylum Chordata; class Aves; order Pelecaniformes; family Threskiornithidae; genus Theristicus; species Theristicus caerulescens. The sequence continues at coordinate 103,348,883 of CM036561.1, read as the reverse complement.
TAAAACCTGCGCTTTCAAGGTATGCATAGAAATGTAAAGGGAAAGCTTTAGGAAAAGCACTATAGAAAGATGCCTACTAAAATTAAAAGAGTGCCTAAGGCTGCAGCTGAGATAACATAGCTCTGTCATGGAAAAGTACATGCATATATAATCTTAGTATTACATATATGAAGAAAGCCATGTACACGTGATCGCAGGTCAGATGGTAACACTGTTTTTTAAAAATATTGATCAAGAAAAATAAAGCTGGTAATTAATGTGTCATTAAAATGTGTCAAAATACTTTCTCTTTAATGTAACACTAACAATTAAACTAGCATCAAATGTATCATAAATATAATTATTGTATGCTTTAATCAATTTGATTTTAGTTTCTTTTTTTTTCTTTCTAGTTCCCGATAGTCAAAGTTTTCTCTGCACATGAAAGATGTTGCAAGATGGCACAGGCTAAAGTACGCCAAGATGTGTGTGACTGTGTGATATTCACATCTGCAGGAACAGTAAACTAGCTCAATCACTGGCATTACCAGTTCAGTTCAGCTGAGGATCTGGCCCCTACTGTGTTTATTATTAGCTGGAATGGACGAGAATATATTCGTTTTCTGCTGAACTTTTTGATGGCCTTGCTCTTTCTTCCTCTCTTTCTATTTCTCATACCCCATCCAAAATCTGCGCTGCAGAAATTCAATGCCCCTGTTACTTTTTTGCTTTTTTTCACTTGAATCTCAATTGCAAAGCCAACTAGATTTCATCACGGCTTATATGCTCTTCCACTTGCTATCTGCAATCACAGTCATTGTGAAACTCAAAGCTAAGTCAAGAATTGTTGCCTTTTTATGGCTCCCTCTTTTATATATGTTGTGTTGGAGAGCGGTCGTTACCGCTTTTTTGTCATTATTTCTGGGCTTCACTCCATTAGCTAGTGAACAGGCCTTCTCTCATTGCTTTCCTTCAGTAAATACTGTAACATTCAGCTTCCTTTCAGGCTTGTGCTTTTAAAGAAAATCTTTGTACAATTAAAGATATGAAATTGCTAAATACAAGGCTGCATTCATTGTTCTCCCTTTTTAAAGGTTTAATCATACTTAATGGCTCTCTTGAAAACTTGAATTTTCCATGTTGATGGTTTTACCCCACTGAAAGAGTTTGCTAATATACTTTTCAAGTGTTTACTCCTTAAATGAGCTATTCAAGAAGTTTTGTGCAGAATAAGATTGAGGAAGGATATATCCAGAAACAATTATGAAAAGGGTCCAGGGCTATCTGTTTATCCATTGGCGGAGATTGATGAGCTCAGCAGCAGCCAGAAACCGAAAAAAGAAAATATAGTCCTGTCCAGCTTTGGAGGACACATCTTGAAATGTCTTATGTTCCTCCTTTTGGATCAGTCACACAGCCCCTGGTCGCCACATGATGAGCATTGACTGTGGTGAGAAGCAGGCTGACTACACAGCCCAAAGAGGTGGTTGCTTTGGTCCTGCCTGTCTCATTCCAGCCCCAACCACCACCACGTTCTCTGAGAGCACCTCCCTGAAGAGCTGGTAGCTGCAGCACTGCCTGCTCAGGGCTGGCGTGATGCTGTTATAAAGAGGGGAAGCACACATCTTTACTAAAGGTTTTTAATCTTTCTGTCTGTGACTGACCAGCCAAAAGTATACATCCATCCCTACGAGACACAGACTGGACACCCATGCGCTGTTTGACTTTGAAGTTTTGCCGTGGCTGTTTATTGCATCTGGGAATGAAGCCACGAGCCCTGTGAAACCTCTGGAAACTTCCAAACACAGCATCCCATTTACTCAGTAGCACAAATTCCTTTGGTTTGCCCGGTGTTTCTGTCTTGACAGTCAAAGCCATTCAGGGTATTGGACTTTGCTTCCTGAGATATCACATCTCCTTCCACCAACATGACCTCCCATGACATTTGACGGGAACAATCCGGACTGTGAACCAACAGGGGAAGTTTCTGAGCTTATGCAATGAAATTCTCACAGCTCCTAGAGCTAGACTCCATTATTTGCTTTTATCCTTTCTGATAGTCATTGATCTAAATATATTCAGAAATAATGTGCACCTCTGTTGTGGCATACCTGTTTTCCCCAAAAACAAACCCAGAGATTCCCAGTCCCATCCACTTATGCACAAAACCTTAAACAGAACAAGCGCAAACATTGCGGGACATCTTACAAACTACAGGAGAAGTAGGGAGACAGAGAACAAAATCACCTCTGCTATTTTATTTATATGTCTAAATACTTGGCAGCCACTCAGCTACTTTGGTAATGGGGACCATGTAAGTAGGTAGGTGCAGGTTTAGTGAGATGAAGATTATAAATTAAATGTAGTAGTAGTATTTCATCTGTCTGTCTCAGGGCTGATACCATAACATAAATCCTGAGATACTTTAGATTAGATAGATGTGATATGCCAATCTCCACTTAAATATTTTGGGTCTGCTCCCAATAAAGTTAATGGAAGTAGGATCAGCTCTTTATTGCTGCCATACTATCAGTGAGTCTTCACTTCCCATCAAGCAATTCATGTTTTGTATTACATTGATACAAAAGCTTTATTCTACTCATCTCAAAGTCAGCGGGTTTCGTTTTAGCAGTGGGAGCCCCGTTAGGGTATTAGTGCTTTAAACTGAAGCTCCCAGACTCAGTTCACATGGCTCAGAGCCGCTCATCCTCATTGAAAGTGCTTTGTCCTTACTGTAGCGTGTGCAAGAGCACTTAGTTCTCAAGTGCTCTTTGGCTGGGGAGACCGAGGAACACAGATGACCTTACATCATCTTCCTACTCTCCTCTGCTGCAGTCCCAGGCTTTTCTGCAGCCCTTTCAGGCCCTGCTTGCACAAGGATTATCAACGGTGTTGTTGGGGCAGCTCTGCGTTGGGCCAGGTTGAAACCATCAGGGCATGCAGCATGGAGCAGCTGCACTCACGGGGGCAGCAGGAGATGCACCAGGGACACCCCACCACCACCAGTGTATGCTACACGATTACAGTCATCATATACAGTCATTTTAAATGAAGTTGTTTCACTTGCACTCTTAAACCATTTGGATTTGCTCAGGCTGGGAATGGGATTGCCTAGCAGAGAGCCCAAGGAGATGCAGGCAGAGTACCCAGGGAGCTTCCCAGCCAGGACAGAGACTTAAGGCAGGAGTGGGCTGTCTGATCACCTGCTGTTAATGGCTTCGGTCTATCTAACAGCCCTCTCGCTGCTGCTGAAGTAGAACTTTCAGCCCAGGTATTTGAATTATCACCTACCGCGAATTTGGAGACCTGCCAGTCATATGGACCTGAATAGCAAATGCTGCACACCCTTATTTTGCTTCTGGATTTGCTACATAAAACCAAATAGCTAGGGAGCAGAGACAGGATCAGGTGGCGTACCTAACCAGTTATTACGGAGCATGGTTTCTGCATTTATGATGAACCATTCCTGGAAGATTCTTATTCAAAATAACAGCAAACAGCAAATACAAACGAGCATTTCAATTATGAACTGTGTGATCGGGAAAAAAGGAAACTCAGGCGTTAGAAGCTTCATTACATGCCACGTTCTGCTACCTTTGCACATCACCTGGTACCTGATGTGGTCCTATCTGGTCACCGGAGCTGCCCACAGAAGTCCCAGCCCATACCGAAGCACATGTCCCACTTCCACTCAAGCCGAGCATGTGCTTCAGGAGGACAGTGGTTTTAAGCACTTTGCTGAGGCCAGATGGTGGGTTTGCGATGGGGAGGTAAGATAGCACTCAAGGTGAGTGGCAAAACCCAGGTCTGTGACCTTTTCCCTCCCAGATGGTTAACAGGCACAAGACACTATCAGGTTTCTTACGACTTCACTAACACTCACCTCCTGATTCATCTTGGAGCGGGCATTGCCAAACGGTGCTTTGTCCTGTGTTCTGGTTCTGGTGTTCTTGTAGGCACAGCGCTGGAAAATGCTCAGTCCTTTATCGCCTCAAACCCACTAGGAATGTCACATGAGGACGTCTTTAAAAGCCATGTGATGTTCATTCAGTTTGTTTTCTTAAATCCAGAGTGTCTCCAAAGTTACCGATTAATTTCATGCAGTGCAAGGAGAACTATTGATTTCCCATGTCTGCTTCTGACCCTTTAAGATATAAAAATGCAAATACATTGCTTAAAGAGAATATTTATTTATTCCTTGTACCTGCTAACATGCAACTCCAACACAAAAAGCAGCTTTTGCTGGTTTTGTTTTAATAAACTCTAGCACGTTTGGCATTTCACTGAAACAATATGCTAACGTACTCATTTCTAAGCTATTCCTCATATCAAACTCCCCCTTTTCTGCTATAGGCTCCATGGCTCTCCAGCACTGCCAGAGAGCACACAGAGAGGTGGACCTGCAACTTTGCTGGCAATGTTTATTTTCAAAAGACAAATATTGTGCCAGCGTTAACTTCAATTAGGAGACTTATTTGACAATCTGACTACTCCATCTGATGCCTCAAGGGCAAATTTCAGCACTTTATGAAAGATGTTGCCCAAAGACTGATCTATATGAATAAAATATAGGGGAGAGAAGTTTTAATGAACATTTGAAAACAAAACTATCAAGAATTAATTGCAAATATTTACATGCAAATAAAGGGTTTGTTTTATATCTGCAAAGGCTAACGCATTCAGAAAGAAAGCTGCCACTCCATCCTTTAACTCACCCTGCTGTGCCTCCGTATGACAAGCGTCTCAGGCGGGGTATAATCAATACCATAGGAGGTACAATGTGTAGCCACCACGGGAGGCCGATCCTGCAGCCCTACGGCAAGGCATTCTGCCTGCTGGGTACTACGCGGGGGGCTTCACCTCACCACATCTCCGTGGGTTCGCTCTGGGTTTGACTATTTTTATTCACATTTAATCATCTGATAAACTTATTTTGTACTGCATTTTGATTGCTTAATGGTGCTTCACTTGCAAAACATTTGCAGAGCATGTAAAAGGCTCCTGCGTCATTCTGCAAAAAGCTGCTCCCGTTGGAGGGAAGCTCACCTGCTGCAAAGAGCCTGCACAAGGCCTCGCACCACTCAGGAGCACAAATAGAGCTACATTTGACCCTCTTACAGCTCTTGTTCAGATAAAGCTTCGGATGATTTCAGTGGGAGGTTTGCCTGAGCGGAGACTCTGCTATCTGCTCCTCACTGTTGTTACAAGGTTGCTGGGAAAAAGGTAGTGTCAGACCACCAGGAAATATTTTAAAAATTGCTTCTGCAGTCCTATTCAGGTGATAACAACCTGGCTTCTCAGGCATGGGTCTCCCTGCTCCTCTGGAAATCAGGAGCTGGTATTTGACCCAACCGAGGTGTCCTAGCTAGGGGAAAACCACAAAAGTGGAAGCGTTTCCAAGTCAAATCTGCAGTCCTGCAGCTGGAAGGAAGGGCGATGTGTTCAGCATAGCTTGGAGACGGCACAGAGGGAAACCTGCACGGGATGCTGGTCGTGACTGCCTGCACCTTCTCATCTCACACCCCTTTGGAAGGTGTGCTCAGGTCATGCATTGAGGCTCCCCAACATCGCTGGCACCGGGGACTCTCTCTCCCGAAATCCATAGGCACGGATGACACAGGCAGGAGTGTCGGATCGTTTACTACCGAGAGAATCGCCCCCAACAGCACGCAGATAAAACAGAGACAAAGGTGACTTTGTAGCACTACTCTGGGTGAAATGTCTTTTTTTTTCCCTCTCTCTCGCAGTGTCTGATGTGCCGCTGCTGAAAAGGTTTCTATTTTGATGAGGCCACAAAAGCTTGAATACTTTTCTGAACCAGTTTGGTAGTAATTGCAAGCTGGGAATTATTCTCACGAGAGTTCAGACCTGTGTAAATTATTCAAAAGAGCCATAACCTTGCTATGTAAGTCTTAATTATCATCTCTAGTACTTTATAGTAAAGATACAATCCCCTATAGCTGCTTTAAGGTCACGTAAGTACCCTGGGCCTGATCCTTAGATGGTGGGACCCTGCACATTGGTTCTCAGGCAGTTTCTATTTGCATTTGACTCCACTCACCTGCTCTTATTTCACAGCCAAGCACACAAGCATTTTTTTCTATAGACTTTAATTCAAAGGTCTCTCAAACTACAGCAGCTGGGAATGTTCTGTTGGAATGACTTTCTGGGGGAAAAATATGCCTTTTATAAAATCGGGATTTCTTTTATGGGAAAATTTCAATTTTGCCAGAAATTTCTGATTTTCTATTAGGAAAAATCAAACTGATGGCTCCATGGCTGCTTGGCTGGAAGGCCCCTGTCGATTTTGTTGTCGTCTGCAGGGAGAGAGCAAAATTGACAATAGTCTTCCAGGCAGGCAGCTGGGGAGATGCAGCAGGTCTGGAAGAGGGAGGAGGGGAGGTTGAGTGCCCTGGCGCTCTGCCGGCCCTGCAGCCCAGCTGCCTCCCCAGCAGCCAGGCTAGGGGGAAGGCGAGGAGGAGGAGGAGGAGGAGGAGGAGGAGGAGGAGGAGGAGGAGGAGGAGGAGGAGGAGGAGAGGCAGGCACGGGGCGGCCAGCCTGCAGCAGCCTGCCGATGAGGCTCCTGCCGCTCTCCCTTTTCGGCAGGCAGCTGGCAAGCCCCAAGAAATTCCAGTTTGCTTCCCCTGAAAGAGATTTTTTTTCTCTTCTGGAGAGCATTTCCCAGGAAAAAAATGTAAGTTTAAAAACAAAATTTAAAAATCTCACAATTTGAGGGGAGAAAGGAGATTGATAATTTCAAAAAGACCATTTTTTCATGGGAAGGAATTTCTGTGATTCAGCCAGCTCCATCTTACACCTGGCATTATACTGGTAGGAAAAAAAAAACCACCTATTATTTTTTTCCATAATCCATACATTGTTAAAAAGTACAGTGCAGGAAATAAATGCACCTGTGTGGAGAAGGCCAGCAAAAGAACATTAGTCACACTTAAGATGGATTTGGAGAGGTACACAACGAGGGTAAATATCTCCTTTTGTGCCTCAAAGTGGCTGGTGAGAGCAGCGATCTGACATCGAGCAGCAGCACTGCCTTTACTGACAAAGTCATACCCCAAAGTCCCCACCAACTCCGTGCTTTTGCCCACAGTTAAGCAATAGCTAAAGAGATTTCGATCAAATCCTGTAAAACCAAAAAGTAAGTGTAACTGGATTGACAAGCTTCAATCCAATGCAATTTGAAATGGCTGACTAATAAATCCTAAAATTCAAGGATTTTTACGGAATTGGTCATAGACCTTTAAGTACAAGGCAGTGAGTGTGTCTTGCTATAACATAGATCATAAAGTAGAAGCTGAGCTCATTGCAGGCTGTTTTGCAGGCTGTGAAGCCTCTTTCATTGTTTGTATGTGCTTCTCAACCTTTCTGAATCTGTTCAAGTTATCCTCTGTTTAATCCACACTGACGAACAGCAGTAGAAGCTGTAGCTATAATGACGGGAGGAAAACATATATTCACTTCCTGACTCTAAAAAGTATTTAGCCCCAGTAATGAGTTCTGGAGGGCGTCCTCTGAGATTTCACACACAAACACACACAAAAGCGCTCTCGTAGTTGCAGGACTCATTATTCTTATGATCCTAAGCAGATTTTTGTAAAAGAGAAAGACCAAGAGTCATGAAATCTTTGAATAATTGCATTCAGTAAATCAGATAGATAAAATATTTCAACAAGCACCTTGAAAGGAAAAAAAAAAAGAAGTTAAATTATATTCCTCTACATTCCAATAATCCATCCCTGATTATCCTATAGATACTGAGCAGCGCATGATACCAGTATTGATGAAACACCAAAAGGTAATGGTATCAGCGCAGAGCAACATCAGCAGAGCAGAAGAGCAAATATGACTTTAATTGTAGGCTCTCTATTATTATTTTATAGCATAGGCTTTTTGGATAATTTATTAATACTAACAAAGATGAGTGATTTGGAGGCTGCATATTTTTTATTTCTTCAGAGTTATTTTATTTGATAATGACATTAAATATTAGAAACTATAACAGCTGGTGTGTTTATCCTTACTTGAGTGTATTAACCTCTTTAGCCCTTTTTTCCAGAAGAAGGATTCAGCATTACAGATTTGACTGTCAGCTGCAGTGCCTGGCGGCCCGTTGGATTGGCACCCTGACAGAATCGAAAGTCCAGTGCTGCAAGTAAACATGGATGACATTGCAGATAGATAGAACTGGCTGACTTGAGGCACCTGCAGCTGTTTGCACCAGAATAAAAGCAAAGGTTGTGGTCACTGGAGTGGAAAAACACTGAATTTACCTCTAGTTATTTTGCCTGGGAATTTCCCCCCCCCTTTCTTTTTTTTTCCTGGTTGTACATTTTGGAACCTTTCCACTAAAAGCACATTAGGCTGAAATACCTAAGTGAAAAAATCCACCAGACACCAGAAGGTTTTATAACCTATTTCCCCCACCCGCCCCCTTTTTCTTAAATTCATTGAACAGTTTCCCCACTAGTTTCTGCCTGGTAACAACTAGTGCTTTACCGGTACGAATACTGGGTTGCAGAGAAGGATGCAAACACTGAATAGCCAGAAACAATTCTCAGCAGCTGATTTTTCAAATGTTGAATAGACAGAAACACTTCTTAGCAGCTGATTTATTTTTTTTTTAAACATGGCATTCACAAGGACTGCCACAAGTGACAGAACAACAGCAACCCAAACTGTTTTGTTCTGTAAAAAAGCTCTTGATCTGTTAAGCGCTCCTGCTTCCCAGGACAGGTCCCCAAAGTCCTTGGAAATGAGGAAGACAGCACGGGAACTGAGTTTCTGCTCTCACTGGTATGCTGCAATCGATCAGCACGGCAAACTCATAGCCAGAATATTCATTTCTGTAGCATGGAGGATCTCGGCATGCTTTACAAACAGCATTTAATTGCCATAATCCTCAGTAAAGGTATTATATCTAGTTCATCAGTAGATAAACTGACGCACGAAGAGCTTAGGGGACTTGCCCAAGGTCACACTCTGAGTCAGTGGTGAGCCAGTGACAAAGACGTGACTCCAGGCAGCCAGCACTAACAGCGGGGCGATGCCATGCCTCCCTTGCCCAGCCCTGGCGGCGTAGCCTCCCTCTCCAGAGCAAAGATCAGCAGCTGGACCGACAAACGAGCGGGAGAGGGGAGGGTAGATAGGTATGACAGAAATGAGGTGTTTGATGGCTGGGCTTTTCCCCTATGCCACCTGCATCCCTTTATAACATCAGATCATTTACATTTTTAAAGAAAGTGTATTCTTTTTCATCATGGGCCACTGGTGAGCCTAACGCTATCTTTTGTGCGGCACCCCCGCTAACAGAGGTGGCGGAGTATCAATCACAGCTTTCCCTGGGGTCATACCTTACTATGCTGGCTCTTGATCAGAAAGAAGCAGATGGTTATTTACAAACAAAATAATCAAGACCTCAAGAAGGTTGGGGATTTTTTCCCCAAATCCTCCTACAGATGAGGCCAAAATAAGGTAAAGTTGCTTGTGTCCCCTTCTGCCAGCTTTCAAGGATGCTGCCTGTCCTACCAGCACCTTTAAATGTGTTATCAGTTAAATTTGCCAAAGAAATGTGTGGCACCTGACAGAGTAGAGTTGCCTTAGATTATTCAGTGGCTTTCATGAGAATCTGGCACTTAAACCACAACGTGAATTACTGCTAGATTATCGTGCAGGAATATTGTTATCTGCCGTACACTACATGTTTGCAATCAGTTCTTTACAAGCAACACACAGACTGCCTTTGAATCTTTTTCAGTAGCCATGGTCACCCTCCTTCTTTATTTAGTGTTAAGTGTTATTCATTTAGCAGTAAAAAATGAACAAAAGAGAAAAAAGCAGGTGCTCTAAGTTTACTCTACAGCCAGCTGTCAGGAAGACACACTTTACTTATTTATTTATTTATTTATTGCAGCACATAAAGGGGATTTATTGAAAGCGTTTGGGAAAAAAATATGAAGCATACGTTCAATCAGCCTTTTCTGTAATCAATAAGGTTACTGAAGCAGAAAAAACTATAATGAGTTGTCACAGAATTTGAATTCCCATTTGGTTCCTTTTATATGTATTCAGGCAGAAAATCATCGTGGAAAGTGAAAGTTGGGAAGGCAGGCCTGGCTATGACTCTTGGGTTGGGTTTGTTTTGAATTTACCAGGTAGCATTTGACCGACTGCTTGTTGAGCGTCAGGGGCAGGCGCAAGCCTCTAGTACAGGCAGGATAAGTCATAGTCACAGAGGTGCGACTTTCTTATACTTCAGGTGGAGAAACTTCCCTGGTGAAGTACGGCTGATCTTGCTTTCAGAAGATGTTCAGCCACACCAGTCCGTCTCTCTGGGATGACTGCAAATTTCTTCCCCCTCTCAGTATTCAGCATTTTCAGCCAAGGGTCTAAGTGTCCCTAGCTCAAACGTCAACACTTTGAGACGTCATTCTCAAAGGCATCTGGAGGAGATTTGACCATAAAGTCCAAGGACCTTCATGCTCTCCCCTCCTTCCCAGCACATTGTGAGAGTTTTTTAAAAGCATTGCCAAAGCATGTGCAAAAGGGAGGTAGAGGGTGTTGGGCCACCTACCCCAACACCAGGGTCCCTGCTTTGCCGAGTGGTAAGGCCCACAGCTTTGTCAGATCTGTGCTGGCTTCTACTTAGAGCTGTGCGTCAGGAGATTCATGCCAATGGCTGCACGGCCCATAGGTTCCTATGCTGCAGGTGGGGATGGGAACCTGTTAGCAATCACGTGAATAGTGAAATGCCTGATCCATGATCCTCAAAAATTCATTGAAGGATGTACGTCAAAATTTTAGCAACAAAATCCTGTCCTCACTTACATCAAGGGACATCACTGAGGAATGCACTAGCTAAAATAATTTTAGTCTCTCAAATCACTTCCTTCAGGAATCACCCGACGTGATATCAGTTGTTCAGCTTGCTCTCAGTTTATCTTGCCTATTTATTTTTTCAGTGCTCTTTCTTACTTGTGTGCCTGAATATCCCTGCTGCTTCCCAGAATACTCCTTTTTCCTTCAGTATTCATCTTTTTAAAATTTTTTTAAATGTTCAACAAAAGGCAATGAGTTTTGATTTTAAAATGTCATGGCACTTCATCGGCCTGTAGCTCATGTGTTTCCTAGTCTGACATTCTGCTAGCTGTTTGGCTCCATAATTCTCCAGTCCCACCAGGGACCTGTGGAACAACTATTATTTTTAAGAATATATTTATATTATACAGAGAGGATGTTTTGTTCTCAGCTTACAGTGCATCTTGGGAAAGATAGGCAGAAACCTGCTCCACATAAAAGAATAAGAAATTAAGGTATCTATCTGAATTACAATTTCTACCAGCCAACACAGTGGCTTTTAAAATATTTGCTCCTGATCATCTACAGTTCAAAACTAAAAAATTTTCTCTTGTGTGTTTCCATGTAATTAAAGAGAAAACTTGAAAATTTCCACAGTAGATTATTTTCATGAAACATAAAAACCAACTGGTCTCCCAAAACAATGTAAATGGAAACTTTGTGTCCAGCTCTAGACATTGTTCAACCCCTCTCTCTGAATGCTTCTGGAGTGTACTCTCTCCATCATTACATCATCCTTTGGCGATGGGGATTTAGACTTTAATCTAGATGATCAAGTCAAAGTCAGACTGAAGAAAACTCTTTCTCTGAATGGCTCTAATCCTTCCTTGTTTCTCTCCTTGGTCTTTTTTTGTCTTTTTTTTTTTCTTTTCTTTCTTCTTTTTTTTTCTTTTTTTTTTTTTGATCCAGACAGTCATGGAATCGAGACAGGGAAAATACAGCACATAGCTAAAATCACATAAATTTTAATGGCTTTCCTGTTCACTTAACCCCACATCAACAGTGTGACCTTGCTAGCCTGAACCATGAACCACCAGGGTGTGGAGGCCAAGAGCAGGGTGGATCTGGCCTTGCTCCAGCGCCTATTGCACAAAGGAAAACGTGGGACATTTTGTGGGATATTTTTGAAAACACTGGGTGTCTTTTTCAAGACACTTGTGCCCTAATTATATGGCAGCTGGCAATAGATTTGGTAACCAGTCAGCACCCACCTCCAACAAGACTAACACACAATTAGCACTTGGGCAGTGAATGTTACTTGAGCTCTATCTACTCTAATCATCTATGTTTCTTCAGCATGCCCTAAATTTTTATATGGCCTTTGTTTCCAGGATATTTATGCACCTCAGAGTCCTTAATGCATTTGCCCTGTAAGGCAGGGAATTCTAATTATTGTTAGCAGGAAGGAAATTTAGGAATAGCGAAAGACTTAAGGAAAACTTTTTTTAAGGAGTTCTAGCATTGCAAGACGTAGAGGCACGTATTGTTAGTCCAGAAAAGACAAAAGCAATGATCTTCCCTGACGTCTTGTACAATGCAGGCCACTTAACTTCCCCAAATCAGTGCATTTTAAGTAGAGCAAATCTTTTAGTAAAACATTCCATCTTGATTTTAAAATTTCCACTGGTGTAGAAAGTGCCACAACCCTTGGTAATTTCCTCCAAAGGTTAATTACGCTCCCTGAGAAAAACGTGCACCTGATTTTTAATCTGAATTTGTCCCTATAAAACTTCCAACCTTCAGAACCTGTTATTTAACAGACTGAAGAGCCTTCATTTTAAAAATTACATTCCCCATGGAGGCAATTAGTGTGGGATTATCTCATTTGACTTTAACCATGCAAAAATGAAGCATCTTGTCTCACCCCGTGTTTGGGGATCCTTCTGTAATCAACTGAGAGAAACAGGCACTACCAGAAGGCAATTCATTGCAGCTATCTTTGTATGGGATTAGTTGCCCACTGGAGATATCTAACTTCTGCACTGACTGCATAAGGGTGACAAAGCAGTAAGCCTAAATCATATTCCTATCTTTTTGATGGGGAAAGTTGGACAAAAAAAATCCCATAATTTTGGACTGTCATCAGCTCACCTCATTAGTCCTCTGTTTTCTGGGGGAAATGTTGAATTTATCAAACTCTTTGTGATAAATCACCTCTTCCAGTCCCTCGCATGCTCTTGGGGGTCTTCTCCCAGTGCTCCTCAGCTTATCAACACCCCTCTTGAGCCGGGATTCAGAATGGGACCCCATATTCCCAAAGGGGTGGCATCGATGCCAATATCAGTAGTAATATAAGCCCACCCTGCTCAGACCTGACATTCCCTGCTGCACATTCAGTGAGGACCACCTTTAGGCACTGCACTGCACTGGAAGTTCTGTTTTGCTGATATCCACCTGTAATGAGTCCCAAGTCTTCTTAAAAGTCACACCTACTACAGGTAAGGTCCTGTAAAGCCAACCTTTGCTGTTTCTAGATATAAAATATTAGAGTTCGGCCAAAACATCTAGCTTGTTCTTTATCAGTAACACATTCACTTTATTATTGTCTACTTTCCTAGTGTTCGTGTGGTCTGCAAGTATAACCTATAGTGACTGCTTTGCTTTTCTTACAGGACATGGTTAGAAATGTTAAACAGCTTTGGGTCCAGAGCCATCCTCTGCAGGACTCCCCTGGAGACACAGCTGCTCAATGAAGTTTCCCCATTTACAATTACATATTGAGATGTACCAATTAGCTATTTTTTTAATCCATTTGATGTTTGCTGCAATGATTTTGTAGCGTTCTCCTTTCTTAATCAAAATGTCAGGTGGTACCAAGTCAAATGCCTTACAGAAATCTAAGTACATTACATCAGTGCTATTACCTTTCTCAACCAAGCTTGTAATCTCATAAAAATGATATCAAGCTAGTTTGACAAGATCTATTTTCCATAAACCCATGTTGAAAGGCATTAATTATATTACCTTCCTTTAATTCCTTATTAATCAAGTCTCATATCAGCTGTTCCAGTATTTTGCCTAGGATCAATGTCAGGTTGACAGGCCTATAATTACTCAAGTCATCTCGTTTAACCTTTTTAAATGTTGGCTCTATATAAGCTTTCTTCTAGCCTTCTGGAACCTCCCCAGGGCACCAAGATTTGTTGAAAATCATCATTAATGGTTCAGAGAGCTCCTTTTCTAGATCTTTTAAAATCCTTGGTTAGCTTCTGTAGCCTCTGTTATGACCATACGTCATTATTGTTGCAAAAAGGTCTGGAAGCTCCACGAGACACTTACTGCCTCTTCCAGTACCCAAATACCCATGCAAGTCTGGCTGGCAGCACACTGCTTAAAAAAAGGAAAACTGAGAAATATGAACCCATTTTTCTTGCTCTCTGCCCCTGGTCACTTTAAATATCATTTATATAAACCAGCATATAAATTCACATGAACGCTTGTCACATAGCCCTGCCTTGAATAAAGCCATCATATGACCCCACCTCACAAATAGTGGCAGTCACTTCCAAGGAGAGTCACAAATTTCTTCCAAGAAGCATGCTTAGTACTGTAGCGCAACCCTGGTCTTACACTCTCCGCAGCATCCAAACCCCTGATGTTCTGGACCTTTTGCCCTTTGAAGGCATGGAGGTTTCCCTCCATATGCATCATAGTACAGCTGAGCCTAATTGGGGCTATGGATGTATCCCGATAATCTACATGAAAGAAAAGAGACTGGCTCGTTTATACATAAAGTACTGTCTGAGAGAACAGCAAATATCAGGAAATAAAAAAATTTTCACACGGGCCATTACTTTTAATACTGAAATATTCCAAATATTCAGCTGTAGGATATGTTTCCAAAACACTGCCACTTAAAAATGGCACATGGCAACGTTATCAGTGGTGGCTATTGCATTATTCTGATAAGGCAATTGGTGCTTTGGTGTGATTCATATAAAAATACCATAGCAGAAGTGCATCCTGTTGTAATTTTTAAATGTCCTTGTTTAAGTCCAGTTTTTCTACTAAGAATTTGTTTTGTGGATACCCAGCCAGATCATCTTCTGACAGACTGAAGTGCAGGTATTTCTGCATTCTCACTCCCTATGAACTAGCGGCCTCTGTGTGGCAGGCAGAAGGGGTGTTTTTAATTCTAAGTGTGCATGCCTAATTTAACTTTGCCGGTAATTTAGCTAAGTTGTGCACTGAGATTTTTTGTGAACAAGTAATAAAATGCATGGACAATTTTCCACATAAACATTTTCTGAGTTACTTGCATACCATCTGAATTCTCTACGTGTTCCTTCTAACAGATGAAGCCCCCAAAGTTTTTGTTGCTGTTGGTTTTGGTATTTTGTTCAGGTATCCTTGAGATTAGTTAATGAATTAATTATTTTCTAAATTACTCTGTGCCAATATAGCTCATAGTCAGGAAGCATGAAGGTAGGGTTGTTTGAAAAGCTGATTGAAATAAGCAGAGCCAGTTCAGATGTGTGTGTGTATATACACAAACATATACATAGCTATGTATAGCTAGATAGATCTATCTATAAATATATATATATATGTAAGTGTGCGCGTGTGTAGAATATGTCAGTTGCTAGTATTACTCTTTGGATAGAGATAAAGAAAATCACCCCAAATTTAGAAGGGTAGAACTACCATAAAAATTAACAAATCTTTAAACTGATTAATATTTTAAAATTAAATCTTAGCAGGTGGAACATTTTTTGAATTGTAAAGGTGTGTTAGGTGAAAGAGAATGACACTAAAAGTATTGTACTGATAAAGAAAAGAAAAAAAGAGGCACCCTCTTAGCTAGTGTCACAGATCTGCTTCCCTCACTGAAAAAGATGCAGCAGAAAGAATCATTACCAAGAATGGAAATAAAGATTATTTGATGCGTGGGCCTTCTTCCTTCTGTACGGCAGGTTAGTTCACATGAAGTGGAGCAGAAGTGTGTGGATTAATGAATAATCTATGTGGGATAAATCTAAGGCTCCTAAATAAACTAATGCAGTAAAATTAAAACTGGAAGCGCAAATGGTTTGCATACTGTATATTTAACTTATGGAACAGTCACTGTTGGAGGATGTTATTGAGAAAAATAACCAAGGAGATGGCTAAAAAAGCATTAATGGAAGTAATAATGACATCAGCTGAATTACCACCAGCAGTTACAAAAACCTATACGAATACCTAAATATTGTAAATTAGGTATTTTTTCCTTGATATCCATATTTGGCAGTTTACCTTTTTTCCAGAGCTGTTTGTACCATCGTTGGAGGCAAAATCTCTAACTAGATAAACTATGGAGTCATCAAAATTATTTCCTATGAGATAAATTTCCACTGTTTACCCAGGACCATATTGCTAAAAGTTACTTCGCACATATCTGTTAGCCAAGCCAAAGCCATGCAGTACTAATGCTCCCCTTACTGAAAGAGCATTGCTAACACCGTTGGAGCAACCAGCTCCCGGCAGCAGCTCTACCTGGGAAGCAGTTGGTAGCCTGAGCTAAACCAGACAGTGCCTCAATGCTGGCACTTTCTTGTTTACAAACTGCATCAGTCACAAATAAAAGTTGCCTTTTCGAAAGCTTTGTTTTGGCAATTCACACATGTGGAATAACAGTCGCAAATCATAAATGTCATACTTTGTCGCCAGGATTTGAAGAAATCTGCAGGGTTCCTGTTTGGATGCAAATCCCAGTAGTCGCACCTCCTGCGATTCACATCCAAAAAACTTTGAAAAAAGGTTTTGATTTTGGCAGCTGCTGTCAAGTCGAAACTTTCTTTCAACTCTCGCCATGCCAGTTTGGGGAAGGCTCTGCTTCTTCTGCACAGAGGTCTTGGCTTCTGCCCTCCTGCACCCCCATCTTTGAAACCTAACAGGTAAATTGAAAGTTAGTGATAAGTGTTTTTTCCAAGGCAAGCAGGTCCCTTTATTGATTTCCAGTAACTGTTAGTACCTTGTGACATACTGACAAAGTTTGCCTTTTCCCACAAATGCCTCAGAATAATGAGATGTGTCAAACTAAACTGCATTTGCCTTTTATCAAGCGTAATCTTTTTTTTTTTAATGTTTAATGTGATTTAGGGCTCATGGGAAGAGCCATGTTGGCAGCCCAGGTGACTGAAGTTTTCCTCAGCTCCACAAACCTGCTACGTTCAGACTGCTGCCAAAAGGAGCTCCTCCATGTGGTCCCATACCTGCTCCCAGCATGGTGGGGAGAGCAGCGACCGGCAGATCACCACTACAGACCAAATCACGCATGTCCTTCCTGGCAGGGGAATTAATAGCGTAGGTCTAGGACCAAGTCTGAAGAGTAAACTCCCACAAGGAGCTGTGCGGGGCATCCTCCCGCAGAGGCTGGGTGCTGCCACCCAGCACAGCACCATGCATCCCCCACCCAGGATGCAGGCAGAAAGAGCTGGGTGAAGCGCAGTTGCCTTGATGGAAATCTCAAAGAAACTAGTGCTGGGGAAAATTAGTAAGACATGGGAGTTTCCATAAAACACCCCCCACCCCCAAAATCCCCACCTCTTTGCAGGTTGTATATTCCTTCTCCCAAAGCAAACAAAATGTTAAAGGAAATAAGTTGACTTCAAGTTTCCTCCTCTGCTATTTTCCTTCTGTCCTTCAGGCTGGCACTGCTCAGCCTCCACATTCAAGCACTACACGTTTCCTCTAGAGCACATTTAAGGAGCACAGACATGATCATTTAAGTGCACGCTTTACTTATCTATCCTTAAGAACACAAAATAGACCCAGAAAAAAAAGACGGTGTCTGTATGCTCATTAAAACGCTTTCAGCCCAGGGCAAGGATTTGATCAAAAGGATTCCTGCCAATGGAAGGGCATGCTGGAGCCATTGTAAGAAGTTGTGTGCGAGCGTCTGCCTTCCTTTCCTTTTCTTTCTTGTGCCCTGTCCCTTCCACTGCCACCTCCAATCTCTTTTCTTCCAGCTGGGGGAACAGAAGAGATTTTACTTCCTTGATGACAATTGTGTCCTTTGAGCAGCCAAAGCAAAAGGCACTTTGAGTTCAAATGAGACTGTGACTTAAACCAATATTAGCCAAGACCAACACATGTTTATTGTAATATAAGTAACCTTCATTCTGATCAGCAGGTTTTCCTCACCCCACTGCAGTTTTACTCATTGCCTCTTTCATTTTTCCAAAATGAATAAATGAAATGGCTGCACATTTTTATTCACAGCAGTGGGTTTCACAACTTCAAATCAGAGAGGCGTTTTGATTTTAGAAATAAACTCCAGAGGAAACAGTTTCAACCAGAACTTTCATATATTTTTTTTACCAGTTTAAGGTAACATCAAAACTCACCTTTCCAAAAAAATGAAACCTCACAGCATTCTTTTAATCCAAATTAAATAAAGTGTCATCCCTGTGTCCTCTTCCTTCATATTTAGAGGGAAAGAAAACTATCCTGCCCATACTTTAATGGTTTTGTCTGCAAATCCTAAATGCTCCGCTGCTGCAAATTTCAAATGATCTTATACAGCCAAAGTCTCTTTCGTGTCAGCAGCCGCCCAGGTAGCAACACAACCACGAGAACGCTGCTGATCAGAACAATGAACGCCTGATCTACAGATGTCATATCAAGGTACAAATCTTGATGAGCATTGTAGTGACATTACAAAGTGGATTACACATGCTGTATCTGGGTCAGAGGAGTTATTTCAGTAAGGTCAACAAAGTACTTCTGACCAAACTTATTTTTCTACATTTTGAGACATACGCTTTTGTTTGTTACTTTATGTTGCATCTAATAACAGTGTTCTCTCTGTACTCCTGTATCAGTTTGCAAGCAAGGTTAAAAGGAAGGCAAAATAACCCCATGCCTGGGGTTATGCAGTTTCAGAGACGGGTTCCAGCTCCTGGCTCTACTTTCCTTTGTGACCAGGGGCCCAGCTGCTGCCACCCAGGCTCTCATTTAAGTGTTTAACATCACTTCAGAGAAGTTTCTGGGCTACGTGCTCAAAGTGTCTGTCCCTGAGTCCCTCCCTGCCTTCATTCTCCACTCAGTGAGAGGATACAGTTAGAACTTTCTTGCTTTCCAGGTGTGTTGAGTGTCAAGGAAACAAATATAGCAAGGTTATAAGGTCCTCAGATGCTCCAGCCCAGGGGTAGTGCAAGTAACAAAACACTTAATTTTGGATGTGTTGGTCTCTATATGGCAAAGATGTCACTGTACAGCACAAAACATGCCTCAACTTCAACCATCTTTCCCAGAAATGGACAACAGGACAAAGGGTAAGGTACCTTATCTACATGGCAGACAGGAGATAAAGTTGCCCCATCCAGGGAATGCATCATTTCAAAGCTGTTGGCTTACAATACTGTGGGTGTGAGTTAGGGATACTTGCGAGGGTTTTTTTGGCTGTATCAACTTCTTTTCTTGTCTTAATTTTTTTTTTCTTTCACAAAATTTAATGCAAACCAAATGTAGTTCTTGACACCTGATATCTTATGTTTCCAAATGCAGTATGCTTCCTGGGAAGCTGAAAGCTGCAAATGAAATTGGAAAGACTGCCCATCCCTGCCAGCTGTGCTGGGGCTCCCAGTGCCAGCAGCCCTGCAGCACCCACCATGCACACCGAGCCTCCTGGCTTCCCAGCCTTCTAGCAGAGGAGATCCTGGATCTTGTGCCTAGCCACTGGTATGGCTTGAGCAAGATGAGCTATGCAGGCTAAAAACATTGCAACAAGGTCGCCAGAGAGCAAAACCTTTGTGTGGGAAAGAGAGGCTCTACAAGGCATGCTTGAGCCCCCTTAGTCCTTACCCAACCACAAGCTAGGGATGTAACTTAGGGATGCAACTTAGGGATGCACTAGGAATCACACCAGATAATCCAGTGGCTCTCCTTCCACCATTAAGGGCTTTGAAACTTATTCTCAGTTTCAAATCCTGGAGAAAGCTAGTTTCATGCTCAGGTATTACTTATAGTGAGCTCAGATATGTTTACTTTCATACAGGTCCTCTGCACCACAATAGCTAGCCTAAAACAGCAGAGGCAGATCTTAAACTGAAGCACTGATGTCAGCTTTGAATACCTTAAAACTAAAAGTAGATATATGTCTACATGTATAAATATTGAGAAAAAGCATTTCACTTACCCAACCTAATTATCAACCTAATCCAGTTGTGTTATTTCTATATTTTTTTTAAAGGAAAAAAAAATTAGAGGGCTACTTCTACTCACTTGAAGCATTGGGAATCCTAACACCACAAATCTGCACATTTCCCTAAAATGGAAACCAGAAAGCTGTAATTGTTGAGACTAACCTTTCCTGACTGAGAAATGCAAAAATAAAAAAAAGTTAAGAAAAACTGTTCAAGAGCTTATATAATTGAAAGCAAGCAAAATTGTTTCTTTTTCCAGTTGCTATCCTACATATCAAAACCTGTGAAATCTTATGGTGGTACTAAGAAGCCTACGCAATATTTATTTCTCTGTGATGACAGTATACTTCACTCCAGAGCAGTGGTACGTGTATCAGACACATCTCACTCCTGATGGTATGATCCAACACCCAAGAAGGACAACTAAGATTATCCCGTTGACTTCTATAGGCATTCCTCCAAGCTAATACCTTCCTGATGCTGCGTTACTTTCTTTAATGGATAATTTTGAGCTCACACTTGTGTTTTAAAACATAGCTGGTGGTACATAAAGGATGAGTTTATTTGCTTTTAATACCGTGTACGGTTCATATTCTATCAATATGCCATAATCCAAGGTTTAAGTTTGACACTAAATAATCAACCTATTTAAGGAGGGAAACTAAAGCCACCACCCCTATGTTTTAATAAAGCTTTACCACATTATAAATAACGGGCACAATTTGTTTCCATTAGGAAGATAAGCTTTCTTCAGAGCAGTTCACTGTTTAAGGCTTTAAATTTTGCCAGCACTTGCACAAGGTTGCAACAAACCTTGACTTATTTACAGAGAGATGTCGAGTGGAGATAAAACCACTTAATAATCCACCAGTTCTTGCTAAATACATTTTCCTTCCATGCCCTCTCTGAAAGCAGGTAGGATAGCACTCTTCTTTGGCATATTCTTAAATTACTTGGATATCTTTTTATTTTCCTGAAAGCTCTTTGAACTAAAGGTTTTATAGAGCAGCTCAATTAATGGGGCTTACGGCTTTTCTGAACAAAATAATCCTGAAAGTGTTTAGGTTTAAAAACAAACAAACAAAAAAGCCCTTCGGCATTCACTTGAAAATAATTATACAGCAACAATAGAAGAGCGAACAACAATAGCATAAACAAACCAAAACTTTGGTTTGCTTTGGTCTGGTGCCTCATTCAAGAAAAGTGGCCTCATTCAAGACCAGGTGGCCTCTGCGACAGAACCGTCAACTTCCGATTTTTTGAACTTTTGTCAGATTTGCAGCAACAACAACAGCAAACAACAGCCCCGAATGTCCCAAACGTTAAGGAGAAAATATTCCCATCAACAGAAACATCTGACCTCTGCTTGTCTGAGTGCATTCCAGCTTCTCTCTCTGTTTGTTCACAAGGACTCCGCTTGAGTGGACACCCGCTCACAGCAAGGGCTGACTTAGTACAACTGGTATGTTGCTGGAGAGGCCCTGATGTATTTATCAGAATTTCCCCTTCCTTTGTGTTCGGTTGTTCCTTGAATGGCACAAGGTTGATTGGTTTTTTTTTTAAAAAGATTTCTTCTTATCGTTTCATTTGGTACAGTTCTCAGGCAACCTTGCAGTATCCCTCTCTGCTCTCCTTAGAAACATGCAATTAAAACTTGTCTTTTGAGCCCTGTTACAGGCCCTTGGAAGTCAAAGGCAAGTCTTCATGTGCCTCTGTTGAGCTCTTCTTCCAGTTCCCGCTACCCCCTTCCCAGTTCCAGTTGCACATCATTGGCTCAGCTATGGTTTTACTATTTCGGTTGTGCCATGCTTTCATCATAAATATTTCTTTCACTCTGCACCTGGACCCTGGCCCTGTCCTGAGGGCAACAGTGCTGCCCAGGAAGCAAGAGAGGAGTCTACCTCCATCTCCCTCATTTCTTCATCTCCTCTCCCTGTAGGATTAGTGGTAGTAACCTCCTACAGACACACGTGGGAGGTAAAATGGTGACCGTGGCTACTCGAGCTCTATGGAGGGACTGGAAGTTAAGAAGCAAGGGAGAGTTTTGACTTGGTGTAACTTCAGGACTCCCAGCTTGACCAAGGTATGTATTGCCCATGTGCGACTGGTGGCGATCGCAGCAGGTGAGGCATGGCTCTGAGCCCGAAGGAGTTTGTACCTCTTTATTGACCCCACAGGAAAGGTGGTGAGCACCTGGAGCATTAGTCATCACACATCTTACATTAGATTCCTCCCCCCAGTTACTACCTTCTTAATTTCCCCAGGTAAATGCATCTCTCTCCCCACATGAAGTGAAGCTGACCGGGAGGAGCCCTTTTTTTTCCCACTCCAAGCTGCTAGCAGTGAAAGGAAAGCAATCAGCAGGGTCTGTTTGCAGACACGGTTTGAGAAAATCCCCCTCTCCCCCTCCCGCAGGCTCCGCACACACAAGTGCCGCACGGGAAACAACAAACACAACATTAGTCATTTCTTCTGCGCTGCCAGCTGCTGAGGGTTTGCATAAGAAGAACCCTTGGACTTCAGATTATTTCTTAAAACACCTCTGGCTCCAAATCTTTCAGCAAACAGATGCTGGACTGGTGCCTGCGAGGCCAATCGAGTGCTGTTCCATGGCATGCCCTGCCACCTTCCCTACCATCACCAGCCCTGCACACTCACACCTCTCCCCCCGCCAGCACACAACACACCTACCATCTGACAGGGACTGTACTTTTGAAGCCTTCTGCCTATACTGCAGTTGTGCAGATCCAGGGCAGAAGCTCAGGCTTAGCTGCTTCTTTTGTGATTAATACTTAGGTGATAGTGGCACCTAAAAATTTACGGATCACGGCCTGTGTGACACTGTAGGGCTAAGTGACACAGGAGACAGCCTTTGCCCCCAGAAAACAGACAGTCAACAAGTCAGTCAGGAAACAACTCATGCGTGAAAGAGAAAAACGGGTGGAATGAGCCAATAATGAAGAGAATAGATTTAGCAAAAAAGCTGAAGCCTCATCCTCGTAAATAAGATGGCAATTTTGATGTGACCCTTGCTTCCAAATCAGAGGGTGAAAGCACCATGACCATTACACTTTGCCTGCTCTGAATTACTTTGTCTTGTCTCTCATTTGTTCTGGCCTGAACCTGTTTCCTCAAGCCTTCCTTCACCCTCCTCAGAGAAACATATGCCTGGGGAGACCCGGCACTGGCTTCTCTGATGGAAAAGCCAACACCCTGATCCATGTAATTAGAATCATAGAATCATAGAATTGTTAAGGTTGGAAAAGACCCTTAAGATCATCAGGTCCAACCGTTAACCTACCACTGCCAAGTCCACCACTAAACCATGTCCTCAAGCACCGCATCTACCCATCTTTTAAATACCTCCAGGGATGGGGACTCAACCACTTCCCTGGGCAGCCTGTTCCAGTGCCTGACTACTCTTTCAGTAAAGAAGTTTTTCCTAATATCTAACCTAAACTTACCCTGGCACAGCTTGAGGCCATTTCCTCTCGTTCTATCACTTGTTACTGGGGTGAAGAGACCAACCCCCACCTCGCTACAACCTCCTTTCAGGGAGTTGTAGAGAGCAATAAGGTCCCCTCAGCCTCCTCTTCTCCAAACTAAACAACCCCAGCTCCCTCAGCCGCTCCTCGTAAGACTTATTCTCTAGACCCTATTAGTACGCAATAGCTCTTATTCCTTGAGATCATCATCACGCCCGAAGCTTGCTGCCTCCATTATCTCTTCACGCCCAGATGGTACATCTCCCCCAGGCAGGTGGGAGGACAGCAGCATGCCCTGCTTCAGTACTCACACGCAAGCCTCTCCTCAGTGTTTCCCTGTAGCGTTTCCCCACCCTGGAGTGGTAAGAGCCCAGGTGGAGGCCCCAGGAGGCAGGACAGGGAGGGTGACCTCTTGGTTCCACTGGCTGGCCCTTGCTGGGAAGATCAGCCCACGGGCACAGGCTGTTAGAGAGCACTACAGAGTTTCAGACAAAACAAAAATGAAACAGAGCTTCTGTAGCTGACACAGCCGCTCTGCTCTCTCCATGCACCCTACTCTACTAGAGACCTTTACTTTCTGCCTTACTCTGTTGGTCCACGGAAGCTTTCCTCTTTTATCTTTTTGTTTTGTTTTTACTTCCTGGCGAGTTTATTACTGGGGTTGCGTACAACTGTTAAGCATCACGCTCATTTAGTTTAGCCCAAAAATGTATGTTTCCTCTCTGTCACCACTTCATCCCTATTTGACCGCTTTTGCTATTTCTTGCTTCCACCAAAACAGTTTGTGTAGTAAATTGCCAAATCTGCATTACTTACTTTACAGGAAAGACATGTCTTGCTTCACTCCTAATTATAAATCAGATACTTTTTGGAAAACGTGTTCTGACATGGGGCAAGCTGGTGGGAGCCTTCCCATTTTCTTTATTATTTCTTTTTCTCCCCCGTCTCCCAGCATCATAATCCCAGAAAATTATTTTCTGCCTCTGTATCTGTTCCCCATCCTCTTATGCAAGCACACTGAGGCAGTGAATCCATTAATGTTTCTGACTACGTCTACCTATGCCGTCAATAAATCATGTTCACCACATCTCCTTCACTGACCCCCCGTTCCTTACATACTTGAATACTTTCTTATTATTTATGTTAACCTCCTCTGCAATCTTATTGCATTTTTTACCTGTTCTTGCCTTGTCATTGTTTTACTGTCTCATTTTGCAGTCATGCTCAGAACCTCTTTTCAATATCTCATATGCAGCACTTCTCACATATTTGTTATATATTTGTTCATTAATCATTGGTCTTGGAGGAAAAATGATCTTCTTCACTTGTTTCCCTTTTGGAGCTAAATCACAAATCTCTCCATCTTTGCTTCCTTCTAAAATACTCTATCAATGTTAATACCGAAATATAATTTTCCTATGAACTCAAGCTGACCATGGGCTTATAGTCCTCAACCCACAGAAAATTAGCTTGTCAGGAGAAAAAGAAATTGAAATAAAGAATGAAGATACACAAATATGGGTTTCCATGCTGAAAATTGTCTGCCAGGCTCCTATATTCTGTGGGTACTGCCTCAGGACAATTTCCTACATCTAATACAATTAACTCTATTTCTAGGCTTTACAATCTAACTTTTTTTTTTTTTTTACTTTGGGGTTTTGTCTCTGCCTTATATCTCCTCATTGTTGTTCCTTCCCTACCTCCCCATCTCTTCATATAAGTGGAAAGAGTAGGTAGAATTTGGCACACAAGTAGAGCTAGAGACACATGGAAACACATGGGTTGAGCTACCCCCTGATATTCAGACGTAGGATTCTGTTGGTGTACTAGAACTAGAGTGCCTAATATATCAGAAGAAAGGCTATTTTCACAGTATTCACGCCAAATTTGCAGATGCTAGTCTTTGTAACCACCCATGCTGCTGAAGGCTAATGAGAACTAAACGCGTATTCCAAAGTGTGAGGGAGTATCCTAAATATAACTCCTCTGACAACATTATACACTGATGTGTCTTTCAATACCCACAGAAAAGGGCAGCTGCTCAAGCTAATACTGCTTATGTGTGAACAAACTTTCCATACTGTATTTTCTAACTCTCTTATTCTGATATTTCTTGTGAATTTGGGAAATAGTCTTTGACTTGGTTGCAAGTACAGCTGCATTAGGAACCACTAATGTAAGTAGGGTTTTCGCTGTGTAGACCAAGATACAGCATCAGCTACTGATACATTTTCAAGAACTATTGCACACTCTGGGAAATACTTGATCGGAAAGCAATGGATAATTTTATATTGCATGTTCATATATATGTATGTCTTAGGACACTCTCTCTTTTGCTAGATCTTCCTTCCTATTGATCAATGAGCCACAAAAGGGGACAAATTTGCAAACAAATGGTTTCTTACTAGAATTCACCGGGAACCATTCAACTGAATGATCTAGTTGGAGCAATGCCTTTCATCAACACTGACACTCTTTATTGATAGGTACTGAAACAGGGCACAAGGGAACAGCCCTATCCCAGACAGCCAGAAGCCCAGCGGATATGGCAGTAACGAAGGAGATAGGAGACACCGGTCTGAGTCCATGCTTTGCCTAATATAATCAGGGACTTGGCATCCTACAACCTAAACAGTTGCCCTGATATTGCAGGCTGAGTGTAAGCTTCATCTGGTCCCTTATAGATGCCTTCAATACAGGCTTCTACATCTGAGCTCATCATCCATACTGCCTTATGGCTGCTGGAGAGAAGCAGGAATTTTTAGCACGCGTTATTTAATCTTAAGTATGACTGTTGCTCTCCGTCAGCTATAAGTGGAGCCCGAGGGAGTGAATCAGATGGAGAGGTCTACCCTGCACGCCCTGCAGCTGAGGAAGAACCACCCCACTGACCACTCAATCAACTCTACAAAATGAAACAGTTTGAGGAGGAAAGGTAGATAAGCTCAATCCACCACCTATAGGTATGGTCGCCTGCCTGGCCAGTGGCTGCCTTTTCCAGGTGCTTGCTGCTACAGTCCTCCAACGTCATCTGCCCTTCTCTGTTGCACGCAGGCCACTTTCACATTGAGAATTTTCTGGACAATGCCATGCCCTGGTCTGCTTTCCTGCTTGCTTTTCTTGCTCTAATCCGAAGTCAGTGATATACTTCATACCTGTCAGCTCATCCTCTAGAAAGTCCACACCAGGTCATGTGCTCATATTGTAGTTACCACTGTATTTTTCATGTTGTGGTTATATATACTAATTTCCACACTCCCCTAGAAGGTTTCACAGGCTAGTCTGTATTGGGAACAATCAGGTACTGCCAAATAATTTCCTTCAACTGACAAAAAGTTTAATATTTTCCATGCTAGGGGTTTGTCATATCACCTGTGAGATTTAGTGGTTTATATTACTTACCAAGCAAGGTATTTTTTCCTCATCTACTGCTGCTAAAAGAGAAGGAACAACTCATCTCTTTCTTAATGCTGTCACTTGCTAACCCAATTAAATCCTCTTTCATTCTCACCTTTTGGGACAAGAATTAGTTTTCTTTTGTGTTTGTACTTTTGCCACAGAGACACTTATTTCTTCAGACTACTCATGCCATAACAAACAGAAGGCTATGTTTTAGAAGCTCTGGAGCATCAATTGATACACCTTAGAGGAACAAGGTGTAAAGGTATTATTATAGCTGCCAGGGACAGCCAGAGACAGCCACATAATTTAGAGCAGTGTCAGAGCTGCTCTAAAATATGCAGGTGTTCATGACCCCCACTGAACTCTCCATTAGCCAAGGATCATTGAAGCTATTAGCCTCTGCTGCTGTACTCCCTCTCTATGCTGAACTAGGATGAATTTCAATTACTGCTCCATTCCCTTCCCTCTTTATGGCTTCTTTCAAGAAATATCCCCTATCACATTTCCAACACATTACAATATTCCAGTCAAATTTCATTAGGACAACTTTCATTTGCTTAACTCCTTTCTTCTTTTGTCCGGAGTGTTTGTGTTGCCTCCTCTTGAGCATTTCCTTTCTAATGATAGATGGTGTCACTGGATCCTAACTACTCCCCAACTTCAACTTAATTGATCAGACTTGGCACGTTTCCTAGAATTAGGACCTGAATAGCCTCAGACTATGCAAGTTTAGTTGTTCAGCTAGCCGTGTGAGATGGCAATCTCGCGTTACTTCTGGAAACCAATTCTTCTGCTTTACTTCTGCATCGTGGCTGTCCCAATCAATAGCTGAGTAATTAAAATCCCTGGTGATCAATGTTCTAGCTGTTTTACAGACTTCTCTTATCTGTGAAAACAATTCCCACCCTACTTTCTTTGCCTGCCCTGGGGGTCTCTAGCAACATCCAGGAATAACATGACTGCATTCGTTGTCCTTCCTCAGCTTCCGCCCAAACAGCCTCTGCTCCGACAGGCAAAACATTTATAGTGTTTCCTGCTCTGGACATGGATATATACTGCTGTCTCTGCTGTGACTGAGGAACACGGCTTGTCCCCTTCAATAAACTTTGCATCTCCCTACTCCGTTTTCAGTTCCTTCGAGCTCACACGTTCCAGGAATATCACGCTTAGCCTTGGAAATGCATGTTTCCAATTGGTGACCTTATTAATATGCTCACAGCATTTGTATAGAAGATATTTTCTCCTCCCACCTTTGCTTTACATTCTCATTATCTCCTACAACGACAACCAGCGGATACATTACTGAGAGATCCATGCATTCCCTCCTTTAAATTCTTCTCCTCCCACACCGCTAATCTAAAAAAATGGCTAGATCATTTCCTTATTAGTGGACAATCTGTTTGCTCCCATAGGGTTGGGAATAATACACGCCATCTCTCCTTTGCCATTTTGCTTTCTCTGTTTTGTTATTTATAATTTCCCAAACCTCTCCTATCTCCCCCCACCCCCCCCAGATCTATTCATTTATCTGTGGTAAAGTGAACCACTTACATACTAGAAAACACCATTATGCTGCTTTCTTCTTCCACTGGCTAGCTAAGGGGTGTAAGGCTTTCTTTTTACAATACCTGCATGCCTCCCCTCTGCATCATTTATAAAAATCACCATCCATTATGCTAGACTCTTTTTTAAAGCTATTTTATCTGCCATAGCCCACTGCCTAAAAATCCACTGCCCCTTCTCCTGGAAACATTTGACTCCTGTGCCTTTGTGCGAGGATTTGGTGTTTTAAACAGCAGCAACTATCTGCAACATCAACTCTGCCATCAACACTTCTCTGATCTAATTTTGCTGCAGATTTCCCCATGCTCATTTCATCATTTTGTGAGATCCTGTCTTCTGAATCGTTAAAACTCTGGGAAATGTACTGGCCGCTGGCACAAGACCCCTCTCTTTATTACACTTCTTCCCTCCTTTACTACCTCTTCTCAGTTACCCAGCCGCTGCCCTTTATATCCTCCTGCT
The DNA here is from genome assembly GCA_020745775.1 of Theristicus caerulescens. NCBI lineage: Eukaryota > Metazoa > Chordata > Aves > Pelecaniformes > Threskiornithidae > Theristicus > Theristicus caerulescens. The sequence goes on along the minus strand of CM036561.1, from coordinate 103,319,992 downwards.
TCTGCTGGAACAGGGCTGCTTCTCCTGCACAAGGCTGTGCTTCCAATGCACTCATCCTGCAACTCGCTCACAGCTGGTTCTCCTCCTCCTCTGTCACTCCTTCGGAGTATGAAACCAGCCATCTGTCATCAGTGAACCTCTCATATTCATTGATCTTCCCCAGCACATCAACCTGTCTTTCTAATTCCACTCTCCCGTTTCTTAGTGCCACAGCTAACTGGCAGTGCACATACATATATGTGCACACACACACACAGAGTATTGTTTTGTCTTTTCCAGTCCTGACATTCAAAACAGACGTCAGCTGAAAAAGGATCTTTTTAGCTTTTGGTTTCGGAAGCTGGGGCAGGTAGAGGGTGACTGCAATCCAGTTACAGACAAATGGCACATTATTGCATGAAATAATGAAGAAACAAGAACCCCAAAATACCAGGAAACTTCCCTGGTTATTGAGGAGTTGCATTTATGAGGAGTGGTGCAGAGCCAAGCGCTACAGCTCCTAGAGAAGGTGCTGCAGTGGATTACAGAGCCTCTTTTCCCTTCTAGCATGCAGTGCAGCACAGGGTGGGGTACAGAAACAGAGCTGTGCACTCTCCTATCCCTCTCTGACTGATACAGATCCATTCCCTTTTGACACCTTCCCCAGCTCTTTGTCTAGGTCCACCTGTGGTCCATTTTGTTACCGTTTGATTGTAAGCTCTTGTCCTGTGTTTGTATAGAGCCTAGCACAGCGGGACCTGTGACATTGCTTGGGCTAGTAGCCATGCTGGTGCAAGAAACAACAGTAATAATCATACTAATACCCAGTCACTGTGAGGTCAGTTCTCCCACAATGTAATTAAAACCAGGAGGAGCTACTACTGTTTTCTGGTTTACAGGATTTTTTGGTTTGGAGCTCTCCTAATAGCTATTGCTTGGATCCAAACTGTCCTTGTTCCACTAACTCAACCCCAGACTGCTCAACAGGGAAATCAGGCTGGCTGAAAGTTGCGTACAGGCGTTCTGGTTTCTTGGATCTATTTCTCTTAAAGAGTGTGATAAAGTCCTCTGCTTTATGGGTACAGCTCTACTGAAATCAATCAGACACCAGGATGAGAGTGACTTCTGTTCCTGGACAGCACAGAGGCATTTATGTTTTTAAAACAAAAATCTATGAAAATGTGATCCGTCTTCTTTCACCTGCCACTAAATCACACTGCAGTGTGTTTTCCCTACAACAACTGATGACATCAGATTAATAAAACCTACAGAGGCAATGCAGCTCACATCAAACCTCATGGGCCTGTTTGTAATCATTGCAAAGTTCTTCTGTGTCAGCCTGCCTGCTGCATATGAACACTACATCCCTCTGCGAAAAATCCCTGTGACATTTTGGTAGAAGATATTTACTACACATGAGCAGTGGCTGATTGTTTTTTAAACCTTGGGTATCTTGTCTGATTTTATTTATTTTTTTCTCAAAATGCCAGAACTGATTAAAACATATGATCAGCTAATCTTTGTCAAATTCCGTCATTATGGTAAGAGGCCTTTGCAGTTGTGAAATGGAAAAAAAAGGGGCAGATTGTAATACCCAAAGCCCTTGTTTTGCACATCTATGCCTCGCTTTACTTCCTCTTGAACCTTGGCCTTAACCGGTACCCATGACCTTGCTAATTCACCTACAGAAATTGGGAGAAAGAACTGAGCATATGAGGAAGATGTTTCTTTGACATAATCCAGCTTATTTACAAAGTATACACAGAAACTCTTGTTTCTCTGAAAGAAGCTATGAGAAAAAGCAACTTTCCCATTCAAGAATTCAAGGCCAAAGGGCCCTGGCCAAAGGCCCTTCTCTCTCCTGACTTCCTTCCAGGGCTACTTCACCCTGCTTCTCCTACCTCCCACTGCACTCCCACCATCTGCTCAGCACCCGGGTCCTTACGGTTGCAATGAGAAAATGCTTTGGCCTGCATGGATTCAAGTAATTGGATTCAAGTAATTGGCTTCCCCTGAAGCCTAAGTCCTTAGGTGAAGTCTTTCATTGTCTTCATCTATCTTTCTTCATAAGGAAACCTTTTCTTCTATGTAACACCAGTGATATGTGGCTAGCAAGCCCATTTGCTTTAATGAGGTCAGCAACTGCCTGCAGATGAAAGACAACTTGATTGCAGCCATTAGCACATTCCAGCATGACAAACACATATTTTAAGTGTATGTTTTAGTAAAAGGTGCTGGATTAACATTTCTGTAAAGTGAGGTTCTCTCTTGACCTGCAAAGTCCTCCTACACATGCATTTTGTGCATTTCACTTTTGCCACCTACTCATGCATTCGGCAGCCCCCATGGCCAATTTAAGGCATCCTGACTTGGGCTGCCTGTCTTTGCGTCTGCATAACTCTCTCTGCTGGGGGCTGCACAATTGCATCTTGAACTGGGTCAGGAACTGATCTGGCTGAAAAGTAACAGAAAAAAGCAAAGACTGTTTTCAAGAAAATAATTTTCTGAGCTGGTTCACCAGGCCCCCATAAGAACCATGGGCTATGGCTGGGAACTTCGTGCTGCCAGAAGATTGCACTCTTGTATGAGGCCTTATGGAAGTTTCAATTAGCCGAAGTCAGATCCTCTCTCATCCCACCCCAGCTGCTGCCCCTTCTTCCCATGTGGGCCAGCAGGTGGTGGATACTACTAAAGGCATTAACACATGTCCAGTAAGAACCTAACTGACATTTTCCACTTATTTCTTAGAGCAGTCTGATAGCTGGCTTTGGTTTAGACTGAATTCAAACAAATGACAACTTCCTCCTTCTCACTGATTTCTAATAATAAAACCTTTTTTCCAAATTTCTGTTCTCACATCGAAGACCAACAGATTCTGACTTTTTTCTACAAATTTTCTACCTGAGAAAAGTCTGATTTAATTTCAGCTCCTTCAGGAAGCCTAAGGAGTCAGTTCCTGGGCAGTCATACAATTTGACTGACAAAGATTGCTTCGTGCCTGCAGATGGTGATATTCAAGCAGTAAGGGAACTCTTGCAACAAAATACAAATGGGACAAACAAAAAAAACCAGATAGGAACAAAAGCTCAGTCATGACCAAGATTATTAGAAGCATTGTAAGCAAGGATCACACCCAGTCACCATGTGTATCACTCACAGAGACATCACCCATGTCCATACCTAATCTTTCCAGCTTGGGTGTGTTGAACTTCTTCAGTCAAAATAAACAAGAGCCCCAAAACAGTTATGACCAGTTAGAGGAAACTTTCCTTAGCTCTGCTTAGGCCTATATTGGATTTTCTGCTGGGATGAACATCAGGTGCTCAATTAATTTGCCTAATGTAGGCAGCTCATGCCATGGGAGACGCTGTAAGGTATTCTGCCTGGTGGCCACTGCTGCTCCAGAAGCATGTGGGCCTCTGATAGGCCCATTATCATGCCAGCTGGCCCTAAGGAAATATCTCAGATAAACATGGGTGTCTCAAATGGCAGAATAAGACCAGGTTTAAGCAACTGAATTTCTCCTGTGTTTAAACGCCTGTTGAAGCACAAGCTAGTTGTGGGGGAGGGAGCGCTTTCACCTTTGTCTCCAGGCTTGGATATGTACTGTGGCAATGGGCACACAAGGAAAACCATAGGGAGATGTGCTGTAACAAGTTGTGCCAAGGGCTCTTTCACAACTCTCTAGCTAAGCAAAAATGAACAACAAGAGATCTGGGAAATGATTCTTTTCTATAGCTGCAATTCACTCACTTCCTCAAAGGCTGAGCATGCCAGAAACCGAGCCAGCTCTAGTACCCTGAATACTTGCTTGGCTCAGGCCCAGCCATCAGAGAGTGAAGCAGGGCCTTCTGCTAACTGGGGACTAGCCCATTGCTGTCCTGCCCTCATGTTAGCAGACAACCACCTTGCTTCTTAGTGTGTCTCCCCTGGGATTGTCCTCATTTTCTGTCACATTAGAGCAAGGACTGTGTCTTAAGGACACTGCAAGATGCTGTGGTCTCCCAGTCTATTGCTTCCACCCTTAAGAAACAAGGTGCAAACTTATAGCTCCCAAAAATCTGGTTCATCAACTCACACATGTATGCAGACTTACGTGGCATGCTCTAAGAATTAATAGCAGCATTATAGTTCCTCACTTCTTCCTCTATCTTCCCATACACTTATGCTTCCCTGCATGTTACAGAAAAGCTTACCTTTCATCATTCTGAGTTGTTACTCTACCTCACTTTCCCTTCAAAGCTGGAGACACAACTGAGCCACTGAATTGGAGACACAACTCATTCAAGGAAATAACCTCACTGCAGCAACATTCTCCCTATAGTGCACCTATAACTGATGAACACTGTTAGGACTGACTGCTCAGGGAAAAGATAGAAATACGTGGGCTGTGGGTGGTGGAAGGGAGGTAGCTGAAGCTGGGAAGAGCTGATGGGCGGAATAGGTTGCTGAACAATCTAATTGCTTTTTCTGTTTTGCTGTGGTGGAATATGCAGTGTAGCAACCTTAGCTCAGCTACTGACTTTTTTTCTGTGCAACGACATATATAATTAAACATAGGTAGTTGCACACTTAGTTCTGCATTATTTAAATACTCCGTTGTAGAATATTGTGTCATACTTCATTTCCACACATAAAGAATAAACGGTATAACTCATGTGGGTGCCAGAGATCTCAAACAACTAGTCTCTGTAAACCCTGGAGGGAATGCTAAATTGAGCTGAAAACTTCCATTCCAGCATTATGCATCCACTTTCCCTGTTAACCTGTTTTTCCCTCAATCAGAGGGTTTTGGTTTTGTTCCAGACGATACCTTCTCAGGAAGGAGAAAGTATGTGATGAGATTCCTGTACTGATTTTATAAGCTATCTAGAAAGAGAGTGTGGGAGGACACAGACTGGATAACAATGAATTAAAAAAAAGTAAGGGTGACAACCACTTGAGCACTGAAGATTGCAGTGGCTCAAGGATTTGTTCCACTCCAATATCTAGAGTCATGAGGGGAGGTAAACACCTAAGCAGAGTCAGTTTGGTGTATGAAAGATGGGACCTCGTACCTTCCATCTGCTTTCAGTGACTTCAACCTATATATTCTAGTTTCCAGAAATTTGTGCTAACCAGTGGTCTATAAAGCAGTCTAGGACACTGGGAATACTCTGTTAAAGCTGTTTCACTACATGTGGAAGACTTTGGTATTTACTTGGCCAGAGGAAGAAAGGAGCACGACTGAAATGTCCTGGTCACATCAGACTCCTAGCCAGCATTTTGGAATAGATAAAGCAGAGATGGGACTTAGAGAATATCTTCTTGTATTTAAATCCAATGCAATACATATGGTTAAGAGCTGAGATGTCCACTCAGAATTGTATGAGTACTCACGTAGAGCAAATGAAGTCAGTAACTCGTACCTCACTCTTGCAACCCAATACTTTGCTTAAAAGACTTCTGAGAACTTGAGATGTTAAAACATGACTTCTAAAAGTGGCAGTCTGAAGTTCCTGGATGAAGAAAATACCTTGCAACTTCAACTGTTGGTCATCTGCTTTGTGAGACAGCTAGCATTGCCGGTTGTACTTTCAAGGCAGCCATTACAGGGATGGAAAGACTCATTGGTTAATAATGGGAAACCAGGCCTGGAGGCACTGTGTTACTCCAGGGAATGATACACAGTAGCAATACAAACTCAAGTAATAGGGCAGAAAAATACTGCCAGATGAGGAAATGTTTGTGAGAATTGGGTTTTGGCTAAACAGTTCATGAAATCCTTCATAGTCCCATCATCGTCTCCCATTTCTTGTCTCAGTCCTGTCTCAGCCAAGAGCAAGTGGCTGCAAAGCACTTTCCCAGAACCAAGAATGACAAAATACTTCTCAGTTCCAGTAGTTCATTTTTATTTTAATTTGGATTAGATCTGAAGTGGTTGCTTTTATGGGAGTGAAAGAATGTGAACAGAGTATGAAATGAAAGTGTGGTAGAAGTAACTACAGCTCCCTTAGGCTCTGGGGAAAACCCTGCAGTAGGAACAGAAATAAAGTCGTAACAGAAGGTATGAGAAAACAGCCAAAAAGTCTCCGGTGTTGGTTTGGATGACAGAGATTGCACAGAGCTCTTCCCACAGAAAACTGTACGTGCCGATCTCTTTAGCACTCCCGACTTACAGCTAACATGGGTCATCAGCAGACAATTCGGTTTTGGACAAATCATGATAGATTTCCAAAGCTATGTGTAGGAGGAACAGGACTGAGCAAGGCTTATGCGTTAATCATCATCCTGACAAAAGGCATCTATTTGATCTTCAATACTTGGTCACAGGCTCCATGTGACATGGTAGACATTACAGAGAGATGATGAGTGTGAATCTTATTTCATTATCCACGTGCTCATGTGTACGGAGAGACAGTTCATACAGCCATCTGGTCTCACTGTGCAGTCATGCAACAGTTTTTCAGATCTTTGTCTTCTGATTGGCCTTCTTTCACTCTAATTTTCTGTCTTGTTTGAACTAAGAAGGACAAACGACTAGAAAGCAATGCTCGCTTTTGTCTGTCAGCTCACAGTATCACAGGAAGGTATTTATATTGGTATCAGCTACAGATCAATTTGCAAGTATGAAATGGGACAGAACAGCCTTAGAGCATCCCCAGAAGGGCTGGAGAGAGTTATTTTTGCTTTTCCTCCCTTTTCACCTGCACTCTTTCTTGGCATATATGCTTAAAGAGGGGTCAAAAGTGGTAATAAAACCAGGATGTATATAAGCTCTTCAAAGCTGCAAAGTGATAGGAAGCAATCCATATTTTGACTCTGTTAATTCTACCCATCTTCCACCTCATAAAAATAAGTAATGTCTCTTATCACACCTCTTGCCTTTGTTTTGCAGCTAAAACCCACTCCAGTCCCCAGTTCGCACATACAAAGGAGCTGGTACAAATAGTAGGCCAGATCCTGCACACATATAATGAACATCCGTACACTTGAGGTCATTCTTACCAGATGTTAGAACTAATTAGTGCTTTCACAGCTTTGGGGCTTTTTTACTGGCTGCTGCACTTGGTCTATTAAAGTCAGTTAAAACAAAGCAGGTTAGCATGCTGAAGTCCCCTTTCAGCCCGACAGGGAAAGCCTTCGAGGGCAAGCGTTTCGTGTTTCCCACTCTGTATCTCAAAATCCTGCAGCTTCTCAGACTTCCAACTAGTCTTAACTTCATCTTGAATCAACAAAAGGGTACCAAGAAACCTGAGCCGAACACACAGATTTGTCCAAAAAAATTGGCTAGATGCAGACCCTACAGGGTATCCAGGAGCAGCCTGTATTCTTCTCACTCCATGCACTTTCTGTGCTGGATAGACAACTCGCTAACGACCTGTATGCCAGTCGCTTTAAGGAGAGGAAAGGACAGGCTCAGGGATGAAAAGAGACAACCAGAGAGTTATAATTCAGACTTTCATAGAGCTTTTAGACTCAGATGCTCCTGAAATTCATTTGTAAAACCATGTGAACTTTCTCACTGAAGGAATATCAGCAGTGACACCATTGTGGGGGAAAGAAAAGATCTCAAGCTTTGAAAATATGACCGTAAGTGCTATGCTGAATAGCGTTCAAGTGGGTTTGAAACTAGGCAAAATGAGTTTGTCTGTCCCTACTTAAAACCACAGATTAGATAAGTATGAAAATATTTTCTCTGCTAAGCTATCAGCACTTGGCTTCTCTTTTAATTATAGTCAAATAATGTAACAAAGGGCAATTTCCATAACATTTATTCTAACCATTTTTTACATTTTACATCACAAAATTATTCTGGACTTTTACCGGGTATGTACAACATCTACCTCCTTGCACTTTACCTTGATGCTGATTCCTCTGAAAGAGTGGCAAAAGAGAGATACCTGTTAGTTGCCTAGCATCTTGTCTTCAGAGGGCTGTTCAGAAAGACACCATAATTCTTGGACACCATTCTCTTAAAGACAGCTGCATAGGTCTTTGCTGACAAGACATCTCACAATCTGAACTGAAATCACTTGATTTCTGAGAATGCGTTGACTCTGTTGTCTCAATTTCCACTTCTCAGCCTGGCACTTCTTCAGTCATACACACACTGTTCACTCTGTATTATTCATAGTGGGTAGACAGCCGATCCTGAGAATCATACCAGTTTTCTTCCCTAGGAGACTATTACAAAAAAATGTTGAAGACCATCCACTTGTGCCAGCCCTGAGTTGTGTCCTGTCTTCTCCCAAGACTTCAATCAGGTGCTCCTTCTGAGTCTGAACAAATGATGGCTCATGTTTCACAGATGGAGCCTTATTTCAGTCATCGGAGGACTTTAGCTTAACAGGGAATGCTTAGTGAAAACATTGGTGGCATCGTTTTTAGGGGACAAAAATTTGAAACTAAAGAGATTATATCCTTGAAACAAAAAGGGAGAGTGAGGGGTCTTTTATATCATTATTTAGTGAAATGTAATAGAAAACCAAAGCATGAAATATTTATAAATTCTGCTTTGAAGACCCCTATAAAACTGCTACTGAGTTTCTTTAAAATGAATATGCAGTCCATGATTTCAAAGCTTACTGTATTAGGTCCTCAAGGTCTTTTAAAACAATTCATTTTCACTTCAGATATAAAAGGGAAAAATGAACGTAAGAAGTCTCAAAGAAAGCTCAAATCTTTGCAATTCAGGTTATGGTTTTGGTTTGCTCTTTTTTATTGATCATTTCTGTACTAATTCTAAAATGTATTGCTCATATTTAATGTCATACCCTAGAAAACCAGTTCATCTAGGCTGTATTCAAGGCAATAATGTGTATTTTTTAAGCTCATATAATGAATTTGGGAGAGTTCCTATCGTTAAAAAAAAGAGAAAGCATCTAAACCACATTGCTCAATATTAGAAATAATGCTATCTAGTAGATATCTTCTCAAGTATCTTCTGATCTCAAATGTTATTTTTATTGTTGTTAAAGCTGAACCCAATATAATTGTCCCCTCCATTACAGTAAGAACCGTGTCCCTCATGCAGCCAGAGCCAGTGGCAACAGACTTGTTAAAAACAAAATGTTTTATGTCAGATCTGTTAAAAGGAACAAAAGAAACATTTAAATTTGAGACAAAATCTCCCATTGCTGCTTTTTCAAAGGAAAACCAATCATTTGCAAGACAAATCACCATTTTTCCACAGCAGAGAGGGATTTTCTTTCTGAAAAGATATTAAACTCCTAAAATGTTATGCCCTATCTGAAGACCCAAACTCCTCTGTTCACAGCACATCATCAGAGAAGCAGTAGTTCTTTGTTTAACGGAAACAAAATCCCCAGCAAACTAGGGCTGTTCATCCTCCCTTCTCATAGCTTTCTTAGGAGCTGTAAGATATTTTTCTGCTGATGATTTTGTTCATTTCCATCTGGGAGGCATCGAATTATTTTTCCATTTTCTGAAAGGAACTGGAGTGAACATGGCTGTTTATTTTTCTACTTAGATAGTGCCTTACCATGCCAAGACAACTCTGAGCACCAGCCTCATCAATTAATATCAGCACCACTCTGAGAATGGTGTTTGCTAAGAAACTGTTGCTACAGAACAAGCAAAATGAGGACAAAACATTGGGCCAAATGCTAGAAGAGGCAGAGGGGAGCCAGGATCTGTGGATCCTGGCCCAGGGAGCACAGACGGGGGAGTGCTGTCTCCCTGGCATATTCCCCTCCTCTGCAGAACTCCCCCCCCCAGCTCTGGGCTATACACCTGGGTAGGAGGGGCTGCGCTGGGATGCCATTCACACACCATATGGAGCCTTCCTCCATGTGCAAACCAGCATAGCTGAACGCTGATTCAGCTGGGGCTGTGAAACCGCACCTTGAAAGGGATCTGCGGTACTTTGGGACATTCCTTCATCTAGCCAGGGGTGAGCAAGCCTTGGAAAAGACCCTCAGAAATAGCTCTATATACCAGCCGCCCTCCTCATATTTAATAAAAGTGAGGGGAAACAGCAAGTTCACCTTTCCAGGTTACACACTGGATACACTGGAAGCCTTAATTGCTGCTGCTGAAATGCTGCTGAACCAACAACATTTGGCCAGAAAGTGAGCACTTTCTGTGACATTTACCACAGTGTTTTTCTTCATCTGGATGGGCGAGGAGAGGTTGCTCAATGGACTGTCTTTTCTCTGTATTAGGACACACGTATACATGCACGCATGACTCCATCTATGCTACATCTGTGTATTTCTTTTTCGTTCTCTGTGGTCCCATAATCTTGCAGCTGTCCCACTAGAGGTCCTACGCTACTGACCTTTAGCAATTGCTTTTCTTGATCTCCACAAGTAACAACGCAAGGTATCTTTTTTATGCCATTTGCAGTGGTGAATAGCAAAAAGAAAAGTACATGCTTTGACCAGTGAGGCATAAATGCCTTTTTGGGCCATAATTGTGAGTGTGTGTGTGATGACAATCAACTGCTCATGAAGGTATTTACAGACTAACTAACAAGGCAAAAAAAATAAACACAAATGGAGAGAGGAGGAGGGGAAAGAGAGGCTAAAAAGCAGGAGAAAATGATTTAAGATCCCACAGAAAGGTACTGAAAGAGCCAGAGATAAGACTAATTTCTTACCTCCCAATTCAATGCTCTGTGTATTGTAGCACACAGGCTTGGCTGCTTTGCTGCTACAACACACCACTCATTGTACACTTCAAAGCTGACATTAATATTTTCTCTGCTACTTTACACGATCCCATAAAAAGGAATCTCTCTGCCTGAATGTAAAAACTATTATCAGGCATGCAGTTGACCAAACTCTGCCCAGATGTTGCAGCGTGGTTGCAAACTATATGTCAGCTGTTCTTTTTGCTGCTCACCATGCAGCCAGCCTGTTCATCTGGCCATATGGAAGATCCATGGAAAAAAAAGAAAAGCTATTCGTGCATTGGTATTGAAAGTCAGAATAATACAGCCTTTAAGATTTAATGGGTACTCAAGCTGGCTTACAAATAACCTGCTTTGTCTGCATTATTTTGTCTGCATCTTTCCTTATGAAAAACAAAGAATAGAAAAGAAAGATCAAAGATTGCAAATGCGGCTTTGTTTTGAAAGCCAATAATGCCTTACTCCCTTCAAACAACAGGGAAGGTTTCTATGTTCAGGCTTCAGGCTCACACTGCACCTTGGCCCGCTGCAGCAGATAAAGGCTCCCCGAGAAGTATTTCAGCTCCCCGCGCTCCCTGGGGTTCAGTCCTCCTCCTGCCCGAGGTTACCCTGCCAGCCCTCCTGGAAAGCCTTCTGCATGACAGAAATAGCAGTGGTTCCCGAGGAAAGGGGAGCACACAAATTATGAGAAATGGATATTTCCTGTTAAACAGGATAAGGCAGAAGTTTGTAATGTGATTCCCAGACATGACTGAAGCCAAGGGGAGATCTGAGGTGGCAACTCAAGCTTTTTATCACCATACTGCTCTTGCACAGCACAACATAGCTGACATCTCATATGCTGGAGGCTGATGTCTCGCAGGCAGAAGAGCCCCAGGGCTTACATGAACTGGAGCTCCAGCTATGCCAACGCTGTGATTGGGGTGGGGAAGAAGCCATCAGGGGCTTGGATAGCTCAAATTCAAGCAACCAGATTGGGTACCTACAGACTACGCACTCCCAGAAGCAACTCGGAGTGCCTCAGTTGGGCTAGCGTCAGTACTCACATGCTACAGCACCACTTGGAAGCCTCTTTTTATCCCTGTTGACTGTTTGGGCAGTCTAGGCTCATAATTTAGGCACTAAATCCACAGTTTAAAGCTAAACCGCACAAAACCATTTTCTTCTTTATGCAAAAACAACTCACCACGTCAAAAGTCCGTGCTTCTAAAACCAGGGACCTGCAGGTACCAAACTCTCTTAGATACAGCCTTCAACTGTGCATGGCTGGGGACAGGGGTCCTGCAAGAACATCTTTGCACACATGAGCACCTGTTTGTATGCAGTTATCTGCTTTGCATGTGAAAGAGTGAGCCTGTGCATGGCTACATGGGCGCAACTTCAGACGTTTGATAATTTGGCCCTGGCTGCGCTGTCAGCTGCTGTCACTTTCTGTTTAGCGTGGCGTTCATAAGGCAGCAGCTAATGGGGTGGGAGCATGGGGAGGAATTCTGGCAAAGACAAGTCACCGGGATATTTATTTGGCCGTCCTTATGTAAAAGAGTGCAAAAACGGAGCAGTAAAATATTGTAAAACTTAAGCTGATACTTCCACTAATTCGAAGTGGCAGTTTTTAAATAGGGTTGCTTCTGTTTGTCACTTTCAATCACAGGATGCCGATAGTGGTACTTAGAAGGACTTAATAGTCTTAAGAAAACAAACCGGCCCCCTCCCCCCAGACCAGAACAAACAGAGCCATATTGTCATGCCTTGAGATACATCAAGTGTGCCGCGCAGGGGGGCAGCTGCGCGCTTCCTCCTCGGCCGACGCAAGCGAAAGTGACAACTTGTCAACTCTCTCGTCCTGTTCGCTTTGCGTCCTGCTCCGTTTCTTGTGCTCTCTTACCTTTCCCTGTCTGCCCTCCCCACTTCCACTCCCAGTCTTCAAAAGAAAAGGGCGCTCCCGTGTCGGCAGCTTTTTAACTGCATTTTATTTGTGCACGCCCGTTTCCTGAATTAAAAATAACTCCTTTCCCCCACTAGTTTTCACGTATCCACAGGACTTGTACCTTAATTGAAGCAAGGCACAGCCGTGATTTAGGCTTGCTCAGGGAGGGGAGGTATTTCTGCAGGTAGGGAAAGGCAGTGTAGGAGGTGTAGTGCCTCATCCCCTCCACACAGGCCAAGCTGGAAACAAGCAGCAGACCTGCCGTGAAGCAGGAGGCTCCTGGGCCACATCCTCTTTCCCAGCAGCAGAATGAGTCCATGGCATTTGCAGTCATTATTTGCAAAGCCAAGAAAGCTGTGCAAGGCCCCCCCCGCCCCAAGTGAGAGCCAGGGCCTTGGCTTCATGCACAGCCCCGGTCTTGCTAAAGGTCAGCGATGCGCTGCCTGCTCAGGTTTACGCTACGTAGGGACTGTTGGGCAGCACCAGCTGCAACACCAGAATTGCACTTCACTTTCCACATAGCCCCTTCTTATTCATTGTTGCACACCTTGCTCCCCTCACTCTGGCCGCAGCCAATTACAAATCCAGTGCCTTCTCTCAGCAGCAAGCAGAAGTGACAAATGAAACAGCAAATAAAGTTTGTTTTCTTTATGCTGGGTGGGCTTTCCAGATTGTAGTGAGGGAAGCGAGGCTCTGATCTGCCTGGAAGGACATGTACAGGTAAAACCCAGGCACGTCCTCCCGCGTGTCCTTTGTCAGCTCCCTCCATGCCTTGTTCAGAATCACTGCCTGAATGACTTTGTCCAGCAAAGGCAACAAACACCAGCAGGGACTGCCGTGGGAAACCTACAGGCAGCGGGCAGAGGGGCACGGGGTGGGGGGTCCCTCAAACACCGCCGAGGAGCTGCCTCAGGACAGAGAGCTTGTGGGTAGGGCTGGAGAGGGACTACGCAGCCGGGAAACAAGGAGTTCACCTGAGAGAGGAGAAACCGGTCACTCCAAATCTCTTTCATGTCAAACCTTTTTGCCTAATAAATAAACAAGCAACAAAAAAGCAGTACAGTTTAACAAAAGTTTCATTTGAATCAGAAGAGAGAGAGGCAGATTTATATTCCAAAGCGAAACTAGGTCTAATAGCTAAGATAAGAAAGCATGTGTGTGTGCGTGCGTGTGTGCAAATCCAGGAGGGGGAGTCAGATAAGAAAGAACGATTAAGTTCTTGCCTGAAAGTAGTTAAGCTGTCATCTTAAGCTCACTCTGTTAGAATTATTGCTGTTTATTCATAAGACCACTAAGGAACAGATGTTCACCTGGCCAAGCAAACCTCCTGAAAGGAAGATATCCATATGTGGCAGCGATCAGAGTGTGCTCTGATTCTTAGAAAAAAAGTTTTGTTTCCTGGTATTGGTTGAAGCTTAGTAAAAGAGTGGGAGGGAGAAAATAAAAGGTAGGTGGAGGAGCTGGAGAGGAAAAACAAAGGGAGACTGTGCAAAGACACAAATAAGAGCCAAGGTGAAATTATAAAAACTAGAAGGAACTCAGGGGCATTTCTTGAACATTAGTAAAAGCATTTGTAAGGACAATAGCTACACAAGGGAGAGGATAATTAAAAGATCACAAGCAGGAAAAAGAGAGATGAATTTCTTTTCATAGTCTCTTTCTTCATGTTGTTTCAAGTTAGCAGGCAAAATGTGCAAGCAGTGCCAGTTCTTCTCTACTTCCTAATGCATTTTCTTTGCTTAGCCTTTTGTCTTATTTATCTAATGGATTTAGAGCATTGGCATCCTTTTGTGTTGAAGTTTCCTGAATCAGCCTGTCTGCTACAGCCAGGGACAGGCACATCCTCCAAACACAGTCCAGAGTATAAACCAAAGAAAACACAAGAGACAAGAAAGACATAGACTCACAGGTACCTTAGAGGTAACAGGAATTTCATGCTCTTTAATACCTATGGGGCTGCTCACAGCAGCTTGGGGTTGTTGAGAGCATGAGCAATCAGAACAAGTAGAAGAGCAAAAATTCAGAGGGGAACCAGGAATGAGGGAGGGGATACAGGGCTGAAGAAAGATTACAGGTACCTGCACTAACTGGGGTCCTGCTCTCTCTGAACTCAATACCTGGCAGCTCCAGAAGCACATGGCCAAGGGGATCCTGACAGAAGGTTCCTGTTCAGCAATTCTCCTCATGCAGTGGGGAAGCAGGACATAAGCCTTTGGCCCACCGGCAACAAGCATTCGGGACCAGAATAATACTGTGGGGAAGATGCGGTGACTGTGTTTGCACTTAGAATATTTTTTAATGAAAAAAGCTTATTATATCAAGGCATTGCATAATCATCCCTGGAAAAAACTGCTTCTTCAATCACTACTTTGCAAGAATTCTATTAAAAGGCAATAAGCCAAAGTGTAAGTTAATTTTGAGTGGTTTTTCACCCAGCTGGGTCCCCTTGTGTTCAGAGCAATGGGTGACGAAACTATAGCCTAAACCATGTCAAGCTGCTCTGTATACTCTGCAGTCAGTCGGATATTCCTTCTGCTGGAAAGATCACTAATTATTCAGCCGGCATTTGCCTGAATAAGGCCTCAAGATTTGGTCCAAAGATAGCAAATGTTCCTTCTTGATTATTTTTGCAAATTAAATGAGAAGAATTTAGAAAGAGAGCATATGAAGCTTATTTGTAAGACAGATGTTAAACAGACTAGCAGCTTCCCAGTATCCCTCTAATACTTATCCCCAGTACCAAAATATATTCCCTTAGCCTTTATAATGATACAGGAGTACTTAGGACTTTATTGATAGTACCCTGAGAGCCTTTACAGGTCAAGAAGCATGGAGTTATTTATGCTTCTAATAATATTTTACATCGACTTCAGGTCATTTTGGAGCGGACAGAATTTTTCCATTAATTAATTTGTTCACTGAGAAATGCAGTTTTGAGTCAACAAAAAGTATTCATTAATATGAAGAGTCTCAAATGGGGAAAAAGAAAGGAAGATTTTGGAAAAGTCTTTTATTTTTTACTTTTCTTTTTGATGCAATGTTTTGGAATTAAAGGGAAATGCTCTTTTTCATTTAAAAAGGGATATATTTTTTAAAATGTCTCATTTTGAAATTCAGAACAAGTTTTATCATAATTTTTAAAAAGAACATCTCTTATATCAGCTGACCTAAAATAATGCTTTTTATCTTTTGGGGGTGCTTGGGCCAATAACTGAAAAAAAACCCAGGTTTTCCTGCAGCTTTGAGCCAGTCGAGCCTTTGAGCTGCCTTAGGGCAGGACTGTAACTTCCTTATGGTGAGCTCAGGGTGCTCCACCCCAGCAGCAATGGGACAGATGTGTGCCGGTCCCTTCCCTCACCATCCGGACCTACTTCACCTGCTCGCAGCAGCCTCTGAAGTGTATGAGATGTAACAACCGTTAGCACACAAGTTAATGAACATACATTGCCTTTCTTCCCAGCCCAGCCAGCAACAACAGTCATAACAGATTTCAAGATATGGCATATCAGAATCGTAAAGCAACTATTTGTTAGCCCTGGAGTGAAGTCAAAATATGACTCAGCAATGTTATGAATAAGCAACCAGTATCTGAACAATATTAGGACACTAAAATAGATTTATGAGCTTTGGCTTAATAAAGTGCATCTAGCCTTCTGAAAAGCAGTAATGTAAATAATAAGGAGGCATTCTATATACTTTTTTCTCATTGTGTGCCTTCCATATGAGCTTTTGTTCTGTCTGCAGACCCAAAGATGATTTTCCTAATTGCAAACTCTGCCCTTTCATCCTAAAACTTGAAAATCTAGCTGCAATCTCTCTGTTATTAAGAGCCTCATCAGTGGTACCATTTCCACTGCTCAGACCTTCCTGGGATCTGCGCTGACGTGGAGGCCCAAGAGAGTCCTGTTTGCTCTTCCACAGCTGTGCTGGACATTGAAAGACCAACAGGGATTCAGCTACACAAGACCTAAGTAGTCATTCTACAATTTGGCACCTAGTCTGCTTTCACTATGATGAGTACAAGGGCACTGTTTTTACATTCCTGCTTTGTTATATTTTAAACCAAAGCATCTTTTTACAGGGAACAGGAAGAATACATGCCAGGTCTTTGGCTGCTGTAAAGGAGCATAGTTTCACTAACCTCAGCAAGGTCCCACCAGCTTACACAAGCTGAGAAACTAGCTTAGAAACCAAAGGAACGGGCACCACGAAGGACCATAGGAGACCTTTTTTAAGCTCAAACTTCCAAACGCTCTGTATGCAATCTTAATTGAAGTGAGTCATTCTTCCAACACGCACAGGGCTCCAACAAGCTCCACAACCCATAATGAACTTGTCCAGGCTCAGAACATTTGACACTGAATCTGTCACAGATCAGATTACTACACTGTCCTACTTCTGAATACACAGGGACATTATCTTAGCATTCTTACATGCCCGTCTTGAAGACAATAGCCAGGGCTGCAGCATGCAGAGGTGATGGGAGATGTTTTGCTAAGGGGATGGCACTCCCTGAGGAAGAATTCCTGAGACCCAGAGATATGAACAGCACAGATACATGTTGCTTGCAATTGCCAGCAAAACCAGAAGCTTCAGTTTATTTCTTTTCATATTAGTTCAAATAACTTGATTTTTAATTCTGGACAGTAATCATGCAAAAATAACGTATTCCATCTGTAGCATTATTGTAATATAATGGATAAATATTGAAATACTGAACGCTTTCCGTCATATAACTCCTAACGTATTCTCTAAAGGCTGTACCGAAGCACATAGTAAACCAATTTAAAAAGTGAGGAAACCCAAAGAAAATAAAGATGAAATTTTTATAGTGAGGGTTTACTTAAACACACAAACACAAATGAACTTTTGCATATCTCTGAGTTGATACCTTTACCACGACCATTCAAAACACAGTCTTGCATTTGCCAGTGGCCCAGCTGATGCTCTGGTTTTCTCCAGCGTGGAGAGCTAGGTCTTATCACTTCCTGCCTGTTTTGAGCCTCTCCAACTTTGCTCCTTCCAGCAGCAATGTTTCTTGGACCATTCTTGATAACACCAGGGAAGGGAAATGGTCTGGAGGAAGAAGAGGCTATCGTGGCATTTGAATTTCCCAAGAAATTTCTTCATGCAACATTTTTAAAGGCTTGTGAACAACCTCTGTAACATCCTGGTCCTTTCTTGCTTACTGATTAGCACATCGATGTTGGTCATTTCCTCTGTCCCCCCCCACCGTTCCCTCTTTCTTATGCCGCCTAATCCCTCTTTCCTACCATTCCCACTTAGCTTTGAAATTAGACCACTTTTGTACATTTCTTCAAAGCCCATTTATAAATAAAGTGAAGAAAATCAAACCTAACACTGATTCTTGTTTCATTTCACTCTTTACCCTCTCCCCTTTGACCTGGATCCTGTCTATTTGCAAATGCCTTCTTTGATATCCACACCAGTTCTTTATCCATTGATGTACCTCATCCAAACCTGCCTACTGACCTAAGAAGCAATCTTCAGTGTGATACCAGATCAAAAAGGTGTCTTGAGGATCAGATCAGTTGTAGCCAGGCCTTTCCTCAGCCAGTCTTTTGTGACTCTCCTTAAAAATTCCAGTAGATGATATCTGCTCTGCACTTACAGACAGCATCTGCAGTATTACCACAAGTCTCTTAGTCTTTTTCCTTCCTCCACACTCTGATTTATGATTTTATTCTCTTCCAACTACCAAAATCAATCAAACTCATAGACATGCAATTTTCTGCATCTTTCCTAGATATATTTTTGACCTACTAGCTGAATCTCCTGTAGCCTGTGATACTGGTACTGTGGAATACACCAAAGCATCTTTCCTTTATTGCACAACTGTGTTTCTGAAGCAAAACTTACATGTTATCTTGCTGACTGCTATGCTTGTGAAGATAACCTTGAACACATTAATGGACCATAAACCAATATTTATCTGACATTGCAGATAGCTTGAAACTATAGCTTTGAGAGGTGTGGATGGCCCCATTCCCCTCAATAGTGTGTTAATGCTGAAACAAAAATTGACAATTTAAATTCCAGCATTATTAATGATTCCACTGATGATCATTTTAGCAGAAGCATCCAGCCAATGCATTTACTCCACAATCCCAAACTGCCTCCCTTGCCTTCCCAGGTGCCAAAAGCTCCAACTGTCCCCTACCCAACTGCCAAAGACTTCAGCTTCCCCATGGCAACTCTTACAATGCAGTTCTGCATTTTTCTTACAACATTGAACCATGGAGGGAGTGAACGTCAGGAAAACAGCATCAATTAAATTGATTTCAGTATCAAAATAAATAATACCAATTGTTTTATTCATTTAGGTACTTAATTGAGTAAACTTTTATATAAATTTAATTTAAACAAATCTGCTATTGAACTGCAGGCTGCTTCACCAGAAGGCTGCAGGACTAAGGACCCTGCCAAATAACTGAAGTCCAGTTTGTTACAGAGTCCATAATCCCCAAAACAGAAATACTGCTTTAAGAAGTTAAACTCCAATATTATACGCTGCTTCATTTTTTTTTCATATAAACACTTTTGATGCAGTCCACAGCAAGCTGACAAACATTACACCACCAGAACCTTCCCACGAAGTCAACAGAGTCCTCCTGATTTGCAGCAGCTAGAAATCTGTAGCCTATCAGCCATCTCCTTAGCCATGCACTCTTCTATAAAGAGGGTCTTAAATGTGCCTGCTCGGGGTTACCCGACCTTTCCTGATGTTTTCTACTGAAACCAGACTGCGTCCCATCTGAACAAGTTATTTTGCAAGTCTTCAGATATTCTAATTTCTTAATAACCTGTTCTGGCATGATCCTGATTTCCTTCAGTGTTTCTTTCTCCTCCCTAGGGAAATTTATGCTTGTTTCTGACACCTGTGTCCGCCACCACTACCTTCTTTTCAGGGCACAAGAGCAAGAAATGCATTGAATATTTTAAGCAATACTTACCTTTCTTTTCAATAATTTTTCTCTGCCATGTCTTAAGGTCCTTCTGTCTCTTTCACAGATCTCTTTTTCCTCGTGTACTTGAAAAAAGTCATTATTTTTCACAACCTCCTGTGCAATCTTTTTTTCATTCTCTACCTTTGCTTTTCTTATCAGTTTTAATACTTTCTGAACTTCACTTTGTAATCTTTCGGGTCTTTCCCTGTACTTGATGTTTAATACCTCACATATGCCTCATTCTTACCCTTGATTACTTTTCTGGAGGACTTGTTCATCATAGTGTGAATGTATTTCTTTCAAGCCTGCATACCAGATAGCCCTTGGGCATATATTAATTTCAGTTCTGCACATTTTCTGTTTCTCATCAATATTCTTGTCCTCTCCATTACTTTTAGGTCAGCTCCTCCCACAGACTTCTGAAACTCATACTGAAATTTTGGAAAACCGGTTGCAAGCCCAGAAGGATAACTTACGATGATCAACACCATGGTGACCAAGTTATCCTGGATGTGCCAAGCTCTCAGCCAATTTCATGCCTTTCCCAGGCTTAGGATCAACAGAGATAAAACTGGAAGCAGAAGCACCTTGTGGGCTGAGGGCCCCTTCTGCCAGAGGAGAATCACCAGACTGGACCATATCTCTGCACTGCCCTTTCTGACACTGCTGTACTCCCTCCATGTGTGAGGAGGCAGGCAAGTGGGTGATACACAGCTAAACCCATCAAGGTAGTAGTCTATCAAGCAGATAGAGAGCTCGGTGCCTTGTTTGCACCATGAAAACTGGAGCTAAAGCAAGTTTGCTGGGCCAAGGCTGTGTCCTGCTACCTGTCCTGAAGTGCTTTAGATCTCAGAGCTGAAATGAGAAGTCATTTAAAGGACATTTTAAAGTGTCTTTGGGTCTGTATGATTTTCAGCAACAATGTCCAGACACCAGGACAGAAAATAAAAAAAAAGCACATGATTATGTATCTACCCTTTTATCTCCACTTACTCCCATTGAAAGCAGATGTTTTGACTATGTACACTGGGAATTGCTAAACAAGGCAGCAGACATGGATTTCCACACACAGCAGTTTACCCACAGTGTCTCAGTAGGTTGTGCTCCTCTCATCTGCCCCAGCCTCCACACACAAAATCCAGCAGAAATGCCCGTGAAGATTCACAGTCTCCTTACAAGGGCCTGTAATGAACAAGGCTCACCCACTGCCTGCAGCTCCTTCAGGGGTGATAGATGGACTAGCTATCTTGAAAGTGATTTAATCTTTATAAAGTATTTTCCAATATAATAGATACCATTTTTCTTTTTAGATACCGATTTTCTCTCAATAAACACTGCTCACGTGTACAAACCACAGCCCTGGCTGTCAGAACCCTTCTGAGGCTGAAGACATCTTTCACCACCACCACCCCCCACAACCAGGTCCTCTGGCCACAGAGGAAAGTGTGAGCTGCTCACCTACTGCACTCCACATCAAGAGAAAGCTCGGGAACAAGGAATAAGGGGGCACAGCTTCTGCCACATGCTCCAGTGAGCACCCAGAATAGCAATGTGCCACACAGGAGTAAGTTTTCCAGTGGAAAGGGTTGAAATATCTTGCTTTCTTACCCGAAGTGGGGACAGAACAGAAAGTCATAGTCTGTGCTATGTTTGCACTGTTGAGTCAGCACAAACACCAAGAGCCCACTCTCATTAGCACCTATTCATATAATCCTTCACAAAATGAACTTATTATGAGAATATTACATGTTTTATAGCTGGACACATAGAATACAAGGAGTATCAATATCCTAACTCTTGTAAACATACATTGCAGTTAAGGTGCTCCTCCTATACAGATAATACAGACCTTCTGACTTCGTGTAAGTTCAGTAAAATGGCTCAGAACAAATAAAGTTCATTACATACATACATCTTTGCAAGAGCAGTAAAGTTTTTTACCACACAAAAACATTTTAATGTTATTTCTTATGGAAGATGACACAGTATCAACTGAATTTTCATCTTTAGAATAATGCTTACCTCCTTCCTTCTTCCTATCCTTATTTTTCCTGTGCCCCAGAAAATTCTATTTAAAATAGGAAAATTTGAGAAACCAAATTTCCAGGCTTCAAATAAATTCTGAGACTTTGAATTCTGAGACTTAATCCTGCCCCTTGTGGTCAAAGTCTTGAAACATTCTCATACATACAGAAATTTTGTACAAGCTTTCATTCAGATTCATAGTATACTGTACTACCAAGTAATATGGATTTTTCATAAGGAATAATTTTCTGAAAGCCACCTACCATTTTTTTCCTGGAGTTTCCATGTGAGATAACACACTGCAGCTATTCCCAAAGATTATTTTTATAGATGTGGTTTATAGTAGCCCTTTCCTGGGAACAATAGCCACAGATTAAGACCATTTGTACCTAAGTGCAAGAAGGAACATAGTCCCTACCCCAAAGGCCTCACTCTCGATTCAGCTGGGCGTGGGGACAGCGATGAGTAGGTTTGAGTAATGAAATAGATATAACACAAACAGGAGTCTGACATAAAAGCAGAATCTTATTATCAGCCTGAGAAGTGTATTGAAAAAATAATCTTCAACTGAGATGGCATCTTGCTGCTTCCTGGGACGGAGGTAAGAGCCAAGTGGAAGGTGGTTGCTGAGAGAGATGCAATATAGGTCATGTTTAACTTGAATATGGCTAGAAAAGCCCTGCTCACTGTTACATCTGCACACCTCCTCACAACAGAAGCAGAAGATGACAGCGTAAGTTCCTCCAGTCCTTACGGCATGCAGAAATTCACCATTTTTCCTAGCTATTCCTTTTTGTCTCTTACAAAGTTCAGATTGAGCCCTAAGGGCACTAACAAAGGAAAAAATGCTTCACAGCATTTTCCCCTTGCTATTGCTTTGGGGTATGTGTAAGATGAGATCAAGTCAGTGCTACATGAGGAGCATTCCTAATTCACTGTGCGGTCCACGGGCAGACTTGGATTTGACAATTTATTGCATTTTGAACAGAAGCACTGTGAAGTGAATGCAGGAGGCACTCTCATCACATCAGCTGGGCATTTGCCATATAGCCTCCTTGTAGGCTGGGAGAAAAGAGGCAAGATTTAGTTGTCTGGCTTTGGCTGCCTCCACCCTGAAAACTGAGAAGCCTGGTGTCTTCTTGCAGAAAGCAGCTTTTGCTACTGCTGGCTGCCCTCCTCTTTCTGATCTGCCCCAGGGGCAGGGGAGGTGGCAAGGCAAAGGCACAGGCATGTCCTATGGACATTACTGTCTCTAGTCCTTATAGACATGTTCCTAGGACTGCGTCATGGTAAAAGGTCGCCTTTAAAAGGTCAACATAGGCAATATCACCATATGCTGAAGTGATGAGTAATTGCTGGATTGCGGTAAGCAACTTACAGTCTCAAACCTTAAATCTGTAGGACAATGTTCATACGTGCAATTGCAGATGAAGGTAAGGCATTTCCCTCCCATAATGAAAAAGTATTTACTGCAACAAATACAACGCATATCTCTTCACCAGAAGCCCCTCAGATCAGAAAGCCACAGACACAGTCTAGTCACAGACATTGCTCAGGAGAATCTGCAAGCAAAGGGAATCCCTGTCTTGCTCTGATCTGGTTTATCCACATGCTGCTCCTCTAAGGTAGGCCTTTTATCACTGTCTTCACAAGAGAGGAAGAGACATGCACAGGAGTTTCCAAAGTCATCAAGGAAAACTGAGGTAGCAGGAATTGGATCACAAAAAACATATCATGTTCCCCATGTTCTGTTGTCAGTATCTGTGGTTTTACAATCAGTTTTCTTTATACTCCCCCCCAACAATTGTTCTCCATTTGCAAAAGACCTGGCTAACTCGTGGATTCACAGATTTTAAGGGCAGAAGAAAGTACTGTGAACAACTAATCTGTGTTTTAGGAAATCAGAGCACTTCAGTCAGCAGTTCCTGCAGCAAGTCCACAGCTTTGGCCAGAACACAACTTTTAAAATGACAACCACCATTTCTTTGGGTGTGTTCTGATCATTAATTGCTCTTTTGATTGAAGATTTGTTCCCCATTTCTATTCCATATCTATTTGATTTCTAAATGGCCATTAAAAAGAAACAGTGAACCTAAGTGGCCCAAACTGATGTTAAATTCATAAACTAAGTAAGCTGAAGAAATTGTGATGAAGATTTGATTTCCCAATTCATGATGTTTACATTAAAAGCATCTCTTTAATTTTATCAGATTTAGAAATCTAAAAGTATTTTAGAACAGTTACATACAATACTAGCTAGTGCTCCACTTTTATTAAAGAATTTTAGGAGCAGACAAATGATAGACAACTCAGAAATGAAATTGGATATTGACATACAGTGAAATTTCTACATTGGATTTCCTCAGAGAATCAGTTTCTGACCTGCTATTTGGAACGCAATAGCTTTAGAGATGTCTGCTTCTAAAATCCGTCATGATTATTGCACCTGTCTTGTTATTAAACAAGTCATTAAATCCGTAGTGTTTTATAAACCACAAAAACTACATTGTTTCAACATCTACTACCCTGATCCTGAAAAGGGTGTTCATTGCCTATTGGGGAGCTACACTACTACTGCACCAGGCGAACATAAAGTGAGTGTAAGCAAACAAGGCTCAGAAGTTACTTTCATAGTGCTGTATCTGTCAAAAAAAGCATATAATCTTATTTCAGAAATGAGGTAAAATTACAGCATTACAGATTGTGACATAATATGCAAAGACCTTCCACCCTGCAATAGCTAAATGAAACTTAGTCCTCAATAAGCAGGGCTGGCTATTGCCCCGCATTATTTAGCGTGCTGGTGATTCCTTCCCTAGCTCAGGTATATTTACACAGTGCTGTACAGACAAAATCTAATCAGTTTTGCTGAATAAGGATAAACTTCTAAACTGAAGCCAACACATAGTTTAATTCTCACATTTACAGCTATCACTGAAGTGTCCATGTCCTGCAACTATCTTGCAGCTGCCTGTGAGAAACAGTTGTCCGTTATTTGGAAAGCAAGCTAAAAGATATAGGGAAAGCTTATCAAAGAGTCAAAGCATGTTGCATCTGCAGTTAAAACATTTTAAAGGATCATAGTTATTAGAAATTCAAGTTTTTCAAGTATTAAAAATAAATCTTTAATTCCCCTACAGATTCCTAGCATCCAGAGTATTTTATAGAAACATCTGGATAAAGGAATAAAGGCAAATCCATTGTGTTTCTAGACATTCCTGGAGCACTGATGTTCTTGAGATTATGCTATTGGATTACTGGTATAAAAATAATAAATATTTTCAGTACTTAAAGCTGTAATGCTTTATGTTGGATTTGGATTTTGGTCTCATTTTAGTAAAAGGTAGATGGAGATTCAGAGTCTCTTCCTTAGCCAGAAGGACGTAGAGAGTTTATTGCTTAGTGACCTATATTTTTTTCCTCTACAATATTTGAAAAGTTATTTAGCAACTTCCCTGCCCTTCAGTCAACCTTCCAAAATAGCTGTCAAGACAAAAAAATGGTTAAGCCTCTGTTCCTCATTCCCATGACATCTGAAAGTGAGGGTTTGTTAATCTATGCTAAGAATGTTGTAAAATATCCCGATCTGCACAAGACACATTAATTTGTGTTTATTGGTTTAAATGGAGGGCAGTAACGCATCAAGAAAAAGCTGGGTCTCACATGAAAGGAGTGAGAGAGGCACTGAAGTGAGATCTTTGGATATGTTTTCACAAGTTTTTGCAATATTAACAAATATATTTTCTACAGGTCACTAAGCTAACCAGGAACTTAATGATACAACTGGCTCAGGCTCCTGTTTGTTAACAGAAAATGTATACAACCCTTGCCAGAGGTCCAAGGATTAAACAGTTATAAACTTCAGACTGTGCCCAGAATGTCGCTCCACCATAAACATATGGTAGGGTTACGCACCCACCCTGAGCTTTTCCTTGCCTGAGAGGAAAGCACAAGGTGCAGCAGCACAAAGCAGGCTTTCAAAGCCCCACTTGTGCAAGGTCTTCACCCTTCCAGCTTACCATTTCTCTAGGGAGCAGCAGTGTGTTGTGGAAAGTACTGGTAACCAAAGACAGCAATGCAACAGCCTAAGCCTAATGGCTCCAGCCCAGTTCTTTCACTTTATCCCCTTTACTGTTCCCTCTCCTGTTGTTGCCTTTTTTTTTTTTTTTTTTAACATGCAAGTTGCCATGAAAAATTTGTTAATGAAATATTTGCTTAGAAGTCTGCTCTGGGCTAGGCTGATAACCTATCTGTGTTTGAGTTTGGCTTCCCATATTCTAAATACTCATCTTCTCTCTGTTTAGCTTATTGATTGGTTTGGCAGGAAAAGCAGCCTTGTCATCAGTGACCAAGGTCAAACCAAACAAAAAGGGACAGGAGGGGGAAAAAAAAAAAGGAAAGAAGTTGGACAGATGAGCTCAGTGAGACAGGAGTGGAATATCTGACCTCTCACAACTTTCCTTTGGGAGACAGGTCCTGGTGTGCCCATGGGTCTGCTGGCTTTCACAAGGTCACAAGAAATTTCTGGCATCATCACAGCCAGCATTTGTACATCACAGGAGACCCTAGAGCCAGCAGTCAGGCAGAACTGACAGAGGGAAAAGGTGGACACGACCACACCAAGGCTGGGTCCAAATACCCACAGGAATATGTCCCGAGAGCTCTGGTGCAGAGCAGATGAGGCACTGAGTCAAATATCTCAAACATCTAAAATTAGAAGCTTAAAGCCCATGTCTACAAATGCAAGCAAGAGTCACCTGTTCCCAGAGGTGCCTGAAGCTCTGCTTCAGAGAGCACGGCAGCTGCATGGAAAAACAGGAGTTGGTGGTGTTTTGGTTTTTTTTCCTTGAACATGACTAGTGCTTACAGATCTAATTCTTCAAAAACAGTTCACAGATTTTGGCCTCAGCTTTTCAGTTCCACTCCTAACGCCTGGAAAAAGAAATCTGTGGAAAACATGCCAGAAAGTTTACAAAGGGCTAAGCCGGACACAAGTAAGATGTAAGCACATGCTCCCAGCAAGGCAGTGAGTACCCTCCTATCATGCCAAGTTCAGCCTTGTTTGGGGTCCCAGTTCACAGAATGCATAATGCTCTTATAGCATTCTACTTTAAAATGCAGATGAATCAATGAAAGATGTCCAGAACTGGATAAAACTCATTGGAAAAACCTAAGAGTAAAGTTATGCTGCACTATCTGGCCATTTCAAACCACCCTGCAAAATATTCCTGTGTTTTTGTAATTCAGTGTGAACACCAGTGTGCAATTTTGCAGAAGATATGTGAAACTACAACAGGGAAGGTTTTATCATGGCTAAGCAAACTGCGAACAACTGTACTTTACTGGGGTACCCTACTGTAAAGGAAATGTACATTCTGGTTGTTGCATACAGTACAGCTGAGGTTTTCTGAAACAAAGCTACAACAGAATAGACCTGCTAAATAAAATACCTGACAATATTGTTATCTGGTACGATACATTCGTGTTAGTGGCTTTACAACTGAATAAGAGGGTGCCAGAGGCTAATAATTATGTGACACAAACTGTTAAACCCTGCAGTCTTTACTCAATATTTATATAGTTCTGACTTGTGGGGAGTTTAGCTTGATAAATGCCAGAGTAAAAGAAGTAAAAGAGAACTAAATCTATTCCCAGGTTTCTCTTTAATCTTGTTACTTTCCTTCCCACTAAGGAACTAATTCAGTGATCAGTGTGTTATTCACAGTATATTGGAAGCATTATTTTAGCAGAAGTATTTCATAGTTTATAGCACATGACTATAGCAGTTGAGAAATTGAACTTCACTGGCCCGGCTGAACTGAGGAGATAGAAGTCCAACGTCCTACCCGCCAGCATGGTCTCATTAACAAACTGAATTAGAAGAGTCCTCACCACAGCAAAGAAAACAGATGCAGAAAGATGCTGCTTGTCTGTAGAAGGTGGTGCCAATTTATCAGGGAAATAATTCTTCTTTCCACATCCCAACCCACATTTCATAAAAAGGACCACATTTCTCAAGGAATGCAGAAAGCAGAATAATCTTTTTGCACCCAAGGTACTGGAAACAAGGTTAGCTGACAACTATCTGATTTGCATAAGCACAGGCCAAAGGCTGTACAAGTACATAGACCTCTATTTTTAGCAAGAGCAAGTTCCTTTGGTGGACCAACACCGAAACACATTGCAGAGGATGATTTTAAGGATGGGGTGCAAGCAACGTCTCTGAAAATCAGGCCCTGTCAAGATGCATAATTGGGAGCTCTCAAAATCACTAGTTGTTCTTCATCCTTTGGGGTGCAAGGACCTGACCGCCCCAAAGGGTTGCAAGAGGTACCTCATGAGACAATTTCAAAGGCCTCTATTAATCTGGGCCTATGTGTATGGTGCGGATTTCCACTGCAGGAAGATTTACTCAGGATTACCCAAAGAAGATGGAAAACTGGGTAACAAGATCAGAAGAAATGTGATGTCCCTAAATAAACCAAGGCTCTGGTGTTTGACATGTGGATTTAGCTGTCCTTCGCCAAGAGTGCTTTAATTTGTATCACTGTAATCGGGTTAAGAATTATTGTAGCCAAAGTAATTAGCAGCAAGCTACCAACCAGCTTCTTGACACAAAAAGCAAACGGGTTTCTCCTCCAAGTGTGTGCCCCCCCTGAGGGCTGGGAGGTAAAGAGCAGAAGGAGGGAATTAGGGGTGACCTTGCATTAATGAACAGGAACATGCTCCTGGATCAATGGGCAAACCTGGCATAGCTCAGAGAGGAAGCATCAACTGTGTCATCGAAGTATCTCTGATATCCATGGGGGTTTCGCAATGGATGCTTATGCAAAAGAGGTAAACACAAATGAGGCTGGTGCAACAGAAAAAAAGAGCTACAGGAAGAGAGAACGAAGGTGTGAGGATGCAAACGAAAAATAAACAGAGAGAATTGCTGTGGGATGGTTTATTTAAAGAGCCTCTACATTTGCGTTATTGGATTAAGCATTTTGACCAAAGTTTGTAGAATTTATTTTGGCCAAAAATGACTAATATGAATATTGGCCTCATGCCTGAATAAAGGAATGTAGTTTGTCTCTCTAATCAGGTTGCAACAGATAAAGGCTAAATAGAAATGAGTAATTCACCGTGACTCAATATTACATGGGCTGTATTTTAAGAGCTGAATTTCAAGTGCATTTCTGTTCTTTATTTCAGCTGTGCTATCTTTCGCTCACCCTCGCTACGCTGTGTGTCAGCCTGGCTTGGCAAACTGGGAATCATTTTCTTCTGTAAGCTCGATGTACTTTTTAGGAGACTCTGTCTTCCTGGAAGCAAAATCAATTCAAGTATTCAGGAGGCCTCTAGTGGCTTGTAGTTTCAGAGGAAGTTTCCTCTGAAGCCTAGCCTGTGAAGCTGGGAAAATATACAAAATGTCAGGGAAACAAAAGGGACTCCCCACTTGTTGATTAATGCCATTGACAATAAATAGCAAAGCTTGGTCTCTGACTTCAGTATCTAGGAATCTGGCCTTCAAGGCCTGAGATACATTTACACAAAACGCTCAGAACGTGCAGAAGAGAACAATAGGGTCTTGGGCTTGTTAGTGTTTTACATGTTTCTAAGCATATACTGGGAAAGAATTACAACGTGATGAGCTGTATATTTGAAACAGCTGTCAAAGGAGAGCCTATGCCAGTTTCATTTTGATCCACAAATGTAGATGCTTTCTATTACTGACACTAGAATACGCAATAGGTTTCCAATGCAGTGCATGGGTACGTAATTCCCCATTTGCAACTCCTTACCCAGTTCTCACACCAGGCTGAGCAGATCGGGCTGATCCTGACTGGGGTAATTGGCATCAGTCAAGCTGTCGCTGTTTCCAACAGCTGAGGCTCTGGCCCATAGCCTACTATACACAAATACATAATATTACATATTAGGTGAGAACTCGGATCACCTGTATGCTATTTTCACATGCAGGGTTATTAAAAAGTAAGAGAAGAGAAATCATAAAAGGAGGTGAGAGAACTGAAGTCCTGCTGTTCCTCTGAGGAGTTTTGGCCTAGACAGTCAATTCTTTCTTCATCACATATGTATTTCCCTTGGCCTATTTTTATATGTCATAGGATAGTCGAAGAAATGTCCTTAATTCCCGGCACTTTGATTCACCTCCACAAACTAAGCCTTGTTGTAGGTGACTTAGCAACCATGTGATCCACCTATTATTAGAACAGAGTTAGCCCTCCAACCCCCCAAACTCCTGCCTCCCCTTGTCCTTATATATATATCTGTCTCCTAGCAGAAAAGTGGCACGTGACCTCCTATCCTCAAGAATACTTGGCACAAGTCCCTGCTTCTCAGCCGAACCTATTGTTCTAGGAGAGAATGACACAGGCGTGCAAGAGTCTTGCTGACACTTTTGACTTTAAACATGAAATGCCATTAATCAATCAGCTGCATCTGTTTGGAAAAATTAAGTGGCTGGAATCAAGGCAAACACAATAAATAATCCTTAGGCAAACAGGAAAGAAAATAAGGCAAGACATGGTTTTGACTTATTGTTACTTCAAATTCATTTGATTTGTCTTTCACATCCTCCTTACAAATATTAGGCTTACCGAGTGTACAGTATTAAGATACCAAACTCAAAAGGCTTATGCAAAGTACTGCCACCAAATTAAAGGTGCTAAGCTTGCAAGATATAAGTGTCTGCAATGGAATTTACACATGACATGGCAGCAGAGGGGATCTGAATTCACAGATGTGAACCGGACCAGACTAGCAAAAGATTGTGCCCAGGCATCACTTGAAAGGTTGATTTCTCTTGCTATCCAGCAAAGTTGCAGATGTGATTTATGGTCTCAAGAACATGTTCATTCCTGATACAAATGTTTCAGAGACTTCATACTACGTGGAATCATTCCTGACAGGTGCTGTTATCCATCAAAATCAGCATTTCGTGGAGTTTCAGACAACCCATAGCTTCTTGCAAGATGGGCACCCACACAAACAGCACCTCAGTATTTCAGTGCCTGCTGCTGTCACCTCTGTTTGCAGGAATGAACAGACAAGTACTAAGCTGCACCAAAGCCCCCTTGCAGTGCCCTAGTAGGAGAGATCTCTTGCAGGGGAGAGAAACAAGAAATAGCTGCAGACAAGTCATTGGGTTCAAGAGGATCCTTGATTTCCACACGGTCTCCAAACTGAGTCTTGTGCCCCCTTCCTCCCAGCCCTTATCTGCACAGCCTGGAGTCCAGGATTACAGTCCAGCTTTATTTGCCCCTAAAACTGGTTCAACACACAGGAAAAGAAACCGTGTGAAACATTGCTCCCTGCTAATGAAGCAGTGTTTAACGCTCCCCCAAACCACCAGGCTCATGACCATGAAGACCTGAAAGCCTGCTTTAAAGAAGCCACAGAGAAGCCTCATCCCCCTCCTCAGCTCTGAGGCTGAAGAGCGCTACTGCCCCTGGCCCGCGCAGTTTTGGAAACACAAAGCCAACCAGTTTATAGTGCGGGCACGTGCAGAAGCTGAACTGAATCCACCCACCTATTTCACACAGGCCATTATAGGAGAGCCATCTCAATCTAGGCTAACGACACCCTCGAATTTCCATCTCACCACCAATTCCTGCTGCAAGTATTTGCCTGAATGGTGTAAAGTAATGTCATAAGTGATACAAACTGGTCAGAATGCTACAGGAGCAGGGGGTGGGAAGAAACACTCACAGGAGCAAAGCATTGTGAATAAGGCCCATCTTGATTCCTAAAACAGAACAAGAAGTATTATTTGGCTTGACCAGAACTATTTGATTCAGTTCAATCTGAAATCAGAATTTCTTGCACTTTGAGGGCTGATTTATTCTTTTAAAAACAAAACTTCAAAATAAAGATGCCACTTTGAACTCAACACTTGCTTTGTACTGGCTGAAATACATAGGGGCAAAACACTTCAACTTTACAGAAAAACAAACAGAAATCCACTGTGAGGAGGGAACTAATCTATAAATATTTTTGGTCCCTTACACAATCTGCATTTCAGAGTGCATTTCCTGTTTGCTCAACAACAGAGCTTGTCAAACCCTACGTGTTCCTGGAAAGCAGCATGTACCTATGGCTCAGCCATGGACTGAGATTCAGCTGACGCAAGTTTAACTCTCAGCTCTGCTAGTGTCCTTACAGAATGCACTTTAGCTGTGATGCCTCTCTTTTCTCTTCCACCATCTTATTTAAGGCAGAAACACTCTATTGCTCTGACGTGTTTCTGCCATACAAGCCACCACAATGTTCGTGTTGCTGATAATAATATCTAGATAAATAAGGGTTTGTAGGAAGAGCTAATATCTTTTATTAGACTAGCTGATATAACCAACAAAAGTGAACAAGTTGTGGGGTTAAGGGTCCTTCACTTATGCTAGAGTGTAAGTGAACACTAGAGAATATGCTAGAGCACTCCAGTTCCAACAGCATTGCTGCTATTGGATAGATAAATAGATAGAAACCTCACTACACAAAATGAAGTGCACATTTGAGATATCCCTGATCACTTCCTCCAGAAACAACAAAAAAAGGAATAGAATGACATACAGATTTTTTGAAGGAAATAAAAGGTTAAGAAAACAAGTGTGAAGAGTCTTCTTTATTCCCCCAAACCTTTTATATATGTAAAATGAGTCTGAAATAACAGCTCTCCACAATGCCAAAAACCCAAACTGTTGTCAGTCATTCCACTAGTAGTTGCCTGGGGCAACTGCTTTCACAGTTACCAGTGGATTCATGAACTTGCTGCAGTCACAAATGATGCAACTGATTTTTTTTTCAGTGGTCAGGTTGCAAGTGAGGGCAAGAATATTTAGATTTTCTAATCAGCAATAGTAAATATATGAGAAGTCCTCTTTATATCAGGCACATCTATCAGGCCAGGCCTTGTCACTTCGATAGATATATGGCAAAATACATGGATCACAGAAATGAAAACTAGATCTGTCACCATAGTGTTCCAACCAAAGTAGCGACTCCAGTGAGACTAGGATGAAGCTGGTACACAAGACAGCATGAGTTAAAAGCCCTGGTGGTACCTTAGCAGATTCCTTTGACTTTGCTGATAACCTAGTGTTAAATAAGCTCTTTTCTGTAGGAATAAGAAGCTTGGTTTATGATTTCTGATCTTTAAAAGAGCCCACTCAGGCATGAGCCCTCTTGTATCACAGGTAATAAAACATACTTGGGGGCAAAAAGTTCATTATAGGAAACAGCTAAGAGTTTTCATCCAGAAAAGCCAGATCCTGAATCCCAGCAGAGGGTGACGTTCCTATGCGCTCATCGCTGCTTTGCCATAAGTGCTTCACAAACTTCATCACTGCCACAGAGCTCTTCTAAATACAGGAAAACTGAGGTTACACCAAGTTTAATTTAAGGAAAGAAACTTCCCCAGTGGATACTAAATCACTTCAACTACTGCAGTAATCATCTCCCTTTAAGGTTTACAGGGTGTTTGAGTTTTTTCCTTAATTTGCTGTAGTTTTAAAATCAGAATTTATCAAGTCAGTTATTTCTAAAGTGTCCCATGTTGGGCTCATGGGAGCTTTGAATGAACACACCGAGACTCAGCAGTGGAAAAAAAACAGTAAAAGCTTTTGCAGTACTTGTTATCTGACATGTCTGCATAAAACTAAAGGTCCAACTAATGACACAGTGCAGTCCCTTACAGATGACAGGAGCAGCCACTACTTCCATTGTGATTAAAATGCTTGGCACATCGAGTTAAGGGACCTTTTTAACAGGCAGAAGAGTTTTTTAGGGGCCTAACATACTAAAACATGAAACCCAAGATAGATTGGTGGCAACTCTACTCCTGAACGACAACAGACAAAATCCTCAGTCGCCTCATGGAAAAGACATCTAAACATGTCATCCTTTTCAAAGCCATCCTTCTAGATACAGCTAGCTTGTGATGCACATAGTGATAATTACACCTTTAAGAATTAGTATCAAGTTCCATTAACCTGGCCAGAGTGTGCTGCTTTACAATTAAACTTATGTCAGAAAACCAAAGAGCCTTTTAGAATCATATAGGGACCAGGTTTCATTCTCATTTACAGCAGTTTATCTAGAGACATTTCCATCATTTTCTCTAGAGTCTCTCCAAAGTTACATGAGATTAATGAGAAGGGACAAAAAAAAAGACAACAGTAGGAACACTGATGTGTAGAAACTTCTACCCAAGTTCTGATGAGAGGGCTGTTTCCAGGAGCCTCACAGCCCAGACAGGCAAGGCTGTTTTTTGCCTTCTGGAAGAGCTGCAGTCTCTCAGTGCTTCAGCTACGGTCAGACATAGATCTGATGGAGAATATGAAATATTGACTGGCGTGCTCTTTGCCAGCACTACCTAAAAGTGGTTTTCCATGAATTGGACCAATCAGAGATTCTCTAACAGACAAAGATTTCCATCTCATCTGGGTTGCATTTGAGCCATTTCCATTTCTACCTCGAGCTTAGTTATACCCAGACATGTACTTAATCACACCTATTTCACGTAGATTTAATCTCCCCCATTTGGTTTCTGTATTAAATACCTTTGACTTTTCTTCCTAACCAGACCCTAAGAATGGCCTCCTCTAGACCCAAGTGTCTAATAGCATACACTGAGGTACAGGAGTGCAGATTTCATGACACACAATGAGGCATTCGATTAAAAGACTTATACATTCCCAGATGAAAGTAAATTTCTGCCTTTATTATTCATTATATGATCTAAACCTATGTTAAACGCTGATTCAAGAGGCTGTAAGCCAGTCAAGCCAGTAGTGTCATCCTTTCTCAGACCTGAATCAAGGCCCGACTGCTGGGCATAGACTGACAGGGAGGACACGTAGAGACATCTTCTGGGCTGCCGCAACTCAGCAAAGTGGAGAACTTGGATCTTCTACGAGGGGAAACAATGACTCAGATCTTTTTGCCGTCTACAGACTTTCTGGACACGTTAACCCCACAGGAATGGAAATGATTGCCTGTGTGGCACAGGGATACAGCTGGGAGTTGTAAGATGAAACTAGGAAGACGAACAGTGAGAGGAAATTAACTTTCCAACTACCATGAGCAGAAGTGACCAAGTTACCCCCGTTCTCAGTCACGAGCTGAGATAGCATTACAGACTATTTAAGAGTTTTTATTCCATCCCAGTCACGGAACAAACCATGTTAACATGTGGTATTGAGAATGTCTCTTCTTATTTACCTCAGCTGTAATTTATGCTTACATGCTGTATTTTGCTATTGGGGCAGGTTAATGTGTTTTTCCTCATAATTACAGTGGGCTACTTCATTAAGCCTCAGTAACCCAACTGTCTTTGCTTGCAAGTTCACACTCTGAAGCTGAGCAAAAGACCTGTAAGGAGAGCACTGGAAGGCTGGCTGCTTGAGACTTTTAAAACTAAATTAGAAAGAGCATCACAAAGTGCAAAGTAAGGAGCATTGTACCAGCAAAGAGATGGCCTGGGTGATCTAACAGGTCTTTTCCATCACTAACATCCCGTGTCCAGGAACAACCCATTTAATTCCAGGCCAGTCATTTATTATGACAGAGAAGCAAAGTAGAAGGACATATATTCTACTGAGGAAAACAGTATTTTATTATGCCAACTGAACTCAGAGGACAGGCAGTGAAAACATTCTTTCATTTTGTACCATTAGCTCAGCCAGGCCTCTGCAATGTAACATTCTGTCACTTTCTGTGGATTAGCTCATTTACAAAAACGTGCTGTTTTACTGAAATTAGCACAGAGAGAATATTGCACTTCTCGAGCTGCTGCAGCATAACTGTTTGTCAGTAGATTTATGTAATGGATTGTTTTCCTGCAATCCAGGATAAGGGAAATACTTAAACAATAACTGCCATGGGGAGTGGACAAGGCAATAATTACTTTCCATGGTGTTAATAAACCTCAAGGCTACTGGCCAAAGTATATTTGCACTGAAGGAGATGTCTATGGAGATTACATAGGAAATTTTAAGATAGACAAGGGTCAGGAAGCCCATCTAGGTCTGCTTCCTCTGTTGCACTAACAGACACCCGCCACCCACCCATAACTGTTCCCAGCAAGGTTTTTTTTAATCAAATATTGTCTAGTATTCACTAGTTCCTTCTTTGGTGTCCTCTGCTGAGTGACTTGCTTAGTACACCAACTAGGAGCAGCCATAATTTGGTTGTTAACCTTTTGTTTCCTGCTCAACTTTTAGTTTGAAAATTTTTAGCTGGAAAATTGGAACTTCCACTCCACAGGAAATGCCTCATTTCTGTAAAAATAAAATTATTTAAGAATGATTGAAACACTTCAAACCCGAGTGATCCCTGGAAGATCAAGTTCTGTAGCTCAACTCAATCATCATTTCCATGAGTGCTGTGCTCCCAGTTCTCTGCCAGCCCTAGCAGGCCATGCTGGGGAGCCCCACATCCCTAAGACTCAAGTTGGGATTTTTCAGGCTTCCAAGGCTCCTGTCACAGCAGCAAAGAGATAAGCCTTGGCTAACATTAGAGAGCCCAGAGCTTTGGAGCAGCAGGTAGCCAAAAAGCAGGCTCAAGGCCTTCCAATGGCTGTAAGATTCAATAGAACTTCATGCTGGTGTTGCATAAGTAACACAGACTACATAACTTTCTGTTTGCAATGGGACATCTCCGGACATACAACTTGTCACAGCAGTCAGGCACCTCAAACCTGATACAGACCTCTCCCTTCTCATGGGGGTCCATCCAAGGGGATGTTCACACTTCGACCACTAGTCTGCAGGACATTTCTGTGGAAACCTATCTTCACAGCCACATTCTCTTTCTTTTGTAGCAGAACAAACCAGGAATGAATTTACTGATAGTGATACTAGTGCAAGTCTGGAATGAAATAAAAGTCAGGTCCTCTGTACCATCCTCTGAAAGTTATGCCATGCAGTTTACTGACAGATAAAGCTTTGTCTCCTCTGGTAAATTGAAAGTACCTCAGACCATTTTCTCTGGCACTGAAGCCAACTGGCAGGAAACAGATTGCATCTATGCCATTAAACTCTCCTTGTCTCCAAAACAGGGTGGCTGCATCCAAAACACCTACTGGGAAGAGTATCTGGGCTGTGCTAACCCCCAGCCATGCCAGAGAATTGTTTGGAAGCAGTAGGTGGCAAAAGACAAAGCTTTTTCTAATAATTTAACCATATAAACAAGCAGGTTCCAGTGCCTGGTCCTACAGCCTGGCACCACCTGATTTATTGGGATAGACTGGCCTATCTGTAATCTACCCAGGCCTCACACATGCTAGTATTAAGCAGTAGAAAGCTACCAGTTGCTCTGTTTGCCCACATCACCAGTTAGCAGGGCTTTAAAAGGAGATTGTCAGTGTTCTCAGCACGCTGGGACTAGTTATGCCCATAGAGGTCTCCAAAAAAATGTGCTTCTAATTTAAAAGCTGTGTCAAATAAGTGGTAACCAAAATTGAGAATGGATATTGTGAGCTACATTCAACTGAGGCAATTGACTTAGACCTTCCCTCACTACAGGAATGACTAATCACACAACTATTTGTGGGACAGAGCACATCACCCTTGTTCACATGAGTGAGCACGCACTAGCTCACACATGTCACCCCCACAGGAGCAAAAAGGAATAATCACAAGAAGAAACACTCACCAAAGCAAGGGCTACATGATCTGGTGGTACAGACTCAACCTACCTGCACTGAAGAACATGGAAAAGTTCCTGTTGCCTTATCAACTCCAGACTGGCTTTCCCTTTCATCTGAACTGCCCCAGGTAAAAGGAGGAACCATCTGTGGCTCTCTTAACTGTTGCATTCTGTGTGGTGCTGCTGGAGCGAGTACCTTCATATCAGCTGACGACTGAGCAGAACAAAGCACAGCTGTATCCTATCCCCAGGACACTCCCTGTCTTCTGCCTTATGCAGGGAATGGAGAGAACACCTGGTGCAGGAGGCAGATCCAGTAACTCTCATCCTTAGAGATTCTCCATTTTCAGATAAATTCTTCACTAGAAATTGTCAGACAATAACTGAGAAAGGCCTTAGGAGAAAAAAGAATCTGGCCTCATAAGTCTAGACTGAGAAAACAGCTCCGGAAACCATAGGGAGATTTTATAAGGGCCTTAGGAACAGCAAAATGACACATGAACATACTCGGAGTATTGCATCAAACTCCATTTTCCATTCATTGCAGTAATACAGACTTGCACCAGCTAAGAATCAAGCCCCAGGCTTTTTCAAGAAAAGATCTTTTCTATGAATACCTGAGAACATCTGCAGAAGCTAAATAGCAAAACACAACATTTTAAAGGTAATTTGACTAAAGCTTAGCGGTATATTTCTTACTTTCCTATCATGAGAAAATTCCCTATACACACTCATATAGTTACAATTATTTCTCAATGAGTAAAAAAATCTTGGCTTGAAGCCCTGGTGGTTATCAGTACTATGGGAAGTCATCATTGCCTTAAACATATTCCCCACAACAGCTAAGTATTTCCCTTATTTCAGGACTGCAGGAAAACAAGACATATATAAATTGAGTAACTTAAAGCTAGCAGTGACTTTGGAAGCATTTTGTAGTCTTTTCACCCGTATTTCGCAAAATAAAGTTCAGTTTCCAGACAAACTGGTTCCCAGTGAGGCCACAGGATGCTGCACAGAAGCAACTCAAATGCGTTAGCAGTAGCCCAAAATGACAGACTGGTTTTGCTTTCAGTTCTCTTCAGTTCAGCTGGCACAATGATAAGACATTATTTTTCTCAATTAATATCCCATCCTGACACTGTTTGCCAGTCTTCGAAGGTCACAAGGCAGTCCTGTGTCAGCCTGACACTTTCCCCCCTTCCCCATATTTCTTCTTCCTCCCTGGGGAAATTTATGTCCGCCTGTGGCATCTGTCCCCTGTCCTCCTTTTGTGAGTATCAAGCCACGGCATACATTACATTTAGAAATGTTTTCTGACAATAAATTACCTTTGCAATGTCTTAGAGGCCTTATGCTCTCCTTCACTGACCTCATGGCCCTTACACTCTGGAAACATTTCTCATTATCTATCTTAACCTCCTGTACAATCTTCCTTTCATTCTCAGCCTTTGCTTTCCTTATCACTTTTTTGCACTCTTAATTTCATTCTGTAATCTGTCCAGTCTTCTTCTTTCCCTGGTGTTTTATACCTTATGCTTGGTTACTCTTTACACATCCTTGTCTGTCTGTACCGATCATCTGAATTGCACACAGGCTTCTGTTCCCCGTGGCATACTCAGCCCAGGCAAGCTCCCTCATCTCACCCATTTCCCTTATGACCTTCCCCTTAATTTCAGGCTTCAACAGCTGAAATTTAAGTACCATCCTCAGCATCTTCCCCAAAACTTTAGCAACCCCCACCTCATCAGCCTCCCTTGCTTGGGCCCTGAAGCTGGTGTGGAGTGACATGAAGCAACTGCCCAGCATGAGAAACCAAACTGGGAACCTGGGAGTGCGCTCACGGCAGTGCTAACCCGCACCGGTCATTCACTCATTCACCGCAGTCTTCAAACCCACACCTGTCAGCCTAGCACTGGAAGCAAAATGCTTTCCTTTTCTGGGTTTTGACATAGAAACATTTTTCCTTCTGGTATTTCCCACTTGCCACTATAAATTGTAACCCTGCTGTGGAAGTGAGTTACACAGATGTTAATCCACTCTCCTTTGAAACTGACAGGGAGTTCAGGCTCAGCTCAAGAAGTGGACAAAGCCTCCCAACTGGTTCTTGTTTTCCCCCTTCCCAATGAGAGGTGGACTAAAGAAAAATGTTGAAGTTGATTCAGAGAAATAATAGGGCAAAGAACTTCAATCTCGATATTAATAACATTAGGGTTCTCCTATGATACCCTTTTAAATTAGTGGCATAATACAGTTTCTACTGATTACAAGTAAAACTAATCCAATTCACACATAAAATTAAATAATAAACTTCCCTTTCTCCACTTATATTTCCCTGGAGATGTTTTCCATCAGAAAAATCTCTTTTACTGACTGAAGAGGGAAGCAGCCTGCAATTTGCTGTGAAGAAAGTTAGCTTCCGTCTAAACCAACATCCTTTCAGTAAACACTGTGAAGCAGAAATTCCATATTGCTCACATTTCCAAAACCTTACAAAAAAGTGACCTTCCACTGGTGTCACCAACGACAAGCTGCTTGGTCTCCTGTCATGCTTAGACTGCTTCACTGCCTGAACTCACTTTAAACATTGTCTTTTCACAGTCACTCTCAGAAAATGTGAATTTGAACAAAGTTGTGGAATTGGTTAGCTGGCGGGTAGCTAATGTATAATGTATGCACACACAGTTCAGATCAAAAAATTATTTTGCTAGTGATGTTGTTTTCAATACTTGATCAGCGAAAGACATACCCTTCCTCTTCACCTCCTCATCAAAATGTGACAAATTTAGTACTGTTAAATACTAGAGACAGTGATCTCTTCTGACTACAGCTGGTGATCAGATTATGCCCTGAAGCATAATGACTGATAACACTTCTCTCTTTCATCCCAATTACTGGCCTTTCTGCAATGCAACTACCCCATTCTTCTCAGAAGCTACAGCAACAGGCAAAAAAAAATAATTTCCAATTGTACTCTGACAGCTAATCTGAATATATTATTATATTGATAATTACTGACTAATGAATTATGTTGTAAAGATGAGAGATTTTTCAGCAGAACTGCTGGGGGAAAAAATCAGTTTCCCAAAATTGCAAAGATCACATTTGTCAATAAACAAAATGGACCTTTCTTAAGTGTAAAGTGCTGAGGTTTTAACATACTTGAATTGAAATGTCATCAAAATCAACAGAAGTCACCTCTGGACACTGAAAACCAAACATTTTCCACTCTTAAAATAACTTAACTTTGAACTGATATGCCCTTTAAGAAGTAAGAAAAAAAATTAAAAGCAGAAAAATATTTTTAGGGAAAAATGCAAAGCAGTTTCAGTTTTAAACTGCATTAGGAAAGAAGGAACAATCAGGCAATGAGTAACACTGTCAAGGTGTGAAAGCATTTCAAAGACAGGAACACAGCAATTATCACAGTGTTTCAGACCCAGAGTTTAGGAGGCAGAGAAGTACCCTGTCTGCCACACTGGATTAGATCTGAAGCTCATCTGCTTCCAGTAGCTTGAACCCATGAATCTCTAATAGCGGATCAGTGTTCAGCAGATCTCAGGTCAGACACAGCATATTTCATCTTAAATCTTTGCCTTTAGGTATTATATAATTTTTAGGAAATTCATTAGCCAAATAAGAACCTATTCTAATCTTTAATCTCACTGAATTAATGCTCTCAACAACATCCTGTTGCAATGATCACTACAATTTATATGCTTTTTTCCTATATGTTTTCCTGTTATTTGTCTCCTTCCTAAGGAAGACAAGTTGAATCCTTTCATTCACTCTCATTAAACAGTTCTTTCCACTCTGTCACGTCATCTCCATTGCCTTATCTGAAGAGTAAACACTACTGAGGAACATCCCTGTGCTAAGGAGCAGCTCCTTCTGACCTTATGTAGGACTTTTTTAAAAACAGTGTTTCCCTTTCTTGGCTCAAAAAAAATACACAGGTGGGTGCATATACTTTGCTACAAAAAGCTGTTTAGGAACAGAGGAGAGTATGTGGCTAAAGAATTGCTATCTTTGGCTTTTCTCATGAATGTGACCTCAGAAATCCCAGGTGGCCAAAGTGCAGTTACTGACTGGTGGGAAGTGGTCTGCCACAACCTAGGGATAGCCCCAGGTGCAGGTGAGCACAGAGGGGATTCACACAGCCATGGGAAGTGATACCAGGCCATTTAATTATGAGCTAGTTCTTCCCGTATACGTTTATTTGCCTTTACTTGCAGCAATTTTCACTGCCACTACGCTGCCCAGTCTCATCTGACCCAGCCAAAGCAACCCACTGCATGCAGTGTTGTATACGCAGCAGACTGTACCAACACAATAATGTTCTTTCCTTTAAACTCCTGAAAGTAACAAACAGTGTTGATTTGCGGCCCTGTTTTCTGAGGACATCCAATAGATACCCACTTTTCACACTGAAAACCAGCTCTCTATTCCCTTTTACTTACCCAGCATGGTATCAGTGTCAGGACACACTGAGATCAGCACTTGCCACTGAAGTTGACTGCTTACACTTCCCCATCCATTCGCTCCCTGGCACGCCTGATGGCCCTCCCAGCCACGCTGCACACTGGCATCACCCCTGGTCAATAGTCTGGGGTTAATTTTTGTCTCTTTCTGTGTCTGGCCATTCTCAGCCAGCTGAGCTCCAGACCATTAATCTGTTCCACACCTGCTTCTCAACAGCCTTCAGTTAATAAAACTCTTGCTTCTGACCCAGTTCAGCTGGGTGACCTAACAATGTAAAGATGTTTGCTACCAAGGCCGGTCCCCTGAGTCTGCATTTGACTGATCTTTTAGTAAGGCTTTTGATTTATGTAATAACCTTTTTCCTTATCCTTCTGATCATGGGAACATTAGGAAATCCCCCATTGCCAATTTACTCTCTCATTGCCTCTGGTTCTAAGAGTCATACTTCAGCCACAGCCTTCCAGACCATCCTTCACTGGTTGTCAAAAACTGCCCATCCCTGCTCTCCCTGCCATCCCACCCATTGAATTTTCTTTCTTATTTACCAAACCTTCGCTTTCAGTATAATAAACAAACACTCAGAT
The DNA here is from genome assembly GCA_020745775.1 of Theristicus caerulescens. NCBI lineage: Eukaryota > Metazoa > Chordata > Aves > Pelecaniformes > Threskiornithidae > Theristicus > Theristicus caerulescens. The sequence continues at coordinate 103,277,746 of CM036561.1, read as the reverse complement.
CAAACTGTTCTGCACTAAAGATCACAGACAAGGAATTAAATATTGTACGTTCTTCATTCATCTTTAATATCATTACAAGTCTGTTAAAGGATTTGTGTCCATTGAACAAAAAAGCTAGAGGCATTACTGTAGCTGAATTCAGATTGCTGAATGTTTAACAAGGATGCTGACATTACAAAAGCTGGAGTCTCTGATCTCTCCTCTTGAAAGCTATTCAGGTTGGTTGCAGGGGAAAACTATGTCATGGGCACCTGGGCACCTGCATTTTATTCTGTCTCAGTAACCCCCTCTCAGAGGAAGTGAAGCCATAAGGTCCTGTCCCAGTAACAATGAAGAGAAACTAATGAAGAGCTGGTTTATAGCCTTTTCCCAATCCTGATGTCCTGTCTGTGTCTGGAGGGCAAGTATAAAACATGTTTTTCAGTGTTACAGAAGGAAGTACAAGTAATTAGTCCTCACCAGGCAATTCACACACGAGGTTAATCAGGCCCCTCGCTGGTTTTAAAGCAGGGAGGACAAACAGTTAGCAGGCTGTGTGCTCAGCGAGAGGAGGAGGTCAGCATGAGCATAGGGGCAGACAAATGGGAGCCCATGTGCATCAGCTAAAAAGGGATCTGGGCAAACATTTTTAGGGAGCCTACCCTGGCCCTTTCTCCTGTCCATTACCCTGGCTTGATCAGCTCTGCACTCTGAGAACAGCGGCCAGAGGAGCCCGTTTAACCCGCCAGTAGCACGGCTGTGCAAAAGGGCTCACTGCTCTGCAGAGGTGCTCCTTCAAGGACCCAGAGAAGACACGGCACAAACTTCACTCCATCCCCAGACCTGGCAGCCCGCTGCCCTCCTCTCACTCGTGCCGGGAGGCAGCACTTCAGCCTCTCCTCAGGTCAGATTGCTCGGCTTGGAGACGTCAGGTAACACGTCAGGGACAGACCACATGGGGAACTGTTATTTCTGTGTTCAGAAATATCAAAAGTACAGGTGTTTGACTTGGAATAGGCACAGTTCCCTTTCAAGGTGTGAGGTTTCCCTTGCCTTATTATCCCGTGAAGGCTGAATATGGAGTTTTCTTTCTGAAGCACGGCTTTTATTCCCTCAGTGTGCACACACAAAACCAAGCTAGCTCCGTAATGTCTTATCCAAATCAAGGATTTTGTAGCGAGCGGCAGAGGCTCTCATGGTGCTAACCTTTGCTCCAGGGTTCTGCATATGGCACAGCACACATGGCTGCACCATGGGGCACGTCCACCTTCAGTTCATGCTGAGTTTGGCCACTGTTAGAGAAACTGGACTAGGAGCCCACTGGGCTCACTAAACTTCATTAACTATCATAAGATACCAAAATTTCTCTGGTCTTGAGAACACACCGTTCTCTGAAATTAGGTATCTTGACTAACAGAAACGTACTCCTCAGCGGGAAACACCTACAATGTCTATTATTTGCTTTAAACTCCAGCCTTCATTTCCAGGTTTTCCTGATTGCAGAGCACTCTCCCTCCACCACCATCTTTAGCTTTCTTTATCAAGCAAGTATACTAGCAGTATCATAAAGACCCTGCTATATTATCTGAGGTCAGGAGAATTCATCCAGTGTTTACCTTCAAAAGCCCCAGAGCTAGGACTTTGCTTTAAAAACACCCAGCTCTTACAATACAAGGAGTAGTAAGTTGCTGTTCATGGGTTGGCTTAGATGGAGCACCTCCCCAGCTTTATGAACACAGGATTCACTGCCTGTCCCATAAAAAACACAGCAAGAGAGTATTGCCTTCTGCAGAAGAACCATGTGCAGTATTTTTGGAGCCAGTAAAAGATTTTTGCTCAATTTCCACAGGATATTTATGATGTTCTTCTTTAAACAAGTGTGACTCCACTTTGTATCAGACCCTATCAACTGTATGATTTTTACAGTAGTATAGTGTTCAGTCTGCACTTATTTTACAAGCTCGGCAAGATTTCCTTATCACTGATGTATTTCCCTCAGCAGTATGTTTTCACACTGCCTTCTGTCACCCTCAGTTTGAACACCCAGGCGTAAAATCTATGTACATATTCTATAATTGCATACATATAATCCTTTCAAATTTCTCAGCAGCAAATGCAGTCCAAATGATTCCAAGGCCAGTGTACACAGCCCTGCTAAGAAGCAGAGGAAGAAAATCTAACCTCAAAAGTTTCTGTGTTCTGCTAAATGCAAGCTGAGACTGTTCCTCTCCCTCTTTCAGGCATTGTTCATGTAATATCAGGCTTTTCTTCCCAATTCCTTTATTCATCCTGAATAGTATTTTACTCCTCAACTAGTCCTATTGACTTCAGTGGTACTCCAGACAGGGTAAAGGATTTGTTGGTGGGGATCAGATTGCAAGGTCAGGGCCTCGGACTGTAAAGTCTTCCTTGCCTGGCATACCATTGTAAAGTACTGTGAACACTTATCATACTCTGAGATGGATCCCCAGCATAACAGTATCCATAGTGTCGGAAACATTCATAGTGCTTTTCGACAGTATGCCAGACAAGGGAGATTTTCAATCTATGGGCCTCACCCTGCAATCCAATTCCCACCGATAAACCCTCATCCCTATACAAAGTATCACTGAAGTCAATGGGGCTCTAAACAGATGCAGAATATTTCCTGAGTGACACAGATGGAAAGACTGTGGGTTTAAGATACAAAGGGGCTAAAATTTGACAAAGCCAGTTCTGCCCTATGAGAGTGGTTCTGGTTTCTAGAGCTAGAGGACTTCAAAAGCAAGCGAGCTGGTCATAAGGGTTTTGAAAATGACAACAGAGAGAAATTGGAAGGTTAAATTGTTGGTCTCCTCCAGAAATTATTTGCGTTATTGCCCACAGTGCTCAAACACTCACACATCTCCACTTTTTACTTCACTCCTTAGGCTGAAGCTCACACATACACCCCAGATCTGATCCTTTCCTTGCTGTACAGCAGTGCGATGCTGATTACTGCACCCATCCTTTAAGCTTCAGTTCAGTGAAGAGCTTGTGCCCATGTTACTTTAAGCATATGAATCTATGCCATTGCCATTATTAAGTCTGCCTGTCTGCAGTTACACACACGCTTAAGTGCTTTGCTGGATGAGTGCTCTTTGTTTCTGGAAGGGAGAGGAGATGCAGGCCTGGAAATGCCAACCAGCACAGGCCCACCTCTCATTTGTCTCACTTTTATAACTTTGAAACTCTTCCTTCACTTTGGTAATAATGTAAAGTATCAACTAAAAATTGCAATGCATGCATTTCATTTGAGTTTTATTGCCTTAACAGACAGCATTAGATTACAAAAGAGGACATTTTTCTTCTCAGTTTTAGCTTATTCTTATGATTTATGATTAGATACAGCAAGAGTTCATAAACTTCCCTGACCTGCTGACAGTTTTTACAGGCTCCTTGATTTATTTCCATCTCAAACTTAACAGCTTTCATGTGACTGATATTCCTAGAGTCCTGGCATGGCTGCAGCACAGCCTGTAAGAGCTCCTCTAATCTCCATGTTACTAATTTAAATGAAGTCTTGGTCTGTTGTTTAAAAAAGACATTCGTCATCTCACGGAGGTTTACAGATCCTCTTGTAATGTAATGTCAGACACTTCTGAGATATGAGTTTTATAAAGCCTCCCGATATTGAGTGTTGTAAGACACACCAAGGTCACTTCAATATGCCAAAGGAAAAAAACATTTGCAAAACAAGAGAAGAGGAATTCCTAAGAAACTGCATTGTACCGAGGACATTTAGCAATGATTTATACCATCTGTGAGTACATTTCAAAGATAAATCTGGTATTGGGGAGAAAAGGGGGGGGAGGATAAATTTGAATCCAGAAAAATCCACAGACATCCAGCCAACAGCTATGAGTTCCTGATAAAAAACAACTCACAGAGCAATATTCTCACAGTCATAGAGGTTGCAGCATCAACAGTTTCCCAGTGTGCTCCGAAGCTACTGTGCTAACTAAGGCTGCTCTTTCAGCAAAGATGCAGCTGGCATTCTGTTTTCATTGTACACTTTCCAAACAACAAAAAAAAAGAGATACATTTTGTAATAACAAAGACCAAACTAGTAAGAGAGAGAAAAGGGAAAGAGAGCGAGAGTGAGATAAGAAAAGTGGGTGTCTCTCAAAGCTCATATACCACCCAGCTGAAGACAGAAAGATATCATTATTTTTGTCTCCAGAACATTTAGAAACTGGCAAAATGTAAGTGACATGAAGGTGTATGAAGGTGGAAGGAACCTAACTGGAAAACATCAGGTAGGTTTTCTTTGACACTGATGGGTACAGCAGAGAGAGAACAACACCCATAAATATTCGTGGAGCTTTGGAGGTTCTCCAGTGAATATGCTTAGGTGCTTGAGGTCAACTGTGATCAAGCCTTAGTCTGACAGAAAATTGCTTTTGTAATATTTGTAGATCAGATAAGAAATGACAAGCAACACTAGGTTATGACACATTGGAGATATAAATACAGGTTGCCCAGATCATATGATTGATTGAACCCTTTTATTTTTGCTGAAGAAATTTAGCTAGTGTTGCTGGCAACACACACAGAGCACTAAATAAACGTTACATACAGTAGCTTGTCAGAATTTACAAAAGAGCAATCGACATTTGCTTTGCTGTCAAAACATCAGCCTACGAGTTTCCTCTCTTTGGAAGGAGACTCTGGGAAATAAAAGAATGCTATACAGCATAATACCTTCAAATCACAAATGCCATGGTTAAGTCTGAACCAGAAATGATAGCTGCTCTCATGCAATGAGCTCCCCATGTCCTCAAACAAAAACGACGTGTTTGCGAGTCTCATTGCAGCAAGCCACCAGCAGCAGTTGCTGTATAGCACGGAATGTAGAGGCAAATGAGGATTTATCACAGAGCTTCCTATTCTACAGTCCAAACACAGATACTTTCACTGCAGATAGAGGTGGAAAAACGGTACCACCGGGGCTATCCAGTGCCTGCAACTATATAGCAGCAAAGTGGATTATTAAGAACACAATGAGACTTTATGCCTAATTTCAGAGTTCGCACACATACAGGAATTAAAGTCCAAAGATCTCATTCATAATTATACTGAAGAACTTCTAAGATTTCTTTCCACTGTCCAAGCAACATAAAAGAGTCATGTTGCACATGAAATAAAAACTCCCAGCACTTTGTCTTTCTAGGATTACATGCTGTTTTCAATGTAAAAATCACATCCTCTGTTGGGCAAAGGTTCATTTTACAGACTAGATCCATTGGATCAAAACAAAGACCACAGTAAATCAGCTTTGTGGAGCTATGCTGATTTTCCCTTGCCAGTCTATATCTCAAGAACCACCTTTCAGCCATGTGTGTAGGAGGAAAAGTTCGTTAATAGTATTACCCTGGGAGATGGGTATTATTCTACAGAGAGTAAAAATGAAAAAAAGCCCAGCATCCCATGAGCTACCTCTTTTCACTCTGATAAGGGCACAGAACATATCTGCAAGGACAGATCAATTGTCAGCAAAACTTCTTCCCCGCTGAATTTAAACACATTGTTCATTCTTAATTAACATGTTGCTAAAGAAGTATTTTTGTATCTATGTGTATATCTGTCCTTTCTTATAAGGATCTCTTACAAGGAATTCCCACTCTCTCTCTGAGTGGCAAACCCACCTGGACCAAGCCTCTGGAGAACAGGGAGTTCAACGGGTCTCTGGCGTTCATCAACGAGACTTCTAAACCCACTGAAGATGCATCTGCACAGACGTCCCTTTCCTCACTTCTTCCCACGCGCTAGCCTGGGCAACAGGTCAAGGAAAACCACTTTTAAGACCTAATCCTTGTTTCATTCCTAACTTTATCTCACATTAGTCTACTTCTGCTTGTTTTGAAATGAGTTGAAATGAGTAATATCTGCATTTTTGGTCATGTAGAGCAAATGTTGTCTCCGGCTGGAGGGGTATCCATGCCCTCCTATAGAAAGATTAGAGGTCATAAAATCAGTAGCATAGTCCACTACCTCTGTGTAACCCTCTTTTCTATGTTTTTTGTTCCTTCTTAGAGAAAAAGTAGACTTGACAGTAACCTAGTACTTTATCAAGAAGACATGTTAATGTCTCTCCTTTAACTGTAGAAGTATCAACAATCACAATCTCTCAGTTTTAGTAGAAGCTTTTCTTCTTGCTATTTCCACTAGCTCCAAGTTAAAAAAGGGTATGTTTGGAGCACATTCCAGGCCAGACAGTGTTACAGCAACTCAAAACTAGACAAATTCTTCCAAACACTCTGAGTCGTATTATGAACAGCTTCCACATATTTCAGTAAGGCAAAATACATCTGTCTCTGGGGCAGCACATAACGTCATTCAGCTTCTTCCTTTACTGGATCGAATGTGCATGTGTCAATCTGTGTGCAATCTCTTCTATCATGTTTAAAAATTGGTACCTGTCTCCCACATTTCATATCCTTCTAATGGGAAAGGTCAACAGATTGGTGGTAAGAGGCAAAGCATGAAATAGAGCTGAGAACGTAACAGAAGAGGGAGAAGGGAGAAAAGAAACAATTTCAATACCATACACTAAATACCCAGATGTTAATAAAAAATCCTCAATGGTTACCTGACAGGGTCTCACAGAAGGAAAGTTTGAAAAAAAAAAATCTCTCCGTTGTGCAGCATTTTTCTTTGTAACTCAATTGTACCCTCCGTATCAGCCTTTCATCTTCCCAACAGCTAACTCAGGGGATATTTACAATAAAAACAGAAGTTGGATTTGTTACAATTTGTTGAGACTGCAGATTTCCAGTTAAAGGTGGTGGTATTCCTTCTGTCTGTATAGTTTTTACTTGGCTACTGAATGTAATCTAACTGACCCTTTAGAATAGCCCTAAAAAAATCACAAACACTGGTCTCCTTGAGAACCCACGATGGATGAAAGAGGAGAATTTCTGCTTTGTTGTCTAAGGTTTACTCAGTAAAAGGTAGAGAATGTGAGACTTCCCTAGTTGTATACTGATTGTACAGCTTTATTTCCTAGAACAAAGACACTGTTCCTTCAAAGAACACTACTAGTAGCACAGGAAAATCATTTTAATATTTGACATCCATAATATTTAACACTGTCGCTGGATTTCGTTCAAGTGAAAGGAATTTATCCATGCCAATTAAATAATTCATTGCATACTTCAAAAGACCCTGATAAGAGTTACACCACAAACCATACTGCTTTTCCTGCTTTAATTACAAATTTGTAGTGAAAGCACATGACAGGGTTTCAGGGCTGGGTTCCACTTCCCGCTCTGTGATGGGTTACTGGGGGTGATTTCCTTCATCTCAGCCTTCCTGCACCACATCCTTTGCTGGTGTAAATCGGCAGAGGTCCACCAACTGGAAAGGCACTCCGCTGATTTACACCAGCTGTGAATTTGACTTCTTGGTGAAGAAAAAAAAATGGGAATGGCAATGCATTTTCTGTGTCAGAAGCATTACTTGTTGATGTTGGTTAAGGCTTTTAAGAAGTTTCATTCTTTTCAACAAATGAGACCAATATCTAACTTCAAAGACAGGCATACAAGGAGGATGCAGTATTTTAGATCTTTTAGAATGGCTAAATTGTATACTACATTTAAGTGATGAACAACATACAGAAACACATTCCAGGAACAGGATACCCACTTACACTGTAGAATTTTCTTTCCATTTTCTTCCTTATATTTGATTGAATATTTCCACTCCTTCGGACCAACAGAAACAAAAATGCCTAGATCAGCTCTGAAAATGATATCTTGCTGCTTTTGCTATGGCTGCTCCTATTCATCAGGTGTTTTAACTAACATAGGCAAAATGGCTGTTTCTTACTGATGGGGCTACAGTATGAGTAACTGAACTTCAAAGATGCCGGGCCAGATTGGATAGCAAACATCAAAAGCTTTTGACTCGTGCTGAGTAAACTTTGTATTCTGACACACAAGTTCTTATCTGTTCTGTTCCAGACTTGAGAGAGAGAGGGGCTGAATCTAACCAAATCACATTGTTTTTCCTTACAGCTGCCAACTTGGAAAAATATCAGGGCACAAAGGAACCATTAAAAACAAAACAAAAAAAGACATGTTTTTGTTAGTTCCTAAGCAACACAATATTGCCAAGATGGTGGCTCCTATGAAAATTAGAAAATATTAGTTACACATCACACTGTTATTTATTTATACTGCTCTGTGAAGCACTTTTTTTTTTCCTTCTTGCAAACTGACAGATATTATGGAAAATCTGTTCTTTTGAGCAGGGTGTTTACACCACAACTGTTATGTATGTTTTGTCAGCAGCTTATTCCATTTGTTAATTCCCATTTCTATTTTAACATTTATTTTGCTAGTAACTGGGTTGAAAAAAAAAAACAGAGAATGAGAGACAGAGGGAAAGAGAGTGAAAGAGGAGGGAGGGATGAGGAGAGAAAGAAGAAAAGAAAGAAAAGAAAGAAAAGAAAGAAAAGAAAGAAAGAAAAGAAAGAAAAGAAAGAAAAGAAAGAAAGAAAGAAAAGAAAGAAAGAAAGAAAGAAAAGAAAGAAAAGAAAGAAAAGAAAGAAAGAAAAGAAAGAAATTAAAAACTTTACATCCACTAAAATTAATCCTGTTGTTGAGATTGTCAAAGTCATTTAAGAAAATTGGAAATCTTACCCCATTACTATTAATTGCACAAATTTAAGAACAACTTTTTAAAACCTCAGCCTACTTGTTCATAGCACTCTAGGGCAGTGTGGGACACGGGAAATAAGTGTGTTTCACTCCACCTTCTTCATTATTCAGCCACAATGCATTTACCACATGGATCCTCCTACTCATGACAAAGCCTTGATTGCATTGATGATGCTCCATGCTGGTGAAGGATTGAAATTACAGTAAGGTGACAAGGAAGTTTAATAGCTCCTGGGAAATGTCATTGCAACATCTGCCTTGGAATCAAATGGCCAGCCCTTACATTTTGTAGAGTTTTACTCAAGAATTCAGCCTCTGAACCTAGAAAGTCTGACTGCTTACCTTAGAAGGTGGAAGTCACATCATGCATCATTTCAGCACTTTGATGGAAAGCTTTAAAACACAGTTGCGAATGAACAGATAGTAGAGAACCATTTCCGATCTCCACAGAGCACTTTGTTTCCACAAATACTCCACATTAGTTGTAGCACGTGCAATCTTTCCATTATAACTGAAAGGTAACCTATCAGAGACAGAAGAGAGAGAAGAGAAAATGGAAGCTGCTCTTATTAAAAAGTTTTCATTTCCTGATCCACAGTTCACACACCTTCTGAGAGAGACATTGCAGTCTGCTGTACCAAACTCCCACCTTTGAAATAGGCTGAGGAGTAACTGTTCCACAGATAAATTCCAACACAAACACAGGAATCTGAGCACATATGAATACAAACACATTTGAATATGTTTCAGCTGCACTTGTTATAATGAGTTGGGTAAATGTGGAAAGAGGCCTTTCAGGAGCAAAAAGCACCACTAGTGCACCCCAACAGGTTATAACACAAGACCATAGCTTTTTCAAGGAAGCCACTGCAGCCTACAGAGTCAGACGCCTTCCCAGACATGCTTCCAGGACTTGCCAGAAATCCTCCAGCAGCACTCAAGGCACAAGGTGAAAAACAGTTACTGTGTGGAGTTCAGGCAGCACAGCACAGCAGTGACCAGGGATGCAAACCAGCAAGGAACGGTGCCACCACTAAAATCACCATGGGAGCCTTTTGAACTGACACAACTGCTGTACTAAGAGAGAAGGCCCGTATTTTGACCTTCCTTCTCATCCATCGGCAGGGGAGAGATTCTATCTGCATCACGGTATGAGCAGCATCCCTTGGAATGTTCTTGTCTTCCAAAGTTACAAGGCTCATTCAACAGAAATGTTTAAAAACTTGGTTTTCAAAGTGCATATGGCTGAGGAAGGACATAAGAGCAAACAGCTCATCCATAATCAGGGTTTGACAAGAGGAGATGTGTTGCTCTATTTTTCAGCTTGCTGTAAATTCACTTCCAACGTACTCCTGTCTTGTGCTTGATGTCCTGCAACAGGCATACTTGGGATGATTGAATTAATTGATTGAAACAATATTAAGAATTTTAGATTTCATTCAGCTTTAGGGTAATCCTAAGCACCAGTGGTGATAGATTGGAAGTTTAACGAACAGTATGAATAGACCCACCATAAGGCTCTTAGACAACTAGGATATGGCTTCATGTGGGCTTTCAAAAGCTGCCCACAAAATGAATACAAAACTCTATTTTCAACGTTTACTAGCTTGTTCCACAGAGGGCTTCTTTTGGCTTCACTACTACTCAGGTATTTAGGAAGACCTGAGTTTGATTCACTGACCTAATTGAGATTTTCTGTGTGATTTTTGGAAGCTGTTGTTTCTAGGCCACTGTCCCCCGTCCATGTAACAGGGGTACTAATCTTCTGCTTTTCTCACTGGAGTATCATGAAAATTAATACAGGTAAGATCAAGAGATGCAATAATAATAGTATTAGAATAACACAAAGCATTTTAGAAACATTTTCATGTACAGCTACCCAGTTAGGAACTAATTTTAATCTCACTTCTGTATTACCGTATACTTTAGATGACAAGTGTAAATCCGTTCCTTTTTGCATAGCGTTTGTGTTCCTTTGCTTGCCTTGGACATAGAAAACCGTGATTGTACAAACCCAGTAAAGAAAAAAGTTGCAAAAAGAGAGAAAATATACTTCTCTTGGAAATAAAAAATATTTGAAAATATTAAAAAATAACCCATGAAAACATCCAAGACTCAATCTAATTTTAAATATTTTCTTCAGCTGTATGGTTTTTGTAATTTAGTGGAAAACCACTTGAAACCATTCAAAGATACAACCTTACCCCTTATTCTGCTGTAAGATTAACTTTTGTGGAGATGACAGGCAAGATGCTAAATGCTGCAGGATGCAGATTTTTTCAAATAAAAGAACAATGCTCAGAGCAATCCAGGCAAGAAAGGCTGCAGATGTATTTCCAGAACTGTTAACAACACTTGAGTAATCAAGAAGCACACTAAATCTGCCCTCCTTGGCCATAGTTATAGTGTGCCCTGTTGAAACAAACCCAGCTCTCCAAACTAAACAAAACCATTTCCAAGTGAGGTTGGAGGTTCGGCTCTCCCCTCTGCTGCAGGACTGCATGGAGAATCTGTAATGGGGAACAAAGCTGGGTTCTCTTAAGCGTTCATGTGAAGAAAGCTACTCCTGGATCTCTGTAGAGACAAGAGAAAATGTCCCAGGAATTGTTCTGAGACTCCTTAAGTTGACCTTTGGTTGCCCCACCCACCCACCCTGCTACCCACTCTGGATTTTATCACTGGCATCAATTTTAGGCTATGCAGATATTCCAAGGCAGAATATAGGACACACTGTAGGAGCATGACAAATACTTGCTTTAAGAGAAAATTTGGAGGGCTAAAAGACAACAAGTATTAACCACATCTTGAATTTTCTTCCTACATCTACTCTTTAACTAGTAAATTTGAACACATTTTGAGTCTTTGCTGCTCTTGTGGCAAAAATAACTCATTTCTAGTTGAATGATGAATTTGCAAGCATCCAAAATGACCTGAAATGAACAAACAATCATTTTTCCTGCAGAGTTTGCACAGATACCTGCTTTATGGAGCTCTTAGGTAAAAATCATAAAGAGAGAATAAATATTTAGCTTGGGCTGCAAGGGGAGAGTATGTTAACACAGCTCTGCATTTCTGGATTTTTGCTGGAACTCGAAGCAGAAGCAGCAAGAAAACACAAAGAAAACTGATTTTACACTATGCTCAGATTAACTACAAGGAAGACATGCCATGATCACTCATTATATATCTAGTTTTTTGAACAGAGAAACTCAAGACAATATAAATCTGCACTTTTCAGCATATACTAAGCAAAGGTCTCCAAGCACCTTAACTTATGTGATAAATCTAATCTCACAGTTTGCTGTGAGGCTTGCTGTGACACAGCCATGAGCCCCATATTGCAGGTGAGGAACTAGAGCATCCAAGAACAGCCACACCGAGCAACATAGCAAAGGGATTTATGGCAAAGACATGATTTAACCCAAGTTCCCCGATCCCCAGTCTGCCCCTGAAACCCACCTTGGAAGTTGGTTCTTTTTTTTTTTCTGATTCTTCTCACTGTATATCTCAATTTGGGACAAAATAAAATAATAAGAAACCAGGAATAATATAACTCCTATTTCTTAACTGCAAGGGGACAGGCACCTGCTATTTGGGTTGGGCACTTCCAGGTGTCCCCTGCACTCAGAGTTGCCTCCCTGAAACCTTGCCCCATGCATTTTTGCAATGTCTGTGGAGAAGCACTGCCCATCACTGCAAAGGTGATTCCCACTTAAAACACAAAGACCAAAGTTCTTCTAACTCGGTTATCTGACAAAAGCCAGTTTTGTTATCCCAGATCCCAAAAGCCAGTGGCACCTGAAGGCAGAGCCAGAAGACCCTTCTGCTTAGGCCAGGCTTCACCCCCACCAGGCCTGAACGTGAACTTTTTTCCTTTGTTCTTTACATAATGAGGGTTTTCCTCAGGTAGGGCTCTGCCTTTTTTTTTTTTTTTAAGTTGAAAAGCAATCTATAGGAAAAGGTATGCAGGAATATCACTTTTCACACCGTTGTTGACAAGATATGTCTGACTGCCCTCTTCTGTAAGGGCTGTGGGAGAGAACTATCACCTAAACCAGCTCTGACCTACAGCCATTATATGCTGGTCTCCCACTTGAAGGTCTGAGAGGACAGTACAAACATGGCCTCAGTCCTTGCAGTGCACCACTGAGCCAGGTGAGGTTCCCACATTCTCAGAAGAAGCAACAGGTTCCCTGATTGTCCTAGACTCCTCAGATGAGCAGGGCCATCAGTGGGTGAGTTCACATCCGACTAGCGTTCAGCGTGTCTTTGGAAAGGACACCTGCCTCAAATCTGTTTTTACATGGTTTTTTCCTCTATGCTGACCATGGCCCAAGAACAACTGGGTGAGCAGGTGCTGCTTGGTGAACGGGGGTGTGTGAAAGAGGATCCACACATGTGCTGGTGTCTGCAAATGTGGCATCTCTTGTGAACCCTCGGTACTGTTTCATTACCTGAATTCTTTTAATTAACCAACATCTGCCAACTCCTGCACTCTGTCAGAATATACCACTGATGTTTCCTTTGTAGTGCCTTTCATAACATATGTAAACAGGCAGAAGAAAAATCTTGCTGTTATCATCTTTCAATTTTATGAGTAGCTGGGGCTATTTAAACTATAGATTAATTTTTACAGGCCCATCTCCCTCTCCAACCACCCCCACCACCACCCCCCAGCAACATTTGAATAGCCAACTTTCCTGTGCCTGTGTGGAAGATAAAGATCATTTTAGTAGACGCTTAAGAGGAAGGGAGCCTTGTTCCACTGAAACTAAAATCATAATATTCATTTCATGTCCCCATATGTGCTTTGTCCCCTCTCCCTCCAAGCAGTCTTGGATGACTCTATACTCTTTGGGCCAAGATCCCAGTAATGTGATAGGTCTCCTGTGTGCTACCACAATTGCAATGTTGGGGGTGGGGTCTTTCAGCATACTCAAGAAAATGGGTCTTTTCTTGCTTTTTCCATGTCAATACATTTTCCAAAGCTACACTTCTTATGCCATACAACTCCAATTCTCTGACAAAGCAGAGACCAGATTGCCTAGCCCACGTGTGAATTCCATGTCCAGGAGATCTTTCTATCACACCCAAGGGTGATATACCTGGGAATGGTGAAGGGTGTCTGTGACAGCGATTCTTCTGAGTCTGAGTAGTGTTGAGTGAACACTACCTGTACAGGTCTGCAAGTTGGATTGCATAGCCAAGCGTATCACAGATTAGGGGCAACCTATGTGTGCTGCTTCTACAGCTTCATGGTTCACAGAACATTTTATGAAGATATATTATTCCCCACCCCAGCTGACTAAGATGCTTTTGTTTGCATCCTGCCTGAAAATTAGCTCTGGTTGAAAAAAGTGGAAAGAAATACCATACTTTCCCTGACTGCCTGTATTTCTGTTGCATTATAATCTATTTGAATTGTCTTCCTCTTAAGATTGCCCAAAGAACTAAGTGCAAAGACACATAGTAGCTATTCTTTTTAAGAGATTGTCTGCAGTTGTCTTCTCTCACACTTCTGTACACAACAAGCAGAGCACGTACTTTCAGGCTTTCACTTTAGGCAATGCAAACCAGCAACAAGAAATAGAGTACAATATACACAGTTTGAAGTGTTAAAGTGACTCAAAGTCCTAATCCCCTGCTTCGTTTCCCACATACTCTTTCCCCTTTAAATACTTATCCTTTCTCTTAGAACATTATTTCACCTTAATCTACAACCTTTGCTTTCTAGTTCTGAACAACTCCTACCTCCACAATCCCTTTGAGCAACCAACTCTTCCCCTCAGCACTGAAAGGAGCCTTAAAATCTACCAGCCCCATCTCTGCTTGCTAACCCCTTTTTTTTCCCCCATTATGCTGCTCTTTCAACTCCAGCCAGTCCTGCCATTTCCATGATCAGTTCCCAAGAGGACCTCAAATGAGGTCCCAGGTGAGACATATACTATTCTTTTCCTGGTCACATCATAATAAGTTTCATCTACTCTCCTGCGCTTTGAACGTTCAAAGCATTTTCTATTACTCATTAAAAGTGAAGTCAGCTGCTGATGTGGCTGAGCTAGATTTGGATAAAGAACCTAGGTGTGCTGGAGGCAGACAGAAGGAAGTGCTTGGACAAACATTTGTTAGTTCAGGAAAAGATACAGCCAGTCCCACTGAAAATACAGAGGCAATTTTCATTTTCCCCACAAATTTCCTGCAATCCATTTCTTTTTTCTTTAATTCGAGATATTTACAGTGTCTGCTCTGTGCTTGGATTAACAAAGTTAAACTATCAACATAAGCACTTGTGAAGAAAAGTCAGTCCACGGATACTACAGAGAGATGGCTTTTCTACATGAACCTTTTCTAAAGTGCTTGCAGCCACACAGAACATCTGAAGTGTTTGAACTTCTGCAATTAGAACAAGTTGTCAGGGACACAAAAAGCTTTTCAGAAGAGCACAGAAGCTGCCCGTATGTTATCTACCAGTGTCATATACCTTCAGCCTAGGAATCATCAGAGCCTAGGCAGCAGGGTATGAAATAAAAATCTTCTACGCCAACCATATTGCAGCAAGCTGCAATTTTTTTCTCTAATAAACCCTCTTCCCTGCAGCTTTTCCTTCTGTCTCCAAGTTCTTCTTTTTTTGTTCTCTGCCCTCTGTACTTTTTCCATTTTTCCCCCATTTCTTTGTCTTGTCCCTCCTCTCCCCTTATTTCTTTTCCCCTTTCTTTCTCTGCTCCTCACCAGTGTATGTTCTCTCCTTATCCCAGTCCCTCCTCAGCCCCAGTTCTTTGATTCTCTTTTTCTTTCTTGCCTCTTCCCTATTCTTCTCTCTCTCCTTTCCTCTTTCACCTGAATTGGATTGTTGCAGGTGTCTGTGCTGAGTCAAGAAGCCCTTATTTCCAGCCTCATTCCAGTACACAAACCTCTTTCCTATCACAGAAACTACACATTCTTCCAAAATTTATAATTAGATTTTTAAGGAAAAGTGCAAGACAAAAAGTTCTCTTCCTGAATAAATATTCTCAAAGATTCAGTGCTTGGATCTAGACCTTTTGTCCCATGCGCTGTGAAAACTGGGTCCACTTGTGAGAGTCACATGAATTTTCCCAGATTTTGGCAATGGTTGGTGGCTGGCAAAGCCTCGTGGACAGCAGACTTCCGGTTCTGGATTTCACACACTGGCTTTATTCTGAATCTCAACAAAATGCCCAAATTTTGAAATGCTACATAAAAATTTCACTTTGACTCATGACATTTAGATTAGAGTATATAATAAGGAAATTAAAACCAAGATTTTTTTCAAAATAGAATTGGAAATGCATCCTTCCTTCCTAATTTCTGAAATGGGATGTCCTCCCTAGATTTTCATCTGCACAAAATTTTCATTAATTCCAGGGGATTTTTCAAAGTGCTCTCCCAAAACAGAGGAAGAAACTATGACAGGTGACATTTCTTTGAGAAATGGTGTTGAGATTTTAAAGGCTCTGTATATATATGGTTCCTGGGCACACACTGTTGTTGTGCAATATATCATGACAAACAGGATCAAGTATCACCTTAGCCTTGGTGTTCTGTAGAAGTAACTGAGCTAGCTTTAAATTAGCTAATGTGACCTCCACTAGCACCACAGTTATGGTAAAATCATGATCCCCATGAACCTAAGGAAACAAGTAGATAATTTGCCCAAAACAAGCCCTCTTGTGCCATGGCTTCCCAGCTTAGAGGTAAGACAGGTTTGGCTGCAACAGCTGGAGTCACTGGGTTGATTTCTACAGGGCCTGAGCTGCTGGGGAGGAACAGTTGTGTCCTGTGCTTGCGCTGTCCCTAGCCAGCCTGAACAACATAGAGAGGATTTCAGCTGGCATTTGCAGTCAGCAGGAGCTGTGTGTAAGCAAGTACCACATTTCGTCCTGGTCTGAGCGAATATGCCTCTTACATGAGAGGAGCCCTGGGACATGAAGGGTAGTGCCAGTAGCAGGAACTCTCCTGCGTGAGGTTGGGGCTGTGACCTGGGACAGTGTGCTAAACTCAGCACTGGCTCTTGTTAAGGGACAGCTGAAAGAACCAAGCTGCTATGTGGACATTTGAGGTAAACATTGGGTTTCAGCTCATTTGAATCTAGAAGGCCCATCAAGCAAGCACAACTATGGCATGCCCTTTTCCACAGCCAGCAACATGTGTTCCCACACACCCGTGTCTAAGCAGCAAATGACCATATGAATTTACATATCAACTACTGCCCATGATGGACAGAATGTTAGACCATCTGCATATGCTTCTGAAGTGGAGCTTGAGGCTCAGACTTCTGCAGAAGTCTGTCACCAGTCGACCTATCTATAGGGCATCACATGGGCAGAAAGTTAGGAGTAGACTGATGTGAATAGTGGTCCAGATAGTCAAAATCATGTGCAAATACTTGTATGTGTCCAGCAGAACTGTTCAGTGTATCCACTCGAAGAAAGCAGGGCTGCTTAGACTCCCCAGACCACTTCCCAGTGACTCCTCACTGTTACAGGATTCTTCTTTCATTCTCCCACAGCCCATCTCTAAATGGCTCTGATAATTTTCTGAGTTTTTAAATGTACTCTGAAGGTCCATTAGGTCAAATTTTTGTAGACCAAGGAAAAGAAGCAGTAGAGATATGTCAACAGACATCTCTGAAAGAATCCACTGAAGAATGGCTGGAAAGAAAATACAGATAGGAGTAGAAAAAGATGGAAGCTGATAGAGTCAGGACAGAGATGATCAGGAGAGTGGATGTGGAGGGAGAACAGAAAGATCTGGTTCGCAGGAGAAGCCATTGAAATGTCATCCTTATTAACTGAGCAAATCTGTCAAAGGGGATGGCTCCGAATCCTGGCCAGGCCTTAGACTGTGACCAACCCATTCCTTCAAACCTGATCATGTACCCGCAAGACAAAACTCCACTGCTGAGTCAAGAGCAGTTCATAGACTTTCCCTTTGTAGATACTAAGTACAGGACACATTCACTCAAGCTGGATGTTTTGCAGAGACTGCAAGGTAGGGGTGCCTTCCCTTGATCTAGTCCACATCACTGGCAGAAGGAAAAAAGAGCCCAAAAAGCACCATAGACACAAGAAGCTTAGTGACTGTTTTAAATACATCCATCTCACAATATCTTACAAAGGAGGGTATTTCTCATTTTACAGGTTATGAAACACCGAGGGACCAAGTGTATTAACTAAAGATGAGCGAGCAAAAATGGGGAGTGAAGTGGCCCTCCTGATTTCCAGCCCACTGCCTAGGCAGCCAGAGGGAACTAGCTTGAATACAGATATTATAAATGCTGCTGAAGGATGAGATGACACCATCTGAAAAGGTTTTTCCCTAATTTGCATAATAATAAATACATGTATAAGTGGAATTAACTAGCAGGTATTTTTTTCATCTGTTTGTTTTAATTATTTCAAACTGTAGTGTTTGTAAATGTGATCGACACTAAACCTTTATTTAGACTGTGCTTTGAATAAATGTATCGACATTAAAATTAGTCACCATAACCTATAAATCACAGGATGGGTTTGGTTATGAATGTTACAAGTGCTATATTAAGCTTCCAAACAGAATGAATTTCTTGCTCTAGGAGACCTTGAGAAGTTGTGTATTTCTCACGCAGAATGAGATATGCAACTTGGAACAGTTTTTAGCTTTAATTTCTGAGAATTGGAATTTCTTATTGCAGCCAGTTTAAGGACATGCTGGGAGACAGAAGATCGTAAGTTAAATTCCTAATATTGGATATGTGAACTCTGCCACAGCAAGGGAGATTTTCAGCAGTTCAACTGAAAATTTGGCATTTATTCCTTTCAACTGTCACTGGGAGTTGGATGCCTTTTTTGTTGTTGTTTTTGAGCATCCAAAACAAGCTTATATGTAATTATGTATTTTTATGGAAAGGACAGAGCTTGATTTCTAAATACCTGCTAACTCATACAGTATCCAAAATCCACAGGATATCAATTATTCCAAAGGGAGTTCAGTTTAATTCCTTTTTCTTCTGTGATTCTACTTCTGATCGAGACCAAAAATCAAGATGATGTTCTCTTAAGATTATAGTTTTCTGTATTGATCCTGCCTTTGTTATCTCGCTGGCTTATTTGTTAGACAGAAAAGATATGACTAGGCATATATCGTTGTAGAATACAGGAAAATTCACTGAGATTGATGCATAAGCAAAGGACAAGCGCATTAACAAATCTAGCTGTCCGAAAGTCAGGGCTAATGTTAACCAGGAAGCACATTACTGTGATTCCATCAGAATGTTCTTTTATTTATTTAACTTTCCCATTTTCATTTTTTATTTGGGTAAGATAATTGCCTGTGATACGCTCTCTCTGTGTAGGTTGGAAGCATGCAGAAAGCCAGCCTTTAGACTGGAATATTTACGCTAAGCCTAAGCATTAATGATGTGTAATGGCCAGACCATATTTGCATATTGAAATGATCTCAATTAAAATCCTTTATCAGATGACTTCAAAGAGAGAACCTCTCAAACTGCAATATATTTTTCCATGAAACACAGCCTATTAGGGATGTAATGTGTTTATCTGCGTTTCTAAAGACAACGATTTTAGTGTTAATTTTGTAAGTAATAAAAGATACATTTCTTTCCTTAGGCTCCATACCACAAAATTCTTTTATCTTTCTTTATAATGCACTTACTGAGCCCTGAACTTGTTTGAAGGAGAAAAACATAAAATCGTCCACAGAACTTGAACTAAATAACGCCTTGCCCTTCGATATTGTTTCTCATCCTGAGAATCTAAGTACATTACAAAGATTTACAATGTCTAAAAGAGAGAAGAGACTTAGAGGGCTCTCTTCACCCACTGCTGGAAGACAATCATCTCTGAGCAGACACACAAAAACTTTTTATGGCACCAAGGAACAGAATGCAAGTGGAGAGTCTTTGCAAGAAGCAATGAAGTAACCTACATAAAGAGAGTAAACTGCTAAAAAATTAAAAAAAAAAAAAAACAGCGGAAAAAACCTTATGTTTTAAAAGGCTCTATGTACTTTTAAAAGGGACGATTCTGATAATTTTTCTAAGGAATTTCAGTTATTTTCACAACACTTAA
Source organism: Theristicus caerulescens (assembly GCA_020745775.1). Classification (NCBI taxonomy): domain Eukaryota; kingdom Metazoa; phylum Chordata; class Aves; order Pelecaniformes; family Threskiornithidae; genus Theristicus; species Theristicus caerulescens. The sequence continues at coordinate 103,257,999 of CM036561.1, read as the reverse complement.
AAAGATCGGTTTGTTAAAACAAAGACAGTAACTGGAAAACACAGCATTTCATTTATTAACAGAAAGGCCCAGAGGTAATGAATGAATAAATGGGGGAACAATATGCCATTTAATGTATTAGAGTCAAAATTAACACATACTAACCATTGGAAGATTGGGTTCTGATAACATAGATTATTTTCTGTCTTGTAGCTGGGATCTGTCATTGAAAACCCATGTGGCAAGTTTTTTCTTGATATTTGGTTCTTTATTGTTTTCTAAAGCCACATGAGTCATTATCAGCTAGGTCCTGGACAAGAACTGCACACTCATAAAAATAACCATAAGTCCCAAAACTACAAAAATTTCAGCTCAAAGATTTTTCAACGAGAATTTCTCAAGGGAACTAGTGCCACCTGCAACTCAGACATCCAACAAGAGGGAAGGAATGATACAGCACAGTGATAGGAGTGACCTACCACCCACTGCAAATAAAAAAAAAAATCCAAAGAGGAGGCTCTATTTCCTCAAATCTAATACAACATTTTCTCACGCTGTAAGGAGTGACAATCCTGGAGTCACTTATTAGGGATAAACTCCCTCAAATTATCTCACATATATCACAAGACGCAGTGTACACAGGGAACAGCTGCCACATATCAGCTGCTCTGGGGTAATCACCAGTGTATATTCTCACGGTAACAGTGAGGACACTTCCTCATCTTTCAATTCAGAGTAAACTACCTTGCATTTATGACTACGTAAGAGTATAGAGAGCCTAGTTACCACACAGCCACTGATTTACAATAGCTTGCTCCCTTGTGTATGTACTCTTGCTCCTCAGCAAATATGAAGTAAGTTGAATTAGCTCACCTTGAACTTAAAACATTTTCATTATTTGAAAACATTTGTTATCTCTTATGCCAAGGGTCTTTCACTAAACAAGCAAATGAAAGCTGTTAAAACAAATCATTTGTTGTTGCAAGAAAGTGCAGGCAAGGGGTTTTTTTTATTTAAGTTATGAGAGAGAAGGATTTGTAAGAATTAAAAAGAAAAGAAAAAATGTTAATTTTAAAATACAGACAAAGTCGTAGATGCTGCCCTATAATGTGGTTGTGGCACTACAGTCTTCAGCTAGTGTTTTGACTATGAAATTTGAAGTCATGGAGTCCAACAGAAAATCAAAGACAGTATAATAGAATCCAACCAAAAATACTGGATGAGATATATTGTAACTTCCCTCTTGAACCAAATGTGAGGATTTATGGGATCAGCCTAGATTTACCCATATAAAAGGGTAAATATGATCAACTTTGAAGAGTCTATAATCTGAAGTGTATTTATCCAAAGAATTTTTTTAATACTAAATAGTATTAATATACTATATACTCTATGGTATATTTAGTACTGTTATTACCTAGTAACAGTGGGTAGCATTAGTACCTAGCATTTAGTGCTACTAGTGCCTAGCATTAGTGTTAGTACCAGGTACTAATAGTACTAAATAGTAGCAATAGTACTAAATATTTGTACTAATAGTAGTAGTATTTAACAGTTACACAGCTGAACACAGCAGAAGACAATCAAGAGTAGCCCACAAAGCATTCATCATCAGAATTCTGCTGCTGACACAGAAATAGAGACACCAGTATCAGTGAATTTGGGGGGGTTAGTACAAATTGGCCCATAATTTCTAACACACATTCACAGCATTTCCAGTGTACTCTTTAGAACTACTTATTCTTACACAGATAACCAGCCTTCCATTATTAATATCGGGTTAGTAAAAAATCTCCATCAGCTGAGGTGGAACACCAAGTTACCACCCGTATTTCGGCAGGTGCAACATTCCCCTTGGGAAATAAGAGCAGTAAGAAAGGCTACTGAAGGAAGAAATTCAAAGGCATTTGCAGCAGAATAACAACATCCCATTTAGCTTAATGTTTCTCATTTTATCTGGAAGCTCAAAACACATTACCATCATTCATGCTTTGCTGTAATTGGACAGAGTGATTAGAACACCTTTTTATATTAAATGCATATTTTCCTTTCAATAATATCCATGCTAAATGAGAAGAATACTATTCAGCCAGTCAGCTGGGTTTGGAGCAATGATCTATTTTACCCCTCATTTTTAAAGCTTTTTCTAATCTGTGGTTTTGTAGAGAAACTTGTACATGAAGACTGTCAATATACACCGGCTTAGAAAGGAGAAGAAACTGAAGAGAAGCTCTTCAGAAATATAGCGGATCCTGTAAGAAGAGTCGATTACTGCCAGATAAGCTTTCTGAAAGTTTATCATTCAAAACAAGAGGTCAGAAAGACTGGCATTGACAAGGGAACAACTGCAAAAAGCACTATGAGGAATTCAGACAGAATATCATTCTGCAAAGGACTGTCATTGCACAGAATAAAATGGTCTTTGCTGAAGTCAGTAATAGATGTAAACTGCGAACATCAGTTCAAGAGGGAGCTGAACATGGTTGGAGCAGGGAGTGAATGTAGCCATGCAGTCATAAGAGAGATAATTGTGCATAAGATGGTGAGCTACCATACCTGGTGATTTGTATTTTCTGTTGCCAGAGGCAAGGTTTTGATGGACCGTGTGCTTTTCTCTGGGCTATTATTACTTGTATATCTCTAAGAAGTGCCCTCTGCTATCACAGCAGCCACAGTAATAAAATGTAAGTTAATAATATTATTTATCCTGTAACCATCACTCATGTTTACTATTCAATCACTTCTTTTTCCCTTCCCGCTATATCTCCCTCCTATTTGCATCTGAAGGATAAAATCTCAACAAAAGCTATTTAGTCTACAGGTCTTTTTCAGCTCACACTGTCCCAGTACTGCTCTGTTGCCACATGCACAACACATATACACATTCATAGACACACATGCGCTCAGGTACTGTCTTGAGATCTTTCTCTTCTCTCCCACATTTACCCAAAACTGCGTTTGAAATTACCATGCAAGACGGGGGCACGAGTCTCTCCATGTTTTCCCTCTAAAGGGGCATGCTTTTCAGATTCCTACTCAACCAACAGTTGCCAAAACTATGAAACTCAATAGGCAAAGCCATGACCTTCCTCTGCCCCAGCTGCATCTAAACTGGGATGTTCTTAATATCTCCAAATGGAGTCACAGTGATTTGGAAAAGGAGTTTAACTGAGACACAAGCTGAAGTCCATCCCAGCCTGAGAAACTGGCCCATCACAACTCTTACATGTGCCCAACATTTCCTCCATCCTCGAGAGGCAGGAAGGAATGGCTGAACACAAACCAGAGAAAAGACACCAGTGGGTCTTGCAGGTATACTAACAGTATGATGGTGCTGAATCACACCACTTTCAATACAGTGAGCATACGTGTAATACCTATTCGTCAAAAAAATCGGAGACACAGAGAAAGTCAGCAACTTTTTCAATTATATAGACTATATAAAACAGGGGACTGACTCTAAACAGAAAAGGTGACTACCAGGTTTTGTATTTATACAGAAAATAAACCTTCTTCTGAAATGGTCTGTTTGCCTTTACATTACTACTTTTTAGTTCCAACCAAAATAATCCTTACTGAGCCAGACACAGTCCTCTACATGTAGCTGATGCAGCCAGGCAAAGGACGGAAGGGGAGCACAGAGGTGAAGCCATACGTCCATGTCCACCCAAACTCAGCACCAAGGCACAACAACCCTGGTCCCAGCTAGAATAAGGCCTTTTCCATTTCACACCATTCAGGAAACAAAACCCACAGCTTCATTTCAGTCAACACAGCAACATCAGTGGTTACCTAAAGAGAAGGCAACTGCCTCCCATCTGGTTTTGATAAGAAAACTGCTGCGTAAACCACCTACATTTCATGCAGGGTCTAGAACCACCGCATGTACCTGAGGCACTTGCTGAGGGCTACAGTCACCCTGGGCTCCCTCTTGCCAATGTCTCCACAGGGGCAGAGACAGGAACCTCTAGGGAGCAATTTAAACTACATAAAATCTGAACTGCTCCGAGATGACTATTGCCTTTCACTGACTAAGGAGGAAAACCAGGTATCTGTCCCCTTAATGGATACAGTTAAGTACCTTCTCTTAGATAGGATGCATCTGGGCCTATCTGAGAATATATTTAACTAGACATACACAAAATTAAGGTGCTTTCCTTGTGATAGCATAGGATAGGCTAGGAAAAAAGCCATAAATGCATTGTCACACACTGATAGTACCAATTCTCTGCATTCCTGCTGCAGCCTCCTTCCAGTGACCATAAAGCACTTTACAGAACCAGCAGCTCTGTCTATCTAGCAGAAATACATCATCTAGGAACCACTTTGGCCCACTTAGTACACTTGTAAGACATCTTCTAACCATGAACACAAGTGTGAAACCACTTCACTCTTCATTACCCTTAACACCTCAGCCTCAGTTTGCATTGAGGGTTCACACCCCTGCACTAACCCCCATTAAAATCCCACTTTAAACACACTTTTGTTCTGAAGAGTTTATAGTCTCCCCAGGAAAGGAAAGATAATCATTGCTTGTGTTCTGCAGAAGGGGAACTGAGGCCCAGGAAGTATTTATCATACTGTTCACACTCAGTACTAAGAGTTGTTTCTCCACTGAAGCATAGAACTATCAAGATCCCATAACTTAAATGGAGACTGAGCAAAACAATTTAGAGGCATTGGCTTTTTACAGGGGCATGGCTTTTGGCAAGAATGATGACAACTAAGACTGGCCAGGAGCTACACAGAGCCCACCACTGAAATTTATCTGGTGCTTGGGAATGACAGACAGGCAGCAGGTCAACAATACTGGGGCTGTGTACCGAGCATAAGAGGGTGCTGGCCTACACTGTTAGGACTTACTAAGTTATAGGCAGCACCATGCAGCTGACTTAGTTGTTTTAACTAGCCCCTGAAAGTAGCTGTCAAATACACAAAAAATTACTGTCTGTAGGCTAATCAAGGTCACATTGGTAGTCTCTGTTGACCAGGAAAGGAAACCACACCTCCTGAGTCTCAGTTTAGTGCTCCTGCCATAATTTGCCAAGATTTCCATACATTTGTAAGTGTGTATATACTGTACATAAGAGTACAGCCTCTGGGCTCCATGTATGTATACCAAGGATCTTTGGAAGCATTACTTGAAGATCCCAGTTGTAATGACAGCAACAATAGACCCACAACAAAACTGTAGTGGTTTGAAACATACTTTCACATGACCAGCATAGCTGCATTACATTCTTCAATCTCAGTGCTGCAGAAAAGAGAGTTTCTACACTGAAATCCAGTCCTAAGATCATGCACACCTCTGAAAAAATATCCTAGTATTTCTAATTCTGTAGATGAGAAGACTGAGGGGCAATGACATGAAGTGAGCTGTACGACGTCAAACTAACTTTGCTTCTGAGAACAGCTGTAATATCTAGAGACCTGAATCTGACAACATTTACATGAATGAAAGTGAAAGTCTGTAGCCAAACATCGAGGAATGGTAACAGCAAGTCCAAGTCTCTTAGGGCTGGAACCATATAGGTATTGAAGCTACCCCCTCCACTAGCCCTTTGGATCATGGCACCAAAACCTAGACTGCCTCTTCCCTATCTAGAACACCTATTCTAGGTGTACACAGAGTCCCTCACAAACACCACGGAGAATATTCTCCTACAGACACATTTATAACACGTTAAATTGGAGCAATGCTGATTAACAGCAGGACTGCAAAGATGCCTGCACCTTCACCCAGCTGAATGGACCAAGACTTTTTTCAGAACACGCAAGTGAAGCCTCTTCCCCATTCAAGGAATCACACATTAAACACACACATCCTTTCCCAACACACAGAACCTATCTACCTTTCACTGCTGGCTTACTAGCACTCACACAAACAGGCAAGATGGTAGGGGGGACAGAGAAGGACCTAGCACACAGGTGTGTTTTTCTGAAATGGTATTATGGGAAGAGCAGTTGGAACAGGAAAAACAGGAAATCAAATATTGAGGAAATAAATGAACTGTAAAAACACCTATTGCTGTACCAGTGTTTTGAACTGAAGAGTTCCTTGTGTCCTTTAAGGAAAGTTTTCTGTAGCAGTGGGAACTATACTCTCCCTTAAGCACCCCGTGCAGAAAGAAACTTCCTATAAGAGAGTCCAACAGTTTTCCCCATGAGAAGATAAGGGCTCTTCACTTCTACCTTACCAAAAGAAAAACAGCTGTTGTCAACCCTTTAATGCTCCTGTAATTAGTTAAAATGCAGGAATTCATCTTCAGTAATGTCTTGTTCTCCTTTAGGCAAATTTATTTCCCTCTTCCACTCTTCGTCTTAAACCCAGATTCACTTCATTCATTCAACAGATAGGGCTGAAACCAAACCCCAATTCTAAACACATTCAGCAACTAAGAAAATTCCAGCCAGTGCCAGCTTTAAAGGCTGATTCTGAAAGACATTAAGCAGTCTTACGGCAGTCACAGAACACGAGGTCCTTTTTAAAAAAAAAAAAAAAAAAAAAATCCCCTTTCCCTTCATCTGTGCTTATTAGAGCTCTAGAGACTCAAATGAAAGTACTACTGCACCTGCAGCTTGTCAGAGAAACACACCCTTCTTCACACTGCTATCAAAACCAGGCCAACAACAAAAAAGAAGTCAAATTTTGTCTTGAAAACAATGAGGCTACAGGTGCGAGGGAGGTCATAATCCAAAGACAGTGCAGTTCACAAGTGAAAATGGGGACAGAACTCAGCCTGAGCTCTTTATGGCGATGGTAGATGAGGGCTGGCCTTAAATTCCGAGGCAGAATTTTGCAAAACTGAGGTCTGACAAAACCCCAAAGCCAGTGTCTTCTTATTCATAAACTAAGTAAATTTGCTCTGGAAAGCATACAGATACAAACATAGAGGGCTGCAGTGCCATTTTAAGAGTCCAATTTTCAGTAGAATGGCTCATGAAGAAGTATATTAAACAACGTTCTTTTTTTTTTTCTGTGTTAAGATGTCATTAATCCCTTGTTTTATTAGCATGGAGGGATATTCCCAATATGTATGCCAAACTAGGATACCATACACTTCCATTTCATCTTTATCTGAAAATGCTTTTTTTGCTGAATGCAAGTCCTACAGATAGGAGAGGGCAGAACCACAATACAGTGCTCTTTAAACACTGCATGCTTTTTTTTTTCTAAATATGCCATTACTTCTAAGTGTTACAGCCTTCTTTGAAAAGACATTTACACTAGAAAGCTAAGAGTGCTTTACAGCACCCTGCAAATTTCCATAAATAACAATTGGCCATGAGAGTTTCTTTTCACCTATTCCATAGAGGGGGACTTCCAGAGAAGAGCCAGAAAAGGTGGAGATCACTTTAAAATGCTTCTCTCTGTCATTTCCCATACCCTGCCTAATTCAACTAGGCCAAAATCTCACTTGAAGTGAGCTGAAGTAGAAGCTTTTTGTGTGTGTATGGAACCGTATCCAGCTGGGAGAGCAGTTAAATGCTTGCCCATCCCCTTAACTCTGGGCATGTTAAATTCAAGACGGAGAGAGCTGTTTTGACATTCTTGGCTGGAAATCACTCTCCACACCTATACTTTAATGCATCTACTGTACGTGGTAGTTTGGCTGCTTTCTCTCACTACCATCTGTTCTGATGGCACAGTGCCTGCTCACAAGTTGAATGATATATAGGTGCCAAGCAACAATGTGTTTTGATGGGCAGACTGCACAACACTGCAATTGTCATCTCTTGTGCATGAAGGCCACACTCTGTGCCAGCAATGAAGCATTGGCACTTCGTACCTCCATACACTTGTTCACACCTGTTGACACTTACGTGCCAAAAAAGGAATACTTGAACAAGGGAGTTTGTAGGCTCTCTTAACTCCCCACTAGGAATTAGCATTACCTGGCAGTATATTCAGCCCCTGGCTCAATCATCACCCTGTGCCTCAAGCAGATACTGGGTCACAGCCTGGAATATTTCTGTGTGTCTTCACCTTATTTTCCTAGATCTGTATGCCCAAAGGGAAGAAGAAACTATCTGCTCATTCAGATGAAAACTGACTGGACCAGGCAAGTCTCTTCTCTTCCATGGTCCCACTCAGACATTTAAGTGCAAGCCTATGCAAACCTTGTATTTTTCTCATGCTAAGGGCCAATTTTTAACATTTATTTCACAAGGTCTTCCACAAGCACACACCCAAGCGTGCCACAGGTCCATGCCAGCATCACTTCTCCTTTCCACATTTCCATAGTTAGGTGGAACACCACACCAAATCTCACCTATAGACTCTGTTTTTTCAGAGTTCAGATTAGTCCTTCTTCACCAGTAAGATTTAACCACATGCACCTATCATTCAGCTCCATGAGCAAAGCTTATTCTTGTGGCTTCTAAAGTAGCAACAATTTATACTGATGGAAAAGATGTCAAGAAAGGAAGTTAATGTAAAACATCACAGATGAGTTTAATGTGCTTTAAAAAGCAATATGTTTGGGGGAAAGGAGAGTTTCCAATCCCTACATTGGATGTACACAGAAATTCAGTGATTTAGGGAGGAAAAGAACTTCCGCACACTAGAGTTAAAACACACAATTTCTTGGGGAGTGTGGAAAGACCTGGGAATGTGCAGGGACTGGACCAGAGCATTCTCCTCTAGGAAATAAAAAAAAAGAATTTAAACCTTAATCTTAATCCTTGCCTTTAGCAGAACAGATAACTAAAATGAGATTTTTTGCATATCCTTGTAGCTAAGAAAACAGCTTTGCTAAGAAGGTGGCGGGTAGGGGCTGGTAATGGGGCTTTGCTGATAATATCTGGCAAAAGAGACCAAGAAAAGAACAGGGGAGGCTCCATCAGTAGGACACAGACCCATGTGTCTGCAAGTTCCAAGTATCTTTAACAAAGACCAGTAGGAAGCACGAAATCAGCAAAATGTTTCCCTGCGGCAAAACCCCTGGAGAACCAGCCAGAAGAGGTGGAGATTACTTCAAAATGCTTTTCTCTCTTTCTACCATCATATGCCTAATTTGACATGTTCAAAATCTTATTGCTAATGGTACTTAAAGTGCAAGCTTTTGTTTATGAGAACATTAATCCAGCTGGGAATGTAGGTAACAGTTGTGCATCACCTCAGCTCACCATGTCAATAAAAGGTGGAGAGAGTGGAGAGCATGGAGAGAACCTTTCCAACAATGTGTTGCTACATCTATGTAACAACTGGATTCAGAACCCAGAGCTGGAGTATTTTCAGTGGGGACTTTTGTTAGACATTGCTTTCGGTGTCGGTGTGGGTTTTGTCCCGGATTAAGTGCCCAAGATTGCCTATACATTTTTATTAGACTACTGAGTATCATAAGATCATAACGTTTGACTATGTCAAGCCTGGCTTGTAAATACTGATGGAGAGGCTGAAAGGTTGTAGAGGCCCTCTCCAGCCTCCATCATGGTTGTATGCACTTGGTCAGAGGGAGGAGATCTGTTAAAGACATCAGGCTCTGCTCTGCAGGAGTAGCAGTAGCTTCTGGTTTCCCTGAGCAAGGCTTAGGTTACTTGGGGGCTAACCACCCAAGTCTTGTATACCTTATGCACGTACTTAGTAGGAAATAAGAGAGATGCAATCATGTGAGTTACTGCATATTTGCTGCCAGCCGTTACCAGGTAGCTGCTATTTCATTTCTATGAAATATCATAACTATGTAAATAACTCAAGTAATAATTGTAAATGGATGACTGTACTAAGGGAGGTGGGGGCAGGAACCATAACTGCGCAGCTGCTGTGGCTGTGAAAATTCAACCTTAAGTAGCCTAAACATTCATTTTACAGTGTACACCACTGATTACTTAATTACATCTAAAATATAAGTCAGACTCACTAAAAACCCCAGGGAGTAAATTACAAACAGCTATGAAGCAATGTGCATGTATACACCCTACTTTGACTTTAAAAAATTATTGTTTTCCAATGGGTATGAAGGATTTTTCTATTTCTGTTCTGCAAAACATCATTATGTTACAAACAGGTAAATATTTCTAAGTAATATTAGATGTGCGTGGGAGCATCCATCTTCAGCCTTTCACTGTGGACTCTCACTAAAGGTTCTTATCTTTATGTATATTTGAACAAGAAGATCTACATATGCTTGATCTCCGTATGAACCTCTGTATGACCTGATTTTGTTGCCATGGCCACCAATTAGACCAGCCTTGTTGACTGCAGAACAACAGTCAAAGCATCTCTATTAAGTTCTGAAAAAGAATGTCATATTTTATCAGCGCTCTACAACAGCTTATCCTTGTGGTAGTGTTTGTTTCTTCCATTAGCTCTATATTTAAGCATTTAGCTTAAAAGACAGGAAAGGGGGGAGGGGGGGAAGCAATGGCTATATCACTAGCCAGAAGCTCACTTTTTTTTTTTACTTTTTTAATATCTGCTTTTATTTTCCAGGTTTTCTCCTCTAGGAATATGGAAGACAGACAAAGGCTGTGGTAACATCTTTGCTTCATGAGAACATTGAGATGAGCATAAAATCTTTCCTGCAGTTGTGCCTTTGAGGATCTTATCAGCATTTTCCCAAACGCAGGTTTTTTTATAACATTCTCCCTTCCAATTTGTGACAAACCAGTAGAGAGTTGCCTCAAAACCTCACTTGGCAAACACTGCTTGTTAAGCTACCTTTGCCCAGCAGTAGGTGTGTGTAAAGATACTGAATACTGTCACATGTACAGAAAAGACAGTTCAATGCCATCAATATTATATTTTGTTAATGCCTACGTGAAAAAAAAAGCAACCAACTTGTAATGTAGTCAGTGTACATCAAAACAAATAGAGGTTGGAGGATAGCAGAGTTCCACGACTAAATCTTTTCTTTCTCAGGTTTCCTCTTTAGAAAATAATTTTCTTAGTATTGTTTCCATAAAAGCTTTCAAATGCCCTAAAATAATGCAGAGAAATTGGCTTTTATTTTGAACAGGATTTCTCAATATGTACTGCATCTCTTGGCATATCTATTATATTAACTCAAGCCTTAATGATACAATGGTTAAAAACAGAGTACAGATGTGTATAAATGAAAAATGTAATAGATTTCCCTCTTAATGTAATAGAATTGGCACGAGGTATTGGAAATAGGAGTGAAAGTAGTCACTCAAGCATTGTGTTTGCATGTTATTTAAATACAAGTGGTTGAGGTATAAGTACCTCTAAGTACACCTGAAAGAGATGGTGCCTTGTAATCATTGTTTCAGCAATTGACAGTTGTTTACACAACAGCAGCACATTCTCTACTGATTTGAATAATAAACATGTTTAAACACCAGCTGGATAATAGAAGGATAATTGAAACATAGTTTAAAGCTCTGATTTACAGGCATTGTGGCAACACTTTTATTTGTGGTACAATGCTATACTTCTGTGCAGCCTCTTGAAAAAATTAAATAGGCATTGTTTCAAACAACTTTGGGATATATTTAACTCGATTAATCTATCATGCATTTGTGTGCCTACACAGACAGACAGACAGAACAAAGAACACACCATCAAAACTTCAAAAAGGCTTATGCTGGTGACCGCGTGCTGCTTGCGCTGCTTAGTTTCATTACATGTTGGCGGGGCCCTTACTTTGTGCATCTACTTCCCAAGCGTGAACTGTAGTGCTCACATAGTTTATAAAGCCCACAGACCGCAAGAACCCAGAAGGCTGCATAGTAAAATTGCTGAGTAAATCAGAGACAAAAAGGTAGCGAGAGAAGCAGTCCTACTTCAGTCATCACATGTGAGAGAACGCTCACAACGAAGGGACCATGAAAATTCTGTGAGATTTGAGGTGCTACCCACATCTCCTCCTTCTGGTCTACACTGGAATTTGAACCCCTTAGAAGGTAGTGTTGAGTGAAAACATGAAGAAGCAACGACAGTTTGGGCCTGTTTTCTAAAATGAAAATTCAAAGAGAAGCTGAGGCAATCCTACTAAAAATGTACCTCTGTGCTGTTCTTTTTCTTAAAAACATCTCTGCAAATACTTTCTTAATGCAAAATCTACCAGCTGAGAAACCCAAATATGTGGCTGTAGATTGCCACCAGACCACGTACTTTTTTGATTCCCAAGCATCAGACAATCTGAGGCAGTCTAGCTTTCATTTTTCATCCTGTTTCTGAACTCTTACCCCAGTTTTGAACCACAATTAATTCACTGGCAAGTATGGAGGTGTAGACAGTTTCCACACATGCACTTAGGTCCAGTTCTCTGACTCTGTCTGACATTTTATTCAAATGCTCTGGGACTGCTTGATCCCAGCCTGTACAATACCTACAATTTACTCAAGAAGATTACAAATACCATGACTGGCTTCTTTTACATACCAAGCCCTGTCAGTTCCTGCTGACTGACCCCTAAGTTAAAGGCTTTCAAGAATCACATCAGCTCTGACCCTAACTGAGAAAAGCCTCAAAAGAAAGACCTTACAGTAGCCCCTGTTTTCAAGTCCTTCACTCCTTACAATGTGTGAATCAGGTACCAGGTACAGACAGGAACACAAAGAGATTCAAGTCAGTGCCTGCAGGACTCAATTATGTTTTGGATATATAAACATGATAGGCAGGACAACTTGTGTCAATTTTTAGGAAAGATGTCTGACATTTCCACTGGAAATTTGTTTTCATTGTACTTGTAACAACATCAGCAAAATTAAACAAATCAGCATGAGATTTTCCATGTCTAAAATTACTTTTTATTATTATTTCTGCCTTGGTGTTTTTATTTTTTCTAATGTTCTTAAGACAGTGGCTTTCAAGAGTCACTATTTAAAAAATGGCCCATTATTTTCCTTACCACTTCTCCATTCATTTTACCTAGTTATTGACTGAAAAACCAGGGCAGGGAGAGGACACCAGGCTTGTGTGTTCATGTCAACCTATGTTGCTAAACAGATGCTGCTGCCTTTCATTCCAGATGGAGCTTGTTCAGGGCATGTGACTTCATTCCTGGATATCCCAACTTGTACCTCTTATTAACTTGCAGAAAGCTCAAAAAACTGAGATCTTCCAGGGCAAGCCCAATAAGACCGTATCCCTATGTATATCAGTTTCACAGTATTAAAATTTTGAAGAGATGGGAAACAAAGCATGAAAAAGAAAGATATTTCATAATAAATCCTGAAACTTAAAGCAGTGGGAAGTCTTTTATTTAATGATATTGATATGTCTATAGCTGAACTTTTGTTGCTATAGAAGGTAAAAATATACTGGACTGACAAATAAACCACAAATACTATTAAACCTGACAACGATTCAAGAAACGCTCTACCCCAGCTACACAAACCTGCTCACTTCAGGGTCTCTCACGTGTGTAGTACGTCTGTAGATGTGACCAGACCTTCCCTGGAAATAGTCTGTTAGCTATGCTAAGGTATGTACAAACATACACACATATGCTCCGGCAAGCTTGACATGGATCAGTCTAAAAAGAGCAGGATCCAGATGTTAAATACAGAAGAGAAAGGACACATCTATATATACCTTGCAGTTAACAAAAATGCAGCCTATGGCTGCAGCTGGAAATTGTATTACATTAAGAAACACTAATCTCTCTATGATACGGAGCAGAGTTCTGTACAGTGTTGCTAAGTATGTATGTAAGTAAGTATGTATGCCATACATTTTTACTTCTGGAAAAGTGAATAATCACAATGAGCAAGTCCTATCACCAGATGACGGATGGATGCTCTGAGATAGTCTTGGAAGAGACATAAAAGAAGAAATGCACCACATACAGTGATATAGGAAGAGGCACAATAGCAGAGTGTGGATCAGACTTAGGGAGGCCTTTATCTAAGGAACTAACAAACAGAAGCTGCACTTGATAACAACGTACAGCTGGATAAGATGCATGGAAAAAATCACCATGAGCTTCCACGAGATATGATGGGCAGACAATGGTGTGTTGTAGCTGTGGGATAGTGTTAAGCAGTTTCAGTAAGCTGCATGTGTTATGGTTCCTGGGCCAGATTCTGGCCCCTTTGTGCTAGGTCTCAGGAGTGCCCTGCAAAAGCCAGGGGATTTTCCTCCAAAAAAGGAGCATTGCCAGGTGGCCGAGTGCCAGGATGACTCACTCTGCACTACCCATTCCTTACAGGAAGACAGAAGTTCCTGAATAGGAAAGGATGAGGCAGGAGTGCACAAAAATCCAGCTGCCCTAGACGCCAGAGAACAGGTCTCGCCTCACTAGCCCTGTTTGGGATTTTGCTCGTCGAGTGCTGAGGGAAACCAGGCCAGCCCCTTCCATTCCTCTCACTGGCAGAACTTCTCTATATTCCTAGACCTAGGGGCACAGGGGAAAATAAGGCCCAGGGCCGTGAAGGAAGCTATACTGATTAATTCTAACTTGCATAGAGAAAGGGGTCTACTTCAGCGGCTTTCTGAAACACTAAAGAAACAGAATAATAAAATTCACCTTCATGTGATGAACAGCAGAAGTTCAGAGAAAAGCGGTGTTTGCAGTACTGAGAAGTCTAACCCTAGAAAACATATTCTGGCTTCGGGCCATGGACCTATACTGTCTGCACATGATAGAAGGCATTCACAGATGTCCTGTTTGCTTGCTTGACCTCTCTAAGTGTGCAAAACTGGTTGCTTCACCTCCCCTAGCTGTTTCAAAGCGCAGGAAAATAAATTCTTCATCTAACCCACCATTAAACTGGGGGACTCCTGCAGGGGGCAAAGGCATAAAAGGTGCAAGAAGGGATTAGATGAATTCCAGGCTGCTAATGTCAGGATTAGTGAGGGGGGCTATAAACTATGTAGCTTGGATGCAATTTCCAGCTCTGGAAGTTGTTTGCCAGAAGCTCCATAACAGGGGATGGTCACTGCATGTAGATATACATATGGGTATATAGAAAAACTGTCAAGGTGAAGGCCTCCCCAACCTATGTGCTTTGCAAAGCGTACACTTTACTGGCATTACTAGCTCTTAGTGTGAGTCAAAGCACTGGCCTAAAGTGATCTTCAACCTGACTCAGTATAGCACTTGCTATGTTTTAATACCAGCCCAGCTGTGTTTCTTAACGCTGGACCCTCAGATGTTTACTAATTCAGAAGGAATCATTACACTGAATGAGTAGGAAAGGAGAACCTCACTACCATTTGATCTTCTCCAACAAATTCATGATTTTATTTTAAATATATTTTGTCAGACAAACACTTTGAGTCAAAACATCTTGTTTTTAAGAGTGGCTCAAGAGATATCAGCAACAGAAGGAAAATGACATTTCTTTATCAGCTATAATACATATAATGTGACATTCAAACACAACAAGTGCTACTCAATAGCTTGTAAGTCACAAAAGGTGAATGAAAACACTTATCTCTTTTGTAAAAAAAGAAAAAAAAGGAGGTGGAGAATCCTCAACAGAAAGATCCACTTTGACTTAAAATATAGGGTAAGCAGCATTACAAATTTACAAGCACAAAGCCCATCTATTAAGATTCTGAACAAATAGTAAGTCTAGCTAGGAAGAATTGTTCCCGTTAATGTATGGTTAGTTATGTCAAGGACAGTAAATGAAGCTGCCTTTCATATACCAGATTGATCTATCTAAATTGGGGCACGCTGTGCCACCAAAAATGCATTTTCATATGTGTTACAGAAGATCAAATGTTAACAAATACAGAAGAACAATTAATAAACAATAACTTCCCACTCCACCAGTAGCTGTTTAACTCATACATACTGTTTATGCGATATTCAGCTCAAATGAATGCCCTAGTAAACAAATTGTACATGTAAAGTTACAGAACTCCAGAGAAGCCAAAGAAAAGAGATTTGCAGTTTTTAAGAAGTGCTTGGGTTGAAAAACTATTCCCACACAACTGTTATCAAGCTACTCCGTGAGACCGTGCTCCTATCATCTGCAAATGAAAGCCAGGCAAATTCAACTAAGGAATAAGGCGCATAATTTAACACGAGCGTAAATAACTGGATCAAATGGTGGATTCGTCTTTTAGATCCTTCAAATGAAAACAAGATGACTTTCTGGATGATATGTTCTAGCCAAACGCAAATTTGTATGGCTCCATAAAGAAGTGACTGGATGAAATTAAATTGTTTCCTCTGATATCACAATGCACTATTTTAGGTCAGCATTCAATAAAGTGTTCAGGAATTTACTCACAGAACTATGGCTATATTTGCACTACAGAGGATGTCCCAAAGGATATCTATCTTTGCTTGAGCTGGCCACCTGGGCATCTCTGCTTAAAGCTGTTTGGGATTTAGGAAAGACAAAACCCAGCATGTAAGTCCCTGGAGAAGCTAGGTATATTCCAAACACTCATTACTCATCACACTGGTGATGGTGCCTACTTCTTGCCAAATAGTCTGGCGCTTACAGCATTTATCTAAGTGTGATGTCAAAATATTGGGCCTCACTTTAGCCTGAGGCTTTTGAACTCCAAATCCCATGAGAGTGCACAGACCATGAAGCTATAGAAGACTTTGTAACTGCTGTGCAGCCAGGAATGGAAGAATCACGGGGCCAGAAATACCTGATCTTCATCTAGCGGTTAACCTACTCAGCTAGGAGATGAAAGGCTTAGGGCTCTCATCCTTTCCTTCTGAAAAGTTTCTGAATTCAAGACAATAATTAGCTACCATAAATCAGAGTCTCACCCCCACAGGAGTGACCTTACCTCTGCACCACAACATCTGACTCCATATATCTTGCATTCTCAGCTGACCATCAGTCTTGTTCCAACAAGAGAGATGAAAAATGTTGGGTTGGTTTTTTTTTTCCCCTGAAAATCTCATGACTTGCTGCTTTGTACATATTCCTGGCATGTGAAAAAATGTGACCCCAAACCCTACTAGCATAAGTAGGCTAGGAGCTTCTGCCTGTGGTTCTGAACTTGATACCATAGTTCACAGTTCCAGACAAATCATCTCATCTGCAATTCCTAGCAGCTGGCGGAGCTGTCTCACAAGTCAGCTTGCAGGTGATTCCCTGTCTAGAACCCTAACTCTCCATCCTATACTTCTTTTGGGCCCTAGGTACTGAACTCAGCTCTGACATCACTCCTGGGACTGACCACTTTATTCTTTGAGGCTGCACATCAATGTCTGAGGATCTCCACACCTTTCTTGAATTAGAGCTGTAGTTCTTCAGTGAAGACTCCAGTTGGTTGCTTTATGGGCAACCCATATTTGCACCCCAAATTATCAACTGTATGACCAATGCAAAAAACCTCAAGAACATCCTGTTACCCGATTTGGCCTCTTCATCATCAGTTTGACTCTTACTGATAAGACTTCTCCATAACCTCAAATAAAACACAAGATTTTCCCACAGCTGAATAAAATATGCTCTTGCAAGAGAACTGTCATGCCATGGTACCAGCTGCCTGAAAACAAAATGTAGGCTAGGTCAGGAGTAATATATTCTTAGTAAATATACCCAGAAAGTCCATAAGACTGTACAAACTCTTAAGCATACATTTAAGTGCTCCGCTGGGTTACAGCTTTAATTACATATTTCATAACTACAAAAGAGTTCATTTAAAATATAGTTCAGAACAGAAATGTTAAGTGTGCGTTTTCTTTGCCCAAAGCAAAATGCACACAGACTCTGTGGAAGGCTGTTTAAATGAATAGCTCTGAAAAAGATGTATACAATGTCTACTGTAACGAGCCTACCCAAAGGTTAAATACAACAGAAAACAGGCTTAAAATAGATTAACATTCACGTTGAGACCCATAGTAGTGTTAATTGCCACGGCTCCAATGAAATTCCATAGTCCTGTTCTAGTTTGCGTCAGACAGTGATGTTGTCCATAACAGAAGATATTTCCCTGTGTACCTCAGACAAATGTATTGTGCATTTAAATGGAGATGTCTAAAAGGAATATTACAAAAAGATAAATTAGCTTTGCATTCTTTCAGTCTCTGGGATAATGTTTCTGATGATCTGCTGAGAAAATAAAAGTGGAATGTTACTATTCCCAGCAATCATTTATTTATTGAGCTAGAACTTACTTTCCAGGAGCTGGTTCTCAGGATTCCTCATGTGGTTTCCTCTTGTTTATACCACCAGGGGAAATTTGGGTTGCAAAAATCAACTGGAAAGTTAATATCACCTCTGGTGTTTTCACAAGCATCACAAGCAGCAAATGCAGCTGTGCCTACTGAAGGCCATGAAGCACTGAGTGTAAACTGTTGCAGCTTGCACAAGGCCTGCCAAGGTTGGACCTACGGCACAGGTCACAGCATAAAGCACCATCAGTGCTAGACTGTGGCTTTGTGTCATCAAAGTCCAGGACTAAGGTTTCGTCTGGATAAGCTGAAGAGTGAACTTGTTCACTTGACAGATTTGCAGACTTCCAAGTGATCATTATTAGTGTTTGTGTACCTTCACATAGACATTTCTAATCGAGCTGCACAGAGGGAGTATCAGTTTCAGGGGTGAAGTGAAGGTAAACTGAGAGCATGAGTGAACTGACAGAACAAATATGTCCATAAAGTAATATGAAAATCTCTATATTCATTTTACATTTTACATGTAAAATAAATATAAATATAAATATATTTATATTACTAAAAGTTGTTAATGGGAAATGCAGCTTTTGAAATGTTGACGTTCTGCATGTACAGTTTTTGTATTTCTCCTTTTTCTTTGCTTTTGCTGCTAACTACCAGACTTTTTTTCCCCTGAGAAGACACATCTTGGACATCACTGATTGTATTGTACTTATTAGCAAAAAAGATAAATGTTGCTGTGGAGAATGGACAACGGAAAAAACAAAACCCTAAACTGAATATTCATGCTTTGGTAAACATCAAGAACATTTCCATAAAATGAAACTTTCAGGTGAATACTTCCTTTGAAGTAAAATATTTCCTACATTGAAAATGTCTTGTTCGTGGGAAAAAAATCTGTTTCACCTAAGAGGTACTTAGATGGTCGCGATCAATACACTATCCAAAAATGTATTAAGCAATGATCAGCTCATCTCCATGCCACCTGCCCTGACTTGCAGGATTGTGTCATCTTTCTTATCTTGCAGAGAAAAAATTGAGACACAGGAAGAGCAATGTTAAGATTTTCAAAAATTCCTGGTGATTTGCACCATCTTGGAGTTTGAATGCTCAGTGCAAGACACCTAAATATTATGAATCCAAATTTCCATAAGAAGTCTGAATTCAGATCTCCTGAATCTGAATCCAGTGCTCTCACTAAACACATTGGCATGGATGCTTCCCAGAATGGCTCACTGGGGCTGCGGTACTGACGGGGGTTTAGAGCAGCCTCAAAACTCCTCTAAATTGTACCAGGGTTTTGGCAAAGTTCCCAGCTATACCAGGGAGAGTAAAAAGTGGAGTACACACATAGCTGCACCTTCACCCCATCTGTGAAGGGGATCTCACACTTTCTTGCAAAATGAGGTGAAATGTCTAAAGGAGTTTTCCCTTACAGAAATGTATTTCTTGAACACATCAAAATGATTTTGCAATCACCATACTGTGCTGTTTCATTCTTCAGATGCTGTTTTCAGATATTCTTATAATCAGTGCATTCTGTCAGTGTTATGAATATGGCCAATCTGAGTGTCATGTAACATTTTTAGAAGTCTTGCAAAGACTTAATAAATTTTGCAAATATTTAGAAAAAGAATTAATGTAATATATGTAAAGATATGCACATATTTGATAATCTTGAACCAATTTAACAAATCCTGTCCAGTTTTAATAAACATTGGATTAGGGTTAAACTTATTACAAACAATAAATTAATAATGAAAATATTTAAGGTGGAGTGTACATGCAGTACTTTTTAAATTTTAATTGTTTTTCAAAGATCACAAAAATACCTGCAAGCCATGTTACAGTTTTAAAAACTTTGTTATCCAGGAAAATATACACACAACCCATACTGTTAGCAACATGCCTACTTCTAACACACTACAAAAACATGTTTTTGCTTACTCTTACAGAAACAAAACCTTGTTAGAATGACAACTGTATACAAGAGCCTAAAATCAACATGATTATAACTTGCCTGAAGATAGGACAATCCAGGGGAAAAAAAAAAGCTTACTGAATATGTGAATGTATCAATTAACAGAATAAAGTGCAACTAGAAGCATGTTCTTAAATCTACCTCTGTTTACATGTATAGCCACTTCTCAAGGGCAACATACCTGACGTTATTAATTTGTAGTGAAGCACTGCATATGCATAACCTTGTGCAGGGCCATCCCTGGGGTACCTGAGTTTTCCAATCAAATGAGGAACTGCTGTTGTTGGAAAAATTGGACCTTTACATTTCTCACAGAAATGTACCAGTTTCAACAAAACTTTAATTGTGGAAGGTTTTCCACATCTCCAGTGGAATGATTAGTTGATGTAAAAGACAGCCACAAAAACACCACAGTACCTTCCATTTTAAAAATTAACTAAATGAAATGTGGTAGAGTGGTGATTTGGGAGTTTTGAATAGGAATTTTTTAAATCAGATTCATCTCCATACAAAAGTTCTTGGATTTTTTAATTATTTTTTTAATCACAGGATATTTAAAAAATATCTAAGTCTCCTGGGGCATCTGACCCAAGGATGCTTGGTTCTGGGCCTGTATTTCTGGGAGGTCCTTAAGAAATAAAAATAAGGGAGGATCTGTGTGAAACCCAAAAGGATGCTTTAGGCAATAGGGAGTATAAGGTGATAACTGAAAAGAGAAGTAAAATACAAGGTAAGGATCCAGAGAGGATGCGGGAAAATAGCTAATCTATAAAACAGCAAAAAATCTATAAAACATCCAAATCCTTTGGATGTTAGGATATCTAGGGGCTGGAGAGAACAAAAGGAGAGTCTTGAGGAATACCTGTTAGTATAGAAAGACAAGGTAAAACACCAAACAGGACACTGAAAGTATCCTACTGACACCTTAAAGAGGACTCTTATTCACCCTTTTTTTTCCTAAATAATGTATTTACTACAGCATGTGAAATACTACCCCTGCTCTAATGAGACACATGCCTGCTGCAGAGAGGACACAAACGATGAGCTTCATGTCAGACCAGGACAGCTGCAGGGCAAAGTCCATGCTAGTCTTGCAATTTGATTTCCATTTTACACTTCCACAGATAATTTTTGTGTGTGGAAACCAAAGGCTGTTTCTGTAAATATATCCTATTCTAAAACACTATCAGGAGAAATGGCTTAACCTATGAGCAGTGACTTGATTCGTTAAGATATTCAGGAGGGAACCAGCAAACTCAGTCACTGCTTCAGCTGCTTTTCACAGTGGAAGCTGTTCTAGAGGTAGAGAGCGCGAGCTGGCAGCTCATTGGAACTGAGAATTAACTGTCTATTATTAAATAATTATAGGAACCAAACTGAGGAAATCACAGGGATTCTGTAAGCAGAAAAACAGGATACGTTCTTCTCTGGGCTCTTCTAGTAACTAAACAATTAAATGATATCATGCATATAAAAGTTGGGTGGAACTAAATATTCACCTTAATTAGGCAGAAAGATGGAGCAATATTGTTTCTGCCTATCTAATTTTCCATTGGGTAATGTTCTTCTTTTTTATGGCAGAACTAAATATCTGAAACAATTCATTATGAATCTTGGTTTATGAAAACTAAGAATTATTCTGAGGAATATACAGCAGAGTAAGTAAAGAAATGTCTATTAGAGAAATGAAGAGGAAGACTATTACTAACTTGAAATTGCTGTAAATGAGCCCTTTATTGCCTGAGATTTGAAAGCCCACCAACCATAGCATCTCAATGTAGACAGAGCCAACAAAGTTTACAAAAATCTACCATTGCCTTCCTCCAACAGTGATTTCTCTGGTTCTTCACAGGCTTCTTCAGTTTCAGTAAACTGGTATTCTAACAGAGTTGTTTCAGGCACTTAAGCCTGCAATAAAATTATATTGATTTTAATAATCTCTCCGCAGACCTTTAGAATGGATTCTGTTATTATATGCCACAGTGCAATAGCCCTTGTCCACCTTCAGGTATGAAGCAGCAAGAACTGCATTTTAACAAAACTGCTAATCTGAGCACCAGCACTGCTGTAGGGAGGGTCTCTGCATCAGTATAGCAAAGTTTGCCCTCCATACTGCTATAGATCAGTGCCTAATAAAATCTTTCCTGAGTAAATACTGACAATGAGAGGAAGTCCTGAACAGATTGCTATAATCTGTCGGCTACAGCTCTCCGTAGGACAGGCATCCATTCCCCACACTTTCCTTTAAACACTTTGGCCTTTCCTGTACAAATGAACGGGAACGGTACAACAGCATTTTGCTTGGCAGGAACAGGGTTAACTCTGTGATACACCTTGATCACCAGCAGGTATCAAACTTTGTCAGGAAAGGAGATATCCTCCAAACAGGAAGAGACACAGCACTGCTGAGAATCCCCCATCAAATACAATAGAACATGAAGGTACGGCTCAGTTTTTAGCTCTGGCATCCAGTAACGAGTCAGAACCCCGAGGACATTGTCTTACTCAGAGATGTGAAATGCAAATGAACAGCAACATTGACAACTCAAGACCAAGCAGAAAACAAAGGACTTGAAAGCTACCTGGAAAGGTCTTGCGTGAACACGGAGCTTTTTTCTTTCTTTTTTTTTTTTTTTTTTTTTTTGTGGGGCAGAAATATTCATTTATGTGAAGAAGTTAGATGGGTAATTTTACTGATCACTGGAGTCCCTGAGAATGTTTTAGCAGAAAGAAAACCTTGAGATGGTAGCATACAGAAATCATTTAACAGTGAAGGTCACCAGGAGCTCAGAAAAACTGGTTCAACAGAAAAAGGTGTGGTGTGTGAAGTAGAATGGACAAATTCACTTCCCCAAAACTCAGTCACAGGACTTTCCAAAATATTTTCCTTCTTGAAGATTTTTTTCTTTAAGGTGAGAAAATCTAAGATAAATCTTCCTGTCTGCCTCTAGTGCCCTGTCCTAAATTCTCTAAGAAAGCCAGAGTGACACTGTTTCTACCTGTCTAATTCTCCTTCGGGTCATGTGTTTGTACTCTTCTGTACTAGAACTAAATATCTGAAAAAAAAAAATCAGTATGAATCTTGGTTTATGAAGGCCAGGAATTATTCTCAGTAAGCAAAGAAATATTACAAAAAAGTCATATAGATCAAGACAGAAGTATTTTGGTGATACCTGTTTGGTTCACTCAGCAAGACCCTCAGGGATGCCACACAGATGCTTCACAAGAGGGATATGTGAGCATGCTGGCTGCCCACGTCAGCCCCCACCATGTCATTGGCAAGGCCAAGCCAGGAGGAGGGACAGCCGCCATGCTGAGCCCTCAGCCCCAAGATATGATCCAGCCTGATGGGATCAGTGACGATTCCCCTCTCCAACCTGGGCATGCAGCTCAGGCACAGAGCGGTTTTTCATCAGGGTACACACCAGCCCTCCCTGTCCCCACCGTGGGAGGAAACCCAGGCACAGAGGGAGCCACAGCACCCTTGGCACCCATCCCACAGGGGTCCATCACAGAGCCACCTACCCACTGTCTAGGCAGAGACCAAGAGAAGAAAGCAAAAGGATGAACAGTGGTCCCATGCTTAGCGCAACAGCCACACTACTGAAACCTGCAAGGAGGGTTTGCAACAGATCTAAAAACAGGCGGTTCTGGATTGGAAGTTTGTAACACAATGAAAAGTCAAGTCATGTTTACAAACATTTCAGGGAAAGTGGAGCCAAATTTCAGTAATCAAATGTCAAGGCTGAGTTTAACTTTCTCAATATAGGGTAGAGGGCAACTTGCGGCTTCAGAAAGAAACAGGACAAAACTCATCATGAGACAATACTGCCTGATCTAAGGTGGAGGACATGCAAAAAATGAACGCATTTCACATGAATCCACCCCAGATAGGACTCTCTTCCCAGCACCTTGGGGAAAAAGATATTTTATTAGAAACTGAGTCCAGGGTCATTCAAATTTGGCCTGTGTTATCTGAAATGTGAAGAATATAAAAACTTACAGAAAACTCAGGAGACCTAAGACTAATAAAATACACAGCCAAAGGTTTTTGTGAACCCAAAGACAGGCGTGTATGAGGAACAATAGCTTCAAAGCCAGGGGAAGGGTAATTGTTTGCTGTTAAACCAGTAGAAAATCTAGTGGAAGCAGTGGCTGGGGGAAAGATGTCAAAGAGCAGTGAACTAATAAACACGTGGAAAAGAAATACTGAGAGCCCTTCCTGGACTGCAAGCACTCTCCTCTTTTTTTCCCCAGCAGCTGGTATGTTTCCTGCTTGCTTGTCCTTGCGTGCATGTGCAGTCACATCTCTCAGGAGTTTTTTCTTAGCTAGACTGCTCGGAGGTAAATTGGGAGGTTCAAACAAAATATCTCTTTGTTGAATGTTGGAGGGACAAAAGAAAACAGAAAGTGGTTTTATGGCACAGCAGACAATTCAGCAGGGTAAAGCACCTGGTATTGGCACGTCTAATAGCTGTATTGCATATGTCCTAGTGCAAACATACGCATACTTCTTCATTCCATCAAGAGATTTCTTGAAGTTTTTGTCTTTCTGTCTCCCTCCTTCTTCCTATCCAAAGAGACAAAATTCCATTTTTGACACACAGGTCCTAGTCTGAACGCCAGAGACCCTCAGATGCCCACTCATATCTCTACAACTGGCTATCTGTTTTCCACTAATATCCTCCTTCCCACAACAGGAGGACTGAGTTGCGAGCTGCTGAAACTCCCACAGCTCAAGCAGTGTTTGTCTAGTTTGCACTTGAAGCCTACCACTTGCTGTAGTTTGCACAGTATCCAAAGAAAGTTGGCTGACCAGACAAGTCAGATATGTGAAGAACTTTGGGCTGAATGCCTCATCCCAAAACCAATTACCAGAAGTGTCCGACTGATGCCACATGATGAATTGCTCCTTCCTGGCTGCACTGATGATGGAGGGAGCCTAGACACTTGGCTGAAGTGCTCTGAACCTCTTTGTGAGGGCCAGACACTTACCTGCCTTGTACTGCAAGGGCAAAGTCAGGCTCTGAAGAGGGCAGTCTGAATCTAGCCCATTCAGCCCAGGAAGTCTCCAAAAAATATGTGTTCCTAGTTCTCTTTTAGGATCTGATAGAAAAACATCGCACTATGCAAACAATATGTCTGAGCAATTCCATGTATGTGCTCTGCCCACAGAACGTGCCTAAAAGTCCCTTGAGAACTGCATGGGGAAAAGCATACACCATTTAGCAGATACATCACTACACACAAATGTATTTCATTCCTTTCCCAATAAGGCCTTTTGAATTTGTTAAAAACTATTTGCAGAGAAAATGAAAGGAGCCCCTGGCATCAGGAGTCCTTGGAGAGTGAGCTATGCACTGGCTAAAGGCTCTGCTGATCACAGTTGGAAGGACAGCCTGACTTTATCAGGAAGATCAAGGAGAAGAAGAGATGGAATATGGGAAAGGTTGGAGGAAGATAAAAAGGAGGAATTTATCCATCAAGGTCAGCTAATTGGAGAGAAGTTTCTGCATTGGGGTGGCTGGAAGCAGTATTAATCCGAGCCAAAATTTTACCCTTTGGAACCTTGTACATTCCTCCTGTAAGGCTTTTACATTGCCATAGAAAAGAAGGGTCTATTTTGGTACTGAATTATT
Source organism: Theristicus caerulescens (assembly GCA_020745775.1). Classification (NCBI taxonomy): domain Eukaryota; kingdom Metazoa; phylum Chordata; class Aves; order Pelecaniformes; family Threskiornithidae; genus Theristicus; species Theristicus caerulescens. The sequence continues at coordinate 103,232,389 of CM036561.1, read as the reverse complement.
CTGGGGCAGGTTTTTCTCTCCATATGTTTGCATAAATCTACAGAGGGCAATGGAGTTACACCACCGCATGTTGGTGTGAGATCAGAGGCAAGCTCAGTATCTCTCACCTTGTCTGACAGACTCTTTGACCCATTTCACTCTTTTTTACTCTGTCAGCGTTCCAAGGTCAAAGACCATGCCCAAATCTAAAGCAGACCATAACTCAGATGCTGTATTTTAAAGACATAGGCTCTCTTTTTTTAATAATGCATTATTTAAAATACACTTTCCTTTGTGTAAGCCTTATTACTATGTCCAAATGATCTTGACTTGGGCTAGGGGGCACACGTGTTTCCGGGAGGAGGGATCCCATTTCCTTCACACCAGTTTCCGTGTCATCATCATCATTATCCGCTTATTTCTGCCCTTGATCACATCCTCTGAAAAGCTGGCAGATGTGAAACCTGAGCTACCCATGGGCCTCCACACATCCCATAGCAGTAGGTATCCACAATGGTTCAGATCATCTCTAATTTCTCTGTGGATCATATGTCTCCTTCAGAAAAAGGGTGGGGAGCAGATGTGCAAAAGAGAGAAACAGAGGGACTCTGATAATCATATTTCTCTTTTGCAGAAGGGAGGGGTGAGTGTGTATATTGGGGTGGGGAGGGAGAAAGAGAGATTATATGCAGAAGAACGGCAGAAATTTAAAACACAGGTCAGACTGGATACGGTAACTGTGTGCAAAAGTTTCCTAGTGAGAATATTTCCTTTTGGATGATTTAACAAATGTAAGCTGGATCAAGTCTCCATTATGCAAGAAATATGTTAGGTTTCTTCTCTAGCTATGCACAAATGGCTGGGAAAAGCTGGATATAGTCCCATCCTATAAACTGGAATCAGAAATAAATTGAAAGATTTATAAATTGGAGGTGCAATTCTTCAGCTACATTGGTTTAAAGATGGTGAAATGAGTGACTAAAGCGTTCACTCACAGTGTTTTATGAAGCAGATCTAATGTGCAGGTTTTGTGACCTGCAGTGACTTTAACTTCTCAGTAAATCAAAAAGCTTAACAAATATTAAGATGGCAAAGATTACCTGTGTGTGCCAGATTTTATCTTTTATCCGTTATCATTTAGGAAATGAAAAGCTTGAGTCGGAAATCAGACAGCCAGTCACGTGACTCGGGCGGTCTGGCAGCCCCAGAAGACAAGAACCTGCAGGAGACACAGAAACTACACATTCGCTGATTAGTTTTTAGTCCTTAAGAAATGGCTCTTTTTATTGTTATTATTATTAGCAACCAATAAGCTTTAGAATCAGAGCAATTCCTTTCTCAATTCCACTGCGATGAAAATTTATTATCACAAGCTAGAGGAAGCAGCTGGGTGTATAGCTCAGCTCATGGCCAGGCTCAGGGGCAGCTCCGTACACATGTGAGCTTCAGAGGTGTTGAGCTTTGGGGTACAGCACACCAGCACCCATTTGACACACAGAGGCTAAAGAATTCTCCTTTTTCAGCCTTGGCCCAGAGCGGCAGGAAACTGGCTGCCAGATGGGATCTTGGCTAAGCCACAGGTTAGAGATCCACAGCGCGTGGGGAGACCCGCCACGGTTCAAGCAGAGCATGCCCTCGATTTGGTAAGACTGTCTTGTAGTTCCTTCCTGAGAGTGCAGGAGGTAGCTGTCCCGGCAGAGGTGCCGGCTTTTTGTGTCTTCAGCCCTCCAATATGCCACGGACCTTCAGGGTGAAACAAATATTTATATTCTACCCCGGCTCCTAACATTTTCTAAGCTAAGGGCTGAGGCAGTCAGTATGAGCTTAGTATCTAATGCCTAAGTAGAGTTGGGCTTTTTCAAAACATTTTTGAAACATTTGCTGGTTTATTAAATTAACATCAGGTCTACTGGTGTGATACTGAGGTGGAGTGGATGAGGCCTGCTCCAAGGCCACAGAATACTGTAGAGACCAAATCGCAACAAGAATTTGAGCCTTTCTAAGGTCCAGCCACAAACCCAAACAAAGTAACACCATCAGCTCTATTAGCTTGTCACACACACATGCAATTTTTCGTCCTTTTCCATACAGAAAAGAAGATAATCCCAAAGGTTAGACAACCTCCATAACAAAATCAGACCTGTAACAACCACATCAACTACAGGTGACACTGCAGGCTCTAGGTTTGCATAAGTTGTCTTTGCTTCAAGAAGGTCTTCCCCTCCTCCCACCCCTGCAGCCCCTTGTCCCAACTACCAAAAGCATTTATGACCATCCTTTCCTCTTCATCTCATAGCTGTAAATGAATACATGTTGAACATATATTGAAGTGCAAAGAGAAAGAGAACGGAAAGGGAAAGAGTTTCATAAAATGGAGGTTCCATTTTTTCCTCAGAATGTAAGATCTCAATTTAAAAATGGCATCAGTTTTCTTCAATTCTGAAGTGACACTATAGCTGTTTAATAGCAGGGAGATGTTGATTTAAAGCACAGAAAATAACAACCCATTTCTCCTTTCAGCTGATACAAAAGGGAGTAAGAAAGATAAGAAAAGCATTCAGTGTTGAAAAACAGAACTAGGTTTACATCATTATTTCCTACATAACTGTCCCTCTGTCGCAGCCTGAAAAGAACCATCGGCCAGAAGCTGACAAAGTCAAGTGCACCATTGCCATCACTTCTCCTTGATGCGCACTGGTCAGAACAAAGAAATAACGTCAAGCAACCCTGCAGCTGAGGTAAGTCAGCTTCATTCCAACAGTGTAAGCGATTCATCATCAAGCAATATTTGGCCCAAAGTGTAATGCAAAAATAATACTACACCCAAAATAAATTACCAAGCCATTTGCAGGTAAATCAACGGCGAAGCTTATCTATTAACTAATAAAGGCAAGCAATTAACAACAGCAAAATAGTTCAAGTAGGAAGAGAATCAGACTTCAAAGAAAGAAACTGTGGGACCATATATGTTAAGTAAACGGTTTTGCTGTAGGTCTAAGTATATATTAGTTCTCCATTCCATCAGGTCCATGTTAAAACTACAGTGGAAACTCAGCATTAATGACTAACATTTGTCCTGAAAGGCAGGCCACCTCCTGTGGAAAAGATGGAAATGCAAGTCTCCAGGACCACGCAGACAGACATCTGTATTATAAAATCCTTTCATATTGTATTATATAATAGATACATTTGATATAATTAATTAATAATAATATATTTATGGAGTCCTTGCATCTGTCTTCTATTTTTAAACTTCTGGATTTAACATTAAAGGAAGTTATGAGCTAATGTCCCTGTATTGCAGCGTGAACAGAACAAACTCTGTCAACAACTAGCAAAGGGCTAAAAGGTAACTGTACAATCTGCTCTGAGCAAGGGCTGCTGTATATCTCTCTTCTGCCAAAAGCAGATTGCGACTCAGCAAGTCAGTTTTCTACCCTGCTCTCCCTGACTTTGGGAAGTTATTTTGCTGCTTCTCACGGCATGCAGTCACCCCTGCCACACACCCAGCCTGACACCTCTGGCTAATGGAAGGTGTACGGCGATGAGGGCAGCTTGCTTTCTATGTCCTACCCACTTCTGCCTCACTCCTACCTTTATTGCTCTGGGGTAAACCCTTGCTCTTCACACCAAAAACAGGCATCTGCATCAAACTGAGTCTGACCAAAGGAATTAACTGACACCTGTCTTACTTTACTTACCAGCCCTGGACTCCAAAGGAAAAGTACTGATAACTAAAGGTTAAAAAGAAAAGGACAAAAAAAAAATTCAACAAAAAACAACCCTACAGCATACAGTCTCACCACCTTGCTCCAAGGCCTGAAATTACATGTAAAGACAAACTTGCTATTAAGACATCAGTGCTAGTTTGTGAACAGAGCAGGATGGAGTGAAATCCTGTTTCACCAGGGGGTGGGACAATATTCCTTAAAGAAGCACAGCTGTTTGCATTAGTACACATATCTGAGCCCTTATTTTCACAATCTTTGTTTAAACTTGTCTAAGAAAGGACAGTACCATATTGCTCTCTGTTCCCACCCATTACCAGAATCTGTTTTAAATGGTGTTTGCTCACCTGCTGCTGACCTTGTAGAAGCTCATGAATGAAGCATTACTGATCAGAATCAGAAGCTGTGGCACAAAAGCAGAGAACCTGCAGAAACAGAGGAAAAGAAGAAACAAGGTTAACAGATACAAGTAGGAAGCTTCCATCTTCTACGCGGACAAGTCTGAGTAAAGAGCATGGCACATCCATGAAGACTTTTACACAACCTGTGTGCAGGGGTGCTGCATTCTTGCTAGCTGCAGGGTGAGTGACTGTAATTATGAAAGTTCCACTATTAAATGGGCTTTAATAACTAAATGCATTGCTATTTCTTCAGCTCTTATTACAATTTAATTTACCTCCTCTTTTTTCTGTTCTTTGAGTTCATAATAAAATGAATAGCTGGCATCTCCTAGGCCTGCTCCCTTTTGTATTCTTGCCAATAGAATAACATCACAGCATTTTACAGTAATGCTGTTTGGGCCGTTAGAGAAAGAAAATGTCAAGTACCTTTTATATGCAATTCTAATATTTGTTTTACTCTCCATTGTTTCTAGTATCCCCTGAGAACCTTGAAAGTAACATTATTTCCTTAACAAGTTTGGCCTTTCTTCCTTCTACTTAGCAAATCATTTTCTTGGGGCCTTATTACTTGCTGTTATAGAATAGCTTGTATTGAACTGCCACAAAATATTGCTGCTCATATATGTCTAGGCTAGTGAAAAGAATCTAGAAATAAATAAGAATATATCTTGTTTTCTTCCTAATTTGTTGACACTCTGCAAAGGAGAACAATGCAGCACACTTCCCCAGATCCTGAGTTGTTTCCATCTCAGTTAAACTTCTATTACACTTGAGCAATCACTTAAGACTTTGATCCTCCAGCTATAAAAATAGGCTTGTGATGATAATCTTGTCCCACCTTGTTGTTATTTTAAATAAGAGCAGCAATAACATTTGTTAGAAAGTCTTATGGAAACTTCTTTAAATTTTGAGAAAGGCAGGTCCCAGCAGATAAACTCACATATGGGAGCCCAATGCGCAAGATGGAAACCAGAGCATACTACAGGGGCATAATTTAAGTTGATCAAGTTAAGCGGACTCCTAGCTTTCATTTTCTAGATTGGAAAGCTCAGTGCTTTTGCTTCATTTTCTTCAGCAGTTTTATGTTGTTGCCATTTTGTTTTTTTCCAGAACATAAAGATTTTCACTTGGAAATATCGTTGTAGTTACCAAATGTCTTTTGGTTGTTCAGTGCCAGGGATTACATTCCTCAGAGTGGAACAAGACACATTAAAGTCCTTAATCAAAGTCCCTTAGTACATGCCATGTGGGGTTTAAAATCTTTCCATGGGGCTGCATAGGCTTAAACTCTAGTCATTAGGCCCATGGGATACCATAGAGCTGTGTATCACAGCGACCTGGCTTCCAGCATACCAGCCTTTCCCTTCTCTGTAAACCTATTTGCAAAGCATTTAGAGGACTTGAATCCCCTGGGTTCCCTCTTTATCTGTTCCTTTTTTTGCCTTCTAGCCTACCAAAGCAAAACTGCTTCCAGGCTTTCTCCTCTGCAATGTAAATGGCAAAATAGGCAAAGGTAGTTAAACATAGGAATTTGCTTGTGACAGCTCATCTGCATACGTGCACTTATGGACAATATTTTGTCAGCACACAGTAATTTTTAGGACTTGTATACATTTAAGAGCCACAGAGACTGGAAGCTCCCAGGTCTTCCTTCTTTCAAGGTTGTGGCAGGGGGAGGGGAGGAAGGAGGCTGAGCTGAAGTGTTTATGGGAGGTAACGCATGTAATTGAATCTCACTAGCATGCACACAAACCGTCCAGGACGCTACTTGCACAGGCAGAGGGACAACAAAGAACAGAACACACTGTTCGCATTTCACAAACCTTTATTGGTTTGCTTCGAATGCTGCTTTCTAAAGAAAGGACACGGGATAAGTAACTCATCCGACAGGCCAAAGGAGTCACAATGGCTACTTAATTATGAAACTCTTCTAGGCACTTATATATTAATTCATGGTCTAATGTGGTGTCAAGCTGAGGCGAATAAAGGTTAACATATTCTATTAGTCCCAATTGTCACAAGAATTTCATCGAACAATATGGTTCATTAAATGCTGAATCTAATAATTATGTTCACCATAATAGAAATTATTCATATGAACATGATCTGAACAGTTGTGATTTATTAATTTAGACATAAATTTAATTAGTAATTGATTTCAATTGAGTCTCACTCTGAACAATAAGTTGTGTTGTAAGCCACGTATTGGAAGCAATATCCAAAATGAAATATGGAACTCTGAGGCGGGATGCTTGTCAATATCCTCGATTCCTACCCCTGCTTCCCACTGTGTAAGAACAGGACTGCTGTCCAGCACAGAATTCCATTTTTCCCCAAAAACAAGATGGAAAAACCTGTCTCCCACCAAATTCCAATAGTTAAAGATCTCTTTTAGAAAGTGTTGGTGAGTAGAAGTTAAGCAGGCTCTCCCAGGACAGAGAGCAGTATGGAACAGCTCAGCCACCGTGAATGGGAAGTGCCATGAGAAGCCCATGTTGAGGAGTAAAACACATCACAAGATAACAAGATGAAAAAACCTGCTCTTAGCCACAAAACGCCAGCACCAAACTCATCCTCCTGACATTCCCCTTCGCCGTATCCCTGCTGCTGCCAGTGGCCTGTCCCATTCCCCACAGTCATGCTGATCTGGGAGCACCCCGCACAGCACCACTCTTTGCTGTTACAGCAGGGCCTCTTAAATTCTTCGTGACTTTGTTTTCCCTCTCTATAAAACAGGGATAAAACTGCAGTCTTGGCAGAGATCTGAGAACCTTAATTCACTAATGTCTATAAACCCCTCTGAGGTTCTTATTCGGAAGGCACTGTAAAAACACAAAGTATTATCACTGATTCAAACTGACCTTCCCCTTGAAATATCACCATTTGAGCTATAATTCCAAATCCTGACTCTAACCAAGTGCTACGCTGTGAGATTAACCACATTAATGCTTAAAGCTGTTGCTCTTTTTTTTTTTCCCCCCAGTGTTCACAAGCTAATGCTTGTAGGGGTCTAATCTTGGACAATTCCTTGATGATACAGATTTTCAGATGAAAATTACTGCTACATTTTCCTGACTTCTAACAGACTTTAGTCTCACTGCACATACAATGTTGGAATGTTATTTAATTATAAATATAACATTTTCTGGATAGTCCTTCCTAATTTGAGTGTATCTATCTGTTGTCTGCACACAAACTGTAAATCATTGTATTAAGAGTGATTACACACCCACTGACACAGAAAATTCATGATCAGGTTGTGAGACATAAGAGGTTTACCAGATTGAATGTGGCATGGCCAAATATTCTACAGAATTTATTATTATTTCTAATCAACCCTCCTCCCCTAAACCAAGATCCCTTAACTATAGGACTCTCGCTATACTTAAGAAGGATTTCAAATGGATGTATTTTTAAAATACACTTTACATAGCTACACACGGGAATGCTGCAGTCACATTTTCAAACACAAGGTTATAGGTAGATAGATGGCTTTTCATCGTTAGGCCAAATCTGGCTTCACTTATACAGGGCTAGGATCTGGTCTGAGTATACGTTGGCTGTTTTACACCAGCAAAACACCCCAAATCACAGGATGCAAGGCAAAGGTGGTGTCAAACCTGCTTTTTCAATGTGTTGATCTGCCACAGGGCTCTGCCCAGGCAGTCCTCCTGCCACAGTCATTCAGGCTGCCCCCAGTGAGGGGCCTCAAGCTTGTACAGTTTAACAGCGCTCCTCACCCCTGCAATGCCAGGCTGCTGTGATTTCATTTGGTGCCCAGAAATTAGCACAGGGGGGTCATTATTATTATTAAAGGCATAAATAGTCTTGGATCTTGTTAACCTGTGAATCTTGATAAATAAGCAGACTAGACACGTTATGTCCAGTAAAGGATATAATGCTGATTTTAGCAATGGCAAATGTGGCCAAGGCAGAAGGAGCTCCCCAGCCCCATCCTTGCAGGAGTCAGGATGTCGTGACAGCAATGTAATTGTTAAAAGCGAGCATACCGGTGCCATTACGTTAATTCTAGTATAGAAAAGGTCACTCCTGAGGAGGGAGCAGGCCCAGCCAACCACACTCCCTCCTTGGGATGGGCAGCCATCTGGAGGGCAGGTCTATGTCCATCCCTACATCCTGGTGAACTCGTGGTGTGAGATGATGTTCTGGCCACCAGCCTGTTTGGCTGCTGTGAGTGATCAGCGACTGTTCCTATGGGTCCTTGAGGATCCCTGCAGTGCACAGCAGCACTGCCGTGTGCACAGCTCAGTGCAAAGCCATCCTACCCGAGATGTGATTCAACATTTGGGGAAAAAAAAGGCAAATTGGCTCCTGCACCACAAGCAGTAAGGTAATCTCTACAGTGCACTGTATTGTGCTTTGGGGCACACGGTCAGGAAGCAGAATTTTCTCTCATGAGAAATAACTGTAAGAGGCTCTGTTTTTCACTCACCTATTAAGCTCACTCATTTTAGAGTGCCCAGAAACTTGGCGTTTCAAGGAATATCCAAAGGACAAAGACATCTACATATTTTGTCCCAGAATCCGGACTACAAAAGTCTGACAAAGGGACAGACAGAGGATGAGCGAGATTAACAGGCCAAGTAGGTCAGGACCAGTGTGATTCTCAGGCCAGTACAACACAGCACATTGAGAAAGCTTCCAAGAAGCGTAAACAGGAATGGATGTTTGAGACAATGAATGCCCTAATTGGATGCCCATTCTCACCGCTTCCCTCAATTAAGGAGAATCATGGATAATTCTGCCAAGATATTGATGGACAATGTAAGCATTGGCTTGAAAATTTTTGCAATTTAATGAACCAAACCCTACCCAGTTGAGAATTACAAGTGATCCAAAAATAAATCCAGCAGAAAACAGTCCAGTGACGGTTAAGTCAAAAAGTTACAAAATGATTAATCACTGAATCTTAATAACTTCTCATCAGAGATTCTACAATGCAGAGCTTTTGATTTCATGTGTTGGCTTCATCAAGCTTTCTCAAACCTTGGAAGACTGGTTACGTTCCAGAAGACAGAATAAGCAGCTGCATTATCCCTTTAAATTAAGAAAAAGGAGAGCCAACATTTGCTCAAATTGGAGAGGAGTAATTCCGCTGACAGTCTCACAAAACGGCTTACAACACAAATACTGAGCCAACTGTAACCACATCCCAGCCCTGAAGTGAGAGGTAACTAGTACAGCTGCTGGACAGGTCGATCTACAGTGACTAGTACATACACTTCATGAAACAATAGCTGAAGGCCTATTGGAAGAACAATATGAGATTAACATGGAAATGACACATGTTGTAGATGTTTTAGTCTCTTCAGCAATCAGCTTGGTGTCCTGCTATGTCATTACAAAGTAAGTGAGAACTTAGTGGCCACTTGTGTTTTATCAATGGCTTTGAGGCCAGATTTACTCACTGCCCGGTCTGTTAATCTGGAGCTGGTTCTTTCACAGCTACACTGGAACAGCTGGAGAAAGTTCTGGGATGGTCCTGTGCTTTTAGAGGCGCCCAAGAACACCATCCTTGTGGGGAGAAGGCTCCAGAAACTCCTCTACACTTCAGCTTCCCTTTGAAGGACATCATTACAAAATCAGCCCAGGCCTTGGCATTGCCTACAAATCCCATCTCCCTTTTGAAGCAGGAAGTCTACAAGGGCAATGCGAGCACAATACCACGGTTTGGTACAACTAACTTCTTTAGTGCCCAGACAAAGCTCAGGAACAAAGTAGATATAGGCCATATGTCTAGTGGAAGAACTTCAGTGTGGTACAGTTAGCTATGCCATCTGTATGATGCACTGGCTGTCAGCAGAATCAGGAGTGCATTGAGAGATGTTCTTCCACTGGCGTTACTCAGTATTTCACATTCTAAGACCAAATTAAAAGGGAAAAAAAAACTTAAAGTACAAATACTCATGTTAAGAGGAACTCAAATATGTGGATAAGAGGGGGGAGAAATTAGAGAGCTTCCAGAATCAAAAGTGACAGCACACTCTTACTCAAAAATCTGCTGCTCTGATTTCATTGCAGACCAGGCAGTATTTTGCTGTTCCCAATGCAGAGTGGTTTTATGCTAGTTGAGAGCAGTCAAACCCCTTGCTTCATAAAAGAGATGGGAGGATTGGCTCAGCAGCATCATTTAAACTTGTCCCCTCAAATGTTTGCAGATAAACCTTGAAAAAAAGGGCATACAAACACATGACCTTGTATAATAGTCCCATTCTTCTGGCTTCTCTGCATAAAAACACAGGCGCACACTGATTTAACAGTATTATATTAAATACATTTTTGCAAAGGTTCAGTCTATTGCAACCTTTCACTTCTGAAACTTGGTGCACAGCACATCACCGTGAGGTCAAAATGGCAAGAAGCAGAACAGAGGGCATGAGTTTTCCAACAGTCAATAGTAACACTTCAACACCTGGTACTCTCACTTGCACTGTTGCTTTGTCTGATGTGCGCATAGGAACATTAAAAAATACTGGAAATTAATGACTGCCTTGACTCCTGGGAAACCTGACAAATCAGCAATGATAGGATTGCAGACTGCTGACAGCAGCAATGAGAGATGTATTTTACTGAGTACACCAGGGTGATCAGACTCATGGTCAGAAGAACTGACCAGAAATGTGGAAAGAGGTCACAATCAGCAACCTAGGGAGCACTTGCTTAAACAAGAACACCCAGGGAGCTCCAATTAACAAGCAAACCAAAGGGGAGCGGGCAAGAGAGAGTCTTCAAGGTGGGGCATCAGTTCGCTGCACCAGAAGGCTTGGCCGGCAGCACAGCAGTCAGAACGAATTGGAGAAAACAAAGCTGGAGGTCTCCCCAGGAACCACAGCTCAGGCAGCTGGTACAAGGTCTAGGTCCATCTTTGCCCTGGGTGATGGAAAGAAGGAGATATCTCACCGAGAGCGCCAGTGCTGCAGCAGGCACAGACTGCATAGTCTGTAAACAAAGAGCAGGACAAAACAAGATGAGCTGCCACACAAAAGATGCCATGAGGTATCCAAAAAAAAAAAAAAAAAAATGGGCTTGTACCTTTGCTGACATTTGCCTTGGTGCAAGCATAGTCTTTCGAAATGAATGGCTATATTATTAATGTTCGAACTTTGCTAATATGAAAGACTTAAAATGTATATTATTGATTAGTATTGCTACATACTTAGGACAGAACTGAACACCATCAAGCATTTTAAATCATAAAAAGCCATGGCTATTGGGCTGTATGATTTAAAAAACTTGAAACCACTCAGGAACTAAACCATTTCTGGCAGTCATTTCACCCATATTTTCTTCTGCTTGCCAGCACACTCAGGTGTTCATGAATTGGGAGGGGTGAAGTGTTGCAGATTTGGCTAATAGTTCATGTAAAATATTTCTTCCTGTACACCGTGCATTCAGCTGGCCTACTAACTTTCCATACCCCATTGCTCATAGTGCATAAGGGTCTCCTAAAGTAGATGATGTCATTACCGTCCCAGATTGGATGATGTCCAACCCCACAAGACCAAATTCAGTCAAGTTCTTAAGCCCGTGTCTAAACTAAGTACATGAATAGCCCCTTGAGCCAAAGACTCATTTATTAGACAAATTATTAATAGGCTACAAGATGTGCGTAAAGGCTCTGGAGAGCCTTTAAGATGGCTATGCAATGATATCTGAAGAAAATGTTAATGCAAACTTACAAATGTACATCAAAATACTTCAATTTATTCATAGAAAATGTTTGCAAGCAACTGTGTCTAAGTATTTGTGTGCACACAAACACAGAGTCACCATCGTGATTGTTTAAAAAATAAAAAAGAAGCTCTGGTAAATGTTCCCAGAAAATAAAAATTATTACAGATAACAAAGGATATATTCACATTTTTAATTCAAATGAATACTGTCTATTCTTCCCTTGCCTAGCTCTGATGCTGAGTGTCCTTATCATATGATCACAGAAATATTCTTGCTACCCAACGTTGCTTTAAATTGCTAGGTTTGGGGTTTTTTTTCTTGTTGGTTTTGTTTTGGTCTTTTTAAGTCTCTTACAAATTTTACAAGGCTGCATACACTTAGCAGGGCTCCATTTTCACACGTGTCTCTCTTCCATAAAAGCTGCTCACTTATTTTAAATATAGCTACAAGCCAAGAGAAAATGATTACAAAGAGCACTATCATTAGTTTAGTACCATCAGGACAATGTTTATGTGAGTTTATACTACAGAGGAGCTCATATTTGAATAACACATGCACATTGTCCTCAGACAAGGAAAAAAAAAAAAAAAGTCGAACCAACCATGTAAGCCAAGTCACGAAATTTAATTAGGAAGATAAGAGTTGGGTTTTTATTTTTTTTTTAGGTTACGGAAAAAGATAATTTTAGGCAGAGAATTAGCATCTTCTAATAATCTTAGACAAAAAATGATTTTGTTTTGCTTTGGTTTGTAAATTAGCTCATGATTAAAGTATCTCTCTAGTTGAGCTCCATTGTCTTTTTGTGCCTATTTTCTGAATGCAACCCTGACCTGAATACTCTTGCAGCTCAAGTACAAGATTTGAGAGCATGAGAGGAACAATTATTATAAAGTGAAGTACTTAGAGTTTTACTGCAAAATCAATGAACTTTCAAGTGATTTTTATCATATTTTGCAGCTGTTCTGTTTGCTCTGAATGATGTTTATCACATCAAAAACTGTAGTACTTTTAAAGGATGCTCTCTCTAGAAACTTCCTCCACCTTTATTTTCTTGCACCACCCAGTGCTGTAAATGTTGCTTCCCAAGGATATCGTTATCTTGTGATTTTCCCATGCCTCAGAAATTCTCTCTCTCAACACTTAGGCCAGTGACTTTGCTCAGTCCCTGCCCTGTTCTCTCTCACAGTTCCTTAAATGAGGAAAAGTTCCAAGTTCCCAACTTAATTCACAGTTTTGCAGCAGTTCAGTTATATGTCACCATTCAAGGCTACCTCTCTGACACTTTTACTATCTAAAGTAACGGCCCCACGTGATCTAGGTGTGCAGGAGCTCAGACCGTCTGTCAGGAGCCATACAGTGAGAAGCAGGGAGGTGGCACTCCTCCCATGGGACCTGATCCATAAGGTCATCCATGGACATTAGAGGTAAATATTCCCCTGACTTCAGCGGTACAGGATTAGAAGCACATCTCGTCTGACTCTCAGCTACATCCATTTCCAAATCCATCCTCTACCTCAAGCAAAGCCATCTCCTTCCCCAAACGGGATTGCAAAAGTCAGGACCTTTATGAAAAGGCCTGCTTGGTTACCTTTCCCCACCTTGACCCTTTCAGCCAAAGCTGTATGTTCTGGGCAATATTTACCATATATCTGCTGCTCCTTCCCAACTGCTATGGATTCTGCTGGATATTAACAACCTAATCCTACAAACCTTCCTCCCTGGGCAGAGCTCCATTAGCAGTCCCTTGGACTCCAACACGACTGGTATAATTATTGCGGTACTCCACTGTATCAGCCACTACACACGCACACTTACTAAACGGGTGGCCTCTTACCTCAGATAATTTACAATCCAGGTTACAACCAGATGCAACAGGGGCAAAGCAAACATGAGGGGAGGGGAAAGACAAGAGAGAATGAGGTGACAATAAAAGGCAAACAAACAAAATAAACCCAAAATATATATCAACTGGCATAGTACTGTAGGCATTGCAGCAGAAGAGAGTTTATTCATGGTGCTATACCCAGCAGCATTGTATAATAAAATTATATTTCATACATTTACCAGTACATAAAATTAATGCAGCTGTGTAATTCCTATTATACTTCCTTATGTAATTCATATCACTCCTATCTACTTTCTGTTTAAATCAATAGAAATTTAATTTTACTTAAATGCTTACTGCTCACCAGTAAAACCTTAGCTTGCTTTTTTTTTTTAACCCGAATTATTTGTTTTATCAGAGCTAATACAAAGATGTACTCACACTGTTTCACAGTTCAAGTAACTGGCAGTCACACCTACTTTTAAATCACATTCACTGACCTTCCAGACCACATCCTCAGATGCTTCTGACTGGAGCACCGATTACGGAAGTTTTACAATGCACCATTCCACTGCTCAACTTAGAACAGGAGTAAATATGCCTTAGTGTTGCTACTCTGTGGCACCTGACCAGATAGGTACCTCTGCTATGGTAAATAAGGTAAACACACACCAACTAAAAACAAAGTAAAGGCAATGACCACAGCCCATCTAATACATGGTAAGTTGATCATACATCTGAGCCCAAAGAGAAGACCAGAGAGAGACTTTACATACAAAAAGTATAAACCCCCTGTAAGTTACATAAATACTTAAAAGATGAAGTTCAGAGGAAATACTACTTTGGGGGCGTGTATTGGCAGTTATACCACTACAGGGGCATTCATTTAATGGATCAGAGCCTGGAGCCTTGAACCATCTATTGCTTGTGTTCTGACCAAACAGGATGATAACTATTCCCTTAAGCCCCTCCCCTGGGGCTACCTAATTGGCCTTTATTTAAATTTACTTGGTTATAGCCTTGCAATCAGAGTTTCCAGTCTTTGTCTTGTTTCATCTAGTATTTCATCTTTTCACTCCTTTCCTCCTCTTTTTCAAAACTGCTATGAATTAATTTTAACAATTGACAAACCTAAACAAGAATATAAGACATCGAAGTGGGATTATATCTACAGTACAAGTGATTTCAAGTGGGAAACAAAGACATTTGAGTCCTTGGAATGCAGATCTCACCCTTCCAAATGCAAAAAAAAAAGTCACACTTACAGCTGTTCCAAATTATACTCTCACACAGGTACTCCCACAAACACACCATCTTGATGCAAATAGAAAAAAATATGTGGATTTTGGTGAAAATTTCATCAGAAAAAAAAGCACAATAAATATTTAAGTTGGAATACTTTACATTTAGGAGTTGCTTATTTTCAGAATTGTATTTTGAGTTCTTTTTAAGTTACCTTAATCTATTGGTATTTTCTCTAACATGTCAATATTTATAGTGCATTACACATACAAATACAGAATTATACTTGGTGGGTTTTGTACTTCTCTGTAAAAAGATTGAGACAGTTCCTACTTAAACCTCCCAGAAGAGAATCTTCTCTCCAGTTTGGGTGCCTTAAAACTGTTTGGCACTAAAACAGGTCAGCTCTTTAATAATTCTTTTCAAAAAAGTAATGTTATTTCAGATTAGTAGAAACACTGTGTATGTCATAAAACAAAATAAAAAATGTAAAGATATAACAAAAAATGAAATTTTTGCTTCTTACAATAATTCTAAAAAAAATATATATTGTGCAAATCAGACTTGATAAATTTCATAGATTTTTAACAGTAGACAAGCACCAATGTTATCACTTATTTTCATCTCTTTCACACTGTCTGAATCTCTATTATCTCCTGTTTTGAATCCAAAAGCCATGATTAAACTGGAGCACATCTTACAGCACAACATGCAGTATTTTCCTGTGACAGAGAAACCACTTCAGCCCTTAAGTTGTTCCAACCGTTAATTATCCTCCCTGATAAAAATGTGCCTTATATCTAGTCTGAATTAGTCAAGCCTCGCCTTCCGGCCCTGGACTTTTATAACTTTTTGTTCGTGTTACTGCTTGTATTTTTTCCCCTGTAGATACTTTTATTACCATTTAACTTTCTCTTTGATGAACAAAATGTATTAAGATCCTCAACTCGCGCATTCCAAACCAGGTTTCCATTCAGGTAATTCTTTCTGTCTCTCTTCCCTGAACTCCAACCTTTTTAACTTCCTTGTGAAGTGTGGCCCCTCGGAGCGGATGCAGTAGCAGCTGCTCCCCCTTAAACCCTTTCCCTCTCTCCAAGTCCAGGGATTTGTTCTTCTGGCCACATTCAGCTATTTGCCTACCTGTAATCCAGAATTTCTTTGCCAGGGCTTCAGCAGATTCCTAGTATCACGTAACATGATTTTGACTGCTAGAAGAGGCAGGTAAAAAGAAACAGAAGGAAAGTTGGAAAGAAAGGCAAGTCTGTGCACTTGTTTGTTTCTACTGCTTTCCTGAACTCAGCTGTGCACAGGTGCAGCTTATAAGCAGCTTTCTGCAGCTTTCAGGCTTATTCCATTTGTATCGCTAATGTTACAGTGGAAGGAGCCACCGCAGACCTGTAAGCACCAAAATCTGAGCGTATGCAGCATCTCCTTAGTTAGGCCCCCATCTCAATTGTTTCCCATAACCTATTTTAGATAAAGAGTATAAAAACACATGATCAAAATCTGCAGAAAACATTCAATATAGATAGTGTACAGCTCTTGTAACGAGAGCACTAAGTTTGGGAAAACCTGTTATCTGGCACGAATTCTAGAGTGGAGTGCTTATTTGAGCTAGTTGAAGCACAAAAGCTTTAAAGAACATTAAGAAGTAAAATGACAGTGAAAACAGTTCCCTCTGCAACATTACCTGCTATCAGCTGAGCTAATACCCTCTGTCGTTTTGCAAAGCATTAGTGGGGGGAAAAAAAAAAAGAAAAAAAAAATCCAACAGCAAGTAAAGACCCCTCGGGGTCTGGGCCAGAAATTCATACTAAAACAGTATTAGTAGTGACTATAAGTCTCTCTACAGAAGCTTTCAGAAGACAGAAAAGTAATCAAGATGCTTACAATTTTTAATGGATTGTTTGTCTTTTCTAAGAAATAACTTGCAGGGATGAAAGCAAGCCCTGCAAAAGCTGGTGTTGTAGGTCTTGCTGGCTGACTGCTCTGTGTGCTGTCCCCGCAGACTCCCTTGTTAGCTTGTGTGTAAACGCAGAACTGAACCAAAGCCTTCGTGCGGTGCCAGGGGATGCTGCAACACAATCTTCTGGAGGAGTTTTAAAAATCTACATCCCTTCCAAACCATTTCTGTATGTTAAAAGAATCAGTGAGTCTTTTTTATGTAAATGTCCTTGAATAGATCAATGCTGTCATTCACAAAATTTCAAGTATCTTGAATTATGTTCCCTTAAAATCACTGTATTGCCTTAAAAAGCTTCTACCCTTGGTATATTTGATGCTGAAGTAATGAATTTGATGAAATCTCTATTTAGATGATAAATTATCAGGTCCTACGTGGCATCTATTAAAAAAGCATAACGTGTAGGCCTGAACTATTCTGGGTCACGCAGACTCCCTTACTCTGTGTAGAGGATGGTGGTGGGCTATGATGGCACGTATTTGAAACGTCAGGGAAGGCAGACTCTTGGTAAGTAATAAATTGCTGTATGTATTGCCTTAGGAGCAGGTTAGAAATTTCCCTTGTTCACTGGCATTTACAACTCCCCCAAAGGACAACACTTCTGAAAGCACAAAGTTTAACATGGTAATAAAAACACATCTTAAAAGCCCAAACCCCTGTGCTTCAGTGCTTAAAAAAGTGGCAGCTTGACAGACCTGGAGACTGACAGCAGCAGTGTCAGCCTTCCTCACACTTCTCTGCCAAAGCACCTCAACCTTGACCTGAGGAGAAAACCACGAAGGGTTTGAGTGGGATTTTATGCCCATTCACTCTGGCATCTCTGCTGAGATTGCCAACAAGGGGGCCAATTAGTGCCTGCTTCAGAGGATCGCTTTTTTCACCGTGTGGAAAGGACACCTGTCCACTGAAACTGGGCAGAGCCGCACCAGCTCCCTGGGTGCCAGCAGCTGCACAGCCACTGCACAGGTTACCGCTCCTGGTTACTCCCCTTGCACCAAGCATGCAGCAGCTCCAAGTTGTTGGCCAAGTGGGACCAAATGCATTTTCCTTTCCCAACAAGTAGTCCTTTCTGATTTAAAATAGCAGGCTTGTATTAAAGATTGAATTTGTTGTACAGGTTGGCAGTGACGAGGTAGACAATAGAGGTGTAAAGTCAATCAAAAGAGATTTTAGAGAACTGGGGCCATTACTTGAAGGATCAGGAGCGCAGGTGGTGTTCTCCTCCATCCCGTCAGTAGCTGGGAAGCATATGGAAAGGAACAGGAAGACCCACCTCATTAACACATGGCTTAGAGGCTGGTGCCAGAGGTGGAACTTTGGGTTTTTCAACCATGGGGAAGTTTACATGGCACCGGGCCTGCTGGAGGCAGATGGGGTTCACCTGTCGCCAAAGGGGAAAAGGATTCTGGCTCAGGAGTTAGCAGGCCTCATTGAGAGAGCTTTAAACTAGACTCGAAGGGGGAAGGGAATAAAACCAGTTCTGCTAGGGACGAGCCCAGGGGTGGCACACCTGTGTTGGAGAAGAGATCGATAGCCCAACTCAAGCGCATTTACACCAATGCACGCAGCTTGGGCAATAAGCAGGAGGAGCTGGAAGCCATTGTGCGGCAGGGAAACTATGATGTGGTTGCCATTACGGAAACATGGTGGGACGACTCGCACAACTGGAGTGCTGCAATGGATGGCTACAAGCTCTTTAGAAGGGACAGGCAAGGAAGGCGAGGCGGCGGGGTAGCCTTGTACGTCAGAGAGTGTTTTGACTGTCTTGAGCTCGACAAAAGTAACGACGAGGTTGAGTGCTTATGGGTAAAGATCAGGGGGAAGGCCAACAAGGGAGATATCCTGGTGGGAGTCTGTTATAGACCACCCAACCAGGATGAGGAAGCAGATGAAGTTTCTTACAAGCGGCTGGCTGAAGTCTCAGAGTCTCTAACCCTTGTTCTTGTGGGAGACTTCAACTTACCAGACATCTGCTGGAAATACAACACGGCAGAGAGAAAGCAGTCTAGGAGGTTCCTGGAGTGCATGGAGGATAACTTCCTGACGCAGCTGGTAAGCGAGCCAACCAGGGGAGGTGCCCCGCTGGACCTGCTGTTCACGAACAGAGAAGGCCTGGTGGGTGATGTGGCGGTCAGAGGCTGTCTTGGGCACAGCGACCATGAAATGGTAGAGTTTTCGATTTTTGGAGAAGTAAGGAGGGGGGCCAGCAAAACCACAACCCTAAACTTCAGAAGGGCAGACTTTGGCCTGTTTAGGAGTTTGGTTAACAGAGTCCCTTGGGAGGCGGTCCTGAAGGGCAAGGGAGTCCAGGAAGGCTGGATGTTATTCAAGAGGGAAGTCTTAAAGGCACAGGAGCAGGCTGTCCCCATGTGCCGCAAGTCAAGCAGGCGGGGGAGAAGACCGGCCTGGCTGAACAGAGAGCTCTGTCTGGAGCTCAGGAAGAAAAGGAGAACCTACCACCTTTGGAAGAAGGGGCAGGTGACTCAGGGGGACTACAAGGATGTGGTGAGGATATGCAGGGAAAAGATTAGAAAGGCAAAGGCCCAGCTAGAACTTAAACTGGCCACTGCTGTCAAGGACAACAAAAAATGTTTCTACAAGTATATCAGCGACAAAAGGAGGGCTAAGGAGAATCTCCCTCCTTTGTTGGATGCAGAGGGAAACTTGGCCACGAAAGATGAGGAGAAGGCTGAGGTACTTAATGCCTTCTTTGCCTCAGTCTTTAATAGTCGGACTGATCATCCTCAAGGTTTTCATGCCCCTGAGCTGGGAGATGGAGATAGGACACAGAATGTAGTCCCAGCTGTTGAAGAGGTGGCAGTCGCTGACCTGCTCCTCCATCTGGATGCCCACAAGTCTATGGGGCCAGACGGGATCCACCCGAGGATACTGAGGGAGCTGGCGGAGGAGCTTGCCAAGCCACTCTCCATCATTTATCAGCAGTCCTGGTCAACCGGGGAGGTCCCAGATGACTGGAAGCTAGCAAATGTGACACCCATCTACAAGAAGGGCCGGAAGGAGGATCCGGGGAACTACAGGCCTGTCAGCCTGACCTCGGTGCCGGGGAAGGTCATGGAGCAGATCATCCTGAGTGCCATTATGCGGCATGTGTGGGACAACCAGGGGATCAGGCTCAGCCAGCGTGGGTTTATGAAAGGCAGGTCCTGCTTCACTAACCTGGTCTCCTTCTATGACAAGGTGACCCGCTTAGTGGATGAGGGGAAAGCTGCGGATGTTGTCTACTTGGACTTCAGCAAGGCCTTTGACACCGTCTCCCACAGCATTCTCCTGCAGAAGCTGGCTGCTCACGGCTTGGACAAGTGCACTCTGAGCTGGGTTAAAAACTGGCTGGATGGCCGAGCCCAGAGAGTTGTGGTGAATGGAGCCAAATCCAGTTGGCGACCGGTCACGAGTGGGGTTCCCCAAGGCTCAGTGTTGGGGCCGGTCCTGTTCAATATCTTTATCAACGATCTGGATGAGGGGATTGAGTGCACCCTCAGTAAGTTTGCAGATGACACCAAGTTGGGTGGGAGTGTCGATCTGCTGGAGGGTAGGAAGGCCCTGCAGAGGGACCTGGACAGGCTGGATTGTTGGACCGGGGCCAACTGTATGAGGTTCAACAAGGCCAAGTGCCGGGTCCTGCACTTCGGCCATAACAACCCCAGGCAACGCTACAGGCTTGGGGAGGAGTGGCTGGAAAGCAGCCTGGCTGAAAAAGACCTGGGGGTGATGGTTGACAGCCGCCTAAACATGAGCCAGCAGTGTGCCCAGGTGGCCAAGAGGGCCAATGGCATCCTGGCTTGTATCAGGAATAGCGTGGCCAGCAGGACCAGGGAGGTGATAGTGCCCCTGTATTCGGCACTGGTGAGGCCGCACCTCGAGTACTGTGTTCAGTTTTGGGCCCCTCACTTCAAGAAAGACATCGAGGTGCTGGAGCATGTCCAGAGAAGGGCAATGAAGCTGGTGAAGGGTCTAGAGAACAAGTCTTATGAGGAACAGCTGAGGGAGCTGGGGTTGTTCAGCCTGGAGAAGAGGAGGCTGAGGGGAGACCTTATTGCCCTCTACAACTACCTGAAAGGAGGTTGTAGCGAGGTGGGGGTCGGTCTCTTCACCCCAGTAACAAGCGATAGGACGAGAGGAAATGGCCTCAAGCTGCGCCAGGGTAAGTTTAGGTTGGATATTAGGAAAAACTTCTTTACTGAAAGAGTAGTCAGGCACTGGAACAGATTGCCCAGGGAAGTGGTTGAGTCCCCATCCCTGGAGGTATTTAAAAGATGGGTAGATGCCGTACTTGAGGACATGGTTTAGTGGTGGACTTGGCAGTGGTAGGTTAATGGTTGGACCTGATGATCCTAAGGGTCTTTTCCAACCTTAACAATTCTATGATTCTATGATTCTATGATTTATAAAAAGTGATTCTCACTGTTCATGGTCCCGGGGCCTCACTGAAGATCAAAAGGCCACTTTTGCTGTGCAACCAAGTAAAATCCCATCAAGAAATTGCACCAGGGCAGAAGGAGATGAAGAGAGAGGGCTTCAGTCTTCTTTATTAAACAGAGAGAAAATGCCACTTTTCTGCTGGGCTCTTTCCCTCCTCACAAGACTTAATTGGCAAATTTCTTGGGTGCTTCCTTCAGTACAACAGCAGCTGCCTTATCTGTTCATAGAAGAGAAAGTCTTACAGGAAGGCTGTCCCCTCGCCAGATGGACAGGCTTGAGTAAGCTGGTACAAAACATGGGATTGTATCATAAAGCGATCAATTGGTCTAGTGGCCAAGAAAGGAGTAGTCGTCACTGTAACGTGGGTAGACATAGGTCTCCAACTTAGACACTATAAAAATCATCACACTTCAATTTATGACCTAGCAGTGCAGTTTGAATAGGAGCCCATTTGCAGTGTAAACTGTTGAAATATTACTTTATGGAATGGGAAACTTCATTATGGATTAAAATCATTTTATAAAAATTGTCTTTCATAAATTCCAGTTCATTCAGCTTCATTTTGTCAGACAAAAAATGTAAAAGTCAT
This sequence comes from Theristicus caerulescens, assembly GCA_020745775.1. Classification (NCBI taxonomy): domain Eukaryota; kingdom Metazoa; phylum Chordata; class Aves; order Pelecaniformes; family Threskiornithidae; genus Theristicus; species Theristicus caerulescens. The sequence goes on along the minus strand of CM036561.1, from coordinate 103,210,527 downwards.
TCTCTTTGAAATCAGACATCACCCTCCAGTTCATTTGTCACCAAGTCAGGCTTGCTAACCTCTCTAAGGATTTCATCTGACTGGAGTTTTCTATCACTCTGTCATTCCAGGTGCACTTCTTGACAATTTTTTTAGATTCCTGCCCAGAGTCTCCTCCAGGAATCTAGAAGGACCATGAAGATTGCATCAAGGACTTGATTAAACAACAGATAGCATGTGTACCCAGCACACTAACCTCATTTGCAAGCTCTCACAGTAAATGATTGACAGCTGATGCCCTAAGCAAAACTGCTGTTTATAAAGTCCTTTTCAGTCCAGCTACATTAGTCTCTCCACATAGCAGAAGTCAGCACACTGCTATCAAAACCAAGTCTGTGACTGATAATATTGAACTCTTCATTACCCCAAGTGTTGCTGCAAGTAATACCATGAGTTTGGACACCACCGTTCAATAAAGGCTCATTATTACAAATATTCAGCTTATGTCATGATGAGAACAAACAGCTTTGCAGCCAAGGTGAAAGGGGTGAATTGCAAATAGGTCTAGGTTATGATAGAGACAGTGCCCTATTTTTATGACATGACCTTGTAGCCTGGCACTGAACACAAGTTCGGTGGAATACACTGGATCCTGTGTATTCAAATAAAACTGGTTGGTTGTTAGCAGTTTTTAGAAAAACTAAATCATGGAAGGAAGAAGTGCTGTCAAATTATGCTGAGCAGGGTTCTTCTGTTAAGTCAGATATTTCTAATACTTTTAGCAAGGTTCAAACCTTAGCAAAGATTTTTTTTTTTAAATCCTGTAATAGTTTCTTGAATTAGATAAGACACCACAGATAAATTGTGTCTGGCATTACAGTTCATGTGACTTATAAGAATAGAGACTTGTCCTGGCCTCCTCTCCTAAATTCACTTTCTCTCCACTCCAGAGGTGGCTGCATGCAGCACTGGCTGTTCAGAGCTGGCTGCGCACCAGAATCTCTCAGCAAGAGAGCTGCTAATCTCTCCCTGGGAACAGCACCCAGATTGCTCTGCCTAAAGTCACAACACACCCTTCTGGTTCCTTTGTCCACTCTGTATTTCAGCCTAATTAACCAACAGTTTCTAATGATAAAAATAATAAAAGAAAGAAATGACTTCCCAGAACTATGAATACATTGATTCACATGTGCTGGGCAGTTGCCCTGCCAGCTTTGTTACAAGAGGAAAAAGGAATAATGAAAAAGACTTTAATTTGACCAAGCTCCTTATTGCACTTGTGTGCTGTGTGAGTCAAATTAATCAAGAACATCACTGGATCTGCTGATGGGTTGTTCCCTGAAAATTTGGGGCCAATAAGGGTGCTTGATCATCTTAGCTGGACTACAGCAATGGTCCGTTATTTACAAAACGTGCTCAAATCCTGCAGAACCTCTCAAAACACAGCAGAGACAAGGGACTCCAGGACTACACACACCATATCCCCATCCCTTTCAGATTATGTCCTTTACATTTATTACCTCTGAAGGGAGCCCATTTTCACCTGTCCAAGGCATATCTAGGGTCCCTCTTACCTCAGCATCTGAAAATCTCACAACTACATGAAACACGTACCATCCCAAGAAAGTACAGGTATTATTACAATGCACCAAGAGTTAAGTGGGGACCCCAAGACAACACCAAAATACCGCAGTCAAACAGGGAACTGAACCATACCACCAATGGTGTAACTTTGCAGAGCCATAAGGAACAGGTCATACATAGCTGAAATACTGATGGCCAACAAGGAGCAGAACTAATAAGGAACTCAAACCCAGGAAAGAGGAGGGTAAAGCACTGCCTTGCCTTGCTAAGAAACAGTTATAAAGGCCAGCCCATCCTTCATTCATTCATAAAAGGAGAGAAAAAATAATTTCCTGGAGGCAGGAAAGCAGGAGAAAGAGATCACTTGTTTTTTAGGGAACGGTAAACTCTTGCATAAGAGTGCGATGAATATCCAGAGTGGAACGATTCAATCTTACTCCAGCAAGAAAGTCCCACTGATAGCAGACATATGTCTGAGAAAAAAAAATTTAGACACGAAACTGAAATCTTAACTTCTTAGAGAATTTTTCTGAAAATCTTAAGCATCTTCCTGCTTAAGAAGGAAGAAAAAAAAATGTGTGCTAAGGGTCTTTCAGTAATCTTCTTAAAGATTAAATCCCTAGAATATTTTCCCTTCTACCTCATCAGCCATTCCCCCCTTACAGAGCTGCAAAAAATGTCATTCTCCTTGACTGATTCCCCCTACCAAAGTTACTGATCTCACATGAGACATTCAGAACAAGATGAGCACCACCCCTTAACTGCTGAAATTTGGTGTGGTACCTGTAATGGAAATAGGCACTAATATGCTCAATGTGGCAGATGAAGGATGGACATACGTTTTGGGTAAGCTATGAGACAGGCATGGGGCTGAAGAATGAGAGTTGTAACATTTTAACCTGGTGCAACTCATCAACTCGAACTCAGTCAGAACCGAAATTCAGCAGTCATTTAAAAATAATTGCTTTTCTTTTTATTTAGCCTGACATACAACTCCCCAGTGAGTACAGAGGCTGGTCTAGCAAGACGACTCTTCTGCGATATATCCTCTACGCCAGAGGGGAACCAAAGAGGGAGAGGAGCATTCCCATCAGGTTCTCAGTATAAACCAAGAGGCATTTTCCCTAACCTGATTCAGTGCAGCTTTTGAAGTCTTCAATAACCACTAGGTCACTATATGTTTTGACCACCTCACGTTATCCTGTTCAGAATCCTCCAGTCTGACAGACAACATTAAAAGACACGGCATGTCCGCTCCTGAAATGTCAGCTCCTCATTCATGTACAAAGTTCACTTCCCCATCAGCACAGGGGGTATAAGGTATAGTATCTGCTAAGCCATAACACAGGCCATTCATGCAGTTCAAGACACCTGAGACAGCTCCCACATCAGCTTTCCCGCTGAGTTAGTGCCAGTTAACGTGCATATATGTCTGAAAAGGGAAGTCATATTCAGCAGCAACATCTGGAGAGTGACTCAGAAGAAACTTTTTGTTGATCCAGCAGCATGGTTTTGTCACCTATGATGTCATTCTCAACTCAGTCTTCAATCTTTCCAAACAACAGGGCCACGCATGGCCAGCGTAAATCCTCGCTGTCACTGGTAGAGGCTTAACGCAGCCCCGCAGCAACAAACAGGGCAAGTCTTGAATTGCACTTGCTGATGCCTTCAGTGGGGACTGTGCAGTGATTCCTGCCCTAGGACACCTGCCTGTCCCTCATCCCAGGATTACCCAGTCTATGACTGGGAATAATAACCTCAGAGCAGACAAGGATCAGCTCTTGAACTGCTGCAATTTACAGGCCAATATATGAAAGAACACCAGAGCCAATGCCAGTTTACTGTAATATGCTGGGCTATAAATGGTAACAGTTCAAGAGCTGCTGGGCCATCCCTGCTCTGGAGCCAGCATTCTCAAGAGAAGGAAGCATAGGGGAGGGCGGATAGTTGGGAGCAATGACACTTCAGCCATACCAGTTTAATCTGAAGCCATAAGTGAGTCAACACCTCTGCTGAAGTGATGTCTCTCACCAAAGATTGCACAGCCTTTCCCCCAAAGAGGTCACTAGAGAGAACGTGAAGACAAAACACAGAGAACACAGGCATTTGAAATAACAGTCTCACAGTCCTTATTCATGCAACTCATACCCTGAAGAGCAGAATGCCACCTGAGCGAGGACAACCTGAGTTATTTAAGGCCCTGTACTCATTTTGGCAAACAGATAAACACTCAGGCTGTTGACAGAGCTACATTACTACATAGCATTGCCCAAAGCCTTGCCTCAGTTTTGCAGACAATAAAACGGGGACAGTAGTTCACAGAGATATAGCTGGGAATCCCTTGATGGCATTTGGTGAAGGTTTTGGGAGTCTAAAATGCTAGGTGCCTTTCAGCTGCAAAATATTATTTAATATGACACAACTAGCAAGCAGCAAAAAATACAGGACCTCATGAAATTACCAGGGCTGCTTCTGTGCAAAGGCAACGCAGGCAATTGTCTGTGGCAACAGACTGCCAGGGTCAGCAAAACAGGCAGACAAGGGTAGCATAGACTTGGCTACGTCAGCTCTCCAGAAAGCCAGACCAGCTGTTTCTGTCTCCAAGAGAAATATCTCGGTGCCCAGGGCATTTGCTACCACTGAGGAGAGGAAGAGGGTTCCCCCCCAGGAAGAGCCACCACTCCTCCCAAACCCACCATGAAGGGCCCCATCACTGGAATCAACCCTGCATGGCCATTTCTCCTGCCTCCCTCCCTCTGGGGGCAGGAGTGGCCTCCCCTGGCTGCTCACACTATGGGCATTCAAACTCAGTAGTGCCTACACTGCTGAGAAACCTTGAACCAAACCTGCATGTAATCATTTCCTATGCGAACGTTACTCACATGAGCCACCCATGAAAGTAAATACTGCGATTCATGTGACAAAGAATTACTACCTTGAGTAAGCCTTGTAGGATCAGGTTCATGGATCATCCATGATAGCCTAAACAGTTAGCATTTATGCGGTATCAGAAACAGGCATGAGAAGAATTTGCAATTTAGGGCCTTTATCCAGCAATCCATGCTGGCAGACCTGTAACGGGGTTTGGACATAGTACAATGAGCGATAACAGTAAACAATGGGAGAGAAGAGAGTGAGGGTCATAACTGCAAGACCATCTGGTTGTTTCCATTTGCTGTGTACACATCTTGCTAGTCCTGCAGCTAGACAGACAGGGAGGGTTGTCGGGGTACCGAGTTCCTAATGAATAGTTGCATCTGTGTCTTATATACCATTACTGATATTAATAGTTGTGACAGCATTTCAGATACTGGTTTCTGAGGAAGGCCAAAGCGTGAACATTTCTGACTGGAAATATATCAATATGCAAAATAATTTGGTACATGTGACAATTTTTTTACAAGAATTTTTAAGCGTTGTTTCATGAGTGAGTGTTTTTCCTTATTGTCTAAGATGTTCTTTAAGAGCTCTTAATTCCCTTGCCGGGATCATTAGCACTTGGATGGTCAAGCCCATAACCGGCACTCTAAGTACCAGGACAAAAGAATAAATTACAATAAAATGAGGAGTACTCTGTGCTCTTTGGTAGGACACATGAAGGAGACTCGATTATTTGCAATTAGTCAATATGGATCAATATTGGATTTATCTTTAATGAATCTCCACTAAGCTTCCAAATCAATGCAAAGAAAACAGATGCATCTTGCTCTGTGCTCTACCTGCAACCAGATGTGGGCTTTACTAAACCACATGTGGGAGTGAAAACAGAGCCAAGGGCCCTTCTCAGAGAATCACCTGCCACTTGACCATATGGTTTCAACCTTGGAGTCAGGTAGCAAGGGCATTCCAGCCTTTTGCAATCTGCAAGCTGACCGAGTGGGAGACATGCTCGGAGATACTGTGAACTATCCAGGAAGGGCAGAACCAAGGCTGGAAGTAAAGAATGGCACTTCTCTCTGCTGAAGAGGAAACCTTAGATTTGAGCATCTCCTCACTTAAATTAGTGTAGTTTCTGAATAGCTCCATAAAGGTCAAGAGTGTAAAACTGCAGGAAACAGAAGATTCAAGCCTGAGGTTTGTTTGAACATCCTCCATCTGAATTCTGACAAGGCTGTTCCCCAGCTTAGGTACCCAGAAAACTTTTTCTGATCCATACAAATAAGTGAGAAGAAACTTTGAGCTGCTTAGGAGATAAATCCCACTTTCCATTCCACTATTTTAGCAGACAAGCGGATGTAAAGCAGACTGCCGGGGGCTTGAGGGGCTTTCTTTCCTGCCGCTCAATTTTCATCACCAATCCTGAACAGACCCCAAAACTCAGACTAATTAAAGACAAATAATTAAGCACATTCAGACTGGGAAGGTTGGCAGACTCCCACTGTATTGTGAGACCACCTTGGCACTTAAATGGTTAGGGACTATATCCCACAACATCATGCTCATCTCATTGTGGTAGAGAGCTCTTGAGAATGTTATTAGCTGGGTGTTCGCCTTGCCGTTTTTCCACATGAGGCAGATGGGTAATTACGAAGCTAATAGTCTGATTGAGAGAAATCAGATGCAGTGGTTTGCCCAATTAGATGATACATTAGCTTCCTTCTTTGTAAGCAGCTAATGTGTGAAGCAAAGTGGTATTTTTGAGGGTCAGAATCCTTAAACAAGTGCCGAGTTGCAGATTATTGTGTCTCTCTTTTTTTTTCTAATGGAGGGAAAGTGCTAAGTCTTCATTACTAAAAGCATAGAAAATGCAAATCAGGCTCTGAAACAAAAGAGTGAAGGGACAGGCGAGAATATTTGGTGTCCAATGTGTCAACCTACAACATCAATTACATTGAAATGCAATGCATGGGAGCCTAATCAAGGATAGTATAATTGTAATAATTGCATGCTTTTGTTGGAGAGCTGCTGCCATTGTTATTGTCAACCATTTGTTTTTCTCTATTGTTTAAGGGGAGAGTATTTAAAATATATATATGTGTGCATATATAACTGCGTATAAATGACTGAAGAACAGCATAGGTAGAAGGTTGTGTTACTGCACACAGAATGTATGAAGTCTTTCTTATTCCTGTTCTTCAGATGGTGGAAAACCAAAAGCCTGAACTCTGTGAAGGCAGGTAACACCCAAAACTGAGAAATGGACATTGACTTGCAATCTGTGCCAAACAATGAGAGTTACTTTTCCTTTTGCTGATGCGTCCTCTGGTCCAGGGAGGTAAGTTACTCCCAGTGACTGGCAAGTCATGAAGTGAGCCAGTAGTAAATCATCCAAACAGTCCCCCAGACACCTCCAGTCTGCCTTCTTAATTCAGAATAAAAAGGGAAGAGGTCAAAATAAACAGTTTCTGTCTTGTTATATTTCCTCCAGAGCTGCAATCTGTTTCTGCCATTTAAAAGGATTTTTAAAAATCTACAATGTTGATGAAGGCATTCAAGATAAATGAACACAAAGGAGAGTACTGCATGGAAAAAAAAATGACAGCATGAGTTTACTCAAGATCTTGTTAAGGGAGAAAGAGGGAGTAAGATCCTCCTATAAATAAACCAGTGATATTTTCTGTATCCTGAAGTTGGGCTGGGAATTCTTCTTATAGCAAAGTGCTCAACATTCAGATCAAATGAGAGGTTTATTTCTCGCATCACTTGGGCTTGCCAATAGGTTGAAACGGAGGCACAATAGAAACAGGCTAAAACATTTAACATAGCTGTTAAATCTCATTCTCCACAGCTAAAAAAGAACAATGCTGTACCGTCTTTACTGAGAATACACTCTCCTGCCATAGGAGGCTTTTCATGTATCTCTAACAATCCTGTACATACTCCAAAACTCACACTAATTAAAAGCAAATAATCAAATACATTCAATTTGAAAAGTTGGCAAACTCGCTTGTATTATTGTGTTAGCACCTTGGCACCAAAATGATCACATCGTGCTAATCTCATTGTGCAGGAGAGCTCTTGAGCATGTTATTCAGTAGGTCTGCTCCCTGCCCCCCACCTCCCAGACCCATCCCATCCTCCTCCACCACCGGCACTCTCTTTCTTTAACTAGATAAAGAAATGAAAACGTAAGCAGAGATAAGCAAACCCAGGACAGTATTTCCATCATATTTCACTCAGAGGCAACCAGAACTTGTGCTACCTTTTACAGAGATTTCCTTTCATCCTGGTTTCAGTTCATCTCCACAGATACAGCTGGTAAACCTGAGAGATGCTTTAAAATAAACTAAGCAGACTGCATTTGTTTCTCACTAGCTCCCATATAATATTATTATATTATTGTACAGAGTACTTGGCTACCACAGCAATGTGGAGAGTATAAATGCAATAAATAAAAGACTACAAGAGTTAGCAGCTTATGACTGACCAGATGAAGAAACCCAGGAGGAAGCATCTTAGGATTTCTTCTCTTTGCAAGTTTTATTTTACAGGTAAAATTTCTTTCCATCTGCGGTGTAATAAAAGCAAAGCTGTCCTTGCTAACAGCAACGTAATACAAATTAAAACACAATGTTTTTTCATCCACTGTGCAGAAGAAGGCTTCGTTTTCTTGACAGGCTTAATTTATACAGAGAAAAACCTCTCTGTAGTGACACTTGTAAAAACATGCCTGCCCTCTTGGTAAGAGGGCACCACTTTCTGAAGGACATGATATATTGTAAACTTAGAATCAATGATATTATAGAAAGGCCGCTAGTTTTATGGCTGAAAAAAGTTGCACAGGACAGCTTATATACATGGCATTACTGAAGCATTAGGTCTCACTGGGGGCTATGTTTTAAGGTTGTGAAGTCTTTCGTATACAGGCCTGTGCATCCACCTGAAGCTAATGACTGACATCATAGATGACAATTTGTGTGCTATGAAGAAGTATCAGTTTAATTTTCTGCAGCTGTCTGGGAGGAATTTTCCCCAAACAATCCAACAAATCAAGACTGAACAAACTTTCATGAATAAAGATGTATTCATTCCAGTGTTTCTCGCCACTGTATTTTTTACAACTCCAATGTCCACCACAGTATCTATGACCAAGGGCTGAGTATGACCATGAGCCAGGGTAGGTATGACCATTCAGCACTAGATTTTCTGCCTTGATGGAAAGATAGGCTAGAATCTATATATTTCTCCCAACGTTGTCCTGTTCTGGGCTAAGGGATCATTATGCTTTCCCATAAAGTTTTTGACTGGGGTCCTGTGTCTGTGCTTGGGTATGTATTTGGTTATTAAACATATTATCCTTATGGGTCCCTTCCAACTTGAGATATTCTATGATTCTCTGATATGGCCTGCCATCTTCCATCCAGCACTTGCTGTGCAGGTGGTGTATTTTTGCCTGAGTTCCAGAACCTCTTCTGAGAAAGTAACGCCTCTAAAGGACAGTATGTCAAAGGTCCGTGTCAGGAGAAATACATATTGTCTTAGTTTCTTAACATTTATTGGATAAAAACACATTAAAATGAGGCAAGTGTTCATGCTGCAGAAATGCAATGCCAAAGACCACAGCATTTCATGGAAAAAAAAAAAAAAAAAAAAAGAGGAAAAGGGGTCATCGAAGGACCTTCCTGACAGGACTGGAAGGGTACCGCTCAGCTTTTAGCACAAAGACACCCACAGGAGAAGATGGCACACTGATATAGTCTTTAACTGGGGAGGGTGCTACATAAGAGAGTCCAATTAATTTGTGACCTTCAAGATAGTTAGTTCCTAATTGCCCATTTGCACTTCATGACCGAATAATGAAGGAAGCACATATGGCTGAGCCTCTTATAAAACAAAACCAAAACAAAAATGGTTGGAGAGTCAGTCCCACCGCATAGTCCCTGAACTTCATAGAGGTGACTGTGCTGTGTGCTGCACCACCTCATATGCTACATCCCTGCTAGCAGGGTCTGAGGACTGCCCCAAAGCCTGCAGACAGACCTACGTCTAATGGGCCCATGGAGGTAAAGCCAGACTCATTGTAGAGTGAGGCAGCACAGGACAGCGTGGTCAAGAAACACAGCTATCCTGCTCCTCTCACTAGAGGTTTTAGGTAACTATAAGCCTGACTTCTTAAAACACACATTAATCTTTCTGTTGACTTCAGTAGGTTTAAATCAGGCACCACATACGGACAGGCCAAAAGACATACATTGATGTTATTTACATTAACTACTATTACATATTTATAGTACAATGTTTTGTTCATAAAGTTTGCAGTTAAATCTTGCTAAAAGGAAAACTGTGATTCTCAACAAATAAACAGTTATTTGACTAAGCAAGTTCTACTTTGAGTTGTTCCTATATTTCTGTCTGTCACGAAGAAAAGTTGATCAGCCACCACAAGAAGTATCAACAGCACTGCCCAAGCTTGGAAAGCCCTCAGTCTCCACAGGGAGAGCTCCCATTGATACTACCAGGAGAAATGCTTGTAGACATCAGGATAGCATATGGCCTCTGAAATCAATATTGGTTTGCAGCTTGACATATGGATGGATAGATAGCACAGAGAGATTGAAATAAATATGACAAACTAAGTCATACAAAGAAAAACATGTATACACAATCACACTCGAACAGATGCTTTGGCTGAAATAGGTGATTTAGAGGAACACATTGTAGATCTGAGAAATGGAAAAAATAATCTAAAACTTACAGTAGCATAATGCACTTTTGCAAGCAAAACTGGAGGAGGATTCAGAGAAACTCCTCAGGGACAATGTTAAGAGAAGATACCAGTGAAGAAGTTGTTGATGAACCTGCTGTAGATTTAACAGCAAATCTAACAGAATACTTCCCTCCCCCAGCTTCCACATCAATTGGAACAGAGAGGTTTCAAAAAAATAGCCCCATAGCATGAAAGAGAAGGAGAAGGTGGATTTCTCCTAGGCATTAAAACAGGCTGATGCAAACACTTCAGTCTTGTTTGTGGTTTAACGCATTACCCTAGAGATCTGAATGTGAAATCTGGACTTAAGGAAGAAAATCCTCATTTAGCAAAGAAAGCACTGCAATAGTTATGTGTGAAAGTTCTTCCAGCGTTGTTTTCTGCTTGCCATATGGCCAACTTTACCTACATTAATAGCAACTACTGAGCAAAGCCTCAGGATTTTGAAAGAGAGACAGGGAGAAATGCAAAAGTCTCATCAGCAAGCATGGACTAAGGAACACCCAGTTGCCTGTTTACACTGATACTTTATCTTTGTCTGATGCTAATAAAATAAAAACATCAGGAAGTATCAGTCCCATAAAATTTGGAATAACTTACATACTTCAGTGGTCTCATAGTCACGTTCTTAGTTTCAAACCATATAAACCGTTCCAGTGTCTAGTGTTGCAGATCTAGTGACTGTTAGGAGAAGTCCTAAGGTCTTTCTATAGACTCATAAGGTTCAGGAGCTAGCAGAAACGCCCTGTTCCTGTTACACACCCACACACCACCACCACCACCACCCAGGGAAGAGAATTCCCCCAGCCTTCCATCCCACAAGAAACACTCCTTACCTGTGCTTAGCCCTGAAATGCAAGGAAAGAGGAGCACGTTTCTAGTTTTCAGGGGAAACAGATATGCACCATTCACGCAGACTCAGAATGCCATAAATTTACCCCAATGGGAAAGAATTTTTTCCCTCCCTTGTTTCCAGGGATTCAAGGGACTGTTTGCTGTCAGCTGAGCCAGAAAACAGGTTATTGCATCCCTCTAAAATCCAAATGTCTATATTCACAACAGGTGATACCATTTACCTGAAACAGGCTGCCTCACACTTCTCCCCTACAGGCCTCAGAAGCACAGCACTTAGAGACTAGCCCTGAGCACAGCCCTGTGTAACACAGGGAGGAGTGCAATCAGAACCCACAGCTGCAGGGGCAAGGAGCTCCCCTGCTACAGATAGAAGTCCCCAAACCTGCTGGAATCATCTGCTCAGCAACAGCTGAGACTACCCAGGCTCCTATGTCCTGTTTATCTTACACACACCATCTTTTAGCTGGAAGACTCCTTAGCCAGTGCTTTCAAAGACTCAACTTTCACATTGCAACAAGTCCTGAAACAGAGAGAGTTCTGAAATAAAAGACCTCGCATATGACCTATTGTTTTATATTGCTTTCTCTTTACTCTTTGTTAATTATTGAAGCTGCTAATATCTGAGTATGTCCTTTCTTCCCTTCAACCTCCCTTTCCCTCATTTAGATCTCACAGTGAAAGCCAGAGTCCTGCCCATGCTGCAGTATAGCCTGTTGGCAAAGAGACACCTCGAACACCACAGCCAGAGAGCACTGGGAGTTCATTGACACATCAGTAGGAGGAGCGGGCTTGCATCAGTTAATAAACAGCTTTATATTGTTTATAAATGAACGCTGTATTCATAAATGGACTCAGACCAAAGAAAATCAAAATCTCCAGAGGGTAGGTACTCCAGGAACAAGGCAAACATGTCTGAAATTGCCCTGCAGAAACACACCTCAGTCCTGAGCTACAGGAACCAACTTTAATGCTTCCGTATCACTGAGATTTTCCTAAAAATTTCCTATTTCTGTTACTGCTGATGGGAGCTCTAGTGTAGACAAGACATTCATCACTGCCAACATTTTTATGATTACGTCTTCTAGTCTTTCTGTTTTCCAGGTTGGATGACATTGCTTTGCTTATTCATCACTTTTACTTCTGGGAGCTGTGCTTGGACCTATTTAGTAACAGCAGGAAGTTTTAATGTAGAAAAAGGCTGCTCTGCTGCAGTATCTGCTTAGCCCTTGGCCTCTGGTGAGAGCATCATCAAAGACGGCAGCTAAAGTAATGTGCAGATTAAAAATTGAACAGAGACCACCCATTCATTCACCTGCCTCAATGAATAACCTTCATACAGTGCAACAAATTTCAGGCTCACAAGAAGGCTGAACCAGCTATGGTTCCATAACCCATCCCTAACTATCCAGGTCCTGAGAAAAGTAAACAGAAATTCTTTGCATAGGTGTGAATATTCCATTTAAGAATTAAGCAGAAATGGTAAGCTTGTGTGTGAAAATCAACAAAAACTAGCACTAGTGCCATTCAAATCCAGATTGTAGTTATATTTTGTACAGTATTTGGAGAATTTTTCAGTTTTAAGCCTCGCAAGTAAAAAAATAAAAAATTACCGAGGTAAAGAACAGCTATGTTCAGTGAGCTCTGAAGCCTGGTAAATATTCAGTTTTTAATGGCATCCACTTCTATTTTGTTCACTGAATTATTGGGCTGACCTTAAATTAGAGATCTGGATGGAGCTGAATTGAATATTGTGAAGATGAGTGTAATTACCTTGCTTCCCTTTATTCTAATTCATTTTTTGTTTTTTTTTAATTCTTCATCTGTGTGACACACTGAATGTCAGAGTGCTTGTGGATTTATACTCACAGTAACAGAGAGCAGAACTGATAGGCCAGATAGTGGCACAAGGAAAGATATATCTGCATTGCGGTCAGGGCTGTGACTGCAGAACCTTCTTGCCTTCCTCTTAGCGAAAGAGCTGTAGTTGTATATACTCTCCAGGCTTCAACATATGCCAAATAAGACTGCCAGGGTTCTGGCACCTGCAAACGAGGTCCCTGCCTTCCCGACACTTTCATCTGAACCAGCTACACCTAAGGCTAACTCAAGTGCATCTCACCACCTCAACCCACAGCACAGGCATGGCCTTGGGCCGCTTTTGGCCCGAGGTCCCTTCGCTAGCCCTGCAGAGGTAACCCTTGCAGGCAAAAAAGTGTACTCTGTCATCCATCGCTTCATAGAGCCAACCTGGCCTCCACCAGTTACAAGGATGAAGCTGCCTATGCTCAGCACCATGAGAGTCATACCACAGGCCACCTTTATTCTACTATTAGTATGGTAGGCTTGCCTTATGACTGATTAATGGATCTGGAGATCTGGACAAATAAATCTATATCAGACTTAAGTGTTCTTATAACCCTGTCCTCAAGCCTCAATTTCACCACTTACAGTCAATATCTCTTTGTATCTTCTAATTTACTTCAAAAACTTTCTGAGGTATTTTTCAGGTACATATTTAAACCTTCACATATTTCCTGGGCTCCTCTTACAATTAGTGCTGTCTGGCCTCTCCGTGTTTGGTTGCTGAAATCTTCTCTCACAATTACTTCTCTTCAATCAACCTCATTTTGTGGAAATATGACTCAATATTCTTTGGTAAGTCATCAAGTAACAATAGCCTTCTCTAGTTAGTCAGGGAAGCTCAGATTCACCAGTATGTATACAGACGCCTAGCAGAAGTAGATGTAGAAATAGTGAGACTCCAACCGGTTAATGAAAATCTATACAGCAGGCAAAAAGGAAGAAGGCCAACAGGAGCTCTTGATAGCCCTAAGAATATGTGCAATGGCCCTAGCTGTGTTTGATGGTAAATGTCACATCTCATGTCAAAGCCTGCCTGGATAAATTACCCCTGAAGACCATATTGCCTCAGAAGTTAAGTATTAGCAGCTGCATGCATGTCATTAACCCCTCACCTGCCACACAACTTTGTACTTGCCCAGGGCCAAATACTTTAAAGAAGGGTTGACTGACTTCAGAGCGTGGGGGTAAGAAAGCTGCAGGACATACAATGTACAGCAAAGAATGCCCATGTACGTGTGCCCTTTTGTAGGACATTTGTGATGATGGCACTGAGTATTCCAGCAGTTTCAGCTGATTTGAAGGATAATACTCCTATTCAGCTGCTCAGCTGAATAACAGACTATATTCCATGTTCGCCCAGCTATTTTGTAATTATGTTTAAGTATACTGCTTTATCATAATACTACAGGTATGGGAAGATTTGTCTACATTGTCTTAATTGTTTCTTGGCAGCATACATCTTTTTATTAAGTAAACTTGAGAAGAATATCTTGACCCATCGTGCTTGAGATAAATGTACAGAGACAGTGTCAGTAGGAAGGCTCAATTACAATACAAAGGGCAAATTTGCAAAACAGTTGTACTGTCCACAAAGAGCTATTTGGAAAACAAAGGGCTTCATCATCCTAACACTCAGCATAAACTGAGATTTCAACCACAGACAGCAAATTCAGTAGGAAAGCAACTTAGAACAGGGCATTGGGCTCGTAATGCCTAATGTAAAAATGTAGAAATATCCATATCAACTCCAACCTGAGAAAATGGTCTCATAATTTAATGCCAGCATAATAGACTGTGCCCAGGTTTTTCTATTTTAGCTTTGCCATGGTGTCCAAGACTTCACAACCTTATTTCTAAAAGCACAATATCCTCTCTTTTGCCTGCTATTCTATAGAAACTTTTTTAAAGTTGGCTAACTAAGGGCCGTGGCCATAAACTTTGATCCACAAATGAATTCACCATAAATGTGAAACAGTATGGGAGGGATTTACACTGTCTAACTGAAAAATCGAACTTCAGGTGCCCACACTAAGACCCTACATAATCGAGAGAGAGAGGTGAAATAGGCTCTTCCAGAAGGCTATTCAAAGGAGTGAACTCCAATGTTCCACAATTACCTCTAATTTTTTAAAAGGTCTATATTTTCCTTTTGACATTTGAAATATTTTTAAAAGCTGAGAAATTTAGACATGGAAAAATGGATCAAATGATCCCTGGAATAATTCATTTAACTGCATTTAAAAATCAAAAAATCAAAAACAAGAGAAGAGAAATAACAAAAATGGCAAACTATGAAAAATGTACCTTTTAAATTGAAATTAAAATTTCAATTTCAATGAAGTCAAAGGAAAATAACCATTAATCTTGACTAGTTATTAATTAAAAGTATTTTCCTATGAGAAATGTTGGTCTTCAGTAAATATATAAATGCATATATATATATATATGGCTGGAACTTTGTATTACAGCTTCAAGTAACACAGAAGACCTTCAAGGAATTGATTGAAATACAGTTAAGTCCTAACTATCACATGAAAAAATCAGAACCACTGATCTCATACACCAAAATGTAGAAGTGTCAATAAAAAGCAGTGAAATAAGACAGAATTTTCAACCATGATAAAGAGAATAATGGAAAATCACAAATCCTGTAGTCATGGAATGTTAAAAAAGGCAGAAAGGCAAAGTTCATTATAACTATGCAACAAAGCAAAAGTCATATCTGACAACCTGATTTCTGAAGTCATACAAAAGCCACTCCTTCCACAAATCCTACTAAGTTGTCTAGACATGAAAGCAAAGGGCCCAATACATGCTCTCCCATATGTAACATCTAATAGCTATCAGCCCATACAGGTAAGATTTGGATTGATACTTCAGAGTTCATGTTCTCAGAATAGCATTCTTGGGCTCCCTGATTCACACTTGTACTTTCCTCTTGTATTATCTCATGCAAAGTCCATGTCATCTCTCTCAAGCTAAATGACCTAGCATGGAACTATTTTGGTGTAGTGTGATAGCATCATTAGATAAGGATGAGTTCAATGTGTTAATTTGTTTTATCTCTTCCTAATACTCCGCTTAAATAAAACCCCAGCCTGATCTGAACAAGGGGATATAAGTCACTAGAGACGGAATAAATTCTACTGTCAGAGAAGAAAGAGAAAATAAGTGGACCTTCATTGACCTCAGAATACCCAGGACAACAGCAAGCTTCAGGACATTGCCTCAGACAGGAGGTGGAGGAACTGTCTGCATAAACTCTAAGCATATTGTTGGGCCCCACTGTTTTTTACAGTCAAACACGAATCACTGAAACACACTCCGTCATTGCCCAAGATAGAAATAAACCTGCTAGCATAATGTCTAGAGAACATACCATGCAAGACAATACAGACAGCACAGACTGAGCTATGGAGGGAAGGGAGGGAGCAGAGAAGAAAGGAAAGAACTGGGAAAGTAGTATTTTATCTAAGCCAATGTTTTTTTGAAAACCCTTTATATGCACAGCCCGCGGAAACTTTATTAACAAAACCAGAGAGCTGTATTCAGATACAGGCCGATATTGCCTCTCTCCAGGGATAGAATATCACGTATCTGCTGAAGCACGGGCAGACGTTGGTCCAAGTGACCCAGGTGGGCGGGTTAGTGGTGTACACCCACACAAGCTACACATACTGCTTCTCTCTTCGTGGAAACCAGGGCAGCGAGGAAGATGTGATGCCCCAAGGTCTGGCCCCAAGGTGGAGTCAGGATGTAGTCAAAGCTTCACATCATGAGGGGAGTAGCCCCAGGCCCAGTAAGAGAAAGCTTGGCTACTGTACTATATCCTACAATACAATATCATACATTTTCCTCAATAAGCAGCTCCCTCCTTTACTTCTGCGTGGTCAGCTTTGGAATGATATGTCAGTGCCAACACACTTGTTGCAGTTGTAACTCGTCCAGGTGTGACATGCCTAGCACAGTCTGACTGAAAGATTGTGACCCACATTTTCAATATTCTTCCACTTCTTAGGTTAGCACAGAGAGGGGCACAAAGATGCTGCCTTACTCTATTCTGTTTCAAAGAAATAGGTGGGACCTGGAAAGTTTTCTTGGGCTGCCCTAATTAAAGCTCTGCTGCTTGGATCTTGCAGAGGGTTCATGGAAGAGAAGAATCAAAGCAGACCTAACTGATGCAGCAGTAAATGCTCAAAACTGGTGTGAGAATGTCAGAAGCAAATACAACTCAAAGAACATGCAGAAAAATTATGCATAAAACCTTGTCATTTTGCACCATTATTTCCCTCTAAATCTACTACAAGCATTTGAAACATAAGATTACTCCATTTAACATAATAAAACTGCTCCATACTCAAAGCTATTATTATTAATGGATCTGAACATGCCCAGCTATGTCAGATCTCTAAGCACTCAGTGGAGAAATACCCATTTCCAGCAAGCCCCACAAACAAGAAAATAGTGTCAGATCTAATTCCTCCAACTCAAAGAAGCAATTGCACAGTTTACCATCTTTTCTAATTCCCATTTAGAAATTAATGGAGAGACTTTTAATAGCTTCTTTTTGGCTTTTTCTAGACCAAAACAGGAAATTACTAATAAACCGGGATTTATTAACAAAACATACAGGAATATGTTAGAAAAGCCATATTTCATATTCTTCATCCTCCTTGAATGGCAGACCTGGGTATGAGCAACAGAACAACTTCTTTCTAGATGAACAGTGTTCACCAAAACAGAAAGAAAATTATTATCTACTTCTTGCCCACAAGATGACCTGCAATTTTGCAGTCTTGTAGTGTTCAGATACTCAAATTCAAGGATCTACCTGAAGCATCTGAACCAAAATGAATGCTCCATAATGCCAGATCCTATTTGAACACAGGATCCACGTTTTACAGCAAAAATTCATTGGCTGACATTTGTATAGGGCTGAAGATGCAACCTTGGCAGAAAAGTCTTCCTTCTGAGTCCAAGACACAGCAGTTCTCTCCAAGACCGTGTGCTGTTCATCTGAGCCCTTCCTGCCTAGACAGTACGTCTGGCCCATCAGTAGCTTCAACTAAAGATTTCTGGGAGCAGCTTTCTGTAGTTATGGGCTTAAATTGCAAAATCTGGATCCTCAATCAACAGGTCAGATTTGTAAGCAAATGTAAGCATCAAATTGTAATGACATTTGTTCTGTATGTCCCTTTGAAAATGCAGTCACAAATGTTTCAGTGTATCTAGTGTTACCCCCACAATTCTCTGTGTTGCTAGTAAACTCAGAGAAAGAGGAGATGATTCTTCAAAATATTTCTGGCTTATTTCTGCAGTGCCAAGGCATCACTTTGTCTTACTAGCTTCAGGATTTCCCTCTGAGTATCAGTAAGGCTTTATTATCAAGCAACAATCTTTTAAAAATAGCTATTAATAACTACTTTGCCAACAGATTTAAATTGCAATGGCTAAAAGATGGTCGACTGCTAAGCAAACTGGGCAACCTAGGATGTATTTCTAATACTCCAGGATATGTACCCATTCAGACCTCCATCATGCAGCTGAAGCCTGGGTTGCAAACATCCAAACTGTCTACCTGTGGCCCCTGAAACATCCCAAGAGTACACACAGTTCCTCCACAAGACCAGAAAGACACTTTGCAGTATGAAATTTGGGCATTCACAAAGCTGGCTACAACCTTTATTTCCTTCTCTGCTATTCCAAGCCACACTGAACATACAGGAAGACAAGTTGAAGATTTGCAGGTGAAACTCAAATTTGTCAGTGGGACAGATTTCTGTCACAGCTACAGATTACGGGGCATTTTTTTGACTTCTTAAAATACAGCATGATAAACTGAAATGCCTGTAAAGAACCTGCTATGGTCTAGTAGATCCACACAGTGACCTGAATTATTTTCAGCATTAACCTGTGTTATCACAATGGAATTATTGGGGTGACAGTGAGTTCACACTTCTGGTTGCCTTTGTTTCCAATGGTCATTGATATCAAAAGCCATCCTGCATCTGCTGTGAAAATAAATAGCATCATCATTGTATTAGGCATTTTTAAGGTATCTAAACAGATATTTTCCCTAATAGATGGAATCAAAGCCTAAATTCTAGACAGTCCATTTCACTGATTTGGTCAAATAGCAAGTTCTGTGTGTCTGAAACCTTATCTATTATTTTCTGTTATATCAGTTCAGCTAATAAAGGTAAGACCTTTGCCTACAAATCTCTCAGTTCTCTCTAATATTCTTAGACTATCGCAGATATAACTCTATACTTCATGTCTTTTCAATTAATATACTCTTCCCATTTCAAATAAAACTTAAATACATAATAGAGAATAAGCTACTCTTGTTGTGCTAATAGAGCACCTGCTGAGCTTGTTAACAATTTGGTATAAATTGAATTGCAGAAAAGTTATGTCAGCTTTAACTTTCTGATGTTAATTGGGAGGTGTCTTTCATATTTAGTGATGGCAACTCATACCATTAAAGCAATGAGAAGAGGTGCAGTGCATTAGATACCTCAGAGTCCTTTGCTTTAGCAGGTAGAAAGCTGAGATTGATGAGCAAAGTGTGTTATGTAAAAGCCAGGTATTTCCATTAATGGGTTTACACCACCATGGATTTTTGAGTTTGGGAGTCACTTTTCTTGTAAATATTCATCTGGCTTTAAATGTAGTCAGACATATTCTGCTTCTCTGATTTCCTAATCTGCATCCAGTCATAAGAACTGCAGCAAAACCTGGCTCTAAATAGAGATATTTAAGAAATCATTGAATCTCTACCCCTGCTTAAAAAACTTTACTATATCTTAAGATGCTTGTTTCTGCAGTGAGGGGACAGGGTTGTACAAGGCTGAACTCCCAGGTTCTCTCAATCACATCTATCTCCTTGTACATCAGATTATTTCTGCCAAGCTGGTTATATTTTTTTCCAAGCAAACCCTAACTATCAGGGAGGTCTAACACACTGTTCCTTTACCATCAGCTTTGTTTTCAAACATACAATGGTTTGGCATGACTCCAGTCACCACCAGGTGATTTTTGGCCCTTGCCCTTTTTATTATCTGGTATCTCTTAGGGAACCACAGATGAAACCAATAGAAAAGGAGAGAAAAAGAATAAGCAGGAAAAAAGAAAGAGCTTCTCCTTTGCTTTCCTGGTAACGTGACATCTTGCCCTCTTGCATTATATATTTTTGTCCAGCTGATGCTTTGTCCTAGTGGAATCGTGGTTCTAGTATTAGCTCCAAATGGTAGGCAGGCATTTTCATTAAAAACAATTACTATTTCCAAACAGGAGCTGGTTCCTCAGTTCCAGCCATTCTTGCTGTAAAATGTTCAGCTGAGAGGAGCAGATTGTTCCTGCTGAAAATGAATGGAATCTGGCAGGAAAACCTCATGTTTTTCCAATCCTAGTTTTTTACAAAGAAAACACTGGGATCTTGTTGAAAAATTACAATTGTTTTGGTGGGCACATTATTTTTCTCAGTTGAACTGTTTCCAGCTACAGGAGACAAGTTTTGTGCATACATATGTGTGTGTGTGAATATATATGTATATATCTACACATACGCACAAGTTTTCTGATATAATTACTATGCAGAAAATTATTAATAAGTCAAGGAAAAGTAAACACATTTTTGTTATTAAAAAGCATTTATGCAAATTGATTTTTTTAAACAGCTTCCACATTATGAACCTTCAAAAGAAAGTCAATGAGTAAAATACTATATCATAATAACAGCTAGCCTCACTTTTAATACTGGGAGAAGAAAGAGGCCAAGGTGACTGAACTGTTTATTCCTTGGTTGTTCTCACTAACTTAAAAACATTGTCAGACTGAATTATTCTGATAAAAATATCAAAGGAGAGAAAACAGAAGACACTATTACATTCATGAAAGCTATAAGCCACAGAGGTCCCCATATTGATCACTCGGATGGATGCTGTCATTTGGTAATAAGTGATTTTGTTCAGCTCAAACAGAACTAGAGAATAGGTCAGGCTGACCTTGCGTCCATATTGGGGTGGAAACACCTCCTTCTACTAGTTGTTTTTTTCCCTTCCATATGAAGGATTCACCCCAGAGCCAGCAGACAGTGAGTGACATGGGATGCTGGTGTGTTTTTTGCCTGCTGCACCCTGAGAGTTTAAGGGTACTCCCCAAGGCAAAGTTCAGACCCCATATTAGCAACAATGCATTACAACCTTCAAATCCACCTCTTCTGTCAGGTCCTGACCCTTTGTGCCAACAAATGGGCTGCATCCAGACTCTTTAACTATGGCATCTCCATCCACAACCTTCAAGATGATCAAACTGCCTTGACCTGCACCTGACAATCAAACTCAAAATGGGGCAGGAAAGGGACAGCAATAAAACTTTCTCTACCAAAAATGTGCAGCAACCTAGAACGGTAGCATAGACCAGGCCAAAAGCTGATCACTTCAAGGATATGGTGCCCAGCCCTCTGATGCACTTCACTCACAGCTACACAAATGTAACAAGTAATACAAAACCCTTTTGAATTTCCTGAGGCTGAGAAGTTGAGTCCCCAGTGAAGCCAACTGCAAGTCACTGATTTTCACTGGTCTTTTGGGTCACCTTTTGACCCAACATCAGTAAGTGACAAAGGAAATTATAATGGAAAGGATGGCAAATATTACAGCAACTGTTCATTTTAAGAGTGACCACCTGATAGAAAAAGGAAAAATGAGAAGCATTTCCCTTTTCTGTCATCACCCAGCTAATAGAATTTCTTGTCTCCCTTTCAGTTGTTCTTGCCCAGAATTTCATCATTATAATAATAAAATTAGGTACATTTACAGCCAAAAAGAACCTCAAGAGATCTGCTGGCCCAGCTCCTTGCAGCCAGGCAGGATCAGCTACACCTAGACCTCCTCTGATGGATAGCTATTCAACTTGGACTTAAAAACCTTCATAGAAGAGTCCAAAACATCCCTTGCGAGTTTGCCATTTCAATTGTTTGTCCTGGAAATTAGCCTGCAGATCTACCCGCTCAGCACAAAAGCTACAACAAAACAAAGCGTAGCATCACTTCTGCCCTTTCTGCCGTCTTCTGGCCTCAGCACACAGCTCTGCCTACGCCCTAAAACCTCCCTGGGTGCACAGGGGTCAGCAGCTTCACACTGTAGGGCTGTGGCCCACTTACCGCTCTCCCTACCCTGAGATCCCAGCTGCCTTGCATTGCACAAGGGCCGCAGTTTCATTGCTCAAATAGGGTACAGGACTTCACAGGCAGAATTTGAATGGCACAAAGTACTTCGAACAAGTTCACCCTTCTTCTCGTTTCTTAACATAATTTAAAATCAGACACTAAATAAGGTGTCAGCAGGCTTCCCACAAGGATCCAGCTGTTAAGTCTTTATTGTTGTGTTTGCTTTGAAGTCGAGAGGAAAAAAATTCTTGTTTGCCAACTTATAATTCAAAAAACGCCAGAAGAACCTTCTTGCAAACAAACAAGATGCAAAAGATATGCTGGCACCAAAGTGACGCAGTCTGTGAATTATGGAGTTATGAAATCATTTTTGAAAGTAAATTGTATGATACATAAATGTTCATAAAATTTTTTCTGTAAATAAGATTAGATTTCTTCCACAGACAGGGAGACACAGATCAGAGGTACCAAATGCTGTTTATGGGCAGCAGTCAAGGACTGTTCACTTTGTACATAGGTATGCAGCACACAACAAAAGAGGACATTCTAGTGTTGAAGAACTATATAATAAAAATGAGGGTAAAACTTTTGTTTTTGTAAAACACAGCTGAACCCAAAGTCCTGCAACTCATACTACATAACAAAACTACTTCTGTTACTTGCAAATCAAGAAGCCTGCCTTTGTCAGCCATTTGCACATGCAAGAGATCCAGAGCGTGTATTGCTCAAATGAGTCAGTCATTTTCTTGAGAAATAAATTAAAGTTCTGATGGCTGTTGAAGAAATCCTTTTGTGTTGTTCCAGCAACTTCTTTATATTTTCTATTTGCTTTGGTTTTGTCTGATTTATACTGTTCTCCAATTATTTAGCCCAGCAGCATCCATTTTACAGAAAAATAAATATGGCAGGGGCACTAAAATGGCAGACATCAGATACCAACCCATCAGTTCAGTTACATGCACCAGAGCATCCACCAGCACCTGAACGCATACCTGAACCCAGCTATGCCCACTAGGGCCTTGCACTTACATGTGGAAAACACCTCATTGTAAGTGCTGTTTCTGTTTTCATGGTCTGTACGTAACCACACACACACATTTTTCTGTGAGCACCTCATAGGCCTGAGGATGGCTCTTCAATGTAAATGCCAAAAGCCATATTGCAGGTTGCTATTTGAAATGCTCTTTTGGAGCACTACCAAAACCAAGCAGAAAACAAAAGCTACGTTAAGGCAGAAAGAGCCTGATGTGGTTGTTGCAACACAGCTGTTGTGAGGTACCTCCCACCATCTGAAGGTGTGCTGAGCCCGCAGCGCAAGAACATATCACTGGTTGACCAACCGCCCCACCAGCAGACCTCACAGTAACAGCCTGAGAGCCTCAGCCTGTGGCAGCAACTCTGTGGGAACATCAGGACCAGCAGAGAAGGAACACAAGGAAAAGCTTTTCCAACATTAAAGACCCAGACATTGAAGTTCTTCACTTAGCCTTATGAATAAGTTTTTGTCTAGGCAAGCTGTCAAATCCCATGTAGCCCTCTAGTCTTGTAATGTTCTTCCTGAGAGTAATTAGACCATTGTACCTCCATGTGCACACAGCTCTGGTAGGTAATGCCCTTCAGCCATATCAAGCACGCGAAGGAGACATGAGGCGGTGGCACTCTTGTGATAACGTAAACTATGGGCACATGTCCTTTTCCTGAACCAGAGTTTAACACTCACAGCCAACTCTGCACCTCATGGTTTTTGTTTAATCTTGATCTGTGGGCTGTGCAGCATGTGTGAGCACTCCCTAATTCACTCCAGGTCAAATATCCCAGCTGAAACCACAATTTCCAGTTGTATAAACTAACCTGGTTAATTTTCCCTTAAAAAATTTAAAGAGTCAGGAAGCAGTAACCTCTGAGAAGGAGGGCAGTAATTTCTTCTATTGGCACATCTGGACTCAGAGGGCGATAAACCCTCTTTGGCCATAAAGGTGAAATATCTGCGTCCATAAAAGTGAAAGATCTGCAAATCTGTGGAGCTTTTCCATTCCCTGAGTGGAAGTTTGAGTTGTTTTCCTGCAAGGTATCTCCAACTCTAAGCTCGAATGGAAATCAGACATCACCAGTCCTGACCCCATTGAAGTCAAAGGCAGTTTTGTCATTGACTTTAACGAAACCAGGATTCACCCTAGGGTAAGGGGCATTGTGTTTTTCAGCAGCCACCCATGTGGAAATTTTGCTTAGATGACTGACTGCCTGGAAGGTAGCAGTGCTAGGCCACAAAATACCAGAAATGTTTGTGTTAACCCACATACTCCAGCATTTGAAACTGCAGATATCAGAGTACACTCTTGTCCCCTAGAAAGAGTATGTTCCTGTACCCTTGGCTTCTTTACTCCACCTGAAGCTGGTTATGCACCTGATGTACCTAACCTGTTGTTCAGCTGTGCTACTGGGTCTGACTGTTTATCAGGAAACATCAGAGAGTTTTTGTGTTCTCACATTGTAAATAATGTGACAGACCTTGAAAATATAATATGTCTTTTTATAGCTACTGTATGCATTGTGAATGAAAACAACTCCTGAAAATAGAGTTGAAAATAGGCTATTACATTCATGCTTCATGTTCACTCAAATTCTGATAAAAAATCCACTTATAGTGTATGTTCAGAGCATAAGGAAATGGATAAAATGTAGGAAGCAAAAAAGAATCCAAAAGCATGCCTAGGAAATTCCTAAACTAATTTCAGGAATTCATCTGGTACTCCAGGCTCCAGGCTGAATACTTTTCTGAGCTCGAAAGAACCTACATACATATGCAAAGGTATTTCAAAAATGCATCTCTGAGCTATGAGTCTGAACCAAAGTTCTTGTTATTACAGAAATGCAACAAAACTCCTTGGCAAGATTGCTTGCGCACTGGCTTTTCAGTATAAGGAGTCCCACACTTGGTAACAGATGCATATAAATTTGTACATATGCAGATTTGGTTTGGTATTAAAGCTGCCATGAAAATGCATACTGTGTAAAGTTAAAAACCACATTGCAGTACAATAAACCTTGTGCTTAGCCAAGCTGTTTTCACCTGCTCTAATAAGAGAGGGCCTCACAAAAATAAAAAATAAAAATCAGAGATGGAAGCAAAGCATCAGAAAATGCAGAAGGGTTGTAAAAAAGGAGGAAAGAGAGAGATCCAAATTTCAGGCTTTGCATCTTGGGCTTCTTTCCAGTTCAGAAGCTTCCACAAAGTGGGTTGCTACTTTCAGTTTCTTCAGTCTAGAAATTAAAGCAGGAGAAAGAGTGCCTCACAAAATTTTCACCATTTCCCGCTTCTCCCATCTGCAATGTGCTCCTTCAGAGCACTTCTGTGCTTCCACTTTTGGGCCAAGCCACAACAAGGTAGTTCAGCCATCTAAAAAATTACATCTATTGTAGCAGCTAGAGGTAAGCAGCCCTCTCCACATAAGATGTAGTAGATGCTAAATATTATGGTTCTGAAGTGAGTCAAAAAGGAGTTTGGGGATAGAAAATGAGTCAACCTTCTTTGCTGCATCTGCCTGAAGGCACTGATCTGAAGGGCAGAATTTATGGCTGCGACTGCCCCTGTGCAGTTTGTGCAAAAACGGAGAGAAACTTTCCACGGCTACACACAGGCCAGTCACGGTCTTGCCCAGTGGAGCTATCATTGGCACCAACTATACCAGCACTTTGCGCTTCTCTAGCATCATCCATCAATGGGTCTCAGAGAGCATTAGAGTTCCCAGAGGATGAAGGGATGGAGAATGACTCAATGCCTTTTCAAATGGCAAAGTGTTATTTTCATTTTACAGATGTGAGGCTGAGGCTAAAGGAACCTGAGTGACTTTGGCCCACACAACAGGGCCAGAAGTAACGTCAAATTTCCTGAACACCATTCCTAAAGCACAGGAAGGGCCACTTGGCTCCTTCACTTTCCTCACTCCCACAAAGAATTTTTCCATCACTACACAAATCAGGGAAGATACTCTCATACATCCCTATCTCCACTTACAAACTGCCTCTCTTCGAGGTATATTTTATTTCCATCCCCCCTTTAGCTGCCAAAGAGCTTTCTACCTCAGTACTAGCACCTTACAGAGCAACCACAAAATCCTGCAGTACAGCAGAGCAGAGGTTATATGGCCAAGACAACTGCTATTTTCATCAATTCTTCAGCAAACCAGCTGATCGTAAAAGCTATTCTTGACTAGCCTGCCTTTGTAACACCAGTCGCTAGGAGAACACAGCACGTACTATTGGCTGTGGCCCTCACTAAAAATACACTGCATTCTTGCACAACAACAAAAGCTCCCACTAGGGCCAATGGACAGCAGACTAAAAACAGTAACCAAAGGCTTTAAATTGCACAAATTACAAAGGTAGAAGAACTGAAAGCAGCATGCCACTAAAAGCCATCTGCCATCTTGGCCCGCCCATGTGTCCCTTCTCCCCAGCAGTGTTTTATATTAGTAATGATGTCTCTGTATTATGTATGACAGAGTCTCTGCTGCTTTGAGCAAGCAATAATATAGATGCTCCTTCAGTCTGGTGCTTTGCATATACACACTAGCTGGGGGAGCAGAAGATCTGTCTTCTAGTCTCTCTCTCTGGATATAGTTCAGTTGGAAGACAATATTCACATGCATATATTCTCCAAATCACATCTACATGCTGTATTATCAGGACTCCCGTGCACATTAATAATACACAAAAATACACGAAAATAAGCATGGATTCAGCCATGATGTGAATTAGATGAGATAAGAATGGACAACATAGAAATACAGGAAGAAAATCAGCAAATGGTTAGTCTGATTATGGGCCTGTTTCCATAATAGAAAAAATGTTTTGGGTTTTTTTTTAACGTTATTTTTATTAGTAGAGTAATCTCACTGTCACTAAAGCTGTCACTTACAAGGATCATTGAAGTGAAGTCTCAGAACTGAGTTTTGAAGGGAGAGGAAGATGAAGTCAGCCATTGGGATAGCCTGAAAGAAGCTGCAGAGATGGATGTGGAGACAAGGCTGGGGCACAGCAGTTCTGCACAGAGAAATACCTGAGATAGCTCTCAGTGATCAAGCATAGGTACAAGAAACAGTCTTCCCAGGTTAATACTCCCTGTGAAGAAAAAAAGAGAAAGAGAGAATTTGTTAGCCCAGGAAAGGCAACATACTGATCTGCAAAAACTGCTTCGCTGCCTGAGCTAAAAGGTTAACTCAGGTGTCTTCATGCAGCCCTTCAAATAACACCCAAGCCAACAGCCTGTACTGAGAAAAGAGAACAACCAGGGACCAGAGAAAAAACAGAGCAAAAGGTGAGAACAACACATGTGAATAGGCAGACCGTGTTATGAATCAGAGAAAAGAGAAGGTTCAAGTGAAATGACTACTTTTGCAGCTAACTTCAGAAACAACTGGAGGGAAATGAAGTGGGTTATTGGAAAGTCAGGGGAAAAGTTTATTTGTTAATTATACAAGTTCATTTATTCAGAGCATTTTGCAAAACATTCTGCATAACCCACTTTCGGCTGACGCACTTTGAAAGTATGCGAATACAAAACAGTTTAGCTAGGGTTCAGTGGGTGTTCTCACAATTTACAGTGCTTGCAGCACTCCATTACCACATGACTACAGACGTTAGTTAGTTGACCTCCAACTATCTGCTCATAGAAATCTCCCCCTGCTCCAGTTACTTCCTCAGGTTTCCCAGGGGCACTTGCAGAGACCCTGACAGGCATCTAAGTTAACTGGGAGGTTGTGTAAAAGGGACATCCCATCACCACAGTTCAGCCTTCCTCAGGAGACAGATTGAAGGCACAGTATATAAGAGGAGATACCCAGCGTGAAGGCAGGGAGGATAGAAGAGGTGCATAGTACACAGAAGAGGTGAAAAGATATAAAAGCAAAGGAAGGAGGAGACAAGGAAACCATGCAGAGAGAAAGATGGAGGGAGAGGAACTAGCAGAGAAGGAAAACAGAAAACCAAAGCCTGACAGGTAAGTCAGATGTAACTGTGGATAACAAGCAGGTTAGGGAAGAACAAAGTCTGCAAATAACAGGAGGAAGAGATGGCCCCGTGGAATAGTTGAGCCCATGAGGAACAGGAGAGTAGAATGAGCTGTCCAGGTTCAGAAAGACAACAGCAAAGGATATGTAGTAAACGTTTTTTTCTTTCTCCCTGTTAGAGCAGCCAGATGATAGCACACGAGGATTGTTCCACAGGTGAGTTGGGGATCCCACGCCAGCACGGGATGTTATATATTAGCAGATGTTCTGATTTTCAGAGGTCCTGAGCTCCCAATCGTAAGTCTCACAGCTATCAAAGGCAGCTGCTTTCCCCTGAAAAGCTGTCCTGCAAGACTGCATCTGAAAGTTATTTTGCTGGGCTTTTACTCATGCTTTGGATGCATCAGGTCTCAGCTCGGAGGACTGCTGGACAAGAACAGGTATTTGGCTAGCACACAGTATGGGAATAAGGAGAGGTGAACCTGTTCTTGGAGGTAATATGTTTCAGGTATTCTCCCAGGCAAGCTGCTCAACTGTGTGGTGCTTCATACATGTGAGATGAGAACATCTGATTCCATAATTCCCAGGAATATTGGCCTGGCTGTATAAAGTGCAATGAGATCCTCAGAAGCAAGGACTAATTTTAAGTCCAGAGAGTTGACATTTACTTGATTTTTCCCAATCTGCTGTTTCTTAGAACTCCAAATCTAAAGGGATGGGATGGTGCAGGCAACTGGCGATATCATTGTCATAATAGCGACATCATGGCACAGACAGCCCAAGCTCATAAGGCAGTAGGAAGCACACGAGTTGGTATATAAAAAAGGACTGGCAGCACAATGCAGTGTGCGGATGCCAGATTCATTGCTCACTGAAAGCTGCATTTTCAAATCCAGCATTTGCCTCATGTCTGAGTTTAAGCTGACTGTTATAGGGGAAAAAAAAACCCACTAAAAAATAATTCTAAGCCCGAGACTTTGCGTCGCTCTTGATTCTTGTAGCACAAGGAGGAAAGCAGGGTTTCTGCACTGAAATACCATTGAAGTGTTTGTCTGAACTGAGCTTTCTCTTGGCATTCTGGCTGCTCCTGCCTTTGTAAAAACTATCAGGCAAGGGTTTGTTTCTTTGTGAGAGATTTAACAAAGCTGCAGACATCCATTTTAGCCAAAGTGATTTCATCTGTTTTTCCTCCAAGGCTGCCCAGCTGAAGAGTTATCATCAGAATTTTTCTCATCGCAATTGCTAATGTCACTGGTTGGTACCAACCTACTATTCACTCTTCCAGCCCTTCCCCAGACTTGCAATCATCAAACAGTTTAGACGTTGATCAGAAAAAAATAGTATAACTAAAAACTAGTAGAGAAAATAAAAACTCAAGCTACTCTTCAGGGATCTGAACGCATTCTGCTTCACACTGAAGGTATTTCAGAGAGAACCTACAGGCTATGTCCCGACTTCTGGGGATGCTGAGATTCAGACTCATGGTCTGGCCTCATTTTTAGCCAGCTTAGCACAACTAGAGGACAGAAGAAGAATTGCCTAAGGATCCAATTACAGGACTGAGAGCCAGGAAACCATGAACATCAACATTATCACCGTAATCTTCCTTGTAAATCACTTAATTTCAATGCCTCCTCATTTCTCTGTCTGCATGAAGACAGACAGACTTGCCTACTCTTAACTAAGTCTCAGAGTTGCTGGCAGAGGAATCCTTAGGCCAAAGTGCCAATTTGATTCTTGAGCACTTGTCAGGAGTTCAGTCTGTAAAGTACTGAGATTAGAAAGAGGAATTTCAGGCAAAAGGGGACCTGTTCTCAGGCTCTGAAGATGTCTCAGAGCAGGGAAGTCCTTCTCTTACCAGCTTGAGATTTATGTTCTTATATGTATCACTGAACCAAAGCTGGAAGGATTTCCTTTCTGCCATTTGGGCACGCAAAAAAAGTTTCATGGAAAATCCTTCACTCAACCATCAAAACATTTTTTTGGCACTGAGAAACATAGGAAATGGTTAGTGAAAAAGTCCTAAGAAACAGAAATATTTCATTTCTTTATGTAGGGCTTTATTTCTGACCAAACTAAATGAGGCTCAATATTGGATAATACACTCTTATTCTTTAACTCTCATGGGGTATTAGAAAGAGTTAATGCATGGGCTGTGACATTACAGGCTGTGCAAGCTTAATTTGACATATTTACAGAATAAAACAAAAACAAAGAAAAAAAAAAAAGGAAAACTTGTCAACCACCGTCCATTTTTATCTAGTCAAAGACTGGCCTGAGAGATGTGAACTTTACCTGATGTACTCAGTGCAGAATGTCTGAACTAGTAATCAAATAAGTAAAAAGTAGCAGGAATCTATAGAAATTCATAATAACATAAAATTGTTTGGCAAGATTCATTGCTTTTTTAAGGATATGTTACAAAGTGACTTTGCTTGATGTAAGGTACAGTTATAAGCAGATATTTGAGCAATATAAAAACATGGATTGTCAATCCACCAGCATCAGAGACATCATGATTTACTTAAATCCGTTGCACTGCCAAAAGATGTGTCTTCAAATTCAGAATGATTAGGTGCTGTCCATACGCAAGAGGAGCAGCCAGCTGCATTTTCATTAAGATCCCTAAATGAAGCGGGAAGATCAAGATGATGATGCTGGAAATTGTGTACAGCTGATTTAAATCCTAGTAGCATTTGCTTAGGAATGAAAATAACTGTAGAAGCCAATTTGAAACTAATGGAGAGTTTGTTTCAAAAATTTACTTTTCATCATGTAATGTTAAATTTGCAAAGATATAGTCCAAGTGTGAAAAACTAGTGGGGTGTAAAAATACCCCTTGCACATTTGAAGAGAGATCCATTTTACATCAATGCAATGTAAACAAACATAACAGCGCAGATCTCTTGCTTATCTAAATGAGCTGTATTCCAAACCACAGAGAGGTAGTTAATAATTCTGTAAAGACAGCCTAGAGAAGCAACAGAATTAAACTCCAAAACAAGATATACTCATGACTTATTGGAGAAATGTTTGCTGAAAAAAAGACTGGTTTCTCCAGCAGCTTTGGAAAAAGACACAGGCATTAAAATAAAAAGCAATATTCAATGTGATGAAAAACGTAAGCAAAAAGCAAGAGATTATGTTCTAGCCCCAGATGAAGTGTTTAGATAAAAGACAAAATAGCACTTTGTGATACACGTAATCGCTCCTGAAAAGCACAAGCAGAATCTGAGGTTATGAAATCCCTCCAGAAATATGGAAAGGCTAACAGGAGACATTGCTGAGCATAATAAACTATTTGCAGTAATCACTACTCTTAAAGCATAGATGTCCAGAAAGAGTCCAAAACGTTCCCAATTTATTGGGAATAACACCCCTTGTTTTCTAGGCCTTCAGAGGACTCCCCAGTAGCTGCTACCTCAGCCAAACTCATATAAAATGATTAAAGAAAGTAAAAAATGATTAAACTGAAAATAAAAGGTGAGTTGAAGAGGCTTTAGAACAAATCTATAAATGAATAGCAACCAGTCACTGGGATTAGAAAGTACATATCCAAGAGCTCTAAAACAAAGACAGTACTGAGTTATTGATGGAGGCCTGTAACCAAGTCCTCAATTCTGCTTTAGTATCTTGAGAAGGAAAAGGTGAAAAATGTGAAAACATTTGGGTTTTTCCTAACAGCTCCATAGAACACTGAGGGAATGATGGAAACCTGACCTCTGCAGCGGGTAAATTACTAGAAACCAAAATAAAGAATAAAATTAGTATACACATATAAATATGATATGCTGGGGAAGGATCCAACAGTTTGTACAAAAGAAGTCATGTGTCACAAATTCATTAAAGTATTCAATGAGCATATGCCTGTGACGCTACCTGGTCAATACAATGTGAACATCTCTGCTTGCATTCCCAGAATAAGAAGAAATTACTAGCAGGAAACAAACTGTACAATTAGTTTTCCCAATGGAAAAAGGTTTCAAATATGTTGTTCACTGTATTCATAAACAACCTGAGAAAGCAGTACAAGTGAGGTGACAAAGTTTGCTGATGATATGACATTGCTCAGAACAGTGAAAACTGAAGCTAATTGTAAAGAGCTGCAGAAGGATGTCGTGAACTAAGATGAAACTCAGCGGTGGTGAATGCCAACTAATGCATGTGGGGAAAAATAACACTAGCTATAGGTACACGATGATCAGCACTGCTCAGGAGAGAAATCTTGGAGTCACTTTGAATAATTAGAAAAGGTCACCTCAGTGTTCAGCTGCTGTCAGAAATGCCCAGAGGGGCTTTTAGGAACTGCTAGGAAAGAAGATGAGAGAAAAACAGAATGAAAAAAAAAATTATCATCTTGCAGGATAAATCCACAGTGTACCTGCATCTTGAATACTCTTAGTCTCTACCTTCAGAGCACAGAATGCATAGAAATGCTATAAAGAGGGGTGGAAAAGCTGACCATAGGCACAGAAGAGCTTTTTTGCAGTAAGGAACAAGACTGTAACTCGTCAGACTGGAAAAAAGACATCGAAAGAGGGATGTGATAGCATTTACAGAAGAATGAATGGTATTAAGAATGTGAACAGGGAATGTTTATGTTAATACACAGAGTTGGAGGCACTCAATGAAATTATCAGGTAGAAAAATTAAACTGAACAAAAGGAAATTCTTCTTCATGCAACACAATTAAATTGTGGTATTTGCTGTCACAAGATGTTGTGAAATCCAGAAATACAAAAGGGTTCAAAAAGGGATTAGACAAATTAACAGAGGAATAAGTCTCTCAGGGACTATTAAATACAATGCAGCCAGCAGTTCAGAAAGTTTCTAAAGTCCTGATTGCTGAAAGATTGGAGAATCTTTGGGTCCCTCTTTCAGATTTCAGAAGGTGACGCTGTTCTTGCTTTATATTATGGTTGCTCCTCGAAGGTCACAAGTAGATGCGGGGTATCTATTATGCTAAGCATGTACTCACATAACAAAGAGACATTCTCTGCCCTCAAAAATATATGCTCTGCGTGCTAATTACTGGGACCAAAGCTCTAAAAGTCAGAATACTCAGCTCCAATTTGCTGCTGAATCTGAAAAAGCACAACTCCGGATTTACATACACTTTGTAACCCAAATTTCTGCATTGACACAGAGGGAATTACAATGGCTGAACACAAACTTCAAATTAGTTGAAAGGTTAAAATGAGCAGAGACTAAAAAGGGAAGGGGCTTATATTTTGACAACATTTTTTAAGGTCTGCCTTTAAAATATAAATAAAGCACTACTCATTGGAAACTTCCCATGCCTACTAAGACAGTCTAACATCAGCAGCCTTAACTCTAAATGGCAACTTTAGTTATAATATTCTAAACGTTCACCTGTATGGGCCAGAGACAAGTTAAACAATATTGTTGTATTACATAGGCTAATAATTTTCAGTGTGGTTGCTTGTACTAGGTAATCAGAAAGAGTGGGACTGGATAAAGGATAGCAAGATCTTGCAGAGGGGATGACTCCCAAGAGTGTCATGAAGACGCATTTAGCTTGGACTTATTTTAAGAAATAAGAGAAAAGATTGACCCATGGGAATGCTTCACACCACAATAAAATCTGAAGCAGCAAATTTGTAGTTCAACAGTGTGAATGAAGGAATTGGCTCAGGTCAGGACTTGTTGATGCTGAGTGACCTGTTTTTTAGTACATAGTGCACAAAGTGGACTGAACTGTGGTAATACCACAGTAAAGACACTATGAAATGCCTTCTATGCTACTTCTGTTATGCATACGAAAACCATGCAGACCCAACAGCTATCACTTCGGAGAGCGGGATCTGAGCTGAGCAGCTTCCAGCAGTGACACTTCCACCCACCATCAGCTAACACTGGACAGGCTTCATTGAGCATAGGGATTTTCTCTCAATGACTACACCTGAGTGAAGGCAGTGCTGCTAAGGATAGAAGCAAGCACTCTTTTCCCAGAGAGATATTGGAGCCAAGCTTGAGTGTACCCCTAGGTTGTAGGACCCCAGGCGCTTGCTGACACAGGGCTGCAGGCATGATTTGACGTGAGGAGAATGGGGAAGCAGCCTGGTATTGGGAATTTTCTTACTGGAAGCTTGCCACAGGAGGTAGGGCACTCGCAGAAGTTAAAGTTAACATAAGTGCCTGTTTCAGTCATCATTCACAGGTACAGTTGTTGCACGTCCAGAGGGATGCTCTGTTCCCTTCTCCCAGGGAGGATTTTCTGGCTTTGTAGCCAGGAGTAAGACCATCAGCATGTTGCAGAGAGACCATAGGTGATGCATGGAGAAATAAGCAACTTACTTAGGAACTGATCTGAAAGGAATCTAAACAGTGTAAACTACCTAGCGACAGATGGGGACGTAAAAGAAGGAGATTCCTGCTTTATGTCACATCTACTGTCACCTCTTGTTCTCCCCTATTAATCATTTCCCATGCACATCATCCTCTTACTTCCTTGCTCGGTATATGATATCACTTCTCCCTTACTGACAGGTAAACACCACCTTATATTCCCCAGGGTGGATTCCAACTAATGACCTGGAGAACAAGGTTTCTAAGCCTGTTAAAAATGCCCCAAGCTACTTTGCCCTTCCTCTATTTAATTTGTCTGCACTGCAGGGCAATACTTGTTCTATTCCCAAACACGGAAATCATTAAAGGCAACAAACAAATAAATCATGATAGAAGACAAAGGAGAAATCAAAATCTTTCTTCAGTCTCAGGACCATTTCCATTTTCAAGAGAAACTTGAGGTCACGTGGGGAAATGCGAGAAATTGCATCTGATACAGAGCATGAGCAATGAGCAGGAGAACTTTTATTGCCAGGCTGCCCTTCATCCCCTGTCAGCACAGACTGTCTCATAAGCAAAAAAATCAATTTCCCTTCCACTGATGTGCCGTCACTTCTGGGGTGGACCACATACAGGCCTCCCAGTTGCCTGCAACAGCACTAGAGAATGATTTTGGTACAAAATGTGGGGAGCAGCCATTAAGGTCAGATTGCAATTATTCTATATTGACTTGACCTGAAACATACCTGACATCTGTCAAAGATGCCACAGGGTCTGTAATAACCACCAACAGCACCTTGAGTCTTACCAAAAGAAAAGTCCAAGGTATGCTGTGAGAAGGGAAACCAAAGAAGATTAATTTCTTCCATGGGGGGAAGCTGTGTCCTGCAGTCCTGCATTATGTCCCACTCCATGATTCAGCTGGCACCCCTACCAACCTCTGTAGCTGCACCACAGCTCCCTCTTTCACTCTGCTTCCTCGTTTACCTCAGATCCCACATACCAAAGACCCCTTTTCCAACTCTCTCAAATATGGGTGAATGAGAAGTACCTCTTTCTTGTGCATAAACAAACCATTTCAAAAATATTAATACAGGACCAATCTAGGAATATTCACAATGTAGACTTGAAGTATGGGTATAGGTGTTATCATGCATTTTTCAATAGCTTCATCTGGATAATCATTGCAAGCACCTGAAGGTTTTGGTTGGCAATTTCAGAGTTGTGTGTTAGCATTTTGGAAGCGTACAGCCAAATCACAGACACATCACAGCACAGAACAGGCTTCAGAGTCCCAGCTGCAGCAGGAGAGCAACTAAAGATGGATGAGAGAATATTTCTTACTGCACACAGGGATGGAGTTCCCAAGGGAGCTGCCATAAATATTTCCTCCATAAGATTTTGACCCTTGTATTTTTGCACCCTTCAGGGTCAGCATCCCCACAAAATACATTGAAAAAAAAAGACATTTTGGCAAAGAAAACATAAGGAATTCAGATTTAGACTGTTTCAAAACCCCATTTCATATCAGGATAGGTCTCCTCTCATTAGGGAAAAAAC
Organism: Theristicus caerulescens; assembly: GCA_020745775.1. Classification (NCBI taxonomy): domain Eukaryota; kingdom Metazoa; phylum Chordata; class Aves; order Pelecaniformes; family Threskiornithidae; genus Theristicus; species Theristicus caerulescens. The sequence goes on along the minus strand of CM036561.1, from coordinate 103,174,550 downwards.
CCATTTTACAGAGAAAAGCTCACAAGCCATGCCAGTGCATGTGGTAGAGAAAAAGAAAGAGGCCTATTTTCAAGTTCAAAACATCATACAAAAGCAAGCTCATGTTTCCAGCAGTTTTGTTGGGGCTGGGTTACATTCAGTTCCAACATTGCTATACAAGGTATATTAGACATTAAAATGATACCTCACTTGATCTTACTCAATAGAAAAGGCAAACCACATAAAACTGGGGAGGCTGCATCGCTGTCTAGCACCTTAGTTATCTGGTTTACAAACAGCAAACTCTTTAGCCCTATTATTGTTTCTCTCATTTGCCACATTCTAGCTCCAAAAGGCACTCTAGTTCTCTAAATTGTTAGCAGCTTTTATAGCCAAAGATAAGTATCCATCACTTTTAATTTTCATCATTGCATCTGTTTTGTCATTTAGCTGCAGCAGGTTGTATTACAATGATTAATGAGGAAATGGATACAAACATTTTTATTTCAAATAGCGGCTCTCGGACAAGATCTGGAAAACAGAACCAAGCCATATGATTGTAAAAAAAAAAAAAAATACACACACATACACAAACCTAAACAAGTGGGTATTGTGCCACTATCTATGAACACCCTAGAAATACAAATATCTCTAGCAAGGAAGAAAAAGGTACATTTTTTACATTTGCCTCTGTGATGGTTTGTTTGGGTTTTTTTTTGTTGGGGGGGGGAGGTGTTTTGTTTTGTTTTACAATTCATTTGGCCCTTTTTATTTCACATAAATGTCCAGCTCAAGTGTGGCACATCAACAAATAGATTCATTTATCTTTCAGAGAAAAGCCAAACACTGCATTTCTATTCAGAAAAGGCAGCATATATAAAATGTACTGCTAATAACAGAGGCCTTTAGAATGAAAAATAATAATTTTTATTGCTCTCTCTAGGACATTTGCTGTAAACATGGTTCATCTGTAATTATATTTGAAAAGAAGTATTATTCAGTATTATAGTTACCTACAAACCTAGAAGCCCAAAAAAATATTTTACAGTTCCTGCTGGATGGGGAAAAGAGTGTGAGCGCTTTTTGCAGAAAGCAGAAAAGTCTTTCAGGTGAAACCCCTTTCAGAACAGTCCTTCAATTCAGAAGAATTAACTTCATTTCTTTAGTATTAGTATTACATTCACTTAGTTATAAGATTTTTCCAGGAAAACAAAAGAATTTATAAAAAAATAGTCACATGAAACAACTATTCGTCTAAGAAACAGAATGTGAAAAACACAGATGAAGACTATAATATTAGACTGAGATAAATAATCTAGCTGGAGACCTATTGGATTCTACACTTTCATGTCAATGAAGCATTTGGCCTACCGATGTATTTTTGCCTACTCTGGCAGGCAGGGCTCAGGCTCTGCAGGAGAATACAGCCGTGGATCTCTGCAGGAAGAGAAGACCTTTTTTTCCAAGTAAAATGTTCCCTAACTCTGCAAGGGAGGTTGGCAGTAGATCTCAAACTCTGGCCTGTCTTTTTAATACCCCTACAATAGCTCAGTTGGATTGAGACCAGCTGTTGGTGCATTACCATTTGTAAATGCTTAAAGCAACTACTCCTTGTTTTCTTGGCAACATGTACTGTGGAGGGGGAAAAAAAAAAAAAAAAAAAAAGCATTTTCATTCAGACATTAAGAATTGCTGGATGCTAGCTTTGGCTTACACAAGCTATTGTTTGCACAGCTCTCTTCAACAAGTTTTCACAAAAGAAAAAATCCTGTAGGGATAAATTGAGCCCCTAAAATTCTGATTTACACCATCCGCTCGGCCTTCATTGGAAACAAGATTCCATTTTAATCCAACCATTTCAGGTCACAGGTCTTTCTGGGTTTCAATTTCCGCAACACCCCCACAAAATCACCCAGCTTGTGTTAGGAATGACAATTATAACTTCCTTACTCACTGTTTAAGAATAACAGTAATTTTTTGCCTGCTAATATAAACATAAGAAAGAGATCTGAGCTTTCAGTACCATGTTCTAAAATCAGTTTCAGCATCGAAAGCTTGGGAAAAAAACAAAATTACATTAGGATTATACTTCAGCATTTGAGAAATATGAAGAGTCTCAAAATACCAGAAAGATCCTCGATTTGGTTGCCACAGTAAAAAGAGCCTAGTCATAGTAGAGAACATGCACCAGCATTTTTTATTATTACTATTCAGATGAAAACAGCTCCAGTGACCTTTCATTGCCTCATCCTTTCCAACCACCCCTACTAGAGCTTGGTGTACTGGAAGTGTCTAAGCACGAATGCTAGCATCTCGGTGGTTGCAGCTGCTAGTACAATAGGATTAATTTGCCATCTACCAACTCTAATGCCCTTCTGTTTCATCTTCTTTCCCCACCAGGGGCAGTGGTGACAGCATCTGTTCCACTGTTATTTTAGTGGCGCCTTTCGTGCTGTTATAGTTAAGGGTCTGTCAGCATTTCCATTACACACACACATGCACGCATGCACGCATTTCTTGAGGGAAGGGACAGTTCAAATCAACCTCCAGAAAAAAAAAAAAAAGAATGAACGCATTGAGGCTGAAAATGGTACAAGAGCCTTAGAAGAAAGCATTTATATATTTGATTTTATGGTATTATTTGAGAGAAAAAAATGGAGATATAAGAGGTTCCAAGTAACCTATTTTGCATTTATTAATGGAAAATAATCATGAAAGTTGATTTGGATTGTTCTGTGACCTTAGAGAAAGCAACCATGCCAAAAAGAAAACAGAGGGAAAAAAACCGAAACAGGTAATTGTTCCCTACCAAACACCTTCTTTTACTAATTTCTAGGTAACGAATTTAGATGATAGGATATTACTTTAAAAGTGTCCCAGACAAGATTTGATGAACAGGCCATTGATTGTGGGTGACCAACTCTGAATACATAACAGGAGCCCCAGATCTCTAAGTTGAGAGTGATAATGAGGAGAAGAACATGGTTTTCTGCAGGCAGTCAAGCATACCAAGAGGTAAAGAACATCTCCGCTACTAGAAGTGGTTTGGGAACCTACAGGTGGGTGCTCCCAGCCCCACTGATATGTAACGCTCGCTGCAGTCTGCAAGACACGGGCTCATCCTGCTGCGGCCTTGTGGGAGCTGTTGCCCACAAGCACATCTGATTCATGAGCATTGCTTTCTATCGTGGACAGAAAAAAAGCAAGTGCTGGGGCAATCAGAGAACAGGTCAGCTCATTTCAGCAATGAAAACCCTCTGGAAGATGACAGGTATCAGGTTAACCAACACAGGGCTGCTTCACAGACCCCACAGGTGTTTTCTCTCCTCAAGCTATGCCAGCCTTTCCACATGAAATTATTGTGCACATGCAGGTTTCCACCTATTCAAGTGAACTTTGAACTAGCATAACTCATCTGAGTTCTCAAAATAAACACCCTCTTGCCTGGTACACTTCACTACTGCAGAGAGGTATGACTTCTGCAACAGAAGGAAGGAATTACATTTTTCCAGAAATCTCTTCTTACAGAGAGAAATTCATAGACAATTTAGAGGGCCAGCATGGGCCTTTCCTAGCACCAGAGTACTCACTGTAGGATTGACATAATCTGTAATGCCAGATGTGAGCCTTCTATGAGTGAATTAAAATTTGCCTCCAGTCCTACCAACACACTACCATTTACAGCACTTTCTGTAAATCTCTTCAAAATTCGGAAATAATAATGATATATTTTTCTTCTTGAAAAATACACAAACAAGGAGATTCAGAGGTAATTGGGGATTTTCAAACTCACAGCATACCAGAGAAAAAAACAGTTAAACAATGAACTTGACGGCAAGGCTCCGAAGCCATGCAAATTTCTTTAGTCACATTGATGGTAAGTACAGTCCAGTCACTGTGATGGGAAACAGATTAATAACATGCTGTTTCTTTTTCAAGTTACATTATCAAATACCTAGGTGTCCTTTGTCACATCACTTAACTGCTCTGCATTTCAGCATCCTCATCTGTGAAATGGAATAGGTAATTAAACACTCATGAATGCTTTGGGACTCTTTGGTGGAAAGAATTATTATGGTGTCTTATTACTGTGAGACAACATGCAATTGTCTCAGGTCTCTGTAACAGCTGAGCCTAAGCAGTAAAGGAAAAAAAATCTACAAGCTCAACTGAGATCTTCTGCCCTATCCTCTGCAAGATGCAGCTACTACTTCGGTCCATTTTCCATGCTGGGGAAATCGTTCTGAGGCTGATCACGCTGCAAAAATATTATCATGTTACAGTACTTCCAAAACTAGGCTGGGTTAGAAATGAGGAAGAGAAAAGAGAAAAGAAGAAGCATATCCCCCAGAAATATTAGATTCATGAACTGTAGGAATTATTTAAGAGATGACTGAAAAGAGGAAACTGAAAAGAAGTGCACAAAATATAAAGCCTTCCCCTCACAAAAAAAACCCACCCTAAAACCAGCAGAAACCCACCTCCCACAGTGCAGACAATTTCCCAAAAGCCCATGGCAATGAAAAACATTTTATATTGCCCCAAAACTTGCCAGCAGAGAGATCTAGGTGGCTACTGCCCACCTCACAGCACTGAAAAAGCAAGTGCCCAGCGGGTATCATTCTCCATTATCTCTCAAACCTTTGCCACCAGCGTACAGATAGAAGCGACAGAAAAATGAAAAGTGTGTATATTGTAAGCGTTGGTTAAACAACCCCACAGTAATTCTTATTTGCTGGAGGTTTTAGAGAGCAGATGTAGGATTGGCAGGGGCTGGGAGCTGGCTATATTGTTCTAGCACATTTAGAGCCAACACAGAAAGAACACGGAAAGCTGCATTTTTTTGTGTGTGTGCATGTGAGTGTGTGTGTGTACGTGCATGTGTGTGTGTTTGCCTTTTGCCATCGACTCATCTAAGGTTTCTTGGATTCACACTGACACATAACAAAAAAAACACTAGGTTGGTTCTCTTCCAAAAGAAATATGACTTATATCAGCTGCTGCATGAGAGTCTCTCAATTGCCACTACTAAGCTGCCTATTTTGCAGTAGCAAGTGGCCATGTGCTGTAACACACTGATTGCCTGCTTTGGTGGTATCGGTTGCTAGAATAAGGGCAAACAAATGGGGAACCAAATATAAAAAGCAGCCAGCAGCACTGAAGAAGCATTACAGCTGCCAGGCAATAACTTAGATAGTTACAGCTGCCATCACCTAGTTCACGCAAGCTTTTTAATATCTTTTGGCAGCGCTTGGTGTCACAGCACAAAAGGAAAGTTGGCACTTCCTAGCATACTTTGTTTGACATAACTGTAGGCAGAACCCAGCTGATACCTTCATCAATGTGTATGTGTTTGCTCTTAAGGTACGTTTTAGCAGATCAAACATTGTTTTTCTCTTTCTGTTGCACACACCACTGTTAAATCATAGGTTGGGAACCACACCAGATAAACGGGAAAGAGCTCAGTAAGCTGGAGTGCACGGCCAGTCCCAGCAGCACCTCAGATAAGGAACACAAAAAAAATCCTAAAAAAAGAAAAATATAGTACGGCAGGAGGGGCTGTGGAGGGAGGTTTAAAAAAATAAATATACTGCTTTGCCAAAATGTTCTCCCGCCTCGCCAGTAGCAGCAGCAGCCTCAGAGCCAGGCCAGATTCTCTTCTCCATTTACCGTACTTATAAAAAACCCACAAGCACAAACACATAGACCATCACATACACATAATTAAAGCATCGACATCCCTTACTGTGATTTACAATCCACACCACCAGAAGTACACAGGCGCTCCCAGGATTTCATCAATGTCTCATCTGGTGCTCTTGGCAAACCCAGCCTCTTCCTTAGACACAGCGCGTGCTGCACCTCATTCTCTCAGAAATGGGGATGCAGAGCTCTTCCCCTTATGTGAACTAGGGAAGACGAGCACTAAATGTGTCAGCGCTGTGTGATTTGCTGCTGTGGGACCTCATTTTGCAGGAGATTAATAAAAGACTAGCCTGCAGCATTGACTCTTGAGACCGCTTTCTATCATCACGAGCCTTCTATGTAGCCCACGAATTTGGGTTACAATATTGTACAAGGAACTGGACAGCCTTGGCATAACGATGTTATTTTACAGCTCTTAAAAGCAAATATACAGAAAGAGAAGACTCTGCCCCCAGGAGCTTCCATTGGCTATGAACAAAGCAAGCCCGTAAACCTCTGCCTGAAGTCAGCCCAGGGTTCTAATAATGTCTTGGGATAGTTTATTTGTAATTCATCCCATAAAACACATGCACTTATCTCTTAGGCCTCTGGCACTTTAACAGGCATCAAAAAGCTGCAGTATTGAGACGAACAGCTTTACAAGGTTTTCCAGGTGTAACACCACCAGGAAGTGTAGAAATTAAACTGACAGGAGGAAAAAAGGAGACAGCAAATATCATTATCTTCATTTTAAAAATAGGAAACTCAGGTACACGGAGGTGAGATGGTTGCTCCAAGCCTGACCCAGGCAACAGGGACAGGGCCAGGAACTGAATGTCAATCATCCTGGGTTCACATTCAACACCTCACCCCACAGGCCAATTGCACCACTGAACCACAGGGTGAAGTGGGCTCCCCTCCAGGGAGCAGAAATGGCTTCCTGACCCAACCTGTCTATGGCTCCATGGGAGCTGAGGCTCGAGCTGGACATGCTTGGCAGAACCCAACTCCAGAAGCACCAAAGGGACACTAGGGAGGTGCTTGCATATTTTCCTAACACACAGTATCTATAATTGACATTCTTTAGGTAGGTCAGATACTGACAAATAAATGTAAAGGCATGTCAAGATTCACATGAATCTGAATTATTTATTTGAAGCTGATCTAGGAGCAAACCGTTTTTAATGACAGCATACAGTACAAGGGAACTGACTGTGGCTAGGAATGGATAAAATGCATGTGTTGGGCCTAGATAAAAGGTGCCCCATGGGAAGGACAAGAAGTTTTTGCTTTGGGACCCCAGGTGACCCTTTTGCAGTGGCAGAAAAGGAAAGCTGATCCACAAAACGTGCATGTGTCCCCCCAGAATGGTCCAGGCTATGAATACATTTTGGAAGCTCCTAATACACTGTAAAAAGAAACTATCATTCATGTACATGCACACAAAAGGACAGTCCCAGATTTACAGCCACCCACCAAGGTAAAACAGGTGGCTGTAATGTAGTAAAAATGTATTGCAAGGAACTTGTCATGAATTTTAAAAACAAAGACGCCTACAGACATAATAAAATTGATGTGACATTCAGTTAAAGCTAAAGCTTTCACCTATCTTAAAATGACAATGCAGGGGAATTCAAGGAAAAGAACTGTTCCCATCATCACTCACACAACAAAGTGTTTCACTCAGTTTGTGCAAGTAATGTCACTGATCTCAACAATCAATGGCATGGCTTCCACCTGCCACACAGGTAGGAAATCAGGACCAAAGACACTCAACAAAATCACTCCCAGACAAATGCTGTAGAAAAGAAATGCTTCAAGGTCCTGGCAAAGAAAGCCAAGTCCTTTCCTTCCTCTATGACAGGATATGACATCTTCTTTTCCTTGATTATTTTAAACATTTCAGGGGAGCTAACTCCAACTGTTAGCCAAGAATTGCTTCCTCTTTCCTTCATTATGTTTTTAGTGGCAGCATACAAATTTGGAAATACTATAAATCCAAGTCACTTTTCAATAGTCTGGGCGCAATAAACTGACAGACTCTTCTGCTAGCCCCAAAAACTAAAGAGGGAAAAGAAAGAAAATCTGGATTTAAACTTTGCAGGCAAGATATATCCATCTCTATGAAGATGTGGATCAACAAGTTAGCTAACCTGACAGCAGTTTACCGTATCTTTTAGCTAAGGGAAAAAAAAGCTCAGGTGCAGTGAGATAGACAACAGAAAGAAACTGGGATAAAGAATGAAACAAGGATAAATAGTCAATTATGATAAACTGGTTTCCTTGGTAACTATATTTAGAACTGTAATGACATTATTATTATTTCACTAATGAACAGAAAGGTTTGATACAAAGTTATATAATTCAGGCATACAAACCAGCATCCGTTCCATTGGTAAAGCTGAATCCATATCTTAATGGAAGATGACAAACCTCAAAAGATTTGTAAATGCTTTTAAACGGCTTCTAAATGCTTTTAAACTTCCTCCTAAGGACAGGTGAGCAGACAGTGCTGAATTTTTACCCTCCACATCTGTGCTTGGCTGTATGTAATTACCTCATAATCTTTGTGCCTGCAATAACATTCCAGCTCGGAGAGACAGTGGGCATGGGAGCAAAGGAGAGAAAGAGAAAAAAAATCAGATGAGAAAATCTTAGGGATTATATTTGAGTTGTTGAGCACATAAATGCATGTGACCTTTACCAAATGCATGTGCACAGTTGTCATAATTGTACATTGCATCGTGACTGCTTCCAAAAATTATGATGTTGGTAAACAGCCCCTTCTTTTTGAAAATTCACTTGAATTTCCACTACTGACACCTGAAAATGAGGTCTACTGATACCTCTTTCTGCCATTTTAACTGTTTTGGGGAGTCCATTGAAATCCAGATATAAATTACACTCCATCATATAAAGGGTCCCCCTAAGGAGTCACTTTAAAGAAGCAACTGGGGGCAGCACCTAAATGAAGGGTGTGCGCATCCTGTCATCATGAATCTCTGATCCTGAGAGCAGGCCGTGTGCAGGATCTGGATTCCTCCCTCCCCACGTTCCCAGATTTTCCCCCAGTGCATGCCAGGATTTGAGGGTGGGGGCAGGACGAAGCCCTCTGGGTTTCATCCAGACTTGCCATGAGGATGCAGCTGGGCAACACCCCTGGGTCCCACATCTGCTAGCACCAGGGCTGGGCCCCAGCAGTGACAATACCCACAGGAGTTCAGGAGGGTGACAGAGCTGCTTCGGCACTGCTTCTCCACACTCCTTCAGTCTGACATCCCCTGAGATCAGGCGCTTATTGCATATTCCTACTCTGCAACACCCTTAATCGGGTTCTTGGGCAGTTGGTGTTATTGCTGCCTTCCATTCACATGAAAGAGGAATGGAAATGGAAACAGCAAAGCAAACCAAATCCTCCGGCAAAACATAGTCAATGCTCAGTTTGCATTTGGAAGGAAATAATCCTCCTGATGAACTACACTCTGAGATGGGGGCTGCCTGTGTGTCTGAGTGTGTGAAATACAAGCCTTCCTTGCCTGACTGAGGCAGGCTTTTCAGTTAGATGCTCAGTACTGATTAATGGAAGTACTACAGCTATAGCACTATAATGCTCACAAATTTTACCCTCTGCTGTCTCTTTAGGCCATTGCCCCAAAGGCTTTCATGTTCCTAAAGCTGTCATTTAAAACATTTGTGAATCAGGATGTGTGGACAATGGAAGAAGCTGGTAGAGCCAGGGAGTGCAGATGTGAAATAATTTAATCAACAGCAATTTTTCCATTTACTTCAATGGGCTTTGGATCACCCGCCTCATGAGTGGAACATGTATTGAGGAGGAAGCAACCCGAGCCAGATAAAGAGCCAAGATACCAAAGTAACAGAGTTCCACCAAACAAGAGGGTCCATAGCAGCTGCAGCCTGAGATGTATGATGTAAACATGGACCTACACTCAGCTAGCAGACTGGGAAAAGGATGCAAGGGAAAACTGAAAATAAGCAAGGATTTAGCCATTCAAAACACCCCGAGGACAGTGCCACGAGTTACTACTAAGAAAATTTTTGTGGGAGGAAACATGTTACATAAAGTACTAGTAATATCCAAAGAGCTTTGCAGAATTTATCTGAGGAGGAAATGAAGGCACAAAGAAACAAAGTGAAAACCTCAGAACATAGAATTTATGGCCAAATCAGAAAAAAAAAAAAACTGAAAGCTTTTTATTCCTTATATGGCATTAGTATCAGGGTATGATGCTCACTGTAATAGTGATATCACACTGTGGTGCTGAGATCATTGTGTGCTAGTTGACAATGCTTGTCCTAATTGGTGTGATTAAGTAATAAAATAATAATTGTACCTCAGATCATTGGCACTTGAGAAGTGGCCATTTCCAAGCAGAAGCAGTGGTGTGTCCCTGGTGCACAGTTCAGTGCTGAAATGGTTAACACCATATATTATATGTCAGTAATGAAAACTAGCACTCAAGCAAGGAAATTCAAAGCTAAGGCTGACACACCATCGTTAACGCAGCCCTTTGTGCTTAGCTACCACGGGAGTCTTGGAGCAGCACATGGTGTTGTACCCCACACAATATGTGCTACTACAATACTGTATTCACAACACAATGAATTGAGGTCAAGTGAGTGACCTTAAAAAGAGCTTTCTTTTAATTCTTTAAAGAAACACCCCATGATATGTTGGAGCCCATTAAACAAAGCTGCAAGAAGATACAGTAAACTTTAATTAGCAGTGAAGGCAATAACCTCACTTTATACTTCATAATTTCTCCCACCATGTTTTATTACATGGAACAGTCATTTTAGTACCTTTGTACCTAAGGCAGCATCCATGTGGTGTGGAAAGGGATGTGTTGTTGGATATTTATTGTAATGGGGCTTCATGTGGTTGGAGGTCAAAGTGTAGGACTTTCATTTGTACATCACTGCTCTACTATCTGCTCATGTCTCTGGGTAACCTGATGTTCAAACCTTTTGTAAGGCAATTGCTGAGGAGGTTGTTCTTATTGTTACGAGAACTTGGAGAAAGGATGCTGGGCCCTGGCTTCGGCACAAGCCTACTGTGTGACATAGGGTACTCGGCCAAAATTTTTCTCACGCTGATCTCAGATGCTTCCATTTTTAGGGGACTCAGGTGCAGCTCCTAGGGTCTGGTCTCAGAAAGCCTGGGAATCAGTACCTCCTATTGGCTTCTCAGGACCACTCGGAACCAAGTCTGGGAAATCACAAATTTGTCTCCCCACAAATTACCTGCAATTTTGAAATGTTGGCCTTTTACTTCTCTGCCCTTCAAAACATCCCCCATCAAGTTGGAATGGTATCTACCTACCAGCTTGCAGACTGAAAGGGACACTGTTACTTTTCTTTGTCCTTTTTATGCTAGATATTTATCTGATAATGAGGCATAATATCTAAACTCCTTGGGTAGACAAGGACACTATCTGCATTTTACTGGTAGAAAACTCCAACACACAAAGGTTCTGGACCAGACCCATAGCAGGGCTTGGGCAGCTATATCCAGCCTGCATGGAAAAGATATAATCCTCAGAACACCCAGGAGTCTTTTGGCACATCAATTGATTGCATTACATTTCCCCAGTTTCTACTATTTTGTTTCTGTGCTTGCCTAGAAAATGCTGTCTTGAAAAGGCTCAGTCACTTGGTGGTGATCAAGCACTTATGCCACAGCAGGCATCCACACACCTCCATCTATCTCAGAAGAACAGCCTGGTCTTATAGGTACCTTTGGAATACGTCTACTGGAAGGGGCTCCATAAAAAAACATCATTGCTCTCCATTTCCTATACACCACGGCTACAGGAGGAAGGCATGCCTAGCAGTAATGGCAGCATTTGATTTCTATTACCTGCTTCACAGTCTTTGCCACACAATCTTCCTTTCCCAAATGGGTGTGCTAACTACTGTGTTAGAGTCAGGCTATGCTTACATCCTTTTTCTGTCCCCATTAATCCTGAATTTTACAACAAGAATTGTTTTAAGAAGAAGCATGAAGAGTGTCTTCTGCCCTCATCCTGCCTAAGACTAGCTGATAGCTTGATGTGTAGGATCTAATCCTGCCAGAAAAGACATGCAGGAATTAAGGTAGGAGAAAAGGAAAGTGAACTCGGATGTCTTGGATGAATGTGCTAACCAGTGAAGTATCAGATAAAAGTACTGCTGCCTCCTTGTTGGTTCTTGAGAGAAAAGTCAGACACTGAGCTTCAGGATATACTTCGAGGCTGCAAAGCCCAAGTACAGAGAGGCGACAAATAGTGCTGATTAAAGAGTCTATGCCTAGAGGGAAGCACCTTGCAATAGTTTCTTGCTGGCCAGCTTCCATACAGATTTCATAACAAATTTATGTACCTACCTCCAGGCTGCTAATTTCACTGAAGACAGGTGTTGTGACACTTGGTGTTGTGGCACTCAGTGTTGTCATATCTGTGCAGCAGGGCCAAAAGACCTTGCCAAAACTAGTACAGAAAATGTACCCGAGAGGTGAGGGATCCGAACCCAAACTTCCCAGTGCCATGGCTGAAACTTAAATAATGGATCAATCTTTGCTTCCTGTAGCTTGTTCCTTTTTCTTGTACACACAGTTGCAAATAAAGTTTTGCTCATAAGAGTGGGAAGTGACTAACTCATTCTTCTCTAAATGTGTGTCTACTTTCTGCATTTGATGGACTAGTTCCTGGTCCACTTAACACTTTCTCATTATATAACTACTTTTTCCAGGTGCTTTTCACACAACAAGGAAAAGAAAACTACTTAAAGACAAGAGGATTTGGCAACCATAATACCCAAAAGTTACGGGAGGCCTAAGAAGCAGGTCTAGGAACTGAACCTGTTGTATTCCCTTGTTTATATTGACCAGATTTCAAGCTGATGGTGCCATTTGGCATTCATTTCTGTTTTTAAGAAAATGAAGATTCCACTTAAGCACAAAATGTCAATATGAATTCTCCTTCTTCAGAACATACGTTTGATGTATCCTGAAGTAAAAGGGCTCCCCGTTCCCTTATGCCTGTCTGAAAATGTCTGAAAACAGCAACATATGCAGTATCAATGTCAAATAACATGCCATAAGGCCTGATTCCCTTCCCTCACCTTTATCCATGCTGTTTAGTACCTTATTCCAGGAGGATATCCCACAAAGAGACTCATTTGCTGAGAGGGACAAAGAACCTCAAAGATAGACAGCTACTTACCACCCCTCATGTGAGTTTGCTGATGTTTTGCCCCTTGTGGAAGAGACGAACTAGTCCTGTCCAGGTTCATAGCAATCAGGTACAACACCTCTTGTGGATCCAAGCCTACATTCACACTCCCTTAGGAGGAGTTTAGAAGAACACAGCCCTAATGAAATGACAGGAGCTGGATATACCTGTGCACTCCATGCCATCCAAGATCATCTTTCCCAATAGCTGTACCTACACCATCTGAAGGCCAGACTTTTCAGCGTTCAAGCATGGACACATGTGCTTCTACACAGGAACATGTCAGGAGCTTCAGCCAGCTGGTAGGCACACACACGCACAGAGTCTGCAGAATATCCAGACATATGATGCAGGTGGCTAGGAGCAAGACACAGAAGTTTCTGGATTTATAGCCCCTCTAAAGACTATTTGCTCTTAGCAGGGCTGACATAATCACTGAATCCGCTCACAGGTCTGCCTTGGTACAGAAGCTTGAGTGATACCCTGCAATCTCAGGTATCTGCATGAGTTCAAAATAACATGGATAGGACAATGTTGTGATGTGTAAGAAAAGCAGAAGGGCACTTTTAAAAATGTGCCGTCCATCACTCCAGTTGGTGTTACTTAGCACAAATACAGTAACATACCACATACTGTGATATATTCCCACCAGTCCTGCACTGAAAAGGAGAATGCCTCCCAGAGCACTATGATTAATTAAACAAAAGGCACAGTCAGCATTATAAGAGGGGAGCATTGAGGTTAGAGAAGAAAACAAGAAATGGAACCTGTAGATGGTGTTTACATCTTTTACTTTCCTTTTAAACACTTGGAATTCTTGAAATCTTCCTGCTGCATGGCATGCAAGGATTAAAAACAGTATGGGAGGAGAAAATACAGAAATACATATGGTGCTCCTTTGCCTTTTTTCATTCCTCCTGACAAAATATAGTAGAAACCCTCAGTAATAAGAACAGGTGAAATATTACCACTCTTTCTTTTCAGTTCAGGCAATGCTAGGGCTGTGGTGCTGTTTGGCTCCACCTGACAGAAACATTGCAAGCAGCAACTAGAATAAAACTGGAAGATTTATACAATTTCTCTCAACACAGTCCTTCAAGAGGCAAGGCAACCTCACCTCCCTTTGACTTAGGAAAGCAGAACACCTGAGCATCTGGAAGGCTACACACCGCAACTAGCACGTCAACAGCATGTAGACCTGCGTTAACAGCAAGTGCAGAACACAGGTGCAGCATGCTGTCAGCAGCATGCCCTCAGTGAACGCTGGGCAGGATGCTCTGCTCCAGCACAGGCTTCTGAATTGCCTTTAAAAGTAGCTCTTGTTTGAGCATGTTACAGCAGCCTAGCTACACAGTGACAAACACACAGATAGTTGTCACAGCTTTAAGTTAGAGGAAAGGCCAAAATCTAGACAACACAACGCAGACAAAACAGGCGTGTTGATATGGAAGCAAATGAAAAAATTCAGCAGAATTAACACAAGATGCATTAGCACTTCTTCCTTCATAGGTTTGGCAAAAGGGGGAGTAATGATTAATGGTAGTTTTATTTATCTGTTTTATTTTTCCCACTTTATGAAAGGCACCACAGGGACTCACTAGGTGCCAAGTGAGAGTCCTGTTGCAAGAGTCTTTTCAAAATCTGCGTTGTGTGCCTAAATCTTTGTTGCAATACCAGCAGGCCAAGTACCCAGTGTTATCTCACTGTACAAAATTATCTGTAGAACTCTGCAAGAGTCCCAAAACCACCAAACAAATTCCACTAAAAAACGATGCCATCAATAACTCCCTTTCACACAACTTTATTCCTAGAAATTATTAAAATATACTCATTTAGATTCATCCTTGATGCAACACTACCAAATTTGGCTGTGCAAATTTACATCAGGTGTGATTTTGGCCCTAGGACAGCATTCAAGAAAATTTCAATGCATTGAAGCTTAAATACACCAAGGGAAGAAACAACCAATCAGCTTCAGAAATTCCAGGGATGCCTTCACCTCTGTGTTTTCCCCATGTTTTTATAGTATATTGTTGCATATGAGTTACAAATGTGTGAAAACATTAAAGTTGAGCCAACTACAAAACAAGCTAATATCTTGTGTTTTCTGAAAAATGCAAGCCTAATTAGAGTTTAGGTAATTAAAGCTTTCACAGTTATAAAAAATACAATACATTCATTTATGCAAATCTGCCACTGAGTGCGATTTCAGTAAAATACCATGTAATGCGCATAACGTCAGAATTTTGCTTACAATTGAAACGTCTGCAAAGCAAGTTCTCTTCCTAAATTTCAAGCACATGCACTGTAATTCTCTTGCATTATGGATTTAAAACTCAGATTGCTTTGTCTTCATTTAAAAATGATTAGCAGTTTACATCGGATTTATGTGCTGGCATAGCCTTTGTATCATTGAACAACTACAAGCTGATTTACAAAAGCCCAGATACACTACGTGTATATCTGTGCAACTACAAAGTAATATGTGATGGCAGGCATAACCATCACACATAATTTATAATTAAGTGATTAGCAATATAAGCCACTATTATTAATTAATGTGTAATGCTGACATTGTGCTTGGAGCTGTATAAACTACAAGTGTAAGGCAATCTCTGCCTTGGAGTGGCAGGAGGCTAAAATGACAAGTGCCATCTCCCAGTCCCACAGCTTCTGGGGAGCCAGGAGGAGAAAGCGCCCAGCAGGAGTCCTGAAGCTGGCTCTGCACCGCCAGAGCTGCACAGCCAGGCCAGGCCACTGCAGGCTGCCACAGCCACCAACACCTCTGAAATAACAGCAATGGTGAAAGTTAAGACTCCTTTTCTCTAGTCAGAAAGCAATAGAGCAATACCAAATATATAAAGGTTCTCCAGCCCCTATAACCCTAAGGCAAAGACCCAGCAAATCCTAATACAGAGCGAGGTAGGCCTGGCGCCTTTGCCCCTGCTCGTTGGGGAGCAAGTGGGGACAAGTCTCTTTGGGGGCTGCACAGATGACTTTTGCTCTGCTCTGTCATTCTGCAGAGTTGAGATCAGCTCTTGGGAGCACAAAACCTGACTGTGCTTCCCAAGGGATCAAGAAAGATTCACAGAATATGAGGCCCCCCCGACACCACGACAGTGTGTTCTCATGAAACACCACC
Organism: Theristicus caerulescens; assembly: GCA_020745775.1. Lineage (NCBI taxonomy): Eukaryota > Metazoa > Chordata > Aves > Pelecaniformes > Threskiornithidae > Theristicus > Theristicus caerulescens. The sequence goes on along the minus strand of CM036561.1, from coordinate 103,158,512 downwards.
CAAGGCACATTTGGACAGCAAAACAGGAGCAAGGAAGGTCGTTCAGAAACATTGCCCCGAAAGTGAGATGCTACAACCAGTATAGTTAAATAATCAGGATATGTAGGATTGCAAGAACAGCCACTGAATGTTTGAGGAAACTTGCCAGACAGTGCGCACATTTGAGTTTGATCATTTCTTTCCAATGTGGATTGAGATTTTAGCAGAAGCAGCACGTAAAAGAACTACTTCTAGTTCACAGCACTCACAGTGTTGCTCTGTCAGTAGTCACATTTCCTTGAATATGCAGAAGGACAATAGGTATGAAATTTCTTGCCGTGAAACCAGTATAGCTCTGCTAATGGTTAACACCCAAGAAGGAATAAATATCCACTTTCATATAAAGAGAGGTGGGGACAGTTTTTAATACCTGCCCTATGAATTAGCCAGGCGAAGTTTGCAGTAAGTAAAATCGGGTTTAAAACTTTTTTGGGGGTAATTAGGCTTTGAAAAACAGCTCTAACAGATATTGTCATTAGTTTTGAAAATCCTCTGCTTCTTTCCTGCTCAGCAGTCTAAATGGGAAAAAATCCAACCTGGAAGTGTCCTTCATTATTATTTACATAGAGCCTTACCTGCTCTTTTGTTGATAAATCGAAAAGCTGTATTTGCAGCAAAATAATGATAATATACAGCTGCATGGACAGATTACGAAAAGCAAAGCAACCAGACAATTATTTACTGTGCTACTATAAGACAGGTACTAACTTTCTTTACATCAACAAGTTTTAAAACTGTCACGCAGCTTTTAATTGCCATTAATAAGGTAGAGATAAAGCCCTCTGGGTCTTAATCCCATCATCGTGGTGTTGCAAGTTAATGATATATTAGCCAGTGCTTTATATCACTAGCTTACAGAAGGGTCAGAAGGAACATTTCATCCTAGGCCATCAAGGCTGTATTCCATGGGTAACCTCTAACCTGTCGGGGCTGTCAATCAACAAGCAGTATGCATGAATACCATGTTTCTGGTAAACCTCCTTTCACACCTATGAATTTTGTCAGTCATCATCCATTACTAACAGTTCTTTCAGTTGCTACAACTAGGCTGAGTTGTCAGATCTTTTCAGGATAGCGGAGAGCAATTTGCTATTGATCTTATCTCGGAGAATTAGTGATCTACTCAGGGCTTTGGCTAGCTGATGGCACTGTGAAAGGTAGAAGATTGTTTGGCTTGCTGCAGAGGACCTCAGAAGATTACAAGAATACAAGAACTGTAAGAAATCTATAAAATATTAAAGAGGCTATCAAGGAAACACAGCTTCAGATGGATTTAGCTAAGAGATGAACTGGGATCATACAAGTCAGGTCATGGAAAGTAGCTGGGCCCCAGTAATGAGCAGGACCTCTGAGAGGCATTGTCATACAGATAATAGAGATCTGCATCCAACCTACCACAAGATTCATTGGCACTTTGATCTGATCTGTCTCCTGTATAGATAAGGGCAAACAAAGAATCCAAAGGAAAGGCCATTTTCCCTAGCTTGTTATTGAAGTCTTTTTACAGAAAAATACTCTGGAGACCAGGGGCTCTATTGAATTGTTTTACATAGGAAAAGAGTCCTCCCAGGTCATCCTCTGCTATGTCTGATACATCATATCTCATTGATATCACAGCATCACAATCTCATTGATAAATTTCTCATTTTTTCTTGAAACCAGGGAGTCTTCTTGCCCCTGTGACTCCTGTCGGAAAGCTGCTCCAAGACTTCATGTTATTAAAAATCTTCATCCCTTTCCAAAGAACATTTATTCAGTTGGCTCCTATCAGTTGTTCCTACGGCATTCGGTACACCCCTAATTTAATCAGTTCTCTCTCACCACTTATCCTGATGATATACTTATAGGGAACAATATACCCCTACACAGTTTTAGTTTTAGACACAGTCCTTTATTCTCCATTTTCTATCTGAATTTGATAGCCCTTTTTCTGGACTCTGTCTTTTTCTGGATCTCCCCAGTGCCTTGTACAAAAGTAGTCAGGAATCCCACATGTTTCCTGGATATGCTTCCCCTGATGCAACATCCAGGGGAACATCTCAGGGAATATTTCCCTTCCCTGCTGTTGCAGAGCTCCAGCAGTTGTCAGTCATTGTGAGATTCAGCAAAACACTTCTCTGTTACTTCCAGCTGATGAGCCTCCTGCTCAGAGCAAAAGAACATCTGCATGACCTTGTGGTTTATTAGTACTTAATTTTATCCGTTTTCCATTTCTCCTGTTGTCAGGGTCAGTCCTTCTCTGAATTGTCAAGGCCTCTCAGCTTTCTGTCTCTTGCAGACTTTGTATTTGCACACATTTTCTGCTGTGGCCACAAATAAAAATGTTCAGACAGGTCACAAGACTGATCATTAATAAACTCTGCTAGTTACTGTTCTTGTCCCTTGACAGTTCTTTCAGCTCAATTCTCAGCAATCCTCCTATAGCCATTTCTTTACATTTCTTGTGCCCTATGTTTTCCAGCCAAAATTATTTTCTTTCACATAGCACTGAATTAAACATTTTACAGAAATCTTGATGAATTAGAGGTACTATATTTCTCTTGGTCACAAACTCAGGGAAAGATATCACAGCAATCTGACACAATTTATCTTTGGTAGCCTATCTACTACCTCAGTATTTGCTAATTAATCTTTCTTCCAACAGATCTACACAAAGTTCAGTATCCATGTATTACAATGACAACAAAGGTCAGCTCCCCCAGTCTCACTCTGCTAGAAATGAAGAGCTTAAAAAGTTAGTGGAAGTACTTGAGAACAAAAGAAGATATAAGACCTGGTCTGTCTTGAAACATGAGCCACAGTGTAGACTCGTAAGACTAAGATCATTTATAGAGATGCAAAGGATTAGCCATCTCAAAATTATGACACTATCTGTCTATCCCACCAGCCTTTGACAGGTTTTGAAGCTTATGGCAGGAAGCATCATTGGTTGCTGTTGTTGAGCTAAGAAAATATGGTTTGGTTGCATACAGCTACTTGCCCTGGAGTCTGCAATGAGAGTGTAGCAAAATTCACTGTGCTGTCCTAGATCACCCTGAGCTTTGCCTCAGAATTTATACCTTAGTGTAGATATCTTAATGGAAATGGGACTTAGCAAGGAAGGAATTGCCTTCATTGTTTCTTTAGCATGGCAGGACGTGCAAGCCTGCAGAATTCCCAGCCCTGCTCTAATTACGACCTTGTTCTGCAGGACGGTGACTTCAATATTACAAACATGCACAGAGCCCATGCTGCTGTGGGCCCTTTCAGACAGCTAGTCATGATGTCTGATGGAAACATAATAACATGGACAACCAACTGAAAATTACATTCCTTTGTGAACTCCACTGTCTCACTAGGTCAATTTAATTATTCAGAGAAGATTAGCAAAGAGACAAAAGAGTACCATCACTAGACCCCAAACCATGTGCCACTTCCCTCTTACAGAAGAGAAGATGACTTTGTGACTAAAACAGAGCAGAGAGACTTACAGTGGGACTCTGGATGTTCTTTATGACATTGGACAAGTCACTTGAGCTCTTTGTGCCTCAGTTTCCCCATCTGTAAAGTCTCCATCATGATAGCTCACAAAATCAGACTCATTTTGAGACCTTACTTATTAGAGCTTTTGAGACACTTTTAGATCCTTAGATGAGAGTTGCTAGGAATGATCGTCGATTCAGTAAGTATGTTTGGAAGCAACAATTCTTATTTCAGCTGAATCAGTAGGGCTGCTCCTCATATAAATCTCTTAGCTTAGGAGTTCTTATGGGGTTAGAGAGCCTGAGTTTCGGTCCTGTTGAGGTAGCTTGAGGAAAGGATAACAATGTGCACAGCACATTAAATGTCACACTCATTTGTCAGTGGAAGCTAGTAGATTCAGGCGAACGTGAAGGCAATAGCAGACAGATACCCCAAACCCTGACAGAAATAAAAGGTAAGAAATGCTTTAGCAAGGGTAAGGCATTCATAGGCCCAACACTATGAAATGCAGGGTCCAGTTTCTATGGGAGCCATTCTTCTAACCCTCAGTACTGATTCACTCAAAGCTGCCTAAACAGTCTAAATCTTTATCTTTACAGTTATACAATTTCTTTATTAAGCTTCTCAGACCTGGGCTTGTATGAAATCCAAGGGCAGCCACCAAAAACTCGGCATGTAGCTTGTAGACATCTGCAGTATGCTTGACTGTCTTCCTGCTAGGTGTGCATAACTCCAGTTGTCCAGTCTTCTCTAGAGAAACAGAACAAGAGGAAAGTTCATTGTTTCCCCGACAATTTGCAAGAAAATCTGAATTAAAAATGGAAGTTTTGTTATTTGCAAGGCAAAGAGAGCAGGGAAAGAGAGGAAGTATTGTTAGGTATTGGTAATGTAAAAACATAAGTATGCTGTTATTTATGTAATTAGTTATTGCTTTCATTATGGGTGCAGTCTTAATGGTTATAGTATTTATGTATAATTACCTTAATATTCACTGAAATTTCCAAGTAGCTCCCTAATTAACTGTCTCAAATATATAATTACATTGCATCTTTACGCAAGACTTGCCTAATTAATGTAGTTACACCACTTCTTTGTGAATGTGCATTATTAAATGCTCTTCGCATCATTCTTCTGACTTCTTGTAATTCACGCTTTACAAAAATTAAGACCCTGAATTAGAAACCTTCATGAGCAACCAGCTCCAAAAGCAAGCGCCAGATGATCTTTTCTTAACAAAAACCAAATCTTACTAAGCCTCATTACCACTCCCTTTAACAAAAGCTTTCCATCTGGATCTGAAAGAAATCCCAGGTACCATTGTCTTTTAAGAGGGCATAGAAAATATGTTGTACATTTAAAGAGAAGAAGACTTTGCTGCCATCAAGGGTCCAAACTCCTGGACTTCCTAACTCATCTGCCAACAAGGCCATCTGGCAAAGAAATCAGGTGACTGCATGATAGCACCCCAATCACTTGACAGTGTCAGATGGCATTTTCAAAACACAAAAAGTAACAAGGGATTTAGGAAGACTGTCATTGGTAAGACTATCCTTCAAAATCATGTGGACCATGGTTTTAAATCAAGAGCTTTGAAACCCTTTTCGCCATGGGTTCCACCTCTGCACATGCCACACTACCTGCCACTCTGAAGTGCCTTGCATGTCATGAGTTACCAGTGTATCACAACTCAGGAGCTCTTGCTCTAGCGTGCAGTTCTAGCTCCATCGGCAAAGGACTGACTGTCACCATTGGTCAGAAACACACGCGAAGGGAAAGTTTCAGCTCTGAAGAAATTTAATTGCATTTATAGACTGAATTCCTCTGATCCGCAGCTTCCTGGACCTAAGAAGAAACGGAGTAAGAAAAAATTCTGGGATCCTGTCTTGTGGCAAAGTTTTTCTCAGGGGTCATTTATGCCTATCTTCACCTGCCAGTGAGGACATTATAAAGCTACTGAAGTGGCAGAGAGGTTAGGCCAGAGGCAGTTTCTCAAAATAGGAGGAGGTGCACTGAAAAGTAGCAGAGCTCAGGAAAACTCAGCAGAGCTCTTACCTAGCAGAACTAAATCTGAATTCACCAAAAGGTAAGGACAAGATTTATCAGACTGCAGCCAGGCCAGATACCAATGAGGAATTTGATTCTGCTGGTTTCATAGGTCAAACTTCCCCTATATTGGACCCACTCAGCAAATCCTGTTGGCCATACGGGCAGGACAAGCCTAATAATGCATTCCAGCAGCACTGAACTCACCATTTACACGTGGTCAGCTTGTTCAAAGGCAGCATGTTTTTCACACCCTGGTTTTTTTGAAACAGTTGGATATGCACCACATTTTCTGAGGATTTATGTACTCGTTAAATGGTTACCCCAGCAGTTAGGATTTGGAGAAAATCTCACCAAGTGTGTTTGTAGACTCTACAACCATTTCAGCTAGTGACACCCATCTATAAGGCAAGTGATGTGAGGGAAGAAACATGCTGCAAGGACATTTACTTAGCAGACATTCACTTGGAGAACTGAGGTGAAGGCTACTGACAGAGCTATGATAGTTACTGTCTGTTCCACATAGCCTGGTTTTTACATTAGTTATCCATTTCTAACGTGAAATTTTGCTTGACACTTACGCATGGCAAGTAAATCTCAGAGGCAAATGGACCCAGGTTTATGTGGATTTACCATTGCAAAGTTTTCAGCAACCAGCTGCCAAAGACAGGCAATACAGATGTGTAAAACTAAGGAGATCATCCCATTTCAGCTCCCACAGGAATCAGCACATATCAGTACAAGGGTATATTACATATAGACTATGCCATACAAGAAAAAAATGTAACCCTGATAATTCTACATGGATGTAGATAGAATTACTTTGGTAAGCAAAGAGTTGGCATGGCTGAGCTTTACAATGCAGGCTGACATCTTCAAGTGTAAAAATGTGCAGTTAGGCACCTAATAAATAAATAGCCTGACTTTCAGAAGTGCCGAATATCAGGAAGTTAGAATAAGAGCTACTGCATGCATCTTCAAATATCCTGCCCTATGTCCATATATTTTCGCCATTTAATAAGTACATCATGTTTTTCCATAGAAGTCCATAGTACTAAACTACCTGTATCAAACAAATCTGTACTTAAACAGGTTCAAGCACTGAACAAATATCAAATCCGTCATTGCTCGCAAATCGTTGCTATTTTAAAAGAGCCTCTTGCTTTTTGAAATAACAGATACCAACTTATATGCTGAATGAATACCCTAATTAAGCACTTTGTACTGCAATATTTTAGGTAGATGTTTAATGTATCAGTTGAACATGTTTCAGCCAATGTGTGACATGTGCATGGAAAATACACTATCATTCCAATGTGAGTTTTTTCCACTGGCATTTTTTTTTCAATTTTGTAGTACGCAAAGAGTTACTGAAATAGCTGGCCATACATCTGGGAGACAAAAAACACACACAGGAAAATACAGCAGAAGGGGAAGATTCATGAAAACAGGAAACATTAAGAGGAGAGTGAAAATATGTCAAAACAAAGGAGGTAATAGACTGTCAGGACGAATGAGTTCACCAATCGGCAGAAGTTCCTCAAGAGCCTTCAGAGACCAGCAAGGTGACGTATGCCACTCCTGACACAAAAGGACAGCAACCTTTTTAACCCCCATTTTGCACACACACAAAGTATGGTGGTCTGCCCATAGATGTGCTGGTTCCACAGAGAATGACTGTCTCCATTTTCCAAGCCTATGCCTTACTCTGATAGCAAACACCAGCATTTAAAGAACACTGCTAATAGCAAATGCAGATGCTTATGGTCACAGTTGCCCAGCATAGGTGCTTAGACCTAGTTAAAGCATCATTTGCAAACATGCACATTGCAGAGAACTTTTTGCTCCAGCTGTGTCCATAGCCTTTTCACCAATGTTTGCACAAATAGCCTTTTATTTGCCCAAAGCTTTGCCAGTGCTCCTGTATTTCCAGGCAGACAAGAGTATTCATTTGCATCCTTCACCTTCCCTCGTGTTTCCATTCAGAACAGTTTAGTCACTCATTCAGATGCTATCGATAATATTCTGTGCATTGGGATAGTTTCACAACAGAATAAAAAAATGGTAAATACCCAAAATGAGCAGCTCTCAGACTGAGTACTGTTCACCCAAGCTGCTCGGGCAACATTTCAGTGACAAATACAAGTGTAGAAATCAGTACATGGTGCAACATGAGGAGCTGTGAAAGCAAAGGCCATTCTGCAAGAGATTACACAGACTTTAAAGCCTGTCAAAGCAAAGCTCCCCCCGCCTTTCTGAGGGGACCCTCAGATAGAGGGAGCCTTTGTAAGACATCATCAGCTCTTGAATCTCTATAACTTTAGACGGAAAAGCAGCCAGGTATCATCTGTACAAAGACAAGTTCCTTGTGTGGATTTTCTCAGTCTTCTTATCATAAAACAATCTAGGAGGATTTCGACTGAGGAGATGAGGTATCGCAACGCTTTGTAACAAACCAAACCCCAGCCTGCAAGAAATGAAGGTTGTGAGGACAATTTAAAAAAAGAAAAAGCCAACAAAAAAAACCCACAAAACAGTTCAGTGTAGCCTCACCCATTGGCTTTCTTTATCTCTTGCAGCAGATATGTGGGCTCTCCCCATTTCACAGTGAATATTTCCCTCAGACGCAAAGGCCATTTTGATGCGTAACTCCTGTTGACTTTCAAAAGAGAGGTAAGCACTTAAATGCATTTGTACCTTCAAAAATCTCCCTCTAGTGACACAGTAGTAAAATTAAGTCTCCAAGACTTGCAATAAAATGCATTCACTGGTGCCCCATGAAACACCCCAAATAAAAATCACACTTGCTCATGGGAACGAAAGCAGTGCATGGAGCAGGGCATTACTTTTGCTTTTCCAGCAGGCCCAGCCCTCCTCTGTCTTCACTGACAGGAAGGCAGAGATGCTCCTAGCACAGGATTTGCCCCCCCAGGACAAGGGGAGCCATCAGATGGGCCCCACTGCTCCCCAGGGGCATGATGATCCTTCCCCTCCTGCCCAGGGAGACGAGCAGGGAAACCTTGGGACCAAGCCACAGCAGGCCATGGAGGGGCTGGGGGGAGGACAAGGAGGACAAGATGGCTACTGGAGGCTGCACAACAGGGTTCTGGCCAAAAATTTCCATCAGCTTCAGCCCCAAAAGTAAAGTTGCCATCTGTAGGGTACACCTTTCATGAATCTGTACCAACACATGGCCTCTAAAAAGACTACGAGAGGTATCTCAGGCTCCTTGGGATGGCTGCTCCCAAGGGGCAATGCAAACAGTTGTTAGATGCCAGGCTCAGCAAGAGGTGGATCTCCAGCACATCTCCTTGTCTCACAAGTCTCCAAGAAGATAGGACATTTGGGGGTTTGCAGCTCTGATGCTGGAAATTGTGAGCTTGAGCTCTCCCTCCAGTGTTGCAACTGCACTGCCATACCCATGTCAGTTTCGTTTTACTTTGAAAAAATGTTAACACCTTTTACAAACTGCAGTTTTGGTTTCAAAGTTACCCAGAAAGCCTACATTGTACACTCAAGACCTAAACATGATCGCAGAGTAAAGCAGCATTCCTGGGCATCTGTCAGGCTGCAACAGATGTTGGACCAAAAGAGAAATGAATACAGATCCTAAAAGTTCATTGTAATCCAGGACCACATCGTATTACACAAAGACCTGCCCCTCTCTGACCACAGATCCCCACAATAACTGGCCAAACAAGGAACACCCCAACCCCTCCAGCTGAAAGACCTATAGCAGCTGCCAAGGCTCTCCTATAAATCCATACACAGCAATACGCACTTCAGACCCAGCGATCAGAAAGTGTGTGTGACCCTCACTCCAGCCCCTGTGAGTGAGCGGTACTGTGGAGCAGCACTGTGCTCAGCGGGGACACCCAGAAAGTGAATCCCTAACCACACATCTCATTTTTTAAAAAGTTAATGTTAACCATTACCTGAAAGGCAGCTCTTCCACAAAGTGTTGATCATTCGCAACAACAGCAAAATTAGGAAACAGAGGAGTTTTGCGGGGGGGGGGGGGAAAGCACTACTTAATTACATACAGTGCTGCATGACTTCACAGAGCAAAGCTTTTCTTTAAGATCTTAAGACCACCCACAAGCATAACACATGGCCTGGAACCTGAAGAGAATATCTGAACAGGGGTCTCAGCATAAGGATGGGAGGCGGGCAGTTTTGCTTGGGCATATGCAAATGTTTGTTTTTATGGGATCAAATAAAAATTAACTATTTGTTGTGTCTGGTTATCATTTGTCAGATCTGGGGGCTGCTTGATAAAACAGGGAGAAATAAACCTTTAAAACCTGTGACACAGGAGGATTATTTGTCTGTGCAAGGCTTTAGTCACGGTTTTTGGTGTTTTATGTATGGATGTTGTGCAGGAATAGGACAACAAGGGCTTTGTTCAACTTGATCATCTCATCAAACAAGGCTAAAAGAATAAAAGTTGGGATGCAAGACTAAATGGATATGATCTGAATGCATATTTGTGTTACATCTAATACAACTAGCATCATAGATGAACAAGATCAAATAAATGGTAAAACCTGACAAAGAGAAGAATAGATGGTGTGTGGAGCCATCTGTTTTGGAGGACACCCAAATCTGTCTGAATCAGGAAGGCCAAACTACCAGCTATTCTAAGATCCTCCATTCCAAGAGTGGCCTAATACGCAACTACACAATCAGCTTCTCTCACCATCACTTTGGCTGCAACTTTTTTGTGCAATTAAGTAATTTATTCCTTTCTTCATCCTCCTGATTCTAATGAATCCAAGCCACAAACAAGCCCCAGTTGCTCCTATTCAAGGAGTCTGATTGCATCTGGCAGTAATTGCTGAAAATCCTGAAGAGGAAACAGGGAAGGAAAGCATATTGTTTGTGGGGGTAATAGGTGAAGACCTGCCTCTCTTGACCTATAATACATTAGTGTCAGTGAACATTTGGCAGCCTTCAGATGATTAGCAATGAAGATGAATCAAGCAAAAAAAGAGGTAGAAATCTGCCTCATCTGAATCGCCAGAACTGCATAAATTTGCATGTTGATTAGCTGTTCTTTTGTCTGTGTTCCTAATTATTATGACACATTATGTCTTCATCATGCAAGATTCTGATCTGTCTTGTTCAAAATGCATGTAGAAAAAAGTGCTGTTTATTGATTCAACATGTAACTTTAATTTTTATGTTTGCTTTAATTAAATACATATTTGATTGCCTTTGACTGGTGTCTCAGATTTTTTTAACTCTTATTTACTTCATCCTGTTGACAAACAAACAGGTAACCTTTCTTTATTCTCAGATCACTTGCTGATTAAAATCCTCCCCACCCCCATCCTCGTCTTCGCTCACAACAACCTTTGCTTCCTTGCTCGAGAAAAGATTACCAAAAAAAAAGTCCTTAGGTAACAAATGAGTGGTGAAGCGTGATATCTACAGCACTGAGCAGGATTGCAAGGACCTTAACAATGTTAACGATAGCAAAGAAGTGCATGTACTACAGGGTCAAGGTAATTTTCTTATACCATAGATTCATTAGCAATAAGACCAGTAAAGCACCTGGATACGCAGACCTTCTGATTCGCAGGATTAGTTACAATGGGTCAGATCGTGCCCACACATTTTTCCATTGACTTTCACGGTACCAAGATTAAACTCCAAAGTTCCCGACCCCAGAGGAAGTGAAGTCTCCACCATCCCATTGACTCTCCTACCTGGTTCCAACAATGAGGACATTTTACTGTTTCTGGGAACCAGGCAACTTGAAATTGACATTTCTTACGACAAGATTTGCTTGAGTGGCTACAAGCAGCCAAATAAAATCAAAGCCAAATCAAAAAATAACACGTAATCATTTGTTGCTTTGACCTAAAACAAGTTTCTAGAAGGTTTTCTTTGTAAAAAAAAGAGAAAGCTTTAGCAAAGAAAAATTGGCAAATTATGATAGCATTTCAGCAAAACATTGTATTCACTCCTAAACAACATAGTTTAATTTATATTTTCTTTCTTTCATTTTATTTTTTTAATAAAATGGAAGTAATTTTGAAAATCAAACAATATTTTAAGTTGAGAAACTGAAGTATTTCATTGTAGAAATACTACACTACATATTGCAGTGTTTCATTGTTGGAATGTTTAGAAATGCTAAAATGAAACAGGTTTTTTGGCATTCTTTTACCTTTTTCCCCAAATTGAAACAATTCACTAAAAGCAGCACAAATTCATGACTCATTTTGGTTGACAGAAAACTGCATGTTTTAACCAAGAACTCAGTTTCAGATTAAACATTTGACCTTCTCCTCTGCCAGCTAATATTAGTTTACCTTCATTACATGTATGCTTATTATGAACTCTGTCCTGTTTGTAGTGGGGCAAACAATACTTCACTGGAATTTTTGTTTGTTAAATAAAAATAAACACAGTAAGTGTTGTAATCTGGGAAACTGAATAGCTCACAGAACTTTGCAAATAACTCTTCAGATTGTGGGTCAAATATGAGGATCATCAACTTTGACTGACTTCCTTTAAACATAAAAATTAGGTGGTTTATTTTTTTCTAAAATCTACTCCTTTGAGAAAAGTAGTGAACAGCCTATTAAATTTTCTCTAATGGCAATAAGAACATGCCAGTCGGCGTACAGATATTAATCAAAACTATGCTGATAAAGATGCCTGAGGGTGAAAAAAACTGTATATTCAAGCAATTGATTTAGCGGTTATTTTTTTACCATTGTACCCTTGCCAAAACAAACGAGACTTGAAAAAACAATGCCTGCCGTTTTTCACTGTTAATGGAACATGATTGGCTGCAAGTGTAATCAGTTGCTTGGTACCCACTAATCATCTTGAAACACAGGTAAATGTAAATCCGTATTTGTGAGAATATAAACACGTAATTAACAACACGTAGCTACAGAAAAACTACTGGAACATAAAGACTTAAAGGCTTTGACATAAACCCACAAGGCAGGAAGGAAAAAGTTGCATATTCAGGCTATTCATGTTTATTTTCCTTCAGTGCCAAGAGCATTTGGTCCCAACCTAGTAGTAAATAGTAACTACCACCCTGGACCTCCATCAGAGTATAGACATCCAGAAGTAACCAAGGAGCCAAAAGAAATCTCACACATGAACATAATCATAGGGAGCTAAATCGAGGCAGTTAATAGACTTTCTGTTTTCTGTAATTCTCTTCCCAAGGCACTTCAGCACACACTGATTTGCACAGAGGAACGATGGCTCTGGGCTTACCCAGCCTCCACCGCAGCCGAGCACAGCTGGAGTCAGCTGAGTGTGCTGCAAGCTGGGGCGAAGCACAATGGACAAGTGGGTCCCCCCGGTGTGGGTGATGTGGTGCAAGCCAGCACTCCTCGCCTCTGCCCTGCAGCACGGGCCTGAGGATGGGGCACCCACGCAGTTACCAGCACCACTCTGGGGCCAGGACCACCGCTGCGCGCTGCCATCACCAGTATCAGTACATACATCTACTGCAAGTATCATAGCAGACACCCGGTTTTCATTCACCGCAGGAGAGATCGTACTGATGAATGGATGCAATGCCGTCCCCTCCCATGGTCCTTCCCTACAACTTAATTAACAGGATGGACCTGGCACTTCCTCATAAGTGGAACTCAACTCAGCTTCATTATGGGATCCAAAGACCAAATAGTTGTATCTTCTATAAATGCTTTCCATTCCTTCCTCCTGATTCTGTGAAAAAGCAAGGGCATTCTTTTACATCTGGCCAAACTTATCTTCATCTTAAAATCCTAGAAAGTGTTCTCACCCAGCTGATCAGAGGACCAGGCATTTATCAATGTGTTGACAGGACAGGGCTTCTGGCTGCAGCGGCTGCACCTCAGAACTCCCTCTGTTTCAGCATCCGTTTGTCCTGGATTTAACCTGGCGACACTGTCTGGCTTCCTCCCGCTGCCATCTGTCCAGGATTGCTCCAGAGCCCAACCCAGAAGGCTGAAGTCTTGAAAGAGGGGAGCTGGGGGGACACTAACCGAGAATTACCAACATGTTGGGAATTGACTGTCGCCCAGCCTTGAGGAAATCCACCCTGTAGACATGAGTTCTTCCTAACTAACATCCAGCAGGCTTCCCAATTCCCAAGAAAGCTTCTACAGCTGCTAGTCAAAGGGCAGTTTGGAATAAACCTGCTAGAAGTGAATCTTTTAGATCTGGCACAGTCTGGATTCAAGCCAGGAAGTGGAACTGGAGCTATCCAAGTGGCATTGATGGATGATGCCCTTCCTGTCAGTGGGGAGAGGGCAGACATCCATCCTCATCCTCCTTGACTTCAGCATTAACCATGAGATATTGCTGTCTCGCTTGATGGGTGGCAGAAGTCCAGGGTAATGTACTAAAATTATTTTGAGTCATTCCTGCTGGGACACACCCTGTGACTTGTGAAAAAACATTATCTCCAACACTACATGCCTCTCTCCTGTGGACTCCTGATCTGTATTCTTTGCGGTGCTTCCCTGTGTCTACATAGAGCTACTAGGCGATATGGCATGGACTGAATTGCCAGAAACAGGCAGATGAAATACAGCTATACCTAAATTGCTGTGTATATACACACACTGCTGCAGCCAGCATGGCAGTGGAAGAAAAGCAGCTGGTTAAATCCAAGTAAAGCAGAGGTAAGACAGATGGGAGACAGGAAAGCATCTTTAAGAGCTTGTCACTTGAGTGCGCTATGCCTGGCATAAGGGTGCATTTCCACAATTGGTGTGTTTATTTCATAATTTAGGAGTGCTCTTGGATTTGCTACTGATGCTAAGTTTTCCCATAGCAGCCTCTGCAAGTAACACTTCTGTTCTCTTCCATTGGCTAGGAGGCTCTCTGCCACCCTGGCAGGTGATGACCTTGTCTCCGTTATTCATGGCTCTGTCACTTCTCAGCTGGACTATAGTCATTTGAAATATGCAAGCACGCAGCATTCATGCTTAGAAAACTTCATTTACTGCTGCAATGCATCTCTTCAGTGACAAAGGCATATCAAACCTGGCATTGGGCCTGGCACCAGCTTCCCATGGAATTCCTAATTGAGTTCATGGTCTTCGTTCTTATCATCCTCATCACATCTAACACTTTGTATAAAGCTGCAGCGAAGGAAATGTTTGACAGATTCGCTCCACTAGCCCTATGAGCATTCTGCAGAAAGAATCATACACATCTGTCCAGAGCCCTCAGCCTGTGGATTGAACATCTTCAGGGAATGCAAATCTTCACCAAACTTCCCCTCTATCATAAGGCATAATTCTCGGACTTGCATAAATAATAACATCAGAAACACAAAAACAAGATACTCCATTACATCTGCCTCTCCCTTGGCAGGAAGGTGGCAGAGGGAATCGATGCATGACTGATGCACGGGTACAAGGCTCATCATAGGGGGCTGGCTATTATGGGGATCAAGCCACTTGAGCTCACTCCTCACCAGCTCACTACTGTCCTCAGCCACCAAAGACCCTTATCTTAGCCTCTCTCCCTGTAAAAATCTCCTTGTTTTGCTGCACAATCCCATCAGAAGGCTCTGACAAACGGTGCAGGGTCCCCTCCTGAAGGACTTTTTCCACAATGCCTGTTCCCCATGACAGGCCCTCACTCTGCAGGTAGCACCAGTTTCACCAGCAAAGCCAAAGCCTGGTTGGCATGGTACAGGTGGCGTGGCATGGCCCTGGCACCGGCTGCGCTCTGGCTCCCGGGGCAAGGTGGGTACCTGGGGGGAGCCGACATGCAGGGCACACGCTTGGGTCAGCAGTCCATGTTGGACCTGTCATGCCTGGGAGTCAACCTGGATCTGACCAGAAAGAAACCAAATCTGTCTCACTCAGATACTAAAGTGCATTCACTGTCTCTATTTTTATTGTATATATTGTCCCTGTTCAAATAAGGAATTTGCATTAATTCTATACCTTGCCAGCTCCTCAGCATGCATATTATTATAATTGTTTAAACTGAGAGTTTATACATTCTTCTCAGCATAGTAAACATGGTTTTAAAGGATGCTGGCAGGTCATTTGGCCTTTAAAATTACATGTTCTTCTCTGGAGTATGAACCTTAATCCAAATAAGACTTATTTTAATTGATTTTTCAAGTGCTGCAGTATTTTTAAAGCATTATTGTAAATCCCATCTTCAAATAGTAAGCTATCTCTGGGTCCTGCAATCTGAAAAGATAACAGCAGACGATGGTAACATGGTAGGTCACGCTACCACGAAGCATATGGAAATTATTTACCATATAAAAACTAGGAAATATAATGAAGATCTGCATAAGGGATGAAAGCACTTTGCTTAAGAGCAGCGTTTGCTGAAATTCACACTGATTAAATTATTGTGGCAAGAGTAACTTGTTAGAGGCTTCCTTACCCATAGCTAACCTACAAGTCGCTCATAATGTGGCTATTCCTAAATATGTCTATGTCTGGGGAAGCGAGTGTTGTATTGCACCTAATTTTTTGCTCTAAGTACTCTTTATCTTCAGGAAAGATTGACGCTTGTTCCATACTCAGATTTCTACCAATATAATGGTCAGTTAGAGGTATTTATTTTTCCCGTGTATTCAAACTACTACAACTCCTAATGTACACCAGAATAAAAGTATTTATACAGTATGGCTCTGCTTGCCTTGATTCTGTACTTGCAGTAAGAAATCACTAACATGAAGCATCTTTCTGTCAGCTGAACTGCACCCGCACAGTGGAGGTTGTGTTAATTTAATCAGGCCTCTGCAGTCTAAGACAGATTAAGCAAAGCTTGCTTAAAGTGACTGCAGCTATCTGCTTGTGATCTTCCCTGGGGAGAGGGATCACCAAAGCCACCACCGGCACCTGTGGCACAGGTTTCTGCTGTGAAAACCAAAGGAGAAGCAGATACTCTTTGAACAGACCCAGAGAAAGGAGTTGGCAGAGAAGCTAAAAGTCACAACAGGTTGTGTTCGACCATGCACGTTTTCCAACCCTAACAGTCTTTCTAAGATTTCAGTGAACTGATTGTTTTTTGAAGTTCAGGTTAGCTGGAGCATTTTCAACTGTTTTTGTTAGTGTGACTCGCTGAAATTTCAAAATCAAATGAGAGGAAAAAAAAGGACCTTTCCTCGCAAAGGTGACAGGACTCATGCTGAAACTTTGAAAGCAGGAGTTGGCCATAAATTTTGCCAGATGTGATCTACCCACTCAAAAGAAGAAGGCGTAGGGTCTGAGGGAAATGGCGTTTCCTGGCCTTCCCGTATTCCTGCACAAGGGCCTTACCTGGCTTTATCCTCTGTCAGTCTGTCGAAATCGCACCACCTCCTGCTCCTCTCTTTTCCCAAAGCCTGGAACAGATCAGAGAATGTATGGCTCCTTCATTCTCACCATAAGCATTATTATTTTGTTCCCGAGGTGAGGAGAGACCTCCAAAAATGCCTGGCATAGGCCATGCCCTGCCGCCCCCAGCCCTGAGGCGGCCGGAGGGCACCTCAGCCCTGCCAGGGCCCGTGACCCCCACGGGGTGGAGGCAAGGAGGCGGGTTCACCCACACCCACCCTCCTTTTCTGAAGTTTTGGGAAGAAGGAGGAAATCACAAACCTGAAATTACCTCAGGATCAGATGAGCATAAATGCCGCAGGGACCTGTGTGAACATCGGCCATTACGGCTTTAAACATGGACTCTGGCAGGGGGCAGCTAAAATGCTCTAAGGGACAGAGTTACAGACAGAAATACATACCGACAAGCGGTTGGCAAATTCATTGAAAGTGGAGGATTTGGGGGGCACTTCAGCTTTCCTCCTCTCGTGGGTCGTGGGCGGCCCTGGCGGGAGGGCTACCTCAGCGGGCCGCAGCCGTGCCCCCTGGGCAGGAGGGAGCCGTGCGGCGGCGGCAGGGCTCCCGCCGGCGGCAGTGGGGCTGCCTCCGAGAGAAACACCGCTTTTGGGCACAGATTATTGTTCCTCGTATTCCCTTTGTTTGCCGTTGTAATCTCCGTAGTCATTCTCCTTGATAAACAAACAAGTGAAAAGATGCAATGAGGTGTAAGAATAGATTTGCACAGGGCAGACAACTGAACATTTAATTTATTTACCTCTCCTAACAGATACCTGGGGTGACATTTATTAATAAATGGCATTATCAGGTGTCTGATATGTAGCTCACAGAAATTAATTACCCAGCCCATGGTAAAACCATAACAAGCCTGCAGTGCTGTAACATTTGTGCTAATTGAAAATGAGATAAGTGCTGTGGGTGCAATTTGCATTCAATGCAGTGTATTAATTATCTTCAGTTCTCTTCATGATAAATATACCTGACTGAACCACTCTGCTAATTTACTGGGTAATAGAGTCATAAGTGGATTCCCTTAGGTGACCAACTACAGGCATTGGGCAAGAGCCTTCCTCTTTTCCAAGCACTTAAATGGCTTAGCAAACGCGGTTCGCTTTTCTCACAGGCTGCGTTGGAAGTACGCAGCAGCAAACTCTTTTTGTGACCACAGGGCTGCTGAGTACGAAATCAGGAAACAACACCCCCTCAACCCAAGACTCCCGTACTTTGTGAAGTTGAAGAGGAGGTAGTTCGCCTCCATCGATGGCACACCGCGATGTCTGATGGCAGCTCCACAAGGAAAGGCCTTCCCCCCCCTGCTCCTCATCTCCCCCCCCCATTCATTTCACAGTCAGGTTATCGTGGGATTTAATTACATTTGTGTGAAATATAAATTAATTGACTCTTGTAATACCCGTAATGATCAGGAAAATTCAGATTTAAAGATACTGTGGAGTTCCAGTAGATTAAGGCACTAATTGTTCCGCTCTCACCAACTATGATTTATGTGGGGATCAGGTTACAAAACCAATATGTGCTCGAGTTAAAGCTCTGTGGTACCATACAATTAGGACTAAAGCTTTTTGTAAATGGGCCCAATAATGCAAAAAGCTCTTCGCTAATCCTGGTCTTTTTAATTCAGAGGTCACGCATTGTCTAAGGCAACCACTCATACTGTACGCAACCACCGTCCTTTATTCACCCTCCTCCTCTGTAGCTTGGGTATCTGAATTTGCCACTAACCTTGGACATGCTGTTACTAATTTCAGGGTAGGTGATGGCAATGCAAGGAGATCAGGGCCAGCGCTTTGCTGTGCTGCCCCCGGAGCAGCCTGGGCACGTTGTGACTGAGAGGTGATATCTGCCTCCCTCGGTTCGCCTTCAGTTTGCAGGCTGCGGACGGGGTCAGCTTTTGGGCTCCGCTGTCAAGTAAGCAGACATCCAGGGCAGCAGACGGATGGAGGTGACAGTCATTCGCGCAGCTGAAGGGGCCAGGAGGTGGTGAGCAAACACCTCAGCCCCAGGAACAGGCAGTCATGGCCGGACCGGCTGTGTGGCAGCCCTGCAGGCAGGGAGAAGGGGCGGCAGCAGAGGCGGGGGGACAGGCTCTGCTCCCCTTCATCCCGTCTACCCCACAGCCAGAGGCACTTTGTTATCTTCATGCGGCCGGGTGCTCTTCCATCATTTTGTCCTTGTCCGTGGGGTGCTAAAATTCAGCTTAGCTTTCCCTGCTGAACATTACCAGGATAGCTCTCCACCACTCTCCATCAAGTATGGGATACCCAGCATTTCCCACACATTGTGAACGCGTGCTTATAGAGCAGGAGGAGGCATAGCATCGGCATGCAGTCAGTGTGCCAGAGCAACTAAAAGGTGAGAAAGATCAATTAAATACCAGAAGAATCAGTTTGCTTTTTTCAGAAGAGCATCTAAGTGCAAAAGAGCTGGAGAGAAGGTGCACGTCTGCCAAAGACATGTTCACGTGTTCCCTTTTAAAACAGAGAAGGCTCTCCAAGCTCCTACCCTGCCTGTTTCCAAACACACCAACTGCAAATACAAGTTGGTTTCCCAAAACATTTTGTGTGGCTGCCCAAATATTCTTTGCTTCTTGAGTTTGGTCATTTCAATAGGAAAGGGACACTGTAACATTTTAGAGCTATTTTTAACCTACTAATATGATCTGTGCCAGAGACCTTAGCAGTGACATCTACAAAGGCATCAATTATATCTCCCCATTCCTCTTCTCATTCTCCGGTAAGGAATTCTTTGGAAAGATAAAACCAAAGAAATCTTGTTTCTTAGAAAACTGGGGGGGTAGGTTAGCAGTATTATTTGGTTCAGATGATAGAGCCAAAAATCAGAATTCTTATTATTCCCATTCAGTGGGCAGAGGGAAGGAAAACTTGGTGCAGTACTGGTTCTCCCAACCCAAAGCTTTCCTGAAACAGTTGCATCGCTACAAGGACAGCAGGGCCTACCTGACGAAGAGGGATCTTGTGGTGTACTGGGGTGGCTCCTCAGCCCAGGGCGAGGGCAGGGTTATCGCACCCAAACCAGAGCTGTCTGACCCCATTGACATCTGGAAATGAGCAGGCATGGGGCAACACGCCCTGCAGCCACCTTTACTTTACCATCCACCCCTTTTTATCCCCCAGGCCCAAGCTCTTCTCTCAGCTCTAACTCCCCATACAGGTTATAAATTCTTTTTCTAAAGGAAGAAAAAGCCCAGTGGGGCAGGGGAGCCACAGCAGTGCCCAAGGACCCCCAGCGCAGATGACAGAGCCGGCATCCCTAGCAAAAGATGCTGCAATGCCTGCATCTCTCGCCACCACGCAGCCCACCTGCATCTCTCACCACCATGCGCTCCACCAGCAGCTTCAGCAGTGTCGCAGCTGATCCTGGCGCAAGCGGGGCGGCTGCTGGGGCGTGCAGGTGTCAGCAGGTCCCATCCCTTGGGCAAACAGGGCACAGCCAAGCACAGACATGCAGCTTGCGCCAGGGTGCCCAGCAGGCTGTGGCAGGCCTAAAGCAAAGCCCCGCTCTCCTGCATCTTGGTTTTGTGCTCAAGGTACTAGGCCCCACTGCCTTTGTGCAAGTGCAGTGGCTAAGATGCTTTCCTGCTCTTTCAGGAAAGCCAGCACTGCATAGAATAGGACGTGAGGTACAATAGAAAAAGTTGGGGGGAAAACATGAACAAAAAAGTCTTAACCTTTTGCATGAAGCACACATTTGCTAAATAGAATCCTAATGGCATTATTGTAGCTAAAAACAGAGACTTGAAAATGCTGTATACATTATTATGCTCATTATCTACCAACTGCAAGAATGCTGTGCTAAAACTAACTCAAAACACCTCAGGTAAGGTAATTGCTACTAATGGATTTGAAGTGTGCAAAATTGAGAGTTATTACACAGACATCACATTCTCGACTTGGTGAAGCCATTGGATATTGTAGTTACTGGCTCACTCATCTCTCGATCGGGGAGAGATTTGAGGAAAAGGGCAAGCTCTCTTTCATTCAGCACAGGAAGGAAAATTCAACAACACAATATTACAGCAGCCTGTTTGCACCTCTGTGGTTAAGATGGGGTCAGCGACTGCTTTCTAAACCACTGCTTCAGAAAAACATCTACAAAAATTTGCTCCAGAAGTAAATCTCTCAGGAAATACCTGAGATTAAACTTTGCATTTGTAAACTTTTGCAACTTGTAGGTCTAAAGGAAAAAATGGGACAGGAGCCTGCAAAATTATTCTAAGTGAGGGGAGCCATGAGTCCAAGTGACATATGCTAATGCAAATTAAGGCCTGGCTCTTCAAGATATCCTAAGCCACTATAAAGCCCCGCTGCCTAAAGACAGAAGACAATCTTAATAGACCCCGTCCTATGTAGGGGGACATCTGCAGGTCAACAACTGTGAATCTGAACTTTGCCAAGGCCCAGGTGTGTTTGAAACAAGATACTTGATTCACCTGCTTGAAAAATCCCATATAACAAAATATATCTAATACATTTAGTTAGTTTGATATCTTGGCTTTCAGGAAGGATGGGATTCATTTTTTAAATGAGTGACTCTGGATAAATATCTCTGATTCCAAACACCAGTTTAACTGTTTGTAGCTACAGCAGCAGCCTCCAGGTTATCCTCAAAACAAGTGGCTCCCAGGAGTTTTGTTCTCTTTCATGAAAACTAAAAATAAACTCTACCAGAGCAAATGCTTTTCTAATCTTTGAGAAGTTAGGATAAGGTCATTTCTTATTTTAGTTATAACACCAAAACTAAGAATTGGTGTTTGGGTAAAATTATGTAAACTATTGTCATTTCAGTTAACATGTAGAAAGAATATGGGGCCAGTACCTAATAAGTTTCGGTTCCTTCTGATTATCTTGGTGGAAAGAAATTAAAAAGGCCGTGTATGAACGGGATTAAAGCAGTCTCTATCCAAGTAAAGAAAGCACAAAGAAATTTGAACTCACAGCTGCAACCGAAGGCAATGAGAGCTGTGCTTTGAACAGATAACAAGCTAAGTCCTCTGAAAAATCTGACCATGCATCTCAGATTGGGAACTTAAAATTAGTGAATACTTTTGTACTTAATCTCTTTCTGCCTCAGTTCTTCATCATGAAATGGGGATAATACTACCACCCAATGCCTCACTGCAGTGCAGTGAAAATAAGTTCATTAATGTTTATGAAACATTCAGTTACCATAGTGATGAGTTCTATAGAAAAGCCCATGTGGAAATTAATATTTCTGTCTTCAGAGCAGGGTTTGAATAGAACACATTTAGTAAGGCCTGGGGCCACACAATGAGGAGAAAAGAAAACAGTAAATAACTTGCCATTGAAAAATAAAAACAATAATCAAATCAAAATGGCCTGTTAAACAAAATAATTTTTATAGAAATTTTTCATTTTGGTAAAAGTTACTTGGTAAAAAATCCAAGTTTTTTTGCTCTTAAATTTCACTCCTCTAGTTTTCTGCTTTTGTCTTCATAGCATGGAGGAGAGATTATTTAAAGAACCTGGAAACCACTGTCTTCCAGTTTTCAAAAATCAAAATTTTTACCAGTAAGCTTTGGCAAAAATCTGAAAAGTTAGTGACATTGGTGACCCCAAGATTTCCAAATGGGGTTCCCGAACAATCCTAACCCGTTCAATCCAGCAATTCTTCTCGTTGTACATCCACGAGTCAGTTTGCAGAGGGAGTGATATGACTTTCATATTTGGAACTGTAGAAACAGGCACTTGGTTTGGGTTGGTTGCTTGCATATCAGGTGTCAGCTGGAGCTGTGACACCATCGTGGCAATCAACACAACTAATCTCTGAATGCGAGTCATTAACATCTTAGTAACAAGTAAATCACAGGCAAGCACAAACCTACTTTGTGTAACCTGTGCAGACAAATATGAAGATGGGAAGACACCCCATTTTAAGAAGAGAGATGACTGGCAAGAGAAGAGTCTTACCAACAAACTGCCCCCCGGGCCAACGACAGGTTCCTCTGGCAGGCGCTGGGTGACCCACGGCAAGCACAGGTCAGGGACAAGCTCGCCCAGGACTACGCTTTCTGCCATCTCAGGAGCCACTGTCAAAACTAGAACCCCATTTTTTTTCCTTCAAATTGTTTTGCAGTCAAAAATGTGGTCTTTCCTTTAGGAGAGAACTTTTGCCAAAAAGCAAGGAAGAAAAATCTGATTTCCACATCAGAATACACCTACCTTTCATTGCAATCGATTATTCAGGTCTTTCTCCTTCTTCTCTGCTTTAGTTTTTGCTCTCATATACATTTCTGTTGTTGTATCCAATAGAAATATAGTGGGAGAGTCTTCTGTAGCAGCTTTATTTTCATTTGGCAACCATGTTCTTTTCTGCAAGATGAAGTTTCAAAATGTTACAGAATGACAAGATTGAGGTGGGGAGAATAAACTGCTGGAATTATTTATTGTGTTCATTTATTGAATTTGATAGCAAGCTGGGTTGCTTACCTGCTTTTTCTTTCCGATGAGTAACACTGTTGTCCTGTTAATTTTACAATATAGAATAATAGAGTTAATAGAATATATTTCTAAAGTTCTTATAATTAATAGGAAGCAGAGGAACCTGTTCACTCATGCTGAACTTCCACAAAACAGAAGCCCCAAGGTGCGTGGCTACACTTGCCATGAAACCCTGGCTGGCCTTACTTAGCCTTACGGGGAGGTGCCTCTGCCCCCTTCGTTAGCACAGGGTGGCTCTCCTAACGTACACCAACTGCTGTGGAGCTTAGCCTGGGAGCCAGCACTCCAGGCAAAAGATAATATTTCTAGTTAAGCACAGTGTCAAATGGGCTTGTGCAATCCACAGTCACAAAATCCTGTTAAAACCAAGACATTAACAGGATTTTAAAAACAATAAATAAATATTTTAAACCCAATAAATTTTAACAACGGTTCAAGCAGATCTAGTTAAAGCTGTTCAACTAAACAAAGGTAAGACGGGTATAATCTTTTACATTTCAAAGCAAAGTCTGAAACTAATTGGACTTTGCAGGAAACTCCACCTACAAGAAAATTATTTCATGGTTCTTTATTATACAGATGCAATTCTCAGGCAGGCCTGGTGCTGAAAAACAGTGAAGAACAGACAGACGCTTGATTCAGTGAACACTGATTTTATTTCGGAATAGCTATGTTTCTGTATGGCACCTCAAGCTAAGGAAGCGGCAGCATCGCTAGTGCCGTGTGCTTGCTGGGACATGCTGGGAGAGAAAAAGCAGCTGTGCTTGGAGCCTCCAGCATCCTATTGCAGGGGGTGGCCCAGCCTCACAGGCAAGGACCAAACCAGCCCACGGCTATAAACTTGCCCCTTTGTGACAGAAAATAATGCTGGCCTTTTTCACAAACTTCAGGAAACTTCACCAGGACTACAGAAGCTTTAAAGTTTTCCTTTGAGGAAAAGCTCTTCTAAACCGAGGAAGCCTAATTATGAGACCTGCAGTCTGCTACACAGAGCTCTTGTACCCAGAAATGATGTGAGGGCCAATTGCCAGGACTAAACATTTAACGCATCAACAGGTGTTACATGTTATGCATCAATGAGGTGTACATCACCGAAACATAAAGACCCAGCAAGCCGGCAGCACAGCTATCAACCAGAACAACACAGCCATAAAATCCTAATTAGCCTCATACACTTGTTATGGACATTTTTATTTATTGACATGGTCAAATTAACAGGCAGCAGCATTTTATTTTAATGATAGCCTTGAAATCAGCCCAGGAAGAAAGTTAGCATTAATGTTCAGGTACTGCATGCCATCCACATTTAGCCATATGAATGTATATTTTTAAATAATAATTAAATAATGTCACCCTAATTAAGTTACCTTGAGCAGGTGAGAGAAACCAAGTTCTTAATCAATGCATCTCTTGTTTGTTCTGTTCCCAAGCTGTACAGAAAAACTACCCAGCAGCAGAAACTCAGCAAGCTTCATAGTTTTAAGCGTGCACAGCCACCGGCCTGATCCCTGCCTGCTGGAAGGAGCAAATTCAGGCAAGCAGGAGTGAGAGTGCCAGGAATAAATAGTCTTTATCTGAACACCGCCAGCCGGGGGGGTAACTGAAAAGTGCCCACAAGTTGGTGAACAAAATTGGTTGCCCCCAGAGGAATAATATACTTATTTATATACTTCCAAAAAGCAGGTGCTTTACTGAACGATAAGCTGCGGTTATAAACATTTGTGTCCGTCACCACAGAGTGGCAGATTCCTGTAAAGCAGACAAGATGCAATGGCCATTAAATATTGGTGCTAGCTCAGCCACACAACAGTTTACAAAGCGGGAGAGAATATCACGGCGCAGTTATTATTGCAGTGGGGAATTTAGATGGTCAGCCTAATCGCTCCTTGGGACAGGTAAAGAGAGAGGAACTGAGCAGCAGCACAATTATTGACTGGGTTAAAGAAAGCACACAGAGTAAAGGAGAATGAAGAGCATTTTGCAAGGTATTTTAAGCAAGTTTACATTTCACTGCAGATAGACATTTTTGGAAATGAAGCACTTTTGGAAATTAAATCATTGCTTCACGCATTTAAAATGTATTCAGTATAGGTGCCTTCACAAACCACATTCCCCATTTTAAAACTTCTGATTTATCCACCTTAAATGAGAATATTCCAGAAATTGCAAAGGAAAACTGGGAAATGATCTGTGTGTAATAGCTGAACCAAGCAAATTGCATATTTTGCATGAATTACTATAATATGCTCTGCTTGTTGGTAATTTCCATTGTATACGAAGGATCACAGTTGCAAAAAGTACCAACATCCCACATTCAAAAGTGATTCAGGAGTCTAATTTCATAGTCGAAAATGCTGAGACACTTAAAAAATACCGCTTGAAATCATCGTTCACTTCATCGCGCTAGAAAGTTTTACACTAAATCCTGCTCCATGGCTTAGATGCAGGCTGAAAATTGGAGAAAGAAAAGCACTTTTAGAGGTTCCTTGGTTCATTTGACTTGGCACTTACACATATGTGTGTAGATAAACCCACCTGAATCTATTTTTTTTCTTTTTTAAAACAGCAAAAGAACCAGAATATCAATTTTCACTTCAATGTTCACTGAAAAATTTTGGTTTTGGGGGGAAGAGCAGACCTGCAAGCTTACCTGAAAAAAAAGTTTTGCACAGCATTTTTTATTAAAAAAAAAAAAACAACAAAAAAAACCCAAAAAAATGGAAAAAGTGGTCAACAACACATGGTGACGATGGGAGAAGAATCCAATTTCTGCCCACGAGGGAGAAGGGTGAGGGCAGGGTGGGCATCTCGGGCTGCAACCGGAGGCACAGGCCAGGGCATGGGCAGGCAGGGCAGCTGCTCGGAGCTCCCGGCCGCTGTCCCAGCCGCCGCGGGGGCTCTGAGAGGGGCTGAGTTACTGTCCCCAGAGCGCCTCCCCATCCGGGCCAAGTCAGGATACATTTTCACAGCTTTTCTTCAAGTGATAGCAATATCAGCGGGAAGGGCCAAAAATGGGGGGGGGGGGGGGAGCAGAAAAAGGCAGTTTCCAGTATTTGTCATTATTATAGGTTATATATACAGGAAGAAAGTTAATTAAGCTTTAAAAAATCCATCACACATCAATGGGTGCATTTTAATGAGTACAAAAAGTTGAGGTGTTTACTGCCAATTAAAGTGGTTTTTAAATAAGCATTAATTAACACAGAAATTCAGAAGAAAGTTATACCTTGTCAAAGAAAGGCCAGTCCAGGCTATGCCCACTTCTGCTCCCATTCATACTCAGATAGTAATTACCACCAACCCTATATTTTCCATAATAATGAGGAGAGGCTGTCATGGCTGTCAAACAAAAACAAAACAAAAAAAAAAAGGTAGTGCACAAAAATACCCTCAAACTGAAGTAAACTTTTTTTTAGAGCCGAAGCCACAGGAGACAGCAGTGTGGAGCAAGGCAGCGAGCGGGGCAGTCAGACGGCCACGCCGCCCACACATGGCCCCTTCCCGGGGAGCAGAGACTTTGCCACAGGGGGGGAAGCCTCCCCAAACCAGAGTTACAGCCTCTGTCCAGCTGAGGAAAGACTGAAGAAAGGCCAAGGAACAAGCAGTTTCATCCCTAGCGCTTCACCTTGTGGAGGAGCTGGTTCCCCTGTGAAAGCCCGGGGAGCTGTTTTTTTCCACAAGCAAGTGCTGACAGATTCACTCCCTGCTTCCCAAAGTTGGGTCAAAGCAACCACTGAAAATAAGTTCAGTTTCATGTGTCCTTCCAGCTGGTGCAACTGGTGACATGGAAAGTGGTACGGGCATCACTTCTGCGTCCTTTAAAGTTTTCTTAACAATTGTCGGGAGTTTCAGCTCTACTTCAACTAGTGTCAGTCTCTGAGCGGGGAGCAAAGGAAGCAAATTCTCCCATCATTAGTCAGGTGCATGTTTAAATATCTTAGGAAAACCTTCCCTCCCCCAAAGTGAATCTCAGGTGCCAAATAAGGTTTTTAAACTGCCTTACTGAGAATGGTTTCTCTCCTCAGTTCCCCAGCTGTGGAGAGACAAGAACCGCGCTGCCTTTTCAGACCACAGGAGAGGCAGGTCCCATTGCCAGTACCCTGACAAGTTTTAGACAAATCTTCTGTGTAGTGTTTTTAAAGTTAATTAAAAAACATAGAGAAGAAGGATGTAGATATGCACAGACTCCTCTTCTTCATGTCCTTGTCCCTTGGCAGGTCTCTCGTGTGAGTTGTGTCACTCAGACAACGTGCAGCCTCGCTATCGAGTATATTGCTCGCATCTATCGGGGAGTATCTGGGTGCCTTTTTCCTATACCATGTCCTCAGACAATATCTGCAGTGAAATAAAAGCAGAACATTAAAGCCCAGGGAGGTTTTGTTGAACTTAGCTGGACAGGGCCTTCAGATCTTGCACTAATCTTTCTAACATATCCGATGGGACTAGAGAGGAATATTTTATTGCTAGAAATAGTTGAGCGATTACTTCAGAGAAAGGACGGACGTAACACAAAAGAGTTTCCAAGTACCGACAGGAAGGAGTGTTGCTCATGCGAAATTCCACATTAGGCGCTACAATAATAATAAAAAACCCACCGGCCCTTGTGATGTCTGAACTCCCCGACACTGATATATGGAGAGGGGAACAGAGGAGGAAAAAGACAGAGAGAGCAAAGCAAATACGCCGGGATGCTTACGAGCAGAACACAGGAGCCAAGTGTCACAAGTTGACCCTTTGTGTTTGCACTGAAATTCGACCGCTCCAGGCAAAATTCCTTTAGCAGTTTATACCTGGTTTGATTTTTGTTGATAATGGCTATTTCTCACAGCATTGTGACATTTAATGCTGTTTAATCAAGACTTCAGAGAAGGAGTTACAATTTTAATTACTAAAAAGTCCATTGTAACACATTTATGTTTTCCTTAGATGGATTTGACCCAGCTCTGATTAAGGGCTGTAATAAATCAGCGTTGTGCATACAGACGCACAGCGGGAATACAGCTTCCTTCGTAACAAATGAGCTGTGCGCGTCCAAGGAAAATGCTCGCTCCCCGACGACTGCAGAAGAGCCCCGTCGCGTCCCATGCTAGAAAACCTCTCAGACTTCCTGACAGCAGAGGTGCACGTGGTGGCAATCTCAGTGGCCTCCCCGGGGTGTTTGTGGTTGTGGTCACCCACTGCTCAGGGTAGACCTGCTGTACGTCGTCCTCTGAGACTCCCACCACAGAGACACCTGGACACCAGTACATTCGCGTTTTTCATCATTCAGGAACAAGGAAAACAAGCGAGAAAATTGTGGTGGATGTAAATCATCTACACCTTTCTTATTAGGGTGAGCGTAGCACTGGGCTGGGAAGCGCCTGGTAAATGTCAAGCACCTAAAGGAGAGATTGAAGTGCCCAGTCCCAGCATGATCAATAGTACCAAACGCTGTGTCTTCAGCCCCATTTTTTCAGGCCCTCTGACGTGAGGCTGTTTGAACTGTCAGTTCTCTGAGGCTGGGAATGCTCCTTCCTTCAGGCTTGCACATGGGTCGTACAAGACCACAACATAAAGACACACTAGTGGTATCTCTCTGAGCGCAGAACAGGATTCTTTCTCTCATCCGCCAGCCTTTTGGCATGCTGTCCTTCTCCAGCAGGTCCATTTCATGCTTGGTTGGGATGGGGGCCATACCAGCCCCACTACTGGCAGGAACTATTAGTCCTTCGTTTTTTATACTAAAAAAAGTTAGCCTACATCCAAAAACCCTGTTTAAAAATCCAGTGGGGACAACAGCCATATTTCCAACAGCAGGGTTGAAAGGTGGAAACCTGAAGAAACCTGACCCACTTTCAGCCACTTTCTGGAAGGTCTACTGAAGGTCTGGAAGGTCTACTGCTCTGAAGGTGGACTCCAAATTCAATGACTATGCCAGATCTCTGTGGTTACCTTTCCTCAGTCCCCCAAAAAGGCTAACTTGTCTGTTGGTCTATGTGGCTGTCATGCACTTAAAAATTATTTAAGTGGCCAATTGAGTTATTTTATTAATGATATGTTAAGCTAGGTTGTTATTCCTCTTATAATGATGAAAGATGAAGGACAGAAGGAAAGCTTTTGTTTAAAAAGACCTCTAGCTGACGGTTGGCTTATGCCCTGAGCCAAAAGAGTTTGTATTACTTCCAAAGCTCCCAATTATGTTCAGGGTGTTGGGTTTTTTTAATATTTCTCATTCATCTGGAAATATTTTCATTAGCCACATAAACTTGTACAGCTCTTGGGCCCCAACATACAAGCTATGGGATGTACTAAAAAGAAGTGACCATGCTTTTGAAATGCTTGAATGGAACAAAAGCCAAAATTTCTGCAGCAAACCACCCTTTCAGTGGCTAGGAGGCAAGTCAGAACCAAGCTCCCTTGGAAAAAGACTGAAAAATAACTGACAGTCAAAATTGCTGTCACATGAATGATAAAAAGAACATTCAATAAATTACGTGGTTAATAACTGGAAAACCCCCAAGAAGCATATGTAGGGAGAGAGGAGGAGGAGGTGATTCCCTTGGAAGTAATGTAGGAGCTGTCCAGGCTCCTAAGGCTTCAAGTGAGGCTGCCTGGCCTGGTCAATAGGCAAAGCTGTACCATACTCGTAAGACTGTATATTTATGCTGGTTTTTTTCAGCTAAATCAATGCAAAAAAGTACCTGTATGCTCTGAAATCAATGGAAACCTGATTTCTTCTACATGCTGATCTCTGCAGCGTCATCAGAGATAGCTGACCAGGCCAAGTGTCCTTCCATAGGATATGCAGGATTTTTCACAAGTGTGCATCACACAAGTGTAAATCTTCAGTATAACTACTATCTTGCACTGACATTAGTACTTAAAAAATAAAAATGTCAGATAACATTGGCTTTCCCTGCACTTACTAGGAAACTGATGAAAAGTCTCAAAAACCAGCAGCACCATCAGGTCCAGCTCCATCAGTAGTTACAGCCATAGAGAGCTTGTCAGTTGCCAACAACTTCAAGCATCCACAGCCTCATATGTGATCCTGAAAGAAACGTCCATCTCCTTCACTGCCACATAAACATACAGTGATCGATCTCTCTAAATACCGATTTGACATTTTAGTTTTAAGTTTTTGTCTGACTAAACAATAGGTTCCCATTTCAGTGAGGCCTTCTCTTTTGGTCACCCCTCAATAATATACCTCAAAAGGTATATTAGAAAATTACTCACACACCAGAAGCATTTTGAAAGGACCACAGAGACACTACACAGTAAAGAGGGTCTGAAGAAAGTCTCAAAAGACATCTTTTTTTTTTCCTCATTGACTGTGTGGCAGGAGCCCTGACTTACACCACACTCTCCCTATTTAAGTGACAAAGGTCAATTTGAAATTTCCAAAATGGAAACAAATCTTTAATTTTAGGTACTATATTTCCAGAGATGAGGCCAACAATGTGACAAGATAGTATGCTGGTATGAAGGCGGATATTATTGTGAAACAGGAGGGAGGTCAAAAAGCCACCTCCTGAGCCACGGACAGGAGGCAACCGGTAGCACAGGTTCCATACCCCTGTGCCAGAAAAGCCAAACCAAAACACACAACCTCACGTGCCTCCGCGCACGTGCTGCAAACCAAGGTGTGGGACTCCTAAAGGGGCTGTGCCGGTGCTGGTGGCAAATCGCAGGCAGGACCTAAGTTCTGCCAAGAGATCCACGACCTGTATTGTAAAGCCAACTTGCCAGATTTTTTATTTGAAAAAACAATAATTACACCTTTTTTAGAGAAAAAAAAAAGATTAAAAACTGAATTAACCATAATATTAAAAAAAAATAGAGTACTATATGTCTAAGAGGGTCTGAATAAAAAGACAACTTGAAAACCTCACGTGAAAGAGCTCAGAGCATTTACAGATTTCTCATGCATCGTATTGTAAAACAGCAGCTTGTTCTTTTCAGAGCTGCGGAGGTAAGAGCACACAAATGATTAAACAAGCAGGTTTAACTATCTTGCACTGAGGAGGAATTTGTCAACACGGGCTCAGTATTTACGCGGATCTGCAGCAAATACTGTACGGCTGCAGGAGTCAAACAGCTGTCTGTCAATAAAGCTATTCTCCTCACTGGAACATAATAGCACAGACTCAACATGACCCTCAGAGGCCTCTTTAAGCTGCCTGGCTGTCTCCTCCTTCCCCATCCCTCCAGAGTCCTTCACCAGCAAGCTCTGAATTAAAAGGGAGAGAAAAAAAAAAAAACCAAAAACATGTATTAGAATCTTTTCTATCCGTCTTAATATTAAAAGTGACTTAACCCTGGGCAAGCCTGTCTACACGGGCAAGCCTGAGCTAAAGCAAAGTTAGGGAAAGACAGCTTTGATTCACGGAACGTGAAGGGCTACCGACAATCCCTTTTAATAGAGCTTGAAACATTAATGTAGCCGGAGCCACACGCGACACCCATTAGGGCCAGGGAGAGCTCCCACGCATATATTTCAAGGAAGCAGTAGATTCCCCAGTCCCAGAAGCTGTCTTCATTACAAAAGTCTAATATATCAGAAGAGAGAGGAAAGCTCGGCTTTTAGAATGCATTTTTTATTATTCAGCCTTCAGTGGAAATGTCACCTTTCTAAAGCAAGCTGTTATCATGTGTCTCCCATGCCAAACACATGGCCTCTAAGGAGAGGGTTTTATCTCTACATTTTTAGTGATTTGTATTTCTCTTTCAAGGAGCTCCATGCCTTAAGGCACCCGAAATGCTCACAGCACAAGAAGGTAAGGTTACACGAGATGCTGCCGAAGAGGACAAAAAAAACCCCAGGGCTGGGAGTCGGCGCAGCTTCTGACGGCAGCCGCCCTACCCGATAATTCACCTCCCTTAGTAGATTTAATTATTATCCATTTCCTTGGTTGGGACCATATTCTCAAAGAAGCAGGGCGCCCATCAAATGCCGCCACCGCATGACACGCTGCGGCGCAGCCAGCACCACTGCCCCGGCGCCTGCCAACCAGCCAGATGCTGCCACATATTGGCATCTGGGGCCTGGAAAAGCAACCGCGGTCTCCGTTTGGCGGCGGATCCTGACCCCGACAACTGAAGGAGACAAAAGGAGGATAGACGGGAGAGGGGGGCAGAAATCTCTCCTGACAATTTCGCTGGTAAAGATTTAGACAAAACCCTATTGTTTAACTGCTCTCCAAATGAATACATTTCAGAGGAGGGAAAAAAAAACCCACACCCGGCGTGTTCTAAATGCTGTCAGAGTCCAGGGTGCAAGGACAAGGGATTATTTATGAAAAGAAATAATGAGGAAACCAGATGCCTGCCTTTCTCAGCCCTCTGCGCTCCAGTCACCCTAACGGGGCATGTGCAGCGCTGCTCATCAAAGACTTCTCAGCCTTACAACGCAGGGCAGGCGCTAACTAACTCTTCCCATCTCTGCCACTTAGCAAAATGCCCTGCTTGTTTTACAGGGAGGCTCAGGCAGTCAACCAGCAGCACAGCAAAGGCTGAGGGAGAAGAGTTGCACACCTCGCCCCAGCCAGGGACAGTTACTGGATAGCCATGTTAACTGCACCCGCCAGAACAGCACATAAATTTAAAAAAAAAAAAAAAAGCTTATTTCTCTAACACTGAGGCTGAAACTACATGGATGCACTTAAAGTAGGAAAGCAAATGAGCTCTCTATACCTATTTTCATGAACTTGGCTTCTCTCTGTAACTGAAGGGTAAGATCCTGACCCCAGCAAAGTCAATGGAAAACTCCCAGTGGTGTTAATGGGGCTGGGACTTCACACTGTGCGCTTACTTTACCCTAGAAAGCCGATTAGCTCAGGACTCTCTACAGTACCACAGAGCACCCGCCGAGGTGCCTGCAAGGAGCTGGAGCAGCCAAGGTCATTCTCACGGGAACTCACCTCTCGCTTCGCCTTACTGGGTCTCAGCTTTGCTGGGCCTGGCAGGACACCATGAGAGACCAGGCGCTGGTCACTGGGGACTTCTCTGAGGTCAAAGCAGGTGTGAGGCTGGAAAGGAAGGAGACCAAGGAGGCAGAGTAGTGGGGAAGGATGTAAAAAAAATCTAAAAATCTGGAGAAAGGATATATGCCACTTGGCTCATGGTCCACGCTGTTGAAGTACCTCTTCTCCATGCGTGGTTCATAAAGGAAGATTACGAGCTGGCAAATGTCAGACCACAGTGCACAAGCAAGACCACAAGTGGAGCATAGCTAGCCAGTGCTGTGCTCTAAATCATGGCGCAGCACCAGCCCCTCTCGTGGAGGCTCCTTCCTCGTTATCCCACCACTGCGCGAGGTACCATAAAACTCTCGTTACTCGCACGCTGCTGGGGTAAGCAATTTCCTAACGCTTTTACAACCCTTGCACTTTCATTTTGTGGGAGTAATGCTCTCTCTTTGTTTTCATCGGTATGTGGGGATAACAGCTGCATCTAATAATCCACTCCTGGGTCCCAGCATTTTGGGGCAACATTTCAGAACCAAAGGCACAGAAAGGGCAAGAAAATCTGTGACCGGGGCTGAAGGATGCAACACAGGACATGGATGGAGGCAGCTGGGCAAACCTAGAAAATACCCTGGGGATAATGGAAGGGGATGGGAGAAACTGCTAGAGGCGAGGTTGTCCCGAGGCAAAACAGCTTTGTCTCCAAGGCACAGCAAAACGAGGGTAGGAAGGCTTTGCTGAGGAGGACCGCTGACCCCCGCAACATCTGCTCTTTCCCTGGCTGGCCCATCTTTATCCAGCTCCACTTGCCAATTGGCTTGTCTAGCTTATTGCCCCCAGAAGGACTTTTCCCAAACTTGCCAACCTTAGGATCTCAGCAGCGAAGCATCAAGGCGGCTGCCCGCAGCCTTCCCAAGAGGACACTAATTCCCCGCTGCCCGGCATTGCGTGCTTCCCCAGCCCTCCTGCCCGTCACAGTGCCACTGCAGCCCTCCAGCAGCAGCTCTAATCCCTTCTGATGGGTCCCTGGGCCAAGAAGATGGAGACAGAGCTGCCTTTGGAGAAGAACAGCCTCTGGTCTGCCAACAGGCAGCGAGGTCCTGTTGGGGCAGCGCGTTAAGCTGTCACCCGCTGCCGGGAGTCTGGAGCATCCTCTCTGCTGCGCCCTGATTAGCCTCCTCTGCCCGGCAGCAGGGGCACAGGAGATTTCACCACACGGCACTAGCAGGAGGTGGGACCACTTCCACCGCTTTGCTGCCCAGAAGTTGGGATTTTCTTGAGGACACCTCACCTTTGGGCCAGGGCTCCCCGGCCCTGCTCCTGCAGATGGCTCGGGCAGCCACCAGCCCTCCATCGGGCCCCGCGGCGCAGGAGACGGCCGTGTGCTGCCAGTCTAAACCACTGCTGCCAGCAGCAGCTGCTCGGCACCTTTTAAGCCAGTCCCATTCCCCCTCTGGGAGTTGGCTCTGCCACCCCTTCCCGAACTGCAGCTGGAGCTGCACAAGGCACCCGGTCCCGGGGGCTGCCTGAGCCCCTCACGCACGCCCCATGTCTCCTCTGCAGCTGCCAGCGTCCCCGCTGCTGTTCGGCCAAGTCCCTCGCTCCATCGTGCCCCCACACGCATTCGCGCAAGCAGGAGCTGCACTCCCTCCTCCTGACCTTGCCGAGGCGCTTCTCCTCCTGCAGCGCCGTGGTGCGACACCCTCAGGGGGCCCAGCCCTGCAGGCGAGGTCATACGGAAAGCCCTTAGGCACTCAGGGCGGCCAAAGCCCCAGGCCTGGTCCTCGCTACACCCCAGCCTGCCATTTGTTGGTGGGTACACGCTAAAGAACGACCATTCACATACGTGGTGCCACGTACCGCTGCAGAGCGAGAGCCCGGCCCACCACGCCGCGCAGGAGGCTGCTAGGCAGAAGCATGGTGGAAGGAAAAAAGAGGCACTGGTCACACGAAGGGCCTCTCCAGCGGCATCTCCAACTGTACCCCGAGGATGCCGTGCAGCGAGGACAGGCAGTCCTGAGGTAACGAGCCGCCAAGGCGAGGGAAGGGACAGCATTTAACAGGCCGCTGCTGCAGAGACAAAAAAATCCTGTCTGCGCAACTTCTCAGCCCCTGCAAGAAGCTGTGGGGCTCCGATCTGAAAGCTACGTGCGGCTCGGAAGACACACAGAGCCGAGGGCCAGTTGCGGGAGGTGCTTTTCAGCTGCAGACGCTGCTGACTGGCAGAGGACTCTGGGGTGCGTCGCCATGGCCAGATCGGGCCGCAGGCCGGCCCGCCGGCACGTCCTGGGGCCCAAAGGCCCCCTCAGGCAGAGCGCGGGGCCGGGCAGCAGCCGGGAGCGGCAGGGTTCGGCTCACAGCAAAGCCCAGGCAGAAAGCACAAACCCAAAGAAATCAACAAATGTACTTTTTCATTTCATTGCTAAAATCCCTACCATAAATCTCAGCAGAGAGGAAGTTTCTGTTTCTCCAGCTTCCTACTCAGTGTCCTTGAGAAAACAAATGACACCACACTCAAAAAAAAAAAAAAAATCCCATAGCGGTTTACTTCGCAATTCCCTGTACCTTGTTATGCTGAGTGCTTCATTTAGAGAAGGCTGACCTCCCCAGCCTTCTTCATCCCCGTGCCCTTCGCTGCGGGGACACACCAAGGAACAGGTTTAGCACCGGAGAGAGGAGCCGGGTGGATGTTCCGGCGCAGGTAACCCTGCCGACTCAGCATCCCAGAGGTGTGCAGAGAGTCAGCGTGACAGTGACTGCTGTCTGAGAGGTGATTTTCACCGTAGATATAGGAGCTGTGCTACAAGCACAGAAGCTGTGAATACAGCCATTAAAAGTCAACAAAGTTATGCCCCTTGTATTTCATGAGATGCAATTTCTTCCGTAGGTCTGGGCAGGGGCCCTGGCTCGCCTCACAGCAATTCCACCCACTGCAAGCCTTCAAGCATTTTGTCTCCCAGTTTTCCTTAGTAGGACACAAAAAACATTACAGAGTGGTTCAACAGGGTGCAATGAATTACCACTCGGAGATGTCCCAAGTGTGTTATCCGCCTTACCTGAACAGGAGAATAGGAAAATCTATAGGTTTATTTTACTGTGGTTTACCTAGACTGTCACTAATTCCTGTGAACCAAATGGCACTGATTTGTTTTGCTATCAGCCATTAGGTGTAACAGAAGGAAGGTGGAATGGACTTTGCACTACTTAACAGTCAGCAAAACAGAGATGTGCACCACAGGGCTTCATAAGACGCACCAGAAGGAAGATATCTAGAACATTCCAAGTCATAAAAGCCAAGGACAAAAAGCATTGATTAGTTAGGAAGGATTGTCTTCAACAACTAAATGTAAAGTTCAGAAACCCAAGGTCTGAATTAGGCTTGAATGGTTTTGTTTATTAAAGGAATACATGTAAACACCAATACAACATAATACATGTTAAAGGTAAAAAAAAAAAAAAAAAAAAAAAGGTAGAAGCAGGAATTTTTGTGCAATTAACTCCAGAATGTGCTTCCTTTAGCAAAACCATTATCTGAGTCAGTGGTAAGGTTATGAAAACCTGTAGCATCTCAAAGGCTCATTTCCAGCAAGCCATCTTGCCAAGTGCCCCATTCCTTCCAGTCTCCATGATCTAGATTTCCTCACTACTAACATACTTGAAGAAGAAATATTTCTGTCTCATGAACTAAACCAAACACTTTGCAGTGAGAGTGACTGGTCATCTGGTTTCTGCTAGAACAGTGTTTTCCTGCTGCTGCTCACAGAAACCAGCTTGTGCTCCTGTGCTATCTTATCCTGCCTTTACTTGCAACCAGCACATGGGCACAACCTGAACAAGAGAGCATTTTAAAGTAACATGGAAAATATTTTTTTTACAGTTATCGCCAGGCAAATGCAATGGGACAGATCAACACGGGCAACGCCATTGTCTGGTGGCCGGGCTAGAGAGCCCCAGGGATGGAGTCAGGTGGCCAAGGGAAGGGAGTCTTCCCTTGAGCAACGAGCCCTCTCCAAAGTCACAGCCGGGGCAGTGCTGGAAGGAAGCTCTGGATCAGCTTGGTCTCTGCATTAGAGATTTCCGACCCGCTCAGTGCAGGAAGTTGTTCCTGTGGCTCACCTGAGGGAGTTCCTGTTATGAAGCCAGAGGGTGGTAGGTTGAAACACAGTTTCTGAGAGTGATGTAATCTTGGACAGCACTCCGTAGGCAGTGATACTAGTGACCTGGTTACAACCTGCGGTGTTGTTACAGCCCCTCTGCTGGCCTGGTGATCACAAGAAAGGGAAGAAAGAAAAAAGAGGGGAGTGGAATAATTTAAAAAGGAAAAAAAGTTTCCAGATTTCCTTTGTTTAAGTGAAGTATTTTCCTTTTCCACTTTATTTGAATACACCGACCTGGTGTCTAACAGATGGAGACTGTGCAGATGCACTTTTGGGAATGCCCATAAAATACACTGCTAAAATACAAATGGAGGGATGTTTTGTGGTTTTTTTTTTTTTTTTTTTTGAGTTGTAAATTCAATAATCATTGCTGTCACCTCACTTTCCCAAAGGAATTTGCCCTTTGTTCTCCGGATAAAGCTGGGGAGAAGAAGAAAAAGGAAAAAAAAAAGAGCGTGAGCGAAGGGAACATTTAGGAAAAAACCCACAGATCCATAATCTGTACAAGCATCGCAGCGTACAGCATTTGTACGTCAGGAACCCATATAAGCATGGCTGCTTAGCAGCAACAGCAGCACACAGCAAAATATTCTGCATGTCTTATATTCTTCTCCCATTCTCCAGACCTTTCTAACAAACAAACAGGTCAGCTAATTGGCTCACGCCCAAGTCTTACCCACTAGGGTTTGCTCAGAGATGTCACTTAGTCATTTGGCATGAGCAAATCCCAGGCTTCTTCCTGTTCAAGCAGCAGAGTGGGTGAAGGTTTTCTTTGATTTATTAAGACTATTAACAAACAAACAGGAGAGTTCAGGAGCTTCCTCAAGCAGAAGAGCACGAGCAGAAAGGTTTTTTCCTGAAGTAGCAGCTAAAAATAGGACACTTAGAGGAAGTGAAGTTCATTAAGTGATAAAGTGGTGGCTGCAGTGATGAGAGAAGAGTTTTTCCTTTTTTAATCTATACACTTATTTAGTATTGTGTTTTCTTGCTGCTTATTAGAGTGCTAAAGCAGTGTTTATCTGGCTGAGAAAATGAAGATTTCCCTTTCTGTAGTGACTTTAACATGTAGCTCATCAAATACAACGGAGTCAAGAGTTTTAAACAGACACTGCCAGCCAACAAAGTACAACATTTGACAGCATTATTTGCCTTTTATATGCTCTTTCCACAGCGGGAAATGATATGCCATTTTCAAGACACATTCCACAGTATTATGCAACAGCTTTCTTAATTTTTAATGAATATATTATTTTTAACGTGTCAACTTTTGCATAAAGCATTTTAGTATTTTATTCAGCATATACCGTTAACAAATTATTTGCTCCTTCCTCCCCCCGCCCTCCCAGAGCTGCACTTAGCATAGGGAAATGTTCTATTGACACTATAAAAGATACTTTCAGCTGGCACAGTCTATAGACACTTCCATCATCAGACAAAGCACCAGGAGCACATTCCCGTTTCTACTTAGTCAACAAGCTGGCAGTGCTAAACATGCTGCCCAGGAGTTTCACCACAAACCACCCTTTGGCGAAAAGACTTGCACATATGTAGCAAACAGTTGCCGTAAAAATAAGCTAGCACCCTGTACAACCACTGATTCCTGTTAAAAGTGTTCACTTTTGGCCTGATTGCTCCAGCGTCCTTTAGTCATCACGTCCAAATGGTTTGGGACATCCAAAGGAAGCAAGTCAGGGTCTTTCTGTGCCAAAGAAACTTGTCCACTTGACCTGAGTTTGTTCAGAGGGCATGCATCTCTCATCTCAGCAGATCTGCCCATTCTATAAGGGCAAAAAATGGATGAGATTTGATGTCTTCAACACCAGCAACGCCAGCACCAAGACGCTCCGCAGGATTAAACTGCAAAAGCTTGATATAAAAAGAAAAAATATATACGATTCAGTGAGTAAGAACAAAAACAACTGCTTAAAAGTTCCAGAAAGGTCTAAGGTAAGGGACATCCTACCGTTTTCCTGTTCTATGAATTACTTTCAAGAGTGCGAAAGCATACTTGAAATTCCTAAAATCCAGTAAATGGAAGAAGACTCTCCTTTCCTTGAGTCTCAGTGTTACAGTCTTCAGAGACTACTGATCACAGCATGCAATTCCCTGAAGCACTGCACATTGGGACTTCATTTTAAGTGTAACCTCATTTTAAAAAAAGAGAACAGCAGCCAGAGCCTGCATCGGTAGAACTCTGGACACTGCGTTTGCTTCATGTTAACCTTTGCTCACACCACTGCGTTACAGCTACATCGGAGACAGTGGTCTGTAACTTTCCGTTTCATAAATTGTAAGTTGGTCCTAAAATACCAGGATATTACAGCCAGTTCTCTATTTCCTAAAATTAAAAAAAAAGAAAAGTTTTAGAGTCCTACAAATGGACTAAAACTGAAAAATCAAAACCCCAGTGAAAGAAACAAAACAGTGTAATGGCTTAATGGAAATTTCCTAAAATTCAGCACCTCGTTGGCTTTTTAGTTGTACATCACATGCTGAATTCATGTGAAAAGGAAATCACAATATTTACATCTGTTTAAAGACACCAATCCATATAAAAGGGAATGCAAAGGTAATACTCCAAAGAGACTAATAAAGACACACAAAAATATTTTGCAGTTTGAGAACTGTTTATACTCTATTCAGTTACAGCCAGTACAAAGGCATGGTTTCTTTCTTGCCTTTTCTGCAACAGCTAATAGGATAACTTCTCCCAGTTGTCACTTGGAACAATGTGTATTCATATCTTAATGCACTCAACATCTAAGTGAGTCTACATCCATAAACATAAGAATTTACACATTTTAAGATGACTCTGCTATTTGCAGTCATAATGTCACATAGTCAAGGTAGCTCGGTGACAGTGAACAGTGCTGCTCTGATACCTTCCACAAGCCAGCAGAAACAGATGCAGCCAGGGTCTCTCTGCCTTCTGCACCAGCAGGTTGTAATGGACACTTATTTTCTGGAGTTTGCCTTTCCAGAACAACTTTAATCTTAGAAAGCAGATGCAACAGAAATTGCAACAGATACCTATTGAAAAGTCATGTTGCATTTTTTGTTGGTAGTAAAGCCTGGAGGTGCCTGAAAAAAAAAATTGGGTGCAAAATACCAAACCAACATAAAAATAACAACTTCATCTTTCATCAGAAATAAACAGCTCTCTGTTTTCTTAGAAGCTGGCTAAATGAAGGAGGTGTTTACAACAAAGTCACCTGCACTGGAAGCCACAGCAGGAGACAACGCCTGACACAGTCTTCTGTATAGCTGAACATTGATCCCGGAGAGTTATTCTGTGATGCTTTGACCTGTTTACCCTTGGCAGTGGGGGGAAGGAAAGTCACAATGACAAATTGCTATCCATGCCAAGAGAGCTTTCTTCCTTTTCCTGACAAGGCTTCCTCAACAATGAATGGCAGCTTCCTTGGATAGTCACACGACAAAAATGTGATTTACTAGCTCATATAGCCAAACCTCCACCAGATAAGTCACCACCCTACACTAGAAGGCTTAACCTAACAGGCATTGGGGTGACTGTCTCCGAACAGATATGGCCTTGTAATATATCTGCGAGTGGCAGAGATACATTTGCCACTTAAACCGCAAGTGGCAAAAAGAGCCACTCTTTGGCATATTTGAAAACAGGCAATACATTAGTCGGCAGTGAAGAACAATCCTACATTGGCAGGGAGAAGTGGACTGGACGACTTCATTTGTCTTCAATTCTAGTCTTAATGGGAGGAATTCCCTTCATCAAGTGTGGTTTGGCTTTCCCTTAGCCACTTGAGTCCTGTAGCACCTGTGGGTGAGGGTAGCAATATGCTACCATCTAACAATACAAATGCAAATAATACAAAAATGGGATTTTTCTCTAGTCACTTCCCTTTCTACCTTTGCCAGAAACACACAGACACATGCTTTCACCTTCAGTGACTTCAAGTGACCTAGTCAAAATAGGAGGTCCAAACGTCTAGTTCCATTTCCATTAACCGTTTCACAGTAATGGCACAGAAATCAGTCTGTCACTGCATCTTTTGACTCACTGAATTTTCAAAATCTCTTTCCTTCGTTTTCTTCAAGAACTATTTTTTCCACTCTGCTCTGTTCAAATCTACATCTAAGTGATGACGTTATTTATGCATCCACTAGCAAGACACTCTTCAAAGCCGAACAACATAGTTCACATATATCACTTTTTCTACTGAAGTGGAATAGGTCAGATCCAGGCTCCACTTCCTCAATTAGGTCAAAATTAACTAGAAGGAAGATAGCATTACCTGAAATTCAAGGTCCTGTACTACAAGTTTATTCTCCGAGTCCTGACCGCCTAAAGCCAAGAGTAAACTAAAACCAGCAGTCAATACTATTCCCATTAGTTTGAAAATGGTATATCAGTCTGGAAGGTTGTCTATACTTCTAGGTTTCCTACTCTGCCTTTTGCCCAACCTACCAGATATCTTCTTATTACAAAAGTCATTGCATTCACAATTTAAAGTACTTTTCTTAACAAATGGCATCCAGAAGGATGACAGCTGGAGGACAGCTACAGATTTTCAACCACAGCAACGTCATAACTTCTAATCAATGTGTTACAGGTTTCACAGTACTTAGAGCTACCTTGCTGAATTGGCATCAACATTTTTTAGTTTAATTCAATACATTACAAATGTTTTCATGAACATTTAGGGCAGAATTCCTAAAATGCTCATGCATCACCAGCAGGTGTTTCCAAAGCACTCAGCATTGACCAAACTTGTTCTTTGAAGAAATGGCACAGTATTCCAGTTTTCTACAGAGACACCTCGCAGCAGAAGTCAAAGTTTCCAGATGCAACAAGACAGCTGCGCGAAATTCATCACTGCTGACAAAAGACCCACCCACGTTCCTATCAGCAGCTTTCTGTTTTTACATTTACTTCACCAGAACAACTTAGGCATATAAGTATTTGTCCAGTCTACACGTGTACCAATAGAAAACAAATTTTCCCCTAAGTTACCTGCTGAATCAGTGATCTGGCTTCCTTTGATACATGGTCTGGTATACTCAAAGAAGTGTGAGTGTTTATTCCTGATGGATGGCACTCAACCAGAGTCTGGAGAAGAAAAAAAATAAAAAATAAAAAAAAGCAAAGCAGGCAGATACATTTATTAATTAAAAACTGTAGTGTTGGATTATCTCCTAGTATACATGCAAATTAACACACACAGCTAAAATTTCAGTGCTTCCTAGTATGAAGTACTGATTCTGGGAGGAATGTCTACAGGCACTGATGTCCCCCTGGAGATACAGTTTTAGAACATTTACATCTTAGTGCTTGTGCGCTATTGCTCAAACTTAAAGAGTCTGGGAATTTGGTGGACTTTGCTTTCTTCATGCAGAACTGTCAACTAATCACCAGTTTGATTTGGCTGAGCACTCTTTGTCTCAAAATACCTAATTAATGTGTAACAGCAACATATGGCTTCTACACTGTCCCAGGAAATAATACTGAAACTATTAGGGCAAAAATTTTGTAAATGTACAAAAGGAATGTTAGAGAACTTTGATTTCACTATGGGTAAGAGGGCAGCATGGGTTTTAGTTATTTTTTCAGTCCCGAGTTTGATACAGCTTTATCAAGTTGTTCTGCTGAAGCTTGAGCATGTTTCATTTCTCTGGTCCCATACAGACCACGCAAATTGAGGGTACTCAGGTTGGCAAAGCACGTCTGAGAAAGACAAGCAAGGAGATCACAACTGGGCACACCACTTGTGAGAAACTACTGGCCAAGAGGTCAGTTTTATCAGCCCTACCTTCCCGGTAAGGAGTTCAAAAAGAATGGCACCCAGGCTCCACCAGTCACAGGCTTCTGTCTCTTCTAGGATAGTGCCAACTTCTAAACATGAGACATTTCAATTAATATTAAAAAGGTCAGTTACACCTTCAAAATTAACATATATTTACAAGGTGACTGTTTAATGCTGACAGAACATATACTAAATACCACAGAGCTTTCATTATGCCTGCAATTTAGTTAGCCCTTTAGCCACCTACAGATTGCATTGTTCAAACACAGCAACACTATACATTTCATCCGTAATTTGCCTTTTCTATGCATACACAGGCATTTTCAAGACTTGTAGGCATTACAGTTAGGATGCTTCTACACTGGACTAAAACTGGACAGTGACAGACAGTAAAGCAAAACATATTTAGAGAATTTACCCTGGTCAGAAGAGCTGGACTGACCAGAGCGGCCTGAAGCATCCATAAAAGCAGCACAAGGGAGGTTGTAACAGTCTACTGCATGCCTTAATTTTCTCTTAGAGGGCAGGATTTGTCTCATGGCTAACCCCACGCCCTTTGCCGGGATCACCATGGGAGGCTTTTCACGATAGCCTCTCTTGTCTGTTGGGAACCAGATAGAAATGCTAAATCTACTTCACATAGCCTAACCACAGGTAGCAACTGTCTATCGCTACAGCTCAGCCCAAATTGTACCGAGGTACGAAAAGTTGTTTTCCCCAGCATCCAGACAGCACCCAACACTCTCTTATTGCTGTCCATGCACAAGAGACAGTGGAGAGATGAGATGGGAGTTATAGAGTGCCTTGCCATACACATTCACATATTCTATAGCATGATGCAAGCAGAAAACAGCCTACACTGACTCAGGTTTTAAACTACAAAAATTATTAAATACAAACACACCACACTATCTGCTCTTAAACAGGCAAAAAACCAGATTGCAATGAAGATGAAATCTTCATTTCGACTGTCAAAAAAATGCAGAAGCTGCACTAAAATAGCTTTGGTGGCAAAAGCCACACCAGCTTCCCAGCAGAGGACAACAATTAGCATATAGTTACATAGTTGGTGCTGTGAAAAGCATTATGGCATGTTCGAAAAATCTTGCTCATCATTTTATGGAGCTTAGCATGAGCGTGGCCAAGGAGAACTACAGATGAGTCGCACTCCAGGGTCAGGGAAAGGAAGCCGGTAGCCCCAAACCTCCCCAGATGCAGAGGTGCACGCACACGCTGAGCACGGGGATGTGCAGAGGGCTGCCCCCTCGGACAGCTGCCACACAAGCTGGAAGACGCTCGGCACCTTAGAGGACTAGGCTGAGGTTGCTGTTGCAAGAGCAACAAGGAGGATGGTACAGACGTTGTTTCTTTAGGTAGGACATCCCTCACATTGAAAAGTTTATTACAGTTAATGGCGTCTGAATGCCCAATACATCACTATAAGGATGCCACGCATTAGAATTTATTCCGTTCCTTACAGACTAATACTTCTATCAGTATTGAGAAACTTTTACAAAGACATAATGGCAGCCACATGAGGAACTGTATCAGCATAATTACAGGCATTTTTAAAATGTTTTAAGATCCCAGGCAAGCATCCAGATGAAGTTGAAATTACAGTAAATTGAGAGAATTTGTG
Organism: Theristicus caerulescens; assembly: GCA_020745775.1. Lineage (NCBI taxonomy): Eukaryota > Metazoa > Chordata > Aves > Pelecaniformes > Threskiornithidae > Theristicus > Theristicus caerulescens. The sequence goes on along the minus strand of CM036561.1, from coordinate 103,113,627 downwards.
TAAAAAATCAAAATCTGTTCTTGCAATTTAATTTTATGTCCCTTCAGAAAGGCAGAACTTCCAGGTAACTGTCCTTTAAAAAAGAAAAACAAAAAAAACCAAACTCGGGCCTTTCCACATGAACCAGCTGGTGAAAGGTTTTCATAGAGTCTCTCAGAGAAACCTGCTGAATGGAAATGCCTTTCCAGTCCGATTGTGATTTCCTAGTGCTGTATGTTCCAATAATGTACATTCAAAACCAAAGTAACATGAATGGGAAATAAAATCTAAAACCAAATACTTTAGGCTTCCTTAGAGCAGAGTTTTCTTTCCCGTGTGGCTTGAATCCTGTGGATATTCTAGACTAGGAGAGCTTTCTTCCAAACAAATGAAGATTTAAATTAAATTCCACACTTATTCCAGAATAAGGACAGTAAAGCCAAGAGTTAAATAAGACTGACTACTACATTCTCAGTTCCTATACTACCATTAACTTCCCCATATTGACACATCTTGAATTTTAGAATAATGCCACAAAAGGAGATAATCCATTCTTTCCCCAAAGACATTCAGTGGGGATGGGCCTCTTGAGTTACAGCCCAATATAAAAAAAAAAATTCTAAAGGTGAAAAAAGCATAATTCTGAGCACAGGGAACAGAAATATTACAAAAAATTCATTTCTGAGTTTTGGTATTATTTCCTTTTATGTTGACAATCACAGATGCTGATCCAGTTCTTTAAAGCATCAAAGTTACGCTGCCTTCTTTCACACTGTGTTCATTACGGGAAGTTCATGTAACCTCACTTACTTCACTGATGAAGAAAATGGACACAGAGTAAGAGTCAAAAAGTAAACCAGAGTCCACTTCTCCAAAAATCAAGCTCGTATTTTCAACTGTAAGAACACTTTCAATATATGCCAAGTCAAAACAAATGTCACTGCAGATCTCTTCAGAGAGTAGCACTGAACTCTTCCACCCACTTTTGACCGTGACCAAAATGACACAAGTGGGATAAACTGAGAACAGTCAAGTAACACAGATTTCTCCCTGGGCTGAAGGGCTCTGGCTGGGTTCTCATGCACGCAGCAGAAACTGCATGATAAATCATCTGAAGCAACACAGAACAGAAAATGGAAAACTCAGCTGAGGGGAATATCTGAGTAACCTTTTTTACAGAAACTAAATTTTAGCTCAACTTTTCTCGTATTACCCAATGTCTGCTTTCCTGTTGCTTTCCCTAAGTCCCAAAGTTTCCTTACTTCAGATTAAAATAAATGTTTTCCTTAAAAAAAAAAAAAAAAAGAAAAAAAATCATTGTGAATACTACAAATAAACATGTGTTGTTTACATTCCCTTACTTCAAACAGGTCACATTACTTCTGATGCAATATGCTGATCATAATAAGTTCAGGATATCACATCAATATTACTGCATTTTATCTTGACTACACATCATGGGAAAATTTAGAAACTATAGATTATGAAGTGCTTTCAAGTGATACAGAGTAGCTAGCTAATGTAATATACCACACAGGGCATATGCTTTTTTTAAAGCTTTAATATTGCCATAAATCTGAACTACAATATCTGCCTTCACTAAGAAAACATTTTCATCTCAATCCATCAGTAAAGTAATTTAGACAATAAATGGTAGCGACCCATAAGCTTAAGTGAATAACATGGGGATATTTATGCCAATTCTTTACTTCATGAACCTTGAAATCAAGGACCTTATCCACATTTGTACAAGCATAAACGTGCGCACACATGTGCACGGTGTTGGTGTTTCTAGGACTGGCAGTACCAAATTTGCAGAAAAAAAATATTCGTATCGTTCTCAAATACAAAATCCTTTTAAATCAGAAAAAAAAAAATCAGTAGCTCTTCCAACTTTACTGCAACTTCATTAAAAGGGAGAACTTTCTTCTTTCTCCCTTCCCGATGCGTGCCCATACGACATCTAGCACCAAGTAGCACATGTCAGCAGCAATGCTAAATTCCTGCACAGAAGCAACTTCAACAGCAGCCGCTGGGGTAACTGAAGGGAAGGAGATTTGTAAAACACTATCAGGTTCAGATAGAGACAGATGGTACAGGTAAACACCTTCACTACCCAGCACTGTCCTCCTTCCAGAGCAGCTGGTCTCAACTGAAAGGCCATTTCTTCATGGTTTCCATACTTATCTCAATATTTGCATTATACACAGTAATACCTTACTTCCTGGTAAGAGATACGTAGCTGACGACGCTCTGTATTTTTAAACAGAAGTGCCAGTTCTAAAGTAAAAAAGCAGAACTTCACCTTTCTTGAACACACATCCTCAATAAAGTTATTAACTGTACCACCAAGACTGATTTGCTCATTCTTTCTACAGCACCTTAACCTGCAATATACACTTCATGCTGAAGGATTTCAAAGGCTTTTACTACCACACCTCAAACATTTTCTCCCAAATACAGTTACCTCCAGGGCTGACAATAAGGCCTCCCAATCAGCACACACAAACACTAGTTAACATAAAAGAAGCCAGGCTTAAAGGTGGACTTAACCATTCACTGTGCAACTCAGGCCAGATGGCTTGCAAATCACCAAGTACAAAAACTCAATCAAAAACTTTGTAGGATAAACTGTAACATCCAGAAAAATGCATCTGAAGTCAGCTCACAACAAAATCTCTAGGTAGAAGTACTGCTTCTCCAAACACCTAAGAGTCAGGAAGGGCTTTGCATCGAGGTGGTTTCCCTGGAATTAAGAAGGGAACCATTTGACTCTTGGTGGATTGATAAGAATTTCAAAACCTGAGGCAGCCCTTTTCCTTACCCCGTGTTTCAAGCAGAAACAGCACACCTTCAATTATTGCTTCTGCAGTGGTAAGAAAACAAGGAGACCCATCTGAACTACCATCAGGTGTCTGAAACCATTCAGGAGGAAACGGACTTGTCCAACATCCTGAAAACATCAGACACAATGTTTTCCCCTTCTGTGGCCATTAAGATAAACAGTATTGCACGAAAAACCATTAGAGTCGCTTCGGAAATTCTATTTACCTTGCACTCATTTAATTTTAAAAGCTTACTATTTTATCATATTTTACTATCTATATATGTAAAGAAGCATTTGCAGAGAACCAAGTAAAATGAGTCCAAACTAATTTACTCTAGGCAGACTCAGTCAGCCAAGATATCATAAGATAGTCACTAAATAACACATCACACAAGCAATCTGGCCATAATGCTTTGCCTAAAATGCTTTAGCAATTTATAAAACACAATATTGAACCATCTATAGTTAAGTATAAAAAGTTTATCATGGTCTTTAAACAATAAAGTAGTGAGGCAAGTCCAATGAACATCCGCTAAGATCAAATGGAGTATGAAAATAGGAAGTTTGATCTTAAAGGTATTCAAAAACATATGAGTGTCTATGTTCCTCTTTGGAAGAAATTTTCTCATGTCACTAAACGAAAAAAAAAAATTAATAGAGGGAACTGTGTTCTTTCTTCCTTTTAGCAGCCCAAGATGGAATTAAAACTTCCTCTAAAATAATCACGTGACAAAAGAGACAAAGAAACTTTTTATTGCTCTGTTATCAAAAAAAAAAAGCAAACACTAATTAACCTTTCAGCTAGCTCCATTTATTTTCAAAAGGCATCTTCCATACTATCTTCAAGTTTTAGCCCCATCTGTAATAATAGTAATAATTTAAAAATTAAAAACAAAAACAAAAAAACCCACCACCACCACACAGGTATATTACAGTTTCTTTCAGAGTTATTAACTGGCTTTTATGTGAGCCAGATTAAAATACCAGATTTTTACAAATCAGCAGCTTCAGTACATCTTACTGCTTATTCTAGTTACAGAGTCTCCAAAAAACCACAAGAACATGTGCTTCACCTGAAACATGTAGTGTACTTACAACAAGCCTGAGTGCCAAACCTCATCAGATTATTTTCAGAAAATACCTGATTCTCTCCCCAAACCTATGCTTTCAATTACCTACTCCAGGTTCAGGACATCTTGCTATTTTGGAAGCAGTCAGTTGTCATTGTTTTCTGTGGGACACTCAGGTGTCTTTGGAGAGCTGTACCACTCCAAATGGTTGTTGTAAACTTGTTACTCCCAGCTTCACAATAATCAGTACTTTTGCTGCAGCTCCAGACCCTGCCTCATTATTCACACCAGACATATATTTTTCTTCTTAATGTTTAGTCCTGTTTTCTATTGCCAGGGCTTTTCAAATCAAGCTAGCCCATCCTTCTGTCCTTGCTGCTCAAAGCTCATTCACCTGCCCTGTTTTTTCCTTTCCTTTTTAGGATTATCCTGAGACATTAATGTCACACAAAAAGCTAGGACAGAGTCAGAGATAAAATCTAGGAAGTCCAGTCTTACACTGTAACCACAGGACCAGCCCACCCCTCGACACCTCTCAGGGTCAATGGCACTTTAATCTACCAGTTATTTTGCTTCTTAAACAATCTACTCAAATTAAATTGCTATAATACAAAATAGCAGATTTAATGAGCGCCTGCAAACTCCTACTGAAAAACACATACACAAATAATATGCAGGTTTTCCAGAATCAAATATCTATTTGGTAAACAGGGGCAAACCATTTTTTCCTTATTCAGTAAATAAAAATTATAGCATACAGGCTAATAATAGCAACCTAGCAATTTTTATTTTCATGCCATATGTTTTAGGTTATCAGCTGCACTTTGCATCTGTATTTTCAATTGTCTAAGAGCAGAAGTGACATCTTCATTTGGGAGTATAAAAATCAGGTTGCACATTGAAACATTTTGGTCTTTTTTGGAACGAAATCCTTTACCCACAAAGCCTTCTTTTTGCTTAGGTTTTGCATTGTGTACAATTAGTAGCAGGTTAGATAAAACCAAATATGCCATATATTTATGTGCGGGCTTCTGTGAAGGCTAGTTTGTCTAAATAAGGCTTGATTATAGCACACAGCTTATGAAAGCATCAGAATAATACGATGCATTACTGATAGCCAGTTTCCTACTTACATTTTCTATGAAGCTAAGCTCCCTTTGGCTTTATGATCTCCACAAGCAAATCTCCAGTTTTTAGTAAACACAGTCTGGTGAAAACTCATTGTTTGGACAAGAAAGAAAAAAGACTCCAAAGGCAGCCCGGTTCTGAAATCTCGTCCTCCGAAAACACTACAAGGATGCAACAGAATGCATCCCTGCTGCTGGAACAAGAACTCGGAGGGTGTAAATAAAACATCTCATTCACACATCGCATTTACACAAGATGTTAGACCAGCAAGCCGCTTCCACAACATGACACTTCACAGGTTAGATCGAAAAAGTACCTACGAGATTACTCTTTATGAGCAAATCCTCAACTTAATCTGTTTTAGTTGAAGACAGTCTTGACCAGGCTGTGGCTGTAGACAGTTTTGTCTTTCTCACAGGTATTAAGCATACTATGAAGGGGCTTTTTTTAAAAAGCTACCAATTTGATTTTAAAAATCGTGACCATCAAGAATGGAATATAATTATTATTCCATTTAAAGGGTAACAACTCTTTATATTTAAGATCACAAAGTTGGCAAAACTGATACTTAAATAACAGAAGGTGATCATTTGCATTTCAAAATTCATTTATCTTGCTTTTCCCTCAATTAGACCAAAACATGTTGATTCACAGGTTTGTGTGTGTGTTTGTTTCTTTTTTAAACTTATTTATAGAGCAGAATAATGGCCCCCCTGCTAGGCTGGCATTTGCTCAAGTTTCTGTCTGTGTAAATTGAATCTGTTACTGGAATTTTCCCCCCTTCAGAATACCAAGGCACATTAACCAAGAGATAAAGAGATACATTGCTGATACTATCGGCCACCAGGCAGGTGGATAATATGAGAGATTTTTTTGTTAGTTTTTGTGGGGTTTTTTGAACAAATATGTGATAAGAGTTCTCAGGAGGTATGGAGAGCAAAGGGCTGTTTAAACAGAAGTGAATCATTCTCATTTGATCTGCTAATAACTTTGTATTCAGACATCAGCTGCTTAGTGTACTTTAAAACATTCAGAAAACAAAGTTACTATAAAGAGGAGGAAAGTTAAAAAAAAAAAAAAACCACCACCACATAAACCTCACATTAGTCACCTTAACTGTATTAATGCAGCAGAAAATCTCAGTTACAACTGCTTAATTTCTTCTTTAAAAGCAAATAGGTTATTCTTGGCCAAAACCCCCACAGTTTTACTTGAAGCGGTGTTGAGTTTATAGGGGATGATTTATAATCCATCATTTCCCTTGTGGGTTAGAGAAACAACATTTGACTTATCATAGGTGAACAGCAAAGATTTAGTTTGGCCATTAATCAAAGTATAGCACAGGCGCTACTTTTAAGCGTGTACAGATAGCTTTGTTGTTGCAGTAGTTGGTTCAGCGTCAACCTTTTTTTATTGAGTAGTGCTATGGAGGAGTAAAAAGAGTTATCCAGCTTTACCAAAAGATTCAACAGCACTATAACACACCACGACACTGAGTTTGCACGTACAATTCTTGATATGCAAATCATGACAAATAAACCGCATCTTCCGTCTCCAGTTCTTATGTGAAGTTAGGCAAATTAGAACCAGCAAGTGCAACAGCAAAATCCATTAATGGTACAATGCCACCTGCCGTCAATAGCGGAGAAGTGCCACTTCTTGCAACAGATTTAGCCCTGCTTTTAATTTATGCACGATATAAAATGACAATTGCTATTTCATAGAAAATTAATTATATTGCTAGCAGGGAATGGTATGCAGCTTTTTAAACTCTCTCTTCCCTCATCTTTTTGACACTTCTCCATTTATAATGTTTGCGTTTGTTCTATTATTTTATATATACACTGCATAATCTCTTTTCTACATATGCAGTCACATTGCCTCTCCGCTTTTCACAGGATAACAAGAGCTGAGCAAGTCCTTGCTATTCACCATGGCAAGGAACTGATCACTCTTTCTGTACCAATACTACCTTGCTTTGCTTTAATACAAGGTTACAACCTGGGGGACTGAAAGCCTCAAATACAAAATCCTAGCTCCTGCAAGCAAGCTCCACATAGTTGGACCTCTATTCTCTCCTGGGTCTGAAAAGCTTCAACATTAATACATTATTATCCCTAGCCCCTCCAGGAATTAGATCCTGACATATAAATTGTAGAATTTAGACTCCATGTTTTCCTTCAACCAATAAAGCAACTTAAAATTTAAATATGTCCTCAGGCACTTCACTACTAAGCACTTTATAACTTGTGCTGTAAAAAAGTAACACCTGAAACCTCATCAATTAAAGAGATAAAATTGTTTCAAATACATTTTTACCTCTTTCACATAACTCTGCAATACAATTTCCTACCTATTTTAAATTGAAGACATCCTGCAATCTGTTTAAATTTCACATTCACCCTCTCCTTTTTCTTTTCCTCTTCCTCAAAAAATCAATGCAGAAAAAGAACTGCATCCCAAGACTCATCATTTGTTCTCAGTCTCCAACACCAGACCCTAAAAGACAGTGTTCAATAAAGACATCTTCCCTTTCGTGCATACTTTTAACGAGTGCATTTAAATAACAAAACGTTGAAATCACGTAACATACAAGTTACCACATCCAAATGCTATTCTATCCCGAACTCTGATGAAAACACACACCAAGCTGAATGCATGGGGACAAAATTTTACAAGCCAAATTTCACTGTATCCTTCAGCTAGGAGAGAAAAGAAGGAAGGCTGAGTAAGCAGAGGTAGGGCAACATAGCACACAATACTGGAAACACCAGGAAAATTCAAAACAAGATAAAGACTCACTTTGAGTCAGTTTATTTAGTCACTGTGTTGGATTATGATAAGAAATCGTAAGACCTGATGAAATTTTGTGAAGAACACTTGTTCACCTCTACAAAACTGCAGCCCCCTCCTTCAGCAGGAAAAAGGCAAGATGTGAGAAACATTTATGATCAGTTTTAAAAAGCAACTTAAAAACAATAAAAAAATCCGAACTTGCCAATTTCTCTTAGAGTACTGAACTGAACCACAAGTATAATTTCAAAATCCTTATTCCAAGAAGCAGCTTGAGGAGCAATGCTATCATGATAAAGGGGAGACATGGGTTCCAGGGACATAGTACACTCCTTAAAATGAAAAAGGATCATCCGAATAAGGTTTCTTTTTCCTGTAACATCAGAGCCTAAAGAAAGCCCACTAACATGATTATTTTTATAATACTGATCAAAAGTTCTAGAACAAGATTTACCATCAGCAGTAGCCCTAAGAAAGCTGCTTTGAACTCAGCTATACACCATTATCGAAGGTACAGGTATTAAATCATTGCTCAGAATAGAATGGCACTTGGCTCCAAAATATATTTTGTACTGCTAAGTTATACAAAGTATTACTCTCCTATGCAAAAATGAGCATGAAATAGCTCCACTAGAATAAGAGTACGCTTTGCAGAGATAACATTAAGATCAAGAAATATGAAAGGTAAGAATCATAGAGCAGTATCAATTCAGCCATCTTGCATATATCTAATATTTGCATTTGCAAACCTTCATCTTGTAGCTCGCCACTTACAGACACACAAAGCAAACTGCAGCTTGGGGTAGGGCAGAGAGGGCGGAGAGGAGAGGGCAACTTAACCAAGAAAAGCCCGGACGGATACCACACCTGTGCTGTGAGGTGGAAATAATGATGGTGCGGAAAACTTTATTCTTGCATTTGGGGACTTCTAAATATTATTTCAACTGCTCCCTAAACACTTAATTACTGCAGGAGTTGGCTGGTTGGGGCTTAGGGGGCAAAAAAAGCCTCTCTTTGGATCCTCATTAAAATACAGAAAAATTAAGCTTTGACTTTCACAGCTCATTAATGATGACAGGGTGGGAAAAGGCTGCACTTCCATCTTTGCTACTACTCAACTAGGGAGCACTTTGTACGAGGCTGGGTTAGGGAGGCAGGAAAACGCCACTTTCTAACAGGACGTCACACACAGTGGCAACCAGAACACGTTTCTATTTAACAGCCACAAGATTTGCTGGGATTCCCCAATTTTCTTGTTCTTGAATTAAAGTGGGGTGAGGGTAGAATGAAGAAGGTGTTGGGTTTGCTTTGACAGGTAAAAAGAATTCTTTTCTGTAATACCTGCCCTTTTGACTTGCACCTGGATAGAAAAGATTTTATTTACTATTTATCTCAAGAGGCTGGCATTCAAATTTTTGTTGAGATCCTACATTTATTCACAGAGAGCAGTTCCTTACTGTATTTCAGTTGCAGGAGTAAGTCACAGAATAAACACCTGATGCCAAACTAAGTTCAGAACTTCCATTGCTGATAACTCTTATTTCTAAATTTTTCTGAGCACATTTGCAGACTCTGAGCTTGAGGACTACCTGCATGCCAACCTGCAATGCCTAGCGAGACCATGCGCTCAGCAGAAAGAGTATGTTGGCATTTCAAATTCAGAATAAAAAAGAGAAACTGAAAATCTGAATAGCCTCCTACTAATCATTTCAACTCTAAAAGTAGGGGGTTTTTAAGCTAGCTATGAAATTTTTAAAATATGAAGTTATAAGTAAAACACCTGATTTTTGGCTGTCACTACCATTTGACCACTATATTAGCAGAAAATAAATTGGAAAAAGGAAAAGAGGGAGGGCTCGGTTTCAAGTGCCATCTTTGCTATAAAAACCCAAGAGATATTGATTTTATCACCCTCATGATTGATGAAAGCAGTTCTAAGAAAAGAGCTCTCTAAACTATTTCAAAGCCCACTGTAGCTCATCAAAAATGTCAGAGGCATCTCTGAGCCTATTAGGGTTGTATTTTTCAAACCGCTATGGGTTTTTTTCCCCCATGTTCTTTGCATGTATAAATTTTTGTATTTTTAGGGCTCTTAGTGCCATCTTTTCAGTCTGCCTTTCCCTTATTTGCTCTTTTCAGTTATCAAGATGTACTCACGCATAGCAAACAACTGCAAGAAAACAAAACATTCCTTAAATTTGCTTAAACAAGACATTCAATACAATTACACTTTGTGGAAATGATCTAACAAACACCACCACAGTTCAACAATAAAGCAGTTATGAGCCCTCTAGCTTTTTAAGACATTCAGGAAAAAGTAAAGAAAATTCAGATATTGCATATCTCGAGCTTTATGCTATAGAGGCTCTGTGAGAAAATGAAAGCTGCTAATCTACTTTCCAAGTGAAACATTGTAGGTGATTGCTCTAACCTGGGGCACAGTACATTCTCTCTATGGCATCGTTGTCACAGGAATCTTCAACCTCCCTCCACCTGCTAAAATACGTTAGCTGAATGTGTCCTAAAAACAAAACGACAGGAGAAATCAAAACATTTTTCCCTTCCATTTTCTGCAGAAGTGAACTGTAATTACTCCTTTTGTAGCTAAAAACAGTATCATTAAGAATAATGGCATCATTAAGTACTAGAAGCTATTACTGGGGGTGAATTTGCTGCACTGATAATGAAGCTCTAGACAGGAAATGAAGATACTAATTACAAGATAAAACGCCTACTCAGTTAATTGGAAGCAACAGCGAATAAAAAGAAATGCATTTGCAAAAGTTCCTGACCTCTATCATTCAATAAGATGTTGTTTGGGTTCAAATCGCGGCACACAATTCCTTCTCTATGTAAAGCATCAAGGGCTACAACCATTTCAGCTGCCCATCTTTGAATGCAGTCCTCTGGGATATAAAACCTGGAGGTTATCGCTAATCTTTCGTCGAGGTCCTGAAAAATTTGATGTATTTCCTTCTCCCCTGCTACTGCTATTTTGTCTTCCCTCTTTGGTGCTGTCTTTTTACTTTCAGCTGCTGGTAACAAAGCCGAGTCTGTTTCCTCTTTCCCAAAGTCTTCAGTTTGATCGGAAAACAGCAACACTGCTTCATTTCTTACCGTGTCTCCATCCAAGCTCACATCTTGAGCACCTGAGAGCAGGTTGGAAACAAATAAATTTTCTTCTTTGCTTGTCACGTTTAAGGAGCAGGTTCCAAGCCCTTGAAACAGAGCCCCATCTTCTGAACTACCTACCTCTTGGTCAGATGTAAAGAGGGTTCCAAGAGCTCCCTGAGTGACACCGCTTTGTCCATGCGCTTCCTCATGGGAAGGATCTTCTGGTGCCACAAGATTTGGCTCTTGATCAAATGTTTTGCATGGCTCTGCAGAATTATTTAATTGTAAGACATCAGGTGTTTCCAGTAACTTTACTTCCAACATGTCCCTATCAGTTTTTGTAAACTTCGTTGGCCTTGACACTGCTGCCTCTTCTGTTTCATCAGACATACCAGGTAAGTTTATTAGGAGATCAGGCCTTCCTTCATCAACGCTATTTACATCATCAAAAGCAGCATCCTTAAAGGAGATAACTGGCACAGAGTCATTTGAACCCCTGCTTATGGTGTCATGAGCTCTCACACCCACCTTGCTCTCTAGGGCATCCAAGTTTGTGTCATGATCTGGGACAGAAAACAATGGCTTCAAAGGCTCCGATTTCAGGTTATATAATTTTTCTCCAAAGTCAAGCCCCAGGAGCTCACTAGTGCTATCTTTGCTGTCTATCCTGAAGAGTTCCATGGGGCTGTTCTTTGATTTAGTTAATGAGTCCAATATCCTAGTAGGGCTAGCTATTTCCGACTCAGCATCGTCAATGAAAAGCTTTCGTTCCTGAGATGCAATCTGAGAGGTGAAGCTATCGCTGCCAACAACATTGCATTTCTGCAAGCAACTTCTCTCTTTGGTATTTAGACCTTCGCTCTCCAGTTTAATCACCGGTTCCTCATTTAGAGAGCCAGAATCGATTTTTTCTTGCCCATATTCATTGCATAACGTTAAATAACTAGTAGTGCACTCTTCTTCTGAGCTGGATCCTGAGTCCATCCACTTCGAACTCTCTTGGCCATCTTCCTGGTTGCTGCTGTCATCCTGAGAGCTTGGCGTTAGGCTGCTCTTCAGTGGGACCACCTTCAGTGTGCTCTCCCCATAGCTTTCTCTGGAATCAGTGCTGCTACCGATTTCTTTAGGACTAGGTGTTGGCTGCTCCAGGTAAATTTTAGTTGAACTGGATGTTCTGGGTTCAGGAATTTCAAAGCTCTCTTCAGGACTTCTGTTCAAGAACTTACTGACATAAGACCACAGTTTTCCTCCTGCAAGAAAAGGCGGGGGGAGAAAAATCTCTTAATTTCACTCAAAACAGAATCAGTTTCATTATGAAACAGGAAAATACCCTCCTTGTCACAATACACTATATCCTTATGCCTGCAGAACAAGTTGGATCTGCTACCTCAGGAGGAAATAATTACAGGGACCACAACTTGCTTTTCAAGCAGATTTGTATTAATACATAAATATTTAAAGAGCTGCATCTGAGATTAAGCTTTTTTTTAAAACTTCAGTAAATACTCATTTCAGAGTCTGTCTCAAGTTGCATGGTGGTGACTACTCTCCATCTGCTGTCTCAAAAGAAAGCAAAAACTAGGGAAGATCAAATGCTTTAGTGCCCATCACGTGTTCTGCCTGTACTGAATACTTCTGTATCACAGCTCCAAGCTCATGAGCAATATTAGGGGAGATGGACTAAAAACTAATTAGCAAGTTCGGTAAAGGGAAGGGAATTACCTCATATTAGCAGGATATTTTACGGATCTGTTTCCCTCTTTGAAGAAGTGGGTTTTGTTAGTTAAATATGGATGTATTTCTCCGTTTAACTTCAGGAATCAAGAAAGGTTTTTTTGCCTTGCTGCATTACACAAGGATTTATCAATACTCTTAAGTTACACTGGCAAAACAGTTCCTCCACATCAGCTCCAAAGGTAATAGTTACATTTTAAAAATACAAAATAGGACTCTCTCTGTTTCCAAATATTGTACATATAAAAAAAGCTTACAGATTACAAAACATAATTTGCACAAAGCAAATCAAGAAGTTACTACACCTCCTGCATGTGCCAAAGAATTTACCTTAGAGCTAGAAAGCCACCTTTGATAACTTATGGAAAAATGCAAAGTCAAGACATTTAAATTTAAAAGATTGTACAGAAATTCTGGAAAATGCAGGAGTTCTAACAAAATCTTTGTAGAAGAAAAAAATAAGTATCCAGCCCACTGGGCATCTGCAAAGTTTTGATTGGTTTTTTTGGTTTTCTCTTTTTTTTTTTACTTATTTGGATAAAACAGAGTTTTATATTTTTCCAAAATACAGTCTTTAATAGTTATTTTTGAACACTCTCCATGTGAGGCAAAATTCCTTTAGAAAGTACAATAAAAGAAGAAAGTATTTTTCATTGCCTAGGAACAGGTTTTCTATATTCCCGGGTATTTCAAAAATAACTTATCAAAGGCAGAAAAACCTTGATACTTTAAAAATTAATTTGAATAATATAATGTGGAATTTTCTTGCCCTCCATCCCCCTGGGTAAGACAAGAGTTGCTTTTGAAGGAAGCGGGGGCGGGGGGGGAAGTCTCACTGGTTGTGGTGAAACTAAGTATATTAAAAATATTAAGAGGGAATTCTAACAGCTTGAGTCCACTGGTAAAAATGACAATTTAGTTCCATTAACCCACATGGTTTCTGCCATAAGCTACAAACGGACTTAGTAGGTCAGAATGATCCTTGCCACCTTTTAGAAGACGATGAGAAAGGATGCCAGGTAAACGAACAGGAGCAAACGGAAGCAATGCTCGCAGAGAAGGGAACAAGAACTGTTATACTGACCACTGTATTGCATAAGCACTTTAAATACTCACCCAAAGATGCATTCCAAATACCTACAAGCAGGCCATGCCACAGTAGCAAGACATGGCTCATCAGTCACTCCCAGCAGAGCAGCAGCCCTCAGCCCAGCGAAGCAGGCTGCCTCCCCTGGGCAGCGACCGACTCTAAGCAACCTGCCGCCCTGCATCGCTGAGATCAAGGGCCCTGGCCTGCCAGAAGTGCCTGACGAGCAGAACCTTGCCTCTGTAAGAAGCAGTAAGTCAATGCAGACTCTTAAGATGAAGCCACTTGCCTTAAATATGATGTGTTACACAGCTGGTCAGCAGGGCAAAGGCAGAGCCAAGGTACTGCCGTGCCTTCTGAGCCCTACAGCTTGCACAGGACTTCAGAATTACTGGTTTTAAACTGTTCTGGTAAAAATAAAAGTTGTTCATCCCATAATCACCAATAATTCTTTTTCTAATATTACACTTTTACATTTATTCATGCTTTTGCTATGGAATGGCAGGGAGAGACAACAACAGGAAAGAGAATGAGAAAGAGAGCGAGAACATACATATTTTTGTATATGTGTGAAGGACTTTCTCCTCTTTTCCACACTTTCATCCATGACAAAAGAAGCAACACAAAAGTTTAATTTTACTCCAAGACTCTGATGGAACAATATTTTTATAACAATTAATTTTCTTAAAAATTTCAATTAAATTACTTTAAGTAAACAGTGCTTGCAAAATGACTTTGCCCAGTTTATTAGCTAGGCATGGAATTATTCAGGGTCATTTCATACCAAACAATAAAATCTCATTTGACAACCACGCCCCTGCTGCATTTAATAAAACACAAAGTCTTCCCATCCCACCTGCATTACATTAATTAGTACAAGCAAATGCTAAATACTTCTGTCCTCATATTACTTATGTTTATTATTTGTGCTTCACAAATTTCTTACGAAAACACGAATCTTAGGTTTTGAAGAGTGTTCACAGAACATGACCCATGAAGACCTACATTACATTTTTGCAGCTTTGGACAGTGCCTGGCACAACAGTACCTCAGCCTCCAGGCATGGCTTTAATGCAAATATTAGCACCATAAGTCCTTCCTCAGATGCAAGTAGTAAGAAAAGGTCTTTCTAAGGGAGGTCTGGGTTGAGCTTTGTCCCAGGGATGCAGAAAGCTCAAAACCTTATTTCTGTGATCTATTGTCACGTTTTTTTTCCTGTGTCATTACCAGACACCAGGTGTGCTTTTACACGTGACACCTGAAAGGCTCTCACTGACCTAAATGTTTCATACCCCTGTGTTAAGGTAGGAAGGGGCCAGGCTGCCTGGCAGTATGAAAGGTGCAAAAATTATCCTCGCACAACTTAGCTTTTCACCTACAGACAGGTCAAGCTGCTCTCAGGACAAGTCCTGTCTTCTGCTCCCTCCACCTCACTTCATGCAAGACTTCATGCAGCCCCTACTAGATTTTGGCCTCTACTCAAAGTCTTAGTGTAGCTTAAGAAAGGAGGAGACCCCAGAAGGATTAAGGAAGGAAAACAGACGTGCTGAGATCGATCCTTCAAAACCCCACAGAAAAATCACTGGAAGAGTCAAGAGGTTCAGGCTATGTTTTTAAAAATGTTCAAAATTTCAAATGCTTTCAGCAAACCTAAAATTCCCAAAAGACAAAAAAAAAAAAAAATCTCTGTATCCTTACAGTATTCAGGAATTCACTGCTGTCCACCTGTGAAAACAGACAGAACTGCAACGACTCATTTTCTATTTGTAATATATTATCTTACCTTTTTAAAAAAGAAGTTGCTCATTAATAATCACTTGAACTTAGAAATCACAGTGGAAATGACTACTTACTGCAACTCCAATTTAGAGTTAAATGCAAGTAAACACAAAAAAAAAAATTATTATGTCCAAATATGTTTACATACAAATATTTCAAGACTGGCCTCCTGGTCAAGTGGAAATACATAAATAACTGCTATTCAATAATTGTGTTCTATGGCGAAAAACAACAATTTTATTCCTTTCTGAAAATGTCCATTCCAGGGTCAAACAAGAGTGATATTTGTATCTGGGTATATAATTATGCCTTTATGAATGACATACTAATAATCTTTCCCCCTCTCCCCATGTGTTGTGTAAGATCAAGAAAACCCATTAGCAAGCCACGCTAATATAGTATCAGGAATCTATAAAAACTAAAATTACAGAAATCAATCCAAACAAGTAAGCTTCAGTCATTGTCAAATAGTCTAACATACTAAATAACTATAAAAGCTGCCATTTTAAGTTAAAGTTTATTAGTGTTTAATACAATCTGAGAAGTACAGTATTAACATAACTAATTATTAAGATTATTTTCTTCTACCATGAACTGACTCTACAACCAGTCTAGCTCACACTTTCTGGTTTTATTAGCACATGAAAATCACCAAGCTCTACATTCTTCTGCAGTTATTCAATGTAAAATTACTTATTAGAATTGCCTTACTTAACCACATTTCCAGCACTCTGGAGGTTATACCTCTGCTTCGAGAGACAGAATCTAAAAAGTTAGTGTCCAAAATAATCAACAGGAAATTTCAGCATAAAGTGACCAAGTGATGAAGCTGGCTAGGAATCTTGTTAGTTCCATAATATTTTTACATTTTTTCAAACATTTCTGCAGTTTTTTGGTATTAATAGCACTCGATGCAGGAACATCAAAGAGAAGAAGATACAGAGACTATATAGTACGTATCATAGGATAAAATGAAACCTAACAGATCAGCAAATTTAGCCTCCTAAACATGTTTTTGTTCTAGCTGTCAAGAAAAATTCATGACCTGTTGGATTTTTCCTCACCCAGAGCGCTCAGACACTTACCATTTCAGCTTCACATCCTGAAAGACTGGCTGACTAAGGACACATATTCCAAAATAAATCAACGGCTTATGCTAGCTTGGCCCATGAGTTTACTCTGAAGGACGATATACTCTAATTTCTGCAGAACTGGAACGTAGCTAAGAATGCAGTAATCACTGTATTTAGGAAATCCCAAACAAAGTCAAAGTGAACAATCCAGGCTTCCAAATAATTGTGATTGGATAGGGAAGAAAAACAGAGTACTGAAAGACATCTGCTTGAATTATTCTCCAAAACCAGGCCCAACTCTCTACATCACTGCATAAGAATTTGTTTATGGCCAGAAGTACCAATCGTAAGTCATGCACCTCGTGAGAATTAATACTCTTCCTTGCTGAAAAAAGAACAACCTTCTGGTTTTCTTAGAATCACTGTCCTCCTTTTCAATAAAGACATGTCTACTGGCAAACTTTACCATGTTAATATACAATGACTACATAAAATTATGCTTGTACAGTTTCTAGGCCAAACGGGAACCAGACATGTAGGCACTACCATGATACAACAATAATGTTTCACAGCATCCCAATGGCAGCCACAGTGGGGTTGCAGGATACACATGAATTGGAAGCTAATCTCCAATCTAATCTCTAACATGACAGTAGTTACAAACACCAGAGTCTTATATACACGGCTGCTTCCACTGCTGCTGGTGAATCTCTGCTACAAAGTTTGCTAGTTTAGGCAACGTTCCAACTTCCCGATGCACTTCGAGCAAAAGCTATTATTTCAAAGCAGCCTCCTGAAAAAGTCACTTGCCAAGGACCATATTACCTTTCTTACATTTTCCGATCGCTGTCAAATCTTTATAGCTAGTACTATCTCCTTTCCTAACAACAAATCCTCAGCTTTGCAAGCCAGAATGCTACCACCTTGTTGTCTATCAATTCCTGTGTGCAGCAAGCCTCTTCAGCGTGAAGTTTCTTGAGTGCTCTCCAGATTGATAGGAACTCCAGCTTGTTTATGCTTAAAGAGATTTGACAGCTTCTAACAGCCACTTAAACTTTGATGTCCCATGGAAGCCCCCCAGCCTATTTTTGAAGCATCTGTTTCTAAAATTTCTGGAGTTAGTACTGCCAAGAAGAAGCGAGGCCTTATTAACATCAGATTGGCTCTCTACCACACTAGAATTTGCCAAGTGCTTTCCAACAAAGCTACAAGATAACTTTATGGACTTTCGTGTTTCTGAGACACCCTTGAAGCCTCCAGCTGTGGCCATGAGAAAAGTCTGTAAGAGAACCCAAGACCTCACTCATCAATTCTGAGCATGCAATCGCATCATGACTTTAAAAAAAAAAAAAAAGAAGAAAAAAAGAAAAAAGGAAAAAAAAAGAAAAAAGACAAAAAGAAAAAAGATAAAAAAGGCGGGGGGGGAGAAGAAAAAGAAAAAAGGAAAAAAAAGAAAAGAAGCCTTCATCTTGAGCAAGAGTCTGGGATCAAGCTTTCAGAAATCCATACAAAACCTAATAGTGCTGCACTTCATAATACAGCTAGAACTTACTATGAACAGGAAATAGCAAGCTGCTTAGCAAATACATAATGCCTGCACGTAACATTAAAACCTCCTCTGAATGTGCTATAATTCAAGCCATTGCCCACTTTAATTAATATTTTACTTTTTACAATGGTGCACCTAACATACCTAACATAATAAATCACCACGAAGTAATATACTTATAAATTTGACTGGCAATATCTTCTTTCCTATTCGAACAGAACTACTTGGAGTATGAATGTTAAGAGCATTCACGAAGTTATGAAATAAAATTTCATCACTTAAAGAGCATTGCACCAGACATTTCTATCCTTTCCCAAAATAAACTATGAGTACCTTCTCTATTTATCTTTGCTCTGAGATGGATGAAATTTTAAGACAGCTTTATCTATAGGGATTCCAAAGCTTGAAAATGAAGCCTTTCTTCTGCATCACTTTCCAGCATCAGTCTCCTGGGACAGGGTGACGTGCAGAGGCCATGCCGTTCTAGAGGCAGCAAAAAATTATTGCCTCAGTTAGGTATTTGGGATCAGGCCCTACACCTGCAATATGCTTTTTTGTATGCATTCTCAGGCAACTTACTCATGACTTTGTCACCCAGCTATCCCTCTTTAGAACAGAATATATCACTCCTTTTCCTCTCCCTTTGCCTGTTCTGAGCCCAGTCAGTAAGTTCATGAAAGCAGGCGACTATGCTTAAAGAAATTTATCTTGTTAATTCGCTGAAAATCAGGGAAAAGTCCTTATAGCACATCACAATTTTTGAATGGTTTGCAAACAAGGATAGAGGTGAATCCATTTCCAAACTACTTGCTGCCTTATCAGAAAATGAGGGAAAACCCTATGCAGCTTATAACTTATACCCACAAGTGTCCAAGTCAAGTGAACCCATGTATCATGTAATACCAACAACAGCCCTCACCCACATCGAAATCCCTTCTGGTCCCCGCAGCTCTCCCCTACCTCCCCAGCACAGCCTGCCAGTCCTCCATCCTCTCTGCAATGCTCCCAAGTTCTTCCCACGCTCCCTACCTCCTGTTCCCCTTCAAAGCTCTCCCTATAGAAAGCACTCATCTTGTCTGCACCTCCTCTCCCAGCTCCACCTCAAAATAACCCATCTCCCTCCCATGTCTCCTACTTGCACGTGTTAGACCCACAGCTGGGAGAAAGCCAACATGAGCTGTGGCTGCCTCCGAGTATGTGTTTGCTGCCTGGCCAGCCAAAATGAGGATGCTTGACAGACACCACCTTCACTGTTGGCAGATCAAACAAACAGTGTGGGGTGCTGCACAAGGCTGTGTGTTGCACAAGCCTGATTTAGAAGGCACTTAGTAAATTAAAAATCCTTCTCCCATAGAACTCAAGACATGTTACAGCCGATGTTGGTAAGAGCAAGACATTCAGGCCAAGCACATTTCACTGGATTTGTGACTATGTCAAAGATGACCAGGAGAGAGTCATTCCTTTAAGGAAAAACACCCCATCCATCCCAAATGTTAAGCTGAGGTTTCTGTTCTTAAATGAAAGAGCTCTGATCATGCAATGTCTCCATTTTTCTCACTGTTGTCACAATGAAATTATCACTTCCAGGAGATCATCTTTGTCAACTGGTCACGTTAAGCCTTCCTTAAAATTTTTGTTCTCTCCATCTGACCACTACTCTTCCCAAATTCCAGTACTACTTCACCCCATTTTCCATCTGTCTTGAGAAGGAACATTCTTCCTGAAGCAAAGAGCAAAACTGTAGGTCTTCAGAAATTGCAGAAATATTAGGAACAGGTTTTTAAAATTATTTTATCCTGTCTCTAATCCTTTGATTATGATAGCCTTAAGGGCAGTTGGTATCTGACAAGGTTAGGCTTTTTTGGTTGTTGTTTTGTTTTTAAATATTATTTCTCCAAACAAAACATACTAGCTTATGTGGAGATTACAGTTCAGGTGAGAGTCTCCATTCAGCTGAATTACACACACCTCAAGAAAAGCAGCACTGTAAACCCTTGAGATCACCATCACGCAGTACTGTAATGTGAGGCCTTTCTTCGTGCATCACTGCTCTTGGCAAAATTAAGTCACACATAGCAGAAAGAGTCATTCATGTTGTAAAGTTAACTTTAACTGGCCTCATGTGACATATTGTTCATGAAAAAGCCAAAATCTAAGTTATTAGGAAAAAAAGAAATAATATTCATTGTAATAAAATTATCTTCTCTATGAGTTAGCTTAGTTCTGACTGAATTATTAACATTTCCTAAAAAGAGAACTATTAGCAATCCCAAAATTTATATTCTGCACTCAATCTAAACAAATATGGATAATTACATTTAGGGAATATTTAAATCCAGGTGTTAGACCAAAAAAATCAAAATGTAATTATTTTGTGCCACCTGTTCCCTGTGCATTTAACAGGAATTTTATAAATAGTTTGAAGGCACAACTCTGTGGTTCTGCTTTGAACTCCTGTGTGATGCCACTAGCTATTTTCTTAAAAATCCAGATCAGAATAACTATGCAAAAGTAACCAAGAGGCAAACGTTCATGTTTTTTAGCAGAGTTACTAAACTCTTGTGTGAATACTTGTCATTTTAACTATAAGATGCTAAAAAGATTTACTTGCCAAAGTTTACAAAAGTAGCCAAGGCTTTATCTCTGAGAGATGACAGTAAATACTGCAGATAGTTATTGCAGTGAAAGCACTCACTCTCCTGTAGAAAATAAACAGTTGGAAGCTTTCAATATTGCTACAATTCAAGTAATCCATCAGGATTTGAGGCCATTTGAAACAGGAATCAGATCCGCTGCAGAATGAGGGGGAAAAAGGGAGTACGGAGGATGGGAGTGGGGTGTCTTACATGACATCTCTTAGGCACACTGAAAATATTTTAATTAGATGTATAAGAGATTAATTTGACAATTAAATGTACCATTGATTAAAACTTAAACCTTTGACTCTTTTCAGCAATATAGTTAAACGAGAGACAAACCTTCTGCATGCTGTAATACGAGAAAGACAGACTCCTCGGAGATGATGTACTTGTGCAGACACACCATGTTGGGCACACAGCGGGGGATGATGGTCGTTCTGCTCCTGCTGTACTCACTACTTTTCCTTAGACCCTGACAGAGAACAAAAAGGTCAGTTGTACCCTCAGTTGCCTTTGGAGCCTGCTGTGCTCTGTGTTTATCAACCAAACTAATCTATCCGAGTTACTCTGGGCTTCAGAGAAACCACTCATCTGCTGCTCTATGCCCCTCGGTCCCCCGAGGCTGTGCTGATGGCATCTGGCGCATTTCCAGAGAACAGAAGATGGCACAAAGCTGCCATTAAAATCAATTACATGGGTCAATGTTTTTATTAGAATCTCTCTCAAACTAAGTCATCAGGATGACACTCAGTTATTTCCCTGTGACCTTTTTTTAAAATTTTATTTTTGTGTGTGACCAAAAGACACTATTAAAAAAATTCAATTCAAGTTGCAAAGACAAAAGAATGCCTTAGCCTTACAGGTAATCCTCACATTTCCATTGTACTTTACTAAAGACAACAACCACCACAACAAAAAGGAAAGGAAAGGATTAGTCTCCTTGAGAGGTAACGATTTTTGGGAGGTAGCACAGAGATGAAGTTGCCAGAAGTGAAAAAATTGATGTGGGAGGAAGAAAGGGAGGGGAGAGAGAAAGAGAAAAAAACCCTATGTCAATAGCGTGACCTATTACAATATTGATAAACATAAGCAGTTAAATGGGAAATTCAATGTTACCCTATCTGCCAGTAGATAAAGTGAGGTTCTAATATACAATATTCACAAATAATCCTTTGTGAGGAACAAATAGGTTTTCTGTACTCTGCATATACTTAAGACAAACAATTTCAAAGGCCAGATGCACAAAGTTAAAGCAGGGTTGTAAGCCAGACCTGAAGTGAAGTTACAAAATGTTAACAATTAATTAGAGCTCCACGTTTGGGACACAGTTTTTCAGCCCTTCCTCCCCATCAGCAGTGGAATTCATGTCAAGGGGAGCCTGAAATAATGGCCACAATAGCAATACTCATACTAAACTAATTCTCAGCATCACAGATGCTCCGAGCATATTGGGATCTTGATCTAAGCACTTTCTGAAACACAAAAGAGTAATGTGAGAAATTTTCTTCTGACCAATTAACTGTTCGTTAATTCAGTCGTTAGTAACGTTAAACTCAGTTTTCACAGCCTATTGATGTAAAACACAGGAAAGCAATATTGAATAAGACCAGTCGTCCATTTCATTCAGAATCCACTTTGGCCAATATCATATTCTTCAACTAAAGGAAGACCAAACACAGTGTGTTGTGGATGTACTTGGGCTAAGGAGAATTTTCACCTTCATCAGCAGCCTGTGCGTGTCCTGAGCCACCAGGGCTTTACAGATGTTTTAAGCAGCACATTGAAACCGTGATTCTTTACCGAAGCTTGCTAAGGTGTTGGTCTCAATAACCAGTGGCAACTCAAGTGAGTAAACCAGCACATCAGAGCACTAGAGACATTACAGAGAAAGGAAGGGAAAGCAACTGAATACCAACACAAAGAATTCCAGTACACTTAATAGGGATATATGTATTAACATAACAATATATCGCAGAGATAACTCTATACATTAGATGCAAATTGATCTTTGAGTGGTGGTGTAATTTAGGAGGCCAAACTGTTTAGAGGAGTAATAAAAGACTTTACTCACCTTCAGTATAAAAGTCTGTTGTGTTCTAGTGTCCATTACAAGCAAAACCTAAGCAAAAAGTATTCAGAGAAATATTTAAGATTCACATGAGTAAGTTAACAAAACACAGTTCTTAAATCTAATGTTGAATATTCTTACAAAGAAAGTGATATAAGTAATGATTAAAAAAAGAATAATGCTCTGCAGCATACATTTGATAACCAGTCTTTTTTTAGGAAAGAAATATGATTGAGGATATAGATCTCTAGAGAACTACCAGAATGTCACCTGATGCCCAATCAGCTAACTAAAAGAATGAATCCTAACTTGGTAATAGAAATAACCAGTACTTTATAATTACAGCAATAATCTAGCAGAACCCAATTTATAGAAATACAATGGTAGCAACACAATGAAGCACAAAAAGTAACCTTCACATAGCACTACCTTCCTATGTCACTTCACTTAAATCCTCACTGTACCTACCTTCCCAGTGCAACACTTTTCCCCATCAGGCTTCCTAGACATCAAATGTGTTGTCTACCAGTGGGTTACCAGAGGGGTTTTTTGTGGTGTTTTTTTGTTTTGGTTTGGTTTGGTTTTGTGGGGCGGCTACACACCTGCTTTCCAGGAAGATTAAACTAAAAGCTGGCCACACACATGCCCAGGCCACAAAAAATGTTCTATCAACTGTATGGTCACTGCTGCCTCATTCCTCCACTGCCATTTTTGTTTTGCGGCACTCATAAACCACAAGAGAAATGGCTGCAATGAAGTCCCTTTGTGCTACTGTAAACTAGTATTAAGGTAACAACAACAAAAAAAAGAGGGTTTTTTTAGGGACAAAAGAGTGGATGGGTTCGCTGCAGAGAGGAGAACACTTACAGCTGCAGAGAGCATCTCTGTTAGGAGTGCATCACCTCTACTGAAAGCACTTTAAACACAGCAGAGCAATGAGAGAAGTACTAAATAACGACTACCCTCTTAGCAAGCTCCATTTATTTGTGTATTGAAAACAAAACAAACAGAAATATATATGTGTATATATATTTGGGAAAAGGCATCTTTAGAGAGCTGGAACCCTCCGCATCTCCATCTTCAAATCACCCTGCTCAGGAATTAATTGTTTTCAAACTCCAAGAACACAGATGTACTTGAAAAGCACCAGCTGCAAGACAGCCACACAAGCAGCACAAGCACAAGCCCAGCCTTCCTCTAGGAACAAGAACAAGAGTGTGCACTCACTGTTTATTTACAATAGACATTGTAAACTTCCAGTGTAAATACTCACATACAGTTATATCAAAATATTTAGGCTGCAAAATCAAACACCTAAAGGGCTGCAAATGCCAGCACTGGGGTTACCAAACTGAGTTCAACAGACAAGATGCAGCAACTCCAAGTCAATAGACAAGATACAGTGAAGACTGAGTCAGCTCATATGAAAAAAGACTTCTTGCAGAGGAATGACGTGTCAGGAGTAGCATGGTGTTGGATTCATCAGGTGACAGGAGAAGGACAACTCAGCACCCAGTCTCCCTAATCTCCCTGCTGTGTGGGGCAGCGATGCAGTCATGCCCTGCTATCTCTGAAAGGGTGAAGTCTACCAGGTTGACACGCTGACTTTCCCCACATCAAGGGAACTGCGGAAACAGCCGTCCCGTGCAGTGCCCACAGCGAGGTGAGGTGGAGACGTGCAAAAGGCCCAGGCGGCTGGGCCAGGAGGGGAGGTCTCAGGGCAGGGTTGCGCTGGCTTCCCCCAAGCAGCGGCTGCAGCAAAGCAACCTTTGCTCTTTGGGATGGCTGCATTCAAAACACTGCCCTCCATCTCTCCCCATCGCACCCCTGAGCATCTCAAGCAAGAGGCAGAGAATTGGAGTTTTTTCTAATCATTTCTCTCTCGCCAAATTTCACCAAAAAAAATAAATGAAGTGACAGTCACCTCTCCATCTCAAAGACCTCCTCTTTTACTAGGGTGGCACCCAATTTTAAAAGCTGTTCTACATCTCCAGCGGGGGGGGGGGGGGGGGGGGACACACACGGATCAACAGAAGTTGGTGCTACTGAGATTTTTGCCAAAGGCGTGACACACAGTTTCCATGTCAAGGGCACAGCAAGGAAAGGCAAATGTCCCCAGGCCACTGAGTTTGCCAAACAACTTTTCAGGCCTCTTACCCGGGGCTTGCAGAAACAGTGGAAACCAGCTGAACAAATAACAACTGTAAAACTGGTTTTGTTATCCTTGCTTAACCAAAAGGTGTAAAATTAAAATTAAAAACAAAACGAAACAAAACCAAATAAACAATAAAGAAAACCAAAAGAACAAGAGAAAAATAAAAGCCACTTTACATGAGGTGCCAAAAGAAGATTAAAATGGTTTGGAAACAGCTATGTGTTTACAGTCACTTTCCTTCTTCTTCTCCCAAGTTTGTTTGTAACTAGACACTGTTCACATTGAGGCAATAAATACAAGAACATATGTGGTTTTTTTTTTTAAATGTGCCCTTTGACTGTCAATATCTCCCAAACAGGTGTTGGCTAAATGATTATAAATTGGCCTCTGGATACACCTCTTCAACTGAGCCGTACAGGACTGGCGATAATATAATTAGACCTAAAAACATCAGGCTGGTGAATGCTTTCCATCTGTTTGGCAATAATGTTTAGTTAACAATAGTCTTTAAAAAAAAAAGCACCTTCAACTTCAGTTCTTAAAGTTATTTATAGGGCCATTCTTAACACACCAGCACTCTTGCTAACAAGAGCTTTAGCCACTTGGAAATTATTAGCCATACGGCTGTATATGAAAAGGAATGGCAGCATTTAACATCTGTATCTCTCCAGATTTACAAGCATCAACCTCATTTAAAGTCATTTCTTAATGAACAGTTCCGTGGTCTGTATTAATATTATAGTTGCATGCACAAAGATCATAAGGAGCCAAACATTTTTTTAATACCAACAGTAGGCCAATCAGTAATGAAGCTGTCAGCATAAAGGACAGAATAATAGCTTCTTTAACCCTCAAACAGGATTTGTTCATTTGTAGAGTAGAAGACACCAATTTAAAAACTGCTCATGGGTTTGCTCACCTTTATAAAGACAAAAATCTAATTTGGTACTAATTTGATACAATTGTCTTTCCAATAAAAGGCTCCTAAAGCCATCTTTTATTCCATGATAAAACAACTGCTATAACTAAAACTGTCATGGAATAATTACCTTTGATAGCATACCTTATTGCACAAATACAATTAATGTATTCCTCCCTTTCATTTTTCACACTTGCTTATCGGCACTGTATTAGCATATGGTGTAACAGAACAGATTACTGAGCCCTCACCCTATAAGACAACATATAGAATGACTACCACTAACGCAAATAAAGCAGACAACGGGTCCCTTCAGGGCTAGCTTCATCTGTTGTTATGTTACAACATCAAAATGAAAGCAGTAGCTACAGTTTTATAACTGTAATAACAATGAATAGTATTTGTGTGCCTTTGAGGTTAACTACCTAGATGGACTAACCAGTCTTACTAACCAGCTTCTTTCTTTTTCCTTCCCATCAAGCATCATACCTTCCCCCAGTGATGATCATCTATAGCTTCACTTCGCTTCATGGAAAATTATTTCTTTGCTGATTCAGTATCAACCTTTCTGCAAGACTGTTTACCTCAAAAGGGACCCAAGCAGCCCAGGAAGAGCCATAAAAGTAACTTTAGAAATTCACCTAGTGATGCTCCATTTCGCCCTGGTAGACTGCGGACTTCACATGGGCCCACCAAACCAAAAACTTGCTTCAAGGGGAGGCAGCCTGCGTGCATATTACAAAAAAGTGGTTTAACCAGATTCACCCAAATAATTAAAGGATTATATGAATGAATAAATCACTATCAGAAAACTGACATTTCAGGAAGGGATAAGACCAGGAAAGAGACAGTCACAAGCATATTTGCTTGACTTTTTATCACACATTCAGAGCAGAGAAAGGTGAGCAGCTCTTGGATGCTGCTGAAGTGCATAACAGTAAGCCTGCCACCGACCCAAATGCCAGCTTATTCTCCTCATCTCGTGCTTTACAGCCAATTTCTAGACAGTAGTGCTATCCCAGCAAGTCTTTCCTGTTTGCATTCCTTCACACTTCCCTCCCATTGCAAAAGGGAGTGCTTCAGTAATTCTTTTTCTAAGATTTTCTTTTTAAAATGCAAAGTGACAAGTCTCCACGCTAACGGCATGATGGAACGAAACAGGATTCCACATAGCATTCCCTATGGCATAACTGTTCTCCGGTGCGGATCACACAGAGATGCTCGCGTTAGGCTAGGCTGCTCCTAGCTTGTGTAAGCTGATGGAACCTGTTTCGCTGATGATGACTACTGTGTAACTTGTAATGTTTAATACCTCCTAACAATGAGCTGTCAGCTGTAACATTCAGCATCCTATCTCAGAGGGGAGAGAGAAGAATGCACAGCAGGGCATTCCCAGGCACTGAGCAACTAGACTGTGACACAAAAGGAGACAAGGCAAAATCCTATTTGTTATACTAATGTACAAACAGAGTCAAGGTCTACATATCATGCTGGCTTTTACGGCACCATTGCTTACTCGTTCTTTCCCTATTTTTCTGCATTGATGACAACCTCAACGTGGCCAAAAACACTGACAGGCAAATAGCAATTGCCACAAATAAATATATAATGTAAGTGTCTTCAGCAGCACAGACATCCCTATTTTGTACAAGCACCTGAGCTCTCAGGCACAACCCAAAAAAACAAGTGAACACAGCAGCGGTGCAAGGCAGCATCTCAGTAAAGTGGCACATAGCAATACCCTTCCGTGATGCCAAACAGGATTTTCTACTTGCGATTTTTATTTTTTATTAAGTCAAGGGTTAATTCTGATGCCAACAGCAGCTACTTAAAAAAATTAGCTTCTTAGATTTGATTTACAGTGTATCCAACAGCTTAGTGGAAAATAAATTAAATTCAATTGAATATAGTAGGTACAATTAATTGGAGAAAAATAAAATAAAACCTGCCTGGTAAATAACCATAGTCTAGGTTTAAGAAAACAGTTAATTTTAGGATCCTTTAAATGCACAGAAATTAGCAAATGTTTCAGTATGCTAATTTTTTTTTAATTAAAAGATATTTCTGCAGTAAAAGCTCTTTCATATGCACTACTGATTCTTCATCAAACGTTAAGTTTTCAACTTAACACCAGTATAGCCGGTGGCAGCCTGAAGGTTTACCATCTGCTGCCACCCAAAGTCACGGTGGCCACCTTCAGAACATATGCATCAAAGCCCTGAGATAAGAGACTGAAGGAATACTGCAGAAGTCAGCATAAGGGGAATCACAAACCCAGAGGCAGGCAACAGGCAAGTCACCAGGAAAAAAGAACCTGGAGAACCATTAGTCACCCTACCAAGCACCCAAACAAGGTCATGGGGGACAACACTGGAAGAACTAAGGACTGCTCTACTGCTCTCCTGCGGGTGGCTTTAGCATAAACACAGTCCTCTATCACACCGCAGACATTTGCTTCCCCAGTCCCCCTTTCTTTTCTGGTTTTTTTTTCCCCTCCCTTGGCCCCTGGCCCAGCATCTAATACTGATTTTTTTTTTCCCCAGTCCCCACATGTCATGGTTTAACCCCAGCCAGCAACCAAGCACCACACAGCCACTCGCTTACCCTTCCCGCCCCGGTGGGATCAGGGAGAGAATCGGAAGGGCAAAAGTAAGAAAACTCGTGAGTTGAGATTAAGAACAGTTTAATAACTGAAATAAAATAAAACAAAATAAAATATACTGATAATAGTAATAATTATAATAATAATAAATTGTAGTGAAAAGGAAAACAACAAAAAAGTGAGAGAAGAACAAAACCCAGGAAAAACAAGTGATGCAACCGCTCACCACCCGCCAACCAATGCCCAGCCCATCCCCGAGCAGTGATCGCTGCCCCCTGGCCAACTCCCCCCAGTTTATAGGCTGAGCATGACATCCTACGGTATGGAATAGCCCTTTGGCCAGCCTGGGTCAGCTGTCCTGGTTGTGCCCCTCCCAGCTTCTTGTGCACCTGGCAGGGCATGGGAAGCTGAAAAGTCCTTGATTTAGTATAAGCACTACTTAGCAACAACTAAAACATCAGTGTGTTATCAACATTATTCTCATACTAAGTCCAAAACACAGCACTATACCAGCTACTAGGAAGAAAATTAACTCTATCCCAGCCGAAACCAGGACACCACACTTTCAAGACGTGGCACAGAACATACCCATGCTTTTTATTTACTTGAGCAGGTTTTAACAGTGATCAAAATAAACACCTCAAAATGCGTTTGCTTACAAAAATGTAGCTTTAAGTTCACTAACACAGGTTGAAAAATAGCTCGTGCCTGATCAAAGAAAATGTAATAGGATCTCTTACTGCAGTACCAGATATCAGAAAGGTTTTGAAGACGCATCAGAGCTAAGGGATTACTTTAAAACTAGCTCCATTTTGTTATTAAATTGCCGTTCTATACCGAAAAAACATCATGTAGTAACATCACTAGTGGGCCACCTACTAATTCTGGTCCTTATGTCCTAAACAAACGCACTCTTATCATAGGACAGATTCTCTAGCAAAAGTCCTACAAACTCGAAGATGTATCAGATGATCACCTAGGATTTTTCTCCTTGCATTTACCTCACCAGTTGGAAAATCCTGTTACAGGTAGTGACAGACAACCAGGAATGAGACAAGTTGGTCACCTGATCCGAGCTTGAGTACTTGGGACTGCAAGAAAACCTTAGCAGGGGCTGGCGCACGGCTGGGTGCCGCACTCAGGGCACGGTTGCGGTGATGAGGCAGAAGCAGGCGTGCAATTCCCCCCGCTCTTCTCAGCTGTGCCAGCTGTCAAGGCTACCAGGATTAAAAGATCTACTTAACACAGATTTATTCTTGTCACTTTTCAGATTACACCACCCGGACTCTTGCTCGTCTCCCTCTGTCGTTATAAAAAGAGATTACATTTGGCTAATATGTATGAAAAATGAGATTATTGCTTATCCTTGTACCTGTGCAATATGAATTATCTTCAGTTTGCAATTATTCCTCCTTTCAGACCATTATTCTAAGGAACTTACAGCTCATATATTCTATGACTTGCAATAATAGTGTACTTAAAAGACAAATGGTGCAGCTTTAAATAATGCAAATGCTAAGAAAGCAGCATATATTCAAATTCGAATTTTTAAATACTTTTAGTTGGTTGGTAACAGAGAGGAAAGTCCACTTTCTTAGAGCAAACTAAAAACTGGCCAATAAATTACAAATGGTGAAATATTAACCTAGAAAATATATCTGGCAGGTTTTACTAGAGAATACAGTTTACAATATGAAATGCCACTCAGCGTCACACAGTAATTGCCTGGCACCAATTATGTCCTAAGCAACTTAGTAATAGTTCGGAAGACAAACTTAAATGATTTTGGTTTAAAAGAAAATATCTCTATAAATTATTTCTTTCTGGTGGCCAGAAGATACATATAGTTCAGCCTGCACTGGAATATTCAATAATTTAATTTCTTTTTTATAAAGGGAAGGGCAAAATCTGTGTTACTTTACCCAATCTTAGGACTGTTTTATGTCAGATGAAACAAAACATTCACTAAAGTCAAAAGAAATTTTAGTGAGACAAACAAGAAAGAAGCTAGAGAGAGACTAAGGGTTATAACAACAAAACACTCAGAAATGTTCAGACTGCTATAAATGGAAAGACTTCAGGAAAACAAGTGGCAGGTGTTTGAGGGCAGGGAAGAAGGGACAGGACTCTTTCTAGCTGGGAGAGAGATTGTGTTTTAAAGTTGAGCAAGCTTTGTTACTTGAGGCTTGAAACCTGACTGTAGCTTAGGAATAATCCCGCAGCAGCAGGGAAAGGAAGGTAGTGAGCCAAGAAACCAGTTTTGAAGACGACTCTGTAGTTGATTTGATATTGTAGGACTTGGCAAGTCACTTCAGAAGCTAAAGGGTTATCAAAACATAAAACAGGCTCTTAAAACTTTCTTTACTTGTATTAATAGTTACTATTATTACTCAGTTTCAGACTTTTAACCATTTTTGCCACTGCTATTTTCCCTTATGCCATGTTTGGATGAGGAAAAGTTGCTAGTCAGTTGAATTCATCATAACATGTTTTCAGCCAGTTTCTCTTTCTAAGCATCATAATGAAACACGAATGAATGTCCGCACTCAATCATGCTGTTTATTACAGCTCCCTTTTCCCCACACCTCTTATGTACACAGAGCTACTCATTCAAACCCACAAGATGATCTAAAGACACTTGGCAGTGTGCACCTGAGAACCAGGTGAGAGAAAACATCTGCTACGGTCAACTCAATTTCACAACTGCAACAGTCTTTAACCTCACCTCAAAATAAAATGCCGAATATTTAAGTTTCTAACACTAACAGGACATAGTTACCTATGTCCTGT
The DNA here is from genome assembly GCA_020745775.1 of Theristicus caerulescens. Lineage (NCBI taxonomy): Eukaryota > Metazoa > Chordata > Aves > Pelecaniformes > Threskiornithidae > Theristicus > Theristicus caerulescens. The sequence continues at coordinate 103,082,321 of CM036561.1, read as the reverse complement.
TATTCATGCACAGCACACACACTGCCATAAAAAGAGCCCATTTCTCCTATCCTCTGATTAAATTCCATTAAAACTAACCATAACCTGTTTGAATTCAACTATGGGTCTGCAGACTATGCATGCGAACTCTACATACACTCTATATACTTCTACTTTTTGGCACTTTCACTCATCAAGTAGACAAGTAGTAATCATACTTTCTAAATAATTAATAATACTGATTAGGTTCTGCATGTTTCTGAGGTCAATTCATTAAAATGTACTACCATCAGAGTTAAGACTTCTCACAACAGCCACAAAAAATGACCTATACTCAAGATTAACAGAATTGCTTCCAGTTCGTCCGAAAAGAAGTTATCTACTTCTAGAATCCTCTTCCAAAACTCCCAAAATAATTTTAGCAAGGCCCTGATGAGAGTATTTTATTTTATAAGGTTTCAGATTGTACAATAAAGCTTAACAAACAGCATATTGAACAACAAGCTCAAATGTACAGACATCTGCAGAAGAACTGATCACAGTCACACCGGTGCCAATGCAGACAATGTGGCTTGATGGGGGACCAGGGGAGGGGATAGAAAAGACATAAAAGACAGTCATTGGTTACAGAGGCATAGTTATTACTTAATGCACTCTGCTTTCAAGATGAATCTTTAAATTGAATGAATCTAAATAACAGAAGGTTCTAAAGAATAAGAAATTGGGTTTGAAACAGCATTGCGAAGGTATCCAGCAGCACCATAACAAAGTCATTTCTTTAGGGGCCAGCTGTAGCTTCAAAGGAAAGATTTGCCTAGGGCAGAAACTCAGCACAGAATCTGCAACCTTGATTTTTAATTAGGCAAATTTTGAAAGCAAAAATCTTTGTTATTCCAAAAAGAAGTTTTCTACTTTAAGGTACATGAACCGATAAAATAATTGATCTTCTTGGTTGGTGACAACAGTAGCTAAAATATTTAGGTATTAGCCTGTTTTCAATGCAGTACCTCTGGTAACACTAACAAGAGCTTTGCTGCCCAATCAGCAGCACCTCAGAGTCCACAACATTTGCAGGACAAAAGCCACCTTTATAATTAGACTAAACCTCTGTTTTCAGAAACCTACTCACAGGTAGACTCTTCCCATAATAAACACATAAAATACCCGCAAACACCACCCAGTTAACCTCTGACACCACGAAGTGAGCAAACACAGCAGCAGCATAATTCAAGAAACCTGGTTTCCTCAAGCAAAGTGTAGGTCCTCTTGGGTGTATTAAAATAGTTGGATTTATACCACAGCCTCTGCATGAGAGCAGAAGCAGAAGGATGGGAGACGAAGCACAGGTATGGTCATTCTTCTGTCAATTTTCACAATATTTTAAGGAGTTTAATAATGCTAAGATCTCTAACTCTCTCAGATTCAGCAGAAAAGGGTCAACACAGCAAAAATTATTCAAGTGACAAGGAAGGTGGAAAGGCAGACAGAGAGGGAAAGATGGCACACTGGGAATAAACTAGGGTAAAATTTAATGTCTAATCATTCTGCCTAGCCTAAAATAGTTTGAAAAACCCAGAGTTTCAGGTAGCAACAAGCATTTTGTCTGTGAAAATGAAGCCAATTCAAAACACTTCAAGAGGCTTCAAAAGAAGAACAAAGACTGACATTACTTCTAAGGGAAGGCACTGAACCTTTCAGCATTTGATGGAGTGCAGGTTAACAGCTGGTTTTCTCGAGGCAGCACTGTAGCAGGCAGACACCACTCTGGGCTTCAAGCAGCAGTGGGAGAACGAGTCTGCAAACCAATCACCATCATTTTTAAGTTGGTGCGTTTAAGCCAGTCTTGCACAGGATTAGGCAAGACAGGAGTAAAAATGCGAGTGGCTCATTACTATCCACACACCCATTTTCTGCTGAAACCAAATCAGCTACCTCAGGGTTAGTATAGGAGAAGAGTATTTTCCGGTGAAACTCTGCATGATGCTGAATCAGATACAGACTTGTGCCCAAAAGCATGGCATCTTCAATGCTGGCCCTGAAAATCAGAGTCCATTTTCAAGAACAAACACGCTATGTCATCTGCTTGGCTCCGGTGAGGATACTGACACATCTACTTGGATTTCTCCATGATGTGAGCTTCAGGGCATATGCAAGCAGAGGAGGCAAAGAACAGTGATGGTGAAGAAGGAATTGAGATGGTGCTTTAAACTAAAGGCAGGGGCATCATCTCCAGCACACAGATACATGTGCACACTTTTGTTTCATATCCACATGCATTTTGTGGATGCATTATAAAACCAAATAAAACATGCTCTGAACATTTGGGCTTACAGCAGCTTTTCATTTGCCTCACAACTTTATGAACATTTAAAAATATATGAAAAAAGACAGCATACTCAGAATAAGATTAAGTTTGTAATAAGGAGGATCCGGAAGCAGACATACAGAGTTACAAAGACACCTGAAAGAATAGTGCTCCCTTTTTCATACAATAATTAAACATTAACTCTGACCCCTATGATATTGTTTAACCATGAGCATACCAACTGTATACACAGGCCTGTTACTCTTTGCGCACATCTCCAACACTAAGATCTTGTACTTTTGTCATCACCAGAACCCTGATTCTTCCCGACTCTGCCTCAAAGATCTGGACATGTTCAGCTCGCACCTGGGACACTTACTAGAGCTGTGCTCAGAGAGATCTAGGAGATCTGGTAACACCAAGGACTCCAAAAGCTTCATTCTGATCAAGCATCCTCTCCAGTAGCTGTTCATTATTCTTATACAAGAATGAAGATACGAAAAAGGTCTTTCTTGGTTCATTTCCAACACTTCTGCAGCCTCTCGTTGTCAGACCAATTCACAAAGTCCATGCCTACTGCAGCCATTTAGTGGCTACTAATTTAGTTAGTGCCTACTAATCCAACAGATAGGTGCTCTTTCCAACCTGTCTCTCTGATACGTATAGAGAGTGGAACACAGGCTGAATTCTGTACTTACAACTGAGGAAAGAAGATACAATGACTATGAAGTCAAAGCTGAGAAAACCTCGTGTGCTATTAAAACAACCATAATACCGAATGTATATAGCCCTCTGAAGAGAAGTTATCAACATATGCACATAATTACAACAAAACAGGCAAAGAAAAACAAAAATCAGTCCCCATAGCTAGGTTCAGTCCAACAAGAAAAAGAAACTGAGAAATACAGACCTTAAGAGACCAGCTACAGGTTTTCTGATGCATGCTACAAATGCATAAATTGACCATGCATTAGTACATCATGCACAAACCAGGGACTACATAAGGAACTATCAAAAGGCACAAGGGAATTGGCACGGCAAAAAGGAAATGAGCCTTTACAGTCTGCATTAGCCACTGCACAGTGCTGAAAAATACATCATCTTAAAAGTATTTGGTAAGGTGCTAACTAATCAGCATTATCAAAACAATGTAGCAATTATTCTGGTCTCTTAATTAGGCTTGCAAAAAATCTGTATGGTCCTTTACTGTTTACAGAGGAGTATTACCCTGGGATTTTGGAAGACATTATTTGCACAAGTCAAAAATAAGCTTGGCTTCATTGCTGAATCTCTGTCTTGGTAGGGGATTTCAATTCCAAATTCTCAGGGAAGAAGAACAGCCGTGTGTGTCCCCAGCCCCCATTTCAAGTGACAGTTCAAAAGTAGGAATTTCTACCCTTCTGTATTTCAAGTATCCGCCAGATTATTCAACTGAAAACACATCAACTCGTCCTTACCCCAGCATTGTAACCATGACTTCATTTTTGAAAAACAGGCCTCATCCTATTGAATGCCACCAAACATGTACCTTATCCTTTAGCTCAAATATATTTTGCATGACCTTACATGAATTGCTTAGATAAAAGCCTTTTTTCTTCTACTTTTGTTATTTTAAAGTGCAGATGCATTTGAGTCATTTTCCCCTTTTGTTTCATATCCTTAAGATCCACAGCTTCAAAGACAAAATGTCAGCATGCAGTCGATTTATGACTGAACTCTTGAAGAGACACTGAAGAATTACCTTGTCAATCACCCCAAGGACTCTGAAGGCCTTCAGTTCCTCGGCAGGGCTCCTTAGGTTCCAAGAGGGCCTTGAACTTAGTGATCCTGGAGGCTAATGGAAGATATCAAAGATTATACATCAATCAGGGTGGTACTTGAAGGAAGACTGCCTGCTGAAGCAAATGCCAGGCCGAAGGAAACTAAATTTATCATAAATCAGAGAGAGTGAAGATGAAAGGAAAAGTTTTCTGTTTGTCCTTAGTGGGAGGGGGGGAAACAACTTGCAAGTAAATAAAAATCGAGATAACATTGAAAACAAAAATTTTAAAAAGAAAAAATAAGGAATTTTTATACTTTCTATGCTTAATGGAACCTGGCAATCAATTACTCAATTCTTAGCCCATCACTATAATCAATCAAAGCCTTACAGGTATTCTGGATACAAAATAATTCAGAGATCACTGAGGAGGAGAAAGCAAATTAGAGGCTTTTTAAGTCTGAAGAACATAAAATACAGAATTATAAACAGGGTTCTCTGGTGAGCTTTATGAAATCCTTTTAATAACAAGGTGCACAACAGAAGCAACTCCTAAAACTGCCTTAGAAAAAGGTAGCTAGCCATGTACCATTAATCTAGAAATTAAAACCATAGCAAGAGAACTGCCAGGTGCTAACTATTCAAGTAGTTAATATGCATAGATTTTTGTCCATGCTATGTTTTCTATTTTCTCAGGGCAAACTCAAAGCTTGCATGTCAAAGGAGGGAACAGCGTTTCAACTGGAAGTCTTCTGGGACAAAGATCAACCTCTTAAGCATCACATACACCTCTGGCATGTTAACAAACATTTTCAGAAGTTTCTAGTTGCCAACTGAGAGGATTCATTAGATCCTCCTCCAAAAATTCAACATGCAGCTTCTAGTAGAACCACAGACCTGGATCTCTTCCTCACAAATAAGGTAACTTCATTTGCAGAGTTGTTGAATGCCAAACTCTTTTTAAGCATCACGTGGCCTCCCCAAGTACACTTCTATTGCACAAAGGTAAAAGAAGGTGAAACTCCTTGATTTTCAGGCTTCTAAGAGGCAAAAGCTGTTTATCTAATTTTTCAGAATCCTGAGGCAATATTTAACAAATGCCACAAAGGAAAACTGCTGGTAAGCAATTATACTGTGGATGAAATGTTTAAGTATCAGGAAAAATTAAGATGTTTTCCCTTATGATCAGAAACTCCCAGAAAAACTGAAGATCCTGAACTAGATAATTCCATTTGCTTCCTCCCTAGTGTTTCCCCTCCAACATCTTTACTGTGCTATCCTCAAAGTCCAGAGCACCTCCCTGAAGCCCTCCCCAAAACTGGTTCCCCTTCATGTTGCCAGTCAACCGCCTTCTCTCCTTCCAAATTCTTTCCCAAAAATCAACTCTTGTTTTAGCATTGCCTGCAAAATTAAACAGAAAGGTTCAAAAACACATGTTCAAAAAGCATGGAGAAAAGCATGCTTTTCTTTTGTGTTCACCTACTGGGCTCTATGTCAAAAAGAGTTTATTATTTATCTTCATTTATCTATCTGGGTCTTATAATTATTTTGTTATGTAAACACTGCCAGGCAAGAGTGCCAACAACAGCTAAGAGAAAACAGTCTAGATTCTACAAATCACTGAAGGTTTTAGTATGAAGAAGAAAAAAAACTCTACATGAAGGTTTTTTTCTCAAAACCTAATTTAGGTTCCGCATTCTAGAGAGCTGTTGGAAGGTCAAGGGAGTTCTTTTATTGGGTTGTATTTTAAGAGTGTGCAATTTTTCTGCAATAATGAAATATTTGCTTTGAAACAAAGAGTTGTGCTAACACGGAGTTTATTCATGACAAGATTTCAAAAGCATTCTAAGGAATACATTTAATGAAATAGAATATTTCAAAATCCTCTAGACTACTATAAAAGATTTCCACTCCTATCTGCATGCTATTACATTTTATAACCATTCCTCCATAATCAAGCTTTTAAAATTTTCTCTTATGCATAGCAGTTCAACCATGAATTAAGTTCATACATCTCTACAGAAGTTAATAGTTGTCTAAGAATGGTACAGAATCGGACATCTGCACCCATCATGTCTGAAGAGCCCAAAAAAAACAGTACATATTTTTGGGTCTCTAAAATATCACCAATGGTGGCACAGTCAGTAATACTGTGTACACACATTGTTTTCCATATACGCATTCTACAGTCACTTCTTACCTTAAAACGATTAACAATCACATCCACATCTCCACAGCTCCCAGTAGCTTCTCCGTTTTTATCAGTTTCAGGTTATTTTTTGCTCTTTACAGTACTTTGGTTTCACTGTTGCAAAGTCTAACAGTGGAGCCCAGTGATGAGAAGGCATCACATTCTGTTGTGAAGCAAGCTGGAAGCAAACTCTAAATACCCAATTCCCAGAACTACAGCAATTAAGCACTCTATGAAGCCGCCTGCTCCTCTGAATAGAGTAAAAATCCAAGCTCAGCATCTAGCCAGCAATAAGAAAAATAACTAAAAAACAGCACTGTCATCAAAAATAGAGGGGAAAATAATACAGGAAGGAGAGTAACAAAAACTCAAAGGCTTCATTTGCCTTTAGAAATAAGGCATTTATATTCTAAAGAAAGTGGCGGGCTACCTCTGCTTGCAGAAGACCTTCAGCAGCCTGTCCAAATGCTCAGCATGCTGTTCAGGTATCCCAGGACCTTCTCTCCTGTGGCTAGGCCTTACAGGTTTTGAAACTATTTCCAGACTACACTGAGCTGCACAGATGGAGTTATCTGACTTGGGGTCAGTGTCACCAGTTCCTTTCCCACCATCATCTTTTCGCTAGCATATGCTAATTTCAAGTGGAAAAGGATGATGCCTATTGTGCTGCTGGCCTCTGCAAAGACACAGCAGCTTGTGGCCACCACTTGCCTTTGGAAGGCTCTAGTTTTGCAAGCTACACAATGAAATATGGCAATAGCTCTTGCCTCCGCTTTGGTATCACTGACAGCAGTTATAAGAGCAGGGGGAGAAAGAAAGGTACACCACCAGCCAAGAGGAAGAGCCTCTCTCGTTAACCTCATTTAAGGCAAGAGCACTATCCCTAGCCTGGTGACACCAACACCGTTTGATGGGAAATGATTCTACTGCTGATGCTGCCACCTTTGACAGCAGTCACCACAGAATCTCAGGATAAAAAAAGAATACTTTCATGAACACCAGTGCAGAGCTGCACATCAAAATGTGATCTCCCCTCACCATTCGGAGGTCTGGGTCTGATGCCTTCAGCAACCAGCCCGCTGTAGCATGGCCAGACCCTCGTCTGCAGCAAGGAGATGCCTTGTTTTCAAGCAGATACTGCTGGCCTGAGGTGCAAGGCTCCACACCATAGGTGTGAAAGAGCTTCCAGCTCTCCTGGCTTGGCAGAACACCCTCACCTCTTCCTCATTCTGCACCACAGGAAAACAAGGTTGCATCTCTGCACGCATCTGAACACGGACAGAGCTATGGTGTGCTTCAGAAGGTCCCCAGTGACCATCGATTTGGGGCTGCATCTTCCCTGAACCTGGGACACATCTGGGGTCATGCACGTCTGGAACCAGAAGCAGACAGGAATGCAGAAGGTGATCTTGGAAGCCTTGAGACTGAATTTCTTATTTTATGTTAAATTTACATCTCACAGAACTACAGTAGTGTATTTTCTTTGCACTTCATGTAATTTTCATGCACATTTAATGAGAATTTTGGGAAGTAAGATATCCTATGAAAACTGCAAAGACTGGGCATCAGGCTTGCATGTAACTCTTGTTACTAAATTGCTTTGAAAATCAAAAATAATTGATGTTTTAAAAGACAACAGCTCTTATAACAGTGCAAAAAGAGACAATTCTGAATATAAAAAATTGGGCATAAGTAGAACCAGAAATAATTTCAGAGAGTGAAAAAATATGCATTATAAAAATACCAACAAAGTTAAAACAGACCCACAGCCTGTACGTGTAGCTGGGCTGGGCCTCACAGCTGACAGCTATGTAAGACTGCAGCTTTCTGACGGTCAATCCAGTGTGATTCAAAGCCTGTTGCTGCAGCTCCCAGTCAGGCTTGGAGGTGCCTCCCCAGAGCTGCTGCTTATAAATGGGCAGAGGAGAAAATACAGCTTGAGAATCTACAAAATGGCCTGCTATTGCCGTCACACAGCATTCTTGAGCATTTGTTGTCGAGGAGGCCCTTGAAGCTGCCATGCTGTGCCAGAGGAGGAAGAGAAGGACAGCATTCACTGCAGCTTGTTTTTCCAGAAGGTCTGCATGCCTGTTTACAACCTACAGAAGCTGTCTCCACATCTCCCACTCCTACAGGTCACAGCAAGGCTTTTCTCAATGTTTACAAGACCCTGTCAAGTGACTTCCCAGTTCATGGTCAGTCACACTTGCATCAGTTCCCTGTGCTTCTTTTCAGCCTTAAGAAATCTTCTATCCATCCTTAAGCAATCTTCTATCCATCCTTAAGCCATAACCTTTCTTTAACAGTGCCAAGGGTTCTCCAAACACCTCCTCTTGTGCTCCACTCTTCACCACTCAGACTTGCCAGCAGCAGGGCGGTTGCTAAGGATGCTATCCTTGAGGGCTACACCGTTGGCTTTTTGTTGAGGCAAGAAAAGTAACAAACTACTATTGTTCTTTGTTTGGTTTCCATGGCATCAAAGATAATTTTTGCTTCTCAGCTCTCAAATGCCAGGCCTTCGCCTCCAGGGAAATCTGGTCTTCGAAGAGGCAAGGGACTGGCATTTTGGGCTGCAGAAGAATTGCTTGCTTCCTTCTGCCCCAGGTCCCCAGAGAAAAGCTGCTGTGCTTTACCATCACGTGGTGTTCAGATGGCAAATGGGTGGCTTGGGGTGCGCTTAGCAAGCATAGTCTTTTGAGACTGCTGCACATGGTTCAGCACACAGCTGGCAGCCCGAGCATTTGGGAGATATGAAAGGCTGAGGGGTGCAGGACAATAATTGAACCTGCACTTCTGAGCTTACCTCTTCCTTTGCTGGACATTTCTCTGGCCTGGTGGATGAGAAAGAAGTAAAATGTCATATCTAAGAAGATCAGGTGAGCCTAGTTTTGATGCTGATCACTGTGGTTGTTCCTTGTAAGGGCACAATAGGAAACACAAAGCTATCTACACTGACATGGGTGACAAAGCAGTCCTGCCTTGTAACATTAGGTCATGCATAAGAACACTTTGCCTTAAATGCCAATGCTTGCTTACTAGTCGGACCTCTTCCTCCAAAGTGCAAACGGTCTCAGCGCCCCCACTGCCCATGAAGTTCTCTGCACTGAACCACGCTTCCCATAACCAAACTGCACTCTGCCCATTGTAATACAGGCACAGGTACTGCTAGGGTACAGTATTTGTCCATCGTTTTCTTGCAAATCAATTTCAGTTAAATGGTTCAAACTGTGCTGGGCCAACAGGTGTAACAGCACTTGGCCATGCTTCTAAGAAAGGCTTCCTAAGTGTACTTAGTGATTCTTCTCAAAGACTTCAGTGTTCTTTCAGCACAGAAGTGATGAGAGACCTCTTTACAGACTCATGTGAGCAAAGAAAGCATTGTACAGTGTTATTTAAACATTTGCATGTATATCCTGTCCAAGTACAAGCATTTGAACAAGGGATGGTATCAGTCAGCATGACCTACAGCAGTAGGAGGTGCTAGTGGTAACAGACCAGCCTTGCCCCAGCACGACCAAAGGCATGTAAACAGCAGTTAGAGAAACATCAAGCTGGTGTGAAGTGATGGTGCGAGGAGGCATACACACTAACCTGGTACACTATAGACTTAATTTCTGTAGGAGAAGGACACAAAATATCTGCATGTTTCCACTAGTATCTCCCAAGAATCACAGTGTATGTAGATGCAGGTCATTTCAGTGCACTTATCACTGTCTGCATGGGGGGGAGTAATTCACACAAACTTCAATATAAACTGTCTTGGGCAGTAAAAAGAATAAGCAGTAACTAAGGTGCAAGAATTCCGGTCTGCTCAGCAACCAACGTGCAGGAAGAGACACATTCCTCACTTTCCTTACGACACTGCGCCAAAGCACAGAGCGTGTCAATTCTTAGTGGTTCCTACCACTACCCTTACAATAACTTTGGGAGGTAAGTCCTTCTCCCAATTAACTTTCAGCTGTCGACTTGGAGACAAGCTGTTCCTCACCACAACCATCATGACCCATCAGCGCCATCTGCCCTTGATGCCAGCAAATTCCAAAGCTCTAAGATAAAAGTCAAGTTTATGCATTATGAAGAGCAGCAAATAAAAGATATTAAAATACACATACAGACTTAGGTAAAACAAAGCCAAATCGTGGAAACATGGCTTTTTTGCAAAAAGGAGAATAAGCCAGGTGCAACATTTTGCTTGTGCAAAGTCAGCTTTGCCGTAACTTGTCAATTTTGAGTTTCAACACAGAAGGAGAATGATATTCTATTCTCACTACTTTTTTTTTGTTGTCTCATCCCAATTAATCCTGCTTTCCTTTGGATCTGCAAAGAAGGCACGTGCCTTATTCAGTACAGCATAAAACAGGAAATACTTTACCTCTCAAGTTCACATACAAAAATGCAACCTATTTCTTCCTCCTTCCCAACCACAACTAGTTTTTAAACTTCTAAAAAGGTAAAAATACGTTAACAGTTTTTTTCTTGTTCTGCAGTTTCTAAACACAGACGTTTTCATTTAACATCAATTTTTCCCCATTTTCAGGTGTGTTTGACCCAAAGAAAGACTACCTAGTAGGAGTTCATATCAGTCCAAAATACTAAATTGTTCAAAGTACAATTCATAGCAGCAGCAAGACTCCAAATCTCACAAAATATATCCCATTTGGAACATCCTCAAAATTGTACTTGTGGGCTCTCAACATAAAAAAGTGTTACTCTTCAAAATCAGTGGTTTTGCTTTTTTAATTTACTTATTAGGCAGTCGGATTTTATAAGGCTTCCTATTTTTGCAGCAGTGGTCTCCTTAAAGCATTTTTAGATCTGTGCAAAATAAGCAGCAATAATCTTCTGCCCCTTTTGTCCTCACTTGATATAAATGTAGAGAGATAGGAAGTTGGCAACTTTTATGTTTACTACAATAGGGCAGTCATTGACAACCACACACACAGTTTAGCATGACTGCAGTAGAAGTCTGAAGTAAGAACAGGTGAATGCCAACGGAATTGGTTGGGGAAGGGCAAAGTAGAAATTTATTGAAGGTGCCTTGGAATAAGCTTTGTTTGTCTTTTGTACAAGTACAGATAAGGACGTTTCTGCTTAAGAAGGTGGGAATTACTACAGCAACTCCTTCAAAAATCAAGAAGCAGCTGATCACTCAAGCACACCCAAGAGAGACATCTGAAGGGATCAGGAAGAATCTTTGCTCAATTAAGTACTTACTTTGTGGGAAATTCATCTCTTATTCCCCCGCCATGTGCCTGATTCACTTCTGATACACCATTATGTGCTAGGCTAATGGAACCAACAGCCTTTCTGCTCCCTACAGGACCAAGCAATATTCTCATGGGAAAGTCAAAAGAAATGTTACATTCTTGTGGGTTTTTTGCTTTACCTTTAAATTCTTTATTATGATTAAAAATGTTTACATCATTAACTGTGAAGCAGAAGGAAAGCATGCGAACAAATAGGCCTAGATTAAATCAAGCAATCCTTGTAATGCTATGAAATGCAACCAACAAGAATCAGAAAAGGACAGTAACTTAACAGAAACGTAACATCAAAATACTCCTCAGGCCTCCTGAAAGAGGGAAATTCTAGATGGTTTTTGAACCTCAAGCTTGAATATGCTTTGCTAAAAGACATACCCATTTAATTATACCAAATTCTGGTACAAGAAAAAAGAAATTAAAGCTTACCATAGAAGCAGATGCATCTTCAGAGGATTTATGGTAGAGACTGGAAATTTTTTCTGCACGCATAAGGTATTCTGCAGTCTTCCTTTTCACTGCTTCTCGACGAGTTGGACTTGATTCACCTCAATGGAGAAAAAGCAAGTTATTTTTTCTATACAGAGAGAGGTACTAAGTAATCAAAGCACATGACTGCTTTGATTCTACCTTTTTGATTTCCTTTGGGTTATTCATAATCAAACTTACAGATACGCATCTTATAAAAAGCAAGCACTATGATCTCAGAGTTCTACAAAAATAACAATTTAAGCCTTGCTATAGACTCTGGTAAATAGAAAGTCTTACCTCATTTTTCTGTGATCTGGTATACGTTCCTATGGTAACATAAGTAAGAACTGAAACAAACTACTGATCCAAATATTGTACCCCAAAAAAACTCAATTAGGGAGGATGCAGTAAGAGGTTTACAACAAAACAATACAGAAACTTGTTTTTTCCCCATGTTTCTAGTATAGGCTTTCCTAAGGATAAAAGAAAGTCAGAAATGCTATCGATAGCCAGAAGGCAACATGAGAGACACAAATAACTCTTGCTCACAGCTTTCTGATGTACCTGCTCCTTGCCTCTTGGCTTGGGGTGACACAGGAAGAAATGAAGAAACGTTTGCACCAACTACTTCGCTTCCAAGATGGCTGAACAACTTGTGTGTTAGATCTAATCTATCCAAACTCTTGCAAGAGGTGAGAATATCGTGATATCGCACAAATTCTGTATTCACTCTAAAACTTACAGTTTATGTTTAGGCATTCACACCATGAGCAGTATATTGTTATCATAGACTCAATTTGTGATGACAACAGCCAACCATTCAACCACCAAGCAAAGATAAAAAGATAAAAAGATTGTGAGCCACAATTGTTATAACAGAGAACTGAGATTACTATGCAGAAAAATAGTTACAGACAACTGTCCCAGAAGAAGTCAGAGCAATAGCAGAGACTTCATATAGCCCTGACAGTCTCTTCCAGCCATAAATGAGGCCACCCGAGACTTGCAGAAACACAGCCTTGGCTGTGACGGGCTTCTGCACCAGCAGGTGCAAGCCAGCACCAATGCTCAAACAGGGCAAGGAACTGCAAAGATATCTGCCTAACAGCTACTCAACATGAAAGACAAGGCAAGGAACAGGAGAGGTAATAAATTAAACACACAAGTACACAAACCCTAACAAACAGCAGATAACAAAGACAATAACAAAGACTAGAACTCATAAGACACTGATCAATAGGCCATGAAAGGAACCTCTGAGTGTAACCTTGAAGAAGTTCAACCAGAAACTTGGTAACTGATAAGGGAAAAAAGAGGATTATTGTAGGTTATCGAGAATGAGTCTCATAAAAAAAAGGAAACTTATTATGGGATGTCTCAAGGAGAACTTACTCTGTAAACACTTGCATGCAAAACTTACTGTGAGACGTATTCAGGGGGGATTGTGGCAATGTGTAAGACGTTGTGAGATGTTTAGGGGCAGGATTAAAGGTGAGGAAAGGGAGGGGTCAAGGTGGGGGGGGCACAAGCATGAGAAAACAGAGGTGGGAATTACATGGACTGATTGTGTGTAAGTAGGCTGCTGGTCAATATGCTTGTCTGACTGACTCCTGTACCTGACCACCACTGTTTGTCTTACCTTCTTATTAAACTCTACTCCTCACTATTTTCTGCACTAGTGTGCTCATTATTCTCTGTGCATGAGATACACCAACAAATTTCAAGCCAGATAAGAAGGCAAGTCAGACAAAATGTCTGAGAGCTGGATCATGGAGCTGGGGGGCAGCTACCAGAGAGACCTGAGCAGCAGGTCTTTCCCTGACCAGCAATAGCTCAAAAGAGGTTGGTCTGCTCATGCTGCCTGTGGTTATGTAGGTGTCTCTAAAGGCAATAATCCTCTGCCTGCATCAATCTGTTTGTGGTCAATCACGTCCATACAGAGCACGTGTGTGCACATGCAAGCCCCTCTCAGAAATTTGCACTCAGCTTCACTACTGGTAGGGCCCAAAGAAGGGGTAAGCTGTAGCCATGTCTCTTCAGCAGCTCAGGGCAGGAGGAATCGCTCTAATCCTTCAGTCAGCCAGATCTGGCTAGCTTTAACACCAACTCCCTAATAAAGGAGGAGGAGCAGGTTGCCTGACTGCTCAATTTTCCCAAAACACTTTCAAGATGGCAGATAACAACAAAAAACTAAGTACAAGGTCTCTTCAGGAAGTTCATCGAGAGTTCCTCTGCTGTAGGCTCTCAGAGACGCTGTTTTCCCCCTGCCCCGTGCAAGAGGGAATGAATGACTGCTCTTGCTTTTAACAATCCTTAGACTCAGAGAGTGAAGAAGGCAGAGCCTCTTTTCCACTTCATGTTGCCATGGTCTACTACTAGTCATTTTGATCCTATTAAAATAAAGACTCTCCCTCCATTTCACATCATGACTACAAACTACCTAAACACACAGAGCCGTCACACAGACTCCATCAAAAGTAAGTAGAAGAGACTTACGATCTACTCCAAGCTCTGCTGTAAGTGATCTATTGTAAATCTTATTATCCACCTCCTTGGGCAGAGACGCACAGCCCTGCTCTGCAAACAGCTTGGACTACACTTGGTTTGGGAAGAAGCTGGACAGTCAGAAATTCAGTGCACTTTCAGCATACAGTATTATGGATATGTAACAATTTCTCAGTCATTTCCCTCATTCTAAACATAGATGGGACTTCGTACCAGGTGCAGCACCTCTAATATCAGTCTCCACTTGGTAGGACTCATCTGGGGAAATTCCCCTAGATGAGACTGCCAGTCTTATTCACATCTAGGATAAAAAAAAAAAAAACCTCAATTGTTTGAACTTGGATTTGGCACAGCATTTTATAAATGTGTGTTGCAATTTCTTAAAACATGACTAATGCTCTTGCTTTCATCTCTACACTTAATCTTACGGCACCATAAAACTTTCTTGTGCTGATCTACTGGTGATCACCCACATTCTCTTAGACACATGAAGTGGTAGTCACTCAGGGAAAACAAGTCATCTGCACAGCAACAATAAACTCTTCAGCCAGCGTTTTCCTCAAGCAGACTGGTAGAAAACTGCTAGGTTAGTGTCTAAGGCTATCATAAAAGTCAAGCTTACTGCTTAATTGTTAGTTATGTGTATTTAGTTGGGATGTTTATTGCCTTTTTTCAATGCTTCAGTAATTTCACAGTAATTGACACAAACAAGCTAGGATGTCCCCTTAGAGCTGTCTTTGTTCTCCCTACTTTCACAAGACATTAATTTCAGTTTTCCTTCTACTTTTCCTTCCTGAGTAATTTGTTAAATAACATTTGCAAACTGTTCACTCATTAAAATCTTCAGCCATAAAAGAGGGTGTGGAGTCACAAAACATTTACTCAACAAGTTCTTGCATCTTATTTGTGAATAAGATCATTAACAGTTCAATCTCTGAATACTGTAACAGGTGGATGTGTGAGAATTGGATTTATGGAAGTAGGATTTTGGCTTTTTATTCTTTATTTTAGTTTAACCAAGAAAATGTAAAAAAGTTACATTCCAATACAAATTCCCATTTAAACAGCCAATATCTCACAAAAATCTGTAAAGAAACATAGGATATGAATTCTTAAAAAAAAAAAAAGAAGAAAATGTTACTTAAGAAGCCTTAAACACAGGGTGATGAGTAATAATAAAGACCCCATTAAACTAAAAATAATCTTTAGCATTTATGCCAAATTTCAGGTCATAGAACTCTCCACTTAAAACCTAATAAATCACTAAAACACAGTACTAGAACAAATCCTTATATTTGACAGATGTTAAAGCTGTGATGCAGACTTTATGCATTTTTTTTAAGACAATATTGCATTTTGTTATGGGATAGTGTTTTTAGTTACGCAAACTGTGTACTCTTAAAAGAGTCCACTAATTTATTCCTAGTTAAGACCTTTTGATTTAAACAGTGTGAACATATTGAGCTCCTATTTCCATTCTGTGGTTAGCCCACAATAATCTAAATAGGTATCTCTCTTTAATTACAATTTATAACTTGAAAGGCATTTTTCTTTAAATGGCAGCAAACAGGAAATGTTTAAACTGTGTCAAAGCCTTTGATGAATCTTTACAACTGCTCATAAAAGATCATCCTGCTTAAAATAATATTGATTTTTCATTTATTTTCCTAGATACTAGAAGATTTATGTTTCATCTGATCAGGATCAAAGCTTCTCCCCCCTCCTGATCACTGGGATTAAATCAGCAATGTCATTTTACATGTTTAAAAACTACACTGCTAAAGCAAGATATAAAAGTGTAGCAAGGCTGATCATAGAGACCTTAGAATAAAAACCCCTCAAGATTCCCCATCTCTC
Source organism: Theristicus caerulescens (assembly GCA_020745775.1). Taxonomy (NCBI): domain Eukaryota; kingdom Metazoa; phylum Chordata; class Aves; order Pelecaniformes; family Threskiornithidae; genus Theristicus; species Theristicus caerulescens. Next base: position 103,065,993 of record CM036561.1, on the reverse strand, counting down.
TCCCTCTCTCTCCCTCTGCATTTGCTGCGGAGCAGCTGTGCCTCACACAGATTCACATGAATGAAAATATTAAGGCGAGAAACCACCCACTTAGTTTATTTTCCATATTACTTTCCTGTAATTATTTTGTAAACTGTTCACACAACAATATATAAAAACATCTGCAAAAACAGGTAATTAATGTGTCAAGCCAAACTAATGCATTTTTTATGGTGTCCATGCTTCGTCAACTGTAATTATAACTCTTTTTAAGCAAATGATGATGTGTTTGTTGCAATGTGCAAGTGGTTATTTTAGATGCTCTGTTTACTATTACTGCAAACAGAATATAAAAACTCTACAGCTACTTTGTTGCACATATAAGCCTTCATCTACACAAGCACAAGCAGGCTGCTCCCTCATTTTCTAAAGGCTTTGCCTATTTCAAAGAAATAAAAATATCTTACAATGAAAATTGGCTTTGGAAAGGCTGACCAAGCCACCCGCTGACCAAAGTAACAGTAGCCAGGACATTAGGACAGCAGCCAATGATTTAAAATTTATTCTTTAATTTTTATTTCTAAGGACAGCTCAGCTACAATATATTTACAAAAACAGACGTTCCTAACAACATTCAAATGATCTTGAGGGTTTGATAGAGGAAAACCACAAATATCAGAATAATTGTGCCACTGAGTTCATCTGTGACTTGCTTGCTTGTTTTCCAATAGTCCACTGATTTGAATGAAAACTACAGAGAAGCAGCATTTCCACAGAATAGGCACATAATAGTAGCACCTGGGAAAACAGCAGTATTTTTCATTGTCTTCTACTCAAGAGTCTTCTGCTCACACCTCATAGCGCCTCAGAACAGTACATACCTTTGAAAGATTAGCTAACTCAATGTTGAAGTGTTAAATGTTCAGCTCAGTTAACTCTTTATTAAGGCATCAAATCTTCTGTAATTCTATTGTATAAGAAAATTACTTGTGTTCAGGTATTAATAGCAAAAAGCTACTGAAAGGGGACCATACCCAATAAACTCAAACACACACAAAAAAAATCCGGGCAGTAAGGGCCATGAAAAAAAATCTGTCCTTTTCCCTGAAATAATCTGGGGTACTAACAGAACATGTCTCAGATGCATAGAAGTGCTCTCAAACTTGCTCTGGTCCTTAACTATTCTCCTCCACAGATCTAGGATGAAGTCATGTGGAAGATGTGCACCTTACTGGATGGTAACAAAGATAGCTCTAGTCACCATTTGCTACTAACATATACAGTATCCCACATGCAGTAAATCACAGTATACAGCACCCACCCAGGAATTCTAGATATTCCTTCCTTCCTTTGTGTCTGACCACCTCCAAATTATCCCCCACTGGGCATTACAGATTTTCCTCAGGAAGACTCTATCTGTCAGGACACCATCAGTGCACTCCCTACCTAACTAGCTGCTTGACCAGGATGTGGGTATTTCCACAGAAAAGGGAAGGCTAAAAAGTGAGTGTTACCTGTCCCAATCCTCTGTAACCTCCATATTCCAAATCCTCCTGCTTTTCTCTCAGAGTTACTAAAAATATATGTAGGCTGCCTTTATTTAAGAAGATATCAGAAGAGATTTGCTCCAGGAAGGAATGTCCTCTTGCAGAACAGGCTACAAGGAACTTGTGGGAGACTGCCTGTTGTGCTAACCCCAAACTCCATGTTCTTAACAATTTAAACAGTAAAACTTTCTCTAAATACTGAAATCTTCAATGAAACATTTATAATTGCCAAATCTAACAGCTATAATACCATTTTTTATTTTTAAAAGTTTCTTTATCTTCTTCACAGTCTTCCTGCACATATCACCCAGCTGGATTGCTGAATTTTTCAAAGAATTGCTCTCTATAAAAATGCAAGGGAGTAAGCCTTAAAAGATTTATTTCTTCTCACAATGAAAAGAGGTTTAGCAGCACCTTCCTTATTAGTGGGTAGCCCAGCTGTTATTTTTGCCTAATTGGTTCAAGAGGACCTCTGTTCTTCTTAGGGCAAACACTTCTTACATCATGTGAAGCAGACTCCTTTGTCCATATTAGCCAAACAAAAGCTCAGGCACACTGTAAGTGACAATGCGACTCATAATCCAGCACAGGTTTGTGACCACTTTGGACACAGTTTTATAACCCCAAAATTTATTTCAGGAAGGGGAAGAGCTGCTGATTTTGGAACGAGTCTCCACCAACTTTCACAGGAGAGTGGGTAACCTTTAATTTTCAAACAATTACTTCAGTGAAATGTGGCAGGTGCTGGGGTAGATGGACACTTCAGCATCAAGGAAAGACACTATAGATTTTAGCAGTAGGTGGCAGTTTGGAATTGTGAAATAAGCCCACTAGCTCATAGTCTCTAGTATGCTATATATTATATTAATGATGAACTGCTTTGAGGTGGTGGCCAAACTCTGCAGCTGAAAAAAACTGTAAATATTAAAAAATAAGTGCAAGGTTAAGCCCATTATGGTAAAACAGTCTGAAGTGTTCTTTTTTCCTTCCCCCCAAAATTCTGAGAGAGTCAAAATTTATTAAGATGCACCACATTTATCAGAACCATTCTGTCTTGCTTTTTGAAGATTCAGGACAGTACTGTACTCTAGCAACCAAGAAGAAAAGCCACTTAAACCTCTCACACTGAAGCACAAATGCGTGAGTGAACACCTAAGAATTCTTCTTCCAACTTTCCAGTGTGCTTATAACTATTATGTCTATATTTTATACATCACCTTCCTTGCAGGTTGCTTGAGACACTTACAGATCTACACTTCCTGTGAAGTTACTGATTCTGCATCCTGTAGAAAACCTAAGGTTACACACCAGTGGTGTAGATGCCTACATAAACACCTCTCCGGAAAAAAAATGTTAGCATACATGCCAAAGTTAAGATTACATAGATGAATGGTGTGGGTGAAATGTATTTGAGTGACAGGTAAAGCAGGAGTCAGTAACACTCAAGACAATACAAAATGTTACTTTCCAGAAACACTGATCAATAAACATCTGTTTACAGAGAAACTCTCATGTTAAATCCACAAGGTGGTGGTAGCTTTTCATATCCATGTGTGACTATGTGGAAAAAACTAAAATGAATGGTCACACAGCACAGACCATTTCAGGGAGGAAAAGCTTAACTTCCCGTCCATCTGCTAAAACTGATAGTCTTCGACTGCAAGGTATTTCACCAAAGCAAGACTTCACAACATGAGAAATATTCTTGAACACTTCCCTGTGTTCAGGAAACTACGTAAGAATAAGAAAAAAAAAAATAGCCCTGTGAGCGTTGCAAGACCAAAGGACAAGCAGTGGCATCCTAGCACAGATGAGGAAACAAAATGGTGACAGCAGCAGCGGTCTTCCAACAGAAGCACCACAGGAACAGGAGGAGAGCACTGACAGTCAGAGCAAGGGAAGAAGTTACACAGGCCACCACCACAGAAGAGAGAGAACAATTTTCCAAGTTCTCTGCACTCTTCCTTCTTAACTAAAAGGACAAGTCCAAATTACAATTAGCAACCACAAACATTCCTTGTTTCAGAGCAGAGGGAAGCCAGGCACACAGACACCTACCCCTCCAAGTAAGAACAAGTTACTGCATTTTGAAGCACAAAGTATTGCAGAAAGAAAAAAAAAAAAAGAAAAAAAGACAGATTAAAAAACAATAATAAGATTCATCAGTCCTGATGGTCTAATAGTACTCATATCTATGTATTAAATATAATTCATATGTACTTTTATATAGTATCACAGGAAATGGTATCTTTCCATGAGCAATCACTAAAATCTCTAAAACAGAAGAGCCAGCAGCAGGCCCTGTAGAGATCAAACCTATACTAGTCCTTCTACGCAGCTCTGAAGCTAGAGAGACTATTTTAAGATACTGGAAGGGAAAAGAGAGACAGGAAAAGAGAAAAGGAGGATGTGAAAAGAGAGAAGGTATATATGCAAGAACTGGGAGGAAGGCAGAAATCAGAGCACTGATTATCATGTAGAATCATGCCCTTAAACATATCTATGCAATTTTTCTATTCCAGCTAGTAATTTGCCTCAATTCACCTACACTGCCTGAGGCATTTAATTCTGCAGCCAGAGACTTCAGTTTTCTCACCTAAGGACAGAAGCGGCACTGTAACCTAGATTGGTCTGTTCTGTCTACACCGTACACTAGAAGAAGTGCGGCAACCCTACTAGGTCTTCTGATGGGAGGTAGAAACCCCACATAGCAACAGTCAAAAAAAGATTAATGCACTTAGCTGCAGCTAAGTGCTGGCTAACAACAGCTGGGATAAAAGGCCGTGCAGGCAGCAAGAGAGGTCTGTCAAAGAGGCTGGGCACACACAGCAACCTGGCAAGGAGCTGCTATGAGGACAGACTCAGAAATCTTGGAAAGGTCAGATCAACACCAAGCCAGCGCAGCTAGCCGTGTCCCCCAGAAGAGGGAAGAAAGAACAGATTTTTAAGACCCACCTCGTTACATATTTATTCGTTCTTTAACAGCCACATGCTATGCAACCGCATTCAGAGTCATCTCTGCATCACGCCCTACATGTTGGCTTACAGGTATTGCTACAATTCACCTTTACATGTATTGCAATGCTCTAAGCTGTGCAGCAGGTGCTAAACCCCAGACCTTTATCATCCTCTTGGTGCAGAGAAGTCTTGCAGTTTAAGTGGAACTTTGCCTTGAGTATTCCTTTACATGGCTGAATCTGGCTGTATTTATATATTAACCAACTTCACCATACTTTACTGGCAGATGCTATATTTTACTGCTTTGCCACAATGAAGTGTCTAAATCCAGTACTTTTGCATATGGAATGACATCCCCCTCAGGGTGATCCATCCAGCATCTACTGCACAGTGATGAATCCTACAGCACCGATCTGCATCAAAGCTCTGTATGGTCTGCAATGGGCTTGGAAGCCAACACATTTCCATTACAAACAGTTTGTAGCCCATATTATCACGTGTTTCTGCATCACTGGCAGCACAGTGGAATCAGATGACTTTTTTTTAAGCAAACTACAGTATTTCCAACATCCCTTCTTAATCTAGCTGCTTGTCAATAGACAAGTCCTCTCACAAACATCCAACTTTCTGAAATAGCAGCTGTGATTTCAAGGTTGTATGAAGCACTAGGAGAGAGGGAGCACTTTGTATGGTTGCTTAGAAAGCCCAACCCGAACGGTCCTACAGCATCCTCACAGTCCAACAGCAGGAAACAGACAGTTTTCAGCTCCTTGGGAAGGAACCGGGGCAGGAAGATTTTGTCTTGACTGGTTCAAGCCTCAGTGGAAGTGTAAAGCTACAACAGCAAATAAGGTGAGTGATGATACACCAGAGCAGCACAGAGGTCTGAGATCAGGTGGGGGAAAATTACAGTTCCGTCAGTCACCCTGTCATTAACCTTTCCCGGTGGAGCCCAGCACAACTCTAAGGTTTCCCTGCAGACATCAGCTCACACCCTGATGCATCTTCTCAGAAAACAGGTTTGTTGTTTCCTCAAAAACGTTGCTCCAATCAGGCATAGCTGCTGGGTAGCTCAGAAACTGCCTAAGATATTGTTACTCTCAATGAGAAACACTACTCAGAGGACTTAACAAGTGAAAGGAATTTAAAATAGCTACTGTGTTGTAACAGAAGTCGTCTTCATAAGTGCCATTCAACAAAAAAGCAAAGGTGCTTTTCACTCTGGAAGCCAGAAACGCTCTCATGGAACAGCCATGGCTCCTCTTTCCCTTTTCATAAAGCACTGTCTTCTTGGCATTCTGTCAAGCATGCTCCTGTTTGCATCCCTGGCTCCATCACAAGTTCAAATCATAGCCCATCATAATCCCAGTAATTAGACACAAGTTGGTTTGTTTTCAGTATATCCAAAAATATCATCTAGTTGTCCAAAGTATTCCCAGCATTTCATTGTATATGCATTTCTGGGTTAAAAGTCAAAGTCATTTTAGCAAGGTTCCAGTAATTTGTGTAATTTTTGTTCCAGCTCTGTTTACTGGATAAACATTAAAATAGCACAGAGCAGTGCAAAACTGACATTCGCAGCCCACTTTCAAAGACACCAGCAGCTTATCTAGAAGTTGTAGATACCTAATGCAAAATACAGATACCTAGAAAACAGCTTGTGGCTGCTAAGCTGGCTTACGAGGCACCACATAAAGGTCCATGCTGCCTAGCTGAACCAGCCCCCTAAACCAAACAAATATTCATTGTGCCCAGCCACAGCTGCTATACATGTGAAAACAAACACCCCAAAATCTCTGACAGAGTAAATGGATCATCTCCCTTCAGATGTTAATGTATAACATGGAGCCTTGTATGTAATAGACCAGCAATGAACACATTTGCTTTCTAAACCACACAGAACAGATCCTGTACTTTTCTACACAAATTAGACTGCCCATACTGTGAAGCGTTCTTGCTTCATCATGTGCCTGAAGTTACTGAAACCCAGCGATAAGAACAGTGTTAACTCTGTGTTTATCACACAGCTCAGATTGCCCAGATCCATAATGGATATAACGTGAGAACAGTTGGAATTGTAAAAAGAGGAGCAGTTTTTACAGACAGGACTCCCTCCTTTATTACAAAAAACTCTTTCCATAATTTTAGCCTCCTGATGTATTTTTTCCTAACAAACTATGTCCTACACCAAAGTCAGGGAAAGCACTGCTTTGCATAAAGCACAGTTAACTTCCAGCCTAGAAGTTGGTGGCTTGCTATCGATTAGTGCATTTTTTCCATCACTAGGCCTGAAGCAATGCATTGACCTCAAAGTGCTCTGACATGCTAACAAAACAAAGGAACAGCTATAATTGTGAGCCAAAGTTTCTATTAATTAATATACTTATCTTCTGGTATGCTTAAAAAGGCAGAAGATTTGAACTCCAAAAGGTTTCAGCTTCTGGAGAATTGTTTAATGAATTGTAAGGGTTGTCTCTTACAGACCTGCTTTTCAAAAGCTCCAAAATCCTGTACACAACAATACCCAGAAAACGCAAGAGGGGCGGCAGAATCAATACGTATTCAGTGGAAAAAGGAAATTATGGCAGCCATTCCCTCTCACCGCACGTGAGGAAGCTCTGGTATAAATGAAGCAGGGAGCTACAAGAGGTACAGGTAGTTCAATGGATAGTCCAAGGGCTCTACTGCCAGTCCAAGAATGCATTTTCTCCTCCTTCTTGCTGACAAACATGTTTAATATTAAATGCATGTAAGAGCAGAATTAAGCCCAGGATGTATAAAGAGCAGATGCCCAGAGTCCAAGGTATACACCAATCTCTCGGAGCGCAGACGGCGTTCATTCCCCAAGTGACATGCAGATCAGGCCTTTTGGCAGGACTGTGAATAGGACACTAAAAGATTTAGTACTAAAACTCTGCAAGAGACTAGCAGAGGAAAATACGAATGCGCCTTGCACAGTGTAATTGACACCACTATGCTTGTGAGAGCATGCACACACAGCTAAAAACGAAGTCAAGATGTACATTTCTTTGGTGTAAGCGTATGCAACACTTGCCTCGTCCAGCGTTAGTGCCATCTGCTCAGAAAGCTGGAAAGTTGTCAGGAAAGTAACAGACAAGTGTGCTCCAACTGCCTTTATGGAAGCCAGCTACTTCAAACTAAACAACACAAGTCTATAAACTTGCAGTAATAAACTTACTCGTACGTGACTAACAAGGCAGCCGTAAGAAGTAAGTAGATCTTCTTGTACCAAGCCTAAAGGAGTGGCTGGCAACAGAGACATCCTTACCTTTCAGCTACATCTAACCATCTTATAGAGGCACTGCATCTCCAAGGTAATTCTGAGAGAAGTTTCAAACACAGAGGATGGATGATGTTTCTTTTTTCTCCCGGTACACCGGTTCCATTTCCTGATTGCAATTCTTAGGTGTCAATTTCTATTTCCTTGGTGCCACCACGTGGCAAAAATATGTATTACCATTTAACATGCAAAAGCCACTTCCAGTCCATTCTGAAGAGATGCCACACATTCTGCAATGGCTGTACACTGAAAGGCAATGTCACTTTGTATGTGTGTGTAAGCATATATGAACACTGTGTTTCACTTTAAGATATTACGAAGGCTAATTTACACAAAATAGTCTAAAAATAATCAATGGCAGAAGATCATAGGCATTTTGTAACAATTGCACCATCCTTATCTTTGAAAGGAGCATGTTATTATCCATGTGAAATACATAACCAGAGGTGTTTAAATAGCTGAAGTGATTAACGTTGGTTTTTTTTATTGCAACATACAGTGGATATTTACGTATCAACACTAAACATATCACCCTCAATGCAGCTAGATTAAAAAGCATGATACAGATAGTTATTCGTGGTTTTCTGTTGGGTTTGGGGTTTTTTTGGTTTGGTGTTTTGTTGGTTTGGGGTTTTTTTTTTTGGTTTTTTTTTTTTTTTACTGTCCTTATAGATCCTGAGGAGGCATATATTTTTAGGAAGGCGTTTGAATCAGGCCTATCATTATAGAGAAGGACATCAGTGTCTCCTTGCCAGCTTCCAGAAGCTCCAAAGAGAAAGGACACAAGATGAGTTGGATCTAGCCAAATCTAGTGTAAGTGCCCAGCAGAGGACAAATATTCATTTCCTTTCCACCTCCACAGCCATGCAGGGTAACATAGAGAAAGGAGAAAGAAGAGCTGACTGCTAAGAACCAGCCTGTGTACATTTATGTTCCCAAGGGATGAGATGCCAGTTAAAAAGCAACTCACTCCGGTTATTCCCTTCCCTGTGCTGTACATATGCAATGTCAGGGACTGCACAGAAAAAGTTGCAGGTGCTGGCTACACACCTCTTCATCCATCAGGAACACCTCTACCCACACACACACACACAGAGGTACCACCACTATAAATTTATTAATAACCCCCACTGTACTATCTGAGTGGCATCGGGAAAACAGGACAGAATATCCCACTTTTCTAAGACTCCTTGAATTTTTTCCTAGCCTGAAAAGCGTGGATACCAGTGGGCAAGAGAAAAGGATTAGCAGTCATCTGAGGTAGCTGGATGAGTAGCTAGTCAACAGCAAAGAAGCAAAAGTCCTTAGAGGAAATGTTAGCAAATATAAGTAAAAAGCTCAACCTACTCTAGTTTAACAAGTTATTACACATCAGTTGAGCAAGTCACCTACAACACATGCAAGAATGGCCTTTCAAAACTTCAAGGTAAACATATTACCATAAGTATTACCATAGATTCAAAGCCAATATGTTTAATCACTGCCACAAGTCAAGTACGCATGCATAGTTACCACAGCTCAACTGATGTGCGATAGCCTGACTTGTGTTCATGCCCTAATAGTTTGCAACTGTCGAATAAAGAAAGCTTTTTGAAGCTGAAACTCGAACTGTTAGTTTGAAACTGCATCATGGCAGCCTTGCATCATGGCAAGACGACAGACGTGGTTACGACAAAACAGGATATTCTTCAAAAGACCATAACTGAATGGCATGCAAGTCTATGAAGAAGTGTGTTAGTAAAGAAAGAATAGCTGGGCTCTCCAACAGAAGGATTGCCAGCACATTCAACATCAAGAATGAAAAGCATTTTGATAACATGGGCAAGGCAAGATAGGATGCTATTGAAAAGCCACAACAAGCAGCAAAGCAGTAACCCTACTGACATCACTGGGACTTGAAAGAGGTAGATTTACTTTTGCCAAAAAGTAAAAAGACACTTTAAGCAAAGGCTATGTACATATCTTGGCCCACACCCCTAGTTTTTATCAGTAACATATCCATTATTTTTTGCCAGGCCCCGTTAAAGCAGCTCAGCAGGTAACTTTCATTCCTAGAACTGTTCAGAGGGTCTGGACCACTGCTGTGCATCCTACTGAGATGCCGCAAAGGCTTCTGCTTGTATGTGCTTTCGTACATTAGCATTTAAGTTCAGGTCTGGAGCAGCATAATGCATCTGTGCTGTACACCATCAAAGCCCCAATTCTAATCTTACTCATTTGACCTGTGTGGGACAGAAGCACAATACACAGACCCTGAATGCACTCCAGGAAAGAACAAATCTTTTCCTGTGCTTTATAGTTTTAAGCCGTTGTTGGACAAAATGCAAATACATGAGGTTATCACTCTAGATTCTCAAGAACTAGAGATGGAAGGGGAAAGAATTGTTCCCTGACAAAGTGCAAGGAGACTCCACGGAAATTCGCACGTAGTTGCATCTGGTCAGTTAACAACAGCTTTTGCAGACATATATTGACACACCAAAGCCTTTGGGGGGGGGGGGGAATCCTGTTTTCCTCCAGCAGTGCAGGCATATAAGTTTGTATGCATCCTTTAGCCAGAAAAGGAGAACAGTTTAGTGGAAGAAGCAAGAGGCTGTGAGCCAAGAATAGTTCTAAGCCTGTTGTGACTGGGAAGTTAACCTGAGTCTGCCTCTCCCCATGCGTAAAATGGGGATAATTAATCCTCACTTAACCATGTAAATTAAATAATGTTTCAACAGAGCTGCAAGTACCACACATTAATTAATGGGTAGGTAATAAAAAGGAAAGAGACAAAAGAGCACTTCGCTACTTACCTGCAAGTCGGAGGTTGTGCTGCAATTTTAAAAGAGGAGATATTTGGCACTTGGAAAATGAGACCCTAAATTACCATTCAGTCTTAGAGAGAAAGATTCCTCTGTCTCTCTGTCATATGCACAGCAGCTATCAAGCACATGAAAGCCAGGCACACATCATTCTGCATTTCATATCACCTCTTTGCAACACTCTAAGCTGATGTTAACTAAGGAAATGTCATAAACAAATACCAATAACCAAAGGTAAGGCAAACGTGGTGGGAAGATCCATACCTTGAACACCTTCCAGAAGCAGATCAACCCCCTTTCTATAAAAGCTGAAGGCAGTTTCATAGTCTTCTTCCTCCTCCTTCTTCAAGGCCAGTTTTATCAACTCGCCTGCTTTCTCCAAGTAATCTTGTTTGCCAGGCTTGGGTTTTAAGCTTCCAGTAAACAGACTATGGCTTTCCCTCTCTCCTTCGGGTTTGCTCCACTCCTGCTCAGGTGCCAGCGTGCTTTGTACTGGAGGTTCAGAAGCAAGGCAAAGGCCAACAGCTCTACTGGGAGAACTTTGGTTGGATGCCATTCCATCATCTAACTCAGCAAGAGAGTCGACATCGACTGTCAGAGAGATCAGGTCGCTGTCACTGGAGAATCCTGAAAGCACAGTCAGAAAGACATCCATTACTCTAGATTTCTCATATACCTTAGGAACCTCCAAAATTCTTTACCCCATCCAAAGATTTTAGCTGTCTTCTCACTTATGCAGCTTCCTGAGACTTTGTGCACAGAAATTCCCTGCATGTCAAGCTGTCTTAAAAATTATTGCCTATAGAAACATGGTTTTTAAAGTTTGCTACAAACTCCACAGAGCAACTGGTCTTCATTTTAATACTGGGAATGAAGAGACCAACATCTAACACCCAACTTTCAAAGCCTGCACACCATTGGGCTCCAGGAAAATTACTCTGTGCAAGTGCTATTAGAAAAGTCAATCAGCAGGAGTCAGATTCCTGTTGCAAGAAATCCCAATGTACTGTTTTAAATCAGTAAGATGAAGCATCCCAAAACCAGTAAATGAGGAGTTTGAATTAACGCAGAGTTACTGTCAGCTTACGCATCAAGCAGCACTCTAACTCACATCTACCATGTATGCTCTTCTTTCATTGCTAACACATGGTAAAATGAATTAGCTTACAACTCTTTCAACTGAAATTTGAGCTAATGCATTTTATTTTACATTTGCCATAAGCTAAAAGCATATATACTTACTGCAAGCTGACCTTCAGTAACTAAACCACAGCAACTTAGCAAGGTTATTTGGAAATAAATGGCAACAAAGATATTTTACATATACACCATTTCATTCTGTAAGGATTATCATCCATGAAAAGTGTTCACTCATAATTATGACTTTCTAATAATTTAAATTCCACAAATGTAATGGAAACAACTTCTAGATCTCACCTCCGCATTCCGATTGGCTTGTAAGTGTCACATCATCAAGCCCACTTAAATCCTTTCGAACTGAAAAGGACAAGAATGACAAAAATGTATCTGACATCCTTTTGTACAACAGATTAGATGTTTACTTGCCATCAAAATCAAAGGGCATGATCCTACTACAGGTAAAAGTACATAATATAAAAGTGCTCTTTGACCAGCTATCAGAGATATCCATTTGGTAATACACCATTAAAATTGTGACAGTGGTATTAGATTTGCCATTTCTCATTGCCTGTGAGGTTAAAAAAACAAAACACAGGTGCTTGCTTGGGGGGGGCTAATTCAAACCTCAGCACTCCAACTCACCTAATTTCAATAGCAGTAGCATTTTAATCCCTATCTCTCACTGCTCTGGTGATTTACAGCTAAGGAGACTTAAAACAGGAGAGCCTTCAAAGCTGGGACCTACACACCAAGAAAAAAAAAAAAAAAAAAGCCAGCTTTCAGTCTCAAAAATGTCATGCCAGAATAGTACCCTGCATGAGACATATGGAGTGAGCCACAAATTTGGCAGTGCCACCTAGATATCAAGTAGCAGTTTATTTCATCACCTTGGCACATGTACCCACTGAGGCAATAAAACAGGCAACAAGGTCAAGACATTCAGCTGTTTGAACACAGAGAAAGCAAATTCTGAGCTAAAACCTGGTGTCTGTTTTCTTTTGTATTATCAACAGAGTCAAGAGTTTATCCCGTTATCAGGTTATGTGTTCTGATTTACCTGCAAAAAGTATATGGCAGTAGCAAGGAGCTGACTCAAAAGGCAACTAACTCAAACTTTCTTTTCGATTTTGCAACTCGAGAGTGAGAGGAAGTTTACAATTTATAGAAGAGGAGTAAGAAGGCACTGTAAAAATACTGTTTTTCTAAAAGCTAGCGGTTCCTGATCTTTTCAGGGGAGGGACGTAGAGCAAAGTGTCCATGCAGAGAACTGCCTGTGTAGCCCCAAGTCCTGCAAGAAAGAAGGCAACCTCACAACAGAACAGTTGGAGGAAGACAGAGGATTCATTAATTAGTGTATTAATAATGGGCCGTTCACCTGCCCGATACAGGGACAGCAATGTCAAATTTGGGTGCAGAGGATAGAATTTATGAAACAACATTTAGAGGAGTCGAGTTATTTTGTTCAGCGAAGAGAAGTTGCTAGCTAGGGAATGTATAGGTGGCAGCAGAGCTGACTGATGGACAAAGGGTGCAGATAATGAATGGAAAAGCTGGGGGTTTGTGGGAAGGGTGTGCTGGCCACCCATGCTAGAGGAATTAGAGTACATCCATACAGCAGATTTCAGACAGGCCTAAGTTCCCCTCCCTACAGTCCAAACAAAACCATGTTTGCTCTTCTCTTGCAGCCAACTCGACCAAAAGCCGTATGAACACGGCTAGCATGGCACAGAGCCTGAGCTAATAAACTTTGCTTAAGGGCAGGTTTAGAGCCCAGGTCTGGCACCACACAACAACAGTCATGGGGCTTGCAATCAGCCCGAGAGGTAGGAAGAGTCTGAACTGCTTATGCTTATTTCTGGGAAGATAATGTGAACATAGTAAAACAGAAGGAGGGGGAAAAAAAAGAAGGGGGGGGGGGAAGATGAGGTTCCCAGTGAATTTCTCTAAAGAATTTGGCAATTGGTACAGAAAGACTTTAGGAGAGAAAGTTGGATGTATGAACAGTATCCCACGTACCCAGAGAGGAAGACAGAGTGACTGTAAGGAATATTAGATGAGTATAATGATGCTGAAATTGAACATAAATTCCTGTACTTGTCCCTGCCTTGTGCAATTTCACCAGGTATAGGAGGATGAAATGCAGTTTCCAAAAATTGGTTGAAAGTCTGGCCTCTTGAAAAGCAGGTTCCTGTGAAAGCACAAACTGCCAAACTGCTTTTACAAGCAAGATACTTATCACTTATTTTGGTACAAAAACATTTCTACTACCATCCATTTGCATTTTCTACCATTAATGTGCACACCTTCTGCAGAGTGAACTTTGTCTGAGAAGAACAGATAAAAGTGAGAAAGCACAACCCACCCTTATAAGCAAACACCAGCAACTGTTAAGGAATGGGTTTGATACTCTCAGTACAACAGCGTGAAGGAGCAGTGCCCACGTGGAGGCCCTTGAATGTTCACAAAAACTAAGGCAGTGAAAAAGTCACAGTTAACTACGATAATCAGACTGGGAAAAATCAGATGCAGGCAGGATGCCCTGAGGAGAGGCAGGGAGAGGACTCAGAGACGAGTATTGCCACTGCCATCTAGAGGCCTTAAAGACAGATGTTTCCTTCTGTCCCTAGACTCTCCCCCACCCAAAATTTGGTTTCAAACATAAGAAAATATGAGCTGGAAGACACATAGGTTTTTAGAAAAAGATAACTCCACAAAAGTCACGTTTAGCATCTGGAAATCCTGTGCTCATAGTTGTTGAAAGTATTCCCTAAAAGCACTCCAGCCAATTCAGAGGAAGGGTATCAAAGATTTTTTTCTACTTTAGAGCACTTTTTTTTTTTCTTTTCAGTATTTTATCTCACATAAAGGAAGTGTTTTTCTTCTTCTAAAAATGAGGCCCTTGTGAATAAAGAATAGAAATGTTCACGTTAAGCATTTTTAGAAGCACTTTTTCTTTTATAAGGCACAGTGTAAATTGGGTGCCTTGTCAAAATCTGGAATGTTAAATTTCACAGAAACAGTGCCCCTTTAAAACCAGTTACCCGTACTTATGATAACTACCCTCTGTAATTAAACAGCTCTATACCTTCCCTTCACAGAACAAAGTATTGTGGGTGCATTAGTTTGTTATCATCACAGAAGGTACTACAAAATAAATCGCAAACCTCACTGCACATGTAGAATGTGTAATACAACTAAGTGCCCAGTTATTGACGTTGAGAGATCCCAGTGGCAAGTCACACAACCTCAAGCAAAAAATAAACAAACAAACCACTATTAGAAAACACAAGCAGTTCTTGTTATTCAAGCAGAGCTTTAACAAAGCAAGTTCTACGCCAGAGAGAAACCAGAGGAAATTAAGTAGTTAAGGGAAAAAAAAGCCTCCCAAATAAGCTTTATAAGTGTTTGTATAATATTGCATATTTATACATCAGTGTAAAACAGTTCCAAAGGAAAATCTTAAGGGTTGGAAAATAATTTCTTAGAAGTCACAAGGACCCAAACATAACTCAGAAATACATAAGTATCTAAAAGATTGCATGGTACTTGGCAGATGATTATAAACAGAGATGCTTAAGCTAGCCCAGCCTCCAGAAGCAGGCAAGAAGCCGTAGCACAGTATTTATTTGGGCTGACTGACCCTACCTTACAGCTATACTATTTGGTGCAAGTGAAGTGCCACAAATCACCCTGTATCTGGTATCCAAGCCAGCACGTGCATCTCGACAGCGTGCTAAGGAAATGCAGTCTTAAGAAAAGGGACACACCCTCCATTGGCAAGCACAACCAGAAAATATTAGCAAGCTAGGGGAGGGATTTCCAGTTTTCAACTGAGCACAGCCCACACTGGCTCTAACACACATCATCTCCCACTTTCAAGAATAGGGAGTTCTTTTCAGGAAAAGAAAAACATGCTGACAGTTTTTGTAAGAGATTTAAACAACTTGCTTATCTCCCCGAGCCCTGCAGTAGGCTTTAACATTCCCCACTCCCATATGCTCAATCCACAAGACATACTTAAACTTCTAAAATATGGTATCGACTCTCTTCTGGATTTTGCTAAGCACTAAAAGAATGGTGACACCCAGAGCACGAACAGCTGAACGAGAACCCTCTGAAATAAATGGGGCAGTTCAAATCTTAGACATATTTTTCATGCTCTAGGCAAATTCAAGCAGTCATATTTGTATTTATTGATCAATCACAAAACGGTTTTAAAGTTCTCAGCAAATTTGTACAGCTAGAGACTTGGGTCATGATTAGTTGTGAACACTACCATACTGTTTGCCCAATCTTCTGGAAGCAGGCAGGGTTACACACATTTAAACCAAAGGGGACAGTACAGTGGGCACCAAAAGCAGTTCTTTTTGAGCGACAGAGCACTAGGACTTCTCGAATGCACTAGACAAACTCCCAGAAAACTTCCTGTTAGAAGCAAACTTCCAGCAGTGTAGAGAGCGCTCTGCTGAGCCTAACTTTCTCTTTTGTTAATCCCAGCTCTGCCATTTCTGTCATACCAAGCAAACAGAAACTGGACGCCAGCGCTCCTACAAATATGGCACTTGTCATTTACGTGCTGCTTTAAAACAGATTACGCTATAAGGTTACATGAGAAAAGACAGCAAACCTTCAGAGCTGCAGTCAGACAGGTTGTCCGTCAGAGGGTCGGACAGAGGCTCAACAGGACCAATCAGTTCAGACCCATCATGCACCTCTCCACCCTGAAAAGAAAGAGGGAAAGGAATTATTTAGCTGCTGTGCTCTATGAAAAGTCTCATTATACAGAAGTGATAGTCAAAATTAAATTTCCTAACCAGTGAATGCTCCATTACTTTAGAGTTAATGCATTTAATTAAACTATACAAGCCTGCAAAATTAAACAAGGGCTTTTGGTTAGGCCATGTTCAGTGCCACAGACTGTCTAGGTACCTAAACAGTTAGCCTACTGCAGCTTCAGAGTCCTGAACCATACAGGCTGCAGCAGGTCTGCCTACAAACCCCCGAGTTTAACAGAGAGAGAACAGCGATTCTCCTGCTTTCTTGTGGTACATACGGTCTGTGCCCTGCAGTGGTACTCCCTGGCCCAGCAGGTTCCTCATGCAGGAGTGTTTGTCCATCAGACTAATGTCCCACCCATGACCCACCATCTTGACTTCAGTCGTAATCAAGACTGGACAAACAGGGAAGATAAGGCCAGGCCAGCATATAAGGAGGACATTATTCCCTCCCAAGCCTGGAAGAAATCAAAGGTAAATGAAGTAACAACAGGAAAAATTAACTGCGCTAGCAACCATCTAAATGTTTTGGGTTTTGGTTGTTGGTTTTGTTTTTTTTTTTTTAATTTCTGCTTCACGTCTCAGGTGCGTGCTTTCCATGCAACTTTAATAGAAACTGCATCATCTCCAAGGCAGTGTTACAAATGGGCATTGCTAATCCATCCTGAACTAGCCCAGTGAATTTTCACACTAGCCTGCCCATTTCTCTGGAGGCTATAGTACACAGGTACACACACTACTCCCTTCAGCTGTTTCTAAGACTTCATTGTCCAAGTCTATCTCTCCATGGCCATTTGTACAAAAATCTGAAAAGGAACAAAACCATGCGTGAGCAGAGCCAAAGGACACTCACTGAGCTGGTGACTGATCAAAACCTAAGGCTTTCTTACAGGAAAACATGACACAACATCAGCTAACAAATGAGCCTAAATTATTACACTTGCATAACTCCCCCTGTAGATGCACTTGCTCCTATAAAAATTAATGCCTTTCTAGTTTTATTCATTGCCTCACAAAGCCAGAAAAGGTCCATTGGAAAGCTAAAACTAATAATTTTGTTAAGCAAAGGAGGGGAAAAGAGCTCTGAACAAATACCCAAAAACACAGAAGTATTTCCAAAGAACTGAAAAAAAAACAAATGCAAATAAACTGAAAAGTAAAATATTCTAACTCAGTGTCCCATTCATTGTTGCCACCAAAGCTTAAAGAAAATTATTTTAAGTATTTTAAAGGGCTCTGCAATAACTGCATCATGAAAACAAGTGAAGATTTTTAAGCTTCGCTGTAATTTTGCTTTTGCATACATATCACTTTAAGTATATTTAACACATCAATACACTTAAGTCCCATCTCAGCCAGATGAGCATTTCCTTAATTCCAGGGAGTTACTATCACATTTACATGTAAATTTATGCTTATGTGTTTGTAGAATGTTGACCTAAACTACTGAAAATAAAGCGGTTTGAAGGAACTATTGAAAACAAACTGCTTCAGACATAATAAAGAGGAAGTCCGGATCAACATATTGTTCTAAACTATGTTTTGGAGACTAGTTTTCACAACACTGTACAAGCAGCACATTTGACTAGTTACATGCCAAATTTGCTGTCACAGACCTGAATCCATAACAGGCCATAAGAAAACAGTCTAGACAGTCTTCCTTCCTTTGGTTTGAAACTATAAACACCTACATAAAATATAGGAACAGTGACAATATTTTTATTACTTCCTCACTGAACACCTGGATTTAGTATCATGGGTTTTGCTCATCGTTCAATAAAAAAAAATTCCAAATCCCTTCACTTGAAGTTTCTGTAAAACTTTCTGCTTTTTAGAGGTATGGCATGGGATTTTTTTAAAGCCACATTTCTAGAGTGAATGAAAACTCCCAGTCACTTCACAAAGTATGTCAGATCAGCTCACTGTCACTCCGCAGTTTATAACGTAAAGCAGAATCAGCACTATACTTTATTCCTATCAATAAGAAGCAAATACTTCTGCAAATACTAACAAACCTTAAAAAACTCTTCAAGCTGTTTGCTGTTATAGAGAGCAGGGATATTAGCAGAAAACTGCAACAGATCTTCAGCACATTGCCTTCTTTCTTCAATCACAGTTTCATCAAATCGCCCTGGAACATACACACAGATTGACAGTTTTAGAAATAACTACACATTTATTCTGCAATAACCACCACAAAAAAAAAAAAAAAAAGACAAAAGAAACCTTCTGGAGACAATGCCCTGAGTCTATGAAAGTCATTCCAATGCTTCAGGAGAACATAGCAAATCTTCAAACTTCCTATTCTCAAGTGTCCC
Source organism: Theristicus caerulescens (assembly GCA_020745775.1). Classification (NCBI taxonomy): domain Eukaryota; kingdom Metazoa; phylum Chordata; class Aves; order Pelecaniformes; family Threskiornithidae; genus Theristicus; species Theristicus caerulescens. Next base: position 103,047,171 of record CM036561.1, on the reverse strand, counting down.
TAGAGTCCCGTCGTCTGCAGTCCACTCAGATGATGAAAGCTGGCAGCTACGACAAGAATCCTTCGCCCTCTCATCGTAAGAATATGTGAGGCAACACTCTTGATTAGCCAAGAGACACTAACGGATGTCCAGTGTTATCTAACAATAAATGATACATGCACAATTTGACAATATGCCAGTCAGCGTCAGCCTTGATTACAGCCCAAATCCTGTACGGAGCTGAGCATTCTTCGCATAGTCTCAAGAACAATGCACAATATGAGCAGACAGTAAACGAAGTATTGCTGAAAGACCCCAAACAGATCAGCAATTCCAAGGTGCCATTTATGGAGGAGACAGAGTGTAGGGGAGATGGTGAAGCCCTGCTACCAGGCACTGAAGCTCTCCTCTGAAGTAGCTCCATGCAGACAGGGTCTCATCTCCTCCTGGATTCAAGAGGTAAGCAGAGTTGGGAAGCAGCTCATTTACCAAAACATATGATCCTTCCCTTTTCCCTACCCAGCACCCAAGACATTCCAATTAGAAAAAACTTATTTAAAAAATAATCCCACAGCTCACCTGAGAGATTTGCTTCTCATGAGAAAGAACCCTTGGATTGATACCTTAAATTCACATTCTTCACAATTGCACACAACTTCTTTTAGCTTTTCATATCAACATCACTTTGTTGTTGAAATAGTTACAAGTTTACAAAAGGAAAAGAGCAGAGGTTAACAGTAATAATTGGAGGAGAATGGAACAGATACTGGAACAGCTATACAGAGGGAAAAAAAGGACTGGGAAGACAAGTTCAAGAAACAGTATTGCTGTAACAGCATGACCAGAAAAATAAGAACCACCTGTGACAGCTCTGTGGCATTAACCTTTGAAGAGGACAAAAGAAACATTGACTACAGAAGCAAAATTCATTTATACTCAGAGCAAGCAAAAACATAATCCCAGAAGAAAGTATCAAAGCAGGATTCTTTCCAGAAATTCTTCAGGTAAATAGCTCCTGCCCATGTGGTACCAGAAAAAAGAAAATAAAACTAGAAAGACACACACATACTCACAAGATCACAAACAAAGCTTTTGGGGGTTATTCTTCCATGAAAGGAAAGGAAAGACATCGTTGGGCTAATTTTCAGCTGGATCGGTTCTGTGACTTGTTCACCCTGCCCTTTCAACTATACAAACATTAGCAGTCGCACAAAAGAGCGAGCAACAAGCAACCAGAAAGGTGGCAAAGGCAATGCTACCACGTTGAATGGCAACACTGAAATCAGGCTCTATTAAACTCTTCATTAAACTTCCTATGTCTTCAGAGCAACATTGTGGGTGCGTTAGGGTTTTTGTTTCATTCCACGTGAAATAGGACATCATAAAAAACAACTTCCCTCAGTAAAGCGCAGCAGCGTGGGCCAATTAAACCAATCTAGAAAATAACACGAACTCTATTATAATGAAACAAAAAATCAATTGCAAAGAAGTAAACACCAAACAAGGCCAGAAACAGGTAACTTTTGCAAGCAAGTAATTCTATAAGATATTTTTGCTGGTTTCCCAGGGATCTCCCTCTCCCCGATCTACTCTCTCATCAAATCCAATAAAAACTAAATTTTCCTCTTCCACATCTTCTCAATACTTCCACTGGGCACCAGACAGGACACGTCAGGACCAGCACTGCCAGGCTGACCAGCATGCATTCACCGACCGTCCAGGCAGCTGCAAACCTCCCAGGTACAAGCTGAGCCTGCCTGGCCCTTGGTAGCACCACAGCACACGCTCTCTTCTTACTCAGCTGCCGTTTCACAGACTTTGCAGAAATGTAATTACATTTGCAACTGCCTTCCCTCTCAAATTTAGCTGATATTAGCCACATGAGTAAGAGGCTTGACTTTCTGACAGCACAATTACATAAGCCTTACTTTCTTAGGAAGCTGAGCTTAAAAAAAAAAAAAGTTAAAATACATGTTTTAACAGAGCCATTGAAACATTAGTCACTGTCACATTTTCCAGCTCATCAGCATCATGATACACTATCAGGACAATCACTTACAGAACTAGAGGGCTTTGGGGGAAGGAAGAACATAATTCAGTACTGGTTTGTTCAGAGACTATCTGGCATCTTGCTGGCGGTTTCATTCCCAGCCAACCCTGCCTAACTCCTTCCCCCTCTCCCTTTTTTCATACTTTCAAGCAATCTTGTATTGCTCAACACTTTCATCATCACCTTTCTCAATCAGATGTTCAAAGGTGCTTAGATACCCAGCTGACTCTTCAAAAATGTCTATCAGGAAGTCTTCCTAAATCAATGTTATTTCCACTATTCTTTACATCTCTGAGACACAGGGAAACTTCATTATAGGGATCATGTCTTTCCAGGGTTGTAGGAAGCGTCAGCTACAATCTTAGCATATAACAAATGCATTAGCACAGTTCTGCTATTCCTCCAGCAATGATTCATTCAAAATTTCTTATATACAAGGAAGCCAAATGTAAATTCCTGTAAAGAGAATCCACAATGCATTTCCTGGAGCAGATCTGAACAACAGAACACCTAGCAAGGTTTGTGTTCATGTTTCAGTTAGTTTCTCACAAGACTTCCAACTGTACATTACACCTAAGTCTTAAATGTGCTACTTCATTTGGTGTTTTCAAATCCAAAAAATATCCTTATCTGAGCTCTATAATGTGAATCAGCTTTCTGATTCACTGCTAGCAAGTTATCAATAACTGGGGTTTTTGGGTTTCTTTTTCTTGGGAGGGAGAGTATTTTTTACACTAGAGTACATTTCTGCAGTTGTTAGATAAAGAAATGCTATGTACAGATTTACCAGTATTTTGGTAAAATGCCATGTATAGCCAACACATGGGAGTATGTAAAGTATCCAACAAAAAAAATAGTTTGAAAATACTGAAGAAATTATGTTGATGCATATTAGGGAAGGAGAGTAATCACTTCCCAGAAATAGGTATCATAATTGCTACATAACAACTCAGAGAAGCTTTAACAGCTGGATCTGCTAGCACATTTTAGATTCCCATGCTTGAGGTCATTATGTTTTTTCCTTAAGATGGGTGGAAAAGGTTCAAGTGAAGTGCAGAAAAAGTGAAATGATTTCTTTTTCCCACCCATAACAAGTTTCATGCTTTGATGTGAGCAGCTCTATTGTAACAGCATAAAAATACATGCACTTTCACATTATAACTATCAAAAGCTATGGTGTAAAACATGCAATGCAGTTCAGTTCTGCAGATGTGGAAAGTCTTTGGTTGCATGAAATATGGAAGCATAGCATGACCCATTTGTTTTTAAATACATCTCAGTTCTCCACACCATCTCCTGAAACTCTGAATGCTGAACTTGAGATTCTGCTCAGGTTTAATACTTCTACTACAAGTAAGTTCGACTGTCAGAACCATCAATGCTCATTTTGCAAAGCGCACTCTCCGCAAAACAATATGTATACGTTATTTAAAGCACTCACATCCAAAAAAAAAAAAAAATCAACAAGTTGCCAGCAACTACTGGCAAGCTAATTAGTAACTAGTTTAAAAGCTGCAACAAGTGGAACATCACCATAGGGAAGAAACACTGCAGAAATGCTCCATTAAAGCAGCTTGAAAACAAAAGATCTTAATAGAGGTGGACCTTGCAGCTCACCATTAACTGAATGAGACTGAAAACAAGTTTGCCAAAAACTCAAAATCTACTAAAATTACATTTTCCCTCTAGTACAAAAAAATACTAGGACTGATCTGATGATAAATGCTTTAAATTAAAATAGAACAAACAGCAGCTATCATGCGTAGAAGCAAGATGGAAGAATACACAGTAAAATTTTATGCTTTAAATAGAAAAATAATTCTTAAATTGAAGAGTCAGACATTTCTGTTCCTTTCAGCTATGTTTAAAGTTTGTCTTTGCATTACCTCGTCTTTCCTGTATTCTTCTGTGGCTCAGCTCCATTCAAATGTAGTGGGGTTTGGTTTGGTTTATTCTTAATTTCAAAGTGCTTTTTGTAAATAACTACATTGAATATTTCTGTAGATTTCCTTCTTTTACAATGTACATTGCAGCCACTTTTGTTCACCAAATACAATAGAAGAAGGATGCCTTTCAGAAGGGATTTCACTCAATTCTTCCCTTGCTTACAGAGCTAGTGTAAAACCAGCTAATTTGCATTTCTGGCAAGTTAAAATTATTTAAGATATTAGAAGCCCACACTCACTTACACTCTGATTTTCTTTTCTTTTTACCCCTCTCTTTCCTCCCCTATGAATAGCTACCATATCTTCTACCCGAAATTAAATCATGCTTTGCAAATATTAGCTTTTTAAATAACTTGTCCAGTGAGCACTCTACTCTGTAAATCAGATATAAAATCATCTCAGGATGAAACTAATACCACATTCTCTATTTAACCATTAGTGCACAAGTTCTGACATAGCACCAAAACTTACCCCGCTTCCAACTTCATAAATAAGCAAAAATAAAAAGACATAAAAGTTGGAAACAATTTAGCTGATGTGAAAGACTATTTAAACCAGAAATTTTACCCAGCTCTGCGCAGAGAACCTTGAAATCTGCATCAGAGTTCAGCTTCCTTGTGTTACACTTAGCTGGTCCACACAACAAGGGGTTAAGTCAAAGCTGTAGGGGCAGTTTGGACTTGGGGTATAAGCTAACTTCAACTTGTTCAAAGCTGTTTATGTTAGCATATTCTTTAAAGCATCTCAGTGCCATGCCTACATGCAGTAGTCATCAAGAATAAACACCGTACCACTAGGTAGCAAAAATTACATGTCTGTGGCAGTATTTGGTCCTGAAACATCAAAAGAAAAATTTGTGCTTTTCAGGCTGAGGTTTTGCCTCCGGGGGAGTTTCATACGGTTTCCCCAGCACTCAAGGCAAAGGAGGGCAGCCAGCAAATACTGCTACAGTACCATAACCCCAGGAAGTATTATAGTGCTGTCACATAAAGTGATGGAAAAAAGGCTGACTAAACAACCTCAATTTTGGCACTTTCCAAACTGACAAAGTAATAGTAAATGACAAAAAAACTCACGCCAAAAAGCATACTACAACAAAAAAGAATAATACAAAAAAACCCCAAAAATGTAGAAAACACACACAAAAAAATGCTAGGGCCCACAAGTGCAAAAAAAAAGCTTATGCTAAATGCATGCAAAAATGCTAAAAATGTTTTTTGCACATTTTTCCATGTGTGGCATGTAGTCAACACATGCCAAAAAAAACACCAAAAGCATACTGGACACTAAGACATGCTAAAACCATGATGCAGGGAAAAAAACATGCAAAAGCATGCAACAGATGTATGCTAAAACATGCAGAACAAACACTGGATGCTAAAACATGCTAATGTGCAACACAGGAAAAACATGGAAAAATATGCAGTAGACACATTCCCAACGCCACTAAAACTGCTAAAAATGCTACATACAAAAACCTACAAAAACAGGCACTAGATGCACGCCAAAACACAAAGACTGGCTGGATGCTAAAATGTGCACAACACATGGAAAAAATATGCAAAAACATGCATGATAATAAACATGGAAAACAGGCACAATGCATGGAAAACGTGCAAATACACACAAAAGCATGCACTACATGCATGCCAAAAAACACCAAACGTTTTAGCGTTTTTAGTGTTCAGAAAGAAATATGGAAAAAATACAAAAAAGCACATGGCAGCAGCACATCATAGATGCACACCAAAAAAAATGCCTTAAGTGTGCTGTGTTTAAAAACCCATCAAAACTTCTTAGAAACACTGTGGCAATGGAAAACAACACTGCAGCAACACCTCAGAAACTAACAACAACAAAAAAAAATTTAAAAACGTGCAAAAACCTTGGCAAAAAAAAGAGCGCATGGGAGATGCATGCCAAAACACACCAAACATGCTGGACGCTCAAAACATCGTCTCAGCAAGGCCAAATGTGCCATGGCAATGCTTTAGGAACCAAAACCCATGCCAAAAAAACCCATGCAAAATCCACACCAGAAACCTTGCCAAGAAAAAAAGCACATGGTAGATGCATTCAAAAAAAAAGCCAAACAGGCTGGACACTAAACACCACACAAAGTGCATACAAAAACCATAAACACAGGCTGGATGCTTAAAAACAAACAAACAAAACCAAACACCACACTAAAACAACGGGTAAACACCAGGGAAAGGCCTTAATAACCCCAAAGTGCATTAGACACTGAAAAGCCCACCCAAAAACACCTTAGAAACTGAAAAGCCTGCCAAAAACGACATCAAAAAAAAGCACATAATAGACTCATGCCAAAAGAAATGCCAAACACATGTTGGAAGCTTAAAACCCCGTTAAAACGCCCAATAATTGCAGGCAGTAGATGCATGCCAAAAAACCACCAAATATACTGGACACACAAAAACCCACTAAATAACTCTTAAAAACCCACTGAAAATCATGCAATATATGCATGCAAAAAAAAACAAAAAAACAAAAAAAAAACAACCTACCAAAGAAATCCTGGACAGAAATAATGCTGTAGCTACAACCCAGGAAACAAAACCACACCTAAAAATGCCCCAAATCCACACCAGAAACCTTGCCAAAAAAAAGAGCACTTGGTAGATGTATGCCAAAAAACACCAAACATGCTAGACGCTAACCACCATGCAAGGTGCATACAAAAACCCATAAACACAGGCTGGATGCTTAAACAAAAAAAACATGAAAACAACTTGTAAACTCCATGCAAATGCCTTAGCAACCCCCCAAAAAACCCTCACAAACCGAAAAGCCCCCCCCAAACGTATTAGAAACCAAAAAGCCTGCCAAAAACAGTATCACAAAAGAGCATGTGGTAGATTTATGCCAAAAATAAGCCAAACGTTGGATGCTTAAACACCCATTAAAATGCCCAAATAATTGCCAAACACATTGGATACTTTAAAAAAAAAAAAAAAAACAAACCACCACACTAAAAAGCAGCACCAAACCCTTTCTGCACAGTTAGCAATGCCTTAGAAACGCCTCAGAAACAGTCACAAAGCATGCAGGAGATGCATGCCAAAAAAAGGCCAGAACATGATGGGCACATTAAAAAAATGTTGAAAAATGCTTAAAAACCCACCGAAAATCATGCGGTATATGCATGAAAAAAGCTACACCTAAGAAATGCTAGACACTAAAAAAACCAACCAAACAAAAAAACCCCATGCTGCGACAACACCTTAGGAACCAAAAACCATGCCAAAAAAAGCACAGCATTCACTCCAGAAACCTTGCCAAAAAAGAGAGCACATGGTAGATGTTTGCCAAAAACAAGTGGTAGATACACACCAAAAAAAGGCCAAACAAGCTGACCACTTAAAAACCCACAGAAAACTGTGTGGTATATGCATGCCAAAAAAAACACCAAAGAAATCCTGGACGCAACAAACACTGCAGCCATGCCTCAGGAACCAAAAAACACAACAAAAAATGCCCAAAATACACATCAGAAACCTTGCCAAAAAAAAAGAGCCCATGGGAGATGCATGCCAAAAAACACCAAACACCATGCTAGATGCACAGCAGAAAAAAAAAGCATAAACACAGGCTGTATGCTTTAAAAAAAAAAAATACACTAGAACAACTCATAAACACCATGGAAATGCCTTTGTGGTGGTAGATGCATGAAAAAGACATGGTAGATGCATGAAAAAGACGCCAAACATGCTGAACATTAAAAAATGCTGGAAAACGGTTAAAACTCCATTGGATATTATGTGATATATATGCAGGCCAAAAAAACAGCAACAGTTTGTGCTAAACACAAAGAACACATGCTAAAAAAAAAAAAAAAAAACCACCACTAAAATAAATACAACACACTGCTAAAAAGAAGTGTGGTAGGTGGAGTCCTATATGGAGTCATACCACTTCACTGCAAGTCCACCTATAGCTCATTCATATTGACATATACATCAGGATTAAGTTAAGACCTTTGGCTTTTAAGAGCTAATTATTTTTTGCCATGTATTTCTCATGCAGTCACAATCCTCTTACATGTTGTTTTGGTGAAATAGTTAACTGCTCTATCTAAAACTGAACTCAAAAGTCTAGCTAGATAAAAATTGATAATTACAATCAAAATCCTAAAATAAAAAAATATTTTCTGCAACAACCACTTGATACTTTACTATAACTCATCACTAAAAATCACAGACAGCTCATATATGAAAACCTCTGCTCATTGTTCAAGTGCTGTTCACAAAGCTAATATAGACTTTATGCTCCTGAAAACAGGGAATGTACATTGTAAAGATACAGAACATATAAATCAATAAATATCTGAGGTAATATCTCTAACATGGGAGCAAGGACATAACTACCCCTGTTAAAAAAATAAATAAAAGTATTGAGCTATACCAGCACACCTACAAGTAAAACACAACAAACCAAAAAGCTGAGTAGTAAAAGCACATGGAAAAGAGTTCTATGCAGCTACAAAACAAGATGTATTTATAGATATTGAGTTATCAAAGAATTTCAGCAAGTCAGGAAGAAACGATGCTTACCAAATACTATTGCTTTGGCAAAGGGTGGAAAGAGTTCTGTATGTCTGCATAGGTTTTTATGAATTTGCCAGAGATCTTTGTGCAGTTTCTTAAAGTCACTGTATCTCTTCCAAACGACTATCTGAAGCAAAGAAAGGGGAGAGAAGTAGTAGTGAGGTTTGCATTGCATCACATCACAAATACATTTTTTTAAGCAAATCAGTCCACTACCTTCAGCAAATGTGTTTAACAAAAATATACAATCTGAACTGCCAACTGTCACAACCATTAAAAAAATGGTCATTATCTGTCCTCAACTCCCATTTTGACTAACAAGACTACAGTGCATAGGAAAAAAAAAAAATAAGTAAAAGCTAAAGAAGGAAACAGAGAGGGCAAAGGCAGCACTGTTTCAGTCACACCGAGATCCAGAGCTACACAGGGAACCAGTAAGAGAGGAAAAAATCCCAAATAAGTAGTGTTGCACTATCCAACACTCAACAGCATGCTGTGCTTGGCGCAGCTGCAGGTATGGGAAAGAGACACAACAGCAAAAGAGAAAATGAGGGAAGAGAAATCAATACAAGTAAGGGATTCTTAAGGACAGCACATTAAGCACCCAGGACTACAAACCAGATCATAATTTGTTTATGCAAAATGCTGATCAGGTGTAAATGCAAGCCTACATTTTAAATAGTTTATTACTAACAACCTTGATCAGAAATTGAATATGTTCCTTTTGTAATCTAGACAAAATCTCCAACTTCAGGAATGCAAAAAGAGCATTGGTTCATTACACCAGCTTTTCCTGATCCATCCTTTCCAGAAAGTAGCAGTCATCTGCCAGCCAGGTTCCTCCCAGCCAGGTATCTACCTTATCCTTCTTCCATCCCATTCTTTGAATTCTTTCCATTCAAGGAAGGAGGAGAACCCAATAGGAAAATCAGGCCAGGGAAAGAACTGAGCAATACAATTTACACTTGACTGCTAACAGGTTTGTGATTATCAAGATAAAAAAAAGAACAAAGACATTTTATATCTTGGTCTCATTTTTGGTCAGACTCACTAAGCCACATAATAAACCTCAACACTAATATTAAGTGATTAAAGTAGAAGGGGGGGGGGAGAGAGACTGCAATGCATTCAGCAGTTGATTCCAGGGTTCCATCAGCCAAATGTCTCAAATAGCTTAATAAAACTAACCACCAATTAAAAGATTCCAAGTATTTCTGACTGATTTCACAGGTTGCCTTCTCATGATCCATCACAATTAAAAAAAAAAAAAAACCTACTTTTTTCAAGCAAACCCAATTTAGAGCTAAGTAAAAGGTTTAATTTTAGAGGGGTGTTTTGTTGTTGTTGTTGTTGTTGTAGTTTTGTTGGGGGTTTGGAGAGGTTTTGTTTTGGTTTGTTTTTTTTTTTAACACTAAGGTCAGAGGCTTTCTAAGTTTCAGCAGATGCAAGTCCTACCTACAGAACAACACAGGTATGAGGTAACAGGACTGTTAACAGTGGATATGCAAAGCTTTAATATGGCAACACTCTATCCACCTTATAAGACTTAGCCATCCTGAAACTAGCAGTCCTGATTCAGACCCACCTATCGTGCACACATTTCCAGGACTCAATTACAACTAGTACTTGGTGGAGTTCAACAGACAAAGGAAGAAAAATAAGGATCTCTCAAGAGGCCAACTAGTGGGTTTGCTATCAGAAACAGTAATTTTTCAATGCTGTACTTCCATCTAATCCAATATCCAGGAAGTGGATGATTAGCACTTCTTGAGCAGTGTGCACATAGAACATAAAATTGCTTAAGATGGTGAAGTCTTGAAACATCAAGTTACTGTATTGTCAGTACTTGGAGACAATGTGAAGAGCCGCCAGAAAATAAGAGCATGAGATTCTGTTCCACTAAAAACATATCATTTTTTACTGCTGCAAGTGATCTCTCAATAGCCAAGAGGAAAAAACTAAATATCCATAAGCAGCTTGCACAGCAAAAGCCATCAAGGTCATCCAAAAACCTTTCACAAGCTCAAGGAAATCATGCCTTTGCATGCATGAGGCTCAGCAAAGTTAGCAAAGTTCCCACTCTAACATACTCATTAGAAATCAGATTTGGAGGAAGGACACATTGTACTTTGAGGCCCAACGAAGCACAGCAAGTGGATCATAAAACATATGTTAGACTTGTAATACAATAAGGTGCTTGTCATGGCTAGAGCCAGTAGATGTCTATTAACTCATGTGACTCATCTGTTCCACAATGAACAACCCTCTCTCCTCCGTGAATAAGTAAGAGAAAAAAACCCACAAGACTACCCTAGCTACAATTGCCTCACACACCATGTTGCCACCATCAATCCCCAGAAGCAAGGAAATTAAAGTTAAGTCCGCTAGCCTTGCTGTATCTATTAACTCCTCCACGCACAACTTCACATTAAGTTTTTCATCCTTTTGAGAAGAAAATCCTTACAAGATTATCTTCCTTCCTGTCCCAGCAACAACAGCTGAGGATATCTTGAATTGTAATTGGCTGCAGTGGGAGAGATGCTGTATTAAAGGCTTGTATCCCAAAGGGCAGTTAAAAGAGGTAACAGAAAACTGGCAAGTAGAGCTGAGGTCACAGTACACAGTTGTACATATGTAATGTATGTATTAACATCACAGCCGTGACATTAAAAGAGACTTCTGAATGAGTAGGCAGGCACAGCTAATGGTCCTATATGGGTACAGAAAGGGGGTTGCATGAGACAAATCATAAAGCAACAGGGTGGTTGTGTCCACAAAATTTTGTCTATTGATTTTCTCATTGAGCATTTTGGAAAACTGGGGTAAACTTATTTTCAGTGGGAACAGATTAAGAGCATGTTCTTTTTCTTTCAAAGGCTGCCCACAATTCTTTTTCTATCATAGGAAACCAGTATAACAGAAAAGCTCCCAACTTACATGGCTTTATGGCTACAATTCACCCTCATGGCAACTACCATCTAGGATATTCCTTTTAATAACTAGGAACTTTCAGATGCGTGCTTATAATAGAATCGCACCACACCTAACATGCTATCACATGCAAAATAATTTGATATAGTGAAGGGTAGAAAAGGGCAATCATCAACAAGTTCATAGAACATTTAAGTCTTCTTATGGAGTTTGTGGAATCCTGCATGGCTAACCTACCACCACAGATCAAAGCAATGACCAAAGCAATGACTAAAAGATATGCTTTTGCTATTGTTTCAAAACTACGTAACACATAGTCATGCAATACTCTAGCTGAAGGACACTTACAATATATTTTTCTGATGAATGGTTCATCAACAGCTGCTATAAAGTGTTTTTCCCACAAATGAAGATTAAGGTAATGGCAGAATGTGCTCATGGATAGGTTCAATTCAGGAGTCTCCCTGGAAAAGGTGAACATCAAGCTACAAACTACAGTAATGCAGTTCTAAGACTAGATCCATGATCATCTCTGATAGGCTATTTTAATCTTCTAGAGATTAAAAGAATGCAAAAAGCATGAATGCTCATGTTTGTCTGATTCTCGAGATTTCAAAGAAGGATGCAACAAAGGGGTGTTAGGTGTATTAGCCAATTCTCACCTCTGCCAAGCCACTAATCAGTAACTCATGTTTGACCACACAGAGATGCAATGAATTCATTTATGGGCTCTTCTTTCATCAACTATCCAGGTTCTCCTCAACTGTAGTAAGAGACTGCACCAGAAATTGAACATATGCATATGTTACACAATGTCTGAAAAGCCATAAGGTTGTGCTTTTGAAGGAAGATTTTGCATGTACATAGTATAATAGTATCAATGTCAAGTCAATTGTCCAGAAGCAATCAAGAGGAAAAAAAAAAATTTTAATCTAAAAAAAAAAAAAACAAAAACACCAAAAAAACACCAAACCTACAACCCACACACGCATAACGTATTTCTTTGTCTCAATAAAATGGTTCCTGACAGTCTTTTGAGGTATTAAAAAGGCACAAGAATACAGCAGACCCTTATTCAGAGCCTTGTCGGAAGAGGCAAAGAGTAAGCAATTTTAAAGTTTTATCAAAGTATATCACTGGAAAATACTTAAGGAGCCTCAGAGAGATAGCCGTAACATATGACTTGAAGTCTAATCTCTCTCAACTATTCCTATGCTCCTCCATTTTCCCTCTTCACTAATAGACAGTAATGATGTAGGCTTTTCAGTGAAGTATTGGTTAAAGAGGAAAAGAGTACCTACAGCTGAGACCTAAGACTTGGATTGTAGACTGATCTCTAATTTTACCAGTAGGAGTTAAGTAACCATCAATTTGCCAATTCCAGCCCTGAGAAAAGAGCTTGCAAAGTTATCAAAGCAGTTTTGTCATCAAAAGACACTTTACTCCCTAAGACTTTGTTTCAAGTCACGATTCATCACTGAGGGATGAATCGCAACATGTTACACTAGCTACTGTTTTCAACTATGAAAGCCGAAGACAAATGGAAACATAGAAAAAACTGTTTGCTCAATTACAATGACAAAACACACAGAAATTGCTAAAGTACATCAGAGATGCTTCAAAAGGCATACTGTGATACACAAAGACATTTGCACAAGTTCAAACTGTTACCTCCTGGACATCCTCTGGATTTTTTCTTGAAACAATCTGAAAAGCAAAACAAAAAACCATATAAGCACTTGGATTTTCAGTTTGGAAGTTAAAGAGTCACACACAATGATTTGTTGCTGAAGAGAAAAATCTGGAAAAAGGCAAATGGTTGCATGTTCCTCTGTGCTCAGAGATGTTTTCATTTAGTTTTAGAGAAGTCTAATATCCAAACACAACACGGTGAGGTATTTTAGCAGCAGAGTCAGTCGCTGTGATTAGAAATAGAGATGTACATTCTAGGCAGAACGGCACAGAAGGCATCTCACAAAACAAAGCTACATAGAGCACATCCCCCATCATCTTTCCAGTCTCTTCCTATTAATTCATATTACTCCCAATAAGCGGAGCTAATTAAGGCTACTTGGCTTAATATAAGCTGCACGCAACCTCACTGTAAATGTGAAGCTTTGCATTTACTAAGACAGTATTTCCACCTTACTTACAGCCATCAATGCGCACACACGTCTGACTCTATCCTTGTGTATTTGTTTCTCCTTAAACACTCTTTGCCTAATTAATTATAAATGACTTTGTCCAGAGGAAAATTGCAGTGAGAACAAGGCTTGGCTACACACCATAAAGAAGCCTGTATTTTGTCAGGATTTTTTTTCTTTAAATAAATATTGATCGCAAAAGCCTTTGTAATCCAAGTTCTGTATTGTGCTTATAAATAGCAGTAAGAGCATATCCACACAAACAAATCAAATCAAGACATCTTTAATTCATAACTGCAATTATCTTGTGCAAGTCAGTATATCCTTCATTATAACTCAGCCAAAGCTGTTTAACAAAATAATTAGCCTATTGTTAGCTAAAGCAAAACAGGGCATTCTCAATCCAAACTGAGACTATCCACACACTGACACACCCCAGGGTAATTAATGCTGTGAATAGGGCAAGCGCGAGGAGTCCATGCTACTTGCACCCCAGAGACTAGAATACCATCCCGCTGTACGGCAAGCACCACGCAGCTGTTGCTCTAAGATGAAAGTCACTGAATCTACACTCTCCTCTTGGTAAGGGACAACAACGTACCACTCAGGCTCCCCACAAACTAGCTCTCTTCCTCCCTTTCATTTTTCAAGAATCCTTGCCAAAGCCTCCCAGATTTCGTAACATCAGTTTACTACACAGACCAGCCCCTGCAATCCTTCACACATTTTGGAGGAGACAGGACAGAAAAGAGAAGTGTTATCTTCTCTAGCAATCCCCCAAAAAGACCTACAACATTTTCCTTCACAAGTCTAAGTTCTTTCTCTCACCTTACACATCAAAGTCCTCTTCTTCCAGCGTAGTCTACATTGATAAAACCTTCCTCAACTTTTCCTCACTCTTGAGTAATCTAACATTTGGCAACTTTACCAAATTTTAACCTTGGAGGCTGTTGCTCCTTCATTCACTACCAGACAGTTCAGATGTACAATTTGTAAAATATTTCTAACCTTCTTTTCTAATAGCTGGCGTACTTGATGTAAGGAGCCTGTAGAGCTGGGGGAAGAAGATATCATAGGCATGGCTACACATCACAGAACAACACCAAAGGGCACACACCAACTGTTTTGCTTTGCAGTTCACCTTTAGTTAAAGCCTTGCAACAGTTTTGGCAGCTAGGTAAGTTACCAGATGGGCAGAAGGAGACCCAGAGAGATGAGTAATTACCCAGCCAGTTAGTAAGAATCTGGAATAAAACCCAGAGGCCCTGTTTCACACTTGTTCTAATGTTACATCGCCTTCTATATCTACCAGCCATGCCAACTTTAAGTCAGTACACAGTAATTTATGTGTTGTCCTACTTTGTTCTTCATATCCTTTTCTGAAGGTCAACCTCAGAAGAGGTCTGCCCCTTCAATCCAACCTATAATCAACCTAGAGACTTGGCAAAGATGATCCAATCCCCCAAATTTTCAGTGCACTTTTTTAATCCTCCCACAAGGAACAATGCAGTCAGCTCCTTCTGTAAATCTACAATGCAAGCAACTTTAATCTATTTTTTTTAAATATCATTAGGATACCCACGAATGAGCTAAGCAATGCATAATTACTGTGTTAGGCTCTGAAAACAGAGATCCTACATGGATCCTCACCATCAAAAAAAGTATTTCAGATTATCCTGTTCCTTGTCTGACCTGCAGGTATCCAACATAACTCATTTGAATTTTAATTATCATTAATAATTGTAATCTTCTAAATTAGCTGACCTTTTATTAGTGGCCTATGTTTTCAGATATCATTAAAGAACACTCCTTGTATCGTAACTTGCCAATATCTCTTTCCATTCTTTAGCCTTTGGAAACGGATATAAAAAAAAGGCAATATTCACTTAATCTTGTCTGCACTTAAATTATTTCACAGTTTACAAGTTAAATAAAATATATATTTTTTGCTACACAAATATATTTTTTAAGAAAAATCTGCAATAAGGATAGACCCCCTTAGCACTCAGAAGAGACTGCATGAGTAGTTGTGCCTTTGGGTCAGATGTTTAGGACACACTAAACAAGTGCTTTCTCATCCGTTATTAATCCATCATTATATTGAAACAGAAAGTTCCTTTAACTTCATTTCACAAGGTATTCACTCATGCACCACTGAAAGGAACCAGAAATCTCCACTAGCACATACTGAGTACCCTAGATCTCAGCCAGAAGGATATTCAATACAATGGGAAGATCCACCTCACTTTTTTCTGGCGGGCCCCCAAAGTTGCTGAGCATCAGATCAGCAAATACAGCTGTAGTGCTGTGATATCAACCATGGAGCCAGATCACTGCAGGAACAGGAGGGAGGAATCGGAGGAGAGAAAAAGGGAGGGTAAGAGATATGTACATTGAATTATTTTTAAGTCATTGTGTTCAGCATCTAGCTCCCCAAATCCTCACTTCAAGTACTATGTAACAGATTACCAGATAGAGCCCTACTGAAACAAGTTATTTATACTTCTATATTTGTGAATCCAAATCATCCTTTGCTGCATAAAAGAGAAATATTTTTTTCACTTTGAGGATTTTAGATATCAAAACACACTGAAGAACTAATGATCTCTGGTTAGCTCAGTTTAATTTGGACAGCTCACAGACTGATCAGCTCCTTGCTCTGTACTAAACCATGAGTAGTGAGCACACCGCCTGATTCTGCACTGCCTCACTTGGAAAAGCACCAGAGCATCTACAAGTTATGGGACATGGAGAAAGAGTGACATTCCTCACTAGTTAGCCACAACTTGCTCTTGAACAATTCTGCATAAACCAAAATATCACAGAGCATTTTAACTCACTTCCGGCAGTAAGAACAAAGTCACCAGAATAATAAGCTAAGTCTTGACTCATTCCTATTACTCCCCATCGCACTGACACAACTTTTCAACACACACACACACTTAGCCCATCATGAGCTACTGCAGAAAGACCTGAAGGCACTGTTTTCCTTGCATCTATCTCAGGAAAGGCTTTTTAGATTAAAACCTCATAGGGAAAAACAACTTTTTTTTTCTTAAAAACTACATTATATTGGACTAAAAAGAATGTTTTAAACATGCCCCATATTTATGTTTGGTGGACTTGTATACATATATTCGACAAAAAAAGAATAAAAACCATATTTTTAATGTCCCAAGTCATGCGAAGTGATCATATTCGAACAACCTGAGAGTTAGAATATATATATACACACGCATACAGAACACTGTATTCTTTGAATTAAGGGAAGGGTGCATATAAATGTACGTTGCTCTCACAGGCGGAATGTCTACAGCGGCAGTAACAACAAGATCACAGGTCATTTAAATAAGCTCTGTCCCTCTGTGACACTTTCTGATGCTCTCAGTATATCCCACCATACCTGTGACCTGAACTCCCACTCCTCTTGCACCTGTCTCCATGTATTAACTTACTGTCCGTCCCTCTTTCACTTAAATAGGAAAGTGGAGGAGAAAAGGAAGCAAGAAATTTCCCTAGAGGAACAGAAGGAGCTTTCAGCAAAACTAGCACCAAGCCAGCTCTCCCAATACCCATCTATCTGCTTCAGCTTTCCTTCTTCTCCTACTAGGCCTCTGATTCACCCACACCCTCTTCTGTCCAAATGGGGTTGAACACTAGGCACACCCAGCCCTTAAGAAAGGGGCTGCCTAAATACTCAATTCAGACAGCTCTGTGCTTCCAGCGTGGGCGTGCTGTACCTACATACTCTGCTCCCTCATTTTTCATCCGGAGCTGACTGCACTGTGGGGCAGGCAGGAGGACAGAGCAATTCCGCTGTACCCTAGCCAAAGAGGTTTTGGGGAGAAGGGGGGTAAAAAAAGAAAAAGACAGCGTTGTTTGGTATTAAGCTATTCTCCTACGCCCTGCAACAAACAGGAAAGAAACTGACAGTTAATTGCAAAGCGCCTTTGAGGCAATCACACCGTTATGTGAAGCTACAGGTTTGCAGGAGGGGAGCGAGGCTCAGCTCAGGGGAGGCCACCACGTCCGACCCTTCCCTCCCACCCACCCGTGTCCCTCAGGGGGGGTTTCCAGGTCGCGACCGGCCCGATCCGCGCAGGGCGGCCGGGATCCCCGTCGGCAGCGCAGCCGCAGGCTCTATCCCGCACACAGCGGCGGCTTTCAAGACCCGGTAACGGGCCGGCCGGCCGCGGGGACCGGAGGAGGCGAGGGGCAGGGCGGCGGCCCGCGGCGCCCCGGGCAGCCGGCACGGAGGAGGAGGAGGCCGAGGCCGAGGCCGGGGCCGGGGCCCGGCCGGGCGCTGACTCACCCGCGCCGTGACCTTGTAGACGGTGTGCCCGCGGGGGTGCCGCCGCGGCTCCGTCACCGTGTAGAAGCGGGCCAGGTCCCCGCCGCGCTCCCGCGGGCTCAGCATGCTGCCCGCCGCCGCCGCGCCGGGCCCCGACCCAGGCGGAAGCGGCGCCCGGGAACGCCCCGCCCCGCCCGGGTGGTGCCGGGGACACGGCAGGGCCCGCCCCGCCGCGGGGAGCCCCGCCCGGCCGCCGCCTCCGCCCCGCCGCCCGCCAGGGAGGGGGGCGGCCGTGAGGGGGCCGCCTGGGCGCTGCTGCGGGTGTTCGGCGGCTGGGCCGGGGCCGGGGCCGACTCGGAGGCGGGCGCTGCGGCGGTTCCGAGCGGTGCCCGGGCGGCGCAGCCGCCAGGGTGCTGGGCAGCCCCTGGCCTGGCCGGGCCCACTCCCTCCCACATCGCTTCCAGCTGCCGGTTTTGAGTGTCCCCGGTTCCCAACAGGCGTCTTGGATGTGGCCGCCTTAGCCGGAGCCCGAAAGCCTTCACGGCGTGGGTGAGGCCAAGGTGCCGTGGTGGAGTCATCCAGCCCTGCGGCAGTCCCGTCCTCTTCAGGCGTTCTGCTGGGGCCCGGCTGTGCGGGACGCACACTCGGCAGGGACCACCGAGCCCCTCTCAAACACAGGTGCCCCATGGCACCTACAAATCTGTAACGAGACCTTCTACTGACAGAGCTGGCGTGCCGCTTCCAGCGTTTGCCGTGGGCTATTTTAAGATATGCTGCCCTAAATCTAAAGGCCTGTAATGCAGAAATGACTCACGGAGCTTAAAGAGGAATGTTAACAGAAAGGCAAGTTTGACGGTTACTGAATCGCCATGTTTTGCGTTTCGTGTCTTCTCCAGATTCTTTAAGCTGGACCTGGACTTCTCCCTGCAGATGGGCTCTCGTGCACACAGGTCTGCAAAACACTTTGGTGTGAGGACACTCTCCAGGGTTTGAGGTGCATTGCTTCAGTTCAAAGGAGCGCAACTTTGCGCTGCGAGACGTTCTCCTTGCATAAGATTACAGGTACCTTCAACTACTTGGCTGTAGTGGGATCTATACCAATGTAGATCTATACAAATAGAGATCACATTTCAGATTATACAAACTGTTAAGATTATTTTCTTTTTTTTATCACTGTGTTTTCATTCATTCAATAGCAGATGTTAAAAAATCAGCTTTTCATTACCAGGTTATTAATATCTCTGATCTCATGCGGGTCTTTGACATAAAGAAAAATACTTGATTGCATTTCTTTGTAAAAGATGAGAGACTTTTGTACTGAAGCTCACAGTAAGCAAGTGTCTCTCCTTTGAGGATGACTGAACTGCATCGTGAATCTTTGCAGCATTCCCAGTTATTGCTATGTAAATGAAAGGTCGTCTTCTATAACCACATTCATTTTCTGAGTTCCAGATCAGATTCACTTCCACAGATCTGGAAGCACAAGCTCGCCGTTGGGTCTTTCTAAGCAGTTTCAGTGGGACGCTCCTTGGAAGTACTGCCACAGTTTCACCTTGTCCTTATTCCTAGTGATTACTAAATCACTGTTACTTTTAATTTCGACACTGCCCTCGCTCAATTCGTATCTCATTATAATGGGAATTCCAACCTGCACACCAGAGGCGAGGAGGTCCTGCAAACATGCAGAGTCAGGGAAAGAGGCGTGGGTGGACCAGCTGTTCCCCTCCCAGGCCTGGTCTAACAGAAAACGGTTGATTTGACAATCCTGGAGAGCCTAGCAAAGTCAGGTCAGAGGAGCTCCACACAGAAGTGTTCTAGCATCCAGATACAGCTGCTTGGAATAGTGCTATCCCAGAGAAAGGTCATTTTCTGTGGAAGAACACAATGACTCTCCCTAACGTGTCAGAAACAGTCCAAATGTGAGTTTTATAGCATCCTGCCTCTCAATTTTTTTTAATTACTTTGGCGTTCCCAGCTATCAAGTTACTAGAAAGATTCTTTATCCTAAGAATTGCTTGATAGGTCTAGTCTATTTTGCATTTTCATAAGGAATGGGGAAGAAAGAGGACACATTGTTAGATGCTCACTTGCCACTCTCACCTGTCTTCTGAGAGAGGAAGAGTATGTCTTTTACATCTTTTGACATGGTGTTGGTACATCTAACTTCATGGAAGTAACTATCAAAAGAAGCACCTCAGAGACAATTTGGTCTTGATCATCATTCTTCCAAAGCAAGTTTCTAAGCCCCAAAGCTAAAAGATATGCATAAAACTCCATTAGATATAGTGACTGTTTTCTTACACCAATGATGATGCAGTTGAAGTTTAATTGAAAGAGACTTTCCAAGAAAAGACTTCTGTTTGGAGTAATTTTGATGTACAAATGAGGGAACCTAATCTGAGGTTTGTTTAGATCTGAAATGAAGGGGTTGGACAGAATGATTTCAAGGATACTTTTTTAGTCTCATTTTCTCTAATTTTAGCTATAGGAAGCTTGCAGCTACTCAGATGTACTGGCATCACATCCAAAAATCAAACAGCTGGTTGAAAATACACTTGCTCAAGTAAACAAGGAACATTTTCGAGCATGGTATACTAATTATTTGATACATCATGCAGCTTATATAACCCTTTAGTGTAATAACATGATTAGACAACCAGTTCTGGTATAAATTTGCTTATGAAGCAGCACTTGCTTGTAATGTCTCATAAGATGTAGTATTTTTGAGGTTTTAATGGTATAAACAGAAATGAATGGGACTGAAGCCATCATTGACTAATCCCTGATGAATTATATAACAGATCATATTTAAATTTCAATAGCCAACTGATGTATCTTCTGAGAAAAAAAATTCCATCTTGAAATGCCATCTAACTCAAAAGTTAGCAATTTGGTGGGAGGAGGAAGGGAGAAGAAGCAGTAGGAGTGGAGAACAAGACAGAGAAGAGTATATCGCAACTGTATAACTCCATGGCTGAACCAAGAAGGACAATAAAAAAGATCAGATATATGGAATAGCTTCTTCATGCAGAACAATAGAGTAGTCTGAGGTTTTTCAGCATGGAAGAAGGAATAATGTGAGGGTCATGATAGTGGTCCATGAAATCATGAGTGACAGGGAGAAGATGGATGGGGATGGACTGTTCAGTCTCTCTTAACACAAGAACCAGAGGCCAGTGAAGCTGGTATGAAGGAGGTCATAAAATTAATAATAATAAAATAGTTCTTCACATAATGAGCGCTGGACCTGCAGGACTCTTGTCAAAGGATGTTGCTGAGGCAGAAAGTTTGCAAATTCAAGTACTTGGGGGAGAGAGTCACTGAGAGTAACTAAGGAGACAAACACATCAGGCTTCGGAAATTTACTGAGCTGAAAACAGCGAGAGGCAGGGAGAGCGTTCATTTGAAGTTTGCCCAGCCCCTGCACATCTCTAGGCATCTGCTGCTACCCGCTTTTAGAAAGCAGGAAACTGAGCTCAGTGGACCATTGATCTGAACCACTGTGGCTGTTCTTATGTGCAGTATAATCAATCAAAACATCCCTCAGTGAGTCAGTAGCCTCCATTCACTAAGGAGTTTCGAAAGCTCAAATGACTCATAAAATAATTTGGCTTCTAGTTACAAATCAGAATTTGGAGATACCTATTTTGAAGAACATCTTTAACATTTTATAGCCAACCTAGATACACAAAATAATAATTAGAGGAGAGTAAACAATCCACAACTAAGTGTTACTGGCTTATTAAGACTTTCCTAGGTTAAGGCAAGAAATAATAGCAACATTGAAATGAGAAACAATTTGCATGATATTAACAGGTTAATCTTCTTCTTATCTTCTGTTGGTTACACAATTAACTTTTATGCTTATCAGCATATCTTCCTTTTCACTAAGGCTTCACCCCTTCCCTTTTTCCAGCATCACTACTGAGATTACTATTATGTAAAAACCTTTGAAGTGACAGAGTAACTTGGGTGTCTTATGCAGGTCAAAATACAGAAAATAACTGCATTCCATGGGAAGGTTCCCTCTACTCCTAAAAATAACATCAGTTGTTGTTGCTATACCTATGGCTTACTGTCTTCTATCTTAGAAATATATCTAATACATAAGAATACTTCAAAAATATAGAAAAGAACAAATTACCAAAATAACGTAGGTCTGGAAATTATAGTTGGAAGATCTTTTACTACCTGCATAGTATGGAGCTAGTAGCTTTGCTCTCTTATTATCATTGTGAAGAAACTAACAGAAAATGGATGGGTATTTTTACCTTTTGCCAGTGAGTAACTTGTGTCCAAGAAGTGGAAAACCCAACGTGGATTTGACACATTGGAGAACTAGCACACTCTTAACTACATGATTCCAGTTCGTCTTCCTTACCGCTCCTGGGAAGAAGTTTAAAATTACTGTTATTTAAAGTCACTTTTATGACACAAGTAAAAGGAATGCAGAGAAACAGTATTTTACTTGATTACAGTTCCTGCACAGCATCTGCACTATTCAGCACTATTCCATTTCATATGCTTTGCACTACATTTCCTTACAGTAAACAGAGCCAGCATTTACTCTGTCCTCAGAAGACCTCAAGAAAGCATCTTAACTGCTTATTCATGCAACATGGACAGGGGGAGCATTGTTTTTGCAGCTGGTGTTAGTGGTGGGTCCATCCACGGGGCCTGCAGGGCAGGCAGGCCTCGCACTCGTCCCTCAGGCCAGGTCTCCTCAGCCTGCATAGGGGCAATAATCACTTTGCAGGGCATCTTCAGGTGCATTTTAACCTGAGAACGTTACAATACTGTTGCAGGTGAGTGGGTTTTGTTTTTCTGCAAACAGCAAACATGGTGCTGCTGCCTTGAAATGGTGCCTTGAAACACAGGGCAGCTCTGCCTTCAGACCCTTTGACCCTACGGGGACACAGGCTAACCCCAGGGAGAAGACGACGTGTGGAAACTACCGCATTAGCACAGTGTTACATCCATTTAAAAGAATCAAACCCCTGAAATCAAGCACCCTACAACGCGCTTTTGCTGCGCTCTGGAGCTGCCCCGGGCAGGCCGCCTGCGGCCAAGAAGGCTGTGGGGGCCTCACCCCGCCCTGCCCAAGATGGCGGCCTGGCTCCGGCGCCAGGCCTCCCGGATCCAGTATGGCTGCGGGCCGCGGCGCCGGCCCTTGAACTACAAGTCCCAGGAGCGAGCGGGCGTGGGGCGCGGCGCAGCCGCCGCCGCCCGTGCGGGGTAAGCGGCGGGCCGGCCGGCAGCGCGGCGGCGGCGGGCGGAGCTGGCGCTGCCCTGGGATGCCCCCCTCTGGGGGTGCCGGGGGTGCGCGGAGCCGATAGCGGGGCCCCCCTGGGCCGGGCCCGCACCCGGGCCCGCCGGGAGGTAAACGGGGGGGTCGGGGGGGCGCGGGGCCGCGGCTGGGCCCGGCAGCCGCCTGGGCGCCGTCGTGCGCGGAGCCGCGGGGGGCTGTGCGGCGGCGGCCGGCCCTCCTCTTCCCCGCCGCGTCCCGGCAGCCGCCCGGCGGCAGCGGAGGCCGGGGCGGCCTGTGCGGGGGCTCCCCGCGGCTGGCGTGGCCCCGGCGGCGCTGGAACTGCCCGCGGATGGCGAGCCCCGTGTCCTAGCTGGGTGCGGGGGGCTGGGGGTGACTGGCAGTCGCTTGTTTTCAATACTCGCCATTAGCCAGAGCAGGGCCGCGGTAAACAAAACACGGAGCGGGCTTGGGGTTCTCCTTTGGCGGGTGTAGATGGGGAGGTAGTCGCCTGGGGCTGGGCTGTTAGGAGGGGAGCCCTTCTCAGCGCTTCTCCGTCGATCAGGTGTTTGAGCAGGTCTTCGCAAAGGAGAGGCGCCTCGTCCTCTCGGCTGCGCCCTCACGCCGCGCGCCCCGGGGTGTGCTTTGCCTCTGTCTGGCGAGCCGCTTCTGGTGCGTCGCGGTGGGAGCTGCTGTCTCGGGACAAGCTGGTTCTCCTTAAAGTTGTGTTTAGGCTTATTCGCTAGGCTGAATGGCAGCTAGGAGGTTCTCACTCTAGTTCAGCTTCAGGCATACCAAGCATTGATGTCTTTTGCTTGTAAGCTCAAAATATGCCTTATTTAAACAATGAGGAAGCTGAGACAGATTGATGTCACTCAGCCGTCCCTCCTGCATTTTTGTTGAGACTCAGATTTTTTTTTAATGGAAAAAAAGAAAAAACCCACTTTATTTTCATGGCTTTAATCACTAAGCTGCAGTTTTCCCACCTGGAAAACAAATAATACAAATTTACTCTATAAGCTGGTGCCAGAGATGGTGTGAGAGCGAGTACCTCTCTTTCCCTGTCTTGTCACTATTGTGCTTTGAGCCAAGTCAATGGCTTTTTAAACAAATTACTGACTGCTTGAAGGAAAGGGGTTTTCTGATTCCTTTCAAATAGCCTTGTTATAAAGTTAATGCAGCATGTAAAAATGACCTTTTGTAAAGGTCGTTCCACTGAGCACTTGAAAGATCTGATAGTTGAATTCAACAAGGCAAAAAAGAAATTGTAAATAGTTATTCAGATGGATAGAGTTTGGAAATTAAATGGCATTTGTAAATCTGAAGGGGAAAAAAGATACAAGATCGCTTTGTAAAGTCCCACTTTGCATATAATTTAGATAAAGGTTTAAATATCTTGTACATATCTAAAAAGGTTTGAATATCTTGTATGTGTTAACTTGTAGAGAAAGAATATCTTGTGTAAGTCATGACCAGGATGACTTGCCTCTACAGTCTTCTACAGGCGGATGTAGTTGTGTGCAAGTAATGAAACCCGTGCTTTCTTTGGTAGACACTCCATGCTGCCCCGTCACGTGCAGAGGCTGGGCAGAGACTGGATCGCCCACTGGAATGGTTCTCAGATACTCGCCTTGAACAGCCCAGTTTCCAGCTGTATGAGATGGGCCGGACAGTATCCCTGGGCCTCGTTTCCACTTCCTGCTCCAGCTGATTTCTCAGCAAACTGGAGACTCCCTCCATTTTTTGGACCTTGGAGACAACTTCAGAACTCTAATTGGCAGCTTGATAACTTCACGCAAAGTTCTTGCTTTCACCTACCTAACCCCAGTATGAAATCGGAGGGAGAAGAACCATTGACAAAGAAGAGGAGACTCAGTGGCCAGCATGATACTTCAGCTCCTGAAGAAGAAACAAACTTCTCTAATCAGAAGGAAGCATTGTGTCTTTCTGAAGAAAAACATAGCAGCAAGAAAGGTAAACAATGCTCTTTGCTTATTTTTCTTGTTTATTTGTAATGCTAAACATGTCTAACAAGTTATAAACAACATTGCCTGCACCTTTTGAGTTACTGTTTTTCTTGGCACCTCTCTCAAGAAAACATATGTTATAAAACCTTACAGTTTTGTAATGCTGTTTAGTCTGTAAACTTGTATTTTGTGCTGTTGGACAGTCTGCCAGAACTAGGTTCGCTGTGCTTGGTGGTAGAACACAGTCAATTATGTGAGGGATTGCCCAGCTGGGAGGTCCCAGCTTGGTTCAGACAACTGTCTCTCAGGTAGTTGTTGCCAGATCAGATCTGTTAACTTGGGAACTCTCTTAAAGCAAAAAGATTTCACTAAGTTACTGTAGGGCTGAGCTGGGCTGGCAGTTGTATAGCTTCATTCCTTGTGCTGTACCTGAGCTCATAAGCCCTGCTGGACCTGAACTGGCTTCTTTCCGAGCCAGTTGAGTTACTTGTGACCTAGATAACTGAGAATTAATGGGCTGAGATTTAATGGTGTTTGCTTCCAGTGTGATTGTGTGGGTTTGTTTTTACAACTGTATTCTACCACTGGCACATTAGCGAGTTTTGTGTCAGACCATGACTGGTAGAGCAAACAGCAAATGTGCTTATCCAGATAAATACAATAAGAAGTGCAAAGATGTCTACCCAACTCAGTAACAGACTTCACAAAGCTTGGAAGTGTCTGCTTCAGCTTATTACAGATGTAATCTTCTACGTAGCATCCAAATATTTTACTGAGTATTGTGGATATTTACAGTTTTGTCTACTGTGAAACAGATAGAGGGGCACAGTCAAAATTGCCCCCCTGTTGCATAAATCACTTCCTTAACAAAATAAACTGGAAGTTGTATTATGACTGAAAAGGGCAGCAGATGCCATCAGCACCCCAAAGGGGTTTTTGGACACAAATATCCGTAAGGTTTAGAAACATCATATCCACCTCCAGGAGCTGAAGGAAGGGAGTTTGCTTTGTGCCTTTATTGCCGAGTCCTCTCTCAACCCCCTTAGCAAGTACATTTTGACATACCTTTATCTCGGAGAGTAGTTGGCATTGTGGTCCCTCCTAGTTATCTTTTGTTCGCATATTGTAAGGTGGCAGTAATTAAAGATACCTGCTGAGGAGCAACGTGGCCTCTCTCCCACTATAGAAAGAGTACTTAAAGCCTTGCTGTATGCATGGCAAATACTAGATAAAGTCCTGAATAATGTAAGCACAGTGATGAAATTTACTGCCCAAATAGGGCAGATACTAACAGCTATAGCTGCAGTCTGCCAGTAGTTGATAGCACAGATAACTGGACCTCGGCACGCTCTCAGATGAGTTGGGATATAGCTGAAAGGCATCTTTGTTCATGAGTTTTGTAAGTGGAGAAATACATATCTGAAAAACAATTGGATGCTTAATAACGGGCAGATATATCTTTACAAACTTTCATATAATGATAGTAATAGTAAGTAGGAATGGCAGAAAGGCAAGTAAGCCTTCTCAGAATTACCAAGAACTTCTGAAGCTTATCAATTTTTTAATTTCTCATCCTCACTGCAGGAAATTGGGTTCATTATCTGTTTTGGGACCCCTGTAATGGACCCTGTTGCAGCTTATGGCTGAGTTTGTCAGACTGTACACAGGCTAGAGGTGAACCCTTTGTTTGGTTCCTAACCCTTTGTTAGTCATGGATAGAGAGATCAGCAAGATGCCCATATGCTGCTCTAAAGGGTGTATCCCAGACTGACATACCCCATCTCCACTGAGGAGGTAGTGGCAGAAGGTAGCATAAGACTGTGTCAACAGACTGGATTTGGCTTACCAGTGTGATGGCCTTTCTACAGGGAGCAGGGTGGTGTAGTCTGACTGCAGTGATCTCCTTAGAACATGCCAGTTTCCTAATTTCAAAGCAGTTTGAAATCCAGGGTGTATAATGGTTTTGTGCTGTGTTTTGGGGTTTCTTTTGTTTTTTATTGATGCTTATATAAAGTTCATCTTAAACAGAGGGTCTAAATCACTGCTAATCAAATGAGCTTTTACAATTGCTTAAGCAATTTGAAAGACAACCAGTTGTCAGTAGAATGATTTCTAAGAGCAGTAAGAAGTCGTATGATGTATTACATAACTTTTTCTGCTTCATCTGCTTTTAACAGGAACCGTCAAAAGACACTGGGAATATTTCTGTCAGCACAGTAGAACAATGAAAATCTTTGAAAATAAAGAAGCTGACCAAAACAATACAGAAAGTGAGGCAACATTTGATTTTACAGTCATGTCCTACAATATCCTCTCTCAGAATTTGTTAGAAGATAACTCCCACCTGTACAAACACTGCAGGCAACGGTTGTTAATCTGGACGTACAGATTTCCCAACATTCTACAAGAAATCAAACAGCTGGATGCAGATGTGAGTAGAAAATGAGCATGTGGATATTTCTTAAGACCTGATAAACTGGAGTAGCAAATTCTTGCTGTTTTTTATTTTGATAGGTGGGCTGTCTAGTGAATCCAACTGAGCTTTTAGTTACGTCATGCTTAATAATTTTGATTTATGCTTGTGCTATTAGTGTATTCTGTGTGATCTGAACTTAGAGCAAAGGCAAACTCTACAGCACGTCACTCATAGTTGCCTTTTTTTTTTGTCCATAACTTCCTGGAATGGTCTTTTTGACATGACTTTGATGTTCTGCTGATAGACTGCAGTTTTTTTATAATTCCAAAACCTTCTTTCTTCACATAAATTTTTCTCAGTCTGTGCCTAGAGCACACTTGAGTAGCATGCTGTAAATAAGGCATTGATCATAGGAACAGCTATCCTTGCATAGACCAAAGGTCCACCTAGTCTAGTGTCATGTTTGTAACAGTAGCTAATGATAGATGCTTAGAGTAGGAGACAGGGTACCTTTCTCCAGGATAGTCTCAGCTTCTGGGACTATACAGTTTGGGAAGCTCTGGAGCTGGAGGCTCTCTCTTTAATTGTGCCATAAGTTATTTAGTGCAGAAGTGCAAGATTGAATAGTTGGTCATTATTCGCAAACACTTAATCTTGAACACCAGGTTTTTGTGGAGGAAAAATAGTATGCATGCACACAGGAGGGTCAAATTAAGGCAACCTCCAGGACTGGCATTTTCTAACTTCCAGGTGTGTGACTTTGACTTTATATTTGTTTAGGTAGTAGTTACAAGTGTCTGGATACTCACTGAATCAAAAGTCCCTTTCTAAAATCTGGCTGCTAATCCTTCAGAGCCATTTGTTAGATCAGGTCATGGAGAACTTATAATAATGTCTGAATCCTTCATTTGGAAGGCAGACTCAAATGTTTTACTTTTTTGATTGTATGAGGGCTGGAGTGATGAGACTGCTATGTGGATCTCCATTTTCTTGAGATTAATGTTCAAGGTTGAGAGAAAGGTGCAGGTGTTAGTAGCATTCATGTGAGACTGATCCAAAAGTATTTTGCTCTTCATCCAGTGCTCTGCACCATTTGACTTGTAGACAAGCGTTCTGTTCTTTACTGAGACATAACTCTGAACTTCTTTTTATATCGGGGTCTGAAAAAATACCTTACAGTGTTCTTGGTTGGCTGTGGGGTTTTTTTGTTTGTTTCTGAGGACACTTATCACTTATTGTTAATCAGGAAGTCAAGTCAGTAAACTTTTTCCTTCAGTCATTGTTCAGGCCAACAGAAGTTTGGTGATAGAATCCAACCTGTTTGTGTCAGAAAACAGCATTGAAAAAATCAAAGTAGTTGTGTTAGGGAAGCCACAGAAAAACTGCCTTGTATCATTTGAAAAATGCAGTTATGTTAGTATGTAGCCAGGAAGCTGGAGATTAAAGTCCCCTTCAAGCTCTTCCTTTCTTCCTCATACATACATACAGTATGTATAAATTTATCTTTACAGGGAGGTACATTAGTGGGCTTTCTGGGAGGAGCATTGGGCAGAGGGACTCTGGTGAGGGTCTGCCTGGTGCTGTTAGTGGTAACAGACAGTTCTCCAGCATGGAAGGGCTGGAGCCAAAGCCAGCCCCTCTAGCAAAGAGCAGTTCAGTTCAGGGTGTTTGCTGAGCTCTGCAGAGCCACACAACACAGCACTGGGGTAAAGAGGTGATGCCTTGTATTGTGTGCGTTGAGTCATGACCAGCAGCTGCTCACGGACCCCTAAGTAGAGGCAGGTGCCCTTTGTGCAGAGGAGGTTCTTGCTAAAGGATATAGACTTTTAACTGATTTGTTATTTTGAACTGTGACCTTAAAGTGAAGCAGAGACTTCAGAATATTGCTTGAGATTTGGTTCTCCTTGGAGACCTTGAATGAGCTAGTGTCAGCTGGGTAAGTGAAGTCTGTTGCTGCAGTTCAGCAGGCAGTGCTAACTCATTACCCTTCACGAACGCGGTCCTTTGTCAGAGTCCCAGGGCATCTGTAAATCTGTGTGTTACTGCAGTGTGCAGGGAGAAGGCTCCAAGATGCTCAGAACCCTCTTAATGGAGTATTTTGAGGTTGATCTTTGGTTCAGGTTGTCATAATATGGAAACTTGTTGTCCACGCTGTAGTTAATGAAAAGTGTGGCCTTGGCCTCTTCATCCCACCTCTCTGGCATTTATCCTTCTCCTAAACTGCTGAGAATGTATGAGTGGGTCCCTATTTTGATTAAATTTAATTTCACGTCTGAAAATGTATGTCTGTCTGAGAAAGGATGGGAGGAATTGGGGCCCTCTTCACAATCTTAAGGAGCATTTTCTATAGGAGAGTGAATCCTTTCGTAGGATTATGGAGGCAAAAAGCCTCTGTATTTTTTTTTTTTTTAATACTTACACAGACTGGCCAACAGAGATATGATACGGTAACGTTTTTATGTACTTACTAATATCTTTTAATTATAAACTTTTGCCTTAGGTACTCTGTTTACAAGAAGTCCAAGAAGACCACTATAGAACAGAGATCAAGTCAAGTTTGGAATCCCTGGGTATGGTGAAACTCTTATGACCAATACATTGTCTTCTCCCCTGCCCCCATACTATTTTCCTGAAAAAAACTCTCTTAGATTGTAGAATCAAATCTCCTGCCATCGCATGCGACAATGTTGTATACCCCCTTTTATAAATTCATCAAGTGCTCTCTTGAAACTATGTTAGTGTTTTCTACCAGTATTCTGGTTGGATAGCTTTCCTAGGGTATGCTTTTTCTGGCTTGAAACCTTCCAAATATCAGCACTAAACTTTATCCATGGTCAGTTTATAGTCATTAGTTTTTATACGAGTACTGTCAGTCAGCCTAAATAGCACTGTTTTATCACTCTCCCCTGTGAATTTATGGTAAGGAACATGCTGCTAGGGGTGTGATTCCATGGTGGTTTAAACTGGTCTAAATCTTCTGTGCATTACAACTCCTTCCAGTCCCAGGGCCCTGCTCTCTTCCTGGCACTGGTACTTGTCTGATGCCAGGAGGAGCCAGTTCAAGGAGCAGCACTGGACTGATACTTTTTTCTTTCTTGGTTAGTTGGTGAAAGTCTAGCTCCCAGAATTGAGTGTTTGTACAGAAAATAGAGTAACAGCAGTATTGAATTAAATCTACTTGAAATGTGAAACAGCACTGTAAGGCCAGGCTCATGTGGGCAACTGAGCTTACTGCTGCTGTACATGAAGCTTTGGAGCTCGCTGTAGCTCTTCCTCTTCCCCTCCCTACTCCCAGATGCATGTCCTGCCCCTTCTCCTGGGCTAGTTCTGGCACTCACTAGACCCTTACCCTGGTGAAATCCACCAGTCCAGCAGAATGCTATCCAGACTAATTTTACTTTCCTGGATTAGTTTTCTGTTGGCTTACTTAACAGCAAGTGCCACAACAAGTGGCAGGAGCGCATGGCCTGGAGCTGGGAGAGAGGAGTGGGAATTCCCTGTTCCAGCACAGGTGTGAGCTTGGAGGTCGACTCACTCCGCTCTGTGGGGCTGTACTTCTTGAATTCATATGGCATGGGCTGGGCAGAAAAGCATTTTAAAATGGCAAAAACTAGATACTGTTTCAAGATCATTAGTTTTTTTCTTACATAGGCGAGGTCTTATTAAAATCTGCTTTTCACCTCTACCTAAAATAAAGAACTTGGCAAATTACTATTTTCGGGTGGACTTGTTTGAACTCCGATACTGTCATTTGATAAATGTCTGTTTCCCTGTTGAAAGCTTGCCTCCTGCTGCTAACTGGATAATCACATAATTGTGTCACTATGTTTGAGACCTTTGCTCTATGAATCATTTTAGACAGTGATTTATGACTTCTAGTGATTATTGCTTTTGATTGGAAAGCTTTGCTGGTATTATTCCTAAACTATTGTGGTAACATCCAGAAAAAACTTCAATACACAAATCCACTCTTACGTGATTTGTGGGGTTTTTTTGTTGGTTTGGTTTGTTTTTTTTTCCATGTGAGGAGAGAAGAATATGCCTGGTATATAGATGCTTACACATCACAAAAGGTGCTAGATCAGGTTTCCTGTAGTATCTAAACTGAAGCTAGACAGGACAGAAAGTCTTGTGTTCACTTTTCTGTGTGATCTTTACATAATCTTTGGTACTTCAGACTGGGTGTTGCCTGCCATGTGAGAAAAGTAGCATGAGGCTTTTCTACTTTATTAAAAAAATAATCTCTATTTATACAATGGTATTTTACATTTTTAATTGCCTTTCTTGCAGGGTATCACTGTGAGTATAAAATGAGGACAGGGAGAAAACCTGATGGCTGTGCTATTTGCTTCAAAACTTCCAAATTTAGCCTGATCTCATCAAACCCCGTGGAATTTTTTCGCCATGATATTCCACTCTTGGACAGGGACAACGTTGGACTGGTGTTGCTTTTGCAGCCTAGATTTCACTGTAAAACTAATGCTGCGGTCTGTATAGCCAATACACATCTGCTGTATAACCCAAGGCGAGGGGACATCAAACTGACCCAACTTGCAATGCTCCTGGCAGAGATTGCTAGTGTTGCCCCTCAGAAGGACGGTACCTTCTGTCCAATTATCATCTGTGGTGACTTCAATTCTGTTCCTGGTTCTCCATTGTACAGATTTATAAAGGAAGGAAAGTTAAATTATGAAGGACTTGCTATAGGGAAGGTAGGCTATGCTTTTCACTTCTCACAAAAAAAAAAAAAGTTAATGCTGATTAAAGAGAAATGTTTAATTGAGTGATGCTAGCATGCCATAGCTGGGCTTGTGATTATTTCTCTTGCAGTACCAATCTTAGTGCCCTTTACGCAGTCTGCAAAGCGAAAGTTACTGTGGAGTTACTAAAATAAGCTTGGGTATGTTAGCTGTGCCTTACAGAATATTGTATCTACTTCTAGCATTCCAAAATTAAAAACTTGCAAACAAATTAATTGTTCTTGAAAGGTAGTTATCCACAGGATGATTGTGTTTATGTGTCCCAGTGTTTAATACTCTATGGAAAGCTGACTCTTATTGTAGATAAACTTTGAATTACAGTGGCTAGAATAATTGTAAAAGCAAAAATGCAATTACATGCTGAACCTAAGCTGTTTCAGGTTAGATGGTTTTTATTGTAAGCTCTTGTATGTAGCTGTTGGATGTGTCAAGTGCTAGTTAACAGAAAGTAACTGGAGTACATACAATGAGAAAACATGGAAAAGTAGCCCCACTGGTGTTTGTTGCTAGTGGGTTGTTGTTTCAAGCCCCGCTTTGACTTGACTTGCTCCCAGAAGAATAAGCATTGTGAAGATAAAATAGGCGTCTGCTAGGGAGCTGTATATGCTCAGTCCTGTTACATTGTTAAAAGTGTTCTTGGTAGTCTTGGTAGTCTCTCGGCTTAGTGTCACAAGAACTATCTTGAAAAATTGGGTAGCTGCAAAAAACTTGATAAGAGTAAACAAAGGGGGTGTACATAAGGGGTGGTATTATTTTTACAGAGATTTGACAAGCCATTATAAAAGACTTATTCTAGGGGGCTGGGGTTTTTATTTGTTTAAAACTTTAAACTGTACAAAAAAAAGTCTGCTCATTTCATTTTTTTTTAAATCAGATTTCTGTCTGAAAAAAGCTCATGTTTGTCTTTTTTAGGTCTCTGGACAAGAACAGTTTCCAAGGGGACAAAGAATCTTATCTATTCCAATTTGGCCAAAAAAATTAGGTATTTCGCAAAACTGTGTATATGAAATAAAACAGCAACAAAAAGAAGAAAATGCAGGTCAGTTTCTAGGTTGATGAATTTTGTGGTCCTTTGAAAGTATCATTCAGGTAGCACTGAAAAACAGATGATCTGTCCTAGTGGGGGAAAAACAGTGAATCTTGAGCTTGCAAAACTTCCTGTTGGGCTCACCAGAGAGTAAAGTTATTTGTTCTCATAAGCATTTGCAAATTTTAATGTTTAGAAGGTAATAGTTAGAAATTGCCATTCAGGAGCTGGTGTATAATATTTAAACTCCTGTGTTTTCATCATGAAAGCCAGTTGTGCTGTAACTGGGAAAAGAGAGATGGAGGAATGCCGCGCACGTATGTAGCGTGAACCCACGTTCTGCTTCAGTGTTTATGTATTACAGTGCAAGCACTTTATGTAACAAGTGGGAAAAGCAAGTGATTCCCTGTTGAGTATTATTATATCTTTCATCCACCACTTTTTCTTTGACCAAAAAAACAATTTTAAATGAATGGGACATAATTTGCAAGAGTCTTTGGAGGGGATCTTACTAATGGAACAGAAGAATTTAATCCAGCTTTGTGAATTCTATCTTGCCTGCTGCAAAAAATAAGTGTACTTAAAGATATCTTTTTCTGTAGCTTTTCTTTTCTGTAGCTCTTCAATATTGGTCTCGCCTACATCCTATTTTTAAATGTAAATTGAATGTATTTTTATTTTGCAGGAGAAAAATTGGAAGCAGAAAAACTGGACAACACTCAAGAGATTGTAATAGCATCTGAAAAGTATGTGTTGGGGGAAAAAAATGGAAGCCCTTGACTGGTTCCTAGTTTTGGGGGTTTGTTTTGGTTTTAGGCCAAACTTGTATCTGATTCCAGGTGTGGATACAAGATGCTCGCCCAACCCACTCTGCCCATCTGGCAAAAAGTCATCTTCCATTTAAACCTGAAAAGGCTAATCAGACAGCATCAGACTAGAACTGGAAATAACAGTGTGTGTTCTTGCGGGAACTTGCAGATATTATTTCAGAATGCAGAGGCAAGGTGTCACTGCTGTTCAGAGGGTGCTTTCTGTCTGCTTATTAAAAGAATGCCTTTGACATTTTTTGTCACTTCTTGACATAGACAGGACATTTTGCTGTGTAGTGACATCGTAGGAAAGCTGTGAACTTCAGTCCAGTTGCAGAAAGCATGTTTTTAAGAGAGGGGAAAAAAATTCAACAAAAACCCAGTGTTGTCCAGCTGCTTAAGTGTTGGTACTTCTCTCTCTTTTTACTGTTTTTGAGACACTGGTTTACGGATGCTAATAAAATCCTATAATACAATGTGAAATTGGGATAAAGGAGGGAAAGGAACTGGAAAGATCATAAAATCTTCCTTGTCAAGAGTTCTATGGGAGAATTTAAGTTCTTTTGAGTCCCAGAAACTCGGAGTATTATGGGTTTGGTAGTACAACTCTTACTTGGATCAAAACATTTGCTTGTTAAACTGAAGGAGGAAGCCACCGCTAGACTGCTGAGAAGGAATATGTCACTGCTTTTTGAAAGGAAGAATATATTTGCCTTTACCAAACTGGTAAAGGCATATAAAGTAAGGCATAGAAGAAGGAAATTGCCCTAACTGTGTATGTGTGATGTCAGGCTCCAAGTCAGCCATTTCTTATCAGAAATGAGATCTTGGTATCACTGCAGAGAGTTATATTAAAACACTTGGTGATTCTTCATGATCAAAAAGCTAAGTCATGGCATTTCTGAGAAAAGAAGTAGATACCAAGACAGGAAGCCCTGTTCTACTGGGTAAAACCATAGCATGCCACATGTTGAACACTGCTTGCAGGGTTTTTTTGCCTCATCTTAAAAAGGATGTCATGAAATTACTACCCTTCTGTGTTGAACAAACTGGCATGTTTGTTAGTCTTCTCTAAATCAGGCAGGTGGCATGCTGACTTTTTTTTTTAATTGCTTGGTTTTTAACCAGAACACACTGCAGCTCAGGTTTAACATGCAGGTGTGCCAGGTGAGGCAGGTACAGCTGAGGGGTGGATGATTTGCAGAGCTGATAGGAGCAAATGGCGGGGAGGGAGAGAGGAGTCCTTTTGCTGAAAGGTACAGTTTGCTTTCAAGATTGAAAAAACAGGTGAGACAAGATGGGCTGAACTGAAGAGGAACAGACTGACATATGATGGGGAGAGACAAAATGGGAGCCTGAGTGGAGGAAAGATGATTAGGCGTAGCCTAACTTGAAAACACTTGATGATAGCTTTCATTTAGGGGAGGAAAAAAACCCTAAAAATCTTAATTTCTCTATATGCTGAAGGGCCATGTTAATGAGTTCATAGTTTGTTGCTTTCATATAAGCTGCTCTCATGGACACTTCTACCCATGCGTCAGGGAGAGATTGCTGAATGAGGACACGTGAAATCTTAGGAAGTGTAGATGGAAGTGAAAGCTATGTATATTTAAAGTGTCAGTTAAGCCAGTTTCGATAGGCTCTTAGGTATCTGCCTTTTACTTGAAAAAGCTGCCTGCATTTTGCCTTCAGAGGTTTAGGCCGCTAACACAAAAGGCTATGGAATTGATTGCATGAAAGAAATGCTAGTTTGCATATCCAGATAATGAATTTTGTTTGTAACCAGGAGCTATTTGGTATTTCTTCATTTGTTTATTATTTCTAGGAAAGACAAGAAAATAAAATTCTTTTCTTTGATTCCTGTTTAGGTTGTCTTCAAAGTTGCAGCACCATTTTAAATTGTCTTCAGTCTATTCTCATTACTTTCCTGAAACTGGGATACCAGAAGTAACGACTTGTCACTCCCGAAGTGCTGTCACTGTGGATTATATTTTCTATTCTGCAGCAAACGATGATACTGCTGCCCAGCCAGGTAAAGAAACCAACTTGTAATTATTTTTCACAAATGCTAAATGGGAACATTTGGATGCTGTTCTAAGGGAAATGTAGTGATAATTTAATCCATACAAAGCACCTCAGAGGTTCATGGCGGTGCTTTGAATGTCAGCTGTTATCTGAGAAACGTGGCTGGCCTTGTTGACTCACCACAGTTGGACTTGTACTGCCACACAGGGCAAACTTTTTTCACCTGACTGAACATTCCTGTAGTTGCCATCTCAGCATGGAGACAAGAGCTGAGGCTGTAGAACAGCAGCAATATAAGTAGCACCTGAGAAACACTGCTGTCAGTAACTCATGCAGGACCTTAGTGGCCGGACCTACAACAAAGCAGTATTTCCAATCAGCTAATCAACAAAATGGTGAACGGCAATTTATGACGTGCATTTAAACTGATAAATTAACTGTTTCTTAGTTACTTTTCAGATAGTTTTGATGTAATATCTGTCAAGTAAATGACCTCTGTGGCCTTTGCTCTGAGAGCAGTCCCTTGCACATGCCCAGTTGTCACTCTCCTGATTGCAGTTGCAGCTAAAACTCACCAGATGGTGCAAGAAAGACACGGTACCTTTGCGGGTGTATTTCTTGGGTAACACAGTGCTATCCTTTGCTGTGTTTGTGCTCTTACCGTGGATGCTTCTGAGCAACGCACTTTCCATGTCATCATTAGTTCTGTATTTTATGCCATCGTCAAAGGTCATTGCACAGTGCAGTGCTATCAGATAAATGGCTCTGCAGAACTCGGAACAAAGAAACCTGGATTCCACTCCTGCTCCCACTGTAGATTGCAACTGATTTTTATAAATTGACGTTGTTTTCAGTATGTGAAATTAAAATACCACCTTCATCCCTCGTACCTTGAGACTAGATTGTTAAAATTCATTGAGTCAATGCACAAAAGTGTCATTTGTCATAACATCCACAGTAAAGGCTATCTTAGTGTAAAATATCAAATACAAAAGCTTCACAATACAGAAAAAAAAAGCTTTGACTGAAAAACTAGGATATGAGAAGTATCTAAATGACTTCTGAATGTTGTGTGATTTAATGGAGTGCTGTGTGATTTCACAGTGCATCCCTGTGCAAAATTTAATCCTAATTCACCTGTTTGTATATTTTGTTGCACCATCATTGCCCCAGCAGAGCTACAGCACTTTTTTTCTTTCTGCACTTGTTTTTCAAACAGATTCTTCACCCCACATCAGAGTACAGAATGGGACCAAGCTTGAATTCTCCAAGTAGTTTAAACTGGTGTAGTTTTTATTCATTAGTTCTTAGAAATGAAGTAATAGTCTGGATTTTCAGTTTTCTGATGACCTGGGCCTCTGTATTAAAAGTTGTTAAAGTCTGAACAAGTGAGTGTTAAATGTGGTCTAGGCTGACTGATCGCTTTTTTTCCATTTAAAGGGTGTTTTTGGTTTTTTTTTTAAGTTTTTGTGCTTTGTTCTATGTCATGCTTAGCCAAGTATTTGGTTTCGTATTCAGGATTTGCTGTGAAAGCAGGGTTCAGTATCTACCCGAGTCCTGCAGGACTCAATTTTGCTGGTTCCAGAAGTGCTCTGTTAATCACTGCATGCAGACCAAGCTCTCTGTAGCAACAAACTGCTCCTTTGTAGACATGCAGGTACTGTGCCAAATGATAAATTTGGCTCAAGAACGGGGCAGACGTGCTCTAGAACTACTGAGACATCTTTGCAGTAAAAAAAGCTTTTCTTCAGAGCAGCAGTAAACAGCTGCTGGGTTGTTGGAGAACTGGAAAGCTGGCAGATGGCAAAGGAGTGAAGCCGTTGAACTATCTATCTGAGGAGTTTAACAGTTGCTGGATAATCCTTTAAAATACGCCTGCTGGTAAGCCAGTACCAGGTTCAGCCAGGAAGTTCTGAAGTTGCTGATCACTTGCATACAGAAAATATTTTGTCAGAGTTAGAGCTGCTGTTTGTGCTGGTTCTGAAAGCACTCAAACTGCTCAGAATCATCTCGGTGCTCTCAAAGCAATAGCTGGGGTTGCTGAATAGTCATCTCACTCAAGGAGACAGTTTAAGAAGTCTAAAAGTTTGACACATCATGGAAGGATCTTGTTCTTAATGGAATTTCTTTACCTGAGATGGAAAAAACTTGTTAATCTTTGATGGTTTTCTGGTTTGGTTTTGTTTTTTTTAAATGAGGACACAAATATTTTAAGTATAGTGTCATAATAAAGTGCAATAGTAGCAAGGCTGTGAGTCATCTTCCCCTCTTCCATGAACAATGTGGTGTTTCTTGTGTGTGTGTCATGGGGGACTCTTTTTGTGGTGGTTTGTTTGGGGTTTTTGTTTTTGTTTTCTTTTTTAGGCAATTGCAGGAATAGATAGCAGGAAATAATGAAGGAAGATCCCTTTCTTATGATGAACAGTTAGGAAGGGAAATGCCAGAAAGCTTTCATCCTTATAAGCAAGAGTTCCTGTATGACTTGCCTGCTGGAGAGCTGTGTGCTTGAGGCTACAGAAATAAAATGTTATGTGAACCAGTAACTCTCAAAAGATGCTTAATTTTGCAAGTGTCAGCTCTGTTTAGCAATGCTGTTGTGCTAGGGTATAGGAGTGGATTGTGTGAGGCTTTTTCAGGGGAGTTACAATGAACAAATAAATCCCTTTCCCTTTCTACCTCAATTTATCCCTCCACAAAATGGAGGGGTAGTGTCTTTCTGAGTACTTTGAGCTCTACTGATTAGAAGTTCTACTGTGAGAGTAATAGTAAACAAGAAGAATTTCTGAACTACCTTATTGGTGATTTTGCATGGAACAATACTGACTTCAGATTATTGCTGCCATGCTGTTTTCCTCCTTCTGCATATGTATGAAGGTGTGATTTTTTAGCCCACAATGCTGAACATTTCCACTTTTTTTTTTTTTTAAACCAGGAGCAGAGGATTCTTTTCATGGAGGTCTGAAACTTCTTGGCAGGCTGGCACTTCTAACAGAGAAAGATCTTTGGACTGTTAATGGTCTTCCCAATGAAAAGAACTCTTCTGACCACCTGCCATTGCTGGCAGAGTTCAGGCTTATTGAACGGTAATATCCAAAGGACTTCTTGTGTAGGTAAAAAGTTACCTTCACCTTCTCTCTTCATGTGATTATTATTATTTTTGTAAAGGTTAATTCAAGCACTGCTGGTCCGGTTTAAATAAGTTTGCATGCATGCTGATTTGTTAGTGTTGTGTAAAGTAGACTTTTTAAAGATACTTTTTTTTAAATGTTTAAATTACTTTATGAAGTCTTTAAGGAAAAAAGAAAAGATTTTACATTAGCTTCCTCTTTGATAATGGAAAACATCTGTGCCAGTCTCAAAATGGCATTATTTTTCACAGAGATGCTGTAAATGGTTTTTATTGTAAATCATAGTAAAACTGATTATTCTCTGAGAACTGTGTGCTTCTTCAAGTAAAGAGGAGTGAGTTTGTATGCATGCCATGCTTTATTATGAGCTGAAAGTAATGTTTTACTACAAAGTTGCTCTGTAGACACTTCTATCTAAATACTTCTGCAAAGGAATTTCCTCAGTTACCTAGACTGTAGGCAGTGCAGAGGCTGCAAGACTGGACTTCCAAAGGAAGAAGATAGCTTTGCAGTAAGGCAAATGTTTACACTTGAAAAAGTTACTTCTTTAACTTCTAAAAGCTTAAATAGAGGTGGCATTCACTGGAATCTTTTTAAAAGTATCTGAAATAAACCCAAGTTTATTGGGCATGAAAACTTATAGGAAATTTAATTGATCTATTGGGGGGGGGAATCAGTCCTCGATATCTTGAGGCTTCATATATACTGAACAACTGGAGGAAGTTTTTTTCCATTTAGTTATCAAAAATGTCAAGTTGTAATTGAAATGACAGATCCTGAGGTATTAAATGATCAGGATTTTATATTTACTCTCATAAGGAACTGATAAACATTCTGTGCAAAATATGATTTACAAAATAAAACAACAAAGACTGCCTGAATGGGAAACTTGCAGGAAGCTGGGGGGGGGGGCTGGAAACAAGTCTTGTAACTTTGTCAAACTACATACAGATATGTATGTAAAACTGACTTAAAAAGTAACACTTAGAGAATTGTCTTTCAGTGTAGTGCTGGAAAACCTGCACCCATGTTCCTGAAATCACATCAGATGCATTTGTCTCCCAGAAACACTTGTTTGTTCTTCTCCAACCCAATTTTGGGAGTTTTCATCGGGGTTTCCTTTTCCTGACTGCAGAATTAGAACTGTGATTACTTTGTGCTTTGAGAATAATGCAGAAAGTACAGGGGTAGTAATTGCAAAACCAGTTGAACTGAAAAAGTACTTTGGTGTTACATTGAAAAAGGTGACTACTTACCAAAACACTCAGCTTAAATTGCTTGGAATGTGGAAGGGGGCTATTCTTCTGGGAAGTAATTGTGACTGAGGAGCTTTCCTCTACTTGGTAGCATTAACTTGACTGTTAACTATTCAAGACTGGACTCTAGTCAGATACTTAAAATCAGACATTCTCAAAGCTGGAGCTGATAGATGCAAACATACTTAACCAGCTGCAACAAATTTCTCATAGATACTGGTTACAGCTAAAAACATTGTCCAGCTGCAGCAACCTGTGTAGCCCATGTTAAGAGCAAGGAGGGTTGCTAGCCTGGAGGGCTGTGTGTTGTCTCCATTGCAGAGAGAAACATGAGACCCTAACAGTGCTGCCCTAGAGCACTGCTGGCAAAGAGGCTGCTGAACAAGGGAAGGTGAGTAACAGAGAAATTCTGCTACTTAGAATAAGCTTTAACTTGAGCATCACTTTTCAGGCTTGTCTAAAGCCTCATCTCCTCCAAAGTAGAGGTTTCACATCAGTTCCATTCTCTTTTACACAGAGCAGCACTTATTTAGGCCAGGCCAAACACCTAGTTACTTACAATGCTGGTTTGAATCTTAAGTTGTATGCTAATTTAAAAGCAAATGCTTTGGACTTGCTGATCAACTGTTTCCATATTTGGCTTGTATCTGCTTTAGTTTGTTCCCATTTGTCCTGTCTTAGATCTTCTCTGGAAGAGAAACCTGGACAGAACAAAAAAATAACCCTAAGTCATTAAAAAAAAAAAGACTACCATGATATTTTATTGAAGTTTCATGCTGTGCATAAACATACAAGTGATTAAAAAAAAAAAACCAAAAGAAGTCATGCATGTTTGCTACGCTATTTGACCACCTTGCAGTAAGTTAGAACAGTCACTAGAACCACACTTAAGACAAATGCCATCATAAGCAAGTTTCAAGAGAATATTTCAGCTGAACTTCAAAAACAAGAACCAAAAGCAATTATTTGTCATGCACCTCCACAGCATTAAAAAGTTTCAGTTTAAGTTTGAGGTTAAGAGAAAATAACTGAAATTGTGCTGGAGAATGGTAAAGACTATATACCAACCACCTTATTTGAGCTGAAGTAAACCATGGTTTCATAGAAGAAAACTTGCAACATATCAGATAACCTTGTGCTATAGGGTACAGCTGATCAAAAGTTTTTCACATCATTTTACCCATGAGAAATCTAAGGGATACATGGAAAAAAAATTGTTTGGGTCACAAGACACTGAGCAGCACAAAGTTTAAAACTGAAACTCTGCAGCTGATGTCAAATTATACAGTAATTGAGATGGTAATCTTGTATAAAGAAGTATAACACATTTGAAAAGTCTTCTTTCTAGACCTTCCGAAGTCTAATTAGTAGAAAGCCTTTTACCATTTGTAGAAGGCTGCTGGGTCTCGGTGTTGTCTTCCTTTCCTAGGTAGGTGAGATTCATTGAGCAATGAGGTCTGTGTACAAGCAATCATCTCCTTCTGTATCCATTCAATTGCTGGCTGATGTAAGCATTCTAGGAGCTTAAATCATTCAATTTGAGTAAGCATTATTGTCACTGTTACAATGTCCTGTCTTCATCCAGATCCCAAAAAAAGTAAGAGCCCAGGAGGGGAGGTACACAAGGCCCGCGGCAGTATCATCTATAAGCACAGCACAAAGGGTAGAGGCTGGACTTGTACAATAATCCAGTTTCTATTTAGGCACCTAATGAAATATTTTCAGGAATGCAGCACTTGAATGCTTCCAGAGGACTTCACTAATGCGAACAGCAGACCCCAATGAAGGTCTTATCACGTCACTTGAATGCTGCTGTCCGTTACAGGTCCTTAGCTAAGTCTTAGAACAAAAGGACAGAGTAGGGAGGAAGCAGACAAGCTTGATTTTCAGCTATTTCAGACGCACAATTTAATTTATTGCTGAAGTTGTTCCAATATAAGCTTCCTTATTCAGGTCTGACTAGGCTGTTGTTACTACAACACATATAGGAAACACTCCCTACAGCAGCATGGCAGAAGGTTAACTTCAGCCTGCGATGTCTGATCTTAATATAAGATGTCAAGGCATCACCATCTGAGACTGCTCAGCCTTTCAAAGACAAGGTTCAAAGTTACACACAAATGTTGAAGGAAAAGCATATAGACTCAGGTTAGTAATTCTGACACTTTTTGCATTATTCCAGGAACACATACGAGAAACAAACTGACTAGTAGGTGAACACTTGTCTCTACAGAACAGCAATCTCTACGTTTTGTGCTTCAGCAGTGTAATCCAGAAAGTCTAAAAGCTTGTGACAAAGTATAAAAAAATTCTGAAAGCTTACAAATTCATTATTCATCAATTATCATCATTTAAAAAACCCAA
The DNA here is from genome assembly GCA_020745775.1 of Theristicus caerulescens. Taxonomy (NCBI): domain Eukaryota; kingdom Metazoa; phylum Chordata; class Aves; order Pelecaniformes; family Threskiornithidae; genus Theristicus; species Theristicus caerulescens. The sequence continues at coordinate 103,004,265 of CM036561.1, read as the reverse complement.
ACCTCATATTTTGCCTAATAAGATGTCAGTGTTTAAGAATACACTTGCGTATTACTATTACTTAACATCTTTCAGCAACATGCACAAAGTAATAATATAGGTGGCAGTAAAACATCCAGTGCTGTTTTAATACTACCAGAAATGCTGGGAAACAGTACAAATTAGTTACAAAACAATAATACTGATAGTTTTGCATATCTGTTAAGTTTAGTGAGGTAATGTTGATACTTTAAAAACTCACGCCACTTCTGCACTGCTTGTTTTTATTGCTGAATTAAATATTAATACTGAATGTGATTTTTTTTTTTTAACTGCACTGCACCCCAGCACATCTTAACACTAAGAATATTTCTTAGTTATCCCAATGCTACTACCCAGCACAATGCCCAAATTCAATTAATACTTGTGCAGGGAAATTATATTTGGAGAAAATCACACACCACTGGAGTCACCTGCTACATGATGGAGGGGAAAAAAGTCTTATATCCTGCTAAACATAATTTTCTCTTCACTGATGCCTTTTCTAGGAATTGAAAGAAAATAAATACTGCCACAAAAAAAAAAAATATCCCCCCTTCTATTTTCCAGGTAAAACTTTTATCATAAGAGTCCACAAGTTAATAAATAGTCCCATTCCTTTTTCCTTCCAACGGAGTGCGGGTAAAGTGCAGCGGGAAGCACCAGGGAAGCCCTCTGTCCGGCGTATGGCTTTGTTAGATGCGGAGCTGGTAGCCTACCTCGTTGAGCGTAGCCAGGTCTCCTTTCTTGTCTACCACCGCAGGCCTGTGAGCAAAGGAGGGAAGAGGGCGCTGCTCACCAGCAATCCCAGACTGCCATGCAGGAGTGGAGAGAGCAGTTGTCAAATCAGGAACGGTTTACTTAAAAATAGGACTGACTAGATCTAGTTTTCTCATCATAAGCACGATCCTGCCGAATTTGTCACATGAACTAGTGCGATTGAGCTGCTCGCGTGGGTTGCCTCTGAAGCCAAGCGCCAGTGAAGAACAAGTCGTCCCATCCTGGGGTCCGTGATCTGAGCCTGGGAGTGCCCCTCTCCCTCTGACTTGAGAGAGGGGCTAAATGAGTAGCTAAGACTAGGCACTTCTCACCCGTGATCTACCCCAGAGCAGGACACTGGCTTTTAGACTAAAGTGGGAACTGCTGAGAGCAAACAGGCAAGGCCTCTCCCATGGCCACAGCATGCTGTCTCTCTGAACCTGACCCTTCCTCTTGGCTAGGTCTGTGTGAAGGGCTAGAGCCCACCAAACAGAAAACACAAGATGAACTCCCTTCAGTCTCCAAGCATCTTATATTCTGACACAGTCCAGCCATTCACTCGAGTAATCACACATGCACGTATGCTGTTAGGTCATTTAAGCATATCAACAACCTGAACCAAATGAAACCTTGAGATTGAGCAATCAGTCTCTCCCTCTTTAGCAAGCAATGGAAAAGCTCCTGCAACAAAGCTGTCAAACCGAAACAATCCTGGTGATTTACAGTCTGTGGCAGTGTCTAATCTGAGAGCTTATTCCAGGCTCTTAGCTATTTTCACACTAAGCCATATGTTTGCTTTTCTAAAGAAAAACATTGTTTAAAATACACGTTTCTCCTAGTAGACTCTACAGCGTGTCCGCCTCACTGCAAAAACTCAGCAAAAGCCTGAGCAGTACGATGTGAAGCTGGTAATGGCTCCAGTGCTTTCCTACAGCTCCTCAGACCTGGTTTCCAGCTCTCGCGCTTACTCTTTGCTTGCTGGGCAGCAGATGTGACCCGTGAGTTTGCACACGCAAGGCTGACACTTACCTCCTCGTTGCACGCTGCCTGCTTGTTTCTGTCGAAGCCGCTCTGGGCAGCCAGCAGGGCCACGGGAGTGGCAGTACCGCTGCAGAGGTGGGGATGTATAGCTTGCATATACACACACACACACGTGTGGCAGAGCCTCAGAAATATTTTAGAATTCTTTGATTCAATAAGTGATTTTTTTTTTTTTAAGAGCAGAGCTGCTAACACCAGATCTCTGCTGAAAATTTGCACAGCATTTGAGAGCTGGGGACATTGCTATGGACAACTAATGCTCTTCTGCCTAGTCACACATTGAATGCAACCTGGTTTTTTGCCACTTATCCAAGCACCTCTATTAATAACCCCATCATCCTCTTTGCAGCACTGCCCTGCTCCCTGCCTCATGTTTGTCTCAGTTTGTAAGTACTGCACAGAAGTGAAGGAGTCTTCACTGGTTTCTGTCACTGGCAGGAAGGGATCACACCTGAAGAAGTCACTGTAAGATAGTTGGGATTTTTCCACTTTATTCCTTCAGAGCAGATGGGATTTGACTAGCCAGAAAACAAGTTACAAGCTGCATCCCTCAGAGCTTGCGCAGGAGTCAGACCAGCAAGAGATGTGCTGTATGTTCCAGAGTGTCCGTCCTTCCTCCCTCCCTCCCTCAAATTTAGGGATCCTCTTCCCTTCCCACCCTTTTCCCCTCTCCCTCCCTTTAATTAAAGCCAGAATGTGGTTTTAATTAAAGCACACCTGGATGGTTCTACCTTCTCTGACTATCCAAGAGAGATGGGGAGTCACTGCACACCCATGGCAACATGCCCATTTCCACTCCATGACAATTCTCTAGCTTGTAGCTACAAACAGACTGTCCTCCATAAGGTTGGGAGGGTTGTAGGAAAAGGCAAGGATTTCTTGGAGCAGAGGCACCGCAGCTCCTATTCTCCTTGGCTGGCAAATGACCTGACGTCAAACATCCCTTCTGAAGCAAGGGACCTCTGCTGTACTGGCCCATCAGATCGCACCTCCTGTCCGAAGTGCCATGACGATGAGCACATGAATAAACTGTGCATAGCTGCTGGGTACACAGTATTCATGAGTTGTCTGCCTTGGATCTGCCTGACACTGCACATCCTAATATAATATAATCCTAACATAATCCTGCCCCCTTGCACATCCTAATATAACGGACTAGCAGAATTTTCCTTTCAACAGCTGAAGTAGGCCAGAAGCACACAAGGCCAGTGTTGCTATGACACTCAGAGCATGCACGTGTTAAGCCTCAGTATGAAATTAAAAGGAAATAGATCTGGTGAACTGACATTTAGGAGCAGAGATTGCTTCGGGCTGCCACATGACACTCCCTTCCAAACTCAAATCACCACTCCCAAACCCCTCCAGCTCCAAGAACTTCTATTGAGGACAAAGCACTGCGTTGCCTGTTCCAGCACAGTGGCTTGCAATTTACTGCACCCTCCTGGTTTGGGATTTCAGAGGACGGACAAGTGGACACAGTAAAGCTTCAGACTTACCAGGCAGCTTCACACCACCCTATATCCTCTTTATTCATCCTGTCTGCTGGCCACCCATAGGATCACACCAGCTGTGGGCTAAGAGCACATGAACTGTTAACGTAGCTCAGTTAATGAGCTGCAATTTGACTACACGCCAGCCTCCTAGACAGGCACATACTGCTTATTGCATTGCCCCCCGTGTCCTGCAACGTACCCTATGTCCCTTGTAGCTGTATTTCCAGGCTAAAATGCTATCATGGGCTTGCTAGTGGCCACCACCAGCATTTACCTAACAAACTAGTAAGGAACCAGGTTAAGGGTTGAGGCTGTAAAATCCACTTCTGTCCTTAAGCACCGCTTCAGCCTTTGTCCTTCAGAAACAATCCAGCAAAGACATTCCAGTTCACCATTACAGTTCACATATTTTTCACTGGGAGATTTCTCCCAACAGGCCCATATAATTTTATTGTTGACAAAAACCAGGCTGTAATAACAGCTTGTCATCAGCAGGTGAAGCCTCTCAAATGAATGTGGTATTCAGCCCCTGCCAGCTCACACTAGAGCAAAACACTTCTCTCCCCCTCCCCTGCAAGCTCTAAAAAGCTGTAATTACAGCATGTGAGTAAGACATCCACAAAGAAACAAAACACAGTGTCGATAAGCACGGCCATTCTTTAGCTAGGATTTCAGCCTAAAGCCTAGCAAGCCTGAAAGTCTTTCCTCTTCTGCGTGTAACACAAAGGCTTCTCACTGCAGCTAGGTTCTCAGAGATCCATCAATATGTGGCAGAAAATACCCAAGTTTCCCTCTTATATTTCTCGCCCCATGTCAACCGCTGTACATGCTGCTATGTGTCATTCAGCTCATCCTTGATGAGGGGATGCCATTCCCCCTTCAGGTCTCAGAGACCTCCCGTTATAGAAACCAGCAGATCTCAATTTTGGAAATGAAAAGGTTTTATTACCAGCCGAGAACTCCCTACAGCAGCACGCTCCTCTGCAGCACCACTCCTGCCAGGGCAAAAGGCACAGTCAGCCTTTGAGCCACCAGCACAACTGCACAGAAGCATCATTTTAACATCAGGAACCCAGTTCTTCTCCCTGGCATCACTTTTCTAACAGAGAGCAGCCTCTTGGGTCGGCTCAAGGGCCCTGGGCCTGCCAAGAGCTCCTTCACTCCCCTCTTCCTTCCAAGCTTACTGGCCAGGCTTGCGAGGGGGCTGTGCCGGACCCGCAGGGCTGTCACACAGCCACAAAGCACATGCTGCAAGAGCTCCCACCCGCTCTGAGATGCTTCAACGCCTTCCGCCAAAGCAGAGATGAAGGTCTTGTGTGTGGAGTCTGCTCTCAGTCTCCTGCTCTCCGTATCATGCTATAGCTGGGTCCTGAATCTTCTTACCATGGTGACCCAGGGTTTATTTTAGAATAACATATAATTCACTCTAGATACAGAGCGACACAGCAGAACCACCGAGCAGGTAACAGGTGCTGAAGCCATTGCAAGGCCACCAGTACTTTACTTGTCTTTCTGTCCTGGAAAAGCAAAGCTGCCAAGGAGGAACCAGCCACTGCAGAGCAGCCATGTGCCCAGCAGCTCCCTCAGGAAACCAGCCCAACTGGCGAACCTCCAAGCCCAGCAAGACTCACTCTTCTCTCCAGACATACATGATCCACTCCAGCAACCACAGAAGCACTATCAGACACCCAAAGATGAACCCATCCCTCAAAGCGAATCTAGGAGGTGAAGAAGCCTGGAGTAGCTGAGCCCATTACAACTATAATTATCCATGAACTAAACAAGGTGCTCTCGGTGATGAAGCCCAAAGTACAGCATCGTGGACTGAGTGTGAATTCACACGTAAAAATAAAAGCCTGCTGTGAAATCATCTGCTGCTAAAGTATCTTGAAGTTATCTTTAGAAGGTTAGCCTAATGTCTTTGTTAGCTGCTTTAAAATAAATAAATAAGTGCTGAGACAGTAGTCTGGGAGCCTATTTAAAAAGCGATGATCATAAATATGTGGCTAATCTAGGTTACGTATAGGCTTTCACAGTTGTCAGCTTCCTGGCATGACGCAGTAGAGCTAAAACTCAACTCTTCCACATCTAAGGTATGGGAGTCTGAATTGCCAGTGGCTGTAAAAGGCCTGTGATCTGGAAGCTCAGTTTTATCCATTTAGAGGTATCGCATTCAGTTAGTCCATCCTTCTCCGCGCAGTTAAAGAAAAACTATTAGCTACGATGCATGAGGGAAGTGGTCTGGGATTTTTTTAAGCCAATTAAAATCAAAGAATACAGTGCAAGTGATGTTTCCACTTTGGCAAGAAAAGGTTTACTTTTTCACCATCCCTGTAAGTCGGACAGTCCTCAGCGAAAACCATTCCATCAGAACAGCTCCATACGAAGGCTCATCATGGAGAATCCAGTTTCTGTCTCAGTGACCATGACAGCAGGGCACCCCCCCACGCTAGCAGATACATCCTCCTGTTTTTAATACCTATGTCCAAACACCCTTAAATGTGATCAAACTACTTTCCCTCCTGTACAGGTCCCCGGCATGCCAGCCTAGGTTCATTTCTCCGGAAAGTGGACTGTATAAAGACTGAAAAAAGAAAAGGCGAAACTCACGCTTCCACTTTCACAGTCATCCAACACCCCATAGAATTTAACCGAGCAAAGGCCACCAGGGCCTCCAAGGACACCACACGGAGGGGCCATCGCAGTAAGCACAGCAATGCCAGGACATCGGCAGTACCAGCGGCCTCTGGAGCTTCCCAGGCACCCACGATACCTGGTGCAGTTTTCCTGTATACGCCAGTGCGTGCATAGAAGTTTTGCACAGCAAAATAATACATCATCACCCTCAACTTCTGACCCACCAGTGATGGCAGCAATAACACTCACGATTTGTCTCTTCTGCACACACGTCTCTGAGGGCTGGCTTGCCTTCGGCGAGGGGACAATGACTTACCCCGTGATCTCTCTTTCATCGGAGAATGGGCACTTGAGGGTTTCAGAATCTGCCAGAGATGGGGGAGGGAAGGAAAGGGCGTTCAATAAAGGCAATGATTCACTGAAAATAAAAAATAAAAATAAAGGGCCTCATACAGTAGCAGGGACGGCACACAAAGAGCCTTCAGTCCCTTGGGGCTTATTCAAACCCTGCCCAGGTTAAGAGGAACCCAAAGCTGTTATCATGTGATAGCTGTTCAGGGGCCCCCTGCAAAAATTAGTTGGTGTCACCAATTCAGTTCCCAGCTAAATACTGAAAAAAAGGTCTCATCTGCAGTCTTCTTCAGAGCTGGCAACAGCAAGGAATAAGAAAAACAGCTTTGAGCCTCAGCTGAAGGAAACTCACGCGGCTAAATTGCCCTCTCCGGTTCTCCTCTGCAACCAGAGGCGATCGCCTCCCAGGCTGGCAGTTGAAGTCTGTGAGACAGTGGGGCTTTTCAGTAGGTCTCCTATCCATTCGCACGCTTGCCCAGATCCCCCAGGCCCTCCAACTTCAGAAGTCCATCAGCATGGCACTCACACTCCGGGCTATTTTTAAGACTTGATCCTCCAAAGTCAGCCCCCTCACAACGGGAGCCCTCTGAATCAAGTGGCTCAAATTCTGAATTAACTCAAGGGAAGGGTCAGATTCAGCATTCAAGGGTTCAGGGCTGTGGTCCTGGCCTTGAGGCACTTACAAGGACTGGACCCAACGTCACAGCTCAGCACACACACAGAGCTGGTCCCCCTATCAAAAGCGAGTACTAAGTTCAGTAAGTCATCCACCCATATTCTTCAGCTAGAGCCTGCTTCAGCTGTTTGCTCTCTAGATGGTATTAAAAGTGCATGAATAGAGAAGACGGGGAAAAAAAGCTTCATTACATCTGTGATCAAGCACATCTACTTAAGGTGACAATGTGGTACAAGTTGGCCCTCAAAGATGCCTTGGCAGGGCAGGAGAGGTGGCAGCAGGACATAGGGGCTACGATGTCACTGGCGACACTCACCTCAAGGTCGGGGCGAGGGGGCAGGTGCCTCAGCCAAAAAGGCACGCGGCTGCTACGTAGGAGCCATTCCTCAGCAGGGCAGGGGACAGGAACCCAGAATAACTTGGATGCGATGCCGCATGCCTCTCCACAAGAGCCAGCCCCATACTTAGCAACACACCTGCTCTGCTCCTGCCGCCAGCAGCAGGCTGGAAAGGCACCAAATCCCCTTCCACCATGACCACAACCAGCTCCTCGCCCACGCCAGCCCTGGAGGCACGGTCAGGGACACCCCTCATCCCCAAGGGCAGCCAAACCCTCCAGCTCCCTGGCAGCCTGCCCTGTCTCCCCATCGTTTCCCTCTGGGTCTCTGTCCAACCAGCCAGCAGGGAAGCACCAGCCTGTCAGGGACTCGCTTTCCTCACCCTTCCATGTAACCTACTTTGTGATTTAGCTGAGGGTGGTAGGCATCAGGTGGCACAGGGCAAGCCCACCGGCATGCCCTGCAAGGAGAAGCAGCCGCTGATGTGGCTGTCCCATGGCACCCCTTGCAGCTCAGATGCAAAGAGCAGAGATCCCTGCCTGCAACCACGCCACCCACCCCACCAGCTCCAGCCCCAGGCACACTCGTTCTTCTCAGCCACCTTCTTCTGGAGTCAGTGAGAAAAGCAAACTGGGCAATAGCCCCTTGATGGCCAGGGACAAGTACGGGTTCAAGTGTTTCCCAGGCTGAAGGGGAGATCTTTGAACTAAAAAAAATAGCTATAAGGGCTTGAAAACACACCAAACCCTGTGGGAGAACCACCGAGACAGATGTAAGCACACCCCTGGCCCACCTGATACCACCTTAATCTCAGGCCAGGGTCAGTCTGCTGACATGGAGCAAGACCAACCTCTGCAGGATGGGACTAGGCACACCTCCTCCAAGTTCACCGCCCAGGCACACAGACCTACCTTCATCCTCATATCCCTGGCAAACTTCTCCAGCTCCTTCCTGACTTCTGTGCGCATCATTTTGGACACATTGAGGACCAGCTGTTTCCACTCGATGGGCTGAAAGCTGTGCGGCTCATGCGGGACGTATAATCCAATTTTTACTTTTTTGACTGAATGCAAGTACTTTTTATAGGAGTCTTCAAATTCAAAGATGAGGTCGCTCAGAGTCCGGTAAGTTAGAGGTTTGTCCATCAGATCTGATCGTCTGCTCATGCCCAGCGAGCCGTACCGGCCGTTGCAGTAAATCCCGAGCACCACATGATGAAAATAGTTCCCTGAGAAGTGGGTTTTAAAGCTGATGGGGAATCGTTCCACAGAGGGCTGTCCGTTCGTTAAGTATCTGGTGTGCACTGTGTCAAGGCAACAATGGCGCTGGGAAGGGAGCATGCACGATTATACCTGTAAGACTTCTTTAGCAGGTATTTTTAACTGCCAGGTCAAGTGCTTTCTTGCAAACACAAATTTATTCTCGCTGTGCCCCAGAAACAGTCAATGCTACCAAAGCCCATTTCACTGCTTGGAGAATATGATGCAATGGTTCAGGCAGGGAAGGGCCTGACTCTTAATCACACTTGGTGGGAAGGAAAAAAAACCACAACAGTGTTTGGGTCAGCACACCAGAAGAGAGACCACCCTCCCTAGATCTGTGGGAACTCCCCCATTTGATACCAACATCAAACTCCCATGCTCCTAAAAGGGAACAGTGTTTCCCTCCATTTCATGCTGGAGCTTGGTACAACTCAGGTTATTGATCCTCATTTTCGCAAATCTTTCAACAGTACAAAAAAATCTGAATTTATTCCTCTCTAGGGTGATAGCCTGCCTTTCTGTCTGTAAACCGGCCCTCAGCATGGCCACTCCTCATACAAGAATGTTTTTGCATGTTACCCTTGTAACGCATTGCTGAGACAAACAAAGTAAAGCTCCTAGGCGGATAATTAATTAAATAAGCACAGAGACATGGTCATGACCAAATGCTTTTAAAAAGCAAAACATGTCCCCTGAATCACTGGCTGGCCATTTCAAATGCACCACGTGCAGAGGCCAGGGCCAAGCTCCGTAACAGCGTAGTAGGTGATCTCAGAGGGAAACTATGCACAGGTCCCAGGTCATCTCCTGGGGGGCTGCTGGCCTGTGCCAGGGGGAAGAGAAACTGAGATTCCCTCACGCAAGCGAGTTTGCGTCAGTGCCTACGTTGCACGCGGCTCCCTGCTGCTAATCCTCGGACAGCTGAAACCCCACCCTGGCTCCACGTGCTGACACCTGGCCCCTGGGACAGCAGACGCCCTTCCCCTCTGCAGCTGAGACTCCCACCCACGCCTGGGGAATGGAGGAGGAATGACCAGAAAAGGCTGCAGTAAGACGCTCCAGCCTAGGGTTACTCCAGCCAGAAGCACCTGCTGTAACCCCAGAGCCACCCCCAGAGGCAGACGCGGCCAAGGCGGTCGGTCAGGGTGGTGCAACTACAAAATACACCGGCCAGGATAGTGTCAGGGCAGCCTGAAGAATGGAAGAATGGGGTTGGTCCCCACTGGAGCTGAAGAAACGGGCTCACACCAAGGTCCTGCTCTGGAGATCTCCAGCATCCCCTCCTCCCCCTACCCCATGCCCAAAAAGGAGGCCTTTAACAGCTGTGAAACAAGAGCCACTGCACAGCTGAGATGCCCTAGGATGTTACTGCGGTCGGCCTTCCTCCCCTGTCTGCATAGCACGGCTGCCCGACAGCTGCTGGGAAACGGAGAACACAAAAACGCCTTTGTACCAATACCATAAAACACAATTCAGGCTCGGTTCTGGTTCTGCCCAGCCTGACACCCCACCTCACCACCAGTGCAACTCCTCGGGACACTGACTCCCCGCCCACACCCTGCATTTCACCTTTTCTCTCTACAGGGATGCAGGAAAAGCATCCAGAGGCTCTCATCTGTCTCTAAAGCATTTTGTCAGGGGGGTATTTCACCCACCTGACACTTGTTGAATTTCACATATTCAAACTTTTGCCCTCGAGGTGAACACAGAAACCATCTAGTAGGAGATTTGCGAGCTACCCAGAACCTGAGGTTGAGAGCAAGGGGTTAAACCTCTACACAAAAAAAATGCAAGAAAAACATATCAGCGAAAATCTTTCAGAACGGCCACAGGGAAGCTTTTCAGTTCAATGTCAAACATATTTAATTGTGTTCAGTGCTAGATGTCATCGGCTTTAGCAGTCTGGAGAAAACGTATTAGAGGGTATAGGAACAGACAACGCTACGGGCCCAGCTCCTGGTGCACTTCAGTATCTGCATGACAGTAAGTCTGGATGAGCATGCAAAGCAGAGCGCGGGCCTCCCTACAGCGCACACAACCCCTCGCCCAGCCAAGGCTATGTGCGCCCACCTCTGCCCATCTGCTGCCCCACCTACATCAAACATGAGCACCCTGCAGCAAAGCTCACCCCGATACCAACTACACTGACGCAGAACAGAAATAGCTCTATTGCCTTCGGTGGTCTCACTGGATCGCTGTTGCATTAGGACTAGCTTCTCCAAGAAAAACCCCACACCGCCTGTAGAATTGAAGATTATAAATACACTGCAAGGTCAGAATGGGGCCCAGTGACATTTTATCAACTGGAAAACTCAGCCCACAGTCACCTCATTTAAAAGGTCACCTTGCTCCAGGCCTTAAAAGGAGCATCCTGCATACATCGAAGTCATGTTACAATAATTTTTGTCCTACAGACAGATTCTTGCAGAAGCCCATTGTATTTATCATTCTGTGTAACTGAAAAAGCAGTATCTTTTATTAACACCTCTGAAGCTTTCAAACATCACCACTATTTTTCCCCCTCATTATGAAAGGGTTTTCTCTCTGCTCCCCAAGTGCCTTTCTATTAAGTCCACACAAAGCTTTGGTGGCCACCTGCCACACATACACACTTCTGCCATGAGGTCTCGGAGAAGTTGTAATTTAATCTCATTAAATACTAGGTAGGAGTAAAAGAATCTTTTGAGGATGGAAATTACCCACCATCAAATAACCCAGCAACAACTGCTGCGGAAATTAACCTTTAGGTACAGGTTGCTTCTGCTAAGTGACTAGTTAATGAGAGTCCCCACCCGAGATGAAATACACAGCAAACGGGCTGGAAAGGCACGTCAGATCTTCCCCTCCATCCATGCATCATTATTATTTCTTCTCCTTTCTGCTCTGCCCAAGTAGAGCTGTATTGTGGCAAACAAAAGGCAATGACACAGCAATGCCGCAGCTGTAATCACACTTTTGAGCTGGGACTGTAACTGCAGGATGGAGAGTCAGGGAGTAAATTATGTGCTACAATAGAGAAGCAGCGCAGAGCAGGAGAGGGCAAAAGCAGTTGTAACGAAAGCTCGGTGGCCTCCCGATCCCAGGTCTTCGTGTAAATCCAAGCAGCAGAAAAACTGCACTGGGGACGCTGATCTCCTTGGAGATCACACAAGACGGACGCTAATCTTCTAGCTGGCCACCTCTTGCCCCAATATCCCTCCTCTTCCCCCACACCCAGGAACTGCACAAGGACAATACCTGGAGATCCACCAGGGTCTCACAGGAATGGGTTGGTATGGCATGTCCCAAGAGATTCCCAAACCCTGCCCACCCTGACTCTCAGCTCTTCTGCAGCCTCATACCAGTCCTTCAACCTCAATTTCTTTCACCCCGCAGAGACCGTAATGCCTGCCAGCCAGGGCTGCATGTATTAGGCAAATTATGAATTCTGCTTTTGTACCCCAGGGGGCTGATTTAGAAAGGCAGTGGGGCAAACAAGGAGTAGCATCCTTACTCAGTTCAAAAGAAAAGGGGAGAACTAGTTAAGGTGTTAGCTGAGTCAACCCCTTAGTTCTAAAACTCTGGAGCAGAAAGCATCTGGATGGGTTTTCTTTAAATCTGCACACTCACACAATGACTCAACCAATGCCCTTCTGTGGTTTGTTTGGTTGTTGGTTGGTTTTTTTTTCCCTACCTCCTGGTGAACTCCAATATCAAAAAAGTCCCACAAAGAAGTCCCAGCATCTTCCCCCGAAGTACAGACCCTTCCCTACACAGGTGCCCCCACTGCAGAGCAGAGAGCAGCTCCCAGCCAGAAGAGACATTTGAAGCCCTTCACCTTGCTTATTTACCAGCATCAACTTGTAGAAAAAAAAAATGTTCTCTCTTGCCTTTTTTTTTAATTATTAATAAATAATCAGAGCAGGATCTTTCCATGTGCCAGCACTGTGGCTCCAGTCTTCAAATATTTCTGGAAATAGGTCTTAGCAGCTGATAGCACCCTCCGGACAGCAGCTGGCTCTCCATGGCTAGGTGAGCTTGGGTTACTTGCCACCAGCAGTTTTCCCACCACTGCTAGGAACCACAGCCAGCTGAAGAGGAGGCAAGGGGACACACTTGGACACACTGAGGACCTCAGCCCACCTGCATCTAAACCAGCTTCAGCAGGAGTTTAGCTGGGGCAAAAACAACCCTGGTGCCTTTGCCAAGCTCACAGGCAGTGACTCTGCAAGGCGTGCACTAGCAGAAGGTGAGATGAGCACCATCTCTGTGCCACACCTCCTCCCTGCGGCACCAACAGGGACCCAGACCCACAGAATCCCCCAGGGGCAGGGGACATGGGGAGACCCTCCTCCTCAGAGCCCGGAAGGAAAGAAGCCCAAACATAAGTCAGTGCAGCAAGGTCCTGCAGAGCCCACAGCAGCTTGAAACAAACCAAGACATTCTTAGGTTTCAGAGATAAGTGCCCGCATCAATTGTTTGACCAGCCCACCAATGCTGATGGCCATGCAGGTCTAAGCAACCAGGTGTCTCAGCACCCAGACTGGCAAGTGCTTCTCCAGCTGCAGGAAGACCCAGCATCACACCTGACACCTTCTGGTGTCTCCGCTACAAGTCCCACTCTGTCGTGCAAACTAAAGACAAAAAAGGGAAAGCCAGATGAACCTGATACTGAGCAAATAAGTGCCTACTGCACCACTTGTGCTAATCAATTTGTAATTTATTAGTTTGAAATTCTCCCTTATTTAACTGAGACAAGATGACATTGCAGTGCTTCATGTCTTAAGAGTCCAGCAGGGGTGTTTTTTGCTCAAGTCTGGTCAAGATGAGCACAGAAAGCCACAGGGTGTCTGGTTCCCTCCTCTCCTGCCACTCGCAAGGGCTGGAGAAGCCCCAAGCCATCGCAGCAGGCTGTGCCACAGGGCACGAGCAAGCTGGAGGGAATGAGAGCAGGCTGAGAGGAGTGAGGAGGCAGCTTTATTTACACTAGCAATGCTGAAGGCGCTAGCACAGAGTGAGGAGGTGGAGCAGGAGGAAAATAAACCTCACGCTTCAAAACCATCAGATAAGGCTTCAGTAAAAACAGAAGAGCTATTTTCCAACTGCTCACAATGTAAGAGGGCTTCCGACCACCAGCAGTAAACACTCAGAGAAGTTTCCAACCACAGCCTGGAGTCAGACAGCGTTTCCCACAGGCTGCAGGAGTGCTAAGATCCCTGTTTTGGGATTGCTTATTGTGAGGCAGAATACTACTGAGCCCACATCTGGATGTTGTCTGCACAGGGAGCCCAGGTTCCCCCTGGCAACTCCAGTGCTCACAAAGGAACGGCTCCAGCAGCTGGCTCAGCCTCCCAAAGCAGGACTGCCAGGTCAGCATCACTTGATTTGTTCTCCAGTGCCTGGCTGCAGTCTGAGCTGACTAGCTTAAGATTAGACCGTGACAATGGAAGCAATTAAAACTTCTCTCCCAGCTCTTCCTGGCTACCAGCAGGGCTGTAGATATTCAGCAGGACCCTCCTTGCCCATATTTCAGTTAGCAAGTGGGTCGAGCTGGGGACAAGCATGCAGGAGGCAAAGAGGGGCACCACGGGGACATCAATATCCTGCAATGACTGCGGCAGGAAACTCTCCCCCCTACTGAAAACACTCGCTGCCAGTACAGGGTTGTACCTACTAGGCAGGAGGAGCAGGATGGGCCCAGGTCTCCAGCGGTGATAAACATCATCCACTGATTAAACGCGCAGAAGGCATAGTGCAGAAGCTATTAAATCACTTCTCCCTCCTGAGGCACTTCTGCTCGCCTCTTCCTCGTTTAATGATATTATGGATAGGGGGAGGTCTAATACACTGCATGGGTCTGACCGTCACCTCGCGTGAACTGGGAGAGGCACACTGAAGGCAACAGGAGCGAGACACATTCTGCGAGACTGCCTGAGGATGGATGCACCGCGCCACTTCCCTCTCCCCCTCCAATGTTTTGCTCTCCCCATTTTAATAAAGCGAATACAGCACAGATAAAATTCCCTTGGCACTTTTGGTTTACTATTGCCTTTCTTGAGCACAAGTAGTTTCGATCCTTGCTCAGAAAGAATGGGCTGAACGCACTATTACTCAGCTGATTTACAACTGAGCTGAGAAATGCCCTGGGGAAGACAGCAGGAGGAATGCCTCTGGTTAGGCACTGACCAGCAGACCATGTAAGCAGAGAGATACGAAGCCAGTTGAGACAGCTACGCAGGGAAGAAGAGCTGTGCAGATTGCTGCAAAATAGCACTGGAAGATCTGTACGAGCTTTCGGTCATCTCACAGCAGCTGCACCCTTGGTGCGTGCAGACAGGGTAGCTCAGTATTTTAACTCATTGCCCTATAAAAACACTTCAAGATCTAGCATGAAGACAATTATGCAAAACTTAATTCTGCGCCAAGAGGGATTACAGAACCATTTTATAAGAAGTCGCATAGTAAAAGGCAATTGCACGAGCCAGCAAGCAGCTCAATTAAAATGACATCTTGCTAAGCTGCTCTGCGCGAGTCAGCCTTTGAATGAAAGCTCACGCCGAGGGTCTGCTGTAGCGGGCTGTGCTCTTTTCGGTATCCAAGCAACACTGCAAAGCCTGCCAGCACACAAATTACAAGCAGTACCTTATTTCCAGAGACAGAGAAGGGAACCAGAGGTTAACACACACGCACAGGGATGCTCAGCTCAGGCATACATGAAGGCATTGGTTTGACACTCAGGAGATGGTAAGCGCATCTCTCATCTGGTAACCGCATGACCTTGGAAAGCAAGTCGCAGCTGCTGGCCTCACCGTGTCCACATCCAGAGGGCGATGCTGAAGATCAAAATCTCAGGGCTGAGAAAAATCAGCAAACTTCCCCACGTGCTGTTACAAAGATGCCTCCCAAAAACCCACATGGTGCACATGCAGCACAGTACCACGAGGTTCTGCACAGACACAGGCTTCGTACTGGCCACTTTCAAGGCACACATAGTCAGACGGTCCATCCACTCAAGCAAAATACTTAAAGTTTAAAAGACCCATGCAATACAAAACCTAATGCATCTGTTACTGGACCACCACCCCAGCAGATAGCCCCTGTTCTCACACAGGAGACTTCCAAGACAGTAAGTAGAAGCACAGGAAGACAGGCCTGTCCCATACCCTCCCCTGCCCAAGCCTTCTCACAAGGTAATCTCAATTAAAAAAAGGTTTCCATAAACTTTTTTTTTTTAAAGTAGCATCTAGACACAGAAAGATTCATCCAAATCTTAAAAGTCCAAAGAAACTTCATATGACACCAAATAGTATACAACAGAGCTTTCAACTATTTTGCTTTCCCCGTTGCTCAAAAGGGAATAAAAAAATTGAACAAAAGTCAGGTTTGAGGCAAGCAGAAAAAACCTTCTTTCCAAATGAAAATCAAGTGGTCAAAACTCTCAGATCAGCAAGAATACTTTCAGGTTATCTTGGTCATCTGTACGCCACTAATCACCCTCTGCTCATGTGGTATGGGGAATAATTGGTTCAGTGCTAGAAATACAGCATTAGAAGCCACACTGGCACTTATCAGCACTGCAGAGCAGCATCAACTCCACCTGGGGATTATTTCCCCCATCCCTTTGGGCCCCAAACAGTTTGGGACACAACCCTGACACAAGGGCATGCTTGCAGATCCACTGACGTAATTTCTGTTTCTGGGAGGGCATTGGTTTGAGTCTCTTGCTGACATCAAGCCCCCCAGGCCCCCCATCCCTCTAGCTACACACAGACCCTGCCAGCATTTGGAGGGGAAGCCCCGTCAGCCAGAGCCACCTTTCAGACTTAGACCTGAAGCCTATCCCTGGCACACGGGGAGCTGAGCATAGCCACGAGCAGCACCCGGTGCCCACCACAGACCTCCTAGCACAGCGGGGACCACATCCAGCATCGAGTCTCTCACACCACACATGACATTTGCTCAGCCCACGTCCCCTTCCCACCCCACAGCAGCCACCCCCTTTGATGAGCCAGCACCGGGCACTACCTGCCAGCCTCTGCCAGCTCCTTCTCCCACGAGAGGGGGCAGCAGCAGCAAGCAAAACGCCGCAGAGACATGCCAGAAGCTGGTTTGCTTGGGCATTTTATTTTGGGTTGGGTTTTTGTTTTGTTTTAAATCAAACTTGATCAGTTGTGGTAAGACGTATCCGGCATACAGTTAGTCCTGTAACCCTGCCTTGCCCTCCTCTAGTGTTTTAGGATGATGCAGGTTGATTTATCAGCGACAGCACAAAAGGATCAAGAAGCAAGTCAGTCTCTAAATGAAAATATTCTTACGTTTTTTTTTTCTGAGACTGAATAGGAAGCAAGCATTACATTAAAGTAAAGCTTAAATGTTTAACTATAATACACATATGTTTCTGCACAAAGCACAGCTGTGGGCTGAGAGACAAAAACTAACATGACTTTGCCATGTAAACATTAGACAAACATAGGACAGAACCTGTGTTCTCAGGTGTTACCAAGCTCCAACAATAACTGGCAGAGAAACACTAACAAAGAAAACTGGGATTGTGTAAGACAGATACTTATTGGGGTACTTTGGGTCAGATCCTGACATTATGCAGATTACCAAGGCATGAGGCAAAGTCAGCACGGCCAGAGCATGACATTTGTGAACTGGGCGCATGGCATCCAAGCTCCTACCGACAAGCCTAAGCAATTCAGCAACTTGTTGACCAATGCCACAGCAGTTCCCCGAGCTACTGGCACTCACCTTTGGCTGTGACTATCTCAAACACCATCCGGGAAGGGCAATATATTAAATGGTGTTGCAGTGGAAAAAGCCACAGGCATGTGAAAGGATACATCCCCAGGATAACTGCTTCAAGGCATTTGATAGGTAAGGACTCCCTGGTCATTTCTTTTGCTGTCTCCATTAACCTAGGAGAGAAACAAAAAGGTTTTCAGTCCTTTCAGTTGGAGCAGTTAACAGGAATCAAAGGGTCCTCTCATACACCGAGAGCCAGGTGCCTCCAGTTCTTATCTCAGCAAGCGCTGGTGAACTTGATTCTCCTCTTCAGTGACTTGCCAGAGCCCTGTTGACTTCTGGAGGATGACTGGGGAGGGGAAGGGGGGAAAAAAAAAGAAAAAAAAAAAAAAAGGTGTTTGGCATCCCAGTGCCTTCCAGCCTCTGAAGATGGGTTGGAGGAATGCAGTCCTCTGCCTCTCCAGCAACTCCATGAGCATCACTTCAGACTGTAACACAAAGCCCTGTTAAGCTGCAAAAGCTGGCAATCATGCAAGCTCCCACAGCAGGACCAAGTTTAGCTTATTTTCAAAATAAGCCTGGCTCTCCTCTGGAAAAAACAGAGAAGAGAGGATGGTTACATGATGGCTCCCTGAAAGCTACAAATGCCTCCATGAGCCTATAGCTATCAGTGCAGACAAGATTTTAATGCCTTTTTCCCAAAGTCTGCTCTGCAGAAAGCTCTACCAACACAGACACTTCACATCACTGCAAGCTGAGCTATCATCTTGCTGCTGCTCTCTTACCACTTTCCCAGTCCACATCGGATAAAAACATAGATTTCCTGCAGGAGTGCAGGAAACTCTGCATGCCCAGGATCTTGCAAGTGCATAAAGTTTAGTTACAATATGGATTCTTATCTTTGGAGTAGAGTTACCTGACAGGGACAACACTGTGATGAGAAACAAGCAACCTAATCTCAGCTCAGCTGAGAAAGCTGTCATGCCAGACTGACACCGCACCATCAACCAACTAGGTAGCCTATCCCCTCCCACAAGCAGATCCTGAAATCCTGTAGAGTTAAAAAAAATACCGGAAGAAGATTAAAAAAGGCCAGAAGAGTCATATTCAATGACACACTGAAAAAAAAAAAAGCTAAAAACCAAAGGATGACTTCTGTTTTGAAGTCTTCTCTATCTGTATCCTTTCCCTGAGAAGAGCTTTGTAAACAGATCCCTACTCTAAGGAAACATGACATTAAATGATAAAAATATTTGTATTAGATAAGATAATGAAAATATGCATCTGAAACCATTAGAGTTTGTTCTTCCCACTTTCTAATTCACCCACCTCATGCATTTTAAACCTTGTATTGACTGCAAATGGCAATACAGCTTCCACCGCTATTACAGCCTGTCACAGCCATTCCATGTCCCATTTATCCAAGTTAGAAATTATCTTTTCATTTGTAAACAACCGCCCTTTACACTCTGCCTGCAGTACAGAAGACAAATTAGAGTTAGCCTGCCTCCTACGTGCTCACAATCGGCCACAGAAACCCCACTGCTGGAAGCAGGGAGCAGCTCCAGCAAGGGCGCACAATGGGGCCCCTTCATCCCCCACAGTGGCTCCTCAGTGCTGGTTGCAGCAGGAGCCACTGCAAAGCCCCATCTCTGTCCGGAAAATTATTACATGCCAACGATGCATGTGAGGTACCTGCGAACAAGAGGATCCACTGAATTTCCTATCTTCTAACTCCATGGGGGGGGGGGGGTGTGTGTGTAGGTGTGTGTAAGAAAAGGTCACAGCTGATTAAGAAAGTTTATCAGAGGCAAGAAAAAGCTCAAGTTGTAAAGCTATTTAGCTTCGAGCCATTTAGTGTGTATGCCTGGTTAACATGGTCCAAGGGACAGGGCCAGCATCTCCTCCTCAGGTCCACATCTACACTGACCCCACTGCCGGCAGGCAAACACAGTAACCGCACTGGAGCTGCCTCGCCACCACATGCAGCATCAGGTCTCCTAACACCTACTTTTATAAGCTCACTGCTGTCATGATTTCAAGGTACTGTCAGCATGGAGATAACATTAATGACTCCACAGCCAGGGAGGGAGTCTTCAAAGTAATTGGCCTAAATGAGCAGTCAAATTACTACCGACTTATCTGTCACAGCAACACTCACACCATTTAAATACTAAGTTGTATTTAACATGCACTTTGTTTGCAAGCCACATACGTGCTGGTTCTGAAGCACAGCTCTCCAAGACACTATACGGTTATTAAGACAGATTTAAATCTAACAGGAGAGGCATTTTGCTTGCTTAAAACACACTGCCTGCTAGTGCCCGGGTACCTCAGCTGTCCTTTCCGAGGCTAGCGGCAGCCTTCCCTTCCCTTTACGTAGCATTATCAGATAGCTGGGCTCAGAAGGGACCCTGGGAAGCCCTCCTGTCCCACCCCTTGCTCAAAGCACCCAGGTCCAGGAGCTGCAGCAGGTGCTCAATGGCCACCCGGGACCTGGCAGTTCAGAGACGGCCATGGCCTCTGGACTGTGACAGTGATGAGGATCTGTGCAAGGGGACTATCGGTCAAGAAGCATCACCGATGATCAGCAAACAGGCATCCATCTGCACCCACAGGGCAGGTCACACCCTCGTGCACACCCATCCCCAAGTCCTGGGGAATACTCCGCAAACAGTTTGCTTTTTCCTCTGCGTTTGCAACACGGACCACGGGGTTTATGCGGATGACCCAGTTCAACAACCACTGAGAGAGTCTTTCTTCTGCTCTTAACAAGCTCAAGATGAAGCATGACCTTAAACCCTGTGTTCGCGTTGGAAGCAAAGTCTTCGGAGAATCCCCAAGCCACCGCTCTGCCCAAGGCAGCATAAGCCAAATCTAAATCACTCCTCACAGATAATTTTCCAACCTACTTTTAACTGGGTTTTCAAAGGTTTGGGAAGTCAAGAGTTAATCTATCCTATACTTAACCTTGCATCTAAGAAGGTCCCCTAATGTTTAAACTAAATCTTTCCTTTTTTGCGATTTAAATCAGAAGCTATTTCTGCTATCCACAGTGGGTATGGAGACCATTTATTATCTCTCCTTTTGCAACTGACATTTGTATACACAACAGGCTGTAATCTACCCTCTCCTCTGTAAACATCAGAAAGCAGATGTATTTTTTTTTTGTCCTTTTCTTTTCAATCCCCCCCTTTCTCTCACCCCAAATCTTCCCTTAGGTCATGTTTTCTAGATGTTGGGCAATCTTTGTTGCCTTCCTTCTGGATTCTCTTCAACTGACTCGCATCTCATGGTCCTTCAGCTGAGCCCACCACACCAATACAAGCAGACCAATTTCCTTCCGAATTCAACTTTCAGTATATTTTTGCTGCCAACCCAGTGGGGTTTTGTTGTTGTTGGTTTTTTTTTTTTTTAAGATCAGCTCCATCTGTGCAAAACTAGCCTTTCGTTCTCCATTGTGTATTCCCACAGCTGGCTATTCCCAAATACCCTCTCTTTATTTGCCCTTCCTCATGTATCTCCTGTTTGTTCCAGCCCAGCTCTCTTACCCTTCGAGATCACTCTGAATCCCAATTCCACTTTGCAAAGCCTTGTCACCTTGTCCAGCCTGGACCACAAAGCACATCTATTAGCAAACAATTAGTCTTCTCTGTACCATTAATGAAAAAACATTGACATAAGACAGAGATTGCATACCTCAACTGACAAATTCTGCTAGGCAAGAGCAAGCTATTGGTTAAGTACCACTTTTTAAGTGCTGCTTTTCACCAGGTTGGGTCCTTATATCAAAACAGTTTCATTTAGACTTGAGGTCCCTTCCTTATCAGAGGCTGCCAAAAGCTGTACTAAAGCCAAGAATTATCACAACTTCTCCCTGATTGACAAAAGCTTTTACACTCTCATAGAAGGAAATTATCAGAAGCAAACCATGCCAAACTAAATTCATGTTGCCTATCACTTACTACCTTGTTATGTTCCAGACACTTGATTATTTGCCCTAGCATTTTCCCTGAAACTGCAGATAAACTCAAATAGTTCCTAGACTTATCTTTTCCCTTATTTTTTTTAAAGGCTGGTATCTTTGCCTTCCCCAGTTTCCAACACAAGTACCCATCCTCCCCACACCCTCTAACAGAAGTATTAATGGTTTGGAGGTTGTTTGTCAGTTCTCTGAGAAAGCATCCAGCTCATTTGGAAACAACTAATTACAAGTGCTCTTTGACTTGTCCTTTCCTTATTTTCTTTCACTCCTGAATTCTTACCACGCTCAGATGTTAATCATGACCAGAAAGGCTGCACCATTAAACTTGTGAATGAATACTTAAGGAAGGAGGGAAAGAATTAAAAAACAGCATCAAGCATTTAAATTCCCTGCCTGAGTAGGGTTTGTTTTTGGGATTTTCGTTAAATCTTTCCAGTCATCTGAACAGACTCCACATATATGATACTCTAACACAGTACTTTTCCACCTCGTATCACAGTTAGCTGAGAACTAGCCCAAAGCCACCTTCTCCACAGACCCCAGTGAGCGCGGGGGCAGCCCATCCCTTCCAGCAACTTGGGGGAGACTGCTGCAGTCAGAAATAAGCATCATGCAGCTTCCCTCTTTGTGGCATTTACACCACCGTCTAAAGTCTGCCAGGCGGATCTCTATTCCAGATGACAGTGAACATTCCTGCCTCTAACAAACAGGCTGCATGCTCCTCCCTCGAGGTCTAGTCCTTGGCAGATGGTGCTATTTCCTTGTAAATTGACTCAAGTTTCTTTTCAATGTTTTCAGAAGCCCACCTGGATTATCTCCCTTGCTTTCCGCACTAAGAGAAGGCCCATAGAGAAGACAGAAAGCATCCAAAAGATGCAAAACTGTTTAAAATGGCAGTGACTGCAGTCATCTCGGGGGAACCATTAATTCCTTTTGCTCCCAGATTTTTCACTAGGGCATCCGATCTCATATACAGGTTAGGAAAAGCTTCGAACATTTCAGCATGCCCAAAATTGGAGGATCTCACCAGCTGGAACCCATCACACTAGAGTCACTTCAGAGATGACCATGCTTAGGAGGAGAGATTACCCATTACCTTCACCAGAAAGACTCCTACAGACTTCAGTAAACTTTGAATTTTGAATGTGAGATCCTCCAGCACATTTTCCACTAAGTTCTCCTTCCCTAGGCCTCAGTACTTGCATGAGGTCCATAAAATCTCCCTCTGCCAAGTTTTTCTAAGGCTCCTGACTGTTTTATTCTTCCCAATGAAGCAAAGAGAAGTGAAAGGCACCAACAGGAGTAAAAGGAGATAAGACAGCGGAGCAGCTACTGCTCTCGTGAATCTTCTCAAAACCAGTTTGTTTCAATGGCAGAAGCACTTCTACCACATGCTGAACATAGCGCTGTATCTGTAACATTCTCTCTTTGTGCCAGAGAGAAGCAGATGTTCAAATGCCTTCTGCAGTCTATTGTCTGGAAATGGTATGAGCCCATTTTTCTTTACAGCCCCATCAGGGTTCCTTAATAACATGGTGTGTTGAAACAGTATTATTTTCCGCCCCCCTTTCCCTCGCTGTTATTTGGTTGCATCGCTCCCACGTGACTGCTTCTACCACGCTTTTATTGCAATTGATTACCCATTATATCTGCAGTCACTGAATCTCTTTCCATCTTCACAGAGCAGCTTCTGAGCTGTAATTCCTCAAAGTCCCCAGAACCTACCCAAACATCACTTTTTGCTTCAGTTGTAGGTCCCACTGATCAGCTGGCACTTAACTGGAGGGAACAGCACAATACCGCACCTGTCTACAACCTCCCCAGATACACTGTGGAGGATAAAAGATACTCGTTCCTTATTGTGGCTCATGCCTGCATCCTAGAACAGAAGCTTGCAGAGGGCTTATTGCTCCTTGCAAAGCCAGTAATAAAAGTTTGTTGGCATTGAATGCAGTTACAGATATTACTACATATCTAGATACATACTTTTTTTTTTTCCCTAAAGCTCTTACATGATCTAGGCTTGGGAGTTTTAAAGAATTACTATTTCAATTAACAGTGCCATTTTTTATCAGAATGGTTGCGCCAACAAAAGCTGTAATGTAGGTTTTGCCAGCATAATCCTGTATGGGAAAAGGAAAACCAGCTCAACTGCTGTCCGAAACACTTGTATTGCATGCATACACGCATCACACATACCACGGATCAGTAAAGCTGAATTCCATGGGGTGCACTTTACCTGCCTAGTATGAAAGGGTACCTCACAAAGCCTATGTAAAGGACACCATCCCAGGTCAGGTTACTTCACACACTCTATTAGCAAAGCACTCTTACAGGGGATGTAGCTACACCTGTAAATCTGGATTTTGTATGAATACAGGAAACTCAGGTCAGATAAGATGCATTTTCAGATACAGCTTGCCAGTACAACAGGAACACCACACACAGTTTGCAGGATCACATCTCTACCACGCCGACTCACACAGCTACGCCAACAGAAATCTAACATTTTCAAAAGCGTTATCTGTAGTCTAGACAAATCCACAGGGTGTCTGGCAGTCTAGAAGCAAGTTCATAGCTAACAGTGACTTTTTCTTAAGAGAGATTGTAAATACTGAATTACAGCAAGCCTGTATCCCTTAATGTTATGAGTTCCTATAGATAATTTATACTCTTCTTCCTAAACGCAGCCAGGCATTTTTATTTTCTCATGCATCACACCAATGCTGACAGTAAATCTCTATAATATCTAGTCCTCCCTCCATAATAGAAAAACTCATTAATATGCCCCAGCCGCTTTAGGACACTTTCACATGAATTTATGAATATTCAATTTCCATCTAGTGCTCAGCTTCTTTGTGTCCAGCCACTGCTCTCTTGAAGAGAGGCTGCAAATGATCTCATAATAGTTTCATTAGCTTTGAGCCCTCATATTATGAAATAAGCAATATGTTTAATATCAATAAATCACAGCTCTGGGAACAGCCTCAACTTCCAAGAGCCGGTGGCAATTAGAGGTGCTCAGCATCTTGCCTGATAAACTTGCAAATACAAACTTTGTCTTGCAGCAAGTGAGGCCTTTCACACCACAGAAACTTGCTCAGAGAAGCGCTTGTCGCCTCAGCACAAGACGCCTGTTGTTGCCACACTAGAAGCAGATTTCTTACAAAGTGGAACACACCTCCCAGGAAAAAACTTGCAGGTGTGGGCAATTTTTCAACTCTGATGAAAACTGGCCTGGCAGTTGGAGAACAAATCACCAAATACAACTGCAAGAGAAGATATCCTCAGCTGGTATGAATAGCCATGCACCCCAGATGAAGGTAAAGAAAGGAAATCCTTTAGGGACACCTCAACATTACGGGGCAATCAACACGTTATTCCCCTTCTCAAAGTTGGGGAAACCAAGACAGGGCAAGTGCTCGAGCCCTGCTGCAGTACAACAGGATCTGAGCAACTAAGTGTGCTCCTAACAGCTCCACTACTCCCAGCACTCCTGTCCATCAGGTCAAGGAGCAAAGCAGCACAGGTCTCAGGACTTAACACTGTGCAAGTCCAGCGTACAACAGGTGCAGGCAACTGTGCCTGGCAAGCTGGCAGCAGCTGCCCCGAGGGGCTGGACCATTTCCAGGGGCACTCTCCTTAACTCTGCAGAAGTCCTGCCACCACATACCAAGTCACTCACAGAAGTCCTAACAGCAACAGGACAGAGAGAAAAGTCAGACACAAGTCCCCAAGCAAACACTAAGGCAGGTAAGTAGAGGAAATGGCACCACTTATGAGAGGATTCAAAGCCACGGGAGCATCTCCAGCTGTGAGCACTATATTGGTTCCCTTCCAGGAAAGGGTACCATCCTCGTAAGCCAGGCTTTCACCCAGCCCAGGAGGATGCCAGCCTTTCAAGTGGTGAGTGCCGAGCACAATTCATTTTCATCCTCCACTTCCTTGGAAAAAAGTAATGGGACAAATTTAAAAACGAGTGACCCGCCTGAAAATTGGTTTAAGCTTCTGTAAACCCATCTATCATTCAAGGCACAAGACTTCTTCTAAACTAGTTCCACAAGTGCAGTGAACATTACACAGAGAAAGGAAGTGGGAAAGATTGTTGTCAGCAAGATGAAAACCTGAAGTGCAGAGCTGAGATGGGAACTGGAATTTACAGTGACAGACCATTAGATTAATGACAGACAGCTGGGGAGAGCTAGAGATAGGCCAGTCTACAGGAGTAATTATATTCTGCTTATCCAAATTTCACCCTAAAATAAAAGCATATTGTTGTCAACATCACTTCCCACCCTAACCTGCTCATTTACTGGGCCCTGTTAAAGAGCTGTCCTAAGTATGATGCAGTTCTTAAATGCAAGGGAACCCAGCTCTCTGTTGCCAGGCTCCCTGAGCACATGTTCATACTTGTATTGCACAACTCATCGCCAACCAGCACATGAATCCACCACGTGGAAGGAACGGCAAGATGAGCAGCAATGGGAGAAGTGAGACCATGACTTAAACAGTCCATTGTGATCCTCCAGGGGAAAGGACTGCGCCTGTGACAACGTCAAAATTCCTGCAGCATTTTGTGCGGTGGATCTCTTCCTGCCATCAGCAAAGGGCATTACAGTGCAACCAGAATATCAGGACTTACATAGTTTCCATAAAATCAGCCCAACCCTCCCAACCCAACACGTGAAAACTGCAAGTCTTCCCCACCCTGTGCATTCAGCTTTGGCCTGCAGCTATGCAGCTCCCACACGGCTGCTGAGCAAGACCCGCCCTTCCACTCGTTGGCTCTCAATGGGTCCATTTGCCAGCTGGGCAGCAAGCTGGGACCCTCCTTGCAAAGGCCGCAACATACATAGTTTTGGCCCGGCCAGAGGAGCTGTGGCACGGAGGAGACAGCCCTCCCATGCCATGGTGCTACAGTGCTTAAACGCCCTAGGCGATCAGCTGCCATGATGTGGGACAAGGGCACTAGACCACTTCCAGAGACACTTACCCACTTAGAGGTCTGGTTTTTCTGATCTCGAAGAACTGTGTTCCCGTGTGATTGTATCTGAATTTTGTCTGCTAAAGGAAAGTAACTTGAACAGTCAAATAATAAAATAACAATGCTCAAAAGGTGAATTGCAGTTCTGATTTCCTGTTGAAATATAACACAATCAGTAAAAGCCATTGACTCGCAACAGAGATGAAATCCTGGCATGTGAAATAAAGCAATTTTTTCACTTTATGACATATTAACCGGCGTTACATGGAGAGTCAAGCAAAAAGGTTGTTTGTCTAAAACAACAATTAAATTTGGCATTTGAGGGTTATGAATTCACTTTTCCTCTAGGTCCCATTCACTATTAGGTTAAAAGTTTGGAAAAAAAAAAAAAGTCTCCCATTTGGGCAAGAGAAAGCTTTTATAGTCTAGCCAAACCAATCAACATCATTCATGGTTTGAAAGAACTTACTTCCTTTCTAAGTTTTTGACTCAGTCAGCCACACAACTCACATAAGACCTATAAACCAAAAGCATGGCAGATGCATCCATTTACATCCAGGAAATATAAATCATTCTCTAAAAAATACAGTGCACTAGAAGTGGAAATAACCAGCTAAGTGCAACTCAAGAACATTAGTTAACACTATGAGCATAAGAGAAAAGTTCACCACAAAGGATGCCAGCAGACAGTCACCCAACAACCAAACCTCAGCACCACTTGCCTAGGAGTGCAAGCTACCATGCAGCAGCAGCATCACCAAAAGCAGCCTCTTCCCTTCTCCTTGACCACAGCTGTTCAAGCAGTAATGCAGTAAATAGGAGCAGGAAACCGATCTGTCCAGTAAAACCAAAAAAACCCAACAACAACAAAATCACACCATCCACTTACTTTTGCTAGGTTATTTTTCCAGTCGAATCTGTTCCCCAGCCTAGTTCCCAACACGGCCACGAGAACATTCACGCCAGCAAAAGTGTGTTGGTGATACCAGGGCAGAAACAGTTGACCCCATGGAGGCAAAGGGTACCTTGCAAGGCATAAATAGCACAGCTGCTGGCTGTATAACCATGGTCTAAATAAAAACTCCAGCTCGCACCAGGATGCTCTGAACTGACTTCAATTAGAGTTCAGAGTTCTCCGGAAATGAGGCTTTGCTTCCCTCCTGCCTTCAAAACCTAATTCATGAGGCCCTTTCAGAGTGCTCTGAACAAAGCATGCAGCCACTTTTAGCCCACAAAGGAAGCCCAGACCCTGTTCCCCAGCCCACGTTGAAGCTTTTCTGAACACAGATCCAAACCCCGTGCCTAAGATCTGCTCCTGCTACGTAGCAGAGTACAGGATTTCAAGACCACTGGGGGGGGGGGAAAAGAAAGAATATAATTTTTGGAGCTCTGTGTGACACGGTCTCCTTTCTGGCACAACCCCACTAAGCAGCAACCCTCTTGTCCTGCCCAAGTGGCCGACATGCAGAAGAGAAACGTGCCATCCCCCCACAGAGCAGGCTGGCCCCAGCCTCCCTCCCCACAGCAGCTGCTGCGGCTCCAACCCCTGCTGCCACCTTGATCCCAGCCGCTGGTCCCCAGCAGGCTAACTGTGCCTGCTATTTTTGGATGCTCTTCCAGCTGCCATCCATATCCTTTCTTAATCCTTACCAGGACTTTACATTCATTCCTCATCCCCACTGCTTCCCCACACACACGCATGTACAGACACAAAAAGCGAGAGTTTAGAAAAAAGGAAAACAGAGAGAAGAGCAGCATCTGGGCCACCAACCGTCTCCTCCGACATTATCTGTCAGCAATGGAAACAATCAGGTATTAGGCATGGGGCAGTGATAGGGAGGCTGGATAGATGTGTACATCTCTTATGAGCCCCTCAAGCAAGGCAAGACATCTGGAAGGGGGGATTCCTTTGGTCAGTTCCTGTGCCGTGGGCAAGCCTGCCCACCTTGGAGTTGGGACAGCTGCTTGTGCCCCCCACCCCAATGACAAGCACCCCCTGCAAGCTGGGCACATGGGCAGTCCTCAGAGAGCCCGCAGGGCCCGCCAGGGCAGAGGGAGAAAGGGTTTGCCACAACACAGGCTCTCCCTTAGTCACTTTATGACAAGATGCCATATTATTTCTCCAGGCATCACAATCCGATCATAACATCCTCATAAACCAACTTCAAAATAAGCATTTCTACTCCCACCAACGTCACTTCAGTTAAATTCTTCAGTATCATTTAAAGTTAATTACATCTTCCAGAGGATTGCTGTGACAAGCTCAGTGCTGCAGGTGCTATCACAAATCCTTAGAGGCGTCCTTTCACCCCTGAATGATCCCAAGCCCTCACGACCAGCTAGTGCTTCAGTAAACCCCTGTTAATTCATGCCAGGCACAAGTCAGCCTTCTCTCTGGAGACCACACACTGGAGAAGGATACTGCAGCATCTTCATGTAGGTCTGTATTGCCTGGAGCCATTCTGGGATCGACATGGAGAGCTTGTAGTTTGGCACTGGTGGCACTGAGGGCTGGACACAAAAAAAAGATAAAGAGGTTAGACAGTTACCACTACCTGCAGAGCGGATAAGTGATTTACTTGGGCAGCGGCATGTGCTTAGTACAACGCAACACGGCAGCACAGATGGCTTGAATCCCACATAAATTCAAAGTCATCCCACTGACAACAGGGGTTGCCCGTGCACCAGAGCCAGCCCCATCTCTGCCGGCATGGAGAGGCCAGGGCAGGCCCCCGCCATGGCAGGCTGCTCGTCCCAGCCACCAATGTCCCTCAGACACCACCCTATGTGGACAGGCAGCCCAGCACAGAAGGCAAACACCTTCCATTTTTTCCTTCTAGCACAGGGCAGTTTGGATGAGCAGCATCCCAGCGCTGGCTCTGCTGTCATCCCTCCCACAAGAAGCCATTTCAAGTCTAATTTTTGGTCTCCTCTACCATGAGAGAAAGATAAAAGGAGACAAGGATCCCAGGCTGCATAATTTCCTATCTGCCGCGTGTCAGCAGCACACTTGCTGGGCAGGGAGCGTGTGGTACCTAGAAGACCACCTGGGACCCAGATATTTAATGATATTAAGACACTTAAAGATATAGACTGGCACCATAATGGGATTTTTCCAAAATCCCATAAGACATCTGCTTGTGCCTAAGCACTTTAAGAAGCCGGGCCCTCAATCCATATTTAATCCCCACAGCTACATGGCTCCTGAGCCTGAAACCATGCAGGAAAGGGGCAGGGCCTTGTCCCAAGTCCCTTTATTTTAGGGGAGAGACTGCAAAATACAGGGCAGCAGACGTTAAAGTGGGCAGAGCGGCCAAAAGAAGTTAGTATGATTCCCACAAATGTAGTGGAGGAAACAGTTTATTTAAATATTAACGCAGACCCAAATTCAGGAACCAGCAACTTGGGCAGCTGTGACACCAGGCGCAAAGCGTGCGGCGTCCGCGGGCTCGTGACATCACTACAATAGTTTGAAGATCATGAAGTGAGATATCACTGTTCTAAATACACTTCAAGCCAGCGATTACAGATAAGAAAAGCAAGTTCAGGCAGTACAGGGCCATCTCTGCCACACAGACTTTCCTCTCCAGTTCCCACCTCCACTAAGATGGAGGCATTGTGTGTTTGCTTTCAGAGAGCAAGCGCTGATAATCCCAAGACAACCAAAACCCAGCATTTACTACCTGTAGCTAGTTACTACAGCCAAATAGTAAATACATCTCGAAGAAGGGAAAAAACCCAAAATAGAGACTCCTACGTTACTGGCACACAGAAACGTATTTTAAGCAGCAAGGAGACAGATGGCCAGGCCTGCAGCACGCTGCCGCCATCCCCAGCGCCACACGGAAGACAACCACGCACACACGGGTTTTTTCTCCAAAAGAGTGGGAGTTACGAGCAAGGTTCATTAACACTTCTTAATCACAATTTCCACACCTAACCTCTTCATTAGAGGCAATTTTTCGGTTTCACGAGTTCCTTCCGGCCCCGTTGGTCTGGACAAATTATTCACCTGTCCCTCTCGGCACTAAGGCAGGCCTGGACTCAGAGCACCAGACAGGGCTCCAGTTTCAGAAGCAGCAAGCAGCTGAAAGAGGGAATTAAGGCAGGCCTGTCAAATCCTTCCGGGGGTAGTCATTCCCGCTCCGATATAAACACTCCTTTTCTTCAAAGACAAAAAACTCCAGGTGCACACGTTGCACATATACGACACAACATGCCAAGGCATTGGGAGTCCCAGCCAGCAAGATGCCTGGCAGCTGAGAGCACCCCTTTCCCAGCCCTCCATAAAATGGAGGCCCCCGCCCAGCTGTGGGACAGGACAGTACCCCATAGGGACCACACCAGTGCAGAGGGACACAGCCCTTCCTGTAACCCGCAGCAGCCACCCTCGCCATAGGTGTCAGGTTTGGACCTTCAGGCGAGGTGCTTCCTCGTCTCCAAGGCAAAGGATGATCGCATCGGCCCCCGGGGCACGCTTGGGTACAGAGAACCAGGGTTTTCCCGATGCCTGACACATATCCCATCGCCTGTCTGTTAAAGTTACCTCAGCAGGCCTGCCGAGCCAGGAGGCACAAGTCCCTCCAGATCTCAGGCAATGAGGGAGAAGCAGCCATCGGTCTTCCCCCGCACAGGACAGCGCGCTGCTCTCCCCTTTCCAGCGCCGGGTGGGCAGTACACGGCACCATGCCACCAGCCAGGCCAGGCGGCGGGGGCCACCACCCGCCGCTCCCACTCCCTCCAAACAAAACCCATTTTTTCCCTCCAAATTCCTGCCCCAGCTGCAGAAACACCGATCACGGGCATCCAGCCAGCACAGAGCAGAAGCCAGGGCTGCATGATACCACAAGCAAAGGAAAGCACGACATTGTTGTGGTTGAGGCTGCAGCCCTCCAGCTACCTGCGCACATCCCAGCGCAGCAGCCAGGAGCTGGCGAGGGTTTGTCGCAGGAGGCCAGAGCCGCCAAGAGGAAACGCAGACACGGCACTACAGACCATGAATTTATAAAGCCAGTGAAATTCAGAAACCAGGCAGATGAAAGGGCCTTCACCCAGTATCAGTATTTCCAAACAGTGGCAGCTCCAGAGACAGCAGAGCTGCTGCAGTGCAAGACCTTGTGGCAGAGCAGGAGACGGTCATCCTGTGGCTGGAAACGCTGTAGTCTCAGCTCACCACAGACATCCTGCGCGAAACTCATCTTGCCTGACTCCACTGTGTCTCATTGAATGACCAGAAAGTCATTTTCTGCTAGCTCGCCCTGCAAGCACGCTGTTACTTCACACAGATGAAGCTGGCAGGCTGGAGCCCTCAAAGCTGGTGAGAGGCTTAATTCATGAAGATCTACGAGTATCTCCAAGATCACAGGCCACGTAAAGGACTGCACAGCCCTTCCAAACCAGGAGCCCGCACCCTTCCCAGAGCTCAAGCCAAAAGTCAGAGGTGGAGGGTGCAACCAGGGGACCCCTCAGGTTCCAAAATTGCCCCCCTTGCAGACAAGCCGGCTTTTCGTGAGGACTCTTCCTCTCAGGAGAGATGCAGCCCTGCACCCCTGCAGTTTGCATTTGTTCCAGTAAGGACAACCTCATCAGTACAATAAGAAGCTACTTACCGCCCTGCGTGTATGATCGCTGAGACTAATACCAAGATGATTAGAGCAATCAAGCAGAGCTTCTTGGGGAGGGGATGAAAACTCTCTCCCTTCACGAGGGATTAAGAACAGATCAGATGCAAAAATGGAGCAGTTGCACACACCGCTCGCTCAGCCTCCACCAACTACCAATGCAAGCAGATTACAAACCATCTTCTCACAGGCACAAGTTTCTCTCATCATTCCCAATCAGCACTACCTGGTCTTTTGCATACTCAGCAGCACAAGCTAATTAAAAAAGCTGTACCATCATTTAAGGAACAACCCTCCCCTCACATTCCTACTTTGACCCAGAAATTACCAACACAACTTTAGCAACCCACTACCACTTTGTAGCAAACAAACCTGCTCCTAACCTTCATTTGCTCACCTGAGCTGTGTTGGCCTTAATAAGGACCAGGTGGTGCTCAAACTACCCTCTGACCCCAGAGGTCCCAGGCTTAGCCAGCAAGAGCTAGTTAATCACAGGGTACACCAGGCCCTTCTGCCCTTGAAGGAGTTAATCACTGCAACAAGGAGTTTGCTGCTGGACGGTGCTGGAGGAACGCAGTACAACTCTTACGGCACCCTCCACAGATCAGCAGCTAGTAACTAACATGAAATGACTTAGCCAAGCAGGTTTCAAAACATTTTTCCTCCTACCCAGCTTCAGCACATGCCACACCGAGTCAGCCTCGTGCTTCAGCACTGAGGGAGAAGCCATAGGTGATGCTCTCTGGGGTGCTCCGGCGGGCAGCATGCCAGCACGCTGGAGCCACTGGCATGTCTCTCACCAGATGCTTTGTCAGTCACTACGGGTATCACCAGTAAAAGTTACATGCTTTGGAGCTGGGAAGTACAGGAAGAAAATCAAGTCTAGCGTGTGCTTTGACATCTCTTAACACCATCTGCAGACCGTTTAGACCAGTATAAGCTGGTCACGCTGCTGAAACAAGAAGTTCTGCACTCTCCCTGCCCCTTCATTTCTACCTCAAGCACTTGGGCAAGTATGAGATGAACCACACCAAGAAACTGCAAATAAACCCAGCATAACCAGATTATTCTTTAGCTAGATCTGCTCCCCCATCCAAACAAAGGCTGGTGCCAGCACAAGGGAAGCAGAGGAATGGAGAGAAAGAGATTGCCCCTTTTGCACTTATGCTGAACTAAACATTGCAGAAGAGAGATGAAAGACCTTTTCAGCCCCTATCTTATGTGACAAGCACCTTTGCAAGACGGCCCTACTCAATGCACTGTCAACTCCTCTGTGCACGGAATTTTTCCTTTCTACCCCACATAAAGAACAAGCACACATATCACTGACAGCCAGGACCGCGACAACGCCAGCCCAACCATCTCACCCCAGCACACAGAGGGGTACGAATCAACACCGACTTCAGTGGTCAGCTCAGATTAATGCTGCTTGGTGGTAGGAGCGAATCAAGCTCAAAGTCTGCCAAAGCCGACAGCGTTAAAGACATTGTGATTGGTAACGCAGCACAGTGGCGAGAAGCCTTGGAACATCAGCAGACAGCAACATTTTATTTGCTGGCTGGAGGAAAAAGACCTGGGTCAGGCAGAGCTGTTTGGAGCTTGTACCGAGGAATGTACAAGACAAAAGCGTCTGGAATCTTTCCGTGCACTGGAAATGAAACGTCTGAGTTTTAAATCCCTTATTACATTTCAGGAGCAAGGCTGTGTTTTAGGAAATGCCTGTGTTGCAAAGAGCTGAGCAAAACGTGCTTTAAACTGTGCAAAGCGCCTCATTCAGTCCCTGAAGATTTCTTTTAATTCTTGTTTGCTGCTTCTTCCTCCTCAGGATAAAACAATAATTTTCTTTCCGCTTGTTCCCCCAGCCACCAACCCCAGCTCCCGAGCATCCCGCGGCACACGCCCCCACGCCCGTTTTGTGCGCTTCCCAAGGGCAGACGCTCCAGCCTCCCCCCGCGGCCCCTCGCAGGGGCCAGGAGCATCCTCGGGGCTGAGGCCTGGCGCCCTCCCGCCCAGCCCGCGCGGCTCCCGGCCCCTCGACGCCCACAAAACCCGGCAGCCGCGGGATGGCGGGGGTCGGCCTTCGGGCCACCCTCCCTTTTTTTGTTTTTTAAGGGGCGGTCGGGGGCTTCGCCTTACCCGAGCCAGGCGGGCGGCGCTCCGGATGGCCGCCGCCACCGCTCCGCCGTCGGGGTGCACCCGCTCCACGTGTCCCCACATCCGCTCCCAGGTCTGCCCGTCCATGGGGAAGCCGCTCTTGTTCACCAGGAAGAGCGACCCGCCGTCCCGCTGCTCCTCCTCCTCCGAGCCGCCGCCGCTCCCGCTCCCGCCGCCGCCCGCCGCCCGCGGCTGGGCGCTCCGCGACCGGCCCCCCGCCTTGCCCACCGCCGCACGGCGGCTGCTCCCGGGGCCGCCGCTGCCCGCCGCCGCGCCCGTCATGGCCCCGCGGCCATGCCCGAGCCCGGCTGCCCCGCAGAATCGCCGCCGCCCGGGCCCTATATATATATATAAAATATATATATGTGTGTGTATTACGTGCGTGCGGAGCAGGCTGAGCGCGGGGACAGCCCCTCCCTAGCGGCGGGCGCCCGCCCGCCCCGCGGCACGGCAGCTGCCTCGTCCCGGGCGCCCCGGCCCGGCCCCGCTCGCCCCGGCGCTGGGGGCGCGCCCCGCGCCGCGCTCCATGCCGCCGCGTTACCACGCTACCGGCCGCCCGCCCGCCCTCGGCGCGCTCCGATTGGCGGCCACAACAAAGAGGGGCGGGGCGCGGGGGGCGGGACGAACCGTGACTGGCGGAGACGCTGGCTGGAGGCGCCCCCTGCCGGGCGGCCCGGGTCACCGGAGCCAGGCGGCGAGGTCTGAGCCCCTTCTCCTGCAGCTGGCCGGCGTGCGGCTGCGGCCCCCGGCCCGCCGTGCCGTGCCGTGCCGTGCCGTGCCGTGCCGTGCGTCCCGGCCCGCCGCTGCGTGAGCGGCCCTTGAAAATCAAACTCTTCATTGAAGAGAGCTGGGCTGCTCCGTTCTTCCTAACGGAGCTGGAAAATTCATTGTTAACCGTCCAGTGTGACAGTGATGGCAGGGATGAGTGGCTGTGGTCTCATTGCAGCCCGCAGCCTCCCTTTGCCACCGACGGCTCACGGAGCGGTGCTCGTCCTCCAGGGGAACATTTCCTACTCTAGTGGTAGGAGCACTGGGTGCCCGACCCCTGGGTAGGAGGGAAGGTAGTCACAGCGCGGCCTTTCTCTGAGGGTTTTGTTGCCACACAGACTGCCAGAGGGCCGGGTGAGTGGTCCGTGACTCAGCGCACAGCCCACTGCTCAGGGTGTCTCACGCTGCGCTACGCACAGCGGCAATGTCCTGCCTTGATCCCCTGCAGCATTCAGAGGTACCTGCCTCACACATCTGCACACACTGCTAACACCGCAGAAACAGCAGCATCTGGTCCTCCCCTGCCCATGCCTGGTGTGATGGAGCTGCATCTGAGAGCAATGGGGAACCTGTCTCTTCCCCCAGGGCTTTGCCCAGCCGTGTCAGTGGCCTTGCAGCACCTCCCAGGCAGACAACTCCCTGGCTGCCGCTGCCATCTCCACCACTTGGCTCCATTCCCCGATGCTTATTTCCATGCTCGGAGGTGGGTTTTTTTGGCTCTTTATATCAAGCACAACAGTGTCAACCTAATACAACTCCTAGAGCTAGAGGTGACTCCCGATCAGAAAGACATAGTAGTCTGAAAAATGTTGTTCCCATCCCCTGCCCATGCACTCAGATACTGCTCTCGCTCTGATCTCCCCTGCTCCCAGCCAGGCTGGGCGCGTACCTGTGCATCTCCTCAGCAGCTGCAACTACTGCATTTCATCTCTCGCCATAAATAAATCTCTCCAGTGCCCTAATCAGCTTCCTGAAGGCTCTCGGGAGCCACGGGTGTATGTTGAGTTGCTAATCACTCTCCACAGGAATTGACATCTCTGTGCGTCCTACCAGTAATCTTCCCCTCCACATCCTGGCCACACAGCATGCCTGAATCTCATCAGGAGCTTTAACATAAGAGAGGCCAGAGAAAGGCTGTTCCGTCAGCTAAAGCAAACCAAGGGTTTCAGCTTACACAGCTTGCCCAGGGTTAGGTTTCAGCCCTTTGCTGAAGAGGCTTTGCTCTAGGGAGCCTCCTGAGCTGAACATGGGGGCTCAGCGTGTAAATGGCGACGTGATTTGGGGGAGAGGAGGAAAGGTCAGCATGGGTTTCGAGCTGCTGTGAAGTCTTCGCCCTCACCGCTTTTTCCTGCATTTCTCTAATGATCAGGCAAACATCACAACAGAGGGCAAATGTGCCCCCGTGCCTGCCAGAGGTGATCTGCACCCCCCTGCTAGGTTTTGGAGCAGGATCCCAGGGGAAGCACAGTTCCTCTCTCCTTCTGGAGCACAGACGAGGCTGCACATCAGCGAGATGTGAGCGCACCAAGATGAGCTCCAGATGGGAGCTGATGAAGCACAGAGACCTGGAGAGGCTGCAGATGGCTGCAGCCACAGAGGAGGGGGCTCTCGAGGAGCAGAGGGAGGCTCAGGCAAGGCAGAACGAGGAAAGGGAGCCTGAGAAAGTCTGCAAGTTCACTTAAGCAGAACTAGGGGAAAGCTTGAAAATCATTCAGGCCTGCACCTTAGGACTAATGGGACTGCGCAGGTGGTGGCAGCCATGTGTGAACAGCCCAGGGGCACGCTGCGTGTGACAGAGCCTGGAGCATTGGGATTGCACAGCAGAAAGTCATCATCAAGGATGCTGATGTACAAACTGGCAGTCACGTAACTCCTAGAGCCTTGTTCACTGTTGGAACAGGCAACTGTGGTGAGGCTGCCACAGCCTCGCTCAGTGCTGCTCCGCTGCCCAGAGCAGCCAGGAACCCTCAGATCATGCTTTCCTACACCCACGTGCTTCTTAGCCACCCTGAAAGCGTGAAGACCAGTGTGATGCTATGTGCTTTGCAATTCAAAGCCTTTTGTATCCACCATGCCAGGGCATGCTCTGTGCCAGAGGGAAGGACTCTCCCTGGCCAGGCAGGTGAGGGGCACGGCAAGGTTGGGACACCACAGCCCTGTCCGTAGCAGCCCTTTACAGCATCCAGACCCCTTCTGATCAGGACTGAAGGAAAAAAGTCTTACCAGCTCCTCCTTGATGGTCAGGCTGAAGAGGGACAAGTTGAAGTCCCAGAGGTCAGCCAGTGCATTCAAGGCCAGCTGTGGGCTGGACAGGCAGGGCAGAAGTTAGCTGAGGTCCTGAAGCCAATGACAACTTTGAAACAACAGCCTAAGGGGATAAAAGCGGAGTCCCCAAGTCCCTACAGCTAAGGGAAAGCTTTAATTACAGGCTTCCTAGCTACAAATTAGAGTAAAAATAGAAGAATGCTACCTCGGTTTAGCCCAAGCCCTCCCTGGTATTAGTCATTAACAGACGTTCAAGACGAGTAAGAGCAGGGCAGGATATGCAGCGTGTCCCCCTGCACCCCCCCCCCCAGCATCCCATGGCTTTCACCTTGCGGGACCACCTAATTTTGATATCGTAACTCTCAGCAGAGCTGCCTTGTTCCCTGCTCTATTCACAGCTCTTCCTCTGCCCTGCCAGTGCTGCCTGTCCCCTTGTCCCCAGGTGGCTGCCTGGTCCCTGCTCCAGTGCCAGAGCCTTTTGATTTTGAAATCCAGTCACTTTGCATGGAGGTACCTTTCTAAAGCTAGCTCTGAATAACACCTTGAACCTACAGCCTTGTTCCTAATGCAGAGCTTGTTGCTACCACAGCTGCTTTCTGGGTCAAAGGAACTAATTTGATCATAAAATCATGTAAGAAGGTTTTAACCTTCATTATTTCCAATTGCAGACTAATTTAAATGCAGTATTCAAAAGGCCCTGCAGCACAATTAAACAACCAACTGCGGGAAAATTAATGGCTCTTAATTGTACCATGGCAGCAAGGTGATACAGCATTGGAACTTTTTTCCAAGAAGATTTCTTCTCCAGAAGTGTCACCTCTGCACCCCCCCCAAGGAATCCCACTAGCCCCTTCCCCAGCAAGCATCTTCTTGCACATAGCGACGAATTCATCCCTGCCACATAGCAAACTCTCACTGCCCTGTGATATTCCACATGCACAGAGGCAGTTCATTTATTTGGGCTTATTTGGGAAAATACTTCCTCTATTACCCATTGTTTCCAAGCAGCCCTTCT
This sequence comes from Theristicus caerulescens, assembly GCA_020745775.1. Lineage (NCBI taxonomy): Eukaryota > Metazoa > Chordata > Aves > Pelecaniformes > Threskiornithidae > Theristicus > Theristicus caerulescens. The sequence continues at coordinate 102,966,171 of CM036561.1, read as the reverse complement.
TGCTGGCTCGGAGCAGGCGCTAGGAGGGAGCAGAAGGCTTCCCTGGCCCACGGCTCCAGCCCGACCCAGGCTCGGGGCAGGGACCTGCTGGCTTTGCTGGCGAATGGACCACGGGTGTGATGAGTGTCTGTGAGGTCTCACGTGCTCTTTCCTTCCATCAGATAAGTGCAAATCAGTGGCAGCATGATAGATCTGGACCTGTGCTGTTATCCAGGTTGGCAGAAGTGGATGCTAAGTGCTCTGCACTCAGTGAAGGTTCCTGTACCAGCACTGAGCGTATGAGAGGCGGGTCAGTTACTGGTGGAGAAGGAAATATGTCCAGTACCTCCGGCTGGCAGCAGACAGTGCAAAAGCCTGAAGCCTGGGTACCTTACAAGTATCCCCAGCTTGGGTGCGCTCTTCTGCTAAAGCGGGGCCAAGTGATCTTCATGGCCTTTTCTGAATTTAGGAACCACTCTATGTCCAGAAAAGCAGCAGCAGTCTGAAATGGTTCATCCTACAAAGGTGCTTCAGCTTTGCAGAAGGGAAGGAGGAAAACACAGGTCGAGAAAGTTTGCCTGCCATAAGTGAATTGCATTATTGCTATGCAAATATTAGCCTATCTCCTGAAAAGACCACGGTGACCTCGTTTGATCCTTGAAAAGGAAAATAAAACTTGTTTGTTTGGGGCTTTTTCTCAAACTGCAAGTTATGCTGGAATTGGATTGGGTTAGTAATGAAATGCAAGGTTAAACTGTGATAAGGATGTAACCATGGTAATTTGGGAATGGCTGTTGATGCAAGTTTGCAGGAGTGATTTGCGTAAACGCGAAAAATGATAACTTTATGTATTAATCAGTGTGATCATTGGGAAAATAAATATGTAAAGTAGACAAAAAAAAAAAAAGCAAGCCTATAAAAGGAATGCTTGAGGGTGTGCTGCTTTGAAACTTTCCCCAAGGTAGCTCTTTCTGGAGACTTAACACACTATTTGTTTTGCAATGGTCTAGCAGAAAAAACAGCCATCAGCTGCTCTGGCTTTAGCAATGAAGAACACCAGCAATATCTTTTGATTTCTGCCTGAGCAAGGAGGAGGACCTCCTAGAGTAGTTCTACTGCAGCAATTCATTACAGTGTTTATTTTAGAAGGGTTTGTTTAACTGGGCTCCAGGTGATCTCAGGCTAATCCAAGAGGCAAGATTTCCAGCATTAAAAAAAAATGAAGTGGCAGGAAAGACCTATAAATCAGGCCTCCCCAAAACTGTTTTGCAAGTTGTCTCTTTCCACCCCTCGTTGCAGGTCAGCATGTCCTACTTGGCCTGAGCCTTTGCTGGCAGTGAAATAGCCCTTCGTCTTCCATACTTTATTATAGTCACCTCACTCTGATCTCCAGCTGATAGCACCAGATAGATACAGATGAAATATTGTTGTTTCTCACTGGTGCAGCGTCAGCGTGCCTATTAGCCTGCCTTACTCTTTCTGTCTTGTTCCAAGGTTTCAGTCCCAAATATTGCTGTAGCTTGGGAAAATATTTACATCGGTACAGTTTGCTGTGAAGGTCTTACTTGTCAGCATATCACATGATTTGGTCTCCAGCAAGCCCTGCCTATAAAAACAAGGAAAAACTAATGTAACCTTCCATAAATCTCAGCAATCCATCTTTTTTTGGACTAATTACTTCTTCTTTAACCTTTAATCAGAGGGTAAACTACCCAGCACAATCACTTCTCTTCAGGGGCACTGCATAATAAAAGTACAGGTAGTAAAGAAAGGCAGTGGCTAAAAAAAATCTGCTACTCAGAAACGAGATCCCTTTTCAGCAACCATCAGCACCTGCAGCCCTTGTCACAAGGGAGCTGCTGCTGGTGGCACCAGAGCTGAGAGGCAGGACTTAACCTCCGCTGCCAAGCGAGCGCCTGAGTCATCCCTGCTTGCACGGAGAGAGGAGCGCACTGCAATAAAACCCCCGTCTGCTCAAGATTAGAAGCACAATTGTTGGTGCTGTTTAGAAACTGATTAAGCAACGTAGTTGTGCCCTCTAGGAATAGTATGATGCTGGTTGGGAAACGCTCTGAACAAAGGTTGTCCTTATGTATTAAAGTTCCCCAAATGCACTCTCTTTCCAGGCAGTACTTCAAAGTGGACTGAAACAGTGATTAAGCTGAGCAACAGAATATGTCACAAGCCCAGAAACCGCAAGCCCTTGAATTTAGGTGCTGTGTGAAACCTGCAAAGAGAGAAATACACAATACGTTGTTCTCAATGTCAGGGTACAACAAGATATCATCACGACACTGATGATTTCATCAAACAGTTTTTGATCTGAAGCATTGCTTCAAGCATCCCTGGAAGGCAGTGATTTGCAGATTAAGATTCCCCCTCTCCAGAGAACGATTGAACAGTAGTCAAAACACGGCAGGAGCCCCTGAAGGTGAGAGTGAAGTTCAAATGTTGCGGTCAATTAAAGAACTTAACGCTCTTAATGGAATTACAGTCATCTGGAACAAAATGATTTCTTTCAGTCATCTTCATTGTTTGCCATCATGTGAATGTTATTCATTTTCAGAGGTAACTAGCAAACTCAGGAAGCCTACAGAGCATTTTCTGACTTTGGAATCAAAACCAGGAACATCGTAAGTGCGATGACACAAGCTGCAGACTTCAAGGAGGCTCCATAATGCTCTATGTCCTCTTCACACACATGGACATTTCAACCCTCGTGAAATTCTCACAGCTCAAGCCTGAGCAGATGGAGTAGGTCAGAGGAAAATCACATGGAGCATGGCGCTCTTTGGTCCCCAAAAGCCAACGGACCTCCATATCTCCACTGGCAACAGTCTGGTTTGGGTAATTTTGTCAAGCTTCTGAGCCTCCGAGGGCAGTGACAAGATGAGAAATCATGGGATTTCTAGGCTTTAGACATTAGCCTCTAAGTGAATTTTAGGCTTTTAGCATTAGGCCCCTAAGTGAATTTCAGTCGTTCTCTGGGAGCAGAAGATACACAAATTCAAGGCCCGTGGAGCCAGTTAATCATCCAAGGGTGACTCATTCTCATCCTAGCAGGACAACACCTCTTCATTCCGCGCAGGATGTAGGTTTTGTCTAACGCCTGTAGGGTTGTTCAGAATTAGCTGATGAATTATTCTGAAGAAATCAAGTTACCTTCCAGGAATTAATGGAGAAAACAGCATGTACAGGCTCAGAAACTGCATGGTTATATTTTAATTTCTTTTTTCCTTGGCAGCAGCTGGACAATTTAATTTCTTAAAGAATAAGTAACTTTGCAGTCATCTGCAGCCCCTCTTCTACCTTATTCAAAGTAGTGATCAGCATCTGAGCAACCTTAGGACTGCCCCATTTTGGAGAAAAAAAAAAAAGAAAAAAAAAAGAAGGGGGGGGGGGGGAAGGAAGTTTCTGGTTCAGCCCAGCACAGGCTGGGAAAACTTCTGAAGCCTTTAATACTTCCCTGGGACTTTTCCCAGCAAAGCAACGCCATGCTCTAAGAACTAGGGCTAATCCTTGACATCCCTAAGTCATGCTGCTCACCAAGAAGCTGGGTTTAGTACATGCTACATAATTTTTGAAGCACACATGAGTATAGGTAGAACATGAACAGAGTTAAACCAGTAAGAAATTGATATTACAGTGATAAAACAGACATCATAAAACAAAGTCACCTAGGCATGGAAAAAGGCGGTTTTTAATTACACGTCCCTGTTTTCCAAAATCAGCTCGCTAGCATGCACATTCACTGCCTCGTCTACAAAGCTGATGAACTCGGACCTGCGGAGCTGCGGTGACAGCACTTCTGGGCCCACGTGAGGCATCTTTAACCAGGTTTTTTAAAAAACAACTGCTTTCATGATAGTCTTCTGTCTGCGTGGAGTTTATAGTTCCTGTAGGGTCTTGCCTCTGTTTCTAGAACTCATAACGCAAGGCCACAATTCTGACAATGCCCCTTAGATATTATTTACAACCTTTTTTAATGGCCTAAGCATTGTTACAGGCAGAAGCAGTTTATTGAGAAAAGACTGGAAATCAGCATCCTAGAGACTGAATTTTGACCACACCTGATATTAAGCAGGTATTACCCAGCCTCACAAATCAGTAACTGTGCCTAACCACTGCCAGTACTTAGCTTTTTTTTTTTTTTTTTACTGCACCATATCTGCTGAAGTCCTTTCTACAAAGTTCAGGATATTATTGTTTTGTCTTCTGAAAGATGTTGTTTAATTGAAGACATAAATATTGATTTAGAACATGGTCAGATAAGGCTAGCTCACTGTGAAGTCGAGCTGGGAAGAAATCCAGCAGGCTTCTAAGAAACCTTTCCAGTCTAGGAAGCGGCTGCACTGTTAGGCACATGCGTGTTTTATCCATGCACAAAGCGCATCACTTTCTGCAAGGGGTAACACTTGTTAGTTTTGGATACATAGTGCCTCCTCCCAGCTATAGAAATAACAACAAAAAGTATTTCCCCTCAAGAATGGCTTTGACTAATCATAGCCATGACAGCTTCACATCTCCCACTTACCTGATGAGTTTTCTGGTGTTTTCTTTCAAGAAAGACTGAGCGTCTGCCAAAGAATGAACTTTAAGGCAATAATAATTTGCTGTGATTGTTCCTTCCCAGCCATGGGAAGGTTTAAATTGCAATGCTAAATGGGGATATAGCCCACAGCTTTTGTAGAGATACTGTAAGAGGAATACGACCCTATAGTCCTGGTTGGAAAATGAAGAGCCCATCTGAAAGTTCATCCCACTGTTGTACTGGATGCTAGCGTTGCTTTACGACAAAAGGCTTGTGTTTCCTGTGCTCTGCAGCACCTGCAGCCTCCTCCTGTGAATAATCTTATATAAAAATAGCTGAGCTAATTACAGTTTTGTGGAGAAGGGAGATTAAAAAAACCAAATCAAACCATTTTCTTACGTGAGTCTACTTTCTTTGAAGCAGGTTGCTCAAACTTACCTGGCTCACAGCTGATGTGCTGGGGATCAACCCTAAACGCCTGAGCATAACTGACAGAACCCTTGCAGAGTGTTCACAGGGGTCCTGCTGTGCTCCTGCTGAAGACAACTCCAGTTTTAGAAACAAAAGTCAGGCCATAACTGAATGCAATGTCTCACTCTATCCTCTTTAAGAGGTTATTCTACCTTCTCTCCCCACATAAGCTCTCTACGGCTGGGTGCTTTATTAAAATACTTGCACTACCCTTAAGGAGATGACACTGGATTGCTCTGCTTTAGGTGTTAACTGCACTTTCTTTTCCTCACAGACCTTTTCCAAAGCAAAGGAGGAGAAATCACTGTGCTAGAGCAGGGCAACTCAACTCCTGATGCTAATACTTTAATTCCATGCCCTGAGAAAATGTCTCTGCAAGCCAATACTCTTGTGTACAATACATTTACATACCCTGCGTACATGCACTCTGAATATACGTGTGCACGCATGTTTACTAATGACGCGGTATATAATTCACTTACTTAGAAAATTTTCCTGCATTAAATGGCAGCTTTTAAGGAAAAAGATGAATCACTTTTAGACCATCAGCTGTATCAGCAGCTGTCAAAAATGGTAATCTTGGCTCCAATCAAGTTACATGTTATACACTCTATTAGTAACATGTAATGGTAAAGAATGATGCCACCCACATATACACATAAGTACAACATTGCAATCAGAGAATATTCATAAGGAATTTTTAATTTTCTCTTGAAACAAAGAATGGGACACTAATAAAAATAAAATATTACAGCAAAAATCTTTGCTATCTTCATGAGAAGAACAAAAACAAGAGCAGTAAATAACATGGATCTTACATGGAAATACATTTCTCTTAGGAATATTTTTTGCTTAATTCATTCTAGTTCATGCATTAACATCACTTCTCCCTCTTCACAGACTTCAGACTGAATGGTGGTGGTGGGGAAATTACATGGGATACAATAACTTAGCTTGTGGTCTATGAATCATTAGTTGCCTATAACACTTCAGAAAGTGGTACATACATGTAGTGAAAGACAGCAACCGAAAAGGTCACACTTTCCCATTCACGCAGGAAAACTCATGAGTTCACAGAACGGAAAATGAAAGCAATAAATGCTTATAGCTTAACCCAACTTCACTTGGTTGTAGATGCACAAGATGGTCCAAAGATTTCTCAAAAAGCATTTTTTCATTAGGCAACACGGGCTGGCAGCTTTAATTACACACTCCAGTGATTGTCTCTGAAACAACAGACTGTCTTGAACAAAAGAGGTGATCAAGAAGATGAAGTTAGGAAAGCCCTGTTAACCTGAAATGATTCATATGTATTCTTCCTGTTGTCCCATATGAATACAACCTCTTCCCTTGTTCTTTCTTCCTCGTAAAACATGAGTGTTCAGCAACAGAAAGAGATGTTATTAAAGACAAGCACCCATCTACAAAATAAATGCTCTGAAGGACTTATCTACCAAGCTGAAGAAGAAAGCTCCCGATTGCAGCAATTCCAGACTATGCCTTACAGGTCTGATATTTTCACACCCAGCCAACAGAAATGAGGGGTTTAGGATTCCGTGTTAGGAATCCTAAATAAAAATGGGTCAACGTTCTCTGGGTTTCTCCCACTGAAGTTAGCAAAAGTTTAACGTGGCCTGGAAGATACACAAAACGATAGTTATTTTAAAGGCTAATCTCTGAATCTCGTAGCTGAAAGTTAGCAATTACACACCCTGGTGGGCCCCTGGGAACTTGGGGGCAGCCCCCTTGCTTACGCTCTCCGTTACATGCGTTCTCTTGCATCCTCTAGAATTCTCTCAAAGCACTTAAAAGCAAAGCATATTGAAAAGCAAAAGCTGATGCATGGGATTGGGATGCCTCTCCTCACTTGGTTTCCCACTCCATCCTCTCATAGTTGACATGTAAGTCCATTCATTAAACGATTACCTCTTTAAGCAGTTACGATTTTTAGCCCCCACCTCTACTCTTACTGGAGGGCTGAGCCAGAATCTCAAGGTTAAGAGAGTCAGAAACCCTATTTCCAGTTCCAGATGGATGTTTGACTGTGTGGGATGTTGCTTGTTTAAAAATAAAAATTAAAAGCAAAAAGACCAAAGCCCCAACTTACTTCTGCCATGAGCTAGAACCTGTTTCTTGACAGACAGATGATACGATTATTGCATAAAATACTGGTTTGTTCTTTATTTGCTCTTTATTTTGCTGCTGAGCCTTTTATTTAAATACTTTATCATTGCCGGGAAATAGCTCACAGGTTTCCAACTTTCAAGCTCCTTTTAGAGGGGAAGAATTAAATCCAGGAGGTAATTAAGCCTTTGTAATTAGGAATATTTTCTTTTCAGGGACTCAGCAGGGTTTCCAGCATGCCAAAATCTTGTTTGGACCTTTTCAGAAGGTAGCCAAGATAAAAAAAAAAAAACCAAAACCACAAGGAGCCAGAAGGGCTAGAACATTTTTTCAATAATCAGCTGAACATAACTAAAGAAACTGGAAACCAGTAGTGAAGAAAGGAATTAAAAAATAAATTTTAAAAAGGACGAAAAAAGCTCAATCTTTGAATTTGAACAGTGTGTACTGGACATTTCAGAAAGCATCCCAGATACTGCCAAAGACTTTCTACTGGACATTTGAAAACTCCTCCCCAAAACTGCAAAGATATTATCTTGTTAAGATTTTGCAACAGCAGAAGTACAAACCAACCAGGGGCCATGAACACAAATATTTACTGAATCTGTACCTTGCGAAGAAGGTACATATTTTGGCATACATTATTACCATTTTTCCAAAAGGAAAAGCCACCCACAGATATCAAAAGGCAGGAACTTTCACTTTGCTCACTCAGGCTGAAAACGTGTACATTGCTTGATGGGGCAGCTTATATCACAACAAGTCATTAAATGTAAAGAACTGACATAATGAAAGCTTCTCTGCTTCCACTCCTATGCTCTTGCCTGCCGTTTGAATATCTACGAGTTACTTTTCCTATATTCAGCTACCTCACCAGAGGACTCTTCTCATAGAGCTCGCCTCTCCAGGAGCAGCAAGGTGTGCTCATTTTCTCTCTAGCGCTGGACCTGGCAAAGAGACATACACCCTTTTTGGGAAGGCGAGTGTTCCAAGCATGCCTAGCTTATTCTGGTATGTATATTGCCATTCAGTCTTCCCACGTCTGAAGCATTTATCATACAAAATGTTAAATCAAGATCATCAAGTTTAGAGGCTAAGTTTAGAGAGCTAAGTTTACAGGGTCCTTTTTATATAAAAGGATTCTCTAAATCTACAGGGAAACAAGAAAAAGAAAAGCATTTAACAATACTGATCATACTGAAAGACTATCTTGGAGTTAAAAAGTTCCCCATACCCAACTGTAATAATCCGTGGAAAACTTCTAGTAGGATTCCACCTTCTGGACAGCACTACATCTGTGGGAACTCAAAGAGACGGCATCATTGATGGTACTGAACCTGCAGGCTGAACTTAAAGGCTGCTAAAGCTTAAACATTTGCAAAAAGTCTGCTAACTCAGGTCTGAGTTTTCCAGTAATAGTAGTGCCTCGGTATTATTGTAGTGCTGTCAATTCTGTAGGTGTGTAGAGAGAGCACAAGGTAAAGGAGAATATTTTCAGAAGCACCGCAGCGAGAAATCCACATACCAAATTCAGATAAATGTAATAACACAAGATGAATGTTAATGACGTCCGCTCCTTTTGTAGCTAAGATGCATGATATAAATATCAAATATTTCATCAGACAAAGTGAAACATCACTATTTCCTTTTCAGTCATCCTCACAGCTTTAAACAAACTGCAAAAGACACAATTTAAGTTATACAAGCACAAAAATTTCACGAGACAAGTGATACAATTCATAACGCAGAGAAATAAATGCAAAAAAAGGACAGAACACATTTTCTGGTACTCCACAAATATTCAGAGGAGGTTTAACACACGAAACGGAATTTCTTCAGCAGCACTGATTAAACTCAAGATGAGGCAAGGATCTTCTTTACAAAGTAAAGGCACCAGCGCTTTGTAAACACATACTCCTCTCACTTTTAACTGAGAAAGCACTCAAAATATTCCGTGGAGGCAACCTGTGTGGCAGCGTTCCATTGCCTATAAATACTTCACAGTAGAGATATCAAAGGCCTTTCTCCTCCTTTTTACTGTATTTAATAAGAAATGTTTTTTCTTCAATTTATCTAGCGGGAAACTCTTTAAATCTCCCCAGAAATGTTAAAAAGAATCTATAAGACAGTGTTTTCTCTTATCTGCCTTCTGGTTTCTATCAAGAAGTTTCAAGGCAAAAGAAATGTCAGATGGCAGTATGAAACACACACGTTTACAGTCATCTCTTGTTTTCAGTATTGTGCTATAGACAGTTCCCCAGAAGGAACCGTTGGCTTCTATTAAAAATACGGATATATTTTAAAAAAAGGAACTTGCGAACATCCTCCAGCTGTGCAGCTACCTGCTCTCTGACTTTTCAAATCCACTAGCAAAGACTGAACAAAAAATTAACTACTTCTCAATTCTTTGGGGAAAAGAAGATTACACACTTCTGATCATGATGACTGTACCTCAAGATTCCAGATTTTTTTCAAGTATGCATCCTGAATGTACATGTCTCCCTAGCATGGAGAGTATTCACACAGTTCATTACTAATGAAACTGCAAAACTTGAAAACTGTTAAAATAAATATTCCATACAAAGGTGAACTGTTTGCAGCTTGGGCAAAATGAACTCAGCATCTTCATAGTTTCCACTACACAACTATCACCAATATCACCAAACACATTTTACTACTCATACACACAAATTCAGTGATTACACTAATTAATAGTGTTCAGTATCCAACCAAACTTGTGCATTTCTAAGTCATCTTCTTTCAGTTTTATAAAGCAGACTGAATTTTTAACGTAGTACTTTCAGGTTCTACAGGACTGTCAACTGGTACCTGGAAAGCGGGGGGAGGGAAAAAAAAAAGCAGAAATTAAGCTGTTATACAGCAGAAGCTATTCCTAACCTCAGTATTCTTGGGTAATTATTAGGTTAGACTCCAATAGTATATGTAGTTAATTAGCCAAATTAGAAACTTCTAGAAAGCCCTATTTTCCCTTCTCTCCGTAATTAAAAAAAAAAAACAAAACACTAAAATTGAGTTTCTTAGTATAACTCCAAAGTATATATTTACACCATATAGATATTTATCACATGAAGATTAACTCTCAGGTTTTTTTCTCCACTATGTTTAAATACAGTAGAATCTTGATGATCAAGGTTTGGAATCAAAGTGCTATTGTACCTTAATAACACAGACAGCTCTCGATTATTTATGGTAATATCAGGGTGAGGACTCCAGGCTTTTGTTATATCCTGGCTAACATGAATGAAGTTGTGCGACAATCTAGGCTCATTAATAAGGTGATAACGTAAAACAGAACAGTCACGGACCACTGCCTATAGTCAGCATGTACGCCCCCAGAGAGAGCACTGACCCAGGCTGGTAAACCCCCAGGACGCCATACTGGGCACACACAGCTGCATGGGTTTCAGGTTCACATTAGCTCACACAGCACCAGCTTGGAAGTTTCTGAACCTCATGCAGACACTAATAGTGTGCACCTGATTGCAGATGATCAAAAGCTGCTATATATGCAAGACACCTAGACATAAAAAGAAGCATGACAGAGGATCGTGCAATATCTGACTCCAAAAAGCTGTTTTGTTATCTTGATCCAAACGATCAAAAAACCCACAGCACTGAAAAAAGTTTCCAATGTCAGCCTTATTTCTACTAGTAACTGTGATAACTTGGAATAGCTGCTGAAACATGGTCTTGGGACCTCCTGAACAGCAGGAAGTGCTATGCTCGCTCTTCCTGTAAATTGAGAGGGTGCTCAGCAGAAGAACGGACCCAGCTCTTCATGCAGCACAGGATAGAAACTGCAGCATGACTTCTGTTCATCAGACACTGACCACTTAAAGGGACTGCAGGCGTTTTAAATAAACTATGTAGTCTATAGCATAGCACCTCCTAACCTAATACACAAAAAGGCTTCACAATTTATAGTGCTACCTGCAAATATGAAAAAGCACGATTCAAGCCATAAAATCAGAGATTAATATTAGCCACTTAAAATTCAGGAAAATCTGAGAGCAGAAGGTCTTTTATTTTTTTCATGGGAGCTAAGGGGAGAAACAGATATCTGAGGGCAGCATCCCATGTGGCTCTGTTGTTCCAAAACAGCATGGAAACAGTCATATTATAAGTTTTTGTCAATTACTTTTTTGCTGTTAATATTATTATGCCAATAGAAGCCAAGCATTCAAGTACAGTAATACAATCACAGTAAAAGAGTCACCACTTACAGCTTTAACATCCAAATTCATAATCCCTGAATTCACATTGTGTCTTCGCAAATCTGATTTTATTAATGCTGAAACAAAAAATAAAGAGAAAGCTGGTTCACAACTTTGCAATGACATGCATTTCAAGGGAAATGTTTGTACAGTGCAAGCACAGGGAAGCTGCTTTCAGCACGTATTCAAAATACTTCTACACACTCTTTTGCAATTTGAACTTATTGACAAATTGAACTTGCTCCTCACAAAACGCACACCGAAAATTACAATAAAAGTTTTTAAATCATGAGTACTTAAAGCAAAGCTTGATGGCTTTAGCACTTTCAGCACATTTGTAAGTAGCAGGATGTGTAAGTCACTGGCACAGCTCAGGAATACATCAGCAGTTTCTTGCATTTGGAAAACTGCAAACTGTCTCCATTGATGTATTTGCTTACGTTTACTATCCTACTCTGGAGATAGACATCTGCCTCAAATTCAAGACATGACTCAAGAAATGGGTGACAGATGGCTGTCCATATATTAGCAACATCATCTTTAAAACAAAGGGTGTGCGCACAGCAAGTATTTAAAGTGAAAAGCAAAGCCAAAAAAACCCTAAACCCTGCACTTATAACTTCTGTCAGCCCAGACAGGAAATCACATATTTAAATCTAGATGTCTGAGACATCTAAAAATTACCCTGAAATTCACTATCTCAAAAAAGCTACACATTTTTACATTAAAGAAAAATCATTACTTACATTTCTGATTAATTACCTGTTAAGATAATGCCCACAAAAATCCAAGCACAAAGAAAGAGGTTTCCTGCACGAGGACTGTAGTCTGTTGTGAATTTTCCTTGAACAAGTGTAAAGACAATTCCAAATATCTAAAAACAAACAAGTCACTTCATCAGGATCACATAGAAAAGAGTCATCACTTCACCTTGCAAAGTTTCAGGTCACAGCTTATAGAAACCAAATTAAAAAAAATTAAGACTACAGCAACACAACAGAGACTTAGCAGCCAAGCCTAAGAAAGCTGCCTTAGATTTGAGCAGAGTGGCTTTTCTGAACATTACTTCACTTCAAGAAACAAAATTATATAACCTGTGCTGATGCATTAAGGAGTCCTGAGGAAGTGCCTTCAGACTCTGGGTATGTAATTTCCACAGCAAATTCAAACCCAAGTGGGAGATAGCCAGTCATGAAGAACCTGTTGAAGAGGAGAGTAAGAGAATGACAGGTGTGGCCTTCATCTATTACTACAGCTAAGAAAATCAAACATAAGCACGTGGTATTATGAATTAGCTGGTGTTCTAAACTGTTTTCAAGACCTAATATGATTCAATACTTGCTTTGCCTGCTTCATTCCCCCGACTTCATCCAACAATTTTAGCCATATATCTCTCTTTTTAGGACAAAGATGTTTTAACATACTTGTCCTGTTTCCCATCACCACCTGCAGTCCACTCCATACATATGAAACAAACTTCTCTGACCAGTCCACAAGCCACTCCATAATTGAAGCCAATTACTTTCAAATGAAAGACATACATGAACATAATCATCTGATCAGCCCAAACATCCATGCTGGAGGACAAAAAGAGACCTTCAGTAGGGAGTGAGGCTGGACGCTGGAATGTCTGCTAGAAGCTGCTGTGGAAGAAGCTGACGGTGTGACAGGAAGAGCAGGGGCTTAATGCAGTTGAGGTTGGTAGATTGGTTTTTAAACTGAAATTCACAAGACATTTCTGACTCTACCTTGACTGCCGTGGCTGGATACAGCACTATTCCCTCAGCACCTTTTGGGACTTTTAGATTACGTATCTATGAGAAGTGCTCATGCTCTTCTGAGCAAACAATGTACCCAGCACATTGCTTGGGCTATTAAAATATAGATTAATCAAAATGCAGAGAAGCCAGTCTTCCTAGATTTGCACGGTTCAACTCTAACCACTTATCCACTGGTGAACAGAAAGATTCAACTTTACTGCAGACAGCTTTTAGAATTGGAACCAAACAAATTGACCATGTACAGACTTCTGTTAGGTCCATAAAAATGTTAAATGAAATTAACAGAAAAGTGAGTTACTTTAGATTTATTCTGATGTAACAGAAGGTGAAACCCTAGTAAACCCTATCTGTACTGTGCACTACAGGCATAGGTTGAGAGCATAGTGACAGAATATACAGTAGAATCCTTTAGTTAAAACAGTTAAATATTGTGTCTGAACAGAACTGCAGTAAGTCTTCTAGTCCTCTTTAATTGCTCACCCAAGTACTCCTCCAGTCACGAATACTACTATAAGGTATCCGAGGTCCAGGGTGAAAGTAAATACCAGCAATCCAATGAAAGAGAGAATGTAAACAATCAAAGTAGTTTGCCTGCAACCCAACAGAAAAAAAAAAGAAAATTAACGTTGTTAACATAAGGTCACAGCACATTGCTGAAGAATAGAAAAGTAACATAAACATTACTTACTCTCTAACAACTGACATTCTACACCTATAAAATTTGCTTCATGTAATTCTGACTCAAATATATCATGCAATGAGAACATATCCCTTCCCGAACTCTTCACTGCCTTGGTTATACGGCTGCTTCACTCAAGACTAAAGAGACTTACTCAGACTCTCAAAGAGTGGACAATCACAGCAGAAACTCTTACCTTAAGACATTTTAGTTCTCCGCTATGTTGTGCCTCTTGGCCATTCTGCAGCACTGCCCATTATATAATACATCAATACATGAGCAGCCAAATCGAACGCTATTAGCAATAAAAGTCAGCCTAAGAGGCAAGTCAAACAAATCTCATTACAATGTTCTATTTATTTTAAATCTGGAATAAGGGATGTCATCCAAAATATTAAAGCACGTATCGCTTACTTATAAGCCAAAACACATGCAGAAACAAAGCCAATCTACAGCATTAACATCCATTAGGTTTCTAGAGCTCTTGCACGTAATGTACTAAGAGTCACGGGGGAGAACTACTCCACCGCAAGAAGCGCACCAGGGCACAGCTCACTCCTGGCGGGCGCCACACCATGGGTGATGGACCCGGGAGCTCCTACCCCAGAACAGAGTTCTGCTCCATGGTCACCCCCTGAATTAAAGCAACTGTTAGGCTTACTAATAGGACCAGGAGTAGTATAAAAAAATGAGAATTCATCAACTGTCCGTTTTACAAAACAATGCAGAGGTTTTGAGCCTTTATGCACTGGGCCACCTGGCCACTGTATGCAGGACATACAGTGCTTCCCTTGTTAGCCTTACACTCCTGAAGAAACAGCAGTAGATGGAAAACCCCTTGCATCTTTGCATTCTCCTCTCTCATTTCTTTTGGCCAAGAACCAGTAAGAGTCTCAAGCTTTTGCTGTAGCCTCAGAAACTAGTCTCCATCAAGGCCACTAGAAGATCAGGGATGAACTACATTTTATCATCAGTTCACTTCAGCCCTTATGTTACAGTATTTTTCTAATGCAATTGCACTGCTCTCCTACCCTTAACCCCATACATGCCTACCCACACTTACTTGTATGTTTTAGTGTAATCCAGCCACAAACCACAAATAATCGAACCCACCATTCCTGCCACCACCAGTGTCAAGCCAATTCTCCCAGCGTTCACTTCTTCTCCCTTTCAACAAATATTTATATGGTGCTCATTAATAACTTGCTTCCACTCAGAGTGAAGTTCAGACCTCTTGGCAGTCATAAGCGCAAACAAACATTCCTATGACTCCCATAGATGTATGGTGCAAGAAACTGTAGGGGGGTATAAAGGAAACCAAACGTCTGAGCCCACATAGCACCTACATAATAATAAACATCACCTCTGCAAATGTACAGTAAAAAAAAAAATTACAAAGAAGATCCAAGAAACTTACCTCATAATGAGTTATTATCATCTGGTTTAGTAACGTGGAGACAGAATAAAATGCCCCAGTCATAATACCTGCAGTACCAAAAGAAAAGCTTCAGTCATTCCAGATGTAGCCACGCAGATCTGCCACCCTAAAGAGTTAATCTTCTGATATTTAAGACTCACATCAGAGGCAAAACCTTTTATCTGCCAGGTGAAATCTCTTCACCAGACCTACAAATGGTACTTTGCACCCTGCTGGATTTTCCAGCACTGGCTGCTGAGTAAGTAAAAGTTTGACACTCCCTCCCCCATAAAAAACCACCCCCACAACTAAAACTCAACGTGCTTTCAGCACATATTTGAACTGTTCTGCCAGACTACAGCCAGACAGCACCACTTACCGTAACTGATCAGCAAAAGTACAAAGGGAATATTTTTGAACAAGTTGATAATCGACTGCTTGTAGGAGTAATCCTCGGGAGACATAGTTTGCAGAACTGCTTGAGAGTGACTAGGAGGGTATTTGGGCTTTTCTTCAAACACTGGGGAAAAAGAAGAAGGAACAATTTTGATTTGTCTTTACCAGACTAATGCTTTTTCTTTCTGAAGTGTTTCAGTTTGATGAATTTCAGAAGATTAACTTGTGGTTTTTAACATTTCCATGAAAAAAATATTCTAGATTTTCTCATGGAAGAATCAAGTCACAGCCACAAAGGATGTACTAATCATTTGGTCACATCTGATTGCTACCAACGTATGGTCAAAGACAGACTTCATCTGCGACATGTCTAGACCTTTGTATCGAATTGTAAGATTAACAGAGAGAATTCACATTGTATCATGTCCTTGTAGCAAAAAGCCTAAGTGAATTAAATATTCTGAGAGAGGTCAACCCACGTGAAGCATGACATACAGTAAACTGGTTGTCGCTTAAACCTGGTGCAACCGGTAAGTGAACGCAAGTAAACTGGAGAAAATGTAACCTCAACTACTTTGAGCAAAGTCAGATGCTTTAAGTGAGATGTTGTAAACACCCCCTATGCTCACCATTTAAATTACAAGAATGGAACACTTACCAACTCCTGTTAAGAAGAACAAAAGCGTGGACACTATCGCTGTTCCGTAGAACATGATGCTGATGTTATGTGCCATTAGGTTGATATCGTTAGGTGTATTTGGAACCAAAACAGGTGGCAACAAAAAGCCAATTGCAGTGCCAAGCTGTAAAGCAAGAAAAGAAAACCAAAAATCATTTCCCTGTGAACATAAAAATTAACAGAAGCAAAAAGCCTTACCAGGTAGAACTCAGAATTTATATCATAATAAGTATTAATAAAACTATGAAGGAAAAGTGTTCCTTTAGTATCATACTTCTGAGCCATTTCCTCCCAATGACATTTCACAATCAGGTCTTCCATGACTCAGGTTTTAACCTTTTCATTTCTAAACTAAACTACAATACTACACCTAGTATATAGCACATTTAACAACCAAGCATTAAGGAAGGTTTTTTTGCGGAAGAATCTTTCACAGGAAAATACTGTGCATGCACGTGTATTTGTCTCGGTCATCCTGCAGCCGAAGACCTAGAGATGACAGAAGACTCCAGCTACTCTTGTAGAAGCACTCTTCTCTTTTTCTCAATCAAAACGCTCCACTTCATGTCACGATCCTGCCACTACAGTGACAAAGTCTGACATGCAAGGTTTACTGCAGAACTGACGGAGCAGAGAAGAGTAAGAGAAAAGGAGCATCCTTATTAAGAAACACAAAAGCAAAACGTACATCTGCAATTATTGCTAATGAAATAAAGAAAAAGCAGGAAATAAAGTAGTAGTGGGTTTGTATCTGGAGTCAATTCCAATGTAGCAACTGATTTTGTATAAAAAAGAGACAAAAACCAAGGACCGATATTTTGGGTATATATATAAAGCATTTTAAAACATGAAGGAACAACAGTCTTCCATTACTCTCCAATTTCTCTCCGTTGCTCCTCCAAAACTAAACTCCATTTTAAAGTGTTAGAACAAATTTTTTTTTTTTAACGAAAAAACCCTGCATCTATTTCAGGTAAAAAAATAAATAAAAAAGAGCACTAAAGAATGCTAGAGTAGCAAGTCCAACACTCAGAAAGTACTCACATGAAAGGTGTGCCAATGTGTTTACAAAGCACCCTTTGTGCATATGCCCAATGAGGGTTTTCCTGCTTTTTTTTTTCGACCAGACCATCAGATTTATACACTATCCAGTGCTCACCTGAAGAATTTGTTTCTTTTTATCCTCACCCTTCAGTATATGAACCCCACAAATATTAACTGAGTACACAATCACTCTTTTTCTTAAGGTATGTTTTTTCCTCCCCCAATGTGAGCCAATACAGTACCTGCAATATTGCAAGAAAGTCAAGTGATACCATTTTTCACCTTTTACATCTAGAGAGATTAACGCCAGAAGGATCGAGAGTTCCAACGAGTCTGGTGTGGCCAGTTTAAGATGCTAAACACTTGTGGAAATCTGGCACTCCTAACAACCCTTGACAGGTATATCGCTGCATTCCCGGCGATTTGTGTTTCAACTGCAAATGATCAGCATCTCAAGAGATAACGGGTGCAATCTGACTTTTCATAACTACTCTGTCCCTCCCCTGCCTGCGGTCCCCAGCCCTGTTTGCTGTAGCTCTGAAGTTATGCAAAATATCTGATAAGAAATCAGATGACCAACAGCCCAGTTGGTTATAGCAACCCGATTCTGTTACAGAGTTCACCTTGTGCAATTAAACAAGTACAGTGAGACTGTACCGTAATGCATATGCAGAAGTGCATCGGGATATACAGACAACATTACTTCTAACTTCCAAGTGCCTAATTTGTCATTTTACTACTCTTTCAGTCTAGCTTTTGAGATTTTTTTTTTTTTAAGAAAGCAAAAATTGAGAACAGAGAAATTCTGGTGTTTGACACCGTATCAGTCTTCATGGGTCGCGAGCAGGACTGGGATCCTAAGACCTACACAGCACACAGCTCTCAGCCAGCGGGGTACAACATAGCTGCAGAATAAGCCGTTATCCTCTGCGCTTCACAGGTATTTCCCAGGTAGCAAAGGACCATCAAGCACATCAGCACACTAAGATCAGTCCTGGATTCTGCAGGGGAATAAGCTCCAGAAATAACTAAGTTCTTTTGCTCACACCTCTGCTCCCGTTTTTGTTGTCCATCCTTCTCGTAGTTCCTATCCACAAAATCCCTGCTCCTGTTCTTCCCCATTTCAACCCCCACATCTCAGCATCCGAGCGAAGCATCAGTTTCAGACTCCCAGGTGGCTCCTTGGGACCGTACTGGAGAACTGAGACCCCAGCAACTCCTTGCTACTGGGAGGACTGGTGCATGTCAGGAATAGTGAAAATTTAGCTGCTGAAGAAATCTTTAACCTGATTCCAGGAAGCAGATACAAAATTTTTGCTCAAGTGCTAAAACAACCAACCCACCCACCCCCAAATCTTCAGTCCAAAAAGGGACAGCTGACTTGTCCACTGGAAGACTTCAGTGCAAAAAAAAAAAATTGCTTTGGAAAAGTATTGGGAAAACTGTAAACAGCCAGATATGAGATAAGGAGCAACCCTAACTGTAAATATGTAACGCTAATATTACCACTGTAATAATCCAAAGTGCACAAACATAAAATCATTAGACTCACATGAGGAAAAACAAATCCCCTGTTACCTTAATCAAACCGTACCCATGACCTCAGCCCGTGCCAGTGATGTTGATGTGAATCTTAATGTTTTGTTGCCACAAAAAAGCAGAGACAGTGGCAGGGGGCGAGAACAAGGCTATGGGAGGGAAAAAAAAAGATCAGCATCATATCATCACCTGTGCTTTCAGATACGCCTGTTACAGCTCTCTGAAACTGGCCAGGACCAGAGAGCTTGAGGAAATCCATGACTCAGTTACCAGCTCCCCACTGTGACGTGAACTATCACAGCATTACAGAAAACTTCATGAGTCACCAAGGCATGGACTACCAGCACTTAGTGATTCGAGGCCGTATTTTAAAAGCAAGAACTAATATATGTTGGCATTGGGGCTCTCCATGAAAGTTCAGGTACTTCACCCCCCTCCAGCTGGGGGTGGATTTGGTCAGAGGGATGATGCCAAATGCCAGAGACAAGATGCCAAACGCAAGAGGGAGAAAGCAGAGCAGGACAGCTTCTGAAAAGGGTCGTGATTTATGTACTCCAGGCAACTGGCAGAAGCGTGCAAGCTGCCACGTGCTGCCACACAGCCAGGGTCCTGCAAAGCAAGGCTGGCCGGGGAGGGTGGGATGTAACATCACCCCCGCGCTTGCCCCCGCTCCATCACTTTTCCTCTCTCCAACACTGTGGTTTTTTGCAGTTAAACAACTTATTTTTACACCAATGCCGCGCCAAACTCTAAGGAAGCTCACTCCCCCAAAGCCTGCCTTGCCCCCCTCCACCCGCCATCCCTACCTGGTTGCCCAGCACGGCCACGGCGCAGGCGGTGGAGACCTCGGTGGGGCCGAACCAGACAGAGGCGACGCGCGAGGGCAGCCCCAGGATGAAGACCTGGGCGACGGCGCAGACGGTCTGGGCCGCCAGGGTGATGGGGTACCGGTCGGGGGCCAGGCTGGCGCACTTGAGCCAGGCGCCCAGGCCATTGAGGCCGGCGCCCAGCAGGGCGGTGAGGCGCAGGCCACGGGTGTCCAGCAGCCAGGTGGCGGGCAGGATCAGCGGCACGTAGGCCAACATGTAGACCATGGAGAGCCAGTCTATCTGTGTGAAGGAGACGCCATAGAAGCCGGCGAAGACGTTGCTGAGGATGCTGTACTGGATCCACTGGAAGGCGTTCACCAGCGAGTAGCAGCTGAAGACGGCCAGCACCGCCAGCCGCCGCCGCGACAGCCGCGGCTCCACCCGCCCGCCGCCCGCCGCCAGCATAGCCTCGGCCTCGGCCTCCGCCGCCTGCTCCCCGCCGCCCGCCGGGGCCAGCCGCCCGCCGTCCTCCGCTTCCTTGCCGGGGAGGAAGCCGTTGCAGCGCTGCACCGGGGGCACGGCGGCGGCCGCGGGCATCTCCCCGCTCTCTCCCTCCTCCGCCTCCTCCTCCTCCTCGCCGCCGTCCTCCACCATCTCGGCCGTCTCCCCACCCAGCTTCCCCGCTGGTAGCAGCAGCAGCAGCGGCGGCGGCGGGCGCAGCCCGGCTCTGCCTGCCAAGGTCACCTGGCTCCGGCTCCGCCGCCGGGAC
Source organism: Theristicus caerulescens (assembly GCA_020745775.1). NCBI lineage: Eukaryota > Metazoa > Chordata > Aves > Pelecaniformes > Threskiornithidae > Theristicus > Theristicus caerulescens. The sequence continues at coordinate 102,945,718 of CM036561.1, read as the reverse complement.
CACGCCGCCGCTACCAGCTCGGCCCGGCCGCCCACCCCCGCGGGCGGAGCGGGAGGCGGCGCGGAGAGCGGAGGCGGGCCTCGCCGGGCGCGAAAGGCCGCTGCTGCGGCCCTGCTTCTAGGAAGCCGTTGAGTGCGTGTACGTGTGTCTCTCTCTCTCCATATATATTTTGCAATATGTATATTTTGCATGTACATACACGCACTTCTTACAGTCTTTTAAACTGAACCTATGAAGGCTGTCGGTGCAGGTGGCTGAGAACCATACGGCGACGGGAATGATGTAAATAATCCCCACGCCATCCCCGAGGCAGGAGCGGCATAATCTCGTAATGCCTGTGATCGCGCCCTGGGCCGGTGTGTCCTGCGCGGTGACAGACCCGCGCTCGGCGGCTGGTCCCTCGCCTCCCTGCCGCGGGACGCGGCGCTGGCTGCGTCGGCTGCGCCACCGACACGTAGGCTGCACCGCTGCCAGCATGGCCAGGGAAAATCACTGGCCTTCCCCTGCCATAATGAGATTTATCTCTTCGCAGCAGCGGTGAAGAGAAATGTACTGAAGTGATAAGAGGCGGATGGGCAGAGGTGGAGGCCCGAATTGCGGTGGAGGGCGGCCAGGACGGGAGCCATCGCGAGGGTGTGTGCATCCACCCCAGCCCTTCATTGCCTCCAGAGCCGCAGGCAAAACATTCCTTGTTTCCACTCGACCTCTGCAATTTGATTTGACACATACTGCAGAAAACTGGCCGTCTGGCTCACGTGCAGAGGCGGTTAGATATGACTTCAGTAAGCAATCTTCCCTCACACCCTGCTCAGTACATGTCTGCGCAGGAGCAGTGTCTGGCAGCCCATGTCATGGTTTGTAATTCTGCTGCTGCAGGCACCGTACCCTAAAAAAAAGACAGATTGTTCTCCAAAGAGCATTAGGAAAATGCAGAAATATTTAAGTTTGTTAACAATGTCAGAAGTATTTTACTGGCTTCTGTGGGAAATCATTTAGTGTGTGTGCAGCAAATAACACACTGCACATTGTTCACGGATATGTCAGAGCCTAATCAGATCTGTGTCTGTGTGGTAGTTCCCTCACTAATTATGAGTTGGTATTTTACTCAAGATCAGGTGATCTATGTAAGCCACAGTTCCTGATCTTATTTACAGCATGAATAATAATATGAACACATGCTTCAAAATATTAATTTGGCTATGTTTGCTTTCCCTGAGCGCTTAACTGAGCAACGGTAGTGATGGTTGCGGGCACCATGGATTTTTAGAGACTACTGGAAGTGAATCCTGAATTTGCAGATCACAGGCGTGTGTTAGAAACCTGCTTTTTAAAAATAAAGTTACCTGTGTCAGATTCAGGCCCTTCTTGCCGCTTTCATTCATACCAAGAAAAAACCTGATCTATTTTTACTTTTCCTGTGTAAGATCAGATGCTGGGTAAATTCTTCCGAATTACTCTGCCTGACTGTTCAAGTGCTATGTGCTGTAGCAACAAAGCCTTTTTTAAAACAGGATTTCAAAAGGAAGAAGTATAGTAGGAACTGAAACAAACATTGTCAAAGCAACAGAATAGCCGGCTTTCACTTTAGGAACATATGTCCGTGTTACATGTTGGCAGAAATATGCTGAAAACACACCTGAGACTATGTCTACGCTAGTACTTCCAGCAGTGCCCGTTCATGGTCGCTGGGACCCAGTCATCCACACTGCTGAACTGCTACAGCAATTCCTGGCACAGGCAGTGGGTTGGCCTTGGGGCCAGGGAAAGGACCGTGACACTTTGGTTGGGTCGTATAGATGTAATGTTAGTGTCCTAAACAACTCTTGTTCTTTTTGAAGAAGGTGTAAACATTGATCTACAGCTGATTTCATTTAACATTTTTTCCCCCCGTTGAATTTTGGATGACCTCAAAGTCCATCCAAAGATAACATTTATTCCTTAAAGACAGAGGAAAATAGGCTTTGTTCTTCCCCCATTCTTCCTTTTCCTACTGTTACACCCTTGGCTCCGTACAGCAGGCAGAGCTGCTGCCAGGTAATACCCTCAGCGAAAGGTTCGACTTCAGCCTGTTCTGGAATGGCCGGCATGCCTTGGGTTTCACTACCACAGCGCCCGCAGAGCATCGTCTCCTCTGTCCGCCTGGTGGTCCAGCACACAGAGTGATCTTGCACGAAACATCACAGGGGTCTTGCACGGAAGAAATAACTAGACATCAGGGAACTGTAGAGAAAAAGAGGCTGAGCCTGGCAGTGGGAGGAGCACCTGGATGAAAGCTGCCTCCCATAAGGGCAGGAGACTTTTTCCAGAAAGAAGTACGTTTATTTACAACAGATCAACACGAAGCAAAATCCAGCTTTGCTACAGCTGCACTGATCTTGGCGAAATAAAACCAGGTTGATTTTGATGAGATACAGGCAATACAATTCCATCTTTGGGGACGTTTATCTCCAGAAATACCTTCCTAAACAAGAAAGGAAAAGGCAAACCAAATTGACAGCATCAAGGCAAAGCTTTGATACTTATCCCCGACTTTTTACACTGTTGTATTTCACAGGCTTCACAACCATGACTTCTGACTTATGCCCATTTGTATGAGAAGCAGGGCCAAGGACGTAGTTGCCTAGCAAGAGAAAGTTACCCCATGAGAAACGTCCATGGCAGTTCCCTTAAAATGCACGTCCTTGGATTTCTACATTTCATGGAGAATTTATTAAGCTAAAAACAGAACACTGATGTCAAGGTTTACAGCACAAGTTTAGCTTAAAACTGCTGCTATCCTTTTTCAGTCTACCCTCTAACTGAAAATTTAGGCTTTCCTGCACATTCCTATTCGTGATAGAGCCAGAAATTGCTCATGTATATCCAAATATTAACAAAGTTGTTTTCCTGAATGCTGTGAAAAGGCTAAAATGTCTTATATATTGGGCAGTCACTGGGAAGTACCTGATACTAATTTACTCCACAGCAATTATTTTCCTGTGCCCAAATTCCAGAAGTCAGGCAGAGGCCAAGCACTCAAATTTTCAGGCTGGAGAAAGTTAAAAAGCAATTAGAAATGCAGTATCCTTATTCGTCACAGTGTTATTGTTCCTCCTGTAGCATATGTTCCATTGAAAGAACAATGTGTTTTCATATCTATTTCCAACCTTCAATTTTATCTTGCAGATAATGCCATCTTTGTACAAAAAATGGCTCAGAAGGTACTTTTTTGTTTCAGTCCAGGGCATTTCACAAAATAAAGGAAACCCAGCTATAGAGTGCTGCTTTCAGGGTGCAATTAGCTTTCCGACATTCCTAGCTGGATCATTTCAGTGATATCAATTCCTAGTTATGTCCTTCTTCCAAACCTCAAAATGGTATCTAAGCCACCCCCCAAAAAAACCCACAAATCAATCCATCTTTGTAAAACTGGAGGCCAAGGTTAGGAGTCTGAAATGAACAATGTAGAATGTTGCCAAAATATCAACACTTCTAAAATAAAACTAGAATTTTTATGTACAGCAGGCACACAGTTAAGGCTTCCAGATTTTCTTTTTTTTAATGTTTCAAACCATATATTTCAGTCTCTAAAGGAAAAAAAATTAAACATTATTCTATAATGCATTTAACTCTTGGTTATGATTTTCAATGCAAAAGGTGCTTTCTCGATGCAGAGAAAACCTACATGGCAGGAGTGCACCAGGTAGTTGTCTTCCAGATGAGTTGTTTAAACAAGAAAACTACAGCAGATTCAGAAGGGGATTTCAGAACAAAAGATCTGAAGTTCCAACTGAGCTAGAAATGAACTATTTTAGCAGGATATTAAACAAACCTCAATACACTGGACTTGAAAGAAAGTAGTCAGAGTCACATGTTTAAATATCTTGATTGAAAGCTATTAGAGAATACAGGGGAAAATGTAAACATCCCCTTCCTCCTGTGCAGTCCTCATTCCAACAACATTTGTCCACTCTCCCCACAAGATAAAGCCATAATCCCACCTGGAGAACGAGCGCTTGCAACACGAGGCACTTTTAACTGAAATTTGTTTGTAGCTCCAGGTGTTTGTCTGGCCGCCTCCGTTTTGGAATATGACTGCCCACAGTAGGCACATGTTTGCCAGTGACCTGGATTCAATTTTTGATGTACTGATGGGAATATAGGAGTATACTTTTAAGTATCAGTGAAAAGGTCTGAATTTTAAAATATGGTTAATGAACTCCTCTACTGTAAACAATAAAAATTTGTCTTTCTGGGTGTCTCAATCCCTATAAAAGATGCAGAAATGTACATCTGGTGCTTCTGTCAGGCTGCCATCTGGTTTTCCTTTTGTAGTTAGCTATCAATTTCGTACATGTAATGGTATTTTACCCCCGAGTTTCTTACCAAAGCAAGTGTGTGTGTGTGGGGAATACATACACAAAATAAATTTTGTGTACAAAAAAATAATCGTGAGCAAATACAGTAGGTAAAATTTATTGGGTTCTTATTTGCCAAGATTAACAGGCTCTTCATATATTGCGAAAAATATAACTTCCATCTGAATCCTTTATACACAGTCAGAAAAGTGTATATGCCCACAAAAATTAATAAAAAGCATGATCTGTAGAAGGGTTGTCTTGGATGAACATTCTCATTTTTGACAAGCACTCATTCACTCAAAGGTTGGTTAACTTTGGGGAAAAGCGTTGAGGCATTTTTGTTGTTACTTCACAAACTCCTTCCACTGATATGCCTTTCACCGCAGCAATGTGCTCGCAGGCAATCCTGATCTTCTCGGGTTCATTTCTTTCCTAAAAGATAATTGAGAAAGCTCTTTTGTGGGAGAGATCAAGTGACATCAACCTGACCCATCAAAGGACCGTGGGACAGAAGTGATTAGAGAAGCCATGCGGATGCAGCCAGCTGCATCTCAGTGGGTTGGCTCGGTTCACCTATAGCCCTAAGGAACTGCTAGGCTGCAGGTCATCCCGTCCTAAATAGTACACCGAGGAGAGATTGCAGGCTTCCACTAACACAACCCATTTATCCACTCAGCGTATAAGAATTCAGTAACGTGAGAGGAATTGCTCCCTAAGAGTTTTCTCTACTGGCTATAGCGGGATCCCAAGTGACTAACCCAGATGCAGCCTTCTGTAGGTGCAGAATGTCCACTGAGAGCTCCTGCTCCCTGCCCCGTCTACGCAGGAATAGATAGCAATGTTGAAGCAATTAGCTGCTGAAACCACCAGTCAGAGCAACAAAGATCAAATGTCCTCTCTAATTCTAGGAGGTCTCGGATAACTTAAGAGTTACAACAGTTTAAAGCACTATACTAATAAAAACCACCATAACGTAACTTAAATTTTCCAACTCTCTTTCACTACCTGATTCATTGCAACTTACCTGCCTGGTCCATGCGCACACATCCTTTGAAAATTAAATGGAAGGGACATGTGAATTTGGAGCCATTAAAAGTCTAGTACAGAAATGTGCTTGTATTTTAGAAACAGATTGCTCACCCAAGCTTGCGAAATGTTGCTACTTTTACTACTAAGGAAAACCAAATATTTAGTAACAGCTTGAAGTTCCCAATTTCTCTCTGAAGAGGTTATCAGCAGGAAGAGAGCCATGTTCTTTAAAGGTCTACATCCATTCGATGGGGAAGATGCTGGCTGACCTCAGCTTAACTAAAAATCAGCAGGAATTTTTTTGTTTAGACTGAATAACAATACAAGATGCCTGCCCAAGACCCTGGCTGGGACAGTACATTATGGAAAATGCATGAACATTCCAGCAGCGTTAATCACTTTAACAGGAAGTCAGACAGACAGACACCAAGGGGGACTCTCCTTGTTGGAGATCCTGTCTTGGGAAAGCACTCCATGCGTTCTCCAAAGACCCTTGCAAACAGTTGTCTTTTGCAGGACACCTAGCAAGATATAAACTATATCAGATTAGCTGCAAACCCAGAATCTCTCACAGAAAATTTCCTCCCTTTTGTTATCAGGGGAGACAAGCCTAGTGCCCCTATCAGCCATGCCGTTACTGCCACAGCCGCTGGCCAGTGGGCAGCTCCTCTGCTAGGACAACCCCAGAGCATCTAGAGCTTTTTGCATGTGAGTGACAACATCTACTTCATCCAGATGTTTAGAGAGCAGGGGAGAGCCTGGCCTTCTGCTTCCACCTCCTGCCTGCGCACTGACCCACTCAACACTACGCCCAGCTCCTGACAGCACCGCTGGGAACGGAGCGCACTCAGCACCTCCGGCACTCACCCAGCACCTGACATCCCTGAGGTGTCCACAAAGACATTCATCAGTGTGTTTTACTGGAGCAGCGGTCATATAATGTCAGCCCAACAGCTGAAATGTTGACTTACAAATTGTTTCTCTATCTTGTGAGATCCTTGTGGCTCCTACATATATATAGAATCATAGAATCATTTAGGTTGGAAAAGACCTTTAAGATCATTGAGTTCAACCATTAACCTAGCACTGCCAAGTCCACCACTAAACCATGTCCCGAAGTGCCACATCTACACGGCATTCAAATACCTCCAGGGATGGGGACTCAACCACTTCCCTGGGCAGCCTGTTCCAGTGCCTGACTACCCTTTGGTGAAGAAATTTTTCCTAATATCCAATCTAAACCTCTCCTGGCACAACTTGAGGCCATTTACTCTCATCCTATAAGTTGTTACTCAGCAAAAGAGACCGACACCCACATATATATATATGCATGTTAGTTTTTTTAACAATGGTAAGACCAGGCCAGTAAAAAAGAACGTATGTAAAAGTGACGTAGCACTAAGGCTCTTAAACTGCACAAACTTTAGAAAGAATATAGGAAAAGGATTTTAAAGGAGCATAAATGTAGGGACTAATCTACATGTTTTTGGCTATACCTCTGTTTGGAGCAAGGGAAGGGGAATCAGTCTCCAAGCAAATGCTCTCCAGTGGAATATGTTTAATTAACTTCTCTCACCGGCACAGCCAGGAAAATAAACAAGACAGAATAGCCCATGAGAAGGTCAGTCTCACTACAGCAATCAATATAGCAACATGCAAAATAAGTACCAGCTCTGCCAGAATGGCATTCAGACTGTTTAAGCCTTTGGAGATAATCCTATATTTCCAATGAACTGCAAACACAGGCTGAACAGAGTATTTATGTCCCTTAAGACCTCAGACAGTAGCAACAGCTTATAGCTTTTAGAAACCTTAGGAGGGGACTGAAGAGGAAATAACTTGGGTCCTGAGAACAACTCTGCTTTGGGTGCTTACTTCTCTCCGCTGGCTGTACAACCACCTTGGGCTCCTAGGAGCTACACACAGGACAAAAGCCATGTTGGATGCCAGAAAGCAGACCCACAAAGCTGCTGAAAAGACACAGGGTGGTTTAACAGACTGGTGAAAGAACAGCACAGCCACGAGCGGGCTGGCAGCTCAGGAGCACCATGCTCAGAAACATCCCAGCATCCCTCCTCCCAGCCTAAGCGAATGGATAGGGAGAGCTCATTATTGCCTCCTTTTAACCTAGGCAGATTTAGCACTCTCCTGTCAGCTCAGGGTAAATATCTGAGTGCTGGAAGCAAAAGACTTTGCGCCTCCATCAGGTCAGAGGGAGGGGATGGAGCAGCCAGAGCCTGGGGCAAGAGCAGAGCTGGGCAATGTTTGGATGGATGGTGGTGAAGGTGAAGCTCCCACTACTCTCTGACAAGGGGTTGGCTTGGGAGAGGCTGCATTTTTGAGGAACCAAAGTTACTTACATGTTTGGGAAACTTTCTTTTATTTATAAACACCAAACTATTTCACTGTGAATTTCATACTGAGCTTTCAGTTAAGAAGTGTTGAAATGTTTGGTTTTACCTGGGAAATACTGAAAAAAAATCAGCCCCTCATTCCAAAATGGGCAGTTTTGTTTGAAAACAACAGCTTGCGGGAGGCTCAGCTTCAAACTGCTACGTGAGGTCTCTTTCTCATGTTTTTTTCCAAAATCCAAAAAATCTCAGGTCTCATTTTCACTCCAAAGGAAAACAAATTTACGAGGGCATTGACATTTTTCATGGCGTGGAAGTCACCCCCTAGCCAGCCACAGGCAATCCCCCATCCCTGCTAGTATCACTTTTCCTTCTGCATTCGTTCAGGTACTGGAAAATGATAGTTGGAAGAGAAGGCAAAAGGCCAGGGCTCATGCAATCCAATTATAACCCTGCTGAAATGGCTTCCAGGAACTCTGCAAGGACTAACCTGATCATGCCTTGTAACGGCTGGAGGAAAACAAAAATAATAGCCAGCTTGTAGCCTTTCCAGAGTGACAGACTGTCTTCCAGTAAAGTTATGGAGCAGTATGTCCTGAACACCTACAACATACGTAAGAAACCCAGGGAGCTGGGATCAGGCTGCAGAGCTGAGCAACCCAAACACTGTGTATCAGGTTTTCTTATAGCAGGACAAGACGACTCCAAGATTATAGTCAGTACTACAGGCTCTGAAAAATGCAAAGCTTGGATTTGTTAACCCTGCCCTCCATATGGTGAAATGGCTGCTGAGGTTCTCTCAGCCTACTGGTAGGTAGGCAAGTACCACCAAATTAACTTCTTATCAGTCACTGGAGGACTGGTAATGGCACATTTTTCGATGAGCACCTGCCTGGTCCATATTGGGACTTGCAAATATAGGAAAAATCTTTGCTGTAATTGCTCAGCTTCCTCTCTTCCAGGTCCACAGCCCCTTTTTTCTGTGCTGTTGTCTTCTGCCGTGCTTATATTTTAAGGTATGCACAAACATAATTGTTGTTACATGAGTGGAAAGGATATACATTTTTTCCCCCGTTAGGCAAGTAAAATTTGGAATATACACATCTGTTTAAAATAGTCCACAGGGAGAAAAAAACCTCATGAAATCATACTTTCTTACCCTAATTCAAAAAAACCCACCGTATTGGGTAATGCTGAGGCAGTAGCTGTTTTGCCACGTTACCTTCACCATTCCCTTTGAAGTTACAGTGCTTTGCTTGGCCTCTGTTTCACTAATTTTCCATCTGACATACTTTTTCAGGTGTACTTTGTGACTACTTATGTTACTAGGTCAATACTAAGTAGCACCCCTGTGCTTTCCACCCAGCTCTCTTGACATTCCTGAGTCTTGAGACATACAATCGAGGCAGAGATGCATTACCATCACCTCTCTGTAAGGACAGGCAATGAGTGCAGTTCTTGTATGTGAGCAGAGTCATCTCACAGATCAATTCCAAAAAATAAATTATTTCTAAGCCCAGGTCCTGTACCCACTGTTAAAAACCCAGGAGCAATGCCTACCTTCCTCCTTCAGGAAAGCAATCCCTTGTCTGCCAGCTGAGCAAGGATGCACATTTCTGCTCAATGCAAATATGTGCCTTAGAAAAGCAGAGTAACACTGAGTGAGTTCATCTTTATCTTAAATACTAGTTTGCTTTTAGAAAGCAATAGCCCTCCATTAGCAATAAAGAGCAGCTGTGGAGGTGAGCAGAGTTAAACTTGGCACTCAGAGCACAGTGGAGAGATGGGAGCACAGGTCACTCGGGAAAACAGCCATGTGCGGTTCAGAGGAAGGCTTTGCACCCCCCTGCTGCGTGCAGCCGCAATAGCTGTGGAAAAGCAAGGCAGACCTGATCTTTTTCCTTCTAGTTTTCCTGCTGCTTGCATCAGTTTTGGTGGTGGTGCACGTCCACCAAACACACACTAAGATGATGGCACTGAACAATTACCATGGAGGGCACTGCTTGATCTGCATCCTTTTGCTATTGCAAGTGCGAGGGAAAGGACCTTACATGGTTTTCAGTCACAAATTGACTCTACAGGGCAGGCAGTCTGGGGGAAGGGTGCTATTCTACAATGAGTTCCCAAACCAAACATAGACAGATCTCCCTTTGCGTGGATCCAGATCCCTATTTTTTGTGGATTTAGCAGCATAAGACATGTCAGAAGTCACACACAAAGGTACTTCCAAGTCCCCCTTTACACTGACTCTCCCCGATGCTGTTTTGAGCAGCACAGAGGGCACAGAGTGAGCAGGGGCTCCTCTGACTTGCTCTGGACTGGACAGAAACCAAAAGCAGCAGGCTGGGATAAACACTCAGCCCTTTTTTCCAGCCCCACCTTTGTATCTGCTATGCCAAGTCCAAAGGGTATATAAGTGGAATAGCTGGCAATGGACTATACCCAACACACCCTCTCCTCATCACTCAAACTGGCTTATGGCCTGATCACACGGACAGTGCACAGCAAAGCAGTACTGCTGCAGGAAATCTGATCTTTGGTTTCCTCCAAATATTTGGTTTCCAGTGATCGCTGCTGGCCACATGCTATTTCATTTTTGTTGCTGTTTGCATCCATCTAAAGTTTAAGAGAGTCTTTCGCAAGCGTTGGATTAAATTTAACTCGTTTTTATTCTGTCAGTGCCTGGGCACCTATGCAAATACAGCTATGACCCTTTCCCATGTATATAAACTGCATGCAGCATGCTTATTTTTATTAATAAGAAGATAAACTTCTTTGTCCCGTCCTCCCTCCTCCATTGCAAGTTACATATATCAAGGGCTGAAACCTGAACTTGAGTCAAGAAGGAGTTTTTAAGAGTAACTGGACAGGAGGCATATCTGCTCCTGGGCATCATGGACAAATCACTAGCCAAGTTCCCTGGAGGTGAAAGGAGGCCCTCTGTCATTTTTCTCCCCTTGTTTCAATGAGAACCTTTCCTCTGCTACATCATATAGCATGGGAGAGAAAATGAGGCCTTGAGAGTAATTATCACAAGTCTAAATCCTCAGTGGTCCTTTTAGGGAAGCATAACCCAGTTATCACCGAAAGGATGGTGTGGGTACTAACAGAAGAAGGTGAAGAACCATAAAAAGAAGCCTCCTTTGGGAGAAAGGCTAGGAAGCGTCCCACAGTCTTAGCAGAAGCACAGCTGGAAAGGAACATTTTTCTAGTTCGCATTTGGCAAAGATGCCACGCTCCTAGATGTAAGTGCTTGCAAGTATTGTTATTTTTTCATCTCAAGCCATTGAACACTTGGATAAACTCAAACTTCAAAACAACTCTTAGTGTTCTTTAGAGGATGCCTGTGGAGCTGGGATGCAGGAAACAGGTGTCAAGCCTAGTTAAAGTCTGATATATGAAGGAGACACTGTGTGAAAGGGTTCTGGCTCACACCGGCAAGTCCAGTTGTTTTGCTGTGGCCAGCTGCAGCGCAAGGACTCTTTGCTGTTCCTTGCATTGCTGAGGCACGGACACGAGCCATGGAGTGAAGTCCAGCCCAGCCCGCACAAAGAGCCAGTTAAGACTTCACAAAATGCAATGAACTTCAAACTGTGGGGATCTAATGCCTTCGCTAGCTTAGTTTTCTCAGGAGAGTGGCAGAAGCTCTTAGCAATGAAGAAACAGAGCAGAAAACAGCACCCTCCAAAAGGCAACATACCTGGAAATATAGTAACATCTGAATAATAAAAATCAAGAAAATGTGACATCAGCTATGAAAATACTCCTAGTAAAAGTAAAAAAAAAGTAGCTTCTCTAAAAAAAAGCTAAAGTAACTTCTCTAGCTTCCCTACAATGTCTTCATTGCAGGAAACCAGCATTTCAGACATCTATCAATACGCTCCCCTCGTGGGATTTTGCAATTTTCATTTTACTCCTGCACAGATGTTTAGCCAGGAAAATAAAGTTTTGGGGTTTAATCTCAACTCATTTCATATCTATCCATGCAGAGGAATGTAAGCAGCCAGAGATTACAATGAGTTACATGCACCTTAAGACAGTTTGCATATAGTCAAATCAAGCAAACTCTGGTTATGCAGAAATCAGAGCAGATTACCTCGCCAATGGCCACCAGCTTATCTTTGTATTTCTCAAAGAGCAGGAGGACAGATTCCACGTCCTGTAATAAACCAGCTCATGTGCTTTGTAAAGACTGCTGGGTGCTAAGCTGAGCCACGGCAAACAAAACCACACGCAACTGTATTATTGTGCATCTTGAAATGCAAATCATGAAAACGACAGTCCAGGACAGAGGGGATCTCTGTGTTACTAACAGCTTCTGAATAACCTAATTACTCAGCCCTTTGAGAAGAAAATGAAAAGATAGATTCAAAGAGGGTTGGAGGGATGCTAGTCCAGGTAACTCTGCTAGTGAGCAGAGGAAGACAGACCCCATTCTTCCTAATTTGGCTGAACTGAGCCTCATCTTCTAAGAGCAGGAAACCTCTGAGAAAGGCATCTTGGCAACTTAATAGGTCCCTGGCAGCCTGGTCCTGGGTGATGTCCTTCCCAGGGGAAAGGCAGTTGTCAGTGCCAGGGAACAGGTCTCATTGAACCAACGTACCAGACCGGTCCCATGAATCACTGCCTTTTCGGCAGAGCCCTTCATCACTCTGGGCTATTCAAGAGCACAGGGTCACGTTCAGGAGCTGCACCAGCAAACAGCACATGGACACAACAATTTCCCATGCACCCTGTCCTCAGCTTTGGTAAAACTTCACTGCGGACTTCCAGCAATGAGATTCCCATCCAGCGCCATGTAGGACAGAGGCTAGGAGGGAAGGAGACTTCTCCCCATCCCTGGGAGATGGGGGCAAGACAGCCTCTACCAGCAGGGCTCCCGCTGAACCTCAACTCTATCTGCCGCTGGTGGCAACTGTGTCAACACTACCCTCCTTGAGTTATGCCCCAGCGTTCACCCTCCCCTGCCACAATCTGCATCCACTAAGACAGCAGGGATGAAGCAAGACCACTGCCATGTAGCTGCACCTCTCCAAAAAAAGGGGCAACCTAAGGACTCCAAGGGGAAGCTTTGATCATCCTGACACCACAGCAGCCTTCATGTGCTGGTCAAGAAACAACTTCTTTGGATAAATGGTCCCACACACGTACATAGATTGCCAATGGACGTGCTGCACTCACTGGGAGCACAAAAGGGATTATTTTGGAGTGCCGACATCTGCTTCTGCATATTATATACCACATTAGCCCACTGCACATGCACTTGCCACTGCCTCAACTCAGCACAGAGGTCCTGTGTAGTATAGAGCTGAGTTTCCACCCTGACTTTTCCAGGCAGGAATACTGACCCCTAAAAGAGAAGGGAAGTTATCTAGCAATGCTTTGCTTGGAGCTCCCCTCATAGTGCTCCATTTAACTTCTTCCCACAGCGCTCCATTTGGTCGCTTCCTCCCCCTTTGTTGTGTGTCCAGAAATGTTCTAAGCACAAAAAATGCTCTCTCTATATATTTATAGCAATAAACCAGTGCCAATCTGGACTTCAAAGCTGCCCTCTCCAGGCAGTGCACTTCACAAAGACAGACCTTCCTGCTAGATAATCCCAGGTCCTTTCCATTTCACGGGTTCACCAGTGGTCATGTGCTGAGCAGACCTCGGAGGTCCCAAGCAGCAGGTCCAATTCCACCTGGGAGATGCAGCATCCAACATACACACATTCCCATGGAAATCAGTTAACATGGTCATGCTGTCTCCTAGTCCCCATCCACAACTCACAGTTTTTGACAATGGTCAACAAAATTTGGCAGACGGACAGAGCTCTTGGAGGTACAAAGTTCCTACAAGGTTTGTGAGAGTTGGTGGCCATGTAGATGACACCAACCCTCTCCATTCCCCCTCGAGGCTACCAAGAGGAGGCACACACCCAGCTGCTGAGTCTGACGCCGGCAGCTATCCAAACATGACATACTTGGCTCTGGACTAATCTCAGCACATGCTATTTCTTGCCTAAATGGCAATCCAACAAGCACAGGGAGGCAACATGGAAGAGAGCTGGGGAATTACAGGGATTCCACAGGGGCACAGAAGCCGAGATACTGTGGTGGGCAGAGCCCAGAGGGTACATGGAGGAGCTGGTGGTACCCTGGCAGGTATCAGGGAGACACACAGGGAACTGGAAATGCAGCACTGGGAGTGCTGAGCCATAATGGGAGCATCACAGGACACAGGTAGGAGACTGGGGTTGCTGTGCTGAGGAGGTCGTAAGTCCCTGTGGGAAAAAATCTTTATTTGTTGTGCTGCTTGCGAGATAACTTGTCTTCTAGCAACATGGGATACATGTACTTTATCTAGGCCACGGTTGGGCGCTGGCAAGGAGCCAAGTGTCTGTTTGCACTCTTTGGTGACAGAGGATACAGCCCTGGCAGAGCCAAAATAGTGGATGCCAAATCTGAATGTGCATGTTAAAGAAGTTAAACCCATTGTCCACACCCTGTCACAGAAATACAAAATATACATGGGAAGGAGCCAGGCACCTCACCTGGACCATGGCACTGCACTGCCCATCTGCTCTGCTCCAAATCGGATGAACCCCAAAACACACAGTGACGGAGTCAGGATGCCTTTGGGGGTGGGGGGAGGCAGGGACATGTCAGCTGTTATTCCCCAGCAGCAAGCGTGGCCCAGGTGCAGTAAGCGCCAGCAGCCGCGGGGACCTTGCAGCAGACAGAGAGGACAGGCATCACGGTGCCACGGGGCACAGCTCTGCTGCTGTTTAGCACTACGGGCTTCGTCGATAGGGACTAAGCAGGGTGGGGAGCACAAACAGCTCTCCCACCTCTGCAGGCAGGCTTTAACGCCAGCCCCAGCCCGTGCCCTGACCCAGCCTTCCTGCCAGGTGATACCTCTGGGGCATCACAGGTTCGCTCACGCTGCCGATGTTGTGACTTTTCCACATCTCATCCCCTGCACTTCCAAAACAGGGGGATGTGGCCCTGCTTCCCCCCGTGTCGGTGCTGCTTCGTGGTCTTTCAGGCAGCTGTACTTGGTCCCGTGCCGGTAAGCTGAAGGTTTGCTCGGCCACGCTGCGGCGCCAGTGCTCTGCCGTGGCAGGCCACGCTCATCTGTATGCAGCCACCAACCATGGACGCCACGCAGCTGCCTTGCCTGCCCTTGAAGGCAGGGTACATAGACATATTACCATGCCCAGGCATTGCAGACAAAATCCATATATTTTGATGTTAACTGTCACTTTGGTAGGACATCAGATATGTCCCCAAGCACTGTTGCAGAAGTAGGTTGCTCTTCAGACCACAGCCCTTTGAAAACAGGCCAGATCTTCCTGTTCTGTGCGTGTACCACTTCTCTCCACTTTTTTTCAGTTTTGCCTTAAGTTCCTTGATGCCACCTGTGCACTCGCTACACGACAAGCACGCCACGCGCCAGCGACTCTACGCATCAAAGCCCTCTGTGGCAGCCAAGCCAAACGCCAGCACTGCTTGTTATACTGTTTTCTAGGGCAGAGGGTCTACACCTTGCTCCTACAGACTCCTTGTCCCAGTACCTCATTGTTTCTGCTTTTTCAGTACCACACCACCATTTTCATCAGCAGACCCAGGCGCAATAGTGGCACTGATCTCCTGTGTTTGCATCAAGCACCCCGTTGGCAGCATCTCTCTGTGTACAGCACTGAGCATTTGGGGAGACGGGTATCAGTTCCTGCCCCAGGCACGGGTTCATCAGGGCCATGATCCTTGCTATGTTTTCTCACTGTTTCGTCATTCACAGCAGCTGAAAGAGGGGCATAAAAATTTGCCAGGCCCTGGAGGTGGTACTTTGCACTCACTGCATGGTGGGGCCACCATGCAGTGCAGTGAGGGTTATCATGCCCGTGCCCCAACCAATTCACTCCAATAGAAAAGCCGACCCCAGCGGGGGAAATGAACAGATGGATAACCACCTGCTGAAGAGGAAAATGCTGAGACAACTAGGTGCTATGGCAATTTGTATCCTTTCTTTGATCTCAGCTGTATCTTTGTACTGCATATAGAAAGCAAAGAGAAGAACAACAAACCTTTTTGCTAAGCCAGCAACTCTCACAAATTCATTTTCCTGCTCTGTAATGGGAACAGAGGATCGAACCCCGGCCTGCATTAATGAAAAAATAAACAAAAGCAGTTGTTCATTAGTGATGAATGTTGCATTTCCAGCCAATTATTTATTTGCTTTTGCCTCTAAAGAGCCTATCTATGCATTGCATAGGAGCCTGTTGGAAGCACCTCCAGTAAACGTCTTTGGTCAATTTGTTTAAACTCTTATCACAATAAACAGCAGGATTAAACAGAATGTCATCCACTTGGCCTCATCGCCATCTCCTCGCTTGTTCCCATGTCGAAATCTGGAAAAACTCATCACCCTCGCAGTTCGTCCCAGAGTTGAGCAGATTCAGGTCCTGTTAGTCCATGACTAAAAACAAGTTTCAGAAGAAAGGCCCCGGGAGGATGATCCACCTGCAGCCCTCCAAAAACTATTTGAGTGAGCACAGAGAGAGCCCTTAGACTCTTGGCTGTCAGTGCTGAACTCAGAGGGGGTTTCCAGGATCTGAGGAGTTCAAGTGACTTACGCTGAACCTTTTAGTTCTACTATACCCACTCCACTCTTGCAAGTCACTTGGCCTTCAGGCAAAATCACTTCAGTCTTGTTCCACACAAGTCCTGCAAACAGCTTGGCATGGGTGGCAAAAGGGTGATGACACCAGCGGGCTGAGGAATTGCAATTTCAGCGTCCTTCCAACCCCTGCTACTGATTCAAGGTGCTCATTGAACAAGGAAGGTGCAAAGTATCCCTGTGTGATTTGGTACCCATTGATGGCATACATTGGTCCACTATTGTGTCTCTATCAACAGACAAGTCCACTGTAGAAGCTCTCTAGATCCACAAGCTCTGCATCTCAGCCTATGGAAAGTACCTTCACGTTATTACCGTCACCCTGCATCCCCCCTCATTATTTATGCCTGGCGTTAAGCTATGCACTCTCTGTAAGCCCTTGCACGTGTGGTTGTCCCTAGTGCACACAGTGCATCTGCATGCATTATTTTAAGCCTGGAAAGAACCAAGTGACATGGGGCTTTTTTTTTTCTGGCAGAAGCTGTACCAGCCAGAGCTGCATCAATAACAGAGTACTGACTAATGAGCAAGGCACTCTGAAGGCACTAATTATGCCAAAGAAATCACAAGCCTTTCTGGATTTTTCTATCACATCATGTGTCCTGCAAGATAAAGAGAAATGAGGAGTCATACAAAGTGCAATCAGATCTACTGTTTGTAGCATCGCAGGGAAAGGTGTCCGATGGAGCTTGGGACCTATTGCTTTCCATACTGCTACAGACAGTCTGTGCCATCCCATCTCTGTGAGACAGAGGTCACTGGGGTTGTTAGTGTCTCCCAAAATTAATGGCATGACTGAAAAGAAAACTTGGGTCTCCACTAACTGTGCTTTCTCTCTCATTTCCCCTTAGGTTTCCCAAAAGCTAAACATGGCGTCCAGCTAAATTTGCACTGGGTCCTTTCCCCAGCACGTCCGTGGCCACTCCAGTGTCCTATGCTACGCAGGAGGGGACATGGCTTGTCCAGACAACCTGAGAGGCTGCAACAGGGTTCAGCACACACACTGAGATTGCTAAGGCCAGCCTTTGTGGGGATGGAGGGTTTCACGGCGTGCAGCCACGCGGCTCCCCCATTAGCCATCCTGCCTTCCCGAGCCCCTCCAGACCAGGCGTTAGCCCGGGACTACAGGCAGAAATGCAAGCACTCTGTTAAATTCCCCTTTCAAGGTAAAGACACAGGACACTGCTGAGGGATCAACGATGTTTTCCAGCTCAGAAACCACACTTCCTCCTCCCACACGTTAGCTACCGAGTGAGTTGGTCCCGAGTGAGCGCTTTAAAAAGTTGGATTTCCTGAGCAAAGCAACGACTTTTATTTCCAGCGCCTGCCACCACCGCTGCTCACACAGCAAACCCAACAGCACCGGGGAAAGGGTGCTACTTCTCACCCTTGTTTGGTGTTAGGGATGCCAAGACGGGCTGGGAATGACACTGCATTTTCCTTTTCTGGAGCGCCAGGCCACCTACACCATGACTTAGCTCAGGCGCCACAGGTCTAAGGAGAGGACAAAGTCAGTCTGTTTTGCCGTGGGCACCCTGCCATGCTCGCCCTACCCACGGCTGCTGCAATGCCCGGTTTCCCTTCCCTCAGGGGAAGCAACCCCGTGCCTCCTTCCCCAGCCCCAACCACGCTACCGCACCACCGCGAGCACCTCTGGGCCCTGCTGCTGCAGGGACGGGGGGCACAGGCTGTCCCGCAGAGCCCCCCTCGGCCCATGCGGGGCTGGCCACCCTCAGCAGTGCCCTGCCCAGCTGGGAGCTGCAGGACGTGAGCATGTCTAAAGGTTTTTGCAGCGCTGCAGCAGCAAAAGGGATTCAGGAGCTCAGGCCGGGTATCATCAACTGTGAGGCTAAGCCTGAACCAGAGCAATGTTACCCCCTTGCAGAGAGAGGGATTTTGAGCAGGCTACAATACTTGATATTCCCCATTTTGCAAAACCAGTGTTTTCCTCCAAGGGTAAGAATGTCAGAGAGAACACTAATAAGGCCAAAACTGCAAACATTTGGACGCTGCCTGACTTTTTACCGGGAGCATCTCCATACATAATTGCATTCCTGTGCAATACTAGGAGCCTCCCTGTCACACAGGCAGCAGGAAGCACATGTAAGGCTGCCTGGTATCACCTGTTTAGCATCTCCAATGACAACATGATTATTAATCGTTAATGTCAATCACATTAATATTCTTAAGACTATTGCACACCTGTTCCCTAGCACCATCTGGAGGCAAACTCTGTCCTTCGCCCAGTTCAGTGGAAATGGTGCCTGTAGATCCAGGATAACAAATGGCTCTGACTACTCTGGGTCAAACATTCAGCAAAGATTCAGGTGTTTGCTGCTCTGAATACACGTAATAGAGACAAATTATGCAAGTTTGGTTGTTTGCTGCAGGCTGAAAACTATATAAGATTATATGTTTAAACTTAATAAGCTAACTCTAGGCAAAAAGCAGAACACAGCTGTTCTGCTAAAGATAGGAAAAAAACCCCTCCCGACAATGTGGTTTTAAGAAATTGAGGAAGAAAATGTAGAGGAAACCAAAAGTTTAAGATGGGTATCGCTCACATTACAAGCTTTTGCTCCCTTTTTTTCCCCCCCTATCTAGGAGCTGATACCTTCTCTACCTGCACCCTCCTCAGAACAGGAAAAAACCCCAACCCTTGCCTTGCAGTCCTACACCCCAGAAGGCAGACATCAGACGATTTCAGAACAGGGCATTACAAACCATTTTACAAAGGGGGAACCAGGAAGATGCTCTAACTGGGAAGACAGGAAGGAGTCTAATCTGAAAAAAAATCACATGGGCACCCGAGACATAGAAGAGACATGCCTGAATCTTAAAGCCAAATGCTCTCACCATCGGCTGGTATGATGCACGATTCTGTACCTGAGGTGGTCATGGACTAAGTTAATACTTGTGTATTTTCTTCACTGACCTAGTAACACTTCCCCTGGGGCAACAAAGCCTCTGCTTCCCTGGTGGCCCTCAGAACAATTGAGCATCATACATAACTCACCTCGTTCATTGCCGGCTTACAGTCAGCAAAATTTTGATCAGTATTTCAACAGGCCCACATCCACACTGGTGCTGTGATGGAGCACAAGATTCAGTTTTTAGGACAGTGGCCAACGTAGCAGAATCCACAGCAGACAGGTACCTCCAAGATCTCACAAAATTGGGCCTGTCTCCCTTTCACATCCCATATCTCCCGATACTGAACAGTCAGAAGAGTAAGTCCTTGCAGTAGGACCAAACCCAAGCTTTTTCCTTTGAAGGTGCTTCAAAAAATAAAATAAAATAAAATATAAAAAATCAAAGCAAATCCTTCTCAAAATAGTCAAGATCTGAGCAACCATTAAGTTACTGTATACAAGGGAAAAGGAAAGGAGTAAAAGGGCTAGAATTCTTTCCTTCCAACTGTGCTTTGAAGGAAATCAGAGGTGTTGCTTCTGCACCACTCACAGAGCCCACTCAGCACGACATACAGAGCATGTCCATCCAGCTGGGGTTTTTTCATGGCTCAGAAAGGGATGTGCAGTCTGCAAGTCCCAACAGGAGCTTTCATGTCACGAGTGGGCCCACAGCTGTGTGACTTTCAGTCAGCAGAAGTTAAGGAATGAGGGGGACATTAAGCACCACACATTAGCCATCTCCCAGACGAGGAGCAGCTGAGCAAGGAGCCTGAGAAACTAAACTGACAATTTTATGGTACTCTTCTTTACAAAGTATTCCTTCAGAGACATGAGAGACACAAATGAACAACCTGTCTTTATCACATCCAAGAGATGACAATGGTGCATACCAAAGGTCTTTGAGAAATTCCCTATATTCATCCTATGCATCTGTATATAACACTCTGCTTGCTTCTTGAACTTTCCAACAGCAAAACTCCACTTTAAGACAAGATGCATGTTGGTTTTATTAATTACACCATAAATAACAGTTTCTGCAATATCATATATTTCAGTTTCTGAATCTATATCTGAAGAAAGTTCCGAAGTTTGGGGAATACTTTCAGTGCGTTCTGTGTAGTCACTTCTATAACTTCTTCAACTGGAATTCCTTTAATTTTGGCAATATATTCTGCAGCAATGTATATATTTTTTGGTTCATTTCTCACCTGAAAACAAACAAACAAACAAAACCCAGACCAAATTACAAATCCCTACAGATCACAGGTGTTTCAGATTCAGTACTTCCTGACCCAACTTCAGTCACATTGTGCCATGTGTGCCAGAGAAATTACATTATCTATTCTTCTTGGATTATTTTCCCCATTGCCCATTCCTGGCATTTTTTCTCCTTTCCCAGCCTCAGGAACACTGACTTGTTCATCTCAAAATTTTCACTTGACAACCTCTTTCATCCCTTGTGCTCATGCTTATACTACTTCACTCTCCCATGCCAGTAACTGACCTCCATAAGGTGCGGGTTTGGATATACATACGTAGAGGTCCCTCCCCTCCACTATTTACCTGTTTTTCAGGCCCCAGAGCAGGAGAGTCAGTTTCCAAGCACATACTTTCCAGAGGTAACAGTTTCACAAGCTTCTGCTTCTTGAAGAAAATAAGACAGCTATTAAACACTTTATGCACTTAGACCTGTGGAAAAAAATGTATGAAGGGAGGATATCATCTGCATTTAAACACAATGTCAAAAGGCTTTAGTGCCATTGTCTGCATTTTATCAACAATTTCAGAATGGAAGCGAGAATACCAGGAGCTGCTCAAGAAGTCCCTTCAAATTAGGATTATCCTGTTTTCTAAACAGCTGAAGTACTATTCTCTAAACACTGCATCTATTGTTTTTTATTAAATCATGTAGTTATATTGCACAAAATACCCTATATTTAGAGTTGCCAATGCAATTTTAATTTGCTATTTTTCTGTATATATATTTGTGTACCTTTTTCCCATCCCTGCTTTTACCCCTCAACCCTCTGCTTTCCTTTCTCCATATTCCTAAGCTCATCCCCATCTATATCCATGCCTCACGTCCCCTCCACTTGAATCATGCCTTTTCCTTTCTTACATTTCCTGAGCTTATCACAGAAAGTGATGATGGTGCAGGATGGAAACAGACTGCTGCCCCAAAATAAGAAGTTAGCATAGCTTGCAGTAGCCTAGAGTAGAAATTAAAAGAGCAGGCTCACCAAATCAAGGGCTGAACCTGACCAATGCCGTCTTTAAGCAATTTAGCTGCTTCTTTGCTGGGTGCACCTTGTGATAATCACAATTTTTCAAAGGTCTGTAACTTTCTCAGGAAGAGCTGAACCGTTTTAGCCAAAATTTCCAACCGAAAGCCTAGCTAAGGCAAAAGCCCCAGGTAGAAATTTAGCCAAAGTAAAAATGTGCAACGCTATAAGCAACTGAAACTTCTATCGAGAAGTGTCAGGGGACGGCAACTGTATGTGAGTACTGCTAGTCCCACTTCAAACTGTACAGACTCAAAACAAAGCATATTCTTGAGCTGCACAGTGAAAACAGTCATGTTTGCTGTCTTGATAAGCTGTCAGCTATTACATGCAATCCCCAAGCACTGAGAATGAGAAAACCCCTTTAAATGTTACCTGTTCACTCCTTATAATGGAAGGAGGAATGGAGAAGAAGTATCCAGCTTTCACCCCTTCCATTGCTACAGATGGCTTCCCATCAAATGCATGGAGCAACACCTTTGTAGCACCTCAGAGAAAAGAAGCAAACCAAATCATTAGCAGTGTTTACAGTAGGTCTGCGATGTCAGCTTCCAATGGGACCTTAGTCTGATAAAGAACGAATACAGAATCTCTGCACTATTCCTCCCAAGTTTCATGTACACAAAGTAATGTGAGGACATGGTACAACTGAAGAAATTCTGTTGACAAAAGCCATGACAGAGAAAATGCATTAAAAACATACCTTGCTCCTTTAAGAGATTAATGGTTGGTCTTCCAGCTGAGCGGGAATGAACATTTCTGCACAGCAAGGAGAGGCCCGGCATTAGGAAATTCAGCAAAATACTTTTTTTTGTAAACACAAACAAACTAACAGCAGCTTGGGAAGAAAATAATTAATCTGTATTACACCTTTTATCAGGAAAAAAATCTAGAGATGTATATATGAATCATTTTAGCTACAGTGAAGATATAGCAACAACATAGCAAGGACAGGACACAGACGACCACTGTATTCAAGTGCAAACATAGGGAAAATTCTATAATTAAATCTCAAACTGGAGACTGACAGGACACTAATGCCAGTTTAATCCATGTAAGAAAAGTTCTGTAGGCTCTTAGTAACTATAAATCCTGGGAAATATTTCCACATGTTACTGAAATCTGGCAAATTCTCCTACCAGTATGAACAAAACCTACAAAGGCAAATCCAGTCTTCTTGCTAACTCAATCTGCTTGATCAAAACCTGTCTTTGTCCTTCCTTCTCTTCATCCGTGCTGGCAAATCTGGGAGTGAAATCTAGTCCAACCTACAGTACAAGAAGAGAAGTGAAAAAATTTTACAGACCTAACGCTTGACTAAACCACAACACCGATATAAAGGTAAAAAATGCTTCAAAACTGCAAGACATTTCAAAATACATACACTAGAGACTGCAATTAAAACGAGCTCAACTGTAGTTTAACTCAGAAAGGAATCCATTCTCAATCATAAGCTTTTCAACTATGAAAGCATTTGTGATCAGATAGTTATTAACAAGTGTATTTAACATTTTACTCTGTAACTGGTTTTCTGAGGTTTTATATTCTATTAATTATGATTTCAGATTAAATCTCAAATCTGGATCTCCAATACAAGTAAAATTTCTGACCTGAACCTTTAGTCCTATTTCTAGCAAAAATTACCCATTAATTCTATACTTTTTTGATTTAAACATGTTCAGGCAAAATTTAAAGTTTGTCAAAGCAGCCCTATTCATAGTTACACCAACTAAAGTCCTTGACATACAGTACAACATAACCAGCCGTAAGTCCCTCCAGTACCAACACTCAAAAGAGGCAGATTCTACCCTAAAGTTTTCAAGCCTCAATTAGTTTATAAACAAATGTAAGACAGGAGACGACACGTGGACACAGACAGATGAGGGATCACAAGAAAAAAGGACTCTACAAGTCAGTGAGGTGTACTGAAATCACAGCTTAGCCTAGCTTTGTCAGGGAACAAGGCAGGAAGGATCTGAATGACGATAACAATGTCACTCGGCACTTCACTGTGCCAGAGAACAGAATCATAGAATCACAGAATGCTTTGGGATGGAAGGGACCTTTAAAGGTCATCTAGTCCATCCCCCCCTGCAATTGGCAATAGGTCAAAAGACATTCAGGTATAAGATGATATAGCATAATTATGCAATTCTTCCTACTTGATCCACCAGCATAAATGCCATCTATTTCCTAATAATGATAATGAAGGAAAAGAGGGAATCAGGCAAATCTATGAAGGAAAGCATATTAAGAGAATTACAAATTGGACTTGGTGCTTGTGTATGCAATACTTGTTGCATACACAAAACCAAGTGTTCACTAAGTTTTTGTAATTCTGGTGACAGATGCTGCCGAAGCCATAGACATTTAAACACGTTATGGAATTCTACTTACTTCTCCGATCCCCACCAATTTATCTTTGTAGAGTTCTATAAGCGGCAATGCAGCATCCAGATCCTGCAAGAACAAATTAAAGATGCAACCCTCACTGCCCTTACAAGATGGAAGGGGTGTGAATTCATCATTATGATTAAATTGGAGTTTCCTTCATTGTTCTTAAGTGCTGTATTTGCTATTACTGTGAGTTGTGCGGTCAGACAGATTTCAGAAACCTGTGGGATCTCCCTTCTTTACTTAATGACCCTTCATTTCAAGTTATCTTTCCCCAGGAGCAGAAGAGGTAATTAAAACAAGGCCCGTAAAAAGCCTGGCAACATGAAATGGCTGCAGACAGCTCTCCAGGTTTTTCAGGCTAAGAGCACAAACTGTCGCCTGCCACTTCCCATGCTGACAAAGGGACATCTGCAAACACACACGCGTGCTGCTCGCCGCGAGCAAAGCACTCACTTGGGATTTTTAAAACTGTTTCACTGCAGCAATACGGCCAGATGGCTCCAGTGAACAATTCTGCTTTAGGACTAACGCGGACAAATGGATGTGCTAAGAGACCCCGGGATTTGATCCGCTGGGTCTTCTCTATTACAGAAGCGCAGAAAAATCACTAGGCAGGTCTGAAGTTAAATCGGACAGACCAGAGCATCCCGTCGCCTGCCCTGAGCGGTCCCAGCGGTATTTTATAGCTGCGCTAATCTAACGTGCCTGTGTTTTACCTTCAAAGTAACACTGCGCTGCTCCTCTGGCGAAACCTCTTGAACCGGGTGAACTCCCAGGCACGGCAAAACAAACCCTGGGAACCTAGACAGGGAACGGGCATCAGTGGTGTGAGAGACCACGCAGAAAGCGAGTCGAAAGTCAAAAAGAGTGGCCGGCCTGACCAAGGAAGAGGGCAGCGCGTCCCCGTCAGCTCCCACGCCGCCAGTCGCTCCCGCCGAGGCGCGGGCCCCGCGGCCGGGACACGGGTGGGCGCCGGGCCGCCCCGCCGGCCTCGCACCTCTCGGAGAGCGCCACGACGCTCCGGAACTCCCCCGCCTGCTCCGACACCACCACCAGCGCCATCACCGCCGCCTGAGGCAGAGAGAAACCCCCGCCCCGCTCAGGCCGGGCCAGGCCGGGCGGTGGGGCCGGGGAGGAGCGGGGAGAGGGTCGCTGCCGGTCGCCTCACCTGCTCCGCTGCCCGCACCACGGCCTCCACGTCCTGCAAGAGACACGCACCACCTTAGCGCCGGGGCCGGGGCACCCCTGCCCTCCCGCCCGCCCGCCCCTCCCTCCGCGCCTCACCGCCTGGAAGCAGGGCGCGGCGAGGTGGCAGTGGCAGTCCACCGCCCCTACCGCCGCCATGCCGCGCCCGGGGCTGAGGGGAAAGGGCGGGGAGGCGGCAGGTTCCGCTTCCGGGCCGGCATTTTCCCTGCATCCGAGGCGGGAAATGGCGGCCGGCCCGGCCCCGCCGTTGTTGCCGCCTCCGCCGCCGGGGGAGGCGGGCGCGGGGCCGCCGCTCAGCCCGGCCGCTGCCGCTCGGCGGGACCCGCGGGTGCGGTGCTGCTCGCGGCGCGGCCTGGGCGAGGCGATGGCGCTCTGCGCGCCCTTCGTGCGGGCCCTGGCCCAGGGGCAGCCGGGCGGGCCCGCCGCCGCGGGAGACGCGCTCTGGGTGAGGCTGAGGGGCGAGCGGGGAGGCCCGGCCCTACTGGGTCCCGTCTCTGAGCGCTTGTGCCCGCTCCTGCCGGGGACCCGCACAAAGCTGAGGCGCCCCGCGGTGCCAGCCCTTAGCTTAGCGGGTGTGTGGAGCTGTTTCCCCCAAGGTGGCCAAGCCGGGCGGGGCGGTGAGGCAGGAGGGGCCTTTCCAGCGGCAGATGTTGCGTACCTGCGCCTGAAGGATGGCTTCTCAGGCTCTCCCGTCTCTTGCAGAACTTCGAAACAGCGGTGCGGGAGAACGTGACCATTAACGGGCAGCCCTGGGAGGAGACCTCGGATGACTCCCAGCTGCAGAGTGGTATGCGTTGGTTTCCATTAATTTCCTGCTGGGTGGTTTTGTTTTGGTTTCTGCATCTCGTATTTGTAATTGGGCAGTTTTCCCCCCAGCTATCTGTGGCGGTAAGGATGCTCACAGAGCAGGTAAGGCCAAACTCCAGCTCAGATGTGCCCATGTAAAGATCTGAAGTGGCTGCACTGTGGCAGCACACTTCTCGCAGAGCAGTGTTCATAAACGAAAAGCAGGGTAACCAAGACATGTAGGCACCTATGTCCAAGAGAAGAAGGAAGGGGAAGGTGCTTTATCTGAAAGACTGTTGCTTGTTTGACACTTCTGACAAGATCCTTATAGATCTCGAGGCACAAGTTCCAGCTATCACTAGTATGGTGCCTACCTAACTTAAAGAATCTGCTCTTGACTACTAAAGTAGCTTAGAGACTCCCAAAGTATCTGATATTAACATGGGAAAAATAAAGATTTAACTAAGTTTAATGGCAGCTGTCTTGCTGGAAAGTCTGCATCAAGCTTTTAGAAAGTCGGTATTTCAAAGCTCTTGCTTTTTTCATTTGGGAGGTTTGGAAAGGGCATGTTCTATTTCATCAGATTCTCTTATCAGAATAAAGGGAGTATACACCACTTAATGGAATAGGGTAAGGTGATCTGTTTTTAAAGCTAGAACACAGCAACAGGATCCATGTCCGGAGCCTTCCCGCCCTCTCTGGGCAGTCAGTTTCTGTGTTTGACTGACCTGATGGTGACAGTTTTCTTTCCTGTGGCCTGTTGGAATTTCCTTTACTGTAATGTATCTATTGCCTCTGATCTTTTTGCTGCACACCTCTCAAGAGCCTGCCCCTGTCCTCTGTAGAACCATCCTTTAGGTAGCTGAGGGTAGCAGTTAAATTACCCCCTAGCCTTCTCTTCTCCAGGCTGAACAAACCCAGCTCCCTCAGCTGCTTCTTGTACATCATGTACTCTGGATGCCAACCCTATTGGTGTTCTTCCATTGGAATTGCTCCAGTACTCAATGACACAGTCTCCCAGAGCATCCAAGCTAGGATGTTATGGTCTAGGTAGGTGAGAATCCTGGCTGGATCATTGAGCTCAGAGGGCAGTGTTTAATGGTTCATACGTTTAGCTCAGGGATGATTACAAGCAGAGTTCCTCAGGTGCCTATTCTGGGGCCCATTCTGTTTAATGTCTTTATCCGTGACCTGGAGGAGGAGATGTCAGCTGCAAATTGGGTGAAGGCACCTTCCATCAACCAGGGTGTCACACAGTGAATATGCTCAAGGACAGGCCCATGCAGGGGAGCGTAAGCAGGCTGGAGGAACGCATCTGTGGGAATCTCATGAAATTCAACAAGGACAAAAAGCAAAGCCCTAAATCTGGGAGGGGGTAGCCCCTTGCAGGGGTACAGGATGAAAAGGGCCTGGGGGTCCTGTCGGGCTAACCCTGAGCCAGGCTAGTATATCGTGTTAACAGGAGTGTAGTCAGTCGATCCAAGGAAGTGATGATTTGCCTTTACTCTGCACTTACTAGAGCACATCTAGTGCACTTGGTCTTGGACTCCCCAGTATAGGGAAATTGTTGATAAACTGGAGTGAGTTCATCAGAGGCTGCCAAGAGGGCCAGGGGACTGGAGCACTTGCCCTGTGAGTTGAGACTGAAGGAACTGGGCTTGTTTAGCCCAGAGAAGACAAGCCAGCCTTGTCTACCTACAAGTACCTACAAGGAGGTTACTGAGAATATGGAGCCAGGCTATTTATTGAAGTGCACAGAGGCAAGGGTCATAAATTAAAAGGAGAGGTTCTGACTTGGATGTAAGGAAGTAATAATTCACTGTTAGGATAACTGAGCATTGGAAAAGGATGTCCAGAGAGCTTGTGTAGTCTCCAGCCCTGGAGGCTTCCAAGAACCAACTGGATGAAAGGCCTGAGCAACCTAGTTTGAACTGGGTGTTGACCCTGCTGTGAGCAGGAGGCTTGAGTCAGGAGAGACCTGAGAGCCCTTCCAGCCTGAGTGATTTTGTGCTCTGGACATTGGCCAAGATCTCTTCCTATCAAAAGACCCTAGTAGTATGTCTGTGGCTACTATTTCATATACAAATTAAGTAAATGTTTATAATTATTGCTATATAGTCATATATTTATATGTAATATATACAATATTTTTATAATTATTGTCTTTTGAATAATAGTAGTGGAGATTCTTGGTGGTCTGGCATCCAAAGAAAATTTCAGTGCGATTCATTTGCTTGCCTGTGTTGGCGTTAAATATTCTTTGCCTGGAACTTGATGCTTTTTACAGTTGCACGAAGCTGAAAATACTGATATATTGAACTGGCTATGGAGAAAGAGCTCCTCGAACTGTTATTTGGTCAGGAAGCTTCTGCAGTTGTAGTTCTAGAATGATAAAACTCCAACTCCTTTGACTACAAAGCCAGAAATGCACTGGTCTCGCAATACAAAATGCTGAACTGATTCAGGCTCACTTAACTAATTCCAGTTTGTTAAAAAATTCGTAAGAGGATTTTCTTACCAGGAAAACTTTGTCCAGTTGGATGTTATTTTCAGTAAGTTAGCCTTTGTCTATACAAGTCTAACTTTATGCCCGCTGAGATACTGTCATCTTCCTACAGCTGGCGTAAAACAGGTGTAAGGACTGTATTGTGCTTTTTAATTTGACATAATTTTACTTATTTGCCTATCTCTGATCCAGTTTGGATCACCAAGTGATCTGGCATTTTGTGCCTTCAGTGTTTACGTTGACCAGTGGCTCAAGTCTTTCCTCTCTATACTTAAATGAGTTCATGGTGATCCTAAAGCAAACAAACAAAACGAACCCACAAACTCTTAAAACCTTGATTTTGCCCTTTTGAGGTTTGCAATCACCTGATTCTGCACAGATTGACCAAGAGAGGGTGCTCAAAATCCATTCTTTACCACTAGATGGAAAACATTGCATGGCTTGCAAGTTGTGCTCAAGATGTTAGTGGGGACAATGAATTTAAATGCTAAGGAGTTTGCAAAATCAAATTAAAAAAATAAAAAAGCAAGCCGTTTCAAATCTCGACTGGGGAGAAAAATTATAGGAGTGTGCAGATGGAAGAGTATAGAAATATGCACTACCTTTCAGTTACATGCAGTTAAGATATAAGATTGAGTGGGTCTCTTGGGCCTCAGATGTTGAAAGCAGACATGTTTTGGTTTTTTGCAAACTCCATATGACTAGTAATTACAGGAGTCCTCGGGATGCAGAGTATTTCCAGCAGCTGTGTTTCATTAAGGTGGCATTGTATATTGTCAAAAATTCATAGATGGATTTTAAAATTAAACTGCATATCTGTGCTCTATATGATATAAAATCAGTTAGGCTTCAAATTACTGTTTGGACAGTTGGCGTTTGTTTAATGCTTGTAAATTACACAGATAAACCATTTTTCTTGCTGCATCTTGCATTGCTTTTCTTCAGTTGAAAAACAACTTATCTCAAAACATAACCATTCTTTGTGAGATTTTCTTTATAGATTCAGAATGCATAGAGAAAATACATTTTTGGTTTTTCCCCAGATCATTCCCTAGCTCCCCCATTCTCACTGGCTCCCTTACTTCAAAAGTAATGGGTCAACATCAAGTTGTGCTCCAATTTCTATATCACCTTACAAGGAGATCCAAGAGAGATATCTTTATCTTCATTGATAATCATGCATGATTTCTTATTTCAGATCTAAAGCTGTCTTTTTCCTCATAACTTTGTCTCAAATTAAAAAAAAAAAAAGTAGAATTCCTACAATAACTTTGTGTGTTTGTGATTTTTAGGTTCCAACATCAAAATTCTTGAAGATCAATTTGATGAACTAATAGTAGGGACAACAACAAAGCGTAAGCAGTGGCCTAGAAAGATATTGATGCACGCTATCCAAACCATGAAAGCAGAGCAAGAGATGTTGGTGAGTAACCTAAGATTTTCAGAAAACCTTTGCATATAGTAGCTGCTGACCACATGTAACTTAGAAATAAATCAACTGTTGACCTTTAAGCTCCTTCCCATAGTTGCCTTTGATTCTTTGTCATATAATGAAATCGTTTCTTTGTATTAATTTGTTCTTCAGTAAAATGTGCGTTACTACAAAGTGGTGTGACTATGAGTGAATTGGGCCTGTGGCACAGTTCAGCAAGTTACTTAAGCAAATTGCTTCAGTGTGATGACTCATGATTTACAAGCCAGTGTACACCTATTTATCTTGTCAAATCCGGGTTTCTGAAATCCTTGGCTGAAGGCTGGTTGAAATACTAAACGTTATGATACATACAGATATTATCATGTGCAGTATCTGACTTTTTAAAAGATGTCTATGTTTTCCTAAGCACTTTTGTTGAGCTAATGACTACACTGAGTAAGTACTTCCAGTAAATAAAGGGGAAAAAAAAAAAGTAATGTGGATTAATGAATAGGTGCAGTAATTTGTGGTTTTTTGACACTGAGTGTAAAGTAATTACTGGCATTAAACAACCCAGTCATGTCCTCGGTTGCTAAATTTCTTTCCTGCAGTTATGTTAGGCCTGCCTTTTGCTTATCTACTGATTAATTAGGAGTCAATTTTCTATGCAGAAAAAAAAAAAGGACAAGAGGCAATGGGCACAAATGGAAATGCAGGAAATTCCATTTAACCATTTCAAAATAAAAAAGGACTGTGAGGGTGGTCAAACACTGGCACAGGTTGCCCAGCGAGACTGTGGCATCTCCATCCTTGGAGATATTCAAAACCTGACTGGATGAAGCCCTGAGCAACCTGCTCTGGTTGACCCTGCTTTCTGTAGGGCGTTGGACTAGATCATCTTTAGAGGCCCTTTCCAACCTCAGTTATTCTATGATTCTATACTAAAGAAGACAGGGACTTTTTTTTGAAAGTTGTTTAAGAGCCTGCATTGCATTTCTGAAGACTGAAATTGACAAAAGTAAGTAACTCTCTAGGTTACCTAGGCATAGATGATTTACAGTAAGTAAAAGTGCATGGGTATATATTTGTCTTACATCTGAGATATTTTCTAACATATATTGCCTTTTGTGATCTCTCTGTTTTGTCAATATATCAAGTACGTAAAACAAACAAACAAATAAACTAAAATAAAATATGCTATTGCCTAACACCAAGATTTAAGAAGACCTTTCAATCTTTCTGCAAAAGTAAAACTATGTTCTACCTGAGTCCCAAAGTGGATTAGTTATTTAGAATGCCTCTCACGCTACCTTTTTTCTGTTGCTGA
This sequence comes from Theristicus caerulescens, assembly GCA_020745775.1. Classification (NCBI taxonomy): domain Eukaryota; kingdom Metazoa; phylum Chordata; class Aves; order Pelecaniformes; family Threskiornithidae; genus Theristicus; species Theristicus caerulescens. Next base: position 102,914,507 of record CM036561.1, on the reverse strand, counting down.
CCTCTTCAAATTTTACACCACCACAACTAGATGATTATTTTAACTAGAAGTGTCAGCAAAATATAGAAAGTTTTTAGTTTATCTCTGTAAATGAAGCGTCTTTTTTTTTCCCTCTCAGCTACTTCTGCAAAAGTGCTAGTGGTTTCTCTGCTTTTGGTTGAGGAATTTTTATGTTCTTTTTTGATCCTAGCTACTCCTGTGATGCATGTTTTCTGAGGCATAAAGAGCAGCTGTGAAGATGCGGTAATTAACTGCAGTTTATGTGGAGAGAATCACTCATTTAGTGTGGTGATCTCCCTATGATTGCTAAAGCAAGAGATCATCCTGTAGGTTCTCAGTCAATATGTTCTGTCATGTTTGAGGATAACGCAAGCAATCTTTGTTCTTCTGCTTGGAGCTGTTACTATAAACTTGCTAAGATGTGTGAACTGTGAAAAATTTGCTCTGGTAAAACTACAGGGAGGAATAACTAACTTTCCTCCTACTTGTTTTTGGTTGAAGAAGATTGAGGGACAGCTCCTGAAGTGGAGAAAAATACTAACGTGCAGATGGTATAACTTACGTTCCCATGTCTTTGCTTTGTTTCCTTCTTCCCCAGTGGTTACTTCTAATTTCACCTTTAATATAACATATTAGTCGTATTCATTATTTATTATTAGTTAACTTCATGTCATAATTAGCTGATGTCAAGTCACAAGATTCACAGTAGAACCAAAGAGACGGAGAGCCTGGATTGTGAAGGAGAGTGTTCTTATTCATGCATAAGTAGTTGCAGGGCTAGAATGTAGTCATTTAAATAGTTTTCTTTTTCTTAGCCTTTTGTCTTAGTGTACCCTTTATTCAAGTTTGCTCCTCTGTGAAAGCATACTGTTTTTGTGAATGGCTCCTTAGAAGCCAGAGCAGCTCTTTTTCCTCAGTTGTGCAGCAGGTGGCAATGCTTCTTCCAAAATGCCTGGATTTCAGTTTAGTTCTCATGCTGTAATAATTAGAATTCTGCAAACTAAAGCAGATTTTGGAGACATGTTTGCAGTGAACTTAACTGTGTTAACCAGTACACTGTTTCCAGTAACTGAGTGTCTATAAACTGTACCTCTAATACATTCTTTATCTAAATAATTCCACCACCATCTCCTTGTATTAGCCTCTCTCCATTGTGCTGACTGCTATGTGTATATTAGATATCTGCTAAACCAAGAGGGTATTTCAGAATTTTTCTTTTTTTGAATACGCAGAAACTCTACCAGCCTTTTGTAACACCAGAAGAGATAAGATCACAGCCTTCTCAAGGTAAAGATTTCGCGGGGAGTGCCAACTGTACTGAGGAAATACTGCCTACCTTACTGGCTAGCTGTAAATGTTTAAGAAGCTTTCTTTAAACTTGTTTAAATTTATTGACCATTTGAATAATTAACTAAAATAGCTAGAAGTTTGTCATAACTGAATGTATTGCTGCATCAGTTTGTTGTACCCATTTCTCTTCTTTTAAGTGCTGTCTGCTGTTAGGCACTGTACTTAAAGGCAAAAGCTGGCCGCTCTGTGGGTATTGGGTAGAAATTGTCACAGAGCTACCCTCAATAGGTTTTCTTACTTCTTTCCTTCACCACTGGTGGAGGCCAGATGGGGAACTAGATGGATCGCTGACATTATACTTTGACCGTTCTTGTGTTCCTTTTACATGAATACTAGAAATGCTTCAGTCTCTCTTCCTAGTCAGTCAGTTTCTTCAGGGAATTGAAAGCAGCTATGTAGTACTCAGTGCAGGCAGTGTTGACTCTCCTAACTTGCAAAGTAGGCATTAAATTTTATCCTGCCTTTGTCATTTGTAAGGGTTGATGAAGAAACAAAACTGCAAACAACGTCATAAGTTTGCTACGTGCTTTTGAAAGATCACTTATACAAACTCCTTGGAACAAGGTGGTGTATTGCGCAGTTGGTGATTGGGATGAGCTTTTTTGAGGCTGGCCTTAAGAAATTGACGGTTTTGTCTTGCCTGTTTTTAAGTATTGAAAAATGACAGAATTTACCAATGCTCTTCTAAGTTGAAAAGCAGAACCCTCTCTGTGGATTACTGCGCATGATGTAAAGCTGGTGTAACAAGCAGTGGTGTTTAAGTTTGAGAAGCTGAACTCAATCTTCTGGTTCTCACCCTGCTGATCTGACTTCACTCTAGGCATCATTTCCTCTTTGTAAGCAGGAGACATTGCTTCCAGAAATGCCAGCCTGCGCAGCAAAGCAGCTTAACAGGAGCAGTAAAGAGCGTCACGTTGTATCTGGGTTTCTTTTGGTTTCTAGTGTCCAGTGTCTAGTGTTTTCTGATGTGAATTAACTACTTCTTGGAAGTTAGTAACAGCTTGCACTATGGTATTGCCTTTTTAGGCTTGGTAACAGCAAAGTCCTAGCCAAGATAGCATAGAGTTTGTGCTGAATTTTAGTATTATGTAGTCTTTGGGAAGTTTATGTATCCCAGTTTAGCAAGTACAGTGGCCAGAAACCAAAAATGTTTAGATTACTCAATACCTTTCGTTTCCTTTTTTCATTTCCCTATGTTTTGGGAAGCCTTGAACGCTGAGGAATATAATGCTGTCCATGTCAAGCTGAACTCCTGCAGGCAAATTTCATTTAGCTGTGTGTCAGTCTTTCTGTATAACTGGAATAATCCAAGTAATTATTTTTACTTTTACTTAACTCCTTCCTTGCCATTTTATAGGGTCACCAGTCTTCTAATCCCAATACTCTACTGTAAGAATGCTTCATTATGGACATATCCTTCTTTTAGAGAATGTCCGTTCATCGGCCTCTGTGGTGTGCTTAAAGAGGCTGTTTAAAGAGACTGTTTTTCTTTCCAAACTCTGAATGATGGTGCATTTTAGCATCCATGTTCATACATGGATTATGTGTTCCTAAACCCTGTCCAGTCAGCACATTGGGCATGCAGACAGACAATTTTAGAAAATACTGTCTCTTGCTGCTCACTACGTTTCAGCAGGGGATCACTGTCACCCTGTGCTAGAATACGGTAATTGACTTAAATTATCTTCAGTAGCACTAATGAGATGGACTTCAAAGCAGAATGCTGTATTTAACCCTGAAAGGGTTTAGGGGCGTGTGCACCGCCTAACATTTTATCCTACTGCAGGCACTGGTGAAACCCTACAGAAAAATAATGGTAGTGAAGGTGATGCTGCTTAGTTCCCAGGAGCATGCTTGCTTATCTGCTGACTTTAAGTTTTTGTTGATGGCATAGCGTTGCAAACAGAATAATAGTGGAGGACATGCAAAACAGTTTTGCAATAACTTAGAGTTGAACTCTTGAATAAAGAATTATTATTGCTTGTAAATCAATCATCAGAAACATGTATTGATGATCTTACATTTGATTGCAGTAGCAATATGATATGCCATTTTCCCCCAGTATTCTGCACCTGCTGCCTGCTTCAGTGCTCCTGAAAGCTTCTTTTTCTTTCTCTTCTTATTAACCCAGCAGAATTAATGCGGTTCATGTTGTTTATGCTTGATTCTTTTTTATTCTTGGTGTTAATGTTTGGTAAGTTAAGCCAGGAGAAAAATGTAGCCTTTATTGTAAATGCTGACTTGTTGGAGCTGTAAGATTACTTTTTTCCCCTCCTTCATCTCATTTTTTTCTCCACAGTTGTGTTTATTCTGCTTCTTTCGTGCATTTTTATCAAATGTAATACGGGCTTGAAAGGTTCGGAAACAGATTTTTTTTTTTTTTTCTTTATAACTGTTCTCTTTATGTCAAATACTGTCTTTGTGTCTCATGTTCTGTATAAGCGGTAGGTTTTCTAGTGAAGAACTTTGTGGCTTGCTATAGTTCAGACTGCTAGAGACTACTACATTTTGAGTGATAAAGAGTAATAATAGTAAGATAAAACATACAAGCTGTCATTCTCAATGCTGTAATCAAAGGGATGTGTTGTAGGTTTAAGTTTTATACAGGGACTCTACTGCTTTTCTGTCTGATTTCGAAGAAGTCGGTAGCAAGTATTGGGGGGAGGGAGGTACATTTCAGAAGTTTATTTGGGCTTTATGTTTTTCTGTAGATGCTTACATCGCAGATCTGAAGCAGGTGACAGAAATGGCATCCAAAGAGATCAGCGGAGCAATGAAGGTGAGATCTTTGTGCTCCAAGACCATATTTTTTTTATTTTCTTGATCTGGTAATATTTCACGAAACAGGAGTTCTAACTCATCTTGGTTATAGTTTTGTACAAAAAAAGCCTGCGTGTGTACTTTTGAAGCAAGTACGTCTTTAGGTTTGGACTGCTGAAGTTGTATCTGTAAAGCACTCCCACTCACATGGTAGTAAGGAAGATTACCCCGTGGCTATAGGAAGTATTTTTTATGGAGATTTTAGAACCTGCAGCATCTGAAAAATAAAACATCTTTTGAAGACCTGTACAACTTCATATAGCACGTGACATTTATTACTTCAGTAGTAGCTTAGACATGAAGTGTGGTGTTCCTGGGATACTTGCTCAGTGTAGAGATGTGATGAAGGAATATTTAAACTTGGCATGCTCTTTGCATGGCTTCTGGGTGCAGACCCTTGTCACCGTTAGGCCGGTAGCTCTGAGTTGCCAACCTCCACCTGCCATCCTAAGGAATGGCATCCATCTCTGCAGACGCTGAAGCTTTTGTACCTGTCAGAATCTAATGAACATATTTCGGTCATTGCAACCATTACTTTTCCCTTGTAACTTGAGGTACTTGGGTTTGTTTTTGCAGTCTCTCCTAGCGCTAATAGAAAGAGCAGAAGGTTTTTCCCAAGCGTTAACTTGGCAACCAACCTTGGAACTCTGCAAGCTGCGGCAAGAAGTCTTTGCTGGTTGCAAGGCGAAGGAGGAAAATGATGTCCAAAATTTTGTATCACCAGGAGAAGTCACACCAACAGATGCTGATACCAGTAAAAATCCTTATGTTTTGCTAAAAAGAAAAAAAGCTGCAGATTCACCAGAAAGAAGACGCTACCCACTTCGACGGAGGAAGATCACTCTCAGCACATGAATTTCTCATTTAGTATTTTCAGATTGGAATCTCAGTTGTACTCTTGTTCAGTGTGCTCGGTCTTTTTTCTTAAAACTTCATCTCCCCTCTAATTCAGTGCTATACAGGGGACCTTCCTTACTTATTTAGTCTTTGAACTTTTATATATTTCTATTTTTCCTGTCACACTGATGGTATATGAAAGCCTACGCGTACCAGTAGCATCCGATATCCAGCGAGTATATTTGCCAATTAACGCTCATTTTTTGCTCTTTTATTGCAGCATTGAGTCTTCGTGCTTCTCAGAGTTTGTGCATGTGCTTTATGTACGTGGGCAGTCTTTTAGTAAACCACTAAGTGCTCATTTACATGAAGCATGTCTCTAAAGAGGCTGGAGAATGTCTAAGTTCTCCTAACGCACCTTCACTTATTACTGAGCCGGGTGGCTGGTTTTTTAATAAATAAATTAAAAAGAAATTCACACTGGAGCATACTGAAAACACCAGATTTGATATGATGTTACAGTTTTTAAAAAATCCACACACAAATGTGACATTGGTCCCTGCTATTCCACCTTCCCTGAATTTAGATCAGCTGGGCTTATTTATGGTCACGTTTCTTTAAACTTGGATTTTTAGTAGTTGTATGTATTTACTTGCAGCGTGCTCTTCTGAACAAGAATTCAGCCATCCACATCTTACCATCTGATATTTCATTTCATGTAATCCAATTATGCAGTCTGGGGGTTTCCTGGACGATATTTCTGCACGTTACAGGATCTTGACTTGGGTCATGTATGCATTTGTGATGTTTGACTAAACTTTAAAGATCAGTATAGGCTACCAGTAAATGGTATTCAGTTGAGCTAGATTACTTTTTTTTCTTTACACGTTAGCACCTAGACGATTGCACAGTAGTACTAAATTGAGCATTGTGCCTTAACCATTCATAACTTTTTCTGGTTTATGATTGCATGTGCTTGCGGTAACACTCATGTCTAATATGTACCGTGTTTCTCACACAGTAAACAGAGGGTTTTCTTAAAAGCTTTATTAATGAAATGTACTGTGGTAAGAAGATAGGTCCAACTTAATGTCTAAACGACTGAAAATTTTCAAGAAAACGCGTGACAGATTTTAGCATCATTTATTTTGTAAAGGTGAGCATCTGTACTGAGACTTTGTATATTTAATCATCTGTAAATATTTGCTTCCTGTTGCTCTTGTATATACAAATGTGTGTTTTTATACAAAGTAAATTAAATCAATTAAGATCAGTGTTTCAGATAACATTGTCAGTTCTAATCCTGGAATAGATGGTGACTGAACAGTGAGTGTACTTCAGAAGACATCTGTGTTAAATTTTGGCTGGAGTAACTGATGTAGTTCCATTTACTGCCTTTGAACTCACAACTGTTATTAATCTCAGGGCTACAAAGCATCTAATGTAAGAGAGGACAGGATGTGAGAGGGACCGGAGCTGCGAAGCTGTGGAACATGTGACTGGGACGGTTTTTCACCCAGCGACTTGCTATTCTAGCTGCTTTGAGTATGCGTGCTCCGTGCTGCGTTGATGATCTCTGCCCCGGTTTTCTTCACCAAGATCCACAGATACTCTTCAATCTGAGTGTTCCTAGGCTAAGATGAGCCCTGCAAGGTTTTGCATGGCTACCATTACAATATTTGAACATTCTCTATGTTAATAGGAAGATTCCCTGCTACTCTCTGTGAATAGGCAAGTACAGAAAATAGCTAGGAATAGGCACATCTCTTTGAAAAGGTCCCATCAAAAATGGCCAAGGTAGGACAAATGCCTTAAGACATACAGAGAGAGAGCACTGTGGATTAAGACTTAATAAGTGAATTAATGAATTCACCCTACAGAGTGTTAGTGTTAAGAGATTGCAGGATAGTTAGTCTGCACCAGATTTGAAGGAAGTGGGAAGGGATGCCCTGAGCTAGGGCAGTTGGGCCTGGTTCCATGGCCCTTGTTTCAACCACAGCTGGGTGGAAAAAGAAAACAAATGCATCTGGAAACGCTGGCCAACTAACTAGTGTAGAGAAGGATAAAACAATCAAGATTCCAAGTGCAGCATACAAACTATGAATTTACAAATCTCTGATGGCTACTTTTGGCCAAGCGGCGATGGAAAGTGTCCAAGGACCTGCCTAAAGGCAGGTGCAAGTTGTGTGATGAGCTAAACTCAACGCTTGAATGTTCAGCTGTTTTTCAAATGATTATTAAAAATTTCTACAGCAAGTGATATCTACGACATGCTGTGCCTGGGATCTGTTCTTCCCAGTGGCAGAAATATATAAAATACTTCATTTTTTCCCTTTCCAGTAGCCTTTTGTCCTTAGTTAACTTTTCATGGAAATCAGCAGTGTTGTGCAAGACAAGTGTCTAATCGAGCTTCTACTGAAATGTCACAACATCCAAACTTCTTATTTTTAACTTGGGGCGAATTGGTGTTGCATCAGGAAATGTCTGGTAGTTTTTCTTTATATAGCCTTTGAATGTTACAGGACAGCTCAATGGCGATGGATGCTTGGGAACATTTGCAAACCGAGTTTGAATTTCTTGGCTTTTTGGGGTGAGGTGGAACATCTCGCTGTTTGTTAGCGTGTGCCATCAGCGATGTGCTTATCCCTCACAAGGGTGGGCCATCCCGACCCAAGAAAAGCTTGCAAATTGGAGCAGTATCCACGCACGCTTTTGCTGTGCGTAGTTTCTGAACAAAGGGGATTACAAACAGCCTGCAGGGAAGCTCCTCTTCCAGAAATCTTCACGTGGATACCGACGTCTGGAAGCTCGGGCACGCTGGTGCTCTGCAACCCAGTTGCGAACATGCTGTTCTTCAGAAGAGCCGCGCTGTGCTAAGCTGCGTTCAGCGACTCGTCTGTGTGTGTGTAGGCTGCTTCAGTGCAGACAAAAATCACTGATAAAGTAACGTTACAAAATGTAAACTCAGCTGACTAGACTGCTTTCTGGGCTTGTTTTCTCTCCTGCATAGAAACGCTCTGCCTTTACTGCTGCGTTACCTGGAATTACTGTGTAGGCATTTCTACAGATGTACCAGAGATAGCTTTAATACTAAGCAGAAATTTGTTCCCACAAGCAAATTTTGACTTTTAATTTCCTTTGCCACTTTGAACAAGAGCAGACTGTATTCAGGTTCGAGGGGACCGTCCCGTGACTTGTCCCATATTTGTGGGATCCTGGAAACCTTACTCTGCAGCTGCTGGGATTTATTCAAGGAAGTAGATATTTATACAGTACCAATAAATTCTTGGTAAGCTGCTCAGGACTTGATGCTGTTCGATAGCCTGCTTGTGCAGCTGCCATTAAGGGCAGCATCGCTCCTGGAACAGCACGAGAGCTTCATGTGGAGTCAGTTGAAAGTCCCTCTGTGGAAGGGGGCTTTTTTTCCCACAGATTGCTCTGAAGGGCTGTTGAGGTATTCTGCCCGCATGCTTCATAGATTTTATTGCAAGAGAATATACCTGTTCCCTGAGCTTATGAAAATACCGGCTTCTGTCCTGTTTTCAGCTGTTTAAGCACATTTCAACTGCGCTTAAGCTACAAAGGCAGCAAGGAGCCCAGTGCTCTCTTTTTAAGCAACTGTCCCAACTAAGTCTCTGCTCGTGCCCGTATTTCTACTCCTTTTCTTTAACTGCGTGGTGTGTAGTTAATGCAAGATTGGAGTGTTTCGAAGGAGCGGTTGAGAGCAATTTGCCCTCATCGCTCACCGCCTGGCAGGTTTGGATCCCCTTGGCTGGAGAACGACACTGAACCTGCGCCTTCTGCCGCCTCCATGGGCACCCCCTCGGTGAGCAGCCTGGTGTCAGCACGTTGGATGACGGAGGAAGGGAGAAGCAGGACTGCTTTTAAAGAAACCAGGGGGCTGGGAACATCTTGTAAGATGCTTGGGAGACCCAGCACAGTCTGGGGATGCGGGTGAGGTCAGGGCACTTTGGCGAGCGTGCCCTCCCGAGTTGTGGGTCCCCGTGGCCATTAGGGTGGGGAAGGCTCACAGGTACTCAGTCCTCCGGGGTCGGAGGAGCTCTGAGAAAACACAAAAGCAAAGGTGTGGGTAACCTGGAAGATGGAGACATGAGCTGCTTTGAGGTGGAACAGCTGGGGAGAAGTGCTTCCCACCGGGGGAGTCCTGCTCAGGTTTTTCAGTGATGCTGGTGGTCCCGGAGCCTACCAGCAAACCGGTGGCAGAGCGCAAACTTCAGCTTCACTCTCGGACTCCCGGGCAGCGCAGCTCTTTCACCTTCAGCATGAACTGTTAGCCAGATCTTCCTGAAAGGATATTTACTCAGTTTGCATGCTTTGTAACCTCATCTTCATCTAAGCTGGATGACTCAAACTTCTGGGGAAACCAGAAAAATAGGGAAGTATCCGATTTATTAAGATACCTGGGGCTTTATGACTGCCCTGCAGTTCGGGGGCACGTAACCCTCCTCGCATGGCCGTGCGTTTGCCCCCGCAGGTTGAGCACGGCGCACAGTAGTTACCATACACAAACGCATCTATGGTAGAGCAAGGATGTTGAAGTACCTGGCTGCGCAAACACCTTCCCGTCCTTCAGAGCAGAGGGCCAAGATAAGGGTTCAATTAAAATGCAAGAAAAGTGCTTGGAGGGGTAAAAGAAACATTGTTCAGGCTGTTAAAATGCTCTCGACGGAACAGTGGAACAGAGGGATTTTTGTCTGCAGCGCCTGCGTGTTCAGCAGTCCTTGTCTGGCTTCGCCTTTACAAGAAGCCTGTGGCATTTCCTTATTATTTAAAGGAACAGGGCGAGTAGCGAAAGTGAAAATCGCTTTATCCCAGCCCCGATGCCGTGTCCTCACGCCCATGAACGCCGGCCGAGCCGGCCGTCGCTTCGCGGGAGCTCTCGCCGCTGTGGAGAGCCGATGTCGCCGAAGCGCGGCGGGCAGGAGCGGCCGGGGGTGAGGCGGCCCCCGGCGCCGGGCGGGCCTGGGGCGGGGGGCGCGGCGGGAGGGCCGGCGGCTCCCGGGGCAGCCCGGCCTCCGCGCCCTGCCGCCGGCGGGGGGTCGGGGAGGAGGGAAACGGCGGGGCGGCGGGCTCTGCGGGCGAAAGGACGAGTCGGGCCGCCCGGAGGGGCGCCGGGGCCGGCCGGCCCCCGGGGCCGGGGCTCTCCGGGGGATTTTCAAGCAGCTCCTGCCCGGCAGCGCCGTGCCCCGGGGGTGCGGGCTTTCCCCCGGCTCCCGGGGGCTGAGCAGACCCCGCGGTCCCGGGACACGGGCACCCCTGCCGGCCGGCCCGGGGCGGGGAGCAGCGCGGCCCGGCGGGTGCGGGCAGTCCCGGGGGCTCCCGGCTCCCCGGGCGCGGCGCGGCTGCCGGCGGGCGCCATGTGACGGCCATGCGGGCGGCGGGGCGGCCCGGAGCGGGGCGGCCCGGCACGGCTCCCGCGGCGGGACGGCAGCTCCGCCCCCGGGCCGGGGGGTGCCAGGTGCCGGGGCGGTCCGTCCCCTGCCCCGCCCCGGCCCGGCCCGCCCTGCCCTGCCTTCCCAGCCCCCGCGGGCCGGGGGAGCCCAGCGGCGCCGAGCGCGGCGCCCCGGGGTGGCTCCGCAGGCGGCGGGATGTCGTGCGCCGTCCCGGCGGCGGCGGCGGCGGGGGGCAGCGCGCTGCCTCGGAGCGGGGCGGCCGAGGGCAGCCAGCAGGTAGGGGCAGGGCGGAGGGGCTCGGCGCTGAGGGCGGGCGGGCACATGGGGCTGAGTCACGCCGGGCAGCGCCGTGCCGCGGGTGCCCGCTCCCCCCGGGCATCGGCCCTTCCCCTCCCGGGAGGCGGCTGCGGCGCCGGCTCTGCCAGGTAGGGGAGCGGGCGAAGCGCCGGCGGTGCGGGGAAAGCTCCCTGCCGCACGGCGCGGTCAGCGGCTTTTCCCCCGCCGCAGGCAGCCGGCAGCGCCGCCGGCCCGCGGCAGGGCGGGCAGCGGGGCCGCTCCGCCGGCGGCGGGTGCGGGTGCGGGCGCGGCGGGAGCCCGGCGGTCCTCCCCGCCGCCCCGCTCCCTCTCCTCGCTGGGGCAGGGCAGGTGCGCGGCGCTGCCCGTCGGGAGCGCAGGTCCCCGCCGTGGGTGGCGGGGGGTGCCCCCACCCGCGGCACCGCCCGGGCATCGCTGCCGGCTGCCAGCCCTCCGCCGCGGGCCCCACCTGTGCGGCGGGGCGGGGGGACGCGCCGCCCTTTGCCGGCACCCTGCGCTCGGTGGGAGGCCGGGGTTAGGTGCTGTCAAACTGGGAGTATGTGCTCACGTTCAGCAACCCTCATGCGCCTAGCTTGGGGAGTCTCCGTGTGTGCCTTAGAAACCAGCGAGATGTTTCTGGCTTCTGTCTTCCAGAGTCATGAAGAAGATGACAGGAAGGTAAGGAGGAGGGAAAAAAACCGAGTTGCTGCACAGAGGAGCCGGAAGAAGCAAACTCAGAAAGCAGATAAACTTCACGAGGTGAATGGGTACTTGATGTTTTGCAGGCACGGCTCGGGAACCGAGTGCGGGACTTTACAATAAATGGGACTTCTTAAGCAGGCGTGGGCCCGTCTTCACGCTAATCCAGCTCAGAGAGCTGTGGGTGTGAGGCAGAGCCACGCGTGCTGCAGGGTGCCTGGTCGGGAACTCCCGGACACCGATGCTCAGGTCGAACGGTGCAGCTCTGCCATCGGTGACACTGCCAGGGAGAGATGTGGTCCTGCCCTCGCCTCTCCCTCCCTCTTTTGCCGTTCCCGTGACCACCCAGTGAACTGGACCCTCTGGGCTAGACCAAACCCATTTTCTTCTGGATTAGCGTTAAGCTTGTCCCATTCGCTATGGCAGTGGATGAATGCTTGCCGCCTTACCAGGGAGAAGGCGATGGAAGATGAGGGGACCACGCTGCTTAGTGGCAGCGCTGGCTTAAGTCAATTCTAAAACTGTGGTGTGAGACAGAAATACCCAGTTGAAAAGGCTTCTTAGGAACTTCAAAACCTCCAAGCGTGAGAGCTTGGTTCAGTTAGCTGTTATTCTTGTATGCTCTGATAAATAACAGTGGGTGTTTCCAAAAAACCATGAAAGTAACTGATTCTTCCAGAAACTCTTAATACTTCTCAATATCACAATGTGGTGTAGTTTTCTCGTGTCCCCAGTGCAAATGCTGGAGGACAGGAATCCCCTTTCTCTGGTTTTGGATGTTACCTCACACAACAGTGCTTTTGTTGTAGCCGGGGCTCTTGGGGTAAGTGTTAGTTCTGCTGCTGCAATTGTGGCTGAGTCAGTTGTTCAGCTCTGGAGGCTCAGCCCAGGCTCTTCTCTTTCTCAGTGTGGAAGGATCTGCCAACAGTCAGCAGAGGCCAAGAGGGACAGTGTGGGGAGTTTTGGGTTTGGTTTTTCCCAGGTCTCCTCTGAGTCAGCGCCTGAGAAAGCCAGGTGCAGGGTACTTCTGGAAAGGGGTAACCACTGGCTTTTGTGGAATAATTTCTGCACCCTCTGCTGTCCTGCAGCCTCTCTGATGTTCCTCCTGGACTTGAGGATCTTCCTGGTGCTGGGAATCTTCATTCTTGGGCATGCAGGTTTTCCCAGGTGCAGGCAGATCTGGTTGAATAGGCATTAATTCTTAGCAAGAACAATTTGATAGTCTCGTCCCTGAAAATGGGACAGAGCAATGGGAGAGTTAACACTTACTCCAAAATCCAACCCCATGGGGTTTGGGGCAACAAGAGGTGAGCAGAGCCAGAGTCAGGGATGGACAACTTGGCTGCAGTTTGGCTACAATAATGTGTTAGGAGGACCGTGCCTGTTTTAGTCTGTGGGTGGGAGGTGGTGGGTGGTGGAAGGGTGTGAGGGAGGGCAAGGGGATCCAAACTTCTGCAGCAAAGGGCAGCAGAGGCAGTGCCAGGCTGCCCAGAGGAGCATTGCATGAGAGGCTCTCCCGGCTGCCTGATAAACAGGCCTTTTAAGGCATGTGTAGGCTTTGAAGTTTGCTCTGAAGCTTTCCCAGGGAGGTGAGATTGAGTGGGTGAGTGTTGAGCCCTAGGCCAGCAGCGAGGTGCAGGCACCTGCAGGTTTTCCGTGGGCTGGCTCTGAACCTCTAGCTCTCTTCTCTTTGGGATGAGAAGTCTTGACAGCAGGGACACTTGAAACATGCAGTTATCAGAAAATGTGACACGCGACTGTCACATCTGTCATAGATGTATGCTGCAGAGCATCTCAAAACTCCCCTGCAATTAATAGCAGTTTATTCATTGCCAGAGAAGCCTTGGCTCACAAGCAAGCTGGGTCAGGGATAACCAAGGCAGTGGTCAGGCCTTCTGGTGACAAAGTGGGGCTGGGAACAAGCTGGCATGACGCTCCCCTCCTCCTGCTCGAGTTCCCGGGCATCTGAGCAGGTGGCTACAAGCCCCGGCTGGGCTGGAGGAGAGTGGCTGACACCGGGCGTGTTGTGCTATAGGTGTGCGTCCCAGCCAGCACATGAGTAAACAGCCTTTCCTTACACTGGCCCGGGGCTGCCCTTTCCTCACCCGCAATGCCAGGCACTGGGTTTTCCTGGGCTCGGTGCTTTCATTTTCTCTGCTCTGACAGTGCAGAGCTGCCCTGCTCAGCCCTTCCCAGCAGAGGTGGCCCAGGGCTGGAAGAGGCCACCGCTGGGACACAGCCACCTGGGCTGCAGGGGACCCCTGAGGGCCAGCAACACCTCCTGGCCTTCAGGGCCACGAAAGGAATCACAGCGTGGTCAGGGCACAGGTCATACAGCACTTGCCCTGTTCCAGCACCCAGGCTGTGTCTGTCTTTCCTTAGCATTTTGCACTTTGTAATAAGAAACCATGCAGTTTTTCTACAGTTACATGAATATACTCCAGGTGGAAGCACTGAAAGGAATGTTTTGACTATGAGTAGGCTTTTTTTTTTTTTTTCCCTTTCTCCTTCCAGGAATATGAGTCTCTTGAGCAAGAAAATACCTCCCTGAAAAGAGAAATTGGAAAGCTAACAGATGAAATGAAACACTTGAGTCAAGTGTTGAAGGATCATGAAAAGATCTGTCCACTATTGCACTGCACCATGAACTTTGTGACCGTACCAAGGCCCGATGCACTCGCCGGCTGTCTGCCAAGATGAGAGCTCTCCTCGATCACCTTTAAATGTGATGTGTGAAAGTGCCATTAATTGGAGATTTGAAGAACTGCCTACTTATGGTGCAGGTCTTCCATTGAAGAGGGCTGGACTTGACCACGTTGAAGTGTTATAGTCTTCTGAATCTCAGGAAAATACCAGTATGGAAAAAAGACAATTTGAACTGCGACTTCTCACTTGGGAGAACCTTCGAGACATGGTTTTGCATTCAGAAATGTCAGTGTGGTGCAGCCCACCATCGCACGATGGAATGTAGACAGGGAAAAGTACCGACCTTGGGCTGGGATGCCTTTCTCCCACACGTCCGCTGCCAGTAACCCTTTGTCACTTGTCATCCATGTATATCACATTCTGGCTGCTGGGTTTTTTTTCTCTCTAAACAGTTTTGGTTAATAAAAGCGATGTCCCATCTTTATGATGTTCTCCACCTTCTTCAATAATCAATGTCTTTATAACATCTCTACTTTTTCTTTACTGGTCAAATCCAAAGTCTAATGCTAATCTTCCTGTCAGTTGTTTTATTATTTGCTTATCGCCTCTTCATTGGTTCCTCTTTTGAGGTGTGTGTAACAAATGAGTTTTCCCAGTCTTTATTTCTTTAATATCCCCAATCATCAGCTCTGCCGACATTAGTTCTTGGAGTGTTTTATATCCTAAAATATGGCTTGGCCAATTTCTAATGATGATTGTCTGCTCTGTCGAGCTCTAGAACTGTGAATGCTGTAGTCTGGGATCCAGCAAAGAGTGTTTTTCTCACAGTATTTCCCAGTCGAAGAGCACCTTTGGATAATAAAAAGCTCCACCCCTTTGCCAACTCTCCCACTTCGACATTTGGATTTTTTTCAGTTCAACTCATGGGATTAATTTCTCCCCTCACCAGGATCATAGTATTTATCAGCAGAATATGATCTGAAATGTCTGAAATATTTTTTTTTCTTTTTTAGCTTCTTTAGTAGAATGATGCATTGCTGATCACTGCCAAAACAGAATTGGGGAAACTGTGTAGTCAACTCTGCCTTCTAAAGGGCCCTCTCATGCCATTGTCTTAGGCTAGAAACTCAAGATAACAGGCGTGAGCTGTTGGCTTCTTTAAAAGTTCTCATTAGGTTGTCCCCAAGAGAATTTTCAGCATTTGCAGAAGCTATCTAAAGCCTAACTGCAGTCTTTAATGTTTCTCATGGTCCTGTAAGAACTGAGTCATCCTGCAAAGAAAATCTGGTGCAATCCCTGCCAAGGAAAATGAACGTTTTGGGACACTGCAAAATATGCATGTTGGATAATGTTCTTGATACAATTCCGTGTGTCACCCTTAAGAAAGGAAGATATCTGAAGCATCTTCATCCACCCACCTGCATTCCTTCAGGCCCTGTGCAATCTGGGCGGAGTAGAGGTGTAATGCAGAAGGAGGAGCACAGTGGAAATGAACAACATTCACTCTGGGAAAATTCATTATAGCTTAGGATGGAGGGAGAGTGAGAGAGGATGTCTCACATGTCTTGACTAGGTACGTACAACCGAGCTGAGGCTGGGAATGGAAAGTAGCTGTTTGAGGTCAGGGCTGGTGCAAAAGCATCGTCTTTCCTATGGAGCCCTGCAGACCCTCGAAAATGGGAGGAAAGATCAACCACCTTGTCCAAGACAGTCCATTCCAGCAGAATCCTTCTAAAGATTTTTGTCCTACAGATGCTTGCTTCTAGAAGTAGAGATCTAGTTCCCTGTGTAAAATCCTCCTCCTTACACATGTATTCTTCTAAACATCTGTCTAGAAACTGGCTCCAGCTTATCATCTGGTAGTCCAAGTTCTACTGTACACTCTTCATCAGTAAGCACTATTCTTGTTCTGCAATGCAAGCTTTAGTCCCCTGTTTCTGCGTTGGAGTTTATTGGTGTATTAACTGTATAATGTCTACGCAGAGTGTACAGGGGAAGACAGCTGAATTCACAGCAACGTTGTGTGCTGGCAACAGCAACCTAAGTCCAAGGTTATGCTGCTGTTCCTTGGAAGGGCTCCCAGCCCTGCAGGGGCCCTCACTGCCACCAGTTCCTTCCCACAACCGCAGGGTGTAGCTCCAGCCTGTGCATCATGTCCATTAGTAACAGCGGGCTTTGAACCCTCCGGGGCCTGGGCTGCTTCTTCCTCCTTCATCTATTGCATCACTTTTTTTCCTAGCGCTATTTCCAAAGGGCCTTATGCATCTTTCTTCTGTTTAACAGATTAACCGAGGCATCTCTCACAAACAGTATATTGTGTGACTAATGTTCAAAGGCAGCTGGGAACCCCAAGCAAAAGAAGTGAGCAAAATGAGTATCCCAAGCCAAATAAACCCAACATTCTGATATATTTATAGAATTAATGTCATAGCTGAATCATGGGTCGAAAGGGACAATGAACTGTTAAAGCACAGGCTTATATATCCCTAAGCAAGTGATATGCATGCAGGCTGATGACACTCTTTGCAGGAGCTGTTCATAAGGATATTGATTTACAGAGAGTTTCAAAACCAAAAGTATGTTCTGGAGCCTGGGATAATTGTTACATGAATAGGGAACCAGAAAGGAGAACAGAAAGGAAAAGGCCCATTTGTTAAGGAAGCAACAGAAAGTTCTTTTTCGAATCCAAACCTCTCCTTTTGCGGCAGGGTATTACACCATCACAAAAAATGTTTCATACCTATATATGACTAAAATACCGCTTGATGTGTTCTAGCCTCAGAAATCTTCCAGTTAGTTTGACTTGTTCCCTACGAATGTGGTCTGTATTACATTCACATGATTTTCAGATGCAGGTATATAGGGAGGATCTTTGCTATGCTCAGATGGTGGTCCATGTGAGGAGTGCTGTGAATTGCAGTCTTGTTTGTGGATGTGTAATGTAGATGAGGGTTGCCAAGAAAGCTTGATTTTGCCTCTTCGGTTCACAATGAAAGTTAAAATTTGTCTAGATTTGGTTAGCGTGGATTTTGTTTTTGTGTTTTCTGTGACCCTAATGAAGAAGCAAAATGCTCAGTGCAAACTTACCCACAGATAAAAGTATTCATTCTGGGAGCAGACTGGGTCAAATTCAGCTATTTGTCTATTCATTTCTTGCAGTTGTTGTTGGGTCAGATTTAAATTGATCATATTTTGAAAAGATAATTTTAGCCTCCAAAGGTAAAAAAATCAACAGAAAGACAAAGTCAAGCTTCACAAAACTGCTAGTGTGAGTATAACAGAGATCAACTATTATACCTCAAGAGAGCTGATTAGAAAGTCTTGCTCGTTCTCACTGATGTTTTACATTCATGTCTGTGAACATGTATAAGTGTCTTCATGTACTCAATCCAGAGTCTTGCTAAAAATACACCTTTTAAAAAACGTATTTAAAACAGCCTGTTCTACAGACTTTCTGTTCTTTTCCCTGGTACCTTTCATTGTCATCTACTGCTCCTTCTCTAATACCTCCTGATCTCATCTGCATTTGGCATTTAATTTCAAATGCCGCTTTTTTCCTTCTTCCTGTTTCCTTCTGTTCCTATGTGGCTTGGTGACAACATCGCTTAATGTTATCGGTATTAGAGGAACAAGGCTGATCTGTAGGAGCGTATAGAAATTCAACTTCACTGGTACACCCTGTGTATGATTTAAAGGCTTTTATATGTGGCTAGTTTTGTCAGTTGAATATTAAGGAAGGTGTCTGTGCACTCTTTTAAAACGTACTTAAAAGTGACATAACCTTTACTCTAGCCTATAAAACCCATACTGTTTCCTGTCCATAGATGAACGCTTTGCTGCATGGCATTTGGGGTTTCCATCTGTGAATCAGTCTAGAATTTCTGCCTCAGTGAAAGTGATAGATAAAACAACCATTTAAAAAAAATCCCTTTTCTCTTCTTCCCATCAGTGCAGTGATACAATTCCTGTCACAGGAAGGAAGCATGTCTGATAAGCAGGAGAAGTGGTGGGTTTATTTACTGTTACAAAGACTACTGTTATTCTCTTTATAGGAGGGTAGGAGTTTTCTGTTTGTAAACCCTGGGTTACTGTCAAGTGGTCACTGGAGAAACATTTTACATGTACATACAGCGTGTGGTGTGGGCACACATCCATAAGGGAGTGAAAGAATTTGGATTAATTATTTGCAGAAACGTGGGTTTTACATTGATTTCACTGGAAGCAGAAAACAGTCCTACAGCTGCCTCAGAGGCTGTGTGGCACTATGCTTACTAACTTGGGTAATATTTAACTCAAGAATAGCTACAGGCTAACTTGAAGTGGGTAATTCTTAATAAGGAAACCATAGTAACAATCATCCCTGGGATTGCGTGCTCCTTTTCTGGTACTCATTCAGGTTTTTTCCTAGATAGTTCCTATGGAAAAAATCCGTAAGAACAGAGTAGGAATTTTTTCTCCCACTGTAGAATTTTTAAACCATGACATCAAATGTAAGGGCTTGACTATTCTGGAAATAGCTGGCATAACTTTTGCAAATAATCTGTTCTCTACTAGTTATGTGTTTGGTCTGCTCTAAGGGAATCATTATAGTTCTCTTTAGAAGTGGATAAGCTAAACCACAAAGGGCTGTCTTGGTACAGAATGAAAACATTCACTTGAGGAGTAAGTACTGAATGACTACTGTGCTTCAATTTCACAGCTTATCTCATCCTGAAGCAGCTTCTTCATGTAGCCAAATGGAAAATGATATCTCTAATAGGTGTGTTTGTTTTAAATCTGTATTAGAAGAGTTTTCATTGTATGTGTTTAGTAAGTTCTATAGACTGCCAGTATAGCTTGCTACACTCATCCGGGTACCGTCCAATGAAGTCTACCACAGACCGTTCCCCTCAGAACTCAGTTCTGGATAGATGTCCCCAGTTATCCAGAAGAACTTTCTCCTTTAATGGTCTCATAATGAACTTGTTGTCATGTATTATTATTATTACTATTATGTTTTATATTATTATTCTAAATTATTAAAAAGTCAGAACTCTTGAGATTCTAAGCAAGGGTCTTAAGTAATCTCTCGGAATAAGCAAACTATTAAGGTTTGTCTTCCCATTGTAAAGTAAATTTTGAGAATATTAATTTGTTATCTGTCATAGGTAAAATAATTGAGGATAAGGAATAAGCAACAAGACTCTGCTTAAATATTTGATGCAATGCTATACAAGATGCAATTACTTCAGCTGGAGATGATGTGAAATAGTACAAGAATTGAAAAATAACCAGAATGAAAATGGCAATAGTTTGTTTTGAACAGGGAGCTATCAGGCTAAAGAATGGTTTATAAGTGGAGGTTCTCGAGGATTGATCACAGACCACTCTTGTTTAGTATCTTTGGTAAGGACTTTGGATACAAAGGAACCATTAGTACAGAAGAAGATTGAAATATCATGCAAAAGAAACTGCATGACCTTGCAGAAAAGAATAGAAATGCTATGATAATTAATCATAGAATCATAGAACAGCCCAAGTTGGAAGGGACCTCAGAAGATCATCTGGTCCAACCTTTTGTGGGAAAGGGAACCTAGATGAGATTATCTAGCACCCTGTCATGATGCAACGTATACAGTCACAAACTTGAAGAACTATTAACAAGAATTTCTGTCACAAGGTGGAGACTCATCGATTGGAAATGACAATGGAATGAACAAGCAAAGGCGTATTAGTCAGTAACTGATGCTGAGGCACCAATGCAGTGGGGCAAAAAGGAAGTTAAATAGGAACTCAGATGTGTAGTAATGGGGTTATTTCTTTATTTGTGTATTTGTGTTCTTAAAGAGAGAAATATCAATGTAATGCCTGGCAAAACCTCATCTGGAATTCTGCATGCGTTTCTGCGCAACCATGATAAAGAAAGATGAACCAAAACTAGTACAGGTACATGGAAGGGCTACTAGGAAGATTAAGGGAATGAGGAATCTATTTTTTGAGACTTTGTTTTAGACAAAGTCTGAGAAGTGGTAGGATCACTGTCTGTGTAATTACAGTGGAGTAGAGACCGTGTAAGGGAAAGAGCTATCATAAATAAGAAGTAGGGCTAGTAGAAGAATAAATAGATACACTTTGTACAGATTTTTGAGGTATATGTGTGAAGAAGTTTCTACCTGTCAGAAGAAAGATATTCAGGAATAGTCTTCTGACAGAAATGGTGTATGTGAGCAATTTTGTAGGTAGGCGCGTATGCATGCAGCCTGCTTAGTTTTAGGATGAAGCTTGATTATTTTATATGAGACCAATTGAGTATACTGGTGATCCAAAATATTTCCTCCTGTCCCGTGTCCTTATTCTCTTTAGAGAAGGCTTGCAACTAATCTTTCAAAGCAAGATGATCTTAAAACAAACAAAACAAAACAAATAAAAGCAACCCCCTGAGATCCCTGAATGTCACATCATTATCCAGAAGCTCATTTTGACAGGAGAGCTAACACACGTGTAAGGTTTTGTCAGAGGCAGAGCCTCTTATCAAATTGAAATCTTTGATAACATCCAAGTAAGGAAAGAGCAGAAAAGAAAGGGATTTTTTTTTTCTAAATGCCTACCATTGAACCATGGTATGTTCCCAAAACAATCAGAAAACTGTTCACAGAGAAACAGAAACAAAATCTAATAGGAATTTGGGGAATTTCCCACACTGTTTAGTTGTTTACTTTAAAAGCTGAATTACTCCAACTTCACGAATATGCATTTTACAGAGGATTACAGGCAATTTTTGTTTCTCTTACATCCAGTTCATTGATTAAATATATAAACAGGATGTCTTTAAGAGCAGAAGGTTTTAAAACAGGATTTGATACTAAGCAAGAGATCTGCTAGTTCCCTTTTAGCTATTTGAGTTTCATCTTTGCTTATCAGAGCTGTTTTAGGGTACAGTAATTTCCAAGTGCACTATTGGGTTGCGAGGTAAATAATCTCTAGAGATGAATATTTTTTCTTTCTTTTTTACTGTAAATGACAATAGTACATAGACTAGAAATTTCCCTTGTAAATTCTGGTCATCCCATTTGTTTGCTAAGTCCCAGTATGGACTTGGGACCTATTCTGTCAGTGCACTGAGAGGTTACGCACCCTTCTTCATGCCTTTCTAGGGGTAGGTGATCCATCAGCTGTGTTTAAGGACTTGATTAATGGCCAAGAGCCATCAAATTTGAAAGAGACTTTTTGATCATACAGGTGAAGAAATGAATGACAAGAAGTTATCTATTGTTTATATAAGAACAGCAGTCCCTTTTTCCAGGTGAATAAAGTGCTGAGAGAGCCTAGCTCGGTTTGAACCTTTGTCCTGCTGGTAGTTCCACACTTCTGTCTGGAGTTTCAGATAACTCAGGGAGTCTTGAACAGTCAGTGAGGTCAGCCCACGCAGAGCAGCTTGCAGCAGGGACAGGATCTAATTGTGGATACAATTCAAGCAGAAGAGTATAATGGGGATATGGGTGATTGAGAGCTGTAATATAAAGTTACATGACTACTCAGGCTTTTTATGAGCAATTCTAAATGATGCTCACATGTGAACACATCTGTATTTTTACCATCATATTAAGAAACTATGTGATCAAAACATTTTCCCCATAAATTTAAAAAATGTAATAAAATTTTATTTTAAAAAATATTAGATTACCAGCTTTTTATATCAATTTGATTGATATTTTACAAAATTCAAAATATTCTACTTAATTCATATGAAAACCAATTCCTACAGTTTTTACTAATTGGTTTTCCATCATTATTTGTTTCCATTTATTTTCTTTACATTTCCAACTACAAATTCAGGAAACAACGTACAATTGTAGATAATTACTTTGAATTCAAGTTATAGCTTTTATAAAGGTTGGGAAAAATGAAATTATTTTACTTTTTAAATACCAGCTATATACATTCAAAAGAAAAAAACGGATGATGTGTTTTCAATTTCACTTTTATCGCAATAAAATGATGTTGCAAAATATGCAACATCAGATGCATATGGAGAGACTCAGCTGTCGTTTTCTTGGTTTGCTCTCACAAGCTTGAAGAATATACTATTACAAATGATAACACAAGGATATTAAACTGTTGCATGATTTCTTAATAAAAATCCCATTACACAGCCTGCATACTTGTTTTATACCTAAACGGTAGTGCTTCAAGAGCAATAATTCAGTTACTGAATGCATATTAAAAGTAACAGTGAGTGAGAAAGCAATAATCTATCCCAAGTCAGTATGCAGTCTCTACTTTTCTTAGAAACATTCTAATTTCCCTAATAATAATACAATAATAATGACTTTTTTTTTCATTATGCTATACATTTTCAAAATGCTGGTTAATGAAGAAATGCTCTTCATTCAGGTATGTCATGCTTTGCAAGGTACATTGCTGTTGGTCATTTATCAGGTAAAATATATCTCTTTCCAGCGCCATCTGCCCATTTTACCTACTAAGAATGTAGGTTCTTCAAGGCAGAGGATTTGTTGCAATGAGTAGCCAATTCAGGGAAATGTTCCAGTACTTTCCTGGTCTTTCCATGCACTGATACACTTGAACAAAACTCCTCTGCTATTACTCATGCTTTGTCATGCAATAATGATGGCCGTGGGAACATCAGGCTGTATCATGTGGCCTGAAACTGTCGGTTCTGTGTTTCATGGGTTGAGGCTTCCTAATAATTCAGTGATGTTTTCCAGAGCCACTTATCTTTTTATCAGCCATATGCCCTGCCCTGTGACGGGTGATCCCCTGTACACTTTGGTTTTAGTTTTTCTTACCGTCCCTTCACAATACATAGTGTGGTTTTAGTTTTTCTCACCGCCCCTTCACAATACATAGTGTCTGTTCGTACTTGGCTCAGGTTGGGATATTTGAAATGTAATAATTCAGTGTGATTTTGTTTTCACTTTACTGAAATATTTTCTTAACTACAACAGAATTATGTCAGTGTTACACACATGTATAGTGCATATTTCCTCAGTTTAACTCTGGTCTTACTTGGAGCCCCTTCACCACTGAGTTCAGCGAGACTGTCATCAGCCACATGGCACCCAAAAGGCAGACCATGGAACATGGCATCTCATGTGCACTGATTACTACATGTTTAAAAAACGTGTCTGGTCCTGGAGCACATTCAAGAAACTCGACGCATTCACATGGTGGTCTGTATAGGCAGAATCTACTGCTCCGTTAAAGGAGCATAGCCTGAAAGGTTATGCCTTAATGTGAAAAATGAAAAACGTAATTTTCTGCTTCAGGGCTCCTTTTTGTAGTTTAGCAGCTAGATTCCTGCATTATATCTGTTCTCTCTAAAATGGTTTTATAACGTGCTCTGTTTGCCAGCACAATATTAAATGGTCCCCAGACACTGTTTTAACTCACTTGTCATGTTTTCTACACTATACCTCACTTGGTAATTACTGCCTCCCATTGCCAATAATTCATGCCCTCCAGAAGGCCCTGTTTAAGACTGAGTAATAAAATACTGAGAGATTAATATTCACTTGATGACAGATCATTTAATGCAACTCTTACCAAAACTCTCCAGCGTCTAGGAAATTGGCAGAATACCGCTGATGGCTGCTTTCTGATGTCATTCAATTAGCAACCAAGGGTTAGCTCTCTGAGGTTATTCTCCAGAGTTTAATGGAGCAGATTTCTTTTTAATCTTTGGTCCTCTCAGGGAATTGTATGAGGTGAGTTTAATTCATGTATATTTGGCATGAAAGTAGATCTTCTTAGATTGCAAACCAAGACTTGCATTACTGTTTCAGCACTGTAGTTAGTAAATTTAAATATTTTCATTTAATTGTGTGCTGATACTCCCAGTGAGAGGACAAGCGCTTTGCGTGCATGGATCCATATTCAGGTTCTGAAGTTGCACGTTGCAGTCTAGATTTTCTCAAAATCTTATGGGAAATTGTAAACAGATGCATATGTTGCCAAGCACTTGGATGATTTGCCTTACCGATTTCAAAATCGTAGTCCCAACAACTTAACTAATATGATAAAACATCACACCTCTTTCTTTCCCTATACCCTCCCTTTATGCCATCTTAGCAATACAAAGGAATTTTAAAATGGGTGTGGATGACATTTATCTAATTTACAAGCTGATTTCAGGAGGGGTGTTCATGTGGGTACATTCCAGCTGAGTAAGAGCATTGATAAATTGGCTCTGATAAATTTAGCAGCCATAGTTTTCACTGCATGGATATCATTCTGCTCCTCTCCCATTAATTACCAGAACTGACAGAAGGGGACATACCCCTGCTTAACCTACTTCAGTTCTCACTCAAATGCCTTGGTGCATTTGAAAGGCCACTGATGCTTTAAGGTAAGACATTGCAGTATGCCTATTTGTGTTTTATTACTGATGGAGTCAAAGAGCGAGAAGTTTTGGTTTTAAACTGGTGAGAAGTGCTGGTGTGAAACCTGTTCCTCCCCACCCCCCAAGTCAGTGGGATTTGTCATCAGGGACATTTCATGCCTTTCTGCTAGGGTTTCAAGCAAGGTGTCTGTTCCTACTCACTGTGGGGGAAGAGCACGGGAAAGGGCAGAGACTTCAGATCATCGTGAGGCAGAAATGTGCTTTGGTTGCCTCTGAAATCCACCTAGGCTAGAATTTCATGCCATATTAGTACTGTTTGAGTGTATTTTCAGGGTGTATGGATGTAATGTGTAAAAGTACTAGTAGCAACCCTTTGAGAGAGTAGGTGCACAAACAGTTTTCTGGATGGCAACACTGTCTAAAGCAGGTCTTACCTGCTCACCCTCATCCCCTATTGCTGCCCTCCCTGTGGTGCCAGCACAATGCTTATGGGCTGCATAATAAACCCGGTCAGTGAACCGTAGCTGGTTGAAAAGTAATCTTGTGTGAAAAAAGAGCCTTTTTTTGAGCGTTAGTTGCCTGATGCTGTTCACAGAATGGCTTGACAAACAGCAGGAATGGCACAGCTGAAAGAGGGGGACTTGCCATGACAGAGAGAGAGAAGTAAAGGCAGGGGAACACCCTGAATTGGTAGGTCGTGCTTGCTACTGGACATTTGTGTCATGAATCCCTTCACCCTCATTTGGCATCCAACATTTGAATACATGAACAGGACAGATTAGCTGTCATTTGATAGCTGCATACATATCTCAGCTGGCTTGTTAACATGCCTTAGTAATAGCTGAACTCTTGGACATTAATAGGCGGTTGCAATGCTATCGCTCACTTCCTGAATTGACCACTTTAATGCAGATGAAGAAGACAAGCTGGTTACTCAGAACTATGTTCTTAATGGTCATCATTTCTCTGGAACTTTATTGATTCAGATGTAATAACCTGAAAAGATTCCTCTCCTTCTCCACTTTCCTTTGGGAATGAACAAGGTAGAGAAAACACTGGAAGAATCCATGACTGATTTTTGAAGTTTTTCTGTGATGAGAATGATGACTTTTTGATTTTGTATATGGAGGTATTCTTTCTGGTAGTATCTTCTTAGGTGTTTTGTGAACCTTTAGTGTCATATTTGTCTGTATTTTTAAAGAAATTCTTGCCTTCAAGAGAAGGATTTAAGTGATAAATCATTTTGACCTCTATCTTGATACTTGCTAAAGCAGTACTGGCTGGTACCCAGTAAGAGATTACTCTTCATAACTGGTTTTCAGCATTTCAAAACCCTAAACCAGCCTTTGCAGCAATGTGAGCACGATATACCCAATGCATTTCAATCCTGTGAATCAGGCAGGATAGGCAGTCCATCCATGCAACAATTCACTATGTAGAAAGGTTTGCCATCACCAATAAAATGGAATAAGTGAGTGCTGCTTGTAGTTTCCTCATACTGTTTTTATTACAGAAGGAGTTGAAAAATGTACAGTAGTGGAAAAATGTCTTACACAGCATCTGATGTACAGAACAGTGGTTTCCAGGCGAGACATGAGTCTATGACATGCAGTAATATGCTCCACAGGACTCCCCTGGGAGCTGCAAAACATTAACAATTTTCTCAGGTGAGGTTTAGCTCCCAAAAAGGCCACTCAGGATACTAAGCGTTCTTACTGAATCATGCATACTTTTCGCCTACATACCCCATATTTCAGTTCTTTCTGATTTTTTTCCAGTGATAATCATGTAAAAAATTAAACCAATTGGCTAGTATCAATTCCTTTAAGACTTGCACTTCATAGTATTGGTTAAGGGTTTGGAACAATCCCATGAAAAGCGATGCCCAGGGAATCCTTCCCGAGTTTACACCAAACTCACTGCCTTGGGGA
Source organism: Theristicus caerulescens (assembly GCA_020745775.1). Classification (NCBI taxonomy): domain Eukaryota; kingdom Metazoa; phylum Chordata; class Aves; order Pelecaniformes; family Threskiornithidae; genus Theristicus; species Theristicus caerulescens. The sequence goes on along the minus strand of CM036561.1, from coordinate 102,888,174 downwards.
ACAAGGCTTTGGGTGGTCAGCCCCTGAATGCGTATTATTCTTGCTGAGTAGGCATGGTCAGTACAGTCCAGGATTTATGTACCTCTCTAAGAGGACTCCAAGCGTTGACTGAAGGAGCAGTGAATGGAGTGTTGGCTACAGACTAGACAAGTAGCTGTAAAAGCAAAATACTAAAAGCCTTAAGATAAAGCTGTTTAAAAGAGAAAATGCACCTGTTATATGTTCTGCTTCCATGTGAGAGAGAATGATTTGGGGTAACATTTTTCCAAAAGTGCTTAACCATTGTATTAGCAAGTTTACACGCCTGCTCTTAAAAAAGCAGCTACACGTTCCTTTGCTCAGCATTTCAAAGGCGATGTGGCTTAAGTTGTGGGGGCCATTCCTGTCAAAATGACCTTGGAGATGTTGGTTACCACCTTCTTGCCCGAAGTTACCAGTTCTATAGCAGAATTAGCAGAGCAGATTATTCTTGTCTACCAATGATCAAACTATTCCTTGAGGTCCCTCCCAATCTTTGTACTGAAGTGGCTACGGAGAGCTTACCTGATTTGTTATACATACTCTCTTCTGGGTTGCTTACTTTTTAAATCACCATAACTGCTTGCTCTCTGAGCGCATGTATAAACCTGAGAGCATATCTGTGTGGCACAACACAGCGTGCAATAAATGAAATAACTCAGTATGGGAAGCAATACAGATGAATTGGCAGGATGGGAAAGTTAGCCTTGCTGAGCAGCAGAGCCGATATTGTTCAGGTTCTTGTTATTCACGGCTACGTTGGAACAGTGCTGATAGGGAAACGGCAGAACTGTGCAGCGTTTTCACTGTTACGTGACTTCAGGAAGATTGATGTGCTGCAATCCTCTTGTGCTATAAGTCAGTGCTTGCTAAAATGGCCATCCCATTTTGGGGATTTGACTAGCGCTTCTGGGTGCACTCCGAGGACACACGTTAAGCGTGTTGGTTCAAGGTTTTTCAATAGTTGTCTGTAACTCTGTGGTCCACTGCTTTCATTCAGTGTTTGCATATAGCAATAGCTGCGCAGCTATGATTTGAAATGCTCAGTATTGCACAAATGGCTATGGTATCTTATCCGTGCAGCGGAAGGGGCTCAACGGGCATAGACTTTTTCTCCGCCTGTTACCGCTGTCATCTTTATGTTCTGCTCTCATAAAGGCAGCTCGCCGGGCTATACCTGAAAGCCATCAGAAAATCCCAATGACCGTATTTTATTAGTCACAAAATACAGTCTATAAATTGCCTTCAGGGACTCTCCATCCAGATAACTAGCAGGGTCAGAATTTTCATTTACAGGATCTGGGCTTGCTGAAACAAGGGGAAGTCCCTGTGCGTACCATAAGGCTGCGCGGGTTCGACATGCCTGGAAGTTACACACCGAGACGTGCAACTCGTGTACGCTCTCTGCGTCCACGCCGACCCGCTCGCACGGGACTGAACCAGGCAGGATTCGGACTCGAGCCTGGCCTGGGGAAAGCGCAGCCGAGTCACCGGGCTGGCGCGCCCCGGGACAGAGAAGCGAGCGGGCAGGCGGCACCGCCTCCCACTCCCGCTCTCCCCTCAGGGGCTTCTCGGGCCCGCCTGCCCCGCTGCCCCCGCCCGCCTCAGCGCCTCCGAGGGCCGCGGAAGGCTGTGGCCGCCCCGCCCCGCGGGCAGCCCCTTCCCCTCAGCTGCCGGCGGCTGTGAGGGGCCGGGCGGGGAGCCCGGCCGCCTTCCACGGGGGAAGGGTGTGCGCTCACTGAAGGGCGGTGAGGGAAGCTGCGCCGCGCACGTAAAGCCGCCTATAAACCCGACGGACGGCAGCGGCGGGGGAGAGGGCGCTTCCCGCCTCGCCGCAGCCGGCCGAGCTCCCCGCTGCCCCTCGTCCCTCCGCCGGAGGGGGCCCGCGGGAGGAGCCGCAGGCCCGAGGTAGCCGGGGCCACAGTGTCCCCTAGCGGCGGCGGGCCCGGTGGCCAGCAGAAAGTGAAAGCTTTTTCAATTAAAGTCTGGAGTTTCGGGATTACGGTGAAGAACCCGATACTTACCCCGGCGCCTCTTCCTGGTGAGGCGCGGGAGGAGAGCGCAGGCCCAGCCCCGGTCCGGCCCGCCGGGACCCCTCAGCAGAGGGGACCCCTGAAAGCGAGGGGGCTCGGCGTGTTGCTGCGCTGCTGCAGGGCAATCTGCTGCAGGATTTGGGCCAAAGTAATGCAGTTTTTATTGTTAGGTAAAAATAGAAAATGTATAAACTGCTTTCCAGCCTACCCGATTTGGTTTATGACTTTTGGGAACGTGTTGAGCTTTAATGATCTGCTTCTGAGAATGCTGCCCAGCCTGCTGAAAGCAGCCAAAACCCGCACCGTTATAAGAGAATAATCATCATTCCGACAGAAATTCCAGCAGCCTTGGTGTGACTAGTCTGAGTATCTGCTTAATGTCGGCTTACCATGAAAGAGCTAAGCTCCGTGCGGCTTCCTACAGGCAATGCTGTTTCAGATTAACTAAAATACAAGAATCACATCAAGATGATGCAAGATAGACTCGTAGTTTAATGCAAGAAATATGTAAAGGTCTTGCACAAGCCATGCATAGTAACTGCATCTTTTTGGCACCAGTACTAGTACTTGTCATTTGCTGACACAGTGCTGAGTTAACCTAAGAGACAAAACGAGTAATGTTTCAAAGAATTGCGCTTGTTGTTTGGAGGATGGGAGAGGAAACGGAACACTTGGATATTGTGTTAATGCACTGCCTTATCTTTAGTCAGTGGAGGAGAAGGAATGGAGCTGCTGTGAGTAAAGTGCATTTGAAAGCTTGTTTCACTTCCACTTGGTGTTGCCTACTATCCAGCCAGCAAGTATCTGGTTACTGCCTTTGACCTGTTCCCAGGAGCTAATCTGGGGATGGTTTGATTGAGAAACACGTACTGGAAATACCACATTTCATAGAAGGAGACGGTGAACAGAAACCCTGCATTTGGGCTCTATCTTATTTCTCGCTATCCGTACTAGAAATGAAATACCCCACAGCTTTGTGATTCATGGTTGTGCTACTCATAGCACGCTCACAGTTCATGTTGAGGCTGTGGAAGTGCTATGCATATATGCGAGTTAAAAGGTCTCCATATGAGCTAGGCATTTCTGGGTTTGAGCGATCAAATTACATGCAAGAACAAAGCCGCTCATTAGAGGGCTAGTAAAAGACTAGATTGCAAGAACTGAATTTTGCCTTTTGTTGTATCTGTTGGAATCGGCTATCAGTTTCATTCATGCTGAAGTCTGTGTTACTAGGGGCAGAAACCATCATTCACGTTGCCTATGAAAAGAAGCGATTCCAGATTATGTTCTTCCCCTCTAATTGTCCATGGTCCCTAATATTTCCTTTCATTGTCTTCATTCCTGTGGATGGTGACTGTTTTCCTTAGAGAAGTCAAGAGAGATGCAAGAAACTGTCTTCTTCCACAGGCTGTGTATGCTGATCTATGATTTATCAGAAGTGAGGGTATTTCAGGGAAATCCTCTCTCAGAATCATCTTCTGGGAATGTTAATTTCTGAGGGGGGGGGCTGAAATATTTTTTCTCTCTTTTTGTATTTTTCTCTTACATTTTGTCTGCAGATCATGTTGCTGTTTATCTCTGTTCCTATTTAAAAAGCAGATGACTATATTTTCCTCTGCCTGAAATAGTCTCATAGCTTTTTGGCACAATTTCCTATCTTTACCAACTCAGGATTGTAGGATATAAACCCCAGAGCCAAACTTTAGTTTCTTGTATCATTCCATCCAATAAGTATTGCTGGCACGCCCCTGCAAAGCATGTTTGCAATCATTTGCCCTGTTTTTTACTCTGGTAAAATAACGTTCTGTGTTTTTTTTTTTCTCTCTATTAAGTAAATGGAGATTCATGACAGTAGAGCCAAAGAGAATCCTCTTACCTCTCTTTATGAAGAAATGTCTACCTCTGAGCTTTTTATGGAAAATGAATCCAGATTTTCTGAACTGACTGTTCACTTTCAATCTATGATTTTTGGCTCTCTAGCTGGCTGTGTAACCATCTAAGAACTTACAGGCACGAAAAAGTTTGAGATATATTAGCAAGAAAATTACACCTACCTCTGGGACATGAACTAAAACATGGACTCTCCAGATTAAAGTCCACATTGGTCAGAATTTGTTTGAAAGGCTGAAGGACATAACTTTGCCTTGGTTTGTTTCTTAGCAGATTGATGCAAGATGAGGTAATAAGAACCTTTCTATTTGTTCCAAGGCTTAAGAAGCTGACCTCAAGCTCAGTGTGCCACTTGCTCCTTGCAAAGTGTTACATGACAGGCGTTTGTTTGCTCATGTTCGGTGGGAACAGTTATGCAGCGGTCAGAGTTTACTGAAAATTAGAACTGGTATTGTGGGGGAAAAAAAAAAAATAGCAATAGGTGGTGGTTTTTTTAGTGCCAAGAGTTTGAATCGGACTCTTTTCCTCATGCCTTTTTTTATTAAGGGATTTTATTTTTTCTATTTAAAAACAAAACAATTTTCACTCTTAGTAATGAAATGGTCAACTTAATGAGAGTGCATGGAATACTATAGATCTCCCAGCAAGTTTCATGGGCTGGGCTTCCCATCCATTTAAAATAAGAAAACTACTCTGTGATCAAACCTCCCTGGTCCCTGCTCATAAATCAGGAATTTAAATGACTCTTTGTACCCTGCCTGTCTCTTTCTAGGCAGGATTTTAGCACTTCAGAGAATTGTCTGTTACTTTGTACTTGTCTGCTGTTTGGTGGCTTAAGAAAGCCACAAATTCGTGTGTGGTTTCTAAGCGGTGTTTATTACGATGCATACTGAGACAAGTTTAACAATGACTTAAATCATGGTGTAAGTTTCTCATTGTATGTAAATTATTCCTAAAAGAGGAGTATGTGATAAAATGCAGTAACTTGAGCTAATTCAGCACTCAGCAAGCATGCAAAACAAGTGTAATGGAGATGCTGAAGAAGTGTGGGAAGATAACCTGTATATTTGGGGGGAACTGTTTAATCTTAAACTCTCCCGTTGTTAGTTATTCAGGGCACCACAGGCTGGGCATTAGGTGCTTTTGGAATAATTGCCATTAACAATGCACTCAGCCAGAAGCTATGGAGCGCACACTGAGTGCAGCAGCACTGGGAAGTGTGGCCAAGTTTGAAGGAACTGGTAACATGCTGGGTTGAGCTGGGAGTCTTGAGCTGCAGCAAAGAGAACCTGTTGACAGATGTGCTGGTGGTTCGTGTTTTGAGTAGGGAGGTGAGGGCCCAGAGCAGGAGGGGAGGTTGGGATGACGTTAAAACTGAAAAAGAGCCAGAGAGGGAAAACTGGAGTTTTCCAACTTCTCTTACCCTTTCCTGTAACGCTTCCAAGTTCTGTTCATCCAGAAAGACACAATGCAAGAGAAATGGTTTATTTCCCTCTTGTTCTGGCAGAGAAAGCTGAAGGCCAGTTTTTGTGACACTCTTGGGATGAGAGAGTATTTGTTTTTTAAGTTTAAAACTGTAGCTTACCTGCTGAGGAGGGTAGATACATATAATTGAGAACTCGGAGGGGGGAAAAACTTTTATAACCCACTGTCACAATGCTTGTTACTGAGGCTGCTCCTGCCATCTATATTGTTGCTTTCTGCCATAAGGTAGATAATACTATATTCATTTTGCAAGCCAGTACATGTTAAATTTGTGCAGGTGTCTCTGCCCAGCACCTATCTGTGAACAGTTTGTTACCTGTAAGTTGATTCTCATCTTACATACTCCAAAGAATAACCACTGAAATCAATGATTTACTTCTCTTACACACCGGGATTATAGTTTTGTACCACTATTTAGTCATTGTTAAATTTGACCCATTAAGTTTTTGGAGATGCATGTGCCTACCCTGCTTCTGAATATAGCTCACTGCACTCTTGCTAAGTAAAAGTCTGGAAGGGACAAAAAGAGACCTCCCTCTGAAATTTAATCCAGATCACACGCATGGTATGGTACAGAACAAGAACCACAGAGTCCTCTGCCAGTCCTGGATCTTAAAATCTAAATGCACCAATAATCACTGAGGTTATTTTTAAATGTTTAACATGACTCTCGAAGGCACATACACATTTAACATCTGTATCTTTTTAAAGTGCTATTTATTCTAATATATCACAGCTCTGGCAGTAATTTTGTGCTAATTGCTCAGAACAGGCTGAACTTTGGGGGATTATAAATTTAAGTATGACATTTACTGTGTTTGGGTTTGTTTTCCCCCCCCCCCCAAATTTACATATATTGAATAGTCAACTAACCTGACATCATTGGGAGCTCAGGATGGTTGGTGAGTGTCCGTTTCGCTCCACAAATGTGGATTTATTACCACAAGTCAGAGAAGTAGAATTACCTTTTCATGAGGCTGGAGTGATCTGTCTTTCCATATAAGATGCTACTATGGTAACGTTGGTCATGTTACTAGGGTGACCTAAAAACATTAACTGAGTGTTTTACATGGAATTCATTTTAAAGGAAACTGGGCATTCCCTTCTGTTCCCTTACTAATGCATATGCTTATCCATACTTAGAAATACTCTCTAGTGCTTGAATTTTAGTTCAAGAACAAAAGTACTTTAATGGTGCTTAAATCCCCAAAAGGATTTGAGCACCATTAAGGTCATTATAATTCCAGATCTCTGCTGCCTAACCCTAAATTTCTGTTCAGCTGGGCATACACAAACATCAGGATTCATCATCTGCATCTTCATTCTGTGTGGTTGTGCAGACCCATAGCTGTGGCAATGTGCTCTGAGTAGGAATTTGCCTGCCTGTCTGACCGTCAGGATCTAATGTGGCATTCATTCGGAGCACATATGTATTTGGCTATGTGTGTATGTAGAAGGCTTGCTTAAGGAATTCACACTCAAATGGTTTTTCCATGATGACTATGCAGATGGCACATGGCAGAGGCTGGGCTGTGGACACTGAAATCCCTCTTTAAAACCACAGGTTTCTCTATCAATGCTAGCAGTTTTTTGGTTTTTGTTTTTTTTTTTTTTTTATAGGAGGTCTTGTCCAGTCCTTGCGACATCCATATTCTTCTTTCATTTGCATGCACAGGAGTAGTACAGTAATGTTTTCCTACTTAAGGAATAGTCTGAAATGCTGGACATAACTGGATGGCCTCTCAGCAGCTAGGACACTGATTATATGTCTGTGAGCAGCAGAACTAGAGGCTTGGCAAAGAGAATAGGATCCTATAGTGTATTCAGTGTTTGTGAACATTGAGTGAAGGCATCGGTTATGAAAGAATCTAATTTTTTCTACTTTTGCTTGTGACAGATCAGCTTTTAGAGGGAATACAGTTTCCAGGATATAATAATTGCAGTGTTTCTGAGCTAGTAGTGTCCAGAATGAGCTTCTCTGTGCTTTAGAAAATTGCCGCTAAACAACTGTTCCAGCAATCATGAATGCTGGTAGGGCACTGCGCAAGCAATTTGGATCATGAGACAATTAAATGCATCTTAAAGTGCCTGGGGAAAAAAAAAAAAGAAATACTCTGAATGTCTTTAAATGATGGCACTATGGTTTTTTGGGAAGAGATGGAAAATGGCCCTCTGACCATGTTCTATGTCCTTGTCTGATGCACTTAATTGCTTTCCATGGAAAGTATCGTCGTTACTCTGGAATGTGAACGTGTCATACGTGCCATAGTCATTAGGCTGGAGTTTCTAGGGGAGACAAAGATGAGAAACCAAACAAGAGGTTGATTCACATCTATCCCCCTGCCTAGCCCCTTTCCATTTCCTTTACAATCATGCCAATCTTTTATATGCTTTTTTCATTGCACAGGTGCTTCTGCTGCTTGGACATGGCCTTGGGTATACTGATGCCTTAGGCAAATGTAGGATTGTACCTACTCTCTCCCGTGTCCCTCTGTCTCAGAAAACGCTTGTCCCTTGAGTCAGTTCTTCCTCCAAGTGGGCTTTGCGAGGCTTGATACTCCTCTGTCTGAAATGAACACCTTTGGTACCCAGGGAATGAGTGCCTGCAGCTCATAGAGCCTGGGATTCAGTGACATAGTAAAAGGAATCTGCTGTTCCAGCCTCAGGGTTGGAAGGGTAATGGGCTGACTGGCGGCATGTGAAGGTCTTCTGTACAGAGGTAATTGAAGTTAAGAGCTGACACTGCTCAGTAGTAGTTTTCTGTCTCGTTTTAGAGATGGTGCTAGAAGTAGTCATCATCTTAACTTGTGCTAGCTGCTTTTGCTGCTGTGGTCACAGTGTCCAGGAGCACTGAGGGGCTAGAACTGCTTCTTTGGAAAGAAGATACAGTTCTTTTAGTTTAGTGTTATCTTTTTCTCATCTGTGGTTTCTGCCACAGTGATCTATTCTGGCCTAAGCAAGATTATATCCCCTTGCAAATGTTTTTGCGGAACTCTTGCCTGTGCTGAAGAGGACTTGAATGTGTCTTGCAAAAAAAAAAAAAAAGACATTAGCTCTCACACTGATTGAAATCATTACCAGTCAAAGCATTCATTTTCCCAAAGGCATCCACGACACCTTTTGTAATTTAGACATTTATTTACAATATAATTGTCAGTTATGTGATGCCTTTGTGCTGCACAGCCTTCTAGGTTTATTGTAGTCCCTTGCAAATCTTTTGGAACCCTAGGTGTGTGGATACCTGTTCATCTGGGTTTGTAACTGCGGTTTTCTTCAGTAAATAGCTCCTAAATGAGACTGTCTTATGTGCACTTACCTTATGTGCATGGGAGTAAGAATCCTAGGTCTGTTTGTATCTTGTGTGTACACATTTTCTTAAAAGATTCTGTTAGTGTTATATACAGAACTGTGCAAGTTACTGTACATGCATAGAAGGACAAATGTGATATCTTATTTGGAAATACTTAGTCATGCAATTAGAAGGTATTGCATCATTCATGTGTAAGATAGCAGAGTTGAACTTCTGCTTGCACTCTCAACAATGGCATTTCCTGCTTTTGGATACATATTTGTGCAATTTAATATTTGCTTTAGCTTCCTGTAGAATAGTTTCTCTTCTCTTTAAGGGAACTGTTATGCTGTGTGCTATAAACCAGCTTTGGAACATTGTGTTCATTTGAGTAATGACTACGAGAAAGATGGGAAGGGTCAGTGCACAGAGGGGTAGGAAGGTCAAAAACGTTTTGAAGAACTTCAGACAAAAGTAACAACAGATAACTGTAGAACAGTGCTTCTCGTGGCTTTTTGCTACATGCAGGGGGCATGGTATTACTTGAAAGGCAGTTTTTTTTAAAATTGATCTCTCTTGCTATTAATTCTAAGGATTTTTTTTTCTTTGAACCTAGTATTGGTAACCCTTCAGAATTAGCACTGATAACTGGTTTCTCTAGTCACCCTTTCCTCTCTCCATGGATGGTTTTGCTGTCAGCAGGGGAATGTGATATGGCCAAATACAGACATTCAAAAATCCTGTTTAAAAAAGACACACACACACACCCCCCATGCACAAACAAACAAACCAGAACATTTGTTTCTAAACATGAAATGTTAACAGTCTCGTGCATTAAATTTTAATTTATTTTCTCTTCATTTCTGAAATTCTTAGTATACACAAGTCATTTCTAGGGCTTTCCCTACAGTCATGAGGAACAAGGTTCTCACCCCATCACAGTATTTCAGATCTGGGGCTTTGAGAATGCATGATAAACCCACAGTGATTAGCTACAAATGTGGGAGTTACAAGCCCTATGTGATTCGGTTTTGATGGTTATAGTAGATTAAAACAAGAGGGGAAGTTCTCAACATGCCAGCATCAGAGGGCTATGCTTATCCAAACCAGGCAAGGATCCCTGTTGTAGCTGCACTCTATTCAGTGGAGGGACTATTGTGTACTCAGTTTTTCCCAACTAATTTATCTTGTTCTGATCTCAACTCTTAACCAAGGAATTGTCAATGGGTTGAGAATTTTGACTGCAGTTGCTGTTTGGGTAAAGGCATCCAAGGCACACGTGCTCTTCCATCACAGAAAAATGTGTCTTCTGGGTGTCCAGGAAAACTCTGAGCTATTCTAGTTCTATGTGTGGGTAATTCTGTATATAAAATAAATCCTTTGGAGTGAGGTAAATTTGCCAAATGCTATCTTTTCCGCTTACATTCCAAAATAGCCTGTAACTTTACTGTAACCCAGGTAACTTAAGTTGTATTTGTTTTCTTGAGAGGATTTTTTCTCTTTTGATGTATATTTGACTCATGGATTGTTTACACCCATGGTGTCACTAGTGCTGTCAAAGGCAAAAAGTGTAAAAAAATAACCAACCAAAAAACCCCCCAAACCAACTAAACGTATTCCTGGGTTTGAGTGGAGTGCCATTTATTATAGGTGTTTTGGATGAATTTACTTGAATGTAAGTGGTAATCACATGGCAATAAAATTTACCTTTCTGTTCAGTAGCTTTCCAGTGACTCAGCACAGTTTTGAACAAGTCTTGCAAAGATCCACAAAGACAGAGTTTTCAGAAGTAAGATATTTTATTTCTCTTGGGATGAAAGAATGGCACTGCTATAGCTTTTTATTTGAGATAAACTCTCAAAAGAAGGCTATTGTTAGGTAATTTTTAATACTGTACTAATTTATAATTGAGAAAAAAAAATCATTATATCTTTCCTTTGATGTCAAAATGCTTAGAAAGGAAGGTATCAGTTGTTATTCCTGTCTTCCAGATGGAGAAATTGAGGCATTGGGTGGTTTGTGTGTGTTAAGTTGCACAGCATGGCAGGGATTAAAATCTGGCGATTGGATGTGTACCCATGCTACAACTCCTTAATGCCACACAAAAGCTTGGAGTGGCTGACAGACACTCTAAAAGTTCCAAATATGATTGAAGATGATGAAGACCCTGTTGTAGGGGACATTCAGGAGATGGCACTTAGGGCGAAAGATGCCTGTCAGAGGCAAGATGAGGGAATAGAGTAGCTAAAGGAATTTAAATAAATGCTAAATCATCCTTCAGATATATTAGTAATAATTAGCCTGTTAGAGGGTCTAGTGCCTGCTGGTGACCAGGGTACAAAGGGAACACTTGGAGAGCTGAGAAGCTGAAGAAATAGAGGTCATTCTCCAGCCAGAACCCTCTTCAGGACAGGGCAAAGGGAAGGAAACCAGCAGAGGATCTGTCTGAAACTGAAGTGACTATGGGTGGAGTTTTAGAGAAAAATCAGCACTAACCACTTGAGCTTTCACCCAAAGCTCAAAGAAAACAGAAAGAGAAAATTGCTGAAATACTAAAAATAATGTGTAACTCTCACTGTCACTCTAACTTAATCTTCCTTGGTATCTGAGGACTGGAATTTGGTGAATGTATCGCCAACCTTTACAAAAGGTTCCAGGAGGATCCAGGGAACTAAACTTGCCTGTCAGATTATAAACCTAAATGGGAATTAGGATAAAGGAACTATGAATCAGTAGGTACCTAGATAAATACAGTCTACTTGAAGAGAGTCAGCATGGCTTTCGTAAAATGAAATTCAGGCTTACAGATGCATCTGGAGTTCTTTGAAAGGGTCGACAGACGTGTGGATCAGAGAGATTCAGTAGATGTAGTTTATGGAGACTTCTAAAGAGATTTCAGTAAATTCCCTCACCAAAGTTTTTTGAAAAAAATGAATAGTTATGTATAGAGAAAATGCGTATGTATAAAGACTTGATTAAGAAGTAGAAAAGACACTAGGAGTAAATGATGAACTCTTAGTCGGGGCAGGTCATCCAGTGGAGTTCCACAGGAGCCTGTGCTGGGACCTGCACAGCTCAACATTCTCAGAAATGATGTGGTAAGAGGGTGAGTAGTGTAGCAAGGAAGCTGATGATGGTACAAAATTACTCAGGATAGTAAGGAGAAGGGCAGTTTAAGAAGATTTTCAGGAAGACTTTATATTAAAAAGAAATTAAAATGGCAAATAAAATTAAATGCCGGTAAACACAAGGTAATGCATATAGGGAAAAATCAATCTTGGCATCGTATATGAAATGTTGAGTTTTTTACCATTACTACTCAGGAGGGAGATTTTGGGGTTATGATAGCTCGTTGCATTGCATCAGACTTAACGCTTGGCAGTCATCAAAAATGCAAACCAAATTTCTGGAATTATTACGAAAGGGACAGTGAACATCAAGACCCCACTGTATTAATCCATGGCTTGACCACACCTTGAAAACTGTGTGTAGTTATGGTCCCTTTATCTTAAACTACTGAAAAACCCACAGTTTTCCCAGGAAAAAAATGGGTGACAGGAATGATCAAGGATGTAAAATGGCTACCAAAAAAAAAAAAAGTGACTGGATAGGCTGGGACTCTTTATCTTGAAAAAAGAAACAACACAGCAAAGTCTAAAATGATGTGGCATGGAGAAGATGGATAGGTGTTCATTCTTCCAGTTCAAGAATGAAGGGCTGTCAAGTAGAGTTATGGGGAACAGGGTCAAAAGAAAAGGAACTGTTTTCTTCTTCGAAGTGGTGATAGCCCTATGGAACTTGCCACCAAAAGTTACTGCAGATGCTGGTACTGTGGATGAGAAACTGGTTAAGTACTTGAGAGAGAGAGATCTATGGAAGGCTACTACCTAAAGGAATCATGTCAAGCTTGTGTGACTCACGAGCTGAAAATAGTTGGAGTGTGGGAAAGCACCCAGAGGAAGCATACTTGCTGTGTTCTTATTCTTCCTTGGACAGCTGCTTTTGATCACTGCTGTAGAAAGAAAACTGGGCTGGGTGAACCTTTGGTCTGAACTGGTGGAGCTGTTTAGTTGGGAATGCAGGCAGCTACGTGACATATGCTAACCTGAGGAGCTGAACGATACCCGAGCTGGCTTTAAATGAGCTACCTCAGATGCCAGTAGCAGCCTGTCCTCTGGCTGCACGGAGCGCTCATCCTCTCAGTGGCATCAATTAGCCTGTGCTGAGTTTCTTGCTGTCATCACTGGGATGTTCCCAGTACTAAGCTAGCTTATAGAAAAGTATTGCCATAGTACGCTATTATTTGCTGTGTGGGCATACCTACTGTCTAAGTGGGCATGGTGGTGCACCAATTATTTTGGCAGAGTCTACAAATATGAAGTTGCTAAATTCTCAAAAGCAGAAAAAAAGGATTCTGGCTTCAACTCTCAGTTGGTTTCCATTTTCTATTTATTCATTTCACAGGTCTAATAACTTTTCGGAGTGACAGCTCTAGTACAGTTAGCATTGGGGCTGAAAATCATTAGGTTCATGCATCACTGTCAGCAATAGTAAAGCTATGCAACCAGAACGGATGCTGTATCAAGAATAGACTCCAGTGTATTCTCTTTTAACTGCGATGGCTCTGAAGATCTAATAGCACTGAAAATTAGTAAATAACTATTTTTATCACTAAAGTCAGCAGTTCTGACTCAGAGTGTCCACTAAGGAAATGAACTTTGAGTAACAGGATTTTTTAAAAATATTGTCACTCTTTATCTTAACTACACTTTAAAAAGGAATGATGTCTGTTATAGAAATGAAAATATTATATTGATGTCATTACAAACTAATGAAGAATGTTACTAAGTACTTACGTAAGTTAGTATTATTGCACATTTTAATGATGTGATTCTCGGGGTCTCCAGCTGGGGGCACTGGGCAAACATAGAAACATGGCAATCGCCAACATGAATGAGGCTTGTACCTAGTCCAGTATTCTGCTGAAGGTTGGGGGGCGGGGGAGGGAACCACAAGAAAAATGGATGTGAGATACAGTTGTCGTTCTGGATTTAGGAATTTTTTAAGATGAAGTAGATTTCGTTTTCAAAACTCTTTTGCTACTAGCAAACAATTGTACTGTTTTATTTTCATTACTCATAAATCATCCAGTTTCTCTTGCAAAACTAAGAATCAGTGATTTTTAAAACCATCCCCTTAATCAATAACTTTAAATTTGTTACCATTCAGTTTCATTAAACTCTTCCAACCTAGCATAAATCATCGGCCCTACCTACCTTCAATATTGCTATTTATTCATTTACATCAACAGAAGACCTAGACAAAAGTAGAAGATGCTCCTTATTAATGTACAGTGTAAAGCCCAGCATGCTTTAAGGTCTGCATGGGCCTATACACACATAGATTTAGCATCTAAAACAAGACCTAAGGAGAAGATATGACATATTATTTTGTTCAAGGAATATCAGTTATGCTATTAGGAATATGTCAGAGACACCAATGGTGGTTTCATGGTTTCAACTCGTACCATTTAAAGAAAGTATAAAACACCATTTCAGGAATTCGTAGCCCTAATTTTGTCGATAAGGTCTTCTAAAACAGGCCAGGTAGATGATTTATAAATTTATCAAATTAAAAGTGAATTGGGTATTCAAAAGTAAGATTTGATAGCAGCTATAGGAGAATGCGTGAAAGGGACTGCATATTGGGACTGCACATCTGTAAATGGATGTACCGATAAGGAAAGTAAGCATTCAACACTGCCAGGCTCATAGTAGCCTACATGTTTCTTCCAGCTGATATTTTTAACTAGATTTTGCAATAGTGCAATGGATTTCCTGGTCCCTGGAGCTCCTGGCCTCCTATCTGACCTCTGTGTTACAAGTTATGACTGCTTGCAAAGGATTGAAGCCAAAAGTTTTCATCCACATCACCGGCTGTCAAAACACAGGCACTTCTGTCTGGGTGTAGATACTTAGTTTTGGAAAGGCAGGATAGAACATTTTGTTCATCTTTCCTCATGCTTCTCCGCACACACAGCAACACACAGAAACAAACGAAAGCCCTAATCATGCTATACTTCTTTAGTATCTTCTGTGTGACCATAGAAAGCAATCTATAAATATTAAAGCTTCACAGCAGCAAAAGCATTAAACTCATTAGGTAATCAGAGAGCTGAAATAACTGTCAGCTGGGTGGCTGCAAGGTTAGGAAAGGTTCAGGAGTTCTAATTTCCAGTCCTTTAATCTAAACCCTAGGCCACAAATAAGAAATTAGCCTGGAATTCATGATCAACCTTGAAATAACAAAACTTTGTTTATACCTTGACAAGCAGTGAACAGTACCAATTTCACTTTACAAGACACTTATTGTTGCAAACGTCTAAAATGTGTTTGCTTTTTAATATCTCAGTGGTGTTTTAAGAAAATGAAGTTGCTCCTGGACCTTGAAACTTAGAATGAATTAAATGACACATGAATAAATATATATTAATTCTTTT
This sequence comes from Theristicus caerulescens, assembly GCA_020745775.1. NCBI lineage: Eukaryota > Metazoa > Chordata > Aves > Pelecaniformes > Threskiornithidae > Theristicus > Theristicus caerulescens. Next base: position 102,872,960 of record CM036561.1, on the reverse strand, counting down.
TTATTAAAGTATCAAAACAAACTTGAGAATAGAAAACAAACTGCTTTTAATGCATTTTAAAGGTTCTCCTGAATAAAGTATACTTTAAGAAAACTCATGCAACATAGTGCTCCTGTCTAGCTGTTTAAACTTTTTTTTTTTTCCTGGGCACAGTCAAATGAACTTGAGTACCATCATTCTAGAGTAGCGTGCAGGAGCACGCATGCACACACGCACATACAAGCAGTAGAAAGCAGCTATGACTGCACATATAAAGAAATAAAAATAGATTATCTTCTGACAATAGCAGTGGTACCATATTAACATTTGGCATGCTAAGTAAATAACATCAAGCAACAAAAGCATGACGCCTGCGTCACCAGTGATACGGTTAAAAGCAACCATACAAATTCCCTAAGGGAGACACGTGAATTCTGTCATTGTATTCTAGTCTCTGTGGTAACACTTTATAGCAGTATAGGAGGCAAACAGTTTTGTCTGCTGGTATTGGATGCGCAAAAGGCAAAGCCAAGGTGTAGGATACTGGGATGATGCCTTGGTTTTGTATTTTCCACATTACAGAAGTCAAATACCAATGAACATAGCTTGACAAGTTTATTGTAACACACTTCATGTATATCCATTCTCTGATAAACAGCTGGCCCACTTCCCTGTGGAACTTGCCATCTGAGCCAGGGAAGCTGCAGCAGAGGCTCCAAACTCTGCCTACCAGACATGAATAAAACTTGTGCTGAAGTCAATGGAAGCTCCTTCCACCACACAGAAAGACAATGGATTCTCAGGACAGAATCGGACCTGGTATGCCATCTTTGTAATACATTCACTTTTCAGATACATGAAGTACATATCTTTAAAACGTGATATAGGACATTACAATATATCCAGATCTTAGGAAAATGTACTAAGAAGTTCTGTTGCAGAATATAACGATCATATAAGGATCAGGTATGATATCTGATAGACTCATCGGGGACTTGTAGGGTAAGAAGCTTATGGCTGAGGTATCTTTAACTTTAGCCTTTAGAACAAAAACACAATTTCAACACTGCATAACTGGTGTAAAATATTATGTACTGTAAGCTCCATTCTCATTGTCTGCTTCACTTAAATTGTGACATTGAGCAGCTAGACACCACTTATGGAGGTACAGAATTTTGGAAGGTATAATCTCCCCACTGAATCGTTAAAGATACTCAGTGCCTCATCTGTGGAAAAGATGAAGGATAAGTGTTTTCAATAGTGGTGTCTCAAATACAGCTGGTGAAGTTTAGGAATATATAATATTAAACACCAAGAGATAGAAGTAAAAAGACAGCGCAACACTTGTGTTTTCAGTTTTATCTTGTTTGCAGTATTTATTAACTTTACTCATGATATTAGTGATAAATAAGGATAATATTTTCTTTTACAAAAAATTGTAAGGATATATTTTATAGGATTAAACAATCTGAAAATTTCACAGAAACATCAGAATTTAAACACTCATAGCTCCAACTGTTTTGTCCAGCAGCTCATCTACCAGTTCAAAAACATCTACGGTTAGTATTTAATAAAAAATAAAAACAATTATTCACTACATCAAAACTCTTGCCTCCTTTAGACTCTAAGTAACACTTCTGATTGACTGTAGTTGCCACCCAAACGTAAAATAGAAGTAGCTGCAATCATAATTTTTCCTTCTGAATCACCTGGCAAAATCCTGACCAGGATGGAAAAAGCTTTGTCAAGCTCTTATGCTTATAAGAGCTATCTGCATAAGCAGACCCACTGAAGTCCATGGAACCTCTTCTGTGAGTGAGGGTTAATAGCATGAATTAAGGCTTGTAGGATGAGATCCTAGATGACTTTTTTTTTTTTAAACTTTTCATGATTCATGAGCCTGGGATTCAGTCCTGCAGTTCTTTACTCAGGCAAAACCTGTATCAATATCCCTCCATAGTTAGTTTCCTCTTTCCAGTGGGTCCAATTCACCAAGTAGTGGTACCAGCTGCTCCTCAGCAATTCAAGGAAAAACTGTAGTCCCCAAAGGATAGTAGGTGGGGTTCCAGCTCATAAAATACAAACTTAGCTACATGGACATTTTGCAAGAAACATTTCTTTGTCACACCTACTAGGCTTTTCAAATTCAGTCTCTGAGATGAGTCATTGAAAAAACCCACACAAGTGTTGTGAAAAAAATGACAAAGCTTAGTTGGAACTAAAGGCTTTTTGTGTGTTTGTGTATGTGTGTGTTAGGGTAGAATGCAATGTTCTGTATCAGTACATTCTGCCAGAAACTTTCCTCCTGGAAACTTCAAAACTTTAAAAATACTCTGTCTGCTTTCCCTACCGGCAACAAGGAAAAGGAGTGTCCATCCAGCACGGCTGTCTGTACCATGTGCATCATCGGAAGTCATAGTGTTCTAGCACAAACGTCGTGAGTGCAGATACTGTGTACTAGCAGAGAGCTAAAACTTCTGAAGCTGTTGTCTGTACCTCCTAGGAACAGCAAGTATGACAGGTGCAAAACCTATATTTGAGGCAGAAGACTCTTCAATTTGATTGAGACCAGATCTTCCAAGGGGAAGAATTGCTGTCAAGCCAAAATGATTCTTTCCGCTTAAGAAAGCAATCTGCCCTTCCTAAAGGCTCTTGACTAACAGAATCCTACACATTATGTCAGATCCTCCATGGATTCTGGTAGTTGTTAAAAACACTATAAATATTTCCATGTTTGCCATATCACTTAACCTTGTAACGTGCCTTCTTTGATCTGTTGAATAAAAAGATTCCTTTCATCTTCAGGTGTCCTTCCGTTTTGTGCCCGAACTATACAAGTGGGCCTGTGAAGATTTAGCATGTATATCAAATGCTGCTTCTCATTCTTTAGCTCTTCAATCTGGGCTTTTAATTCTGCATTGATAGTTTCCAGCTTTTCTGATTCCTAGTCACAAAAAACAGACACAACTATTAGACTGAGTAGTTAACTGCAATGTTTATCTAATAGTTGCAGTCTTTTATTGGTGGGAAAGCATGTGGCTAGCAGAGAAAGAAATTGCACGTTCTTAGTGTCCTGTAATGATGAAACTATACACCCCCCAGTCGATAAGTCTGAAAACCTGATTGACAGTTACCTTCTTTGGCCTTTAGAGAAGTGTAATAGAAGTTGAAAAGTCAAATTCAGGCTTGTATTCACTTACAATGACAGGTATCCAACGCATTATTGTGATCTTCTGCAAAATTATTCTGAACTTTTTGGCTCAAAAATTGACCCAAAATTATCTACGCTTCTTATTAACTCCCTGGAACATCATGTAACATATCTATAAACCCATGTTAAGCTAATAAAGTAAGGACATAGCTTTTTTTTCCCCCACCCCTGGATATAGGAACAAAGACAGGCCTGATGCTGCTGTAATATAGTTTTATATCATGGCAGAGCAGGTGAAGACACTACTGGCATCTTAGGACAGAGACTTCAGGGCTAAGCTACTATGCCACTCATTTCATAAAGATGTCGGAGATTACTTGTCGGTGTTTGTAGGCTCTTGGTCTCCACAATGGCTATTATATGAAATGCGATTTTACTTCTTTTTGTTTTCAATGTCCACATTCAAATTCTTATTATCCCCATAGACAAGATTGGTCACTGAAACAGTAATTTCTTTCTTTTCACTCCTACCATACTTTCACTTTTTTCCAGTTTTAACCAGGTTTGATTTAATATATAGCATGTTCATTTTTTTATAACTAATGTTTTGACATGTTTACAGAGTTTTGGGCGATATCTTTCTGTATTTCCTACTATGACAGTGCCCCTGTGCTGTCCGTTCAGACCCTAGCAGGATGACAGATTAGGAACAATTCAAGCCAGTCACTTACTTTCTGCAAACATTCTGTTTTTTCCTTCTTTTTGTTTCGACACTTTGCAGCAGCAATTTTGTTCCTTTCCCTTCTTCGCTTTTTCCTTTCATCCTCTTCAGGAGAAAACTATCCCATAAACACAGATACACACAGTCTGTAAGATGTCGTAAATACTCAACCTGTATTGTGATAACTTCTGCATTTTTAAAAGCAACATGGATAGTGTTGTCAGTGCTCACATCATGAGTTACATAAGGATGCGATTCTGACCTTGCTTGCCATACAGTAAAATGGTAGTAACTCCATTAGAATTGTCAATAAAAACCTGACTGGAGTTTGGATGGATGTAATCCATGTGATGGCTCATTTTAAATCAATGGTACTCAAAAAACTTGCCAAGCATCTCCCCAGGCTGCCTCCCACACCTCCATCTCTCCTCCATTTCCCAAGGAGGAAAAGGAGCGAGGGGCATGGGGAGCAGAGCCGGGGATGTGGCATGAACAAGGCAGCGAGAGTGCAGTGAACTAAAGGCGGTGCCGAAAAGGGGATATTAACACACTCCTCCAAGCTTTGTTTTGTTTCTTGTGGAGGCTCAGACCAAGGTGTAGCTATTTCCCTAACTTAAGCTACTTCTCCACTTTATAAGAGAAATGTTTTTCACAGAGACTATTATCTTACAGTAAAAACCTAGGGTGGACATAGCACAGCCGTGTCTGCCTCGGTGTAGCCCATGTGGGTCCCACTGCACTGTCCTCACTGAAGTAAAGCTGCAGTGACTTATTCCAAGTTCAGCCACAAGTAGGCAGGGAAACCAGATTAGCGCTTGCTCTAATCACTGTAAAACATTGGCCTTAGTCCACAATCAAAAATAAAATATCCAACTATAGGTCTCAATGGAAATGAGAAATACCAAGGGGTTTCGCAGAAGCAGGTAATGGAAAGCCAAGCAACAGGCTTAAAAGGATCAAATATGGAGGAGAGACTTGTCTATAGTTGATAGAATTACTGGTCTTGTGGTGAAGCTTTATTAGAGAATTAATCATTCACACTGAAATGCTATTTAAAGAGTCATACCTCCGTTTTCATGATTGGTGTTTCAATTGGCCTTTCAGAAACTGTCACCGTGTCCAATGTAGAAGACATCCTGTGGGACTGACGCTTATTCTGAATGGCGAACCTCAGTTCCTCTTTCACCAGTGGGGTTAAATTTGTGAAATCATCAAACCCCAGTGACCCTGCAGGGGACAAAGTGGGAACAATTGCGGAGGCGCTGACTTCTAATGCAGATACCTGGCCTGAGTGTTGGACCATCATTTTGCTGAAAGGTAAAAAGAAATAATAATAATAGTCTTTCAACAACTTTAGAAAGGCAAATAGTATCTCCTAGAGGTATATTTTATAATGTGAAATAATACTGTATTTCTTGCCTTGCTTCAGTCCCCGTTCCCCATCTACCCCCATCCCTCACTAGAGTCAAGCAGTTAAGAATTTGGTCACTAGTAAAAGCTTCTACTTCAGGTTAACTTCAAGTTGGTATTTAGACATGATAATAGTGTTAGCACATCACACAATAGCTAGATCTTTCTGAAACTTAATATGGAAAAAAAATGTGTATATGTATGTATATTTCAAAGTTTTAAACTGGTAATGTGTGGCAAATGAGAATTGAGTGAATAGGAAAAGAAAGAGAATAAGGAACAAAAAATCAGAAAGCAAAGAAATATTATTATTATTTAAAGCACAGAAGGAGTTTAAGAGTATCTCCATCCTCAGAGCTATACCACCACAAAATTCCAGCTTCAAATGGACAGAGCATACCTTGATCTCAACTACCTTTAGGCAAAGCTCAAAGAGTTCTACTAGGAGCTGAAGTCTGCTAACCAAGACAGAACCTGTCACCAAATTATCATGCTCAGTTTTACACAGAGTTGCAGATCTGGCTATAAACTCCTGAAAAGCAATTCACAATAACAGCTGGCACAAAGGTAAAAGTCTGTACGCACTCTGGGGCTTCAAAGCACAGGCTGAGTTGGAGAGATTGAGTCATGAAAAACGTGCAGCCGTTTGTTTCATTCCTTTGCTCTTGTAAAATCTGAAACTGTCCTCATGTGGCCTCAACAAGAGGTTTGAAATTCTTAAATATTTATGGTCAGATCTCCTGCTGATATAAAACAGTGTGACTGAAGAGACTTCGGGGGAATTATGCAAATGGACACCCATGGAGGAACCTCATTTCTAGTAGTTTTCCTCAGAAAATGAATCTACCCGACAGTGCTCTCTACTTTCCTCTTTTTAGTCATTCTTATTATTTTTTTTTTAGCCAGTTTTGGAGGGAGAGAGGCCCCGCCTGTGCTTTGTGAAAATTGGTGATGCCACTGAGGGAGAAAGAGGCAAAACTCATTAGCCAGCCATCCTAACATTGTGGGCAACCTAGCTAGCTGATGCACAGAGCTCTGCACAACACAAACCATCTCTCACCCAGAAGAGGTGAGATGAGAGGTCTGGAAGAAAGCTGAGTGTTTTTCGTGGGTGGCCCAAGGGACAAAATGTGCAAAACCACAGGAAAACAGATTATATTACTTCCCTTATTCATAAAGTGACTTGTGTTAAATTGGATTTACCATGTTGGTTTTCCAGCTTTATTTGGTGTGTAGGTTTGGAGGTTTTTTTAATAGCTGTAATGGGTAATTACAGTATGTGTTATCTACTCTTGATTAAAACTGTAATAATTATAGCAAAGTCAATTGTAATTAACTTAGTGCAGGTAAGCAAACAGTTGCCTCGGGGTAGCAGTGTGGGTAAGTTAAATTTCCACATGGTCAACCCAGAATTGCATAGTTCCCCATATGCTACTTCTGTAACCCAGCAAGAAATGTTTGGGGTCATGTGCCTTGACAAGAAGATAGATTTTGCTCACAGATATCTAAAAATACACTGTAAATCCACACCGGTGCAAATGAGAGTAGAATCTGGTTCACTGCTAAGTGAGGCAACTATAAAAATGTGAGGACAGCGAATTGCCAGTTGGTAGAAAATGGCCATGTCCAGCTGCGAGACTTCCTCACTTCTTCCTCACCCAGTCACCACAGAAGAACTGAAGATTTCTGAGTCTAGGGGTGAACTCCTGAACTCAGTGAAATCAAAAGGACTTTTTCTGTTGACCTCAGTGGGGCTAGGATTTCACCCGTAGTTATTAAAGATGAGGAAATTATTTGGAACAACTTGTTATTCAGAAAGACCTTGGGAAATTTATGTAATTCTCTTCAGAAAGCCCCTGCTCATGAGTCACATTTAAAGTACTGATACTGTTTAATCCTATAATCTCAGAAAGCTAGCAGTTACTCTTTTCCAACAAGTCAGAAACAGCCCTATAATTTCCAGCTAAAGTCCTCCCAGCATTATTTATCATTTATCAACATTCAACCATTCAACTCATTTAAACAGGCTAATTCCAGATGACACTGAACCCCTCATTGCTAGCAGAAATTTTAGCTATTTTCACTGAATGTCAGTCTCCTTGGCTCCCAGTGATGGCTTCATTCAACAAAGTTAATTCCGTATAATTCAATCAAACCAGGAGTCTTAAATTAAGAGTAAAACCGTTTCTCCAGCCTACAAAATAATTAATTGGGCTAATCATTTTCCAGCACTGGTGGTTTACTCAATTATTTTTCAGTTTAGGTCAACTTTTAATTAAGGTCAGCAGCAGCACCAGAGGAAACCAAGAATGTTTGTGTCTTAGTAATGTGTCTGAGACAAATTGTGTTAATTGTGGATTTCTACGAGTTAGTGCTAGGTGTGCCACGAGCACCAACAAAACCTTACTATAATGTCCTCAGGTACTCTCATCCATCTGTCATTAGTGTAAAAAAAATAAAAAAAAAAAAAAATGGGACTGTGCCCACAGGGAGGGGAAGCACAGAGGGGGAAGTGTCCTTGACTATAGAAACTTGCTGCTCTCCTGCCTGACAGCTCACTGACCTTCCAGACATCCTGAAAGGCATCTCTATTTATTCAGACTTTAGGGAAGGGAGGGCCTACCAGGGGGCTGAGGCTCGTGTAAGGATTTCTGCCGTGAGCCGAGTCCCATTTTGCAGAGCTGTTTGCCACTGGTTTGCTTTCCTGGGGCTCTTTCTTGGGGCAGGGCTTCTGGACAGTGCCTAGGAGGGCAGGCTTCCAGTCTACCACTGAGATCGTTAGGAGCCACCGTGAAACAAATAACAAAAATCATCAGCCTTATGTCAAATGTACTCAGTAAGCTGAATAGATTCCCTTTTCATAACAACAAGGTAGATGTTTTCCAGTTTCTGAGGAACAAATCTGCTTTTAGAAATGTTTTACAGGAATGAAAATTAGATTTTGCTATTGAAAAAAATGCAACAGGTTGCCCTTCCTTTTTCCCAATTTTTGTACAAGTCGTACCTCTGTCTCTAAGCCATCAAGAGCACTATCTCATTTTCTCTGGGTTTGCAAAGGCTGGGGAAACAGTAGGAATAAGAATATCAAGCCTTAAAGTGTGATTGCATCTGGGCCTTTCTGATACAATCTCTGTTGACTTCGTTAGACCACGCACATGGATCTCGGCTCCAGGCTGGTTTGAGCCCTTCTGAAGTTACTGGCATTGAAGGTGCTGAACATTCCACAGACCTGACTGGAAAGGCACAGCTTGTTCCCAGTGTGAGTTAATGCTTCATTACTTTATCCTTAGTTTCGGAATTCTCCAAAGAGAACAGCTTTTCTGTTAATGGTACCCTCCCAATGCAGGTAGATTCAAACTTTTTTTTTTTTCTTTTGCTGATGATTCTTTCCATCTACAGTGAACTTTTACATCTCATCTGACAGTATTTTAATTTCAGGACATACTTCCTAGCTGTGTATTTCTATTATTTAAGGGTATTCCTGTTTAATATTAATATTAAAAAGTACTACTTTCAGTCTTTTCTCTTTTGCTTAGCTGCAGATGGCTGACTGTGCCTCTTGGTTTTATTTCTTCACATGAATTCCTTTTCCTCTGGTGCTGATGCAATAAACCCCGATAACCATTGAGGTTAATCTTAAACAGCATTAAGAGCAATTACAGTTCACAACCTCTGTGCACGCTGGTTGACCTTACGCTTTCTGACATCCCACATCGTTCCCAAACCATTTTCTGCTGCCTTCCAGGGCTTCTCAAAAGCTGTTACCAGGAGGAAAATTGATTTCCAACAGGAAACTCGTTCTCTGAAACGAGTTTGCTGTTGTGTCACGCCTGACTTGATTAGGCAACAGTTTAGCAACTGATCTTCTTCATGTCAAGACAGGGGGACAGAAAGAAAAGTGAAATGTCCCTGGCTCACGCCGAGAGTTCCCACTCATTTTATGTATGTGTAACAGATATATAGATACAGGCGGCAGCGGGGGGTTACTCACGGCCTGGCCAGTTCGGTACAGCTCCTCAGCCCCTGCCCCTGCCCACCCTCCGGGGTCGCGGTGCCGCCGCCGGCTGCCTCCCGCGCCCGGCCGCGCTCCGGCATCCCCGCCGGTGCCGGGGCCGCTGCCGTCCCGCCGCCGCGGCCGCCACCGCGCGGTGCCGAGCGGCGCTGCCGGCCCGGGGAGAGCCGGGGCTCGGCGGGCTCCCTCCCGGCGCTCACATCTGGCGGCAGCCCGGGCAGGGGGTTCCCCCAGATGCGAGCGGCGGGAGGGAGCCGGCGGCGGGCGGGCGCGGGGCTCGGCGGGGCAGGAGCCTTTCCCGGGGCTGACGGGAGGCGGCGGCACCGCCGCACCCGACCCGGCTCCGGCGGCGAAACTTTTCCTCTCCGCGGCCCGCGGACCCCCCACCCCCGGCGGGCATCCCTCCGTGGCGTGACAGCCTCCCACGGAGCTCAAGCCCCACCGACACGGAGAGTCTCGTCGTCTCCCGCTTCCACCTACCTTCCTCCCGCTGCTGCTGTTTTCCCGGCCGGAGGGAAGGGGCTCAGCACCCACTCCGCAGCGCTGCCTTTCCCTCTCCTCCGGGAGAGCAGCTCTCGCCGCTCCCCGCTCCTCTGCCTCTCGCCTGGGTTGCATCACCCCCCTTATATAGCCGAGCGGGTAGTGCTGGTATTTACTCTGGCGGCGAGTCCCGGGCTGATGTCATGCTATTAATAGCCTCCCAGAAAGAGAGGGAGGAGGGAAGAGGAGACCGTGGCGGTGATGCAAGGCTTTCCCCGCCGGCACGGCTCGGCGCGGCGCGGCACGGCGCGGTTCCGCGCCGTGCCGCGCCGCGCCGAGCCGTGCCGGGCGGCATCGCAGGTTCCCCCACGTCGGAGCATCCCTCGGCACCCGGACAGACACCCTCCCCCCTCTTTCCCTTCCCCTTTATTTATTTTTTTTAAAAAAAAAATTAAGCCTCCGGGGGTTTCTTTCTCCGGGCCGTTTTGCTGTTGAGAATAAATCAAAGTCCCTCTCACAAACACAACAAAAAATAAGCGGAGATTGTGTAGTTTTCGAAAGGACTGAAAAATGTGATCTTATTCTACAGGAAAAAAATTGTTTAACGCTCCCCCTCTCCTCTCCCCCCCCCCCCCCCCCCCCCCCCCCCGCCGCCCCGTGCTGCTTTAGATGACAGCTAAAAGTTCATTTTACATGAAGAGGAAGGCTTCAGTTGTTACTCTGAGGAGGAAAGACCCGTTTAATGAAATGATAGAAAGCTAAAAATAACCCTTTTTTTTTTTAACTTTTCTTAAAACAGAACAGCACATGATTTCCTTACGATTTCAGGGAAAACCAGGGAGTCCCTATAGGAGAGAGGGAAATGTGGTGGTGGCTGTGGCGAAGGGGTTTTTGTTTAGTTCTTTTTTTGTTTCCATAGCTTCCTGGTTTGCCTTCTAACAGCCCCCAAAGTGCTAGAAAATAAGATGTGTCAAAAAAGCATTTACCCAGGAGAGATGCAGAAGTCTTACAGAGAGATGCAGTGTTATCCAGTTCGATAATATTCCCTATACAATACATACAAACTTGTCATTAAGGCAGTCTTCAAGCCTCTGTACTAAGCGTGGAAAGATCAGGACACTTCAAGCTTGCAAATGTTCTAACTAAACCAATATACTCAGTCATATATAAAATGTATATCTTCACATATAAAATGTATACCCTGATCAAGTGCTCCAACTGGTTAATTAATTTCATAATGTTCAGTGTGGCTGTATTTTGCCAATAGGTACTATGTCTCAAGTGGTATATTCTGGGATGTATTAATTGCTTGGAGCATTTTATCAAGGATATCGATTTCTAATACTAGGTTGAAAGTCCCTCTGTATCTCCCCGCTGCGTGCGTGTGGCTGTCTGGGTGTATATGTATACACGTAAATGTACACATTGGCCACACAGACAGGAGTAGTAATCTTAGCTTTTTAAATGTCCCAGTGCTAGCATGCTCAACTTTGCAAACTTAACACTCCTGCTTTACATTTAATTGTCTGCTTTTGAAAAAAAAAAAAAAATCTGGTGGGGAAGGGAAGGAGCCTGGAGTAGTGATGTTGACTTTCCTCCTGTGGAAGGTGCAGTTGCTCCCTGTTCTCCTCAAACAATGAAGTGCACTTCGCAGAGGGCAGGAGGGAGCTCCTCTGACCTACCTGGCAGCTCTCCGTCTACAGCTCGTGCAAGCTGCAGGCTTTTCTTGCTGTAGACTCACGCACTCACCTATAGATAAATCATTCTCGGCTCTTTCAAAATGCGTTTATTGCCTTATCTTTATAAATCTAGGTAAATCAATGTCAAGTATAATGCCAGGCAAAAACTTTGCTCTTCAGAAGGGTCTAGAGCAAGCTTTGCATTTCAGCTTGGTGCAGCCTGTGAAGTTCTTTTTACTTCAGAGGCATAATTTTATAATTCATGCCGTGTTCAAGAACAGCTGGCATCGTTTTTCTCAAGCCTAGAAGAAAAAAAAAATCCCTCTCAAGCAGAGGCCAAATGTGGAAAATTTCTTCCCAAAAGATAATTGGTTGGAAAGTTCGGAGCATGAAGTTATTGTGGAAACGTGTTAGCAACATCAGTTTTAGTGGCCATGACCAGGTGCCTGCTGTAATTCTGACAGAGATTTAGCAACTGCCCATTCTTATTTAGCTAGCTGTACCAGAAGTGGGAATTTATTTAGAGAATTTTCAGCCAAGGAGAGCAATGTCACAGAATAATGAAGGGGGGAAAAAAGCAGCTCCCTCATTCAATGTGAGTAGAAGTACCTTGGAAATCCAAGTGTTGTTATCCTGTTGTTTAGGGTCACTGACATCTACTCAACAATCACAACACTTCACCAAGTAGGCAGATGATTATTTTGTTTTGAAATCGTACTATCTTATACAAAACTAAAGCCAAGAAATTTGTTTGCTATACAGTACTGCTTCACCACTGCTGATACCATTATTGCCCATGAGCTACAGCCGGTAATAAAAACTGACAGCAAACCAGTTGTGTTCATTCTTGAACTACTCCTGAAGTGAGCTGGCTCCTCCCTGCAAAGCAAACAGAGAGACGGTTCCTGTGCGCATTTAAGATTAGGCCACTGAAACATGTCCTGGCTTGAAATTCTTCAGTGAAAAAAGAAAATGAAACCACAATGAAAAATAAATCTAGTTCCACTGTGTCACATAGGTTTTATCCTGCTCCCTTTTAAAACCAAAGCTAACTTGATCGCAGTAAAGATGTAGGATCACACTCCAGTTAAAAAAAAAAAATTAATAACTAAGACTATCAGGAAGTTAAAGTAAAACCCAGTACAGCCACCAGATGCTCTGATGTTCTTTGGCAGTTTCATTTTCCATCTCATAAAATATCTTTCATTTGCCTCTCTCTGAACATTTACCAATCCTTTTCCATTTCATTTCTCTCTTTTGTCACAAACTTCAGGGAACTGTCCCCCTGAAACAGCAGTCATTTCACAGAGGTCACATTCATGTTCATTATTTCTGCTTTCCCTTAAGTCAGGTACAGCAGCCCATCACCAAAAGACCGATACATATTGGGTCTCTCTCTGCAGAGACATTAGGCTGAATACCACCCCACAGTGTGGTCCTTGCAGCTCTCCATAAGTCTCCAGTGTAAAAAATTCTTTCCTTTGCCTTTTCCTGACCAAATGCTGCCTCCACATCCCTCGACACTACTTCATACGCTGTGGGTATTTGATTAAAACTAAAATATGGCTGTCTCCTTGCTAAACAGAGCTATAGACATCATTATACAGAGCAATAGACTCACATCCTTACAGCAAAAGCTTTCTGCTGTCTCCTGTCTTAACATTTATGCAACTGTAGGGCATCAGTCAGAGTAACACAATTAAAATCCCCATGTCCCATCCAGATCCTATGTTGGTTTATGGTCATGCAGTTCCATTAAACTTACTCGGTCTGGTGAAAACATAATGAGATATAAATAAATAAAATGTGTAGTGATATCTTGAGTAAAACCTGTCTCTCTGTGTGCTTTGCAGTTTTAATTGTATTAAGTTTTGAAACTACTGTAACCCTGATGGGTCCAATTTTTTCCTGCATGGTACATGTATGAGAAAGAGGTTTCCAGAACTCACAGTTATCATGTTGTAAAATCAGCACAGAATCAGGTTTTTTGACTCTGCCCAAAAAAGTATTCTCTATTCCTGTGATGGGAATTAACCTTCACCATGATTTTTGCTATGCGGTACATTCAGGTCTGAACCTATGTGGTAAGACTCCCCTGTTCCCCAAAACATGCACTAGTTTTGAGAGGATTTTCCCATCTGACTGGACTAACACCAGAGTTGAAACTTGGGACTATTTTTCCCAAGGTTTAGATTGCTACTGCTTGAACGATGGCAGTAATCTACAGTAGAAGTAGCATCAGCCATCCCCACCCAGCCCAGGGCTTTTCAGCTGCTGTCTGGGCACCCCTTCGGCATCCGTGGGCTACTTCCAAGAATTTCTCCAAAAAGTGACTAAAAAAAGCCCCCAAACCTACAGTAGTGATGATCAAATTAAATTCAGTCTGGAAGGTTTGGATCTCTATGGGGGTAAGAGGTCCAAAAATTGAAGGGAGTTAAAACCCATGGAGTTAGAGGACAGACTGTCACAGAGGCTATACAGCAAACCCTGCTACCGTCTTACATTTAATGCCACTCAAGTGGATAAGTATATGTCTTGTGGAGGGAAATAAGTGCTCTATTTTAACTTCTTTTATTCTTTAACTCTGAAGACGAAATTAATTTGCTCCTTGCTTTTCTCTCCTCAGCTTACCTTTCTTTCCTTACTGCCTGTTTCCATCACTATCCCTCTAAATCCATTTATTCTCCATTTATTATCTCCTTTTGGACATCCCATTTCCTACTCTCTTTTGCTTTGTTTCAGTGATAGCCACCTTTCCCATTTCCTTAAAACAGTGGCTTCTCCTTTTCTTTTGCCACTTCCCTGTTTCTCCTCCTCTCAGTTCTCTCTTTTCCTTCCCTGTATCCCTGGATTCCGTCATCCCCCTTTCTGTTCCCTTTTTCCAGCAATTTTTCTCCCATTGGTCCTTCTGCTCCTGCCCTGTCAGCTTCCTAAGCTTAAATGAGTCATTTTAATTTTCTCTTTCACTTTCTGTCATTTTACTTTTTGTTTCTCCCCTAATAAGATGGAGGCACCGATAACAAAATTACCCATGGGTGCAACAAGATGTACATGTCAGGACCAGATTCTGGTACCCAAAATTACCATGAACTTTAATGGAACTTTACTAAATTAAATGTTCCACAAGGTTGTCAGTATTATTATATGCAGTGCTTTGGGAGTGCGGAGTGGGGGGGGTAAGATAGGCAACCTCCCTTCTCTGTAGCTGAGAGACAGCCCTGACGCTGGCCCAGTCAATTAGTTCCCTCTTGCTTTGAAGCCTTTCAAGGTTTTTTTTATCAGATGGACTTTGTGCACTGGCATAGGAACTGGCTAAGCACAACAGCCTGTAATTACAATTTCTGATCTCTTTGGGTACCTCCAGATAGTAACCAAGAAGGAAGAGAGATTCCACTTGTGGAAGAATCACATCTTAAACTAGACTGAATAAAGCAAACTCACTGGTTCCACTGAACAAGCAAAATGATAGGCCAGATATATTAACTGCTCTCCAGGCAAGTGTAAATTTTATCTTCTCTATGGTGCCTTTATAGTCCCGTCCATTTAATGGCAAGAAAAGCTCTATCTTCACAGATCCTCCCTTTCATCTCCCCTTCCCCATCCTTTCCACCTTATAAAAGCATGCCAGATTTTGTCTGAAAGCAGTTAGAGATTCATACCGAACTTCATCAATGGCTTTATGTGTGAAAAAAAAGGTCACCAATTAAAGTAAGTACTAACACCTGATCCAACTGTTACTGAAGTCAATGGAAAGATTCCCATTGACTTCAGTGAACGATAAATTTAGCCCCCAGGGACTATGAAAAATCCGCATTTAGTCACACTGGTTCTCGGCGCACAAAACTCTCCTCTTGAAATGACTTGAAAGAAATGCTTAGAAATTATTCGCTGACGGCGTATGTTTCCCTCAGGTGGACTAATGTAATTATGGTTTGTATTCTCCTAGTCTTCCAGGTAAACACAGAGGATGAGAGGAAGCGCGTGAGAGAATATGTCTATTTTTACTGTGCTAAGTTACCAATATTTTTGATATATTATGGAATCATCATGCTGCTACACACAAATACACACACACACAAACATATACCCCCTATAAAAACTACCTGTTCCCATTGATTGCCCTTGGAACTGTGCATATATAAAGAATACTCTGGGACTTAATATCATTAATGATACTTTACACAGCTCTTCTCATCTGCCTGGTAAATATGTAAATTACAATTTGCCATAATAATTACAAATGCACATTTTAAACATTGATTTCTACATAAATACCATTTCACATAAAACCAATGTATGACACAGATTTGCAATCTACAGAAGATTCAAAACCAAGGCTGCCATTTCAGCTTTCACTCTGCTTATCGTTCATCCTCTCACCTACTTTGCATGTGCCTTGCCATGAAAGGAACACATGAATGATCTTAACTTTCAGCCTCTTATCTTTCCTGGTTTATTTTTTTGGCTTTAACTGTACAGTGACTTGCCCAGATAATAAGAACAAAGTGTAAGTAAAATGAAACGAATAGAGCTGCACACAGTTTTAAAATTAGACTGCCTTAATTGCAATCACAGAAGCATTCCCTGAGCCCAAATCCTGACTGCTCCGTGGGCACGGGAGGCTGCCGATGAGGCCACCTCAGCAATGGGGGAAGACGCAGGGTGACACTGCGCCCACCTGGGGTTCCCAAGTGATGTCAATCCAGTGGGGAACGCCACCCGCTCTGGGGTAGGGTCCATCTTCTGTCCTGGGACTCTTTGAAGCAAAATGATTACAGAGAAAGACAAGCAGACTGCAGGATGCCCCTTGTCCAGGGCATGTCCTCACCACAAGGCTGTAAAGTTAGGCACCATCTGATTTACTGTCTCACTGGCTCGTAACTTCATGATAGGACAGCTTGAGTAGCTGAAGTCTAGAGTAAGATTCCCCAAACAGCACAGCTGATCAGTTTGTGGTTAGATCGTTTCTCCTCAGAAAGAGGGGACATGAGTTTCATCCCTCTCAGCCAGAGGTGAGAACCCAACTCAGGTCTTTCCCTCCAGACCAAGTGCTCTTGCGAGAGGGTTTTATTAAAAGACCAGCTCAATCCCTAGTCCAAGTTTAGAAGGGAAGTTTGCGGCCATGAATGCCCCAATCACAGTGATGCTTAACTTTGCATTGCAGGTTAGATGGTAAGTGGGAGAGACGGGGACATTCATTTTCACCATGCCCAGCCTCCTTCTGTGGAGCTGGGCTTTAGTCCTCCTACACTGGAAATAATTATTAATGAGGCAGATGAGGGCAGTGCTGCTCACTGGACTGGGAGTCAGGAAATGAGAGGGCTCCCTTATTCACCGTCTTTGTGATTTCGGATAACCTGATGGTCTTCCTTTGGTTCTGTTTCCCAGTCTGTTGAAATGGACAACAGTATTTTACATTCTAGGGTGAAGCAGCTGAGATTCCCAAATGGAAATCACAGATAAGGCTGGTGTATTTTATTTTTATGTCTAATTTTAATTAGCACTGGGCCATCAGACCTGGGTTTTTTATTGCTGGATGCTCTCTAGATGCATTATTATCTATTCTTGCTATTCAACGTGTGTGTCGCAGTAGTATTTAACAGCCCCAGTAAGGATTCTGGGTGTTTTTTTCTTATATGCAAGAGTTTTATATTGAGTTCTAAAAAGAATTAGAGTCTTTCAACTGTCAAACAGCAGTCCAGATTCAGCACAGCAATTAAATACATGGCTGAATTGGCCCTGTCCAAAAGCCTTGCCTAACTTAAGACTTGCCATTAATGAAGATCTAAAATAGCCTCTATAAATATTATAACTTATTCCTGTGGAATTATATTTCTTCTAACATATTTGGGATGAGAGCACCTGACAAGGTAGAATACTGTGGTCTTTTGTCAGGGTCCTTATTTTGGCAGTTTTCTTATATGTACAGGCTGATCAATTAATTCATTACAGACCTTTGAAGTACAGTAATCACTGTTATTTTTCTAAAACAACAAGGGTTTAGAACTTGAGTAGATGCTGAACTATTAAAATAAACAAAAGCCTAAGAACTTTAAAGAGACCTGGAGCACAAAAGCGAAGATTGACATAGAGAACAAAAGCAGAGTGGTTCGTCCAGCTCTTAACGCTAAAGTCTGCATTAATAGTGGATGTTAGAGGAGTGTCTAGTTAGTAAAAAATAAGTTACACTATATCTTATAACCTTCTGTAAGGTAAATTGTCTTTTTATTATTCTTTTTCAGTCTAATTCTAATGTTTGGAATCAAATCATTTAAGCCTACGTTTTCAGAAAGTTATTTAGAAGTAAACATTTCCTGCACTGAACTAGGAATGCCCAGGATTAATATCTGGCTGTTTGCACACACCGTCCCACATGCCCGTGCATTTGAGGCCATAGGTTTTGCTGGCTGAAGCGTTCTTGGAAGCCTTCCACTCTGAAGTGAGTCTCCCTGCAGCAGCAGGAATAGCTAATGTGTGTCATGTATAAGCAATGATGACTGGTAAGAAAAGCATTTTCTGGGAGTTTAACGATCAGTTGGAAGAGTTTTCATCCCTGTATCTCTGCTCAGCTTGGCATTTACTGACAGGAAAGCCTTTCCCATCAGGCATTTTTACCATTATACTTCATGAAAATGTAAAATACAAAGAAGAAAAAAGGATCATCTCTGCTTTACTGTAAAAATTAAACTCCAAATGCAGCAAATAAGAAATATTTATAAAAGTAGAAATAGGCCTGGACCCAAGGCCCTGGGGATGGCAGGGACCAGAACTGGGAGGTAGGAGAGCTGTTGTATATTAAGAGATTTTGCAAGCTAAAGAAAAAGAGGAGAGAAGCAAGAAACTTCATCAGGGCAGCTGCAGGACAAAAAGACTTTTTGGTTGGTTGGTTCTGATCAGTTTTGTATGAATTGCTATTTGTTATTAATGGGTTATTTTGTCCCATGTCCTACAGAACCATCTCAGGCTCGTTACAGAATATAAGCAAATGTAAGAGTAAGGCAGACTTAGAAATATGATGGACTTTAATTGAACTACTCTAAAGAAACAAGATGAAATGGATGTTTTTCTAAGTTAGGTATCCTTCTAAACTAGTGAGTCTATACCTTATAACTTCCCTATATTTTTTTGGCACTGCTTCCTGAGACTATTCAAATCATAATTTGTACAAGCATATGTTAAGATCTTGCTTATGCTACAGCTTCAAGGACCAGGAAAAGCAGAGAAACTTCTGCTGACCAGAGGGGATCAGCAAGGTGAAGCAGAATATTGGTTAGTGCATAAGAGGGCACTTTGGTGGTTGTTTCTAGTGACAGCAAGCTGTCCTGTGAAAGCAATTTCTAACAGGTACAGATGGAGCTAGTTAGAGTAGGCACTTTCTTATTGTCAGGACTTACCGAGACATTTAAGAACCAATGTGGGAGTTTCTCCTCAGATACCACTCCTGTCAAGTTCAGTGCAAGGTCAGCCCCAATTAATTTTGAAGGGCTGTACCCATAATGAGAGAGGACTGCTTCTCCGGAATTGCTGATTATAATTTCAAGTGTCTGCTTGCTTTTGCCAATAAATATTGAAGGATTTTAGTGGTATTTCACACATGAACATACACACTACTTTAAAACTGTAATGACCTAGTTAACCAAAGGACACTATTCTCCCCTTATATACTGAAATGAGATCGTGATACACAATCAGCCATCAGTCAGAGTGAGAGAGAAAGTAAAGATATAAAAATAAAATACTCCTGTAAAGGGCTGTTAGGAGTATTCAGCAGATTTCACCGTGACTTCACGGTGTTCTGTACAAGAATTCAATACCATATTGCTCCACATTAAGGGAGGAATTTAGCATTTTTAAGGGCTCAGTTTCCCATAAGGGGAAATGGTAGTTCAAGTCTATTTAAATTTATCATTTTTTCCCATAAATGAAAGTTGATCAAAGTAAAACGTGCTTTACTATCCCATTTTAAAGAGACAAATGCCTGTCATGTTCTAGAGGGGAAAGGAGTTTCCTTGCTAATGCAGAAGTATTTCTTGTCCTTGCATAAGCCAAGATGTTCCATGTTATATCAGAAAAATTGTGGAACGTTTAGCTAAGTCTACTTCCAAATGACATCTTTGTTGTGGCACAGGTAGGTATCAGGCAGCCCCCAGCCCAGCCTGGCACTCCATTTTGCATTTATAGCTGTGCCCAGCACTTCAGAAGGAGTTTTGCTCAAGTTGGGATTGCAGGATCAGTCCTACAACTTGTTTGGAAACCATAAATTAGGCTCAGTGTTATGCTTCCTGGCTTTAGTGAGGCTACGTCTGTTAGTACCATTTCTACACTACTCCACTTTAACCAGCTAGATAAATCATCAGCTTCGTGGCTGGAGCAGAAACTACAGATATGACAGAGTACCCAAAACAAGCCATGAACTGCCCACAGATACGAATTGGCATGAGTGTTTTCATTCCATCACCCAAGGATTTGGCTTGGGATGGTTCAGCTTGATATTTTTTGTTGATGATTTATTTTGTGTTCAAAGCATCTGTATGAAGCAGAGAGAATATGTAACCTAGCAAGCAACATTTAAATTCAGCAGGCCTTTTTTTTACAGGTGATTTGCGCTTTGCGCAAAAGTGGGTGTTTAGGCTCCAAAGTTTTCTGAAAAATTTCTTTACTGGTCTGTACAATCTCTTGAACTCAGGCTGTAAATCAGCCATGTGTTAGGCTGAGAGTGCTTGCAGTGAAAAAAAGGCTCTCACAGCAAGTGTGATGTGCACGCTGTTTTCTTTGCAGAGCGTGGGGGTTAAACATGTACTCAAGTTGTTGGGGTTTGGTTTACAATTATTACAGGTCACTATTTTTTATTAAAAATAATATAATATAATATAATATAATATAATATAATATAATATAATATAATATAATATAATATAAAATTCATTTTTCCATGAATGCTCTGTATCCTTAAAATATCCATGCAGATGTCTAAGCATTTGTAGGTTTCATCACCAACTTGAATATATGTTTAAACACTACCCTTTTCCCTTTTTTAAAATGCCCATTGTACATATTTTACCAGAGGTGGTGTAAAAGCAGCATTCCTGGCTGCAGCCTGGCTCCTCAGGAGGTCACCAGCACACTCGTGCAGCTTCTCCCCCATCACTGGTGTTCCTACCACAGGGTACTGGTAGGACAGAGCCGTGGGCCTCCTCTCTAAACTCATTCCTGTAAACTGCGTAACGGGGGTACTTCAGCATCCTCTTTGGCTTCCTGACATAATCTATTCATTGAATCTTACTTATCTGTGAATGTGCCTGCCCCAAATGGACTGCTTACAAAACCTGGGGGGGTTATAATCACCCTTCTATTACCCTAGTCCAAGACCTGTCCTTGTCTCGCACGGCACCTGCTGCGTATCTCCCAGAGCTCAACAGAAGGGTTATTGGGTGAAATTTAGCACCCACAGGAAATGAGATTAAATGAGCTAACAGTCATCAACTATTATCATCATGGTGACTGTTAGCACCATGATTGCCTACCAGCATAGTCATCACCTATTTTCCAAATCCCCTCTTTGGCTGATACAAGGGTCTTTGCCCTCAACTCTTGATCTCAGTTCATTTTGGTCACAATTCTCCTTTCATTTCCACGGGTGACTTCACAGGCTCCAGTTCAACTGCACTTCATTTGCACCAATGAAAAGAGAGTTGAGCTTTGAGTCCAAGTTCTCAAAGACCTTTGGCCTAACACCCATTTAAACTTGCACGATAAGACACCTAAATATCTTGCAAGGTAGGAGGGGTAAGCGTTCTCTCTTGGCTATCCTTCCTTCTACTACGGCATGGATTATTTTAGACTTTACATGTATACCTTATTCTCACTGCAGTCTGCGAGGCCACATTTCCATTGATGTAAGCATTAAACCAGCAGCAGGGCTAGAGCAGGCCCTAATTATATTACAGTTTAATAGGGAAACAGATTATGCCAAGTGGGAGGTCAGCAACATATTTTTGGAGCGCATCTCAAAGTTCACCCAGTATGCATCCCTTCCTTTTACTGGAATATTTATAGTTTGTTTGTTTTAAACTGGAAATATCCTTTCTGTGAGCTTCTCCTGAGAGCTGTTCAGGACAAAGACGGCATGCAGAACCTCAACCACAGCCATCAGCCACAGGAGATCTGGATCCTCCTCCTTTTCAAACTCTCCGGTGATGGATTAGGATGGCAGCTTTAAAGTGGAAAAGCTGTAGTAACCTAAAGCAAGCAAATCCCAAGATCCTTTAGAGAAAACCCTTGCCCAGGGCTATAAAAACCCTGGCATCCAGATCCCATATATGCTGCAGTCAGCAACCTTCGTGTTCCTGTGCACCTCAAAGTTTCATTTCTGCACGGGTGCTCAAATACATCTGCTACCCAGGGGCCTTCCTCAGGACTATGTCCAGTGAGTTACTGATACTAAATCTTCCCCTAGATCCTCCAAGGTATGTGTTTTCTGATCATGCTTATCCTATGCAATGAGAGTGAGTGCCTGCACAGGGTACTCATGCCTTTCTTTCAAACACCAGGTGCCTTTTAGGGCACTTGCTTCAAAGAAGTGAGAACAGGGCTCCATTTCTGCTCTAGAAAAAATGCTTGTGTAAAATCTTTGAGCAGCCCTGGGAGCAAGGACCAGAAACAGAGTCTCCTCCCAAGCCAGCTGTCCTCTCTCTATTTTCTGCATGGCCTCAGCAAGGGGGATGGAGGGTGCTCCTCTCCCCATCTATAGGCTGATAGCTCAGGCAACCTCCCAGATCAAAAGGAATATGAGATTAAACCTCATTAGACAGTCAGTGGAGCTGAACCCAGCTCTTACATATCCCTACTGAATGCTTAAAAGAAGCAGCACTACCTCATCCTTCCACTAGCATTTGCAAGAAAGGAGTGGTGCCTTGCTAAACTAAAAATAAGAGACCAAAGCACAGGTAGAGATCTCAGGTTTGTGGCTCTCAAGAGGACAGAGGTGCCTCCCTGCAGCTTGGGGGGCAACCGGTCCCCCATCTCCCGCTGGGCAGACTGAGCTGCTCCCTGCACACCTTGGTGGCTGACTTGGGAGCCACTTCAAGGGGCTGAAGTCTTCCAGCTGAGGATCAAGACATGTAAGACAGGGGACCCAGAAGTAAGGTATTGCTGTGACTAGATTTTGGGTGGCTGAGGTTTTATGGCAAGTCCGTTGGCTCCTGAGCTTCTTCAGTAAGTTTACACTGTATGGTAAGGACAGCAATTATTAACAAGGTGTGAGAAACCACTTTTTCTCCTGTGATGATCCAAGGGGACCACCACCAGGGACAACTCTCTTTTAGAAAGCAGTGGGAAAGACAGGAGAAAGTCTCAACACCTCCATAACCATCGAATTTGAACTTGTCATGTGACAGAACTATCGTGTGAACACTTTTATGAGTGATTCAGCAAAGTTCAATACACCTTGTAAACAAAAAGCGTATTTCCATCCCAAAGCAAAATACTGTTTACTTTTGAATTTTTCTGGAAACATCAAACTCACGTTGATAGAAAAACGAAATTAATACATTAAAAAAGAAGTTCATCTCTTCTTTGAAACATGCCACCTTATTCTAAAATAACAATATTAATCCAGCTGATATTCAAGATGTTAAAGTAAGGATTTCTCTTTCCTATTAGAAAATAGAGCCACTCAGGCAGGTAATCACAACATTGGAATGTTTCGTTTTGTTAAGTTTGATATAAACTTGTTTTATAAAATACTTTGCCTATCAAATGACAGGAAGTCCCTTAACATAAACACCACTGCAATTTTATTACGTGAATGAGTGGCTACTAGTTTGGGGTTTTTGGTTTTTTTTTACTCTAAACAAGTGAAAGAATTTGGAAATCCTGACCTTGAAACAGTTTCACGCACACTTAATTTTAATTGTGCACGTACTCCCAGTGAGTCCAGTACTACTCATGTGTTTAAATTTAAGCACGTACATAGGTGTTAGTAGGACTGGGCTTTAATATAGCACAACATTTAATGTCTAGTTTTTCAGCATTAAAATTAATACTTTGTTAAATTCACTTTTCTAAGAGAAGTCATTATATGAAACAAATTATAAAAATGAATCTGTATCTAACAAATATTTTAACTGATCTATATATTACAATATAAAATATTTATATATATTTCAATAGATAATGTTTCTAAAAAGTATGACTCAGAGTCATACAGGGGACCTGAGACATAACCTCGTGGAAGAAGCCCTTTGAGAGAGGGCTACTGAGGGAGGAAAGATTTGGAAAACTCTGTTTTCTGGCAGCATCTCCCCTGGTGCAGGAGCTTCCCCTCATGTAGCAGAACAAAGTCTCAGCTTCAGTATTTGTTGACTTTGGTGAGTTTCCTGCACAGCAAATCTCTCCATGGAGGCATTTAACCTCCCTGTGCTACCCAGTGGGGAAAACTCAGGAGCCCTCCCTGACCGGCTCTTCTCTTTCCAGCCCACAGACGGGAAAAGGCTGGGTCGCCCCACACTGAAGCTGCCTACCTACCTTCACACTAACTCAGCCCATCTCAGCCCCTAATCATGTGCTGGGGAGCCATCGCCATCCCAAACAACAATATTTGCTGTTCATCCAAAGGTTTCCCCAAGTATTTCCTAATAGAGCTCATGTTCCGGGCAGGTCTGCTCGCCGTTACTGTGGTGGTGGTCTGATGGGAACAGCCATGCTCCCAAATCCCTTGGCAGGAGGTTGCTTGGGATCTCCTGGCTGTCCTGTGGTGGGGTACGGCAGACCATGGGGAGGCAACGCCACTGAGGCCTCATCCAGGTAAGGACTGGGATGACATTATTTTCCTTGCTGTTGGCATGGGTACACAC
Organism: Theristicus caerulescens; assembly: GCA_020745775.1. Lineage (NCBI taxonomy): Eukaryota > Metazoa > Chordata > Aves > Pelecaniformes > Threskiornithidae > Theristicus > Theristicus caerulescens. Next base: position 102,848,674 of record CM036561.1, on the reverse strand, counting down.
TCCTAATTCTGTTTTCTGCTGCTAATTCAGAGTAACATGTTATCGATTATCACCAAGATAGCTATTTTTATTATAGAAAACATTGGGCCTTGTTGTGAGATCTATATACTCTGAAAACTCCAAAAATTACTATCAGTTAATTTTTCCTCTAATTCAGAAAACAAGCTAAATCTTGATGGATGTTTACTTTTATTTGCTTTCTAAAATCGTGATGATTTTCTATACCAAATAATTGTCTGTGAACATTTTGTTTTGGGAGCTCAGCTTGAAAAACAAGCTAACAACAACAAAACCCAACCAACCAGTAAGGGCAAGCAGTACTCGCAAGATTTTATCAGTTACTTCCAGCAAACGCCCCTCGGTGCCTATTTCACTCTGCTATTTTAAGTTGATTTGCAAAGCTTCGGCAAGGAACAAAGGTTAAATACTTGGAATTTGCACAGGTTGTATGTCACCGCAGAATGCTAAATAAATGTTAGAAATAAATGGTAGTTGCTCCAAGAAGGAAAGGGGGGGGGGCGCGCACGAGGTGCAGCTGCCCTGAAAATCATTATAAAAAGAAAATTCCTCTGGAGCCAAGTGGGAAAGCAGGAGATGGAAATGCAGAGCATTGCAGAGGTGCTGCTTTCAAGACTGCTTCATTAGGGGACCCAGGTAGGTACGGGGCTGAGCAGAACTATTTTACAAACATCTCCTGTTATGCATTGCTACAAGGAATAACACAATACACACCTGTAGTACGGGAACCTGCTCTGGTACTACTGGAGTACATTTTAGCAACCTGAGCTGAGGGTTGAGCTTTGGTAGTTAGGGATATTGGTAATTAAAAGCAGTGAAAATAGATGTAAACACAGTGGCACAGCATGCTATGGAGGTGGATATTTGCAGTTACAAAACTACAGTCCTGGATGAGCTTATAGCAAATCAGATTAAATTTAAGACTGCTAAGTTGTGCTATGGGAATTTATTTCTGTTGATGGGGCTTGGATTGTTCTGTTTATGTTTGGTTTGGGTTCTGCTGGGTGATTTTATCAACGTGTTAAATACATTCATGCTGGTCGTTGTAGTAGCAGTTGCCATCCAAAGCCATCTCTGCACAGCAGGTGCATTACATCTCCTAGTAAGTAAGAGGTGGGCAAACTGAAGGAAACAGAACTAGAGCTTGCCCGTGCATGCAGCATGAAAACCGTAGCAGAGAAAACAGAAAACCTCCAAGTCTTGACTCTCCTGGCAAATGGGGAGTGTTGTCAATGCAAAGCACCATGGCAAACCTTTCCTCCTCCAGCCCTCCTCTGCCACAAACAATTTTTTTACCAGTTCTGGTCCTCATCCAGCTCTGAGAGTGACGATAATTCCAGCATACCAAAGGTCTAGCCTCAGCAGATTTTCTTGTGAATTAGAAAAACGGGCTGTGACGTGGAATTTTTTTCTGACTCCTTTGAATACGTCTCCTAGAAAACATCCTTTCTGCTAACGTTTCTGCCATCAGCATGTATTTTCTGCATTTCACTCTCTTTCCCACTTGCATTATTGCGGTATTTGACAGAAAAGTTAACTGGTTATTTTCAGTTCTAGTACTCTAGGAAATTGTAGCTAGTGTGTGCTGGTATTTCAAAATTAGACTTCTACCTTCATGGGTTAATCCTGGGAGAAACTAAGTGTCCTCAAGTCTTATGAAACCAGTCATGTTCTGGGTGCTCAGCACATTACTGAAATAAGGCCTCATTGGAAGGATACCCAGATGAAGTTGACAAACTTCTAAATAGAAAGTGTCCCAGTTTCATTCAAAAGCTACTTGTAAACTAAAAAAGACAGAAAAAAATGAACCTATTTCTCAAACTACTTACAAAAAGCCTGAGAAGTCAGTAATTTCTAATAATTGCATGGAACACTTGAAACAAGCAATCATGGCTAAGATTTTATTTTTATAGTTTTTTCTTATGGCTTATACATTTTATAGATACTTTTCTGCTATTTATTCAGAACATATTAATTGTAATTCTTCTCTGTACCATTATCACTAGCCTGCAGATAGATATTTTTATTACAGAAAAAAGATATCTCATCGTGGTAACAGCGCTCGGTTTTGCCTTATCCTTATCAGTTTTCTTCTTGTTATTCACATACACACGGTTGAAAATATTTGCAAGATGACCTCATTTTTTTTTGTTGTTGTTTCATTTTGATCTTGTCTTCCTGGCTGAGAGGATGTGTGTCAGTTGTGTTTTGAAATGAACTCTGGTAAATACAGCCGCTTCTTGAAAAGATCACTGCTCTCAGTTGAGCACGACTTTGCCATAAATATGCAAGTGGGAAGAAAACTATGAAGACTTCTTGTGCGAACTACCCACGGGCTCAGTCTTCTCCCCGTTACGGCACAGTGCTGCTTCTGGATCCTTCTTTGCAGAGCACACGACCTACCTCACGGCCATGCATGACACCGAGTGCCAAAGAAGGATAATTGTATTATAAGACTTTTTAATTCCCCAACTTACTTCAGCTGTTATCAGCAGCTGGTTACTTCAGCTAGCTGATATGCCTCGGTGTCTTGTAAACATTCGCTCTAGTATTGTGCATTACTCATAGTTGGAAAATCACTTTGACTCCTGTAACATAATTATGTTAATGTCAAATGAGTCACAGGGAAACAGAAAACTTGTATCAGAGCTGCACCTTAGTGCCAGTTTCTGAATGCTCCTGTTGGCACAGTAGAAGTAGGTTAGGGGATTTAGGGGGAAAAACAACTTTCATTTAATGAGCGATGTGAAATTATGATAATGACTCATAAGGAAGCTTGCGTGACAATCAAATTCAGATTCACCGGAACATAAAATTGGTAAGAGAATAGCCTGCCTGATTATTTATAAGAGCGACAATGAAAAATACTGAATTTTTAAAGAATGACTTTCCCAGAAAAACTTCACAGATATCTTTTGCACATGAACATCTTTTGACATTCATTATTTAATTCCAATGGCAGTGATTTATTTAAATTGACATCTTAATCAGATTACATTTCAGAGTCAATCATCTCTGATGTTTTATTAATTCTACCTCTTTCTTGGTTTAGTTAATTCAAGTGATTATTTAGGAAAAAAAACCCTTTTAGCTCACTTTTGGATCATAATGCAAAAAACCAGAAGCTCTTCAGCAAGCTAAAAGTTCCTGTAACATATCTTGTCCTAACTTGAAGCAGCCGAAGGGACAGTAAGAGCAGAATTCGTTCTAGAGCTAAAAGATACGGGGACATACATCTGTGACACACTGGCAATCTCAGGGCTAAGCTGCAGCATTTTTTTTCTATAATATACAGAGGCGAGTTACTCTGGTATTTGCCGACTAGGATTTACATGCTCAAACCTATGTCAATATTTCCACATGCCAGCCTGATGAATAAGATATACCATCTGAATGTAAACGGAGGCATTTTTTTTTTCAGATGGCTGAAGCATCATTCTCAGAACACAAGAGTTTTAGCATTCTGAAAGATCCCACTATGCTATTCAATAAAAAGGCTCAAAACTAAACAAAGGGCAAAAGCTGAAATGAAAATCATAACCAGGTAGTTTAAAAATCAGGGGAAAAAAAATCACTCAGGGCACTGTATCAAAAACATTTGTTGATAAGTAACTGTATTTACATTAACGTCCTATTTGAGAAACTGAGGAGACAAGACTTACATTTCTCTGGGAGCTCCATCTCTCTGCGCATTTCCCCTTCATCTGCTGACTCCTCATCTCGTGCCTTTTCTGACTTTCTCTCCACTTATCCTAGAAACTCAGTTAATAAATTAAATCTCACATGCCCCATAAGAAACCAACTGTTGTTACTAAATTGAGTGGGAATATAAGGTCATGCCATAGGTGACTAAGTGCACCCTACATTTCCCTACGAGCCATGATCTAAATATGATGCCACAGCATCATCTCGACCTTATACTGAGTGAGGGGCTTTATTTCAGAGCACATCCCCGATCCAGAGATAACCTACTATGGACAACACCTGCAGCTTGAAACTCTCGGCCAAGTTAAAATTGTTCGATTACGGCAAACACGTTCGCGTTTAACGTATCGGTGGAAAGCCTTTATTGTAGTAGTCGGTGCTTCTGTGTTTCAGTTAGAAATACATAGGAAATACATTACAGCCTTCTTGCTTTGCAAATTAGTGTGGTTTTATTAACGATGTGTGTTTGTGGCTTGCCCTGCAGAAGCAGACAGAGGTTGTCTGTGCGATGCCGCTGCTCTGGGGCAGGACCTGGCGCTTCTCCTCTCCCCGTGCCCGCTCGGCCGGGCGGCAGGGCCGCCGGCACCAGCCCCGGGCCGCGGGGCACTGCTCCACAGCGGGCACAGGCACGGTAAGCGGCGATGAAGAAAACCGCTAACACAAAATGCGAGTAACGCCGGGCCGGCGGCGGCCTCCTCCCCTGCACTGCCCAGGGGCGCCGGGGGAGGGAGACCGCCACAACCCCCGCGCCAGCCCCGCCGCTTCGGGCCTGACCCCAGCCCGGGAAACCGGGGACCCCCCGGCCCCGGAGGGGTCACAGCCGCCACCAGGCCGCCTTCCCTCAGGGGGAGACACCCGGGCCTCACTGAAGGACGGCACCCGCCGCGCCCCGCTGCCCTGGGGGCCAGGGCCGGCTCCGCTCCCGCCGCCCTCGCCCGGCCCCTCGCCAGCGCCCCGGGCAGGGGGTGGGCAGGGGCCGGGCCCCGCGGCCCCTCGCCGGAGCGGCGGCGGCAGCACCGGGGGCTGGAGCGGGGCAGAGCGCGGTGCCCCCGCACCCTCCCCGCCCCCGCCAGCTGCGCCCGTCCGTCAGGGCCGCCCCCCGCCCGGGGGCGGGGCCGGGGGACGCTGCCCCTTTAAGGCAGCGAAGCCCCGCGCGCATTCTAGCTGCCCCCGCCTCGATCCCCAACACGCCCGGCGTGTCATCGTTCCGGGAAACGGATGGCGTCATCCCGTCCTCCCGCGGCGGCTGCCGGCGGAGGGGCGGGGACTTGAAACAAAGGAGTAAAAATAGAAGGTGAGAGCGGGCAGTACGGTGGCCGGCGGGCGGGGCCGCGGCCGCGTCGGTGGTGATGGCCTCGCTGGGCTCCGTCCCCAGCGCCGCGCCCCGCGCCCGCTGTGCGCCTGCGCAGCCCCGCGGGTTATTTATAGGCGCTCCCGGTGCTGGGGGAGCTGACGTAATGCGAGGGCTGGCCGTCGTGTCGTGCGTCGTCGGGGGGCTGTGCGTGCCGCGTCACGTCACGTGTGTGGCGGTGTTTACAGCAGCCGCCGGCGGTTGCCTGGTGACCGGGCCGGGCGCGTTGAGGCGGCGGGCGGGGCCGGACCCGGGCTCCCGCCGTGGCGGAGGAGGCCGCGCCCTCCCCGGCCGGGGCTCTCCTCATCCCCCGGCCGCGGGGCTGGGCCCGGGCCGGTGGGCAGAGGTGAGGAGCCCGCGCCCCCGGGAGGAGCCCGGGCTGGCCGGGTGGGAGCGGGGCTGTTCACCGCCCCGGCTGAGGGGAGAGGGAGGGCGGGCAGAGAGCCCGGGCCCGGTCCAGCCCTGCCCGCCCCGCGGGGCGGGGAGCTGCGGCTGGGGCGCTGATTTCTGCGGGTAGTCATGCCTCTGAGTCACGGGGGTCAACGGCTCCGGCTGAATTTAGAGCTCTTGAGAGAGAGAGGCTTCTTTGTGCGATGCCGTCGGTTTTCCTTTATTTGGCATCAGCAAGGGAGCCTGCGACGTTGCTTAACCTTTCTTTGCGGGGGACTGTGTGAAAGAATAACTCCCTCTCACACGGTGAGCAAGAGCGAACAGCAAACCATGGTGCTCTTGTTCCAGTGCTGTGCTCTCCCCGTAAAGAAACGCAGCGTATTATCTGGGGGGATAGTTTCTATGCCCACTGGAACATGACATTCCCCACAATTAATTATTACATAAATACCACGTTGGGAATGCCATTTATAGAATTATGGAATGGTTTGGGTTGGAAGGGATGATAAAGATCATCTCATTCCAGCCCCCCCGCCATGGGCAGGGTTATGTTACAGTCTTTCTTTTAACTACAGCAATGACAGCAGTAGCTTATATCGAGAATCTTATAAGGATGCTGTCTCATTTCTATGCCAGTTGCCAAGTCTGTGTCTATCAAGAACAGCCTAAGGGTGTTCTGTAACCCTTGTGGCCATGTACTCTTTCTATGAAAGGCCATGTACTCTTTTCTATGAAAGACCAAAGTTGAGGAGTGTTTACACTCCCCTGCAGGAGCTGGCCTTGGCTCTTCTGCCTTTTTTCCAAGAATCAGATCATCCTACATCTGAAAAATAAAGTATTATAATGGTTGTATGTTTGAAAGGATATGGGGCCATGTGTGCAAGCTTTTTATTGTAGTATTTGGTAGACAGGGCTTACCAACTTGTTACTGTACTTCTCTGTATTTCAAAATTGGGTATTATAAAGCTGCTGGGTCCTTTTGATCCCTTCTGCATGTGGCTTTTTTGAGAAATCGTGCATAAAAGTCAGTAACTGTATGTCTGTCTCCCAAAGCTGTTGCTTTCTGTAGATGGGCCAGGCAGCAAATAGATCTTTAGCTTGGGATGGCATCTTCTCAGATTGTGTGAGCTCAGGGAAAATGTGGTGGGCCATGTGAAACAAGGAACTTGAACTACATCATCAGTAAGTAGCTTCTGGTCCGCTAGTGACTGTGAGCAGGTAAAAGACCTAAAAAAAAAAAAAAAAAATCACTAAGAGTTATGCAATAAGCACCAAATAAAGGTCTCTATAAAAGAGCTGTAAAGTAGGTTAAAATTGCCTAAAGGCAAAATGAGTGTGCCAGCTTCTGTCCCCATGTGGCTGATGTGTCTGCACCAGCATGCACAAGCTCTTAAACTCATCTTTTTTATATTTGAAAGATAAGGGTGTTGAACTAAATCTAGACTAATCTAGGCTAACCTGAACTAAAGCTAAAATGGGAATATTTTCATTCCACAGTTTAACCAAGTAGTTAATTTGAGATTATTTCCAAGTGGTTTTGGATAGGCTTAGCCAAAGTCTTGACTGGAAAATTGGAGACAGTAGAGATTCAGCTCTTCGTGTGTGGCAGTGCACTAGAAAAGGTAGTTGAATAGTTGTTGGCAAGCCTTCCTTTTTCAGTCTTTCATTGTGATAAAACAGCATATGTTCACAGAGGTTGCGTACCCAGTTTGAAGGGCTTTGTTGCGCAGTGTAACGATAGCGTGGTGCAGTGCAAACTTAAGCTAAATACTGCTGTCACAGAGCATTCCAAGGGAAGGTGGTACGGTATGTAAAGAGTAGCTGTATCTTTTATTAGAGTGAATCGTATAGAGGAAGAGAGGAGGGAAGTGAACAAGCTTTCAGGAATACAAGCCTTTCTCCTTCAGCTGCTTTAAAAAAGAAATTCTGGAAACCTGTATCAACAAATTTGTGCTGTTCCTAAAATCAGGATGATAAAGCTGCTTTCCATCAAAAACCTGGGTTACTTCATTAGCTTCTAGAAATCTAATAGCTGCTACTTTTCCATGAAGCTTTTTCTGGTTACTATGAACACACCTGTTCAACAGAATGGTGTTTGGACCAATATACATGTAGTTGCACAATCAATTGCTCCAAGTGCAATAAAACAGCCCCAGGATGTATTGTCAGGTCTGGAGGTAACACTGCATCTCCTCTGAAGGGGGCATTTACAATGCTTGCCTTGCCATTGTAAGGATGACTGCATGCTGACAAGGAAACAGTCTTTTGAATGAACTACCAGAACACCATTGCAGAGCTTATTGTAATTCAAAAAAAACCCCAAACTGTAATGATTGTACATCTCTGTCTGTGATGTACTATTCTATACTAGAACCTCTCTGGAAAATAGTTAAATAATCCCCCAATCCTGGAAAAAGTCCTATGTTTTGAAATGGAGCTTTCCCAGCATTTTCCATTTGCCCTTTGTAGCTTTCAGTTGGTGCCCCGTCAGAAACAACCTTCCCGGAAGTCGGTGAGTACCGAGCAGGATCGGACTATGTGTGAGTCTTGCATAATAAATGCCCTCTACAGCAGAACTACCACGATCTAGGATCCTACTCATTCCTATCCCAAAATGTGATGTAGTTGCCCAATATACCGAATGTCCTTATGGAAGTTACTGGGATGAACCCGAACAGTTCCCAGGCATTAGAGCGGCTCTCACAAGCTGAAGGACAGAAATGGCCAGTCAGCAGCTGGAGAATATTTTCACAAAGCAATCCAAGTGGACTGATAGAGTGCCTCCAAAACATAAGCCCAGAGCTTAATTTTTTTTAACTCGGGTGGACACTTGAAAACTGTGGTTTCAACAGAAACATAAATTTGGTTCTTAATTTTGTCATTATTCTTCCTGTCAGCCCTTTGCTTTCCCACAGGCAATAATTAACAGCAATAATAATTAACAGCTGTTCTTTAAGTTCCATGATGATTAAGGCCTCTCCTCACTTCTAAGTGCTAGGGTAATCCCTTTTCTCTAAAAAAAATCTAGCTTTTTAACATCATCAGGGTATTTTAATTCTTATGACACTTATGAAGGTCCACATACTTTTAACAACTTAGGTCTATTGATCCGATTATAAAAAAAAAAAGATATTTTCTATTGCCTTCCGTGCAATTTTCTATTGCCTTCTGTGTCTGGAATCCATTTTCAGGGCAGACTAGAAGGAGTTTCTGGTGGAAGTTAAGAAAGAGATATGTATTCTCTGACTCAACAGGGCTCTTTGTTTTCAAGCAATGGAAATAAAGAGGATCTCTTTTGAGTTTCCTTTAATTATAAGCCTGAGGGTGGAGGGAAAGGAGGAGTGATTTTTGTTTCTCAGTATGATATTTGTGATTTAGTTCTGCCTGGAGGAGTTGCTGTTTTGTTGCTAAATTATAATTGCACCTTTCCTGTGGCTATAGAGGAGATTTGGCTATGTTACACTTCTGATTTGTGGTTGTCTTACTTTTTCTGTGGGACCTCTCCAGAAAGGTAAATGGGAGTTATATCTGTGACTTAAACGTGCTACTTTCTCTCCTTCACAATCGTAAGGATTCCCTTTTGGTATGAACCAGAGCTGAATGTCAAGTCAGTTCTTGCAGTCTGGCTTTTTCATTTTAGAGAAAACATGATACATTTGAAATGTATTTGAAATATCATTTTCTCATTAGATCGTTAGGTTATGCAAGGTGGAGGATGGCAGTTACCCTTAAAGCTATTTATTACACTGTGGTTATGAATCTAATGAGGGAAGATGGGATTCAAGAAGGGACATGATAAAAGTTTTGTAGAAGTGTGTATAGTCTGGATGATGAAGGTATATGAGAAAATTGATGTTTAAAAAAAAGTTTACAAATCCCTCAGAGTGTAGAGTCCTGCTATTACTTATGAACAGCCCTTGATCAAGCGTAGGCACTAAGTTACTATCCTGTAGCTTTCTTCTTTGTGGGAGTCTCCTGTTTTTCTAGCAGCACCACAGTCAAGAATTCATGGCTTTTTGAGAACTGAAATTATTTTATTTTATTCCTTAGGTGATAATTTCCTTTCTCCAAGCAATTGTAAGCAGAATTATCAGTGATCCTGAGCATTTTTCTTTTCAGGTAGAAAAGAATAGTTAAGATGTGAGCAAGAAACTTAGGAAATGTACAGTCTACCACGGGGTGTTTTAGGTAAGTCATTTAATGCTTTCTGACTAATAGACATAATACATTTTGTACCTCATAGCAATGTGGCGAGTATAACATTAGGACTGTTTATCATGTAAATACCTAAGATAAGTAGAAATTGCACATTAAAGGCCTTACCTGTTGGGGTTTTTTTTACCTTTTACTGCTTTCTGCAGAACAGATACTGCAGCATCTGTATGAACTGAAACAATATTGGTATTCATTAAATCTGCTGTAGTCTAATACTCTCACAAATCAATTTATTCTATTTGTGACATTTATTACATTACTGAAAATTCGAATAATTTATCAAAAAAAGTCCCTTTTATTTCTGTCCTCAAATCCTGGTAAGATTTCACAGCATTCAGTTCTAACAAATTTTGTGATAATTACCTGCAAATTAATTATAAACATTAATTCATATCATAAGGTTATCATAGCTTTTCATTTAACATTAAACTATGCCATAAATCTATTCATTTTTAATGGACATCTTGTCAACTAGTCCATTCACAGGGTCAGAGCAGGATTATTACCTGGTAGTGTTTATCATGACACAATGAATTACAGAATTTATGAACTTTTTGTTGTTGCTGCTTACCAACAGTGTAACTTGAAAGTTTACATTAAATGTGACTCACAAAGTTGAGAAATAGATTAAGCCCTATTGCTGCATTCTCCATTCTAATCCTTCCTGCCCTCGCCTTCCTCCCTACCCCCAAATCAAAGTTTCCAAGACTGTAAAGTCAAAATGTTTCACATAAATCTTCTTGATGCAGCTCAGGCTCTTTCAAACTTTTGTTCTGTTCTGTTTGTTTCTTCCAAAACTTCCTGTCACTTCCTCTATATCCACTGAGTCTTTTTTTGTTTGTTCTGGCATGATATTTGCCTTTATCTAGGACTGCCCGCGGTCTGGAACTCTGTTTTTCAACTGTTATTAAAAAAAAATGTAGATAACTTTACTAATAAAGTTCACAAATAAACAACTGTAGTATACTGTAAATCACAATGGGAAATATATTTCACAAAACAGGAACAGTTGTGTAAAGAAGTTTAAAACAAGTTAAAAAAAACATTGTTTTCCCCAAGGGCTCTTGTCTTTATAGCTGTTCAGATTCATACATTCTTTGGGACTTGTCTTTTGCTTCGGCATGCCTTACTAAATGTGGGAAGTTGAAAATGGACTCGATAGATCATGACTACCATTTTGAAACTTCCATAAACAACAGGGCACTGTGTACTGTGGAACATATATCTTAAGTGAGCACAATGCTTAGAAGAAATCCTTAATCTATTATTCATTCAGTTGAATGCACAGCAGAAGCAAAACAATGCATGAACACATGTGTCAAGGCAGTGTATTTAAACATTATCAGCAGAAATGCACCATACAACTTAAACTGGAGGAGAGAATTTCTGCTTTGTGAGAACTTAATCTTTCATTTCTTTGACTTTTCTGCATGTTTAAATCTCAAAATATTTTTTATTGAATGATTGTGAGATGGTATCTTCTTTCTGCCCTACATTTAAAAGTAATGCAAATAAGATAAAGCTGTTTTCCAAGTGGGGTGTGATCCTGTCCTTCTTGAGCTCAGTGACAGTTCTCACTAACTGAAGTGATGCAGGACTGGGTGTGTAGGTTCTTGGATGGGACAGTTTGCTCGTTCTTGGTTTTCTTTCTTCATCTGGATTGATGTGTGACCAAAAGCCACAGGTTTGGCTGCTAAATCGCACAACCTACACAATGTTAAAAGTGAAGATTGTTTTAAAATTTGTTTGATTCCCTTTCAGTAACTACTTTTAAGATAATTTCAATATACTGACTTTGTTTGTAGTCTACTGCTTTTCCCCCTAGTACCAGGGTATGCACATTGTATTTCTGGTCATTGATTTGCGTTTGAACTCGGATAACTTCTTATATCTATGTTGTTGTAAGCAGTGTTGTCTTCTAAGGCTTTCTAATTAGCCATTGTCTAATTTTGCATACTTTCTGGAACTGAGAGATTTCCCACAAAGGCTTGGTTCCTCCCAGTAAAATCACTAGCTTACTTTTGAAAATGAATTTCAGTGATAAAACATGCCTAATTATAAGTAGATTTTTTTCTTTTTAGCTTTCTAGTTTGATTTATGTTATAAATAATGAAATGTTTTTTAAGGATGGAGTTGCATACTACTTGAATGTTGTTCAGGACTCTACTGAAAACTTATTTTTATTTCATTTTCACGTAATCTATCATTGTTTTATTCACATTTTAGAAAAATGAATTGCAATAATTCGTCATGGTAGCTTATGTCCTAAAAGCCCTTTGTAATTTGGAAAAATAATGATTTTTAATCTTTGTACTATACTAAACCCAGTACTTAAAAATAAGTCTGGTTTTGCTTTAACTTCTGGCATTTGGATTGCTTTTAATAACTGTGATTACAGTGTAGTATCCTGCCTGCCTCCTGGGCAGTTATGCCATCTTTAGTGCAGTCTTTGTAAGGGCTTGAAAATGCAGATAAAGAAATTCAAGTTTTATTCTTTTGCTGCTTCATAACTGTGGTAGAGTTTTGTTGTTTTGTGATTGCTGTTCTGCTTAAATGGTAAGTTATTTAGTACTGAAAAGAAACAGTCTTCAGCTGTTGAAAATAAGAGTGCATCTGTAATAAAGGTTATGATGATTCATTTTTATGCTTATTGTCAGTTCTTTGAAAAATATAATTTCAAATCTAAAAAGGCATATGCTTGTTTATTAATGATCCCTTAGAATATGTTTCTGTGTCACTGAGATCAGTGATAATGGCATGAGGTAAGAACTGATTATTAAAGGTAAGATTTTTAAGTTCATGGAGAGTTTTATCACTAGTGGATAATATTCTGCACCCAATAAAGTAGAAATCAGAATTTATTTCAGAAAAAAATAGGGTGAGGGTGCATTTACTGAAAAGGTCTGTTTTCACTCACGCTTAGAATATGAGGATTATCTGTTGACATATGTGTTTAAACCAAACCGGTGTGAATACAAACCAGATGTTTCTTGGGAACACTTTTTATAGTACATTTGAACCATAAAACAAGGTGACACATTTTTTTAATCAGTATTTCTGATTTCGCATTGAGGAAATGTGTATTCTAAGGTACAGTATTCCAAGTGTTACTTTGCAGATTCTTGTGCAGTTACAAATAGCAATCTGGTACAATATTAAGTGCTGCAATGAAAATCTAGATACAAAATAGAATGACCATCTGTATAAAAGAAAATAAATCATGTTGACATAAAACAAATAAGTACTCTTTTTAAATATTTTTCAGCAATCATTTTAAAGACTAGGTTAAATCTTGATTTCCATATCCGTTCTCACTGGGCATGTGAGAGGCTATCAGCAAGTAGTTGATGATGTCTAACTAAGAATCTAGTATTGAAAAACTCTTCAGTATTGTTTGACTGTATTTGCCACACCTAGTTACATTGATTTGGGGGTACCTTACTGTTATAAAATTTCCACTGTGCTGTTCATTCTCTTCCTGTAAACTCTCCAAGAGTGAAAGTGGAGATAATACATGTCCCCAATCTTACAGTCTCTTCTCCCCTTGTGAATGTGCTTCATAAGGCTAAGGAAGAGGTGGGACCGTGCTGTTTTGAAGCTAATCCCCTCTGTACAAGAATGGGTTAGTTGCATGCATAGACATAGATCTGGAGGAGGATCATCTTGGTATTGGAATGCGTTAGTGCCATAGGTATTGATTTATATTATTTCTAGTAACAGGAGTAAGGGAAATTACTTGGAGTGGTTTCTACTCCGCCCCCCCCAATGTTTCTCAGAGATGATCCTGACAGTTGCTGGTTTATTATAGTGCTCTAGCATTTATAACAAACATTTTATTGTGATGATACTGTTATTAAAAATAAGACCTACAATTTGGACAATTAATTAGTATAAACTGTCCCTTTGATGTGTTGTAGTGTTAACTCTTGATTCATTCAATCACAGGAGTTTTGCTGTTAATATGATTGGGAAGATGACTCATAGTCTTTGCCTAGTTTTGCTAAATACTTAGATCCATCGAAGAGCATTTATTTCTCACAGAATTGTATTATAACAGAATGCAGTAAATTAAAAGAGAGCAGTCACACAGAAGGAGTATTTCCTACCCTTTCTTCACAGTCTCCTTTTGTTTTCACTGTGTGGTACAATATGTAGAGAACATGCTGAAAGCCACTTGTGTCCTTTTTTGGGTATCTTCAGATACCTTTTCTCCAAAGCTTAATGGTTTACAGAGAAGTCTGATAACATCTGACACTGAAGATGACCTGAGGTTTTGTGAATTACACTGACAACTGTGTTAATGAAGTATTGCATAACATTCAAGTATAACAGTATGTCCTTCCTGCTTGTATCTGCCTTCTGAGAACTTCCATTTTAGGATGTTGAATATTAGTTCACTTTCTGATAATTGGCGGTCTGATAATACAGGGTATGAGTTGTATATAATGTTTCACTGTGTACAGATGGGTGCAGATTGGAACCAACTTCACAGAGATCAGATGGGTCCTTTTCTGAAATACACTATGGATGTCTACACCATCTAGTCATGCACATACAGCGATACCCAAGTTCTGAACAAGCTCGTGGTAGCCATATGTCATGGCATAGTATCTAGTTTGGGTCTTTAATGTGACACAGTACTGTTGTGATTAGTTGAGTTGATGTTGGCACTATGGCTGAGACTACATACAAGCTCATATTGCATATTATAAACTTAACTTTAACATTTCTGAAACTGGGAAATTCTGGTTTAGAAGAAGATAGAGGCAAAGAACACTTTGTACAATACACTTAAGCTATTCCATTATGATAAATTTGATACTGCCAGTGTACCCAGGTGGCCAAGAAGGCCAATAGCATCCTGGCTTGCATCAGGAATAGTGTGGCCATCAGGACTAGGGAGGTGATCGTCCCCCTGTATGTGGCACTGGTGAGGCCGCACCTCGAATACTACATTGGGTTTTGGGCCCCTCACTACAAGGACACTGAGATACTGGAGCATGTCCAGAGAAGGGCAACAACGCTGGTGAAGGGTCTAGAGCATGAATCTTATGAGGAGCAGCTGAGGGAGCTGGGGTTGTTTAGCCTGGAGAAAAGGAGGCTGAGGGGAGACCTTATTGCTCTCTACAACTACTTGAAAGGAGGTTGTAGCGAAGTGGGTGTCAGTCTCTTCTGCCAAGTAGCAAGTGATGGGTCAAGAGGAAACGGCCTCAAGTTGCACCAGGAGAGGTTTAGATTGAATATTAGGAAAAACTTCTTCACTGAAAGGGTAGTCGGGCACTGGAAGAGGCTGCCCAGGGAAGTGGTTGAGTCCCCATCCCTGGAGGTATTTAAAAGGCATGTGGATGTGGTGCTTGAGGACATGGTTTAGTGGTGGACTTGGCAGTGATAGGTTAACAGTTGGACCTGATGATCCTAAGGGTCTTTTCCAACCTAAATAATTCTATGATTCTATGATAAGAATATAAACTGGCCATAAAAGTGTAATAATAACTTGACCTTATGCACTGAACTATAGATACATAAAATGTAAATGCCTAACTGCATTTTTGTACTACGTGCTTGTATAACTTTGTCAATATGGTTCAGCTGCAGAAAGGATATGTTCATTTAGCAAACAGCTGAGGCTGCTTTTTGTTTAGGTTTGCTCATACTTTTTTTTTTCCCCTCTAACTGCTTGTTGATGTTAACCCCTCGCAGAAAGGCAAGAGCATCTTAAATAACATCAGTTTGTTGAGTGAATAAGCCATAGGCACTAGCAGATGCATTAACAGGTCTCCAACAGTGACGAGGGTTTCTAGCATTGTTTGTGAAGCCTGAGTATAGAAACTCTAACCATCACAAAGCTGAAACAGCTGCTAGATTTACTGGCAGTTGACTTTCATTTGTGAGTGCCCAAAAGTCTGGGAGTCTGACTGTTCACAGACAATATGTCAGTTTGGGAACTTCAGTCCTTATTGAGCATGTACCCAGGGGTTCGATATCAACTGTTTTGGGGTTGGGTTGTTTTTGCATCATGGCTTGTTTGATCCAAATGCTATTGAAAGCAGCACAAGTCTCTCCATTGACTTTTGATTAGTTGATCACCGTATGACATAATAAGCATGTGTTGATTAATTCTCTGCAGTTCCTAATATGCACCCACACATAATGGAGGACCATTAGTGGCCATTGTCACTGTTAGTCATTTTCCAGTAATATAATTTTTATTTTCAGGCTGAAACCCCCAATCGTACACAGTATTACAAATAAACCATGTAAACAAAAAGTTCTTGCCACATAATTGGAATAATAAGAGCAACATTTTCTAAGCTTGGAACTTTCCCAAAATCACGCTCACAGATCCATGTGACATGTTACAAAAGTTGCTGATTTCATTGTTTGGTTTTTGAACATGACTTTCAACTTGTAGACAGCTGAAGGTTGCTGCAGCCTGTAAGCAGAAGGGCACAAAGGGCAGGGTGTTGCATAGTGAAATGTAACTGTGACTCAGCTTTTGCTGAAAGTAACACTCATTTCGTTTCTCCTGCTTCCTCCTGATTATCAAGAAATGCCCTACAGCACTGGCATAAAGGAACACTACCCACTTAAAGAATACTTCCAAAACTTACTAGAAATAGTGAACCGCAGAAAAGTAAAGCGGTAACTAGCGGTGTTCCTTTCTTAGATGTGACATTGAAATGGGAAGTACTCGTGCTACAGTGCTATTTCTAATTTTAGGAGCAAAATGTCTATCAATTCTTGTATACAGATGTCATAAAGCATTGGACAAAGGTGAAAACTTTCTGTTCAGATATCCCCTAATATAATTCAGCTTTGCTATAAAGATATTGGACTGTAATAGTAGCACAAGTATTTTAGGAAGACCTGAGAGAAGTTCTCTCACTGATAGCACGTGTGTTTTCCATGCTTGGTATGTGTGTATATCAGACATCAGAGATGGAAAACTTAGCAGCATCAGGACAGGATGGGCACTCTTCTCAGGCAGAGCTTTCTGACCTTTCTTTGGTGTGGATGAGAACTGGTGCTCTTACATTCCCTGAACAACTCTCTGTACTGTAAACAGCATAGTGTTAAATAGGTAGGTTTGTGGGAGTACTCTTCTTGATTAAGTTTGTCACTAAGTTCTTTATGTTACTGTGGACCATGGTTTCTACTCAGCCCCTCATACCACAATAATTCCAGAGCTTCCATGGCAGCAGCCCCTCCACCTCTCTTCCAGGTTAGCCCCAGGGTGACAGAGTGGAGGTAAACATAGCACACGTTTGTTTAAGAAAAGGCTTCAGAAGTTACCAGAGATACACTGACAGGATGATTTTCTTGAATCTCTGTCTCCTCTTCCTGACAAGAGCAATGCCTGGTCAAAAAAGTCATATAAAGGAGAATTATAAACACAAAGTATCAGTTTTCCTTTTTTAGAATTGCCTGCTCTGTGAGGTGTGTTCTGCCTTTTCTTCCATTTCACCATGTGTATCCATCAGTAATTTCACATGACAGAATGGAAAACAGGTCAGAGTGGTATCTACTCTGGTCAAAAGCACAAAAAAGTGTTCATCTCAGTGCCAAGAAAAATCTGGCTCTAGTGCCCAGGAGTTGCCTCAACCAAGAGTGGAAGAGATGTATCTACTCTGAGAACAAGATATGAAAAGGTTAGTAACTGTTTTTTTCCCCTTCTACATAGTACACATCCCTGGCCATATAGTGTTCCTCACAATGGAAGTGTCTATTGCTGTCTTTGAGAATTGTATAGTGATAAAAGTCAGTATAAGGAACCATAACACTGCTTTTTAAATATAAATGTGCATCTGTTTGGGGAGGTGGGCTACTTTTTCTGTAGTAGCAATACTTATCTCTGATTAATGTTGCTGTTGTCTTTAAGTCTAGGAAAAGAAATGTATTGAAGTAGGTTGTAGAGCGTATGTTTGTTCTGTGCAGTAACATTGCTTCTTTATAAGAGGCAATTTAGAGAACAGTGTGTCTTTGAATATTGTAGTGACATCTCTACTCACAGATTAAGTTTTTAGAAGGAAAATTTTCTGATGGAACTTCTTTAATCTTCTTACGTACTAGTGTTTTTCTTGATGAAAGTCTCATTTCCTACTTGAGAAAAAAAGAAATGGGTAATAGCTGTAACAGAGGAAAAAAAAAAGTATTTTTTTACTAATGTGTCAGCATGATTGTGTACTGATTCTACATTTAGGAGCCATTTTTGATCTGCCTGACCCCACGTGCAAATATCGGGACAAGAGAGCAGAAAGGTCTTGTCTTCCTTCCTGTATGCTGGTTCTCTGCCTCTTCTCATAGCCACTGTAGCATCCTGCTGCCGCGTTCCTGGCCCCTGGACACAGTCTGAGCACAGATCTCATTCAAGGGGAGGGAGCAGTCAGAATGTTTGTGTGTACAGGTAGCCAGCTTTCTTGTAATAATTTATAAGGACTACATCAGGAGCACAAATTGGGGAATCTGGAGAACTACCCTAAGTTGTGCTGATGGTTGTACGTGACCTTGACCCTCACTGAGGAAGGTGCAAGCCACCTTGCTTACATCCTTGTACCACTGCTGGCATAAGAACAGTGACGAATCTGAGCTGATGTGGACAATCTGTAGGTATGGTGAGAAACCACACATGAATTTGTGAATTTGTTGTCTCCAGACAATGGGCTTTTTTTTTTCTGCTGTGTAACTCATGTCCTCAAGTTAGCCTAACCAGGGACCGCAATGCAAAGTGAAGCATGAGATAATGTGTCTGTACAAGAAGTCCACTCCTTTTTGTGTGCTAGAATTCAGGTGCGTATTCCCTGGACAGTGGTTCTTTTATTACAGCAGATTTTGCTACTCTCTGAATTATTAGTGGATTGTTTGTTCTGGAGACATGGAATTGTGAACATCTATGAAACACTAGTAGCATATGAAGATTGTAAGCAAGTATCCACACTACGAGGTGATGGTGTGAGCAACTGATGAGTTGTGTAAATTGACCTTTACCTGTCCTTTAATTTTGCAGTGCCATATCAAGCTAGGGTTTTTTATATATAGGTAGGACTTAAATTAAGGTCAATATTTAACTTGCAACTTGAGCTAAGATTACAGCAAAACCAAATCTAATATCAAATTTCAAAGAAGCCTGCAGGAGTGGCTGTTAGATCAAAAAGTAATAGTTGATCTGATGTGCCAGTCTCGTTCAGGTATGGGCCTTTAGAAGAATCAAAGTATTAATTCCTGTAAACATAAAGGCAAAACCTAGGGAAGTGAGGGCACTTTTCATCCAAGCACGTAGACTGAGTTAAAGACTACAAGGAGGCATAGTTATAAATTCGATTAGCAAATCTTGTGTGAGAATTACAAACTGTATTACTATTATAAAGCTTTCAATTCCATTGAGCTTCTGACTGCCCAAAGCAGATTATTTTGCTAGCCATCGCTGAGCTCTGTGCTGCCCCACTTAGATCGCTACAAGTATCCCAGCAAATTATTCTAAAGCTAGAGCAGGCATGTCTAGATTATACTGCAGCCAATGTTATGACTGCATTTTTAATTACTGTGAGCTAACATAATTTTTTCCTTTATGAGGACAACTGTTGGAGGCACTCCTCTTTTTTTTTTTATTATTTTATTGTTTCTGTTGGTCTAAGATAAAAGCCAGTCAGACTAAAGGAGTATAGAAGTTCTTATTAAAAAAAAAAAAAAATGCCAGTGTGAACACATCTTACATGAAAAACATAGTATGTCAGTTGCACTTCACACTTTTAAAATTCTAGGCAATGATGTACACAAGAGGTTTTAAAGTTTAAACAGGACCTTATGATGCATATATCTTGGGTAACTCTGGACTTTCTAAAAGCAAATGCTGTGTTACAGAATTATTTTTACACATATGCAGATTTAGTCATGTGTAGATCAACTACAGATAGCTATGTAGATGTTCTGTGGTGGTGAAGTGACATAGCAAACAGCATAGAATATAAAACTGAAATGAACCATACTGAATTAATCTTCAGTGTTTGACTTACATTCATAAAGGATTTAGTTAAATCCTTAAATTCACTCATTCTCAACAGGTAAGAATTAGAGCATTGCTATTTATAATAGCAAAAAATGGGTTGCTAGAATAATACATGACCTGAAGTTTTCTAGTCTGAATATCATTTAATCTAAATATACTTATCAGTGTCTCAAAAAAAGTTTTATGTTCAATAAAACTGCATAGTCAAAAATCACTTGACTGAGATACAATGTATTCAGTAAATAGCCGATTTAAGACCAATACGAACAACCACCAAAACAGTTGTTTAATGAGGACAGCAGTTCTGCTTTATAAGAATGCTCTTCTGGGAGCTAGCAGTATACTGAATTTCCATTAGTTTTCCCATGTTGAAGTGATCTTTCTCTTCCCTTCATAGATGCACATCTATATCCACTGCCACCTTCATGAATCTTAGTTTACCTCTTGGCTGCATGCACTGGGAGGTCTTGTTGGCATAAGCAGAATATAACTGTGCCCTGGAAAAACAGGATTTCTGGATTCTTGTTTGTTCCCTGTACTGGATGTGCAGTGCTTGTTCTTTCATTGCTCTGAATGCTGAGCAGACATTGCGCTCAAATATTAATCCTGCATAGATAACTCTTCCTCCTAGGTCAGCAGGACTGTCGATACAGTTCTGCATTTCCATTTTCAGTTACTGTTGAAATGGCTGTCTCTCTTACCTGATAATGTGAATTTTTCACATGAAATCAGGCAATTCTGTTCAGTTTGATGTTGTCAGTTTAGAATTTAAGTATTTTTCTTAATGCAATTCCATATACAAACCACTGTATTCATGTATGTTCTTTACCAAGCTGGTGTTCTACATGAGCACCGATCATACAGTTTGGTAACAAGTAATTTATTTTATGTGTGTATGAATACATATAAAAATACCATTTATATCTAAATGTAACTTACTGCTGTTCCAATGGATTTTATATTTTTAAATTTTTTATTGGTTGTAAATTAGATTAATTTCTGCAGTTTAATATTTTCTGTATGACTTTCTAATCAAGAGTTGTATCATGCAGAAAAAGAAACCAAGGAAAGTTATTAAAACCTACCTGGCACAGATAATGTATTTAGATTTCCTTGTAATGGATGTTGCCCCATATTGTCATGTGCAAATGAAACCTTTTTACAACTGATTGATTATTACAATTGCAGAGTGTATTACAAAAAGAACAGTCATTTACAATAAATCTTTAATTTTCTTTAGTTTTCAGTCTCATGTTCTAGTAAGACTGGAAAGAAACCACGTATTGGGATTTTGTGTGACTCACTGTGGTAGGTAATTCTTAATCTCTGAAGAATATACATTCTGCAGTCCTTGGAAAGTACACTGTTGCTTGCATAGGAGGTATTTGAATTGCTTAATGTATTACCAAACACTTGATTAGTAAATAATGCTTTACCTAAGTGAATTACGCTTACAGAGAAATTCCATGCTAGATACAATACACCACAAACTTAAAAGTAAATGAGAACATGTTTTGTTTTTCTCAAATCTGTGACCTGGAATGACAGCATAGGAGGGAGTTATGCTGTGCCAGAAGCTCTTGGTAAAATCCAAAACCACCACAAAATACATCTAGTTTCATGTTTTGTTATGTACTCTGTATGTGAAAAAGGCTCATCCATGCTTGCAAACCTTTTAAAAAGATGTTACTATTATTACTGATGTGGATGTCTAGAAAATGTGTGCTAACTAATGTACACAAACATGCAAAGTACATATTTCTGGTGTTGAAATAGTGCAGAGTAAATGAAATTGCATGATTTTGCAGCAAGACCAGCAAAAAAGTAATTATTCAGAGGTAGAGTTATGAATTATTTTGGTTGTTTTTTGGCAGAAAACTTGGTGAAGTTAATTTTGTTTCATGAAAACTGAAACAAAATTCCGAAAACATTCCGAAAACAGATGAAAATCTGTTTTCGGAATGAGATATATGTTAGATTTTGTAAACTCGTTCACAGTATTTCCTCTCGCTACCAATCATATGTTCTAAACTAAACAGTCCAGATTCCAGATGAATGTTGATGTCTACAGTACAAACATCTGTTTTATCATCTTTTAGCAGTGGTGAGTTATTTCCTCTGTTCAACTCTTAAGTTGTCTATGGAAAAATTATCCATCTATTAATCAGGTCCCATTATCCCCAGTTACTCTGGCTTCAGCACAGTTCTTCACTATATACGATTCAATGTGGGCATTATTTTAAACCAGGCCTTGCTCTGTTAATAGCATTTGAAGTTGCTACTGCTCTTTACAGAAATGTTTTAGGTTTTTCATAGGTGAATGTGCTAACTAGGTTCTTATAACCTACCTTACCTGATTTAACCTTTTTTAAATTTTCTATGTTTTTGACTTACCTGGGTTATCCCTGCTCCTCCTATAATCCTATATATTTGAAAGTTAGCTGTAGAAACCTTTGCTAAACTTCTCATAGTGTGACTTTCTTCATGGAAGTCACATGTCATATTTAGTTGCTTACTTCATTGGGCTTACTTGCTTAAATGCTCTGCTCTATCAGGGTTTAAGGATTTAATCCTTTACTACACTTAAGTATTGCATCACATATATAAGATTAAAAAAGCCAGTGACCAGTCTGGATAATGCTAGGAACACAATTTTTATATTAATCTGATGAGAACTCTGAGTTAATGGTAGTCCTCTCAGTTGATTTTCCCTCCCTGTTTCATTTCTGGTTTGAGCCTTTGAGAGTTTGGATTTTTCTGAAAGGAGCTGAAAACCGGGGTGGTTCTCTGAAATACATGAAGAAGGCAGGATCAAAGTCTGTAAATAAGTTCTGCATAGAATCAAATACAAGAATTTTATTAGAATATTTGTTAGAGTTTTGTATTACAGTTGTGAGATTAAATTCACTCTATCAAATAAGAAACAAATTACAGTCTCCTTAGTGCAAGGATCCGTCATCCTTACATAAAGCATAGATTCAGGTCTTTCTCTAAGTCCATATCCAGTGGTGTTTATCACACTTTTTGCATATATATTGGGAAGGTTATCGTTACACAGGCTTTCCAAAAAATTTCCATGTTGCAATGAGCTTGCTGCCAGGCCTCCGACAAAATTAAAGAAATGTGTTCAGCCATATTTATTAATTCAGTAGAATGATATCAGTGATACTGGCTGAGCAAAGTAAAGTCTAACACTCAAGACATTAATGTTTCTCTGACTACAGTGCCTTAATTTTTAATGAAGCCATACGGTTTATTCCAAAGCTTCAAGGAATGTCCTCAGTATTGTTTTGAAATTTCCAACTGATTGTGACGATCTATGAAAGATCTGGTTTCTGTTAAGTTTATTTGATTTTACTTCATGTATCTTATCCCCCTGGAGCATTTCTAGGTGATCAAGCAAAGAAAGTCAGAACACTTAGAACAGAAAAATAGGGGCTTGTGGTTGGGGTGAAGGAATAATGAAAGGCAAGGGAAGTTATAGTTGGTGAAATGGATGGAATTAGGATTGGTGAAATGAGGATTCTCATAAGATTTTTTTGTTGTCAGAAAATATGATTTTTCAAATGCAAAATGTTTTCTTAGAGTGAAAAGAATTTTTGTCATCCTGTTGAGAAGCAGATGACCTGCTCCATTTTATCTCTGTTTTCCAGCCAAGCAAGCAAGAGCCTGGGGAAGCATGGAGATATACAGTTACTTCATTTATTAAAATGCAGCTATTATTTCTTTATTTTCAAGGCCTCCATGTGAGGGAAACTTCCAGATCTGAAGATTGATATTCATTGCTTCACATGTCCCAGACTGAAAACTATTCCACACATGAAGTCTTGTAACATCTTGCAGTAAGACACTTGGAACCAATTCACACATTGCTCCATATGCAGGGAAGGCTTGTCGAAATACATCTAGCTCCTTGCAGTTTAGTCAAGAATTGTGACTGTATATCTTGTCAATCAACGTTCTGCTATTCCAGTCTCTTTTCCTAACACAAATCACTTCATGTGGACTGGTTTACCAGTAGGAGTCAGTTATGTCAGACATGTTTCATATGTCACGTTATTGTTTACTATTGGAAATGATTCACTTCTGACTTCTTGAGTGAAATGAATAGCATTGTTGAAAATGTAAACTGCCTCTGGCTTCATTATGATAGGCTTGTATGACCATGATCATGATGACACCTACAGTTTAATATTAAACTCCAGCAATTTGAGCAAGGAATTCTGAGGCTTGGTAAGTCGGAAAATTAAATTATGCCTTTCTTGATCCTTCTAGATGTAATCAGTTCCTTTCACACATCTACTGCTTCTTAAGGATGGTTTATTAATTATATGGAGTTGAAAAGTCAGAACATTATATAATTCCTTCCTGTTTCAATATTTCACAGTATGGTAGTAATATACAAACGATTGATGGAAAACTTATAGTAAGTTAACAGTACAATTATTTCTTAATGTATATGTTTTCAGGAGTTAAAAAGAAAAAATAAGTCTATCAGCCTCACGCTTAAAATAGGTGCATGGTGCATATGATTAACTGATGGCTCACACAGTTTTTTATCACTGTGCTTTGATTTTTATCACATTTTGTGTGTCAGGGTCCATTAGCTTAATAAAAACTTGGATTAGAAACATCCACTTGACCATGTCTGTGTTGTAGGAATTGGTATTAAATATTCAGTATTTGGGATTCATGCTTCTAGGAAGGTGTAGTGGAAAGCTGTGATACAGAAGTGTCCTTCGGAAAGAAGCCATTTGTGGTCAGTAAAGATTCTTTTCAAGGTTGTTAACCTCTGTATCCTTAAATTATATTTATATAGCTGCCTAAATTATTTCTGCAGTTTCAGTTGGAATATATTCCCCAACCAAAACAATTGTGTAACACAGCTGTTACCTTTTGCCCCATAGATGCCTACGTTTCAGTTATGGCTGAAGTAATCTCTGAGTAACTTCTAAGACAGTTGCACTGGTTAAAATCTTTCCCATGCATGTGTTTGAATCATAATTAGGTTGTTAGGCTTATTAACATTATTATTACTGCATTTTTTCAAGACACAGGACTGTCATCCAGAAAGTCTATTTGTTGGCTTACAATCTTGCCTAAGGCATATTAGCTTGACAAGTGTTTTGTTAGAATTGGAAGTGTATTTGTTGCATTCACTTATTGTTGCTAAAATGTTAGGCTATGATAAATGCATGGTTTTCTATTACGAATATTTAAATTTTGGTCTTTTTTTTTTTAATTCATGTTGTGTGCAACTGAAGATATATATAATAATAACTTGTTTTATTTCATTTTCTTTTGACAATGCTCGTATATAGTCTTCCTCTCTTACCAGTCTCAGTTTCTGCATCAGAATGGCACGTTCACATTTGAAAAGTTTTTCACCAGAGACTTGCATCTTTTTTCAGAATACTTGTGTCTTACCTGAAACTTGTCTGGTAGCTTCAGAGAACACTAGCATCTGAGCTGAGACAGCATGGTACAGTTTAAATCTTTCCAAAGTCCATATTCCTCACTGAAGAACAGTGTCAGGATGGTTTTGAGGTTAGCGTGAAACTTGAAGGCTGATTTTTCTGACAAATACCAGGTCCAGATTTGTACAGCGAATCTGCTTCTCATAGAAATCTGGGTCAGCTCATCTTGTCTGTCTTTTTGCTGTTATCACAACCCAGGCGTAAGAGACTAGGGACTGATTTTTATCATGCAAGATATGATGGAGTATATCATATGAATTAGGGTAGTATCATTTTACTTCTCCAAATAAGTGTGCTTTGGTGGAGGGACTTGAGAGAACAATGATAGAAGTTTCCTGTTGAACACAAGAGGAGATAAGCACTTAACTAAGTGCCCAAGCCAACAGCATAATAAAAAAGGAGGCACTTCAGTTTTGTAAAGCTCAAATTATCTTTTTAAGAGTAAATTCCAAACTCTGAACCACTGGAGTTTGTGTAGTAAGTGTCACACTGATGTTTTGTACTGCCCATGATGAGATGAACCCACAACTTAGAGCATTAGCTACATCTGCCTGTCCTGTGTTTTATCTAAATCTACCTGTCCTGGCAGTGTCTTTTTGTGGGTCTTTTTTTCATGCGGGAAAGGAAGTCAGTCTTAATTTTTATACTCTAGGTAGGCTGCCTGTCCTGTCACAGTCATATTGATAGTGGACAGCTGTATCGGGTTTGCCATGGGTGTGCCCATGGATGGTGTTTCTAGGAGGTGCAACGTCTGTGGGACTGGAAGGCGTTCACCACCTCGCCTGAGGCAATAGTGAAGTGGTTACGTTACATCAGTGTGCGCTGTGCATGTCACTTTTCCATAGCGCTGATCAAAACTTGGTAGTTCAGCCAGAATCATTTTTAAGCTGCATAAGTAAGAACATTTCTGTGGTGTGCATTTTTAAGTTCTCTTCTAATGGAGACTTATTTTGTCCTGTGATAGGCCTTTTTATTTTAGTGGTTGCAGAGGTTAATGGGATGTCTTGTGTTCAGATTTTAACGCTACCTTTATATGGCTGCAGAAAATAGCTTAGTGAGACAACCCTTATACTTCTAAGTCTGAGGATCCCTGGAAGTATAAGTCAGTTGCAGTATATTAAGGCTCCTCTTCACTCAGAGCCACTAAAATTTTAACCTTTTTTATGTTTGCGTGCAAATAATCATGTATTGTTAGAGTTGCACAATTCTCAACTTCCCCCCCAAGCCTTCTTATGATGTGCTATTGAGCTGACAATAAAAACCTATGTCCCCCTCTTGGGCTCTGTTCCAGCAGTGCTTAGGTACTCAGGAACAGATGCTTCTTTCTGATACTGTCTGCTCTTTATTTGCAGTTGTAACTCAGTTCCTTTAAATCATGGCACTAAGATGCCAGCAATCCAGATACCGGAGATTCTGCTTCATTTCTCCCATAAAGAAATCTGATTTGGCAGTTTTCTATTCTTTGCCTGGAACTTTTTAAGACACCTTAATTTTATGTATTTTGGCTTTCTGTAAAATACTTCATATGCTGTAAATGAAGATGTATCATCTTAGAATCAAGAGTCACATGTTTAATTGCAAATGACTTGAGCTTACTGCATTTTGGTGTAATTCCGTGATGTCCTCACCCAAGAAACAGCACATGATTATTTGTAAGCTTGCCATATCTGGGAGGAAATTTGATAAGGCTTTCCGAATCTGCTTCGTAAGGCCAGTAATTGCTGTGATCCAATAAGGGAGCCCTCTGTGGTGGCATCACTCGAGAGAGTAAGCGTGGTGTGACTGCTGCTGGCTTCTCGGATCACGCTGTCTAATGAAAGATTAATGAGGAGATGATGCTTTGTAACAAACATCTAATACTGCCACCAGGTCACAAGTTTGATTTGAACCAATCAATGTAATTCATTCTCCTAAAGGTAGCTAATGATAGCATGCTTATGAGAAATGAAATGGCCTGCAGTCTAAGACAGCCTGCTTGTTCTTACTGTGTCAGCTTTAAAGAAACAGTATTCATCTTATAATGTCATCTAAACCTGGGAAAGAAAGAAGAGTTTAAATTCTGAGGGAAAATGTTAATAAAACTTTTAAAAAAAAGAAAGGAAAACTGAACTAAGAGAATCCTTAAATTAAATAAATTTGAATTTAAAACTCAATGAAACATAAGGGGAAAAAGGAAAAAAAAACACCTTATGTTCTCTGAGTTAGTAGTATCTGAAAGAGAAGAGTTTGATTCGACCTTGGCGTTTAAGGATCAGATGTACATTAATGTCTGTCTGCTTAATCCTAGGAGTAACTCGCTCACCTATGAAAGGCAGGGGGTCAAGTCCCCACCTATGTCATACTGACCCATCTGAGGATGGGGGAAGAAACTGGACCATCATTCTTCTCCTGTTCTTATACTAACAAAGGGACAGATAAGTTTCTGATGTAACCTAGATGAGGTGGGTTTTTTTATTATTATTATTATACCGGCTATGTTAATTCCAGAAAGCAAGTATAGGGGACAGAGGAGGGCATGTATTCAAGTATTTCCCTCAGAGATGATCCTATGAGAGACTGAACATTCTGAGAATTAGAGAGCAGAATGAGGAAACACAAAGGCAAGATTTTCTTCTGAACTTCTTGCTAAAACCTTTGAGTTGGATTTTGCATTCTTGCTTCTAAGTAATACTGTGCTGTGAAAGTGGTGACTGCATTATTGTAGCTACACATGGCATAAGATACTGTAAAATATGAATAACAGAGCTTGACTTTTGAGCTCTTGATTATGAGACTTCAGTTTTCCAAGCTGCAGAGTGGGAACTCCCTACTTTTCTCTTTAAAAAAAAAAAAAAAAAAAGTTTAAATTCTCTAATAAAAGATTCTGATTTTCATAGCAAAATACTATTGCTGTCCTCTAGGTATATATAGGACCATACTGACCTGGCTCCAGTTACTTCTTAGATACAAAGTAATATTTAAAAAAATAATGAAAATTTATTTCCTAAATGAAAATAGTATTTGCTTAATATTTAGGATACTTGCCTGTGTGGTACTTACTTTCTGCCTAGATCGGTAACATAAACTTTGTAAATGTTAGCATTATTTTAATTAACAATGTTATGTTCCTAATACCTGGAACAAATTGAAACTGTCACCAAAAATATCAATTTGTCATCAAAATATCAATACTAGATCTAGAAAAGACATTAAAAGCCAGGAGAATTTTCATGCTAACATCATTTTGCAGGAGCACAGGTGCACCAAAACACTCCCTTGCAGTGAGTAAGCAGTCTATTTGGTGAGTAAGTCACTTCTAAAGCAGTGAATAGCAATTCTAATAGCAATTTCAGACTCTTATTTTGCTACTTTTACACAGTTGTAAGAAAGATATATATTGTCATTAGATGACATTTCTTAATGTTTAGCTTTCTAGTTTTCATCGTACAGTAGGGGTGAGAACAAATTAATTAACCCTAGCTGCAATCTTGAGAATCTTTTCTACAGTCACTGAAGCAATATCTTTATTTGATTTCTTCGCCTCTGTATTGATTGCATTTTCCTTCCAGACTGCACTGTGATCAATTGATATTGTGTTTCTTGGATTAACTTGGTTTTCTCATCTTTTCTATATCCATTTCCTTT
Organism: Theristicus caerulescens; assembly: GCA_020745775.1. Lineage (NCBI taxonomy): Eukaryota > Metazoa > Chordata > Aves > Pelecaniformes > Threskiornithidae > Theristicus > Theristicus caerulescens. The sequence continues at coordinate 102,819,891 of CM036561.1, read as the reverse complement.
TTTCTGTTCCAGTAAGTGCTTTAAAGTTTTAAATGTTTAAATAGACCCTCTTTCCCATAAAGCTTGGAATTTGCCAGGATCCCTTCCTAGAAGAGGAGCATGCTCTAATGGTCAACACACACTTGGGAGATGGACACTGCTGTGTTCTTATCCTAGTTGATTTACTTTTGGGGCTTTAGGCAGGTCTCTAAACTACCTACCTGGAGAGCCATGAGGATTAATTGAACAGGCAAAGTGCCATGTAATGCTCAACATTGTCTGACTTTAAGACTACTGTACATCTATTGCTAGCCTTGAAAACAAAGTCTGTGATGTTAGTGTGGGAAATAGTGTTTTTCAGTGATCTTGCCTGAAGAATGACAATAAGATTCCTGATTCCAGCGATACAAATTCATAATTGCACAGACTTTCTTTTCACGATGAAATCAAACTCACTCATTTCTGTTTCTCCTTGGTAACTGACATTTCTGCTAAAATTTCCTGTAGCTCTTGGAGAATAACAGAAATTTGTCTATATTTGTGAGGATCCACATTGAAATAAATTTCAGAGTTGTTGCTATCTATAGTCCTGGAACAGAAGATGAAAAAAGGAGACATTCAGAAGAAAAATATGCTAAAACTGATGTCTAGAGAAACAAAGTAGTACATAATGCTGGTTATTTTAAATTGTAATTATTTACACATGAAGGATATTGTAAAGGAAACATTCAAAGTAGTGAATTCTGTCAGCTTGTTAATAGTTTGATCAGACTTGTCTTTCATAGCAGACATTTTATCTACATCTTTAGCATTTATTTTATTTTTATTACTGTGTTGCCTGGGAGCTCAAGTCAGACTTTTCTGTAATTGCTCTATTTTGATTTAATTTTTCTTGAATATGAGTGACAAGACCTTACATGTAATATGTTTTACTCTGATTAGCACTTTGTATCCTAACATTAATACTCCTCTGTCTTTCCTGGTAAGATCTCACCCAGAATATCTTAGTGTTATCTGTGCTGCATCACAGTGATTGCTCATAGTCATCCTCTGATGGACTAATACACCCTCTTCTTTCTCCTCATTTGTTATTTCCAACTTGTCACAGGAATTCTTACTCCTATGTGTATGACCATGCACTTTATCTAATTTCATTCTGTTTCTGTTACTGCAGTTACCTGTTCTCCTTTGGTGTGGAATAAAGTCTTTCTTAGTACTAACAGCTTATCACAGACCTAATTTCTGTGCCAAGGTCCCAAGGGAAAATATTAAGTATGTCCCAAGACAGATACTTGAGGAATTACCTTAACAGTTTCTCTCCACTCTGATACTTTCAATTGTTTTCTCTTTAGCCAGTGCTATAGAAATACAAGGACATATATTCCAAATTTTCCTGTTAAGTTTATACATGGATCTTAGATTGTATAAATCATACTGAAGTGTGAAAACGTATCCCCCAACAGTGATTAGAAAAGTCTCTAAGAAGTTCCAGACATTCTTCAGATATTTGCAAAGCAGCTCCACTCAGACCACTGTGCCATCACTAAAATTTCCAAGCTGAACATCACATTTAAGAAGGCATCCTTGTAATTGTTACTTGCTTTGACTTTGCTTTGCCCCCGTGTAACCAGGGCTGTGCTTTGGAGCTGGCAGTGGTGGCACATGTTTCTGAGCACCTTTCAATAGCAGAACAAGCCAGCGTTTGTCAGTAACTGGAGTTCCAAGTTGTGGCATTCATATGCATGTGCTCAGGGCTTTATTCAGTCATGTCTTGGGCACTGCCAAGGATGGAGACTACACAACCTTTTTGGACAACCTGCTCCAATGCTTGGCTGGTGAAAAAGTTTATCCTAATGTCAAGTTGGAGCCTTTCTTGTTTCAATTTGTCCTTTTGTGTCTCATCCTTTTGCCATGCAATGCGGAGAAGAGCCTGGCTTCATCTTCTTGGTAACCTACTCACAGGTATTGAAAAGTGGCCATTAGGTCCTCCCAAAGCCACCTCTTCTGCAGGCCGAACAAGCCCACTTCCCTCAGCATCTCCTCACCGAGCCTCTGCTCTAGCCCCCTGACCATCTTGGTGGCCCTTCAGTGAACTCACTCTGGTTTATCAACATCTCCTCTTTGGGAGGCCCAAAACTGGGTGCAGTATTCTCAATGCAGTATTCTCAATAGTTGAAAGTGTGCTGAGTGAAGGGGGATAATCACTTCTCATGATCTACTGGCTGCATGCCTGGCGGTACAGCCCAGGATGTTGTTGCTTTTCTTTGCTGCCAGGGCACACTGCTGGCTCATGTTGTTGCTGCCAATGTCCCCAGCTGCCCAGCCAGTTGGTCTCCAGCCTGTACTGCTGCATAGGGTTTTTCCTTCCCCAGTGCAAGACTTTCATTTGTCCTTGTTGAATTTCATAATTTCATATCAGCCCAACCCTCTAGCCTATCTAGGTCCCTTTGGTTGCCCTGCTCTTGAGCATATTTGACTGGTCTGCCCAGTTTGGTGTCACCTGGGAACTTGGTGAGAGCACACTTCACTGCCTCCTCCGGGTCACTGACAGATGTAAAACAGCAGTGGTCCCAGTATAGACCTGTGCAGTGGTCCACTGGTTACAAGCTTCCACGCTGAGTGCAACCCATTAACCACTACATTCTGAAACCAACTATCCAACCAGTTTTTTTACTCATTACATCAATTCATTAACATCACTTTTTTTTTAAAAATTTTTGCTAATTCAGTTATTATGTTAAGTAACATTTTATCGTAGAAATGCGTTTAAACCATGATAGCAAGGGACCAGGATAGTCTGGAGAAAAGAAAGCTGTGGATAATACTGCTGCTTTTAAATCTAAACTTTAAAATGTAAATTGATTTCATTTATTCTTAGCTGATCCTGAGCTAAGAAGTCTCTGAAACTGGATGCTCAGTGGAGCACAGTGTAGAAGCACCCAAGCTGGTGCATTGTAATAATTTATAATGATATCCTGAATCTAGTGAAGCTCATTAACTGAGATGAGAGCTGTGTGAACCATGTTACTTCTGAACTCGGGCTTGCCTGAGAATCATTATAGTCATATTTGTGTGCTGTTGCTTAGGCCTGGTGCACTTAAGCTAGCATGCACACGACTATTTTAAGTATCCTTGCACCTGTGTCCTGATTTATCTGCAAAGTAGGTAGCCCACCCAGAAATCTGACTGAGTTATTGGCTATGGGCTGACAATGGGGTCTCTTACTAACTAGGTAGTTGAGCCTGAGCATATGTCTTTAGTTCATATTTTCCAAGGCAACCTCCTGCTTGGATTTTGCACGTGATTTGGCAAATATAAATTGAGTCATTTGGTCAGTTTATCTGATGTCATTCACAAATTAAGCAGATGTTTAAATGATCGTTTTACCTTTATAGTTATTTGTAATTGTAGAATAAATGGTGAGGCAAGAGCTCCTTTAAAACTAGGCCCTGAACATTTTGGTCTTGGTTATGTTTCAGTTGAAACTTCTGAAGAACTTGCCACTAATGTCAATGGGAACAAGGTGGGGCATGTCTATAGAATAAAGACATTATGTTGGCTGGTAGTGGTACAATGTGTGTGAATAAAAAATGGTTTATCTCACTAAATGTTAAGAGGTTTGCCTGAAATCGCTTTTAATAACCTTTTTTGTTCTCTATACAGTAAAAGTATGTAATTAGGGAACACGTTATACAGCAAACTCAATTTGAAAAATTGATTTTTAAAGCATAAAAGAGGCAGTGACTGAAGTCCTGCCAGGCTCTATCGAATACTCACATGTATTATATTGTAAACATAACACGATTATACTGTATGTTGTCATAATAATTGGCAGTGGTATTAGAGTCAGTCATTGAGTGCTTTGTTCATGTGGTAATAGATGACAAGGGCTACAATGTTTGTTGGCAGCAAACTTGTTTTCCTTTCTGTTTTTCTTACTAAATTGGTTTCAAAATAGTTTTGTGGTTTTTTTTTTAAACCGACCATCTTAGGATCCAGATGGCTTTATCGCTTTTTAATGAGATTTGGGACATTCTCCTTAAAAGTGGTGTTCACTCAGTGCTGCCACAAAGGCTGCATTCTTCACTTTTCTTAAAGCATGGCACTGTGACGACAGAGATAGGAAAGACTTGGTAGTGATCAACAGCGCGGAGGGGTGGGTTCAGTCAGATTCATTAGGATCCAGGGCTGAAAGGTAGCATGAGTCAGGAGAGAACATAGAAACTGAGTCTGGAGGCCAGCAAATAATTTTAGATTACTGGGTAGGAGCAGCTTATCCGTTAGTCTCTGTAGGCTTGATGCTGTAATCCTAACATGATATAGCCATATGCTTCCACCTTCCCAGGCTTCCATGCCTTTTCTTGTACTGTTCATGTGCCTGTCCTGCTTGTCCCCGTCTCAATCATTTTCCATCTCATTTCATGTTGTATACCACTCTACATCTCAAAGTCCATTTGTGTCTGTCTTCATTCTCAGTGTTATTCTTCAATGCCTGATTCTTTTTCAGTAGTCTCCTTTGGATTATCTGCTGCAGAATATGCCACCTGCATGCATCTCTAGTTCTGCCAGCAGAAGAGGAGTTGCAATATAATCGGTTCTACAAGAAAGTCTTGTTCCTACAAAGCAGGCATAACTTTATTCTGTTTTGCAGTGATGGCTTTCACTTTGGCTTGCACATTGGCTTTCTTTGTTGACCACACAGGTATTCTGAATCTGCCAGGGTAGTTATATAGAAGGGATGGTATTGAGCTGCCACAAGATGTGTCTGCCTGTAGTCAGCATTTAGAAACACTGTGTATCTGCAAGTGAAGAAGAGCACCTTTTGTTGAATCTTCAGAGGGAAATGGAAATTGGTAGAATACTTGCCCAAAGTGATGTTTGTCATGGCCTCTATCACACTTTTTCCTCTTGAAAATGCTAGCAGATGTGTGACCTCCTACGTGCTGTGGTGCAGTATGGGGTAAATTAGCCCAGTACTGAGTCTTAGGGAAAAAGCGCATCCGTTTGAACCACTAATGCAATATCTTAGTTCTTTAGGGATCTCTTGTCCAGGGCATGTCCTTCTATAACTGTGTGTAGTTTGTGGACATATTTTAAAAATCACCACTCAAAATGGTTTAGTAATTTAAGACTATGTTGAAAAACAAATTAAATAGTTGTTAAATGTAGTATCTCAACAATTTCCACTTAGAAAGCACAAAAATTAATATTGTAATGTTTTTTCAACATTGTAAGGCTTTTATTTACCTGCTGGGATATTAGCTGGTATCTGGTGAAATTGCTGCAGTTTTTCCTCACTAAGATGTAGCGAGATGTGCCTGTGTGTATTCTAATGCACAGGGGATTCTCAACTCGAGTATAATCATTGCAAACTACAGATGTTCCAACTGCTTTTCTCCTCAATATTCTGATTGTTAATTATGTGGCTAATCAGCATTTTAAAACAAAATTTGCACATAAAGAGTCTGTTCATCCAATGGGGACATGGTAACAGGTTCTCTCCCTACACAAGTGCTCTGCACAGGAACGCATGCTATTAGCTGCCTGGGATCAAAACAGAATCAGAACAGGAGAGTTTTCATAGCGCACAAGGTAGCTGAAAATTGTTTTTTCAAAATGGCTGTGAATTTGTTGTGGTGTACTTTACACCCTGTGAGGGGAAATCTGTTCATGCAACAGTGCCCAGTACTGTAATTGGGACTGATTTAGCTTGTATTTTAACCATGTAAAAAAAAAAACCTGATGTCTCCACAGTTTTCTGTGACTTTTGTCCACTGCTGCTTTAGCAGTCAAGCTCTTTAGACCATGAAAAATCTTGAAGGCACGGCTGTGTTTAGCCACACCTCTTTCTCTGAAGGGACTGACAGAATCTGATAGAAAGGTTTCCTGTACTAGAGCCAGTAACCAGAAGTTGGGCCTGTTTATATCCTTTAGACTGGAAAATTCAGAAAAGGGTAGGATTGACGTTCCTGATATTCTAAGGTAATATGCTTGAAGGCACACAACAACCTAGCCTTAGGAAAATACACTCTCCAAATGTTTACAGCTTTTTTTGTACCTTGTACCAAAGAAGGAAAGGAGCACATGGACACAGCTTTTCCTTGATGAGTCATCTTCTTCCTTACAATTGTCCCTTTGATAAAATTATTTGCAAAGAGGCTTAAAGCTGTTTTCTTCAAAGTGACACCGTTTATTAGAAGACTGAAAGATCGTGAGTTAGCTTCTGCTTCTTGCACATTGATAAATTTACACCTGGCTTGCTTTGGAGGCAACTCAAAGGGCAAATGCAGTTAGTAAGCATGGGTGCTGCACCACTTTGGAGTCATGCTAAACTCTTCATACTTCATAGTACCCTACCCTTTCAACAAGTACTGTGGAAAATGTTGGCTGTCATCCTTTAAACACTACAGTATTTGCATTTCTCTTGATCGCTGTCCCAGAGCAAAGTTCAGTGGGTTGAGGAAGTATTGTTTAAGTGCAATTGATCTAAAAATATATCAAAAGGAAAACTACTGTATATGAACAAATTATGGAGAGGCTTTATATAGCCTTGTTGATGTCTATAAATACATAAAACAAGGAAGCAGCAGCTTATGACATGGTTATTTCTGGGAAAGCGGAAGGTCTGACTGTCATTATTACACCATGCACAGAGCCAAGCACTTGCTCCTGAAGAATTTGTGAGTGGAATTAAGAACCCCAAAATTAGAAAATTAGAACTATTTCCACAGTCTTGTGAACTCTTTGCTCCAGATCTTGCCTCTGCAGATCAATGACAAATCACATATTAATGTCAATGGGATCAGCTTAGGATTTTTGCTTCACATTTTCTTTAAACAAAACCCTTTTATTTTCCTTTCCGGGGAATACCCATTCTGACAACAAGCCTGAGGATCTGACAAGCTGTAGTGATTTCTGGCAGATCTCAACATAGAGTATTCCAAAATTAGTGGCGTCAGCTCACTTCTTCAGAAGTGACAGTAAAATATATTTACTATATCCACAGGGGGAAAAAAAAGCTAGGAGGAACTACTAAGTCAGTTAACTTGCTCTCCGTATCATAGGTCATTATTACCCAGTTACCTCTGTATAGAGTATTTTGTGTTCAACTGCAGTACTAAGCATCCAAATACATGCTGGGCCACAACACTCAACAAGGTATCCAGACTTGAAGACCTCAAGAACTATAGATGTCATTGAGAATTTCCATGGTAATTTGAGTTATAAATTACTTGTTGTTTAATGTGGAATGTTTCCTAGCTGAACTTTGTGTTTACACTGAAGAACCCTGTAGGAGCCAGTATCTTCTGTGATATATTAAGTCAAGCTAGTTAATAATGTTAACAAGTGAACTTTAAGTCTTTCCTTCAAACATGTCACTGTAACACATTTTCCTCTTCAAATAATTTTGTCTGGTTTTTTGTATTCTGTTTTGAAAACATTCTTTCTAAAATGTGAAACTTGGTGTGGTGTTTCACTGCAGGTTTCACCAGTGTTGCATATAATTGTATAAAGCTGTTTTGCTTTTGTATCTATACATACAAGAATCATATTAGGGTTTTTTTTGCTGCAATGTCAGTTATTTGTCACCTGTAATCCTTGGTACCTTTCAGGCCATGTGTTTTCCAGGGAGGAAATGTGACTGCTGGTGGAGCTTTTAGTTCTAATCCCCTTGCATTTGGCTGCATTACGACATGTTTAATTAGAACAGGCTTAGTTTATTAAGTGATTCAAATTGGTCTCCATGGCTATCTTCAGCTTGCATCCCCACAATTTTATTAATCTCATGAATCTTATTATCATGGATGTATATATTTATTTCCAAATCTCTGATGATTTCTATTTATTTCCAAATCACAAATGATAAGCCCTAAAGTTTGTTATAAGTCTTCATTCACTATTACTTTGTTAGATCTTTCAATTTTCAGTCCATTTAACACATTTTACTGATACTGTTGTGCAAGTTTTCATGAGAATGTCATAAACTATTAAGTCAACTGCTCTCCAAAAATGTATTACAGATATACAATTACTTTCATCAGCCAAATATCTGTCACATCAAACAATGCAATAACTTTATTTTACAAGATCTATTTGCCACAAAACTGGGTTGACTGATATTAATTATATTCTGGTACTTTAATTCTTTATTAATTTTATAACAGCTTTATTACCTGGAAGTAACGTCAGACTAACTATCCATTAGCTCTGTGAGTCATCTGCTGGCCTTTGTTATTATTGGCACAACATTAGCACTTTTCCAGTGAAATGGAATTTCCCTGGAATGCCTTAATTTATTAAAATAAACATGATTAGTTCTCAGGCCTTCTCAGTCTTAGTTCTTAGGTGTGAGTAGATGAATTGGCTGATTTTAAAATGTTTATTTCTAGTACCTGTTGTATAACATCCTGCTTGGTTACTAAGGGACTGGAAAGTAGTTCGACATCATCATGTGACATAACAACATCTGTCCAAATATGGGCTAGAAATACTTCTAAAAATTTCTGTCTCTCCTGCATCACTCTTAAAAATTTTATCATTTCCATCTGGCAAAAGGTTTATATAACTGATAGGACTATTGTAGTCTTGATCCTTTTTTTTTTTTTTTTAATTCTTCATGTTACCTTGGTCCTGTCAGCTGTGGACTTTCCGCTAATGTTTCTAGCTTGCCTTATTGATTTTTTTTTTCCCCCCTTCATAACTCCTAATTTATATGGATTATTACTGTTTCTCTTCATCTTCAAATGATTATATAGTAATTTTTGTTACAAACTACTGCTCACACTTGAGTAGTGAAAGACACAATATTTAGCCAAAATTATCTTCTCCTTAACTGTGGAATTACAAATTCTTGACCATCCTAAGATTTCTCCTTAAAGAAACTTCTCAGTTTTGACTCTCCCACATAATTTCAATCATCGTTCTAATTACTCTGCTAGGCTATTGAAGTTGCAGGTTGCTGACAATTGTAACACATATGTACCATGCTCATGGCTTTATGCAGCAGTGTCTCCCTCATCTCTCCTACTCATTCTGCCCTCTTAGTGTGTTTTTAGCATTTAAATCAGGTGAATCATTGCACAATGTTCACTAATAATAATGGCATCATTCTTCCGCATTGGTGATAATTTTGTGTTCTCTGACTTATTACCTCTTCCAATCTCAATACATAAAGGCCTGAAAAATACATTTTAATACTCTTTGCCATGCTAATTCAATTTCTTCAGGGACTGTTTGAGCATGTACTATATTTGCCTTCTTACCAACTTCCTCAGGTGTTGCTACTTTAACATTCTCCTGTCTACTCTAGCTTATCTCCAGATCAGAGAGAGGTAACACTAGCACTGTCCTCTTCTAAGAGTTTTTCTAAGAGGTAGGATTACCATGGGGAGTTGATTTTCATAAAAGCCCTGTTAATGAAGTCTTCCCAAGTCATGCACTTGTTTGTCTGTTACCCATCTGACCATACTTACTCTGCAGATAATGCCATCTGTCCAAGAAGTGATGCTGCAAAAAGGAGATTTCAGATGTATTTCATCACAACATTATGTTCTCCATGCAAAATTTTCACCAGCGTGCCTTCCACAGTGGTATGCTAGCAGAAGCCAAAAATAAATCTCTTTTTTTTGATGGTCTTATACAGCAGGCCTTCCTTTTAATTTTGTGCATTTGCCTCTGTGACTCGGACTCCTGCATATCTAGAGGACGTGTCAGCTTTTTATTCCAAACTAGTGTGTGTTTTTCTTTCTTGTTTTAAAATAGTGTGTAGTAAATTCAATGGGATGATATAAAGGGTGTTGAGGGAACTATAGCATCCAGCTGGTTTGTTAGTGATGTTAAAGGCTGCTCTACAGTAGAGCACTGCGTATTTTGCCGTGAGTGTTCAGATTTGGTCGGCATTCAGAAACAATAGCCATTCGGAGGTGATAAACAGAAACTGTGGCTTGGACATACCACCTTGCTTTAGTATTTTAAATCAAGTGCCTTCCAAGGGCAGTGCCCTTAGCGCAGCTCTCCCTTCTGACTTCCTCTCTCCTTCCTGAAATAATCGTCGCTGTAGGTTCTCCTGTCTGCAGCAGGTACTCCCAGAAAAAACTGTTTCCTTAATGTTGCAATTAAGCCTTTTTAGTAATATTCCTGCTTAAACCTGCCAGTTAGCACAGACTAGAGAGGAAGCTGGAAGTAAAGAATTATTTCTTTCAGTACGTTTCCCTATCTGAGAACAGAATACCTGATAGGTGATGAGCAGAGAGGAAAAGACAGCTGACAACATTCAGCTGCACCTCTTCTTTCATGGGCTTGCAGTCTGGTTTATAACTCAGGAAGGAGAGGAACAGTAAGCAAGCAGAATTAGAATATACAAAGAATTTTAAATGCAGGCTTTTCTTTTCCTAATTCCTAGCTATTTTGTACTCTGTTAAAATGGTCATCTTCTTACACAGATTTCATCTGATATTTTCCAGTGATAGCGACTCAAAACCTAATGATGCCAGTGTCACACGTTTAACCTGTGGTCTTGATATGATTTGTCTAGATCATGTTGCTAAACAAATCTTTAGATCTCGTGAGTACATAAGAACATTTATTTCCTTCCTGAATGAAGATCATAGAAGTACTTTCTGTAAAAGCCAGTACAGTCCTACTGTAGTAGCAGTGTTATATCTGACATGATAAATGCAGAAAAAGTACTAAGAAAGAGTCACAGTGGCTGAGCTACAGAGTCTTTCTGAATCCGGACTTGTTTGGATGTTTTGAAGGAGAAAATGAAATTGTCACATGATTGCTGATTACATAGTGACTGAATTGTTTCAAACTACGTGTGCTTTGGGAGATAGAGTCTGCAGCTGGGAAATCCCCAGCATGTGACTGGTACAGCTGTGTTTGATAGTGTGATTAAGCTTTAGGGCAGACCTGAGTATTTCACCATGTTGCATCTGTACCTGTGGGTTTCTGCCTGTTGCAGCATTCCAGTAACTGCCAAACATTCCCAGTCTTTCAGAATTTGCATCAGCATGTGAATATCAAGCTGCTTGAACTGTGCTAATCTTTTGCTGATAAAGCAATGGGGAAACAGAGTACCAAGTGCAGCGAAGAAGCAAATTTCTCTTTAAGAGTGAATACAGTAGCTTTAAGTTATCTGCAATTGTGCCATCCTGCCAAAGGACATAAATAAATGGTTAGGAAAAGGGGAAGCTTGGACTTTTGCTTTTCTTCAAGCTATTTTTATGCTTATCCATCCCCATCTTGTTGCTATGTTTCCTTCTCCTGTGGCGTCTTGTCAGCAATTGAGATGAGTTGTTTGGGATAGGAGCTCTTTGTTACTTACTGGTAGAGTGCAAAGGATAATAGCACCCAATTCCTTATGAAGTTTATAAGGTTTTTTGTAATATAAACCTGTGATTTCAACTAATTGTTTGTTGGTTGACTCATTTTTACCCACCGTGTTGTCTAATACATAGAAGCGTTAGGCAGTGGGTCATGCAAACTGTCACCGCATTCACGTGGGAAAAGGGAGATGCTGTACTGTGGCTTTGAAGTGACCCCTCAGAGGGTTGCAAAACAGGCCTTCAGCTACATGGTCGGAAATTTGAATCATTAGCAATTGCAAAGCATCACTGTGATGACTTTACCTGGTTAGTAGTCAAACTTTTCCACAATTCTGCCACTCCCTGGAGATTTTCTAACACACCGTGGGCTCCGCTGTCTCTCCCAGATATGAACTCATGGCGCAACCTGGTAATGAGCAGCAAGCTCCATGACATTCCAAGAAGCCATCTCTCCTGGGTTTTGGGGTACCAATTATATGATCCCTAGAATACTGTGATCTCTGACCAGAGTGAGCTACTAAGAAATAATTGATTTGCTTTAGGAAAAAAAACTAAAACAATGCACTGAAGCAGCAGCTTACAAAGTTTTATATATTGTGAGAAAAATGTACTATTTTTCACCATTTGTAAAATATTTGCAGCATAGTGTCCCTTGAAAATACGTTTAGCCTTTGCTTCTCAGATTTATCATATGTTCCTTTTATAGTATGGTGTCCTGTTAGAATCCCTTGTAGCTTTGATCTTGCTCCTCTATCTCAAAACTTTTGGGTTTGGATTATAATGGTCTTCCTGCCAAAGTTTTGCAATACATTTAAAATATGTTTTCTTCTTGATGTGTATCACCTTATGTTTCTAGAGACCATATTTTCTCTGATACTTAATTAATTGTTTCAAAATGCCTAATGGGGTGAGATGTTGCTAGTAGGTGCTCGAGAGGATTTTGGTCTAGTGTTTAATTTTATACCTGCAATTTCTCATACATTGTGGTGAAAAGATCGGTGGTGAAATGGCTGTAGCATGTTAACCTTATCTTCCCTAATTCTAAGTGTAAGCTGTGTTTGTAGACAAAATTTAATGTTTGTGCTCAGGGTTGCTTGTTATCAGCTTTACATTGTAAGTGGCAGAAAGGAAAGTTAGTTGTACAGATAAATGTCACTTTCTAAATACAGAACTAGATTCTCTATCTGCAGATTGGTATATTATTTATTCATATCACATCGTTTCTTTTTATAATATTTTTATTTTAAATTATCCCTTTGCAAGGCCTGTAGAGCCTGATACTTCAAAAGTCTAGGTATTCTCTGCCATCACTCATTTCATAACAAAGAGCAACCTGTGCCTTAGTTGATCTGGTTAATTAGTCAAAGGATAGCAAGAGATGACACAAATGTTTGATAGAGCATGTAGTAAGGATTAGCACAACAGCAAAAAATCATGAGATGAGCTATTATTATTCCCCTGATTTGTTGGTTCCTGATTTCCAAATGTTATATATATTTCTCTGTATTGTGTTTGAGGAAGTCGTCAGATGAAAGGTCACAACTGTTTTATGAAAGTGGGTGAATCATATACTGATTCACTGTGTACAGGCAGCATATGCTCAATGTATTTGGACTGTGCATTCCTTTATTAGTTTGCCATCTGTTCTACTGTGGGAGCCAATTTAAAAGAGATGAATTGGCCTGCAAATCAGTTAAATAGAAATGGCGTTGCAATATAGCTTTATAGACTTGAATGGGAAATGACATAGTTCATTTAAATTGCACACTCAGTACAAATTTAGGCCACATCCCCCAAATCTTTGAGATGTAATTTAGATGAGCAGGTATTTGCCTGACAAAAGCAGGATGTGGGGAGCATGCCCATTGCTCTGGTCATGAGATGGAGAACGTGCTCCCTTCACTGACTTGTGATCATATGCGAGTGTCGTAGCTTAAGGACGTGTTGCCTCCCCAGATTCATGTTAAGATACATACAGTGAAGTTGGGGTTGGGGACAGGATCTCTGTGACAGCTTGTGTGACCCAGAGCAGCAGTTTTGCTCTTGCTTTCCCATCATTGGCTCTGGAGATGGGAAAGCTCCCACAGCTGGGGTTTGTGGAGGACAGAGAGGGAAACTCACATGTCCCAGACAAAAATTTGCAGTAAAATAATCACCAAAGATTGTAATCAGGATGATGGAAGAGTCTGGGTTAGTTTTGTTTGTTTTTTTTCCGCTAGGATTGTCCAGGGCAAAGTTGACACATTTTTAAATGCCGCATCTGCTCAGTCATTTGGCTAATGTCCCTAGTTCTCTGTTGCCACCAAATTATATAACGTGGCGGGATTTAGCCAGCCTCACATGCTTCGCCACAGCGTGGTAGGTCATTTGACAGTATGAGGAACATAATATGGTAATTAGGGAATCTTGTCTTTCGTCTCCCCCCGCGCTCCAAAATAGACAATTTCATGCTTGTGAGAAGGTATCGTGCTAGCAGTTCTGGGAAGCGACACTTTCTCTTTATCCCCCGAACAGACACAATACGTACGGTTACGCTGCAGGCTTTCCTCTTGCCGGCATGACAGCATCTCCATTCTCACATGGAAATGCAACCTTTAGGGCCGAAAAAGCAGTTCAGGCCAGCTCAGGAATTTAGGCTGTTATTAGACCTTCTTGGGAAGACTGGAAAAACTTTAAAACTGGAGAATTCCATATAACTTCAGTCAGAGCAGACAAGAGTCCAGGTTATTAATACTGATGCAAACGTGAAGCCCCATCTGCTAGAGGTACTATCTTTTCCTTGAGACAGCCAATGTCCTTGTTGTAAATCACATGGTCCAAAACTTTAAAACTGACTAATACAGCCCCAGGCACAACTGTGATATAGGAAGGGGACTGCGTGTGCATTAAGTAATCACGTCACTGGGTACTATATGGAGTGAAGTAAAGAAAGAGACAGTCCTACTTGCAATACTCGTAAATCTACTGTAAAGTACTTGGAAACTCAATCCGTATTTAGGATCCTATCTAGGAAAGTGCCACTGAACAACTTCTGTATGATTCTCAGCAACTGAAAGCTAAGCAGTTCTGGACTGAGGCCTCGGGTTTCTTCTAACAACGGGTATAATTGCAGCTCCTCTGCTCTGACCTTTTGTTGGCTTAATGTAGGCATCCAAGCTTGAAAGTTGTACATTGTACAAAGGGAGTTCGAGTTTGGTTTTCTCTTACTACACCTACAAGTGGAATGCCAGTCTGATGTGCTTAGAAATGAAAATAAACACTGAGCAGAACAAGTAGAAGCACTGTTGGAGACAAGGGTTCAGTATAACTTGGGCACCATAACTTCATTCTTATAATGCCATCTTGAAGATTTATTTTTAAGCAGAAATAAATCTAAATAAATCTATTTTTTGTCCTTTCCTCTTCAGGTGATGTAGGATTAATGTATATGGAATTGAACAAATTTTTTAAGTTTTACAGTGCACGTCTTTGGAATTACCCTACGATGTATTTATTGACTGTTGCTTCACTCTAGCAGCCACTGTGTTTTCTGCAGCTGAAAGAAGGTTTTAAAACCTGATTTGGAATATGAACTGACAAAAGTGGGGAGAGAATGTCTCTGTAAAATGTCTTAATAACTTACCTTCAAATATGCGGGCATTATACGATATAGGCTCTTAAAAGTGATTTTATCCCCTTTTGATAGGCATAGAGCTTATCTCTTTTTGAGATCAAAATCGACAATATTTAAGGAGAAAAATTAGGACTACTGATTCCCCTTAAATTTGTTTTTACAATTAATTGTATAAATTCTCTTCTCCTATAACCAATTTAAGCTGTTTGTTTCATATGTAGTTGTATCCAAGGGGAAGATACAGCTGGGTTAAAGATACGTGTTTGTGTGTGTGCTTGAATATTCCGTTATTAACTAGTGAGGTGGTTTCCTGAAATGAAGAGGTTTTACTGATGCCCTTTATTTTATGTAATTTTATGTTAAAGAAATTATATTGTATTTTAAAAGATAGTCAAGTACATGAGCAATTCTGGGAAAAAAATAAGCACAGGCTTCTTGGATATTTGAACAATTTCGACTAATGAGCAATACTAAGTAGTCTTGAGAGGGGGGGAAGCACGTATGCAGAAGAAAAAGAGCTGAGTTTGGGACCTAAAACAAAAACCACAGAGTGAGTAGGAAGCCTATCTTGGGTAAGAGTAAAGAAAAGCTGAGTAAGAGCTCTTGGGGCAGCATCCCGCTTTACCAGCTGGGGGCACTTTCAGCTGTCTCATTTCTTTGATTCTTGCACAGCTGGAAAAGATCTGACCCTGTAAAAGGGCTTGTTAGTTTTATCTTGAAAGTATAGCTGATAAATAAAGGGGGGGGGAGAAAAACAAAGAGTAAAGTCAGTTCTTGTTTCTGCCTTCTGTCTGTGGGAGGTTTCTACCCCTTCAGCTAGAGTGCAAGCACTCAAACAGGTTGAGTACTTGTATTTGGCACAGCTGAGAGGCTGAAACTGCGGTGAGGAGCACAGCCTGGAAACAGCGTCAGAAGCCTCCTAAAAACGATCTGGCATTGATGGTGAAAGTTTCTGTGCTCTCAGCAGCAGAGGTGCTACAGAAGAGCCCTGCTCCTCCCCTGGCCGCTCCCTCCTGTCCCCCTGCTGTGGCAAAGGCTGATCCAGCAACCTCTGCAGCTGTGCTGGGACTGGTGGGGTGGAAAGCCCAGTGAGCAAGGTGGAAGGGGGTGACAGGCATGAGCGGATGGGGGAATGCCTTGAAATGATAAATTAATACTAGTTATTAAAACTAACAGTTAAAACTAATTATTATTTGTGAACTTGATAATAATTAAACCAGTTACTATCTTAGAGTAAAATTCTACACCAGTATCTTCTAACTGGAAGGACCTCCAGAATCCTGAGTTTTGTCTAGGTGGTCAGGTAAAAATGTTAAGAGCTGAATAGTTCCGCTGGTGCCAAAGTTAAATATACCTCAACAGCGATTAATGATCAGCTTCAGCCTCCACTGAGGCTGCGGTTTCACAAACGCTTCTTTCTCACGGTCTTGCCATCCACTCACGGTTCGTTCTTGCTTGCTTCCCACCTTTACCCGCATATTCACTTCTGCCAGTATAACAGTTTGTGTGACTGTACAGTGAATTAGATTGGGAAACTAATTCAGTTTTTAAAAACTCTTTTTTTGGGGAGCAGGAGTGGGTTATTTTCCTCAATACAGTTCAACGTGTGCCATACCAGCAGTTGTCCTGGCACAAATAAGGTTGTGGTGTAAGGTGGGAATAAGCTGGAGGGAACAAGGTATTAAAGCCAGCGCTGTTGCTGAAAGAGATGTTTGTGAAAATGCACCTTGTTTTGGTGCAGAGCAGCAGGAAAAAGGGTGTAACTAACTCTTCCAGGAATTGCTGGGTTATATGTGGTCATTTTGCTCAGAACAGAGACCTAGCTCTGAGTGCCTGTGGACCCCCATTCACATCCCTCTTTTCTGTAGCAGGCTGAAGAGAAATCTTATTGCTTCTAAACTCTGGAAGAGCATGCTGCGCTAGACTGGAATGGATGTAAATTTATTCACTGATAGAAAGAAAAAAACCAACCAACCTGAAAATTTCTGTATGATACTGTTGTTCTTTGGTGCAGTCATCTCATTGTCCTTTTCTCTGTTGTGCCCTGGGCACTGCTGCCACAGGAGATGCTACAAATGGCCCCCCGTGCTGCACAGATCTATGTCCCTTCCAGGTATTCAACTGAAATCTGCCATTCCTTGTGCTGTTAATCAGGCCTCCTGGACTGCAGTGGCTGCACAGCCAGCCTGTTCACTCCTTTCCTGGGTATCTCACGACTTTCCCTGAACTGTAGTTCCCTCAGGTACAGAGGTTCCTTGCCTTCCTTTTTCCACGTATAATATAGTAAGATTTTGCTCTTTATCCAGTGCTTTCTACTTACAGTTCTCACAGCTAGGTAAGCACCTTCTCATTTCTTACACAGAAAAACAGACATAGGTGATTGTAGCAGCTTGACCAAGATCACAGCCTGGTCTCCGTCAAAGCATGGAATAGTTAAACAGCTCTCCTCACTTCAGGCCACTGCCCAAGTCACCTGCATCTTAACAAGGGACCATTCCTTCTGGCAACTTGATTTGCTCATTTTCATGGTTGAATGCTGTGTTTCTGTGGTACATATTTTTCATTAATATGGGCTAATTGGGTCATTAAATAATGTTAATGAGAGACAACCAAATTCTGCTCTATGTCTGCATGCATCTCTCATTGCACACCTGAGACCATGCTCTCCTGTATCACTTCTCTTATTCCAGTCCTAAGTTCTTCTGGTGCTGTTATTGCCAAAGTACACAGTGCTGTCCTTGTGCAATGTAGATAGATACCTGCTAAACCCCTTTGATACTGTGAAGCTCACTTTGGCTGAGCCCTAAGGAAAGGGGCTCATCTCAGAGTCAGAAATCGAGAGGAGCCTGCATGTCAGTGACTTGATTCCGAAATGTAAATGGATCAGAATTGTGTCGTATAGCACAATGAGAAGGTAATGATATTAAAGAATAAAGAACAATAATTATCCCCTGACATTTTCTTTATTAATTTTATTATCAATTTTATTATAAAAACTTGTTGATCCCTTCAGTTCTGTGCATAGTCTGTAACAGGTCTACTGCTTGAAGCCTTTCTCCAGTTTTTACTCAGTTCTTAGTTGGGCAACTTTCCCATCAAAGTTGATGCCATTTTGCCTGAATAAGAGGACCATTAAAAAGGAGAAAGCATTTTAGGATTTGTGCCACATAGCGGTGTTAAGAGTCTTTAAGGCTTCTCCTTAACCCCCAGCCCGACAGAGAAGCAGACACACCCTGTTGGCTCTGCCTGGCGCTTGCAAGCGTGCTCACACCCAAGCTTATCATTGCTGTAGCTGTATGTTGATGCTCCTATCTATGTCCCAGTGAATCAGTAATGTGCCATTTTTTTTTCTCCTCACTTTACTACACAGAGTCTTCTATCTTCAGGTTGTCATATTTCTAAACAGGGTTGAAGCCATGAGTCTTCTCTGCCAAATGCAGTATGTCCAGAAGGTTACATTATACTGTCCTCTAGTGGTAAAATATTCTGCTTGCAATCTTATCTCAAAAGCAGGGTGCTTTCAGGCACTTCTTTATGTTATTCACACGTTAATACTGTTCTTGAAGAACCATCTTGCTTTGAGAAGGTTGCCTAATAATAACAAAAATGTTTAGGAAGAAGTTCTTAAGAAAGGAACTTTGTAACAAAGTTGATGTAAACTGTGATAGTGATGCTTTGCTAACATAATTTAGTTTCAGGTTTAGTTTTAAGTTTTGGTTGCCTGCCTCAGCCATTCTTCTGTGTTGTTCCTTGAACTTATATATGGAAGAATATTTGTTGGATAAGTACAAAACATCAAGTCAAGGGATTTGAGTTATTGCTCTGTTCCAACTGTGAAGTGTTGACGAAACTTTGGATATCGTTTTTCCTTACCATTTTCTGTATGGAGAGTGGAGTGACAATAATAGCTACTTCATCACAGTGTTTGAGGGCTGTTGATGGAAACGAGGTCCTCAGCGCAAAGAATATGCGGTGTAAAAAATGATAATACATTGCCTGTTACAATAGGACCAAACTGAGAGAATCCTGTCTCAGAAGTGGTATTTTTCATATGTTTGCATAAAATCAGGGTGAGCTCTTGCCATACGTAGATCACCATTTTTAAGTTCTTTTTCAGTGAGTTCTTACCTAGTATCACAGGCTCTAAAGCAAGATGGAGGCTAGGGAGAAAAAAAACCAACAGATTTCAAATGTTTATTTTCCTTTCTTTACTTTTCATATAGGTATATTAGTAGAATATGTTTTGTTAATATGTTTAGACATAAGTGATTAAGTCATTGATTAATTAGTGTTAATCAGTTGTTGATTTAACCTTTAAATAAAAAAAATATTCGTTTGAGATAACTAGAAAGTAATAATGATTTCAAGTTACTGTCTGGTATCTATCTAACTAATGATATACAGGTGAAAATTCCACCAATTACCCTGTTGATAATTAATAACTCTACTAATAGAAGAAAACTCACACGCATTTTTCTGCACTCTTCCACAGGAATAAGTATAGAAAGAAAGAAGTTCATAAGAAACCAAGCATCACCTCCAGCCAGCATCACTTTTCTCCCCCCCAACAGAGCAGTAATCTGAGGGACTTCAGATCTCCAGAGCACAGCAATTAGGTAAGACTTAATGATTTTCATGAGTCCAGACTGATGAAAAGGTGTCATTGTAAAGAAGAAAAATCAGCATTCAGGTTGCTGTTAACTCTTGGAAGAGTTTTCATCTATATATGTCCCAGAAGGAGCCACTGCTGACTAGTAATTACGGCTCAGAGCAGTCCAGTTTTGTTTGTTTAACCATGAACACTCATTGTCCTGTGGCCATCGGGAGAGATGACTAGGAGGAATTCGGTTGCCATTTGCCCATCACTTAATGCTGACCTAAAATCTGCCTGTAGACAAAGTTGCCTCATGGAAGACGTATCCTGAATGTCTTGCTGAACTGCATGACCTTGACGTGAAGCACTAGTGCCAGGGTTGGAATATGCAATGACTTTGTGTTTCATTACCAAATTGTCACCTAACAAGACCCAAATAATTGCTACTGTGTTATTCTGACATATAATAGACTGGATCTTAAAACGTGTGCTAGATTTGTTGTCTCCTAATGCCTGTGTGGATGATGTAGCTTTCTTTTGTGAATGGGCAAAAAGCCTGGGATTTGCCTTTAAATGCTTTGAAGCTGAAGTGGTTTTTTCTCTCTGTTTTCTGAGGCCACTGTCCAGGACTCGGCAGATGGACAAATCCTCAACTTAGGTCATTTCAGTGAGGCAACTGGACAGTTAATTTAATACTGATCAAAGCTAATTTGAGGGGTGGCAGATGTATGCTAGATGGGCTGTAGCTCAATGCGTTACAAACTATTGCTATAAAGGCATCAGTGAAGGATTTGCTGTGGAGGAAATAGGAGTAATGTAAGTGATTTGTCAGGAAAACCACATTCTTCTGTGCCTGTGCCCTGTACTAAATTGCTGTTTGCTTGGGTGGCTTGCTTTGTATGTAATAGCTTTCTGACATATGGGTTTTTAAGACACTGAAGTGTTGCTTAGACTTAAATACATTTATAGTTCACTACCTGTACGGTCAGGTACCACCACATGAGGCCCTGGAGTTAGCTAACAACATTAGTTCAACTCAACATCCCTCCCCAGACTGGTCGAGTGAGGCTTGCTGACAACTGGTTTGCTACTGTTACTGAGGCTTGAGATGAAGCTGTACATCACAGATCAGTGCCATGGACCTCCACCTGCATAAATGAGTTGTGGATAATGTTCACCAACAGCTGTTATTGTTTGATCACTTAGAAACACAGGACACAATACTGAAACCAAATAGCCCTCACATACATAGTCAGCAGGGAGAATATAAGCTCCTCCATTAGGTATTTTCAGTTGCCCGGGGGAGAAGGGGGCTGCTGACTGGGGTGTGCCACATGAGTACCAAGATAGATCCCTAAGGGCAGACAACATGAACAACTCTGCCTTACAGCAAGCCCAAGATACATCTTCTTGTAAAGATTTCAAACTCGAAGATAGGTCTACTGCATGTCTAATAATTCTGTAGATGTCATCTACTCTGCCTTGCTTAGGTAACTTCTTTAAAACACAAGAATAGGGGCAGTATTTTGATAAAGTATTTAAAGAACTAGATCCTTGTCCAAAAGTTATTGGTAAAGAGACTGCACTTGATTTTCAGAACCTGAGATCCTGATTTCAGCTTTCAATTTCTATTGATACAGCTCTGTTGCTTCAATGGAGCCTGTCTGGCTTTCCAATGACATCAAATATGGTCTGAAATCATAAGGGAAAGCTATTTGCTCTCATTTTTTGGTCATAGCAGGGTATATCCAGAAGTCTATGAATATATTGATTTACAGTCTTTCTGAAAGTAGATTCTAATGATGTTAGCAATTGAAATCAAACCCCGTGGACATTCGATATTCAAGAAATGTTTTATTTAAAACATTTTATTTAAAACAATGTTTTATATAAAACATCAAGCACGGAATTAATGTTGATATAAAAGCTATACCAAGCAATTCATACTAAGCAGCAGTAAGAAGTGCCTTGTGGGCATTTCTTTCTTTACTTTCTCTCTTCTTTTTTTTTATTTTTTTGTTTGGGGCAAGTGTTCTTGTAGCAGCACAGTTAAAAAAAACCTTGCAAGGAAGTCCACAGTAGAGTGAAATATTTTAGCAGAGGGCACTGTACAAGACTTGAGCTGCCTTCTGGTTTTTTTTGTTATTGTTGTTTGGTTGGTTTGTTTTATTTTATGTTAGGAATAACTCTCTTGCAGCTTGATATGTTGTTTGGCTTATGTGTGATGGATTTTCCATACATGTATGTGGTAAGAAGGGAACCCAATTTCTTCTCATACTGGGTATGTCAGTTTTTTCAGAAGTAGTATATCCTGCTAATTTTGGGTCATCACGTCATATCATCTGGTTTTACCCCATTGGCTGCATACAGTTTTCTCTTCAGAAGATGGGAAATATGCTCCTAGCCCTTAACTGTATCACTAACACCTCATCCTACATTGTTGTGAAGTCAGCAATTGCCTGTCTTCAATTCTTCACTAAATATGGAAGAATTAACCCATTCCTTACTCTCTTACCAGAACTTTTCATACAGATCTTTCAAGTTTGTAAGGGTCAAGCCCTTTAAAAAATGAATTATTTAACATGTAGCAGTGACAAAGTTGATTTTTGCGAATAAATTACTTCTAAATTAATATTGCTGATACTTTGTCAAAAAGTTTATCCCTGTGTTTCCCTTCTATTTATTCATCCTGTCTTGAGATTTTTGAGTTTATAAGACTTTTTGTACTGATTTATGTTTGCAAATAAGCTGTCTTTTTATATACAAGAAATAGTTTAGATGTGACAGTAAAGATACAGATTTTTTTAATAACAAATACTGTAGATACTGCTAATTTATATTAGTAAATTTAATAATCTTTTTCTCCCTGCTCTTACACGAAGATCAAACCACTTAATACCACGATTTACCACTGATTCTCTGAAATTTTATATCAGTAATGACAGGGAAGTCTATTTACTATGCAAATAAAAACAAGTAGTACAAATAGAGTTAAGGTTAGAGAAAATATTTGAATAGAAGATAGTAGATGTGAAAAGTACATGTTGGAATGGCAAACAATTAGAATGAGATTCTGGGTTGACACAAACCATGATAGCTCCGTGAGAGTTAATAGACCTATACCAATTCACATGAGCTGAGAATCAAAATAATGAAGTTAAGCTTAAGAGAAAAATGGAGAACTATGGATGGGACTTGGAGTACGCAGTGAGGAAGTCTGTAGGTTGCAGGAAAAATACCCAGCAGAGATGACAGTAGTGCTTCAGCCACTGGAATAATTTTTTCTCTGGTTCTGTATGTCTGGTGGTTGGTTCATAAATGGTTTCTTATACATGCAAGAACGTGGACTAGGTAAGAACATAGTTGAGTTTGTCTGTAGTTAGGTTAAAAAACACACTTAAATGGTCCAGCCGCTGGATGTCTCTCTTGTTCTGCTTACATGAGTGAGGACTGGCCTTTCAGAGTGAAAACCCTACATCTCTGAAGGATAAATGGGTCAGTATGGAAAGCCAGCTGTCCAGTGCTGCCCAGCTGACTGAAATGATCTGACACCAGTCCAACTCTCAACATTATAGACTATAAGTACGAGATATAAGCAAGATTAACAGTTGAGAAATGTTAATTTTTTTCCATTACAAGAGCACTTCTTACCAGCCCCATTCTTCTCACACATTCTTCTCCATGCACAACTGTATTAAATACCCTGGTGCCAATAACTGAATATTATTTGAGAAAATAAGTTAAAATCAGTAGTGCCTTTCTTGCTAGTGAACAATATGTAAGCAAATACTACGTTAGGCTGGATAGTGAAAATGCACCAAGTAAATTTTCTTTTTTTCTGCCAGGGGTTTCTGGCTCAGGTCAGTTGAAGTTGGTAGTAACTTCAGTTAGACAAGAACCAGATTTCCCTTTTCTGGAAGAGTCTGCACCTTCTATTTATTGCTCTATTGTGAAACAGAATTGAGAGAGAGACACGTTGAGAACTTTCCATGAAATCCTGTTCTGGAAAAGTAAACATTAGGAGACACTTCTGGTTACCTGTGTGAGTCGAGGGTACAGGACCAGGTCTTTGTTTTGCTCAGCTGCGTTGCTTAAGCAATGGAAATCTTTCTGCATGTGCATTGTTGGCTCTTGTTTGTTTGAGGCGTCGAAAATAAATGAATGCAGGAAAATGCTTAAGAAATCCTTAAATCAGTTTCATACTGCTTCATAGCACATAGCTTTCAGTGATGTGAAATAGAGGGAAGAACAGAGTGAAGCCTCAGGCAGTGATTTCAGAAGGACCTATGAAGGTGGGTGCTGAGAATTAAGGGTTTCAGTGATTTAGCTAGGATAATACAGGAATTTGGGGTTAGGGAGGAATGTAATAGAGATCTTTAAGTTTCAAGGTAATGTGATAACTAGATAATTTTTACCATTCTTCAATTCTCCACACTATTTTCAGAAAGAGTTTCATCTGTGTGTTGTGGGATAGTACGTTTCCTTATATTCATACTAGTTGTTTAATTCTTTAAGTTAAAACCCAACTTAGATTACATATTCTAAATGCTAAAAGTCTGATATCTTTCAGAATTTTGCTGGATTTTTTTCCTGTATCTCAGTATACATGAAAGAAGTTATGTAACTTTTAACTTTAATGGTTGGCCAATATTTGAGCTCCTCTAGTTTATTTCTGTCAAAAATGTTGATATGAAGTGATGTATCTTTGTGTACATTCTTTGTAATCAAAGTGGGATTAAACTGAGGTCCTGTTTCCCTGAATGTAGCAAGAAAAAAGACAAGAGGAAACAGCTCCTTTGGCAGTAACCCAAGCCTCTCTCTTCAATCAGCGCTGCACTTGGAAAACTCTCACTCCCTCTTTTTCTCTCTTTGTGGGAATTCAGGATCATTCTACAAAGTGTTTCACTGTTTGTGGGGTTTTTTTGTTGTTTTTTTGGGTTTTTTTCCTGCATATGTAACATTTCTGACTGGGTCACTTACACCATTTTGCTAAAATTATATACGTACCTTTGTGTTCACATCCACGTGGCTCGGGTTTTTTTTTTTTAATTTGCCTGTCTTGTGGCTGGTGGTTGGGGGTGATACCTATTTCTCTGCATCTTCTGTTTGCCCACAGTTATATTTCAAAACCATTTTTCTCTCTAGGACTACAAACTCTTTTCATTCCACTCTGTTTCCTGTCAGTTTTCTCTGTAGCCCTTAAGGGAAACAGGCAGCAAAGCGTGCCTCCCACTTCTTTGTAAAAGGTGGGTTTATGAACCAATCTATTACTGTATTTTGAAATGTGCTGTTATCAGTTCTTTTGAGCTTCACTTCTTTTTAAAGGACCTAAACAGCATTTGGTTGTCCAAGAAGTTTTGCTCTCTCCTGTCTCAGACAGTGAAATTGTAAGAATATCAGAAGTGTTGTTTAACAGTCTAAACTAAGCCTTAAAAGGGGGATGTGCTCATTGCCATGCTCTTCAAGTCTAGGGCAGACAAACCTGCATTTTGCAATACTGAATACTCTAAGGCCTCTACTCCTTCTGGATTTTAACTTTTCCAGGTTAGTATTGGGAGAGATCTTTGCCTAATCCTGATTATGTATAAAAACAATATTCAGAAGTGGTTATTTAGTGCAAGAGCCAGATTGTATGGTTGTTATCTTAGACTGGCAGTGAAACCCCTGGAGAGTTATTTAATTTTGTAAATTAGCATGCAATTAGAAAAGGAGTTTTGCTTTGATTTTTTTTTAGGGGGTGTTTGTTTTTTTTCCCCCAGCAAAATCAAGAATAAGCATCATCATAACGTATTGTTTCTTTCTATAGCTTTCAGCTAGATTTAGCGATTGCTTCAGAGTTCATCATTAATTATCCTGTACTGTATCTTGCAACAATATTTGTCCTAGTGTTGTCAGAACTCCATGTAGTGTGGATCTATTAAAACCCTACAAAAGCAGACATGAAGGGAAAGGGATAATAGTGTACGCAGATGAGTGCAGTACAGAGCTCTGAAGTTCCAGTGTATTTTTAGTCAAAAGCAAATGTCTGTCTAATTCAAGAATTATGGAAGAAAAGTGGATCTGTAATTATGTTCATAATTAGAGAGGCCCTTTTTTGGTGCTTAATCTAAATAATGTAAAATACGTAGGTAGTAGAAAACATCACAGCTGATAATGTAGGAGGTTATTGTGGTCCAGGGAAAGGAGGGGGGACCGGATTCTAAAATAGTGGAAATCAGCATAGCTCAGTTGGAGCTCTTTATTGATGTACACTATTTGAAAATTGGTTTATGACTTCAAGTTGCATAGAAACAAAGGAAACCAAAGAAACTGTTATGAAAGCATCCATCTAGCAAAACATTGGGGGAAGAAAAATACAGTGAAAACAGAACTCTTTCTAAATTAAATTTACTATTAAATTTAATAAAGTTTCCTAGTGGGGAGTTCCTGGCAAATGTGGACTGAAATGTGAAGCAAACTTTGATTGCTCTTTTAGCTGCCTTGACAGTATATTTACAAGAACTAAATTTCTTTTTTTTTTTTCCATTACTTCTAAAGACACTTTCTAGAGAAAAATACCCGTGCTTCGTAACTACCTTAAGAAGCATTTGCTATGGTTGTTTCCAAAGGAACAGCTTAATAGTTTCATAAATATCAAAGTTAATAGGCTCCTAAAAACAAGGAAAATTGCCTGTAGGTGTTTTCTGCTTACACAGAAATAGCTACTCTCTGAACTGAAACTTTCTCTAAACTTTCTCTCTAGGCCTGTTACCTATTACTGCATACTTTGCTGTACTGTTCCTACTTCCTTTAGCTGTTTTGAATCAACAGTGGGTAGAGCAATACTTAAATGAAATATACTTGAGGGTGAAACATGATCTAACAAATTATAGAAAATAAACAATATTAAACATAGCTTGTGACTATAAGGAGATCAGGAACAGTCTAATGGGGACACACTTTTTTTTGAAAATGCAACAGCTATGCCACATCATTATAAAGCCATATGTATGGCTGGCTTTGAAGAAAAGATAAAATCTTTCAAAAAGTGGCTTCCAGAATGGAGTCTGAGAAAAATGATTTTTTTCTTGTATTGAGTTGCTATTTGGTGTGCAGTAGGAACTGCTTCTCCTTTATATTTGCTGCCTTTTTTCCCTTGATTTTAATTTTAATGGTGTTAAGGCACCAAACAGTCTTGATAAGCAGCTTTTACTAAAGATATAAAATCATTATTTCCTGCATAAACTTGGTAATGTGTATAGGCCTCATAACAGTCACATTCAGAGAAGACAAGAGCCCTTTCCTCCCCTTATAGATGCAGGAAAACCCAGCTGCTAGCAAATTAACTTACATTGTGCTTTACTCTTCTTCCATTTAATATTTGTGTTGTACTGGGGGGGCTTATCATTATTAGACAGCTCACAGAATCATGCTTCTGAAAGGACATGCGAGGTATGAAAAAAGATGCTAGAAAAGTGGGTCTTCTGGTTAGGATTTCGTAACAGGCTTCGAGTCCTGGTGGACTTTCCATTGCTAGAGCCTTAAACCAGTCTAAATGCAGTAGAGTTGATTTTCCAGAAGGCAGCAGGAGACTGAAACAAGGCTGAGCCATGCTGGTTTATGGCGTGGGGACAGGCTGGTGAAAGCTGCTGGTACTCTCCCCATCCAGACTGAGCTGGTTCCGCCTAGGAAGTGCAGGTGAACTGTGATTTAGTTCAGGATACCTGCATCCCCATTTGGGGTCCCCATTACATAGAAACTAAGAGGCCCTTGCCCTACTCTTCTGACTGTTCCTAGTTTTGGTAATTTCATTTTATGTGTAGACAGCTGTTCATCATGTTAGATATTTGTATTTCACATTCCTCAAGTCTCCTAAATTCTTTGTCAGTGGGGAAGAAACATTCATAAAGTTGTTTATCCACTGGCGAGTTTTAGAAATCTGTTATCTAAAGTTTTACGTAGGAGCTTTTATCAAAATCTTTAATTTTGAAAGGTAATTCCAGAAGTACATTGTTACTAGTAACACCCCTGGGAGACTGGTTCCCTCCAGAAAACATATGCCTCCTTAGAAAAGATTATGAGATGTCATAGTCTTGACTTAAGAGTGAGCTCTTAATTCCCTCAACTGCTGTTTTTTGACAAATCCATCCCTGATGCTCCGTTGCAGGGTGTAGTGTACAATAAGGAAAAACATTTTTTCTCCTTCAGGCAACAAGTAAGCCTCTCCCCCTTTCCCTCCGTTCAACTGCAGTTGAACAAAAAACATCATAGAAACTCAGAGGGAGAAAGAGAATTCAATATATTTCTTCTAATCACTAGGTACAAGATAAAATAAAAGTTAATCCCCAGCAGTTCTCTCTTTAAAATGTGTGTATCTTCTTTCCCCGCTATTCTAGTCTGAAATAATGAGGCAGGAACCAACTGCTCAGGCTGGCGCTGGTCTTCTGTTACGCTGCTGTGGCTGTCAGCATCAAAATTTCTACTACATCTCTTTTGCTTAATTTTGAGGGTCCTTCTCTACTCTTGTTCTCCTTCTTCCACTGATCACTCCCTCCTCATGTCACTCTTTCCTTTTCTTGATTCTCTGACAGCTTTTCAGTTTGCTCCACATTGGCAGGACTGGACCTACTGTATATTTTGTTCTGTCTGGTTGGGGAAGCTGAAACTCAGCATCCCTTGGATTTCTCTGGGTGTTGTGTAATTGAATTGTCTGGAGTGTTAATCATCATTTGATTATTCTGACATTCTTGATGAAAAAATATGTATATTAAAATCATAATGTAATTACAGAATTTGCTTTTAGCATGAATATATTTCTTCTCGGTGACATTGAAATTATTTACTACTCCCAATATTTATGTATTATTTTGACAGATACGCAGTGGGCTATGAGTAATTTTAAGGTGGCACAGTTTACTTCATGCAGCTTAAAAGCAAGGATTTTCCCCCTCCCTTTTTGCCCCATCACATTTTATTATTAATGGACACATTTGAATTGTCAGCTTTCCCAAAGCCTTGGTGTATGGGCTGGAACGATCAGATTAATTTAATTGCTTAACCATGTCGTTGCTAACTAGGAGTACTGAACATCCTCTTGTTCTTGCTTTATCTTTTCCCTACCAGTTCTTATGGGTTTTTTTTTATTCATCCTGTTAGTTTTAAACATAAGAATTCCAAGCCAAAATAGCCTGTAATATGGAAATGTAGGCTTCCAGGAGCTGTGTGGGCTAGGAATAAACTTCTGACTTTGTCTGGAGGCAGGATGCTAAGACGGCTCAGCTGGCAGGTTAATGATGATTGTCATGAATATTAAATGATAGAACCAAAACAAAACTCCCAGAGAGACACTTATGCACAAATCTTACATAGCAACAGAACCAGCTCAGACAGCTGGCTCTCTGTAGACTTTCTTGAAAGAAAACAGCGCTGAGGCATATTAGGATGATTTTTATAAACCGGAAAGGCAATTTGTGATGCGCTGTTTGAAAGTTAGAGGTCTTAATGATTTATAGCTTGAAGCAGAAATCTGTTTTTGAAAGTAGATAAATAACAGGTAAATTATATCTGTGCTGTTCTCCCTTGTATTAGGTGTTTCAGAATATTTTTGAGCTTTGTGCTCACTAAAAATGTGTACAAGGGGTAAGCCTTACTGTTAAAGTTCATACTGGCTCTCTGGTGGGCAGCTATAGTCCCACTTCTTCCTCTGAAGTTCCTCTCATCCCTTTGTTGTTTTTTTCCCTCTCTAAAAAGACCACATTGGAGGGCACAGAATAATAAACTACATTTGGTTTTGTTTCTTTCTTGTGATTTGTCCCAGACAGGATAAGAGCTTGCTATTCACAGAGTTCCTCCTTCAGCTCCAATGGTGTAAAGCTAGCTCCTGCTACATGGAAAAATTGCTCCAGCGCATGCAAAAAATTAAAATTCAAGAAGCTTGGATTTATTTGAAGTAACACCAACATAGATCTGGGATGATTCCATTAACGGCACTGCAGTCATGCTCTGTTTCTGAAAGGATATCTAAAGGTGAGACATTCTCTATAGCCTAGATAGTAGTCTTTGTTACGCTTTATAAGTTGGGGTCAGATTCTTGCACGTAACTTCCTAGACTTTTATGGATATGTAAATTTACACCAACTTAATATGTGGTTCAGTGATTTTCAGACACCAAAAGGAATGAGCTGAAATAACAGAGTAGGTTTTCTCAGATAACTGCATGTAGGCACGATCCATTTTGTGGTGATTCTGAGTATAAAAAGATAAAGTAAATCTAAACTATTTTTAGGTGCGATGAGTCAGTCTAAATGAGTTGATGGAAAAAGATATAAATGAAAGGACAGTCCAGTTAGAGGAAGTTATGGAGAGTAATGCTTTTATGTAAACATTCTGCAGAATTCATTTGGCTTTCCAAACCCTGTCTGTAAATCAAGAAGTGCTTTCCAGTGGCTCGTGGAGACCTCTCTACTCATATGGTGCTAGCTGTCTTTGTTCTTAGTTCAATTGCATTAAAAACAGAATATATTTTTAAAAGTAGAAATTTAAAAGTATTTATGTAAATAATTGATGCAGTTATTCCAGTGATGATATGCAATTATGAACAGTGTGTGCAATCAGAAATAGAAGTGGCCAGCAGGTTCCCAGCTGTGAAGAAAACGCATTCAGTGAGATAATTTTTCAGCTAGTATCAGGACAAACCCTGATTTATTTCTGTTGTTATTAAATCAAACAGCCTAGTGGAATGGGAGCGATTTTTTTTTAAGGGTTACATAAACCAGATAGATTTAAAAGACTTAGTTAGACGAGCTTATATTTGTGTTTTCACAGAACCATGAGGAATTTACACGCATACTCTCTGACAGGGCTTGCAATAAGGTGAGCTACAGTATTGTGGAATAATAGTTTGTATAGATTTCCCTATGTATTAAAGTCTCCCATAAATATATATTACTTTGTGAAGCAGGTACAGCTAACATAATTATTCAAATAAAATCTTGCTTAAGACTTGAATTTTTTTCAAGCTGAAAAGCTCCTTTAGGTACTTAGGGTAGTTCAGATTAATGTATCTTAGTCTGCAAAGGCTACAAACAGTTGTTTTCGGATTAGAGGCTCAGTTCTTTCTTACTTACTTGTAATATCTAGTCTATTTTATCATAAACTAGCTAAGCCTAGTGGATGAAAAGTTTACCTCTAATTTCCATCTGCACCTTCATTTTGCGCATTTTGACTGTATCATTAGAACTCTTGACGATGTTGTGAAACACCTTTTTATTCAATGTCTTTAAGTGGCTGAGCCAGAAATACTGTTGGGGTCATCATGGTTTCTACCAGTATTTGAACAAACAAATGACCAATGGACATATAGGTGAATTCCAAGTGATGACAAACATGGACGAACATGGGTAAAATATACTCACTTCAGCTGAAAGATGAAGCACCACAAAGTGATACCTCTTTGGAGTGAGGAAATTAAAGCTAGAGCTTCGGAAAGTAGCATTCTTGATATTACAACCATCTTAGGGTCCCACCAGCCCAAATGTCCAACCAACGTTACCTTCTTCAAATGGCTGGAAGTCCCAATAGGGATGAAAGACAAAGGGAATTCAAGGGAAGCATCAGCTCATTTAACAGCCAGGAAACCTAGCATTAAGGATTGCAAAGTTGTGGTGAAGCTGAGAATTGAACCTTCATCTCTGTGTCCCAGGTCACCTCTTTAGCAGCAAAACTCCAGCCTTCTTTCTTAAACTAGAGTGGGCATTGTTTAAAGACAAAATGACAAAAATTGGTAAGTTATGGACTGAATAGCAGCAGCCTGATTTTCTGTGAATCCAGGCACCTGCAAGGTATCAAAGAAAAAGCCATCAGTATTTCTGGAAAATGAGACTGAGGATGTCAAGCAAGGAGCCAGCAGTCACGAACTGTTTAATTCATGCTGATTTTCCCAGAACTGTATCCAAGAAGGATGTCACACTTTTCCATTCTCAAGTTCAACCTTTTCTCTGAGTGCATCAGCAAGTTTCACCTCTTCTGAAACTGTACTCTCCCGTGAGTTATTTATAATCTCCTGCTGCTTCCTGTAAGTAGAATTTCACTCACCTTACTTCCCTCTGCCTCAGATTGTTATATTCCACTGATAGGCTTCTGCTTCACATATAAACCTTTCAGCAGCCTGTTTTCTTCCAGCTCCAAGACATGCTAAACTCCAAGGAGACCATTCAGAGAAATGGGAAAGAAGTATTTACCCTTGGCAGCAGCAATTTAGGGATGTATGTAATATTTAATGTGTAGAATCATAGAGGCTCAGCACATACTCAAACATCCCTCCTAAGCATGCGTTCTTAAAATCCTTTCAAGTTCACTAAAATTGATAGGTTGGTCTTTTGCATGCTAATACCGAGAGCTTTTCAGATATCCTATAAGCTGCCATCATCATTTAATTTCTGTCTACCACTTTTGTTGTGTCAGAGATCAAAACTGCAGGGTGTTATTTCTGACCTGACAGTTTAAGGAATACACAGAATAGAACATGTTTTAGGAAGACTGTAAGATCGTTGGCCTTTGTCTAAATTGCTAGATCTGTCTGTTGTGTGTCTCAGGCATATGTATATGTTTGTCTTCCCGTAACATGAAAATACATCACAAATGCCTTAAAAGTCCTCTTGTCATATTCTTAAAAAGTATTGCATAACTATTTTAAAGTACAGAGCATGGTTAAACAATAAGTAAGAAAAAATCAGTGATATTCTTGTCTGTCTTGTGGCATCTATATCTGATGCACAGCTGCACAGTTCTGAATGAACACTTTGCTTTTTGTGGAGTGATATTTATTCTTTTTAATGAGACTATGTTTTTAGGAGCTTTGCTCAAACATAAAAATTAATAAAGGGTTAAACATAATAAATAAGTCTGAGTTACCTAGTCCTGATCTGTCATCATTACCAAAACAGCACTGCAATGTAAAATAAAGGGTATGTAGCCACAGCCTCCAACGAGAAGAGCAGCCTCCTAGGATACCCTTGATTTGCCACAGCTATTTTGAACCAGTTATCAGTTTAATCTAGAAAGTTATCCTCCAGGCAGTTAATTGTTTGGTAACTAAGCTCTGCGTATCCAACACAACTGAGTTTAGTATCTCTGCAAAGGAGCATAGAACTAGGCACAGGGAAGTTTTCACTTCAGTTGCCATCTGATTCTATCTGTGCGAGTGCCAGAAAAGAAAATTCCTTTTCCTCTACTGGCTGAAACAAATGCTACCTATAAGGTTTTTTTTCATTCAAAGGTTCTCTTGTCTACAAAAGAGGGGTGCAAGGCTTTAAGTTAAGCTCTACATTCACACATTCCTGCAAGTTTAGGCCTGTTTGGATTCAGTTCACATGTTTGACTCTGTCATCAGTCTATTATCTCTGTTGTTGTAATCTCTAAAGCCCAAGTAGATATGCCAAGAAGTGAACTCAGATTTTCACAATGCCAACGGTTAGATCCAAGTCTCTGCTTATCTGCTGCCTTTGCACAATATGAGAAAACTTTCAGCAAAAAAAAAGGTAAAATATGGACGTCGATTTCTTTTCCTTTTTCAGAGAGGTTTCTTTAAGTTGAGGGAAAATTATGTCAAGATTTTGATTTTTTTCTTGGATGGCTTATCTCCAAGACGGCTTGCACCCAGATTCTTCTAAACTTTTCACTTCTCAGAAAACTAGTGCCTCATGTCAGAAGGATAAAGGCTCACGGCAAGAAGTACTGTAGAACACGGTAATCTGAACATTCATTAACAGTGCAGAATTTCTGACTGCAACAGCTACAAATAACCTATGGGAAACGGTAAGAGGAACTGTTTATTCAAGAAATCTTCCTGTGGCTCTGCAGTTCATCCAGGTGCACAAGCTCTATGTTTCACAGAATGTTAATCTCTGTTTCTATCTGTTATTTTGGATTTCTTGTCAACAGATAACCCAAGCCAAGAAGATCTAAGCCTAAGTTTTGTAAACAATTAAATTAGGACTCGTGCCTTCTACTGAACAGGAAGAAAAAATCCAAAACGTAATGTGTTTTGTAACGCCCAACAGATAGGTAAGGGTGCAAGTTTACATTGTTATCACTGACCATATTGGACAGAAGCAAAAATAGGAAGCACTGTCTTATCAGACCTGCATGTACTGCTCTGCCAGATCTACCTTACCAGTAGAAATTGTCACAATAGCACACTAAGATACATTCTCATTTCCCACCTGTTCTCTCTTCTGGGTTTTTTTTTCAGTCATGCCAAGATCAAAATCACGCCTATGCTATTAGAGTACTTCTAGCAGTGATGCCCACCTATCATATGCTTAGTTCTTTGAGACTCTTGTTGAATAGAGTGGGAAAAAAAAAATCACCTTTTGATATAGCACTGATTTTTCTGTCAAAGCAGTCAGACACATTCTATATTACAACTATCTGAATCAGCATACACAGATATGGCTCTGAGTGAAGTAATTATTACAAATCTAAAAGTTATGGGTTTTTGTTTGTTTGTTTGTTTTGTTTTAGTCAAAGCATTCACAGACAAGGACTGATTTTCTTTAAAACTAGCTATTCTGTATACCATGTAAGTAGCTTTCAGGTTATAGGTTCATGTGTATTTTACTTTATCTGAATATTACTCATGGTGCATGGATTGGTCACATAAGTTGCATGGCTTGTATATTGTTTCCTGTATGGACAGAAAAACATTAAGCAAAAGCATAAATGGATGATGGGTAACAAGGTGTATGATTGTCATCACTTACATCAGTTCTGGGGATTTCAAGATATCCCTGAGAATATCCAGTGTTCATCTGAAAAAATGCAAATACTAATCAGAGCTACTTAGCATATCTTACTGATGTGCAGCTGAAGCCTACTGAATGGCAGCTTCTTCACTCACAGAAGTAGTCAGAAGTTTTTTTGATTTTTTTTTTTTCCCCCTCTCAGTTTAACCAGATCAGCTGAAAAATTAGCGTTGGACTTCCTATATGAAACTTTTCACATCTCTTCCATTTTCTCTTGAGCAGATGCAAATTACATTGAACACGTTTCAGATATTTATCTATAAAAGAGATAGAATACATTTGTAAAAGTTAGCTAAACTGACTTTTTCTTGTTTTCTTTCCTGCACCATCAAGTGAGTTCTACGTGTTCTTGGGAATCTTGCAAGAGAAAAACTGCAGCAATTAAAAACTGTCCTTTGTTGAATATGTAGCCCAATGGTGGTTTTGAAACAAAAGTTAGAGGAGGTGATTTACAAACTGTTGAGGCTTCTCCCATTCCAAAGCACTGTACTTAAACAGATAAGCATCCTCTTTTAATTTTTACTGAAATGTGAAAGTCTGGCAGGTCTGACATGTGCAGTTTGAAACATGATCTTACACTGATTCCTATGTTACTATGAATTCACAGCCGATATTATCAGACCACAAAGAATACTAGCCTAGGCTGCAGTTTTCAAAGAAACACAAGGCCTCTTCTGCATGAGAAAACTAATACAGAAACTGATTCACTTAAATCAATGGAACACTCATATTTTGACAAAGGGCCACAAAAAGAATGGTGTCCATATACACATTACAGTTAGGAAAGAACTAACTTTGGTTTATGGCTAATCCCAAATTCTTGGAAAAATCTCAGCCACTCAGCCTGCAGGCTTCGGAGTACCTGCATTCTGGCAGGTGGTCTTGTTTAGATTAGGATGCAATAATTAATAACTGTGACTAACGGTTGCTAACACACCTTACATGTTCTTAGTATGGTTTCACTTAACTGCAGTCTCTACAACCGCAAAAATAAACATAATACTTTCATCTGCATTTCATAACCCCTTTATTGAATTTTGGTTGCTTATATTATTAGTCCTGTTGCTCCAGTTGTTAATCCGAGAAGTCCTTCTTAAAAGTACGGATCACAGAATCTATCCTGTCACAAAAGTCAGTCAAACGTATTAGGATCAAAGTGAGGGACTATTGAAAAGAGTGTCAGGTGGGAAACAGCAACTCAGGTTATGCATCCTCTAAGCAATGAACCCATCTGATAATTCTTAACATTCTGAAGAGCAAACTATTATTAAATACTAAAGTAAGGTAATTCTTGGCACAGCAATTCATTAAAACCTCAGACCATTCAACCACCCATATTAAGTTAGCAAGATGCAGATTACAAGCAGCACAGCAAAAATAATGAGATTTGCAATGCTATCTGGAAGCGGCAAGTAAATTGAAAAGAAACTCTTCACTCTCCAAAGGAGGTGTGGAGTAGTAGGAGGGCTACAAGAGGGCTTTACACAGCTTGCTTGTTTTGAGTACCATTTATAGATAGTGAGGGCACCTGTTTTACTGGAATAATACAGAGGTCAGGGAAATGCAGCTGACTGAAAAAACAAGGATAGCATACAATTTGCTTGTTTTGAGTGCAATGTATAGATAGCGAGGACACCTGTCTTACTGGAATAATACAGAGGTCAGGGAAATCCACCTCACTGAACAAAACAACCACAGCAGACAGTTAAGCTTTTAAGCAAAATACATTTCAGGCTGTTGGCAAGTAACAACCTTAGACATAAAATAGTGTCATTAAATTAACACTAAAAGAAATACTGTGGTACTTGGAATTCATTTTTAAAAAGTAGTCAGTGAAAACATGTTAAGGATATATGCCCACTTAGTCTTATTATCATAACACTGTTCTATTGAGTGGGAACCTCAAGTAAAACAGCCTAGGAAGTGATTAAATGCGAGTCCTTCTTCAGTTCCCACAGTGAATAAAAACAAAAGGGAAACATTTTGCATTCTAAAATGCACTCAGTTGAGATGATCTTGTGTTTAATAACAGAAAGGAAGGACTAGAGCATCTCCCTCTGTTCACAGGCATGAGTGAGGGCGGGTTGGATTCGCAAGGATCTCACACAAGAGTGGCGTTTATATCGCCATTTCCTGTTGCAACAGGAGGGTTTCTTCACTGAAATGAACCTGAAATTTAGTACAAATAGAAGCTGAGTTATCTGCTTTGAGATCAGCAAAGGTGATCTTCATAGCATGAATAGGAAAAGCAAGGAGAGAACAGTAACACTAAGCCACTCAGTGGTGATGAGTTACAGTCTCGCTACAACATTTTTGAAATGCAGCTGGATATGCTGATCCCAGATGACACCAAGACTATTACAGTAATCACAGCAGCACAGCTACGGAAGCTGCCCCATAAGGAAGCATGCAAGGAAAGGAAGAGAAGGGAAGAAACAGTAGGCATTGGAAAATTATTTGTGAAATGCTGGCAAAAGAACACCCACCATTACCACCAAACCCACATGCATTCCCATAAAGATGGCAGGTATACACCCATACCTGGGGGCAGGCGTCTTCAAGGGGCCAACTCCCGGCTGCTGTTGGTATCTAATCAAAAGGTCAGCAGCAGCAGCAATAATAATAATAATAATAATAATAAAAAACAAAAATAATTCTCTGAAGCAATAGTATTTTCTTAGATGCTAAATTATTCATTCTACCCCAGAGCACCATCCAACAGCAGGGCGGGCCCATGGAGTCCCTCCTGCAAATTAAGTGGTCTAATGGTAAGACACAAAACAAGTTTAGAGTAAAATCTGTAACATTGTGAAAGAAAGGACAAATAAATAGAAACAGCTTTTCTAGTTATTCATCTGACAGGTAGCTGTCCCCTGTGAACCATAAAGTGGAGAATCATCTAATAAAATCTTTCCTTCAAAGAAAATTACCAAAATGCTAAAGAAATAGAACAAAATATAGAATTGTATTTTTATTTTCTCTATATTATTAATAGAGAATTGGGAGCAGCTGCTCAGTTTTTCCACGTCAATTCAACCTGTCACAGTGGCAGATAAATCCACATACAGGACAATTTACATTCTACTTAAGTTAGTGAAAGTCAGTGGTTATCAGCAATTTACATAGCACATGCTTTTACAGTCCTCTTGTTGCTGAAAGACTGCCAGAGAAACCCGATAAAGGGGGTCTGCTTTCACTCTACAGGATCTGCAGTTTTACATTAAGTTAAAGGGAAGAGGAACATATGAATGCACGCTTCATTGCAACAGCAACTATGAAGCCAGAGTAAGAGCAAAGAAAAGCTAATGGAAATGAAAAGTGAGAGCTGAAATTGTCAATATAAAGATGCTAACAATATCCACAGTATTTACCACGGAGTATGTGGTAAACAGTGGGCTATCATTTCCCTTTTTTGTCAGAGAAAGAGCAGAGGAAGCTAGAAGGAAATCATCATAGTCTAATATAGATTACATCTTTTGATAATTATTTAAAAAAATTAAAGTGCCATATATTCAAAACTAACATAATAATAGTCTTACTTAAAATCTCACAGTAGTTCTCATGGGGAAAAAAGATTTATTTTTCTTGGTTTACAGCTGTAGGCTTTGCATAAATATTCTACAGTAACTGCATTTTAAGAGATTGAGTGGTTTTGTATTCTCAAACCTATCAAATATTAAATCCCACAATGCTTTTTAAAATGTAAGCCTCTATTACACCTGTTTGTACATGTGATACCTACACTCACCTGAAGCACAGAGAATTGATGTTAGCTCATCCAGATAACGCATTCACACTTTTCCAAAGAGTGGGAAACAGCTTGGGATTTACAAAAAGACCAGTCATGTTTCAACTACTAAAAACTTCCTTATCTCTTCTAAGGCATGTAATTTTACATTACACATGTGTAAACAAAGAAATCCAGGCAGAAAGAACTTTCATATGAAATAATTCCCATAATTCAGAGCAAACAGCCCAGTATGACACTAACACAGATCTGTGTGTTTCCTGGAAGGAAGAACACTGTGTAAACTATGTGTGTACACACATATGCATTTTCTAAACAGAAGACTGACCTATGATAGCTAATTGTTGTCATGAACTCCAGAAAATAGGGAATCAATCTAATATTCTATTGTGCCTCTCCCCAGGCATTCTCTAGGTACAAAAATGTTCCTCAAAACTCATCTTTAATGTTGAAATGTGGCTGATCTTCAGGTTTAAAGTCTAGATTGGGGCTGCCATCCTCATTCAGAATTCGTCGAGAAGTATAGCCAACAATTGGATATTTGGCCTTATAAACATTATTGAAGATATCATCCAGGGACTTCAGTTCCTCTTCTGTGAGTCCTGTCTAAATGAAATATGGAAAAGAAAGTCCTGTCTCAAAGAAATAAAAATACAGGTATTTACATGCATTTTTCTTTTTTATTGATTAATATAAACCTTAAAGTCAGCTTTTGGGTTTACTTTGCAGAGCATGATTAACAAAGTTGATAGTATAACCATATAATAATAGTAGTAATAATAATAATAACAACAACAACAACCAACACCATATAATAATAATTTAATTCTTTTCATTCAAATTCAGCCTTGACAAAACTTTAATATATTCAGGTCAAACAAACCATTAACCTCCCTTCCTTTTCCCTGCATAAGGAAACCACACCTCAAACAAGCAACAACCCACTGCCAGAGTTAGCATCCACTGCCATGTCAGTGACACAGGATACGCTCAATCAATTGACAAAGGAAGTGATTGACTCTCTTTGGAAGCATCTTGTTAAACAGCAGGTAACTTCCTCTTTATGTGCTTACATAAGCTGTATTGATTCCACAGATTAAAAACTTTCCTCTTTAAGGCTGTCAGCACTGCACCATTCATGAGCAGTAAACACATATCCACTTTATGTATTGAAAGAATATTAATGCATTTTGTTTTTAACGATGCGAACCAACTTAAATAAATTAATACAAATAATTTAATATTATCATTCATCATCTTGCAAAAGAATAAAACTTTGCAAAACGGAATTAAACTAACAGTCCATTTTCTTACTATGTCATGTGTAAGATCTGCTGGATCCAGAGACATCTTTGCAACTCCTCTTGTTGAGTCTCTTCCAACCAAGGCATTGTATGGGGCTCCTTTGCCATAAAACTCTGTCAGATAAAAAAAAGAAAAATCCAGTGATGATGTGACAATGTACGGGGTATGTTCAGCCTCTGCTTTTTAGCAGCCTGTTACACTTGTCAGTGAACTGAAAGCAACAACTCAATTCTAAGACTCTTCTTTCCAAAACTCACTTTTTCATTTGCTAGTTTTTGACAATATATCCCAGTCCTTAAAAAAACAAACCAAAACAAAACAGAGGGTGGGGTTATACAATACAACTGTTGAACGCCTATACTGCGGTCTTAAAATTTACCTATTATTTATGGAGCTGTGCTTTATATTCTCATGAGAGGTTTGTAGACTCCAGAATTTGCAGTGGCAAGCCTTGTCTAACTTAGGATTTGAAAATCAGCCAACATGTATGTCCGGACAAGCTGCATTAACAAGCTTAGTACAAACAAAGCAACAAGCCATTAGTTTGCTTATGATGACATCAAGGACAGTGTCCAGGACCCCCATGGTCCCTTCAAATGTTTTACAGCAAATCTGGATTAAGTAGCAGGAGTTCAAATTAAAACATCTGCAGTTCCTAGGGAAGGCACAAACAGCAAATGCAGCAATAAATGGTTCAGGTGTAAATGACGAGAGAAACAGCCTCGTGAACTAAGAAAATTTTAAAGGAGAAAAAAATTACTTAGCCCCCCCCCGCCCTCCTTTCAAAATCACAGTCAGCTCTTCCAAGAGTTTTGACCAGGCCACTGGACAGCATGGGTGGGCAAACAACAGCTACAAAAGGAAAATATGAAGCTGCAGCAACGCTGACATTGTGTAGTGCAATACGGGTACGTGCAAGTTAGCTTTGATCTGGTCAGTTCATATACCCAGTGCAATAAAATGCTGTAGCACCGGCTTCTGTGTGGCCTGACCCCACATCTGGCGAGGAGTCAGGGGTCTGGGCAGGTGTCTTCAGCATTTCTGTCATCAGCGCCCAAGCTAACTGGACTACGCTGGCTTGTCTGTCTACCTGTACTGTAATTTCAAACCAGTGTAAGTTCTAGACAAAACCTTGGTGGGGGAGGTGTCTGAGGAGGAAAAGTGATATTATTAAAAAAGGAAAAAGTATATTCTTTTTGTTGCGATTGAACTGCAGGCTTCTAATACACTGGGAATATTTAAAAACAAATGACTGAACAATAGCATGAAAACAAAGCAGACAGCAGAGGAGAAGCAAACTCACCTTTTCCAGAAGTGACATCAAATACTACTCCCTTCACCGCCAGGTAAATGGGCTGTCCTTCCTGGAAAGAAAGCCATCAATACAGCGTCAACACTGAAGTGGAGGCAAAAGGCAATTGGTTTTAGCTATGAAATCCATAAGCACTCAGAACACAAAGAAGAGAATTAAATTCTCTATTGTATGTTTTCTCTTGTTTGTGTGTGTATATACAAGCATACACGTTACCTCTCTTGAAATGTCTTGTGCTTTGAACTGTCCCTGAGATTTTTTTTAAGGATTTAAGCATATGGAATGAGAGAATCTTTTTAATCTAAACGTCACAATTATAGAAGACATGTCCCTCTTGCAAGTCACCTCTTGTCTGCACGCTTGTCTGCTTGAAGATGATCAACTGCATCTTTCTATTCCTAATGCAGATGGATACTGCCCGAGATAAAAGGGTCTATGGCCAACAGCATTCCTTATTTGATTAAGTGCACAACAGATAAATACATAAACACACACAAATCTGATCTGCTGACATCTGTTTTACGTAATAAGGCAGCGCTTCTGCTTTGTCTTTTATGCACAAGATGTATTTTTAGTCAGATGCTGGTTAGTTTCTTGAAAGTATCTAGAGAAGACCCCAAGGAGGTCAGCCAGCAAGCTTTTCAAAAGAGACAACAGATGTGCATCAATATAGGACTTGATCATTTTGAATGTAAAGTTCTGCTGAGATGTCTGCGTCACAGAAAGCTAAAAACTCTTAAGTTGAAATTTCTTTGTTATTTCTATAATCTTGTAGGAACAAAAAGGGTCTAAATAGATGGTTTAATGAATTATTGAGAAAAAATTACTTTGGCTCCAACTTACGTTAATCTGAAAAGCACTGGCAAGGGTACTTTGTCAAGCAGGCAACAAATAAAACAGGAAAGTGCCATCTAATTGTATGCAACTTCAACGGACAAAAATCAGAGGCTGCCAGCAGGACAAAGGAATAGCAGGCTAGCAACACACGAATGCCAACAAACTTCTCACCAACGCCTAAAAAGCAAGCTATTCCATAATTACTGGGAGGGAGGGAAGAGCACAACAGCAGAACACAGACAACTAAGTTTTAACGTGGTTTCAGGGCACCGAGCAGCAGGGAAGGTGGCAACGCCGGGGGGCTGTGCAGTGCGAGGCCGGGACGCCCCAGCGGCTCTGGCCCCGGCCCCGCGGCTTCAAAGAAGCGGCCGGGGAGGCTCGGGGGCCCGAGGCCCCGCCGCGGCTCTGCCTCCCCGCCTCCCGCCCGCCCCTACCTGCTGCCCGTCGTATCTGGCCAGCTCGGGCTCGGTGAAGAGCCGCACGGGGGGCCTCGGCCGGCGGCCTGAAGCGCAGCTCCCGCTCGGCCGCCGCCGGCAGAGCGCCGAGCAGGGCGGCCAGCAGCACCCGCGCCGCGCCGCCCGCCATGCCGCGGAGGACGGGCGGAGGACGCCCCGGCCCGGCCCCGCCTCCAGCCGCCGCCGGCGG
Organism: Theristicus caerulescens; assembly: GCA_020745775.1. NCBI lineage: Eukaryota > Metazoa > Chordata > Aves > Pelecaniformes > Threskiornithidae > Theristicus > Theristicus caerulescens. The sequence continues at coordinate 102,777,748 of CM036561.1, read as the reverse complement.
CAGCCCCGGCCCCCTCGGCCCCCCCGGGGCGGGAGCGGGTTCCTGCCGCCGTGCCTTGCTGGTTTGGCTAAAGGAAAGTTTAAGGCCGAGCGCAGATGCAGGGGAATTAAATAAGCGCGGGTGGGCGAAGTGCCCGGCGCTAGGCCGGGACAGAGCCCTTCGGGGCCGAGGGCTGCAGCCGGCGGCGCGCCCCTGCGTGCGGGCTGTGCAGCCGGCAGCGGGACAGCCCCCTCCGCTTCCAGCCTTTTCCCCCTCTGAAGTTTCTCTGCTTGCTGTTTTAAAGGTTTCTTCACAAAATCAGCACACGTAGGGCAGGCTTCGTCTTTATGACTTAAAATAAACTGACATTTTTAGCCTAAGGAAGGAGAGAATAAATAGGAAATTTTCAAATGACGTGATTTCCCCATGCTATAAATATGGCATGGGGAAACAGTCTGGGCTGGCAGAAGAATAAGCAGTTTGGTGTTTGTAATTTTATATAGAATTAAGAAAATTAGAAACTTTTTACAATTTAGACGCATACATCACATCCCTCACTCTAGTGCTGGCAAGTGAGGACTTGGAAGGATTTAAAGCCTGGATGTTTGACACTGCAGCACCCAGTCTCCCGTGCTGTTAAGTCAAATCCCTGTTAGCTATCTCCGCTCCTTGTACAGTGCACTGTGAGAGCTGAACAGTTCGGAGAAGGATCTGGATGGTAAATAGAGATAGAAATGGGGTTGATCTTTGTTTTATGGATTGTTTATAAACTCTTCTTGTATAAAATCCATACATCCACCTCGGAGGACAGCTGTTCCGTGTTGCCTGAGGTAACACCCTTTGCCACAGGCTGCCCAAAGACACTTGTGTACGTTGGTGTGAGCGGAGCTGAAGTAGCTCATCCAAAGCAACAGCTCCGTAGTTCTCTTCTGGCTGACAGCAGCAGCACAAGCTGAGAAGCACAGGGGTGCGAGGGCATGTCACCACAGTACGGGGGTGACGTCCCCGTGTGAGGAGCCGGGCCGAGCCTGCAGGGGCAGGGCATGGGGAAGGTGAGTTGCTGCGGCCATCTGGGAGCTGATGGCTTGCTGCAGGCTGCTGTCTGGCGCGGTGAGCGGAGTACTGGTCCTGCCAGGGTGAAGGCTTACGAGGTTGCTACAGGGATTCTCCTGAAGCAGTGAAGTTCGCCTACGCTGCCTAAACAACAGCTGGGCTTCAGAACAGGCTTCCCACCCTGGCTGTCTGTCACGTCCGTCTGCTGACTCCACACGTCACAAGACAGGTATGAAATGCCAAGCAGAAAAGAGACGTTTAGTCTTTGGACAAAATAGCTCCTGAACGCTCCCGTTACGCACAAGAGCGAGCTCTGGTATTTGCCTGGTTACTCTGCCTGCAAATACCCTGCATGGCTTGCTGCAGAGACCCATGCTGCGGGAAAATACGCAAAAGTCTAATTTGTCGCTTTGGTTCAAGTCATGTTGTAGTTTTACCTTTTATTCTGCAATAATTATTTATTAGTGTCTCCCCAGGGGAGGGCTGCAAGTGCTGAATACTAGCCAACATGTCTGAAGTGTTATCGATGTGGGGGTGAGTTAGAGCCTGCCTTTGAACCACAGACATCTGAAAAATCAATAACAAGAACTAAAATATTTTCTTCCTGAAGGGAGAAGCTGTATATTAAGACTGTTGTTGTCAAAGGCCTTCAAACGTTGGTTATCAACTTACTAGGTGTGGGTCTTAGGCATAGGGAAATGATCTGCTGAGCAGCGACTCCACTACAGTGTTGCGTCTCAATGCAAGAAATGTTGTGCATGCTTTTTCTTGATGATGAAACATTAACAATTACTTCCTTGCTGGGGAAGAAAAATAGCTGTGTAGGTATTTGCGGACGGATGGCTCATGAGTCAGCTCTTAGGTGGTTTTGGCTTTTATCTTCCCGGAGCGCCCCATCGCTGCCGCTCCTCTGCCAGCACAGTGCGGGTGGATCTTCGTGGGAGCCCTGCGGGAGTTGTGTCTGGTTACCAAGCGGTCTGTTGTTTTGGTGTTCTGCTAGCAGCCTTGAGCGGCGAAAAATAAAAATAAATAAATAAAAAAACCCTAATGCAGTGTGCATCTTGGGGAGAGCTGGCAAAATTGTTTTAAATTGTTTTTTCCAATTTAGTTCATTCTTGCATAGGAGAGTTTGTGTTGCGACGTGTGTGGTGTAGGAAAGACTCTCATTTCCCTGTCACTACACAGCACGCTTCTGGGTTTTCGGTAGAGTGAAACGTTCCTATAAACCTTATAAAAAACCCGCCTATGCGTGCGACGAGCAACCGCGCTGCATCTGACGGCCCCGCGCTGCCTGGAGCCAGGGAGCTCGGCAGAAATTGCTCCGCGAGCTCTGGAAGCTGAACCGAGACCCGACCCCTCGGTGGCCTCGCAAGCCTCGTAGCATCTGGTGCGTTTTAAAGCTCCGTCCCCTACCGCCTGGCGGCGGGAAAGCAGGGCGGTTATCGCCGGAGCGGCTGCGGTGAGCTGCGGGCTCGGCAGCCGGGAGCCGCCCGCCCCCGGCCCCTTCCCCGCAGCCCGGCGCCAACGGTCGCCCGGCGGCCGTTACGGCGGCTCGCGCCGGACTACGCCTCCCAGCAGCCCCCGCGCCGCGGCGGCGAGGCCGGGGCGGGAAGCGGCCGGCGGGCGGGCGGGGGGTCCCAGCGCCTGCGTAGCCCTGCCCGGGCAGGGCGGCTGGGCTCAGCCGCCGCGTCGCCGTGCCGTGCCGTGCCGTGCGGCTGGGCTGCCTCCCGGCCCCCGCGGCGGCCGCTCCCCGCCGATGCCATGCTACGAGCAGAGGTCTCCGCATCCTACCAGGAGGTACGGGGGGGGGGGCGGGGCGTACCTCAGTTCTGCTCCGGTCTCTGCGGCTCGGCGGGGCTGCCCGCCTCGCTGCCGGGGGCGGAGAGCTCCGGCGAAGGGGGTCGGCTGCCGCACGGAGCCCTCCGCAGCGTAGCCTGCCCCTTCTGGCCCCTCAGGGGCGGCCGACCGTGGCCCTGAGGCTGCGTGCCCTCAGCTGCCTGGTGCTGCCCCTCGCCCCCCGCTTGCCGCCGGGTAGGCGGGGTGTCCGGCTGCATCTGCACTCCCCGGAAAGAAACGGGTGCCTCGGGTGCGCTGTTTCGTGTTCTACCTTTAAAAGTGGTTAAAATAGTCGGCAGCAGCACTTCTCATTGTATGAGCTGGGTACAGCTGGCCGGTGAGCTCTGTCGCTGGGGCTTTCCTGACAAGGAGGCGGTCTGTCGGGCGTGAGAAGCAACTTGGGTACCAGAGCTCTTACAGGCGAAACTGAAGGCCGCATTATCACCCTGCCAGAGCCCCAGGCAGCGCCTCGTTTGCATGTCAATGTACGGGCTCCAGCGACCGGAATTCCGTGCTCGTTCCTATCTCTCCTGCTGGAGATACAAGCTGTCTCTGCCAAGCTCGGCAGCGGTGGAAACTTGCAGCAGGTCACTTTTGTTTGCTTCTTGCAGGCGAAAGGACTGCAGATGTTTGCCTTCCTCTGCATGTGATGGGTAGTTAACGTTCTAATTTAGTTTACTACTACCTGTTTAGTCTCAGCTTCTGTATTTCGTGCTAGAAGGTGTTGGAAGGTGATGAATCAGTGGGCCAGCAAAAGGCCTGCATGGACAAGTTCTCCTTTTATTTAAGAGGGTTTTATCCAGTAGGAAGGTTTTATCCCTTGATTATCAGGATGAAATTAACTCGTGTAAGAGCTTGTATTTAGGGGAGGTACTTGAGAGAGTTAATGAGGTTGTATTGATGCCTGAAGTATGGAGTGGACTATGCATGTTACATTTCCACTTCGTGCGTCAGCCACCTCTGATGCTGCTCCATATGTTTAGGGTTGTCTCAAACTCCGTGGCATAAGTCTAGATGGTGTGTAAGTGCAGCGGCCGCATTTCCATCCCTTCTCCAGCACCTGGGGCAGTCAGTGATGCTCCTGCCCCTATCAGGGATGCTGAAATGTCTGAAATTGCCTTTTCTGAGCTTCTGTTTGTCCAGTGCCTTTCTGTGTGCAGGACTGAAAAGGAACTGCCGGGTCACGACCAGGCTCCTGCAGTTGTTTCTCACTTGGCTGCGCGTGCAGAGCCCAGAGGAATGCTGACCAAAGGTCTGTTTCGTGCCCTTCCTGCTCGCTCTTGACATCCTATCCTATCTTTGCATCCTGTTGCAAGCTTAACTGCCCTGCACGTTTATGTTCCTTCTGTATTAGCACCATGCTTTACCTCTTTATCAAAAATAAGATGTAGGAAGAGCTGGCCTGTGAGGGTGAACACTGTTGGCATATGCCAGGTTCACTGTTGCCAGGTTGCCTTGATTTGGGGATTCTGTCAAGTGTGGAGAAACTAGAATCAGCTGCCATGCAGTAATGCTGTGCTGGCTTCCCAGTTGTTAGAAGACCGTCGCTTAATCCGTCTGTGAGTTGTTGGGTTTGTAGGGCTGTGCTGTCGTGCCTCGTAGAGACGCTGTGCTGCGTGCTGTATGCTCAGAACACGGTGGCTGAGCCATGAGCAGCACTAGGCTCTTGGTGGCCTCAGGGGGTTTATGCAACTTCATCTCTTGTCAAGTCAGGTGTTCAGGATTTGCACTGAAATTAGTTGTTTTTAGAGGGTCTTACACATCAGCTCAACTTACTCACCGCACCTGGGGCAATGTTAGCACTCCTGCTTTTGATTAGCTGTCCTTCGCTGGTTTTATGTGTGAAAGCTTATGAAACTATGTCTGCCTTGTTGTGAGCAGAGATAAGAAAACATAGTCACATATTGTTTGGGTTTTTGTTTTGTTCTAAGGAATGCCGAAAGGTTACATCTTCTGAGTTTTTCTTCTCTTCTCCTACATGTTGAAGAGTCGCTGTAGGTTTTCTTGAGAAGTTAAGAAATGTTGCATATTGTGTTCTTGTTTAAACTTGTGTTGGGGTAATCTTGCTATCAGGAATAGAATTAACTTACGCTTTACATAACCTCAGTCGATGAGGTGCCTGTACCTGGGGAACTGTGGCTGAACCAGAGAGGTGTGGGAGTCAGCTGAGAAACTGCAGTGACTTTGTTACTTAGGTTAAACTTTTTGGATCAGCTCTGGTATAAGGAATTTGCACGAGTATAATTTGAAATGGCTTTTTAGCTGATTTAGCTTAACCAGTACAAAAGGTTCAGTGAATACTCTTCCTGTGCCAGAGTAGCTTATTTTGGGTCAGGTAGGAAAATAGAACTGGTGTGGTTCTACAAAAAGGAGCAGAATCTTAATTTTCCCTTATTTTATGAAGATAATTGAAAAAAGTGTCTTCGGTTGGACCTTGGTAAGTCTCCTGAAAATGAGCTGAGTTTAGCCTATTAGTTATCTGTTCACTCCATGCCTCACGCCATGGGAAATCATGCTTTATTTATTTGCAAAGCACGTAAAAACAACTGGGTAATGCTTTCAACTTGCTTTGCATGGTGGAAACGAATACAGAAGTACGTCAGGAGCTGATGGAGACTTTACGTCAGACTTTGAAGGTGTAAAATGAGTGAACTCTTTCTTAGTAAGTGCAAATGATGATCTGTTAATGGTATAATGATGATCATTTCAATACTGAATTAAAGTTGGGTGAAAGAAAAGCACTTCCTTATGGATATATGCATGTGACTGTTGAGTAAGTTGAGGGTGTAAAGTTTAATAGCATTCAGTATGGCTGCTGCATTAACTGTGCACCCATTTTCCTTGAAATAGGAGCAAAGCTAATATCCCTTCCTTAATTAGGTAGGGGATGCTGAGTGTTTAGCTTGGACAGTTACTGTGCAACACATGATATGCTGTAAGCTTATGCCCTGGTTTGCCTTGCTGTAATTTATATGTTGTTCCTGGCCATGAAAGAAATTGGGAAAACATACAGGAGGCACTTTTTATATATGAAGTCTAATGCTTCATGATCTCTTGTGATGCATATCTGATGTGACAATCTGCCGACTTTGACGGAAGTGTCTTGGCAGTTTGGGCCCAGAGCTCTGAAGAGCAAAACAAGAAAACATCTGGTCTCTGTTGCTGTTTTAGAAACACTGGAAGACTAATTAGTTGCATAACCAGTAATATATAATAATATGTACAGTGAGCTCAAATAAGTACCAGAAACATAGGGACTGTTGTCTTGTAATGACCCACCTGCCTATGTGGCTGAGCCTGCATTTGAGTTACTTGCCCTAATAACTGTCAAAATGCAACTTGCTCTTTATGCACCTCTTTATTAAGAAGTGCTAATGCTCTGTTTGCCGGTATGTGCTGTTGTTTGTTTATGCCTAAAAAATACATTCTTGAGTGACAGATCGAAGTTCCTGCTTATTTCAGAGGGCATTGCCCTAATTGGGGGTTTAAAGTGAGCTGAAGCTGCCAGGGAAACAATTACTTTGATCTTGAAAGAAAAGGTGATGTTATTGTTGAAGCAGCAGGGTAGAAGTAGGTTAAATTTAATGTGCCGTCTTTCTCTTTTTGCAGCATGCAAGTCACTTAATTTTTAGCTGTAGGTCTACATAAATGTGGCTCTTGTCTTGTGAACAAGTGGAACAGATGTTGGGTGCTCTTGGACTGAGGGCATGTTTTTGTGTGTTCGGTTAGTTGGAGCTTCTTTTATTTGTACCATAGAAATTCCAGGAATTGCAAGTTGAGAGCATGTTTGGAAATTGAACCACTGTTTTAACCACACAGCTGAGTGAAGATGTGGAGCGAGTATCTGAAAACCCAACAGAGGAGAGAGGAGGAGAGATGGAAGTTAATGAAGATGCCAGCTCTGTTATTTTACCAGGTAAGAACTATTGACCCAGAAATTACCAATTTCAAGCACCTGATAAGCTGCTTCTGTGTGTGGGTTTGTTTGTGGGTTATTTGTTTTTTTTTTCACTTCTGAGAGCAAACAAAACATTAAATTACTTATTTTGGGGAATAAGTGCTGATGGAAAGCCAAGGAGTTTTTCCAAGGATTGAGATGAGAACATTTCTTTGTCATGAACTGTGCTCAATCAAAGAAGATTCAGCACATCTGGTTCTGAGATAGCTTAGTTGTCATCTTCCTTTATGTTGTATCTTACCTGAGTTGCAGTGTCTGGGATGGCAGTGGATTGCAAGCAACAGTCTGTGCCAGATTTACGTGAGCAAGGTGCAATACTGAACAGATGTGCTTTTAAACGGATTTTAGTTAGGCTGTTTGGACCCGCTTTTGGAGGGTGCGGGGCGGTGTTAAATGGGCTTATTGCATCTCAGATGTAGGCATTAAGGTAAGCCAACCTAAATGCTTTGCAGCTGTTCAAGACACACTTGTTTCAATAGTGCAATTTATGCATATTAATGTCCTAATTTCCTTGGCTGCCATCTCCTGGCAATGAACTTGGAAACATGTGTGTGACCATGGACTTTTGTAAGAGGTTATGTGTTCCATAGCATTTACTAAAAGACTAGTGTTTGCTGTGGTAAGGAACAAACACCAAACCATGCTATTATAGTTGAAGGGCAGAGTGTGGCATGGCCTGAGAGGGCCTGACTCATTAGATTACACCACAGAGAAGAGTCAGCGTAAAATAATGCTGACTTATCTCCTTCCATATGTTGGGTTTTAATGCTCCTTTTGTGTGTTCAGCTATATATTGCTCACGATCAAAACATGACGTGTAACTCGAGTACGTGAACTTACAAGTATTGCCAAAAGAAATGGTGAATGCAAGGAGGATAGGGAAGGCAGTGTCTGTGTACAAGTGAGGCAAGCGTGCAGATCTTCAGAGAATAAGCTTTGAAGGCTGTGAGATAATTGGATTGGTCTTTTTCTGGCTGTAATTGGAAGAATCTTTTTTGTGAAACTTTATGTAGTGTTTACAAGGAGTTACGAACTAGAGTCCAAAAATGAGAGGGTAACAAATATCTGTTGACTTCTGCCACGGTGAAGATGCAATGCAGATAGCTGTGTAAGAGCATTAGAATATTAAGTCTCTCTGCTGATGCGTATGCTGAGTGTGTAAGAATAATTTCAGACTGGGAAGCGGGAGAGGGGTTGTTTTTTCCAGGAGGAAAGACTGACCATCAACAGACTTTTTTCCTATGAACTTTGAACTTTGTTTCTGAGTTGTCCTTCTTGAAAATAAACTTTGTTTCCTGCCTGCCATGTCCTTAAGCAGAGTTCCAAATTCAACATGTGAAAAAGAGGCACAATCTTTGGATGATTATGCCTCGTGCTTGAGAAGGAAGTATCTGTCTGACTGATCATTAAAACCAGCAATAGTTGTGTTTTTTTTAAATCAAACTGAGTTTGAGGCTTACTTGCCTCTCAAGTAATTGATATTTGAATGAACACTACATAAATTCAGCCCAAATATCTGTATTTTAAAGTTCTAATTCATATTCTGTTTGGTTCCAGATAGTGAACTGGGTACCACTGCCCCTTCTTTGCGTTTCAGCAAGACCTGCCTAAAGAATGTTTTTTCAGTAATTCTCCTGTTTATTTATCTGCTGCTCATGGCTGTAGCTGTGTTCCTTGTCTACCAAACCATCAGTGACTTCAGGGAGAAGCTCAAGCACCCAGTGATGTCTGTCTCTTACAAGGAAGTGTCCTTGTACGATGCACCTGGTAAGACTGGTAACAAACAAAATGGGTTAAGTCATTGTTCACATTTATCTTGGGTTGTTTTACATTTTTGGCATTGATTCTCCAGGGCCCAGAGTGCATATAATGCTTTGACCAAGGTCTTTCACTTCCTCTTTTCTCATCTATGTTGTATTAACTTTGCATGGAAATATTAATATTGTAGGACAAATTTTGAGGGCATTTTGGGGGTTTTCATGCCAATAACATGAATGGCAGTAGCTGCGGAGCATCATGCAACATTTGGTAGTTAAGAAGTGTCTGCAGACTCTAGAATGAGTCCTCTTATAGGGAAAGAAGATAATTCCTTATGGGAATATTCCCAAAACTGTATCATTCAAACGGGGTAGCACATGGGATGTGTATCAGGACCTCAGTGGTGCACTGGACAGTGAGATGCTGTTGACAGTAAAGAAGGTGAATTTCTCAAACCAACCACAAAATAACCACAATGCCACTTTCTGCTTCTGTTCTGCATTGTTTACAACTTGGTATTACATCAGTAGGCAATGAAAATGTGATGTGGTCACAGGGAACAATGTTGGCATAATAGTGCAGTGTGGCATCAGCAAACTGTGTTGCAGTTTGCAGGAGGGATTATGTCACAGAAGCATTTTTGAATAGTAAGTTCTATTGTTGTTATTTTCTTAAATTATCCAGTAACCATTCATAAATAGAGCTGCGGTAGCAAATGCAACTCAAATGGTCATAGGTCAGTTTCCAATTTAAAAATTACACTTTTGTTTGAAGTGTTACCACATTTTGCAAATAACCACTCCAGTAATTGTGGCTGAAAGGTGAGTGTTTCAGGATGTAGCCATATTCCTGTAGTTGTTTTTTTCTACAGTCAGTTAGGCTCAGCTCTGTAAGTAGGTCTTTGTGTTTGGACCGTATGGATCTGACTGTAAGAGCAGGTCCCCCCCTGCCTTTTTTTTTTTTTTTTATGTGAGCTTTTCATACAGCAACAGGAAGCAAATGTCATTTAAGAAGCAGAGCAACATACATACAAATCCCAAAGTATTGGCAGGGATCCCTGCCAGATCAGAGAACCTAAATTAATGTAGCCTTTTACTTCATTGCTCTATTAAAGTGATGAGATGGCAAGTTGCAAGCATGGAGCACTGAAGAAAGGGATAAAGCATTTTTAGACTGATATATGCTGACTGCTTTGACATCTTGCATTTTGGCAGACATGTCATCTCAGTTGTGTGAGTTAATCATATCTAATAGCTCAAATCAAACTTTTTTTTGGTAGTTGGTCTAGATTATCTTCAAGCAAGCTTGTTTCCAATACTAAATGTGGCATAACAGGATTTTGAGTTTTGGTCCTTTTATTTTGCTAGCCTTCTACAACTGAGGTGATTGAGTTTGTTTTTTTTTTAATGTATGCTATTGGTCTGAAATCATAGATTTACAGTATATATGAATTTCCATACAGGTGAAGTACCTGCCTACCTAGTGATGTAAGTAATAAGGGATGGTAACAGTTCTTGTTTGATGGCTTTGATTTTTATTGTGACATTGTATTCAGTGAACAGAAGATGCTAGATGTTCTGAAGAGCATATTTTCACTTTTATTAGATCAGCCAGTGATCTTTGATCTGTCATGTATAGTACATATGTTATTTCCAATTTAAATTTCACATGTTAAATGATAATATCTGAAAACATGTACATGCAGAAGTGCTACATGTCCTATTTGACTTCAGTAGTCTCCTAACTTACTTTACACATTCATTTCATTTGGGGCCAAGAGGGATTGATGTATTAGGTGCTGGCTTGTGGGAAGACTAGGGAAACTTACTAGCTTCTGTGAACCTTGAATCGTCATAACAGAACATGAACCCTGATTTTTTTCAACGCATTGCAGGGCTTCTGTCCTGATGCAGCTGGCACTGTTGTCCTGCTCCAGAAAAATGCAGAAGCACGTGGTTTAATTTGATTGTTTTGCTGAATGTTTGAGGATGGCTCAGTATCCTGTGGGATTAAATCCCAGAATGAAAATCTGTGTACTTGGGAAAGAAATCAGCTCTCTCCAACGTTTTTTCTCCCAAAACAGGTATTGCCTTTTACCCAGGCAAGGCTCGGCTGCTTAGCTGCAAGCATCATTACTATGATCACATTCCACCTCTGATAAATCCAGGTCAGCCAGGAGACATTGAATGCACCACTCAGAGAATCAACTACACAGATCCTTTTACTAATCAAACTATGGTAATAATAATATAATAGAACAAAGCTTACTCAGTGGGGGTTTTCTGCTCATAATGGCATTTGAAAGTAAAAATATTTACTTAGTGCTGCAAAAAATCCTTGCTTCTAATTTTTTTCAAGCCATCTGTCCTTGTGTTTTCAGAAATGTAAAAGACCCCATTCATTGTGTATATGTGTTATGGATGATCAGCTGTCACGTGGGTGTGTGCAGCATGAAAACCTGAATGGGACAAAAATAAGTCATTTTCCACAATGAAACTCTTGCTTCATTCCTCTCCTAAATGGACTGGCAAGCATACTCCTTGATATAGTAAATCTAGCTTTGATTGAAAGCAGTAGCAGTTATGCCATCAAAGCAGGATAGCTTATCTCTTTTTGTATGTTTGCTGGGAATTACATAGTGTTTTTGTCACACCTGGAAAAATCTTAACTGGGCACCAAGCATTTCATTACACTGAAATGCTGTGAGCCAATAAGATGGGTACATTGAGTGATAGTCTGTCTTAAATTGTCCTTAAAAATGCAGGGAATCTAGCTTCTGTATAAATAAATGTTCAAAAAATAAAGTATTAAATATGGTCATTTGTATCCAAAGTGATTGCTGAGGTTGTTTTTAAGGAAACTGAACGTGAACAGCCAAACAATCTAGGTTTGGTCAGCTGTTTTCCTCTTCATGTTTTGCCTTTTGTCTAGTCACCATTTCTTTCTGGGAAGCAGCTCCTTAGTATATTTGAAGGTAATATTCTAGGTGCAAGTCTAATTTAATTTCTGCCACTAATATGCTCTTTTTGCATGTTTTAACAAACTAAGAACCAGCATTTTGTGCTGTGTGGTAGATTCATTTAGAAGCTTGCTGATCCAGTACGCTCTAGTCCTGCGGTGGAATGGAGAGGCACTGAGGCAGAGACCTCTGAACCATGTAGAGCCCTGTTCAAATTGGCGGAGTCCTTTTGCAAGCAGCAGCAGTTTGCTGTTTGATGTAATGCCTGCATTACTTTAAATTGTATTCTGCCTGCTAGCATTTTTTTGTTCTGGTGGTGTTTTTTTTTTTTTTTCTTTTTAGCAGCTTACTTGAGGTGCTGGGGGCTGTGAAACTGTTCCTCTTTCTCAAGGAGAAGCCTGATGTTCTCCACATCAGACTCCACATTAACTTGTTTGATGTCAAGAGCTGAAAGTTCCTAGGCTTTAATGCTCAAAACAGTTATGATTGTCCCTCTGCAGAATGCAGATTGCAGGGCCTTGACTGGTAATTCCACATGAACCCAAAGGACTATGATAGAACTAAAGCAGATTTCTTAGAAAAACACTAAATCTTGATGTAAAGACTTCATTTTTAAACTAAAATGAGGGATTCAGTTGGCATTCTTGTTAGATATTTTAATAGACATATACTTAGTAGCGGCCAAGAAAATCTCAGTGTCATTTAGATTTCTATAGAGTATTTGTGACAGATGGCAAACTCATCAACAGGAAATGAGGATTCCTTTGCTACTCTCACCATCTCTCTGTTTGCTTACAGAAGTATGCTTTGGTTGTTCAAGGCCCTCGTGATGTGAAGAAAAAGGAACTGGTTTTTTTGCAGTTTCATTTAAATGGAACAGACCAAGATTTTAGTGCCATTGACTACCTTCTGTTTTCTTCTTTCCAAGAGTTCATCAACAGGTATGTAAAGGGATGAGCCTGTAACTGCACTGAACTTGCTACAACAATGCTAGTGAAAGCAGGGCTTTTTTTAGTGAAAATCAGACAGGCTTTCATATTCTCTTTTTTTTTTTTTTTTTCTTCCTTTCCTTAATGCTTGGGTTACGTTGATGCTCTTTCATGTCTTAGGTTACTAGTCCTACTTTTTAGAAAATGAATTGAGGACTTTTTCAGTGACAAAAACTGCCCTTCAGCTATGCTTCAGCCATTTGTTGCTGCACTTTCTAAAAAGTTTGAAGTTTGTGCTGGCTTACCGCTGTCTGCTGCTGTGGGTGATCAGGACGTGTGCTGTCCTGGGCAGGGGGCTCAGGAGGTGCATTGAGAACACTAATATTTCTGTACTTTTTTTTTTTTTTTAAAGCAATTACTGTAAAGATCAGATCCCTAGATTGATTTGTTGTGATTGCATTGAAAGATTAACTATATTTCTTTGTATTAGTAGCTTTATGCAAGATTCTACAGAATGATGTAATTTCATAGGTGGTGTTTTCAAAATTGCTTCGTATTGGTTTGACATTGGTGCCATTGGAGTGGCTGATCAACCTTCTAATTTTAAACAGGAGTGGAATTAATCCTGTCTTGAACTTGAAAGCCCCACCCTTTTTCCCACCTTGTGAGAATAAATTCCATCCTTAACTGTTAATTTTTGCTTTAATTTAAATTTAAGTTCTGTTCTCTCTGTGATCCAGATTAAAAGCTAGACAAGAGAGATTAGTCGCAATGAGACCTAATGGCCTTAATTTGGTAATAGTCAGATGCTCGGTGAAAAAGGGACAGGGGATAAGGGCCATATGCAGAACAAAATTAGGTGAGGGAGGGGAAGAGAAATAACAGATTTTATCATAACAAAGCATTCTTGGAGGCTTGGACATGATCATACTGGTGCTTTTCAGATGCAGCAAAGACTGGAATTGTTCAGTCAAGTATCTCTGGGTGGCAAAGACCAATTATCTGAATTTGCTTTTTACAAAGCTTTCTCCTTCAGTGAAGGAGAGCTCTTAAGTCATTAAGTACTTTCTGTAACTACTAAAACACCTCATAAAATGCTAATGTTCCGGGTATTTTAGGCATTGATATTTTAGGGTGAGAAAATACCAGTTAAGAGTAGTGATGTAGAAGGTGCTACTTGTTCCTTCTGTGTTGGTCTTTTCTCAGTTTTTGTGGCTTGTGGTGCGGTTAGCGGTGTGTACAGCAGGACCGATTCCAGCAAGGTGCACAGCTGTTTTTGTACTGCAAGACACAAGCACTGTCTGAGACCACTCCTTGTGAAACATGGAGCAGAAGGCACGGTTGCGTTGCATCTGGTTCCTGGCTCTTTGCAGAATGAGCCAACTTACCAAGACAGAACTTGGTCTATGCATGCTCAAGTCTTGGAAGCCACATTTCTGTGCTCCTTTCTGTGCTAAACAGCAATAAGCAGTGTTGCAAAGGTCCTAGCTTCCAGGCTGTGTTTGTGCCAGTGTAGGTGAATGACTAAGAATCATCTGAAAGCTGTCTGGGAGAAACCTGGATCACAATCTCCTGCCTCCAGGTTTGCCAGGTCAAACCGGTTAGATGGCAGAATCGATCCCTGATGAGATGGGGAAGTGTCGCTTTGTTCCTAGAGAACCTGCCTTGTCTCTGTGTTGGAAGGCACCAGAACTGAAGCTGGGAGAGTGACGGCTGAGCCCGGGTTATGTGTGGAGCAAAGTGAAAAGGTGGGAAATGGTGGTGTCTGTCTGGGGATGCATCCTTTGTGCCTGTTTGCAGCAGGTAGTAGGAATGAGAGTTAAAACTGGTTTTGAACTAACCCAGATAGATAATGGTAAAATTGGCAAAGGTGTGTAGGCCTTTAAACTTAGTAGTAAATGATCTGCATGTCTAGGTGAAATACAGTAAGAGAACCAGTTGTGCGCAAGAGGCCAGTAGTGTCTCTTTTATAGCACCCTCCAAAGCTAGGTACAAATTGTATGGCTGGTCTTGCTCAGTATTGTGTATTGCTGTCCTGGCGTCCCGGGGCATGAACTGGACAGGTTCAAGGCAGGTTGAAAGTTTACGTTTTCTCCTGACTAGGAAGTGCATGTGAAACCACGTGCGCATGTGGCATGTACTTGTTCTGTCCAACTTCCAGCAGAAGAGAAAATAGGAATTAGTTCTGGTTCATCAGTGAATGCTAAATTTAGTTGATGGGAAGTCTGGGCTAAGATATCTGTAGAAACTGTTGTGTGTCCTTCCATACGGCCTCTAAAAACTTCAATTACTGGCCGCTGTTAACTACTTTTCCTGACAAGTGTCTCACTTACTGGTTATGTGAGCATATTATTAGCACTGTGTCCAGCAATTCATGTAAAGTGTTATCAAAGATGCTGAGATACATGCTAAAACTCATGAGAGATCATAATTACCTTTACAGTTTTTTTTCCATGGCTGCACACAGCTTAGGTAGGACTGGGCAGACAGCTGTAAAATATATGTGTAGGGTATTCAATCATCTTAAATCACAATCCAAAACCCCTTGAAACTGGTGAGAAGAGTCCTGCTGTATCTACACCACGGTTTCTGTGTAGACAGTATTATGCACAGCTCACTTTTGCTTTAAATAGCAATAATCGTATCAATGAAGGCTGCTGCAAGCATCAGCCATAAGCAATAATAAAAATGGCATCTAGAGACTTGTGTCTTTAAGGGTGTTTTGAGGCATAGCAAGTGGTGAAGACTCAAATAAGGTCCAGTTGTTTCTGTCAAGGGTTTTATTCTCTGCAGCTCTTCTGTTAAAATTGGATCGACGGACTACATGGAACTGGCACTGCTTGCTAGTTTTGTTCTGGCCTTCACAGAACACTGCTGAACTGTGTGCTGTTGTTGGCCTGTGAGTTGGAGGGATACTGCCACTGCCTTTTCTTCTTCTTTCTTTTTTTTTTTTTTAAGACAGTGGCAGCTGCTGTGTGTACCATATTAATTGGAGGGAAGGAAATAATGAAACCCTTGCAAATTACTGAAAAAGTGTAGCTAAAAATACAAGTCCCTTTCCTGAACTGTCATTAGTATAATACATGGGTTTAAGAAGAAAATCCTCTGAACATAGTACTGACAAACTATTGTTAGCGTAGCATGTAAAATAACTTATGGTCATGTGAGATGATGAATACCAGTCTGAACTGGTCAGAGATTATTTAAGGGTCTAAACAGAGCTCCATGTTCATGTCTGGGGTCTGGATTGCTGAGAAATAAATTACAACAAAGAAGGGTCGAGACTTTTGGTACCACACCATCTGACCCTTTATTAGATCGTGTGGCTGTCTGAGAGTTTCCCAGTCTAGGGTAAAGCAAAAGCAATAAACACAAATGGGGTTTGACCCATCTGTGGTTTTGGCTCTTGCTGTTGCGTTGGAATCTGCTGGTGGGATGTCCTAAGCTGTCTCTGCCTCTTGTGGGTTGGTCCATAGCAATGGGTGTTAGAAGGATCCACTGCAGAGCTAGAGCCCAGTCTGGAATTAGGGTAGCAACTCCCACAGTAGGGACAAATACAGTCTCTCGTGGTCTGTGCGAGGGCAATGGGCTCCCTGTTAGTCATTTGAACTGTCAGTGGTTACCAGGAAGCACTGGCTGCGGGGAGACCAGGGCTCTGTAGTTCACCTGAGTGAGACAGTGGCCTCTAGCATGTCTCTTTCTCTGCTGTGATGTAGGAATTTTTGCATGGTCTTGAAGTATCATTACTATCTGGGGAGAGCCTGGTGCAGAGCATTCCAGGAATCTTACCATGCATCTAAAGGACAGTGTAATGGGTAGAAGAACTTACTGAACAGAAAAAAAAAAATAATGTGAAGCCTTTGCAGGTTGTCTGTCTTTGGGGTGATGAGGGAATTAAAGGAAACTGCCTGGAGAATTGTTCTTCAGATTAAAATTCCTTGCCTGTCTTGTGTTCACTTAGTTGCGTGTGGTTTTTAAGCTGCGTTATTTGCCCTCTGCTATCATTTGTGCAAAGCCCGTGCCTCTCTGCTCTGCTCCCCACCCCCCCCTATTTTTTTCCTGACTCTGTGGCAGTGGTCTGGATTATGGGCACATGCAGGGAGATGCCTTCTCAGATCACTTCTCTGCAGCTTCTCCCAAGATATTATTAATCTTTCTTTTTCAAGCCTACAATTACTGTTGAAGGCAAAGTACACTGCTGCTGCTTGCTTACCATGTAAGTTGTGGCTGTAACGTTCAGCTCTGTGTCATAACTTCCTGCCTCAATTTTCCATGTTGGTTTGGAAAGCTTTTCTAGGATGCTGTATTTAGTCATGCATTAGGCATATGACTGGTTGGCAGAGTGCTAATTATATATGTTCCTCTGAGTGGCAAAGCACCGTGCTCTTCTGTACTGCCCCATCAGCTGCTGCTGTACCCGCTTACCAAAGGGGGAAGAAATCACTGTCAGATTAGGTCTCCCTGTGCCGTTGGTTTGTATGGTGAGGAGCAGTCAGGCTTTGTTCTGATGCTTTGCTCATGCCTCCCTTGTGAGGGTTAGAGAGGGGCACTGCCATCCTGTTGGGATCACTAAACAAGCAGCTAATGTCACAAATCCATAAAGATATTCCTAACCTGCTAAAACACTCTCGGAATATCATCTGTCTTGATGGGTAGCAAAGTATATTAGTTTTTCTTTCCAGAAACACTTCTCCTTTCTGTTTGTATGCACAATGGAGCTCTCTGTTTGAGCCCATCACCTGAAGCCCTGACTTGAGAGCAACGGCTTTGCTAGGTTTTGCCTTCCTATGAATGTGTGCATATTCATCTGTTAAGCCTGAGCAGGCAGTGTAGTACAGAGTAGCCATAAGTATGATCCTCTTTTTATCAGTCTGTGCTCTTGCTGCCTTGTAGACAAGACATCTTGGTTTGCAGGAAGGAGTCCCAGTTCTGAAAACTAAGGAAAAAGACAGGAAAAGTGCAAATCCACCCAGTGCTGGTACAGGACAAATCTTCCTGATTGGTCTGTGCTTTGGGACAAGAGCTTGCTTCTTCAGCTCTGCTTTTCTTCCTCACTTCTTTGTGTCTTTCTTTGAAAGACCAAAATACCTTAATCTCCCAATAGACCTAGCCATGTGTACCCTTTGCCATATCAGCAAAGTATATTCTTTCCCTTCATCTAGGAAGATGGATTTAATGTAAGTCAAAACCCTTTCCCTTGTCTCAAGGACCAGCATACCCTGACATATCTCTGCAACCTGAAATCTGTCTTCAGTAAAAATCAGTAGTCTGTGCTTGAATGATTCATGACTCATCACAGTGGTTTACCCCTTCATCTCAAATAAAACCTTGTTGAAAAAGCAGCTGCCGGGCCAGGCTTATTTCATAGAGATGACATAAAAGTGGCTAAAATCACAGTACTGAGGAGCTCTAAGTAAATAGCGTGGTTAATACGCTGTGTCCTGTGCAGCTGGTAGAGACAGGATGGAGACCAGATACGCCTTAGAGCTGCCTCTTTACCACTTGCAGCGTGAGGGGTATTGGAAGCCTTAAAATGGCTTACGGTCACAGCATTGAAAAAGAAAGACACGAAGCAGTCCTGCTGTTCTGGGGCCACAAATATCTGTGATTGCATATTGGGAAAACAGACCTGTTATTGCAGTTGGGAGCCTTACACCAAAGGTGTGGTGTTCCCAAAATAACAGGAATACACAAAATGTAAACGTCAAAGCATTTTAAGTATGTCTGCATTGTAACCAATTATTTGCATCCTAGAAATGGGGTGAAGCAGCCTGCCCTGCCTCTAGGCTGTTCCTTCTGTCTCTTGCTTCCTAGCATTGCGGCGAGTTGTTTCCTGGGGCCCCGGCTCTGCTCCTTTCTGTCCCAGAGATGACAAGCAGAAGGGAGCTCCCCTGTAAGGCAGAACTCTAGGGTGGTGGGGCACCAGGTCAGTCAGTCTTCTGCGGTTAAGAACACACGAGTGCAAGTGCTACCATTAATGAAAACATTGCTACTCACAATGTTTTAGGTATGCTGAATTTTAGCAGTCGAAACGTAACGCGAATTGTGAATACATTTTTTAAATGCCTGTAGGTCTGACATTCTTCTGCCTACAGTGCTCAGATACTGCTCTAAGTCTGGTCAGTAAAGTAACAGTCTTTTTCCTTTAGTCCAGAAAAAGCAGAATTCATGAAGGACTGTGAAAGTTCATACTCCAGCTGGAAGTTTTCCGGAGGCTTTCGAACTTGGGTCAAGATGTCCTTGGTGAAAACAAAAGAAGAAGATGGGAGTGAGACAGTTGAATTCAAACAAGAGGTAAAAAAAAAAAACAAAACAAAACAAAGAAACAAAAAACCTCAGGAAGGGTTTTTGGGATCTCTTAGTTTATTAAGAACTAGTTACTGCCATGGTTTTAATAATAACTAGCCAACAGAACCAGTTCTTGGGGCAAATAGCAATATGAGTTGGAAGAAGGGTGGGTGGGTGGGTTGGTCAAGTAAGTGAAGCATCAGGAACTTGGTTTTTGTTTCATTGCGTCCATTACGCCTCTTGCCACTGAGCAGTTTTGGCTGCGCAGTTACTTGGATTCTTTCTTAACACGGAGAGGTTCTGTAAAAGTGTAAATGTCTTGATGCGTGCAGCTGTTGGTATGGCCTAGTGACACATCTCAGGAAAACCTCTCCTAATGGGGAGGCCAGAAAATCCAGGCCTTGAATGTGTTAGAAGTGACAGCTGTAGGCTGAGTTAAGGGTCTGAAGAGGCTGACGTAGAAATATTAACACAGCTACCTTTAGTTCAAGGTGGGGAACAATTGCCAGAGGAATTGTCAAAGTAATAGCTAGTATTGCGAAGAGGTATTGTTTATGTTACCGCAAGGGCTGATGTTAGGATGAAGAGGTAAACATAAGCCTTGTATCCTTTGTAGCTTTATCATGTCTGCTTTTTGTTTGGGTTTGGGATTTTTATCTGTTGAGTATCCTTAGAAACATGGAGTAACTGAACTTCTTGCATCATTTAAAACTAGAAAACATGCAGGTGGAAGATGCAAACTTAGCTAGAGATGAAATGAGTTTGACTTTCATTCCTGTTCTGTTCACACTAATGGACGGGAGACTAGTTGTGTTTTGAGTTTGTTATCTTGCTCCCACTGTTGGCTGGGGAGAAGAGAGTCTCGTTGGTGATGAGAAATGAGAATTTTAAGAGCAGTCTTTTTCAGAGAACATGTGTTTCAGAGACAACACTGTCTCTTAGTCTAGGGCACACTTGGAAAGAGTACTTTGTGGAGATTAAAATGAAGCAGAATCTTCAGCTCTCCTATCTTTAAGGCCCACAGTTAGGGCCTTATGTGGCACAGCCTTAAGGGAAGAGCAGAGCTGTGACTGAGGGGGTTACCCTCCTGCTCCGCTGGAGGAGGACAGGAGGCAAAGCCCAAAGTCATGCAAGTCCCAAACTAATGCCTTAGTTTGGAGGAGAGGAAAGGATGCATCAGGCAGCTGCTGCTATGTAAGTGCTAACAGCAGTTGTCTGCCTGTCTGTCCTTCGACACCTACAGCTCTGTATCACTTGCCATTTGGTACTTACCTAGTGTAGGATTTTTGAAAGTCCTCCTTTGTGTGCCCAAATCTAACGTGTCGCAAAGTGGAAACAAAAGGCTGACTCAAACTCAGAAAAAGCTGAGCTTTTTGTGACCATAAACATCCATTTCGTTCAGCAGTTATGGACTCTCTGATCGTCTGGGTAGGTGAGCACTGTGCTGGGTTGTTTTGGTTTTGTGGGGTGTATAGGAATTGGTACAAATGTGAATTTTGGGTTTGATCCCTATTAATAATACAGTAGAAGTTGAAATAGCTCAGTCGTAAGTTGCACTTGCTTTCTTTGACAGTATAACGTCTGCCCAAATTGCATAAAGAAGTCCATTAGCATTTCAAATCTAAAACTGGGAGACAGCATACCAGAAAGATGGACACAAATATTAGGTCAAATAGCACAGTCAGTCAGCCTGCTAACTAGCCCAGTAGTCATTACTTTGTCTTTTCTTCCTTTCCCATTGCCTTCGTTTAGCTTTGTATACTGTTTGTTTCCTGGCGTGCAGTTTCCTTGAATGAGTGTAGTTGGGGTGATGCACGCTGCAATAACTAAATGAGCTGTAGAGGTATAGGGTAAGGCTGCAGCAAAGGTGTTTGACCAGAAAACACGAGGTGGTGAAGCTCCCATATGCTCTGAAAAGACACATATAGTGTTCTAGCTCCTGCTGCTATGTGTTCACAGCCTAAAATCTGGTCAGGGCAGGGTGTGTGAAGACTGATAGAAATCTTGAAGTATTTGTAAAGAAACTAAGGCATGGTAGACGGGAGGTTTTTGTAGTAGGTCATCCCTCATGCAGTGTCTGCTGAATCACTGCTTTCATAGCTGTAGTTCCTGTCACGATCCCGTAATGAAGTTACAGTACTGCTGGATTCATTACTTCCAGCACAGTATTAAACTAATGTAGGAAGAGCAGCACTACTCCCTTGTGCACACACCAGGATGTAAACACTCCTTTGAGGGCTGGAGAAGGGAGAAGTCCTTCCATCACTTGTTCAGCTGTAACTAACAACTCCAGTGTGCTTGCCTCTTAGGTAACTGCCTGGCTCTTGAGCCCTTTATATTGTCTCCTAGCAGCGGGGGAGTTAGTGCAAGCTGTGGGGTTATTGCCTCTGTACAAGCCCCGTATAGTTCCCCGCTGGGCTGGGGGGTGCGTTACAAAAGACAAGATAAATATTTTTTCTGAGGTCTTAATACTTTCCTGATTGTGGTTCTTAAGACTATGGTTTCACGTGGCTGTAACATCGATCTACTATCCTAAGCTGTACCCTGGTGGAATTGTGCTAAAGCTCTCTGCCAGCCAGTGCTAGTTTCAAATGGTAGCCTAGTTAATGGGTAGTACTGGGAAGTATGGTTTTCATTGTTAACATCTAGGCTTTTTTCCCTTCCATTTTCATTCTGCACTTGCTGGCATCTTCTAGTTGATGCTACAACGGGATTTAAAAAAAAGTCTTCCTGCCACCACCGTGTAGTTCTCTGGTAAATAAAAGTAATTTAGCATTCATTCATGAGAACTTTCCAAATGCTGTATTAATCCAAGTAAATGAATTTTGTAAATGAAACTTCCCTCCTTGAAAGGGAAGAACTATGTAATAAAATAAAGGCCCTGGCTACCAGCGTAAAAATGGTATTGCAGTGTTTTACTGAGTGAGAAATAGGAAAATAGGAACATGAGACAGATGGAGGAAACTGCCCTTTCCATATTTTGGGAGCCTGTTGTTCCAGGTAGAGGAAGGCTGAATTGGAAGTCCCTAAACAGTCTGCTGTTTTCTCCTTCTTACAAGTATTTTCTGTTGCACAGAAGACTCATTACACCACTGAAGAAAGTAACCTGCACGGTTTTTTTTCCCCTCTCTCCAGACTAGTGTGGTTAACTATATTGACCAGAGAACTCAACCAAGAAGTGACCAGCTGTTTTTTGTGGTATTTGAATGGAAAGATCCTTTTATACAGACTGTTCAAGATGTGAGTAACACTAGTCTCTTTTTGAGTCGTTGTCTGACTGTACGTGCCCATGGTTTTTGTGTGTCTGTGTGTGTGTGTGTGCGTGTGTGCCCATGCCTCTGTTACCTCACTCCAAGCAGAAATTCAGAGGAAGAGCGAGGTTACTTCTGAAATTTCAGTCTAGGCTCTTCCTTATATGCAGTAATGCATGTTCTGCGGAGGTCAGGACCGTCTGACGCCTTTCCCGTGGCTGGGTGACACTCAGCATTCTGTTTGCAGCTAGAGGTGCATGTAGCTAAGAAAAAGCATGTGTTCCCTGTGCTCTAGCAAAGTGTAGCTTCAGGTCAAGTCTGAACTTTTTGCTTAAATAAGTGTGCTTGGATAAACCCATTTAATTACTTTTTTAATTAATTGACAAGCAAGAAACCTTAGCTTAAATCAGAGTAATAAAAATAGCCAAGTATATTTTTTATCTGTTACTAGAATAGAATTTGGTACTGCATTCAAGTGCACAAAAAGCACTTTAAAATTTAGCTCAATGTGCTGCAGCCAGAGGCATATGATGTGCCAGAAAAGCCACTGTCGGTCACTGGAATGCTTAAAAGGTGTGCAGGTGTGCGCTGTGGGTACGTGCGCTTTAAGCACGTGAGCTAGACCTTGTTTTCCTAGCCTTCTAGTGGGGAAGGTCAGATACATTTGCCCTCCCCAGAAAAATGCAGAATGGCAGAGTGTGCAAAGACAATATGTTTAAAATTTTGCATTTAAAGTGGCCCTACCTGGCAACCAAAGTCCATCACCAGCCAAATCCACGGAGTCGTCGTTTTCTTCCCCAAAACCAGAGCGTGAACGTGGACCTTGCGGGGCAGGATGGGGCAGCTGGTCCTTTGCGCTCCGGCTGTCATGTCTGTGCTGGGGCTGGGCACCCCCTCAGCCTTGAGAGCCCAGCCCTGTTCCCGGCACCTCTCGCTCCTCTCTGCCAGATGGGGTTCACGCCTCTGCCGGCTTTGAGCTGAAAGCTGCCCTTGATCCAGCAGAGTGGGGGTGCTCCTTCCCTCTTGCTGAAGAGGCCATAGTTGACAGGCACTGGCAGCCAGTGCTGCTGCTTTGAGGAGGATCAACAAATCCTGAAAGCCTGTTAAAGAGCACCTGGCTCTGGTGGTGACCTAGTGATGCTGCGCTCATGCTGACCGTCGGAGTTGCATACGCCATGGCGAGTCCCAAAGCTGCATGCTACTTTATCGCTGCCTAAGCCTAGCTCTGCTCACTTCATCTGATCCTAGAGGTCATCCGTGTGCCTAGAGGCGCGAGGAGAATTGCAAACTATAGATAACTACTCTTGAACCAAATGTAGTTAAAAAAGAAATATAAAGTACTTGCTGTAGGTCTGCAGAAACAGAAAGCTGGTTTAGCATGACAATGCTGTCTTGTCAAAGCTTTCCAGTAGTTGGTTCTTTTAGCTTTGTCTTCTGGAAGATCTTTAATGCAACGGCTTATTTTGGTAAATCTTTAAATAATATAGTAAATTTAATCTCTAATCTTAAAATTAGCAATTGAACTGCATCTCTGAAAAGTTTTAAACACTTCAGTAGCCTGAAATAATCTAAAAGGAGTTTAGCAGCAAGTACAGTATGTTTTCTTCCTGATGGAAGGAATTGGAAAACCATGGTGTGAGGCAGATGCGTGGCGAAGGCAGTACCGGCCACCTTTGCAGCGCAAAGGAACATGCTGCAGAACAGTTTGAAAAATGGAATTGTTTGTTATTGGCTAGGTATAATATATGCTGAGTCAGATGAGGGGAATAATATTTTTAATCTCTTTCAGATTATCACAGCAAATCCCTGGAACATGATTGCGCTTCTTTGTGGTATCTTTTTGGCTCTGTTTAAGGCAGCAGACTTTGCCAAGTTAAGTGTTAAGTGGATGATCAAAATCCGAAAGAGACATCTGAAGAGGAGTCGTCAAGTAATGAACCACATAAACTGAGACTAAGGCTGCCTTTTAACTATTCATAGCAGAAGGGATAGAGAATAACTGGAATAAACTTCGATCAGCAATACAGCAATTAAAGATGCAAAACAGGTATGTTTTCTTCCAGAAAAATGATGGCTGGAGGAACAGCCGAGTGAACTGGCCTTTGAACTTCAGCAAGGAGCTAACCCTAGGACAGGTCTAACAAACTCATGCTTTTCTGTTCCAAATTTAACAAGCTTACCTCATGGGGGGGCAGGGAGAAAGGAGAGAATTCACTAATGTTCAGAAAGTCACCACTGCAGTGGTTAAGTTCAAAAAAAAAAAAAAAAAAAAGAGATACTGTGTCTGAATGTTTCTCAGAACAGGAGATCCCTTAACTTCTGCATGAGCTATGACCTGCGTCTGCTACGCTAATGCAGTTGTGTCCTTGACTGTGTTTAGCGGAAGGTAAAGTACTCAACAACACAGTCTGGCTTCTCCTCTCCAAAGTATGCGTTAAAATACACTGGAATTCTATTATGTGTCATTTTTGATTTAAAGTATAGTGACTTTAATATTAAAAAAAAATACTTCAAATAAGGTATTGTGTACATTCTTTGAAACTGAGGGTCTGTTCTACAGGTAAGAGACAACTGAGCTTTCTTACCTCCTTGCTGTCAAAGAAACACCCAAGTGTTCCTTTAACAAATAATACTACAGCAGCTATTTCTTGGATTTTACAGAAATATTTAGAAACAACAATTTGATCAGGTACTGATGCATCCTGCTGCATTTTTTTGTTCTTTCTTTGCTACTGAGGTCAGAGAAGGTAAGCTGGAAGACAGCCCAGCTCTGGGGTTAAAGGATGCACTCCTTTCTGCAGTATTTAATGTACTTTATTTTTTTAATAAATTCCCATAGTGGCCAACTTCAGTCACTACATCTCAGCTATCAAGATTTGTTGTTTTATAAGGCAATGTTGTTACTAGAGCAGGCCAGCTGATTCCAGCCAAGAAACCTTTCTTTTATATACCTATTTATAGGAGTGATTCTCATTGCAAGTGTTGCACAATGTTTGAAACAGCCTCTTATAGCTACAGTGTTGTTTTTTTATTACTCACTCTCGATGTCCATATTTGTAAATTTTTGAACAACTCATAACAGCTACGCATGCCAGTAATTTGTTCTTTGTGCCACTGCAAGGTAAGTGTTCGATTCCCCAACGCCTGTATAATTTATTTCCTTAGACTGTAGGACAGCTGAAAATATCTTCTCTCTCACACTGGGGTGAATGGGCCCCACAGTGTTTAACATCTGGTTTCAGGACTTCAAGAAGCACCATGAAAAGTAAAGGATCCCCCCCCCAGTTTTGGGCAGCCACTTACCATGGCAGAGTCTACTTTGGGCAGCTGATTATGTAGTCTTTTTGTATAAAAGCTGACATGTAGAGAGTAGCAACTAACTGGTTTTGATCAGACAGAGCTCTTGGGAGTATAAGCCACTTCAGGCAGTGCTATTCCTGTTTCCTCTGTGAAACACAACTACTTAGAGACAAAAAATGAAGTGACAATAAAAGCATAATAAAGTCAACCTCAAAGAGCTTAGTAGAGACTTCCCCCCCCCCCAGGAACTGCTTGAATAAAGTCAGTAAACCAGCCAGGCACTGGGTAAAACAAGCCCCAGACACCTGCCTCAGCTGCTCAGTACTGAACAGAGCAGAACAAAGCCTCCACCCCACTCTTAACAATGAAACCCCGGCAGCCTGCACCTCCAACGCTTTTGCCACAGGTTATTCAGACAGGTGTGCAGTTAAAAGGTTGTTCGTAAAAGCCATTCTAAGTCTCCTGGTCTTTATAAACACAAAGATGTGATATACAGCACTAAATACAAACATAAAGACTTTATTGAATGCTGCTCAATTCCCCAAAGATCTTTCATTACAAAAGTTTTCCACACAACTGCAATTTGAGAGATTGGAATGGTACTCTGATAAAAGATGTGAAAAATACTTGATCAAGTAAACAGACAAGACTTCTATTGTCGACTTTCCACCTTTAAGAAACAGACTGCATTTTCTTTAAATAAAACAAGGGAGTATTTATTGACATCCTTCCCTCCTTACTGAAAAAAATGTAATCCCAATTTTGGTCTCATTCTTCAGTCTATGAGATGCTAAAACTAACGCAGAAATATCCAAGATGATCGTCTCCAGGAGACCTGCACTACTCTGCAGGGAGTCCTCGGGCTGGTGAGGAGCATCATTGATGGGCTCTCTAGAGGAAGCTCCATCCTCAGCTGTAGCAGGAGGAAATTTCTAAGTAGCCCAGGACCCAGAGGCAGCAAGAACAGGGCAGAGGCAAGCAGAGTGGAGCACCCCAACCTGTTCAAGCTGCCTCTCTCTCCCTACTTTGCCTCATTCTAATGGTAATGGGAGCATTCTATACATCTAAACCTGAATCCAATCAGGAGTTAAAGGACAGCACCACAGCCGAGTTCCTTTCAGTGCTATAAGGGGCACATACCGAATATCTCAAGTTACTGGTAACGTACCTTGGTTTTATTTAAGAAAATACAGCACAACTAGAAGCCTTTTCTATAATCTTAACCAAAGTATGCAGCGATGTGAAAAGCACATATAAAACAAGGAAAAAAAATGTACATAGCAAACTATACTGCCTATGTGCAACACAATCAAAAATTCAAGTCATAATTCTCACCACTCCCGTAATTATTTCACTCATTAAGGATGATAATTCAGTTCTATGAAACATTGGAAGTGACAGTATATCAATAATTAGACAAATTTACAATATGCTGTGGTAATGACATCACTTAACTGCTGTATTTAAATTCAAATCTTTACATTTGCCAGAGAAAAATTGGCCATTTCTATTATACTGATGAGGTTTCTTCTGCAAATGCTTATATATTTCAAAAGGGTACAAAAAAGTATGTCTGCCGAGTAGAGGCGGTCACTTCTTTTATTTGGCACTTGTATTGTGTGCATTTAGCACATTGTGGGTGCTGTTCTGCTTTTCTGCCATAGCCTTCTTAAGCTTTAACTCCTCTAGCTTTCTCCACAACTCCTCGCGTTCCAATTCTTTCTTTTTCTCTCTGTAGGAAAGAGCGAAGTACCAATTTCAGATAGGTTTTTAAGCGCAATGTGGAGACACAGTTACTTAACAACTGTGATTTACATCTCGGCATTCCTCTTGTAAGCTCTTCTCCAAAGCTATTTTTAGAGGCAATTACGGTTTCCTCTATTAAAAAGGGAGCGTACAAATTGGTAGCGGTTAGTGGTAGCACTGTAACTTTGCTCCGGCAAACTCAGACAACTGCGATTCTAAGGAGGTTCTTTGTCCCATGCAAACAAATGAAAGGACTAAACATCTCTGGGGGAGAAGAGCACAGCTGTTGAAGAGACTTAGCATGTGGTCTTGGCTGGCCCAGGACAGGTACTCTTCCCTCCCTTACTCCAACAGTGCTGCTTAGTAGGTTAGTAGGCTAAGAGAGAGGTTTCAGCCCAGCTATGAAGTATTCTCCAGCTGAGCTTTCTTCAGACACCTCCCCTGCAGCAGCAGCAGAGCCAGCACCGGGCAGCCCCTCACAGCCCCTCGCAGCACCGGCTGAGCCCAGTTTCCCCAGCCAGGAGAGTGAGCGCTCCCTGCCCAGGCAGGACAGGAGCTGGGGTCTTCTACCACCTCCCCAGGGCTCCAGCTGGCGCACGCCTGCATGGCTGCTTCTTACTCAGGTGACAGTCAGCAGCAAATATTTGATGAGCAGCTCGGCTACAGAACCCCATAGCCACAACAGGTAAGTTTTGTTTCTTTTCAGCTGGTACATTTAGATAGGTATTCACCAACATGCATTTGGAAGAAAAATCCCTACCTTTGCCTTTCTGCTTTATATGAGCTTGTAAGTTCATCAAAAAGCTTGCCATTCATTTCCATCAGGGTTTTCAGCACATTATATACCAGTGCCACGATAGTTCTAGAACAGAAAGAACACACCCATTAGAATCACTCAACACAAAATTAACTTCAGTTAACAAGTGTTCAATTTCTGTTTTGGACTCCGAGTTTCTTATCTAAGGTACTACTGGGAGGTCCGTGAGTTTCTGAAACAAAAATCCTTTACTAAAGTTTCCTCTGTAAAATAATAAAATGCATATTTAAACTTTTTTTTTTAAATGGCTGTTTAGCCTTAAATTCCTGACTCTTGTAATTGCACAGGATATAACTATTGGTGCTGTGGCTGTACTATAAAGCCATTCAATTATGTTAATGTTTAATAAACTGAGTTTTACCAACAATTTGGTAATATTTGAGGAAGGAAATCCGAGAGTCTAGAAAAATAAACTTCTGGCTAATAGCTTCAAGACCGGGCAAAAGAATGCAGCAGAGGAACCACAGGCACATGTTTAACATAGCTACTAAAAGCTCGAGCAGAAGCGATCGCTTTGCTGCAGAATGCCCCATTAGAGAACTGAACTGAGACCATCAGGTGATGGTTTCCAATACCTTTGTTTCTTTAAGAAACTAAACAGCTTGAGCAATACCGGCTGTGTCTTACATGGCTGTCCGTATTTCCACGTTGGGTATAACTCTTCTTTTTATGAAGGCATTCATATTTCAATAAATTATCTTAAATATAATGTTGTTTATCTCCTTTAAACCCACTCTTAATTCCACACAGAAATGCAAAAATAGCAATAAAATTAAAGAGGTGCCTCTCATTAAGCTTATCGTTAATCAAAAAAAGTAAGTAAACTCTCTTCCCCATCTTTCCCCTCGCTAGCAGTTCACCGTCACGCAGCCATACTGACTCTAAGGCTGTAGAGCAGCGGTGCCATGCAGTCTTGTAACCTTAAAAAATGAGTGAAAGAAAAAATCGAAGGAAGTAACCAACAGGCCGGGTTTGCCTCTTCAGCACGCTCTGTCCACTGTGGCACTAGGAAAATCTCCCAGCTGTTCATCAGAGGCCCTGCGCTCATTCAAAGCTTATTGGGGGTTTTGGTCTTCTGAGAGGAAAAGCTTGATTTTGAGCGAGTAGTTAAGGCCATATCGGACAGCTGGATGGATATAAGCACCTTACTCTGCCCTCCAAAACAGATTAAACCAAAAGGCTGGGCTTGCTTCCTCCAGCTTCCTGGTCCTCAAGGTATGCAGTTACCCTGCGTCTGTCACTTCCTTCTGTCTGCAGCTAGGGAAGGAGGGACAGCCTTCAAATTTGTTGAGGTCCCAGGTACTACCAATGCTCCAGGAACTAGTTCTCCAAAATTTATCTTCAGCCTCGGCTGATAGATTTGCAGCCAGACTCGCCATCTAGATAACATCAGAATAACTTCAGAGCCTCGAAGGGCTTCCAACAGGACATCTGATTGAACTTCAAAGCTGTGGGAAGCTCCTGCCTACCCTGGCTTTTGCCTGCACAAGCTTTACATTCTACAAATGGAATTGCAACTCAAGTAAGGATGCTGGACACAAGCAAACTTTGCTTTTTAGTATTCCAATGTAATTACTGCTTCTTTCAAACATGATATAAAAATACTGACATTTAACCTGTGGCATTAAATATCAAATGAAGTAGTCGCTCATTTCTCATTCCTACCATACTTTATAGTGGTAGGCAACTGCTCTTGTCCGATAGTATCTCTCCCCTTCCTATCTCCCTGGGCAGCAATAACTGCTTACAAAGACACAGAATTTTGTCCATGTAAAGTAGTAAAGAACAGCAAAGCATAAATATAGCAGAACCATCCCTTGGCAATTGTTTTGGTCTAAATAGTATTAATTTGCATTTTTAACTAATGCGTAAGATCGAATGTGATTACAGTATCAAGACCATCATCCAATTTCCTCATAGCGATGCAGAACAGTGAAAGCACAATATAGCTGAAAATGACGTCCCATTTTAGCACCCCTAACCTCACTGACTGCATCTGATTTAGGTAGAAATGAAATCACATTTACAAGCTTATGATCCAAACCTGAAACAGTAGACAATTTATTTATGGTACTATAGATGAAGTTAAACATTACATACTGATTCCAGTGTTCTTTGGAGATCTTGTATAAACTGCCAAACATAATTGGTAAAATTTTATCAATGTTCTCCTCAATCAGGCTAAGAATATATTCATTATTCCAGAAGTACAAAGCTCTTTCTGCAACCTGAAACACAAAGTTGAGGGGGTCAACAGCCACAAAATAAGTTACTACAAGGTTGGGGTTGTTTTTAATAATTTTTTTTAATACTTTTTTTTTTTTACCTGAAAATGTGAACTTGAAACACTCTTGGATATTTGCTTAAATAAAGGCTCTTCTATTTTTTTGAATTGTGTCGGTTCTATTACATCTAAGATTTCTTCAATTTCACCTAAAAACATTACCTGTTTGTATAAAAGAAATATATCAAAAAGTATCAGAATGTTTTATATCACCACTGTAAACAGAAACAAACAAAATAGAGCTTATGCATTACTCATGAATCCTGCAAAGAACACTGTAGGTAATTACAAGGCAGTAGACATCCACAGTTTTTTTGCAGCCTGAAAGTAGTCAATCATCGGTTTCAGCTACCAGGTTCCAGCTCTCACCTTGCATTTCGTCTTTTGTGTAATTGCTCTAAACACTTTGCAGAACTGCTTCTGCAGAATATGGCTTTTTACAGTTAAAAAACCCAGCTAGAACATTTTATTTCTTCAGGAATGGCTGCAGAGGTTACCGTTATCCGAGATCTCCAAAGTAGCTTTTGAAGTGATAAATAGTTAATTCACGTTTTAAATTACAACCAGCAGAACACTAGGTAGGTGGCACAGAAAAATTTAACACCGCTCACACCAACAGGGACAACAATGTTAAGGGACCCCACTTTTAAGGAGCTGTCGGGGGTGGGATCTGGTGGCGTAAATCAAACTCCTGATTTTTAAACTCATTTTAACCACATAGAAGAACCAGGGAAAAAAAAAAAAAAAAGAATTTCCCAAGATCATTTAAAGTTACTTTTATACTACGGAAAAAGAATGTATGTATGCTTTACCAGACACTTGGTATCTCAAATGCTAAGTCTGTGTCACGTTGCAGATGACTACCTCCAGCCTGGTCCGTATCTACTAAAATACTTCTCACCTTGGAAAATTGTTTCTCTAGACAATATCTTAATTAGAATGCAACTTTTAATATCGCTTTAACACAGTAACACCATAGTAAGAGCAGACATACAGAACAGTTGCATTGAGTTGCATGAGAGATGAGCACCTCAAGAAGCTTCTAGAACTGCAAGTTTTCTGCAAGATCTCTTGCCAAGCACAGCAGAGGTGAGGCGTATGAGCCTGCCACGCTACATGTTACATCACAGCGGACGCCAGAAACAAGAGACAAAACCAACCTCTTTCTGACTGCAAGTTTTTGGCCAAAATTTGAGCAGTCCTCTGATTACCTATATTAAAAATACAAACAAGTTAAAGCAGAACAAATTTCTATTACATATTTGGTAAGTTTAAAAAAAAAAAGTACTAGTTTGCTTTTCCAGAGGTTCAAGGAAAACTGAATACAGCTAAATGTAGTTCCACGGAAAATAAATGCTGCGCTGTCTCATTTAAATATTTATCTTGTTTAGGTTATCAGAATAATTTAGACCCTTATCACTTCACAAGTCTTTGATTATCCATTCACACTCCGCTCCCATCCCAGTACATACATTAACTGATAGCATCAAAGCATCACAAAATGAAGTTAACTCCCCTGTAGCTAGAATTCCCCGAATATTTTTTGTCATCTCCTCATCCGTACTTTGGGGAGCACATGTCTTGGCGTCAGGGTTTGAAGGCCAAGAGCAAGCGGTATACGCTGACTGCACAAACGGGGCGATACGGAGGAGTCGTGGCCTCCACCACTTCCTTTTTTCTTTTAGAATTTGAAATGTTAAAAGACTGGAAACTAAGAAAAGATGTGACCTTACAGAGAAAATCTATTCCAGTACCTACATTGGTAACAATCTTACACAAGACAGGAAAAAACTTTAGCAAAACTTAATTAGGAAGTGCAGCCCTGGGGTGGGGGGGGACAGGGGACGGGACACAGGACACAACATGACCACACAACAAACAAAGGCTGGAGGCCTGTTTCCTAGAAACAAACATTTGACATGGCATCTAAATTACAAAATTAATGCTGGCTAAAAAAAAAAACCAACCCTGTAACTGTATGTTTTGGAAGCAGAAACATTCTCAGAGCCTTATAAACTTTCATTCTGAGGAAAGGACCTCTATTTTTATGATACAACAGCACCTAATTTATCATATCCAACTGTAAAACTTACTCAACTATTTGAATACCTTCCATATTTGATTTTTGCCATGTTGATTTTCTTTTTTTCCAGCTTCCCAGCTAGCTGTTTTATTAACGACTATGTGTACTATCAAAAGTGACTTTCCAGAGAAAAAGTTAATATGATTTTAAGTGCCCACAAGTCTTTATCCTAGGATACACACATATCCTGCTACTACAAAACTGAATGTCACTTCAAATGACACCGAGCGAATGCAGAAACCTCAGGCAGCTGCTGAAGTCCTACGCTCAAATCCACAAAAAGAAAGCAAGTTACAAGGAAAGAACAGATTCCTTACAGAGCCTTGACCATACCGCTCTACCTGGCTGGCTGAACCCCACGGACAACAAATACCTGATGAAGGAGCAGGAGGCCTGGACCAGCCCTGACCTGGCCTCCTCGCTGCCTCCACAGCCAGGGCAGAAGAGCTGGGGCAGACAGCACGGCTGGGGCCGGGGGGGAGAAATTTTGAGCTCCCCCATTTCACTGCAGTTACCTGACCTGGCAGTCCTTCGCTCACCTGCATCTCCTCCACCCTCGAGGAGTCAGACTTGCATGAGTTACACTTGTTTCCCTAGATTCACAATTTAAAGTAGTCTGTGTAAATACACTTTAAATCTAGGGCCATTTTCTGTTAATTAGCTCGTAACTGAATGACTCAGTTATATACTATTGAGATTTTGTATTTTTAAAGAACAAACCCGAACATTTACAAGTATAATAGCTCATTCTGCCGACACTTTCCCTTCCCCCAGAACAAAGCAAGTAAGCCAAAAAATTTCAGACAAGCACATTTGCCAAAGAAAAGCTGTGAGAACCTACCATACACCCCTAATTGGAGCATAAATTTATTTAAAATTGAGTTAGCTGGAAGAGTCCAGTTTCCAGCACTTGTTATTGTAAGCGTGTTGAATGTACTTTGCTACACAGACTCATATTCTCAACCTGATAAAGAAATAACATGTTCCGAGTAGAACAGTGCAGACCTCAACGAAATACCTATTCCTTGCTCCTCAGAGAGAGTATCAGTTTCCAGATTGACTATGCTTTCATATTAAAAAGCTGATACATGCACATTTATGGTCAAAGATTTTATTCAACATGAATGCAGATCTGAAATCCTGCTGCTCTTACTACAAAAAACCTCTTAAGATTAATAATTCTCCCTGAGCTACAAAATTCCCGTGAAGTGACTTACAACAGTAGGCACCTGCTAGAAAACTTAAATCCTATCTACCAGGACTGCCTGTTTAGCCCGATTGCTTCAATGTAAAGGCCACTGCACTTAGCAGGGTTAGGTAACAAACTCTTCTTGTCAGCTTCGCAAACATCAGGACTGACCTAAGGCAGGCTACCATAGTTACGAGAGCTCGGATGGAACGTCCTCTGAATTGACCCTGAGTGACAATTTCTGCCAGAAAAATAACAGTAAGGTACTCATGAAGACAGCCCTCTGATGGAATTCTTAAAATATTACTTGACCTAAAGCCAAAATAAATTCCAAATGCTATCTCATCAGTTGTCCCGAATTTTAACATCTACTTTTCAAGCATTTCAGAAAGTTACTTAAAGCTTCACTTCTTATCATCTTTTGACTTTTACCCCTTGATAAAGCCAATTTTCCTATATGTTCAGAGTAACGACCAAAGCAAGCACAGGCAGTGACACTGCAGTGGGTTCTTTATCTTCTCCATTCTGAATTAATCTTTACTGATTAAGAGGCACCCAGAACTGAATATACTCTATAGTCTAGATGAAGTCTCAGAATTGCACTATGGCACTCCTACCTCAAAAATCCCTACTGTCTCACTTCAAAGTCTGGGCTTGGATCCTGCATCACAGTCCTGGAAATTCGTATCAGGAAGTTCTGACTTTGTCACTTCATTCAATCTTGCAGGTTTTTATGTCATACTACACATTTTCTGCTCACATGTCAACTTTAACTGTCAAAACGCTGGGATTGTTTTATCACTTGGCTTAAGGAATAAGGCTTATGCAATTCCTTTCTCTTCGCCCTAACCAACAAAATAAGCTTATTGACCAGTGTAGCTGGCAACGCTGCAGTACAGGGGGAAAGAAGATGCTTCAAGCAGACAAGGCAAATTTATAGATGATCAGGTCTACCACTTTCCACCACCTACAGAATAACTTGTCTCCTGATGAGGAACATCAATACCTAAGTGGCTGTGCAGAAAAGCTTCCACTGAAAGACTGGTAAAGATCTATGTTGCTTCTACAAAGCTATTTATCTTTTTTCTTTATAGAAAAGTTTAGATTTTGCATAAGCTCTTCATTTTTCTGTCACAAAAAGGGATAAAGTATTTAAATATCAACATACCCCTAACGGAAAGATTTCTGGTTGTCCAACTAAAACCAGTTTCTGTTCTAGCTGGTCTGACATCAGTCTGTGTCCCTGTGAGCTGCTGCGCTGCCCCGAGCCCACATTCCTCTCTGTGGGCATTGCCAAAGCCCTTGCATGAAGCGCTGCAAATCCCTTTTTAGCTGAGCTGTCAATATGTATCATGGGAGATTCAGTCTGGCAAAAGCCACTGATGCCTGAAGCACCTGTATTCTAACTGCCAAGAGCCACCCCAGTAACTGAAGAGACAGAACAGAAGCATCCCATTTGGAATTTCAGAGTTCCTTTTGTCTAAATAAAGTGTTGTTATTCTTTCCAACTTTTATTTTGGGATTGTTTATTCCCTAAAATATTTCAACTTTATGCAGTGGCTAGGCACAAGCCATCAGCACCAAAAATATTAAGTTTTACTTCTTACCAGGAGGGAATACAGTTGTTACATGCCTTCTCATATGAGGTAATTTGCATAATATCAGTGGTTCAAAATTTATTTAAATTTGCGCTCTATCTTGGTCACAGGCTAAGAGATAACTGCCCTTTCAAACCCAGAATTTTCTTAACTGTTGTAGATGTAAATTTTTTTCCCCAAAAAAACCCCACGCCTATGGATCATTAATCAAGATTGCCCAGATAGCACTGCTATACAATTCTAACAAGTTACACTGAAATATTTAGTTGAAATTAAAAATAGAAAAACATTCAACTGAAAAACACTTACAGGCTCTGTTAAAGTTGTATCTTTTTCCAGGAACTGTACAACACAATAGGCGAGCTAGAATGCAAGTCATATGATTATTTAGTTTAAACAGACACTGTTTAGACATTGCAGCATAACTAAATATCACAACTTACAATGGAAGCACTTCAGATCGGGGGGACAGGACCCAACCCAAAACACCCCTACACAGCCATTTTAAATTCTTCCAAACTAAACAAAACAGCAATTAAAGCAGCAAGATATACAGGCCTGCTCTATCTTACAAAGACTTCCTGCATACCAAAAATCTTCATTTTTTTCATCCTAGAAGAAAATTACTTTTAAGCTTGACAGATATTTCCTTAAATCAGATCCAATATCCAGACAGATTTTTCTCAGCATCAATTCCTGTATTAACATTACAAAGCTATCATTTTCAAACATCTGGATTGGGGTAAAAAAGGTGATACTTTCAGTCAAAAAAAGAAGTTTTAAAACAGGTTTGACTGAGCACACATTGCTCAAGTACTAGACATCTACAGCACACAACGTTCAGTGACTACAAGATTACAGGTGAAAGAATTTTAACATGTTACACTGCCACGAGAGATCAGGCAGCATCTGTCCAGCTGAGTACCCTGTCTCCAGCAACGGCCAACAGCAAATGCCTGTGGAAGAGCGAATGAAGCGGGGGAAGCATACTGTGATTAAGTCACCAGCGTGCCCTCCCAGCCTCTAGTGATTTCTGTCCAGGGGTCTTCTCAGGCCAAAGTGTGATATTATATGTTATATAATTAATTATTGTTTAGTTACTTAGCACATAGTTAAGTAACTAACCAACCACCCCTCTGCCCAGTACAGAAACCATACAATAATCCTATTACTAAAGTAGTTACAGTCCTAGATTCCACTAAGACTAATTTTAAGAAGTCATCTCAATAGAATGCAAAGACAAAAATTATTTACATGCATTACATGTACATTTCAATACTTAGGATGCTTGAATTCAAGCATTACCTTTCCATTTTTTTAAAATCTGTTATCCCAAAGCAGATAATTACAATGCTGTAATTACAACACGTCTAATTTATTTCTTTTACCCTTAGGCTAAGGATGTATATGTGTAGATTCAAAAAATAATAAATGCCACACGTTAATCTCATAAAATCCCATTACATATATTGTACAGTAGTGCTTTATTGTTCAAAGACACAAAGACTCAAACTTAATTCAGCTTTAAGGCTTTAACTTTTATGAGTAGGCTAAACTTGTACTGTAGCAACAAAGCAACCAGGCCACTCCTGATTGCAAATCAGATTTAATGCTGGTTTACACCTTCAGGATAGTACAAAACCAGAAACACACAGTGCTGAAACTGCACATGGCACTAGTGGTTTACGAAGGGATAGATGAATAGCCTGGTCAGCAAACCAAATGCTACTTTCAGGTACACAGTACAGCTGAATTAATAGCACCTTTTCAGGCACCGATGAACTGGATTAAATATATCATAGAAAAAAGGGAAGCTTGCTGTACTGATCTATCGGTGAGAATACCTTTGGCAAGTGACTGGTCCCTTTCATATCACTGACTCATTCCATGGAGCAGCCTATTGCATAGCAATAAACCACAAAAACAAGCGATTTAATTAAATTAAAACTTTTATGAGAATTAGGAATTAACTGAGCTTTTGACTTGATCCTGTTTGTAGGCTATATAGTCATAATGATTTCACTTGAATTAGAAACTCATTTCCTTGTATCTTTGGTCTATAAGGAGCTCTATTAGTGAGCTAAGTTAACAAAGCAAATTTTTAATTAGCCACGGCAGAATTACTTGCAAGTTTGCATCAAATGTGTTCAATACTCAAGTGCCATATGTCTGGAAAGGATATACATTATTCCTCAAATAAAATGCTGAATGTCTGTGCAAAGTATAAGAATAGAAGTCAAATGAAGAACTAAAGCATTCTGACAGCATGTCATGGATCTACATAATTTCTAGCTGATCCAGAGAGCTACTATGCATTTCTGCCATTTATATCCAACATTCTCCTCCCCTCCCCGCCACTGGAATGGTTTTAGAAATAAAAAAGCACTTCTGAAATACATACCTGGCCATACTCAAGGTTCCTTTACCCACAGCATTTAGGTTACATAAAGGAAGTGATACTAGAACGAGGTCCTGGGATTAAATGAAGCTTAAAGTGTGACAAAACTAGCAATCAAAAAAGCTTCCCATTTCAGTTGACATGACTTGCTGTTATATTCTTTCACTTTTAATATACGCTAAGTATTATCTCAAAATTAACATTTAGACATAAAATCTGCAAGATCTTTAAAAAAAAGTGACTGAATTCGCAAGTATTTTAGAATAGTGGTATTGTAACACATACTGCTTTAAATTTCATTCGTTTCAAATGCAAATACAAAAAACCCACCACTCAAAAATAAGCAAAAGCTTACCTGTGCATGAAACAAAGCTAATCCCTTTGCAGTATGCATGGGAATCAGAACTTTCATAAGGAACTGTTTGTGTTCTGCTTTCAGTGGCAGTGCAAAACCATTGATAATACTGAAAACATGAATAAGCAGGATTTATTTTTATTAAAAAATAATTTTTTCCTAGCAAGTCAAGAATTTCTGTAAAATCAAGAGACACTCCATTTCTGATTCTATTTCTAAACCTGATTATTTTGAAGCCATAAAATAGCTCTACATATGCACAATCTTTAAAGTGTTGGTATCGTGCGAGTTTAGACTCTTGGTAGGAATACCAGAGAACCACAGTTAGAAGTCAAATAATACTCATTAGAGGAGCTGAAGTATTTTTATTGTGACCTCCATTAAGTCAAGTCATCTACACTAAGTCTTGCTATCTAACTATGGAGCTTAGACAGATGCATCAGGAAGCTGATCCATTTCACCCACAATCACTAGCAACTTGGAGACAAAAATAAATAGATGGCATACAAATTTGAGCTATTTTAACAGTGCAGTTGGAACATTTGTTTTGAGATTGTTGAACAACCTTTCCCTCCAAAAACAAAGTTAAAAAGTTGTCTCATTGATTCAATAATCTTATTTTTAAGGGTTGATGACTCATAGAACAGACAGAAGTCCTTCAGGAAGAGGCTGGGGTTTTCCCCCACCCCTACGTTGTAGATAAATGTGAGAAAATAATGGTATCCCTTTCACATGATTTTCCTTAAAATTTGTTCCACAATAGTTTCACAACTTTTGTATTTTCAGTTAGACCAGTAATATTTATGAAATTTTCTACTGTGAAATATATATGACAGTTTTGGAAAAACAGTAAACTACTACCACAAAAAACTTCAAAGTTAAGAATTAAATTAGTGAAATAATGTCAAAAAAGGTAAGTAAAAAACCCTAGCACTTACAAGGCTTTCCTGAATAGAATTTAAAGAAAACCAGTCTGCTGAAGATTAAAGCATTTCATTCAGCATGAGGGCAAAAGTTAACATTCATTTTCTGAATCAAAGAACAAGTCATCTACCAGATATAAGATAAGCAAGAGTAGATATTCCTGACAAACAAGGACCCTTGAGAAATATTTTGCTAGTCATCTTTAAAACTTGCACCAAAAAAGAATAATTTATACTCTCTATCCTAATTTGATATTCACACGGTAACCCAGACAGCATTAGATTATATCAGTGACTGCACTTCATCACTTGTTACTGTAATAATTCTTTCCCTTCCTCCATTCTCAAAGCAAGAAAGCTGAAGCAAACACCCACAATAACATTTTATATTTTTTCTGTGCCAGATCAAACTTACCTTCCTAATATTTCAAGAAGTTCAGCAACACCATTGAAGTGCTCTGTTTCATATATAAACCTGTTACGAAAAAAGACAACCATCAAAAATTGAAACAGAAGATCGGAGATTCCAAAGAAATAAACCTTTAATAAAGCTTCAAGTATTTGAAAGCCAGATCACAGACCAAAACCAGGTCTTTTATTTCAAGAATAAATCATTGCAGACCCAGACCATGAAGGCAAGGTAAAATATTCCTCAACTTAGTCACACACAGGTGCACACACACAGAGCATACCTGAGGAAAATGTTGTTAATCTGTTTCCTGATGAATGCTCTTAAACCGAGGAATTTTCCATAAATTCGATGAAGAACTGTCTTTAGGAAATCACGTTCTCGTGGGTCTTCACTATCAAAGAGCTCCAACAACTTTAAAAATTAAATTGAAATGCATTACTTTTGAAAGACTAAATTTTATGTTACTAAGCAATTTGAGTTTTATCTTTAGTTTACAAGTTTACATTAGAAAAATTAGAATCAGTTTAACCAAAAATTTTGTTTGGATGTCAATATTATATTTTCCAAATTAGATTTTTAATAAAGCTGATTTTTTTTTTTTAAATAAACCCAGCAGCTTCATTCCCTTAAAAAGTCTGTACACAGACATCAAAGCCAATCCAACAACTATTAGACTATCAAAACAAAAATGAAATTTTAAGAATGAGATTATCAAACCTCAGGTAAGTGGTTTACATTTGGTCTTTAAGAAATCAGAATGAATCAAATCTGTGCCAGATATGTACAATTTTAAAATTAAAATCCTATACTGCTCATCTCAAAAAGCTACTTGTGTCTCAAAGGTTAAGCAAAAGCATTCCTATACAAGAAATTTCACAATTCATGATTTAGTATGGAGGAGATCATAAAATAAGCATGGGATATGTAATTATTAACTGTTTCTCTGCTAATACAGACTAAATGCTGCAATAAGCTAGCAAGATTTTCCACACATTTTTTCTTGAAGAACGTTTTCCAAGGATGCAGTAAAGACCACACTCCCTTGAAGACATCAAAAGATATTCCAATCCCATTACAGACCATTATTTCAGTTATTTTTTCCTGTATGTCCAAGTAAGAGCATATTCAGAAATGATAACTGTGCTAAACAAGTTAGTAACTTAGCTCAAGCAGTCACTACAGTCTCCTGCTTGGTCCAGGTCTGTGAGCTTAGGTCTACACCAAGGAGCATAAGGGACTGGCAACGGCTGTTCAGGAACTTTGTTCAGGCTCATTTCATTTTTATATTTAGAAGGAATTATTTCTCAGGGTCACTACTCCACTTTTTTCCCATATATAGCTAGCTGTTCATTGCTTAGTCTTTCTTGTACTCTAGAGAAAGATCAAGTAAAATG
Source organism: Theristicus caerulescens (assembly GCA_020745775.1). Lineage (NCBI taxonomy): Eukaryota > Metazoa > Chordata > Aves > Pelecaniformes > Threskiornithidae > Theristicus > Theristicus caerulescens. The sequence continues at coordinate 102,737,238 of CM036561.1, read as the reverse complement.
TCAGGAATTGAAACTCTGCAACATGGCTCTTAAGAACCATAGGTCAATTAGTAAATTGGATACCCACAACCAATAGTTCAGCAGCAGCTTCAGGCCTAAATTTTGTGGGAAAGTCAAATAACACAGAGAAGAAGGAAACACCTATAAACAAGAACAGTAAAGCCAAATTAGTGGAAATTAAATGCAGTCACTGAAGGTGGGGAGGAAGAGTGTCCCATCTATGTTTTTACTTTTCATTGCTGTACTGTGATGGCCTGCCAGCACTCACTCTTCAGATACTGAGCTTTTCCTTAACAAACAAGTATTTTGACATAGTTTAAAAAAAAAAACCACACACACAAAAAATGGAAAATCCCCACTGAATTAACCTTGGACAAAAATTGTCATGGTATTCTACAGCCTAATTCCTTGAGAAGTTATATTTAATATGAAATCTCACTTCACATTCTTTCTCATAGTTACTTTGCATGGTGAAGCATGATTTTCCTATGTACATTTTTACTTGATTTTCCTTCTGTGGTTAACACACGATAGTAAAGACAATAATACTATCTAGTCACAAGTTAGCAGATGCTGGAACACATTTAATGTACAGTAAGTACATGAACTTTTTACAGGAAAAAAGTTTGCTCTAAGTTTTCCCATGATAAATCTATGGAAAAAAACAAACATAAAAGCACTAAAAGTTTAATTAGCACTTTGTTGATTTGACTGGAAATAAGTTACATATCATTAAAAAAACAACTGCTATTTACAAATTACCAATATCTTGCATTGCAAAGCACTGAGGTTGATATCTGAAAACAAAGTGTTTCTGAAGTTACTAATTACACACAGCCTGTGTGGTATGATGTGCTGTTTTATTTAGTGTTCGGCAGAAACCACTGTTGGAACAACTAAAATTTAATCCTGTGTCAACATGAAAGCTTTAATATTCTCCTTAGCTGTACAGTCATCTGATAAGCTAAGCTTGAGAAGTGATCTTTAAATCTGGGGGTGGGAAAACTCCCTACTTACCTGCTGTACAAATTTCTGGTCAATATATCGCTTCGCAATGCTAGGCTGAAAATCCGGGCTCTCCAAAAACCTCAGGAAAAATTCATACACCAACTACAAACATTGAAATGAAAATTTTGAAGTTAGTAAGTACACCATAACACAGATCTCAGCCCCGCCACCATCACAAAGTCAGTGCGACTATTAACATGCTTAAAAAGAACAAAAGGAAACCGAAGCCTAACACATCACTGCTTAATCACAGCCTCTACCGGAATTTACTGGAAGAATTACAGTAAGTATCAAGAACACTTTAATTCCTAGAAGAGTCAAAGCTTAATAAAAAAATCTACTGAAAATATCACAATTAGACAAAAAACAAGTTCTAAGTATTACATATATTAACATTTCCTACTACATTAAAAATTTATTAGTTACCAAACACTTATCAACACTGAGGGTAAAATTAAGTGCTCTAACATCACATGATTCCTTAAACAGATGAAGAAATATCTGCTAAGTGTTCCTGAAATTAAGTTTCAGCTGCAAACTCCAAAAATGAAAAGTCATATTAAAGAGCTGAATAAATACACAGAAGCTTATGAGTTTGGCTTAACATTAGGTTTCTATATCCTGGACACTCAATTCAAACAACAGGAGCCTCTGCAGATTTATCTGCAATATCCTTTACATTTTGTAGTGTATTATTTCTATTGAGTTCAAGTCCCCATTCACTATGATCCCACAATGCCCACAGATGGAAAAACAGACAGGAGACAGAGCTAGCAAGGGCCTGAGGCAGCAGAGAAAGGCATGAAGAAGCCACAGCACAAGTCCCATATTTGGGGGTTCATCAGAAGTCCAAGACACAAAATACTGTACTTCCATAACAATGGCAGATTTATAAAATACACATAAGGCATCTCTTAACTAAAACAGAATTGAGAGGAAAGATGTCTTGCATTTAGATACGTTCAGGGCTGCTTATGTTCTCAACGCCTATTTCTTAACTCCATGTTAGTTAAACTACTGATTAGTAATAATACTAAAATGCAATTTAGATACATAAAGACATCACTGACAAAGACATCACTGACTGGACTTCTAAATAAAACCCGCACAGAGCTGTGGTCATACGCATAGGCATCTCTTTCAACTATTACCACTATGAGCACTTACTAAACTGAGAGCCAACACCCAAGTAATTCATAATTTTGATTATGAAGTTCACTTGAGAGAAGTGCTTGACAATAAGTACTATTTATCTAGAACATTTGAGATGACAGTTACTTATCCATAGCCTCAAGGAGGGTATGCTGTATCTGCAAAGCAGAAGCTCAGGAACACAAGTTAGCCTTCACTTTTTCTTTCCCTCTGACAGACTGTAACGAGCTTTTCGTATCAGCAGTTTAAATGCATACAAATTTAATGTCACAGAACTGTATTAAAACCTAAGCTTCCCTGTACAGCCTTAATTTGTCTTCTTGAGCATAAACACAACAGCACACAACTGTACAACAGACAACATAGGACAGAATTTTTAAAAGCTTGGTAAGACAATCCAATAATATAATTTTAAATATTACCATACTCCATTCTCTGTCTTAGAAAGAGATCAACCATGGCTGTTTAATAACTTCATCAATGACATAGACAGTGGGACCGAGCGCACCCTCAGCAAGTTTGCAGATAACATCAAGCTGAGTGGTGTGGTTGACATGCCTGAGGGGCGGGATGCCATCCAGAGGGACCTGGACAAGCTTGAGAAGTGGGCCCATGGGAACCTCATGAGGTTCAACAAGGACAAGTGCAAGGTCCTGTACCTGGGTCGGGGCAACCCCTGGTATCAGTACAGGCTGGGGGATGAAGGGGGATGAAGAGCAGCCCTGCAGAGGAGGACTTGGTGGATGAAAAGCTGGACACAAGCTGGCAATGTGCACTCGCAGCCCAGAAGGCCAACCGTATCCTGGGCTGCATCAAAAGAAGCATGGCCACCAGGTCGAGGGAGGTGATTCTGCCCCTCTACTCCACACTGGTGAGACCCCAACTGGAGCACTGCGTCCAGCTCTGGAGCTCTCAGCACAGGAAAGACATGGACCTGTTGGAGTGGGTCCAGAGGGGGGCCACAAAAATGATCAGAGGGATGGAACACCTCTCCTATGAGGAAAGGCTGAAAGAGCTGGGCTTGTTCAGCCTGAAGAGAAGGCTCTGGGGAGACCTTACTGCAGCTTTTCAGTACTTAAAGGGGGCTTCTAAGAAAGATGGAGACAGACTTTTTAGTAGGGCCTGTTGCAACAGGACAAGGGGTAATGGTTTTAAACTAAAAGAGGGTAGATTTAGACTAGGTACAAGGAAGAAAGTTTTTACAATGAGAGTGGTGAAACACTGGAACCGGTTGCCCAGAGAGGCAGTAGATGCCCCATCCCTGGAAACATTCAAGATCAGGCTGGATGGGGCTCTGAGCAACCTGATCTAGTTGAAGATGTCCCTGCTCATTGCAGGGAGGTTGGACTAGATGACCTTTAAAGGTCCCTTCCAACCCAAAGCATTCTTTGATTATACTGATCTTTTTCAAGCTAGAAACTACATAAATTCATTAGTGATTTATATTGAAATGGGAAACATATGGCTGGAGGGAGGTTATTAGCATAGCTTCATAGGGATTAATTTTGGAATCAAATTTCATTAAATATTTCTGTAATAAATTCCTATATTAAATATTTCTGACAGTGACCACAACAAAGAATAGTCATGTGTGACAACTGCTTAGACTATGACACAATATTGGAAGCTACCACCAGGGGAAAAAGAAAAAAGAAAAAGAGTATGTCAGGTTATCAATAAGAAAGGACAAGTTGAGCCTGAAGGCCTAGAGTAATAAATACAGGATGAAACTCAAGGATTGCAAAGTCATAGTTAGAGATACAAGAAAAAGCTCTGCTAAGCATTTGCAAGCCTTTAGCTGACAAAGGGTTAACCATAGGATGACTAAGATCCATCTACACAATGAAGCCATGGAAGTGACAGATGAAATCCTGGGATATTCCAGGAAGATACTGACAGTACACATAGAAATGCACAGTCCTAACACAGGCTCGAGGAAATCTATTCAAACCTGAAAGGATACAGAGAAGGAGCCACTAGAATTGTCATGGGATAGAGTGCCTTTTACAAGTGAAGACTAAATTACCATGTTTTGTTTTCCATAAAGGCCGGGGTGGGGGGGTGGGGGAGGACAATTATGGCTTCTTTCCATAAATAGATTTGGGGACTGTGATAAACATCAAGCAGAAGAATTAAGCTAAAGCATAATGCTGTAGCATCTTGGTACAAGCTGTCCAAGATTAAGTTTAGGGTATCAATTAGGATCAAAACCAAGGTACATCTCATCTGTAAAATAGAACAAGTCAATATTAATGCAAGATTCTCAACATATGATGACAAATTAATCAGTTACATGTCTTATTTCTAATATAGGGAGAGTATGCATTAGTAACCATTTGAATGTTTCATATAAAAAACATGCAATTCCAGAACCACAATTGTTGCTATTGTTCTTAAAGAGCTTTCAGAAAAACAAAGTTTAGTGCTCAAAAATCCAGTTTCTGAGCTGTATCACGGGGAAGTTTTGTGCACTAAAGGAGTATTTATGCAGTTCTGACACTTACAGAATCGTCTAGCTTCCTGATAATTAGTACCACTGCTCCTAGAACACGTACAGCTGGTAAAAGGTATCAAATAACTTTAGAAATCCTTGGGAGCTCTGGGAAATCCATAAAGCTTTATCCAAGGCATTTCAGGAAGCAAGCTGCAATGGCCATTTCTGGATAGTCGGCCTCCCCCTTTTCCTGTATGCTAATGTCTGCAAACTTAGAAGCATAACAAAAATGACTATCAACTAGGGAGACAATAAAGGATTCTAGCCACAACAGATACTGGCTGCTCCTACCTAAAAAAAAAAAAGGTATGCTCAACTTTCTTCAGTTTAACTGAAGCATTACCATTGGAAATACAGGGGAGAACTGTTGGATTTAGTCATTTTGGTTCTCAAAATTGGGTCAAAGTGCTATGAAATATAACTCTTACTACTTCAGCGATTCAATCTTCTTTCTTGCAGAGACCACTACAATATTGCTGCTTTAAGCTACCAATTTCACCAACTCTGCAACTCCCCAAGCTTCAAAATACACAGTGGCTTTAATGCCAGCCTGTTCAACCTGGTTTAGCTGTTACAAACCATCTTGAGTATTGCTTTAAAGCAATGTCTTTGAAGTGGCACTCATTTTACTGAAGGTCTGAGTCTTTTGTTGTGACTACACACACTGGTAACTTACTAAGCCATTATCTATCAGGTTATTTTATAGAGAGATGCCAACAGATTCAGCCAGAGAAGAGTAGAAATTCAAATTCTTTTCTTTTCGCTCCCAGAAAACTGGCTACTTGACTGCCAGATCAGGATAGAATTCTGAATTTGTTTGTAACTGAGCAATCACAAATCACAGCCAGCAAAACATTCACCCCCACCCAAGCAATTATTTAGACTATACCAAAAGTAACAATGGGTTTTGATGGTGGTGGTGGGGAAATGGGCATGCACACCCCGTTCCTCCATACACAAAATTTGACACTTCCAGCAGCTTTATGCTCCTGGAGGGCAATTAGTAAGTTATCAAACTCAGTCTTCTACCATCCAGTAGCACATGAACTGTAAAAGAAAGGAGAGGAAAACACAAACTGTTTCCATTGTGCTGCAATGAGCAATCTATTCCAGGGACAGGATGAACAACTGATGCAGGAGAGGGAAATCCACAAGCAGTGGTCAGACAGCCTGGCCAACACTCATTTAGAAAAAGGCAAAGGAAAAAGCTGAAAATAAAATTTCAAATAATACCATGGGCTACGATCCTCTTTCAATTTCTCTTAGACAAGCCTAAAGCACAAGTGAACTGGTCACAGAAACCACAAGTCTTTTTCTATAAGAAGAACTATAGTTCACTTATGACCTAAAGTGAACTGAACTAACATCTACAAATTTTACTCCTGAAGAGACAGGGGCATTTTGAAGTCAGATGATGTCACTACTGACTGTAAGAGACATTTGCATAGCCCTTGCACACTCCCACCCCTACAAGTAAAACCAAGCCTCTCATCTACTTCAGTTACAGCCATTTCTCCTATGAATTAAAATCAGTCATATATAAGTAAGATAATAATTATCACAGCCTTTAACCTGCAGAGGTTTGGTTTTTTTTTTGCAATAACTTGTTTCTTACTTGGTTTAAGTCTCAAATACTATCCTGAACGTGTACTTTTTATAGTCAGTATTACAAATCCAGTTTTTTAAATAAGATCGTTTGTTGATACATTAGAACTGTAATATTATAGGGACAGAGTAGCATTTTAACTCTCTTGAGAGGCAAGAGAATCGTATGCAGGTGTGCCGTAGCTATTAATCTTCTACCCACTACTAGGAGTTGCTACATAACTTTCATTTAACAGATACTATTTATGTAAATTCGCCAACGAACTACCTGAGGTATGAACTCAACGATTACACGACTTAACTGTTAAAAGTTGAACAAACCTAAAGTGAAAAAAAAAATTCAGCAGCATTGCAAGTCAATCACGTGATTGATACAGCGATGCTATAAAAATCATGAGATTGGCACAGGAGTGCAACAATAGAATAACTAACCAACTGTTACCAAACAACAATGCCTATATTGTAAAGTTTTTGCATGAAGGGAGGGAAGAGGGTGGGAAGAATGAGGAGGTATCTATTTCTTGCTCAAAAGACAAAGGCTATTACCTCAATTTTTTGTTAGTGTCACAAGAAACCAAACTGTTAACATCCACTTATATTTTATTGAAATCACACAAAAAGTTGCTCAAGTGCAGAAAACAAAGCTCTTACGTAAAGAACATAAGTACCTAAAATATCCATACATTTTTAAGACATACATATACCACACTTCAACAGTGCAATCACTGTTGAAGAAAAAAGTATTTAAGCAATTTGGAAGACTTACATTCTGCCATATTTATACACGTTAAGAAAAGCACCACTTTTTTTCCCCTCCCAAGTATAGAAACTCAATTGTATTATAAAAGCAATTTTGACATTCTTGCCAAAGGCACAAAAGGACTCAAGTCATTCCCAGTTCTTGCTTTACAAGAAGGCTTGAAAATAAAGGAATCACATACCTGTATGTGGGGCCATGAGGCTTCAAGAGTTGGTTCATCTTCTTCTGGATCAAAATCTGGGTTATCACTAGGTGGAAGTATTCTGAAAATATTAGAAGTAATCTGCAAGAGAAAAAAATTGTTTAATTGTATCACTTTTTATGCTTCCACAGATCACCCTCAGCAAGGTAGTACTTTTATGCTAAAATTACACGAAACAAAACCATCTTTAAGAAAAAAAGTAATATAATAAACCACTTTTATTCTTTATTTTTTTCAGAACTGCTAAATCCAAACAGCCAAAAGTCTGAAACAGGCCTATGAAAATAATAAGAAAGTAACTTTTGTCTCAACTGTTTTACAAGTTTGTAGCTAGACATGGTCATATTTAAAATTGTCCTCTGAAACCATGAAAGTTAAAAGAAAATTTCAGTTTCCCCTTACAAAGACCAATTTTTAACTATGTCACACCAAGAGATGAGGTTTTATATAAGACAATAAATACAGTATGACTAACCAATTATGATTTAAACAGAGCTCTCTTCACATGTAAGGCAGACAATCCCCAAAATATATCTAATTTTAGAGTTCTTCACTTAATTTCAAGATATTTCTCACTTTCAACTAAGAATTGAAGAACTGTTTACAATTTTTCACCTTTCATAATTTCAAGATGTTTCAAGGTTTTGGGAAGTCAGAAATACATAACAATTGTAACTTTTTGATTTAACACAGAGTAACTTTGAAAAAACTAAAAAAATAGCTACCAAGTTACTTTAAGTATGATATAGTCATAGCAAATAAATTTCAAAAGGGCGAGTTTAAAAATGTTTCTTCAGGGATTTTTGAAGTATACGGAAGTCTGTATAGAAGACCAATCTTTCAGATGTCAAAAGAAAAATAAATGTAATCTCTTCTGCCAGACGTGACATACTGGATTTTAAATCTCTAACATGAACAAAAGAGAACATGAAGTTAATTTTGTTTCTGCATTTTCTACTGTTTTTTCAGGAACACGTTTAGCCCAACTTTTCCAATCATCTTTCAAACTCATTAGTCTTTTGATCAAATCTGTTTCGAACAGCTGCTAACCACCCAAGCCTACTAAACACAAAAGAAAACGTTTGACAGTTTGCAGCAAACGCTGCTGCACAGCTTCCATGGAGTCTCCAAGGTGTTTGAAGACTCTTCCAAAAGGACTTTAGAAGATCCTGAAGTCACCCAGCTGGCTCTGCATAGAAGAATCAGCTGCCTCATTAAACAAGATATAAAGCTATTACATAAACTGACTTTTCATTTCCTCCTATGCGCTTCATTTTATGTCCTGTCACTGTCTCCTGTTGGTACACTGTAAAGCTGCAGACGCTGCTGCTCTAGAGTAGAAGGGCAATGATGTTCTGTATGGATGGGCACTACAGCAGTCTCCTAGTGTACTGCACAGCAGGAAAAAAAAACCAAAATAGTACAGTTGTCCTTTAATGTTGTAAACACAAGGGACTTGGGATTCTGGAGCACAAGAGAAACTGGCTGAGGGAAGAAGAGGGGAAAACAGGAGTCTGAGAGAACGTGAACTTTAATCAAGCCTGAAAACAAAGACTACAGTCCTGGTTCTGTTATTTGACACTGCTTACTCTTATTAGGTATTCAAGGAAAGCATCCAACATAAAAATCAGCCCCCTACAGAGACTTCCCTACCTCTGCTTACAAGTCTTCTGGTAATGTCTCTTGAAAATGCATCTTGCTGAACTGAACCAGTCAACCCTTTAGCACAGAACCTCAAAGTACAGAATGCAAAAGTTTCAAGTCCAAAACAAAGGTATTAACAACTGAACATACTTCTGTAGCAGAAACAAATAGCAAGCCTCTTGGCCAGATCTTTAGAAAACTAATTTTATGATTTTCAGAGTATTCAGTACTTCTCCTAGCATTATCAGTCTCCTGAGAACATATGAAACTTAGAATAAACTGTGTACCATTTTTATGTGCTCGCCTGTCTCCCTAAAGAACTGGCTCATTTACTTCATTATGTTTGAAGTACTTTTGCTTCCTGTCTCATTTGCCTCTTTCTAACGTCTTGCTAATAGTATTGATCAAAAATGTGGTTTGGGTTAAAACCCCCATTGTTTTTCTATGGGCAAATTCTTCTCTATATCCTCTCATATTATTTAAAACATCCCTTTTCCTTTCTAAGTGAGGTCTTATCCCAAAACTGTGATTTGAGAAATACAAATCATAAAAGGCTTTTACAGCTGAACAGGTTTCCTGAGAAACCCAGCATTAGCTTTCTAAATTAAATCTCAAAGTTTTGTGAAAGTGACATCTGAAAGTGTGCCAGTTAATGTATTAAGATAGAGCAATTATATGTTATTAAAACAAAAAAGAAAAAAAAAGTCCCTTATTGTCTATACACTTCCCAAGGAGCTAGGCATTTGGGGGGATACTAGATTCAATTCCAGTTTCTGAGTGTGCAGCTAGGGATATCTGATGTTTTTTGAAATTCTGAATTCACAGCTTGTACAAGCTGCTAGGACAATCTCATTTACATTGGATTTTTATATGCTGGTGGGGCATGAGGGGAGGTTGGCAGGCACAAGGAGATGGAAGAGTAATGTGTACTAGAGGGACATTCCAGCTATGCTCCCAAACCTGATAAAGGCCAGAGCTTTCTAACTTCCCAGGAAGCTTTAAAACTTAATATTCCACAAGCCAAACCCTAATTTGCTGTTAGCTTCAGAGTACTTTCAACTGAGAATTTCCAAACATAGAAGACACTAGTTTTAGATGACCTAGAAAGGAGGTGCACAGACCACTGTCCTACCCCTTCAGAACTATTTGTAAGCAAAACTCTTCCTCAGTTCTTAATTCAAAGGCTTTGGCAAAGAAATTACAGGAAAATCAGATTGCCTGGGGCACCAAAAAGATAACCTACAGCATATGTCCTGCGTAAACAAAGATTTTCTTTTTTTTTTTAATGATCTTGTTCCATCCTTGGTGGCTTGCAAAGACATTGGTATCAATTTCAACCAGTGCTCCCTACCTCAGGATCCAAGCAGAGCAGGGACAACTACACAAGCCATTATTGTGTGGTAGTGGCCCAGCAGCTATTATGGTAACAGAGACCATGTGAAGGGAAGGAACGCTAGGAGACCTCCTCACCTGCACAGACCTTGCCTATGCACTGGGCAGGAGCAGCATTTTTTTCCTCTTGATATCTGTAAGGGACTGTTGACTTTGCCTCCCCAAGACTTGGGCAACTCCAAGCAGACTGGGCTGCTTTCTCTGCATGCTGGAGGAAAGGTGTCCCAGGCCTAGGGAAAGGCAAGGGGCTTTGGAAGAAACTGGCTCCACTTTGCCACTGATGCCGCTCTGGCTTTTTTCAGGGAATTTTTGTAGTCTGTGCATCCTTTACTACCAGTCAGATGATAGCTGGGTTTCATTAAGGCTGATGTTTACTTTTTCGTCCCCAAACCACTATCCTTTCAAACTCTGCAAAAAACGCAAATGCTTCTTCTTCTAATGTAGTAACACTGAATCATCTAAAAATTAAAAAAAAAAAATTATCTTGTAAATCTCATAGAAGTTTTGCTACAAAGAAAGGCCTCAAGCCTGACACACGTGCTGTTTGGAGGGAGAGACCCATCTAGAGTTCTTTCTGAAAGCTGGTACTTCGTCCTAATTCACAGCAAAGACCTCTTCTGCTGCCAGTTGCCAGGGAGACTAGAAATACTATTCAGGCTTGGAGGGATCTTTTGTCTCAAGCTCTGAAAAAAGCTCTCACTGAGCATTTAAGGCCTTCTTCATTTTCTGTCATTTTAGGGGAGAAAAGGAGATTGTTATGGCAGGAAAAACAAGCATCCACAGAGCCCAATCATTTGCACAACAACAATAACCTCAAAAGAACAGCTCAGCAACACCTTATCTCCAAGAAAATAAAACAACTTCAAATACAAAAGAAAATCTCCCTTCAACAAGTATGATAGGCTAGTTAGTATACTCTTTCTTCTAACAAGAGGCTATAGAGGGCACACAGAGTAAGAAAATACTGCAAGGATTCAGGCTTGCTGCAAAAAAAAAAAAAAAGAAGCACTAAAGAAGTGGACATACTCTGTCCTTTATTTTCTTCTGTAAGAAAACATTTAGGACAGAAACACAGGTCCTTTAAAAAAACAAAACTATACAAAAAAACCCAGTGTCCTAGATCTTTTGTAAAACTTAATAAGCATCTGGTGAAACAGCCAAAATGATTAAAAGGGTTTCAATAATCCTAGCCCTTCAGTATAATGGCAAAATTTCTACGCTTATTTATATTAAAGATCTGATCTTCCATATCAGCTGCTCACAGAAAAACACACAAAAGAAACCCACTAAACAAAAACCAAACAAAACCTTAAGAAAAAATAGCTTGCACTGTATAGAAAACTACAAAAGTCATAGGCCATGTGTTTGAACTGGTCTGCTTACATTCCTGATAGCTACTTTTAAAGTCAGCACTGTGCCTGTGTAAACTTAACCGAAGTTTAGAGAACCATTAGCCTAAATGCACAGGCACCAAACACATTCTTTTTACATTTCAAATTTCTAGAAAAAATGATTTTAAAATATTTCAGATTATTGTCAAGTGTCCTTCCATGTACAGGCATACCCAAAACATCACTTACATAGCATTTGAAAACGCATATAAAAACCTGGGAAAGTCAGCAGATAACGACCACAAATATTTTGTTGCTTATTCAACAAGCCATTTGTAGAAATTGCACAGCACAAGTCATCCTGTGGTTTACAACTCAAGCAAACCACTTAGACTACTCTAGCACAACTCTCCAAGGCCAAAACAGTAACAAACAGCCATACAAAGTATTTACACAGTAACATTGCTTTCTTACACTGATAAACCTTTCTGTTGACACTAGCACCCGCAAGAATCTTTACCAGAAAACTTTAGCCTGTCACTCCACTGCCATTTTTAAACAAACAAATACAGGCAGCACCGAAATATTGCCATTTTCTGAATGAGAACTTCAAAGCTTACCCAGACTGCAAGCATCTGCAATATACCAGTTCTTTCATTTTAATTAACCTGAATGCATCATATTTCAGCTAATAATTAAAACTTACAAGTTGTTTGTTTTTACAAGCCTTTCTAAACAATCTTGTAAGCCAAGCTATCATTAACAAATTATATTATATTGTATAAGCAGAATAACCAACAGCAATTCTGAGTTAGATGCCATCAGAGTCGTAAACTCATTAATTTAAGATATTTTATTAAAATTCAAAACATAACAAGAGCATTTTACTTACCATTTTCACTATGTCAGCATAAGCTGATTCAACAATCACTCCACGATTTGTTGAAACATATTCAACCAGTTCATTCAGTGTTGCTCTCTTAATTTCTTTGCTTTTCAGGTCTGAAACAGAGTCCATGAAGTCAAAGAGTACACAACACTGTTGCAACTTCTGACAAAAAAGATCTTGTTGTTCATTGAAGGTGGCATCTGTAAAAGAAAAAAAAAAAACACATCCAACCAACACTTAAAGTCTGTAGAAGCAAACTCAGGATTTCTAAATCTATTTTGTTGACTAAAATTTGCACAGCTATCAAGTTTTTTATTATGGGGAATAGTATGCTCTATAGTCAGAAAATTAATAAGCAATATTGTCAAAACTGAAAATATCTGTTTAAGTATGTTAGAATGAAAGGCCCGCCTTTCACAACTTGTGTTTCATACAAGAAATAATGGATAAACATACGGCAGTAAATATATTTACAGAAAATGAGTTCCTGAATTAACTTTATTTGAAATACATAGACATTAACAAGTACCAAGTCTCCCTCACCAAAAGTCAGTGCATCATACTAACCTTTCATTCATCCGATTTGTCTCGTTCTGTTCCCTAATCCTTTATTATGTAACCTGCTTAAAAGCTGTAAAATCTGCTTTGAAGGAACCTTGTCTTTTTACCCCAATGCAAAATACTTCACATACTTTTGACATCATGTGATGAATGTTTCTCTTAAGAACCAATTCCAATATTTCAAAAGGATTAATCCTGAATTTTCGTGCTTTGGTCTAAATAATTTATTACAATCTTCGTCATGTACGGTTTTCCAGCTTTTTTGGCCTATTAAGACAACATGTTTGGCTATGACTCGGCATTTTCATTTTAGAGTGCAGTTTCTCTATAAGCTAATAAGCAAAATTCTTCCATTAGTATTTCACATTAGCTCTAAAAAAGATGGATTAAGTACAGTACACTTCAAAAATTTAATACATCCTTAAAATATTGTAACTGTTCAAAAGTTGCATGATCACAACAAAAGCAGCCATGGTTTTAACTGAAAAACTGGTTTAATGTGCCTTTTGTTCTTGTTTTTAATTGTTTGTTGGGGTTCTAAGCCACTCTGGCAACATAGCATCACCTCATCTATCAGTCAGTTGGGATTTCACTTGTTCTGGTGAAAAATTTTTATTTCCAGTTTTATCTGCAAATAAGGAATGCTCTCTCCCTGAAGAATTTTCAAGACCTGTCTATAGCCAGACTACTAATCCCTTAGCTTCATTCATTCACTGCAGTATTGATATTAGCACTGCTGTTTCATCACAAGGAAATCATCAAGATAAGAAAAAGGCAACTGTCTTGTAACACTGATTATTGAAAATCTTAAGTCTCACTTTAAAGTTTGAACAAATCACAAGAAGATCTCATGCTTCTCTTTATTGTTTTAGGATTATTCTAATTAAGCCAACTTCATTTCAAGTTTAAGTTTAACAACTCAAACACTCTTTGATAATGCCAGTTCCTCAAGTTTCTTACCGAAACATCTTCCATTTAGTGGCTCGAACAACAGTCAACAGTGGTTTTAATATTCAATTATCTGATAGAATTCTTTCATTTCCATAAGCAAAAAATAATTGCTAAAATCAACTGAAACGCCTCCACTGTAATCCCAACTGCTCGCTCTGCCCTGAAAGTTCAAACACCAGAATATTGTATTGTATTCCCTTTCCCCATCTGACACTTATGATCCTATTAACTGAGCATAACAACTTCAGGGAGCTTTTGAAAAAGCTAACAATTACTACTCCCTCATAAAGAACAATTCATACTTTTGAATGTTAATTCTGCAATTTTAACCATTTTTCTTTTGAATAAAAATCTTGCAAGATGCTTATTTTGCTCAGATAACTACAAAGACATGAATTGTTACACTCTGCAAAATAATGAACATCAGCTGTAAAAACATTTGTAAGTTACATAACATTTCAGCTCAGATCTTCTAATATTCTACAGCAGATTGCATGAGTAAGTATTGTATCATAGCAACAAAGCAATAACAGCGACATGCTGAGGATAAAATCCAAAAAGCCTAATTTAAGGAACCGACACCGGGAGGACAGCTTTTTTTTGACGCTAGCCCCAAGCTGATAGCCAGACTCAAGCAGGAGTCAAACCTACTCTTATTTTTCCTCACTACAAACTCAACTACACTTCAAGTTACAAAAGCCCAGCAGCGAGGCACAGCTAATACAGTGCATTTAGTTGACAGTCAATAAAACTAAGTATATTAACCAAAATTTACCTAGAACTTTCAAAAACCAGCAGACAGCATCTGAATACTCCTAACAGTGGTTAAAACAGACTAGAGACCTGAGGTTAAAAACAAGTAACAGGAATTCAGGCAAAATAATCAAATCATTTATTACCTTCCCTAGAATTTCAAAGAAATCCCTGCATTAGCCACTTTTAGCTAGACATTAGAGTAACAGAGATCATATCTCTCCTGCCATGCATCACCAGTCCATTTCATTAGCAATGTGATCTATCTCAATTAGACATGTTTTCTCAAATGAAAAACCTGCCCATTAATCTGTTTTGTTACTCATATCATTCAAAGCAAAACCAAAGGAAGTATTTTCTTCTATGTATACATCCATTTTCCATCCTTCTAAGGGGAATCATAAAATAAAGACATCTGCAAGAGATGAAAATTATGTTCAACCACAGTAATAAATAACATAACAAGAAAGCCAGTTCTGTTGTATCAGCACTACCTGTCTTCACGTGCTCAATCCCTGCTTGACATATAGCATGTTTGTCCTGGGAATGTTATCAATGTTGTGTCGGATAGCGTTCTTAACTTTTTAAAGCCTTGTCTTTAACTATCTTTAACTATCCCAGCACAACGGAAGCTAGAGAACTCTATACCACAATAAAATCATATTGCCATAGTTTATTCCAGTTCTATGAATAAAATAAACTGTGCCACCATTGTTTGCATCAACATCAGAGGTTTTAGCTTTAGTAGTTTAACAACCTGGGGGATGATTTTTAAACCAGTTTTAATTTAACATCTACTAAGATTTACACTATACATCTGAAGTTCAAGATAACTGCTTTTCTTCAAATACCCTAAATACCACAAGGGCTGTAGAAGATAATGTAGGTTCAAAGTAGACAGTGAATGCTTCAATAAAATAACCCTGTTGACAGCCTATATTTTGAAGCAGAACGCGGGGGGGGGGGGGGGGGGCGGGGAGAGAAGGATTAAAATTAAGCCCGGATCCATTACCAGCCTGCCCCTGAAATGCCGCATGTTGTTGGAAAAGATACATTAGGGGGGAAAAAAAAAAGAGAGGGAAGGAAACAAAACATAAGGAAGCCTAAAGCAGAAAAAAGGAGCAAAGGCATTTAATTCTACTTGGAAGAGTGTCAGGATACATACATTAAACCACCCCTCCAATGTTCTACGCACCATCTGATCCAGGTGATCAAAACGCAATTGCCTCAACTTTATTTTTTAGAGGCTGCTCAACAGAAGTCTGATTTAGGAAATTCTTTAAATCCACTGTTACATTTTCTGAAAGGCTGGTTGTAAGTTTATCTGAGGTCCTTGGAAAGGTAGTAATGAAATTTTAGGCAGACACAGGAGCCGATTCTTAACAGGATATGATGGTAGGAAACCCTAAAGACAAAAATTTCCATCTAACATCAAAAGAATTATTGTAAATTATGATCCACTTCAACCATGACTCTTTCTAAGGATACTCATTGCCTCTGGTCATTTCCATGATGGTAAAATGTTTGTAACTGATGAAAATAATTCATTTGATCCTTGCACTTCGTAATTTTGAAATTCTCAACAGACTATTTCTACTATTTACAAAAACCTGATCATTACAGACAGTAGCCACAGTATGAAAGGATAAAAAGTTACAAACAAGTTGACTTGGAAGTTCCTCCTGAACAGAAGTTATTAAATATTAAAACTGCATGATTGTACAGATTTGTCTCTAAATTGAATACTTTCAAATTTATAAGGTCATCAATCCAAGACTAAGCACGAAATATTGAGTTAAAGGATGAATTTTTTTTCAGGGAGGGCCCAAAGAAAAAATAGATAGGGAAAGACAGTTCACAATCACAGAGCTACCTCACTAGTCTATAACTGGAGAGACAAACACCACCATATCATTAGTCAGGGGACTACAATGACATCTTCCCACAGTATACTTATCTCGTATGTTTACAAGCATTTCTCCTGGAAGGGAAAGATAGATACTTCTCCTTTCTCAACAGAATTGTTTACCCAAGACCTTCTGTACAAAGCCAGAGAACTTAACATAATCCTTGCTTCAGTAGCAGGAACCAGAATCTAATTCCACAAAACCTCCTCTCTCAACTACACAAATTGGAAGTTCAAAAAATGTCCTTTCCCTGCCAATACAAAATAAACCCTCTCAAACATTTGCAACGAGTTTCCAATAATTTTTTTTTAAAATGTCTCTAATTAAATATTTTTACTTTTTCCTGAAACAGCTACCCCAGGAAGATTTAGAAGCCAGAAAAACAACCATGAAGTTTTCCTCTGACAGCGTCTTAAAGCAGTTCACATACAGCCCTTTCAAACACTTAGAGGACAACAATATTATGGAATAAAGTACTGCATCCCTCCTTACAGTAAATTGAACCTGGTGGTCAATCCTACACTTCCACATAATTCCCTGACAAACTGAAATACAGACAAGGATTGACACATGACAAGGATTGTGCCGTAGTTACGTCATACTCCACAGTGTGAAGTTTAGCGTTTAGTCTCTGTTGTCTGGTTACATTTACTGTGCTATATGCAGCTGTGCTCAATGGTGGAGGGATCTGCTAAAGCAGAATGAAGCCCCAACACTGACATGGAGAGAGGAGCATATATACTATGAGACACCAAGTGTCTGGTTTTGTTTGTTTTTTATTTATTTCTGCACATCAGTAAATTACCAACACTGTTGTACAGCCTGCTCTTTTCAGAGATACTGTTAGTCTAGAAAGAGGTTAGTCTGGTAAACTCTGGCCTAGCCTACATTAATCAGGCACAGGGTGTCCTGTTTAACCTAAATTTAAGATTTATTTTTGTCCTGGGGAGTTCTTGTGTGCATTATTGTTGTGATCTCTCATAGCATCTGGGTGTCAGTGTTTATGTTATAGGCACCGTAAAGCATTCTTAAGAAATGGAGTTTTGATGCAATTGATGTTAAAACAGGGTACAGACAGAGCATGTTTCCGGGTTCTCAGAAGTCCGCATCTGCAGCTTGACAGGCAGCAAAATAGTTGGTTGACAATGAAAAGGGGAGAGGTGTCTCTCCCTGCTACCCCCTTGCCATTTATTCCTCCCTTTTCCTCCTCTGCTCCCACTCACATCCATCCCTCAACACTGGCTCTGGAACTTGTCAAACTCTTCTGTGAGCTGCTTTAACTCAATAACATGGCCATATTAGTGAGGTTAAATGGCTTCTGGAGGGGCCTGATGTGCATCAGCTCTCGCACAAGGTTAGTGACGGGAGCAGAAACTCCTTTCAGCTGCAGTGAGCTGTTAAGTTAGTTCACCGTTTCCTTTGGAACGATATCCAACTATAGAACTATGAAATAATGTGTAGGTAGGATTTTTCAGTTAAGTTAGCTAC
Organism: Theristicus caerulescens; assembly: GCA_020745775.1. Lineage (NCBI taxonomy): Eukaryota > Metazoa > Chordata > Aves > Pelecaniformes > Threskiornithidae > Theristicus > Theristicus caerulescens. Next base: position 102,719,101 of record CM036561.1, on the reverse strand, counting down.
TTTTTTTGAATAATACATTTTGGGTTTTTTGTTTTGGTTGTTTTGTTGTCGTCTTCCCCCCCCCCCAATCGCTTTAAGGTCCTTTTTAAAGAAAAATGTAGCCCCTATATAAAAATCTCACAGTATACTTGGCTATCCTGGTAGTCTAGACCATTCTGCAGTAACTCTGTACACCTGTAAGAGAAGTTCCCACAGGCCAACTGAGGTTTGGAAGACAACAGAGTAGAATGGTGTTCACAAACATCATACTACAAGGAAATTCATACTCCATATAGGAGATAACCAAAACAAAGACTTGGCACAGAATTAAAGGTACAGAAGGCACATTGGTCAATCCTGTCTAGGGCCTGTGTGCTCATACTAACACTTAACCTCTTCATTTCAGAAATCAAAAGAACTGCAAAGGAGCAATCAAGATAACAAGCTAAGCTTCTGCTGTATTTCCACTTTTAGGTAAACTATTCTGCAGATGGTCATCAGGCAGGACTCGCACTAAGAGATCCACATGAACAATACTTCAAAAATACAGCGACACCCTACTTGCTCAACTGTCCCCATAGCACATGTTTTATCCAAGTTAGTATACACCTTTATCCAACCAGTTGTGCAAAGTCAACTTAGAACTGCCAAAATCAACCAATCTGTTAAAAATCATACCACCATCCAGGTAGATCTCCATTTTCTTTTGAAATAGCTAAGAAATCACAAGTTTTGCTCATCAGAATATTCTGGATTTAAGATTAATTCTGTGATACATGCCAGGGAAGAAAAAGAAGAAAATAAAAAGAAAAAAGAAAAAAGAAATCACACATTAGAAATAAAACTAGAGGATGATAACAATCAACAATGACTTGTATTCATACACAGCATTATGGTTTATGAAATTAGTTACAAAATGTAGGTTATAGATACTTTTAAAGTTGTTTATGAAAAGTACTCCTGGAAAGCTATCTTCCATCCAATAACAGATATTGTTTGTTCCGATAGTCTCATCTGCCACTCCACGTGGCCAGTAGTTGACCTTAACAAATCAGTTCAGAAAATCTGAAAAGCCTATGCTGATCTAACAACATCTGTCACAAATTCTGTGACGTGACTCTTTGCAGTGATGGTAAAGTGCAAGTGTCTTACCTAGATGTTTCTACCATCTTCCAAGCTTTCTTATAATCTTATGTAGTTAAGAGTCTCCAGTTACCACCACGTTAAATCTCTTGATTTTAATGAAGATTTGAGTCAACCAAGGCACTTCAGACAGTAAGAAAGTACCCTACTGAAGCGCCTTCATATTAATAGCCCTATTTCCTACTAATTACGGAAGGCAACATGCAGTCAGACGCAAAAAGTAATAGAAATTATTCTCTTGATCCTCAAAAAGTTAAATAGCAAGACTCTAGTAAGCAAGTCTGCCACAATTCACCTCATTTCTACCACACCTTCTCAAAAAGGAGAATTAAAGCACCATTGATTCCTTAAACAAATAGACAAAAAACTCACCAGACATACCAACCACAGGAACAGGAACATAAAACACCCTGAAGTCATCCTTAACAAAATGTACAACTTGAACAATACAAAGGTTCAAGAGCACACCACCAGTTCAGAATCTAACTAAAATTCAGCCACATGCAACAAAAGAAAAAATGCAGAAAAATATTGTCCAATGACCTGACACAGTTGGATCAATGCTGCTTTTGAAAGTACTGAGAAGTAGAGCAATTTGCATATGGTTAACTGTATGCAAGTTTTGTTCAGAGGGATGCTATATTTATTATAAAAGGCAAAGAAGTTTCACTTCTTATACAGCTGAAGTGTATGTTTTCAAAAAACAATTATGCCACTCCTCTTGTATTTGAAACAAGCTTTCTTCCACCAGTAAGCCAACTATTATGTTCCCCAGTGGATTCATTTATAGTTTTGGCATACACTGCTACTGTATTTGCTGCCTTCATTTAAAAACCATCAAGCAGTTTTAATGACTGATCATATGCCAGGATGGGCCTATCTTGAATATAACCAGAGGCTCTAAGAGTTTAGCATTCTCTCCTGCATGCAAGACATTAGCCCAAATAATGGTTTCACTGGCTTGATGAAGGTGTAATAGCTCATGATTATTAAACAATAGTGATATTAAAATAATTTAAAATAGGAACACTGCCTCTTTAAGGAAGACAGTGCTGAATTTAAGGGTGATAAATCCTACCTCAGAATTAACATGCACAGCCAAGTCATTAAACTGGGAAACAGGGGAGAGTAATTGATTTCTGGAATGGGAAACTGTTTCTCAGAAGATGTGAATATGGAATAGATGGCAACCTTTAATTTAAAATTACAAAAGTTAATACAAAGGCCTGAGAATTAAAACTGCTTTCCCAAAACAGAAAATACAACTCCTAATAGCTTTAGTTACATTGAAATGCAACAAAGGTTTTTGTTATGGTAAAACACACATGCTTTCAAGAAGTCCTCCTAACAAGAGGGCAAATAAAGGTTAAGGTAAAGTCCTGGGTATATAAACAGGTCCTCTCTTTAAAGTTTAACTCAGGTTACATTATATTAGCCACAGGCTGAAAGCATCCACAGAGAGGCTGGCACACAGCAACTTGTTACTCCTGGTAACTCACTCACGTGCCAGGAAAATTAGCCACCAGCAAGACCTAAGAGACTCTACAGAAAGGGAAAGAGACAACAGACCAAGTTTCTGAGACTGTCGCATCAAAAACATCAGAAGGGACAACTGGTATGATGCTGCTTGTTCCTGACACAGGCACTGTAATTATACTGCTCCCCAAACACAAGCATTTGTTCTTAAAGAAATGCTATTTATTGAAGTGTAAGTGTTCAATACGATTTTGAATTTTCACATGTAATTTTGAAGGTGTAAAACAATGCTTCAGGTTGTGACAAGGTAGACTCAAGGAACTTTTTCACATCTACCCTAAGAATTAAAAGAATAATAATCTGAACAGCTCTGCTCCCTATTTTACCCCCCCCACAACAGCTGTAGTACTCTGTACGTACATTACCAGGGGACAAAGACAGCTGAAAAGCAGGGGACAACGTTGTGTGCCACACAGACTCAGTAAAAGCTTACGCTCAATAACCATTACACAGTGCTGTATTAAAAACATTATCTATTCATAGGAACATAAACACTTTGCTTGACCAGAAGACCAAAACTAATTGATTTGCACCTTTTAAGCTTGAAAGGACAGAAACTGTATTTACAATTTGAGTAAGTTCTCTTTTTATTAGGTCAACTGCAAAACTCCTGTCTGGCTGAAATTATGGTATTTTATAATTAGTGAGCACTGATAATGCAGTATGCCATAAGTGGATCTGGTGTGGGATATATTTTTTTTTAATCTATTAACTTGTATTCTTCCCCAATCATTTCCTCACCTTATCTAAGAATAAAATTGATTTTGAATAAGATGCTGAAGTTGCTCCAGACATCACACTAGAAAATGCAAGTCAATATTACAAATCAAGTTTGTTTGTATTTTCCCCAGAAACTGAAGAAATACTCATGTCATTTTCACATGGCAAAATTAGTGCTGAGTGCAATGTAAAAATACCTTTTATTTGAAACCAAGGGGTAGCTGTTAAATATTACTTCACAGAAGTACAGAAACTAATTTAGCAGTTAATTTAGCACTTAGCTACTTTAAATGTGCTAAGGGGATGTATAGGGGACTAATTTAATATGAAAGCTGTGCCAGAGGAAACATGTAATCTAGCTTTTCAAAAGCCAAGGAAAAACCTCCTCTTCCCTTGAACCTCTGTGTAAATCTGAGTGGAAGTTAGAGGTATTGGATTATTTCCTTGGATAAATACATACTTTAAGATTTGGCTAAACCAGTTTCTTAATTTTCAAAGTTTTCTCAGACAAATAAGATAATGAGATACTTTATAGCGATAAGTCTTACTGTTGGAAGAACTAAGATTAAATTAGACTGCAAACAGGTGAAATCCTGGTTCTGCTGCATTCAATGACCTAACTCCCACTGGCCTCAATGGGAACAGATCATCCTGAGCAGATGAATATTTAAGCACTTGCAGGATCTCTTTACCCACTTCACTTAAATTAAGCATTTTGCCTCATCAATAAAAGGTTGAACTACTTTTTTCATCAATTTTAACCATACTCTGTTATGTTCTTTCTATCAAAAACCATAAACATCAAGCATTCGGTAGTGAGGGATCCTACACTTAAGTATATTCCCATTTGGCAAAATCTCTTAGCTATTTTTAAACTCAATTTACACCATTTTGATGTACTGAGTTTACTTTGCTCCTGCTTCCTACTCTTAAGGGAAAATACACAGAAATATAAATTATCAAACCTTGTCCTTCCTGACTGTACTGTGGGACCCAGCCTATGCCAGTCTAGGGGGTTCTGACATATGCATTCTAATTTTTCATCTCAAAATAATGACGACTGTTTTCCTACAGAATCCAAGCATGCTGAAATGCACAAATTCATTTCACATATGTAATTCAAAACCTAAGTGCAATTCTCATCACTTGTTTCTGTTACATACACATGGAACCAAAATTTATGCTGCTTAACAGGACTTCAGTCTTACATGTATGTCATGTTTTTAGCATAGAACTTTTAATTAAAAATATCATACACTTCTCAAAAGCTTTACCCAATTACACTGAATTGGAACTTTTTTTTTAAACCTCATTTCCCCCCCTCCACTTTCACATAAAATTTTACGTGGGAAGAAATTAATAAAATAAAAGCTGTGCCTTTACTTTTTAAAGGACCAACCATCTACAGAAACAAAGTAACCTATTAAATCCCTTCTAAAAGTTCACTTGTTTATGCAGTGATGCCCCCTGCTAATTCTCAAATACAGCAATAGCAGAAATAAAGCTGTTTCCCCCTTCATATTCAGACAAATTGCTGTGACTTTTTATTCCTGCTCTTCTTCAGATCAGCATTCCTGGCCCATGCTATACTGTCCTTCTCTAGAGTCGCTTACCCCACCTCCTCTTTCAGTTCTTCTGAGAAAATCTACTGTGCTTTCACCTCTGATGTCCAGAGCTTGTCAACTCTCCAAGTGCATGATGGTCTCAGATGTAAATTTTTAATCAGTAATTTGAAAAAGTAAACTTGTATAACATATTGAAAGTTTTCCTGTTATGGTAGGGAGTAGCTTTAATGCCTTTAATTCTCAAGGGTTTAAAAATCACTTACTAGAATTGGAATACCTTCCTTTTGCAGCACTATTCCTGAATACTGTCATGGTTTAACATGTGCAAATATAATTTTTGTTGTTACTTGCTCCTTGCCCTCCCAGCTTCACAGCAAAATTCGTGTTCCTCTTCTGAATCCTATCATATTAATGAAGCTGACAAAAACTACCAATTTCACCAAAGCTTTGCTTGGTAAGATAGTGAGAAACAATGGTAAAGAGAAGGAACTTGAGAGAGATAGAAATCTTTTCCCAATGGTAGCTGGGCAACACAACAGCACAATTTTTTTTTTTTTTTAAATCTATAGCCTTTTCCTTTCACCATATTCATAGCAGCAATACATGCTACTACTTTAGCAGGCTACAGGTCACCTACAATTCTGATCAGACTGCTGTCTCTTCCCATAGCCTCCATACCCTTAAAATACTAAGGCCTAGTATCGTGCATCTACATTTCACCAGCCTTTCTCAGCTTCACTCCCACACCCCCCAAACATACAGTAGCCAGAGGCAGTACTACTAAACAAAATGACTGAAAGTGAATTTCATGCTCTAACCATGGTCACTGCGGTTATGTTCTCCTCATCTTACATTCTCAAGTAAAGACTCATTTGATGAACCCACTCATCTGCAATCAATTCCTGATGTACAGAACAAAAACCCTAAGCCCATGAAGTTTCAGGAAGATCATGGGAAGTTCAAAAACCATGGTTGCAATGAAAAACTATGAAGAAAATATAAGAGAGTATGATAAGAAACATTTGCAGAAAGTTTCACAGCCAACAGGAGCATTGAGACTCTAAATACTGAACTTACTGCAGCTACTGGAGAGGAGCTAGCTTCTGCTCTCCCCACTTCAGCTTCTCTAATCAGCCCACCACTTCCATGCTGTCCCCTCACCTGTAATACACTTCTGGGTTCTTGCTTGTAGAAGAATACATTGCAAGTTTTCCATACGCTTAGTTGCCATGCCTAGCACTACTACAGACAAGAAAACCAAAGAAAAGTCATGCATAGTAGCCTCGCAGAGCATAGCAGATGAGAGTAGCATAATAAGATACTGAAGTATCTATACAGAATAGCATAGTAGATACTGAATCATCAGTCTTGCTACTGAACATGTCTTAGAATTTGGACCACATTAGATCAGTTTTCATTAATAACTCTGTGCTAAGCTCCAAAGTACAGCAAACATTAAACCTCAAGACAGTTAATTTTTTTTTTTTTTAATATTGACAATATGCAATTTATTTTTACTCAAGTCTTAGAAGCAGTTTGAACTGTTTTTGCTGAACCTAAGAAAATTAGCCTGAGGAACAGTTCCAAATAAAACTGTCCATACTTGGCATGGAAAACTTCAGTCCAAACAGTTTAGCAATGCTCTACGCAGCTGAGAATAAGGTCTTGTGAAGGAAAACTGTAGGCGATCTTAACTATGATGACCTCTGCCTTTAAGTCAAAAGTATACTATGAAATAGGCATCTTGTAGACAACATACTTCATTGGCCATGAACTCAGCAAAACTTAACAGAAACTAGTTCAGTGAATCTCTGATAAAAATCAATGATTCAGACATTAAAAAGAAGCTGTCACTGCTGGTCCAGTTTCTAGTAGAGCATTTTGCCAAGGGAGTCTTATACAAGAGACGTTATTTACTACCTATTCATGTAGTTAGGCTGTGGTTCCAACCTTCAAAATCCACACACTGTTATGAGACTATAAATATAATTTTATCCTGCTAGATTAAAACAGGAGTCAGGACTACAATGCTATAGAAGTTGAATTTCATACCCTTCCCAAGGGAATTGTCTTTTTTCATAAGACCACAACACATATCCCTTCTGTGCTTAAACAGAATATTAATCTGTCCAGAACTGTTGGTATGACAACTTTTCAAAAGCACTGAATTATTTTAAGATAGATAGATATTAAAAAAAAAATCTGTAGATTGAAATAATCTTCTTTTGATCAGAGAGCATGGAGCAGTAAGTAATTCCATTTGTATTTCCTACAACAACTTACATTAAATTCAGCACCTGCAAAACTAATATCTGACTAAACTAGAAAGCAACTAATATGGAAAAAGAAATCTGATACTAAGCTGGCACACAGAAGATGTGAAAGATTTAAATAGAAAAGTTCATGTGAAGACTGTCAATAGGCTCTATATTTAGGAGTTGCTCTTGATGGAAGTATATTCTAAGACCAAAAATTCAAGTCTAAGGATAAAAAAAGGTCAATTTGTTAAGAATTAAAGACTAAATGTTCCGTAAACTAGGAACAGTTCCTTAATATAGAAAAAAATTAAACATCCCATTTTTCATGGAACTACATTAGAATATTAAAAAAAAATCTTAAAGCTTCTTTAGCTATTACAGGTTCTCTATTTCTCAAGACTGTAACTTCACTAAACACAAGTTTTGACTACTTTATAGTGCACCCTGCTGAGATTATACATAAGAGTTAAACCTAAATTCCTCACAGAATATCCTCATTCTTCATCTGAAATAAAGATTATCTCTCTTAAGGAAAAACTCACCCAAGAAGATTGTAGTTGCAAGGGATGTTGAATACAAAAGGTGTAGGATGGAGGACTACAGAAGAGGAAATAACAATGAATCATCAGGGATACAAAAGAAAGTGCAAGTCTCAGAAAACTGTCATTTCACTTACAAATATTTATTAAGGCTGTAATAGAAGTAAGCCATTCTAAAATTATTGAAGGACATTTTGCTTTGGGGAGCAAAGGCAACTTAATATTAATATGAGAAGAGAATTCCTCCCAGCTGTTTTTAACTCCACTTATTTTTGTCACTCTGAAGCACACACTATACGACTCAAAGCATTCAAAGTTTAAGGTCGGAACTGACCCCGACAGATTTAATAACTTTACATTTTTACCCATAAGCAAGCTTTTTAGGCCTTCCTGTAACGTTTCCACAAAAGCTTAGCTTGAACACAGCACCTGGTTTTCAGTCAAATCCAAGCTCTCTCTCAAGGGTTTAAGTAAAGAAAATACTATTGTTAACACCTATTTTAGACCTCGTATTTGAATGCTGAAACTGCACACTGGAAGGTCTTCTTAAAAACGTCTTATTCCGGTATACTTTGCCACTGTAAATCTCAGCCCCACAGAGATTGTTATAACCATCCCCTAGCCTATGGTTGAAAGACTTTTTGGACCACTTCACAGTTCCTTCTGCTGTAAGGGCCAGAGTTTTCTCTGTGGGGAAACAGTTTAATTTGGAAGTGAATACTAAGATTTTATTTTCATATATTTGTTCTCTGAGCATGATATAGGAAATAAACCTGCGGTGACATGCAGCTTCCCAAATGGATATTCACTATTGAGAAGATCACAGAAAGGCATCAGGAAATGTTTATTCATTCCAGCTGCACTGGACATGTTTGGTACACAGGAAAAAAGGTATATTTGCTTTACAACCTGACAGACTATATTAACTGTGCTAAATAAAAGCAACGAGTTTTATGTTTTCTGTTCACTATTTTCCACCTGTATTTTTACATGCTTCTTCAACCAAAAATGACAGATAACAAGTATGCATACTTTTACTGTAATGAGTCATATCAGGTTCCAAGGTCAAGTTGTATCTCTTTTTTCAAAAAGGAAGGTAACTGCACATACTATTGCAGTCTTTTAAAACAACTTGCTATTGAAACAAAATTACCACTTCTCAAGACACTAAAAATAACGCTTCCTTTGCCAGATTTCTTTAAACTCAACACTCTCAGAATTGTCCATGAAGTGACAAAATCCTGCTGTTAACCAGCACATTATTTTGGCTGCAGATTTTTCAAAGGATTTGTATTATGTAAACTATAAAGTAACAAAATGAAAAGGAGGGGGGTGGGAGCAACTTCAACTTCTAACAAGTTTAACAAGCTTTTTTTTTTTTTTTCTTTTAAATACAGTCACTGGGTCTTCAGTACTTCTTATTCAGCTTTTAAATAATACAGTAAAATGGACACTGTCCTGAATAAAAAACACATAGGAAACCTGCTAACTTAACTGAAGAACACATTACTAATTTATTTTATGTATCCTGATGTCAGTCAGGTTTTGCTGAGCTTTAATCTAAAAACAATAGATATCATGACATTATAAAAATAAGCTGAATGTTAATGACACACACACAATCTTGCTGCCCCTCCTCTCAATCTCACTCCCCCAACAAAACTCCGAAGTGAAGAGTATCTACTATTTGGGACTGTTACCTACTAGTTACAGATATATTTCTTCTCCTAGCAGTGATATAATATGCAGCCAAATTAAGGAATTTTGGTAATACACAGCAGCAGTACAATTAACTCCAGAACACGTACTTTTAAGATTATCTGTCTACAGGCTTTCAAACAACACAACTATGAAAGCGTGTTACACAATCTGATCTGGTTATTTCAGCGGCAAACAAACAACAATCCCTAGATAGAAGGAAAAACCCCACACTATCTACCCAAGAAGGTACTTTTTAAAGTGGATGGGTAATTTTTATTTTTCTTCTGGAACATCTCTCCTTCCAGTAAAACAGATGCAAGTATTTCAGGCCAGTCTGACAAACCTATTGGGGAGTTTTAGAATACTGTTTATGCTTATTTTAGAATATTTTTCCTTAAAAGTGATGAAACAAGACAGTAACTATAAACAAGATGAAATATTTTAGAGCAGCATAATACCAAACTGCTTTTTCATCTACAAAATGCTACTTTTCTCCCAAAACAGGCTTCAAACACCTCAGATTTAACCATTTATTTCAAGATATCTGGAAAAGCAAAACATCTTAATCTAATTTCCTAAGTGCATGCTGAGCACCCTTAAGCATCAGTATAATCACTGTACTTTCCTTTTTCAGCCCCTCCCTGGGAGCTGGCTACTACTCTGTAGATGATACTACATTGGCAGCATCACAACTATTACCAAATTCCATATTGGCTTCAAAGAATAAAGCAAAGCTTCATCTTCCCAAGACGTATTGAAATAGAACAAGAAGTTTTACAAAATGATACATTTATAGAGAGAGCAAACACTTTCTTTCTAGAAGCTTTTCTGGTTTGGGGGGCAGGGGAGGTTCAAGAGAGGAAGGAAGAGAGGGCACCTCAAGCAGATTGAGAGAAATCATCTTATGTTCACAGCTACATTCAGGACAAATCTAGCATCACAAACCCAAGGCAGAAAACACGCAGAAAAGTGCTGCCCAACTTTCTGCTAACTGGGTAGTTGGGATACTATAACTCATAAAAGTACATTTTACCCACAATTTATGGTCTGAAGCAGGTTTAGGAGGCAAGTCTTTAAATTTAAATCATAAGCGTAAAACCAGATGTGATTTTCCTTTAAGAATTTAAGGCAATTCAAACTACTATAAAACTCCGCATAACCAAAGAAATTCCTCTGATAGTTTATGGACTCAAATTTCTGAACATCTGAGCTGCTGATGCCATGCAAAATTTCTCTGTTATAAGTAAAAAGCTGTACAACTGCACTCACAAAACTATAAGACTTAATCATACAGAGTTAAAAATTTAATATTAAAGTCCTAGCTCAGCAAAGAATGTAAACTTGGACATTTTGCTGATTTAAGCTGGAATTACTCCCTGCATAAAGTATGTATGTTTAACTGTTTGCTGGATCAGGACTCAAACTTTCTGAAGTCTGCCACCTATGTGCGATATTTACCAAGGGCTTTTACAAGGTCCGAAGTGTAGTTTTATAAAAATGATCTCTGAGGAAAATACACTGTCTAAACAGCATGTGAATAGCAGATACTAAATCTTGATTTCAAACAAATTACTCCGGTTATCAATCCCTCAAATCAAACTAGTGTACCAAGACAGGACGCAACTTCACAAAGAAAAGAAAGCCCATAACAAGCAGCAAAAACACCCCTGCTGTTGTTAAAAGTAACACCCAAAGCCACTGCAACAAACATGGTAAAAAAAAAGCCACCTCCCCTTGTTACTCTCCTGCTCAAGCTTATTTGCATTTAATAACATTTCTGCTAATAGCCAGTTTTATGGTTCATATACATCTGCCACTCAAGAGTAGGAAAAAAAAATTGTCTTGAAATACTACAGACATGACTGTAAAAGCCATAAAAATCAAACAAAAAAAATTACTTAGTATCTAGGAATATTTTTAAGTTTGCTGTATTTCATTCAGATTTTGGATACCTGCTGCAAATCATCAGAGATTTTTTCCACGATCATATGATGCAGCTTCAAAAACCTGATGACTTTAACACTAGTGGAAGTAAAATTAGCATGCTGGGTCATGTTAAGGTAATATCTCTCCATTATTTTTCTGTCCAATAGTTTAACAGCAAGTTTATATTCTCTGCCTAATAACTGTTTTTGTTATTTTAAAAAGAAGAAATATACAGAAGTTTCTTTTGATGTTCAAAGGTGTGGAAGGTCGCAATTTTTGTTTCATTTTTGTAATCTAATGAACTGAGTCTTTTCAGATTTTAGCTCCAGTACAAAGGATAAAACCTTCACTATCTATTTTAACATCAGCGATGCCAGCATCTACAATATTCATTCACTTGTGAGTGTTCGCATACAGCACTATGCAGAAGGTCTCTGAAGCAACTCCCGATCATTAAAAAAAGACAGGCAAAACGTCATTCAAACACTGTCCAAAAGTGATGGGAAGGAACAAATAAGCCAAACGCAAACTCTCTCCGGTAACTCAGGATATTATGCCACAGGCAGAGAGTTCCTCTTTGCAAAATCCCCCCGTGGGAGGAGCCATCACCACTCGCTCCTAGGGTTTAGTGCTCAGTTCCCTGCACTCCTGAACTCAACTTACCGTCTACATTTTCCGCAGTAAGCCCTCAAAAAGCACACCTGTCCGCCCAACCATTACTCCTAAATTGCCCAGAAGAATGGTGGCGAGTTAGAGGAGTCAGTCCCCAGGCAGTAAGCGAGAACCGACCTGTATGACACTTGCTTACAGGAGCAGAGGAAGGGAGCCCATCCGCGCACGGAATTACTCCTGGAAAGCACCGGGAGCGGAGGAGGACACGGCTAAAGGGCTAGAGGGTGCGGGGGAAGGGGACAAGCCAGGACAGGCGGCGGCGGGGCAGGCAAAGCGGTGTCAGAAGAGGCAGCCCCGGGCGGCCGAGGGCACCGGCACCTGTAGCCGGAGGGCTGGGGTGTGCGGGAGGAGGCGGGGGGGAAAAGGAGGACAGACAGGTACCTTTGAGCTGGGGCAGCGGCGAGAGCTCCACCTGGCTGCTCTGGCTGCGGAACTGCGAGGAGCCCTGCGAGCGCTTCTGCCTCTGAGCCTTGCGCACCGATTTCCGTGTGAAGCCATCCACTTTCTCCGCGGCAGAGATGGCCGCCGACATGGCTGGGCGGTGAGGCGGCGCGGGGGGACGTCGCTCTCCAGAAGCATATATTAAAGCGGAGGGAGAAGCGGGCGGGCAAAAAAAGGGGCTTAAAAAAAAGAAGCAAAACCAAAATCAAGTCCTCCCTTGCCCTCTCGCCCGCCCGCGCACACCACACCGACGGCAAGAGGGGAGGAGAGGGCCGGCGTCCGAGCGGCGAGCGGGGCGGCGGCGGTGCCGGCGCGGGCTGCGGGCTGCCGGGCGCTGGGGAGGCTCCTGGCTCCGGGCGGCCGCCTCGCTCCTCAGTTCCTGCTTCCCTCGCAGCTTCCTCCCCGCGCGGAGCCGGCTGCCGGGGAGAGCGGCGGCCGGCGGGGAGCGGAAGGGGGGGAGGAGGGAAGGGAAAAACAAACAAACCAACCCAACAACTTTGCCCGGCGGGGCGGGCGGGCGCCAAACTTTCCCGCGGCGGCGGCGGCGGACGGGGTCCCGCTCTCCTCAGGGCGGGCGCGACGCAAGCCGCCGCGGGCCGGGCTCGGCGGGGCCGCTGCCCCGCTCCCGCCTCCTTCGCTCCGGGTCCCCCTCAGCCGGGCTCGCCTGCGCCAGCCCGCGCCGAGCCCGCTGTCATCGGCCGGACTCGCCCCTGGGCCGAGCTCGCCGGGGAGGCAGCTTCCACTCCCCGCTTCCCAGCCGCTCGCTTCCACACGCCCCTTCTCCGCCTTCAACCGCCGCCGGGCGCTCCCCGCGCCTCCGCCGTCATCCCGCCCCCTCCTCCTCCGCCGGGGGCCGCCACGAGTGTCTCCGCCCGCCGCAGCCGCGCCGCCAGAGCCCCGGAGCCGGCGGGCGAGCGGCCGCGCAACTTGGAGCGAGTGGAGTTGAGGGGAGGAAGGAGGGGAAAGGGGCGGGGTGGCGGCGACCGCCGGAGGGGCGAGAAGGGGCGAGAGGAGCGGCCGTTGCTGGCGGCGCCGGGTGATTGACGGCGCCGGGCAGCCAATGAAAAGGGAGGATCGGGGACCAGCGGGGCTTGGGGAGGACGCGGGAGCCGGGACGCGCGGCGGGGACGGCGTGATTGACAACGGGCTTCTCCAACCGAGAGGAGGGGAGATAAGGTGGGAGGGGTTTTCCTGGCGACGTAACATGCGAGGGAAGGGGAAGGGGTGGAGGTGGCGGGTGGGGCGGGTGCTGGCCAATCCGCGCCGGGGGGCGGGGCGGGAGAGGGAAGCGGTGGAGCGGGGACGTTGGGCGCGCGACGCTGCCGTTACCGAGCCGCCGCTGGCCGCAGCGGCCGTCGCAGGCGGCGGAGGGCTTTTCTCCCTGCGGAGCCCAAGCCCGCTCGCTGTCGCTTCTGTGGAGACACCAGCCGTCAGGGGGACCGGCGGGGGGGAGGACGTGCAGCCGGTATCCCGGGCCGGGGCCCTCTTCCCGCCGCAGGCACCCTGCCCCAGCGGGGTTTGGGCTGTGAGGGGGCCGCGAAGAGCGGGGGTCTGCAGGCTTTTAGCTCGCCGGTGCTAATAAAGTGGACGAAAAGAAGGAGGAGGTGCGCGGAGAGAAGGCGGCTGTCCCAGCTGGGGGCCTGCCCGGGGGCCCGAGGGGTGCCTCCGCCCCCGGGGCCGGGCCGCCGGCGCGCTGAGGGAGCCGGGGATCCCAGCTCCGGCGTTCCCTGTGGGGTGAGGGCTGCGAGGCAGGGCAGGGGCTTGCCTGGCAGTACTGGCGGTGCTGGGAAAACAGCAGTCGCTCTCGGTGCTTGCAGCGAGCCGCTGACAGCCGCCCGCCGTCACCGGAGATGCTCCTCGCGGGGGAAACTGCGAAAAGGGTGTTCAGCGGCGAACTGGGAGGCACGACAGCGCGCGGATGCGTTTTGTGCCATCTTCTCAGTGCTCCTGGCTTCTTTTTCTTCCACCCTCCTGGCACCTCAACGTTTTTGGTCTCCCTTACATCTCCGGATGGATTTGGCTCTTGGGAGTCTGTGTTACCATGGTGTTTGCTTTCTCGCACTGAGTCACAGTCTTTTTGCGGGCTGAAAGCACAAAATTGCCTGAAACAAGCACGTGCTTAACTTTCAAGGAGTGAATATTTTGGAGTTAGTACTTCTTCTGTTTTGTACAATCTATATGGTTCAGGCGGAAGTTAGGCTATGAGAAATGACAATTGTGACTGCTGCAGCAGATGAAAATCATGATCGTGCGTGCAGTACGTGGCTGCATTAAAGTCTGACTTTTGCCCGCTGCCATTTCCATATACAAACAGCCCCCCTTTTGAACTGCAAACATGTGGGATGCCTTAGCTTGAAGTCATTCACGTAGAGATAGGTTTTATGCACATCAGCACATTTCTTCTTACTACATAGTTTTATGTACCAATTCAGCAAATAAGTGTTTGTAGTATTTTAAATACACACTCAAGTTTCAGTAGCTGGGTAGGACATAAGTACTGTAAGGTAATCATACGTGTTTGTTAAATGCTTTCATGAGATAGAGTTTAATCTTTATATGTATAAACCATAAATCAAAAACCAAGTGTAGATTATAGCTTTATGCAAACATAAAAGAAGACTAAGACTGTGGAAGTCTGTTTGATAGAAACTGTTGTCTGTGTTTCCTTCTGTCATTCTTTCCTTTCTCCTTTCCTCTGTCGGCACAATCTCTACTATCTTGTGTACCTCCCCATCTTTTTTCCTTTTGGTGAAATAATCTGTACTGTTTGGAAATAGAGGGATGTAGAGTGCCTTAAGAGAATTCTTTTCTGTATACTTCAGATTCAATTCTGGATACAGCGTATCTAGAAAGGATAGGAGACAAGCATAATATGCTATTATCTTCCTTGTAGGTGTGTAGACTTTTTATTATATTTTTTTATATATTACAAAATCCATTTTACAGACAAAATGGGAGTCTTCAGGCACTTGTCCTTTAAACTGCCAACTCACGTATTCACTGCAGTGAATGAAACCCTTGCCTTCCTTACCTGGCTAATGCGCATTTCACTTCAGGGCCCACAGCTCCTACTGAGAGCGTTAAGGCCCGGACCCTGTATCCGTGTGTTCCTCTGTTCCTGCCAGCCCTCCAACAGCTGTCATTTTCTTCTGCACCCATTTTTAGAAAGTGACACTGCCCAGTGTGTCCTGTATACTGTTTATTGGAAACTCAAGCCTTGCTGCCTGTTCCCAGTGTAAAAGAGTCTACCTTAAAGTTTCATCAATTAAATATTTCAGAATTTGTTAATGAAAAGCCTTATGCAAGTTCTAAGTAATGTAATATTTTTCTGAGATTTAAAATATTTTCTCCGAGGTTACTAGGCTTTGGAATGGCTGCCACGCTGTTTAAAACTGTGTTGTAAAAATCTGTTGGCAGTTGGAATTCATGACGCAAAGACCTCCGTAAATAATAGGTGTAGTCTTGCAATGATGGGATTTTCATATCAATTGCACTGGAAGATATTTTCAGACTGTATCTTCACGTATCACTCGTAAAAGAAACATTGCTGAAATCTGAGTCAGCCAAACAAAAAGAAACTGTTTTATTCTCTTAAATAAATGAAAAGTATTTTTAGCTGTTGAGTTTTCTTTTGTCTTTTTAATACGACTCTTCTGTTTCGGAAAAGAATCAGCAGCGGCTCTGGAGACCAGCTACAGTTTCCCAAACTGAAACAGTACTGTTTGAATTAATGTACACTTGAAGTCCGTGGAATTACATGGATGTATGAAATCATTGGAACATACAGGCCTGCGGGACAGGGGTACTGGGAGAAAAAAATGGAAGCGAGAGCTCTGCCTGGCAATCTGAAATAGCTGCATTTGAGAAGGCTGAAGATTGCCCTTCCCCGCTTTCTGCACATACCGCTTCCTACACAGCTGTCGGAGCTGCTCTGAGTCAGCTTCTGAACCCCCTGGTTTTTGGAGTGTATTTAAAGGCACACAGCGATGATGCCAGGTTCTAAGCTGCTGGCCCCAAATCCAATTCATAAAAGTCTGAGGTGTCCACAGAGAATATTGTGAATAGTAATTTTATGCCAAGCTATTCCCACTCTTAAATCAGGGCCCTCAATATGCACTGAAGCATTGATTCTGCAAAACCTCACGCATGTCTCTAACTTGACTTGGAAGAAAGTTCATTATCATTCACAATCATTATTCAAAACGGGGAAGCTACATTCTGGAACAGATTTAACTGAAAGTCACATTTGCCGTTCTTCTCATTCAATCATAGAGATTTATTTCCTGCACCTTCTTAGCATCTTTTTACCCGGGAGCGAGACCTTCGGAAAGGTGAATGAGAACGTGACGTATCATCAGCTTTCAGAATCCTGACCAACTTGGCTTGGAAGCGTGGTGCTTCGAGTACCAGGTTGCTGCCGAGTTTTTGCTACAGGGAGTTGTCTGGTTGCCAGCAGACAAGGAGTTAACTATAGCTTTGCTTTCCCATTCTTCTGCACAGATGCTTAGAGGCCAAGCTACAAGAAATCTAGCTCTTCTCAGAGACAGTGGGAGGAATTTTTTAGTAAAGAGGATGCCCTAAGTGGGTGAACCCTCAGCCAGGAAGGTTTGTGGAGAAAGGTTATGAAAACTTACTTTTATTTCCTTCCCAAAATGCAAATCTTTAAGGAAAAGCCCCATTGGCTGCAGCCATGCTTATATTTACTACTGCACCACTCCATCAGGTTTTCAGCATATTTCAACTAACTTAAAATACTTTCTGGGCTAAGGCTGTGCTCTTTCAAGCATGCGTGGAATTAAGTGTAAGCACTTGGTCTGTCCCAGTAAAACCAAGTGAGCTATTCACAGACTTCAGGCTAAACCATACGTTTACATGTTCTGTGGTCTGCGCTGGCTAATCGCTATCTAGCAGAAGTGTTCCCAAGTCTTCTGCTTGATAAATCCTTAAATAATATAGAATCGGTTGTCTCAGGGACCATCTGTCACCTTCCTCCCAGAGCAGGATTTGAAATTCTGGGATTGGAACTCAGAGATTAGTTGGTGAGACCTTCTTTGCAAAGGCCCTGCGTTGGATTTCCTTCGGCATACCTATGAACACATCATTACAGTCTTTCCAGGCAAAGCTATGTGTATGGGGATGTGCAGGCAATGAATTGTTAAAACTAGCTGTGATTCATGTTGTTATTTTAAAAACCTTTTAATTAAATCTTCGGTCAGACAATCCAGCGTGATTGTGTTGCAAATAAAAAATGTATTTTAAGAAGTTCATACACACAGGCACACACATGCACACGTATACTGATTATCATAACTGATAGTCCAATGCAAATGTATCCCAATTTAACTCCTTAATTCTGCCTGTGTCTTGAGCTATTATTTTGGGTGGAAACAGTACCATCTGAGAACTCAACAGCAGTCTTTCTGGCTCAATAAGTTGCAAAGCGTCCCTCAGGGGTATAGGTTTACAACTAAGCTTTCAAAGTCAGTTAGCATCTTTGCCATAATGACATTTCCTTAGCAAAAGTCTACAGAATATAAGGATATATGTATTTGTTAATCTGTTCTCTGCGCTGAAGATTTGTTTGCATTTTATGTATGGAATGGGGAAAGATCTTCAGCGAGAGGAGTGGATTAATGGTATTTTTAAGTGCAACAACTGGCACCTGTATTTACTGAAATGGAAAAATAAACCCCCCAACAACCAGCCACCACCGCCAACAACAAAAAACCCGGTAGCCTTTCCACTACCACTTTCTAAATGCTCTTGTCTGTGGCAAACCCGACCTCTGTAAATGCCAACGAGCGCGATTCTCAGCTTTACAGTCTTCTGTAAAGATTGTTCAACACAGCCTTTAGAAAATAAAAGGGAACTATTTCTGTTATGAAGTGTTTGTATGTAAAAGCGAACACCTGGAAGCTTGAGTTCTTTCAGAAATAATTCCTAATGCTCAGTGAAGGGAATTAAACAAACAAACAGCAAGGTTTATTCTGTCAGCTTCTCAGCAGGCTGACAAGAATTACTGCATGCTAAGAATCAGCTGCTCTTGGAAACTTAATGACTGTGGCAGCCAGAAAAGTACAAAATGCGGCCAGGAGATGTAAGCCAGATATATAGGCTGTAGTGAAGAGAAATGGAGAGAAAGGGGAAATCTCTCTGTAAATCCAAGGTGGAAAGTGTTTGCTGTACCAGGGTTTCCGAGCACTTTGACAGTGTAGAATACTTTTCTGTAAGGAGTTGGTTTTGCATCTCGAATTGTAATTCTATTCCCTTGTAATTCTATTCTCCTTGGAGAATAATAGCAGAAACGTATTTTTATATTTTCATCTGTCTCTGTTGTGATTTAGCAATTGGAAACAAAGAGGCAAGTCTGCCAAAGAGCCAGTTCTCCACGGCCTGCTAGCAAGTGGGCTGGCACCCATCAGCTGCAAATCTGCCCTCTCAAACAACGCTCAATTTCAAACTATACTTTTTCAGGGACATTTTTTAAACTTATTTTTCCAAAAGCAGAATGAGTGCTACTAGTAAGGAGGAGTCTTAAATACTGATTAATTATAATAGATCCTTCGACTCCCCAGTTAATGAATGAAATTCAATCACATGCACTTGTGGATACTATTAATTTGTCACATAGGTTACGCAGCTTTTGTCTGTTGTGCAGTTGTTTCATGTTTTCAAGTTTTTCTCAACTGTTGAGAGCTGCAAAAGAGACTTAAAAGAGACAGCTGTGGTTCTTATGTAATAACATGATTCCCAGGGCTGGATCTTTGGGAGGAAAAAAAAGAAGTAAGACTTGAGATAAAGTGATAAGCATGGGTAAGCACACAGAAGAGATTGATGTAAGCTTTAGAGAGCTGTAAATAATTACATTGTTAGTAATTTAGTCATTTGTCTTTTTCTCTGTAACATCCAAAAAGATTTGGTTTTGCCAGCAGATGAAATAAATGGTCTTACTGAGATTTCAGAAGTATGCAATTCCATGTTAGGACTTGTCTACCTTGGGGAAATGTACTGCCTTTCCTATAGCGATAGAGCCATAGTGGTCGAATTAAAGCAGCACAGAAATGCCCGTGATTCTTCCTTACGTAGATGTGCTGCTCTTAGTCATGATGGTAAAGGCAGTGGCGCTTGTTTCTGCCACGGTGAAATGTGACTTTATAGCAAGAGCTATCTCTCACAGGTCACCATCTAGAGCAGGATCCCAGCGTTTCCCCACTTTTGCTGAAGGATGCAGCACCTTCGGTGACCTGACGTGCTCTCCTTCCAGCGGATCTGACACCACAGGCACTAAGCACAGACCGTGCAGCAAGCTCACTTAATCCTACCCAGCGAACACATGAGCCACAGTTTGCGTTTCAGTCTGTAAATTGTTCTTTTGTTTTGCAGGCTTTACTGAACACAGTTTTATTTCATGTGACTGTGCTATTTATGGAGGAGTAAATATTGCCGGGGGTCTATTTAAAAAGGCCAATGACCTGGATTTTTTTCCATTTGAATTATCTCCAAGAGTCAGACATGTTTAACAACTGATTTTTTTTCCCTTGTTGCTGTAGATTGCAATCATTTCTAACGTCTTAGATCAACACCAACTAAAAAGACAAAGATTTCGAGAGAAATAAAACTTCATGTAGTATGAATGTGATTAGACAGTATGTGACCTTGCCATTTTTGGAAGAGATGAATTTCATCCTGAATTACTAGTTATCAACATAGCATGTTTTTAACCTCTGAATATTTGCCTTTTCATACAGTTATGGTAATTTCAGTTCATAACTCTGGTTTGTTACTTTTTTTTTTTTTAACCTTTTTTCAAGTGTGTTTCCACATATTATAAATAAATAAATAAACCATGTTTTCAGAAAGGGAAGATTTAAACAGAGCAAATGTTCTTCTTGCTGTTCTTGCAATCTAAATAGCAGTATTGCTTTACTATTTAAGAAGCAGAAAATTAAATATTGCTGACAAAATAATGTTATATTTTCACTTTCAAGAAAGTGCTTTGTGAATGCAAACAGGTAGCCAAATGTCAGGAATATTAAGTATGTTTGAGTATTCTTAAAAGATGAGCCAACCATATTTTTTTAATATATAACATTTTTAACAGTATAAAATGAGGTGATCACAGTAAGTGTAATGGGCTCCAACCTGAAATTTTCCTGTAGACATACTTATCTTTACCCAGCCAGGTAAAAGCATAAGAAGATACATTTTTTATACTGAATGCCATTCAATATATGTTGTAAAGTTTGTGGGGTTTACCATGCTGTTACAAGGCACCCTGGCTTCAGTGCAAACCAGCTTCAGAAGTCACAACCCACTTCTCCCCTGGAGAGGTGGAGGAGGGGGATGGGGATGGGATTCTCTCAGGCTGGTCTTACTGCCAAAGCCATCATCTCACCTGATTGCATTTCTTCAAAATTTCATCTTTACTGGGGAAGGAGCATCAGAGATAATTCTGTACTCTGATGATGTAAATGATGAGCACATCTTTAGTATTATTCTGGCTTGAACCACACTACGCCATGGAGTAGCCATGCTATACAAGCTGCCCATGCCCAAGTCCTACCAGTCCTGCTTAACCCTTCAGGAAAACGGCAAGAAGCAATGGCAGAACTTCATGTCCTGTTCATGTCTTAGGAGAGACAGTTGGTTCAAGGTGTTGGGAAAAATATTCCACATAGCTTAGTCAAACTAATAGAAATTTGCATTGACATTTCTTCAAATGAAACAAAACTGAATCCTTCAAAAAGACGTTTTACAGATAATAAAGCCTTTTTTGAAAGTTTTCCACTCAAGCCCACGACTTATTACTTCAGTCTTCTCATTTTTAGTGTCCCTGTTCAAACATTGGAGTTTACCAGTAGGTTATTTCACACTTTAAAAAGACATCGTCTTCCTTGAGTCAAAATGGTTACTGTGAAATGAACTGCTGTCAGTGACACCTACAGCCTCCATTGAGATGAGCCATACAAGTGCTGTTTCGCTCTCAGTTGTAACATATGTTTTCAGCTCTCATTTGTATTACTAAACAAGAGTTTTCAGATTCTAACTCAAACCATCTTTCAAAATTAAATTAGCTAAAGCCTTAATTAGCCAGCACTGATCAGAACAGATTGCAATGACTACATACACTACTCCGGTCTGTCTCTTCGTTAAAAAGCTGCGAGCTTTTAAGGAAAGAAAAAATTCAGACTATTTTCTGTCTTAATAGACCTCAGAACTGTCTGAGGTGAAGCAGAATACTTATAGTATAACCAGACACCTGCTGTAATTCCTGTCTAGATTATTTCTTACTGATTAACAAGTTAAAACATAAAATAGACCTTAAAGGAAAAATATGCTAAACTATTTGGTCATGTATGCCCTCATACAGGGATATCTCAGATTCCTCTTCCATTTTTCCCCTCCTGTAAAAGCTGGTGGCCTGATTCTTCTCTACTCTAGTTTTTGGAGACCGTAGAACCACTGATGTCGTCAAGGTTACATTGACATAAAATGCACTAATTTATGTCCTGTTAAGGACCAACTCCTCAAATGAGCCTGAAGGCCAGATTTTATAATTAAAAATGTAAATTTTAGTTTTCTGAAATTAAAATTTCTTTTAAAATATTAAATTTTCCTTAAAAAATAACATTAAAGTGGGTGTCTGGAAAGTAAAGCCATCCATTTTCTTACAGAACAGGTAGACAGCAGAAGTACGAGCTGATCTGTAAGTGAAGCTCAATGCTGTTCTAGGAGGACTGCTTTTAAAGGCAAGTTGTGATCCTGATCTCCTTGCCACAGTTAAAAACATTAAATATATACTGGGATCGGACTGGACTAAGACTATACATATATACAATCTTAAGTATATATATTTATATATTCTGAAATATGCGTACTTTGGACCAGGACACCTTTATTTCTTTGAGTACTGTATTGGCCTGGGTTAGACATCTTGCTGACTAGCATCCAGCTCCATTGCGATTGCCTGTCTGATTGCTTCTAGTGTCCTACCACTGTGTTATGTTAAATGACAAATTCGTGTTTAATTTTATACTGTATGTTCTATTCTAGTTATTCTGTTAAGATTAAATTGAGTTCAAGACAGTCCCTCGATTTGACAGAATAAAAGGGCTTGCAATGTTCCTTTGCACTGTGCCACTTCAGCAGCTCTTCGCTGGGTTATCTGCCTAATAATTGCAGAGTTTGGTGTCACGTCTCCCAGATCCATGCAATCCTTAACACCAAAAATATCTGACAAAGACAGATGCATTTGCTGCATGCTTCTGCAAGTTAAGGAAATGATCCATAAGGTTTCCTATAGGACATCCATTCCCAGCCTTTCTGTAGCTGGTGCCTGTTGATGCTCACTCCTCACCCAGTGTCCTGCTGGAGCGCACACGCTGCCTCCTTCCTCCCCTAGTTGCCTTCAGCATCTTGGTGCTTCTTCTTGTCTCTGGGGCTGCTGCTGCCACCTCCCCTCCCTTTTTCACCCAGGTGGTGTCCTGCTCTCCCACCACTTCCACCGGCTGCAGCCAGGATGATTTCTGGCCCCAGGTGAAAAAATTCATATGGGTCTGTCCTGAACTCTCTCTGCTCAGAGCTGGCACAAGTCCCGCAGAATTTATCAGCCCACTACACACCTCACCTGTGTTACAGGTGTTCATTAGTTGGGAACCAGTGCAACAAAGTGTAGTATCGTGCCTGGATCTACTCTGCTTGTCTTAAAATAATGATTTACAGGGCTTTCTTAAGAAAAATAAATGCAATTACCTTTTCCGTAGGATGCATCATGCTGTCACTGCATGCACTGCCCGCTCCCTACCCCACTGCTTGTGGGAGCTTCTTGTCTTCTGGGGAGCCACTACTGGGGACACATCTTTGAAGCAGCTTAGAAACTTATGAAATAGGAGAGCATTTCATGGGTGATAGATTAATGCAATCAAGGAAAACCATAATGGCGTTTGGACATGGATTACTTTGTAGATTAAAGACATTTCCCATGTGTTTCTCACAAATAGTATCAATGTACTTGAGCTGATACTTGATAAACTGTGTGTGAAAAATAAAGCAGAAAAATATTAGGTTTCAACATAAGCCTTGGTAAAACAGGATCGTCACTGATCCCAAAATACTCAAGTCCTGTTATGATTTCAGCGGTATGACTTAAAAAAATAGACATTGTTGCACAGACCTTGTTGCTCGTCTCTAGCCTAAGAATGATTGATCTGACTTCTGGATTTTTATGGCTGTTGAGAAGCATCACTAGTAAGTTTGCTAAGTGAGCGAAGCATTTTTGTAAGTACTGTTGCCATCCCATGAATTTCGTGTGTAGTATGTTTTTTTTCTGTCCATGTCAACAGCCGTACTGGGCCATGTGTCAGGTGTCGTGCTGTGAAACCTACGCCTGCTTTTCTACTGTGCAAATTGAAGTGTTCAGAAAAAGAGGGGGATATAGTTAAAAGATGTCTTCCAGTTTTATTCAATACAGGCATAGTCGATTATTTTTCTAGATGACTAATGGATAGAAAATGGGATCTCTTCTTATGACAATTTCTGTTAATATTCACTGTGTTTCCAAAATAATGTAGACAAATTGCTATAATAAACATATATATTTGACTTCTGTGGTTGGAAATGACCCATTCATACCTCTGAATATATGCCCTAGATCAAAAATTGTTTTCTGTCTTCAGCAATTTTTACCACAGAGGTTTCAGAAGATGTATAAGAAGTTCTCTACTTTTTATTTAAAAAGTGTCTTCACTGTAGTCCAGTGTTGAATGTACTGCTGTCTACACATATAATTACTAAACACTACAGAACTATTGTCACTTAAACATCTTTAGTATTTGTTTGCCTTGTCTGACAGGGCAGTGGGGATTTCACACACTTACATTTGTTTCTGCAGTGTTATTATTACCATTGACTACCTTTTTTGTAGGAAAAAAAAGGGCAAAATTTCAAAATCATTGTTACCAAAATCTTACTTAAATATCTGTGTTAATTGACTTGGCTGGTCAGCTGCTGTTTATGAGATGAAAGTAGGCTCAGTCCTGCACTCTGTCTTAGAAAAAACCCAAAAGCATCCCTTTTCAACAACATTTAAACTCCATTTGATCCCAGGCATATGGGGTGGCCAGTGTGTTCTACACATCTTATGAATTTTGGACAATGTTATTATGAATGTCGTATTTTTAATGTGGAACAGACCATTTGCTGACTGGGTCTATTCCACATACTTGTCAGAGTGATGAAGAGCCATTAACTTTAATGGCTGTACCAGATAAAGTGGAAAGTTCTCAAACAGGAAAAAGGAACAGAAATTAAGAGAATGGCGGTTCCAGAGGGACTCACAGAGAGAACAAAGGGGAAGATTTATGAAGTCCTTCAAAGGTTTCATATAGGAAAGAAAGGTGATTTTTTGAAGCAGGAGAAAAGGGGATTTAACTATGAGACCCTACAACATCAAAGAAAGGCACCTTGATTTTGAGGAGATGCAAGAAGCTTGTAGATATGCTAGAGGATGTCTGACCTATTGCCAAACGATGCTGTGGAAACCGAGGCTTGGAAAATATGGTTGAAGTTTATTATTTTGTGCACAACTGTTTATTTCTTTTATGAGCTAAGCGCAGAGTCACTTGGTTCAGAGTTCAGTACAAAGTCTGCATGGCTATGAACGCTGCTTTGCACAGACACCCAGAGACTTACACACAACCTGATCCTATCCAGCTGTGGGCACCTACCTGAAGTGCCTAAATGTTAAGCCTGATAACCAAGGCTTTCTCTGGTCAGTGGAGCGAGATAGGCACTCTGTAGTGGAAAGTCACATCTCAGGTGGGCTGAATTGCTCTCTGGAGACCGCCTGTCTCTCTACACTGACTATAGAAGTAGCTTACCATGACCATCATCCTGTGTAGGTGCTGGGTATGACTTGCTGAGGCCTTTGGCTTCTAAAGGCCAAAACATCCACAGAGCTGGAGCTATAGCAAAGGATTCAAGAAGATCACTGGGAACCTAAGACTATGACTATATGAGCAAATTAAACAGTGCAGGGACTGTTCCCAGGTACTGAGACTCTCCCATCGCTCTCACTATGTTACTGGAATAGTGCCTGGCCCAGGCTGACCTTCCCAAGCCCCCAGTACGCAGTGCACAAGTAGTGCCCTGGTTTTGAGGGTAAGAGTGTTTTGTTAATGCCAAGAACTGGTTTCCAAAAACTTTAATTTATCAGAATGGAAGTATACTTAATCTACAAAACACTTCAAAATCATCTCACGCTCATTTGCATTATATGTTTGCACAGCCTGCAGTTACTCCTTGGCCAAGTCACTGCGTTATCCTAAACTGCAAAACCTGTATGTGCTTTGCTTCTCTTTGTCCAGCTGTTCTCCCTTTAGGAAGGGACGCTTCCCAGGCACTGGCTTTTTGTTTCTCACGCCTTAGAAAGAGGGTGCCACAGGCCAGCCACTTCATGCTTTCAAGGAGTAATACTGTGGGTCTGAAGAAACTTGGAAGTCTGCACAGATGACAAGAAGAAACTGTCAGCAGCACTTGGAAGAGTGGGATTATTTGGTTTATAACTAGAATATTAGAATGTTCTGTTCATCTGAGTAATAATAAGCACATTATTTAAAGGGTTTTTTTTACTAGATAATGCAAAGTGAAACTAGTTTTCATTAATTTATTTACTGTCCCCCATTGTTCTTTTATGACCATCCTAATTTCTAATAATTGTTTTGGGCCATTTTCTTAGCTCCACTACATTAAATGAGTTCATCACCTTCATTGAAGATATAGTGATTGACATTAGTTGAAGATCTGGCAATTTTTTCAGTCTTTTCTCAATAGGTTTCTTTTTTTCTGCCCCCCAACCGATATTTATTGTATTACATTTGCTGTTTTCACTGACCACTGATCTCTTTTAACTGCAAACAATCTGTCACTGTAGGAATTGTAGCACTATGTGATTTAGTGTTGCTTTTAGCTCTGCAGACCAGAGTTGAAATTCTTTGTATTACTTTCATAGGCCATGTCATGCTGGGTACCTTTAATCAGATTGCATGCTGTCATCGTTTTGCTGCATCTGAACATTAATTAGGCCTTTAGAGGAGTAAATAGTTTTAATAAGTTTAGGTAAATTTTAGTAACCTGGTAAGAAAAGGAATCTTTAATGGACCAGATAATTGAAACAGTAGGAGCTGTTTTCCAATGCACAAGCATATACAGGTAAAGAGGTTTTATTGAGTGCTATTTGGTAAAGGTTTGTGGTTCTGTGAGGAAGGGCAATAAAAACAGAGAAACTGAGATAGGGCAGTAAGAAAGTGATCGCCGCAGCCACAGAAGTACCTGTAGTCTGGCAATGTTAGAAATAATTAAAAAAAAGAGGACCTTTGGGCCAAATGCTGGCTATAAAGGGGATTGGATTTGTGAGCAAAGCCTGCTGCTTGATTCCTTTTGCATTGAAAGACACTGGATTTTTTTCCTTCTTTATAAATAAACAGAACTGAACAAAGTAATATTGGTTCCAATTTCTTCTTCTACAGAAAGTAAATTGTACATTCCCAATTCTAGTTAGGAAATGATTAAAAGAAGCAGCATGCTATTCTCATGGTTGCTATCCAAAATCGGAAATTTTCCATTTCCCTTCCTCCTCAACCAGTCTGACAAGAACTGGTGATTCTGGGCTTTCCCAAGGGCACAGACTTCATCCTCCTGTGGTTGGTACCATAAGGTGTGCTGCTTTCCTGGTGATTAGCGTAGTTCTCTGCAGAAGATGCTGGTGGGGATGGGGAAGGCAAGGAAATACACATTTTTATGATGCTTTTAAAGTGAGAAGATGGCATTGTCAACTGACTGAAAACTGGTGCTAGTATGCTCACCAGATTTCTCTTACTGCTCCCTTCAGTGCTAAGGATTAATGGCTTTCTAAGATGCTTGTTCATCTTCACAAGAGAAAACACTGGAAAACTACATACACTCTTCATTCATTGCTGCATGTGAGTTAGAGGCCTATAAAGGTCTAGTTCAACATAAAATTCCAAATAATAACAAGGCAGCATGATTTTTTTTTAATGAGAGTTTCAGAACAGTAATCTACAGATTATGTGAGCATCAGAAGTTATATTAGAATAGTATAATGTTGTCGTGCTATAATGTCAGTGTGATGCACTTGAAACTATCAGACATTAACGTATTGGCTTCTTGACAACAGTTTTTTGCAAACTTCATCTCTGTTGCTGTGACCTTTAACAAGGATCTGTCTTCCATAGATTAATTTAAAGAAAGGAACAACAACCTGCACAGCAGAACTAATGGGGTCTGGTTTCCTATGATAGGCGTCCAATGTCCTACAGCACCTTACTGACCACATAGGTCCCCCGTGAGTACTTACGACCTCCCTGGTGTCCCAGTGCTCCTGTGGGCAGGATGCAAACGGTGCCGTGGCTGGCTCTGAGGTCTGCTGCACGTTCACTGGCCAAAAACCCCATGGCTGTTGAGCTCTCATAGTGATCTCTTCTTGCGCTGGAGTAACTGCTGTGGTCTCCCTACCACAAACCATGTGCAGATTTGCATGACATTCGGAAGACCTTTTATTTTTAAGACCCCTGCCCTTCTGTCAGATGTGGTTAAAATTGGCCAACAGACTCAGGATTTGTTGTAGGGGTACATCTAACGGGCATAATAACAAATGGTGTGATTGCGTAAGTCTCATTTCCTTGAGAAAGCAGGCAAAGATGTAGCTGCCATCAGGTTTTTGTGGGAGTAATAATACGACCTCCACTTTACATACTAGCACATCAGTCAATGTGAGGCTGGAGGTGGCAGCCAGGGAGACTTTGAGGAATGCAGTGCTGGGGCATAGCTGGCCATCGCTGCCCCAGTCAGCCCCACAGGGCCCTAGACCTTCAGCCTGACCTCCCTCTATGCTCAACCATGACCTGAGCTACACCTCACCCATGCCCAGCCCTAGCCACCGTGACTGCCCTTGAGCCACGGAGCTCCATGGAGCCTGTCCCTCAGCTTGCACAGGGTCTGCCCCCATGGTTCCCTTGCAACTCCAGGGTCACATATGAGGCAGGTCCCAGCTCTGCTGGCTTCTGTAAGACTCCTTGTCTACCCCCCAAACTCTTCCATGGAGTCCAGAAAAGGCCATTAATCAGATGTGGATAATCTTTACTGTGTACCCAAGAGATATTGACTTCTCAGCAGCAAGAATATCCTGACTCTCGGGAGTAGTCCCAGACTGGGTCACCCTCTCTGTGGAGCACAATGTCTCTGTGCTCCAGGATGAGATAGGGCTGTGGTTTTTAAAATGAAAAGGAATTACCAATGGTGGGTCACAATTTGGCTGCTTTGCTCTAGTGCTGCTTCTGGTCTGAGAATAGAGGAAAATGAGCATGAGATACAAACAATGCATATTGTATGGGAAAAAATGTAGTATTGCTTGCAAAATAAACTTACAAAACTTGCTGCTTTGTTTACATAGTTAATTTAATCTATCAGTTAACAAACAGGTTTTTCAAATATGCCATTACAGCTCTTTCACTTGTTACAAATTCCTATAACTCTTATTTATAAGGTAAAGCGTTTGATTTATAATGTACATAATTTTATTACCACCATGATTTTTGCAGAAGATTTTTGCTCTAGCATAGTTTGTTTTTAATGAGCTAGTAGGGCTTTTTTGTTCTCATGGTTGGAGAATTGTAAAAATATAATTGTACGTGCTTCTTGTCAAGATGAAATTGCCAGCTAAATGGGATTATACCTTTCACACAAGTAAAGAGGCACCACTCCTCTGAAAAGAGTTGTTTCACTTTCAAGGAATGTGTGCTCTTAAGTCAGACCTGCTAGTTATTTTAAACAAATGCAGCTGATTTAGGAAGATGCATATGCTGGATATATGCAGTTTATCTTTGAATGATATTTTTGTTAAGTCAGAGTGGGCTTCCAGTGTGGAACTTTATATCTTTTAGAGAAGCCATAATATGGTAATGATAATGTGGTAATTTTGATGTTAAAACCATCCTTTTTTTCTTTCTCCTGCTTTATGTCTCTGGGCAGTAAGAAGATATGTCTTTCACTGCTTGCTACTGCCAGTGCCATTCAGGACCAAACAGAGGCAGCAGGAGTGTTCCCACAGTCTTGTAGCAGGAGCCAGAAGTCAGTCTTTTACAAAATATTTTTAAGGAAGGAAAATTGCAAGGTAATTAACTTTTAGATTCCTGTCATCATGTCTGGGCAACGCAGAAGTTAAGAACTGATAGCTCAGAGAAACTGTCTGCTTGAATACCTATCCACGCCAATCAGTCAGAGCTTGCATCCCATCTCTTTTGAAAAGAGAAGGCACTGATACCTTCACAGCAAACCATCACCGGCTATGAACTGCTAGGATGGGCAGAAGTGGGATTTTAGAAATGGTCCTGGATTGTATTTTTAGCTGTTAGGTCAGTTTGTTCAAAGTCCAGAAAATTTAAATGCAGATAGAAACTCACTACGAGTGGCCAGCATTAGTTCCTCATGTTCTAACAAGGAGCTGCAGTGTTTAATATTAGATCCATTTTTATAAGAGAAGAATAAAGCAGCTGGACGATGGTGCTGTCGTGTAGTTTCCACTGAATACTGCTGCCCTTATTTGAGTATTTTTGTGGATTGAGAGAGTGGTGTGAGCTCTGGTACTTTTTTTTTGCTTGCTTTTTTGATTGCTTGTGTTACCACCTTGCACTATTTTCCTTTTGCTTTTACAGTGGCCCATTTTTCTTTGTCATTTATTATATTTTATGATATATCTCCTTCTGAAAAGCAGTTGGCCTCGCTTTTGTGATATGTCATCCCAGAGTGTTGCTTCAGCAGTTGAAAAGAAGTGTGAATTTCAAAACCTCATGGCTGCAAGCAGGTTTTAAACAAACAAAACAAAATCCTTGGGCTGTGCTCGCTGGCTTAGTGTACAATAACTGTATAGGGAAAAAACAGATGTGATTCCAGGGCCCAGATGAAATACAGATGAAGGTAGTGCTCCTACCCATAGTGGTGAAAATGCTCCATAATGTTGAATATTGACATCTTCTCACTATTGATAATTGTGTGTAGAGAGCACTCCTTATCAAGTGCTCACTTGTATGCTGGCTCAGGTAGGAGAATTTAGGATCCAAACCAGCCCCTTTTAAAGACCTGGCGTATTTGTTTTTCATAAAGCCTACATCTGATGGTGGGGTTCTGAGATGCAGAACTCACCTGAGGCTGCCAAGGACCCCTTGCCCAGGGCAGTTTTTCTACAAGGGCTCGAGAGTCTGCACCTCTACACTAGCCATGCAACTTCTGCACGTGGTTATTTTTATCTGTATTCCAGAATAGCTCCAGGCCCATTCCCCTGGGTGCTGGATAAGCCCACAGAAATACAGTAACTATTCCAAATAAGAGAGATATAGATATATATATCTATAGATATAGATATATATATCTCAAACCTCAATACTCATATCAATTAGCACATATGACTGCATGGATTCATACAAACTAATCTTGGACACATAAGTAAGGTGCCCGAATTAGGGATCTATGCTCCCTCTACAGTCAGTGGAGAGAGGCAGTTGATAGATGTGCTGAAGTTGCTTTCTTGCAACCTCTTAGTGAGCAGGGGATGATTAGGCATCGATGCTTAAGAGGCTCAATTAAATGCTTGGAGTCACGTGGAGTTAAAGTTTCCACCTCTGAAAGATACAGTAAAAAGGGAGGGAGAAAGGTAATGGTGTCACCTTGGATGAAAGGCTATTTCGCTTGCATTGAGCAGGCTGTGTATGCACAGTCATGCTAATGGCAACCAGGAATTTCACCAGAAAACTAGTCGAGAAGCACTATAGGTAGGACAGAAGGGCACATGATTGTATGAGAGGCCTCCTAGAGTCATGGTCAGATGAAGGCAAAGGAAAAGATGATGTGCCAGAAAAAGATGTGGTCTGGGTTGTTCAGCCAACATCACGTTTGAGCTAAAAATCATCTTTTTGTTGCTGCTGTCTCCTGGGTTTGACTGGTAATAACTGGAAAATGGGTAGAGAGCAGCTGAGTAATGGGGATGGGAAGACAGCCTGTGGAAGGACCAATGGGGAATGGCTGGTTTGGGACAGTATAGAAAGATAAAAAGCAGGTCTCAGTTCTGAAGCCGGTGGGTGAGGACATGAGGGCGGGAAGCCTCCCATTGCTGCTTGTGCTGGGACTGCTGGAACAGCTGAGGAGGCTAAAGCTTGTTGTACAGGCACTGCACCTCAGCCCACTTGTGAGGTTGCTGGGGCAGGCGAGCAGCTCTAGAGCACTATCAGGGAGGTCAACAGGACCTCAACACATCTTTGTTTCTGCTGCAAATACGGGCAAATACATATCATGCCTGTTTTGAATTACCAGAGCATCCAAAATGTTTGCAAAACCCTTGCTAATAATTGTATGAACACAAAATAGCACACTTGATAATTACCAAAATTGTAGGTAGACCATATAGTTTGGTTATGGTTTTGGTATGGTTTGTTCTACTCAAATTTGAAGGATGCTATTTTTAATAAATTCTTGAGAACAAATGGTACTATGTAAACATAAGAATGAAGCAACTGGTTATATATTTGGAAGTTATCTTCTGCTGCTCAGGACTGTTATTGATTTTTAATGTTCTTAAATATTTCCTCTTTTCATTTGAGCTTCTCTGCTGTGGGTGTTGAAGTCCACTGTGGCTGAGTGACTTATGGGGTCTAATGGCTTTAGACAGGGGATCATCACTGACTGAACTTTCTGAAAGCTCAGGCTCTTTGGGTCTTTCGTTGGACCAGCCTTTATGAATAATGTAGGCTATCTCCATTTTTTATATTCCTTAATTTGAAACTCTGAATAATGTTCCCTGGGTCTCATTTCTGAGCAGTCGTTGATTTGGGTGACTTGGGACTACAATGACATTCTGTTGGACATTCAAATTACATTCAGATGAAGTGGTTTTCATATCTGCCTTAACATTTTGCCTCTTAACCTCCTAAATCCAGACTGCAAGTTGTCAAGGTGAGGTGAATCGTTTCTATGTCATATATTTACTCTTGTAATGCATTTCTGTGGGTACATCCAAGGTAAGGCTTTCCTCCAGAATGCCAAGTTATGTTAAATATTCTAATAAAATTTCCCCTGCTTAGGGATGAGCACAAACCCTATATAGCACTTGTGTGCTACTTAGACCTTCAAAATTAGGCTTCTTTGCAGCTTAAGGGATACGTAGGATTTGCAAAGAGTGGTGGATTTAGTTCCTATGTCCTTGAGGTCCATTTGTGAATCAACATATTTGCAAAGAAAAGCAGGCTGGTGTCAGCAGTGGTTGGTAGATACCAGCCACCTTCAGACAGTAAGTTCACTCATGAACATAAGCAGGCTTCTCTTAGTTTGTGGTTTCTTCTAATTCACACTCTAGTTACTCTTTAAAGCTTAGCCTTCCTTGCAGCAAGGCAATTTTGTTTTAAAATCAATCCTGAGCCATCTGACCTTACATAAATACCAACCCAAACCACTGGTGATCTGCAGCTGGGAGAGTAAGAAGGGCCCAGAAATCAAGAGCCCCGTGGTGCCAACGTCTGAGGAAGGTGCATTGCAGACCCCCGGCCATGTGCTGTGCTTTAAGGCATGGCATGTCTGTAAATATCACAAAGTGCAGGCTCCTCTGCAAATGGCCTTAGCAAGACACTGTTGCAAGGTCCACGCACTGCAGACATTTCTCTCTTCACGTACAATAAAAAGAAAAGGTGAAATTGCTGAAGATGAAGCCTTTTGCTCTGTGACTTGCTAATTTCGGTTTCCAGGCATCTCTGAGTTAGGAAATGAGTCAGATGGTTATTATTTACTCATCTGCTCTGCAGTTTCTGCTGTCTTAATCATTTCAGTTGTAGCTGGGAGTGTTACCTTCTTCAAAATAAAGGCTTGAAAGATGAGCGACTAATTGCAGTCTTCACTCCTTTGATTACAAAACACCAGTAGGTACAAGGCTGGCAGCCATATTAATGCCTAGGATGATGTACTTTCCTGCAGTGTTTAGAGGGATCCCCCAAGTGTTTAGTCTACAAGGAGAGTTAGAAGAGATACAATTAGTAATACAGGGATATCCAACCGTGAGGCCGTAGCCCAAGGCCTTCTACAGCCCCCGTGCATGGAGGGACCCTGAGCCCTGCCGGCTTCTGTGCTCATGGGGCTCAGGACGAGTCAGAGCTGGTCCACAGAAGTGCTCCAAAACTGCCATCCTGTCTCCCAAGGCTTAGACAGCCCTGCTGTAACACATCATATTCCATGATTTGTCTCTTCCTAAACAAAAGTGAAAAAGCCCACCATCCTCTTTTCTGATCCTTTAATGGTCTTTAATTTTGACAAGCAGTCTCTCCCACTGCATGATGTCCCTTGCAGTCTAGTCCCACTCACATGAAAATGGAAAGAGAGTTTCACAGTGTCAGCCATCTATGAAATATTTTCTAAGCATGCGTATGACTGTGGCAACCGTCACTGTGGTATCTGATTACCTCACAAAACCATTGCCACAAGCTCTAACTGCTCACGCTTGCTTAGATGTAGGTTTAGAAAGTGTGGTATATTTTGGGGCTATCTGAAGTTTGAAGTGACTCGCAAC
Organism: Theristicus caerulescens; assembly: GCA_020745775.1. Taxonomy (NCBI): domain Eukaryota; kingdom Metazoa; phylum Chordata; class Aves; order Pelecaniformes; family Threskiornithidae; genus Theristicus; species Theristicus caerulescens. The sequence continues at coordinate 102,685,002 of CM036561.1, read as the reverse complement.
AATGCCTGACTTGCTTGTATCATCTTCCTTCTTTACGCAGCAGTTTAGTAGCTCAGTGTCTTGTTTGCTTTTGTTATCAAATCAGCGTGGTAGAGGTACAGGCTTTTCTACAGAGATTTCACATTCACCCACAACTGCTAGTGCTGTAATTGTTCCTTTGATAACAAGTGCTGTTAGTGACTTGTTTGCTATCTCTTTCGCTGTCACATAACTGTACTAGATGACACTTATCATTGGACTACGGCCCTTTCTATACGTGGTTTTTTTCAGTGACCATTAGACTTTCTCACTGCACATCCCTGTATGATTTTTTATTTTACTTTTTTTTTATAGTAGCAACTAATGGTCCCAGCTCCAATAGGAGCTGTGGTTTGAATCCAGCATGCAAATCCATAAAAATAAGTTGTTCCTGCCCTAGTTAAACAGCTTACAGTGTAAATAATGAAAAAGGGCAGCTGATGGGGGAAAGTTAAGCCATTTCTGTACTACTACATTTCTGACGCTACTAGCATTTAGCGTCCCTCTCAGAATTGTTGGCAGGATCAAGACGCTGCGAGAGTGTAAGTGCTAGTTCCAGACAAGCTGAGAAAAAGGGGGAAAAATAAATTCATCAGTTAGCCAAAGAGTTTCTCTTCATTGCAATATGTACACAAACTGTAACCCAAGTATCACACCATCATTAAGTCCTAGCCACTTACCTACTTCATTAGTTCAAGGATTGTGGTGCTTTTAATCTTTGTGATCTGGGTCATCGCAGGATTCAGGCTAATGTTTGAGTCAATATGGGGCTCCAGTCTCCTACTCCTGCCACTGTGTGTTTTGCAGTCTGTCTGTTCTTACTCGAGTTGAGTAAATATGAAGGAAGTCAGATTTTGAAGCCTGGCTTTTTTTCTTTAATAGTCACGTCAGTTAGGTTCTTTCCTTGATTTGTCGCTAGGTTGTTTAAATGACTGACATGAAGTAATCAGGGATCAAAATCCCACAGTAGTCAGCACTGTGCAGCCCTTTTCTTCCCCAGCTCCCAAAGATACAAGCTTGAAAGTGTTTCAGGCGAAAGCAAGTTTTCGTGGGTGGGGTTGTGGATTAGTTCCCTGAGCAATGTTTTACAGCAGCCTGGTACCTACTCCATCTGCAAGGAGGACATCAGTGAAGTGCAGGCAGTTCTCCAATGCCCTTCTCACACTTCCCCTCTCAAAAACCAACTGCTTCTGCAGCTGACACAACCAGCAGAGAAATAATCCTCAAGTGTACCAGTCCAAAGAGTTGCAGGAGATCTCCCTGGACACTCAGACTGGTAGTAACATAAATAGACCCTTCTTCATACTAATTTTTAGTAGGTGAGCCTGGGCTCTCAGACCCCTCTTCAAACTACTGGTGTCAGCTGTGGCATGAAGATGTATACTCAGAGGTGGTGAGTCTTCGCTTTGGATGGAAAATTTCCCTCCAGCTTGTGATTGCCTCAGAGAAGGATGTGTTAATGTGTGTACAGGGGCTGAGGGGATGCTGACTCCCTTCAGGAAGCGTGGAAGAGTTATTCCAGTAGTGATCTCCTTTGGTGGGAATAATTATGTTGCTGCTACTAGAGAAGCAGTAGGGAAGATAGAGGTACACACGTAGGTACCTTATCCAGTTTTGTAGGGTGGCTGTTAATTTCTAATTCAAACATCTGATAAATCTAAATGTGCAAGAGCCTCAGAGAGAACTTGCATGGGGAAAAATAAGGTCTGTACTTCGGGAAACCTCTTTGCAATGGAAAATAGGCTGGTGAGGTGGCCTGATGGAAAGAAGAAAAACTATACCTCTCTCATATTGTATTCATTCCCTATCTTCCTATATGAAAATGCAGTAATAAGCAGGTAACAATATTGCATTACACCCACCTGTCCTGCTGGAATAACTGGGCTTGTGTTGGCCTTCTGCTGCAGCTGGTTTGTTAACCCATCTGATAGGAAAGAAGAGGAAGTGACTGTTAGACAGAAAACTGGAATTTAGATGATCATACCCGCTGGCTTGATCTGAAAGCGTTGCAAGAGGATTGGGAGGAGTCCAGCCTGGAATCAAACCTGGGAAGAGGTTTGGAAGCACACACAGAAATACAGCGGGGACGGCAAAGGAAGGTTGTGATAAAAAGATCCCCAGAGAAAAACCCCGGGAGAAGTGATAGTGAAATAAGCAAGTTCAAGTAAAGGTGACTTTACTTGGGACTTATACCTAGTTGACACTGAGGTTTTATTAACAAGAATATGATTTTTCTGTTGATGTATATATTGCCAGTAAAAACTGCACTCTGCACACAGAGCTATAAAAAAATGTATGCCAGTATACTCTGTTTTGCTGTGTGTAACTGGACTAAACCATACCAGTATAATTGCTACTATGCCAGAAAGGCATTATGCTGCTCTCTGTTAGCATAATTAAAGTAGCAGAACTTGTAAGCATAGATGAGTCCTTCAGGACCTTGGAATCTTGTTTGGAGTCAGGCGGAGCTGCTGGTCTCATTTGTATCGCATTGCTTTTTAAAAATATTTTTCTGTTTTGGTTTTTGCACAGAAGTATTTCCTTATTGCCATATAATCCCTTTCAGAGTACTGTACACACTTAACAGCGTATGCTGATTTGTTTCTGAGAGGTTTCTTCTTAGTGTGCAAGGCTGCTGAAGCTTTGAAGAGAAATCCTAGATCACTTTTTTAATGAGGTGTGGAAAGCAAACTGCGGGAATAAGTGGACTTGGCTGGACTGTAACTTCCCTAGATCCCCTGAGAGTTTTGATTGTCCAAGGGATGCGAGAGTTCGATGTTAAGAATATCCCAGAAACATGAAGTTCCTGAAGGAAATACTTATCATCATCACATGCATCCTAAACCCTAGCAACTCCTGAGATTTCAAGCATTTACATTGTACCCCTTACTTCAAAGGAAATATGCCTGAAGGGAGTGCTTACATGATTCACAATAAAGTCCATAAATATTATAAGGCAGTAAAACTATGTTCCAAAATAATTAATAACATTAACATTAATAACCTGTCTGAAATACTGTAACTTCAGCAAAATGTATGGGGGAAGATTCTGACCTCCCTCATCCTTTGAGAGAGGCAGAAGCAGCGTCCTAAATACTAGGGAAAAGAATAGCAAAGGATCGTCATGCCTCAGCCCTTGGGAAAGATAAGCTAGATCCAGAAAGTATGAGAGGCATTTCTACACACGTCAGTGCAGAGAGGGGACATACTTTTCTCTGAAGCACTTGAAATACTTTATCTGTTTAGGAGGAGTTACAACAATAGTAATCAATGAGATACTGGCTAAGAAACTTGTGAAGTAATTGTGAGGATTTTATATGGAGCAAAAAAACCTTGGGGGTTGTACATATATGTACAACCATCTTTCTTTGAAGAGAGTGAGAAATGGCTTTGTTCTGTGGTCCAAATACTGCTAAAAGCAAATGGACCCTCTCTTTGCTCAAACGAGAAGGATCCTGCTTCTCTAAGCAAGAATATTTGGATTCTGCCTGGGAGGCACGGTACGGCTTTGCATGCTCGGTGTCTGCTGAGTGCGCAGCTGGATACCTGCGAAATGCTGGGTGACCACAGGCTCATTTCCATGTATACTACAGCATTCCTTTGGGAGGAGAGGCTCTTAATAGGTCTGTTCATAATGGACGTGTAAGCATGCAAGCTTTATTACCTGCCTCCGCCAACTCACCAGGAAAGTATGCCATTCCTGCACTGACGGATATGTAACCAGGGCTGTTTAATTATCATGTGGCTGCGCTGCCAGAAACACTGGCTCGCTCTGTCCTTGGGCTTTTCACTGATATACCCAAAGCAGGAGCCTCTTGCTCCTCTGAATTACTACTGGTATTATTGCAGCTGCTGGAGAAAGGGAAGGGTAGACCAGGAAAGAGTTAGGCTCTCTGCCTATGAAGAAAGTTGAGGAGGCACTGATTTTAGTGCAAATCTGTGACTTACAAAGTCTGTGCCTGCAATGTGTATGACATTTGAGATATCGTAATTCTAAAAAAAAAAAAAATTTAAAGGACTTTCTGCAAACACTGTCCATTATAATAGTTTCAATGGCAGGATTTAGACACGGAGTGTTTTTCTCTGCCTCTTCCCATGCTTGCAAACTAATGCTCTGAGACAGACCCGCAGTGTTGCCATTTCAGTGCTGTGCAGAAGAAGTCTGATTACAGAACCGCTATTACGAGCTTGAGAGGCAAAAAAATACAGCAAAAGAAAGTTGAGGGATTAAGAAGGAAAAAAGAGCGCAAACCCCAGCCAAACCAAAGCCACAGGAAATGGAGTCTGAATGTGAGAGCAGGATGCAGACAGAAAGGGATTTGGCAGGAGAGAAATTGTTGCAAGGACTTCAAGGAGAAATATAAGGCCCAGTCCTATAAAACTCGTGCTCATGATAAGTCTTTATCCCTGCAAATGAAACCCATTTGCATGATGCTACTATAGTTTGTAAGTCCAGGATGTTAGAAAAATACCATCTGTTAAAAAAAGGGTAGCATCGCTGAAAAGGGAACAAAAGGTAGGAGCAGAGTAATTTATAGGGAGGAGGGATTACTTGCTTTAAGCTCTCTTTGGCTGGGCAGCAAGGCTCATATCCACAGAAACAGGTAGCGACTGTTCTTTTCCAAATGGGTAGGGTGTTTGTTGGGAAAACATTGCCTCTGGTTGTGACAAAAAGGGGTACGTTTCACATATGCTTATTTGCCAGTTCTTCTGTTTCCATCAGGATACTCCTTGTGATGCTGGATTTCTTCCCAGCCTCCTGTAGATTTTGGAAAGCCTCCCATTCAGCTGCCATGTAGAAGGCTTTGAACTTAAAATGGGAACAGCTGAAATGCACCCAGTGCTGGGGAGACCCTCACAACCCTCTCCCCGTTTCTTTCTTCCCCATCAGGACCACCAGGAAGCTGGCAGGCGCCATCCTGGGACTAGCAGCACTGGCAGCGAGGAAAAGTGGGGCTTGCAGCGCAAGGTGGAAAGTTTTGAAGACAGAGGCATGGATGTTTAATTGGAAGCCAGTTCCTGATTAGTTTTTAGGATGGAATTGAACCTCTTTGTGGAAAGGGAGACGCTTGCCCTCAGGAAGGGTTTAGCTGTGCAGGGTCTGATGAAGAGACACCTTCCCAGAGCCATAAAAGTGTGTGGAAAGGCTGCAGAGAGACGTACTCCATTACTGTGGAAAAACAGGTAACATTAGGATTTCTTTGTAAAAAATCAACAAACTACTTTCCCTTCAAGGAACAGAAACACTGATGAAGAAAATGCCATCTGTGCGTCAGCTCCTCTCTGACTATAAGTGTGTCTTAAGTCAGGACAAAAAGAACTGCAAACTACTGAGCTGATAAGCACGAGCAATTAATTTAGCTGTGACATAGAGTAGGTAAGTCTTATATCAGTGTGCAGCTAAATCTGGCTCATGAAACAAACATAACTTTGGGCAGCTACTCAGCAAAGTCCTATCCTGCTTCATCCCATTTGGAAGCATAGTCATGGCACTGATATGTAATGTATTTATTTGTCGATATGCCTGATGTTTGCATATAGGGACTGAACTAGAAAGACAAAGAGATACCCTGGCATATGATTAATATTGCCCTTGATATCCTTGATACAGCCAGTGCTGTGTTTACCGATCATAGCACATTTCAGAAGAGTCCCTTCTCACTAGCCTGAGGAGCTGCAGAAAGTTATTGGTGTGAGAAAGCATGACGAGCCACTTTCTTCACTTCCTTCCTTACACTCTTGAGTAAAGCTGTGGTCACCAGCACAGGAGAAAAAATAATGCATACTTTTTTTTGTCCTTCTTTTTAAAGGCTTTATCAGGCTTCTTCCTTGATGCAACAGAATCAGGCTTCAGTTCTGCTGGAGAGATCCTCACGGTTGCATGGATGCCGCAGAGCTGCAGCAGAGTGTGCAAAGCATTGCACCTCACGAGGGGAGGGAGAGCCAGTCCCACGCGTACCTCTCTCAGTTTGCCTGGGCATGGACCTTAGAACAGCAAGTTTCAGTAGTGATGTAAAAAAGTATCCCATCAGCTTAGGGGGATTTCTTGCAACTTCAAAACTGGCTACTCTGTAATAGAGGGTATCTCACTAATGAGGGGTTTGAGCCAAGCAGGAAATTTAGATGTCACGGGGCGAGCGCTGCATCTTGGTGGGTTTGTGGGATTTAAAATATCCAAGGTAAGAGCTTTGGTTTTTTTACAGAATACATGGGGGAGAGAGAAACATCTGAGTGAACAAATGGGGCAATTTAAGAGTAGTTACTTTTCCAAATTTTACATAAAATAGCTACCCACCTTTTTTTTTTTCCTGTAGTGTATTTGAGAAATAAATTCTTTCAGTTTTGTTTAAAAATCAGCTTGGTTCTCCTGGTCAGAAAAATGCCTTATTACTAAAATTCTAGACCTTGCACAGAGATAATGGACTAATTTATGGATGGGAGCTACTGATCTTTAAAAACTCATCCTGACCCAAGCCTAGCTTAGGGAAATATGTTCTAATCTATCTTTTCCTTCAATAAGGTGGAAAAAAAGAGTAGATTTTAAACATTTCAGTTTGATTGTCTTCCTTGATGAAACCCAGTGGACCCTGTCCAAATAGCTGAGTAAGGGAAGTGTATTGCATAACTTGGCCAGTCCCAATGCGTTGTCCCGTTTGTATCTCCCATCGGTTCATACATGTTCCTGAAAGAGCGCACATGTTCCTGGCCAGATGATGCACCACTGATCTGACAAATACAAAGTTATCCAGGAGATTCATGGACCCGTCTCTTATTGTGCATCTTGAGCATGCATCTTGCTTCATATCCTTTAGGAAATGTTTAGGTACTTGTTCTACCTCACCCACCCAGAGGAAGCAATTCTGGCATAGTACAGAGATGCTTAAAGCAAGATGGGAATGGAGTATAAAACTCAAAGCAATCAAATTCAGCAAATTATTCTGGGATTTTTTTCCTCTGGGATCTCCTCTGCTGGTCACTTGTATTTGTGTAGGTATACAGCATCCAGGAGGAGAAAAAACTCTCCGCTGAAGAGGTTTCTGAAAGGGAACAGTAGGCAAGATAATTCACTAGGAGCAGCCACTGACAGAAGTTGCAATGTAGTACTCTAGCTTACTGGCGTTTAACTTTCAATAACGTGCATGGGCCAGGTCCTGATAACTGTAAGGATATCTTGCTGCTACACCAAACTGGGAACTGTTTGAGTCAGCAGCATTGATTAGGCTTTATATAAACACAGTAATATCACCCAATATGTCATGAGGGAGAGGATGATTTATTGCAGTAAATGATGTGACAGGAATATATTATTGTGCTATTACCCAAAGAGGAGAGGCAAGCTGTTGCCGCCTGTGGATGGATGTGTCAGAAGTGCCCTTTGCTCTTCCAGCACACCTGCCCAGGAGACAGCCATCACGCCGTAGGCCAGCTAACCTCACCCCTTCTCAAGGCTTTGTCTTAAAAACAAGTATTAGTCACATGAGAGGTTCGAATACTTGTATTGGAAAAAGTGCACAATTAAGGACTTTCTAAAGCATGCAGTATATCTGTTTCAAACTACACAGCATTTGAAAGATCAGTGGTCAGGGATTTATGAAATGATTTATTGTGTCAGTGACCACTTAGATACTTTATATCAATGGATTATTTTTCTCTGTCACAGGAAGAACATTTGTTTTTATCCAGGGCCAAAACCTGAAGTCATTATTCATTTTATGACTTAGCAAAATTCTCATTAGAGACTTAAGTATTTGGCTCAAGGCTCAATATTTCAAAGGAGAATGTATTTAGAACAGAAAACAGCAGAAAGATCTTTGTAAACATCCGAATGTCTCTTTAAACTCATTCTACAAACACATTAAGTCCGTAGCAATGCAAACAGAGAAAGTTAATTCAGCCATAATTCCTACCCTTCTTCTCTGCCAAGAGATGGATCTGTTTACTCCTTGTGAAAATAACTTTGTTTACGCTCTCCCAAGCTAGCCTTAGCACCACCCCTCTTACCACCTTCACCAGAGGTGAGCCCTGCCAGCCCGCTTTACAAGCCTGCTGTGATGCTTATCACCTTGGTGTCCGAAAAGATCTTGGATAGCCTGTAAGTAAAAACAAACTAGAGTGATAGAGCCTTTCAAGTGTGCCGTCAGTGAACAAATGATGTGGTCTCTGAGGGAGCCTGAAATGAAAATAAACAGCGTACACATTTCAGATTGGCCTGAGGGCCGCCCGAGAGATACTGAAGGAATATAGTGCAAACCTATCAGCAAGTATCACTGATGTGCACTGAGCATACATATTCTCGCCTAACTCAATTAGAGAAGTCATATCTGTATAAATACAAAGTACCAAATGATTCTGCAGGTATTTTTTCAAGTTTAATTGGATACTTTTAAAATGTGGAAGTGGCCTACCTGTAATATATTATACTTTCATCAGTCTTTAACTAGATTGACAATTCCTTAGGGCAGGAATCATCTTTGGTTGTGGTGCACATAAGGATGACAATTAAAAATTTAGTAATGTATGTGAGGAGAACTGGAAATGACTGTAATTTGCTTTGTTCTTCTGGAGTCTTAAAACTTGCTTCTGCACACTGAGACTACGGTAGCTATACATTTGTACAGTGGCAAGCTATCAGATTTCAGAGGTCAATTTTCAGTGTTAGAGTTTCCTCATCTAAATTATACCGCCTTCCATCCTGAAAACACATTTTCCCCCTTCGTCCATAAATCAAAGTGTAAGAATGACATTATTCTCTGAATTCTCAAAATTAAAGTGATGAACAGGAACTGTTTAGGAAGAAGCTACTTAAGTTTCATTTAGTCCAGCTTCTTGATAGCGAAGACAGAGCATGGTTTTCTTGAGTATCCAAACCAGCATGAGGATAAAGCAGCCTAATTCACCTTCACTCGGTACAGCTTTAAGATTTTGAATTCACATCGTCCAATATGATCTATTGCCCAATAGCGCAGAAAGCTGTTTTATTATTCCACCGTGTATTCCCCTTAGTCAAAACATCATTACCTGAAGTGACACTCCTGGCTGTTCAACCAGAGATAAATGTGTATAAATACTAATTTAACTTCAACTGCAGGACAAATCTGAGGAGACCTCAAACACTGGTGCACAGATGTGAGGCAGATTCATCATTCAAATAAAACGTGCATTTGGTAAGTAACCTCCTACTCAGAACTGTGTAAAGGCCATCAGCTATGGTTAAATGAGATTTTTTCCTCTCACGTGTTCACCAAAGAGTTGTTATGCATATAGTCAGTTGATTTGCCCATAATTTATTAACCTGGACAACACTTGCATATTTCAGGTATTCCAAATTAAGTCTTTCTATGTGAACTGGGAAAAATGCATAGCAGAGAGAGTTTAATGGTCTTCAATATGCAATTGCCCTATTTAACATACACCACACATCATAGAATATTTAATGCCCCTTTACTCCCTTTTTCAAGTCGCAAAGGCAAGTGCTCAGGGCTGTTGAAATGCCAGATTTTAAAAAACCTGCCTGTAATGCATAATTCTGTCTCTTTGTGCATCTATTAGCACAGTCTCCAACTGCTGGTTTTTGGCAAGCAATTGGACCTATTTGCAACTTCCAGATGCATGGAAAGGGATTTTCCCACTCGAGCCAAGATGAGCCTTTTGGGAACAGGGCGCATGCTGCTGGGGCTGCGCAACCACCGCATGACGGTGCTGGGCTCCCGGCTTCGCTTCGCCTGGGAGAGCAGTGCCGTCGGCAAGCGGTAGACCTCTGAATGCAAAAAAGGCACCTGCGTTCAGGGCCTTTCCAGTTTGGTTGTGTCCGTACCACCGTGCACAGGCAGCCCTCCTATAACTCCTAAGCGTGCTGTGCCCGGCCTGCTTTCTGTCCTCCTTGCTGCCCGAATGTGCGTAGCCTGTGCAAGCACCGCCAGCCTGTCCAGGAGCAAACACGGCCGGCATGCTTGGGCACTGGCTGTACCCAAGGTGCTTTTGCAAGCTTGCAGGAGAGATAGTAAGTGAATTTAGTTTCCAGGGTAGCCTCTAGGTCACCCGTAATAGGTCACTCTTAACAAATGGCGTTGACGCGGAGCTGGAACAGTGGCGAGTGAATGAAACTTAGCTGTCTCCTATTTGAGCAATGGAATTTATTCCCAGCTCTGACCTTGTGCAAACTTTGTTACCATATTTATCACATGGAAAGAATGACCGCGGCCGCTGCTGTCAGCGTGGCCAGGAGGCCTCCTCAGCAGGAGCGGCTCCCAGCCCGGTCCGCCCACCGAGGAGCCGAAACGCACTCGGTGGTGCTGGAGGAAGGAGGGAAGAGGGATGTCCTTTGCTCTCCCACCTGAAAACAGGGATGCCACAAAAGGCTGCTGAACCCGAATGGCACACAGGGCACGGAGCTGTGTGGGATGCTGGGCTCTGCTGCTCCCCAGTGTTTCTCTTTCCCCCTTCCCTGGGTGCCTCTGGGTGCAGCAGAGCACTACCCAGAGCTTCGCCTCCAGAAAGGGGTGAGGAGAGCTGGCCCGAAGTGCAGCTCTCTCCAACGGTGCCATTGCAGCTGAAGGTCACAGGCCAAGGAGGCTGCAACCTTCCGTTCACCCTCATGCTTGAAATCACCAGCTGCATCTCTGAGACACAGGTTTGTGGTGAGAGATGCTGTGCTCGCTCTGCCAGCCACTCAGGGGGCCAGAAGGAAGGGAGATTTCTGCATGAAAAAAAGTCTTCCCTTCAAATCCATCTCCCTTGTGCTGGCAGGGGCTACTTAGCTACTTATACAGAAACTGCCAGCTCCTGCGCTCCCTTCTCTCCTGCGTGCCCCTCTCTGCTGGGAATGTACTTTGCCAGAAACGGCGACTGACCTCCCCGAGCATACAGGAAGCATCACACTAAAAAAAGAAAGCAGATCGTGTGAACAGAGCTAAACTTCCCACAAGGTGTAATTTTTCTCCCTTTGTTACTTTTAAATGCAAATACATGACGACAAAAAGATAAAGAGAAGGTATAAGAGAGCAGGAGAAAGAGCCCTTGGGAGCCATCTGCTTTGCATTCGGATATCCTGAGCCTAGAGAGACATTTGTGCTAAAGGTTATTTCAAAGTAGCTCAAAGGGGAGGCTTATTCTTACTTAAGGATTTTTGTTAATCAGCTGTGACGCACCTCAAACCATTCACCTCCCTGGGCTTTTCGGAAATAAGTCCGTGCTTTTCCAAGCTGCTGCGCTGGTGGAAGGAAACATCCTATTTTGGTCAGAGTATAGGTTCTTGTAATAGCGGTGAGAATAAAAGCAAAGCCCAACGTGCAGGAACAGCAGTGCTCACACCGCTGCTTGGCAACCCGCGGGGACCCTGCCAGAGCCAGACGGCCTCCCGGGAATGCCGGGACAGGATATGCAGTGGGTAAGGGCTGTAGAGAGGGATTCCCTGGCCCAAGCCTGCTTTTTCAGGTGGTTTGTGGCAGCCCAGCAAGAATATGCAAAGGGCAAGAAGGTTTTTTAGTGATTAAGCACCTGCTCATTTGGACCATAGGACTTTTTCTGGGTAGCTTCAGCAAACCTGAATTAGCATAATAAAATGTCCACCATAAAGAAATCATATTGTGAAGCAAACTCCTTTTTATTGCCTTAAGATGGTGATTTGCTGAAATATTATTTAAAGGTGCTACTGTAGTGATCCTTCCCTGGGTTCCCCCTCCCCTCACCCACAGCGAGATGCCAGAAAGAAGGAGAGTTCGCTCTGAAGCATTTTGGTTTTTGGCATCCCCAGCTCTGAGACAGTAAGCCTGTGGTTACATTACCTCTTTGGATTTGGGGGGCAATGTACTTTCTCCTCATTCCACCAGTTACCCTGGAGCTGTGAAGTGCATCTCTGTAGATGTCCCTCTATACAATGATTTTAAAGCATTTTGCAAGTGGGAGATGCCACCAGCATTAGATGAAATAGAGAGGAATAGCCTCATTACAAAGGAGGAGAAACAAGCACAAAAATGCCAAATAACCTGCAGAGAACTTGCTGCCGGCAAGAATAGGGTTCAGCTCAAGCCTCTTGTCCTGCGGGCATCCGCAGGTATATGGCCACCCTGCTGCCTTGGCTCCTCAGGCTGTGCCTGCATAAAGCAGCACACAGTGCTTGAGCTGCTGGATCTAATGACTCATCTGCAGGCTTGCTAAGCAAAAATCATTATCTGTGAAAAGTCTCAACGCAGACCATAGCTTCCTGCTATATGCGATAGATACAGAAATGTAAGAGGCTACCAAAAAATTGCGACCATCGCAGAGGAAAATTGTGTTGTGTGAGTGAGGCCCAGTGAGCAACCCTTTTCTTTTTCTGTGGGTGTTTCAGTCTTTCTGTTTCAAGGTAGGGCTAGGTGCTGCTGCAAACTGCGGTTCCTAGCTGGCCGCTTGCATCGTGATTGTGTCAAAGCTGCCCAGAGAAAGCAGAATTGCAGCTGAGATACAGCTGAGCAAGATTAAACTGCTCTTTTTGTTTGCACTGTTTATCTTTTCCCTTGCCAGTGCGCTTCCCCGCATTCCTCTGGTACATTTTAGAACAAGTAAGCCTTTTGAAATGATTCTCCTAGCACACAGAGAAACCACCTCGGGCAGTCATCAAAAAGCCAGGCTCAATTTAAGTGAGGCATACTGGCAAGAAAGAACAAAGGTGAAGCTTTTTGCCTTGGAAAAGTGTGAAGCCGACTGTTGCAGTCTGCTGCAAAGGAGATTTTATTTAGAAACACGCAGACAAATATGGTCATGTAAAGTACCATAGAAGATGTGCAAACTGCACTGGCAGCAGATCTCTTTCTTGCTAATGATGTGGTACAAATGGTTTGAGGCTTAAATCAGACAAGAATGAAATAAGAAAATTTATCTACTGCTTGTCTGCCTTTTCATTGGGTTCATACAACACTGCCTTCATCACTCCTCTTGGCATCAGTTCCCCTCCATAACATGAGCCTTCTACTTCCCCCATGCTCTGGCCTTCTGAAATGCTTCCATGAGAAGTGCTGTAGGTCTCTCATATTTAAAAATGAGTATTGATTGTAGAGGTATAAAAAATACATTGGTACTTATAGTTGAGCTGGGAAAAAAATGCTTCTAAGGTATCATTATTTTGCCATGATAGGATGCTGCAGAGACTTACATATTAATGTTTGATTTACCACAGCATAACTTCAGTGGTGGAAAATGAGCAATGTGCAAGTGCATCAACACAAGGCACTGAGAGAGCAACAAATGTTTTCATGCATTGATCTGTCTGACGATTTGATAAATCAGTACATTCTGCCTTTAAAATAATGTAGAGGAGTAGCAGAGGCTTCAATTTGAAGATGCTAGTCTTTTCTGAGTTGAGATTTTTGTTCTCATTAACTCAACCTTCATAGTTCCCTACGGTGAAAAAAGTTTCCAGTTTGATGATGACAATGCCCGGACTGGACACCCGGCCAGGAAGGCAGGTGACAGCAGTGGAAACCCAGCTACAGGTGCACTAGGAACTGCCGTCAGTGGTACCTGGGCTCACAAAGCCCCTGTGAGGAAATGATGGCTCTGCGTGCTGAACCTGTTTGGAAATAAGTGTACGGAAAATGAATGGCTTTGGTCATGCCAGGTTTGGTTGGGAGTGCTTCCCCTTTCAACAGCTATTCAAATGCCCATCTATTTTTAGCATTCCACATATTTTTACAGTACAGTTTTGGCATGCATTTTCATACCGTAATTTGGAAGGACTAAGTTAAAGTTTTGCTTTTACTTTTTAAAATGAAAGCAGAGGCATAATACAATGCCCTCTTCAGCCAAGAGTCTGCCAATCAGTGTGATTTGCCTTGTAGTGGGATAGAGAGTAAATATAAATTAGAATCCAACACCTGAAATACAGTGGGCAACACCTTCCATTAGTGTAAATGAGCAGATCTGCGGTGTCGGCGGAGCCTGGCTGATTCGTATCTGCGGGAGTCTGGCCCTTTGTGCAACTCGCATTAGCCGTGGCTGGTAGGTCCCAAAACAGTCTCATTTTCTGCTCCTGGATAGAGACTTTCCCCTGGCTGCCCTGTGGCTTCAGCAGATACGTCTCCCAGACCCAGAGCTAACCCATCAGGGGGGTGCTTTCCCCTTCTGTGTGACCCTGTTCCTAGCAGGTCACCTCGGCATGAAAAACAGCTTGTCTCTGCAGGTCTGTGCAGGGCCAGGTCCCTATTTTGGCTCCCTACAATTACCCCTGCTCTATTTAGTGACGTAGGCCTTAATGTTGAAATGTTCACTGGTGCCAAAGGTCCTTGGAAGACAAACTCCAGCTTTCAAATGTCATTGCAGAGCCTGCCTGGAAGCTCAGGGGATGAAGGCTCCTCAAGGATTCAGGCACTTTTGAAGATGAGTGGGAAGGTGGGAACCAAAAGCGCTGATTTCTGATCCCGTCACGTCCTGCCCACATTGCCGTGGCTGATGTTCCCCTACCCTGTTCAATGGGAACTCTATTGATAATTTGGGGTTTTTTTTGGTCTTTTTTTTAATTCACCAGGATACAACGTGAAACAGAGGCGATTTGGGTTGTGAGCTGTCAGTGGGCTGCCCGTCAGTCACGATGGATGTGTTGTGCCTCGGTCACTGTCAGTTGATATTGCAGGAGCAGTTGTGATGGTTTATTTGTGCTGTATCGCAGCGCCTCAACCTAAAATGGGAGACTCTGTTCTGGTGTTGACAAGTTCGGCGAGCCACAGTGATTTGATGGTAACTCCTACACCTGGTCAATGTGAGATTGAATTAATCTTGCTATGGTAGTGGGGTTCGCAGCACCCGAGCGTTGCTGAGCAATGGAAAAACTGGCAGAGGTCAGAGCAGAAAGGGGCTTTTCTACAAGGGATAAATCATTAGCAGTGTTACAGCGTATTTGTAAATAGACTAAGAAGTTGAAACAAAGCTAAGAAGATACCGCTATACAACTGGAGGTGTTCAGGAAACCACTGTGTGCTCTAGCTTTGTATAATTAAATAGCTGCCCTGTTTCAACCCAGAGGTGGTTAATCTTCAGCAGCAGATGAGCCACTATTTATAACAGGCAAAGGCAGCTTGCAAAGGGCTTTGGTTAGATGCAGAAATCATATTGTCAACAAGAATAATACTTGATTACTAAGAGCTGGAGTCCTGGCCAGGAACAACACATCTTCAAATTTACGCCCTTATAATCAGAAGGATAATCTATTGATAATCCAGTTTTTAGGAAGAGTAACTGGAAAAGCAGTCCGTGAGCAGCTGAGACTGCATTTTGCTGGGCGCCATTGGTGAAAGGATGTATTGTCACAGTCCTCAGCACTTAATCATTGAGTGAAATACACAAAAATAGCCAGGAAAGTTGCAGGCTGTGCTGAATGGGTTGAAAGGTTGTGGGAACATGTTCTGGCACACCCTCGTGCTGTGGTGAGACACACGACGAGGGGGAAGGGGAGGGAGTGTTTCAGCGGGCCCAGGCAAAGGGGAATATGCTCTTGTTTCCATATAAACCACCTTCTCTCTTTCTCTCTTTCACTCAGCATCATTTTGCTTCCTGGAGCAGAAATAATTTCCATTACTCATTTAGGGTAACACTTTTCTAATGTGTATAGTGTGGAAACGTCTTAGCTGCAAATCTATGGTCACGCTCAAACACTGGGAAAAAGCTTTAGTATATTACACAATAAAGTATTTGTAAACACAGATGACTTGAGTTTAAGAGGAACTTTGGTCAGCTGAAAAATAAACAAATACAGCATTACAACATGACAACAAATGAGCCAGGCAAGGAACCTGCCTGCTCTTAATAAAACCACCACCAACTCAAGAAAAAAACAAGCCCTGTCGCTGGAGCAGGTAGGAGAGCAGGTACCCCAAGGAAATTAGGATAAAGAGCCACTTGGCTGGCTA
Source organism: Theristicus caerulescens (assembly GCA_020745775.1). Taxonomy (NCBI): domain Eukaryota; kingdom Metazoa; phylum Chordata; class Aves; order Pelecaniformes; family Threskiornithidae; genus Theristicus; species Theristicus caerulescens. The sequence continues at coordinate 102,669,106 of CM036561.1, read as the reverse complement.
CCTGTGATATATTTTAAGAAAAGGCCTATAAAAACCAGTCATTGTGCCACAGTTAATATCAAGTTAGCCGACTTGCTGCCAGACCAGCCAAGGCATGAATACTAATGCTGCCCTCAGATGCCATAGAAATTGTCTCTTTGCATAGGAGCAACGAAGACCTTTTGTCCTTAACTCACTTGTGCCGGGACTAAGCCAGGAGCTCCAGCTGCATCTGCAATCAGACAAGCTCTGCTTAGCAGCATTGAACTCGCAGCATTATATTTAAAACTTACTCTTCTCCGCCTCCCAGGGAGAAAATGAAAAAGGAGTCTGCACACATGTTCTCCTGCTGGGTGCACAGCGAGCAGATAAAAGCGCAGCCAGAACATGCTTTTCTGAGCACTTTGGCTGTGCGAGCGCAGCGGGGGACCCACAGGCCCTCCCCACGGCGCCACAGGGCAGTGATGGGGACAGGAGGTGGTGGGAGACGGCACGGGCGATGCGGGGCTGCGCTCAGACCAGCAACGCGGGGCTGTTTTGACACTGGCGGAGGCACGGGGACGCAGGCACAGCCTCAGAGGCCTGCTGGGGCCGGGGATGTGGTGACTGCAGGAAATACCCGCTGTTACCATGGGCCTGCGTGCAGTGGGAAAGCGGAGCAGCACAATTTTGTACAAACGAGGAAGCGAGCGGCAGGCTTTCTCACTCGACAGGAAGGCGAGGGCTCTGCCACCAGGCAGCAGCAGCCGCAGTTCCTTCAGTCAACAGCCAAACCACAGGTGGTGTTACACACCGCTGGAGCCGTTCTCGACATCGCTGTTTGCTACTTGGTATGGCTGGGGGTGCCGAGACAAGAAAATTAAGAAATTAATTTTCACATAGAAAAGTTTTCCTGCTGCCTTCGTGCTTGAGTGTATCCTTGGTTTTATGTAATACCACTCACCCAGCAGTCTCGCATCACTTTCTTGAAGGATCGCCTACGTGGTGGAGTTACTGCAGAGCTGCTACTTCAGAATAGCCATTTCTGAACAACCCTGTGCAAAACCAGGCTTATTCTGAAACAAGAAAAGCTTTTTCTGGTTGATCTGAATAATCTGTCAAAACTGACTCCTTTCCAAGAGTGGATTAGGTTAAATCAGACCAGGTGGAAGAAGAGTGCCCACACACAGAAGGATCAGGAACAGCCTTCAAACTCACACCCTCTCTTAATCAGGGTGAATTGGCAAGCAGGGACAACTGTCCCATTGCACAGAGGGAAAAACCTAAAGTATATAGATAGGAGTCTGACACAAAGGTGCAGCATAGGCCTCCCAAGCCCTACTCTTTCTTCTAAGTACGTAACAAATCTGTGAAGTTTAGTTTCTCCTGTCGGTTGCATGTCTTATGCAATGTACTTTGTTCTTTTAGTTTTATTCTTATGTTGATTATTTTTTCCCCTGCTTACTTCTGCAATCGTCAGCTTTCTTTATCTCTCCAGTCCTGCTTCTTAAAACAATTGCATGTGTACAAACACCCGATTCCTTACGACGCAACACTTCCAATTTTCACATAACCACCTTGCCGTCAACTACCTGCAGCAAATCAGTCTACTCAAGCAAATCAGGGCTCACTGCATTTATGTCAGTCACGTGTTGTTTTCAAGAATCCAATGGATCTCTTGATCTCACAGTATACACACTGTCACTTCCTCCATCAGTAAATCCATGAAAATCAGCAGAACAAAAATAATGGTGACACTGAATAATTCAGTAATACACCCCGACAGTATCTGCTAAACTCCTGTCAACACAGCCTACTCTGCTGTCGCTGCAGCATACAGTGTAACTGGCTTTACAGTCCTACAGACTATTATTAGCCTGGTTTTTGGATACTTAACACCTTTTGCAAGAAGAGGAATAGAACAATAAACTGAGATTTTATCATAATGATGTTAAAACTAGAAGGATAAAACCCCAACCAAACAAGAGTATACTGATATTTTGTCACACTTGTAGGTAAGTAGGTGTAAGAATGATGGGCTCTACTCGGTCTTTGCTGCTTGGATTTGTGTGTCCATCTCCTCCTCTGCCATGCTCACAACAATACAATGTGAGAGCACACTTACAAGGCAACCAGGGAGTTAGGTAATTTATGAGCCAAATAAAAAGTCCAAGCATGGTACAGAAGTGGATGGTTGAAGATACTGTACCTAACAATTCAGCTATTCTTCTTTAGACAAGAGGGGAGAAGTAAATCATAAAGCTAAGTCCTTGAGGTGAAGGAAAGACACAGAACAGCTTTGTGTTAACACGAGTGGAGCTACCGCTGTGGCACCTTAATGTGGAGGAATGAAGCCCTTAGCTGAGTCAGGGAACTGAGGCAATTAAATTTTTGATGTTCTTTGTAGTTAGCTTCCTCAAGGGATTCTTAAGTCAGTGCTGTTACCAGAAGAAATGCTTGCCAAGGCTTGCTGACCATGCATCTATACAGATCCTGGGAGTGCCTCTTCAGTTATGCCAAGCCAGGTTAGCTCGAGTCACTGTCAAACTACTATTAAGCTAAACTGGTTGACTGCTCGTAGCTGAGCAGTGAGAGGCATAACTTCCAACAAAGCAGTAGTAACAACCATAGGAAATAGTACCATCATAAACTGCCATGGTCATTCCCAAATCCCACTTGGCAATTAGAGGGTAAACACTGAGGACAGAGACAAGGCATCGGGAAGTAGTACCATCTGCATGGAAAAACCTGCAAGATACATAAGGTGAGATTTGCATATATACATAGGATTTGGGAATAATATCTCAAAAAGCTTAATTTGATTATAAAACATGGAGTAGAGTTTCTGTAAATCCTTTAGAAGGAAAGGTAATTCAGAGGTACAGCTTGCTGGCTCAAAACAAGAGCTCAGGTAAACAAGTGTCTCAGGTAAAGACAGCACTGGTTACCTTAAAACACTTGACATACTATTTGTATCAGGAATTCTTCTATGCTTTTGCAATTGTGATTTTATCACAATAAGGTCAAGGCAGTTGGACATAGAAGAATATAAGTTTCAGTTACTTCTCCTAGGCTCTGAACCAGGTTGACGTCAGCTTAAGATGAAAGAAATTATGCCTGGTGGTCCATAAAATAAGTTGTTCCACTAAACAAGTACTATTTGAAAGGAGAAAATCTCACATCCCTACACAATATTATTCATCCAAGTGTTAACCCATTAGTGTAAATCATCTCTAGGCAGCCATTTACAAGATATAGAAGATAGTGGTTTGGCTGCAGAACACTTCTGGAGGAGGAAAAGATTGTGAAAGAAGTGGAGGAACATGAAATGCTATTGTTGAAATGCCTGACGACTCTCATGTACTTCAACAGGGTCCACATCTCCGTATTCTGCAACCTGTCATTTACAAACTGCAGGAAGAATCCTGCATGAAAAACTGGCTGTAGTCAAGGCAGGTTGTACCCTACACAGTTGCTCTAATAATTAAAATTACGACAGAATTCAATCCCAAACCTACTTATTTTAGGTTATATTTCTACTACTTCCATCTACCTCAATATCCAGAAGTAGGTTAAAATTAAACTTACAGATTTTTTTATATTCTTGTTTTGCCCAAGATACCAGACCTATTCAAATAATCACTTTTTAAAAATCCATTTTTTCAAATGAGAACTATAAAAAAATTCCTGAAGCACTACATTATCTTTCCCACTTTCCTAATGGCATCTCCTCAGAGCTCATGGGATGATGGCCTGTAATTCAGTAAACAGGAGAAAGTTGTTCTGGCCCCTATACGTACCTGAGTGCTCCTGCTAAAAGATGCAACTCGATGATGACTACTTTTCTTTCTTTAAAAAAAGCACACTACACATTTACTTTTGCTTTGTAGCTGTAAGAGACCTTTCACAAAAGCCAGTTTCTCTCAAGTCATTTATTTCCTTGCAAAATACAATCTACAACATAAAATACAAACCAGCATGTTTTCCTCTAATCCCCTTCAGCTACCACACTATTCAATGCTACTGTAAAGTAGGTGTGAAAATTTCAGATGGAAAACATGAGTTAGTTGGATCACATCCCCTTCAAATACCTCAATTCTTTTGCAGTAGGAAAACTTAATAGGGATTCAGAGGTTTGTGGGTTTTTTTTTTTTTTTTTTTTTTTTTTTTAAAGTTCATAGGAACTATTATAGCAGAAGACAGAGTAAATGCTCCAACCTAAGATAGGGATCTTCTACTAGCTCCCCCTGGGGAAAGCATGACTGAGGAGTTAGTATCATTAGCCAGCAGGACAGTGATCTCATTTCAGTGACCTTGTCCTTTCAGCATCAGTGACGACATACAAAGGCAAAGCATTTAATATTAATATGTAAACTCTGTCAAGTGCTTTCTAAAATGTCAAGTGCCCCTCCCCCAAGTTACAAGCTATTATTTTATAGATACTGTATTATAAAAGTGTTATAAAGTTATGTTATAAGCAGTTATTAATGCCTTTCCTACAGGCTGAATCTGTAAGTGGTGACTGAGCAACCAACTGTTATGGGATGCCTATTTGGGATAGATCAAACTAATTTTTCTAATGCACCTTGCCAGTATTTTATTTCAGAGAAGTGACAAGCTGTTGGCCTCAACAGCTGTAGTGCTGATGGTTCAACAGCGAGCTAAGACGATAAATACAGAAGTTTTCAGACTGTGAGAAGCAAGGGGATGGCAAGAGGAATACAGGCATTACATACTTGATTACACTTTGTCTCCTCTTAGACTATAATCACCATTGGATGGACATGGTGTTTAAAAGTCTTTTATATTTACTTAACACATTCATAACTTCCCTGCTGGAAGTGGGTAGTCATTGCAGTACTAGAGGAATAACTGTAGAAATGCCATTCAGCACAAAGTAGCTCAGATCTACTTCCAGTAAGTTTCTCTACACACATTCCAACACTTGCTTTTCAGGAGGGTGCAATGATTTACACATTATTCTTAAGTAGAGGAAGTTTCAACGGCAGATTAGTAACATAAACTGACAAGCTATATGTGCCTGTCAACAATGCACAGCAGAGCTGTTGTGGTCTTTGGCCTATAACAGTTGCCATGTAAAAAATATTCCATTTTTCTTTATTTAAAAAAATCCATCATCTGAAGTCAGTATGAGATCATGAGTATCCATAAGTATTGTATAAATTTTCCACACTCAGCTGACTTCAAGTGTTAACGGCTTTAAAAACAGGAAAATAAAACCCCAAGTTTATGAATGTCTGACAACAAACTGTGTAATCCTGGCGCATCGTTGTCGGCGTTGCTAAATCTGGTCTTGATACCACAGTGTCAACATCCATCAGGTGCAACCGCCACATGCCACTTCAGTCATTCTGTGGCTTTCTGTGGAAGTATGTGCAGATCTTCCTCATGGAAACTGAAGTGGTTGCAGCCTAGAAAAAAAAAACCAAAACCAACAAGAAACGTTTTTAGGTTAACAGTTCATATGCTGCAAGAGTCTTAAAGTCACCCTCCGTCATTGCTCCAGTTTGATAGCTTCCCAAATAAGACAGTAAATGAAAGGTTCTTTACTATAATCTGTCTCACAGATAAGAGGCTTACTACCTACAGGAAACACTGGCTAAAACCTGGGGTTGTCTTACTGCCATAGGAAAAGCACTCTCTGCAGTTTCAGCTTCCCTACAGCAGATAAGAGGGCTGCAGATTTACAAGATGTAGCAGATCAACGACTGCTGTTGTTATTCCAGGCACCTCCTCAGGCTTTGAGTACAACACAGGAGCATCCCGAAATCTGAACTAGAGCATACCGGGCAGAAAAGATAATTGTTCTATAGTAATCTTTCTCCAGGGCAAATCTTTCTGTCTTGTGTTTAAACACACACAGCATAAAGCACAAGCAGTTGTAGGTTTACTATAACCAAGATTTCTTGGTACAACCACAATGTGAAGAGTTCAGCTGCTATGCGTAACTTAAGGAGTGGTGGCTTGCCCACTTCACATCTGATAGAAGTGCTGGAAGAGGTGAAATCAGGTAAGAAAGACATGAGATACTTCACCAAAATAAGCCTTAATGATGTCAACAGCTTCCAGCATCAGATATTCAATTGAGAGTACAACTAAAATTTGACGAGTGAAAATTTACCTAACCTTTACTGAAACAAGACTCAGTCAAAGACACTGCAGGACTCAGAGTGCAGTTTCAGACATGAGTCAAGTTCAGTTTGTTTTAAAAAAATGTAATTATCGTTTCTCAGTTTGCATGTTAAACCCTCATGCCCTCATACCCTCATTGCCAAATTTTTTAGCTGCTTTAAAAGCTTAACTTTCAGATCCTAGGATGAGCTCTGTGCCAGGCTTCTTGTACATCAAAAGTAGAATTATGTAGGTCAAGTCCTGTCCTCTGACTCTTTTGCAATTCCTTTGTTTTCTGCTAGTTTTCAGTTGAAGGAACTGAAGGCATTATTTAGCCCAATGGTTTTAATATGGGTAACAAATTACTTTGCTACCTGGGCTAGAATAAAATTTAGCTTGTTCTTCCAATGCTAAAGTGGCTTTCCAGTAACATAAACAGGCAGATGTGACAGTGAACACATAAACAGTAGATCTGCCAGGAAAGGTGCTGCCATTATTGTGCTTCTCAGAGTAGAGCTGTATTTCAGATGACGGCTACATCCTTCAAACACCCAACTGGGGACTGGGAGGATCTCTGAGCTCCTGTGCGCCCTAAGTCCCTTTAAAGTGAGGGACATAAAAATCCTAAAAATTCTCTTCCTGCATGGAGTAGATTAGTAGATAACAGCATTAGTGTATCTGGCTTATTAGGCCAGAAATCATCCCTTTTGTCCATAATCAAAGGGATCAGATAATTCTTTGAATGCCTGAGCAGGAGAGAACAAACAAGGGGAGGGCGGCCGCTAGGGATAACTTCTTTCATGACCACTGTCACTGACGGTCCTACTTACAGTTTTCAGCGAAGTGGCCGCTGCCACAGCCTCTTGTCGTTTGGCACTGGGACTGCAAGATGACGGGGGGCTGTTTGATGCGCTCTGGCTGTCAGCTCTGCCAGTTCGGAGCTTCTCTCCCAGAGCAGACAACCAATTTTTTCTTTCAGGTGAACTATTCTCTTTATCTACTACCTCAGTGTCTTTCCCGCATGGAGATCTGAAAAGATGGGGGGGAGTTTGAATGCCCAATGGACTAACATGGCTTCCAGGAAAGGAAGGCTCTTTTGGGTTGTGGCTGGAGCCTTCGCGGTCGTTATCCAAGTCAGACAGGCTGAGAGAGCCTTCATCACAAGCTTTTTGGTCTGCAGCCAAGTGACATAAATTCAGCTTGGATTTCTTAGCCACATGGTCCAGTTCAGTCACACAGCTACAGGCCTGCAGACATTTCTGCCCCACGTCATCCTCCTTGCTGCAGTCAAGCCTTCTCTTGGCACGCTTTTCAAACTGTGAGTGTGGGGCTTTAGGAGGGCAAGTGGCTTCCAGGAGACCTTGGGTGACTTCTGCCAGGGCTTTTCTAGGAGAAGGAGCCTTTTTCCCCACTTCTGGAGGAGAAGAGCACGGAGTCCTTGTAACCCAATGTTTAATAGACATTTTGGAGGAAGGGATCAGTTTGGGAGAAGCGCATGGGCTGGCTCCACTCCGCTTGGCTGGGGTGCAGGCTGTGGCTGTCTGGGTTTTGAGAGCGCCTGTCGGAGTGTTTGTAGACAGGGGAAGGTCTCCAGAATAAATGGGAGCACAGGCAGCCGGCCGTGGCGAGGAAATGCACGGGCTGCCCACTGTGAAGGTCTTGGCAGGAGTACTCTGTGGGCTGGCTGGCGGTCCTGATAGGGGAGAAATAAGTAGTCTGATGAGGAACACAGAACAGCAGACTAAAGACAGCCTTTTTATAAACACCCCTTCCAACTAGGAGATTAATTCAGCGTTGACCCTGCTTCTCAGACATACCTTTTTGAATGAAAAGGTTGCGTAAATCCCTCTAATTTCAGTTAAACTGGTACAAGTCCTATGTAAAATCCTATATCATATTGATAAGTATAATACAGTATGTTTGTGTAACGTCTGACATCTGTCCCTTCTGTAATGAGCACTCTTACACAGCCAAGAGACTGACAGATGGACAAAATAGATCTTGAATCTTCCAAGTTTTTCTAGCCTTGCTGGAAGCCTTGCAGTAGCTTGGTCCAGACAGGTCTGTACTGAGATGCTGCCTGAGAGCAAGGCTGATCCTCACCTGCACTACCATCTTTAACGGTTGCATAACTGAGATGAGGGACAAAGGTACTGTAAGCAGGTCCCACAGCTAATTACAATACCAAGGAAGCCTTACGCTATAATGCCCTACCATATGAATAATGCTCCTAGTCAGGCATTAATAGTTGCATATTTTAAAGATGAAAAAAAAAAGAGTGAGAACAGGAAAGGACATACTTTCATTCTCTTGTCTTTTTGCTGGAGGATTTTCTGCAATGCTATATTAGTATGAAGATGGTAGTTATTTACCACACCCAGGGAAATGTGAGAAATTCTTCACCTCCTGAACAAGGACTTAAATGCCAAAGAAAATAAAGTCTGTCACTGTAGTAAGTTATTTCTTTAAAACAAATGATTCCCAAACAGATATTCCACGGTGGCTTTTGAGCTCACTAGCCAAGATGTAACTCCCCCCTGCTTTTAAAAAAGAGGTTCTGAATACCCAGCTTCTTAAAACAGTAGTCAAAGGTAGGAGCATAAGGACCACACTAGTAACAGTGGGAATCATGTTACTCTTGGCCTGCAGCAACATTAGAGGGGTTTTTTAATTTTTTTTTTTTATTTCTGGCACCCTCCAACAGGGAACACATTAGTGGGTTTGTTAGATGCCTGCTTTCTCATTCATCTAACTTGCGGTGATGAAATTAAATGGGATAGCACCTTAGTTACTCTATGCATTTCCAGTGCTGAGCACAAGAGCTCTAAATTTTTTCTGTATACCAGGGGTTTAATCTGAACTCCTAATTCTCAGCATTAGCACTGTACTATAAAGCACTTCATTAGAACAATGAGAAGTCTAGTGTGAATAACCTGCCATTTTCTTTAGGACACCGGGCTGTCTCACAAATAACGTGTCGAGTGAGCACCTACATGACTCTCTGATTATATACCATACTAAGCCACTTTCAATCCTTCCTTTTACTGTGTTATCTAGTATCCAAAATACAAGTACTGGTGCATCAGAGCAAAATTAAATAGGATCCTGTATTAACAGATCCCACTACAAATCACTCTAACACACAAAACAGAGTTAAAGGCTCCTTTCCTGATAATATATGCTACTTCATAACAACTTGCTTCAATCTGAGCTAAGAGAAAGTAACTGCCAAGATTGGTTCTCCTAATCTTTACTTTAATGAGCACTTACAAGACAATAATATCTCAGCTGGGAAATTAGTTGCACTTAAAAATCTAAGCTCCTACAGGTAGAAGAGAAGTAGCAAGCTCAGCAACTCTTGATCCGTAATGACCATCTACAAATTCATACAGCAGAAATATTGCATGACTAGCTGGGTATGAGCACTCTCAATCCCAAACCAGTCTGAAAGGTATACTGTGGAGACACTGGATAAGGGAAAAAAAGCTATCCTGAGAGTTGGATGGGTGTCACGGCAAGAAGCAAACCCAAACTTGAGAAACATCCCCAAACTTGAGATAAAGAATATGAAGGTCTGCTTTTTTTTTTTGTAAGACTGCATGCATTAGTCAAGCTTCTACTAAGCCAGTTCCAAACTGTTTCCATTTATGCTGCCATTGCATGTAGTACAATACTGTAAATACCTGCAGTCAACCTGCATAACACCAAAGCAGTTTATTTTCGATGTTTCCTACCTTCTCTGCTACAAATCTTCTAGAGTGACATTATCAGTCTCCAGATTTAAGAGTCACAAATTGTCCATGCACAGGCCTGCTCCAGAAATTTGGTTACACAAAAGCATAGAGAAAGTAGTGCAACTTAGGGAAACCACAAAAATAATTTCCAAAGAAAAGGAAACTGTGATTGCTACACTTGATGATATAGGTCAACAGTCAATACACAACTTCAGTCTCACAATTTGTTCCATGTAAATGGGTGTGGAACTACCTAGATCTCATCCCAGCAGGTCTGAAATAGTACTTAGTTTGCCAGCTCTGAATCAGTCTCTGCAGATAATTCCTATATCCTAACAGCACGTGCTTTGTGTTCAAGAGCCAAGGTCAGCAGGAAGCCTGCTGTTGTGTTTGCAGTGTCTGTGTACTTCCTCTTCCCTCCTGTGTTACTTCAACGCAGCAAGAGCAAGGAGAAATAAGTTAATTTCTAGTATAATTGCCAAAGCTGCCTTGTAAAGTTTTAGTGTACAAGCTACTTCAGGATTCAGGCTTCTGGACTAGACCTATGCTTACTTCTCTTTTGCTGAAACTAGTACACGAACTGATTTTTGAGCCCTCTCTGAAGCAGAGTGTGTGCGCACACAAACCATTTACCAGCTACAGAGCAGACCTGGCACTCTCCCTGCTATTGTCCTGGAAACTTCCTGCAAGACTGTTACTCACTGGCAAAAGGTTAGAGGTAATGTTATCCCATTAGTGGGATTTGGAGACCTTCGGCCTTTATTCGTGTTAGCCAAGGTGAAATTCATTTGGAGGGTGGCTAGAAAAGATAGGTGGAACACAGGAAGTCACATTACCAGCTGCTGGGAAGCTATTGTATTCTTAGTTTCAGAGCTACTCTACAGAGAAGCTCATCTTATTTCACTTTTTGGGGGGGTTATTCTCCTTTCACCTACTCTACTGTAACAAAATGCAATTTTCAGACAAGTCAAAGTAGTGCTATGATGCAGGGCTCCTTTCTTCTGGTCTAGGGTACTGTCCAGTGAGTAGCTTCTCCATAGACCCCAGATCTGCTTGCTAGCTGTGAGAGCATGCTGCATAGCTTGTCTGATCACCTAGGCTTTGTAGAAAGGTATTGCATTTGTTAACTAGCGTTAACATGTGAATAGATGAACGCTACTGATTAATTCTGGAACATTATGATCACATCATGATTGTCTGTGTGCATTTTTGAAGTACTTTCACTACATGGCATTTGTCTGTATAGACAGTCAGTACCACTGTATGAAGCTGAAGAAAGAGGTGTAATATTGATAGCAGCAGCAAAGAAATCTGTGCAGAATTCAACTACTGGGCAGGAGGAAAGAGTTCAGAGTTCCAAGGCTGTATATGTCCCATCAGCCCTTTACTGGGTAAACTAGAAAAAGCATATGATCTTACTGTTCTCAGTTATGATTTGATATAAAAAAAAGTGTGACTTGTTGCTACAGTGCATGCACACATGACGTCTCCTTTGGCTGTTCAATTATTGAACCCTGCTGATACCCACTGAAGATCTGGCTGCCCGACAAGCTGTATTAATGAATATTTGCTTTGCAGTCTGGTCATACAGACTTCGGCACACTTGTAAGCTATTTCAGCCAGCTTGTCTTGTTGGTGGCAGAAGTATTTACAAGTAGAAGTGTTTGGCTGGCTGTATGAATTATTGCCTAATATGAAAAAACCAGAAGACTAATAAGACAAGCCAAAGGCTTTTGTTGGTACAGAGAACAGCCAAAATTCAGAAGCCATGTTGCAGAGCAAGATATCTCAGCTCACGGGCCTTACCTGCTCCACGTTGTTCTTCTGGTTTCTTCTGAGTGACCCAGCCCACCAAGTTGATTTTGCTGAATCCTGACTTCTCCTCCTCAGAATGACATCGTAAGCGCCAAATCCTCACAGTGTTGTCATCAGAGCATGTGGCAATCTACAGTATAAATTAGTTTGTTAGAGTAACCAGAGCACATCCTATGGATCACTGGCCAAGTGAGATAGAACAGCTACACCCGACACACCATGCCAATATGAATGAGGGTGAAGCGTGGTTGAGGGGGCACAAGATTTGCCCATAAAACAAACAAAACAACCCAAGTCTGTTTCATTACTGTACCAGACAGCAGTATTTGCTTCCAAGCGGGCAAGGCTGCCGCCTTCATGTCTTTCTGCTAGAGAAATCTCAGTCACCAGTAATGGTTCGCCTTGCATAGCTCTGTAACAGACGGCAGGCTGCTCAGGAAAAGCCAGGGCATATTTTGAGATTTCAGTCACTCGGTAGACAAAAGCGGCCATGCTGCTTTTTGCACCTGCATCTAGGTCTGTTACTCAGGACCTTTTCTGCTTGTGGATGAACATTTGCAACACAGTGAGAAGGTGACATTGGAAGGCTGTTGCACTAGCCTTAAGCGCTATCTCTTCAGAGTCAGATGTCTGCAGTATCTGGCAGGGAAACCAACTCTGCTAGAAACATTGGTCTAGATTCCTGCTGCAGCATCATGTGCTCGAAAAGGATCTGTGGAATCTCGTCCGAAGAAGCAGCAGAACCCACCTATCCCACATTTTATGGCTGTCTTTGGACAGATTAGCTGGTGACTCACATGGGAATCAGCAGCAAGAAAAAGGAAGTGCTGTGGCCAAAGTTCATAGTAATCTGGATGGGAAAGTGCCTCTATGACCTCTGTGACACCAATATTGTCCCTATAGAAAGCAACTTTGACTCTCAAATCACTCCAAGCAGTTTCCTGACCTGTCTTAGCACCACATTTTCCACTTTTCGTCATGCTTTGGCATCTGTACAATGGCTGACTATTTCTTACCTGTGTCAGTAACTATTTTAAAGGCTGTATTGGTCTGCATTTCCAACACATCATGGTCAGGATGCTGGGCTACCTCTAGATCACAGATTTCATCTAAAATGCTAATTCTCATATTTTTTGTGCATCTTACACAACTAGAACAGTTCCTACTGTTTGCCTGCAAGACTCCACCCTCCTACACTGCAACGCTTTTCTGAAGACCCGGTGCTATAGTGCAAGCTAGGGAAAGTGGCTGACTTGTTTAATACTGTGGGGTGAAAGAAACTCTGGCTATTACTAGGACACTGTCTAGGATTTTTCAGGGTTATTTCTCATTTTGAGCTAGGCCAATCATTTGAACCAACCTCCTACTGCAGTTCTCTTCCTTTTAGTGATACCTGATGCATAATTACCGACCCAATTTGAGTGCAGGTTTCTGGATGTACACACAAATATGTCATAAAAACAGCTCAGATTTTGAAAAAAGGTCACAATGGAAAGAGTCCACATGTTTTTTAAAGGGCATTCAAAACTTCTTGCCGCTCTGTACAAGACTAGCAGATGTATCAATGGTCAGACAGATAAGGAAGCTGTAAGCATGGAACCACAAAACAAGCTTTTGGCTTATGAAAGCCCTGATTAAATGGTTTCACAGTTTTGTCTCTTGCAGGTAGCGTCATAAACTCTCATCAGTAGAGGTCTTTGTTCATTTGCAATTTCCTAGGTCTTATCAAATAGCCTAAATTATTCGAAAATAATGAAAAAGTTCTGATACGTTGTACTCATGTGACAAGCTTGGTTTACTGTCCCCCCAAATGAACATTTTTAGAAATTGACTAAAAATTTCCTCCCAAATAAACAAATACTGCTGGAATTTTGAAAAGCAGGTGTTGCCACATCACATCTATTGTTTCATGGGAAAGACAATTTTCCAGAAAACAAACCTTAGTGAAGTCTGAAGGACACCAAGCAATGGAGGTAACTTCTTGAGAGTGACCAAGGAGTATCCGTGGAGGAAGGCTGGGCTCAGAAACCTTAAAAATTCCATAGAAAAACAAGTATGCAATCAGAAGCCCTGCAGCCTAATATACATCACTAAGAAAAGACCCCACAGTCCACCTGTGAAGCGTGTGAATACTTTCCATCTTTCCTATATGAGGCAGATAAATCAAATGCTCTCAGCCTGTCATGATAAGGCAACAACCGATGCAGCCCTAAGAATCAGTTCATGTTTCATTTCTAGAAGTGAAGCAGCTGGTCAGCACTGAGATGTACTGACTTGCCTGGAAACACTTGTTCAATTCCTGCTGCACACAGGATTTCTGCCTCCAGAGTTGTCAGCCCAAAACATGACACAAGCATTTTATCTCTACCTGTTCTAGGTAAGATGCTTAAAAGTTTGGGAAGCTCACACTTTGAATCAAGATAGGCAAATATATTCTGCTGCCGTTTTACAAATGTCCCAATCACAGGTCAATGGTTTATTAAAAAAATAAACCCGCCACCAACAAAAGCCTATAGATGAACCTTCACTGCTTCAGAACTGGCATTTGTGTGACTGCCAAGTGCCTGTACCTCTTCCAACCAACCAGCTGGACCAGAGACCCACTTAAGAGTTCATAAAAAAGCTCCCTAAATCACTCATGTTCATTAAACTGATCTCCATTTCTCTTACACCCTTCATAAAAATGTTTCTCCTATTCTACAGTATTACTATTAATCTTCGAGTACAGCTCATGTACGTGACAGATACAGCTGATGCTAGCATTAAGTGACCCAAGGAAGAAAACATACGCGCATACACACACACAGAGATTATATCCAAGTTTTGCATGCTTTCAGCAGACAATCCTTTCTGGAGCTATGAGTCACCATTATTGATGTGACATTATAAGGGGGATTTATCAAGGGGATTTGCATAAATGACTAAGTAAACGAACAGATCCTTTGGTGTGTGGGCAAAGGAGGAGACATTACATTCAGATTTCAAAGGAAGATGCAAGACATTGGGGAAGGCTTCTGATTTACACACAAGTATTTCTCTTGTGGATCACCTCCTACAACAGCCTGCAAAACTGCAATTGAATATCCAGCTTCAGATCTTAAAGTTGTTCTGATACAAACAGGTTCATCTTAACAGGCTGCTTTTCTTTTCCTGGCATAGCAGAGGCAATCACTTGACTAAATATCCACTAAATGCCTTGGTCAGAATATTCCCTTCTCTGCCAAAACATACAATACCATGGAAACTAAATCCCTATTTAGGGAATAAACAACAGGAGATCTGGGTGCAGAGAACACCTTTGTTTACATTTAATAGTGGTCTTGCTATACACACATAACAGACACAATAGCTGCCTAGTAGCGACTGGTTGCTGAAAGGAAAGCAGAGGAGGAGACTTATTATTGCTGGGACACGCTGGTTTTACACTACACTAGTGTAAATTAAACCAACTTATATTATTGTGAAAGGAGGATGCATAGTTATAGCTGTGTCCACTGTGTTTGGCAGAAGACAGTTGGCCAGTCTGCGCGTGTTAAGTCAGGATTAGCTACAGCACATGCTGCTTTTTGCCTGATTTGACAGGATATTGGTGGGGAAGTCAGAGCTATTGTGGAAAGGTTAAAAAGAGAAACCTAGGAAATGAGACTTTTTTAGTTACTCTACTCACTGAAACAGCTGTTGTATCCATCTTCAAGATTCGGTATAAAATGGTGTATATAGTTTTATGCACCATACGATACAGAAGCACTTAAATTCCACTGCTGGGACAGCCCAAAGGATAATTTAATATGGTCTCCTCAGAGTGGTCTGTACCAGAGGATTCAAAGGACAATGGAAGGATGGAAGTATATGTCTGTAAGAGGTATTTTTTTATTCCAGGAAGGTAGCTCAGCTAGGTGTCATCTTTGTAGAGAGAAACCTCTCTGCTTGCTGGCTTTTATAATCTGAGGGCTGTTCAAGAGTCATTTCATTAATTGACGAACTAGTAATTAAAAAAACCCACCAACACAATAAAGTGAGTGTTCGTCACCTGCAAGTGATTTATATATGGAAACAGACTGAAACAGCATCCTCGTCAGCAATAACTTCTAGCCACAGTATTCCTTGGGAATTGCTGACCCAAACACAACTTAGCACGGCTGCAAAACTTTCTCAAAGAAATAATCTGGGTGGACAAGGTCTTGCTCTGCCTTTCTTTCCTTAGCAAGGTCTTGTTCTACCTTTCATTCCTCTCCAGATAGGGTAAGCTAGCGCTCTTCATTAAGTTCTTTCCAACATTACCTGTTAATTGCTCATGCAATATCTGACCATGTTTTTTTCACAGCATAGTAAGTCCTCATCCCAGGAAAAGATACATATGTTTCAGAGTCAGTAAAATCTGCCAACATTTAAAACAAATTAAGAAGCCTCTGGATATGACAGATCTCAAAAGAGACAGTTTTGCTGGAAGTCCCACTTTCTAACATGACTGTGGGATTGAAATAAAAGTAATCATCTGATGATTTATTTAATAAATATGCAATACGATCTGTCACCCATGCGTGATAGCAACAGAAGCCTTCTGTACATGAACGCATTTTAAATGTGCTTAAATGCGTAAACTTCGAGATGTAATGACATCCTTGAATGCTCTCAACCCAGTCCCTGCCTGCGTTCCAAGAAAGTATCAAAACACGTGAACCCAGGATGCGCAACCCAAGTTTGCACAGGTATTTTTGCTGAACTCGCTCAGAACATGAGGAATGTTAAAATTACGCCACTTGGCATGGGAGTAGCCATGCTACTGCACTCCTGCTACTTCTGAGTAAGCAACCTAGCTGCTTACAAGTGTTCTCCAAATCAAAGAGAATACATGCTCAAACCACAATCACAGCAGGCTGGCCCTCTGCTCTTAAAGGTTTGTCTTTTACTTCGAAACTCATTGTGAAAGGGGTAAACAAGTCAGCATTCCTTAAAAATTACCCCAAACCTGAAATAAGCAGTCACCTGTGGTCTGTTCTGTCTATTCTACTTCAGATAAGAAGTCCACTCTGTTCTCGCATGGCTGTCAAGTATGGAGAGCCAAACTTGAAGCACACCTTATTCTGAGGTCCCTGCTATTAACTTGGTGACATTTGCCTTTACTACACGTCAGCACAAGATGCCAAGTGACGAAGCCTCTCGGCTGTCAGACAGTGCTTTGGAATTTTGCTGAAGGCTCTGGCTGAGCCCTTGCTGTAATACAAAGGCTTTAATTACTGTAGATTAAGCATGAGAAAAAGCTATGTCTGAAGCAAGAGCTGGAAAAAGGGGAAGCAGGGGGAAAGAGTGCCCTTTAAAACAATTAAATTGTTAGGTTTCTGTTAATGTGCTCCATTGCTAAATATGAACCGAGAACTGTCTGTCTACTTGTCATAGCTGGCTGAATCACCAGGATTGAAAGAGGATTTTAATGCCCATTAAAACCAGATTAAGATCAGCAACTTGCAGTAAGCAGCAGTGATGAGAGACATATTGATGGCAGGAGGTTAGCTCTGTTTTGCATTAAACAGTTACGTCTAGCCTTGACAGCAACACACTCTGAGCACAACATGCCAGGAGCTAACCCCACGCTGCTGTAAGTAGGAGTGGGAGGCAGGGAGTGTCCTACATGAACATGAAAAGCAAATAAAATGAAAGTGTAGCAGCTCCAGGTTGCATGCTTTGGTCTCTCCCAATTTCCTCACCTTCCAGATGTATGCGTTGCTGTCACTTGAGCCACTGACTAGGAACTGGTCATCTGGGCTGGTGCTGGATTTGATGTAAAAGGTTGAATTCTGGTGCCCACTGAAAACCGCCACTGTGAGGAGAAAAGAAAAAGAGAAAATAAAAGCCCTACTCAATGCACAGCCATGGAGTCGGTTGTGCAAGCAGGGCTGATCTTACAGGCTTTTCCTGCCTAGCCACATATCCTCTGGAGAAAGTGGTTGCACTGCTCCCTCGCTCTGGGGATCTGGGGCAGGAAGTCTTTATTATTCAACTGGAGCCCTTCAGGCTTCCCAAATGAAGCAGGTTTACCTGAACAGCTCTCTCCACAGCATTAGGAAGCAGTGGCAGTTTTCGTTAAAGCTTTAGCTTCACCCATGTCACAAGCAGGCTGAGACATCACCTGGGCTGCCTCACTACTCTGGTTAAGGTTCCCTGTCTCTTCCTCTCTCGGCCGCCACCACCAGCCCCGTTATGTTAACAGGAGCAGTCACGCAGAAAGCATAGCGAGGGCCTTCTTCCACCCAGGCGGCAACGAAGGCACTTGCTGCTCCTTCCTCCTGCTGCCAGCATCTTTATTTCATCAACAAAACTTGCATTGTGTCAGCCACACTCACTGGTTGCCTATATTTAAAGCCTCCATAGTGTTTGCTAAAGCCTCGAAACCATCGCCCTGAATGGCTGTCATTTCCCCTATTGCGAGGACCAGAGGAGCCGGCAGCTGGCACAGGAGCTGAGTGTGGATCTAGAGCACTCGGCTGCACTATGTCTCGTCAGGGCAGAAAGGGCGAGTTGAAAAGTTGCGAGACCCCAAAAGATCCCTTGGTTTTCACCCGCAGCTCTCTCAGTGCAGCAGTTACAGGACAGCAAGTCCTTTCCTAAGCCAGACTTACGGGCAAGTCCTGTTACAGTGAGGATTTCCTCATGTACCCCTGCAACCTAAAGCTGCCTACATACCAGATAAGCGCAGCCGCAACCGGGATGAAAGCCAGCAAGTGAGGAGAGAGGCATCAACCCACGGGCAGGCGCTGCCCTCTGCGGGAACAGCAGCACACCGAGAAGCCGCATATGTTTCATCCAGCTGGATGAATCAAGATTTCTCACTGGGTTTTATCGGCTGCACACCCAAGGCAAGAGCTCCACAAGGAGGCTGAGGGCAGGATGCCCTGTGCTTTGGAGAGAGCCCACTCCTGCCGGGGGACAGGCTGGCGAGTGTATTTCCACAGCTCAGCAGTGGCACCCGGGGTTAACCTCAACAACCGACCTATTAATATTTACTCCTTGCACCACTTCTCGACTCTGGAAGCGTTCCCACCCACCAGACTGCCTTCCTGAAGAGCAGACAGAAGGACACATTGTTCATTTAATTTCAATTAACTGAGAGGCTGAAAAAAGGCAATGGAAACTAAATCATGTGCCTGGCTGGAATGATTCTAACAAGGTTTGCTGCTTTCTGAGAAGCAGCCACTGGCCTATGACATAGCAGCTCAGTGCACCAAAATCTGTGTGCTGTCTTGTCAATGTAAAGATCACAGATGCAGAGCTGAAGGAATCTAAAAAGCTGAAGTATCTCCACAATATGCTGGGGATGCTTTCTCCCAGAAACTGTGGTAGAAGCTAAATTTAAAAGACACCTTAAAATATCTGAATATGACTGTTTTACATGGGTTCATATCTAAGAGCTTGAAAAATCAGTGAAGCAGAAGATTCAAACTTGCTTCATGTGGGTAGCAACTGGACACTAGCCATTCCTTACCAGATAACATGCAAACTACCCTTAGTCTCAGTCTGGGTGAACCAGTATCTGCACTTATGTAAGTTTTTGTGCTATTAATTTTATGTGGATGGGTTAATACAAAATATGAACAGCCCTTGTAACAGGTGCCTTCTGTCCCAGGTAGCTTTAGACATAAGAGCATGGAATAGGTTTCCTAAGCATTCAGGCTGGTCTCTCTAAGTCACAGGGAGAAACTTGCCTTTCTATGCTCTGTAACACCTATTTTTTGCAGCTGTTTCCACAGACATCATGCTTACCTGGAATGGTCCTTAAACTCGTCATATTGAACATGTAGATACTGTCATCAGTGCAATTAGCAAACAGATTAGCACCGGTGGAATCCAAAACCAGGCTAGAATATCCTATAGACAAAGAGAGAAGTTCTTCATAAGGAATAATTCCACAAAAAGTATTTTGGAAAACAGGCATTCTCAAAGAAATGCCTAGAGAGGGAAATTTGGAAAGGATCTCTATCATGTATGAGATTGTCATTGGAAAGTTTATTTGTTTGACAAAGCACTCGCTGGAGAAGGAAAGTTTCTAAAACAACATCTACATTTTCTCATGAGGATTCACGGTGGTATTTAGAGAGGAATCTCACCTTCAGAGCAGGCAAGCGATTTATTTGATAGTTTCAAATGGATAACAGGAACAACCAATTGTAGAAGCAGAGATTAAAAATAAATAGAAACCCTCACGCTTTGGTAGAATAAGCCATCCACTGATTTGCTAGTGATTTAGGTTCAAGAAAAATCTCTCCCTGCAAGCAAATTATTTCACAACCAGCTCCTCAAGGATTTCCCTCATGTTCTTGGGACTGACACTGACCATTACCACATAAAAATAGTTGATTAGACAAGTCATCAGGAATTACTGTGTTGCATCAGAGCATTGTAAGGCATTGAGATACAAAGAAGCACAGAGCAACATGAACAAGAGCACTATTGTTTTTGATAACAAACAGCTTCAAGTATTGCTTGACTCTGGAAGGTTATGATGTAAAAACCCAGTCTGGTCTGTTGTCTTTGCAAGATACAATGCAAGGAAAGAATTCAATCTGATTCCTACTCATGCATCAAAATGACTAGTTAAATTCTACCTCAAGAGCTCTATTATTCCCTAATCTCCATTTCTGAAAATGCACTGCTGAAGCTTATGCAATTTTTTATCATTGGTGCAATGATACAAAAGTGGGGCACTTTCACTCTTCAACTTGTAAATTTGGTATAGGCAATCAAAATACCCTGCTGACCTTGTCAGCCTGATCAATAATTGGCTAAAAAGATAAAAGATGGCACTGTCAGTACTTCTTAAATTCACTTTGCACTTTAACAAATACATCCTCCAATAACTTACCAAGTTTGCGAGTACTGGTTCCAGGGTAGCAAAAAGACTTGAAAGGCACCGGGTCCTGACGGTAAGCCACATAGTTCTTGCGCAAGTCCCATACTTTGATCACACTGAAATAGAAAAGCACAAGTGTCTTCAGCTTCAAAATTTCTTTTGCAATGCTGGTAGGGCCTTCTAAGAGCACAGGAAGACAGGCTGGTCATTACCAAGGACTGTCCAGTGCTAAGGAGCACAACTGAGCAAGAGCAGAGCAGAGACATGCTGAAAGCAAAAAAATTGCTCTGCTGGTTATGGATGAAGAGGCAGCATTGTCTTCTGTAACCAACACAAGATACAACATGAGCCCACAAGTCAACTTTCCTCAACTAGTAAAAGGAAATACAAGGATGCCAGGAGCAAGCCTCTCTCATGAGTCACAGGCAGGGGAGTCAATCTTATCTGCCTCAGAAAGGCTCTGACCACATAGAGCCTGCTAAAGAATCGAGTTCTGAGAGGGTAATCGCCATGCTGATCAATGAGACAGTTTGCTTGAGCTCCAAGATCAACAACAGATCTGGCACCTAAAAGAATGCATCCTTTGTAACTAAAGGCAACATTTTCTCATGCCTACACATATCCAGGCAGCAACCACCCACTTGCATCCCAAAACAGCTCACTGTCTAACAATAGTCTGTTTACTTGAGGTCAAATAGGTCCATGAGAATAGAGAGAGATGATAAGAACTGCTCTCGTTCTGCCCCATAGCTAATGCTCATTTTAGAGCATTTACCACGTGCACAATTTGTCCCAGCACTGCCATCTCCAGTAAGGAAGAAAAGCAGCATTCAGCTTTGCCAAAGCAAGCTGGCAGCGTAGCTCTGCTGATTCTACCTAATGGCAACTGTAGCTTTGTAGGCCACTCTTTGATCTTAGGAAAAAAATGCCCAATCTTTTTATGCCACTAAGAAGAACATGCAGAATACACAGAAAAGCAGGCGTCCTCCCTCCTTACCCATCAACAGCTCCTGCAGAGATAAGAGTATGCTCATCCTGAAGCAGCACCACAGTTACACTCTGCTGGAAATCCTTAAAGGAAAAAAGGAGAAAAAAAAAGAAAAAACCCACAACTTTATTTTCTTTCAAGGTCAGCAAGATCTTGCTGCTTAGTCCAAGGCCAAATGAATACCGAGGAAACCTCCTCCTAGCCAGGCAGGAGAACCTGGAAATACCACATGCCATTTAGGACACAACAATCCTTCAAACACTCCCACCAGTGAAATTGCCACTGAGAGGTAAGTGTTTGAGGTTATACCTTTCAGGTCAGAGATAAGAGAGCTGCCTTCATGACAAGATTTAATAGATTAAATAAGACCAGGTCTTACTCCAGGAAGGCAGTTATTGGTGTGGTCAAATTAGGGAAAAAAAAAAAAAAGAAGAAAAAAAAATTACAACCCTCCCTATCTCCCCCCTCAAAAAAGGGATCCTGGACCACTCCTTTCCTCTCTGGAAAAAGAAGATGTATTTTCATATGGCATTTGCACAAAGATGGCTTTGATGGCACATGGGTTGTTAGACAACTAAACAATGTCTAAAATTAGCCATAGCAAGTGACCATGACACAAAAACCTCCCTCTGCAAAGATAAATTTAAGCATTTACCACATTCAAGCCAAATATTTCTCACAACAATTACTTAGGAAGACTTCTATGAATAATATTGTCCTCAGAAGACAGGCCTACATGTAATTTGTTCCCCAGATACCTACCACCAAGGGAGCAAGGCCTCTTAGGTTCTGCCTCTTCTTCTTCGGTTTGGAAGGAGTCTGCTTGTCAGCCACATTGTGTGCCCCACTGATTTGATTCACTTGCCTATAAAATCCATCTGAAAGAAATCAAAGACATCCCAGTTAATAGTTTCTATGCAATTTCACCATCACTTTAATAAAACAGGCAGCAGTTTGGAAAAAATCCTAACAAGTGGCTGAGACTAACCTTTAAGATCATTAATGTATTCTGAAAACAAAAACTATAAGTTACGTACGAAACCAATGAGAAAAACACAGGAGAAAACAGGAGCATATATTGCAAAAAATCGCAGAGGTCAATGTAGTGTGGACACTGAAGCTAGACTGAAGCTAGAACTGGCCTAGGAAGGCTGCCTTTGGAAATCATTACCCCTTGGTCTGGTCTTCAGCATGCATCCTCATCTGGAGTGTTCAACCCATTTCATCCCGAGTAGAACTGTACTCACAGATAGGTTTTCAGTGCTTTTCCACTCCACTTCATAGTTTTCTATTAGCCTTTTGTCTGCTACTTCTCACTTTATGAAACTTACTGCTCACTAGAGTAAAAAGACTTTTCTGCTTTTTTTTCTATACCTTCCACTTCAGTCATGTGGAGCCTCCCTTTTCCCCCACTTGCCGGTTTGAAGAGCCAGGGAACCTGGGACAGATGAAAGAGTGAGACATGTTCTGGCAGCACAGGCCAGGAAACTTCTGGGGCAGAGCAGGGAACTAGGAAGAGGCATAAGGGCATGACCTGACTGGGGAAGAAAAAGCTCCAGGAAACAGAAAGAAAGGAGCAGAATGAGCTCACCCAGCATTTAGTAGGTGTTCCCACAATACATTCAGTTGCTCCCAGCACTCACAAGCTCCTTTGCCCCTGCTTTCCTTCCTACTCTGGCAGGAGCCTTCCCAGCTTTGCTTCATCCCTCTGAATGGCTCTGACCTAAGCACTGTCACCCAGCCCATCTCTCTCTGTACTCTCCCACACAAGGATGTATTCTGTACCCCCTTATCTCCTTACCAATACACTGGGTATTATCAGGACACCATGTATATCACACTGCAAATCTGAGACTGTTCGAAAGCGGAAAAACATATTAGACACAGAAGAAATGCCTATTCCACCCTTTTACTGTACTAAAGCAGTCCACTGTTATCTGACAATCTTCTTCTTACTTAAGTGTTGCCTATATTGTAATTGAAAGCATTAGTCCAACATGTACATCTAAGTACTATTTTTACATGAGATACCAAGCTTTTTTGATACATATCTGAAAGTTCAGTTACCTTTCTTGTTGCATCTGGTATCCCAAACCATGATGTTTCCGTCTCTGCCTCCAGTACAGAAGACAGCTGAGAGAAAGAAAAGGAGTGCTATTAGCTTCCAAAAGTGCTGGTTTCATTAACTGAATGCAGTACAATGCCATCTATGTCCCCCTGGCTCTTCTGCTCCAATGCTTGGGATGCCAGTCCTAGAAATACAAAAATCAGGCCAGTGTTCTGCCATGCTTTTTGACTAGTTTCCTTACTCTTCCTCATCTTTCTTCACTACTACTCTGGAGAAAACAGCTTATGAAAAAAGTATTTACACACTTATGTATGGAAGTAAGGACTGAATGATTTCAATATCATGTCTTAAACTTGCCCGAGATCAGAAATGTGCAGATGTTAGCATCAGGTCACCGTGAAGTTCAAACAAGTTAGTTTTGCTTCACTGGCTAGGTCGCTGCTCCGTCTGCCTCTGCTATTCGTAACTGTCAGTTTCCAAAGCCCTTTTTAGCCCCAAAAGTACCGATGTGCCGGGGGAAAGAAGAAGGAAAAAAACAGACAACAGGGAATATCACCATTTACCTTTCTCGAACCTAGAAAAAGCAACTGACTTGAGGCTACACTGGTGACCTTTGCATATGCCGAGAAGCTCTCCGGCTCTCACATCCCACACCTTGGCTGTCTGATCTCCTGAAGCAGTGACCTTCAGAGGAAAAAACAAAAAGCTTTAGTCATTTTCTGCACATAGTTGCCAAAGCATTAAAAATAAAATCAGATGGCAAAAGGCATGCTTACAATCCTGTGTTCCCCTGGTACCCAGGCAAGGTCAAATACAGCATTTGAGTGAGCCTGCCATTCTAACAAGAAAACAAAAGCCAAGATTAGTTCAGTGCATTGCAGCATGATATTTTGCAGAAGACTAACGAACATCAGACACTGAAATCAGAAAACTTGTCAACAGCTTGCTTTAGGCATGAAAAACAACACAGAACAATTCACCTACTACTGCTGTTCTAAGAGCACACTCACACTGCTGCTTTGTAAAGAAGACTCAGCAAAGTATATGAAAGGATTTAAGTACTGCCCACATTTATGTTTTAATGACTTGCAAGAAGCTTTCTTTGATTCCAGTAAATCATGTACTTGTCACATCAAATGAAGATCACATTCTATCTAATGTTTACCCTTAAAGATGAGTTTGCTGGTAGTTTGAGCTTCGGTATCATACAGTCTAACAAATCCTTCTTCATTTGCAACTGCCAGTACATGCTCCAAATTCGGGGCTGAAAAGAAATTGAAACATATTTATGTATTATGTTGCTGATTCATCATCATGCCCCTGCTCTTTGTGAAGGGCCACAGACACTTTAAACAGGGTACACAGCAAATAGATAGCTGTGCAATAAACAGTATTTACATAGCAATTTAAATGTTCAAAATGCAGAAATATTGGCAAGCATTTTTTCTAGATGTTCCATTGAGGAACTACTATACATGGGCAATCAAATGGCTCCAGGAGCAACTTCTGAGATAATGGCCTCTTTCACCAGCTATACTAGTTCTCTAGTTGTAGCTTTCTGTATCTATACCACTTACCGTCTACAACCGCCAGTACTTTCTATGGATCTGAGTTGGAAAAGCAGGAAGCTGTCTTGGAGAAATGCATAAGCTCACACCAAAACCAGAGTACTACAAATGAAAGAGTTTTGCCCTAAAGATCCAGGAGCTTCCACGCTTACTTCACTCATCATGTATTTATCATGGGGAAACGCTACATGTCAGTCTAGTGACATCCATCCACCTCTTTGATTTCTACATACTATTCTCCATCCTGTTATATCTTTTCTATATTTTGAACAAAGCCCAATTTTTCAACTGTGTAGCCTAGCACTGTCACCAAGAGGACATGCCTTGTAACAGACAAAGCTGAAACAGAGAGACATTAAAACAAATGCTTTGTAGTTGCTTCTTTAAGGGAATACTTTCCACCAGTATATCTAGGAGCACCACGATCCGATTAATATCACATCTAGGTGCAAGTACACTACTACCAGCTCACTTTAAAACAATCAGAAACCGAATCATGAGACATAATTAAGGAAAAAAAAAAAGCTGACGGCGGTGCCCACACCCTGGCCCCTAAAAGAGCCTTTTGGAAGGTGACTCTACCTGCAGAGAAGGCACAGCCGAAAGGAGGGACGGGCATTCCCGTTTCCCCGTAGGACATGTGGTCATCTTCTTGGCTGCACTGGTAGCTGTCCAAGAGATGCTGCAGGGGAAGTGGCGAGGACCGACCTACAACGAGACAGACAGACCGTAACGGCACCAGACACCACAGACTCGGACGCGAGGAGCCCCGAGGCCCCCACAGCGGCTGTGGAGGCGCCCGAGCCGCCCACGCCGCCGTCGGGGGAGGGGGGTGTCTAACCCGGGGGCTCCGAGACCACTGCTGCGGCAGCGGGCGGCCCGGGCTCAGGGGGAAGAGGCAGCGGCGGTGCGGGACGGGGAGGTGCGGGACGGTGTGGGGAGCGGCGCGGCCGCGGTACTCACGGGGCGGCGCGGCTGAGGCGCGGCGGAGCAGCGCGCGGCATAGCATGGCCAAGAACAACCCGGCGCGCGCGGACCCGGCTCGTGGCGCCAGCTCCCGCCACCGACTTACCCGCCAAACGCGCCTCGGCCCCTCATTGGGCAGCGGGAGCCCGCTGCGCCTCGCCCTCTCTCTCTGATTGGGTGGCGCAGAGGGGCAGGGCCTCCAGGCCACGCCCACGCCCCCGTTGTTCACCGGGGTGCCGCCGCCGCCGGCCTCGCGCCTGCGCACAAGTCGCGCGGCGATGGTGGGGCCGCCCCCGGGCTGAGGCGGCGGGAGGGCGGCTGCGCATGCGTGGCGGCCGGGCCGGGCCGGGGAGCGGCGGTGAGGGGGGCGGCATGGCTGCCAGCGCCAAGTCCTTCCTGGCCGATGCAGGCTACGGCGAGCAGGAGCTGGACGCCAACTCCGCCCTCATGGAGCTGGACAAAGGTGAGGCCGGGCGGGCTCGGGGTTGTCGCCGGGCTGGGGCTGCCTGCCCCGTGCGGCCGCTCTCTGCCCGCCGCCGCGCCATGGAGGGCGGTGCCGTCCCGCTCGGGGGGGGGGGGGGGGGGGGGGCTGTGTTTTGTGCCGCTTTACCGTGAGCGGGGGGTGGAGGAAGGGCCTGGTGTTGAAGGAGCATCGGTTCCCCCAGTAATCGTTGTCCTCTTGTTTAGGCCTCAGGTCTGGCAAACTCGGGGAGCAGTGTGAAGCCGTCGTTCGTTTTCCCAGGCTCTTCCAGAAATATCCTTTCCCCATTCTCATTAATTCAGCGTTCCTAAAGCTAGCTGATGTTTTCAGAGTGGGGTAGGTAGCATCATTCAGTTTCTCTCCATGCAAATCTCTGATCCGTAGTAATGCACTGTATCTTGGAGCGTGGCTGTGTTGGAGCCTGGGCAGTCGTGGGGTTTTTCTGCCTTGCCTGATGATACTACAGCGGTATCTACTCAACTGAGGACAAGTTGTGCTTGAGTGAAGCTTGCTTTCCCCGTCTTTAGTGGGCTTAAGTGGCTGTGAGTGATCAATGACACAGTTCCCTTCCATCTGTCCTGATTTGAGGGCTCACTTGCTAACTGACTGGTTTAAGTTCACCGATGTAAGTTCTGCTCCATAGGCATGTTCAAATTAATAATTAATAAACAGATGAATGATCATATGTGCAAATTCCATCTCTAAGGAATGTTAATAACAGGGCCTGAAGTATAGCTTTTCCAAGTGCCTGATGTCTAAATGATGCATGTGATGAAATTGGAACTACTTTGTAATAGCTTACAAAGTTATCTGTTGCTGTTGTGGAATCTTCACTGTTGGCTCCAGGAGGCAGAAGAAATTCACTCACACCTGGCAATGGCAATTAGGCTTTTCTGTCTTAGTCCTGGACATGCTTTTCTGGCAGAATTAGATACCTAAGTGTGCACAAAACAGGCATCTGCTTACACTCCTTCTCGCTTGTGTCAACAGGTTTGTTTCCCTGGAATTGGGCCTAAATTTGACACTACCTGTACTAGAAAATACAGCAGTAGTATGTTAATAGTCTCTTTTTAACTATATCGGTCTACTTAAATATGCCATTTCTAAAGCATAGACCTTTCCTTGTTTTAATTTACTCTCAGAAGGTTTTTTTTTTAATAATTGCATGTTTAAAGTGTTTGAATTTTTATTGTAAAACAGCCTGATAAAGAAATGTCTGTGTCTTCTAATAGAAACAACTTCCTGAGGCTGTGTGTCCTGAAAGTTACTCAGCAGAGTGAGAAGCACTTAGAGAAGATCCTAAATGTGGATGAGTTTGTGAAAAGAGTTTTCTCAGTAATTCATAGCAATGATCCGGTTGCTCGAGCAATTACACTTCGGTATGTATTACATAAATGAACCTAATTTATCTGAAATCTCTAGGTAACTATTAGTGTGCTAGTCTGGAATAACAAAATCTGTGACTACCATGAATGAAGTGTAGGAGGTATCTTCTACATTGGTCATAGAGATAAAAGCAGAAACATCTGTCTTAAAGGGGGTGAACAGTAAGGATCTGTGATCGGAAGAATAAAGTTGTTAACCATTTATGCTGGTAAGAATGGAATTTGCAGTATTGAAATTTTGTGTTCTCAAGAGAAGAAAAACAAAACTATTGTATGTATAACTTAGATATATGTAGCTATATGCAACATATGATATCTTGCATATGACATATTGTCGTGGTTTACCCCCAGTTGGCAACCAAGCAGCACACAGCCAGTCGCTCACCCTCCCTGCCCTGGTGGGATGGGGGAGAGAATCTGAAGAGCAAAAGTAAGGAAACTTGTGGGTTGAGATAAGAACAGTTTAATAATTGAAATAAAAAAATAATAATTTAAAAATTGTAATGAAAAGGAAAACAAGAGAGAGAGGAACAAAACCCAGGAAAAACAAGTGATGCAACTGCTCACCACCTGCCAACCAATGCCCAGCCAGTCCCTGAGCAGCGACCGCTGCCCCACGGCCAACTGCCCCCAGTTTATATACTGAACATGATATTAGATGCTATGGAATAGCCCTTTGGCCAGTTTGGGTCAGCTGTCCTGGTTGTGCCCCTCCCAGCTTCTTGTGCACCTGGCAGAGCATGGGAAGCTGAAAAGTCCTTGACTTAGTGTAAGCACTGCTCAGCAACAACTAAAACATCGGTGTGTTATCAACATTATTCTCATAATCTAAAAACTAAATCTCATAAACTAAAAACTAAATCCAAAACACAGCACTGTACTAGCTACTAGAAAGAAAATTAACTCTCTCCCAGCTGAAACCAGGACACGTTTTGACCAAGACCAAAAGGAAGGTGTTTCCTTATGTGTCAAAATAATTTCTGTTAACTTGTAAGTAAAACTTACTTATGTGAGCCTTGTTATGCTTGCACCTGTTTTGCATTTATTGTTGTGCTAGAAGTTTACTGCTTCTTGGTCCCTGATATAACTTCTAAGGGACTGCCCTTGTATTATTGATTGCTTTGGCCTTCCTAGGAATAAAATGGAGAAAAAAAAATATAAATTAAGCTATCTTTAATGTTGTTGTCCTGCTGTTTTGGTGTCTGTATCTCTAACACTACCCAACGTGACCATCTTGACTGCATCTTCTAACTCCTGTGCAAGTGAATTCAAATGTGAAGAAAGCAGTCGTCTTTTTCCTTTTGTATTCTTTTCTTCTGTCCATCTACAACTGTTAGTGATTTCACTATTAAAAGATGAGAGGTATTAACAGGGGTTTGATTAACTCATACATCCATTTCTTTCTTATTTTGATTATTTTTTTTTTAATTTAAGATTATGCTTTGATGCTCTAGTGTCTCAGAAATGTGTGAGTACAGTATATCTGTATGTTTTCCTGTAGTTCCACTTCAGTATTCTAACATAAGATTACATTTGTTGACTGGTATCGAGGACTATCCTGACATACTGCTAGAAGTCCCAAGAATCTGCTCAGTTTGCAAAAATACTTAAATTACGAATCAATTCACAGGATGCACCAAGGGAAAGGTTAAAATGTCTGTTGGTTCAGCAGTATGAAAATCTTCAGTTGATTGTTTTTTGCCCTCCTTAAGTAGCATCAGTAAGAAAAAACATGCTGAAAGAAAGATCTGCTAAAACAAAACTTTGTGTCTGGGCAGGAATTTTATTGCTAGATAACTATGTGTAAATATTTGCATAGAACTCTTGCTAAAATTACCATCAGTGCAAATCCTGCGTTCATTCTTCTTTTAATTGGATTATGCTAAATATGTCTGAAAAATATCTTTGAGATATTCTTAGCAAAAGTACAGATACTTTGATTTGCTCCCTTTTTAGAAGTTACATAAAAGGTATTACACTATTCCCAATAATAACAACTTTATCTCGGATCAGCAAATGATCTTAGAAGCAAAGGATGAAAGTCAGACATTTGCTTGCTTGATCATGGTAACACAAAGTTTCTAGAAACTTTGCTTTCTTAGCATGTGGTTAACATTTATGACTGTTCAAACATTGTCACTTATTTACTTCTGCAGTCTTATTTGGGAGGAGGGTGGAAACAGTTCTCTAAATGTTTTTTTTTTCATCGCCCTAGACTACAGTATTTCTGATTTTAAATCCCATGATGTGTACTTCATGTGTGTCTGAAAATAGCCATCAGTACATTTTAGCATTAAATCTGTTGTATTGATATCAGAACTTGAACATAAAAGTGTCTTAAGAATGCTCAATGTTCCTAGTGCACTCTTAATTTTATAAGAATTCTTGATAAGTTTCTCACTGTGCCCATTTCAAGCTAAAAGGTACCAAAATATAGTTTTTATTAAACCGTTAACATAAGCCACATGACGAAATTTGTTACCTTTTAATTATATGCCTACTTTTAGCATTTGTCTGTAATAGACATGAAAGAGTACATATTTATATAAAATGTGAGTCTTTTAACAGTCCTTTAACATTTCTGTTTGGTTTCGTCTTGCATTTCTTCATGATCATTGTTTTTCCTGATTTTACTGTGATTTATTTCTGTAGGATGTTGGGTAGCATGGCATCTATTATTCCAGAAAGGAAGAATGCACATCACAGTATTCGTCAGAGTTTGGATTCCCATGATAATGTGGAAGTGGAAGCTGCTATATTTGCTGCTGCCAACTTTTCTGCACAATCAAAGTAAGATGTTATTTTTTTGCTTTTTTTCGTATTACAGAGAATGAAAACTCCATTGATGCTGGCATTTACAAAATCTAATATTTTCTTCTGTAGTGCTAGCCATGTCACTTATAGCAAAATATTTAATTATGTGCAATACCAGTATTGTAAAGAAATCCGAATACAAGTTTAACAGAAATTTATTTCTTTTTTTTTTTCCTTAAAATACTAATGGAAAGCTCATAAATATGGGATTGCAAAGTGGAGTAGCAGCTTTAATCAAGGATTATTTTACAGAAGTTGTATTAGGCAACTAAATGTAGTGTTGCTTGTCAGTTTGACACTCTTTTGAAAGGTTCCATTTTATCATTTGATCATGCCCATGTGCAGGGGTTCTAAAATGACTTAGGTCTTGGCAAGCACTCTTGTAAAATTTTTTATTGTTAAAATGCAATGTTTGGTAGTTCAGTTGATTTTTAATTTTAATTATTTCTTTATTTTTCATTTCACCTGGCGCTTTGCCTTTTCTTTACAGGGATTTTGCTGCAGGAATATGTAATAAAATCAGTGAGATGATTCAAGGTATGTACGCATATTGAATGATAAAGGGAAAAGCTCTTAATTTCTTTGAGAATTCTTCATTATCCATATGGAAATATCAGATATCAGAATACTGTTGCCCTTATCCTCAAATGATTCCAGTTTTTAAATTAAATTAGCTAACCAATAATCTAATGTCTGGCTCTTCTGTCCTCTTAAAATCTAAGTTCTCAAAACACCTGTTTGGTAAAAAATAAAAGCCCATCTATAGTATGATGAATGAACTTACATAGGCTATCGCAGGTTGCTTCAGGTGAGTTAATATGTGTGTTACCTGCAATGAAGCAAGGAGCGACCTTCTCACAGAACCGTGAAAGTGCTTGATGCCACTGTGGTTATGCTGCTAGCTAGTAGATGGGTTATTTGAAGCTAATGCAAGTGTCTGCACAATCTGCATTCAGCAGTGGTAGCAGTGCAGACAAATTGTGTGCCTCAGTACTACCAAAAGCCAGTACAAAGGACTAACACTGCCTGTGTCTCTCTTCCTTGTTACAGGTTTAGCCACACCTGTGGACTTGAAATTGAAGTTGATCCCTATTCTGCAGCACATGCATCATGATGCTAGCCTGGCCTCCAGCTCCCGGCAGCTGCTTCAGCAGCTGGTAACGTCGTATCCCTCTACCAAGATGGTCATTGTTACTCTGCACACCTTTACTCTGCTTGCTGCTTCGTCTTTGGTTGACATTCCTAAACAGGTAATTCTTCCTAATTCATTCCTTCAATTTAAAGTACATTTAAAAAACCTCAGATTCTAGCTGATGCTGAAAATAAATCGTGATGGATATGCTAGGATGGTTGTTCCTATGTGCTGTAGAGAAAGAATACCCTGAAAACTGCTGCTGCTTTCATGTTTTTTTCCCTTTCTGGTCCCATTTCTGGATAACGCCATCAAACACAGGGACCCTTCTTTACAGATCATAACCTGTTTTTCTTTAAATCAACTGGGATTGAAATCAGCCAGGATCAGTCAGCATTTAGAAAGCAAATGCCTTGACTTTTTCTGAAAACATTTAATCTTACCTGTAGAACCCAGGCTTCACTTTTCACTGCTGTATATTCTCTTGGGTCATGGGTATGCCTTTTGCCTTTCATGCATGCAAGCAACTGAATATTTCAATAGCATAGAGTGCATTTAAAAATGTATTTCTTGAAGAACTCTGAGGAGTTTGAATCTGTTGCTATAATTTAAGACTATAAACCAAATTGTGGGAAATAGTGATGGAAAAATACAATGCTTTTATGTTCTGATAATGTGCTTTGTGGATGTGATTTATATAGCAGGTCTGAACACAGTGACATTTGAGATTCATCTAACTAATCATTGTAAAGTAGTCACGAAAATTATTTGCTTTCTTTCAGTCCTGTACAGCTATGGAAGGCTGGTGTCTGTTACTGTTAGACTAATAGCATTGATCTGTCTGAAACTCCTTTTTGGTATGGCTGAGTTCTGTACTTCAGAGGATGCTTTTGATAGTACTGAATCTAAGCCAACCGAAACAACATTCGAACACTTGATGTGCTTTTTTTTTTATGGCAGTAAGCATAGTGCTTTAGGCTGTACTTCTGCAGCACAACAGCCAATGCTACTTAAAAGTGATGCAGGCAGGGTGGGGATGGAGAGCAAGACCACGGTGGTCTTGCTTTTTCATGTGCTGGCTAGTCCCTCTGTAAATTTGCAGGAAATGAACACAACAGAGGACATGCAGTTAAGTGTCACTTAATTTGAGATAAATGCTTCAGAGGGGGTGGGTAGGGGTTGTTTTTGTTTGGTTGTTTTTTGGGGGTTGTTTCTGGCAGCTACTGAGACATACAAGGTATGTCTGCGTTGCTCTCTGTTAACTGCAGATCATGCAGATGCCTGAATTAGCATCAAATGCCCAGAATACTTGCTAGCAGCATAGTCACGACAGTATAAAGTGTTTACTGAGCTTCTCAGGGATGCTTCATGGTATTTCTGTGAGTGCCGAAACAGGTCTCAAGGCTTCTCAGGTGTGCAGGGTGATGTAGAGAAGGGTGCATGAACAAGGAGAGCAGGATGGTAGAAACTGGCTGTCAGACTGTTTTAGCTTGTCATGGCATCACAGCCTACGTAGGGGCTTTTTCATGTGGCAAGCAATCAGACAGATAAGGTAAGTTATTTTTGGCTGAGTATGCTCAAAATTTCTTCCTGAGGACTTTTGAAAAGACTTCCTTCTGGTAGCATCTCTCTTAAACAATGGATTTACTTTGTTGCAGATCCAGCTTTTGTTGCAGTACTTGAAGAATGACCCCAGGAAGGCTGTGAAGAGGCTTGCAATCCAAGATTTAAAGTTGTTGGCCAACAAGACACCACATACATGGAGCAGAGAAAATATTCAGGTTTATAAACTTTTAAGCTAAAGTTTATTATGAAACTTTGCAATTAGTTGTTCTTCTGCAAACAGTTCTACAATTTGGGAGGTAAAGAAAGGAAGAATGTACATCTCCATATCCAAAATTAAGTTACTGTGCCAAGCAGAGTAGCCAAGTATAATGAAAAGTTGAAGTATTATAAATGAGGAAAGGCATGTGACTTGTAGTAGGCCTTTTTACAGTACGGAAATAACTTGTCCATCTGAAAAACTCATCTAAGATAATAGACATGAGAGCTGAATGTTTACATCAATCTTACGATTAATGCATGTATTAATGCTCTCATGTAACAGAGAGTCTCTCTGGGATTTGTGAAAGCATGTCATCCAGCAAGGTATACTTGAAAGGACAAATGTAATTTTGACTTCATTTCTTAGGATTAATGGCTCATTTTTCAGTAGTATCCTTGTGACTCCTGTTGTATGAATGAGACCCTAGAAGGTGTTTATAGTGCATCTGTGTTATTTGGGGAAACGGTTATATTGTAGATAGTATCACTGTTTTCTTCCAATTGCAGTTGCATATGAACATTTTTTCTCCTTGTCTTTCCCTTTTTCTGGTAGAAATGACTATAGAAAATAACTTCAGATTAGATTAAGATTCTAATGGGAAAGTAAATATTTAAAGAACTTCACGGC
Organism: Theristicus caerulescens; assembly: GCA_020745775.1. Lineage (NCBI taxonomy): Eukaryota > Metazoa > Chordata > Aves > Pelecaniformes > Threskiornithidae > Theristicus > Theristicus caerulescens. The sequence continues at coordinate 102,634,768 of CM036561.1, read as the reverse complement.
ACAGGTTTATAGCTCTACTTTTCTGGGTCTTTTTTCTTTGTTTTTACTACTCTTGGAAGCTACTTTTGCTATATGCTGTTGGAGCATAAGGCAGCTGGGAGCAAAAACTATGTGAATTTTTGTTAATAATCACGTGAGAAATAAAACATGTTTTGCTTTGTCTCCAATTGTTAGGTAAAATGATTTGGAGTGTGCAGAGGTTTTTATTTTAGTGAACTGCTTTCTTCTTCATAATGGATTAGTACCAGAAATTTATTTCCTTTTAGGAATTTTAAGGAATTCTTTTAATGGTTTGTGGATTCTTTGCAGTCAAAATGCTACTCTATACCATTATACCTGGTTGGAATTTATCTTGATACAAGTGGGAGACATTGATAACATGGCTTTCATCATTACGTAGTGTCTTAAAGTAGGTGTCCTGATGGTTGAAATGCATAGGAAAAAGTTCCGCTGATGTCAGAACTAAACCAGTGACTGGGTTAGAACAAAATTAATTGACTGAAGCTTGTTACTGCTTGCTGAATGGCATGCAGTAGTAATGAGAGTTTTTCTGACTTCTGAAATATATAGTCAACATTTTCAGTTGGTCAACTCTTTTCCATACGTTTAAACAACTTTGTAACATTTATAGAACAGGGACTGGAACAGACCCTCCTTTTCTCATGGCAAAACCTGCTTCTTGTACCTTTTTACCAACAAGAGTTTCAGCAGTGTTAACTTCTTCAGCATTTTGGCTCCGTCCGTGTAGGTTAGACAGGAGGCTTGGTCTTTGAACTGCATAGACTTCACTGACATCTAGACATCAGCTTTAGAAGCTGTTGCTGTTGATTCCTAGAGCAGTCCTCCTACTGACTGTGAAGGTAACAAGTAGTCAGCAGTCCATCCTGCTAATTATTCTGTGCTCCTGGCATTCTTCATAGTTACTGCTTCAAATATGTTCTGTGAGTGATGATCTAATGGCACTGGACTAAAAAAAACATCACTGTCCTGGGAGACGTCAGGACTCATTTTCAACCCTAATCATTGTACCTTCTTCTGTCTGTTGATGCCATGCTATTCAGTGGATTAGCAAAATACTACATTGGTACAAATTACAAGTTAATTTAGAATTTAACCCTTACACGATACAAGAACATATGTATGCCTGATAAGAACACTATTTGTGGTTTTTATTTGTTCTATGGGACTAATTCTGTGTTGTTGTTTTTCTTTATTCAGTTACTGGATGTTATCATTCAGCTTTGGCACTCTCTGAGGCAGAATATACTTATATTTTCCATTTGTTTCTCGTATTGCTTTCTCTCATGTTGACTGAAAAAGCCTTCAAAATCAATGAATGACTAAGTTGTGGACTGTGTTGGCATAGTAAATCTGAGAACAACGTGAATTTTAAGAGTTATTCCAATGTAGATGTGATAAGCCTGAGGAGATCTGACAAAAGGCACAAAAGTAAGACAGGAGCTCTACTATCAATGAGTTAAAAAATAAAATACTCTAAGGTGTTTATCAAGAAACTTAAACTGTATTCTGTTGGACACCAGGGCTGTTAAAGTAAATGACACTTGAAACTTTGCTTTTCAGAGATGTATACTTATATAAAACCCTGCAGATTATTATAAGGCAAAATAATCAGTATACCTCTAGGACTGGAGAACTGTCTTAAAATCTTTTGCAACATTTGATCAATGAGACCTGATAATATTTTTGCCACTGATTTTTAATTAATAAATGACTTATTATTGGTGCTTCCTAGCATATGAGACCCACTGTCACTTTTCTGCAAGCCATGTCCTCAGTCTACTAAAACAGATGCTTCAGAACATGACTTCTAACTTTTGATTTCAGTATAATATTTTCTGTGGAAAAATCTTGACTCTCAAAATTTTTCAGACAAGTGCAACTAAATGTTTAATACAGATAGCTCATGGAACTTCCTTCCCTCTGTATTTTTTTCTCCTGCTAATCTTTAGGCACTCTGTGAATCTGCTCTTCACACTCCTTATGACAGCTTGAAACTGGGCATGCTATCTGTTCTTTCCACGTTATCGGGGACCATTGCCATTAAACAGTACTTCAGCAGTGCTCCAGGTAAGAAAACTAGCTTAGATGATTATCTTTGGCGTTTCTAATGGGTTGGCTATCTACTGATAATCACTTTCATCTAAACACTTTGTAGCATATTCTTAAATTATTTTTGAAATTCTGAATATTAGCTGAAAGTCAGACTGTGTTCATTGTATGTAAACTTACAGTGGGATACTGTATACCCCTGAATAGTCATGGTCTAAGATTTTGTTCTGGGTTTTGTGGGTAATATGCTATATGAAAGGGTTTTTTACCTTTGGTTCTTCAACTTTTCTTCATAAAATGAAGAAATGTAATGCCTCTCAAATGGCTGACCTGCATTCTGCTTAAGGTGCTTTGAAACCATGGATTTGCATAGTTTTTGAATAGCATGGAGACTTAATCGTGTGAGAGTGGGCTAGCATGTTACCCTGGCACAGTGAAGCTATGCCACCCTTGTGGCAATGACCTGCTTCAGTACCAGGTGAACCTTTCTGCCTTGTGACTACTATATTCTGGAGAAACAGAGTAGACATTTTAAAGTGATTCAAGGTATCTTGTTCTTAAAATGGTGATCATACTGTTTTCTTTTTTCTTCTTGAAAGCCAGACTGCCCTAATGAGTATTATGAGCCCAACTACATGGGCTGCAGAAATTGAGAAAATGGAGGTACATTCTCTTCAGTCATTCTGGCATGTCTTAATAATTAATATTCTCACCAGCTTTTTTTAATCAGATACAATATTTCTTAAGGCAATATTTCTCTGAGTCCCTGAAACATCAGCCTTCAGACCCAAATATTCTTTCTCGTGTGTGTCTAGCTTATATAGTGTTCAGGAATGGAGGGAGAGCCTCTGTGTGTAAAGAGAGAAAGATATGTTTTCATCCTGTCCTTTAAACATATGGGAAAAAAAATTAATCCTAAGTCAATATAGATTTTTTGCAGAAATGTACTTGAAAAGATCTGTGGTGTAATTATGGACTGTGCTGTTTTATGTCCTGTTTGCCTTGTCTTTATTTAGGAACAGCAGCTACAACTGTGAGATCATTTGATTTAGTAAAACTGGCACAGGAGTGCTGTTACCATAATAACCGTGGCATTGCAGGTCATGGTGTGAGAATTCTGACTAATATATCAGCGTCTTGTCAGGAAAAAGGTAAATGAAAGTAAGGACAATGAAATGTGTCTGTTTACAGTCAGGCTTGTGCACTTAACACTTATTAACTGGTCTTGTCTGTGAACCTGTCCGTAAATCTGTCTGATCCTTCATGCTGGTTAGGGAGAATGGGGACTATAATCTCATAGAAAATATTCTGTGTGATTTTATGAATGGTTGGGAAGATTCCATCTTCGTCTAATTTAGAGAAAATTCATGGACACAGTAGAACTCTTGCTAAATAAATGCTTGTCTTACCTTTGCTGTAAGACTAGTGAATTATCTGTCAACCTTTGAAAACTCTTAGCACAGTCTGTTGCAAATGAATAACAAGGTATCTAGAAGTCTTAGTCCAGAGATTTATGCACACTCTACAAATGTCACAGTTGGTGTGACTGCTGAATAGTTACCTGGGACATGGAATGGCAGGATTGTTTCTAATCAAAATAAGGTAAGGCAGAAGTATTAGAAAGATACTTATCTGTCATGACTGCAACACCAGTGCAAGCATTACACCAGTTATGGTCAGAAAACGTAACAGGGAACTAACTTACTCTGTTTTTCTTTTCTTAGATCTTCTGCCTTTGGAGCAAGATGCAGTTTTTGGCTTAGAATCTCTTCTTGTTCTTTGTAGTCAAGATGACAGTCCAGGAGCTCAGGCAACCTTAAAGGTGATAGTATTGTCTTTCCCTAGCACAGCTGTAAGTTATAGTAATAGTTTGTACAATAGAAAGGCTAGTGTGCACCAGATCCTTTCTGGTGGAAGTGTAACATACTGGAAGGAAATGAAGATTTTTTTTTTTTTTTCTATGTTTTGCCCATAATCAGTGTTCAGGGCAGCAGAGAAACTGAGCACAACTATAGTGTAACTCCTCTCAGCTCTACAGTAAGTTGATTGTTGAAGGAGAGGGAAAAAAAATGTGTTCCTGTCAGCGGAACAGCTGTAATAAAACATGAACTTGAACATGGGCTGGAGGTGTCTCTGGAGGACAAAGAGAATCTTGGAAAGAACCTGCTTTTTGGAGATGGGGGTGCAATGCACATGATTACAACACTTATAAACTATTATTTTTGTTTTCCCACTTCATAAGCTGCTACCAGTAATTTGGTGATACGTTTTTGTGCTGTGAGCTCAGGGACAGAGGCTTGGGCTCTTAGAAAAATCTCATCTTTTATAGAGTACATGGTTCTGAAAATACCACATCTTCTATATTTCTTCTATATTATTTTTAAGTAGATGTTGTGTTTATTGTACCTGTTGATTGTGTGAATTGCAGATCACGTTAACTTGCATGGTGAAGCTGGTCAAGTGCCGTCCTCACCTGAGCCAGTCAGTAGTTGAATCCCTGCTGACCCAGTTGCACAGTGCCCAGGACGCTGCTAGGATTCTCATGTGCCACTGTTTAGCAGCTATTGCCATGCAGTTGCCTGTCTTAGCAGATGGGATGCTAGGAGACCTAATGGACCTCTATAAATTGATTGGACGATCTACCACAGATAAAAAACAGGAACTCTTGGTAAGACCTCCTTCTGGTGAATAGCCCGGGATGGATAAAGTCTATATAACTACTGTGGATGGATTTTATTTAGAAAGGCAGCTAAGCCACTACTGTGGATGGATTTTATTTAAAAAGGCAGCTAAGCCATTTGTTATGTTCAAGTTGATGTGCCAGTTTATAGCCTTATTTTTAGTTTTGCTTTAACTTTTGACTACATACGTCAGTGTTCAATGTCAAAATTGCATCTCATAGATGGAGCTGAACTCTGCAGTATATTCCATTAGATTTTCCAGCAGATGGCACTGCTCAGACAAATGTAGCTATTGAAATTATTGGGGTACCTGGGAAATAATGCTTATAGAAAAACAAAATGGCAGTTAGCTCAATTTATGTATGGTACTCTGACACACATGACTCTTAATGTACTGTAAGAGGTAAAAATGCTTTTATCACATCTATTTGAAAATGAATTTGAATTTTAAGAAAGAAATTACAAGCTTCCCATTAATTCATTTGGAGCATTTGAAATATCTCAGTTAAAAACCACAATAAAGATATTTTAAATGAAAGCGACTTCCATCTACAAGAAATACTTGGGTTGCCATAACTACTTAAAAGATATATGACTGAGAAAAGTTCCTCAGTTAAAATGTATATGTAATCTATGTAGTTTTGAGTCCAAAATCAAGCAGATAATTTCTGATAGTTTAGGAAACAGAATGGGCTTTTTTTTTTCTGGTTTTGTTTAGTTCCTGAAATATAACCCTCTTCCTCACCCCTCCACTCTTCATTAGGTTTCACTTGCCACAGTGATATTTGTTTCCAGTCAGAAAGCTTTATCTTCAGAAATCAAAACTGTTATCAAACAGCAGCTTGAGAATGCCTCCAATGGATGGACAGCCTACAGGATAGCCAGGCAGGCTTCCAGAATGGTAAGTGAAAATAACTGGAGGAAAATGTTTTGGTGTGTTTGGAAGGATGCTAGTGATTTCTTTGAACTGGAAAAAGAAAGTAAGGAAAATGGTAGGACTCAGGAGGAGGAAATGGGGGGGGGGGGGGGCGGGGCAAAAAGAAAAATCATTTTCCCTCTTAATTCACTGGACTGCTGATTCAGATATATGCTATTTAGGGAAGTCATCCTATCAGGATGGTTTTTCACTTGTCTTTTTGCAGTATTTGGGAAGGAAGAAAGTAATGACCTGATACTTTCTTGAACACGTGCCTAATCTGAATTGTCCAGCTGTTCTTTAGAAGGTGACGTAGGCCATCCTGATATGTGCTTCTCTTCCTTCAATGTGAAGGAAAGGAAGAAAGATGCTGTTTCCCTTTTCTCTTCAGTAAAGTCACAGCTGAGGTTAGAATTATGTGGAAACCCTAGTATAAGGTGCTGGGGTAATTTTAAACAGGTAAAGTACCTATTGCAGAGAAGAGGACAGAGCATAGCACTGTTTTGATAAATCAGTCAGGATTTTTGATTTTTAGCTCTGGGCTCATTTGATAGTTTCAAACCCAGTGTTTCTGTGGGGATGGAAGATTTCAGTAAAAAAGTAAATTTCGATATTTGTTTCTCATCTTATCGAATTATCTTGTGTAAATAAGTACTATACCTTATACAAGCTGATATTTCCATAAAATAAGCATTTGTGCTTTTATTTATTGTTAGGATTGTCATGATCAAATGGTTGGAAGAAGTTTCACTATATTTTTATTTTTAAAGTAAAAGTAGTTCTGGAGATGTTGCTGTTCTCTTATTTGTATTTGTTGCGTAGAAACCCACAGCCTTCTTTTATGTCCTCTATTAGAAACTTTCTTGTCATTACAGGGCAACCATGACATGGCCAGAGAACTGTATCAAAGCCTGCTGACTCAGGTGGCTTCAGAACACTTCTACTTCTGGCTGAACAGCTTGAAGGAGTTCTCCCATGCAGAACAGTGTCTGACAGGTTTGCAGGAGGACAACTATAGCTCAGCGCTTTCTTGCATTGCTGAAGCTTTAAAATCCTATCACAAAGGAATAGCATCACTGACGGTTAGCACAGATCTTCTACTTTAGTGATGATGTTTCTGTGTACTGCAGCAGGTCTGTTTGGTTTCTGTTCTTAAAACTCTGAAAAGTTTTTAAAGATGTCTGACATCTGCCAGACTCTCTTTTTGAGAAGACTGCAGGGAAGAGCCAGTTGTAACACACTGCATCTTCAGAGAGAAGATCCTGTAGCTCAGCTAAGTGTTATTAGCTAGATTTCTCTTTTTCCTTTTCTTCTCTGCCCCATCCCCCTTCCTGCCTTGATCAAATCATTTGATATGTGACAGATCTTTTTTAAAGTTACAGTACTTAAAATTTTCCACTCCTTGTCTTGGCTGAATAAACAGTATTGTAATAGTCAAGCCTGGGAATTTGTCTAAATTGGCTGCTATCTTCTCAAGATATGGAGCAGGATTTAATTGTCTTCCTCCCTCCTGCTGAGTTCATGTTGCCTTGTATTTGACAATGTGATCCTATGGAATCCTAACAACAAGGCAACACCAATTCAGTAAGAGGAGAGAGGACAATTCAGTCTCATCAAGTCAGCAGAATTCAGATGGTACCTGCTTTTATGCAAATACTTTCTGCTTCTCTGAAGTGGTGAAAATAGCTAGAAGCTCTGTGTGTGATGTCTGTGAATGTAAACAAAAAAAGCATTAATGAATATGGACCAGTTCTTACTGTGAAGTTGCTTCTTAACAAAAGACAATGCAGCTTCACACAAGACTTTCTTTCATATTTTAGTTTCCATGAAGAAATCTTGACATAGTTTTCTGTATGCCTTTTGAATGAAACTGCTTTGGTTTGGTTTTGTTTTTTTCGCAATTACTTGAACTATCACTGTCATGACAATTCAAGTATTAGGGTTTAATGAAGTTCAGATATTACTGTTTATTAATAAACTGTCCCTGAATAAGCAGGAAGGATTTAAATTTTACACCTTTGTCCTCTGAGAGAAAGCTCCATCGTTCCTGCACTATTTGTCTTTAACTTGTTGGCTGAATTCAACAGGCTTTTAATTCAACACTTTTTTTTCTAATGTCTAGAAGACATTGAGAGGGGACCTCATCTAATCAGACGTTAATATTTAATATAGGCAGGAAAATAACTTGCTTAAATAGGTCATTCTGTGATTCAGTAATTTAATTAGCCTTTCCCTAGAGTTTGTTTTTTCTGTTGAAGGATTCTTGTCCCCATCACCTCTGCTGACTTCACTTCCTGCACGTTGCACATAAGTATTGCACCCAGAAAAGCACTTCCTTGTGGGTTGTTGTGGTCCAGAGGAATAAGTACAGGTTTTGGAGGGGTAGAGAAGAGGAAGTTGGGTTTTATTGCTGGCTGTTGCTGGCTTGTTGCATCGCTCTAGACAAATCCTAACTGTGCCAGTATATCTGTTGCAGACGTTCAGTCAGCCCAGTTTAGCAATGATGAACTATTCAGACAGTGTCTCATCTTGTCAGAAAATTTCTCAATTCCTTCTTGATATACATGCAACTGTCTGTCTTGCATTGCTGTATGCAAAATGTTCTTTCATGTGAGTTAGTCCACTTGAGGGGAAAAAAAAAAAAAGTCCTGTTACTTTATGGATGAGAGGTGTGGGGAGGGAGGGCAGAGACTTGCCAGTGTATTGGCCACAGTCCCCATCTGTCTCACTGTGTACTTGCTTATGTAGTTAGCAAAGGCTTTGAGTAGGACCTGCTCTTTCTGGCACAGAACATGCATCTTATTGGAAGCATTGTGCTTATTCTTCACTGCTGGGAATCTGGAGAAGATACAGAACTTGAACAAAGCACTAATATAACCATTGACTAAGTAGCACTAACTCCAAATATGTTGATAACAAGTGGTGGTGTTTGAAGAACTTGGCTGAGCCAAAGAACTCTTTCTGTCCTTTTCAAAAAGGAATTGTAACTCCTTTATTGCCCATGGCTATATGGGTAGCAGATAAGGTAAATTGCAGTATTAATGAGACAAGCTTGTATTTCCATTTACAAGAATCGAGTCCAATTTGTGCTGCTAAAAATGTCTGGATTTTCTGATATAAGTACTGTTACTTTACTCTCTATAAAAGCATATAGTCTCTGTAGAGCAATTACAGTGCAGTGAGATCTCTTCCACAGAGGGTTTTCTGAAACCACCCTTGCAGAATAAACTGAACAATTTCCATTCAAAAGGGATTTTTATTATGCCCTTGGAGAAGGGAAAGCCAAGGGGTAGATAAGAGGGGCTGAATGGCTCAAGTGATGAAATAGTCTTATTTCTTTGGTTGAAATCTATCTCAACAGTTTGAAGTGATTGCAGTTGACTCATGTTTCCTCACTTTAGTCAATAGGGGGCCAGTTCCCAGATGACGTGATGTTTTGTGAGAAACTAGTTTGCTGCTTTCCTGCCAGCAAAGAAATGATTCTTAGTGAGGTTTTGAGATGGGTTATAACTTCTTGCTTCCAGAGTGACCTTTTCTGTTGAGGAATAAGAAGCACTGGGGAAGACACGCATGAGTTTAACATACATCCATTCTCTGAGTCAGATAAGGTCCCAGTGCTTTGTTTTGCAGATAGCTTTTTCCCCCTAAAGAAAAAAGTGTACTCTTCTCGAAATCCAACAGTATAAGAAAAATAAGTAGTGTATTTTTTGGCTTAACTAGTATCAAATCTTGAGTGCTGCAGTTTACCCCCTCCTGGGTGTCCTAAGCTGTCACAGATGCTTATACAAGTCAGATAAGCTCTTAGGGAGCACAGTTTCACAGAGCCATATTTTCTAAGTAATAGCAGCAAGTCCACCCTCCTGCAGTTTTGTTATTTACTGTTCTTAGTTGTCACTAAACTGTGTCTCTGCCTTCATCAACTGCAAGGTTCTGTGCCTTCATAATGTTCCTGTCAGTTTCACAGTTCAAAAAAATCAAAGGTTATCACCTCTTCCTCTTGCTGCAGGTAACATCAGCCAATTCTTTCTTTTTTGGCTGATGCAGAGAATCACTTTTCCAGTCCTTCATGTTTCTGTTTGGCTTCCAATTCAGTGTGCTCTCTCTTATGGTAAGGACTGTCTGGACTAATGTCATTTGAAGCCTAATGGCTTGGCCTGGGAAAAAGAGGGAATAGGTGCCTAATAGCATTGTAACAGCTTAAGTCACATTTGTTACAAGGGTGATATGCTTGAAATACGGCTTAGTAATTACCTAACTTCTGTGTCCTTCATATTCAGTATGATTTAAATTGAGCAAATCTATTAAATGTAGTTTTAAAAAAGCAGCTTTTAGAATTGAACTGCAGGATTCAGTTGTCTGATGACAGTTCAGTGACATTGCAAAGTTATTTTATCATGTTTGCTTTTGACCTAGATTGCCAACATTCCAATTATTGTGTTTTAGGCTGCTAGTACGCCACTTAATCCTCTGAGCTTTCAGTGTGGATTTGTGAAACTCAGGATTGACCTTCTGCAAGCTTTTTCTCAACTTATTTGTACCTGCAACAGCCTAAAAACAAGTCCACCACCAGCTATTGCCACGACGATTGCTATGACATCAGGAAATGATCTCCAAAGGTGTGGACGCATCTCTAACCAGGCATGTGTTCTTGTTCCACTCTTGTGCCATTACATTTATGACTCTGGTATGAATTTTGCTTCTCAGCAAACATACCTGATGAAAGAAATGAAAAGTGGTAGTGAAGAGTTTTGCTAAATAGTGGGCCTTGGTTTTCACCTGTAGCTATAAAAATGTGTGCCTGTAGCAGGCCATATTTTGAAGCTGAGCATGTATGTATGTTTTCTTACACATTCACATGCACAGCTTCCAAGGATATACATGTAGTAAGCCACTCAATACACTCAGACTTGCAGCAAGACTTTTCACACCTTGTTTTGAAACACCTCAGATACTGTGATTACACTAAAGAAGAATATACATCTTAGGATCGTACTGCAACTCCTTTTGGTGAGTGTTGGCAACTGACTTGATACCATACAGAACACCAAGACAGTCTGCTTCTAAAATGCACATAGTCGCAAGAAGGAATCAGTGGGTAGTCTTTGAGAGACAGAGCAGTTTGATTCACCAGTAAGGGATGGGGGGAGGTTGTTGTTGGGGGTTTTTTGTTTTGCTTTATTTTTAACCCAAGGAGGGTATGTTGGTGCTGTGTTACAGGAAAAATATCTGTTTAATGTGTGGATAATAGTCTGTCACTTTGGTGATTTTTATCTGTGTGAAGAAGCAAGAACTTTATATGTTTTGCCAGAGTATGTTGTCTTATTCCTTCAGTGTTGTATGTTATAGTGTAGTCGTTTTCTAGATGTGTGGGGTTTTGTTTTGCTTTGCTTTGCTTTGATTTTTTTTTTTTTATTAGTAACATTGTCTTTATAGATGAAACACTCAATGGAGGAATTCCGAAACCTGGCTACACGGTATGGAGATCTGTATCAGTCATCTTTTGATGCAGACTCAGCAACTCTAAGGAATGTAGAACTGTATCCTTTTAAAATCTTAAAATTTGTCCACTTTGCTTCTCACGTGGACAGCATGAAGCTTAACAATGCTCTTTTGTATGAAGACTGGCACAAAGTCATTTTGAAGCAGTTAGTAACATAAAAATTAGGTACCAATTGCTTAAAACCTATTTGGAAATAAACATTGCCATAGTATTGTTTGGAATTACTTTATGAACAAGTTATGACGCAAAAATTGCAACAGCATAAAACTTGGGATTTTCATAGTTCTTGCTCCATGTTTACTAAAGGAGTAATGACTGTAGGATTACTTCACAAAAGCTAGAGAAATAAGGAAAAACGCTAGTAAATATACTGCATTTCTTGTTTTAGGTGCCAACTTTGTAAGTCTTTTAACTCCTTAGTATCGTATCAGACAACAGCAGAGCTGCCTGTTGATTTCACATGCGATAGAAGCTCTGATTTTGGATCCAGAGTCTGCAAGGTAGGTTTGATAACTCCTTTGCTATTTATTTCTAAGTCCTTGGGGCTTTAAGCCTAGGAATTCAAAGAATGTTCAGAAAGTTTCTCAGTAGACCCTTCTAATTCTACCAAGGGCGGGCTTGAGGACCTGTTGCTGCTGTGCTATACCTGGCAGGCTACAGACTGTGTTTCAGGTTCTGCATTTTATACTGATTTTGCTCTTGAGAGCACTATACTGGACTTGTCCTAAATACAGACTTGCATTAAAATAAAAACCAACTTTTAATCTCTTCTTTAGCCATCTATTTTAACTTGTGTCATTCTGTGTTAGCTCCCATGCCTACTGTTTGCACTTGTATGCACACATTAGTTTCCTTCAGAGTCCTGAAAATACATGCACTAAATTAGTTTAAACTTGTAATGTAAATCCATCACTTCTGGCTCTTTTTTTGACAGTGAACTTATACCCACTAGAAAATCACGTTGAAGTACTTATGAATTGAATCACACCTTAAAACTCCCAGGCTGAGATTAAAGGGAAGATAATGTGGATAAACATCTCTTTAAATGTGTGATTTTATAACTGGAAATAAAAGTGAACATCCTAAGTGACTGCCCTACTCACTCATTATGAATTAAGCATTGCTTAGAAAATGTATTAATCATTCTTGTAAGAAGTATGAAGCTGTGGGTTTCAAAACATTAGGTGTCTAGGAGATGGAATTGTATTTCAAGCATGAGATTATAAACTTCCAGATTTAGTCTTAACTCTGACTGGCATTCTTCCTTTTCCTTAAGTTGTGAGACTTTTAAAAACATTATAAACAGTGCACGCTTAAATAAAAGCCAGGGGAATTAAACACTGCTGGCTAAATAAAAGCCAGGGGAATTAAGCATGCTGAGTCTGTTGGAACTGTAACTGCTTCAAGTGAGAGAGGGTGGGGGACAGAAAGTGGTGGGTAAGCTGTAGTTAAGAAAGGGTTTAAATGTAAAGGGCAGGTCTTACAGTGGAAAAATAATAAAGAAACACAGTAAAGAGTTTGAAAGACATAGTTATTTCTTAATGGATTTCAAGTTGTAACAGAGGATGGTCTTGTTGGGCCTGTTTGGGAGTGAGCCTCCAAGACTATGATGAAGAAAGTATGTTAGAAATAATGAAAAGTTTTATTTATTTTTTTTTTTTTTAGTTTCCAGGAATATAGCTCGAATGGAACAGCACATGTTGAGAGTGAATATGAAAGAAGAATGATGTCTGTATTTAATCATGTACTAGAAGAAGTGGAATCCCTCAACAGGAAGTATGCTCCTGTGTCTTACTTGGCAAGTAACAGTTTTAAATGTATATTCTGTAGACAAAGGTTCCAAAAACTTGGCAACTCCATATATCTATGGTGGTCAAGAAACTGAAGAGCACACTTGGTTAATTAACATAACCTCTTACTGGCACAAATGGTCTCTACAGAGACTCACTACTTCAAAAATACTTCAAAAACGGTTTTGTGAAGACATCTGTAACCTTACTGGTCTGATTAAAAATAATGTTTTAAAAATTCTTATACTAAGAATATAGCAGATGCTGATAAGATAACTAAAAGTAGTGTCAAGTCTCTGTCAGATCTCTCGCCACACTCACGTTCAAATACTGCAGTGCATTCTCTTTGTTCGTGCTGTTGTCATGAAGGAATTCTTCCCCTGCCACACACAGTGCTGGAGGATCCAGCTCTAGCCTTGCTTCAGTCACTGAGCTGTTGGCAGTTAATGCTGTGTTTTGTGAGTATAGCGTTTCTCTTATCAATGCAGGTCATCAGAGAACACAATGTAAAGTGTGCTGAATGCAAACAGTGAGCTGATAACATGCTCCTTTACAGGGCTAGTATGGTTTTGTCTTTTACTGTTAGTGAACATCATAAAGCTGAAGTGTATGTTGATGGGAACAAGGTAGTTCATTTGTCATGGCTGGCGTCTATTTGCCTTGTTTCTAAATTCAACAATCCTTACCGATTCAAAATCGCATAGAGGAATGAGTTGTGTAAACCGTAGCAGAAGTAAACCCTGTAAACTTAGTTGTCACTGGCTCCATACCAGTGCAGTTTGTTGACCGCAGGCACGCTGCCTTTGCTTATCTGAGCCAGAAGGACTGATATAGCGCAGTGGGGAAAGGAAGAGTAGACAAGAGGCTTAAAACTTAATTATCGCACCACATAAAGTTGCGGTAGATGCAAGTTGTCTTTGGTTGGAGGGGAATTGTTGTTTACTTGAGAGTTTGTGTGAGGGTTTTGTGTATGAGTGTTTCAAGCAAATCCTGCTCTGCTGACTTTAACACTAGGACTGAAATGATTTGGATTTTTCTTTTTCTTGGCCTCCTTGTTCTTTCCAGAGCAGAATGCCTTCTTCATAAAGGGAAGAACATAAACAGAGAGGCTGAATGTAGTCACTGTCATCATAGTGGCTGTTATCCTATGACTGTATCAATATATTTCTGGACTTCTAATGGAAATTACTGCAGTTTCAGTACCTCAAGTGCATGTCTTTTTCCTATGCTATGAAAGATATTTTTTTTTCTCATTTGTTTTGGCTCCATTTCTTACAGCATACAGCTTGTCTGTGCAATGCTGTCATTGCATTGTTGAAGGTACCCCTTTCATTTCAAAGGTACTTTTTTCAAAAGCTGCAGTCTACAAGCATTAAGGTAAGTACTGCTCAAATGCGGCCTAAAATTTCTCTTCATAGAGTCTTTACTTAATGAGAAAATCCTTACTGAAGGCACAAAGCTTCAGCATTTTTAGTTAAGATACTTAACTGCAAATAGCATCTGGGTTTATCTGTTACGAATAACTTGAATAATATGTATATATGATCATTAAGAACCACTAGGCTGTGACTTAGGCAAGTAGGATTCAGTTCTTTGATTGCAAAGCCTTAAATATAAAATCTCATTGGAATTTTTGTTGATTCTGAGTCTGAAAAGCTAAATAATGTTTTAGTCCTGGGAAGGCAACTTTTATAAATTTGTATTGTTTTTCCTTTTCCTTTAAAAAGCAATGTTTACTATCTTGGAAGAAAAATTGTGATATGTATCAGCTGACTGAGTAAGAATGGCTATATGTAACCTTCAGGGAGGAGGGTTGGGTTTTTTTGGTGGTTTTTGTTTTTGTTTTGTTTTTGTTTTTGTTTTTTTAACTCAAGTGCTCCCTTTTTCTGGGAAAAGTGAAAACCTTAAGATTTTTAATGTTTACTCTTACTGCATTTTACTACTTTGTTCAGTTTAATATACTTACCTGTGGCTATTTTGTAGAAGATTTTTTTTCCACTTCTTTTGAAAAATTGCAATTAATGAAACTGATACAAAGACCACATCTGATATTGCTGATGATGCTTATTAATTATTATAGTAATGAGTCTCAGATATAAGTTCTGTGTTTCTATTTGCTGGTTTCCCTACCAAACCCCTCCTTGGAAACTTTTCCATAAGACGGTGTTCTGTTTCATCCTTGAATTGTGTTTGCTTTTCTGGAGGCATAAAATTACATTTTGGTCTGTCTTCTTGTGTTTCAGCTTGCTCTGTCCCCATCTCCAAGGAACCCAGCAGAACCTATTGCAGTACAGAACAATCAGCAATTGGCCCTAAAGGTGGAAGGAGTGGTTCAGCATGGATCTAAACCAGGCCTTTTCCGTAAAATCCAATCCGTCTGTCTAAATGTCTCTTCAGTGCTGCAGAGCAAATCTGGACAAGACTATAAGGTATGGGTAGAATAGAGCCAGGAGGAGTCTTAAGCTTTCTTGCTGTATTTTCCTGCTCTTTTGTTTGCCTCTGGTTAGCAGAATTTTCAGGTTGAAATGGATGGGTTCTTCTGTAATCTTCTCACTCTTGACAGTTGACATTCAAGCACTGGCCAGAGCCAGGCACAATGCATGGAAGGAATCTGTAATTTTTAAGTCTGCTGTATGCTGATGCCTTTTTAGTAACAGCTTTTCTTCCAAACAAAAGAGGCCTTGTGATGTTCAGAACAAGTCATTAGGAATCTGCTTGAGATCGGGAAAATTCAGCCTAGGTATAATCATATGAAACTCCACAGGGGAAAAAGGCAGGAGTAGATTATTCTCTACCACATAGTCTCTAGAACTTCTTTATCCTCATTTTAAGAGGTTTTTTTTTTGTTTATGGAAATCGGGAGGACAGGCTGTCCAAATTAAATAGCACCCGAGTAGATACATATTAAATTCAAGTCAATAGTTTCATCAAAGATTGCATGTCTGGAGTTCAGGTTCTGCTAACATGTGACATTTAGTGAAAGGCCTGTTTTGGTGGGTTTGGTGTTTGTTTTTGTTGTTTGGGTTTTTTTTTTTTTTTGAGAGGGAAAAGGAAAAAAAAAAGTCAGTTGCTTCTAAAAGAAGAACAAGTCTAGGAAGTGTGTAATGTTTGTCTGACTCATATTGCTCTGTGGAGAGCTAGAACCTCAGGGAGAAAAAGACTTGTTAGCTACCTTGCTTCTGTGAATAGATACAAAAATAACTCACTCATTGATGAAAAAGCATGTCAAGCTGGCTCAAACATGCACATGCATTGGTTTAGGAAAATTGAGGACAAAGTTGTTTTTTTTTTTCCTTCAAACAGAAAGCAGAAAACTTATTTTAACAGGTTTATATAAAATGGCATTTTAACCTTCCATGTGTTCTCAGATTCCTATTGACAACATGACCAATGAAATGGAGCAGAGGGTGGAACCACACAACGACTACTTCAGCACTCAGTTTCTATTAAACTTTGTGATACTTGGCACCCACAACATCACAGTAGAGTCCTCTGTAATAGATTCAAATGGTATTGTCTGGAAAACTGGGCCTAAAACAACTATATTTGTTAAATCTCTTGAGGATCCATACTCCCAGCAGGTTCGTCTTCAGCAACAGCAAGGACAGCCGCCATCACAGCAGCAACAGCAAAGAACAGCATACTCACGGTTTTAATTCCCAGAAGTGACTCTGTCCTGGTCAATGGTATTGCAGTTTTTCTTGGACACTTTTTTTTTTGAAAGACCTGCAATTTTAACCTCCTAGAAAGTCCTAGATGCCAATTTGTTGCCTTTTAAATTATCTAGGGTAAATTTGAACTTGATTCAGCAGAGGCAACTCTGTTCAAATTTGGAGTTGTGCTTTTAATATAAGAACTTCTACCTGATCTTTTCACTTGTTGCAGCAGGCTCCACAAACTTTGATAGCTGGGGACACTAAGAGCTCTTTGACTAGTACTTTCTGTACTTTCTTTTTTTGAAGCACATAGATTCTAATGTTAGGCTTACAGGACATCGGTAAACACTTTGGCTAGTTATACAGAATGGAGTGTAATACCAAGTCTGTATCTTTTAATGTGAAGGAATTAGCAGGAATATCCAGAGATTTTTTTTTCCTGATGTTTTAATAGCAACTTCCAGTATTTGGCTGGTGTTTATGTATTATTACAGTTCATCAGCACTACTTAATACATGCATCTGAAAGAAAAAAAAAAGTTGCAGCTCGCTTCTTGTACCCAGTCATTGTAGAGGGAGGAGACTGCTTGAGGGGTTGCTGTCTGGGAAGTCTTACAAGAGGCAGGATTTTACAGGTGGGAACAATAACTGTTTCTCAGATGATATAGAAAAGATCACTATGTTGTTTTTAAATCTTCATGTATCTGTATTTTGGAAGGCTTTGGTTTTGTTGGGGTTTTTTGTTTGCTCTTTTAAGAGGGAAGTTAACTTGCAAGTTGTCACTCATTTTAACGGCTTTGTTTTTTAAAAAGGAATTTTATATACCAAAGTTTTGTAATCTTGTGTACTCTTTGACCAATTTAGTAATCTTAATTGTTACTTTTACAGGATAACTTGAAGGAGAATTTTGCCAATACTAGAGATTGATTCAGAATAATTTTGGAAATATGCTGCTTCATACATAGTTTTCATGCTTCCTTTGAGATGTAAAAGGCTGAACTCTGCCTGTGCCTGGACTCCCAAGCAATAGATCACATAACATGTCCTTCACCTGGTCCTCGTAAATAATCTTTGCTTATCACTCTGCAGGAAAGTAGGACCCACTTGAATGGGGAGGAGGAAGGATGGCACTTCTTACAGACTTCAGTTTGTAAATAGTTTAATCCCTCTCATTGGAGCAGAAATCTTCACTGTTATTTTCTCAGTAAATTCCTAAGATACTGTTATTTCTTCAAGTTGATTTAACTGTAGAAGCTGGCTAGAGCTTGCACATTCTGCTTGAATATGTGTATGTAGAGAATATGATAATGAATTATTATAAGCCTAGGTTTCTTTGGCATAGCTGGATGAAGAATTGTTTTCGTTGTGTTTTCCCGTAATAGTTGCTTAAGAAATCAACTTTCTTCCTCTTGGCTTGAGACTAACAAAAAAAAAGAAGGAAGTAATCATGGTAGATTTCATAATATCTTGATCAGACTATAATCCTAAACAGAAAAGATAATTGGGATGCAAGGTGGAAATAGAAGACTCACAAAATTGGTGAAAAATTCACCAGCATCCTTCTTAAATCTGATTTTTATTTTGTGCAGGAGACAGAAGCTACCACTGCCCTTGAAGCTGGCTGAAGAAAGTGGTGGTTTCAGTCCCCACTTCTATGGTTATATACTTAGTTTTGTGTGTGTGTATATACATACAGCTATGTATGCACCCATGTGTACATGTACCTATAGCTGCATATAGTTACATGGTCCAGAAAGAGATGATTCACCTAGTGTTGTGCATGCAGTCTGTCAGATTGAAGATCTGAACTGTTTGTGGTTGGTTGGGGTTTTTTTTCATTAAAGTCATAGATCAGTGTCTTAACCACAAAACCCTCCTTATTGTAATGCAAAAAAAAAAAAAAAAAAAAGACTAAGACTAAGAGGTCAAACAATTTTTTTATCCTGCATAATGAATGTGTTTCTTGCTCTGTTATTGACCAATATGTTGCTGGAAACCTGTGGTGGCAGCGTTCCAAAACAACTCAGAAATGAAATTAAATTGCCACATTGGAAAGCAGACTTTTCTCATAAGTCATACGATGTTCACAGTGCATAGCTAAACTTATGAGAAGCCTAGCAGAAAAAACTTATCCAGGGAAAGCCCTGACCTGGCCTGAGGCTTAATTGTCTGCGAGCCAGTAAGATTAACCCTGCTGCAGCTGAAAAAATTGTTCCTTCTCCAAACAAGTTTGTTCCCGTGATCTGAGAGGCCTCTACAACTCCAGAAACTTGTATCGGTTTTGGAACCAGGCAAATAATAACTGAAATCTGAAAATCTGGATGCTAGGTATGGGAGATTGCAGGATGAGGATAAATGTCTTCTGGAAAATGGCAAGTAGCATTTATTGGAAATTAGCTTGTTTAGGAAGGTGGCTTGCTGTGAAAGTATCTGAATTTCTAACAAATTCTGAAGGATTTCTCATGCTAGCTCATTTGCAGGTTAGTTATGTGTGTGTGGTGATCAGGAAAGACCCTGGACCTGTTACTGAATTGTCCTTTTATGTAAGCAGAGTGTTTTATGTTATGTGGGGTTTGCAGTGAGGTTATTCTTTGGGTGTTTGTTTTGTTTGTTTTCAAACATTGTGTATTTTTATTCCTAATACACTGTGAAATACACTCGGCAAACAGGAACCAAGATTTTCATAGAAATCAGTGACTCAAAAAACCCAAAGAAGTGAGGAAGGGTGTTACAGTTACAGCAATGTACAGAAAGCTGCTGTTGGAGCTATCAGCAGTGAATGTGATCCTTGACTATTAATAGAAGCAGGGAGGTTGTCTTGCTTGAATCCTGCATTCTGTTTCTGGTGCCCATACTTGAAAATGTGCAACAAAGAATCTAGAAAGTACTTTTATGATATGGACCCAAGTTAAACCTCCTTAGTGTTTCTCAATAAACAAAGCAGTGACTTGATCACTATGCATAGCTGCACACTGATAATGGAAGACAATTCAGATCTTTTTCACTTACTGGCAAAAGAAAGAAAATATTCAGTGGCTAGACACTGGTCTTGAGGCTGCTGCGAAGAATTCAGACAACAAAAAGGCTCATGCAGACAGCTACATCATTATCTAGTCTTAATGATTAAGAAATGCTTTCATCTAGCTTTGATAAAGTCTTGGGCTAGGAAAGGGTGGAGGTGATCAAATTAAGATGACTGGAGGTATTTGTAATACATGCAGTTCTGCATTAAGCCAATAGTAATTGGTGCTTAGACTCTAGAATTTGACCTGACTTCTCCGTGGATGATGTAGCCAGTGACTCTCGGAAGGACTTACTACTCACATTCTTGTGAACCTGTGCTCAAACATACCAGGAAGTGTCATTCCTAGATTCCTGGCTGATCTCTTGCTCAAGGCAATGTGGAACTCAACAAGGGGTAGGGAAGGAATTTCCCCTGTCCAATTCTGCCTTCCTCTGGCGTTTACTCTCCTGCTAAGGTCATTTAAGTGTGTTTCATAAGCAATTCCCTGAAGTTGCACTCATCGTGGGTATTCATGGCATCTTGGACTTCCCTTTGTTCCTGTTTTTGTTTCCTTGGATGTGCACTCATTTTACTTGAGGACTGAAATGCCTTAATTTAGCCAAGGTTTTTGTATTTGATAGTGGATACATGTGTATCTTGGAATCCTGTGAAATTGTACTGGAATTGGACAGGTCTAGAAGCAAGTTCAATGGTCTCTTAAACATATGCATAAACTTTTAAAAATTATTTTCTTTAGTGATGTCACAACTTTAGTTAAAAAAACAAACACTTGTTGAAAGAATCGATAGGATTTGAATGAATTATATTGCATTCCTAAAATCTCTTTTCACTTATGTTCAGTGTGTGTGTGTGTATGTATATAGAGAAAGAGAGATCTCATACAACACAGTATGGAAGCATCTTGCTTTCAGAGTAGCTATATTTCTCTTCTGTCTTCCTTCTGCTGGCCTATAGTGCTTTGCTGTCTCCTTGGTCAGCATATTTACACATGTGCCTTTTTAATTCTTAGTAGCATGTTCTCAAAACAATCTGTTCCTTTTGAGGCAGTGCAGGTGTAGTCAGGTATCTTCATTGTCCAAAGCAAGGCGGGGGGGGGGGGGAATAAAGGAGGGTAGAGGAGGGGACTTAGGAGCCCTGCCAGCTCACAAAGCAGTTCTGAGTGGAGTAGGGCCCAAGAACCAGTAGTTCTCTCTGCTCCACTGCTGTAACCCAGCGTCCAGCACTATTGGAGCTGCTCTTCCTTCACCCATGTAGCTGCCTCTAAGGACACAACCTTAAATGCTAAGCAAAAGGAGGCTTATCCAGAACCTTGGCCTATTAACCTCTAAAGCAGAGAGAGTGATAGAGACAAAAGCACTTCTTGAAAGCAAGGGAAAAACAAGTGTTACATTGCTTTTCTTACAAGATACATTATGCAGTGTTGCAGTTACCTTCTACCCATGTGAATTTTTAAGCCAGGTGCTGTTTTGTGTTACTGGGAAACAAGGCTATCTTAGTGGTGACCCTAGATAGCTCCTGAGTTCTTTGTACTCCAAGGGACATCTCTCTGACAAACAGCAGCTGCTCAAACTCACTACTGAAATCACAGATTACATGTATTTCAGTGAGCAGTCACCCAGTTGTTCTGCACACTTCAGAAAGTTGCTCTACTCTGCTGATTGTCAGCATAGTGCTGAGAAATATGAAGTATCTTCTTGGTGCTCTCATTTGCTTTTATGATAAAGCATTTATCTACCTCTTGCTTGCCCACCTCAAAGTAACGCTATTGAAATTAAGGACAGCTTGGCTGTATCTTAATGGAGTTTCCAATTAGCCTCAGCCTCGTGATCCAAGGATCTTGGACAAGGTAAGAAGAGTGTTCAATGAATTCTGAGAGAAAAATTTTTTCAGGCTAGAAAGAGCCTGTGGCAATGTCTTAAACTCTTTAGTCTACTGGACACCTAACTATAATAAAAAGCTGATTTTTCTTTTCATCAGTGCTGAACCAGTGACCCAGTAGAGCAGTCAAGGAGATAACTGCAGCTCTTCTATTGTGTAGAAATACAACTTAGGCCATAGCCACTTCACAGTCTTAAAAATCACCCCCCCCTTTTATTTTTTCAATGGATAGGGAGTCTTACATTCCCATTCCCTCAGATTTGAGTTTGATGGGGTTTTCAAGAGGTCTTTTAAAACTCTAATTAATAAAAGCAATTGTTTGGAGGTTTTTGTGGGTATCAGTGGTGACTACAAAGCTCCAAAGAAGATAAAATAGACTTGTGTGGGTTGGCTGATTTAAAATACCTTTGCTCAATAGTTTAAGTATGTGACTTGTGGGCAGTCCATCTTATAGATCCCTTCCCTGCTTACTAGAAGTACTAAATTTAGGAATGCAGTTAATTTGGAATTAATAGCTGTCCATGCTTAATACACAGCTTCTAACTACAGGGCAAAAACAATGAGTAGCAGTTGAACTAGAAGAGACTGTGATAAATATAAACTGAATGGTATGTGGATGGGTGGACTCTGCCAAAGATGATGGGTACAGTTTCATGCTTCACTTAACACAGTCTAGATGTGTGGTGTTGCTGAAAGGGGCCCTCTCTGCTGCTTGTTCCTGCCTCCATCTTTGCTCTTTGCATCAGATCACGAGTTTATCCAGTTAAAACAGTTTCATTTTGCTAGGGTGTTTTTTCAGCTGAATCAGCAGGTTTGTCTTGGCTGACCATGCAGCAACTTGATCAACAGAGCCAGTACAAGGAGGGTGCTGGGGAAGACGTATGGTGTATCCTAGAAGAAATGATCAACTGTTGGACTGACTGACCATGCATCTGTGGTATATTTCTGTATTTAACACAAGTGTGGAGGGAACAATCTGTTCACATCTGAACTGTGGCATTTCTGCATGGCCAGTTTGGGAGGGCAGAGATCACTGCAGTAGTTACCAGCCAGCTGTCTGGCCTTCCCATCTGCTGTGAGTCACCACCCACAAGTGACACAGCAGAGAGAAGAAATGCCCTCGTGGAGCAGTGGATGAGTCCAAGCCTACCGTGAGTTGTCAGTCTTTGCTCTGGAGTGGGTGAGGTGTGCTTGCGTATGTCCTGATCTGCCAGCAGTGCATATGGGTAGTAGCTAGCTGTTGTGAGCAATGCCAATGGTCTGACTTGCCTTGTTTAACAAAATCCTAAAGTGTACGGATGTCAAGGTTCTGATTTCACATTATTTTTTAGTTATACTGGTGTTATTCCTATATGAACACTTTGAAATTGTGGCTAAAGCCAGGCTTAGTAAATCTTAAATCCACTGGCACTAGTTTCATGGGTGCGTATTTGCGAAAATTGATCTGTGCAAATGACAATATTTAAACTAGATCATTGTCCACTGAGTAAAGTGGAAAAGCAACATGGATGGAGACCTCTTGGAGCTAGTCACCCACCTCAGACAGACAGGAAATTCCAGGAGTTGTACCAATTCACAAAAAATGTTGTCTGACCTCTTCAGAAGGTCTCTTTCCCTCACTTAATGAGGGAGGAACAAAAGCTATCGTAATTAATTATGCTAATTGTTGTAACTCATTTAGTGAAGGTGTCACTCTGACACGTTTTTTCCTAAGCAGTGTGAGTTGATCCTGTCTGCAATGTACAAACACTGATAGTTTTGTTTCCTTTGTGTCTCTCTATATGTCGCCAGTAAAGAGGTGATGTGCATTTTTCATCCTTGCAGAGGAAAAGATTTGCCTGACAGTCTTCTGTGTCCTGTGAGAGAGATGCAGAACCTTTCCTTCTTTCACCTGTTGTAAGCGTTTGCGTGTTAGTGTGGACAAAGTCTTTGTGAGTTGTGTAGTAATTTCTGAGAGGATTAATTCTGAGTGCATCTGGGTAGTACAGCCCATGTGATGGATCCCTTAGAGAGATTTGTATTTCTGTTAGCACGTATACACTAAGAACAAAAATATACTCAGACTTTTACTGGGGGGGTGGGAGTGGCCTGATACCGGTGAAACATAAAGGTAGCTTGAAGGCTGTAGGTTTAGTTGTCCTCCTGATATTTTGGCCTGAGCCTAAGAAAAGCACCTACTTGTTGTGTGTTGGCTTTCCCATTTAATCAAAAAAACAAAACAAAACTGTAATTCCTTATGCTGTGCTGTTCAGAGTTTTAGAAGTTCATTGGTGCTATGGAAGTACAAAATACTGTGCTGTTGTTTTTTGAAGGGATATTTTTTCTTTTTGTATAGGAAGAAGGAGGTCCCAACCCTTGAATATTAAGCGTGTTCCAATACCTACAGTAGTTCGACTTGGCAAGATAACAAAACCAGTGCAGAACTTGCATGGCAATAATGCTTTTGAGGAAAACTATTTTAAAATGCCATGCTGATGAATCAATCTCTTTTTTCTTCTTTTTTTTTTTTTAATGAAAACTTTTCTCAACAAAAAACAGGGGTGCAGACCAGGTACTCATGTCCAGGTCTGTTCTTTAAGGATATGAGTGTACTAAATGGCAGATGGGAATGCTGATGATTCACTGAATATATTTATGTATATATGTCAACACTACCTCACCAGAAAACAGCTTACTAAGAGGGATATGGTAACTTAAAATTTGTTTTCAGTGAAGCCCATTCTGTAGAATAAACATAGTGAGCTCTTGCTGTGACAAGACAGATGGGAGAGCCCTCTGTCATGCCTGCCTCATAACCTGAAATGTGCCTTTCTGCTTCTCTTGGGCTTTGTGCTTTCTGGGCACTGCCCTTACTGTCATGGCTCATAACAGCATTTACAGGCTAGTAACCTACTGCCAAGTAGATAGTAGATAGACACTGTCTACGTGTCATGTAATGTAATTTTTCTGATACATGAGGTCTTACCTATGTCTGACCACTTATCTTGTGCTGGCAGAGATGAGAATATTCTTTGATATGAAAAGCTGCTGGGAGCTTGACGCCCTCTTCCTGCTGTAAATCTTAGACTGCTTCCAGTGGCTCCAAGGCAGCCCAGGGAGAAGTTGGCATTGGCCACCTCAAATGTTCTGCTATGCAATCTGAATAAATTTTAAAAATGCCACTTTTAATCTCTTGAGCTTTTAATTTCAGGTGCATCTCCACAATCATGATAGCCATAAATCATGTTTTGCATAATTTCATTCCTCATTTTTATTTTTAGTACTTGACTCCAGGAAGTGTGGCTTTAAAAAAAAATAATTTAAAAATACCAAGAACCAAATGTTCAGTAAAATCTGTCCTTCTGATGATATTGTTAGATAATTCAATTAGCTTTGATTTGGCCTTCAAATGCCCAGTCTTACTGGGCTGTGCCTGATGCATTTGGCTGTTCAAGGAGTAAAGGAACAGCAGATTAGGAAATTAACAGAAGTTTTATAAGACAAGTGTCTTCCACTCAAACCTGTAGAAAAGGAAGCGTGGGCAGGAGGTGGGGAGCACTTGTGTGAGTGAGACTTCCAAGTTGATGAAAGTTAATTGCAAGTTAGCAATTTAAAAATGAGTCACTAATTATCACCTGTTTTATTTCCTCATCTCCACCTTTGGAAGATTTAAAAACTCAACACCCTCTGATGGTGCTCGTAGAAATGATTACAACCAATAAAGTTACATATTCAGTAAACTAGAGTTTTGAAATATTGAGATCACTAGGAATAGAAACAACTCATTTTGTCTTTTACTTTCAAGGAAAGACTCTGACCAGTTTTCTAAAGAAGCGATGGAGCCTGGGTTAGTCATAGCAGTTTAGCTGTTTGAGCACTGATTCATTTGTACCCGTTCTCAGTACTAGTTGTGGTGTTGGTAATGAAAAATTGACGGTTGAAATTACAGAACAGAGATGGAAAGGGCCTTGTCCAGCAAGAGAGCAGCAATTTACAGCTGTGCTGCCTGAGACATAACTTGTTCACCAGTGATTTGGTTACTCGACAGTCTAGGTGGATTCACAAGCCATTCACAGGAATCAAATTTCTAAACAGAATGTAGACAAAAGTTTCCTTCAATGTAGGCCAAATCCTGTTAACGCAGTAGTAGGGTTGACCCAGGGCACAGGATCTCTGCTATAGTTCTGTATTGGACTTTGGTTAAAACGAGGTACATAATTCATGCTCAGCAGAGGCAGCTGAGACCATGACTCATTTGTGCCACTCTAAAATATTAAAACTTCCAAGCCACTTCAATTACAAGCCTGGCAGGACATACAACCTGATACAGTGAAATATTTACCTGTGTTATCCAGGCAATGGCAAAGAATCCAGTCGTTGCAAAGAATGCTACTTGTGATTAATGATGTCATTATTTAAATTGTTTCTTTAATTATTTTGACTACCTAGGAGTAGAAGGAGCTACAGTTGAGTGGGCATTCCACTTATTAAAGTATGTTGGAGATGCATGAAAGCTTTGTACCTTTTCTTCAAGAATTTAAGTCTTTAAAGTATTTGTGCGTGTGTAAGCAACGGCTACTCTGAAGGGGGGTGTAAGATAAGAGAAACTGGACAAATTTATACTTTTGTAATAGCAAAGATTAAAGGTGAATTCTGAAACTGAATTTGAAAAGGATCTATTTGAGTTTTTGGAGCGGAGGGAGAGATGTTAACAGTGCATTTAATAAATACACTTAAATAGCATGTGTTAAGTAATGAAACTCTACTGATTAAAGACTAATTTAAGTGTACTTGATCAAGCCTAATGTAACAGAATTAGTACTTCTGAATTGCTAAAACTAGAATCTTTTTCATAAGCATCCTTTTTAATCTAGCTGGTAGCAATAGCTGGAATTTACATGCTCCAGTGCTTGTTTGTGTGTTGTGGGTTTTTTTTTAATAGGGTTGTATCACAAATTCAGAATTTGATTTTTTTTTTTTTTTTTTTTGCATTTATGTAGGCAGCTCTGTTGAACTCTGTTTGCAGACAACAAATGTACTTAGGAGTGGACTTAGCCTGGAACTGAATGCATGCAAATGGCTCTATATGTGAAACTGTAGATTGAACTGAAAAATCTGAGTATTCCAGCTTGTGTTTCCCTGCATAATGAAGTCACTGATTAGTACGATCAGATTATATAAAAGTTGTCTTTGGCATATATATAACACCTAGGTTCACATGAACTGGTTTTAATCAGTAATTCATATTGTTTATCTTGCATGATGAAAGGATATAAATGAATGTACATTTGTGTACATTGTGACGACCTTTGTAGAAACCCTGCAGGATATTTATAACAGTTCAACTGAAATTCAGTGTGAACCAGATCACCTGTTACAGGCTTGGTAGGATCCCAGCAACATAGCTGACAGGATGAAGAGCTCTGTGAACAAGGGCACAGAGACCTAGAAAGCAATGGTGAATTAAGTAGAGATTCTGCTGAAAAGCGGTGGTAATATTTGAAGAATACAGGCTTTCAACTAAAATAGCAAATATATAGGGTTTTCTGTGGCATTCAACACTTTTTTTTTTTTTCCCCTATTGGAACAGAATGTTAATCCGTTGTATTTTGTAAGGATATTTCATTTGTCATTTGTTTTTAAAGATGGTGACCAGAGACACTGTGAGGTTTTGGCAGCTGCTGATCTCTGGACTACAGGATTGCAAGACTCCAGTTGCAAGTCAATGTTTTTATCTTTTTGATCATAAAGTCAAGTAGTGGTGTTTTCTAAGGCCTCTGGTAAATACTGGTGAAGAATGACTGCTTCTGGGTATGTTGGTTAGAGCGGTGATTTGCAAATCTACCTGACTTCTGCAATGGTTTAGGCTTCTCCAAAGTGTATTAAGTAGTATATTTGAGCAATCTTATGTAAACGCTTGATTAACTTTTTCCCTACAATCTGTTGCCTTCATTCTTCAAATTCACAAGTGGATTTCTACTCAATTGTGTCTTTATCTGCTGCTACCTTGCACCTTTTCATCCATCTTCTCACGACATAATCTATAGCTTCTAATAGGTCATCCTGTACCACAGTGTTTGCACCCAGTCCTTCCAAATATACCTAGCGATTCTTTTTGTCATTCCCTTAAGCTATCTTTGCAAAAGTTGTGATACTTAGGGATTTATGCCAGAGAAAGAAAAGCAGAGGGGGCTAGGAAATAATGTGCATGTGTGTGGTGGTGTCACCCTTGCTGCTTTACAGCGAGCAACAGCCTCTGCCTGACCAGGCTGTGTTAGGGCTGCTCTCTTCCATGTTCACACTTCACTAGGAAAATGTAATGGCCAGGAGCAAGTGTTAAGGGGGTTGGCAGTATAATGAATAGCAGAGATGCATGTGCATTTCCTCACCTGGAATGTGAGCCTTTCTGATATAGATTGGGGGGACACATACCTTAGGCTTGCTTGCGGTCCTAGCTTCTCCCTCTGCCATCTATCAGAGTGGAGCCCAGGGAATATTTTTGTGGCCTCATCTAATGACTGCTGTTGTTTTGGTTTTGGGGTTCGTTTGGTTTTGGTTTGTTGTTTGTTTGTTTGTTTTTTTTAAATGTGTACACCATCCTTAGTGGAGACATGATTAATATCTAAGGTATGTAACAACTCCTATACTACCTCCACTTGGACACAGAAGTTGCCATAGTAAGTGTGGGTGTTGTAGGGAGTGGAATGTGCAATACAATTTGCAATACTCCAAATTACTGGTCTCCACCCCAGCTTGAGACCGCAATAGCTGATGTGGGACTAGAAGGTGTCAAGCCTCTGCTTCCACTCCTCCCTGCCTTCAGGAAAAGAAACAGTTTATAGCTGGGCATGGTAGATCCTCCTGCAGATTCCCGTGCCCAAGACATTGCTCTAGCTAGGGTTGCTCTCTACTAGGCTGTCAGCTGGTAATCTCAGGCACCAAGATAGTCTGGAATTAAAGTACCAGCCCATAGTATGTCCTGTTTCTTCACCACTCAAGCTTGAGAATCCTTACTAACAAGCTGTAACAAATCCAATACAATTTGTTCTTTAACTGCTGGATTTTATTTTTGTGTTTATCTTTAGTAGCTTTGTTTTAATAAGGGTCTAACTCCAGTCATCACTGAGTATTAACAATGGAAAAGAGGATGCTAGGCTGGCTTCAGGAGGCAAGAATCCCCTGGAATACACAAGTACAGAGAAAAGAACATTGAATAGTAAGTTAAATACCTCAGCCGATGCTTTGCTGTATCTAGCTATTTCTCCAGCATATTACTCATTTGATCCTTACTTACAGTTTGCCAATCAAGACACGTTTTATGACAAGATAACTTTTTACTTACCTTTTTTATATTCTTGCTCTCACTGGAACTTTCTGCTTCTCTGTAAATTTTTGGCATAAAAGGTTTGAATTAATGTCTTCTCTTCAGACAGATGCTGCCATTTAGAAATGTTATCTAAAAGACATGCAATTAAATCTTGACCTCAATTAAGTCAGTACAAAGTTCTCACAGCTTAGTGTGATAAGCAGTTATGGTTCTATGATACTGAATTTGCTGTGATGTATCATTTTTACCACTCAACATTAACACAAGGCACATCTTGTTTGATAATTTTTCAGAACCTCAACACATCTGCCTGTTTCCTCTTCTCCTCCCCGCCCCCAAAATCTAATTATAGTGGCTTTCACTGCTGTCTGTCAGTCTTGACAATTATTAGTGGAAGCAAGCAGAAAGACCTGAGCTATACCAATAACCAGATTTCATTTAGCAATCTCACAACTTCATTTAACTACCATTTTTTAACCCTCAAAGCTGGGGATGCATCCCCATCTGAACAACGTGGTGAGCGTCCTGGGCTAAGTATGCTGCAGGTACTATGTCCTACTCAAATATGCTGTCAGAGCAGGTTGTGCTCTTCTGCCTCCTCCTGCTCTGCACTCTTTTGGCCCCAGCTTCTATTCGAACCCTTGGGGCTACAGAGTGCTAAGAGGTGAAAGCTGGGACCTAGGTGAAACTGTTGCATTTGAGACAGCATGAGGCACTAGGCATAAAGCACTGGTAGGTTGGATCAGGCACAGCCTGGGCCAAGTGGGATTGACAAGGGTGTACGTGTGTCCAAAGGAGCTCAGTGAAACTGGGACTATTGAGGGCAGAGTATTCGTATATGGGGAAAAAGGTATAGTAGTTTAGCAAATGTTTGAAAGGGTTTTTTCTTTTCCCCTTGCATCACTTCTGTGTAGTAAAGGGAGTTTCTGTTGTGTTTTTATGTTCTTCAATAATTTTTTTCCTAAAGACACAGCAGATTAATAAATCTAAGCAAAAGTAGCATTACAGTTATGTCTTGATCATTTTGAAACCTTAGTTTTGTTTCCCTCTGCCTTCTTGTTATGAGACTTAGGCTGAACGAATCAAGCTATGTAATCCCTCGTGGTCTGGCTGGATTCATCCACGCCATTAGGATTGCTTTTCTTAGCCACAGTTAACAATGGTGTAATGGCTTTTACAACATTTTATTAAGTTGAAATGCATCAATAGCACTAATGATAAACAATTGTGGTATTTTAGGAACAACAATTTCCAGCACTTGCTGCACATGCCAACCTGCAGAGCTTTTGGGCAGCACTTGACTCTGTGGCATGAAAATATGGAGTATTTGTCCCTTACAAACATGTTTGTGCTGTGGCACAGACTTAAGGAAACTGGTCTTGGATGTCTGTGGTAAGAAGTATATAAAAGCATTACTTTCATCTCTCTAGATTAAAATTCCTCTTCAACTGATGATGACTGTTGCTTAAGTCTTTGCTGCTGGCTAGTATAAGTTGGGATAAAGTGGCCTAGCTTGGATTTGCTGTGGGGAGGATGGGAAGGAGCTTTCTTGTTGATGCCAGTCATATGGCATAGCAGTTGTAGTGCAGCCTCCTCCCTTCCTCCCCCTCTGATACACATTGGGACTGTCGCTCGGTTAGGATGGTAAGCTTAATGTGAAACTACAACTAAGATGTATAGGAATTCAGCCTCCTTCCTACATCTTTAACTCTGGGGAGGAAAAAAAAGCAGACTACCTTTTAATGCCTAACTAATAGCATTATCTAACTTAATTAATGATTACTGATTAACCAATGCCAACAATAGCTTTAACTGGACTTTTCCCAAGGAAATGATTAATTGTTGTTAACAACAGACAACAGCATTCTACTACATTCAGCAGAGAGACAGCAGTATTGTTTTTCAGCCATGAAACAAGCAGGTAGTGAGACTGCAGGGGATGTGGGTGAATGTAGCTTAAATGCAAATTATGATGTGACTTCTCCTTTTGGATTTCCCAGTGTTGCGCTATTTCTTCAGTGAGCTTCAGCATGTGCAAAAACCGCATAACTAGCTTGCAGCATGGACATATTCATCATTACCTTCTTTTGGTAACCAAGTTAAACATAGTCTTGAGGAAGCTAAGCAAAAGAGTTGCAAAGCTGCATATGGCATCATAAGACAAGGAGGTTGCATACTGTGCTAAATTGGGGGAGGGAACATGAAGCGTTTGTGTTTTTTTTTTTAATAGACCTTGGTCCTGATCACATTTCAGTGATGGTATTTATTGTACAATAACTACTTCCTAGAAATGCTCAGTGGACCTTGGATTAGACCTGATTAGTTTGTCCCCCAGTTCTTTGGTCAGCTCAAGTGGGATGGATCTTTGCACTTTGCAAAGTGCTGTTTGAAGTTGCTGGAATTCAGCACACGGACAAATAGACTCCCCCATGAAGGCAGCTGTTGTTGTTACATTGGACTCTTTACTTTCTTTTTCAACTAGAAAAAACACCATTTTTCTGAAACATCAGTATTAATTTTAGCTTGTAACGATACAGGCTCTAACAAACATAAGAAGGATAAAATAGTCTGAGTACCTCTTTAATTTTATAACAAGCTATTCACTAGGGATTTAAGTGTGAGAATCATCTTAATAACAGTGATAAGTATTTATTTAGTTCTCTTGTATTTGTGGTTTGATCTACAAACATTGACTGGATGTTGATAAGAGTTTACCAAACCCCAAGTCAGTCAGTCTGGTAAATGTTGACTTGAAATGAACTTGAATGAGTTTGAAGAAAATAGGAGCTTCGTCTGATGACTGACCTCACTGCATGTGATCTTTATGATCAGGACCATGCAGTTTAGTACTTAATTTGCTACTACAGATGGAGAAAAATATTATAAATTAATTCAGTGCAGTCAAGTCCTCTGTTCTTACTACGTTCTTTTTTTTTTTAAAATGGCTAATCGCAAAACAGTGTGATAGCTAGAAAATGTTAAGAGTCCCATCTGCCTAAAGACAGGTTGGCTTCATCTTTGTGCTTGTACCATGATTTCATATGCAAACTTTATGGGCTTATAAAAATCTTGCAAGCTTATGTATAATCAGCATATCATCATTGCCTGAAGTAGTATGATTCTGTATATATGACTGAACTAAATCAATTTGTCACAGGTAAAGATTTCATAACCAAGCTAACACAGAAGTTAAAGATTCAATAAGTAGTTGGAGTAACTCTAGACCTCCTTTCTTTCAAAAAAAAAAAAAAAAAAAAGCCCAAAAAACCCAAAACCCAAACAAGCCCCAGACAAACCAAAAGCAAACCCTCGGCTCAAACTTACCTTGGTGACAGTAGTGTCAATGGGTGAAAAATACCTGTGTAACTGAGATGAGAACCCAGCTTTCTTGTGCTCTACTTAAGCTGCCCATTGATTGACACACATAGTATGGCAGAAACACGTTACATGCAGTAGTAACAAATGACAGTGGTGCTCGCTGACCATCTGGTTGCATTGCGGTGTATCTGGTATCCATCTTTAATAAGTGGTCTCTGTCGAAGTCTTCAGTTTAGTTTTAATGAGAAATTAAACACCTCAAAACATCTGAATTATTCAGCTCACAGTTAGAGGTGTTGGTATGGGAAAACTTAGTATGGTATGAAATGGTATTGTAATAGCAGGAGGAACAATTTTTTTTCCTGTTGGGAGATGTGTATATTAGGTTACTGCAATGTTGAGAGTCACATCAAAATGTGTATCTTTTTGAAACAAACAAAAAGTCACAAATCTGAGACTCAAGGCATTATCCCTCTATGGTTAATACTAAGTTCTTGCTTATCTGACACCCTTATGAAAACTGTAGCCAGAAAAGGGAAATTCAAGTTAACTTCTGCATCTTTAAGGAGATTGAAATCTCTTTTGAGGGGTTTAGCTGTTTAAAACCTAACTTTTTTTTGAGAGCTAACCTCTCCATTTTTGAAGGTGATATTGATTTGGACAACTGTGAGACATTACAAATAATCTTACCGGATCTGCATATGAGTTACGGAACATGTATCTGCAACAAGAGGGCTTATATTCCTGATATGCTAGACCAAAAGCAACCACAAAAATTATACAGATGATGTATGCATTTTATGTAAAATAGATTGAGATGGAAAATCCAAGAGTGGCATTGCTGTAAGGGCTAAGAAGCTCTGCCTAAGTGGAAAATTATGAAATTTGCATATAGCTGGTAGAAGAAAGGGAGAGATGGTTACATCTGCCTCACCTTCTGCTAGTCTTGACTAACTGTCAAATTGTTCAAATGTGATATATTCTACTTTTCACCTTTCTTACAAACAGTGAAGGTCATGAACAAAGATGAGTGTGCTGTTCTTAGCCAGCTCCAAACTTCCTTGATTTAGTCTTGCTATGCTGTAGAAAGAGTAAGTACATTCAGACATGAATCTGCCGAGCTTCTTTTGGGAGATTAGGATAGCCTTGCCTGAAGCATCATATGGCTTGGTCCCCCTCTGTAGCTTATACTTCGAGTTTCTTTAGATTCTTTCTTTGTGGTGAAAGTAGTACAGATACTGGTTATCACACTGCTTTTGTGCTACAAAAGAAATAAATGTGTCCAAAAATATTTAAAAACAAACCCTTGACAAATCATAACAGAGTACTTGTAAATTTTATAACATAATCTCCACCTGAAAAAACTTACGGATTATCACTTTATATGTGTCCATACCCAGCAAATCTATTTTGACACTGCCTTGGCCTCATGAAACCATTGGAAAACACATGCTAAATAAGAATTAGCTATCAAATGGGACAAAAATACATTCCCATAGAGAGTGCGCAACTATGTTGGCCAATTAAATTGAGCAGCAGTAATCCAACAGATGAGCTCAATCTGAAGTGCAGAGCAGGGAGAGTGCAGTACACATGTTCCTGAGATTTCTCACTGTATAAAGATCCATTTTGCTGCAGGACTTACTAGACAGAGTGATGGGACCATAGCCAGACCTATCATTAGATGTGAGTGGTCTTCTCTCTTCCCCAGTAGCACATGTGATAATGTGTACTTGTACTGATTTAGTGTAGCTGTGTCTTCCATGTCATATGGCCTCCTTGGCTGTGGCTCTACCTTGCTCTTCTCAGAAGCTGTGTGTTGAATTTTAATTTTTACTTTATGTTGGACAGAATTTCAAGCATTGGACTGGAGTGGAATGTGAGGGGGTGTTTCCTCACTGGAGCCAGAGCTTGTTCCTCTGTCTGTGTCTTAACTATATAAAATTCCCTAGAGCAAAACTACAAATGCAATAATACCTGGTTACAAAATGTTTACTTGTCTCATTTAGGCTTACAAAAATTTTGGAATGAAATCCTAACTCAAAGAACTATGTAATAATCCAAGTTATAATAATATTTACTGATTCCTGATTTAAAAAAAAATAGATTTGGGGTCAAACAACATGACACTGCTACTTCAATACTATTTTTATTTACTCAGAAGAAATACCTGCTGTTTTTTTAGTCTCTCTTACCCTAGCAATAACTTTTTGGTTTCTTTGGTTTACTTGGTTGTATGTTTATACAGATTGTTTGTTTAAAACCAGGAAATCTTCTTTGCCACCTGCTCCCAGGAAAAAAAATGTCCCTAAAACAACTCAAGGCCTTAACTTGGCATCCTGCAGTCTTGTTAGAACTAACGCTGGCTGAGGTCTGAGGTCTGATGTCAACTCAAGCTGGGGGGGGTGGGGAAGGTGTGCATTTATCGTGAGCCTGAAATCTTTGGTCACACTGGTGACATTTTCTGAGGCCTATAACTTTTTAAATGTGAAAAAACTTAGGCTCTCATCGAAGAGCTTAAAATATTAGAGAAAATGATAAAAAATGACAACTCTGTATGCTATAATGGTAGGGACTGGCAAGGCTGACTTGTCTGCAGCCGGCTGATCTTGGTGAGGGATGCTGCATGTGGGATCTGGAGGGGGAGGCAAGGGAAAGGGAGCTTGTTAGGCGGCTGAGCCCTGTGTCATGTCAGTTAAAGCCTTTTTAGATAAATACAGGAATGTAACAAGTGTTAAAGTCAATGCCACAACTTACTTCTATTTTAATAGCTCCTTCATGTTACCCTGAAGTGTCCTTAAAAGAATTAAGATGCAAATAAAAGCATCTTTGACCAAAAGGACAAATAGTCTGATAACATTTACTTCCTGGAGAAAAATCAGAAAAGGAAAATGGCCTGGGTTTTGCATTTTGTGTGTGATAAATGGATGTGAGTCTTCAAAAGGAACTCGTGTATCTAAAAGATGACTGAAAGCAGAGCTTTTAAAAAGCATGGTCTACTGTTGGATGAGTAAGAGAAAGGATGTAAGCATAGCTTGCCACTGAAGATCAAGGGACTTTAACAAGTATGTTTCCTCCATTTGTCCAGAGGTACAGCTGGTAGAGATGGAGTGACTGATACTGTCCTTTAAATTTAAGAAGTCACTTGGAGAATGGAGGTGATTTTTGCCTCTCAAACAGAGGATGTAATGGAAGCTACTGTTACAGAATATTTTGGAAGGTTTAACTGTTGTTATGAAAATGAATGAAATGTTTAATGTTCTGAAGACAGCAATGCAAAAATTTTCCACACCGGGGTATTTGACACTCTGTAAAGCAGCTCAGAATTGGAGGTTTAATTATATCTTTTTTTTTTAAAGGGCCCACAACTTCCTCCCTTTTGTTTGGTTGTGGGTTTTTTTTTCCTTACCAGTTCTTCTCTCTTCTTTCTTTATTGCAGCCTATAGAAAACAGTTGTTAAGTTCTTCTTGGTGTTTCTTTAAACTGTTATTTTTCCAAATCCAATGCTAACTACTTAATTCACTTGAGATGCTTTCTGGAGTTATGCTCCCTTGAGTATATGCCTTATTTCATGTTATGCATCCTCCAGCAGTCTGCGCTCTGCACATACTCCCATCTTTGTAGATCCTCATGGCAGTTTTGTCTACTTTCATCTTTTCTGTCATGCTATTTTTTTTATAAAATTTTATCCAATTTCTGCAGTAGTAAGTTGCTCTTTCTGAGAGGCTGAAAAAACAGTAGTTGTTTTCTGCTCTGTACAGTTTGAGATTTCTCAGGCTGTTTTCTTGTCTTTGCTCCCTGTATGACAGGCCTTTATGATTTTTAAAAGGCAATTTTGGTTTTAGTGTCATCAGCACATGAGTGCATCCTCATAACCGTTTTTCTCTGACTATATGGCATCTGTGACTTCAGTTTGCCACAAGGAAAGCAAGCAGGGAGAACTGATTGAATCTGGTCAGGACAAATGAGCAGCTTTTTACTTCCCAATCTTTGACCCAGACAGAGGTTCAAAAGCATTCCAAAACTTGCTGTTTCTGAACTCCAGAAACAAATCTTTTAGTTGGTTTGATGTTTACAGCTTTAACCTGGATTTCATTATGGTTATCCGTGCTTATGTGACTCGTGGACTACTTGAACGTCTGCAGTGCATTCCCTCCTCGCAGCTACACTTGCAGGCAGCTTTAATGCTGCGGCAAAGTTGGAATGCAAATATGTGCCATTGAACAGTAGTGTATAAGAATGACAGTGGCTAATCGCTTCTTGAAGTGTACCCAGAGACAAAAAAAAAAAACATTATCTTCTTCAAAAGTCTCTTAAGGAGTTTATGACTAAAACCTGTCTTGAATCTTGCAGCCAGATAGTGATCAAATCCAGCCTGTGTGCATTAAGAATCTTCCAGACCATGCAGCTCTCTTGCAGTAACCTAGATGCTGTTTAGGATAGCTCTTTGAAGTAACCAAATGTAACAGATCTGTTTGTTTATTACTGTGTAACATCCCCACCTCAGTAATAACATGTTTTTCCTTCTTATAGGCAGGAATAAGTCTAACCTTTTTCTGTGTTTTTGGTCTGTAGGGGTTTTTTTTTTTTTGGAGGTGAGTGGGAGACAACTCCAATATTTAATTATCTGCTCCAGCAATCCTTGACATCAGTTAATCACCTGATATTACCAATGTTGGTATCTGTATCTACCAGTTAATAAGCACATTAAAACGTATTTTTGCAATGATCAGTAGTTACATCCCTGTCAGTGTTTCTGTGAGGCTGAAAAGACATAGTTACAAGGTGATATTCAGTCAAAAAATATTTAAACTTCAGAGAAATAGTTAAAAAAGCCACAAATTGAGAGTTGCTTATATTAATCTTTTGCCTTTTTTGCATTTATAATAGTCAAATGACAAACAATATATAATGAAAGCTCATGAAGCTCAGAGATTATGAGGAATTGCTTCCAGAAATCAGAATTTGAAGGGGAAAAAAAAAACCAACAAAAAAACCCCAAACACACCAAAACCAAAAACCAGTTGTGAAACTTCTGAGCTTCAGCGTTAACAGTTATTGACCAAATGAAAAAGAAAGAAACAACTAAGCAGTAGAATTTTTCTTTTTGTTTGCAGTAATGGCACATATATACACATATATCTTACTTTATACTAGAAAGGATTCTTCAGACTGGATGACAGACAGCAGACTTCTCAAATCCGTAAGGGATATTTCATTGTGCACGCTTCCTAGGACTTGGGTTGTCCATGTGAAGGCCAGGAAATGAGGAATAGGGGTGGGTCTTTGCTACTAGCTCATTCAGCAAAATGCTAAACCACAGCTTCCTAAGCTTTAAGGCAGTCACTCTGACAAAGAATGCTTTGTACGCCTGCTTCCCCATGTGCAATTCCTTTCTGCAATATAAATTGCCTAATTCCTTAGTTGTCTAACATAATTTCTGCAGTCCCTCATTTTGATGCATCAGATTTGAGAATATTATTCTAAATTGTACAGTGTGAATAAAATTGAGAGACTGAACTTCATAAAAATCAATTATAAT
Source organism: Theristicus caerulescens (assembly GCA_020745775.1). NCBI lineage: Eukaryota > Metazoa > Chordata > Aves > Pelecaniformes > Threskiornithidae > Theristicus > Theristicus caerulescens. Next base: position 102,597,087 of record CM036561.1, on the reverse strand, counting down.
TCAGGTTTTTCATCTTGGAATAATATATAAACAAGGGTTCATTATGCTGTTGGGTTGTAAAAATTAAAATGTAACTTCAATTATGGCCTAAAAATTGTCCTTTTTCTACCTGAGGATTTTGGAGTGAAATTTTGCTGAGAATAAGTTCAAGTGTATGCCCAGAGTTGTTTGCATGAGATGGGGGGGGGGAACAACAAACAAACAAAAAAGCCAAACAAACAAGTCTTATTGAAGCTGGTAATGCTTCAGAACAGCTCAAGCTGACTCCATAATGATTACTGAGTGCAACTGTCAGATTTAACCTAGTAATAAAAATAACATAGACAGAAAAACACCCACACTTGGAAACACTTATGCAAGATGTGTCCTTTTTGTCAAGAAGGTCATCAGTTTTGTTTTGTTTTGCTCAAATAGAACATGATGGCATTATTTGGTTGTTTGCGTTTTTAAATTCTCAAATGAAATTTATCTGCAATAACAACTTTGTTTTCTTCCTGGAATGGAGGTTGGGATTTAATTTTGTTGATGGTACAGTCATCTCTGAAGACTCATTGTCTAGGAAACAGTGGACTAGCTTTACACATGGCGTGGTTTGTATGTGAAAGCGATATGTTTTTCAGTCTAAGTATTGCCATTTGAAATTATTTTATTTTTCAGCACAAAAGACCTTCTAGCATGTCTCCTTCTTAAGGTGTAGTTGGTTTTTTTTCATCTGCTTCTCTTCCTTAAGAACTCAGAGTTAAAATCACGTGCACAAGCCATTCTGCTCAGTGTAGGTATTACAATAGTTGAACTAAGCTGAGAAAACGGGCCGGTCAGTCCAGGGAGGGCTGAAGGAGGTCTGACAGTGCTCTTCCAAGGCCTGTACAGGGGTTACAGAGAAGACAGGAGCAGACTTGTGTCTGACAGGCACAGTGACCAGATGAGAGGCGATAGTCCTGTGTCGCCACAAGGGATGGTGCAGTTGCACAGAAGGTAAAAATTCCTCACCCTGCAGTGGTTTTGTGGGGGTGCAGGTTGGCTGGAGGGGGGCTGTGAGGTCTCTGGGCCAGGGTCAAGCGTCGCTGTAGATCACAGACCTCCACAGGGGCTGGCTAGAAGTAGAAGATGGTGTTTGCGGCTACAGGGGAGGGATAAGAGAGAAGGAAAAAGCTGGCAAAGTTGGTCTATAAAAAGCATGTGAAAGCGACTTAGGACTACAGCAATGCAACACAACGTGTTGTTGCTGTCCGGGCCCGAAGCCTATTTCTGGCCGTGCTGAGGGGACCTGTGACAGTGTCTCCTCTTCCACTTTCCCCGTGGAAAAGTGGAAGCCGTTTTCATGTTTTCCCCGAAAACGGCTGCCAAGGGCGACTAAAGCAGTAGGTCGCCAAGGGGGAGCGTGGTGCCGGGCCGTGCTCCTCCCCGGCCGTCCCGCTCTGGCCCCGCCGGGCTCCGGGCCGGGAGCAGCAGCCCCGGGGGCCCGCCGCAGGGGCAGCCCCCGCTTCTGCCCCCTCGGCGGAGCGGGGTTACCCCGCGGGCCGCTTGGGGAGGCGCTCGGGGTCGGGGGGCGCCGCCGGGCGGGCGGCGGGGCCCGCTGCGCTCCGCTCCGCCGAGCGTGCGGCTGTGCGAGGGGGCGGGGGGCGCCGCCGCCCGCGCTGCTCGGCGGGGGGCGGTGCTCGCTGCGGCGCCAGCCCCGCCGCTCGGCAGCCGGGGAGCCAGCGGGCGGGCACGCAGCCGGCGGGGGCGGGGAGCGCGGCCCCAGCGGCCGGCATGAACCCCCGGCGGCCCGCGCTGCCCGCGGCGGGGACGGAGGCGGCGGCGCCGAGGTACGGGCCGGGCCCCCGCCCCCAACAGGTGCAGGGTCTTCCCCCCGCCCGCGGCAGCCGCCTGTCCTTGCGGGGCCGGGGCTCGGCGCGGTCCCGCCCGCGGCGCGCCGTGCTGAGCCCAGCCGAGCAGGCAGGGAGGGGAAGGGGAAGGGAGGGGAAGGGGTGGCAGGCCCGGCCCGGCCGCCGGCGCGGGAGAACCGAGGTGAACCCGCGGTCTGCGCCTGCCCGCCCGGCCCGGCGCTCCCGCCTCCCCGCCCGCCGGCCCCCGCGCTCACGCCGCCCGCCCTCCTCTCTCCGCAGGGAGCCGCAGGGCGAGTAGCGTTGCCGCGGCCGGGCCAGCCACCTCTGGGTCCATGAGCCGCCGCCAGCCGCCAGCCGGGACTGCCGCCGCCACCGCCGGGCCCAGCTCCCCCAGCCCCGCCGCCGTTTCCGCCGCCGCTCCGCCGCTCTGCCGGAGGTGAGTCCCGCGGCCGGGCCCGCCGCTGCCCGCTCCCCTCAGCGCCGCCCGCGGGCCCCGGCTCCTGTCAGCCGCTCCGGGGCGGGGGGAGAGGCCGCCGGCAGCCGCGTTAGCGCCCGCGACCTTTTTCGGGGGGGAAGATGGAGGCCGGCTGGGACTACGCGTGTGTCCCCCTCAGGGGAGCTGCGGGCTGGGGTCCCCCGGCGTCCGCTGAGGAGAAGTGAGGGGAGGCGGCCGCCGCTGCGGCGCCGGCGGGAGGGTCGCGCCGCTCCCTTCGTGCCCCCTTGAGGCGGGGGTGGCTTTCTTCCCCGGTGACTAACGGCGGAGGCAGGAGCGGGCTGGGTCTGGGGCCGGCGGGCGGGCACCCTCGCCTCGCCTCGCCTCGCCTCGCCCCGCCGAGAAAGCGCTACCTGTGCCTTGTTTCTCCTCTCCCCGCAGGACGGTCCCGCGCTCTCGGCTGTGAAGAGAATGGCCGTGACTCTAGAGCAGGCCCGGCGGGTGGGCTATACCTGCCTGAAAGCACTCCTCAGGTTCGCTTTTATGGTCGCCAATAACCTGGTTGCTATTCCGTCCTACGTCTTGTATTTAATTATGCTGCAGCCGCTCCGAGTGTTGGATAGTAAAAGCTTCTGGTATATCGAAGGAGTACTGTTTAAGTGGCTTTTAGCTATGGTGGCTTCCTGGGGCTGGTGGGCAGGATATACAGGTAAGAACATCTTATTAATTTAAAATGTACAAATATAAAGATGTAAATAAGTGTTAAAACACAGGCGTTTTAGTATGGGGACATGTAGGGGAATATGTAAATAGAGTGAATATGTGGGATGTTTTTCTTTCAGGTGTCTTATACGGATGCTTTGTATTTCTGGATTAAGATGCTGAGTGTACTGAAACATTTTTTTAAATCATAGGTACAAACTTATGTGTTAAGTCAGAGTTTCTTAATCAGTATTTTCTCTTAGTATAATCAGAAATATGATTTTTCCGAAGTATCTTCATCACTTTATTTTAGTGTTACATGCAAAAGGTACATCTCCTCAAAAGACAGTTGATTTGTACTGTGCACGTAGCTGATAGAGCTGAACTTTTCTTTATTAAGTCTGTGTGTCTCTAAATCATCTCCACTTAAAACTGTCAGGACATGAAGCTAAGAAGTTTGACACGAAGCTCACGCCAGAAGAGTAGGTCTTCTATTCCTTGCAACAGCGACTGTCTTTTCTGCTGCTTCAGAATGGAGGGACACAGAGGGAACCTCTTTCATACAAATAGTGATACGCAATGTTTCTTGTCTGTGTGGCTCTTCATTTACTGTTAGCAGAGCTAATTACAGAATCTGTAGGGTTTTTCCTCTCTGCATGCTTGCTTTGCAATTATTAATCAACTTATTTTTGCTTGTTAGTATTCATAGGCTCATCAAGGTGATGGACTGAACTGAAATATTAAGGAAGGCTCTAGTCTTGTCCTCAAATGCACTGATTTTCATCCTGGCTACTGCACTTTGTGCAAGAAAACAGCCATCAATTCTTTGTATGTGCTTAGACCTTGGAAAGGGGAGGAAATTAATCTACTGAGTGCAAAATATGAACAGCCCTCCTAAAATTCTTTCCCTCTCTTCTGCTCAGGCTGCATCTGCAGGTCTTGTCCATGTAAACAAGGAAAAAAAGGAATGGCAGCACACAGCTCTGGAGTCTGGTCAGACTCCCGATTAGTCAGAAAGTCAGTGTTGACCCAGATGGAGCACTCTTTTTGTTAGGCTACAAGAGCTGAAGCCTCTGTGACAATGTGCCTTTTGGTACCCTGTCGTGTGCCTTTCCGAGATGCACAAAGTTTCTGTGGATACTCTAGGTGAGCTTCCAGTTCTTCTTAAGGAGATGGTGGCAGCAGCAAGCTAGATTCTGGTCTGTTGGGCTAGAACTGTCGCAACGTTGCACTGCTTCAAAATTGCCTTGCCTGGTACAGCTCAAGCTTTTCCAGATATGCTGTTTTAAAAATCTTTTCATGTTTGTATTTGCTCATTAAAAGAAGTCCACATAGTATTTGCAGTGGCAGGTGCATTTTTAAAAGTCTGCTTTATGCCTTAAAGCGCAAAGGCCTTCCAGAAGGAAGGATTGACTTTAAAGGTGTCGTGTGTATTATTAATTGGAAATGGGACAGTTATGAGCATAATGGTAATGTTAAAGTTATACAGCATATGACCCCAGGGATTCGCTGTGTATATTGAACGTGCTATTTAAAATTCAAGCCATTGTCCCAGGACGATATGGTTGTCAATTTTTGAAAGCAGTTTCCTTGGGATAGTTTTACTGCTGACTGCAGAACTGTGTGGTTTCTTTTGCCTATTGCTTGGAAAGTGGTCTTAGCATGATCTGCATATCCTGGCGTCTTCCTGAAGCATCTGTTGATCGGTGTTGCTGATGTATCTTGACAATTTGAAATCATTTGTTTTACAGTCTTGAAATGGCTTAGTGTGTTTGTTTGAAGTATCATTTACAAACAGCTACACAGAAGTGTTTTCTGGGATGGTGTATGGGTAAGGAGGCCCTTCTTTTCGCTTTTCACTATAAAGCATGGCTTTTGTTTTGGGGAGGATTTTAAGCAAACGCTTGTATGAAGTCTCAGTTTAAATATATTTTGTTCGAAGACATTAACATGTTTTATACTGAAAACTACAAAATAGCAAGAATTGCTTATTTCTTTGTCCAGTCTTTCTTTACCCTCATCAGTGCTCACCACCACATGCAGAACAAACCTGGAAAGCGTATCTTTCTGGCTTCAACATACATAGACAGAGTAATTTATGTGTCTGTTTCCAGACTGATAGGTTAATAAAAGACTGTTGCTAGTTCCCCTCTTTTCATATAACTAATTCAGAACCGAAATACTACTTTATTGGAGTTGGTGTCTAAGACTTGCCGTGATGCATCTGAAAGAGACATTGCTCCAGAATTCTTCCGTTTTCAGTTCCAAAAACTAAGTAAAAGATAGGTCTCAATATGTTCTAACTTTGCAAAAGTAAATACAAGATAGTAAGTATGTATGGGTTCATTGAGAAGATTAAGGATTTTTCTTTTCTTTTGAGTAGCAGAGCAGTTGGTGAGTTGTTTTTTTGTTGTTGTTGTTCTTGATTGAGAGGGAACCAGCTAAATAAGTTTACTTGTCTTTTAATTGGAGGTAGTGTTCTCCTTCAGTTGCATTGAAGGTGTGTTTCAGTTTTTTAATTTATTTACTTTTTCCCCTTCTGAGCTTGGGTCATCTGTTGGGTGAGAAGTGACAGAAACCATTTGTAATTAGGGACTTAAACTCAGGCTGCAAAGTGGATTCAGGGCAGACTTTTTTTCCCCATGTAAGTTTGTATGTAATGTGTAGAAGAGAGCTCAACACCAAATGAAGAAAATATGGTGAGTGCTAGGTTTTCCTTCTGGGCTTTGCTGCTGTTGCATAATTGTTGGTATATTTTATCGAATAAAGCTGGAAGAGCTGAGGAAAACTCATGAACTAGGTCTGCCCTTCTCCTCCCCACCCCCGCATAAACCTGTGTTTTCGTGTTAGGATCCTAGAGGATTTGTTACAGAAATTACATGATCTGTGTCTATATGGGCAGCTCTAATCTGTGCTTTTTGATAAACGTGGGTGTTTCTGTTTGCAAATGCACTTGATGTTATGTAAAGAGATAGTGTATAACTGGACAAGCAAAATAAAGAAAGGAACGGGAAGAGAAATTGTAAAGGTCACTCTCCTTTCCCTAATCTTTTTCTTCTTAAGATGCAAGTATGAGAGAGAACTTGGGTATAATTGGTTGCCTTTGATTTTTAAAGGGCAGAGTATGATAAATATCTATGTTGTTCTCTTGAACTCTATAGTGTTTCTTATGAAAAGGAAAACTGAGGGTTTTATGAAGAATGTTCAGATAGTCTAGCAATGTTATTTTATTTTTATATGCTTTCAGAAAGGCTTTCTTATAACTCTTCTAACCCTTTTTTTTTAAGGCTTTTTGTATAAATGTATTGCTCTCGTTGTAGGAGCTGTTCAGTTAGGACACTCGGAATCTGCATATTAGTGTGATTTGAAAGGCACCTTTGAATAACACTTCTAAATATTTTCCTGCATTTGTTGGAAGATGCATTCTAAAAAAAGCAAACTCGAGAGTGCTTGATCCTTTGTTGGCAAGTACCTTTTTTCCTCTATACTATAATTTGTCATTTAATATACAAGTAAACCAGAAACCACTAAATAGTGCCATAGATGTAATGGGAGGGAGATGGAGCATATCTGTGGTGGTGAATTTCTGATGACCTCCTGTTCACCTACAAAACTAGTTTTAAAGCGACCATCTTCTAGATTTGAACTTCTTTGGGCAAGTAACTCTTAGAGGCTAAAGTTTAATATCCTTGTATCTAATCAAATTGCTAAAAATAAGACTGCTAGAGAAAAGCTTGCTTTGCTTAAATACACTTAGACAAACTGTTTTGTTGTCTTCTCCTGCTGTCTAAATGTAGAAGTTAGCATTAGCCTGTGATAGTGTTATTGCGGTATTGCAATTAGAAGGTCTCTAGGACAGCAGAGTAATCGGTTAGCAATGCAGTCCTGATACTCATGATGCTAATCTTGTGCTTCACTCTGCTCCGCACAGCTCAGTTCCACTGTAGGGAGCAGTGGTGTGTGCCCAGCCTGTACGTCTGGCTGGGGATGGGGAAGAGCTGGTGGAGGGTGAGTGTCCTCTGTCTGCAGCAACCATCAGAGCACCAGAGGAGTGTTACATGTGGTCAGCAGGGTTGTGTGTATCTTGAGAGGGGGTTTCCACGAGAGTTGTGCTTGGAGTATTTCATACTCCAGCAGTGAGGAGGACAACTCGACAAAACCCTCTGTTTCAGCCTCTTGCCAACACACACAGTCTTGTAATAATGTTGGACAGGTTGGTGGGCGGTGGGCTGTGGGCTGATGAAAGAAGAGTAATACACCTCTGTTACCACACACAGAAAAGTCTTTGTGAGTCTGCTTACTGGTATAATGATGTGGTGCTTAATAAAAAGTGAACTAATCCTATGGTATTGCCTGTTACTGTTCTGTGCCAGGTGGGAAGGTGACATTTAAAGAGCGTCTGTAAGAATTGTCAGGTTTTGTCAAGTGAGGAGAATTTCCCTTTCCTACTTCTTTGTTATTCAGCCAAGTAGAGTAAAAATAGAGATTTGGATTTTTAGTTGTGTCCTCCCCATCCTCTCCCCTCAAATGATTTAAAATCTATTGGCTGATTTGTATGTATGAGTAAGTAGTGACCACTCTATAATTTTTTCAGCAGTCATACTTTTTTTTCTCTAATTCAAAATCTTCTTTGTTTCCATTTCATCAGTCAACACCCTCAACTCCTCTAATCTTCTAAGAATGCAAATATTTTTGTCTTCCAGAACTGTAAAAGATACAGGTGGAGTTGCTGTGACAACACTTCCTCCTTGCAGATAGTGTGTGCTCCCTGTGCTGCTTCTCATGACAAGCCAGCCCCTCTCCTCAGGCAGGAAGTGGAGCAGAAGCTGAAGAACAGCACATGAGAGAAAGTAATTTTTTTGCCCCAAATAAGGCAGGAGGTATTATTTCAGGAGAGCTATCTATGCCTCTAACCCTGCCGTTGTTTTCTACCCTCCTCTGTTCCTACAGTGTGATTTTTAACTGGCAATATTTTGTTTTCAGGACTGGTCACTACTCTGAGGATTGGGTAGGGAGGGACGTGGGGGAAACAGCTTGCGATTTTGAGGTCAGGCAGTGTGTGAAATGGAGAAACAAAATTCTTCTTTTGTGTTTTCTTTGAATGTGCAAAAATACCTGATGTGACTCAGTGGATTTGGATAGCAATATACCATAGAGAAACTTTTAGTTTATGCTATGGCTGTGTGTTGCGTTGCTAGGTAATCTCTGGCTTAAATGCAGCTTTCTCTGATGTGCATGTTTTATGTGTAGGTTATGCTGAGATCAAGCAGGGATCTTTGAATTTCTTTTGCTGTTTGTAAGAGGAAGTTTGTGTGTAATTTGTGAGCTGTCTTGATAAGAAAAGGTCAGAGTTGAATGAGTTGGGGACATTGGAGCTGTTTCTACTGTGTCCTCAGAGCAAAGGCTCGTTGTGCTTTTGCGTAAGAGGAGGTAAGGAGTACAGTGAACTTACTGTCAACTTTGTGCAAGTGATGTGTCTGTTTGTAAAGAGTGCTATACAGTGACCCTTGTCTTATTTGAACAATATGTAAAATCACACCAGGAAATTCACATCTCTCCTTTTTGGAACATGAGTTACAGCCTTTACAATACTTCTTTGTAGTTCATCTAGTGTCAGCAACATGTCAAAAGCAATAAAGCTTATCTTTCATTTTCCTATTGTATCATTTAACTATAAAGGATCATTCCAAAAGATTAGGTATTGAAATGCTCTCTGAATTTTATTTTTAGAAAGCTACTGCCTTCTGGCACAAAACTTCGAGTAAAAACACACACTGTTGGTTTTTTTTGCTAGTGATATTTTTGTTGTTTGTTGCTATTTATGTCTTTTTTTTTTTTTTTAGAGTGGGTTAGACTCTGCTCCTGTTTCACCTACTCTGGAAAATACAAAAACTATTGCAAGCATACCAAATCTGTCACATCTGCCTAAGGATAGTAAAGATGAAATTATTGAGGAATACCTATACAGTAAGGTGTCATTTACTTTTAAGTCCAGGAATGGCTGTGGGATGCTTCTGAATTAGCTTATGTGCTAACAGCCAAAGGAAGACAAAGTTTTGGGAATTCTGGGTTCTATTCCTGCTTATGGCTGAGTTTGCTATTTTTAGGAGGTGTTTTCATCCCTCCTAGTTCTTCTGGGCCTTTGTTTTTAGCATATCTATTCACGCTAGTCATCTTCTCCCTTCGTTGCTGGTTGAGTGCCTGAAAGGATATGACTAAGAATACCTGAGAGATGTGTCTCTGTTCTCTGTACTTTTTCTTGTTCTTTTTCTTGATGGTAGGCTTTTAGGAACCGTGTGAAATCATTACAGGAAAACTTTTGTCCAGCTCTTATTTGGAGAAGCAAAGTCTTAGGGAGTTAAATTCTTTGTCCACAAATTCTTTGCAGAGTGTATGAGGGAAGAATTTTTTTTCCACTTTTGACAGTGTGATTGCATGTGTATTGGAACATGTCAGAGACGATGCCTTTATTTCAGAGATGCAATTTCTCATTCTCATTTAGTGTAACTGTTCTAAAGCATAGAAATTTTAGAGCTTTTCAAGAAAACTGGAGAAAAAATTGGATGTTTAATATAGATAAAACCTATTTTCTCTGTCATTTTGTTCTGGGAAATTACTTTTTTAGAATGAAAGTCGTAACAGATGAACAGAATATATCCCTTTCCCTTTCTCTGTCGGGTGGTGTGAGGGACAGAGAAGTCTTGCCAAAGATTAGTTTGGCAAGGTTTTAAGCTGCTGAAAACAGGACCTTAAAAATGGAAGAGTTGTGCAACCTTAATTAGACAGGGTAGTTAGTAAATCCTTTATGGAATATAAGCTTAGTGGTGTAACTTTCCAGTGTGATCTGAGCCAAAATACAGCTCCAAGATATGTAATCTTCTCGCATTTATTGCAGTGGAATATAAACTCTAATGCTTAAGATTACATGTCAAATGCGGCATTGCGTAGGCATGTAATTGCACTGCTATTGCAGTCACCACAGTTGAGATAATAGTCCAGCCATTTGTATATGCAGTTACTGAAATAAATAAGGCTAATATGTTTGCATTCCTAAAAATGTTCTGTGACACCAGTGAGGGATTCTGCGTATGAGGCTGTTTTTTTAATTTTTTTTTTCTCTCCCCCCACAAGCATTTCAAGCAGGGAGTGCCACCGAAGAAAGCCAGACCCAGCCTTTCAGACTCATCGTACCACCGCTGCTTCAGTTTTATTGGCCAAATATTTTAATGGTTGTGTGGTGATCTGGATGACGGCCCTGATCCCCACTAAAACTACCCATCCCCTTTTTTGCTGGGTGACTTAGAAAACACAGTCCCTAACCCAGTTCATTTTGCGGGTGTGGTGAAAGAAGAGGGTGGGTACAAATAGCAAAGGGAAAGAGGAAGGAACTGCATCTTTTGGTGACAGTACCAGCTTTAATGTATTTGTTGAACTGCTGCTTATGGCTCTGATTCAAGAGAGCAGTGCTGTGCAGGATAGGGCCTCTAGTATGTGAATAAAATGTCACTGAAGTAGACTTCTTCACCTTTTCTTACTATTTTGTTAACTGGTTAATGTTGTTTAGACTCGAAAAGTGCCTTCTGCAAAGTTCCTTTAGAGAAGAAAACTAAGTGTAGGGTGAGAACAATGGGTTATCGTAAACTGAAAACTGGTTGATAAAGGAATAAAAAGACCAGTGTTCACTTTGGTGAAAGCTTAGCAGTGGGGTCCCTCTGAAGTATTGTATGTGTACTGTTTGTCAGCTACAGAGACAATTCTAAAGAACTTCAAAAGTTCTTAGGCTGTATGAATAGCCAACAAAATGCAGAAGTTGTTCAGAGTTGAACAATCCAAAGTAATAAACATTTAAGTAAAGTAGCAGTTTACGAAAGAGATTAGTATCATGGTGGAGAGCTTAGGGGAAGTTTTGGCTCAGTGCAGAGCTATACATTCTGTTATAAAATATGTAAAGAACAAGATGGAGAATAATCTTAAAAATATCAGTGGTTCAACTTCACACTTTGCTGGTTTTGTCTCGGTTGTTTTAAAGATACAGAAGAGTTAAGAAGGGGCTCTGAGAGGGTCAACAGCTTCATTAGTGCAAGCTGAAATAAAATCAGAACGATTTAATTCATAGCTGAACTTGAATCAGAACTGAATTGGACAACTCAGTGATTCTGTTTCCTGGGCAGAATAGAGTAGAAGAGATGCAGTATCCCTGCTTCTGTGTAAAGGAGAAGGGGACTTGTCATTGGAAGGTACAAAATTAAACTTTTTAACATTAAATAAGACAGCAGTGCCTGGGATTTCTGGTTGTTTGTTTTTTCGTAAATACTTTCATTATGTCTTTTCACAAATACTGACTTTGCAGCATAGTGTCAACGGTGTTACTTCTCATTTAGGATGAGAGGAAACGGCCTCAAGCTGCGCCAGGGGAAGTTTAGGTTAGATATTAGGAAAAACTTCTTTACTGAAAGAGTAGTCAGGCACTGGAACAGGCTGCCCAGGGAAGTGGTTGAGTCCCCATCCCTGGAGGTATTTAAAAGATGGGTAGACGTGGTGCTTGAGGACACGGTTTAGTGGTGGACTTGGCAGTGCTAGGTTAACGGTTGGACTCGATGATCTGAAGGGTCTTTTCCAACCTTAACGATTCTATGATTCTTTTGAGTCATACAACATGATCTGAAAACTTCTTGTTTAAATGTTATAGTTCTAAAAGGTAAGGAATTGTCCCTATTTAAGGAGTCTAATAGTTTAAACTAGCTTAGAGATTCATCTCAGTTTTGTAATTTAAAGGAAGGTGGATAGGAAAGATTAATAGCTTTATTACTGCTTCTCACTTAGGTAGAACTAAGAATAGAAATGGTATTCTAAGAGCAAGGGCCAACTTTGCTGCTGTTTGGGAGGACATGGGTTCTGGAAAGTTGATTCACAAGGATAATGGCATGGGTGCTTGTGGGTGTGGTTTTTTGGTGGCAGAAAGGAGGATTTTGTCTGAGTTTTTTTAATTTACTTTCATTTGTTTTCTAGCATCCCCAAGTTACATGCATGTACAGTTTCTGTGAAAGTCTGTAGTGTCTTTGCTTGCTAGAACTGGGGAAAAAAACCCATTAATATTAAGAATATGTGGTTTTGGTTAATTTAAGCATCAGTTATGTTTGAATGTTGTGTTTAGGGTGGGCCATTGAACGCTATTTTGGTGACTTGGGTGTTTTATTATCTATGTAGATAAATGTGACTGTTTTAAGCATAGTTTCCTGACGGGATTAAGCTACTTATTTAACAGCTATTCTTCCACTCCTCCCACACTTCTGATTTGTCTCCTTGCAAATCTGTCTGTGATTGACCAGATGGTTCAGATTTCATACATAATGGTGTTCTCATGAGTTTTGTGAAAATTGGCAGCTGAGCGGAGGAGAGAGAGACCCAAGTTAGTGCCTTAGCTGAAGGTAGCGCAGGCAGATTTGGCCATCATATATCTCGTTTGACATCTGCTGCATGTCCAACCAGTGCATCAATGGTTTTGGGTTTGCCACAGTGCTGGCATATCTTGTCCAGCCCATTGCGGAGAAGAAGTTTAGACAAGTTTTTGGGAAACCAGGCTTTGTTACTTCTGCTGCTTCTGGAGCAGTGTGTTAATCTGGCAGTGGCAGACAGTGTATGAAGCAGCATCCTCCTTTAGATGATGTTTAGTCCACCTTGCTTATCATAGCCTTTTAGATCCAAAAGGCATATGCAGATAATTGTTTAGTCTTAATATTAAGAAAAAGGATAAGGTGGTAAAAGAACTTAAAGTATTGTGTTTTTAAGACTTTCTACTCTGTATATGAAACAGGAATTGGCGTAGCCTCCTAAAAGGAGGGTTGGAAAGGCATCAAACCTGACTGAAACTCTCAAGAAAGAGCAGTGATGCTCAGATTACTGTAGGCAAGGCAGAGCCAAAGGAAAAGTCAGTTATGAGTCTGACCCAGGGACATACAGAAACATGAGGCTTGAGGTGTATTTCAGTGTATTTGGGGAGACCTGGGAGAGAGCAACAGTGTGGGTGGTAAGCAGCATGAGAGTCTGTCAAGAAGGGTTCTGTACCACTGTGAATGCATTACATTAGAAATGTGGCCTCTTGAGTTTTGTACCTGAACCTGTTCTATTTTGATATGCATAAATATATATACATGGCCTGGCAAAACTCCAACTCTGGTAACTGCCAGTTTCCTTTTCAAATGCATTCTTCTTTCATACCCATTTTTATTTCCTGTGCTTGTCCCGGGCATAAAATTCAGCTGTTGTTCCTCCTAGCAACAGCTTTACTTGGAAATAAATATAACTGTAGCTTGTGCATACGCTAATAGAACATGAAGGACCTATGAAGTTCAGATTACATTTGTAAAAATGCTTTCAGATGCAGGTAGCGTTAATATAAATGTTGGTTAAGCCTCTTGCATATGGTGGATTACATGAAACAAACAGATTGATATTTTTTGTGTTTGAAACTCTTCTATTTGTATCATCAAGCCTAATACTTCGGTCTTTTAACCTAATAACATAGGAAGGGAATGTGACAATAGCAAGGCCTTTGCCCAGGTAATTCTATTATCTTGTATGTGTTTAAAGATCATTTGATGCCTACCTTGAGCTTCTGGAGTTTGACAAAATTTTTACAGACTGGAGAAGCACTTTTGTCCCTCATCTATTTCAGAGGGAGAAAATACTGAAACATTCCCCCCCTCCCCCCCCTTATTGCTTACATTCTTTGCAAATGTTTTAACTGCTTACTAAACTTTAAAAGCTAAAATGCAGAGCTGGGTTCATGTAACCACGAGTGGCGTCACCGTGCATCACTGTAGGAAGGCTGAGGGTTATTTGGGTGGTTGCTGTGGTGAAGAAAGAACTGTAGCAGGTAGCCTGCTCCTTCCTTTTCCAGTCCCATTACCACCCTTTCCTGATACTTTGCAAAAACAATGTGGTAAATCTGAGTGTCTGGTCACTCACTGGTTTTGCTTTGAGGCAGGTTTCTTTGAATAAAGTACGGAGGATTTAGTTGGATAGGTAGAATTCGATGTTTGAAGTGTATTGACAAAAGCTCTTACTCTGTGGGAGTGCTAGGCTTTTGTAGCCTGAATAAATATATTTTTGCCTAGTTTTCTTTTTGTCTGAGGAAAGAGTAATTTGTAACACTTTTTGCAAGTGCTTCATGAGTAAGCCAAGGCACTTGTAGCCACAGATCATGACAAGTTACATGTAAAGTGCTTACAGTGCCTATTGCTACCCACAGACTTAGGAGTATTCACATTAATCATTTAATTGTAAAGTGCAATTTTGAGATTCATAATATCTTCTTGCATTTGTGGCACACTTGCTGTATTTGAAACGGAGAAGTCCATTTCCACAGTCTCTTTGACAGCTCTGTTCAACCCCTTTATGGGTGCTCTCCAGAGAAACTGCTCTGCAGTGAAGTACTGTTTTTAATTGAAGTACTCTGAAGTCTGTTCTTTTTCTTTTTATGTTCCCCCAGCATTTGTCTGCTATCATTTTTATGATTTGTTCCCAATGTATAGAAAACCTTTTTGATCCAAGATGTGGAACTTTTTTTTTTTATTTGAGGAGGGAGAAGAGAGAGAGGAAGAGAAGCCTCAATTACTGTGGTTGCAGCAGCATATTTCAAAATTGGGACCTGGGTATTTAATTGAAAGGTGCATTGAATATTAGTCTATGCGCTGGGGATGAAGGGTAGGTATTGAAGCCAGCCATTCAGAATGTCTGAATAAATTTGTTTGTATTGAGTCCTACCATTTTATGTCAGTAAAAAGTACTGCTGAAACTGACAGTAAGACTGTCAGCCACAAATCCAAGGTATTTTTTGCAGTTGTCAGCAGGTGTAAGAGGATTATTTGTTTTGTAATAGTAACAGATGCCAGAGAGCTAAACTTTTTTTTAAAATTAGGAACAGTAAACTTTCTGCTGCTGCTTTGAGGTACACCAGCTAGAATTATCTAATGGGAGATGCTGTTTTTTTCTGCTAATTACTTCATTTGTGATAGCCTGAGAGTACCATTAAAGGCGTCGCTTCTGATTTTATGATGATGGACTTCTGCTTACTAGCAACCTGAAATGTGGCCACACACTTAACTCTTAAAAGTCGCTGAACTGGTATAGGATAACCTGGGGTAGATTTAAATATGGTAAGATGCTTTGTTGGCTTGAGTCATTTGCTGCATCATACCAGCAAAAGTACTAGCTTAAGTTCCTGGCTAGAATTATTGTCATACGCTTTCCAGCATGCTTTTCAAACTTACTGTGGCCTCTTGTTTTAATAATGGGACTTGCATAAACAGAAACATAAAACTGAGTATAGGAATTTGCTGTTATATTAATCTGCATCATTAGCTTCTTATTGTTTGATGATTAAACTATTTTGATTAAATTGTGGTAACTGAACATAATTTTCCCCCGGCCTTTATAAAATCCATTATTTGAAAAAAATGAACATAGTATCTAAAAAGTCCAAGGGGAAATGTTTTTATAATTCTTGTTCATGTTGTAACTTCTTTGTCATAAAGACAGTTGTTTGTAGCGTGGGTGAGAAGTTTAATAAAGTTCTTGAAACCTAACGGTGCAAACATTCAAGGCTTCTTTTAAAAGGTTGGTCCTGCTTCCTTGCATCTGTATCCAGTTATTTTTTTGATTCTTTGCATGCCTTTCATTACTAAGTTTTCTCCTCCACACTGCAACTTGAAAATATCCAATGACTTGATTCTGTTTTGTGATATATGGCAATGCTAACCCACTGGAACTGGAGGATTGTGCAGAGGTGTAGGAGAGGTGGAGGAGAGAATAATGCTGTAGCTGTTTGATTAGTAGCCAGTTTTATTGCTTGAGGATATTGATTTTTAGATTATGCTACTTCTGCAATCTCAAAATACACTGTTTGAATATGTATTTCTGTTCTTATGATCATTCAGGTGCTCAGTAGCTCTGTTTTTTCTGTCCAGAGATGACCAAGTTGAAGAGGTTTAGATGGCCAATGTCCTTCAAGTGGAGACAAGCTCCTCAGTTCTGAGGTCACTGTAGGGAGATGGTAAATAAATGCACAGAATGACCTTTTGCCTTTCCCATGTAGGCCATTTAACAGACATAATGTAAAAGTAAAGGGTTTTCCAAATATATTATCACTGCTTCTATGTGGTGATTATTTGTACTGTATCGTGAGCTGGGCTGAAAAACATGAACTGTGTAACAAGACAGCATCAACAGCATTTTGTAGTAACTTAGGCAAGACCTGAAGAATATGAAGAGGTAACTGCAGGGTAACTGAACTTGATTTAGATAAGCAGAAGGCAATGACCAGAGCTGGGATATAGGGGTGGTCTTACATTCAGAATCTTGATTTCCAGTAATAGTATTGTTGGTTTTCTTGACTTGAACCTTCAGCCAGTGATTAAAGTCATGCAGTTTGCTTCCATTAGGAGGAAAATTTGATGAACATCTGGTATTTTTTTGAATCAATATGACTTACTTAAAGGATATATGCAAAATCATGTTTTTTCTGAGCCCAGTTGGATTTGAACACTGGGAAAATGGTTTCCTTGCTCAGTAGTGTAATTATGGGTTATTTTAACCTAGCACATCTTCTGAAAAGCATAGTCTTAGTTCTTACCTGTACTCACTCTGGCAGCTTTTCTTGATATGTACCCTTTTGGCTGTAACCCTTGTACCCAGCCCTGGTGGTACAGTTCTAGAGCTAAGTAGTTGAATGCTCAGGGGCTGATCAAGCCTTTTCACTGTGCTGTTTAATTAGGTTTGGTATGTAGGGAGAGATGAATGGAAACTCTCACTTGGAGTTTTAAGCAAGTTCCACATCTTGTTTAAAGAAAAAGTAATGTTTGCTTGCTTCCAGCCCTATTACAGTTTTCTGGTTCCTCTGTTTGATAAACCTCAAGGCACTTCTGAGAATTTCTTGGGTACCAGAAAACCCTTGATTAGTTACCTCTCTAGCTATGATATAAATGCACTAGAATAATGTGCTTTATCAGCTTCCTATGAGAAATGGCTCTCCTTCTTCGTGCAATCCAGTGTCAATTTTTTTTTTTAACCTGAAAGAGCCTCTCGTATAGTGCTCTGAAAAGTTTATGGTCCCAAAATATACAGTAACTTAAAACTTGCAGTTCAAAATGGAAATGAGACTTCCAACTCATGTCTTCTCATTGCTAGCTAGCCTCTCCAGTCCCTTATGCAGTAGGCAATAACTAAATTCTGTTGAGTTCTGCTGTCCCCAGAAATGATGTTCCAATGGCCTTGGGATATTTGTTGTAAGATTGCTGAATATGTCATGTTATTTCTGCAGCTGTGTTTTTTGGGAAAAACATCTGAAAAGCTTCTAGATGCTCTGGTTTCCTTGAAATGATATACGAAGCTTGCAATCTACAAATCTTAAAAGGAGAGGAAATGGCCATCTCTTCCTGGGCAGGTTCATTGCTATGTGCCACCAGTTACTTGCTCTTTAAAGCCATACTTTCAGGTGGTCTGACTTGGAAATCTAGATTAAGTAGGAGCAGAATCTTCAGTACGGCTAGAACTGTGGCTTTCCAAATACCTCACTTTTTTTTTTAAATTTTTTTTAAAAAAGAGCCAAACAGCAATTTTTACAGAATTTTGTTGTAATAGAGCTTGCTCCCTCTTACATAACAGTGAAATTTTTGTGCAGGCTTTATCAGGAGTTCATTTTGGGCAGTTCAACAGTTATCACAGAATATACTTAAACTTTTTGTAACAAGCTCCTTCCAGTCTTATGTATCACTCTCTAGAAGTAATAAGGACTCGAATCTGTCTACTTTGAAAGCAAAAGCAAAAAATCTAGTGTGGGTTACATCTACCTATTTACCTATTTATTATAATAGATGATTCTTATCCTTATTTCTTTATAGCCATCAGACTCTGCTCGTGTCTTATTTTCTTCTTGAAACAGAACTACAGATTTTCCCCAATTATTTATTTGAAGGCTTGCTTCTGTCTTGTGGGTGTGTCTTTTTTCAGTGGACTCTTTGTCCAGTTTCTCCAGTATTCATATTATTTTGGACTACACAGTGCAGATTCTATTTCTATCTTATAAAGAAGAAAGTTTGATTCCTCATAGAAAGTCCTGTGGTGTTGCAGTGCACAGCTCTGCGTAAGCGGCCGAACAGTTGAATGGAAACTGTGGTAGTGCTGTGGTCCTGTACAGTGGCTTGTTGATTATTAGTTTGTTTTAGTCAGCTTGCACTAGGCCAACTAGTTTGCATCAAGATTCTCAGAGTTAACAGCTGAGGCTGCAAAGCAGGCTTCAACCATTCCCCCTGCTTTGAAAGAGGTAGTCCTCTCTCTGGAGGAAACAGGACTGCTATTTCACAATTTGCTTTGCACAGACCATTACCCTAATGGGATTTTTCACACAGTTGGTTTGGATATATTGTTTTTTGGTGTCGATTACACAATCTGAAAAGTATCCCTTTACTTAGGGCTGTGAATGTGGGTGTATTCTCTGGGCATTGTCTCCTCTGGAAGGATCTGCTTTTGTCCTGTACCTATTAGCTTTTTAAGACTGTATGATATGGTAGCTGTACTTTTTGAACCACCTTAACAGTTGAGGGAAGTGAAGTACCTTATGAATGAGTCTTTGGCATCACAGGGAATTTCACATCTGGAAAGACAAGCAACAGGATCAAATTAGTAATGCATACCATTGCCAGTGACTCAAAAGGAAACTGTAGTAATAGTATTGTAGTTTGCGATACTGCCCCTGGGTAGATTCTGCTGCCTAGACAGTTGACTCTGCAAAGACAGCTCAGGTTATTGTTACGATGCAGTACTTCAACTGTGACAGAGGGTGTGCTTTCAGAGTGCTCTCTTGGGAAGAAAATATTTTCTTTAATTTGCTTTCCCCAAACAAATCCAAAGCCCACTAAAAATCAAAGGGTTGTCACCCTGTCCCTGCCTAAATAGTGGTTCTGTAGTGTCTGTGGCACATGGCTACAAAATTTTTATAACAAGGACGTTTATCTTTCTCTTTTGTACTTAAGCTTACAGGGAAAGGGAGAAGAGTGGGGGGGGGTTGCACATTTTTAATATATTCTAATGTTCTATAAAAGAACAAAGCTCTATGCTTGCTATGCTCTAAAGACCACAACATGCCTAACAAGTTTGTTTGTTTGTTTTAAAAAGAAATTAATAGCAATTTTGAAGATAACTTAGGTGACTCGTGCTGGTTATGCTTTGCATGTTGGGCTAACTGGACTTGCCCAGCAGGTCTTCCAGTATAGCAGACCGCAGTTCCATAAGGATTCATTCTGGTCCAACTGGTGCTTGCTGCCCCATCATCCCATCTTATGATAGCTCTGATTGTGCTGGCTTGCCCCTTCTTTTTTTTTTTTCCCCCACCAGCACAGATGCTCACATGATGTTGCAGTGGCTCTCTTTTGCTTCTCAAGTATTAGAGCAACTTGCCCAAAATAGGAAAAATAAGAAATATCTTAGATAAAGATAGTAGGGGAAATAATTGAGGCCTTCCCGCTTTACATGTTGGGGTTTTTTTGTGTACTTGTTACTACTCTAAGCTTTAAGTTTTATGTTTAAGTAGGTGTCGGCAGCTATATCTGTGTGTTAAGTAGTAATTTGAATGCCTTGGTGTTTGAGTAACTAAAAGTAGCTCAATTTCAATGTAGCTGCTTGCATGCTTCGGTTTGACATGCAGACAAAACAGTCTCAATAGAGTAGTTTAATTTGCCATAATATTTCATAATGTAGCTAAAGATGCAGATAAAGATCTAAATGAAGATCTGAATACCTCTGTCCTTGGATGAAGATCTCAAGAGTTTATAGCAGTGAACACAATGGCTTATTCTGGCTAAAATGCATTGTTGCCTCAAGTTTGTGGTGTTGGTTACTGGTCCCACATTTTTCCCTGAGTCAAATGATACCGGGTGAATCATATTCTGCTTCTTCCATATTAAGGTTTGAACTATCCTTCAAATTTATGTCTTTGCTGCAGTTCTGCAGCAGTAAGACAGAAAAACCTTGCCAGTTTGTACTTGCAACATGTGCTTTGTGACTGTAAAAGCTGCTCCTTTTCATGCCGCAGGATGAAATTGTAGGTTTTGTTTGTAGTTGAAGGTATCCACTAAGAAAGAACTTTGTTAACACTGCATTTTTCCTCCTGGTGTCAGGCTGTAGATCACAGAATTTTTTAGGTTGGAAGGGACCTCTGAGGATCATATAATTGAACCCCCTGTTCAAAGCAAGGTCAGTTAGAGCAGGTTGCCCAGGTCCATGCCCAGTCAGGTTTTGAGCAGCTCCAAGGATGGACGTTCCGCAACCTCACTGTACATCCTGTGCCAGTGTTTGACCACTCTTATAGTAAAAATGTTTTGTTTGGTTTTTTTTTGTTTGTTTGTTTGTTTTTTCTTTTTTTTCCTTGTGTTGAAGTGGGGTATTCTGTATTTCAGTTTGTGCCTGTTACCTCTCAGCCTGTCACTGGATACTGCAGGAAAGGGTCTGGCTAAGTCGTTCTTACTCCTCTCCCTGCACCCCCATCAGGTAGTTAGTTACACATGAGTAAGGTTCTGCCTGTGGAGCCTTTTCTTCTCCAGGCTGAAAGATTCTTCAGTCCCTTAATCATCTTGGTGGCTGTTTGTTGGACTCACTCTGATAAGTCTGCATCTTATATTGTACTGGGGAGCCCAGAACTGGGCCCAGTGCTCCAGACGTGGCCTTCCCAGTGGTGAGCAGAGGGGAAGGGCCACCTCCCTCCACCTGCTGGCAATGCTTTTCCTAATGTAATCCAGGGTACTGTTTGCCCTGCCATGAGCATGCGTTTCTGGCTCATGGTCAGCTTGTCCACCAGGACCCCAGGGCCTTTTCCGCAAAGCTGCTCCCCACGTGCAGGACTCAGCACTTCCCCTTGTTGAACTCCCTGAGGTTCCTGTTGGCTCATTTCTCCAGCCTGTCCGCATCCCTCTGAATGGCAGCACGACCATATGGCACATCAACCACTCCTCCTGCTTGTGCGTTGTCTGCAGACTTGCTGCAAACTTGCAGAGGGTGCACTCTGTCCTATCGTTCAGGCTGCTAATGAGGATGTTAAACAGTACTGGTCCAGGTGTCAATGCTGGGGTACACCCCTAGTAACTGACCTCCAGCTGGACTTTGTGCTGCTGGAGGTGATGATTTTCTCTCCTATAGTTTTCTTCTTAAAGCTCAAGTCCCAGTGTTGACATACCGAATTTCAGAGTACCTTAGCCCTTTTTTGTGCTCTAAATGACTTTTCCCCTTTCCTCCCATTTTATTTCTCATTCTTTTCAGATATATGTAGAGGGGAGGCCTGCCTCTAACTCTTTCTGCCTTGAACCCAGGAAGGAACCACTTCTCCAGCTCCAGATGGAAATTTTTGTGAAGATACTTGTAATTTTTAAAGGGCGTGGGGGGGAAGCCATGGCACTTTTATTGAATTGTTCCTGTCTGTCAGTGTTTGATGTGTAAGACCCTGTTTGTCAGCACTGTTTCTGCTTGGTTAGTTGCTCAGCAGTAGTGATGGGGCAGATGAGTATGGGTAAAGTACTGTAGTAACCTGCTGAGTTGAAGTTATTAAAAATACAGAGCTGCAGCCAACTGTTCTTTGCTTGAAAGGGTGATAAGGGTAACAATAATAGCAAGCTCTGTATTTGTAGCATTTTTTAGTTACCCAGCTGCACTGGTACATTTTTTGATCAGAGAAAAGAAACACACTTTCCTCTTCTCACTGCTCTTCTATGGTACTTAACCTTTTACAAAGAGAAACGTGCTTGAATTGTTGTAATGGTGGTGTATTCTGAAATTCCCCTGTTTTCAAAGTAACTTTTCTTTTTAATTCTAGAAAAGCCAATCTGTTTTTAATAAAACTACCTTCTAGATAGAACTTTCTTTGAGCTTAAGATGTATTTTGTAGTTTCAATATGTAGTACACTGAATAGGACTTTTAAGACTGTGGTATCAACTTATGCAAATTTGATTTTGCACTACCTTCTTGTTAAGAGTAAACATCAGTCTTACGGGTGAATCTGCAAGAGTTTGACTCTTGCATTTCTAAAAAATGGAGAAGTGTTCTGTGGATGTAGTATATAAAGTAATTTGCTTGAGTGGTGAGAATCCTTTCTCTCTTGTAAAAATTAACCTTGTAGATAAAGAGACTGAACTGTAGGACCCACAGCCTTGTGTGACAAAAAGGGTCTATTTAGGCAAGCGTTGGACCTCTCTGTGTTGAGGGGTTGACTGTGGTGTTTCCATCATTGTCTCTGACTTAGAGGTTGAATGACAGAAAGTGCAAACTGGTAAAAAAACCCTTGTACGTCTTGGTGGTTCTCCTTAAAATGTTCAAATCTGTAGTATCTGTCTAGGGAGCAATAAAACATCTGTGGATCAAAATTTCTCGGGATGTTTTTTCATACAAGCGGTCTTGTGGCCCTGTGATTGTCAAAGGAGATTTCTCGCCCCGTAAAATTGTGCAGTCTTAGTAAGCTGCAAATCTTGTCTTTGCTCTGTGTAACAACTTAGCTGAGATCCTCCTATTCAGAGTCTCTTCGATGCTTGTTTTAAAGAAATGTGTTTCTTTGCTTCTGTCACTTACGGTGTTACAGCTTTTTGGTCATCCCCAGAGTGTTTAGAAGCTTTTAACCAGCAAAAGGCAAAAGTTCATCTTTAGCTTATACACTTGTTTTTGGTTTATGGTCATCTTAAAGACAGTCCTGTAAACTTTGTCTTTATTTGATGTTGGAAATAAAAATTTTTGAACATAGATTGATGGTGTTTCTTTCCACAATGTAACTGGGAATAACCAAAATGGTACTGAGTATCAGCTCTAAATATGAACTGAAGTGGTAGCAGTTAATCTGAAGTATATTTACCGTTGGTTCAGATTCTTCTGTCTTTTTAGGACCTCGGTGACAATGTGTTTCTAATTAGGTAATTTTTTGTGCATACTTTGAAACTTCTTAGGATTAACTTTCAAGCCTGACTATTTGATTTCCAGTATCCCTTAGTAACTCTTACTTGTTGTTCTGATGTTTTATTTCCTAAGTGTGTTAAAAATGTAAAGAAGTATTTTTTCGTGGTGAGAAAAGATCGTGAGACTGCCCCATTGTTTTGTTTCTCCATCTTCTAGGCTTCAAACAAACTGATTTTTTTTTTTTCAGACCATTATAACATCTGCAGTATGTAAGGTATTAGAGCATTAGGATATTAGTTCGTGAATGCATTGATATTCCTCTGGGTAGTTAATACTTAATGTATTTTATCCGTCACTGGGGAGGAATGTGCTGTACAGCTTGCTTCTTCTGCGAGTAGTCTGACTCACGAGCTCGAGGTACTTCAAAAGGATTTCAGCACTCCATCCCATTCTTCAGTCTTGAAGTTGCTTTTCTAATAATAGAAGCAGCAAAACAGACAGTGGAGTTGCTTCTCGGCTGCTACAGTTCATTACCAGTATAGTCATGAAAGCTGACATCAGTCGCAGTCTTCACGTTCCTCAGTCCACATTTGCCTGTGTGGCTACGAACGCTGTGTCTCTTGTACCGCTCCTTGGAAGCAGTAACCACCATATACAACTGGGGTTCCAGTTTGGATGATCAGAACTATGAGCTGTGGAACTTTCGTGCCTTTACAATTCAAGCAGTGTTGCAGGAGCGGCATAAAATAGCTGTCAGAGACCTCCAGCAAAATATGGAGGGTATGTCCAGTGAAAGATATGTTCTTGTAAGACTTAAGATATATTGGAACTATTCCTTATATATCTGTAGTGAGCATAGCTTATGTATCCGGACAGAATTTGTTAACTTTAAAAGTTTTCTTATCATATAAACTGCTTGCCTTGCATAATTGCGAAGAGGTGAAGCTCTTGAAATGATATTGCCTGTATTGACGTCAGTAGAAGAAGTTCGCTTCACTGAAGGTGAGCTAAGGTTTCACGTTTATTGATTCTCAGTCATGTATGGGTAAAAGGAGCCCTTTCTTCAGCCACAAGCATCATCTCTTGTGCCAGTGAATTATAGAACTCAAGCAAACTGTACCCATGAGGTCTTGAACATGCACTCCAGGAAAATTAAGTCAGTCTTCAAAAGTAGTCATCGCTAGGGCCTATTTCCAAAATGAACTGCTGTGCTTTAGGAAAAACGTGTTTCTTGGGTTGGTTAGAAAGATGAAAGAGCCAGGGCATCTCCTGTAATTGTTTTCTGGTTTTAACACCTCTTACTGTCAGTTAATTGAAGTAAGAGTGCGGGTTGACTTAGGGCATGAATATTGTGACTGCTAAAGTCCTCTTCTCCACAAAGCAGATCTGTCTGTAAACTGCAGAAAGAGAGGGTGGAAGCTGAGAAGAATGTAATTAAAAGCAAAAGGAAATGTGCGGTGTTTCCTACAATGAAGTATAGAGGTGTGCAAATGGTTTGTCACAGAAAAATGAAGATGGTGACTGGGACATCCTAAACCCAGCCTTGGTTTATTAACATGGACTGTAGGACCAATCTCCCTTTATTTGCAGGCTTCTCTTCCCCAGCTGCTGCTGCTTCTCTGACTTCTCTATGATAAACATTTTCCTTGATGGAAATAAAAGGAAAAATTTGTCAGTACAGGTCAGTTTATTGTCATCATAAAAGTCTGAATCAAGTTAGCTGTAAAAGATGGTTTTTTTGGTATCAAAATTTTGTTTGAAACTGTATTTTTGCAACCTTAAGATATGTATATTGTAATAGCATTGAAATTCCCAATAGCTTTGCTAGTAAGGGTACATTCTTTAATAGGAAAAGAAAGGTAACACATTAAGTGAAGCTATGTTTAATGAGATATGATGATGTATGCATGTTCTTTCCCTCCTTTTCTGCATTGTACTTTTATTGATCATCGGTATGTCTTGTGTGTACTTAGAGACAATATATGAAGCTTTCCTTGGCAGTATGAACTTTGGAAGGAATGAGTGGGATAGGAAGAGCTATTTTTCTCTTGCCAGTAGTATGTGTCTAATTTTATATAGGTGTTTTTAAATACCTTCTCACCCTAAAATACATGCTTAATAAATGCAAAAAACTAACTGTATGCTGATTTGCTTAGTCCATTGTTTGTTTTTCTTTTTTTTTCCCCACTGTAGGTAACCAATTCGCAGAGACAAATGCCTTTAACGTTTTTGTTAACGGGGAAAAAAAAAACCCTTTAGCACATCTTTATCCATTTTTTTTAACACGGTCTAGGCATGCTAAGTAATATTTAACCTCTGGCATCACTTCTGGGATTTCTTAATGCCAGCTATCAAAGAATCCCATCTATAAAGAAGAGATAAATGAGTTTAACAACTGTACATAGCTACTCTAGCTGAAACATGCTTTGACGAGCCGTTTGTGAATAACAGTAAAGTGTGGTTGCAACTTGCCAGACACAAATGCTTGAGGAAGAATGTTTAAAACAGAGAAACCTGGTTGTCATGAGTTACAGTCACTATTGAATACCTAATAATAACGTTACTTCTTTTAGAAAGCAAGGTGGCTTTTGAGGAAGCAAAGGAGGCTGTCCATTAATAATGCTGTTTGTTTATTACTGGAGGTTTCCAAGTGATTGACAAAAAGTGGTACTGTTCAGTTTTACGTGTTGCCAACCTGCAGCTTCTTGGAACAGGTTTTCTTGAAGTCCTGCCTCGTGGATGCAAGTGATTACAAGTGATCAGAAGAAAAATAAACTAAGGAGTGGGAAGTTCTGGAGTAAAAGTTCTTACCTTCTCCAATTTCTAGAGGAAGTTGTGAATATTGTGTGTAGACTCAAATCTAAATGGCAAATAAAGTGGATATCCAAATCAATTACACATTTACATATGTCATAACTTTCAGGTGATTTATCTAGCTGTTTTATGGGTTTGGGGTTTTTAATAATGGTGATCAGAACACTTAAAAAATTTCCCTGACCTTGCCATAGAGCATCACTCTCTTCATGTTTTTATTTATGGGATTAATATAATAGCTTTTAGATTGGGATGATACTAGTATGAGAATTGCCTCTGGTTCCTTCACTGCCCATTTCCTAATGGCTACTGAAATTTCTGGCAGGGGGCTTTTTTTTTTTGCTTTCCAATTCAGTGGAGAAATAAGAAGTTAAAACTCAATACATTTTGAAATAATAGCCCCAGATATTCATTAGAACTTAAGTTGTTAAGATGCCAATAAAATTTATGCTGATTCTTACGCACACACTGTAGTGAAACTATTAACTATAACGAAGAAGAGCCGGTCAAAAATTTCAGAACATTTTTTAAGTTTTAAAATGCAGTATGCAAAATGAAGTAGTTCATATTAATTGCTTGGCGGTTGCGTAGAGTACTAGACTGCCATTCTTGCCAGGTATATTCAAAAGTATAAAATAAATCTCCTGAATTGTTAGTTAGCCAAGGAGTCATTTGCTCAGCCTAATGACATGCTGCAATTAAAGTGCTTGAATATTTATTCATAGCATCGCTTACATGCACAGTTATGTTAAGGACATGATTACAAAGCAGCCAAGTGTTCCGAGAACTCTCAATAGCTACATTTAGATGTGTAATAGTTCAGTAAAAACATGGAAAAAACTCTTTTATTGCTTTTATTTTCTTCTTTAAGCTCTGCAAGGATTAGCTTGTAAAAAGCTCGGTTTGCAGCTCATTATATGAAATATTTTCTTGATTTTTTTGGAGATTTGTGTACATCTTGGACGACTTCTTGTTAGAGAAGGATAAATCTTTCTGTCTTGCGGTGCATGCAATTGCAAGTAAACTTGTCTTCATGCTTTCCTGGAGAAGATTTTTGCTTACAACACTAAGTCACAAATGAAGTATCTCTGACAGCTAAGCCACTTCTGTCTGAATCTTGTGGGTAAAAGATGTCATTGCTAATCAGGATTACCAGATTTTCTTGGTGCCAAGTTTACCGTGATTTCAAATTACCATGTTGAACTCATTTCCTGCTCTTTTCTTCCTTTATGTTATTTCACTACGTTAAACTGCATTTGCAGAAATCTGACTATTGCGAGGCTATAGAACCAGTATCCTTATAAAATGTGCCCTGGCAATAGTAGGAAGCTGTGGAGGAATGTTTGCTGTTTTTCAGGCCCCTGAGTGACAAATATTTGTCTTTGAACTGTTTTTTGTCTTGTTATGGTGGAGCAAAGTGGTGTTCCTGGTTCTGCTGCCATGCAGCTGAGGTTTTGATTTGAATGTTTCCAACTGCAGTGGAGGAATGTAATAGCACAAGTATTTCTTAAAGCAAAAGGTGCTCCTTTTGAAAATTTCAGTGTGGTGAGAAAATTGAAGACAAGCATTTATTCCCCCTGCTGAGCTTAAAGGGACACTGTGAACTTAAACTTCTAGATATTTGAGGGTTTTTTCCTTCTTTTAAAAACTGTGGTAATGGCAGTGGTTTTTCTGCACACTTTTGTGGTTTGCTGTTCTGTTTCCGATCCAGAAATGCTCTGTGAAGGACTTGCACAAACTTGATTCTTTTCTCCTTGATAATCAGGTCAATCAATTGACCATAAAGCGTTATTAAGCACAAGAGACAGCCTGATTGCCTGAGGAGAAATGACAGAAGGAAAAGAAACTAGAGGATGTCCAGCTGAATCACTGTGATTTAATAACTTACTACCTGTCAGCTGAGCTGCAGAAGTTGAGCTATTAGCCTGGCCAGTTGACAGATAAAGTGTATTGAGTAAATCAATTAAAGAATTAAATGAAACTTTTTTTTTTTACCTTGCATTTGGAGTGGGATAACAGAGCCCACCTTTTTACTACTTCTCAGCTGAAACTTGTTAGTGCATTGTAAGCTGGTTGTGTGCTTAATTTACCCTCTGTTGTATTTAACAAGAGTAGGTAAAATAAATTAAGCTTCGTAAGTTCTCCTCTTTAGTTGTTTTCAATTGTGTGCTACTTCTCATGGCTTACCTTTTTTCAGTCATGAACTTTATTTTAATCCTTCAGAAAGTTAGATCTGTGAAACATTTTTGAAGATTAAAAACAGTTTCTTTTTAAACTGCTCTACAGTAGAAATTATTAGTAGTAGAAATTGCTATGTTGCAGTGAAGTATCTATAGTAAAGTAATCAATTTTTTCTCTGAGTGATCTAGCAGCAAAATAATTTTATTTGGAATTAATTAGCTGTTTGTGAGAAACCTTGTTTTGCAGATGCTTAATGTATTTAGTACTTAGTTTTTATTACTTTTGGAAAGCCACAGTTCTGTAAGACTATTGTATATTGGCTGCTTAAAAAAGACACTGAAGTAATTTCAAAATCGGTACACGGTTGGTTCATTTCCCTTTAAAACAATTCTCGTTTCATCTTAGTTTCTTGCCTTGTGGGGTACTGCCATAGGTAGATATGTGAAATACTTGATAAGGAAGGTACATGGTCAACTATGACTGCCACGCCCAGGCATTTTCCAACTTCATGGAGTTAGAGAGGACATCGGAGGGAATTTGCGTGTAATCGAGGAGGAGGGATAAAGGGGATCTTCCAAGTTTGTGTTGAGAGAAATAAGAAAGGATCTGTGCTTAGCTTGCCAAGGGAAAGGAAAGGAGGTTGAACATTATGGAATGAATGGTCCTCCCCACCTTCATGTCTCTAGTCTGATTCTATCTACTTGTGACGAAATACAGCATTTTATTTTTTTACTTTGTGTTCAAGTCTCAATTCAGTACTAATTTGGGAGCTGTTAGAAAGTAACAGAAGTGACAATTTTCAAAGGTGTGATGCTAATTGGATTTCTGCAAGGACAGGGAAGCTATGTGTGGATTATTGCTTCTCATATTCAGTGTGTAGCCTATTGCTTTTGCATCAGTTAAACCACTGCTTAAAAGACAGATAGTAGTAAAGTAATTAATTGTCCTGTGATGAGTTGTTCACTGCCTGAAGACCTGTTAATAACAGCACTAAAGATTCAGTGGTGGAGGTGAAACATTTCCTTTGATGTCAGAAATGAAAATAATAGCCAGTAAGAACCACTTAAGTTACTGAATAAACACAGAAAAATAATCATATCCTGCATGCATGGGCAATGCATCTTACTTTTCCTTTTGAACTTCATAGAAATACCCTGCCTGCCCATTCTTTCCCTTTACCCTGCATTGCAGTAACCATCCCTTTTATTGAAGAGGGCCAAACTCTACTCGCTTGTCTCTTTGCCCCAATAACAGCATTAGAAGTATTCTGGGCTTTAATTTACGACAGACTTTTTCTGGTTTTCCATCCTGTGTTCTTTGGGAGGCAGTCTTCACTTCCTCTATTTAGTTACTTTGTGATGATGGAACTAGCAATTTTAACTAATTTTACTTACCTCAGCATATTTTTGCTAGTCAGTATAAATGTTGGATGATCAACAGCTGTAGCTTCCTCCTGACATCATTCTTGCCACTGGAGTATCTCATCTCTGGTCTACAAAATAGTGACTAATAGTTTCTGTCATCTGAGCAGCATTTTCTGAACCCACTTTCTTGCACATAGCTAACTTGTTTAGATTTGAATTACTGAGTTTGTTTAATGTAGCATTTTAAACCCAATGATCCAACTACAGATTTTTTTGTTGTGCTTTTACCGAGGTAGTTTAATAATAGTAAGTGTAGAAATGAAACAAACTTACTAAGTTTAAAAAAAACAACAAAACATTTTTGACAACATGATTTTTTTTTTTTTTAATCTAATGAGGTGAGACAGTTGAATTTGAAAGCTGGGTCAAAAGCTTATGTAATTTTGAGACCCTAAATATAGAATGGTGTAATGACACAAAAAGATCAATCTCTGTGCATATGTTCTGGTAGAGTATTTTTTGTTTTATTCTTATTCTGTGCATGCAATTTAAAACTAAGCTGTATACCCTCTGCTTGGAAAAACGGTCTTGCTAATATTCCTATCTTATGCTATGTGCCAATTTAAATTGACATGTAGCATGTAGGTTTCTTTATTTTAATTGTCTGGGTGTGGGGTCTTTGGGTTTTTTGTTTTGTTGATAGTAAAATTTCCATGTGGCCATTGTAAAATTTACCTTTTTTTTTTTTTTTTTTTTTTAAATAGTAGTGGAATGGGGTGATGATGTTAAAGCAGTATCAGAAGATGAAGCCATGGTGCTGGTGAACCATCAAGCAACGGGTGACGTCTGCACTCTGATGATGTGCCTTCAGGATAAAGGCACGGTAGGCTACAACCGGGGAGTGGGATAGCTACTGTGTATGTGATCTGTTACCTTGGGTGTGCTTGCATCTGTGTGCGGTACCGATGACTGACTTTTGTGTGTTAATCCACCAAATAACCTCGAGGCCCAGAATAGGAAGCTTTTTGTTTAGATTTGGTTTAATGTGACAGCCAGTAGCTTGGAGCAGGTTTTAGACCATAAACGTTGCCTCTGAAGAAGGTCAAATATAAGCTGAGTCAGTGTGCATCCAGTCTAGGTTAACATAGAGGGAAGCAGATCTCTTTGCAGGTAATCATGTATTTGACTTTTTCCTCTCACCTCATGCCCTTGTGCAACTCCTGCCAGCTTTGCTCAAAGCAACACAGGTCTAGCTTCTTGGTTATGACTTTATTCCAGCATGGAATTTTTCTGAAAGTTAGAAGCAAGTTGTGTATGGGATTTTGGTAGGAGTTCATAAACTGAAAATGACTTCGCTATGAGGGCATGACCAAGCTAAGCCAGCTAGCTAAGGTCAAAATTGCTTGAGCTCTTATTTCACAAACTCTTAAGTATGTCGGTGAGAAGTGCAACTAATGTTAATTGTTTCACGCGTTGCTGTTCAGAAAATTCACGTCTAGGGAGCGTAGTGCTGGAAACTAGAGAACGGGATCTAAACAGGAAATTAAATATATGTGCAAATCAGGAGGAAGGGGGGTATGTATGATTACACTACAAAGGGTGGGAGTCATACCTGGCAAGCTGAAAAATGCATTAGCTGTGTCTGTCTTAGTGTTGTCTTCTTTCTTGTGACCATACAGTGAAGAAACAAGGAAAACAACTGCTTTTTATTGCATCTGCACAACTTGTAACTGGTGCTGTTTTTCTTAGTGTATGTTATATAGATTGTGTATACTCTGTATCTCTACCAGTGATTTCACATTTTTTTTAGAAATTTTCCCAGATCTTACTTGTGACAGCAGAGCTGATTAAAAAGAAAAAAAAAAAAAAAAACCTCAAACAAACCAAACTCAAAAAAGAAAGTATGAAAATGCCACTCAAGATTGAGCAGAGACTAATTTCTTTCTTTCTCCTGTAGCCTAGAGAAGACTGTGTTTTAAAAGTACTTTTAATTGCTTTAATTTCTTTTGGAATGGAGGAAGTTAGGTATATATGGTATTCTGTACTGTACCCCAATGAGTAGAATGACAGAGTCTAACACTCTTTAATTCCCTTCACCAAAATTATGCATAGGACAATCTTGTGATAAAGATACGACTGTGAGGGTGTAGTCCTGTGGATATGTATTGCATATAATCTTGACTATTGATGTCCCAGGTGTTTTAGATATCATAGAGCTTCATTGACTCATTTATGTATACTAGTATATATATAAATCTAAGCCATATTTATCCTGTTTTGTTTGACTCCATAGCAAAAAAGTTTCAGTCAAGACAGTTGACTGTGAATTCAGTTTCTGTGAATGTAGAAGATATTAAAAATGGAAGAAGGCATTGAGAAGGCAAATAATCTTCACCATGGAAACTGTTAAGTTTGCGGTTTTTTTCAGAAAAGCCTTAAAGTCGCTATTTCTTTCCCTTAAATAATTGCAGTCATTGCTCTTGGAATATACGTGTCCAGAGCCTAGTATGGCTTTAATGTTTTTAGCTAATAAAGAAATCAAATAAGTATGAGCATCAACACACGCTTAAATATAGTATGGGTAGTACAAGTGGCTAAAAATAATGAGAAAGATCAGGATGGTGTATCCTTGATAGAACTTGCTGAATCAGTTTTTTTTTTAAAATAGCATGCTTCATATTTCTGAACAGAATTGTCTTTACTTTGAGTGACTGTGAAACCACTGGAGGAAAAAACAAACCAACCTAGCTGTCCAAAAGAAATCATTATACAATAGGCAACTATTTAAATTAGGCAGGTTTCTTTAAATACAGTTTAAACTTAACATGGAGTCTGTCACAACCTTGATATTCATCTGTTAGTAACAAGACAGTAATTTCCAATAATTGTTTTTATTTTGTTTAGGGCAGTTAAGCTGCACTAATTCATAAACACTTCACCACTCAGACAACACTTTTTAGCTCTCAAAGTGTTCTGTGAGGGTGAAAGGCTCACTTCCATTTCACGCAGAAGGGTGTACGAAGAAGTAAAACAGCTTACCAAAGGCGGCCTCTCTGTGGTGATGGGGCGGTGGCAGAACTCGGAAGACCTTCCTCCTGTGGCAATCCAAAATTTCTTTTGCTTGCTTTTGCCAGCCAATACAGACTGAAACGAGATGTAATCTGCAAGCACTTACTGTTTAATGCTGCTTTTTAAAAAATGTTAATTTAAGACATCAGAAGTGTTCAATTTAAAGTTCTGTGTTTTTCTGTGTAGTGAGGTAGAATCCTGAAACGTTCTTGCAACTTGACAATGTTTCCTAAGGGCCATGTCAGGAACTGTGATAGTATTTTTTTTCTAGTATTTTATAAGTTCTTATATACAAATGATCGTGTAGCCTATCTATTTTAAGCAAATTTGATCTCACTAAGCAGTAAGCTAAAAAACATGTGTTAAGATGTTTCTTGTCTTTCAGATTCACTTATGTGAATAACGAAAACATGATCTCTTATTAGGGAAGTGGAACTTAGCTAAAAGTTTTAATTTTAATGGAAGGACTGGACTGGTATTGTTTGACTAATACATGTTACCGTAAGACAAGCCACACAGAGGAAGGTTTCAGCTAAATCAGAAGTGACCTAATTACACTTTTGATATAGTTCAAGAAATTGTTCCAATTTGATTGTGAAAGTAAGTGTTAAAGCAAACTTAGTAAGTTAATTGATATCTCATAAACATTAAAGCTTACGTGTTTAACAAAGAGAATTAGGTTAAAATGCTGCTATTACTGCCTTCTGACTGGATTAGGACTGACAAATGTGGCTGTTTTTTCTGATTTAGAGCAGAAAGCAGTGCCAGAAAGGGTGCAGTGGAGAGAAAATAGTAGAGCTTGCAGCTGTTTGAGTGCAAGTTTCAAGACATACGTTCCCAGGTTTCATTGTTAAGTTAGAGCTGCTTGAAAGATGAAAGTCAGTCTATTCAGGTTGCTTTGTTATGAAATCTATGTAGAGTGAAATGAAAGTGGGCCTGTGAATAGGAGGCACCTAGATTTTTTATAAAATTGGTAAAAGCGTTTTCTATATTCTGAACTTATCTAAGCAGGAAGGATGAAGCAAAAAGGCCCTGAAATGGCATAAAAAAATTCTTTCAATCCATAAACAACTACGAATCTGTGCTCAAAACACTTCTGAATGTCTTTGCTTAAACCTCCTTGAAATGCAAGCAGTAAGAGACTCGTGATAAGTGTTGTTTCGTTCCTGTGGATACTAAATGGAAGAACCCCAGCAATATCTTGCAGTGTCCTCTGTTCTGCATTGGTAGCAGAGCAGAATGAATATCCATTAATCTAGTTTGCCTTTTGATTGCAAACAAGGTAATTGTGTTCTATTCTTTGAACTCCTCCTTTTTGATTTGATGTGTTAGTGTGTGTGTGTATATTCATTAATTCATACATAAAAATATTTCCTCTCTGTACTTCTTACCACTGCCTAGGCTTATAGGTAGATTTGTAATCACTGAGCTCTGGAGTTTGCCTCTGTAGCCCACTTGCAGCAAACTGCCTCTATGTTTTGTCTTAGTTGTAACTTGTATGTCACACTGATCTTTGACACGATCACATCACTCCTTCTCAAAAAGACTGAGGAAGTCCAGGGATTCTAGGTAGAAGTCCTGTGTCACCTAAAACATGGTGAGATGGACTTCAGACTCTGAAGAGCAATGATCAACTTTCAGGGTAAACTTACCGTCATCTAAATAAAAAGACAATAAAAAGTAGTATGGGAGGAGAGAAGCACTAGCATTGCTGGGCAAGAGTTCCTCCTCCAGGATTGCTATAGAACATCTAGGGACCAATGTTGACTCCTCAAAAGACACAAACCTTTTCTTTTCAGGGAAGTGGATTATTGAGCTTGCTTATCTATCTCCTCCAGTAAAATAGATTATGTTGATTTAACTTCTGCTAGATGTAGTAGAACAATAATTGTCAAAATGCCAAAGTAGTAGATGAACACTGACAGTCATATGGGTAACTGCTGCAGGCTAAATCATCATCAGTGGAATTTTGGTGGTGTTTTTATCAAAGGATATGTTTCCCTACACCAGCCTGTCATCTTTGGGCTGGTGCGTGGGCATGAACTTACGATATTGTAGTGCCTTGAAGAGCAAAAACACCTCACAGTGATGCTATTTTTTAGCTTTTATCCTTAGGGCACACCTTTTCTTTCTTTCCCCCCCCCCCCCCCCCCCCCCCCCCCCCCCCCCCCCCCCCCCCCCCCCCCCCCCCCCCCCCCCCCCCCCCCCCCCTAAGGCTTTCTAATTTACTGAAATAGAAAGAATGTGAATCTCTGCAGAGAAGAATTTTGCTTTAAGATTATCTCTTTTTTTTAACACAGGCCAGGGGACAGCTGTATGAGAAACCATTTCACCAATATTAGTCTCAAGTAGGGAGTTATATCTAGGAACTAATTTTTCTTTTATCACTCACAAATACATCGTGTGTCTTTGTTTCCTTGGATGTGTAGCATCTAGTAAGAAGTACCACTGGCGGACAGGAAAGGATACTAGCATGTCACAGAGAAGAAATGGATGCTTGTTTTCAAAGCAAAACCTTTCATATCTTTGAGAGCTGTCTGTTTCTCTCAGACATGGTTTCCTTTTCCACTTCCAGTGATGCTAGAGGATCCAGAAATCGGTGCTCTTGCATTATCCAAGATCTTCAGATAGGAAGTTTGCTAGTATTAAAAAAACGCAGAAGTTGAAGTATTCTTAATGTGCTCTTAGGCAAGGATAGCTAGCTTCTAAATGTGACGTTCAGATTTCGCTGGGAGATCAGCTATATGTCTAAGGCAATAAAGTATCTTAAACATTCTTTGGCAGATGTGTTCTTGCAAGTGTGTAAAAACTTCACTTTACTGAGCATCCGGCCACAGTTGTTTAAGGATAAGTAAAAGAAACAGGGTATGTGACAGTTATCTTTCTCCAGATATATAACCCGGGATTCATTTATAGCTTCTGTGGTCAAAAGGGAGAATAGGTAATCAGAGCGCTCCAAGAGATAATTAGATTTCTTTGGAAGAAAGACTTACTGATACATGCAATTCTAGATACAAATTGCAAATTATCGAGCTGCTTTTACAAAACAGAATTCATGCATGAAATATGATCTGCTTCTTTCTACAAATTCCACGCAGACATGTGAAGATGTGAAAACAGGTGAAAGCCACCATCTTTCACTCTATCAAACTATTTTGTTAGAAGTATTGTTGTAGGCATGGATGTGGATTCTGAGTGTTTCAGTTACTGTGCAAGCCTCTGGTGTTTGGAGAGAAGCGTAGAGTACACTTTAGCAGTACATGTAATTAACTAATACATGAACACTACATTGTATTTTCTAGAGGAAATCTTCTGTTTCTTAGACTGCTTTTTCTGTGTCTTTGCCTCAAATTATGTATCTTGGACAACTGAAAGATGACAAGAAGGTGCCTGTTTAAAATTCAGAAAATGATATTCTGACTACCAGAGAAATGTCATGGTTCTCCACATGCTTTTTTTGATAGTGATAAATGGAAGAGCATTATGTTATATGACCTTAAGTTTCACTGAACTTGAATCAGTCTTGGCGTGGCCTTATGACATAAGGAGGCCGTATGACATAGGGAAGAGTAAAGGCAGCTAGCCTTGTGTATGATTGAGAGCATGTAAGAGACACTGGATTTTCCAGTTTTGGAGAGCCAGTTCCTACCCCTCTCAAAATCTACATGTAGGACCTATAGAAGGGAAAGACCTTGTGAGAGAAGAAGCTTTTCCCTTCTGTTATTTACCTCTTCTGGAGTAATTCTTCTATTTTAAATCTCAAAGGACTGAGCAGGTATAGTATCTTCCTTCACTGTCCTGTAAGAAATGGTGGTCAAAGTGAATCTAATAGCTCAACCTCTATTTTTGCCTTCTCACCGTACTTCTTGGCTGAGACAAGGAGCATGACTTAATGACATTCTCAGGGATGCATGTGGATGCTCTGCCATGAGAGAAATCGGTAAGGGCATGTAGGTTGTGCATAGGTCTCAGCGAATGCTGCTGTTCAAAGATAGAGTGAGCATGTATGGAGCATGTGCACATCAGAAGCACAAGAAACACGATCTCATCCCCCAAATCGCCAAGTACAAAAAAGATAAAACAGTTGGAGATTTCAAATACAGATCTGTATTGTTTTGTGTACTTTAACAAATGCTGAAAATGGTTTTAGTTTGCAACTGGTTTAAAATTGGTGGTATGTCAATAAGAAGCATTACACTACCTGTGTGAAAAGACAGAGTAGAAGTTATTCTAGCATATAGCTCATAGTGTAGAACTGTGTATTATATTACGGAAAGGCAGCTGTTTAATCCTGCTCTTGAGGGAGAAGTGTAGCACCTGTGCTGCTTTATACTTTGGGACATAAGGGACTTCATTCCATATATTTGCTAGTTTTATTGCTATTGCAAGGGTGACAAGACTGTGACCAGTAAATACA
Organism: Theristicus caerulescens; assembly: GCA_020745775.1. Taxonomy (NCBI): domain Eukaryota; kingdom Metazoa; phylum Chordata; class Aves; order Pelecaniformes; family Threskiornithidae; genus Theristicus; species Theristicus caerulescens. Next base: position 102,560,351 of record CM036561.1, on the reverse strand, counting down.
TAATTCTCTGTACTTGATATTTACTAAACTTTTTTTTTAACTTTTCAGGTTGTCCGTCAGATGATGTGGCTGATGGATCATATTTTTAAGTATACAAACTTTGGCATTGTGTCTCTAATCCATGGAGACTTCTTTATAAGACAGGTAAATGGAAATACGTAATAGTGCTTTGACTTATCCATATACTTGGAACATTGCATTGTTATGGGACTTACTCATTACCTCCTGGATGGTTTGCAGGATAAAATAACTATGCTGTAATGTGTGTATTTGGGTAGAGCTTTGTTCTGAAACTGCTTTTTTTCCAAGCTTATTTTATTATTTGCCTAGACATGAACGTTTATAGAACCCAATTATGATGGGAGCCTTTTATGAGAGAGGCGTACAAGCAAAGTACATGGGCAGTCCTTTTTGTCTCTCCGCTTCTGCTGCCCATTGTTGGCGCCTCTCTTCTTTACTTAGTGACCTTGAAGCTGTGCGGTGAGTCTGGTTAGGTCACTGTTCTGACTGTCAAAGTTTCAGATAAGGAAAGGCAGGACCATCCCTTTTGATGGTGACATGGTAGTAGACCAGTTTAAGGTGGTGATGGGCCTGCATAAATAGTAATTAATTGATTCTTGAAGGCTAATTATTATTTGAGTGTCAGGAAAGAATGTGTATTGAGCCCAGCATCTCAAATGTTAAGGAGTGAAAACCTCAGATTATTTCTTGGGTGGAGGGTGTTTTGTTGTTGTTTGGTAGCTGTTGATCAAACTGCACTCTAAAAATAGAAACTTAGAATTACAACAATAAGCATGAACCTGCTGCCAGTTCTGTGAACTGCAAGATCCAGCGTACACATTTCTTTCCTCTCCTGATTTTTATTTGTCTGGGCTTAAAATGTATGGGCAGCCAGAGAGAATTAATGAATTTTCACTTTACAGAGAAGGAGAAGCTAATTTACTCAGAGTGAAGTAAAGAAATACTTAATCACAGCTATACAAAGCTAAAGTGAGATTTCTCACTAAGACGAGAGGCATGGTTAGAAAACCTCAGGCAAAGTTAGGTAATAAAATAAAGGTCTCTAGAGATATACAACTGTGTACTGTGAGAGCATGGAAAGGAACAGGGTTTGACACTTTGTAAAATATAAATCTATTTCAGTAGTTAAAATTCACACGATACACATTTTTCAGGTACACATGGCTGTCAGATTGTTAATTGTAATTTCTGAATGTGCTGTTGCAATTCCAGTTACAAAACCAAACCATTATCGTGCTGCAAAAACTAAGGCTTTTCCTCATTTTTGTAAAGTGGCTGAGATCTGCAACATCACAAATAAAATGATGTCATCATGAGTCTAAATATAACCCAATTGAAAATAAAATGTTTCTTGGCTGTTAATTAACTTTCGGGTGTAGCAAAAACACTTAAGGTGAGTGAGTGAGTAATGATCCGTTGCCTAACTATAGAAAGGCCCTAGTAATATTTGGATGAGCAAATAATTTTTTTTCCCCTATAAAATAATGTAATTTGATCATGGTACAACACATCCTATTTGTTAAAAATGTAGCCTCGTTTTCATGAGCAGCACCAGTGGCAGTTTTAGGAATGCTTCTGAGGTCTGCTGGAAGTTGACTAGTGTTTTCTCTTCTCCCATTGAAAAGTTTACTGGAAACCGAGACTGTCAGTAACTTGCCATATTGGTGGTGCAAAGTGCATGGCATCCTAAGGAATTTGTCAGCAGTCCGCTGCTGCCTGTTTTCTTTCCTCTAAAGGAAAGAAGACTCAGCCCCTTCCCTGTGATGGCGATCAGCTAGCCGTGGTCTTCAAGAATTGGCTGTATTGAGGAGCTGCTTCTGTATGACTTACTTTCTCTTCTTTCTGGACAGTATGTTAATTGCGTTTTATCTTCCAGGACTCTTCAATATTCCACTAGTCACAGTTGCTTTTAAGCACTCCTCTCTTTCCCATTAGTCCAGTAGATTTTTCTGTATCACAGCAGCATCTTAAACCTCACAGTATTTGCTAAACAGCAATTTATCCACCAGTCGTATTTGTTTGTTCAGGTTTTGGAGAGCTCTAGTATCTAATGTGTGAAAAGTTTATTGTTAACTCCTGTTTTTTTTTAACTACTGTGCTATCCTGGAGTCCTGTGGTCTGGTGGGAAAGGACTGTTTTAGCTGGGGAACTTTTATATTGCTCTCTAATTGCATTAATATGAGCAGGCAGAGTTTTTTCCTTCCCTTTCATGAGGTAAGTCGGAAGTAATTGCAACTGTGAGATTTCAAAATCTAGGAGAAACACTTTCACAAAACTTGTCTTCAATAAAACGTTGTTTCTTGTTGTCTTCCTCTCAACCCCACTCTTTCCCTCTTCCCTGCCAAAAAAAAAAAACCAACCACCAAAGAGTGGAAGGTTTGTGGCAGTTTTGTTGACATTTCAGAGAATTAAAATCACCTTTCCTGAGGGAAGCTTAAATTATGGGCTCCTGTGTCTTTTGAGTGATTTGGCGAAGTCACTACTCAAAAATTATAATTGATGTAAATTAATTCCTGTGAAAATTTGAGTAGCTTGCTCTTGCTGTGTGTGGAAGTGGGAAGAGAAAAAATTGTTGTTGAAGATATTTCTGCAGTAATTAAGGACAAAGCTTACCGTCTTCAGTGAAAACGTTGTGCTAATACATCAAAGAGGAGAAATGAATGAGGGTTGGGTTTTTTTTTTTACTTGTCCCTTTGGTCCCTCAGGTTTAATTATCACCTGGCTATATCCTATATACAGCTAATTATCAAGCTAGAAGCTGGTGTCATACAATATCTTGTTGGCTAGGGTATCTCATTTTTATTGTTGTAGGCTTTCTTTAAGTTCACACAAATAAAATCACATCCTACTCAACAGTTTCTCCTAGAGGAAGAAAACCTGCAAACATCACAGCCCATTACTTCCCCACCCAATAAGTGTTTCCATCAGTGTGCTGATTTCAGCTGAGACTAAGCATTCAAGCAGCACAGGTTTGGGAAAAATCTGTGGTTCTGCTGTGGTAACCAAACTGAAGCCTGGTCTGGAGATCCAGCTGTGTCTTCTGGTACCTCTGCAATTCTAATATGGGATGCGGGGAGAGGTGCATAGAAGGGATGTAAGCAAAGATACTGTTTGGCTTGCAGAAATTACTGATGATACGTGGTTTAGCAAGTTCAACTTGGGACCCAGTAACAACTAGGGAATCCTGTAAATACATCCTCCTGTTATGTAGAGTTCCCGTTTACAGTCTGGATGTTGCTCTTGCAAAGAAGTCATCAGATCAGGAGCTTCATCCTCAATTTCAAGGGGTTTTTTTAAGCCTTTCTGTAAAGTGGCATTAACTCAGCCACCAGTGGGTTGTCATAGAGGCTTATTTATATCTCTGAAAAGAGAGAGAAATCATAGAAATGTAATAATTATCTGTCTTGATGTTATGTCTTTTAAGCATTCATTTTATTTTGGTAATGTTTTATCCTTATAGGGGAGAGCACACCGTGACCAGCAGCTTGTGTTACTCAAGGAGCATCTAGAAAAATATTACAGAAGCCGTAATCGGAAATGGATTGTTTTATTTCCAGAGGGTGGCTTTCTTAGGAAAAGGAGAGAAACAAGCCAGGCATTTGCCAAGAAAAACAATTTGCCGTTTCTTAAACATGTCACCCTGCCAAGACTTGGGGCAACACAAGTAATTCTGAAAACGCTTGTAGCGCCGCAAGAAAATGGAACTCCAGCAGGTGGAGATGCTGTGATAAAAGGTAAAGACCACTTCACTCTTGTGGATAAAAAGCAAATTGAATGTCCGAGATTTGAGTTAAGCAAAACATTTTGTGTTTATTTGGTCTCTTTAAATGTCAAATAAGTCCATTTTTCACCATCGTATTTATATAAATGTTTTCATATTTGCTTTTAGTTCCACTAAGTTTATTTTTTATGTTGAGACACACAAAAAAAGAAAACCTTAGTTTTTATTTGATTTTGTCTCCAGTGCGGCTGCATGAATATTTGTCTTGGTACATGTGATGGGTAGAGCAGGTACTGGAATGAGCACCCCAAGAGGGCAAGAAGGTGGGCTGCTCCTTTCAGCACGATTGATGGTTTGCATTGGTTTATGGTAGTATGGAACTATAGTAAAAGTATTTCTGGAATATGCAAACTATGTTCACATTTTTACTCCTGGCTTTAAAAGTTTCTTTGCATCCAGTACTGTACACTTCATTCTTCTTCTTGAACTGTTTTCTATTGAGTTCAAGTTTTTCTGTTCTCTGCAGATTTTTATGACTGTCCCCTTTGTTGCTGGAGTTAACTGTCACTGATGACTAGATTTGAAGGGTTATTTTGGCTGTGCTATGTTAGAAGAGTTATGATGATATAAGAATATTCCTGCAGCATTATTATTCTGGGATGCCTGGGCTGGAGGGAAGAGTATAGCTGGGGTATAAATAATGCCTGTGGTTATGGGACTTGGTACTTTTAGTCTCTCAATTTTTAAAATTAACTTCTTGGCATGTTTAGAGAGCGGGGTTAGATCTTACTTAACCTAGTTGTGGATTTCTGTTACTTATTATAGAAAGAATGGATTGGGTGGTTTGTGGTGCTTTCTTATTGATGGGTGGTGCTGGTATTTCCATAGCCAAATTATTATAATCATTTAGCAGTTTGAACCAAAGATCCATCCTAATGAAGCCACATATGCAGATGACTTTGGGTTTTTTTCTGTGCTGAAGTTCAAATTTCAGGGTTAGCAGGAAGCCTCATACAGAAATTGCTTCCAGATTTTTAGTTTTGAAGTTAATCTTGTCAACATAGGAAATGAATGGAGATGATGTTCTTGGAGGAGTGGAGGGAAGATTTTAAATGAACTGAAAATCAAGCTGTGGAATGCATCAGGATATTTCCTTTCAGGCTACATTCAGAAAGGAAAGGCTGAAGAAAGCCCTTGTTGTCTTAGAAAATTTTAGGTTTAAAAGAGAAACGGAATACCCTCATCCTTGTTTAAAGTTATTTTTTTAAGGAGAAAAGTTTGGCCTGTTCCTGTTCTATTTGTTCCCATCTCAAAGGCAAAAGGGTATGAAAAGTAAGAAGTTCCCCAAATGTGAATTTCAGGCCTTCTAGTTCTGGAAGGGGACCAAAAGCACTCGTCAAATACCAATTTTATATTTTCATACTCTTAGATTGCTATCAACTTAGCTGAAGATCAAACCTGGCTTCTTTTTTTTCTTTTTTCTTTTTTTTTTTTTTTTTTTTGAGCAGCATGATTCAGACTCTGGAGAAATGAGTGTTTGATAGTAGTTGACCTAACTGGGTACTAAAATAAAGGAATTGTCTCAGAAATACAGTGGAACCACATCTGTCCATCCTACTCAAAAGACAGAAGGAAAGATAAGTTGGCAAAAATAGGACAGAAATGTGTGGGTTTAGCTATCATTCTCTTTCTCTACCATACTCTTTCAGAGTAATGGATGTGAAAACATAATAAAAGGGATGAAAAAGAGAAGTGAAAGTAAATTTTATATGCTAGGAAAGAGTAATATTTGATACATATGAAGCAGAGGTATTTTAAGTCCTCTCTTCTCTTAAGCTCACGAAAATGTTTCTAGCATGGTAAAACTTCCCTTTCAGAGATGTACGAAAGGTTAATTCTTGATCTATATCTTGTATGAAAGACTCTTTCTCTAAACTTCTGCCTTCCAAATGCTTTTACTGTACTCTTGCCACTTAAATTTTTGAAGAATGTTTGTTCAGTTAAATGAAATATAATTGTATAAATTGATGTGGTTATAATATAAAGTTAGAAGCCAAACAAGTTAAGTGATCATCTTTACTTTTTCTTTTATCTTTCCCTTTTTTTAAGCACATGAAAAAACCTGGCTTAGTGAAATCAAACTTGCCTGTATCCTCTTTGGGTTACCGTCGTTGAGTTGTGGGTGCTAGAACTAGATGTAGTGTATACAGTAAAAGTTTCGCCAGTGTCTTGCGTAGAGATTGCCTGTAAACTTCTTGTACATTATTAACTGTACTCCTTTGCTTGGGAGGTGGCTCGTGTGTCAGTAGCATCGCAGTTGAACTTCATGGTTTGCTGAAAACATTTTTCCTCTGCACCACTTCTTCTTTTGCTCTGTACTGTCTTATTTAACAATGTTCCTGGTGTCCTGGGTTACCAAATTATTCTTCTTACTATAATAAGCTTTCTTCTCCATTATTTATCATTCTCTCAATCTTTTTGTTACCACCAAGCTTTACTGATAATGATGGGGTACACCTTCCTCCCCCACCCGATTTTAGTTCAATTGGTTTATAGATTAACTCCTTCTCATCAAAAATTACATCCCCTTCCTGTTGAGTTACCTGGGTAGCTATGTTATGATGAGTCATGATTCACAGCTGCGGTGTTCTTGAGTGCTGTCCTTTTATTAGTACTTAATTCATTTAGAATTATCCTTGTGGCTTTTGGACCATTCTACTTTCTCAACTGGAATGGTGTATAATACTGGGTGAAAGAAAAAAAGATGACAGAAGCAACTATAATAAAAGATGGTTCATTCTTAATGTACTGCTAGGCTGCACCCTAATTCAGTACAAACCAAGTTGCATACAGTTGTTTCACCGTGTCACCCCCCCAGCTCCCCAGCCCAGTAGCTTGCTTTTGTACATCAAGTGTCACTGGAGTTACAGCCTTCAAATCGTCGTTCAAGAACTGTGCAACAGCTAAATGCTACATCATCTGTCCTTCTTCTGTAAGGTCTCTAATCTGATTTCTGTCATCCCTTTGGTAGAGGTGGGTTTATGTTGTGGAGTGCGAGGTTCAGTAGTCTCCCCAAAATTTAATTAGCCTTAATTATGATATTAGTATTTTTAATCTCCAGTCCCCTTTTCAGTTTATTTTTGTACTAGTTATGAATTTCCCACAGTTTGTTACCTGATTCTTCCTCTGTAAAGTGACAGGAAGAACAAATGTTCCTGAGCTAGATAATCAATACTATTTGATTATTCTTGTACTTAAACTCTTCAGTTCTTTATCAGTTGCTTTTCCAAGGCAAGCAGGCTCTATTTTCTTAATTTCCTCCTCCTAACAGTTTTCCAAACCTTTTTTCCTATTTAAAGTCCCAAGTACTAACCTTCATTAGGGTGAAATTTAACTTATTTCTGGTAAATACTAAATTAAATTACTAAAACAGTTGTTGCTTTTGCTGCCTTTTGAAATGCTTCTTTAATTTTAATGAAATTGTACAATTTTATTCCTGAATAAATAGAAGGATGGAAAAACACGGGAAAGGTAGTCCTGTCACTTGATGGCTTGAGTGCTTTTGAAGCTAGAAAGTACAGACAATGTAGTTAAGCGGTGTCTGTCCCTGAAAACATGGTATAAGTTAATTCTGGTGTCTGATGAAAGCATCCCTCTGGGCAGATGTGCTGTGCCCCCCAAACGGAGTGCTGCTGCCAGCGCCTGTGTTCCAGGAGAAGGTTTTAGTGCAGAGTAGAAATACGGGCAGCATAAAAATACTTCATGTATAGCCTTCATCACCTTAACCTTGTAGGGACCGGGGGGTGTGTCTGTGGGGGGGTATTTTATGGTTTTGTTTTGGTTTGTTTTTTCAATTTTCTAATGGAACGCTTAGTCTCTGATATAGTTGCAAGTACAATGTTTCTTCAGTTAATAAGAATTGATCTTGTAAGTTTTAGAACTAGCAAAATGTCCTAAGTGCTAAACAGCTGGCATTTCAAAGCCGTTTGCAGCACTTGTTCACTGAAGATAGCGTTCCAGAGCTTATTTTTGATCAACCTTGCTCTAGTATGGTTTTTTTTTTAAATTCTGCTTTATTTTACCACGCAGCAATTTTTGTCTGATAAGAGGTTGCTATGAGCTTGGTTAGAGCCATATTGAAATCTTATCTTACTGTTTTCAAATGCAGCACAGTACATCCAGTTCTGATGCTTTTTCTTAGAGAAATTCAATTTTCCCTTCTGCAGAGCTGGACACTGGACTTCGTAATTGATTTTTTTTTAATCAAACTTTTTGATTCACTGTTATATGAGAAATGTGACTTGAATAACATGTGGGAAGGCTTTTTTTTATTTTATCCTGGAAAAGGGGCTTCTTGTTTTGTTCCAGGTGATCTCTTACAGAGAGATCTTGGGGTAATGAGTAAGATGTTTAGTCTGAGAGCTAATCTTTGGGAAAAGAGTTAATTTTAAGGTCAATGATCCAGTTGATCGCACAAGGACAAGTAAAGGACAAGCAGCAAGTTACAAGAATGCATTGCTGTGCACAGGGAGGCAACAGCCTCTTTTGACTGTGTTTAGAGTGATGTAAGTGTTCAGGAAACCACACCTGAATCCTAGTGAATGCTAGTAAATATTTCATTTTTCAAGGGGAAGCTGCGGTCCTCAAGTTCATGCCTGGCTGGTGCATTCTTTTCCACTCCGGACGCAGTCCGGCGGTATCGCACCATCCAGAGCTTGGCTGGAGGCGAGGTTTCCTGCTGAAACCTGTCTTTATAACTTGCTCTTTTTCTCAGTGAATGGCGGGCTTGAAGTGTCTTGCACGTAGTCAAATCTGGCTTTTAGCATTGGTTGAGAGTAACTCCAGGGGGGACATAGAGGGGACAAAGAGAAGCTCTGAACCCCACTAAATTTGTGATTGTAGACGGTCATGTATCTGCTGTGAGAGGACCATAGAGGATGACAGAGCACTGAATGTCTTGAAGACGCTGATGGTAAGTTGCTTCGTAACTAAATATGAAGCAACTTACTATCACTGAATCCACAGCTAGAACAAAAATAAGGAAAAAAAATAGTTATTAAGATTTGCCTCTGCTGGTGATTTAAAAGACAAACAAACAAACACCAACCAAAACTAACAAGTTAGGAGACTCTTTAAATTTTATTTTGATTTTTTTTGTCTAGGCCAGGAAGATACTGTTACATGGGATTGTTCAGTCTTGTCTTAGCGCTCACAAAGCAAGTATGTACCATTCATACTAAGGTACATTATTACTACGTGGTTTGGATGCAACAGTGTAGGACAGATGCCTGCAGGCCTGTTTTGAACATTTATGCACTATTTAAAAAGAATCAGACTGCTAACATTTTGAGGTGATTTGAGGAATCAAAATCCTCCACCTGTGCTGAAAGTGGCAAGCAGACTTGACACCACAGAAGAAAAACTGGTCCTTGGAGAGATCAGCTTAAATTTGTCCTCTGGAGCAGTTTCTTCTGCTGCAGTCTCTGGCAGCCAGGCTGCTCAATCTTTCAGCAGGTACTAGACATGAAGGATGAGGGTGTCTTAACAGCATGTAGAAAGTTCAAAAGGGTTTGGCTGTCAGAAGCATCTGTGGCTGTGTTGGGCAAGCCAAACTTGGCAAGAGTTCTTGAACAGGTATACGCAACTCCCTTTTTTTCAGCTACAAATGCCAGACCTGAGGTTCACACCATATTATAACTAATGCAGCAGTCTTTCTGTTCTGAGTTCCTGTTAGTGTGCTGCATTTAAAAAATACTAGGGTTTCTTCTTGTTCAGGGATCTGCTTAGGCTTGAAAGCAGCATCCTCGGGCACACTGAGGTCCTGCCCCTTTGTGTTGTGTGCAGTTGTATGTTTCTTTTTCAGTTTCAGGATCTGTTAGAGCTTCGTGTCTCAAGAGCAGGACACAACACAGTATAACCCCCCAAAACAGGACAGCAGGTTTTATTTCAAAATTAGTTTTCTGAAATCCTTGGTGACTTAGGTTTTTTTGGTAGCGTGAGACCTTGGATGATAAAGTAAGGCTTGTTCTAAACCAGAGCATGCTGAAATATGCCTGTGACTGTGATTTGATAGCACATCTTGGTAATTGCACATGGAGGTAGCTGTGCTAAGACCTGCTTGCTCTGAAGGAGGGTCTGTGAAGGCTGACTTTACCTTCAGAATTTTTTTTTTTTCTTTCCTAACCTGGGGTTCCTGGTGGGCTGTCAGAGGCAGGTTTTTCTCCCCACCCTGCCCTGGAAGGGGCTGGAGGTGAGTTTGGAGCTGGTCTGAGGAATCCATGCAGCAGCTCTGCTCCACAGAAACAGAAGGTAGGAAATCAGCACAGAAGAGGACTGCAGGAGTCTTCCTGTAATTAAGTTTGAACCATTATCCACTGAAAGAACGGTTTGAAATACTAGCTAAATATTTAATAAATGAATTTAAAACATTTTCCTGTAAATAATAAGATAATGTGCCCTTTTTAATTGCAATTAATGACCTTTGTTGCTTACTCACTTAGACAATTTACTTGTCTTTATCCATTCTTACTTTACATCTGGGAAAATAATAAATTGAATGGCTTTGTTCCGAAATCCATTTCTAAATGAATACTTCTGTGGATTTACTATTAATTTCATATTGGCTTTTCTCTGATACATTGCTACTTTTAAAATGAAGGACTCTGTAGTTAGTACTTTTCTTAAGAGAGACTTGACAAGCACTCTGTCATGATGCTGGCAAGCCTGGAGCCTCTAATGGGGCCTCGTGTTCTCATTTCAAGTGTCTGTCAGGGTTTTACAATACTGTATTTCCAGAAGGTGATACTGGATGTTTCAGCTTGACCTGTGTGGCTTGCCCTTGGTCAAATTTTGGAATAGCACATTGCATGCTACTAATAACTCATAAGCTAAATATTAGGAAATACTGTCTAGCCTTATTCAAGTGGTGTATTTGCATTTGTAACGAAGCAGTACAACTCCATTGTTGAGTAGATACCATGAAAACACTAGCTGCTTGTTAAAATAATTGATAGATATATGTGATAGCATTGCTGTAACTGTCTTCTCACAAAGTAAATGCAAATTAAATTAAATGAAACGCAGGTAGAAACTCGCGAGTCAGTCCTTGCACGTATGTTCTAGTTGGTGTTAATAACTCTGTGGATTTTAGAGTGCATCTCAGACTCTGTGTTGCAGATTTCTTCATGAGTGTGGTAGCTCTTCTGTAAAATTTGAGTTGCAGTTCTGGGCAAGACCAACCATCTGTCTAGCCCAACATCTTGTCCGTGACTCCAAGTGGATATCAGAGGAAGAGTGTGAACACAGCAAACATGCATCATACTTCTCCTGCATACTCTCCTAGCTTCTGACTGTTTCCAGTGTGGTAGGTTTCCCAAGACAAATGGGGATTTCTGCCTCTTTAGTTAACCCTCCAACGGATTTCTGCCACGTACTTGTCCAGTTTCCTCTTGAACCCAACTCTGCATCCTTGACGTCCTTTGGCAAGTTCCCCACAGTTTTATTCCCCTCTGCACGAAGAACTATTTCTCTCTCTTTGCTTTGAAAACTTTTCCTCTTGGCTTCATTTTGAATACGTCTATTCTTGTATCGCGAAAGATGGTGAACAGTCTATCCCCGTGCGCGTTCTTCATGCCAACAGCGTTTTTGTCAACCTCTATCATATTTCTTTCGTAGCTATCTCAGCTGCAGGCTTGAAGAGTCTGGTACTTTGTACTAAGACCTAACACCTCTTACATGCTTCTGCCAACAGGTGGCTGTTTTTAATAGTCAACTTTTTAAATGCTTTAAGATATTGCAGGGTATGATGTAAGCCTATTAATATACTAGTACATTAAGCATTAAGTAAGCATATTACTATACTAGCCCGCACATGACCTCAGACACAAGGCAGGTCCGGTTCCCACAGAATAGACACAAAATTGACAAGCTAAACTTGAAGTGCCTCTTGGCAATGTGCTCCTCCTTCCTGGTTTACTTTCCAGATCTGCTGCTCTCCCTCTTTGCAAACCTGTGAATTGAAGATGTGCCACAGAGAAGTCATGGCTAGGTTGATATCTGACCTTGACTATTGCTGGTAGTAACCTACGTTCAGATTTAAATTTGACTCTCCCGAATAATCTTCACAGCAAATATTTTCACCTCCTTTGATCCTTTCTTCAGCTTCTAAATAAACTGAGCAGCATATGAACATGTACTGGTATCAGTCTTTCTGGGACCTTGTGGATGCAATCTCCTTTCCACTGTGAAAAATGGCCATCTTCTATTCATTGCTTTCTTGTCTTTAATGCACAAAGTGGTGTATTTCCTCTTTATCCCATAACTCAGATTTTTAAGAACCTTTGAGGGATTTTTTGAAAAATGTCTGAAAATCTAACTACGTTGTCTGACATAAATCTCCTTTATCCTCTTGTCCTAACCCAGTAGTGAGGCTGGTTGTCCAAAGGGATCTGCATGGCTGCTGCTTCATCAGTGATCTGCAACTGCCCAGTTGTAAATGTGCTTAAAGTGCAGACCAAGAAAGCTGGATTTTTATTTTTAAAGTTTTCCTTTTGGTGAATGGGGGGAAGCACCTAATATTTGGGCCAACATGTGATGTGACTATACTCATACCTAATGAGTGAACTTGTTCTATTCTGTGTACTACAATACGTAAGAACAACAGAAATAACTGTGAAAGTAAAATCTTGGTCTAGCTGAAGTTTGTAAGAGTATTTCTGTGCTCTGTAATGAAATCTGGATTTGATTTTTTTTCTGTCTTACTGTATTTGTGCCTCATACCCCATGAAGCAATGTAAAAACGGAATAACTATCAAATGAGTGACATGCACTTGCTGATTACTTTTAATATCACGTTTCTATTTGTTCCTAGAGAGCAAATCAAAAGGCCTCCAGTGGGTGATAGATACAACCATTGCGTATCCCAGAGGTGAACCTATAGACATCCAAACTTGGATTCTTGGCTACCGACAACCAACAGTTACACATGTACATTACAGGTAGGAAGTAAACCTTCTTCTCTTACATTGAACTAAAATATTAAAACCCAAGTATTCACGAATCGGTAACATCGTGTTTCAGGATGTGGGAAATCAGTAGCAATGTTATTTTTATGTGTGTCTCACACAGGTGAGCAACTCACATTGTCTAAACACAACACAGTTTTCTTTTGAAAAGTTTGGTGACCATTCCATAGCTTAGCACATTTAAGTTTTTGACTGATGTCCCGTGGCTGAATATGGTTATGGGGAATATATTTGATGGCTAGGTCGTCTTTTCCACTTTAATGTTAAGGTGCTGGTAAACCCAACTTGATTTTTTTTTTTTTCTTCAAAATAATGCCAACGAATTAAAAATCATTGTGTTATTAAATAACAGCTTTCCTGAGAGATTATTATATATTGTGTTTAACCTTCTGACAAAGAAATATCAGCTTTTTCACTCAAAGCATATTCTTAATGGTTGAGCAGAGCGACACTCTGGAAATAGTAGCAAATCTCATTGACACCTAGGATGGGATCCTATTAAAACTTTTCTCCTTAGCAGTTCTTTGTCTCAAGACATAAACTAATGGAGAGAGAATTTGCATTTTGCTTTTGGTTTGCAGTTAATTGCAAGTCTGAAATCTCCAGAAATATTTCAGCACTCTTCCTATACCAAATAAGTGGATCACATTTTATCCCAAAATTGCATTATTTTGTCTTAATTCCCTTTTGCTGATTTGGGGAGCTTTTAGACTTTCACAGTAAGCTTTCAGATATCCTTGTGTGGATCCCCTGGGTGGCAGTTTAACTGGGAATGACCTTCTTTAGCATCACTGCTGTGTCAGTGTTGTGTGATGCGGAGTACAGGCTGCTCACTGGAGCTCCGTTCCACAGCCATGTTTAAATCTGTCCCTGCTTTTTATAGAAATCTGCCTTCAAGTTTTTCTGAAGGTGAACATACTTCACCCTAATTTATGTAAGATACCATAATATCTATTGTGCTTTATTCAGGTCACCTTACTACTCTCTCAGATCTCTGGGATAATTGCAAGTTGAATGTATTTAGAATTTTACTAAAGGGTATTTCCAAAAATACTTGCTTTAAAAAAGAGAGAAAGTTATCTTAAGTTGAATTAACTTCCTGCTTCTCAATGTGTGTGTTCAAAACCTATTTTTGAGCACGAGCATAAAGATGATGTAACCTCCCTTGCATTGAACTTGAATGTTACAGTTCTTGTAGTACTAAAATGCTGAGAAAAACTACTGGAAATTGTTTATTATTGGGCGTGGGTTTGTTGTTTTCTTCCAGAGGGTCTAAATTCCTAGTTTAGACAGGGGCAAGCCTCTCTGATTGATTTTTAATAACCTCTAGGTGTTATGGCTGACCCTGTAAAAACATTTGAAGTATGCCCCAAATGGAAACTAACGCAGTGGCATGACTCTGAAGGCTGAGTGCTGGATGCAATACCTCTGAAATGAGAACCGAGCGTCTTGGTTTTAACTGGAGCTTTGGCTAACTTTCCAGTCCTGGTAATTCTTAAATTGGCACGTCAAGTTTAGGCACGTGTCCTCTGGACTGTAAGGGCTTTAGTTGGATGCAGGGTAGCAATTCTTAAAGATGCATTTGACAAAGTACCCTGGCCCTGACAGCAGGCGGTAGCAGCAAAGGCGGGGGAAGGCAGCCTGCGGGCCATCCCTCTGCGTGTAAACACGCGGTGGCTGTAACATGTTCTGAGCGGTCGTCACATCTGGATCAGTCTTTTGATAGGTGCTGATGGACCTGGCCTTCATGAACTTGTCTAATACCATGTGTACCCTGCTTATACTTAGACTTCTACAATTTCCCATGACACAACGTGTAACTGTTCTTGAGGGTGGCAGCCAGGACCACTTCCTTTTTGCTTGGGTTAAGTTCTCTGCCTGAGGCCTTCAGTGGGTGCACCCTGTTTCCCGTGTCCTACCAGTAGTGGATGAATCGTTCCTCAGCGACGTCCTCCGTGGCCCGTGGTTTTACAGAGCTTTCTCATATCCTGCCTTAGCTGTCCCTGTCCCCCTCCCAGCCCGATGAGTCTTCGTCTGTTTGGTGTCTCCTTACACAAAAGCCTTTCCCTGATGATCTTGTTACTTTTGCCTGCGCCTTTTCTGGTTCTGCTGTAACTAGTCTGTGAGGTGACTGACATCCTGAATTCCCTGCAGCGATTTCAGGATCGCTTGCCAGAGTAACAATAGCTAATCTTGGAGGCTGTGGCAGCGTATGCGTAGCTGCTGGTGCTTTTTCCTTCCCCGGTGCTCATTGCCTTGCATTTACTGGTATTTGATTTCATCTGCAACTATTGTCAGGTCCTTCTGCAGCTCTTTGCTTTGACTACCCAGAATAATTCTATACCAAAAAAGTTGTATCACTTTTGTATCCCTTTTTCCAGATTTAGCCTATTACCTACCTATGATATGCTAAGGCCTTTTAATGTATCTGGAATTAGAGCTGTAGCTTGGAATGAATACAGTGAATTTCCACCTTCAGTGCTTTTGACAACAACATTTATTTTTAGATATTTTTGTGTGGCTTTAAAAATATTTTTCTATTTTACATAAAGGATGTATTTATCCATGGCAGGATTAGCAGAGAGTGACTGAACAGCGTGTGTACATGAATTTACTCATGCTGCATCATCCTTTTCTATTGCTTATACAGAAATTTTCCTGTTGGATTCCCTTCAGGGCATTACAGCAACTGATTTTTTTTTATTTTTTCCCAGATCACCTGACTTTACTCATTACAGGTTATTTTTTTTTTAGCAGAATGCTGTATTGTGATGGGCACCTTCAGGGTTTTGACAACTTCAAATCATATATTGATGATTTGAACAGAGTTGTTGGTACCACTGAGAACCTGTGAAGTCAGAGGATGTGCCTGGGAAACTGGGGGTGGCAGATAGGGAAGAGTAGGGAACAACTGTTCTCTCCTGGAGGGTTGCTGGTGTTAAGGAAAACCTTACAGCTCTGCTATCACTTCGCTGAACCTTCTCCAGGATTGGGCAGCAGGATAATTGAAGCCCAGTGGGCTGACATCAATTTCTTAGAGCTTATTTTTGAAATTATAGGTATCATCAGTGGAAAACTGTCTTTCAGGAGCTTTGCATGTGTGCCTCCTAGGTAACGTCCTCACTTGTCTGAAAATATAGTGATGTCTCGAGCCTGTTTCTCTGTCAGATCTTAATCAGGAGCAGTTCTGGAAAAACACCAAAACCGTTTACATGCTGGTTAAACAGTGCATGCTACAAGCAGCTGTACTGTGTGACCAGCTAGCTGGTCCTTGCCATGTCAGCCTCCTTCCTCTTGGCCCTGGCACTTCTGTTTGGAAATGCAGAGCTACCTTTTAATGTGCTGATCCCAGTGTCGTGGGAGGTTTCTGTGCGGTGTTCCTCCCTGAGAGCTGGTCAAGCTGTGGGGCGGAGGATGATACACCAGGCCTGTGTAGCTGTACAGTTTGACCAGGAAACCTGAACTACGTCGCTAAGTTCATCTTCCACGTGGAGACCGAAACATCGCTGTAACGGAGCTGTTAAGAGTATCTGGGGTTGTCAGCCAGGAACGCCAGTGCTTATTCTGCAGGTCACAAATTCAAGGTGGTTCCTCAGTAATTCTTAATTTTGGTAACAATTGGGTATTAACTACTCTTTGTCCTTAACAGTGTAGGCGAGGATTAAATCAATGACTGAGGTTTGAAAAGGCCTGCGCTATGTTGAGCCCTGAGATGTCGCTTGTAAAGATGGTGCATTTCTTTAACTCTTTGAAACAAACTCAGTTAGCAAAGGAAAATCCAAGGTAAAGTGGACTTCGTCTTTAAAAAGATGGAAATGTCTTCAAAGATGGATAATGTCAGAGGCGTTTGTTTTTCTGTGTTTGACATAGATGTCCTCTGAAATTTTCATGAAGTGTGTATCGAGTATGTCTGGATTGTTATTATTCCCCCTTTTTCCTTCATTTAGTGCAATAAGATTTTGCTTATTGTTCATAATTTGGAATGTTCTGGGAGATTATATTTGAAATAAATGTTAAGGGTAATTTTTAAATAACTGGGAAGAGAGAAAGTTCTGCATGAATCTGTGTGCTCTAGCGCACTAGTTTCTTGTCTATCATTTCTTTTAACTGAGTTATGGCGAAAAAAATAATTACAAAAAAAAAAAAAGCCCCTTTGGAAAAAGTAAAGAATGGTTTTGACCAAATGCCATCTCTACTGTATGAAATGAGAATCGGGATGTAAACATGCTTTTCCCCTTTTAGAGTAGTCCAGAGTGAGGAATTGATGTATGACAGCAGTGGGGGAAACAGCAACATTTTCTGTGCTACTCAAACTGGAGCAGAGGAGGCTGCAGAGCCCCTTTTGTTCTGGTCGCTCAGTCAGTCCTTTCTGCTGCTCCCCTCGGTCACAACCTGGCTCTTTCTGCCTTACGGTCTTTCACATCTAGTATTTTCCTTTTCTCATAGCCTGTCCTTTTACTGCAGGATTATTTCTTTTTCATCCTACTTAGGGAGCAGCAGAGGAGTGTAGAGGACACAGCAAGCAGTCTTATGTTTTCTTTTTTAGATGCTTTTCTAGCTGATGGGAATGGCAGAGAAGGTTCAGTTTAATCCAGTAATCTTTTTTTTTTATTGTTGTTTGAAAGCTCAATTTTGATAATGAGTTGAAGCTTGCTTTTCAAACTTCAATTTTCTGTACAAATGACATGTTTTTCGGAAGTTCATAATTATGATAAGCTGTGGCCTGCTTTTCCTCAGGGTGTCAAAAGACACTTCTCTAGAAAAAAGGACAATTACCAAATTTCAGATTCTTCAAAACACAAAGATGTGAGAACTTAGCCCTTTTAACTATCGAATAATTTTTTGACCCTGACAGGCTTGTCTCAAAACTCATTGGAAAGTGCTGAAAAAACTGGGTTTGCTCTCTGAAACATAATACTCAAGGAAAATACCTAATTTTTCCAGGTCAAATGGCACTGGGATTTTGGGGGGAAATTTCAACCCATCTGTTAAAGCAGCAAGCACCAAAAAATAAGGGCTGGAAGGTGCAAGGCATCTCCAACTAGAGGCATCACTATGAGACCTGTCTTCTCATGAGTCTGTTGGAAAGGTTTGCTTTCTCTTCTCAGAATGGTTTAGCTTTACGCTTGGGTCATTTTGTGATGTGCATTGACCATAAACCCAGGTTCACTGCAGTTACACTCAGCAGAAACAAGCTGAGTGGTTTGGTGTCTGTGTAGCAAGACCGCAGGCTGGCTACTATCCCCAGCTTCCACTGCTTCTCCACAGCGAGTTGAGTTTTGGGATTATTTCTTTTCTTCTTACACCAGTCACTTCTTTAGTCTGACTTGGTGTTTCTCTAATAGTAAGATTTCCCATGTGCTGCAGTTCTGTTGTCAAAACCCAAGAGTTAAAAATTGAAAAAACCCTGGCTGCGAAGTTTGTTCGATGCTTAGCCTCCCCTCAGTCAAGAATGGCGTGGGGCTGGGTTTTTTGCGTTAGCTTCCCTCTGGAAGGAAACACCTCCCGCGTTTGCACTGCATGTTTGTGGTGTAGAGGCCTCGCAGTCGGAGCCAGCCGTGGCTGCCTCCGCCACAGCGGATAGCTGCATTTATACTGTATGAAAGTACCACGCGATTTCCAGCGAGCTCAGCTGTCTCTGTGCCGTAATGCGGGTGAGTACTATGTCACCTTTCTTTCTCGTACCAGTTTTTGTACTGTGCTGCTGTTGAAACAATCTTTCAACTACTGAGGGAGTTCTTTTTTGGTGTCTACATTGATACAGATTTATTGAAATAAACTAGACTCCTAGCTATAAATAAGATGGAATACATTGTGGTTGCTGAATGAGTTTTGCAGAAATGTCTATGAAGGGCATCCAGTTTGGCAGTATATTTTCATATGCTTTTTTTACACAAGTAACTTATTTTTGGTCATGCCTGAGATCTACCAACAACCTCCATTCTGCTGAGTCTGTTTAAAGAGTCATTGAAACAGTAAATAATACTATGATTTAGAAGGCGTAGGGGTAATAAAGAACTTTTAATTCAGGGTAGGACAGCTGATGAATGGCAATTAGTACTTAAAGGTGGTATCTATGAACTTTAGGATGTTAATACAGAATTAGAGGTTGTTTCTACAATAAGGACCATTTAAAGGAGCTTGAATGTTTCTGAAAATGCTGTATTTCTGAAAATTAATTGGGATCGTTTGAGAAATGCCCTTATCAGTAGGTAAATCTCCACAAGTTCTTATGTATGCCAACATGTCTTTGGCAGTTACACCTCCTTTTTTTAAAATCCTTTCTTCTTGCCTGGACTGTCATTTATGCTAATATATTCTGGTTTGGGACAGAAACACATTTGTGTAGTGGTTTAAGAAAGTTGCCGTCCCTCGGTCAGCTACGTGCAGTGTCCCATGGCCGTTGTCACCTTGCAGCTGCAGATAGGTAACCTCCAGCTAGAAGATACTGCTTCATTGCTGAGACAGCTTTGGAGGCTCCCATCAGAGCACATCTTTACTCCCACCACCACTTTTAACTTCTCAGGGTGCAGCCTGTGGTGGCACTGCTTTTATTGAAGTTTAGCTCCCTCCCCGCCTCCCCGTGATGATAGCAAAGCAGCTGGTCCCTTGAGGAGAAATGAAAGAAGGAGGTACTTCCATTCTGCTTGAATTTTCTGGTCAAGTTATCTTACCCAGTGCTATTAAATTCCTTGTGAGCCACACCAGGAACACAGACCCTCTTATTTTCACATAACGTGAGGTTAGTTTTGTCCAAAAGCTAGAAAGATTCAAGTGCCCAAGAGAATCTAGAAGCTTCAGATATTACGTGTTGACCTTGTTCCTTGTCAGGACAAGGATATGTGGTGATAACATTTTATTTTCCTGATGAGATCAGCAAACTGTTCACTTTTAGTGGCGTTCCTGATGCTGGATACCCAAAGGAGGGGGAGAGCAAAGATGATGCTCACGCTGTGACCACATTGACAAGTGTTTAAGTATCGCTTTGAAAAGCAGAAACTATTTCCCGCATCTTTTAACAGCAGCCCTGGCAGGCTTCGCAGCCGATGCCTGGGAATGTCCCTGCTCCAGTCAGAGCAGTGGCTTTCCCACGTTGTTTTGGATCGTCTGCGTAGAGAGTTTTGTAACATCAGGCTTTCTCAGCTGCCTTTCCTGAACCCAGCCTCCTTGAAGAGGGTGTTATTTTAAAACACAGGTGCTAAAGGACCCCTCTGATGGGCAGAGAATGATGAGAGTGGCAGTATCTTTAGTATAAATACTGGGGGGGGCGGGGCGGTGTTTAGCTGTTTAGCTTCACCTTATCTAGTACAGGAGGGCTCGTTCCAGAGTTTTAAGGGTTTTTTTTAAACATTTCATCTCTAATTTAGCTCAGTCATTAATAAGAATGTTCTGCTTGTAAAAATAACTCTGGATAATCTAAAAATGTGTTTGAAAATGCTTCTAAAATACATTAGCACTGACCATTGCTACATTGTGACAGCCAGTGTAGCATTATTGGAAAACCAGTTGTTTTCCACTCTACATTAATATTCATTCAAAATGGGTGTAATGGTGATTGCTTCTTAAACTTCTAAGAAGCGGAGTTTATATCCAGAGATTCAAGTATTCTGGTACTGTATTGATTCAAACAGGAGCCTGGATGGATTCAAGCAGGAAAGTGGTGTGCTGCATTCCATTAGTCTCACAATATCACTTAGGTGTCACTTAGGCTACTTTGCTACTCCATTAAAGTGCCAGCTCATAAATTGTTTCTAATGAGTATCTTGTAAGCTCTTGTGATAATGTTTTCAGACTAGTAAGTACGTTCTTGGAAAAATACCAGGCTTAACTAGGTTATTGAGCTGCAGAGTTGTTACCCTTTAGGTGACTGAGAAGTGAAGGTGGAGGTGAGAAGTATCTGCAGCTTACAGTGGAAACTGCGTACGAAGCCAGGTAATCCTAGACTCCTGTCCTGAGCCCACACGCGCATTCTGTTAGTTCTGAACCATCTTCAAACTTGCGTAAGCGAGCATCTGTCCGTCGGAAATATACTGTGAAACACAATATTCCGTTGCTGAGTCCTTTTATCTCGTCACAGCAGACAGGCAGAAGAGAGTAAAAATAGTGCTTGGCAACTCGGTTGTGTCTGGGGACAGAGAGTAAGTCTGTCTTAGGGCCATACCCTCAACAAAAATGGTCCTTTCTCTGTTGGTGTGTTTTTACTTGCCTCTCTGTGGTTTAATTTTAATCTGCTGTACAATGCCTGGGCTTCAAGATAAAGTAGTTCTTTATTACCTGTCTCTGTTCTTAATAGGCACGCTGAGGACTTGAGCTATTTACTGGACCATCAACTATTTCGTAATATTTGTCTTTGGCCAAAGACTTTTCTTCAAACTGTATTTTAGCTGAGATAACAGTTGCTAATTTCTGGTTACTGAGACTGGCTTTACTAGAGCACAGAGAACTCTGCAGTGTGAGAAGGACGTAGGTAGAATTGCTACAAAAGCTACAGAAATATCTGAGTTCATGTTGATGCCATAGTTGGAAAATAAAATTGTTCATCTCCTTATATTGAAGTTATCTCTGTATACCGAAGCACTGTTATTTTTAATTCGCTCATTAGAGCACTGCTTTGCTGCTTTTCTCCTCCACTTACAGCTTATTTTTCCGTGCATCAAACCGAAAGGAAGAGGTACAAATGACTTGGCAACAAAGCAAGCAAAGATGTTGAAAACAGTAACAGCAACAAAAGCATTCTTCAGAAGTGTCTTATTTCTGTAGTCTGACATTCCCATATCTCTTCAGACACCTCCCACTAGATTGTGGTGTTACTTCAAATTCTTTCCAGTATAATCAATCAAGACTGTGTTTAAAAAGAAATGAGAAAGCCACTAATGAAAAGAGAAGCATGGCGCAGATGACAGGGCAAATAAGAGCTCACCTGAAAAGAGAAACCTACAATAAAGGTCTTACATTTCAGCGTATGAATTTTTCAGGCTAGCCTGATACCCAAATCTCTTCTGCATTGGCCTCCCAGTGAAACACAGCAGAGATGTAAGTTGTTGTATATATCAAAAGGCGCTTAGGGTCTACTGAGGAGATTTCACAGTTACTGCAAAACTTGAAATTCTGTTTTGAAAAAAATCCAGTGAAGCATGGTGGGTTATTTTGGGGGTTTCTGTATGTATGTGTCTCAGTGAATTCTGCCCTGGATATCTGATTTTCTAAGTAGATGTAGTATTCAGCGTAGAAGTACCAAAACATTGGTCATTCTTCCACTGGGGTTTTTAAAATAGAGCACCAATATTTGAGTACACTTACTTACACGGTCAGTTTTCAGTGTAAAACCTGCCCTAGAAACTTCAGACAAAGATGCTGGCATCCTTTGAAAAGCACAGAGGCCTCGTTTTCTGCGATACAGAAGAGCTACCAGTACTTAGTGATGTCATTATGTAGCTTCTGCCTGTTGAAGAACCGTTTCCTCAGAACTGTGGATGAACCTTCTCAGTCTTTTATTTCGTTCTGTTTCAGTGCATGAACTTCATAGCTTCTTGGTTTGTATTTTTTTAAGGATAGTAATATAGTGTGGTGGTATTCTATTTAAAAAAAACAAACAAACAGCAATTTAGTAGCTTTTATCCAATGTCGTAGCACAGCATTTGATAGAAGCTAGTAATGCCCATATCTTCTTTGTGCATCCTGCTGGTAACCTGGAATATTCCAGTTTTGTATCCTTGATACCTATGTGATCTATGAATCGGAGAGAAAATGAACCGTGCAGTTAGATGTGTACTAAACTCTCGTTCTCTGTGTATTGGGGTGGGCTGGGGCAGAAGGGAAGAGTTTTGTTCTTCACATACAGAATGCATCTCCTAATTATGTTTGTTTCTTTGGTAGGATTTTTCCAGTTAAAGATGTACCTGCAGAGCCTGAAGCTCTTACACACTGGCTATATCAACGATTCATCGAAAAGGAGGATCTCTTGACACATTTCTACGAAACAGGTAGGATGATATCTAGTAAAGAGAATTAATTTTGCTTTGTCTTTTCTTACAAGGATCTCAAAATGGTTTAAGAAAGCGTATACGTTCTTCAGATGAATACAATAGATTATCCATACCTTTTATGTGGCAAAAAAAGTATGATGAGAAATGATCTAGGAAAGGTAAAATACCTGGATACCATTAGAACAGGGTAGTGTTTGGAAGCCAGCACATTCAAAATGGATCTAAGGAAATCCTCTTTTTTTCTGCAATAACATATAGTTCAGCCGTGAAACTTGCCGCCACAGGATTTCATTGAGTTGGAATAATTTTGCAAGCTACAAAGAGGTAGTGAACATTTACATGCATAGTAAAAGTATTCAGAGCATATGTTAAGTTTGGAGGGGATATAAAACCGTCAGGGTTTAAAATGAGCAAGTTCTTGACTCAAAGGATTAAATAAGAGTCTTATGTGAGGCAGGTTATTTTATCTGCTTAGTGCGGCTATTTAGCGTGTTCCTCTGGCACCTGTACTGTTAGAGCAAACTGCTCTAAGTAGTCGGCAGGTCTAATCCAAACCCATCGTCCTCTCCCCTTTCCTGTTAAGCTAAGCAGAAAGATGCTATGATTGGAAGGATCTGTAAGAATTACAGAGCGTGAAGTCTCTGCAGTCTTGATCTGCAGCCCTGTGCTGTGTGAGTGCTGGCCTCCTTGCCGCGAGGTCCTGAGGATCCCTTCTGTCATAATATACTTTCAATGTTAATGGATCAGAGGAATATAAATAAACTCAGGGCAGTAATAACATTACTGAAGGGATACTAGCAAACACGTGATTTAAAATATCAGGTAAATACTTTGAAACTGTAGCTGGAGAAGTGTTTCCTCAAGGCTCTTTTTTTTTTCCATCCAGCACCTGCCCTCCAGCAGGTAGATGTGTGTGTGTGTGCGCAGAATACAAAACAGAGGAATTCATCAAAATAAAAAAAAGAAAATCCAGAGAGGAAAAAATAGAGTTTTATTTAGACATACTGGAAAGGAAGTTTATCAAACCTAGACTGAGTAGGAAGACTCCAGATGAAATAATGCAGCTTGTCTCTGAAGAAAAATAATCTCTTCATTAGCAAGCAGCATAGTTGCTGAGGGGGGAAAAATACTCAGTCTTTTGAATCAACTGAGTTCAATATTCCAGAGTGACAACATTAAACAAAGACGCTACTTCTGTTAGATGATTTATTGCAAAGACTGCTTTCATTCGGTTTGGAGTGTTTAATTTATCAATGGCAGTGCTTAAGAAGATTAATTGAATTCTTTAACAACCCAAAGTTGTATTTTGCTTTATGAAATACTGCTGTCACTCATCAATCACTGATGGCAAAAGTCAGGCCCTGCTATATAAATGGCATCCAAATGCATATATTGGACTTTATTAGACAAATAAGTTTGTGAATCTGTTTAAAACTACAAGTGTAGTCAGTGGGAGGTAAGGAATTCTTGTTATTGAGACATTATTTCACAAATACCGTTAAAATAAGTCATACCCAAAAAAATCTAACTAGACCAGAAGTTCCGAGAGTATAATGAATATAATCAGATTTATTCATGGAAATGTGCTTCTAAAATAGGATAATTGGTTACAATTTGCCAATGTAATCAGTATGAATTAATAAGATGTGTTTTAAATGTAAATGCTATGACATAGGACCTTATTAGGCATAAATTAGCATAATTTAAAGTTCCTACCACTTGTGCCAGTTGAGAACTTGCTTGCATTGCTTTTGTTGGCTTACTGCAAAAGTGCTGTTGCAGTTTCTGGGAACCCCCTGGAGAAGCCTTGAGGCCTAGCGTGAGGGGAGTCCCTGAGGCTGCTCAAGAGCTCGCTTGGTATTGACGTGGTACATTATCTCAAGTTGGTGCGGTTTTAGACTTAGGGCTGTTTCAGCATTTTGATTTCTTTTTTTTTAAATACACACTGCTTAGGAACTTGCCTCAGTTCATAAAGCTTACTTCATAAAGCTGGAGTAACATTTAATGCTATGTGAAACTTTAAAAGTTTGTATTGACAATGTCATGGGTAGAAATACATTCTTTTGGCATGTTTTTATTTGGGAAGAGGAAGAAACAAAACCTGAAACACCTTTTTCCTTTTTGCTGTATTCCTAAGTGTTAAGAACTTTAATGGATCTGGGGAAAACCTGTAATATTAGACCTCTTAAAATTAAACAAAAAAAACCTATGCCTAAAATCTGAATATGAAGCTGTCCCATCCTTTCTTACAGGTACATTTTACACATTTCATTTATAAAACGAAAACCGTTTACAGTTAATATCTGTAGGTTTAAGCAACACAAAGGCTTCTATTTTAACAGCTAGTGGAAAGCTTGTATTGGCAAGTTCATGATTTCTCTGAAGTCTTCAGCAGGATAACCTTGAACGCTGCAGTAACGCAAATGAGATTACATTGAGCAGGACAGAAGCACTTGGAGACTAATTAAAAAAACCCTATAAACTAGGAGCTTATCAGTTGGAAATGAGTAATTGTATACTGAAGTCATCATGCTCCTCATCCACTCTGATCATAAGCCAACTGGTGTGATGTAACTAAAAAAGTAAGCAGTGTCATCCTCCGGGGCAAGAGGAGAGGGTTTTGACCAGTGCTACGGAAATACTCTTCGTTGTACCAAATCTGAAACCTCATCTGGAAATTCTGCGTACAGGTCCATCATCCCCGTTCAAGAAATAGGAATTGAACCGGGAAGAGGGACAGATAATAGGTGCTAAGATGATTAGGGGGAAGGAGGAGTCGTTTCTGTGAAGGACAGCTAGAAGTGCTTGGCTTGTCTTAGCCGGGAAAGTGAAGGATCGTTTTCTCGGTAAGGTGCAGGTTGGCTTGGGAGAGGAGGAGGGGGAAAAGCCAGTTGCTGTCAGTACCAAGGAAAAAGGAAAGTTATTTAAACCAAAGGTCAGTGTTGGTACAGAAGAACAAATGGGCCGTGGAAGAACAAATGTAGCGTAGAGTGGACAAATAGAAGCTTAGCGGTGAGAATTACTGGGGAATAAATGGTGTGGCAAATCTGCCTGTGTGCGAAAATACATCTCCGTGAGAGGAGGATGGGACTCATCAAGGGGCGGGGGGGGGGAATTTAATTTAATTTTATTTTATTTTATTTTATTTTATTTTATTTTATTTTATTTTTTTATTTTATTTTTTATTTTAAGAGCATTCATACAGGAAGAAAAGCTTTGTCTTAAATGCTTGATTGCAATTCCTCCAGTGATTGCAAATGTGAAGCATAGAGATAAGTTGCTGATGGTATCTAATTGCTCAAATTTTGTGGTTTCTCGGATTAAAAATTCACACTGCTGTATCTTTACTCTTTGAATCATTCATCTCTTGTTCTTCTATGGGTAGTTGTGACTCCATAATGCTGCAGCAAATACATCATCTCCTCTGGTATATTTAGAGTTTTATATCCACTGTTCAGGATTAACAACAACAACAGTGGTTCACATCATCTAGGCTTTGTGCATCTCAGTAAAATGTGACGCAGACTATTTAATATGCTGACGTAAACATATGCAAACAATTTGCTTATCATCATAAAGCTCTGATGTATTCAGATAGGTTTAACTTAGTGTAAGTCAGAAAAAGTCAAAATAGGGAAAAATGAGTTTTTTAATTGTCAGCTGTATCTCCTGCCGGTCTTCCTCACCTAAACAGACATTTCAGTAAAATCTTGCTGGAAAACTGCGTGGCAAATTACAATGCTTCCTTAGTCTATATGATTGACAGGCCAGTGAATGTTCAAACAATGTGTGGAAGCTGTTGTTTTTAAAAAAAAAAAAAGTGTGTGTATTTACATTTTCAAGAGGAACCTTGAGGATGTATGGGTGTTGCTTTTTCGCAGTATGCAGAATCATTACCAAGCAGCTGTAAAGTTTAAAATGGAATCCATTCAATTTGATCATACGGATGTTAATAAAACTTCAAAAATAACACAGAACACTTAGCTGGTGGGGATTTCCCTGCAAAGGTTGAATACAACGGGCATGGCTGCTTTTAAGGAATGCTTTGAAGTTTATGCTTAAAGTTTATATCCAAATGAAATGAAAATTGTTCTTAATTAAGATAAGGGTTTTCTTTTTTCTTTTTTTTTTTTAAATTTTCTTGAAGATAACTGATAACGCCAGAGAATCTTTTGAAAGTTTGACAGCATAATACAGAAGTAACCAATTTAAGTGTTTGTGGGCACTGTTACTGGGACAAACAGTGACAGTAAAGAATCGTGCATTAAGGCTGCCGTTCCTGCTGCAGAAGCATTAAATGTGTTTTCTTTTCTCTTTCAGGAGCTTTTCCTCCGCCGCAGGGTCAAACAAAAGCTATTTCTCGGGAGATGACCCTCAGTAACCTGTGGCTAGTCGGCATACAATCCCTTGCGTTTTTGTCAGGCGGTATGTGGTACTGCATCTTTCAGTATTTTTATCATTGCCTATTTTAGAAGTGGAATGGGACCTGAGGACACAATGGGAATCCAGGCTCTTGCAAATGGAGATCATGTTGTATGTGCAAATGTGAATATTGAAGAGTAAAGGAAAATACTGGACGGACTCTTTACCTCTCTTTGGGGAAATTTTAAACTCCACTAAAAGTGAAGATCAGTAACATAGTGACCTGATGATGTATCATTTTAAGAATTGTCTGTATTTTTAAAAATGTATACTCTCACCCACACTTAAGCAAATTCAGCATTTGGACAAAAGGTGCAATCGTACAACCACCGTAGAAGAATGTCTGTGACGAGAAAGCTCTGTCACCGCAAGTATTTCTTGGCATTGTAGTTAGAGCTCAGAAAATTCAGCAACTTGTCTCTTCAGTAGTCTGTGCAGCGTTGGTGTGGTAGCGATTCCTCATTTGCACAAACTTGTACTTTATTGCAACTCATCATGCTGGAGTCAAAGATGCTCGCCAGAGCTGGTGGCGGTATCTTTGCGGCTACGCGGTCAGCAGGTGTTGTAGTAGACACATTGATCTAAAACCCAGACCCAAGTAAGATCCAGCGTCAGGTGTGTTTTGTGAGGAATCAGTCCTCAAAAAAGCATTGCAGCATCGTAGTGTGATGAAAAGCTATCCACATTCGATCAGTCAGCCCATCCCTGCTGTGGTCTTACCGTCAGCTCTCCAAATTCCGTGTGCTACCAGTATCCCGTGTTAGGAGGAAGCTTGGAAAATACAAAGTCACGTGCTTTATTTTCCCTTTTTGTTCAGAATGCACCTCAACAATCGTCATCAGTTTTCAAAATGCGCTTTTGAAGGTGAAAATACAGTGAAGGAAAGACATAACACTTAGGGAATGGGGGAAAGCTTTATTTGTCACGCATTGGAAGCCAGAGCAATCCTAGCCGTTTCTGAAGGTCTGCTGGTGCTGCTGGTGATTTTTAGCCACCTTTGTATTTTGTATACTGCAGTCCAACCAAGGTGACCTTTGAGTGGTTTATAGAGGCCTTTTTCTCCCCGCTAGTGGTAACAGCGCTAAATATACTTGTGGGAGAGTTTAAATAATTCAATGCCAACCATCGTAATGTTTTGCTAAGGAGTAATAGAAGAAGAACTAGTTTCTTAAAAAGAAAAAATAGGTATAATTGCTATCATAAATCTATAGGAAGATACTGCTGCGAAAAAAGAAGTATGGTAAATACTCTGAATAACTACACGGAGGGCAGTAAGTAGCTCATCACTGTGCTAAAATCTTACTGGAGGAAGGATAAGTCAAATTTAAAGGCAGACTGGACAGAAGACACTTCTGGATGTGTAACGTAGGATACTTTTGAAAGGATGTCTATGATGTACAATCTTACTTCTGGCAGGTCTAGTTGGCATCGTGTTTATGTGATTATACACAGATTTGAGAGAGCTGTTCCTAAAATAAAACTAATCTCTCTAAATACAAGCAGGATAGCCAGAACTTCAGATGTTGGCATACTGCCTTTTCCAGAGTAATTTTACTGAGAACAGAGTAAGCCCTCAGTAGTTTTGGCTCTGAGTTAGCAATATTGATGCCCCTTCTCTCTCCCTCTCCCGCTACATGAATCACAGTGGGTGGTGTGCAGAATACAAAGCCTGGCCAGTCTTTCCTTCGTGGGGGGAGCTACGAGCATACCAAAATAGGAGGCAATGCCAATTTCCCTGACTTAATGGAAAAACACCTAGTCAAATGTGCCACCCCTGTCCCCCCGAAAGCAGCAGTTTGTATCCTGAGGTGGCTCAGCGGGATGGCTGCCAAGTGCTAACACCCTAGTAAGTGCCCCTGAACTGCGAGTCCCCTCGTTGACTTAAAAGAACCGCTGCAGCTGGGAGGCAAGGGATGGTGGTTGCTTACGGCTTCATGGTTTAGGTAAGGTGCTGTTTCTAAATCCCATCTCTTTATACCCAGTCACGCACCTGAATTCTGGTGTAACGTAAAATCCATTTTGAAAAGAGGTGTGCCCTGAAAGGGAGGCAGTCTTGGGAGTATTTTGCTTTTCCCTGTTGCTCTTGCTACAGTACAGCTGATGGAATGAATGTATGAAATCTGCCGTTTTACAGGAGGGTGTTGGGGCAGCCCAGCGCCGTTACCGTGTAAGAGGTTGTGTCTGCTGCACGTGGGCGTAAACGGACTCTCAAAACTGCAAAATGCAGATGGCAAGCTACTCGTTTCTGTCCTGCGCCAGGTGGTTTGATCAGAACCACGGAGATGCCCATAGTACAGCTGGTTTTATTTTGAGCTAGGACAGACTGGAGTGATATAAAAAGGGAAGTTTATATAAGCAGATTGCACAGCAGTAACTCGCATCAGGAGGTTGTTCTTTATAGACCCTGTGAACTCCATCTTAGAGCATACTGTTTTTTCAAGTGCAGTATTTTTTTTTTCCAGTGGGTTGCAGTCAATAGTGAGTGTTCACATGCTGCCTAAAGAAATCAGTAATGCGCAATAATGTTTCAGATAATCATTTGATTTATCTGGTCCTGTTCATTTTCAGTTTGTTCCTTCGTAGCTCTTACCATTGCGAGACATTTGTTTTCAAGCACTGATTGTTGTTTTGGTAGGGTGAGTAAATAGTATTAGGTCTGAGGTTTCTTTCCTGCCTGCACTGGAAAATGCAAGGAGCGCCTGACGCTGTCTCTCCATACGGCCGAGTTGCTGTAGATGACAGTGGAATGAAACCGTTGTTAAGAAACTCTGACGTACCCTCCCAGCGTGAACTTGGATGCTGCTTCATCAAGGAGAATAAATTGGATAAAAGAAGTTTTTCTACTACGGGGAAAACATAAAAAGTATATAATATGTAGGAAATTCTGTGCTAAAAATACCATGCTGGTCAAGACTGTTTGGAGCTTAGCAGGCTAGTTCGTGAAACCTAAATTCCTGTCGGTTGCAGTTCGGTTCTACCTGCTGGCAGTTGGCCAGCGGTACGGTTGTGGTGGGCGTTGTGCTGCGCCATCCGTGGGCTTCCTCTTCTGAAGAGTTTAAAACGCCTTTGATAGAAAATGATGTTAATGAACCGTACAGTTGATCACAAAACGGTTAATTAATATAACTTTGAATTTCTATTTGGAGAAATATAATGGAAGAATGTATAAAATGATACAGAATGAAAAAATTACAGAAAAAACGCTAACTGAAAGCTGTTGCGCACAGAAGTGAGAACGTAGCGATTCAAGTGTATTGCAAATACAGATGGTCCTCTGCCAGGGTTGCACACAAAACATCTGTAAGTTTCTATGTTTAATTGTTCCTGAACAAGTTGTTACAATTGAAACGATCCTAAAATCCTAACAGTTTAGCATTGCTGCTCTTTGAGTCCCATTACAAGAAGGGTATCTGCCCATTCACCACGAGCAGTGTTTTCTTCAGTGCCCTTTGGTGCATGCGCCTTCCTTACAGGTTCTCTGGTACTTTATGTACGGTTCTATCAAGCTTTTCAACAATGATGTCTCTTGCAGGAGGGATTTTTTTTTTTCTTTTTTAAGTTGCTCTCATCAGATTTCGAGAAGCAAGGTTTCAATTTACCATGCTCACTGGAAAATTAAAAGCTTCCTTCTCCCTCCTCCACCCCCAGCATCAAAAAGAAGATGCATCTTATTGCAGTAAAAATACAATGATCACTGTGGTACTGTTCATTATTCACTTGGTTTGCAAATGATGTAACTGGTTTTTTTCTGTCTGACACTGCCATAAAGTGCTGTTAACTTTTTTCACCTGTTTGTACAAGATAATACAGATACCAATCACTGTGTGTGACAGGATTCAACTGCTCCACTTTGCCTTGATGTAAAATTTTGGGACCAAAGGTACTTAAAACTGGGATTTCCAAATCATGAGACCGGGGTTGGGTGCATTCTCTCGATAGTCAGCTGGAGATTTTGTGGTGATCTGATACAATCACACAAAATAATTATACATCTGGGGTACTGTATTGTTTGGAAATAATGGAGCCATATGAAATAAAGAGTTATTTTGCAAAATTGCATATTTGATAGTTTTTACACTTTTTTTAAAAAAAGAACAATTGGAAGAGCAAAATTGAAACCATACTCTGGTTTAAAATGTCTGTATACATTATGAACACTTCTGAGCAGCTTTATTTCTTCTGTCAAAACTGTAGACTACCTGGCTGTGATACAAAAGAAGTCTTTAAAAGGATTCTATGCATTTTAAACCTTACACCTTTTATTTTATCATGGGATAATGAAGTAATTATACAGTGAACAAATGTCCTATTAATGTGAGTTAGTTCCTTAAAATTACTCTACGATGGTGTTCATTTTGTATGATAAAAATTAGTTTTCTTGATATCAGTTATTTTCACCTCCGATTTTCTTGTTCCCTCCTGTGTTACCTGCATTTTTGTTTTGTATGATAAAATGGATGCAGAAGCCTGTAGTGACTCTCAGTGATTTTGCAAAGGGCTGGTCATGTTTGGAATTATTTTTTTGAATTTATTTCATTGGATTTTTTATCAAATCTTTCCAGCAGCCAAGATGGCTTTCAGAAATGTAGACAGATACCAGAAGCAGCATTTCTCTGCAGAGATTATTAGGTGTCTTTTCCCCTTTTTTTTTTTTTTGTGTGGCAAAAATAAAGTTGATTTTTTTCAAGATTATTTCATGTGCTTCTGATCCTTACTAGATGAGATGATTTTCTTTGGTTGTATTTATTGTGCTTATATTCAATAGATACACAGTCTCTGTTGTGCTTACCATAAACACAACAAATAGCGAAATAACACTTTGGTTCACTATACAGGTGCAGCATTAATGTGTGAGAGATAGCGTTGCTTATTAGAGCTCTCGTCAGGAAGGACACAGAGACAAATGTTCCTATGCCAGGCGTGGTAAGGGGAGGAGGAGTGGAGCAGTAGGGAGGAGGGGGGAAAGCAGATTTTGCAGCCCTCGCTCACTCCCGCACCTGCTGGAAACTTCGCCGGCGCTCAGGCCACAGAGTTTCTCTGCAGGTCACTGCGCAGCAATGATTCCCCTTGAAGTTTCTGAGAGTTGCGGGCACACCAAGAGCGGAACCTGGGCCCCCATCGACCCGGGATTGCCAGAACGTGTGAATCCAACCTTTTTGTGAGCAAGGCTGTAATCATTTTGTAGATCCGTATGTTTTTTAACAGTGATCTGTTTTTAAACAACTTCAGCTAGGCAAAGCAATATCGAGTGGAACAGTGCCGTTCGTCCTGTGGCCCTGGCATCTCTCGCTGACAATAGCTCTTAGCTCCGTGTCACCTTTCGTGTTAACTGCTGGTGCGTACTACTGCAGCGTACAACAACAAAAAAAGGAACTCCTTGGAGCATAGTAAGACATCTTGCACAATTTCCAAAACAGCGCCATGGTTGTAGTTACGTCTACCTCTTTGTTTCCCTTCTGGGTTTTGTCTTGTTTTTCTGTGTGGTGTTTTTCTGTGGGGGGTGGGGGGAATTGGGGAGTGGGGAGGGAGTCAGTGGGAGGGAAAACTTGAAATCTGAATATAAGACACTGGTGGGGGATCCAGTGCTTACCAGCTGTGTTGTCATATTGAAAAAGCCATTGTTTTTAATTCCTGCCTAGTATGAAATGTTTGTTTTAAAAAATCCTTCCTGAAGGAAAGAGAAATGTATTTTTAAAAAGAAAAAAAATCCCTCTTTTGGCTCTGAGAATGTCAGCTGTATGAGTTGTGACCATATCATGACATGCTGATCAGATGCAAATAAACTTTTATCTCTTAGGACTCTTATCTTGTATTTTTACTCCTCTGGTAACTGTCACAGGTTTTCTGAAAGGATGCTCTGCATTTTTAAATATCACAAATTTCAGCTGAGGCAACAAATACGGTATGTGAATGTCATGTGTGCACACTCTGGTTTACAAAGAAACATCTCGTGTTGATTTAAAAAAAAAAAAAAAAAAAAGCACCCTGTGAAATGCACCGAAAGGCTGCTGCAGGGTAGCTCAGGGCACGGGGGAATTGCTGCAGGTGGGTTCCAGTGCCGGGCGTTTCTCTCCCTCTGTCCCTCCCTGCCTCTGAGAGCTGCTGGGAGCTTCGGTACTATAAAATAGCGTGCTTAGCACACGGGGCGCGCCGAGTGAGTACGTGACTTTCTAGCTGGTTGTAAATGGGCGGCTCCTCTCAAAAGAAGTTGCAGGGTAATGGGCAGAGCTGTAAGAATGGGGCTCACAATGGAGAGGGAGTCTGAAGTGTGGGCGAAAACGGGCGCCTGAGATGGTCAGACATGTTACGGGCTGCCGTTACCTTTACTTTTGAGATCACAGTATCTCCTTCTGCAGAAAAGTCTGTCTTGTTGGTATCTTTCTATAGATAGAATCCATTAGGACTTACATTTCCCATATGTCCTTAGGTTCTCTGTGGAATAAGGAAGAGCTCTCTTCGGTCGGTTGTCCTTTCCAATGTCAGTCTGGTTTTGTACTGAGTTAGCCAGTTGCTTTAAGACGTCTCCGTGAGGTTGGAGAAGTGACACACCAGGAACTTCAGAGCAGCTAGTGCTAGCATCTGGTGCAGCTGAATAAAGGTGCTTACATTTTTACTTTTAAAAAAAAAAAGTTGTAGAATTTATTGTAAATTATACTATTGCACAAGTACTACAGGCTGACAAGGATGGATAGGTTGATCCGTGTGTATTAAAGGTGGCAAGGAGCTCAGTGGATTGTGACGTACAGATTTTTTGGAAAATTGGGAAAGTGGGTGTTGTGACAGTGATAAATAAGATCAAACTCCAGGTCCGTGCAATGAGTAAATAATAAGCTAACCTCAGTAAGGCCAGTCTGCGTGGCTTTGGGAAAAAGCAGCAATGGCTTTGCTAAACAAAACTACAATACTAAACTTGATGAGATGGCAAATGCGGCTGATTATTGCGTGACAGAATATAGCTGAGGCTTGGTAATCTCACTTGAGAATCTGAAGGAGAAAAGCTGTAAAAGGTCAATTTATAGTAAATTGCTTTTGAAGAGAAAATTTTCCATTTGCAGTTAACTAGTATAATTCTCTGCAGATCTGTTCAATGATATACAATATTTTCATAAATGATAGGAAATAAAATACAAATTTTTTTATTCTACCCATTTGTTCTTTATGAGGAGAAGTCACAGAGTAGTCCAAATCACTTAGCAAAGAGTGTTTGACATTAAGCATAACAGAGGGAAAAGGAAGGTCATCAAGCCACAAGGATTAGATGAAGAGTCTGTCAGGAAGAGAAATTGCCCCAGAAGACAAGAGTTGAGAGACTGGCAACTGATGGCTGCATATGAGTTTCCCTTATAAATAAATACATATATATATATTAAAAAAATATAAAAATAAAAGGGCAGATTTGACCCTTTGAGCAGATATGCCAAGTAGGAGCAGAGGGCAGAAGGATTTCTGCCTGCAGGATTAGTGAGACCATATATTGAATATTGACACAAAATGGCTAAACAAGATGGAAGAAAAGAATTTCTAAACCAGGCTTTCCCTCCCCACGGTGTCCTTGCTTCTAGGTTAGGCATGGCTGGCTGGCTGACTTTGAGTTGAAATAAATGCTGCCCAGACGCTTGGTGAGGAGGTCTTCACCTCTGAGGGGTGGCTGGCTGCTCACTGCTCCTTCCAGCTGTCTTGTCTTTGGTGAAACCGCACCCTCCCAGCTCTGAGCTGTGGCTCTCAAACTCACCTGCTTGTTACACCCTGGATGGTTTTTTTTTCCCTTGCCCCACAATCTTAGTTGTTTTTAGGGAAGAATCATTCCCCTTCATCCACTGGCTCTCCCCTCAGAAGCAGCAGACTCCATCACACAAGAGGTTAGAAGCTGAAACTTCAGGTTCGGATGCAACGATGTTCAGCACTGCTGCCTCACCTGCCACCCGCAAGTCCAGTCCGCAAGCCTGTGTCCTTCTCCTTGCACTTGTCCCCTTCCCTGAGGGGGAGGCGATGGGCCAGCCTGCCAGCGCTTTCCTCCCAGGCGAAGCTCCTGGGTTTCCTTTTCCCTCTGCACTTTTGAAAACACTGAAGATGCTTTTGTTGTTGTTGTTCTTGTTATGTTCCCTTATTTCTGTGTTTCTCTTAGGCTGATGCACTGGGTCTTCCTCATCAGCAAGTACCTGAAGGGGAGAAACCCAGACCTAGTAGACAGGGGCTGTCCTCCTACTCCTGTAGCTTGAAGCGCCCAGGATGGTACGCATCCGTCTGAAAAAGACTGACTTCCTCCACTGGACAAGACAGTAATTTTCCTGCACTGAAAATGCCAAACTTAAAATCTGTAGAACAGAATTGATGGCTTGAGTTTGGTTTTGTTTTTGCCGCTGCTTTGACTAAATACTCCCTTGCAGCTGGTAAAAGTAGTGGAACATTTCATGCCCAGTGCTCTGCTCTGCTGCACCACAGCCGATGACTTACAGGGCCTACACTTGACAAGCACAATTTTAAGAGCCTTCAGAGCTGAACCTCATATGCTATAATTAGGGTGGCGTTGTTTTTCCAGGCAGTTTCTTAGCCAAAACTGATGACAAAAATAAGTATAAATATTGTTTTAGTAGACCAGTAGAGTCTTCAAACTAAGCTCCGTTAATTGCCCACAAGCCTGCAGTAATATTTGCTGAAACAATGTCAATTAACCAGTGCTGAGTTAATTTCTGGCAAATAATTTTTCTCCCACTTCTGTTTATTCCAGTATTGGGTATTGATTCCTTTGTCACCTAAAGTTGTAGCTGATGGGTTTTGTTACTCCAGCCATTGCCCTACCGTAATACTAACAAGATGTGGTATGTGGTTTATGTTTGCACTATAGTTTTTATGTAACATTTAGAGCAGCAGTGTGTTTTGCAGACAGCCAAGTATTGGCTAAGCAGACAGAAGAACGCGTATGGGAGGACAGTCTCCAAAGGCTGCCTGTACCACCTACCACCGTGTGCCCCTTACACGAGTCTCTCAGATACGCTGAGAGAAGGATCCAGATCAAGATCGATTTTCAGCATTAGTCATTGAATAAACCTTCCCCCCCCACACACAAAACGAAGCTATACCGACCCAACCCCTAAAAGACCCCAGACAGAGCCAATGAAAGCTACCAAGGTAATCTGGAAAAACTTATTTCAGTGAAAGAATAAAGTCAAGTCTGCTTAGTTTATCCATGAGTAAGTAAAATACAATTCTGTTATGTACAAGTACTTGGCAGGTACTGCCAGTCATGGACTCCAGTATGGAGGAAAAGATTTAAGACACAGCAGTTCAGTGTAGAATGTAGCCACGTTCAGAATGAGGAGGGGGGAAGCCCCAACTTGGGTATGTGTTCGCTTCTCCATCCCTCAAGTCTTGAAATCAAAACTGTTGTCTTAAATATTTTATTACAGAGCTGAAATAGAAGTAGGTACTGTTTAGCCTAATTACAGTGGGAGGTTGTGACCTATATTATGCAGGTAACTAGACTAGATAATTGTCGTGATGGTTTTTGGCCTGAAAGCCTGTGAAACATAATTTTATTAGTAGCTAGATGGCCAATTCTTTTTTTAGGCTTTTAACCTCTCAACACAACGTTTCTGTTTTCTGCTCCAGGCTTACAAAGACCCTGATTCTGCAAGTAATAGCAACAAATAAAATACTAATTTTTCGTACTACTCAGTAATTTTCATGTTTGGAGTTAACTATTAAAACGCCTGCCTTCATTATGCAAACAGAGATGATAGGAGCTGCATAGGGAATCAGGCCCCAGATACGTCTGAGCCGTTATCCTCACACCCAGAAGAGCCAGTCCAAGTGCCTCAGGGAAAATTGTAAAGATCCCTGGAGTGGACAAGCATCGAATAACCTTGCTATATATAGAGATCTTCTTCCTAACCCTTCCATTAGAAGCTGGCTTAATGTCCCGGCCCACTGAAATTTATATCCCTGTTTTGTTTTCTTTTTAGTTTGCCTCCTCAGCGTTGGTTTTGTTTTGTTGTCCTCCTACATTTTTGAGCTTGGGGAGGTTAATGAGTCTTGCAGGCCACTTACAAGCTCTTTCAAAAGCCCACTTTGTTTCAGAAAAAGCTTCATTTGTTATAAATGATCTGTCTCTGCATTGGTTGGTCCTTCCCTCGTGTTATGAGAGGTTTAAACAAAATATCCCTGATGTAGCTTTTTTCCTCTACTTTTCTTAGTTTTATATACCTCTGTCAGTCTACCATGACTGAAGATTTCTCTGAATTATTTAAATTTCTGTTCTCATTCTGGTAGATCCATCACCTGCATAGTTAAGTTCCTTCTGCTTTTTATTACAACATTCAGAGAATTGATTATCCTATCAGTGTAATTTATTTAAATACTTATTTAAATACAGTTTGATGGTGAGAGGATTAGATTTATTAATGGATTTACCATTAGTGATTCTTGACTCCAGTGAAACATATATAAATCAAACAGCAAATATGTTATCAGCTACAGCAAAAGATCTACTGCCAATAGTTTTCAATTTCCTGCACAAAAATACACACATTTAATTTTATTGCATAGTGAAGAAGACTAAAAAGATAAAGCTGTTCCATAAGGTAAAGTGAGCAAACAGGGAATTTACTTCCTTCATCCTAGTCTGTCTTTCTTGAAAAAACAAAATGCGAAACACTCAAATGAGGTTAAGTTTAATAAATTTCTGGTATCTCCCTGAAATCTTTGAGAGCCAAGCCGTTGTTTATAGAAACCAACATGCTGCTACCCTGAACCAGAGCCACTGGCCGAGAGCTTTCTGGGGAACAGCTCTGTCTCCCTACAGGATCTATGAAAAGTTGGCCTCTGATTTTTATTTGTGGCCCTTTATTATATGAAAATAAATCCAAAATTCAGTTAAGCCAAAGGGTGAGGATGTGGAAAAACTACACGTTACTATGCAAAAAGCTCCTGACCTTTATTTTCTGGTTTGCACGTCTCTCTCCAGCACTTTGTTGTGTAAGGAGGTATTATATATGCTGTGCGTGGTAGTGCAGGCAGCACAGTAAACCTGAGTGTGTTAAGGGTAGATATCACAAGGTCAGAAGTGCCAGTTGCGCTAATTAGTGCAATCCTGAGTAAGAACAGTTACATGACTTTATTTTTAATGAGCACAAGGATTATGGGAATTTAGAACAATAATCTATTTTTATCTCGTATTTTGTAAGCTGGGAAGATGAGTCAGGAATAAGCTGCATAGTAAGAAAGGCCAGAGCCATGGCTAAATGAACAAAAGTGCAGGAACATAAAGTTCCTTGCTTCGCAGCACTGCATGGAAGTCTCCAGGTTATGGCAATAACCCTTACTTGATATTGAAAGTATGTGTTACGATGACAAGGTTATGTACAAGTGTGGCACCCACCTAGGAAATTTAGTATGACAAGATTTTTATTTTTTTTTTAATACTTCGGTGGTTGCAAGTCAGGAGGGAAAGAAAATACATTTTGCTAACAGTTAATTATACTTATTTCTTCTAATTGCTTCATCATCTGCTATTGAAGGTTAAGAAGGCTAAAACTGTTAAAAGGAAAAAAAAAAAGCAACAACAAAAAAGGAGCTGTAGAAAACGGCAGCTTTTTCAACAGATCAGTCTTCCTCTGTGTCATAATCTGGCAAAAGGGGTACAAGCATAATGTTTTAACTTCGTCAG
Source organism: Theristicus caerulescens (assembly GCA_020745775.1). Taxonomy (NCBI): domain Eukaryota; kingdom Metazoa; phylum Chordata; class Aves; order Pelecaniformes; family Threskiornithidae; genus Theristicus; species Theristicus caerulescens. Next base: position 102,521,513 of record CM036561.1, on the reverse strand, counting down.
GAATTCTTTAAAGACAGTTGATGGTTGCAAGGAATAAGAGATGCCCAGTTTGTTGGGCATGACGTCGTCCTTACTGTCTATGGCACTCGATTAGAGAATGCCCCGAGGCATCAGGCACTGCATAGCAGTTTCATGGGCTACAGGCTGAAAGTAAACCAGAGCAAACTCAAACAATGAGGCTCCTGTGCTTAAACCTGACAACTGAATAAGCTACAACTGAGAATCCATTTCTGGCTCTTTGTGATGTGTCCTATCATGCTTGGGGTTGCATTGATTTTTAATTATGATTCTTATAAAAATAATTTAAAATTAATTATTAAATAATTTTAAAGCATTGTACTTTTGTGAAGGGACTAAATGTTGTTAATCCAAAATGATTTAACACCCATATATTCCAGAATCAGGATGCAAGTTAGTACATAGACTTTCTCCCTAGAAAGATGGTGGTATTTCAATTAAAAGAAGGGGGGGAAAAAAAAAAGAAAAAAACCCCACCCCACATTGCTTTGAAATGGGAGCCTATGCTCTTAGATCACTGCTGTCACTATATGCCTCGAAGACAGTTGGGTGTCAGTTACTGCAGACCTGTTACTGTGATGGTAACTGTTACTTAAGACGAAATTAATGAGCAAGCAATAAGGTGCGTGCAGGAGTCGTGGGTATGTGTTTCCGTAAGGAGCAGGAGCTGACTTACATGTTTATGCAAAAGATATGTTCTCTGTATGGAAAGGCTACACACTGAGATTTGCTCGCTCTCTTTCCTGCCTTGTGCACTGACTGCTAGTAATCAAATCAAACGTCGAAGATGGTATCTCCTTTTTGCTAGGAAGACATTTGCATTTCTGAAAAGCTGGAGGCAGGCAAATTCGAATCAGTGGGAAAGTCAAAACAACTTTCAACATCTTGGGAGACGGAAAAGGGGACTCGTAGCTTTTAAAGGTTCATTAAATCTCATTCAGAAAAGGATGGGGACAGAAAGCTAGCTTGTTTCTTCCACCTGGGGTCTCTACAAACACAACCTAGCCTGGAAAATATACACTAGGGTAAGCGGGTAGGCCCAGCATCCACAGTCTGTCAGCTTACTACCTGCCCTTGAATTGAATTCAGGATTGGGTTCAGAAAAGTAGAGTGTGACTCTTTCTCCTGTCCTTATAAACCATTATAAAACTTTTCACTTTTCACACTTAATTTGCTTTTATCTCTACCTGACTAAAGTTATGTGTGTTTTTAGGATGACTGGATCTCACAAGGGCACCATCTCCTTGGATATGTGATTCTAAAAATTGGAGCACTCTGGTAGGTCCTTGTATTCCAGCACATTTTTCCAGGTGGTTGAAAAGATAATGAAGTGCACCCCCACTATGCTACATGAGCTGGTTGAATCACTTGCAATACAAGGATTGGTGTGGACAAAATATTTTCTGGTGATTAATCTTAGTTGGGAAAGTAGGGTGAATCCTGGTATCCTATAGGGATTTATAATAACAGTTGATAATTTAGTCTTTTTTAGATATTACCTAGACATAGACCAGGATTTTTCCTATATCAGAATGTGGCATTAATGTCAGCAAAAGTTGAACTGGGTCTGATTTGAATTGTGCTGCTCTTTCCTCAGTCAAGCAAATCCCCATGGTACTAAAACCTGGGTGATTTAACATTTAGATTGCTATTCCATGCCCAGGATGCTGTTTTAGGTTGAAAACAAGAAGCTTAAGAGCACATGGAGAAACTAAAGTTTAGCGTGAAGGATAAAATTCAGCTGTGCACAAGGCTGTGGGCTGCTTGCTGGCTATTGTTTGTACTCCAAACAAAGAGTTGCCACAAACATAACTGCACAGGCCAGCCTGTAGGAGAGTCTTGACTTTCGGCGAAGTCCACAGCTCCTTTAAGATGGTAATCATCTCCACTAAATGCTTCCCAAATGTAAAATCCTTCCAGAAATTATCTGTCGCGGCTAGAGAGAAACCTGCTATTTCTATGTAATTTTCATTTGAAGGCTGGAGAACATTTCTAAAAGAACAGCTTGTAGCCAGCAGCTGCACCTGGATTGCCTTACTATCTGAATAGTGCAGAATGACAGTACTGCCTCGCCTGCTGCGGTTCTGCAGAGGCTCTGCTACCTCAGTCCTTCAGGACACGAGTATCTTTCTTCCAACTTGCATCATCAGTGGAAGTTTCCAGTCCTGAAATGTCAGAGTAATTCATCCCCTGAGATTTTTGGACTGGACATGTTATTTTAAAAGATCTTTCAAACTGGTTGCTGTCATTAGTTTTCTCTGGTGAATCAGGTATTTGCTAAACTGACTATCAATCAGACTTACTAGGAAGGCCCGGTGACATTGGCTTAGCATCTGTACCATGTTCTGTGCTGGCCCAAATAGGAATTTCTCAGACCAATAGCTGTGGGGTCTTGAGCTTGTGCTCCAGCAGTAACTGAGAGGTTTTACAATAAATGTTTCAGCTAAACAGCCAATAAGAAGCTGCTCTCTTGCTAGGCTTACTTTCTCCCTGCCCCTGTGCCATTCCAGAGCTGGGGAAGAACCCTGCTGCTGATGTTCTCTCTGGATTTTTAGCTAAGTAATGGCTCGTACTTAAGCCTCACGTGAGGAGAAAGCTCACTTACTTACTTATCTCAGGACTGCACAGAAAGTAAAGAGGTGGGAAGGTACTTCTATTCAGCCATGTCACATACCTACGAGAAAGACTTAGGATGTGTAGAGATTGCAATTTGCTTTAACATTTGCATAAAAGTGGAAAGAAAAGGCAGTAAGTGCATGTGTGGCAACATTAAAAAGAAGAGTGGCAACATTAAAAAGAAGAGTGGCATTTACAGCTGCTTAGTTTAAAGTGATGAGTAAACATGATGTGAGGGATGCATTACATTTTTGCACTGTACTGGAAAGTCTTCTCTTCCAGCTTTATAAAACATTATGTTTTTATTTTAAGGCATTAGGAATCTATGACCAGCATTAGTTATGTATAGAGCAAATGTTAGGGCTAGCAAATGTGTTGAGGTTTAATTCCTGTTTTATATTGTGTAATGGCTTTTTCTCAACAAAAGATGTGTCAGGGAGGGAATGAATTTCAAAGTAAATGCCTGAGGCTGAAGTTGGGACACCTGATTGCCTAACTTGGGTGAGATGCCCTGTGGAAGACTACTGCTCAAACACAGTCTCTCAGACCAAGTCAAGTCTACATCAGTGGGTAGTGTTTAAAACGCAATCTGCAATCAGTTCCTAGCGATGTGTGCAGTCAGTGAAAAGCAGCCTCTGAAGCTGCCTGTTCATAGCAGTGCCTCTCCTGCCTGCAGTACTGGGTTCCCCCCAGGCTCCCCAATGGATGGGAGCACTGAGGTCTTAATATGTGGGCCTTATCTGATGCATCTGTGGCAGATGAAGAGCTTGCTACTGCACCTCTCAGTTTCTCTGCTAGTGGTGACCGCTACATTAGAAAGTTGTAGATGGGCAGTATGCCTTCAGATGTTACATTCAGAGTGTGGCATATTGATTCGAATGGGCCCTGATTTCAGTTTGTATTAACACACCAGACCAAGAACTGAGGCAGCAGAGGGCTAATAATGCTTGTCAGATCTCACTGGACTGGTCCAAGAGGTTACCAAACACAGAGCTAGAGGAGGACAAGAAAAGTTCAAGGAAGACAAAAACCAGACTTTAGGACAAGGGTCTGGTGACCTCACCACTGAAGATGGGGTTATGGGACAAGTACTCAGTATTCACCTTTATGGGGGCTGGCTGCCCATTCAGCAGCAATGAAATGCTCTACCCTGCCCTCTTTTGAACTGTTCCTTGCTAGGGGACCCATAGTATTTGTATTACAGTGTGTTTCTTCCTGCCTTTTACTCTTTTCTGATATAAGCACCTTACTTCTAGCTTGTTCTTTCAAAAAATCTGAAGAAAAATAATTACTTGACTGAAGCAGCTCATTTGAATATAAGAGATAGGAAGCAGCTTTGTAGAAATAATTATGTACAAGTTTACAATGGTTTAGTTAAACTGGCTCAAGCATGTGCAAACACACTTATTTTGCTCTGAGACATAGCTTCCACTGTTTCTCCTAAGCCTCCAAATGCACTAGTTGTGGTGTTGTAAGCAGTACCTTGAACTGGTGCTGCTGTGCAGCTCTGGACGTAGGCCAATTTCTCCCTTTTTTCTCCTACATGTGTTACTGCAGAAGTAACACCCCGAGTTAAGAATTATTATAATGGTAAAATAGCCTGCTCTAGCAAATTGTATCAAGCTTTGAAAACAGATTAGCATCACCAAACAGAGATGATCTCGTTCTTACTTTTAGGGAGAACAAGAACAGTGTCTTAAGAAAACCAGGTCCCCTGCTCCTTGGACCCATTTTCATGGGGGTGTCTGGTCATATCTCTGATGCACTGTGTTAATAGGAACAGTGCTCCCTCTAAGCGTATGCCCCTCATCTTTGTTGACTAATGCATACTAATAGAAACTGTGGGTGAAGCATCGTTATGTAATTGTGCTTGTGTTGCAGACGTTGAACCTCCCATGACATAACAGATCCTGTATTAAAGACAGAAGCAGCTTTACCCTAAGTATTATTGCTAATGTGAACAGACCTAAACATGAGCAGATGCACTGCTGCTACATGCAATGTTATGCCGCTATGCCATTAATAATTTTCAATTTAAAAAACATATATTGTTTAATTTGTTCGTAGAGAAAAAACAGATCTTTGGGTTCTGAAGATTTTGTAGTTTAACATCTATGGTGTTATAAAATCAGTATTAGGTAATTGTAAGATGTATATCAAGCAACATATTTTGACCTTGACTACTCAGACCTCAATTATTCAACCCTTCCGGTTATTATAAAAGGGGTCAGGTCCTCTGATGTCTACTAATTAAAATTAAAAATGAAAATGATCCCAATTAGTCCGAAACCTCAAAACATACTTAGTATACCAGCAGAGAGAAAAAGATTAAAAACGTGGAAAGGAAGGAGGGAGAAGAAAATGAAGGGCCCAATTCATCAGAATACTATCGATTTTGACGCTGAAATGTTCAAGCGTCAATTCAATATTTTAAACAACACATGAAGCCACAAGGTCAGTCCACTGGACTGGCATTGGAAGAGGCTTGGAAGCCATGCCCCTCTGGCCTACTGAGTGACATTGCCTCCCAGTGCAGAACTTTTGTGTTCTGCACTGAATAGCACTGACAAGAACCTTATGCCCACCCAAACCAAAACTAGCTGTTTTCTGCCAGCGCAATACGCTGAATTAGCTTGTGGAGGGATCAAACAAACACCAGATTCTGTGATTCTGTCTAAAGTGAAACTACAGAGGCTAGGTAACAGGTCAGGGTTTCCCGTTGGATGTGGCCAATATGATGTTCCCCTCAGAAACACAGGACTAACAACTCCATTTTAAGTGATGGTTTAAACTGGGGTCCTGCACCTTGCGGTATGTCTTCTAGGCTTCCTCTTTCCTTGTTGCACATCCCATGCAACCACAAACTGTCCTCAGATCTTCTAGACACTGCTACCTTATTTTCAGTCAAAATTATGGGTTATCTTACTTTGATTATCACTCCAGTACACCAGTACTATTCAATCAATGAATATTAGAGGACATATTGCTATTTTTTACAAGTAGTTGAATCACAGACAGCTAAAGCAGCAATCTTCACCTGAATTTTTCATTTAAAAAATGAAACCTTTCATGGAGCTGACTAAGCTCTCTGTGTGAGCCAACAGGCGACAGGATTGATTGATTTCACAGGGACTGTGCAGAATTCAGTGAGCTGTACCACTGAGAAGCACAGAGAAAATGGTCATGCTGTTACTGAAGTTACTGAATTAAAGCCGTCGGTTTAGAGCAGTGCAGGCCAGCACATCTTAAGCAGAAGAATTCGGAGCCAATTCTCATTAATTAGGAGTCACATAATAACTATATGGTATGTTTTTCCATTAAAGACATTAGGAAAGGCCTATTGGGAAAAGAAATGTATTTTACTAGGCTGAATAATAAACGATACTCTCTCTTCCTACAATCTTGCTCGAGTCATATCCATGTAGTTGCAACGATCTATAGAAAATTAAGAATCCATTTTTAGATTCTTTGACACAGTATATAGCAGCAAAGCAAGCATGAAGCTTCCAGGAAGTGTGCTGCAGGGTATGTCTAAGCTGGACATGTAAGGAAGTGATTGAAAGGCAATTACTAATAGACACACTAATGTAAGAGAAATAAGAAATTATAGTGGTTTGTACCCCCAAAAGTTCACAATAAAAGTCTAACATCCATTTAAATTGCACCCTTGCTCCTTTGTTTCTGAGGTGTCATTGGTCACATCCAACTGAACACACTAACATATCACTTAACCTCCATAAACAACATTTGTACATTGACTGACATTAATTGAGATAACTAACGTCTTCACTGCTATGGCACTTTCATAGTAACACTGCTCCCTTTTGGCACACATACAGCTGTAGGCCTTCCTGGGTCTCCCTGTTAGCTTAGGTAAAAGCATACTCAGGAAAAAAACCTGAACTTACCTATGACCTTGCTGTAAATGCCAACATTGTAAGCACAAATGCACTACACTAAAATTCTCTTAAAGAGAAAGATGTATTAAATAACTATTTGGACTGTCTGCAGTTAGCCAGGCCAAAGAACAGGCCGCTTCTTGTACTTTTACCTACACTTTTTTGATAAGCCTGGGGCTTAGTGGAAAACTGATCTTAAGACCGAAAAGCTAGCTTCAATTTTAACAAAGGACAGCTCTGAAATTAGGCTCAATACTTTATATTTTCAAGGCATTAGAAATGTAGTTTATCCATATATGACATTTTTCATTATGAAATTTATAGACAAAATTATGTTCTCCATCCACTCCATCATATTAGCAATTTGCAATAAAATATGCTATAGGAATGTTGGATTATCCCAAAACCAAAAGGTTTTAAAATCTAGAATGATTACATTAAGATATGAGATTATTAAATGCTTATCTAGGACATGAAAAAGGATTCAGCCCTATCATGACAACACAGGGAAATTATTTTTAAAACATGAAAATGCCTTTAAAGTATTGTATCACATTTTATTGCCATAAAACAGAAGGTTGTCTGGGAATCTTGATGTTGCATTTCCATCCCACACATTAGGGATGGGAAAAACATCCCCAGTTACCTACAGAGAGATGATTTTTGTGGTTGATCCATCTGTTGTGACCCTGCCCCATAGCTTTCAGGCCTATTGGCCATACTCAGCTGCATTTAAATCATGTAGAAGTAAGTCTCAAATGTGATCCTAAGAGGGTTTTTTACTGAAAAATCGATAGCTACATGGAGGGCAGACTCCCCAGCTTAATGACCCCCATGAGAAAAAAGTAGGCAGAATACAGGCATTTTATATAACCCGGTCAGCTGGCCAATCTGTGGATGGCTGCACAGGAACTGCAGCGTGTGCTGTCTATGCCCAGTGGGCATTTCAGGGGAACGTGCAGCAGAGCTACTGTTACGGGGTGGGCAGGAGAATTTAGGAGACAACTCAAATCTGTAGGGATCCAACATTCGTTGTCTCTGTTGCTCATAGAACAGCTTGAGAGGATTTATCTCTACATTTCTTTGAGGAATAAGTCCTGGCTTGTGCAATAAATTACTACAGGATAAATGTATGAGAATATTAATAATGAAAGCATCTTGCTCTTCTATGCTGAAACCCATCAAAAGATCAAAATCTTGATCACTACCTGTCCCCTGTGAAGTTGGCAGCTGTGCTCATTTCATTCTAGAAAAACAGAAGTGATGCACAGCCACTGTGTCTGACTTGCTCATGGCTGTGCAGGAAAACCGACAGGGAGGGTTTCAGTAAAAACAAGCCTCACCATTTTTAACAGCAGCGTGTGGATAACTGACGTTCCTGTTGTCCTTGTTTAAAGGAAAGGAAGGACTTATTCAAAACTGGAGCTACATGACTGTATTCTGGTTGTAGTCTGCCGAAATAATTGCTACCTGGAAGGGGCAAGTATGTTGCTTGTTAGACCAAGTAGGTAATTCTGTTATTCTTGTATAAGCTATGCTTATAAAAGCCTCCTGAAATCATCTTGTTTCCTGAAGCTTTTCAAGTATCATACTTAAACTGATTTTTATAGATGATGTCTTTTTATTATAGCCACTGTGATACAGGGCTAGTTACTAAAATAAGGCCACACTAGCTATTCAGAGTGAAGTCAGAGATGAGGCACCTATTGACTTGAATAGAGCTGAGACTTTGTGTTAATACCTTAGTACAGCATTAAGTTCTGATTTTACAAATTCAGCTGTTAAGATGTTAAAAGTTAAGGAAATGTCTTTCATCAGCTGGACAGGAACCTGCCCATGCTGTGTGTAAAAATATTAATAGCCCTAAAATGTTTTCTGAGCTAACAGGAGGCTATCAAGGCAATGAGTTAGGAGCAGACTGGACTGAGCCCTGTTCTCCCCAGCCCTCTTGCCTGCCTCTCCCTTGCTTGTAATGCCTGTGCTTGCACATCTTGGCATTCTTGCCATGTTTGGGTTTCTTCAGGGGTCAGCTCCAGCATCAGTCTTTAGCTTGGCTCTCCACAGGAAGGTCAGAAAGTCATTACCTACAGCAGGCTGGGATCAAGGAGAAGCCATGCCTGAGAAACTGGCAGTGAGCCTAGAGCAGCTCTGGGCTATGCTTTCTGTGGGTGTTTGTAGAAGAGTGGGTGGAATGCATCTCTCTGCTGGGTAGGAGCGTCTGGCATGGCAGGAGCCAAGCTTACACAAGGTAGGCTGAAATCAGTTTGGGTTTTTTGTTTTGTTTTGTTTTGTTTCATTTTTTTGAAAGGGGAAGAGAAGACAAAGGGAAGTGAGGATGTTTAGAGAGGAACTGCAAAACAGTTTTCTTCACCTTAGGCCATTCATTATTTCAGGACTTTGCCGTCGTTCTCAGGGTTGCAAGACCTAAATTACTGTGTATACATTAATAAATCAAATCATTGTAGATAGGGAGAGGATCCACTGATCCTGTGTAGGGATTGTAGCCAGTAATGTCTTGTCTTATGACTATATTGGCCTCAATGCTATTCATTCTGCATGGATACCAGTGTTAGAAAGAAAGGAATTGTGCATATTTTAAATTGAACCTGTACTGTTTTTCTTAGCTATGTACACAGAATGCATCCTTTCATCTCCAGTTTGTTTTGGGCATTCATAGTGGAAAATTAGCCAGAAAGAAAATAAAAAGCTTTCCTGGTTCCTGATGGAAACAGCCTTAGATGTCCTATGATTTGAGCAAGGTGTTGGACCACATGATCTCCAAAAATCCCTTCCAACCAAAATTAGTCCACGATTCTACACTAGTCTCCTGTTTAGAAGAAATTGCCACTTCCCATGGACCTGTGTGTGCTATGCACTTTGTAGCCACATGCTGATTGTTTTCTGTCTCCAAGCTAGAGCTGCAGTTTTGTGGGACTTTAGGGCTCTGGTACCCACAGAGGCTGTCAAGTCCAAAGTTGCTGCTCTAGTTGCCTAGACAGCAGTGTATCTGAGTATGCATTGTATGTGGGGTTGTCTACTGTTCAGAGATTCCTTGTAACACCAAAACTCGTGGGGGGACCAGTGAAATGAGGACGGGATGACAATGTCCATAGCAGAAATACCTCACAGTAATAGTTGTCATTTCCATTACTGTCAAATTAATTCTGAATTGTTGCCCATCATACACTGTTTAGCTCGAGGGAACTGAAGTGGTGGCTTTGCTTCCGTGGCAGGAATGAGAGTAGTTCAGCCCTCTGAGGAGCCTTGCAGAGTGGCAAAGGAAATGTCAAATATCATTTGGTCAAAGAGTATTTTTAAAGTCCTCTGAGGAACAGTCCTTGCTCTATACGCTTTATCTCCACTACATATATAGAACAGAGAAACAGAAGGAGCTTTTTATTTAGGAAGTATCAGCTTTCAGACACAGCTGGGGACACTGAGAGTTGAGGCTACATTTGGACTGAGACTTGAGTTTTACAGACAAAATCTGCACCTTCGAGCAGATTTGAGAGCAGAAATGAGCAGTAGATGGGACAACAGACTGAAATTCAGTATTAGCAGGCTCAATTTCAGTAATTAACTTGTCGTGTGACGCTAGGCAAGTCCACTAGGCACTATCAACACTCCTTCTCTAATCCAGCACAGTGAGAATCTCATTGCAGCAGACCTTCTAGTCCAAACTAACTATCTCAATATTTAAACTCTTAGACAAAACCTAGGCATGTGTTTAGGCACTCTGATAAATAAGATGGCATTTCAATGAGTGTTAAGTATCTCAATAAATGAAAGAACATCTATTTTGACACCTAGCTAGAATCAAAATCCCCAAAGAGGTTTGTTTCTAGCTTTGTAGAGTACATATTATGTCTAAAGAAAGGGAAAGATGATCATATGCTGAAAACAAGGGAAACTGATCCCTCTGTGGACCTTAATCAGTTTTTCCCTAGATGCCTCTCTATCAAGTTGCTGGTTCATTCAAGTTTTTTCTTCCCTCACTTGAAGATCTACATGAGCTCATCTTGGATCCTCCAGCTTACCAAACTGAAATTTGGCGGAAATATATTGAAGGAGAAAATGGGAAAGTGCAGCGCAAGTTCTGTCTCTAAGAGCCAGTCAGAGGTCTTGAGAAAGAAGCTAATGGTGCTGGATGAGTTTAATGTGATGGCCTTGTCTAGAAAGCACTGTGGAGCTGAGTGCTACCAGACCTGTACGTCAATACCAGAACTATCTTAGATGTATGTATGTTGTGTGAGATAATGATTAGGGCTTCTGGTCTATGGTGCTACTGGTCTACTGTAGTGAGAGAATTAAATGTTTAAGAGAGTGATGTTATAGAGTCATATACTTGGGGTGATTACACAAAATTTGGATTATTCTCTGGGGTCAAGCAACTGCTATTGTTGCTTGAGGCTTCATAGATTAATGGTCATCCTCCATCTTGCAAAGTGACCTTAAAATTGCAGTCAAAAAGGAACTTGGAAATTATGACGACAGTCTGCACTAATTACTCTGTGTGCAAGTAGGTACAAGTAGTTTGCTACATATGCATTCTATATGCCTGGCTAAAAACAATGCAAGACTCTCAGCAGGAGCTGGTGAGAAAACAGCTAATGGGAGCCCAGGTGCAACTGGTAGGGTCACCTCAAGGAGAGAGCAACCCCTGTAACTCCTGGCACGGAGTTTAGAGACTACAGATTTTGCCTTCTCCCCTTGCTTTCTTCCCTGGGCTCATAATGGAGGCTGTGTGGCTCCCTGTGGCCAGAGGGAGAATCACTTTTTCTGTGGTGAGCAACTCCGAGGAAGATTTTATTTGTGGGGTCACTTTGACATAATTCTAGGAGGTGGCATTGTAACTTTTGGCTGTTAAATGCTTCAGTCTATTCCATATAAAGCTTTGGAGCATGACTAATTAATATAATAATCACCTCTAGCAGAGAACACATTAACTGCCTGAACTCTCAGGACTTAGAATATCAGAGAGAACAAGTTGGAAGACGCTGAGAAATTGAATTAACAGATTCTCAGGATGGCAGCCAGTCAGGGACTTCATGCACTCATGTGTGGTAAGGGATGAGCTCTGTGCCCCCGGGGACCCAGGCAAAGCTGCTGTCTTCTCTGGGATTACACCATGTGGGTACTTCCCTGAGGACAAGAAGGGAATGAGCTCCGGAGCGCTCCACAGCCCTGTACTTATTCAAACTAATATTCTGTGAATCAAATGATCTAATTAACTAAACATGCATTTGACCACAAAAATGTTATGTTATTTTCAGCTAACGTTGCAAACCTACGTCAGGGTTGCTTCTTTTTCTCACTGAACTCTGCATCTATTTTCTACAAAATTCCTCTATTTTTCTGATTTAAATCATCAGTAACATGTGTGGCCATTCTTGAATTTTGATCCTCAGAGCCTGTTATGTCTCTTCATCCTTTTTAATGATGAGATAAGCTTCTAACAGAAAGACAGACAGAAGTAATCAGGTTCTTTGAAACAAGTTGTAACCAACAATACAGGTACAAGTAAAGTTTTCTTTCTGTTTTCAAGTAGAAAAAGAGGGGACAATTACAGATCAATGTGATCCACAAAATTACATTCCAATTTGGATTTTTATGACAGTTTTCCAGGCTTCAGACTAAGCTTGAGATGACACTGAAATCACCAGAATGGAAACAAATAAAATAGTCTCAGATTCTGAGCTTCAGCCCCTCCAAAACTGAACGAGGTATCAGAAACCAGATTTCACATTCAGAGAAAGTCTCAGTGGCCTTAAGTATTTCTTTGTTGCATACCACAATAATTGTTATCATCTTAATTTTGCAGACCTGGGGACTGTGGACTGCCTGAGGTGTCAGCAGCCACTACTCTAAACTGTTTCTTTTATACTGTAGCCCCTAACAATATATTGCCCTACTGTGTAACATTGCTGCAACATTTTGTCCCATTCTCAGTTTCCAGAAGGATGATAGCAATCTGGAAGAAAAAAAACATGATCAAAGGCTGCACAGATGGTTCTGTAACAGCTGATAGGTAGCTGTGGTTGTTAATGAGTATTTTGGAGGTGACAGACAGCAAGGGCAAATAAGAACTACCGCCAGCATTTAAAGGGACTCTGCCAGGCCACAAAACAATCCTGATGAAAGCAATGCTTCAGAAACTTTTCCAGCACTGAGATTTCTTAAATGGGAATAAATTCCCCAAAAGACAGGGACATCTCTTTCTCCTTCTTTTTTTCTTTTTTAAGACAATTTAAAACCATGCTGTCCAGTAGCTTTCAGAAAATGTGACCCTGGGAATAGAAATCTCTTAAGTGCCTTGCACAAGCTATTTGCTGTGTGCTGCTGTGAACAATTACAGAATTACCTTCTGTTATAACGTAGTATGTGTAGTGTCTTGTAGGAAAGAGCTCGGGTTGTGACAATAACCACAGTTCCTATCAAGTTGACTTTTGACAGAGTACCAGTCATATATCACTCCAAAGTGCAGAAGAGGCTTTCTGTGGAGGCTGTTTGACACAGCAGGCAGATCTTCAGGGTCCTTTAAGAAAAGCCTTGATAGGCACCATGAGGCCAAATCCATCAGCTGGTGACTCTCTTGAGCTGAGCTGGAGCGCTCCTGGGTCCAGGCCCAGGCAGTCAACCTGGGACTGCAGGACGTAAGCGTGCCCGGCAGCTGAGAATGGTGCCCAAGGCATTGTGACGTGCGTGGCAGGAGCTCAGGAGCCTGTGGCTACCCAAAGTCCTCCGGGAAGAGTGTTACAGGTCTGAGTCCTGCACGCAGGACGTAAGCGTGCCTGGCAGCTGAGAATGGTGCCCAAGGCATTGTGACGTGTGTGGCAGGAGCTCAGGAGCCTGTGGCTACCCAAAGTCCTCCGGGAAGAGTGTTACAGGTCTGAGCCTGCAGATTGCACCTCTTTGCTACGCTACCACATATAGAAGCTCAGCCACGCAACCCGCCCATTTACTGCTGCAATGCATGTCAACAGCAGCAGGAGGCAGGCTATGTACCACCTGGACATGCTAACCAGCCAGACTATCCCAAATCATTGGATGTATGATTAGACAGTTGTCATGAAAGATGAGCATGGTTTCAGTCTTGGATATGTGTCAAAAAAATGAAGTTTGTATAACTTCAACATGTGAACCCAGGGCTTGATTAGCAGCAGCTGGGGAGACATTCTCTTGGACCTTGACTTATCCAAGACTATGGCCTTCCCCATAAGCCCAGCAGCAGGTTGACAAGGTGACTGTCGGATTCAAAGACAAGAGGTTTCTGAACACAAAGGCATCCTTAAAGAATGAAAGGGGTACTGTTGCTCTACCAGCAGAGGTTTTGAAGGCAATTGAGCCTTTCAGCAGCCTGGGGGGTGCCACCCACCAGAAGATACCTAGGCAGCCAGCACCCTTTAGACAGAAGATGTTTCACCAGCTTGGAGGCTTTCATGATGGGCCTTGGGGTCTTTCAGGTAGGCAAATCATTTCATCAGCTTTCATCTGTCTTGGGAGGAGATGGAGCAGTTCCTCCCCAGAAACAATCTCTGAACCCCAAGACAACCTTAAGGACTTTACCAAGTGATGGGCTCAGGAGTGGGAGCAGAGCACTAGCAAGGCACTTTTCATGTTTCCCAGATAACGCTTTCAAACATTAAGTAATGAATGACAAGGACTGGAGTTGGTTTAGGATGCTGTCTTAGGAGCTGGTCCTAGCTCTGAATTTCATACAGTCATTCCCGATGCATTTAGCTTCTTTAGACAGTTCTGCTCTTTTTATAGGTGCCCTTGCTCTGTTTGAGGGCCCACTCCATGCACAGACAATTGAAGCAAAGCCGTCTGCCAACTGTATTGAATATGTCCCTAGTAGCTGTTTTACTTAAGCACTCTGAGCAGCCTCTAATTTCTGATGGTGTAGTCCAGCCTTTCCAGGAAAGCCTGACAATAGATATTTTTATTTGGCTATAAAACTACCCTGTGCTGCAGTGCCTTTTTTTTCCCCCTGTGGTCTGTCACAGGGCTGAGGGCAAATAATCCTACTGAACAGGTAATCCCCCAGAAAGTGAGTAGAGATCTTCCATGCAGCAGGTTCTTCCCCTGGTCCCAGATATTTCCAGGTAGTTTTTGACATTTTCTGTTGTTGGATTTGCTGAGTACTAAGATAACTCTCCTCTGAACATGACAGGAACAGCTTCATTGACCTGGAAAACTATGACCTGTTTCTTCTCTTCCACTTGGAAGATTAACCTTGAACTTCTGATGCCTGCTACCAGCAGCTAAGTCTCACTGTTTGGCAAGTTGTGGTGGGTAGCATGAGTCACAGTGTTATGACCTTAGTGCGGAGCCTGCTTGATGCCTATGGCTATATAGAAACTGCAAAAGTTCTCCCATCTGTGATCATAGGTGTCCTTAGCTGGCTCACTGAAGCATTCTGAGCCTGATTTCCCAGCCCTAGCCTCACACCTCTTCTCTGCAGTGAGCTTAATGTATGTCTGGGCAACACATCAGTGTGGGCTCTGAGAGGGTAAATCAGGCTGTTCCTACCGGATGGCATTCAGGATCATGGGTGAAGTACAGAAGAGTCAACTGCGCTGTGAGTGTTGGAGAATCCCACATTAAAGGACTGTGCTGGTTTTAAGAAACAGCCCAACTGACTCCCACTGAAGGCAACCAAATTTTTGGTTGCACAAGAAATATATATACTTTTGTTTTGAAGTGCTCCTTCTCAAGATATTTCTATATGAACAAAATCTGAAGAATGGGACAAGATTTCATAGCCGTATTGGCTGTATCAGTCCTGCAATAGCTGACTTCCTGTTTTCACCAATTAATCTAAATATATTATGTCTGCCTTTTCCATAATGAGTTCCACTCAGAACTTGGTGCTCCCTAGGCAAGACGCCATATTAATGTCATTAAGCCTCTTCCTGGAAGCCTCCTACAGTAATAAGGCTTAAAAATTGTGAGGAAAAAAGGAAGGTGGCCACCTTGTTCTTTAAAGACTTATGTCTAACCACTATATTTGTTGATTGTTTCAAATGAGGACAGCTGAAAATATTTAAACATATTTGAGCATAAAAGCAAAATTTGTTAAACTGTATCTGTCAGGTGCCAAATGTTCTACAGGCATCTAAAATAGATGGGCCCTGCCTTACCCAACAGATATGCTGAGGCAGTGAGTTCTTTAGAGAGTTATATTCAGACACATTATCTCCCTTCTGTTATTTCCACTGATGACAGTGGGCCTCCTCTACAAGCTTCACTGCCCACCTCTTGCTTGTTCATAAAGTTTAAGCCAGAAGGAAACATGCTCTCGTCTGGTCTAACTCTCTGACTAGAAGATTTCACCTTGCTATTATGGATAGAACTTAACAATCTGTATATGGTTAAAGTTTATCTTTCAAAAAGAAACACTGTCCTGATTTGTAAACACAAAAAATCAGAGAATCTCCACTCACCTTAGTTGTCTGCTCTTAAGGTTACTTGCTCTTTCAGCTAAAAATCTGTGCCTTTTCTTCTAATTTGTCTGACTTCATCTTCCAAAAATCAGTTCATGTTATGCCTTTCTCCATTAGTCCAAGGAGCTTGTAAGTAGCAGGCATTTTCTCCACATGAAAGCACTTATTCACTATAATCACCTTACTGTAATATAAGTAGGACTGGATTTCAGTTTGGTTTCAGAATAATACATGACAGATTAAAAAAACATGTAGTTCAGTAGGCAGTGGAGCTAATGAAGTTTGTTTTCCTGTGGGTTTGTACCTCATAGTTAGATTCTCTGGTGTCTCAAGAGCACACATTAGTCAAAGGTTTTCCCAGCAGTGAACCCATTCATCAGCATCATCATCCATGTGGATTCTCTGGTCTGATAATATAGTTGAGCACTTCAGGATGTTTCTTCCCTCTCTGCTGTTCTTGGAACTTGTAAGAGGGGAAGGGATACAGAGACCGATAGAAATACATAGGTGATATGATCAGTTAAGTTCTATTTCCATAGGGAACCAGACAAAAAAACAGTTCTGCGCAAAGTAAACACTGGCTTTTAAACCTTTGCAGGGGAAAATGCCACTCCAGATGGTTGCATGTGAACTGTCTTGTTTTTTAAATCTTTTTTTGGTATTGTCATTGGGAAACCTACAGAGCAGGATCCCCACTAAGGCAATGGGTGTTACAGTTGCTCCAAAATTCAGATCTTTCCTGTTGAAAATCAGGCAGCCAGTTTCTTATAATTTGAGCTTAGGGACACCAGGGAGTTCTGTACCATATGGTACCAGAATATTTGTCTTCTGCCAAAAATTTGTCTCCCCATCCTCTGCTCCAACCACATGGCCTTTTTTCCTTAACAGTCAATTACATCAGATATAACTGATATTTTTGGCACAGGAATTTATTCATCTTCTCAAAGCAAAGGATTGTTATGAGGTTTCTGCGTGCTTCTGCATGGGGCTACAGTATGTCATGTACTTGTACTGTCAAGAGTCCCAACAGTGACAGGTGCCACCTGTTAAAACACTGCTACAACTGTTTATGGATCTTACCTCATGGAAAATACTGCCTCTAACCCATCTATCTAATGCACTTGTAACCTTTAACATTACAAAAGCTGAATGCATGTTATGGGCAGTGCCCAAATAAGACTAAGTATTGTAATTTGAGATCAGTATGGTATGCAAACTGATTCCTTCAGTACCTGCTACAAAAAAACACCTGAAGCAGGTATTCTACTGGTAATAGATAACTAAAGTTTTCTCTTCTCCATTTGCTACTAAATAAGCAAAATGTAGGACTGATGAGGACTAAACTCTGTCTTTGTCTAAATAAAATGGGAATAGGGGTGGCACTGTGTCTCTGCTGGCAGCCAGTTTTAAAAATTTGGTCAGTGAGTGCATGCTTCAGCCAAAGGAAGTGTGGTGTGAATGAAGCTGGAGAGGCCTTGGCTGTCCTCCAAGCTTAAAAGCTGAGTTATCAAGACTTTGCAGAAGCTATTGTGTCATTAAAGAGTGCCCCAAAGTACATTGAAGCCTTCCATTTGAAGGCTCTGCTGCCTGTCTTTCCAGGCATGGTGGCTTGTAAGGCAAGAGATACTTGGTAGCAACTGCAGGCTATCTTACTGCCTTACTACCTTCTGAATGTACAGAAAGGTACCGGATTCAGAGTGACCCTGAGCTGCATGACGTTTTGCAGGTGTGATGACCTGGGAGAGAATGTGGAAGAGATTTTGCAATCATTATTAGTGATTTTACTTTAATGTTTAATGTGATTTCTGTGTATTTTTCTCCTACAGGAGAAACAAGGCAGAGGAAAATGTATTATTCTTATATGGGTCTATAGGCATGGTGGGTTAGAGAAATAATGACTGGGCTGGTAATGAAAATATCTGTGGCAATAATGGTGCATGTAGATCTGGTGATGGCTGTACTTGAAAACATTTCTCCCAATATATCTGAAGGGACTGTAAGTACAAATAAATTAACAGAAAAACATTTGAGACTGACTGTTCCACAACAAGAAACCCTAAAGTTGTTGCTTTTTAAAAAATTAGGCAGCTCAAGTCAGCAAAATATTTGCTTATTGTGTCACTTAAAGCATTTTTTGTCAAATATTTTGGGAGGTACCAGCTACAAACTTTAATCTGGAAGGTAAGTATACTACTTCCCTTTCAAAAGAGGAGAAATTGAGGCATAGATCCTAGTCTGCTTTCCTAGGAATGAGTTAGTAAGCGAGTCCGGAACAGAAATCAGATTGTCATACTAGAGTTCTTGCTTAGAGACAATTCCAATTTTTCAGATTTTGATGAACTTAGGATTTAAGGTTACTCAGGAATTTCACTTTTGAAGTTCTATGCACCTCAAAAAATCAGTCTCTTAATAAGTTTAAATAGTGGTCTTAAAGATCAGTTCAAGCACTTTCTGTTCTTAAGGTTAAGGAATACTATTTTGAAAAATAGCATGTATATGAAGACATATATAATAGATAGGGCTGTTAGTTTCATTTCAAGAAACAGAGCTAAGTAATTATTTACTTTCAAAATGTCCAGCCATGTGTTGTATTTAAATATTCCTTTACAAAATATAAGGAATGGATAAAGCAAATCTGGAGTCAGCAGAATTAATATGCTCCCTTCTCTGGATGGAAAACCGTGTCTTTTCTACTCTCTTCAGTCTCCTTCTCATTAATTCCCATGCTGTCAGCTTTTTGTTTTTTCAGTGCTTCATGTAAAAACTTAACCTGCTGCTGAATTTATTTCATGTGGGTTTATGTTTTCCTCGTTTTAATGGTTTGTAATGCAAAACCATAAAGGTACAGCTGCTACAACAAACTCCCCTATTGAAGCTTGCCTGCTGCACGCATTGCTTTTGGAGTCTAACTTGGCTTCGAATCCTAACTTTACAAAAAATGAAAAGTAGCATGGTCTTAAGCACTATAATTAATGCTTCTAAATTTTGTTCCTTTGCTGTCCTGTCCACAGCTGTGTTGTGCAGAATTTCTTCAATGAACATGTTCTTTGTTTCCCTCCCAAACCAGCAGAGGAAAAATACTAGGACATTTTACCCTCTGGTACTTTTTGGACAGTGCTTCTGCCTTATATCACAGTGTTTTATATGTTTTTGTTAATCCTAGATATGAATTTTAACATTAAAGTCAGCAACTAGAAAATTAGAAAAAATGTGGTGTCATCTGGGTACAATAATCCTGGATAAATGTAAAATTTCTGTGCATGGACCAAATGAGAGAAGGTGAGAAAAAAAAACATTGTGCATAAAGACATGTAAGGACAAACACAACTGAATATTAAAAAACCCAAAGTACTTATGTGGTGAAAAGGAACTAAAATAAAACACTCATGTCTCAGTCACTCCAATATTTATAAATCCTCTTGTTGTTATTTAAAAGCATTCTTAAGGTCTCTTACCTTGCTAACATTAGATACTCAATTCCTCCTTTTTTGCTGGAAGACTTTGACTCATTTCTGAGATCCTGGAACATGATTTTACATGTCTTTCACCTCTTTAAAGAGAAAAGACAAGTTTTTTCTCAGATATTTTTCTAATTATTTTTATAAAGTGCATTTATTTTTCATTATTCATCCTCTTTCTGTGTTTATTTTCAGTACTTTTCCTATTGAGCTTCTTTTCTGTTTCTGAACCTGTACTTCCATGCAATTCTCTCTGATAGGCTAACAAAAAAAGTTGCCAGAACCATAATTTACTTTGCTACAGTACTTTGCAATACTTTTTTGCTATTAACTGTATAATTATACTGGGTTGGATTCCCACAGCAAAGTGTTAGCCATTTACTTTTACTTATTGCCATGCGCAAAAAAGAAAATATCTGAGAAATATCAAATTACCTACCATATTAGTTATCTTCAGCATTTAATATTTTGTCAGATAACTAGGCCCTGGAAGAAGGGAAAAGCTACTCGTTATGGCACAAATGACAGATGTCACAAAAACTGACAAACTTTGGCAGATAACTACAGAATAATTTTTTTTGTGCGTGTGTGTTAAGTTTTGGGAAACGATTAGTGGAATTTGATGTAAAAAAAGCAGAATAAAATATTAGAAGCAATATTATAAATAGATTATTGAAAACTATTTGGTAGCTTTCAATGACCTGAAGTCAGCACATGTACTTTCAAGACTAGAAATCTAAGAGTCGCTCCTGAACTAGAGATCAGAGCTGAAAATACAATACCTGACAAAAGGGACCCCCATTTCAAAACTGATATATATTTTTGGGATCATTGGACTCTGGGTTCTCTTATATGGCCAGCGTGAAAATCAGAAAGAAAGAAAATGGAGTGTCTACTGAAATTTTAATGACCACTTTTAGAACTGCATTTTTCTCAAAATTACCCAGCTCTTAAAAAATAAGTATAATCAGAAGTAAAACAGCTGTGCTACTGGTTTTTGGAGCATGACATTTTGACATTTCTCTGATTCAAACCAACATTTCTAAAGAAACTTTCAAGATAGTCCCTAGACAAAACACAGTATTGAAAACCTACTCTATTTCTTTTGAAATATAAATAGAAAGGTTCCTGTTGATAACAGTGGGAATGCGTGATGACCTTTTGCTAATTTGAAAGTACAGAAGTTTGAAATGGAGATTTTTGAAACCAGAAATGAAGCTTACAGCCTGAATAATGCATACTGTACTTTTTGTCATTTTTATTGCATAATGCCATAATTTATTTACCATGCTAATGGTGTATGTGAGGATTTTCTTTTAAGGAAACTAAAATCAGTGATAAAAATGAACCATTTAAAACACCCTGTTATTTATTAACAAAACTAAAATGTCTTTACACTGTATAATTAATTTGCTCATTTTTTCCTGTAATGAATAGATGTTATCTACAGATAGAAAGCTATAGGATTTTTATAATGGATAACAGGAGCTTTTGTGCCTCCTGAGGATGAAAGTAAAGGCTTAGATTTTTCTAAAGACCAGTATAAGAATATTTCATAAATATTCAGTAGTAGCATGACACCTATCCCCCTCAAACATTTTTCAAAGCCTGAAACAAAATGGGGAAATGATTAACGAGACCCTGTGGAGATGCAATATGAGAAACTACACTGTCCTATTGCTGAATTTCTAGGTCAACAAATACCACTGTTCCGTTTTGCACCTGATTCCAGCATTATACAAGCCTGTTACAGTTCTTTGCTGAAGAACTAGGAGTTCTTGTTTCAGTCATAGCCACTTCCACATGGAGAGAGATTAAATTGAACTGCACTCTGGTATCACTCCAGAATTGTCCTAAATGATGCTAGAAAACACACTACATGCTGCTTAAAATTTCTGTAATGTTATTTAGTATATTGTGGTGTTACTTAGTGTCATTTAATGTAACATACTGCTTCAACTTTTGGATATGGGCCCATGCATTCCTGTTTTCAAATACACATTTTAAGCCATTACATTATTTGGTTTATTTTCAGAAGGTGTTTGTGTATGGTATAACACAGGTGTTCACATATGGTGTAACAGTAAAGCTGTCATGACTTTTGGAGTTTTTAATGAAAAATTTCTTGAAGAATCGAGAGGAATTTTCCTCATTGGTTTTAAAGGACAGTTTTACAGAACAAGTTTCTATTTTTTTAAATTAGCTTGAGTTCTTTAAACACTTCTCAATATTAAAAAATTCTCTGTTAAGATCTTCCTAGTTCATATCGGTATCTGTTCAATAGACGTAAGTATTTCAGGACAGGGGATAATTTGTTGTTATTTTTACTGGAAAAAGAATGTCTTTTCCTGAGGAGCTACGAGTACGTTACTTCTTTATACCTGCACGCAGGATGGTTTGTCCGACGCCGCCCTGTGCCGACCGCCCCCGCTGACAGGGGGTGGCGAGGGGAGGGAGCGGGACAGCCCTGCTGCAAACGCGGGTCTAGGTCTGCTGCTGGGAGGCTGGGGCGGCGACCACCCCACCTTGTAGCCAAGAGGGGAACCCCAAGGGTGCGTTTGCTGGTAGCTTCAGAGCTTGTTCTCCTCAGAATATCTGAGAGGAAGCGAAACGCCGTCGAGCTGGCGGAACCCCGAGTGGCCGCCTAGTGCCTCACCCGGTCGGCGGGGAAGGTCGGACACCCGCTGCCCGCCTCGCTCTGGGAAATCGCCCGGGAAGGGGGCTGCCCGCCTCCGGGGTGGCCGTGCCATGCCGTGCCCTGCCCGCCGGGGAGGCAGCCCCGCGGGTCACCGCCCGCCCGCCCGCCCGCCCTCCCTCACGGTGTCCCCCGCAGCCCCCGCTCGGCGACGAGCAGGCAGCGGCGCGCGACGGGGCGGGAAGCAGCGCACGCCAGCTCTCGCGATAGCTCCCTGACGCCGCCGCCCGGCGGTTGTAACGGTCGCTGTTTACAGCGGCGTAGCCAATGGGAAGGCGGGGAGCGTGGGCGGGGCTGCGAAGCCCGGCCAATGGGAGGGAGGGGCGGTGCGTTTAAACAGCGCGGGTGCCGAGCTGCGTCCCCTGGCAGCCTGCGGCGGTCGCGTCGCCATGCCCGGCCGCCCCGGCGACTACGAGGTGCTGCTCACCATCGGCGCCGGCTCCTACGGCAAGTGCCGCAAGGTGCGCCGCAAGGCCGACGGCAAGGTGAGGTGGCGGCGGTGGGGGCTGAGGCACCGAGGCACCGCTCTTGGTCGTGCCTCCTCGTAGCGTGCCATTGCTGTCGGTTTCAGCTGGGTGCTGGCGGCTCTCCGAGATAAGCGAGCGGCTTTGAAAGCCGCTCTCCCCGCCCTGCAGAGCTCTGGCTTGTGTACAGGTCGCTCCCTAAGGTTTGTTTTTTCCTCCCTAGATCTTGGTATGGAAGGAGCTTGACTACGGCTCGATGACAGAGGCAGAGAAACAGATGCTTGTTTCGGAAGTGAATCTGCTTCGCGAGCTGAGACATCCGAATATTGTCCGGTATTACGATCGGATCATTGACAGAAGCAACACAACCCTGTACATCGTGATGGAGTACTGTGATGGGGGTGACCTGGCGAGCTTAATTGCAAGGTGCACAAAAGAAAGGCACGTGAAATCTGTTTGTGGCAATTTCGGAGTATCTAGCATAAAGCGTCTCGGGCAATCAAAAGAAAAAGGTCGAAGTGAAATGTATCTCCTCTTAATAACTTCCGAACAACTTTGGGTCTCCTCCTTTGGACCCAACAACTTTCTGAAATGTGAAAGGGTTGTGCAAAATTACAGCACTGGTGGGAATTGTGCTAATGAATGCACCAACTGATTGGATGCTTATATCCAAATAGTAAAGAAACCCTGAGCTCTCTTATGAGGCAGAAGCTGTTGAAGGGTTTCTGGATGCAATGCTATGCATGGTGTTGAAAACATAGAAGAGCGCTTGCAGATAGGTAGCTTGATCTGTGGATTCCTCTGGCTTGCCCATCAGTAAAACCACTTGTACCCTATTTCTTGTTAGAACACCAAAATACGTGAAAGGGAAAAGTGATTTTGAACATGGTGCTAAAAACTATTTTATGTGCCTGCTTATAAAGCCTGTGGAGACACCAAGTTGATAAGACTTCACTTGAGTCTAATCTTAGACTTAGCAGCCTACTTATTAAGTACAATATCGGTTTTCACATGCTTGGGTTAAATAAGAACATGACACCACATCTGTTGCTTTGTGAGAATAGTCTAAAATGGTACTGCAGCTGCCCCCAAACATATCAGTATTTTCATTTTAGGAGGGCTATATTAAAAATCAGTCCTGTCTTGGCTCTGTTGTTGTATGTTGCTCATAACAGTTTCAGAAACAGCTGACAATATACTGTTATTGTAAATGATCAAAGGGGCAGATCTCATCACAAAAGCATTAAATTGATGTTTGTGTTGTAAGTAATGGAAATGCTACATATTTGTTAGACCCTTGTGGGGAGGAAGAGAATATTGTGGGGATTCTGCAACAAAAATCTAGATGTCTTCCAACATATTTGGAGTGATATTTTTTTAACTTCCATTTTTAAAATAGCATATGTAGATGCCTGTTGCTGTTAGTTTTCTATAAAGGTGCTGGGGTTGATTCAGTGATGTTTTAAAGCAGTAGTATTAAAAAAGTTACAGAACTAAAACTGGCAGCAGCTACTTAAACTGATGCATGCTCAGAGAATACCTTTGTTAAACGATGTGTTCGTCTTTCAGGCATTACTTGGAAGAAAGCTTTGTTCTCCGAGTATTGACTCAATTGACATTGGCCTTGAAGGAATGTCACAGACGGAGTGATGGTGGAGTCACTGTGCATCGTGACCTAAAACCAGCAAACGTCTTTCTAGATAGCAAGCAGAATGTGAAACTTGGAGATTTTGGACTGGCTAGAATATTGCACCATGACACCAGCTTTGCCAAAACATTTGTTGGAACTCCATATTACATGTCTCCAGTAAGACCTCTCTTCTGTGCCTTATCTTCCCTCTTGTCCCTCCAAGATCTGTTTTCTGCAGTGTTGGTCTCAGAGTCTGTGAACATTTGGGAGGTTTTAATGAAAAGTTACTAGTCTTAAATGCAGGTGACTTTTTTCATAGAGTGTGTATGTTCTGGAGACAAGGTTATTTTGCAGTTACTTTCATCTCCTTTCTTCCTCACACCATCACTGCCTTCTAATTAAGGTTGTTGTTCACTGTATAAGTTTTGATACGTTCTTGGAACATCAGAGATGTAAGGTAGTTATGTTGGAGTATCTTGTTCCTGAAAAGGAACAGGGAAGCTAGAGCGCTCTTATGTTTCATAGTGTTAAGGTAAAGAGCTTATTAAATTACCTCTTGATGGTGGGATTTCAATTTGTGGTGGAAATAAGCAAGAATGAGTGATTTCCCTCATATGGTGCATTTTGTGTGGGAAAGACTAATGTTGACTGAAATACGGACTTGTATCAACTGATGATTGGTGCAACACTTCAGTCTTCTACAGTGTAGTACTCCATAACTTGTTAAAATCCTGCTAGTAAGAGTAGCTGTGGAGGTTTAAGATGGAATCTTAAAAGTAACCCCAGTAAGTAATGGTTTAATTCAGGTTTGAACAGTAGCTGATTATCCCGCAATAGTAGAACCATGGCTTAGTTAATAAACTTAGGATTGTTCTCTTTTTTAGGAACAAATGAACCACATGTCATACAATGAAAAATCTGACATCTGGTCTCTAGGATGTCTCCTGTATGAATTATGTGCTCTCTCGTAAGTACAGTAGTGTGGTAATGAATGCAGAAACATAGCTGTTAATGCATTTATGATTAAATTCTGTATAGATGAAAGCTTAAAGGTCTCAGAGACTACTCCAAGATTTTTATTTCTGTATTGGTCTTCACATTAGGTACTCAAAACAAACCTTTGATTGCAGCTTTTTTCTTAGTCTGATACTTCTTTAATGAAAATAAGTCCTGTAAAACTAGTGAAAGAATCCAAGAAAAATGTTGTTCTTCAGGCCTCCATTTAGAGCTTACAATCAAAAGGAGCTGGCAGAAAAGATAAGGGAAGGGAAGTTCAGACGAATACCGTATCGTTACTCAGAGCAGTTGAATGAACTTCTCAAAGAGATGCTGAATGTAAAGGTAAGAATCAATGACTAATTCTTCCACCTATAATTTGAACTAGTACTGAAATACTAGTTTTCCTTCTCAATTACGAAACAAACTGATCTGAAGTAGTAGTTGCTATCACCTTGTCACTGGCAATATCACCTGTAGGGGAAGGAGGGAGGAATTGTGCTTTGAGTCCATTAAACAAAGGCAGCAGCTCAAGTGTTACACCAGGTTCACAGGATGCAAGAAGGCTGTCTCAGTATTGGCTTATACAGAATTTCCTAACAGCATGCTTA
This sequence comes from Theristicus caerulescens, assembly GCA_020745775.1. Taxonomy (NCBI): domain Eukaryota; kingdom Metazoa; phylum Chordata; class Aves; order Pelecaniformes; family Threskiornithidae; genus Theristicus; species Theristicus caerulescens. Next base: position 102,495,680 of record CM036561.1, on the reverse strand, counting down.
ACAAGGCCTTATAACTTCAAGGTTAAAATGGTTCCAGTGTGTTTTGGAAGTTGGAAGGGGTTGTTTTGTCTTCATTTCGGATTTTGCTTTATATGGCTAATGTATAGGTTGCTCCCCATGACTGGCATGGGGGTGTTGAGAAGCATACTGCATGGGACAACAAAGCTGTAACAAGAACCCAAGTCTCCAACAGGTATGGATCCTTCAGGAATCAAGTGACAGGTAGAGATGCAGAGCGTTAGCTCCAGAACCTACTGACAATTGCCTCTGTAGGCTCACCGCCCCATTCTGGCTCCGAAAGGAGTGGGTGCGTGGGCTAGGAGAGCCAGACTTGCAGCTTCTGGAACTGAAGGCTGGTAACAGCTTCCTCCCTCAGCTTTTGTCATCTGGTTGTGCTACTCCTTCCTAACTCCATTTTCTCCAACTTCTTCACTGTATAGCACCTCAGCTGGTTTCCACCTGAGGTGGGTCTTGTTTGGGAATCCCTGGCCTTAATGTTTCTTGGTTACAGATGGAACCTGTTGGTAATGTCTTTCCTTTAGGATTATTGCCGACCTTCTGTTGAAGATATTCTGCAGCACCCCTTGATAGCAGACTTGGTGACAGAAGAACAAAGACAAAATTCTGATAAAAGAGGCTGGAGATCATGGGAGCCAGAAAAGCTGCAGCATTCGGATGCTGCAGCGAATGAACTGAAATGGAAGGAACAACAATTACAGGAGCGAGAACAAGCCATTAAAGAGAGAGAGCAACGTTTGGAGCGTATGATATTCCACTTTGGGAAGGGGGTGGTAATTGGATTCTGATTCAAAAAAATAAGTGCAGAGGAAGGAAAGGTAGACAGCTTTCAAAACCCTCATTTTAATGCACTAGGATATCTATTCGAATTCTGTCTAAAGACTAAAACAAGAATGCTTGGGCTTACTCATCTATACTAGTTCTTGTTTTAAGTTACTAAGATATAATTGGCAGTTTGGATATAGAAGTCTGGTTTGGGGAGATTATTAAACATGAGTGACAATTAGGAAAGTATACCAAAAAATAGGGTCTGAATATGTTGTTCTGCACTGTGCAGTGTAGGTTGCTTTTCACCTGCTCTGTGTAAGTTAACATTGGCTATACTAATGTGTAACCTAAGGTGAGCCTGATGTTGGAGCAAAATATACTTGAGTAAACTGTCAGCTGCTTCTATAGAAGCTGCACTCTACAGGTAGCTTGCCTGTGAAACTCTGTAGATGGCTGGTCCTCAGGTGCTGGGATTTCCTGCCCACATAAAATACCTCTTTGCATATGCAGTAGGCTCTGTAATACAGATTTTAACCATAGATATTGTTTCCTGAGCCTGAATAACAGCTGCTGCTGCTGTAAACAGGGTGTTTAGTCATAGCTGAATTATAGTATCTGGTATCTAAATATTTATTTAGATCTGGTGTCATTGTGTGCCACGAGTTTGTGAATAGAAAGCTGCTATAGCTTCATTGTTGCAGATATGGCAGAGTTTGGGGGAGGTGGGGTGGGTGGAGAAGGATGGCTAGCATTTCAGAGTACTTGTCCAGTGCTTTATCGGTGTATTGGTAAAGGTGTATCTACACAGCAGTTATCTTGCTTTGTTTAGAGCCATAGAAGCAAAAATATGGGTGCATCTGACAGGCTATTACTGCTGTCTTTTTCTGCAAGAAAATCCATCACGCACAATCACTCTAACATTTACATTTTAACACTGCATACTACCATATTTCTACTTCCAGAGAGAGAACGGGAACTTTGTGTCCGAGAGAGACTGGCAGAGGACAAACTTGCTAGGTATCTTACTAACCTATAATTGCCTAGATTAGAAGCTCTACAATCTTACAACAAAAAGCTTAAACTTCTCTTTTCAAAACAGAGCTGAAAACTTGATGAGGAACTACAATCTCTACAAACAGCAGAGGACATTAGCTTGTGCAGATGGTCCAGGTATGAAAAAACACAAGAAGCCGCTTGCACTGATAAACGTAGGCTGGTATGACCAGAAGAATGCCCTTGATGCTCAGCGTGCTGTACTAGTCCCATTGTAGCAATCCAAACCCCAATTATCTCTGCATGGTTGGGAAGAGACTCTTGATTTTCTGCTTTGCAAAAAGACTTAATGAATGATGCTCAGCCATGAGTATCAGTGACTGCCGTCAGCACTGCAGTCTTGTGCTGTTTTGAAAATTTAGGTTCTTGCAGTAAGCTAATGGAAGTGCTAACTTGTAACCCAAACTTTCTCAGAGCTGTACTTATTTTACTTATGGATGTCTTTTTATAGACCTTTGATTTAGTTAATTTTAATAAAATTGCACATGTCTAATCACTTCAACTTTAGTTCAACTTCCAAAAACTTCAAGGTTGGAAATACTTGTTGCAAGTGACCCAGCTGTGACTGGTGCATCATATAAGCTCTGAAGAATACAAACTGCTATTATCATACTCCAGTTTAGCTCACTAGAAAAAAGAAAACAGCTTTGAAAATGTGCTATAATGCTTCCTGACTCCCTTTAGTCCAATCTGTTTTACAGTAGTTATTACCCCATAAGTATTTGACCCTCACTTTGGCCTTGATTGTTCAGTCCTCACTATCATAAGAGGTAGTATCACCTGTCCATGGCACCTACCTTTAATAGTAAAAATGATTCAAGTATCTAAATGAATTTTGAAATATTGGTGGAATATTAAATGGCTGGGTCCTAAGTAGTACTCCTAGAACAAAGAAATGTGAACACCCTTTAACACATAGTGACGATCTTTTCATTTAGTTTTGCTCAGATAAAGCAAGATAAGCATGTCACTGCCTTTAATACAAATAAAACTGAAGTGGCTTTTTTTCAAGAAGTGCCTATTGCAGCAGGAAAGAACACAAGTAAAATGCCACCAGAAGTTAGTGGTACTTGAGCTATTTCTAACATTCCTGTCAATTTTGAGAGTTCCACCTGTCTCTCAATATCTTGTCTGACTTTGATACATTAAAGAATATAGAATTAAGAATAAACTTGCCTTGGGCTTTCTGATGTTGCTTCTAGCACTGGATGACTGAAGGTAAATGAGCTTCAGCATTTGCTTCTGTTCTCTTCTGCATCTCCCACCCCTTTGATCTTAACAGGAATGTTAATTTTTGACGATGGGCAAAACCACTTGAAGTAGTTAATACCTCAAGACAGACAATGGAGAAAAGCAAATACAGTTATTACGAGAGTGACCAAATGTTGCAATATCTGTAGATCACTTGATTAAACATTTGTCAGAATGTTTGCTACTCTTCAAATTCATTCCATGGTACTACTGTAATACTGTTTCTAAAATTCCCCTTGTACTGATATAAATGGACTAAGTGTTTCTCCAATATGTGATCAAGATTGCTTCTGTTATCTTCAGTTACTCTAATATGACTGTCTTTTTCACAACCAGATTGCATCTCATACATCTTAGATCCCTAATTTCTCCTCAAAGACAGTTGTGTGGTTCACTTCACAGTAAAATGGAATACCAAAAATCCTGGTTTCTAGAACAGTGTCCTAGACACTACCTTATTTTTGCAGGGATTTTCTAATTCTTAGAGAGGTATTTAATGTTAAAGCAGATATAGCTTACTGATACGAAACTACAAAAAGCTGAAATATTCATTAGCCCCTTCAGTTTGGTCCTTCTCACTTTTCTGTGCTTATTGCATCCTTTCTCTAGCCTAATGAATTGAAAATGAAGGCTTTAGCAGAGTTACAATTAGGATAGTTAGACCTTTGATAAGGTCTGAATTTTTTTTTTTCTTCTGAGTTGAGTCTTGTGAAATTGGCTCTCGTGAGAGACAACTCAGCTGTTTTAATATTTTTTATAGGGTACAAAACCTACTAAGTCATTAAAAGCAAAACAAACTAACGGCCTTTTGGTTGTGGCAGTTCTATACAGCTAAAGCATAGCTATACTATGAAAATTCCTGTCCTGGAGGCTGCAATGAAAATAATTTGCTAATTGTTAATACACCTAAATGCACTATTCATAAAATCAGAGCCCAGTTTGTGCCCCATTGACTTAATACAAGGATAGAGTTGGAACAATGTGGGTAATGTAGAAAGACCACTGGACAGGTTGGGACTGCCCCTGCTATGAAGGAAAGACAAGGTTTTTTTAGTAGTTGAGAACCTAATTATCCATTTCCCTTTGAAACTGCATTATGTTATTCTCCTGTCCTTCAGAAAAAACTTCATGTCTTTTCTTATGACGACTAATATTTCCTTAGGTGTTGGGAGGTACACCCTAGAAACTACAATGCCATATATCCTTTTACCACAGTTATTTAAAAGCCTTGCTTTCAATTTTTCCTCCAAAAATGGAAAAGAATTGTTGCTATGAACTGAAATGCATTTAGTTAGATTACTTAAAGCCATAGGTAGTTAGCAAAATGGGTAACAGGGTTAAAAGACATAAGCTAAGCAATAAATGCTGAAAGATGTGTTAATTCAGTACTTATTTTTTGATTTCTTAAGATAACGGACTCCTGCTCCCTTTTTCTACAACCAAGAAGAAAGTACACTTCGATGGAAGTGAAGAGTATGCTGTGCCTCCTGTTAATTTGGAAAACTATCCCCTTTCCAAAGGGAAGTGCTCTGATCTCAAAAAACGTCTATATGCTGCAAATCTACGGGCTCAAGCACTGTCTGAACTGGAAAAAAACTATCAACTAAAGAGCAGACAAATCTTGGGCATCCGCTGAAACTGTAACATAGATGTACAGTATTTAACTTTTTAGAGTTATTAAATGTATAGGAAGATACTTGTGCCTCCCACTTTTAAGCTGGAACCTACTGAAAATATATTTTAACAGTTGTTATACAAACTCTTAGTCTATGATAGGTAGTTCATAATACGGGCATAAGAGATTATATTATGAAAACAGGTAGTTTTGATACCAAATTAAACAAGCTGAATTAATTATATTATTAAAGAAAAAAATATTTTGGTCATCCTTCTGTTTACCATACATTACTCTTCTGAAAATATAAAGAATGAATATTTTAAAACAGATTTTTTTTAAATCTGGTATGAAAAGCTTCAAATGAAAAATGTACAGAGATTCACAATCTGTAGGTTAAAATGATGCTGTATGTAATGTACAGTGCTTGATAAAAGAAGTATTGATATTTTGTATATGTGGAGAGATGATGGCTTTTTGTCTGCACTTGTAAATATTTTTTAACTATCAAAAGAGCAAAAAGAGATTTTATGTTGTCTCTTCCTACTAACTAGGTGACCTATCAAAGCAGGCTACTTTTAGTTTCATGTCTTTGACTAATGAGTGGGATGGGTCAGCTTAGCATAATTGATGAGTTTACAGTCCTTTCTGCCCCGGCAGCCAAATGGCTTGTCCATCAGCTCCTGAAAGGCCTGCTTCAGGGCATAGCATTTGAAATAACACCTTCTTTGGTTTGCCTTGAAACTGTGTTATAAGCTGATCCCCTGAGACTGCTGTCCTGGATGGGACAGCATCCAGGGTATTAGCACCCGTGTTTGGGGAGGGGCAATTGTACTTTAAATAGGAAATACTTATTTTCTTGAAGCTTATGAGGTATCTCCATCTTTGCCTTTGCAATTCTCTGCCAGAGCAGGCGTTGCTCGCTTAAGGTGGTGTAAGTTTCACGAACTAACTCGGACTCATTAATTTAAAAAAAATCCTTTGGAACTGTAATGTCTGACATATATTTTATGTAAAGATTTTCTGTCTCTGGGTTGGAATGCCATAAAACATGCATTCTTTGAAAACAGCTAATTTTCAAAACATTTGCTTCCTTATTGGGCCATGAATGTTATCTAAGGAGGTATTCTAGATGTTTTTTACTTGAAAAAAGAGAATCTTATTTGAAACATCAATTTAATTTGGTGCATTTGCTGATGGACAAGTACTTGTGTCACCAAACAATAGTTCTGCTCTAGCAGATTCTTAACCACCCAGCAGAGCTTATATTTGCTTGCGTAGCGGTTACTGTTTTCACCACAGCCTTTGCTTAAAAGAATTAGAATATGACCATTTGGTTTGCTAGTCTAAAACTACCACTATTCTGGTAGTCATTACCCAGCGCTAGGTGTGGTCTGAAGGGCCTGGCAGGTACCCACAGCCAAAGTAGCTGTGCCATATGGATCAGTGCAGCTTTCCTGCTGCATTCTTTCGTATTGTTTAAGATTCTCACACATAATTGGAGGCTGAATCCCTGCTTTCTCACCATGTTTGTATATTCAGATTTTTCTGTTCTGCAATGCAGTTCTACTAGCCTTCATGTGGATCTTTATTGTTTAGCCCATAAACTAGCAAAGGGTAGAATATGCAGTAGTGTTACTCTAATCTGAAAAAAATATGTAGGATGCAAGAATTTTGTTGTATGCTTTGTCATCTGCAAAACGCAGGTACCAGTTAGTGAAAGGAGGAAACCAAGCAAGCAAGGAAATAAATTAGTAATTAATGATTCAGGAAAGACTGTATTGTGAAATGGCTGGTGTTTGCAAATGCTTTGCTTTTAACGAGACCAAACTGAGAAAATGGCTTCAGAGGTTTTTTTTCTTTTTTTTTTTTTTTTTCTTGGAACATATAGATGGAACAAACAATTTCTGCATTTAAAAGTAAAATGCCTTCAGAGCAATGCCTGCAGCTTTCCTCTTCCTTTAATTCTCTAGTGACCTCAAGATGGCAGTGTTGCCCTGTAATTGTTAGGAATTTCCTTTATTGATACATTCATACAAAATTTAAGCTCTGATTTAAATATATTTTTACCTGTTTGTTTCAGAAAATCATAAGTGTGTTGCTGCAAGATGCTGATTTTCTTAGGCTACAGATGCTTTAGTACTTGCTGGTGCAATTAATTGTAATTATCTCTGATTTGCCATTTTGCATCTTTTATGTGTGTTTTATAAAAATAGTTGAATCAAAGTCTTAGTTAACAATTACACTATTATGAATAAGAAATGCTATGGAGAGTGCAAACTCCATCAATCACAATGGCAGTAATAAATGAGAACAGCTTAAGTTACAGCTGTAGCATTCAGCTGTTCAAGCTGCTTTACTCACAATGTCTTCTTGAAGTATTACCACACTAATATGATAAATGCAGTGTCTCTTGAGGTTTTTGAAATAAGAACTTCCTACCAGTATGTGTCAAACACAGGGGAAGGCATCCTGGAGATGGTCTTCGTTCTCTCTCAGGATTTTTGCTTTGGAATCCTGAAATTCACATTTTCCTACAAGGGCATAACTGTTTTTCCCAGAGCATGTGTGTAGCATTGGAATCGCATTCAGGAGGTAATCTTCAAATATATTCAGGAAAATAAACAGACCATTTATGGGAACAGTGACTGCTCATAGAGCGCTTGCAAAACATTGCCATCATGCTGATGGGCATACTTATCTCTTGAAAGTGAAGGTAAATTGTACATATGTATATGGCACAGCTTAAACCGTACAGGATGATTGATAATAATGGTGTACACTGTTGAATATTGTGAGGTAAATTCATTAATATTTAATATCAGTATCAGGAATTTTAATAATATGTATAGTTGTGGGCACAAAAATGACATATAGAAGTAACTTCTGAAGTTACAGAAGTTTTATATGCATAGAACATAATTTAGCTCAAGGATAGATTGGAGGGGAAGTTGCATCATCTTTGAAAAATGTGGAACAGATCCCTCATTTTCAGCCTTTGTGTGTGACCTTGATCAAGACCCTGTCCTGGGCCTCAGGTTCCCATCTGTAACAGGCTCGTCACAGGGGGGTGCTCAGAGACAGCGCTGCGATCCTGTACAGGTCTTCTGCACTTTGGGCAGATTTTTGGTGGCAGTGGTGCAACCACTTTGGTCTCCAACTTTGGGCAGCTGTGCATGTACTAGGGAATGGAATTTACTGGGAAAATTGTGGTGAGTTGCCAAAGTAATTTATTTAATGATTAGCCTGGTCAACTGTCCCCTCTGCAGCCAGTTGACCAGGCCACTCCATGTGACTACAGCACTTAAACGGTGTTAAAGTGCTGGCTAGCTGGGCAGGTAAAATGCTTAAAGAAAATCAGACTTCAATATAGAGTAGCATCAAGCTTCTTCCTAAACATAAATATCAATAGGTCATTTAATCTCTACTGTATCATTGAAAAGGTGGAGAGATAAATCCATCCGGAACAATTATAGAATACTATATCATAGGGAATTTCACATTTTTGCTGTTGGTGAGTAACCCAGGAGGAAGTGATCTGGTCCTAATAGCAGCACAAGCTGGCTGACAGGTGCTCACTGCAGGAATCAATCCCCTGCAGTTTCCCACACGTACAAGAAACAGTGCAGAGCAGAAGCTCCCTGGGATTACTCTTGTCTTCATCCAAAAAAGAGAAATTGCTCCTCACTTAAGCTGCTCGTCATCCTAGCCCCTGTGTGTACCTCTCACTGTGCTGCTAAAGATGAAGTCCATTTCCCAGTAGGCAATGCTTCTAGCATTCATAGTCCAAAATACGGTTGGACCCAGTAATAGTACAGTAACAGCCTTTGGGCTGTGTCTTTGTCTTATTCTTCCCTTGTGCAACTTGTGTGAAGCCAGAGGAATCCTAGTATCTATAAAGCTGGTGTATCGGGTGTAGAAGGTGAAGCCTGCCCTGGGAGCCTGCTTAATAGGCATTTCAGCACTGCGGAAGACTTTGGCCTAATTAAGGCTACATACAGTATAATCACATCAGGTATTAGAAGTGAGTTTTACTTACATATTTACCTTAAAAGTTAGCTGAAAGTTAAATATTAATCTTTACAACTTTAAAAAGCTCCACAGACTGATAGCGTAACGCCACATATTGTTATACTGCTTTTACATTTAATCTTGCTTTCAGCCAGATCAGCAATGCTGAGAAGTTACTATACTAGAGGCAACAGCGCCTTTATCAGACATATTATTTTGAAGGCAAAGTGCACTTCTGAGGCTCAGCTGCCATGAAAGGATGAAGCTTTGTTGGAAAAAAATCCTACGTATTCTACAAAATGGACTCATGCCAGAGTTTTACAGTATAAAGGGAAAAGAAAGGCTACAGAGATACCTAGAATTAGGTAGCTGCAGAGAGTCTTGTTTTTCAATGTAGGCTCTTTCTGGGTAAGAAAGCATAACATATTTATGAAAACTTTTGGCTAATTAACTTTCATTTTTGACTGGTTTCATTTTTGACTGATGGATGATGCTTGTTGCTGGGCTACCTGGTTTGAGTAGAGGTAATTTATGGGCCCAGTTATTACTGCATTGTTCTCTACTGTGAATACATTCTTGGTCTCAATGCATTATGTCTCCTTCCTTGGCAACTGAAACTCTGACTTGGACATGACGTGCAGCGAGTAATAACCAATAATGCAGCTTCCACTGTCAACTTTCATATGTAGTTTTTTTGTGGTAAAATCAATGCAACATGCAGATTTATGAGGAATAGGGCAGTTACTCAGCAGGTGCTTGAATACTTGGCTAGAGCTAGTAATTCTTTTCCCATTATTCATACTAATCTGAAAAACTTTTATTTGCAAAGATAGCTGCTAAATACTTTTTTACTGATTAATCAGTTCTTTTAGCAGGTCCTGCTCTTGTAAGGTCAGCAGAAGCAAGCTTATGCATAATACAAATTTTTGCACATGTTTGTGTCAGTCGAAGTCCCAAGGACACAACAGAAGCCCAGTAAAGCCAATGACAAGCTTTCCTTCAGATTCAGTGATCCCTTGGCTGGACTTCAACTTCATTAGCATTAGACGTACTAGACATTTGTAAATACTTACACTTGTTCGCTATTTGGGCAGGAAGAGCATTGCCAAAGGCACAGCAGGAACAAACGATCCATCTTTCTCAACAGAAGTGAAGATAAGCCACTTTAGGTAGAACTCTCGATCTCGACTTCTACCAAATTGGACTTTCCTTGACAAGAATTCGCATCAATAGCCCTCTGGCAAGCTTGGGTATCACACAGACCTCTCTGGAGTTGTAGTATTAGGGAACAGTGAATGCATTTTTTTCTCTCATAATGCATTTTATCATCCAATTGCAAATAGAAGCAATATTATCTGCCTGACCTCTCAGCTCTTCCTAGACCATCAGGGAATACTCCAGTGACCCCAGAGCTAGATGGCCATTTAGGTCAGCTGGGAAGTTTAGAAAATCCTTCCTGACAAATGCAAGTGTTAAAGTCACTGACCGACTTGAGTTCTAATTGCCATGTAAAGTCTTTTCTGACTACTACTAATCAATCTGTAGATGCCACTAGGGAAAGATAATATGGACTTTCTGAGACCTGGATGATAACATAAACAAAGCCATCAGGGCAAATGGCAGATCATGACAGATAATGATTTCCTGGGAGGTGAAGCAAATACCTCTTATGGCAATGATCCACGTAATTAGCTTGTACTGGATTATAACTACTTTGTGGTTGCAACTAAAAGCAGGAGGAAGTATTAGCATTACAGAAAATGATATCAAGGAAGTATTCAGTTGATTGGAAAAATAACATTTTTATGAGAATTATTACAGACTTACCTTTAGGGCACATTTTAAACATTTCTCCCCAGGTGAACTGAAAGCTAGGAACATCTTCTCACCATTGTGCCAGTTTCTAGAAGGCCAAGTGTGACTGGAGAACTGCTGCTGTGTGATGCACTCAAAGGCAGGCTGGGGCCTCACTCTCATCAGGTGTAAGATCATTTTTCACCAATTTTAATTCATTCAATTTCAGCAATGTGATGGGCACAGATCAGCAGTGGGATGAATACAGGTGAGCAAACAAGAATATGTCACTGCCTCTCTGTGTAAGATGCAATGAGTAAAATTCCCTGCTCTAAATTTCGCACTCTTCAAAGCCAAATTCCTGTCTCAGTGCTTGAGGTCTCAAGATGAAACTGGAGGCTACAGGGGGACCTCACCTCTGTCCACATTCAGTAGAGCTCCATGTGTTATCGAAAGGGGAAAGGTCATGAAACTATATTTTCTAGTCACTAGTATTAAGTAAAAGACTGAAAACTAGACCCTGCATTCCCTAAGTTCAGGGAATTTCTCTGGGCAGAGCCCTGGAAACCTTGTTTCAGAGGCTTGGAATGGCATTTGTGTATGAACAACCACAGTCTTCACTTGTGCATGTTTTTAACCTCTTTCCCCATTTCATTTTGCCATCTCACGTTCTGGCTAAAAGAATCCATGGCAGACTCATCTTCTAACTGCTGCTAATTTGCACTTGCTGCTGGCATCGCTGGGGGTGCAAACCAGATAGTTAAGTGTTGGCAAGAAGCGGTGAGTTAATCACAGCCTTGGAAGCGTGGTCCTCTGCTCACGCTCCAGGGAATGAGCTCAACTGAATGGCGAAGTCCAGCCAAGGAACTCAGCCTTGGGTTTGTGCCAGGCAGTAACTATGAGTTTTGTTTTCAAATCTGGCTCTGCAGTAACTTCTTACATAAAATCCTAGAGCCTGGCTCAAATTGACCAGATGTTCTAATGGTCACTTGCTTTTTCAATCCTATTTTTTTTTACAGTTTAGATTCCATCTTCAAAGCCACTTTCTGGAAGTGAAATAGCACTTGCTACAGAGGTCAATTCTAAGCTCAGCATTATTGCAATGATTTGCAGTGTTTGCTAGTGGCCTGCCATATCTGCATTGCCTCAGTAGCATGCAAAAATTCCTTTCAGAAATGGGAGTTGTTTCTAAAGGCTTGCTCCAGGTCCTGCCCCTACACCCCTTACCAAGCTGTTTCTTCACAACTTCAGCTTGGGCAAACAGCCAACTTTCTCAAAAAAAAAAAAAAATCACCTTTATAAAGAGGGATTGAAGAATTACTATGCTGTGGTGAAGCACTTTGAGATCTGTACATTCTGAATAATGCTATTTAACTCTTCATAGCTTTGGAGTTATTAGTTGACATGTAAAGATACACTGTATGTAACCAATTGGCATTGGTACAAAGTTGGAGAAAAACTGTGTATGTTTTGCATGGATTTATTATTGTTATTATTGTCCAAACATGTACTACCAAAGACACTGTCATCTTTAGTCCTAATCCAGTATCCCACAGTACCAGGCTGTGACCAAATATTTTTTACTGATCCTACAGTAAGATCACCAATTGTTCTCTTGCAGAAAATCAGAAGGATCAACAGGAAAAACACTGAATAAAATCAAATCTTTGCAATGGTAAGGACAGCTTTCAGCATATGCAAACATAGAATTGTCTTCTCTTCTTTTTAGTAACCAAACACAAAACAATTAGCCTCTTCCCCCACTTCCAGGCCCATTCTCTCTGGTGACTTGGCCTGGAAGAATGGTAGCTGCTCACTTTAATGCCAGGGGAACAACTTACCATGCTGTAAATCATTCTGTCCTGTTTCAGCCTCAGCAGTTCTGAGAAACAGGCTGTGTACCCAGTCTCAGCATCACACGTCCCTAACTGCATGCAACACATTTAAGACCCCTGATTACCAGCGAGGTCCCTTCCTGCCCTTGGTAAATAATAAATAAGAATAAATGCATTAAAAGAATACTAGACATTTCTCAACCCGGGAGTTATTCTAAGGAAACTCAGGACTTGCAATACCTGGCAGTGAGGTTTTTGGCTTATTTTAAGCATGTAGCTTGTAGAAACAAACCCATGCTGATATACTGTCTTTGCACAACTATTGGGGCCTTCACAACACACCAATGCAGACTATTAGGTAAACCAGAAATCTCTCCGTGGCAACATCTACCCTTCTAATTTATTAATTAATTTAATATCAGCCTTCTGATTGACAGCCCAGTAGCCTGGCTTCCTCCCTTCACAGGAGAGGAAGTTCACTCTAAATTAACAGGGTGAGGCTGTCTCTATATGCACTCGGTGCTCTGCTTTCTCATCATGGTTGCTCAGATTAGGATCGCTCTTGCTTATTTGTTTTAGGAAGTGGTTACTTCTTCAAAAAAGAGGAAGAATAATTTTAGGTAATTTTATATGGATTACTGAGGAGGTATCAAATGATAATATTTGATATCTTTTCCCCTTTTTTTATTTCGTCTGAGCTAATCCTCCTTTGGCATGGGAGTGTGAGTGGCTGTTTAAACAACAGTAGTTCATTTACAGCTACTTGGGGTTTCATTGTCATTTGTCTGGGATGGTAGAAACATTAACCCTAATTCAGCATTGCTGGAAGCAAAGAATTTCTGTGTAATTGCTTTTGCAAGGTACATGATATAAATGAGACGGCTCATTTAGGACCCATTTCACGATCACTTCTTCCTCTGTGAGTTATGGGGAAACATTTTTGCAAAATTTGGGCCAAATATCATAATGAAAAGTCCACTGACCCCTTCAGTTGTTGTTTTAGGGTAATCTCTTTGCAGCATATTACTTCTGGATTTTCTCTCATATTAATCCTCATTAATGTTTTATTTATTTACTTCTGAAACATTCCCAATACCTGGACCTGAGTGATTGCGGCTGCTCTTGCCAAAAGACACTGGCAGCCAGGGAACAGCCAGACTGCAGGGCTCGGATATTGGGGAATGAGATGGCTTCCCCATGACCTGAAACCTTTCCATCACTGCTGACTAGATTTCAAGAAGACACTACACAGTTTAGGCAGGAGTCTTTGATGTGAGACTCTCTGAGTCAGGGTTTAAAGTCATATCAATGCTACAGCTCCTAATGATCAACCTTTGAGCAATAACTTGAGAACTTGTCCTTGAGATTATCAGTAAATTTTTCTTCCACCTTACAGCATCTGTGAAGGACAGGGGATTCCCAAAGAAACTTGTCCTTTTTGGCAAAATATATCCCAATAAGAACTGTCTTACTAAAAGCCTCAGATAAATGCTGAGCATTTCCCCCTCTGACAAGTCTCAGGCCTGGGTGACATCAGAAGGATGACAGTGTGGGTGCTCAGCAGCTCTGGAAGACATCTGCCATATGTCAGACACTGATGAACTGAGAGGTTTGCAAACAACTGAGGAAAGTTGCTGAAGTATGCAAAGCTAGGGCAAGATTATTAGGCTTTGTCCTTCTATTGTAAATGCAGGAGGAATCCTGGCCCTGTGGGAGCCATTGATGCTATTGTGGCCTGGGCTGCATACAAAGTCCTGCCTTTTTGATTTAGAGTGTTTATTTGTTTCCAAACCTCTTTCCCCACCATCCCTCATTTCTGCTCTCCCTGGGGATGATTCAGTGGAATAAAGCCACATGAGTATAACACCCATCCAGCAAAAGCACTTGAGGACAGACTTTAAACTGAGCAAGTGTTTTATTATTTCCTGAAGAAGAATGTTTTTATAAAGTGATACCCTTATGTCTATTACAAATAATACATCTTATTAATAAGTCATTTTAGGTAAAGAGAAACCTGTAGAAACTGCCCCCACTGTCCAACAATCCAGTGAGGCTGGCAAATGAGGAAGCAAGAACTTTGGATTTAGTAAAAATAACTAACTCTGCCTATTATTTGCTTTTGATTTTTTTCCCCTCTTGCTGTCTTTGCTCCATCTTGTCTGTCTGCTCCATTTCCTTTGTATTTTTCAGTCACGCTGTTTTATTTTTACTGGAACAAACAAAGCCCAGGATATTACACTGTTTGTTTGACCACTCTACTAGTCTCCAGTGCCAGGCAGCCAACAGTGTCTTCCCAGGACTTAGGAAAGCAGGGATCCTTGCTCTTAACCTTCCTCCTGAACTGCATCTGTTCTGTGTGTGCACATGTGTGCGCTAAACCGATACCTCTAACAGTCACTCGGTTAGAGGGAAGATGACCATATTTGTAATTGTCAAGCTTGTGCGCAAATAGATGCCTGTGTACATTTTATGCTACAGTTGTGGGCATTTGAAATTTCCCAAACTGAGACCATCTTGGAAATGCACCTACTTCTCCTTTTCACTTTAAAAGTAACAGCCCTGAGAATTTTTAAGACAGCTGAAGAACCCACTGATCTCACTGAAACTGCCAGGGGAAGTAGATAGCACCACAGAAATTAGCATGCTAAATGCAGGCCAGTATTTACCTTGGGTAGCTGGATATTCTTTTGATGTAAAGGAACATTGTATTCTGCTTAGTGCTTTGCTACAGAAGCATTTCTCCAGCAGTAAAACCGAAAAAGCAGGTTTAATTATTAGCTGCTCTGCCACCTTGGTGGCTTCAGCAGGCTGGGTGCAGACTTTGCAGATCATGGCACTCAGGCAGACCCAAAGGCTATGCAGGCAGTCTTGAAACGAAAAGCTGGAGGCAACCATTCCCCTCTAAAGGCTCCATCTCTCCCAGATAAACAGCTGTACAGGAGTGAGTATGAGGAGCCGGTCGCAGCACTGCTGCTTCTGTCAGCTTGCTGCGGGCAGGAGGGTCCCCGAGCACATGTGCTATCCCGGCGGCCCAGAGGGACAGATCCGTGCAGGGTTCCCTTGCTGGGTGGAGCAGATAATACAGAAACATGAAACAGCTGCCTCCAAGTTTGGGGTTACACTGGGGCATGTCAGTCAGAGGATACGGCACTGAGCTCCAAGCTCTGTAACCGGTTGCGCTCTGCCCGGGGGCAGGGAGCACTGAGGGCTGAGCACCTGGCTGAGGCCCAGGACTCAGCACTGCTTGCAGCCCCCTTTGCTGCCTGTGGCCCTGCCTTTTGGGCAACCCCAAGGAGGCTTTTCATAGGCTGAACGTGATATGGGATCAACATCCACATTTTTAACCGTGGCTGGATTAGGTGGCGTACAAACTGTTGGGTTTTGGCTGCCAGAGAGGGATGTCCATGTGCAGGGCCCTGTCTTACCATCCCGACCAGCACAAACAGGCTGTGTGACAGAGTTACAGGGGGTGAGAGTGAGACTAAGGACACTATGGCATGTGGGGCTAGGATGAATCACCTCAATAAAGAGAAGACTCAGTCCTGCTACATGCCCCGGTGGGAAGCGCTGGGCCACGCAGCACTGCCAGACTGCCCCAGCTGCCCCGACTGCTAGATCAGGCCCGAGTCAATGCCAGGAAAGCATCACATAAGACCATGGTGAATTATAATGACAGAGATCAAGCAGGTCCTCCTCTCCCTCCTGCAACACTTCCCAGCCTACGTGCTGCCTGCGTGCTGCCATACCGAACATTTCAGGAAGGGCCATGCACGTGCACACCCGATTCCTTGTTCACCCACACTGAGTGTCCTGGAGGGCGATCCACTGGTATGGTTGCCTCCCACGGAGGACTATGTGATCCCAGCCTGTTAAGACTCCTTGGGGAAACGTGAACACACAAACACTATTGGCTGCCTTTCTGTGCACTTATAGGCTGCAGTCAAGTCTCCGTGAATCTGAAATATCATGTGGGAAACATTTTTCCCACTTAGGATTAGACATAAAGGTGTTGGCTATCATTATTAACAAGCATAGAAACTCTGAAGACCAGCTTGAAAAAGATCTACTAATTCATTGATTTTTAACAGTCAGTGTCTCTATATATGTATTTTGATAGTGCTTATAGTGATTTTATATCACTACAGTGATATAAAATGCACATACCAGTGCATTAACAACACTGGTGTGCTGTGATGCCACTCATCAAATAAGCACATATTTTGCTTATTTACATACTCACATTTTTACAAGGAGAATATCTTCCTACAGGGAAATTTCCAAGAAACAGACAGGCTCTGGTTTATCTAATTAGCAAAGGCACAAAGTATGTCTATTATATGCAGTTAACAAAAAACTGAATAAGCATATTCCTAGAACTTTAGTTAGCGCTGTTCACGATCCTAAGGTTATACAGAGTTTTACTGCAGCTTTTTTTGCACAAGAGCTTGACATATGGCAGGAAAAAGACCTTTATCCCCACTGTTAACTAACCAGATAATATACATTGTTAGTCAATAAGGGAGATGGAGCATGTATTTCACAAACAGATTACTTGGAAACTTGATGGACGAGTCATTCCTGGGACAGGCAGCGTAACCGCTGTATTTAATAGTTGCTTTGTCATCTTAGCAGTGGTAGAAATGGGTTCCCTCCATTGGCTCTGCTGCTACTGTGGTACATCATTTAATCCACCCATGCTGATGTCAACTTTTGTTTTCCCAAACATTAAGACAGAAACATCTGTCTAGATATAAAGCAGGTCAACACAAATAACGCTTTCAAGAAGCAATGTTCAGAGTCGCTATGTCGCTATGTCATTCATAATGAACTGTATAGAATTAGCTTGTAAGATTTAGACGAAGGTTTTTTGACAACTCATGCCTAAAGTGAGGCTCCTCCATGCTTAATTACTTACATAAATGACCTGCTTTCCAAAAGCAGCCACCACTCCTGTTTGCTTCTGAGGGAACTGTTGGCTGCCCAGGACTGATTAAATCAAAACACCTCCTCTCTGTCTGTGAATTTTAGCTTGGAGACACAGCTTTGAATATCACATTTCTAGTATACTGGTATAAGCATCAGTATTAGCAGGACAGGCCACTGGATTCTGCTCTTCCTGCTGACATTATTCAGTTTGTGGCATTAAAGAACCCAACTCATGCTTTAATGTACGAATAAGAAAAACCCTTGTCTTATAATGGGCAGAACTAACACTTGGGGGCAGGAGTCACCTCATTAGCCATTGGCCTAATCTCTGAGCTATTCACGCCAGGCTTCCTTTATAGTCAACGACAGAAATGGGCACTCAAAGGATGGGATTCATCTAATCAAGTCCATACTACTGTAGAAGGAGATAAACTACATTGCAGGCTCTACTGACAAAGCTGATTAGATCTCCGCTGACTCTAAAGGGAGACTCGTGATCTGAAGATGTTTGTGTGTCAGCTACCAATTCCCAGGCATGAGTCCCTCCTTTATTGTCCAGTCGAGGCTGTGGTTTCATGATCGGCATCAGCAACTATGGGCTGTTGCCAGTATATGGTCACACACTTCTCCCTGCCCGAATCACATGGTCCTATGTGTCAGCTCTAGCAATCCTGCAGCCCTAGGTAAATAGGATTAACTTGCTGAACTGGCTGAAAACTAATGCTGAAGAAAACAAATTTGGTTTTGGTTGCACTGGCAGGCAGACCTGATGCCCCTCATGGCATCACATGCCCTAATTGCTAGATCTGAGGCCTGGCTGGGGGCAGGAACATCATTTCTGAAAGGAGAATGTGACTGCCCTTTCTGGCACCAGCTTTTAGTTGGACTGGCTTAAGTTGACCACAAAATGGCCTCTGTGGAAGGCAGTTCTGAAAATGAATAGATTTAGTTACAGAACATAAAGTTAGCATGTTTATGCTTACTGTACTGTCTTGGAATATGATTTAACAAACATCAAATACAATTGATCCTTGAAAAGAAAAGAGGTGATGAAACCTCTGATAGCACAGACCTTCACGTCTCCATCCTTATGTGAAGGCCACATTTGGTGCCTGGGGAAAGGAACAGTGTCCAGCAGGTCTCAGAGTCGGGATCACAGCATGTTCCAAATCACAGCATCAGCCCTGGGAGAGGCAATGTTAAATGATCAGGACTGAAAAAATGTTACTTCCACTCTGGGCAAAGATGCTTTTCAAACAGGTCTCAAAATGGTTATCTGCAGAAAATGCTTATAGTGGGTGCAAACTTGCTTTTAGTAGATGGCATTGATTATATGACATCATTTGCTAGAATGGCTTATTTCTAAATATCTGCTGCTTAGAAAGGGCAGTCTTTGTCATGAGCTTGGCTAATGGCTGATGAACAGCTATTACAGCACCTACAGATCTAAATGGGATCTAATGAAAACACTTCAAGCAGCAAAATAAACACTGTTTTGACACCATTTTTACACAGATATACCCATTTGTGTAATAAAGGGAAATTCATCCATCTCAAGCTGATACAATTAATATCTAATACATAAATGGTAAAATGATGAACATGCTAGAGCACAGCCACTTGAAGGACTACATGAGAAAGACTTTGTGTCATCAAGACAGATGGATGCAATTCTTGCCTGATGTGTGTCGTGGCAGCAAGAGCAGCAGAGACGTGTGGGTGGACGAGGTGTACCTGGGTTGCCTGCTGAGGATGAGCCTGAGGCTGCCCTCCAGATCAGACCTGTCAGAGTGGGAGCCGGTGAACGCATGTTGCACAGGGGCCCCCATGCCCGAGCATGCCCTGCTAGTCCTGTGCCACCAGGCTGTTTGCCACGCTGCAGGCGGGCCTGCCTTGCAGAGCAGAAACGATAGGATGTGCCATATCCTGTGCTCATGGCTGTTCCAGGAACCACCCTGTAAGTTCTGTATATACACAGCCAGCGTGACAGCTTTCATTCCAATTTGCCTGGGGATCTTCCTCTTCTGAGCCAATACTGTTCTTGTACTAAGTTCTCACATTGCCTAGTTCAGTCCCCGGGACTGAAATCAGATCTTTGCAGTGTGGCCTTGATGTCACTGAGCTCCAAGGAGATACAGAGGGGTACCACCGGGGCCCCATCTATCAGGGCAAAATGTGCCACCAAAGGGCATTTCTTCTTTGGCAGCATTGCACAGAGGAGTTTTGCAGACTCACACGACTCAAAGCTGGACTTGTTGAACTAGTTTTGAACTGACTTTTCAAATGCCAGAACATGCATGTCTATGATTTCCCTACAGTATTAGCTGTTCTTGTAGGGACTTCTAGGCACTTACCTCGAAGGACCTGAGTGACCTTCTTCCAGCAAGAGACCTTTGGAAATCCTACACCAATGAAATCCAGTATCTTATAGTGACAGTGGAAATCCCTGCCCCCAAACAACCAATTTTGACGCCAGAAAATATTTTATATTCTCTGACAGGGCCTGATATTGTAGGTAGGTGGAGCAGGCACCGCAGCGATTAGCCTACATCTCTCTCAGTGTCTGTCCTCAGCAAGTACCCATTGGTTCATTGATACTCATTGCCACGAGTCCAATTAGATTAGAGCTAGCGATCTCATGTTCTTTCTAAAGATAATAAAAGGCAGATCTTAACAATATGTTTAATTAAAAATGCCTTATGATGGATAATTTATTTCAGTAATAATAAAAAATGTTAGCAACCAATCCACTGCAAAGACATTTTTTCATTCCATGAATTCCATATTTACAGAATTTTCCCATTCCTGTTGAATCATTGTTACTATTTTTCCACCAGAGAGCTGCACTGTGTGCAAAAGTGAATAACCACATTTTTTTCTGACTTTTTTCCTTTAATGATTAATATGGTGGTGATTTTTCCAGTAGGATCCACTTGAGCATTGGACGAATAAGGTATTAGCTCTAACTAATACCTTATTAGTATTAACTTCACAGCTGATTAGAGCAACTATTTTGCCTGCCTACTTGTGAATTTTAAGAAAATACTAGTTGCACCATAAGCATACAAAGTGGTGACTGAAGCAGCCAGGAAATGCTCTTAAGTCCACCGAAAAAAAATGCATGTTCATTAAAAAGTTATAGATTGGCTGTGCAGTTAATTGTGCCAGAAGTTATGAAGCAGTTGCAGGCTGCCAAATGCCATTGGATCAGATGAATGGCTTGATAGTAAGAAAGCAAAATAACTAACCTAGACAGGAAAGATCAAAACTGGACATAAGAAAGGCATACTTTTAAAACAGTTGTTTCTTCATGAGGGAGAAAAGATTTTGGAAGGGAAAGTATTGGGTTTTTTAATCTGCTTTGCAAGGTTCAGAAGTAGTATAGCGGATGATATACTGACCCCCTCAACTTGTCTGCAGTTCTGCCACTGACTTCCAAAGAGCCCAGATTTCACAGACACGTTAACCAGGTAGTAGAAGAAATCTCTTTATAGAGCAAGACGTTCTTAATTTCCTATCTTAATGCCAATTACAGCTACAGTCTTTCTTCACAGGTCACAAGCAAAAGCATGTAAGCACATGCTTAACTCGCCTCTGTTCAAAGAAGGCCTTTTAATTAACTGCAAGCACATGTTTAAGTCCTTTCCTTGATAAAGCTGTTTTCCCGAATCAGGATATAACAGTGAATCTGACGTAGAGCTATGCGAACAGTAAAACTCACTTTTCTTTTGTATTGTTTTTCATTACAAGGAACAAACTTGTTTATGTAGGTAACTGGACAGTGAATGCTTCTGTTCGTTTTGGTGTTGCTGACTGGATCTAATTTGAAGAAACCTTGTCAGGACAGCTAACAGAGAGGGACACTGCCTGCAAGAAACACAGCCTAAAACGAACACTGACAGCCTTGAAGTGGAGCAGACAGATGGAGTCATGTTTGCCAGAGTCCCACAAGCCTTTATTAAAAGCAGACAGGTCTGATGACTGCACAGAAAGGGAACAAGTTAGGTGTTAAAAGGAGGCAGTATGCTCTGTAATATGGGACTGCATTAGCGGTTTATAGACAGGGTTTCACCTTTTCCAAGTGGAAAGGCACAGAGCGATGAAGAGCCCTCCCCGGCTGAGCTCTCACCACTTGCAAACTTGCGCAGAAATTCAAAGGAAAAAGCAGTGACTTTATTTGCTCAGCAAACATGCTGAGTAATAGTGAATCTCCCAACCAAAGTCCTGTTCTTCCCACAGTGCTCAGCTGACTTAAGAGAGTTCAGCAGCACTCGGTGCGAAACATTTTACCTCAGAACAGGAGACAAGCAGCAGCTTTCTGTTGAGCCTTTCCCTATCTTGTCACCCAGTTCTGGGGTGGTATGAAGCTGCATACCAGAGATTCAGAGTTACTTCTCCCCTCAGAACATGGAGCATTTACGGTAAGTAAACAGATTTGGAGACAGGTCCTTCCACATGTGCGGGCCGGAAGCTGAGCCGAGAAAGAATTGGGTGAGTCATGAACAATGCCTGGAAGCCTAAAAAAAAAAAAAAGGCAACAAAAAACCCAGAGTCCTCCCTACTTTGAAGACACAGTATTCTCCTCAAAAGCATACACAGGAACAAAACGTTCTCCTGTAACACATCAATTATGGCTTCATTAAGTACCTTTATCAGCCACCTTCCCATTAATCTTAAAATTTATAATGTTGCCAGATGAACAGACCTAAATTTAGGAACTATCCCTGTTCCTCTTGGATGCCGATGTATGCTAATACAATAGAAAAGCCTGGGAACAGCAGTGTCGAGCACACTGGTTTATGAGAAAGAGTCTGGGGAAGAGGTAGCGACGTGAACTCCTGTGTGGTCCAGCTGCTGGTCTATGCCTGACACATCTGGCAGCGGGACTGGGCTGCCACAGGGGATCGTTCGTCAAAGTCCCTGTATTTGAAGCCAGTGAAGACAACGGTGGCTGCTGGATGCTGTAGGACAAAACCATACAGCCTATTAATTGGGGAGCAGCAGAAGGCCTGAGGAGCCATTATTACTTCCCACCTGGGAAGAAACCATGCCCTCCCACTCCCCTGAGGTATATGGTCCGTGGCTTTGGCCCCAAGGGGAATTCAGTATTCAGCCTCATGCAGCAGGAAGAAAAGCTACCCCTGGACAAGGGCAGGGTCAAGAACATGCCATCCTGTAAGGGGGAGACAGCAGCAAACTGACCAGTTGTATGGTATCCGTGACAGATTAGGAGGTCTCATGGTGAAGAAATGTTAAAAGGATCACAAACTGATCTAGACATTGCTTCCACACCAAGAAAGAAGCCAAAAAGCCATAACTCCCCTCCTGTAAGCCAGTCAAAGCTCTTGACACAGTTTATGTTCAATGCTGATGAAGTTTTATTCGTAAGGGTGGTACTGATATTGATATCCTGTTTATTTCACTCAGGAGGGGACTGAGTACTTTTAATCAAGAAAACTATGACATCATGCGGGCAACCAGCTAACACTCAGTTTCAGTAATTCCTGAAGTCCAGCCAATGAGAGACATTAAACTCCTTGTCCTCCCTTCCTTCCTAGCTAAATTCCATTGGATTAACACCAATCCCTGTAAAATGATAATCCGCCCCACCTGCAGGAATTAAAAAAGGTTTGAGCTGTACCAGTTTCTTTGACCCATATATCCTAAATTTGGGTAATTCTCCCTTATTAACTAATGGCCTTGTGTGGGGGTGAAGGGGAGAGGGCATGGGCATGTTCCATTTCAGTATAATTGCTGATCAGCTTCCTAACTATTTACAACATCTTATTAAATGATATTATGGCATATGGGAAGCCAAGTAGATGAGGAGAATGTTACAGCAATCTAATTACTGGCTCTCTTACAGTACTCTTTATGATGGTCATTAAAGCATTCCATATGGGTTCCTACCACTAAACTAAAAACATAGCAGACCTAGATTTTGACATACGAACAATCTCACAGAAAACAGGGTTCAGGGTCACAGGTCGATGAAGCAGTGCCTGTGGTGCCCAAGCCGTGTCTATAATGTAACGAGCATAGCACTACAGCATAAATGAAGCAGAGGAGATGGCATGCACAGTTAGAGCAACATGGTAGACAGATGTGGACTCACTGGGACTCTGCTGAGCTTAGGGGAAGCCTGTCCTGAACTACCGGTCTCAGTTATGCTTGTTGATAACTCTCCTTGTGGAAGCGTGAACACCTTCTGCCATTTTACTAATGAAATGAGACTAGCTGTCCAACTCCAGCTGTCAGGAGCCCTGAATCATGATCCCTTTGGAATCTCCAAGTATAGCACCAGGCTTTTACGTTCTTGCTAGATCTTCCTTTTCAGGGCACCAGTTTTCTTACTGCCTCTATATGTTCATACACGCAGCTACACCTCTAAAGCTACAAATAGCTATGGCTATTTGTTTCCTCTCTCTTAATTTTCCACTCACGGAATATTCTTGGATGCTCACTCTCTCACTGCCATGTTTGTTGGCTCCCTGGAACACAGCAGGCAAAGTAAAGAGGTCAACTCTGCCTTTTTGAAATTTTTGGGTGGGTTTTTTGGTGATTTTTCTACATGTCTCACAATATTTACTTTCCCTTTTCTTTCCTTTTTTTAACTACAAGAAGTTTTATAAAACTAATTGTATCAAGGGAATGATTTTTTTTAGCATTTATATATTTTTGTGATATTACAGCTTTTCAAAACTTCCTCAAACAAAATTACTTTCTACTTCTCTCCAAATTTGAATGACGGCTCATCAGTTGTTATTGCTTCATCATTCATCCTACTGCCCTCTGTGGCAAAAGCGGGAGAAAAATTAAATAGAAATCCCCCTGCAAAAAGGCCAAGCCTCAAACAAAACGAGGAGTTAGAAAGGCGGTAAGAAATAGCTGTTGGGATGTGTTGCGGCGTGTGTGGTAGCTGGAAAATGGGCCCGTTGATTTGACAGCTGGGGATGGGTGCCGAGTTCGTGCAGTTTGCAGGCTGGTGGCTGGTTCCTTCCCACTCTCCAAGCAGGCAGGGGCGGAGGGGCCGTGGCTGGGCAAGGCCGGTACTTCGGGAGCTGCAAGCCGGCGCGGCTCCTGCTCGTGTTTGCAACCCAAGAGGCACCAAACACCCTCCAGTAACAGCCAGGGCTTCAGCACGGACAGAGGCGGGGGCGCGGACGGCCTAGGCCTGGGGAGGGCTGCGCGGGGGTGAGGGGCCAGCGGCCAGGCCCCCGCCGCGGGCCCTCCTCGGGCACCTCCCCGACACCCGGGTTTCGCGCTGCCGGCGCGGGCTTTCCCCCCACACCCACCCGGCGCCCCGCGGCTGCCGGCGGCGCAGACCCCCGCGGCGAGCTCGCCGGCGCTGGCTAGCTCCCAGGGCTCACCTCCTGCCGCGCCGGCCGGCCGGGGGTGGCTGCCTGGGTGGCTGTCTGGGCCCCCGCCGCTCACGCCCCGGCCGCTAACGGGAGGGCCCTGCGCCGCCACCGGCGGCCGCCAGCCCGCCCCGGGCCCCTCAGGAGGCGGCCGGTGTCGACCCTAACGGCGCCCGCGTGACGTCACAAAGCACCCCCCCAACCCCGCGCGACCCCCCCCGCGCGGAGCGGGCCCTCCTCCCGCCCCGCCCCGCCCCGCCCCGCGGGGGGAGCCCCACCCCCGAGCGCGCGCCGGGCCGGGGCCGTGTGAAGCGCACCTTTTGCACGAGTCCCGCTCGCCGCGGGGCGGGGCTGGCAGGGCGGCGGGCGGGGGGTGGGGGGAAGCCGAGGAGCTCAGCCAATCGAAGCCGCCGCTCCCGGAACGTCAGCCGCGGCCCCGCCCCCCTCCTCCGGCCCGGCCCGGCGGGGCGGGGCGGTGGCGGCCAAGAGGCGGTGCCAGGGAGGCGGGGCCGCCTGTCGCGAGGGCGCACGGGCCAATGGCGAGGGAGGCGGGGGGCGGGTGCGGGCGGGCGCCGGCGGGCGGGGGGGCGGCGGCCAATGGGGCGCGGGCGGGGGCGCGTGGCCGTGCCGGCTCGGGTTCCGTGTGGAAAGAGTGAGGGGGCTCGGGTGCAAAGTTTGCTCGCCCAGCGCCTGCCGAGGGAGCGGCGGTGGCCGGGCCGCCGGCGGCGGGGAAGGGGCCGCGCTCGCCCTCGGGGCTCCGCCGCGCTCGCGGGCCGCTCGCTGCGCCGACCGCCGGCCGCTCCTCTCACGCCTCCGCCGGGCCGGCGGCCGCCGCTGCCCCGGCGCGATGTGCGGGGGGGATGGCGGCGAAGGGGCCGGGCGGGCCGCGGTGGTGGCAGAACCGGCGGGCGCGGCTGCTGTGCATGCTGGCGCTCACCTTCCTCTTCTTCGTGGTGGAGGTGGTGGTGAGCCGGGTCACGTCGTCGCTGGCCATGCTCTCCGACTCCTTCCACATGCTCTCCGATGTCATGGCCCTGGTCGTGGCGCTGGTGGCCGTGCGCTTCGCCCAGCGCACCCGCGCCACCAAGAAGAACACTTTCGGGTGGGTGCGGGCCGAGGTGATGGGCGCCCTCGTCAACGCCGTCTTCCTCACCGCCCTCTGCTTCACCATCCTGCTGGAGGCCATCGAGCGCTTCACGGAGCCCCATGAGATCCAGCAGCCGCTGGTGGTCATCGGCGTGGGGGTGGCGGGACTCATCATCAACCTGCTGGGGCTCTGCCTCTTCAACCACCACGGTGTTGGGGGCCACGGCCATTCCCACGGCCACGGGCACTCGCACAGCGGGAGGCAGCACCCGCGCAGCGGCCCCAAGCCCGAGCAGCCCCCCGGGGATGGGGAGGCTGCGCTGCACCGGGAGGAGACCAGCACCTTGGTGGAGAACTGCAGCAGCTCCAACGGAGTCAGCCAGGAGAAGCTAGGTAAGCCCTGCAGCGCCTCTGTCCCGTGCCAGGAAAGCAGGAGAGGTCCCTTCCCTGAGTGGGGCGGTGGGCATCCTGGTCCCACATGGCATGGGCTTCGTGGGGACCACCTGTCCTTCCTCCTGGAGAAGAGGCAAGAAACGTTCTTAGCGGTGCTCTCGGGCACACGGCTGTTGCACCTCTAACTCACACCTTTCCTTCAAGTGCTAAAAGGAGCACCCCGAGTTCTGCGTTTGTCTTGCAGACAGGTCAGAGCGTGAAAGAGTCTTAGGGTGAAGCAGTTTGCCTTGGAAAAAGTTGGTGCTGGTAGAGAAAGCACATGACAAGTGTTTTTTGCCTAGCGACATGAGCTGTCACAAGATGTGGCC
The DNA here is from genome assembly GCA_020745775.1 of Theristicus caerulescens. Lineage (NCBI taxonomy): Eukaryota > Metazoa > Chordata > Aves > Pelecaniformes > Threskiornithidae > Theristicus > Theristicus caerulescens. The sequence goes on along the minus strand of CM036561.1, from coordinate 102,469,204 downwards.
CTAATGCCATCTGAACTGGCTGCACATCAAATAGAGCACAGCTCAACACCTTAGTCCTGACAGCCGGATCTCTCCATTGGGTCAGTTATCAGCTACCTGAGAAGCTAATCTCAATCTGAACGTAACATACTAAAGTATATTCCGTTGCAATAACGTTGTACTCCTTCGTGACATACTTATTAATAGGAAGAAATCTTGGAAGTTACCAGTCAGAACTGTGGAAGTCATGCAATAGGCACTGAATGTGGAGCTCACTGGTTTCAGAGTACGTGTGTGGTTTCTTTGAATTAGTTTTCTTTACCTTTCTAAAGCATGCACCTTCCCACTCACTTGCACATAGAGATAAATTTAAAATCTTCCCTTCCCAGTTGTGATCAAAGTGTCTGTTTTGTGGGAGGGAATTTCTTGGGTTATTTTTTTTTAATGTATCCAGAAGCCTGGGTAGTTTATTTTGAAGTCACTTGGTTGAAGCCAAGTACTTTGTGCTAGCAGAGTGAAAGGTGTGTAATTGCCGCTTCTCTACTTTAATCATATGGCATCCCTGTTACCAGGAGGAAGGGGTTTCAGTCTTCAGAATCCATGTCTCTCCTTTATTTTCAGGGTGACATCAGGAGATGGCTGTTTTAGCTTAAACTGAGTTTTAACTGAGCAGAGTGAACTTTGCTACAGTTTCGTTTTTTCTGTGGTCAGATGTTTCAATATGCATTTGAGAAACTTAGCAGTTTCTCTCTCCCTCTCTCCCTCTCTCTTTCTGTAGTGCTTTGACTCCATGTTGGTTTTGAAAAGACAGGTTTTGCAAGAGGGTAGGAAAGTTCCTGTGAATATATTACACCATTTTCTTGACCACATAATAAGCTCTTAATGTTGGTTTAGTTCCAACAAAGGTATCCTAATAATTAGTTTCAAACAATATAAAATTCCCTTAACTGTTAATCTAATAGATATCTTGGCTTGTGAATTGTTCTTGTGTGGTGAAACTTAAGTTGTGCTTTTAGCCAAGTTTTGGACTAGTTCTAGACTAAAAGATTAATTTAGAGCATGGATTAAAATGTATACTGTTTTGAGCTAACTTGTCTGGAATTTCTCATGGATGTCCTTCTGGCAATAACAAATAATTTGTTGTGGGTATTTAGGTGGTAATGGGGCATAATTTTGGTCACAGTGAAACTTTGAAATAAGTTTGTGTTTCCTTCTATGCCCTGTCATGATTATGTAATGGACAGAGTTATTCATCGTTTACCCATGGAAATGTAACAGGTAAAGGTGCTCAGAGACTTGTGAGAAGCTGTAAGATGTGTAGGTGAAGACTAGGGAGATGACTGAGAGTGGTACTGTGCCTTCATTGGAAATTACCAAGAGGGGTAGACCCTGGTTTCCGAAGGTGGAAATGGAAAGCTAGTGATAGCCTTAGGGGCTAGTCCTGCACAGGTGTCGTTGTGCATATGCTTTAACTGAAGTAATCAGTTTATAGTTAGGTTTAAATGGACATATTTCAAATGGACACGTTTTAACTATTTGCCATTAAAAAAATCTCAAGATCTTTCTGGAACCGTCTTTCCTGTTATCCATCCTTATAGGTAGGTCTACTGACTTTTCAAATCTCCTTTGCTCCAAGTACTTGGTACGCAGCAGAGCGTTCCTCTTTCCTTGCTCTCATCGTGGACCCTGAGGTCTGAACTCTCTAACCTGAGATATTTTCCTCTAATCTTTTGATTTCTCTGGAAAGTTACAGCTCCCATATTCCATAACTCCTAGTTGTGTGGAAAATGTAGCTGGAGCTTTAGGACAGAAGTGCGATGCACGAGGTTATGAGCCTGGGGCTTGGAACTGACCCGCTCAGCTGCCTTCGTAGGAGCCCACCCCTTCTTCAGAGAGGAAAGATCTTGTAGACACTTGATGATTACAGAATCGAAGTCATGAGGGCAGAGTGGCAGAAGGTGTGGGTCATACTAACATGTTAATGTTTACAAAGCTCTGAACTCAATAACCACGGAAGCAGTAAGAGCTCCTTGTTTCAGTTTGTTGGGCCAGTGGCCAGTGCCCATTAAATTTCATTAATACTGGAAGTTTTCTGTCCAAAGAAGAACTTTTGAAGAAAAGTAGGAGGTTAATCATGTAAAATACTTCTGATTTTGAACATTGGAAGATGTTTTTCTTTCAAAAAACATTCTTTGTAATGATATGTGGATTTATTCCTGTATAGCTAGTTAGGTGTGATGGAGTGGTAATATTGCAGACAGTTTTGACAAAGGAGGGCACTAAAATGTTAATTTATGCATTGCACGGTCCGTGACATATGGCTTTGGGTATCAACAGCTATATGTCACTCAACAGCTGTATGTCACTTAAAAAAAAAAGTACTAAAAATACATTTTTTTATGTGTTCTGAAATATAAATAACACTAGTTCATAGCCTCTGAGAGCTTCAGTGATAACTTACACTGTCTTGTAGTCAATACTGCTGATAAATTCTGCAGTTTAGACCTAAAAGCTCAGCTCATTGTATCTCACAGTTCTGCTGGCTCCATGCGCCATCTCAGAAAAACTTCCTTTTCTTTGAATTCAGAAGTTTTTTGGAAATGAACAACTAAACCTGAGAAGAAGTTACTATAAAGCAGTATCCATGCAGCTTTTGAGCTTCTGGCCTCATAAATTTTAATATAGCAATGCAGCCCTATGCTTTAAGAGAGATTTTAGCACTGTGATTAGCCTTCTGGCTTTTCAAAAGAGGGAACAAATGTAAGTTACTTAGCTACTCAGCCAGCTTTTTTATATATGCTCTGTAATTCTGCATTTTGTTTAAGAAATGAACAGTGAGCAGTCATGGTTAAACAGCTGAAAAACGTGAAAACAGTTTTTCAGTAGAATAAATTAAAATGCGGTCATCTTCATACTTTGCCACTCTACCTCTTTAAGGTCTATGTAGAAACAATTGCCTTCTAGACTATTCAGATCACTTATTGGGACAACTGAATACTTCTCAGCCAGAGAAAATGTTGCTAAGTGTTTTGGGTAGAGTCGCTTGCTTTTCGGTTTCATACTTAATGTGGCAAGCTTAATGTTGGTTATTATTTTATATGGAATTATAGTAATGTGTAGTATTATAACATATGCCTAATCGTTTTACTGTTTTCTTGACAGGTGATATGAAAGACGACATGACTGACCTACAAGTGAATGGGAACGCTGGTCATTATCCTCTGGATGTAGAGGAGGTTGAAGAAGACTCTAGTGCACAGCTTAACATGCGTGGAGTTTTTCTGCACGTTTTTGGAGATGCCTTAGGTTCAGTAATTGTGGTAGTGAATGCCTTGCTCTTTTATGGGTTGTGGAACCCATGCCCGAAAGATGGGCCTTGCTTTAATCCATGTGTCAGTAATCACTGCATGGAAAATGCTACTTTATCCCAAACACTTGGCAGAGCAAACAGGTCTGAGCAAGAGAGCATTACGGTGGCTGGTCCATGCTGGTTGCTATATTTAGATCCCGTCCTTTGTTTGATCATGGTTTGTATACTCCTTTACACAACTTACCCATTACTTAGGGAGTCGGCCCTTATACTTCTGCAGACTGTTCCCAAACAAATAGATGTTCATTCTTTGAACTCGAAATTACGTACCCTTGAAGGAGTTGAAGCAGTCCATGAGTTACACATTTGGCAGCTAGCAGGCAGTAGGATCATTGGCACTGCTCACATAAAGTGTCCTGACCCTTCCACGTACATGCTGGTGGCAAAGCGCATAAAAGAGATCTTTCATGACGAAGGGATTCATGCAACTACCATTCAGCCTGAGTTTGCCAGCGTTGGCTCTGAATCGGGGAGAGGGAAATGCGAGTTTCCTTGCAGGACTCAGTGTGCTTTGAAGCAGTGTTGCGGAACAGGAGAAGATAGTACTGCAAAGAAGACAGAAAAATCTTCGTCACTTAGTATTTCTTGTTCAGAAGTTGTCATTGAATTTCAGAAAACTAGGAGGACTAAGTCGGAGAGCATCCCTTCAGTTAAGCTAGAGGCAAACACCGATCAAAACGAGCAGTTTGAATCATCTTTGTAACTCCCTGAATGGTGCTACCTGAGTTTTGGTGACTTTGACAACAGCTATATTGCAAGAGGAAGAGACAGACGTTTGAGATGCAATTTTGCCAAGTAGTGTAATTGCTGAAGTCCTTGTTCTTGTCATATTGCTAAATCTAGAATGCTTGTTTTAAAGAACATAATGTCACTGTCATGATACAATGTGTTTGTGTTGACTTTGTACTGAGACAGACAGAAAGTGCACCAATGCTGTAACAACTTCAGAAAACCAGTTTCAACATTTCAGCAGAGACACTTTTTGCTGTGCTTCAAATTAAAATATTTTTTCCAGTGAAAAGGTATTTGAGGGATACGCATGTAGGAACTCAATTTGTGTTACAGATTTCTTGGACCTACTCTTTCCTTTAATATTTGATTTGTAGATATTTTTAATATATTGTTTATTTAGAAGCCCTAAGGAAACCAAAGTTCATAGAACGTTTTTAAAGATATAACTACTTAAAACTGGAAACCACTTTGCAGTTTCACATATTTTTCTTAAACCTATATAATAATAAATGTGAAGGCTTTTCTAAAGAATTTATCGTATAGCATATTTTAAAGAGAACATCATGTGATTGTTAGAAACTGTTCCCATTTTTTCTGGTAAGGTAGCGAGGCAATTAAAATCAACTGCTTGTAAAAATATCAGATATGAAAGGGTTTTTTCTATCAGAATGGAAGTTCAAGCTACTGTGTACTGCTCTGTGATCAAGACGTGAGACTGACTGATAAAGTAACGCATACTTTCATATTTTATGGATTTTCTGGTGGCTTTGCTTATTTCCAAGTTGTGTCTGGTCATCAAAGTCTTCAAAGTTTAAAGAATCCTTGATTCACAGTGCTATGAATGAAGAGCTGGAGCTTCATTTTTAACTGATTCTCAGTTTACTAAGATAAAAGAATTAGCTATGTCCGTAAGTGTTCTGTTGGGGAAAGTCTGCCAAGCGCTGCCAGTATAATTCATGCTTTTAAGCATGGACAGTAGCCTCCATAACAAGTAATTCAGTGGTACATTTTGCTTGTAGTTGAGTGTGTCTGTAAGCACTTGAAGTGACTGCCATCCTGGTCCCCGCAGTGTCCTCAGGAGCCTTCCGCTGACTTCTGAGGAAGTGGGGCAGGGAGTAGGATTTCATTCACTGTATTTCACACTTTGAGATGTTTATTAATCACATAATTTCACTTACTAAGTATCCGAATCTATGGTTTAAAATGTTAACTCAGTTAGTTGACAACTGGCTCTAAAGAAGCTGTTACAGTATGCTGCCAACTTACACCTTAACAAAGGAGAAACTGGTCTATGGACTCTGAATTTGGCAGAGACTAGATGAGAGTTGAAGATAAAACATACAAGAAATCTAGTCTAAAACCCTGACCCTTTCGATCCACCCTCAAGTTATGTATGGGAAATAATGTCTTGTGATTTGATTGACTGCTCCTATGCTCAAAACTGGAAAGCAACTCAGATCTTCCATTGTTTGCTCTATGATTCTGGACATGGTAAACACTCTGCCTCAGTTTCCCTGTCTTAAAATGGGGATAATACCTACCTCACAGGGGTGTTGTGAGGCTTAACTCTTGTGTGAAGAGCTCTGAGATCTGTTACTGGAGGGCACTGGAAGGAGTATAAGATACTAAATTACCTGGTATTTACTCCGTCTACAAATGTATTGCAATACCTAGGCACAACAGAGGGAACTGAGGGTAGTTTTGGCCTTATGAAATTCTTTGATGCTGTGGTTTTCAGGTTTTTAACAGTATTTAAGTGTAGATTTTTTTTTTAAAAAAGAATGTTTTGTTAGTGAAGGGAATGTAGCTTTGCCTCCGGATACAGAACACCTCGCTAGTTTGCATTTCTAATATGTGTCTCGTATGGTAATTGCTCCTAAGTAGTTCAAAATAGTCTGCTGCTCGTCAGACCTGGATAGGCCCAGGTCGTGTCAGTGGTCTTACCCAGCTTCTCAGCAGGGCATTGCAGTCAACTCTCGATTATCCATGGGTGGATTACCAGTGTTGTATATTAACTGTGCAGTCTACAGGGACAGACTAGCTCTGTGTCGTATGCCAGTGCGTTGGCCCAATGCTGTGTGCCAAAGCATTGGAGAAGTAAAGGAGCTCAGTCCAGTTTCGCACAAGCCCGCTCTCACAGGGTTTGTTAGCTTGGGTGCAGCACAGCACCGTGCAGTTATTTTGCCTCTTGGCTGCTCAGATGCATCCACAGGAAGCTGCGGTGTGTGGATGGGTCGGTTCAGCTTCGTGCTCGCTTGGGGATGTTGGTGCTTCACAGCCATCAGCATCACTCACCTTTTTCTGTGTTTATGCTTGTTGTATAGTCTCATTAACTAACTTAAATATGTTAATATAGTATTTATGTACGGTTTTGTTTTGTCTGAATTATCTTAACTCTTTGTCCTGTTACCTGTATATGATCTAGAGTTGACTGTTAAATGAGATCTTGTATGAGACTACATTTGCAAAATATGCTACCACTGCTAGTATACTACAAAGTATTAACCAAGTAAATTTTGAAATGAACAAAGTACTATTTTTTTGGAAATGTGTATCCTTGCTTTTTATGGTAAACTTTCACTAATTATTTTGCTCACTAGTTTAAAATTGGTCTCAGTCATTAGTATGAATTATTGAGGTCCTGCTGTATATCACTAATGCGCCATAGAACTACTGCTCTTTATTTAAAAAAAAACCCAAACCAAGACAAACCATAGTAGCACTGAGAAGCCTGACTTACTTCTCTCCTGTTGCACTTATAAAAAGAGAGCAACTGTTAAGTTTTGACAGTTACCACCGTTGGTTAACAGTCTCAGTCAATGCATCTGAATAGATGGAGTTGTAGTCACTAATTCCATGGTAACTATTTAATCTTTTTTTTTTGTGCCAGAAGTCATATTTTTCTATTTCTGTGTCCATTGCAGGCAATGGCTAGCTTAAAAGACAAAAAGCTCTCCCCCACATTATTTTTATTGTCAGGACAGGATACAGATGTGATGACGACGACGACGACGATGATGATGGGGGCAGAAGGGGGAGTTGCGTGGCCTCTCTGTCATGCGCCGTGTCGCATGTGCAGCACCAGCTGGTGTTAAGGGGGCCCTTTAGTCTCTTTAGCCCTCGATTGTGAATTCCCTGAAAGCATATAGTCAGGTCAAGGTGGTGGCTGTACAGCAGCAGGAACGCAATTTTTGTGTTTGTTCTGGCTGTATGAGACCCGACTGTAGCCTGCTAGCTTGCGATATAGCTTGATTTTTCTTAACCTGATCTGTCTGTGGTTATACAGATTTGATTTGTTCTGAAGATCACAGTTCCAGAATACTGGGAGCATTCAAAAACACTGCACAGTCTCTTTTTTTTTTTTTTTTTTTTTTTTTTCCACAAAGCATGAAACTAGTGAATCTCATGTAAGTGAACACTGCAGTGGTGGGGAGCTAATTGTATTGTGTATCACATTCCTGAATTTTTAAAATAAAAAAAATATGGAACACTGATTTTAAGGAAAAATAAGTTTGTATTTCAGTGTTTAGATTGTTTATGCTTCTGATTAAATGTGTCAGAGATGTACCAAACATCATTGGGTGAAATATTTTACACTTAGTACGTCTCATCCAGAAATACGCTGTTTTAGAATCACTTCTTAGATTATATCTGCACCTAAGGGTGCAGCGCAGAACTAATTCAGACACTCAGTGGGCTAGCCACAGTACCGGGAAGCTTTACTCTTTAGCAAAGTAAATTGCTTCTGTGGAACCCCTTACAATTTTCGCTTGATTGCTGTCAACATCCACTCTAGGCTTTTGGTAATATCTGTTATTGCTGCATCATGGTATTCGGTATGGACATACACATAGTTATGTAAAAGACAAAACCAGCCCCAACTTGTGACTCCCCAAAAGTCATGGCAAGGGCTCAGTCCTGTAAATTTCTGTATTCATGAATAGTTTCATCGGGCTGACGAGTAGTTACTTGCATGCAAGGAATTACTTGGGGGAGTGAGTCCAAAGCTTCTGCCAGTACAGCCTGGCTTTTGAAGAACAACAGAAAATACCTGGATTTTATGGATGTATTAAAATCAGGAGTACTGTAGTGTTTCTGAATTTGCTGCAGAAATACCATCAGTTTGTTACAAGTCCAGGGTTTATTCCTTTTCCCCATTCTCCAAAAAGAAAGAAAAAAGCTCACTGAGTGCCCTGAGACTTGTTAACAAGTTTAGCTAAACTGACATTGCTGTTTGCTTCTGAACTTGGGCCATCTGAATTTATTAAACGCTGCCTAGTGGAATTTGGGGAGGAGGGATAAAGATTCTTGCCATTCTCCTTCCCCTGCCCCTTGCTTTGACTGCACTTTTTAATCTCTTCAGCTATGGAGAGACTGGGGGGGGATGGAGGGGGTGAATTTTGTAGCTAGATGTTCCAAGTTCCACGTGGAGGGAATGAGAAATACTGCTAACTATATTTAAAAGCATATAAATATGCTCTGACTATTTTAGTTTCATAGCATAGCATCAGTTACGCCCTTTTTAGGTATGCATTTATGTTCAGCTCTGTAGTAACTTTGGTTTTTTCCTTCTCTGCTGGACGGAAAGAGGTGGATGCTCCATTTGCCTGAGCTAAAGCCAGTCTTGACAATTTTCCAAATCAAATGTAGCTTTGCTGATAACAGGAGGTCTGATTATTCCTTATGACCTTTGCTTTGTGTGGTTAGCTGCCTGTGAGGTACAGTACCATGTTTTAGCAGGCTCACATTTATATCTTTTTGCATTCACCGTGTTATCTAAGTAGTTGAAGAGCAAAACCACAGTATTGAAAAATATCTGTCATCTATATGTCTCCAAAAAGCACATGGGATTAATTTGGTTTCCTTTTTTTTTCATGTCCTGGATCCTGTTTCCGAGCAATGTTAAAATATAATTGGTATAGCTAGTGTTCATTGATGATATTTTTTTTTGCCTTCTTTAAATAATAATGTTGGTTTTTTTTTTTTAATTAAGTATTAAAGTCCTGAGAAAATAAATGGAGCTCTTGAATGTCAAATACTTTTAGTTGGGATTTCTTTCTCAGGTCAGTTCCTAGGAAGAAATTTGACTAGTAGAAATGCACTTTCACCATCTCCCAGAACCTCAGAAACACGTACAAAGAGCACAAGTAGAAGAGGGGGTTAATAAATGGGTTGTAAAGTGATGGCCTCCAACTGTCTGGATTCCAGGTGCAGTTAAAAGAATAGTTACTCAGTTCTAGTATCATGTGAAGAGTTAATTATGCAAAATGTTTTTTTTTTCCTGCATTTTTTTTCCTAAGAAAAAACAGCCTTTGAAAAGAACAAAAAAAATCTTCCTGTCCTGTTAATTGGCCGTGGTTAAATATCTGACATATGGGTCAATAAGGTAGGCTTCCTAATAGAAGTAATATCTTGGAAGATAGCTGCTTTAGAGCAGAAGCTGCTTTGGTGTTTTTCAGCTTCATTTGATTCAATCTGGAAACACTGCAGTTTGTAAAGTTTGTTGGGAGAAAAGTACTGACTGCCGAAAAAGATACAGCTGCCAGCAATAATACTGAGAGGGCAGGATCGTTCTTAATACCTGCCTTGAGCTGTTCATGAGCTTGCAATGATGAGTTCATTTTGGAGCCCTTCACTGGTGCGGCTTCAGCACCTGCTTTTTTCTGCTTCAAGAGGGAAAAGCAATTCCATATTGTTAGTTATATATGCAGGAGGGTGTGTTTGGTTGTACTGTAAGCATTGCACGTGAGCTTGAGTTTTGCCATTTTCCAAAGCTACTTCTACCTCATCATGAAAAGATGTGATTTAAACTTCATATAAACGTACTTTATGAGACATGCTAGTGTGGGAATTTTTAATTAATAGGTTGGGAAGGGAAGCTTCAGGTCTATAGCTTGCTTTTGCTTTTACATGTACCTTTACCCATGCCATTCCTAGACCTCCTACCCCAGATGGTTGCCTGACCGCCTCAAGGACCAGATCCAGCTCCCAGAACAGCTCCTTCTTGCTGCTTTTGCACGGGAGGAGCTGATGCCACAGGGGAAGGGCAGGATGGGAGTGAGGCTGTGTCTGACTCCAGGCAGGCGAGCTCTTTCAGCGGGAACCTTCTCCTCAGTCTGATCCATGCTAGCATCCCAAACCTGGCACGAAACCCTTGCCGCTGAAACTTTGGTTAGCATTTACAGACATGCATTTTGTGTTATATTTTCTTCTTTTTTTTTGTGACAATCAACACAAACTTTAAAGTAGTGCTCAAGCCAAATTGTAATCCCCCCTCCTGTCATCCAAGCTCCGTTTCTAGTCGCAGCGTTGGTAGGCATCCCAGCGTTTCCCTCACACCAGCTCGTGCAGCTAAGAATAGCCACGGCAATGCTGTGGAACAGGATGTGCAACCTGCTGGGTTTCCTGCGTTTGTGCTCGTGTCGCTGGCCTGGGCTGAAGCCTGTCCTCCTTCGTCTTCCCTGCTAGCGCTGCTGGACTCCCTAGGTGAATTCGTTAGACTGAATTGTTAGATTAGGTTTGCTGTGGGTTGGCCTACACTTGTTTCAGTTGCATTCTGCAGTATAGGCAATTGCATTCTGCAGTACAGGCAAAACCTCAGCTGAGTGAGATACTGACTTGCTGCCAGTCTTTCTTGCTTCAGAGTACGGCTGCTGAGTGTAAGCGGTTGCTGCTGGCCCGCTGCAGACTGTGACAGATGAGGGCCGCAGACCTGGATTCAGCTTTGCTGGTTGGTTTGATGTTACCGTGTCATCCTCCTAGCTGAGGGTGCAGCTCAGCAGGTGTGTGCAGTGAGTGCGGCACGGTGAGTCTCAGCAGGTAACGAGGTCATTGGCGCTTACCTGATCTTGGTGCTCATACCCTAGTTTAGGAGTGAACAGCACTCCCACAGATAAATGCTGCGCATATTGCTATACCCTTGAGATTTTTGCTCTTCTCAGATTGCTGTTCAAAAACAAGAAAGGCAGAATTGTGTTTCATTATCACAGAATTATTAGCCTGCCTTGGTAGCTCTGTTTCCAGTTTGTCTGAAAATCTCCCTGCATATAGTAGAGCACTGTAGAGACACTGATGAGTTAGTCGGCAAGTTATCGCTAAAAAGGAGGTGTTTGGTACATATGCTTCAGCTTGGAAGTGGAATGACACTTGGCACCATAATGTCCCAGTTATCTTTTTTTGAAGGAGTAGGAAAACTACAGAACTAAATATTGAGTCAAGCTGCGTGGGCAGAGCTCCCATGTCAGGACCACACTGATGTCACAGTTGCAGCGTGACGTCACTAGCCGTATGTGAAAAGCTTCATCACCCAAGCCATGTATGTTATTCAAAACCTCAGTAACATTTGCTGAAAACTTGCATGGGTTTTCTTTTTCCCTAACATATGCAGAGAAGTTTAGCCATGCAGCTTAAACGTCTCACTACCAATTTAGAAGATGAGCTGGAGGGCTTTAGACCATGGTGCGTAATTCACCCGCATTGCAACAGCGTGTGCTGCTCTGGAAAAAACTGTGCCATTGAACCCAGAGTTTGAACGCCATTGCTCTTGTGTGCCCTCTCTAAAAGTATCTACGAAAACGAGGTAATGTCAAAATAATGTCTCTCTACTGAAAACTGTTTGGATACTAAAGTCTACAGCTTCTGCAGTAGCCTTCTGGCAACAAGAGGCTGGCTGTCTTGCTTGCAGTGCTCCTGATCACAGATAAATGACAAGACCGGCACCTGTGGTGCTCTTAATTGCTGGCCTCTGCCCGGACAGTTATCTTAGCTATTACTGCATGTTTGGGAGTTTCGCAACAATTAATGTGACATGGAAAAAGAAGGGGACAGGCACTGGCGTTCCTTAGATTTTTTTTTTTAAGAATGGAAAATTTGATCTGTGAGATTTTTGCCAAAAACTTCTTTCAGCTCTGGTAGTATCAGGAAAGCAGATCACTTCTCCTGTGGTGGTCACTCTGGTTAGCAGAGAGCAAATGAAATTATAGCATCAATGGAGAAGGAAGAGCAACAGAGTGTATGGGTTTTTCTTTTAGACTGGTTATAATTTTTTTCCCCCTGCAGCTGTTTTGGTGAGGGTAATGATGTTCTTTGGTCTTCCTCTATAGCTCTGCAGTGCTTAACAGCTTCTTACTGTGAGACCTACACGTGATGTCTGTGGAAATCAGTTAGTGAAAGACATGGAAAAAAATGCTGAAACTGGGACCTTAATCTTTCCGAGACTGAGAAGGTAGCCAGCACAACCTCAGCTGTTACATCAGGAAAGGACAGAGCGAAGTACCGAGCTTAGCACACTGCTATAAAAATAGTGTAGAAAATCAGGTAACAGTAGTTTTATTTCACACCTGAGCATATGAGAAGTAGCCTATATTAAGAGACTGCGGCTTGGCAAAAATAATATCTTTGCATGGAGGCTTTGTTGCTGGCAATGGTCAAAATCCTGATAGAGCAGTATTTCTCCAAATGACTTAAGGTAAAGTCAAATGTGGAGAGTCCTTATGCAATATGGAGTTCCCCTTTTGAAACAGCGGTTTGGAGAGAAAAAGTCATTGGTCTGGGCTTGGACAAAAGTTGCTTAAACAAGATAAACAAGGGTGGACTGCTGCCATCTTTCCCTTCCCCTTTATCTCTAAAGCTTAACCTTAAATTACAAATCTGAGGTTAATGCAGTGCAGTGCGTCTGCAACTACTGAAACCAGCTACATTTTAATAGATCTTATTTATTTCAATGATGATGAAGGTTTGAAAGTTCCTGTAGGTAACAGAAACATTTTTATGCTTTTAAAGTTCAAATGCATGTATTTTTTAATATTACTGAGAATGTTTTAAAATTAAATAATTAGTTCTCCCGATAAAGCATTTCATAATCAACAAGAAAATGATTTACTAATTCTGTATCCTTGTTCCTAATCCAAGTAGTTCACAGAACATAGAACTAAACTTCATTTTCAAAAACCTGTCCAATTTTTGCAGGCATGATATTTTTTAAATATCAGCCAGAAAGAAAGGAGGTTTCAGTCATAAAATTTGAGCTAACTACACAATCTCGGTAGCAGGTCACTCGCCACTAACAAGTACTTTAGCACTGTGCAGAGCTCTGAGTGGCTGTAGAACATGTGAGAACAGGGACCACAGCAATCAAATAGGGTGGGAAAATCTTTGCTTGAGCTTCACAAAGAAGAAACTACTTCAGTGATACGTGAGAAAAGGTATCTGTTCCTAAGTTGCATTTTTGCTTGTAGTATACATAGCGTCCTTCGAAACTAACCCTTTGAGATACTGGTTATGTGATGATGGCTTTATTCCAGAAATACCAGATTAGGTCCTGTCCTATGCCGTGGTTTATCCAGGCAGTGAAAGTATGGTAGGGGAGAGTGGAGAGCATGATAGATATACATTTCTGGACTGTACATCACTCGGCTACTCCTTGGAGTACATGCATTGCTTCTTTTAAACAATGCGAAAGTGTATTCAGGGTTTTACCCAAATCTGATCATCCTGGTTTTCAAACAACTTTGTTCTGACAGGGTCTTTTTGAAGGAGAATGTCTTAACCAGATTGGCCTTAGAGTGCCTGGCCACGATGATGCCTTCAGGTGCCACGTGCTGGCTGGCTCAGCCAGTGGCACTGTATTTTCCTGTGCTCCATAAGAATGAAAGACTCCAAACCAAGCCACGTACTGGATGGTGAGTATTAAAGACCTGGAAATGTGGAAGAATGGGCTGAAGATGAGGCTAGATTAATTCTCAACATCTTTAGCCTTTGTTAAGAAAGGTTTGGTTCTTCTTCTCTAAATGTGATTAATCCCAAACGGAGCCACTCATATTTAGAAGAAGAAAAGCTTAAGATTCACTGAAATTTCACCAAGGTGCTTTTTGGTAGGTCTAAGCTGTTTACTAAGTAAATTGGGTAGGATGGTAATGGTTGTTACAGAACCCCTTAGAGCATGTCTTCCATCTCCTAGCATCTGTGATAAGTAGATGCTGAATATAAGAGCCTGCCCTGGTGCAGTGCTGGGAACTCTGACAGAGGTGAAAAGCCCTCTCTGTTCATAGTGCACATGGGGCTCTGACCTCTGTCATGCTTTTCATCCATCAAACATCGCTAGATAGTGTTTAAAGAAATACGAAGTACTCTCTGAGACTAGAAAATGTGACCACTTACTTTGTAGTAACCGTGGTTCTCTGAGTGGTTTCATTTGTCTCCATATGGACTTCAGTTTCCCCCAAAAGCCAAAATTTCAGTTTAAGGATGACCTTGGAAATAGGGATGGCAGGCGGCTTGTAGAAATCTCATGGGCACCCAGCAGGACTACAGCCGTGCTAGGGAAAGAAGCCATCCTCCCTTCGACTGCACCCCAAGCAGACCCAACCTGAGGGATGGCAAACCAGCAGTCCTCCTGGGAGAAGCCCAGATTGCCACGGGTTAATCCCTGCTGTACTGCACCGGTTTTGGGGCCATAGCACACAGGAGAAGCGAGGGCATTGCTGCCCTGAGCTGGGACAGGTGCAGGCCAGCTAACCTGTGCTCTGAGCAACTCCTGTCGCAAAACACTCATCTAATGACAAATGCACATACAGTGCTGTCCCTCCACATTCAAAACTCTCACTCTATATAGGAAAGGCCTCCAAATCAAGGCCACATATGGCATAGGTGTAAAGGGAGCGATGGGCTGGTGGAAATGGCACCGCCAGTGACGTGGCAACTCTGATACTGGGCTACCAATGCAGTTGTTCCTGGGATTAACGCCGCTGCTGAGTTTAGATCTGACAAATGAGTCTCGAAACTCAATTTATGCAGAAGTGGCTGCTTAAAGCTGGTTACTTCTTCTTTCCTCGTGCAGGTGGCTTTTTTAGGTTATTCGCTTTTTCCACGATGACTTCTAGGCACTGCTTGGGCAGGGGCTGTCCCCTCCCAGCATAGCACTGAGCAGGTGGGTAGGTACTCTCCAGGCAGGGCTGCTGGATGCTTCCTAATCCGGTAATGGGGAAAAACACCCACCATGAGAGAGGTTGCAGCACTTCACTAAGTAAGTAATAGATACTAAAGTCTCCAGGACTTTGGAATCGCATGTACTCTGACTTTTCATGCAATGCTATATAGTGTTTAGGTAAAAGGTTAAAACTATACTTACTCTAAAATAAACCTATACCGTAACACGGAGGCGGAAAGACAGAGTTAGTACTGCTTCCTTCTTTAATAGGAGTCAAGCTGAGACGGAGAAGGAGAGTTTATAAATGTTTTCTGCTTAGTTTTTTTCCTTTCACACTTTGCATGACTTCTTGTTAGAAGGCTGGAAACAGACTTCTGTTAACTTTTGATTATTAAAAAACCAAAGAGCAGTCTTGAAAAGAAATTGGGGTCTGAGAACACAGCAGGGTAATGGGAAACTTAATAAATATCCTGTTGTTATAACATCTGTCATTTTAGCATTAACAAGCTCATGACTTTAGCTTTGTATGATCACAGCTCCACTCTGCAGATTAAGGGAAAGGCTGTTAGGCCTTTCAAATAAAAGCTTTCTGCACGGCAGGATGCTTTAACCTCTTGTATCCTGAAGCTATTTAGCTAAAGCAGCCTGAAAGTGATATTGAGACAGACTCCTGCGCGGGTCAATTAGGAGGAATACAGAAGCAGTTAGGCTCAAGGGTGTTCCTCATTTTGTTCTCTTTGATGTCCAGAAGAGCCAAAAAAAAAAACCCAAACCCAACCCAAAATAATGTGGGTTGGTTTTTGTTTGGGGTTTTTTGTTGGTTTTTGGGTTTTTTTGTTTTTTTAATTTTGATTTGGCCATACTTTGGTTCTCTTACATGTTGTAGAGAAGAGATTTAAGAGACTGTCTTATTAAATGAATAAACATCACTGGAGCAAAACTATGGTAGATGTCCATTGCTTTTAAGGCAGTAAATGTAAACCAACCGCAAACACAGAGCAGTATTTTTGTTCGTTTAAAACAGGCCTATGTAAGGACCAGAACAACTGTACAAATACTGAACTCCATGCAGTGTCTCTCGCCACCTGTTTCTGTGATTTCTTTAGCCTGTAGATTCATATTTTTCTTTTCTGGAAGCTAAGGAAAATGCCTGCCATGCTGAAAATGCTCCTGGTTTGGTTTTAATCTCAGACGAAGTTAATCCAAAACAGTTCCATGGTGATAATGTTTCTGACTTCTTTTTTTTTTGCTTTTATGTGTCAGGTGATGAAATGAGAGCCCTCCACGAACTGTATGCAGCCAGTGCTGCAAAAATACAACAAACATCACTCCCCTGGTACACGGCTTCTTACACAGGGAGGAGCAGCGGGGCTGAAAGAAAGAGGTTGTCTTGGTGCTCGGGAGCAGTCTGTAGCACGTCGGATGCAAGCAAGAGCTGTAGTTTTAGAAGAGACCTATAGCCATCTTGTCCCAGAGCGCTCCGTTGTCCTCCCTTGTTGTCCTCCCTCAGGGTGAGGAAGCCTCCAGGACCGGTGTCAGTCTACAGAAGTATCAGTGGACCACATGTCTCATAGGATGTAAGGACAAACCACCGTATTCACATGCTGCTTAGATGCTTCTGAAAAGCCCAGAGGCATCAGTTTGCACTCCCAAGTGCTTCCAAGCCCCCCACATACTTTATGAGTCTACAACCCAAGTCATTTTTCATAGAATTTAGGCTCCTTAATGTATATTTGGCATGTTTAGGCTCCTTAAAGCATGTTTGTTTGCTTTAAACAGAATTGGGATTGTCTTGGAAATGGTACTATTCTGTTTGGGGAAAAAAAATCTTATAAACGAGTAAGGCCAGGTGTACAGAAGAGATGCTATCTCGTGTGGCATGACTGGAAAGCACAGACATGATCTGGGGCACTGGGGCACACAAAGCCCTTGCTCAGGTCATTAATAAGCAGCTGGTTTACTTTGTGTGCTTTCAACTTCTATTCCTTTTAATGACATTAAAGCAAGAGCAGGAATCTACACCCTCTGCCCAAATTTTGAAAATACCAGCACAAACATTTCAGGTGGTGGTTTCACTGCAGTGACAGACTCAGGGGATGACGATGACTTTTTTTTTTTGTAAAATGCTTTAACTTCCTGAAATAGTTAAAAAACCACCTGACTCCAAACCACTTTTCGTTTTGAAATACTTTTCCCTTTTGTAAGCGAAATTACAAGTTCAAATTCTCACAATGCTTTGAGTAGAACAAAACATTTGGACCCCAGTAGCTTTTGCTAAAGACTTTCAGAGCTGCTAACATCTAGAAAATAAGTTATTTGCATGGGGCTAATTAGAACCCATCAAAGAATGAGAGAAATGAATCCCAACAATGCAGTTCAATGGTAGTGCTAAGATCTTGCAATTAAACTGTGCTATTGGATTATGCATATTAGCACATGAATTACTCTTTAAATGATAAATGTTGAACGAAATAATTATCTAAAGCTTCTGGGAAGGGATAATCAGTAAGGTTAGGCTGGCAAAATACAATGCTTTTCTTCTGCAAAATACAAATAGAAGAGCAGCTTGCTGAAAACACAACAAATTGTTCCCTGCAACTGAATCACCAGATAAAGCCACATTTCTTCTTTTTGAAATACAGGTGGCACCTTATGCTTTTTTTCCCCTTTTAAAACCAGGCAAAAATTAGAATAATCAAAACCTTGAGGAATGCCTACCAGATTTCCAGAAACTGGCTGCAAAAACCTACGGAGGTGCTAATTTACATCCTTCTTGCTCCAGCAAAGAGGGTGCTGAGAAGATCAGAGGCTGGCTGTGTGGCAGGGAGCGTGGCTGCGCGGGGATGTTGCTTTCCATTTGATTCCAGCATGGGCAAGCACAGCCTTGCTGCTGTGCCTGGGCTGGCAGCAGCCAGCTGCCTCCAGAGGGGCTGCACCACTGCGGTCCTTGTGCATGGCTGCAATCCTCATCCACGGCTGTGCTGGGGTGGCCCTGGGCAGGTGCAAGGGGATTGATTACAGGGGCGGGGGGAAGCCCCACACTTATCTCGCAAAGCAGCCCGGTGCCACCCTGCCTCTCCCCTGGGCAGCAGGACAGCCCAGGGACCGCTGTGCTTGGCCTTGAGCAGGCTCTGGCCAGCAGCGGTGCGACACCTTGCTGGCCTCCATGTACAGCGGCAATTTACTGAGCCCTCCACCATTGCTCACTCGCCCAGGATGTTTTAGTCCCGCTCCCTGCCCCGTGCCAGTGACTGACTAGGGCATTGCCCGCAGGATCAGTCCCGCTTTCTGCTGCCAGTGGGTCCCTGTCCACAGCTGCCCCACAACTGCCCCAGAAGACGCCAGCCCCGCCCCGGCGCCGCTCCTCCTGAGCGCAGCCCGCGGCGGAAACCAGCGCAAGAGGGTTTGTGGCAAATGGAGCGACAGCGAGGCTTGCCGCAGGGCCGCTGCACAACCCCAATGATGTGAGCGATTGCCCTCGCACTACAAAATGCAATTTGCCGAAGCAAAACCGCTCCAGCCGCGTGCACCCGACCGCAGCATCCGAGCAGCGCTGGAATCGCCGCCACCACAAGAAAATGGGTGGCCGCCATTAGCAGGGAAATTCATTTTTACAAGAGCCACAACAGGCCATTAGCTTTTAACCAGGTTTTAGGGGTAGGAAACAGCTTTCCTGTTGGGCAAACCTTAACAAGGAAATAACTGGCTCCAAACATCCAGGGGCGGCGGGGAGTTCAGAGCAGAGTTAGCTCTGAACTCCTCAGCTTGAACTCCTCGGTACAATGCAGCCGGCTCCTGCGTGTGGAGGAGCTGGTGGCGGAGCTGCAGGGAGCTGCCCTTATTTATTTGTTCCTACCGCACAGGCTGAGAGAAGGGCTGTGTTTTATGTTCCTCTGCAGGAAGGTGATAAAGTGCCTGAGAGCTGCTGAAAACCATTCACTAAAAAATTCAAAGGGAAAGGCCATTTCTTGTGCCTTGGAAGGAGAGCTGGGGGATGCTGGAAGGCAGAGAAGACCAAAACGGCGCGTCGCACGGCAGCATGGCAGGAGGCACCGGAGCAATTTTTCTGGTTCGTTTCGTTGCTTGTTGTTTTTTTCTTCCCTCAATGATTTTTACTCTGCCTGTGGCTAGGCAATCAATATATCTTTGCCACCAATAAATATTCCGGGCTTTTAAATGATGATGTATTCCAGGGTGAAACAAATTAATTGTGTAATTGCTGCCCTCTTGTACTCAAACTAATTCTGTGGGTCTAAATAGAAACTCGGAGAAAGATTTCTGAGCTGGGCGCTCTGGTGGCAGCAAATTTGAACAGGGGGCAAAAGCACCAGGTCTGGCTTTAGATTGTCGCTGATCCCCCTTCTTTCATTGAGCCAAAGCAGAGATTGGGGTGAGCTGTGTGAGCAGCTTCGCAGGCTTAATCCATTGGGGAGATGCACATGGTTGAGCATTGGCCTGCCCGGAGCACTGCAGTGTCCTTGTTTCCCTTGGTGGGAGCCTGCAGAGCTGGGTATGGGTTCAACTGCCTGGTGTGCGAAGCATAGCCCGGCCTGAGCAGCACCGGCCCAAATGCCCACCCCTCAGGGTGCCACACCGGCAGGGACTTCAGCTTTGACCTATTGGTGGAGTGGCCAGTCAGGGAGCATCCCCCAAGGACCTGCTACTAAAAGCAATCCTTCCCTTCAATACCCATCCCAGGGAGCTAGGTGGGAACCTGTCTGGAGCCCTGAAAAGTCTGCCGTGGCTGTGACAGCAACTGATCCCGTCCCCATGTGCCTGAGGGAGAGAAGATCAGCTTAATTAAGCACTGGGGAAGCAATCTGATTTGCTTCTTAAGCGGAGTTGGATGATTTGGTGCAAATAAATAAAGTGTTATAGGATACTTTATTCTCTTTGGTTTCCTATGATGTTTTGCTGAGGTGGTAGAGGGATCATGTAGCGACTGCCTCCGTGTTTCTCTTGTGGCATCACAGCTGCTTGAACCTTGCAGCAGAGAAACTGTACGGGGCAGTTCAGGAAATATTTGACTCCATTTCCCAACTTCTGCTACAACAAGAGCTGTTGCTTTGCAGGATTAAGACAACCACGGAAGACAGGGGGTAAAGACACTGGGCATCTTTGCCAGGACCAGATCTTGTGTAGTAAAACACAGCCAGCCCAGAGCAGGCAGACGCCTTATGTCGGTGACCGGCAGCCCTGCTCACTCATCCCCCACAGCCGTCACCGCCGGGTCCTGGCTTCCTGGGTGGGGGGATGGGGATCCCTGTGGAGGGTCTTCTCTCTCGCCCCCTTCTTCTTCGGGGGGAGGCTGCTGCTGTTTTAATAGTGGTGATAGTGCACTACCTGTGCATTAATCCTCATTAGCTTGCATGTGCATATGGGCAATGCATGATGGGCCTTGACATTTGCCATCAAGAAAATTAAGTCCTCCCGGTTTCAGGTCACCCTGTCCTGGTTTTGTAGCAAAGCTTTTCATATCAACAGCCATTTCATTTCAATAAGCTAATAATAATCCCTGCAAAACCTGTGTATCAGCAAAAGGCTCTCCACAGCTGCAACTGTCAGCAAAACAGGAGCTAACGCTGCAGAGGGGCAAGTGCTGAGGAAGTCCGAGCCCTAGCCCGTGGCAATTCTTAAGCACTGTGCGCTGAGCCAGGCCCATCGCAGGGCTTCACCCGTCTCCACCATACTTGCAGTTGAGTTATCACTTGGGAGAGGAGGGAGCAGTGTTAAGACCAGGCTCCACAAATATTACCAAAGTTTTTACTCAACTTTTCTCTCCAAGGAGAAGCCCCTGGATGCCAGAGGAGGCCAGAGAAATGCTTCGGGTCTTCTGCTGCAACAGGAACCAGCTCTGAAGAAATTTGCACTGGCGTCTGGCAGGAGTATTTGGAGCATCAAGGCTTGGCCTGCTGCTTCTCATAGAAATCAGCAGGACTTTTGTCGCATGCTTCTCTGGCCCAACTCTGTTCCCGGGTCTGGCAACCCCTGCTAAAGAAAAGCGGGGTTTGCTGTGGAGGGTATTTGAAGCGGCGAGTGCTAGGGAGGGGGTAGGCTGCCTGCTGGGAGGTCCTTTGCCCTGAGTCCCCCTATAGCCCTGAGGCCTGATATTCATTTTTCTTCCCCTTGGGTTTTGCCCAAGGGAGCCTGCAGGTTTGCTGCTGGCCAGTGTGCAGTGCATGCAGCTTGGGCATACAGCTTGGGGCCCTGGGGCTGAGGATGAACCGGGGAGATAAGCTATCTGTGAGCATAAACGTGCCTCTAGCCTTGCACACCTTGTAGGAAAAAGGAGAATTTCTGAAAAGGAGGACACACTGAGAGAGGAGCTGGGCAGTGCATGTCTGGTTTCTCACCCTCTTTCCATCAGCATCCACTGCTGAGTCCTTCTGGAGGCAGGCTACAGAATGAAAGACCCATCAGACCCAGTGTGTCAGTCCTTAGGTGACAAAAACACAGGGATTTATGAACTGATGAACATGGGATACTTCTGACCCTGTGCAAACCCTTCTCAGGGGCTAAGCCCTGAGATCTTCCAATGGCCACGGCACTTGTGGCTTTTTTCTTGCAGCCTCTGTATCTGGGTGCCCTGATATTCATCCACATGCTGTGAGATTTGAAACACATACTCCACAAGCCAGTATGCTGTTCAAGAAATGGTAGTATGGGCAATTTTTCAATTCTCCAGCACAGTTTGGAGCATAACTCTCATGGGCTGCAGTGAAACTTCCAGGCAGGTGAGGTGGCCAAGCCAGCGAAGGTGTTGCAAGGTGCTGCTGGGTGCTGCTGTTGCAGCAAACCCTGTGAGCAGCCGATGACTCAGGTCCCTGCTATATTCCCTAATTAAAGGCCGAAGGATCTGGTGTCTTTGTATTAATCACTGCAAACCCAGCTCTCCACTGTTAGTATCTTCCCAGGGGTTTGTGTATCTTGGCATGCTTAGATAACCAAACAATTTTTTGAGTGCTCTGCTGAGAAAAAAACACTGGTAGCAGACTCCTAGGAGGCAGCACCATGGGCTGAGTAAAAACTGCAGGGCCGTTCTGTGTTACGCTTGTTGCAAAGGGAAAAACCCAGGACCACTGTGCCGTCGCCATATGCTGCACCGTATTTCGAAATGAGCCTGACATGGATGAGCAAGCAGATCCGCAGCTGAGCAGAGTCTGTTTCCACTGTGCCCTGCAGAGCTGCTGTGAGCCTGGTGGCCCGTGGGATGTATTAATAAGTGAGCTGCAGCATTCTCACTAATTTAGTGTAATAACGCTCAGCGCATCCCTGAGAGGCTGCAAGGAATGAGCTGCATCTACTGCAGCCAAGGGGAGCTGCATCCTTTTGCTTGCTATGCTGTCATTTTCATGGTACCTTTTATGGCAGGTCCGAGATGGAGAGAAGCACCTGAGCACTGGGAATATTACACCGTGACCCCACCGTACGTGTTACACTGTGACCTCAGTCTTCAGGGCTCCCTCTTTGGCCTGGGTGCTTTTAGGTCAGGCACATAGCTCTGCCCACAGCCTGTGCACCCTCCTCAAGGTCTAACTCGCTGCACTGCCTGCTGCTTTTATTTGCACAAGTTTTCAAAAGTGTCATAGTGGCCAGACTTGATGGATTGCCTGCCTGAAGTAGCTGGATGATCAGCTGAAGTGTTTATTTGGGTGTTTTGATTCCTACTTGTGTCCTAATATTTTAATTGCTGAGTTCAGCCTGCAAACTGTTCTGGGGAACTCTCTTTGGTATTACCTGGTCCTGAAGTGAAAACCCCTTTGTCCACACATTTCCTGCTTCCCTATATAAAGGAAAACAGGATTTTATGTTTGAGTGAGTAGAATGTAAAGCACTATCCAGCAGGTCAGTTTAATGTGGTGCTGCTTTCTGTTGATGGGCAAGCATACACTTCTGTTTGTTTTTCTTAGGTTTTTGTGATATTCGCTTACCGTGAGAAATGAGCGCTGCCAAGAAGAGATGAAAACGTGGCTTAGCTGCGAAGGGGAAGTACAAAAGGCTGACAATCCAGGAAAAATACACTGCAAATGCAGAGCTGCGTGATCGCTGGGTGCTTAAAGGCAGGCTCATGGTTTCCTTAAAAGGCACCCACACAGATTTCATTTCCCTGCAATGCATGCACATGACCCTACGGTATTTCTGGCAAGTCCCTGTCGCGTGCCTGCCAGCAGCTGCCTGTGCGAAACACGATGGTCGGATGTGCCTCCAGCCTGGGGAGCCTGAGGCTTTTCTAAGGCACAACCCTGCGGATACTGAGGAAACGGTCAGGAAGCATCATCCCAGAAAACCATCTTAAACAGAGCTAGACTCAGAGTTGGCATTTCTCTCCTCTCCCAAAATCACCAGATGCAATTGTAGGTGCTGATGGGCTAGCCGGCATCCCCTGGTACATGGCGCAGAGCTGGAATGAGACGGGGACCCGGCACTGCCGTTGCGCTAACGGCAGCACATCAGGTATCTCCTCTTCTCCTCCTGCTGACAGAGAGGCGGGTAATTACCGTATCCATTTTAGGAATGAAGAAACTAACGAATGCATGCATAGGCAGAAGGGTAGAGTTTTGAGAATATGTGGGCGCCTAAGATGCAAATGCTTTGGGAAACACCACATTGCACCTGATTTGTATCTGTAGGCATCTAAATACTTGTACCGATCTGACCCAGAGGGCCACGTGCAAGGGCGCAGTGAGCTCCCTCGCTCCCTCACTGGGAATTTCTCACTCCTCGCAGTGCCCGGGCCAGTCGCTGCCCTGCCTTTGGACCTGCTCCAGGGACAAGTGCTCCTGGCTTCCCCTGAACGGCAGCGATGACGGGATGGGATGGGTTGGGACCAGATGGTGTTTCCCTCTTCACCCTACAAGAGCAGCCCATATTGGCAGCCTCGCTCATCCTCCCAGCTCCTCCTCCATGCTAGCTTTTCTATTTCAAATAGAAACCTATTTCAAAACTCAGCAGATTTATTTTGCTTCAGGAGTAGGAAACCTGTTGGCTTTGCCTGCCTGAATATTGCCCTGGCCCAGGCTGGATGCTGCATGTCACCTGCTGGGCACCATTGATGCTCCTGGGCAGAAGGCAGAGCCGATGTCCCACGCTCACCTCTCCCAGTCCCCGCAGGACTTTGGACACTCCTCTTTATGATGATGACGGGGATGTTGAAAGCTATCGCCCAAGCTGAACTGCAAAAGAATGAGGGAGATTACCTCAGTGGAAAAATAGATATAATTATCTGTAATAGACTCAGTAACTGTGTATGCAATCGTTTCCTCCTTAGGACCTTGGTACACTTGAGAAGAGAAACTTCCTGGTTTCTGTGCAAAGACTGTCATCGTGATTTATCATTAATGAACCATCCTGTTCCTAACTTTCGTTTTCCAGTTTTCAGTACACCTGTGCCATCACGTGCTCTAGAAAAAATAGCCAGAGTCCAGCTCAGATTTTTTGGGGGCTTTGAGGGACGATTTTGTTAAAGGTCAAGAAGTACTTTTTCAGCTGCAGCCAAAGGCTTTTCCTTTCTTTCTGAGTCCAGCCGGTGGGTTTCTTAACTTTGTCATAGCTCTGAAGTCCACCTGCAGGCATCTGCACGACTGTTTCTGTTGGAGCATGGTCCTGCCGTTTTCCCAGAGGGCATCTAGATGGGCAGCTGGCTCTGGCCCTCCCTCAGCAGTGCCTTTTCCATGTGCTTTCCCACTTTCGTCTTCCATATGAGCAAAGAAACAGAAGTCTTTGATCCCAGTGCTGGGACTTAAATTTATCCTCATGTGGCAGGAAATGTAAGGTTGCAAAATGTTGGGGTTTTTTCCAAAGTCTTTACCATAATGGTGATAAAAATATTCTAATTGGCTTCCCTGTGTGGCGTGACCTTAGTATGATATTTGAATGAGGGTATCCTTTCACCCATGGCCACTTGCACTGGTCCACTTCTCAAGGTCCAAAATGCAAGCCCTTTTTTCACAAGTAATACTAAGATGCTTTTTTTTAAAAAAAAACAACAAAAAACCAACCCAAAAAAACAACCAGAAAGAAAACCTGAGGAAAAAAAATTAATTCTATTTTCTTTTTTGGAAAAAAAGTATGAAAACAAATACATGAGCAATATGATGGAAAAACACAGCCTTTGTGTGGGATAGTCTTCTGCAGCTGAAATGCCAAATTCTGTATCAATCCAAACTACTGCCAATCTTCTGTTAATCAAAAGTATTTGGTTATTTCCACAGTTGACTCCAGTTTTTTACCACCACCACCCCTGCAACTGGCAGGGAACTAACAGCAGTAGGAGCCCAGGAGGAGGCAGGTCTGGGGAAGAGGAATGGATGTCACGGTAGCAGTGCCATAGGTGTATGAGAAATACCAGGCAGAGGAAGCAAGAGCAACCGGCAGTGCTGCAAATGCCTGATTGCACAAGACTGGTAATGTGGGAGCCTCACACCAGCACAGGGCGGGAAATAAAAGGACTCCCTGGTGAAACTGGAAATTGTCAAAGAGGCTGATGTTCAACAGGGCGGTGGGATCAATGGGGGAGCTCTTGAGAAATGTGTGCTGCGACCTCTGACATTTCATCCCTTATCAGGTTTGAGTCAGTGTCTTTTGCGGCACAGTTATGCGGTGAGGCAAGGTGGTTTTGGTGATAGTAAGTGTTTTATTCTAATGACCTCGTTTTTGTTGAGTCTTCGTTTGGACCTTCTGCTATTGCTAATACGTGTGAGGAACAATGCTGCAATGCTCAGAAGATGCCAATTAGAAAACCAGTGAGGTCATTTCACACCACTTTCCCGAGCTCTTTGCCTAGGCTTCTCCAGCCTTTAAGAACAAATTACAAATATGTTTAAATACTTACTCCCTGGGGCACTGGCCCTTTTGAAGGCTACCTGTCCTGCAGGAGCCAGTGCCTGTGCTGCAGGGGTTTGGTGTCACTTTGGGAGGGTTCAGGGGAACTGGCATTTACCTCTCCATTCACAGTGGCTGGTATTACAGGGGTGGCTGGGCAGGGTGAACCGTGCCCTGGGGACACCCAGAGACCCTTGGCTCAGGGTGGCCCTCGCACCTCTCAGGTCCCTGCTGCAGGCTAGAGGCCACAATGGGGCTGGAGGTGGCATGGTGGCCTGTGGGGAAAGGATGCCCTGGCCACAGAGAAGTGGTGCCTGAGGTGCACATCTCTTCTTGGAGGTTTTCGGCACTGGCCCCTTGCTGTCTTAATCCTTTCATTCCTGTCACTGGTAAAGCTCCTGCACTGAGAGTAGAGGGTGCATCGCTGCTGCTCTTTCTCTCACCACCTCCCACAGCACCCCCTCCTTTCCTGTAACTGTTCTTGTCTTTGGGAAGCTTTTTTTCCCCCCTGATACTTATCTATATTTCCCTCTTGCCTTTCATGTCAATCATTGCTTCTTGTCTTATTCTTTTTCTCTTTGTCTTGTTTGGAGCCTCTCTGCATGGACAGAGGAGCAGAGCTAGCATCCTCCCTCTTCCTTGCCTAGGGCATGGCTCACATCATGAATTTCCTTCAGCTCCTGAATGAATTTACTATCAGACAATAGCACAATTGGGTGAAAAACCACACTCCAAGAGCAATTACATATAGCTCAGTATCGGACTCTCATAAATTCGCTCTCTTTCAGGGTTTTCCTTAAAAAGTTGATGATAGAGCAGTGAATACACTACTTGTGGGTGCTTGGGGTTAGAAGAAGTTGTAACCCCTTTCTCAGAAGGAAAGACAAGCACAAGCTGAAACACCCAAGCTGCAATCAGTGGCAGAACATCACTCCAGGAAGCATCATGCCTCTTCAACGGGTGTTGGCTTTCTAAGGCACCTCAAATACTCTGCCAGAGTAATTAGTAGTGATCTGAATCAGACATCGCTATGTACACATCTGTCTACAATGGTGACATGTTTTGTCATACATCTGCAATGAACAGCAGTTTTGAGGTGGATACACTCCCTAACCCACAGTAATTGCCTGCCTTGTGCTTGTCATCACCCTGCGTGGGAGCTATTTGTCCCGATGATCAGTCCTTCAGGTTCCTGCTCGGGGCAGAGCTTGGGCACTCGTGGTGAGCACCAGTCTCCATGGCTGAGCACTCCCAAAGCTGAGATCACCCTTCATTTGTCTGCCTGGAATCTGCAAGGAGTCCTTGCTGTTTGCAGAAAGACAATCGCTTTGCACAGGTCCTCGTGTTGTATCCATGCTTGCTGGGAGCAGTGAATGAAAAGTGAAGGACAAAGCTGTGGGGAGATGTGTTTAGTGTAGCTGGGACAAGCCAGGCATTGCCTCTACCAATGGAAACAGCACGTTTTGATCCCGCTGTGGTTTTATTTGTTCTGAAGGAAAAAAATGAGTACTTTATTCTTTATTGAGTATGACATGGACATTTCACTCTCAGCCCAGTGGCTAGGTAAACACCCCCTAGCCAAACCCTTAAGTCTCCCCTAAGAAAGCTGGAAAAGAGGGGATATAGTGTTGCTCTTTCACGGAAAAACATTAATAACATGCAGCATGGACTCTGCCTTTCCTCTGACTACCCTGTAAAATGCCACCCGTTGGGCTGTGGTGTCAGTGTAGCACCAGTCGGTTAGGTCTAGACACCGCCTCCGAGCGACCAGGCTGAGGTCATGTCTCTATTCATTTTATTTTATTAATTTGTTGTTTAATTCTTTGTTTTCACGAAAGGCTTGTAGTATTCCATGGAAGGAGGGGAAAAAAATTAACCACTGGAATTTCACAGCTCCTTCCTTGCTGTCCGCAGGAGCCCTTTCGGAAGCCAGGAAGGGGCCATGAGGCGCATGGGTGCCCCTCACCCCTTCGTGGTGCCAGCCGAGGACTGTCCATGGGCCTCCCGAGGCCCACAGGAGCGTGTAGGTGGAGAGCACCCATGGGTGGATCAGTGGCCTGGGGCTACCCATCTGTGGAGGCAACGGGCAGCTGGCAGCCTTCAGCTCTCCCCTCACCCAGGGGGCAAAAGGGAAACGCCTCGGCAGGGAAGCACAAAATGGCGGCGGGGAAAGGAAAGCATGCAAGGCAAAAAGGCTTATGCGTCCTCAGGGGCAGGGAAAGGTGGGAAAGGCAGAGCGAGGAGACATGGGGAGGAGACGCCGGCATGAGGTGGAGGGGAAGGGCGAAAGGCCTCCTTTCCCAGAAAGGAGCTATGGAGACGCAAGCGCTGTGGAGCCAGCAGTTGGGGCAGGACGAGGGGTGGGGGTGAGAGGGAGGGAGACGCAGACTGGCGATACCTATTTTGTGCTACTTCCCCTGTGACTGCTCGTGCAGCTCTTCAGGCCTGCCTTTGTGCTTCTTTTTTTTAATCAGCCTCCAAGATCTCAGTGTAAACTCGCTTGTCTTACCCTAGCTAGGGCCAGCCCTCCTGTCTTCATGCCCGCTGTGCCAGTCATGCTCTGTCTCCATGCCCTCCGTGCCAGTCATGCTCTGCCTCCTTCCCCAGAAAGCTTGTTTCTCTCTGCCAGCCCGTGATGGTCATCCACGGCAGAAGCGCCCGTCGGCTCCATCCAGGCAGCCTCTCCCCACCTCATCCCCCTCCGATGAAACATGGGCACCTGCAGACAGCGGTGTGATTTAGATCAGCCTCCGATATCATCACACTTCCAGGATGACTGTGGCTTTCAAGCTGCTTCTAGGAGGTGGATGACATGTGCAATGTGTCCTGTGGAGCTTCCTGAGCTTTGAACAGGTGAATGGTTTGCTAGAAAGTGGAATATGACAATCCTGCCTTGGGTAGTGCCTTGGGTTAGTAGGTTCTTCTAGACTTGAAGCTTTGAGACATGGCATCAAGGTGCAGAAAGAAGAACTAGATGCCCTTGTCTTCCAGAAGGGAGCTGGCATTTGACAGAGGCCCAGACAATCTCCTTGGAGACAGTACTAGTTTGCAGGGGAAGTATGGGATTTGCATTATTTTGGTGTCCCATTCTCTGTTGCTTGTTCTCAGCAGGGACTGTACTTGCCCGCAGTGGCGGTAGATCAGATTTATTCACGTACGTCCTGTCTTGTGTTTCAGTTGCTTTGGCAGCTCTCTAACTCCTGGTCATGATGGGACACCATTGCGGATGGAACATGCAGAGAGCATCCCAAGGAATTTCCCAGGCGTAATGTCTCTCGGGACAGAGGGTGGGGATGTCTGGGCACTGGGAAAAGGCAGTTGGAGTGAAGACGATGATGTCCCTTGTGCAAGCCAGGAAGGCATCTGGCTCTGTCCAACCCTCAGGAGCCACATCGGGGATGGCAGGCTGGATTCCTGGCCACCAGCTGGCCAAGGCCTCGCCTTTTCACATCACAGAGCATCACCTGCGGGCAAGACCGCAATGAGTGACCAGCTGATGGTCCTGCAGCCCCATGGGCACCCAGCCCCATAGGACGATGGGTGCCAACAGGCAGCTGAGACATCTGCTTGCCAGGCAGGAGGCACTGACCTGTCACAATGTCCTGAGCTGTAGCTTTCTTCAACAAAATCACAGGAAATCACTTTTCTCTACCAAATATGGCTTCATGAGCCCAGGGACATGTGATGCTGGTAGACATGCTGCCCAGCTCCCAGCCTGCCTGGCCACCAGGATGACTGTATCGGGGGTAATAACCTGCCTTGTCTCTTGAGGGTGGCTCAGACAACAGCCAAAGAAAAGATGTTTTTGTCTGCTCCATTGGTCTCCAGGCCCAACACTTGTATGTGACATGTTACCTGCTAGGTACTCCCATATGACTCATGACCACAAAAATAATAAAAAAAACTAATGGGGAAGCTGGCCTACAGGGTGTTACTTGCTTGCTGTTATCATCCAGTACTGGTGACTACTGCTGGAGGCCTTCTACTGTATAATTACAGTCCAGCATTAGCAGGTCTGCCAGTCCGTACAGTGCTGCCAAGTGGCCTGTGTGTCTATTGCTTCCATGAACATGGCTCCAGAGGATAATTACGTGCACAGGAGGAGGACAAGATAGAAACCTGATTGGGAGGATAAGGAGAACCTGCTCCATGCCACCATGGGATTACATGCGAAAGCCTGATATTGTCTGAAGAGAGAACAGCTGAGATACCATCGGCTACTCCTGTTATTACACCCCAGAATTCATCAAGGGCTGAAGACAAAAGAGCCGGTTAATTATTTATGACATATGCATAATATGGGAAGGCAGGAACATGCAAAGGGCTATTTCATCATTTTTCAGCCCAGCGAGGCTGCTTGGTTCAGATTAACCAGCTGTACTTCTTTTAAGTCTAATTTTGAAATTTGCCAACGAACTCTTCCCCTCTGGCATCAGTCAGGCCAGTGGTAAACTCAGATTTCTGCTCTGCTTGCTTAATTGGTACCTCTGAACCTGGGGTTTATTTTGTCTGCCCGCTTCAGCTTGTCTCAGGCCTTAATTGCGAGGTCTCTGGGGAAGGGCTTGTTATGTATAATGGACTAACGTTTTTCAAATGGCACAGCTTTTCCCTTTGGAAGAAGCTGATTCATCAACGCTGAAACATTTTGCACAATGGTCTTGACTTTGCTTAAATTTCCAGTTAAAAGAATGATCAAAGCACCTCATTTTGGTATGGCCAAATGCATTTCCTCTTGTCTTGTGCAGTAGTGTGGTGCACCAGACCTACCTGGCAAGCTGGGGGCCGTGCTTCCCTGGAGGACATGGGGGATTGTGCCGGAGCGTGGGCATGGGCACTGTGGCCACTGCGGCCACTCCGGTGGCACAGTCCCATGTTGTATCTGACACTATGTGAAACCCCTCTACCTTCAGCAAGGCTGGCAGCTGATGGGAACAATGCTGAGCTTCAGGCCAGTCTCCCCCACTTCTCAGAGGTCCACCTCAACCATGGCCTTCTCCTGGAGACCCATCATGTGGCCCTCAGGCACCCTTTCCATCATATGAAGAATGTTGACAGGCTGGTGAAATGCATGCCTGCATGTTTTCCTCTGCTCGGATGCAGCTCTTGCTTTGCCTTTGAGCGTTTTCCAGCAAGACCAAAGCACTGCCATCCCAGTGAAGGAGTGGTGTGTCTGACTCTGGATTCCTTTCTCCACCAATTTATTTTTGTGCTCTTGACTGTACCCCGTTTTTAGACCCTCAAAGACCCTCAAGAGCACTTTCATTGCAGTGTAACAGGAAGTTTTTAAAGAGCACATTGTTGTTGGGATCCACAGAGCAGGCTTTGCGCTGCTTCTGAAGAAAGTACATTTGGTAGAGATTATTTTTCTGGAATGGTTTAAGTAGGCACATGGAGAGAAACTGAATATGTCCCCACAGTGGTTTCCTTTCAGTATGAAGCTGCCAGAAGGGCTGGAGCCAAGGCCAGCCTGGCCCCAGTATCTCTGAGTGCTTCCAGAGGGACTCATGGCTGAGCCGGTCAAAGGGGCTGACTTCTCCACCAGGAGGGATGGCGGCTTGCAAATGGTGCTTCCCGGTCCTCGTTCCAGCGCGGTCACCTCTGTTGTCCTCCTTGAGCACCCAGGAAGGATGTCAGTATGTCACCACTGGTTTTCTCCTCATGCAGCGTGCTTTGTCTTTTGTTTTTTTAAGCAGTTCCAGCTACGGCCTCATGGACAGGTAAGGTGAGCAGCGTGCTGCGAGATCTGGAACTGAACATGATTTCAGTTGGAGAGGCTGGGGTGGCAAACCACGCTATTAATGCAGCTGTAATCATCAAACACTGGTACCTTGCAGAAAGGAGCCAGCTCATTC
Organism: Theristicus caerulescens; assembly: GCA_020745775.1. Classification (NCBI taxonomy): domain Eukaryota; kingdom Metazoa; phylum Chordata; class Aves; order Pelecaniformes; family Threskiornithidae; genus Theristicus; species Theristicus caerulescens. Next base: position 102,437,523 of record CM036561.1, on the reverse strand, counting down.
CCACCTATCTGTAGCTACTACAAAAACAGCTAGGGGAGAAAAAGGGAATTTTCAGTACGACAGACACCACGGCATGGATCTGGGCCAGGGGATCTTCCCTCCCAGGTCAGCCTGAGCAGAGGTTATTGGGAACCAAACACTGCTGCATGTGTGATGGCTTTTCAGTCTTGTTCCTAGTGTCCATGCTGGACACGTCAGTTGAGAGTCCAAGCAAAAAGAACCAGAAGTGAAGGAGTAGGCGATACAATGTCCTCCTCATCCTTGGTGGCATCCTGTTTGTCTAAGGCCTGAAGAGATGGCTAAAGCCTCCTGCATAGCTGATGAGTGATTAATTCAACAAAACTGGAACAGAAGCGTGTATATTTAAGGGACCCAAAAGCCAAAAACATGTCACCTGTTATTTCAGGAAGTCATGGGTTGAGTAGCTGAACTGATATGAACTTTTTCCTCAGCAGGGGATTTTGGCAGGAAATTGTATTATTTAAAGTTTGGTGACTTACCAGTAGTTTGCTTCAGAAGGATCTATCCTGCCCTTAATTATGATCCGTAGATCCAGGACTTTTATTTTGTTTAGGTGAACAAGTGTTGTGAAATACCTTTGTGAATCAAATCTAATCAAGACGGTATTCTCCAGCTGGAGCCTGGAAACTTGCCCAGAGTGCATGGCAGGAGAGGATGGTTCAAGAGGCAAGGAGTGATGACAACCTGCCAGAGGAGAACTGAAAAAGGTGGAGCAGTGAACTGGCCCTAGCAGACAAGGAGATGTCCGCACTTTTCTTCTCTAAAACGCCTGAACTCCAGGACACACTGGGCGTGTGGGGTTTACTCCAGCAAGCCCGAGGCAGTTTCAATTTATGCAACTGCTGTTTGCTCAGCAGATGAGAGGCCCAGCTCTCTCTGATCTCAGTGATGTTCAGAGAACAGATTCTTCTGTAGCTCTCTCCAGCATTCAGACGGGCATCTGCCCAATGCCAGGTGTGGATGCGTTTTGCATTTTTCCAAGCCATGTTTTTGAGGGGGCTTGAAAATGAGCATCTGAGGACCCTGTAGAGACTTAAGAAGAAGGAACGATTAGTATTCAAAGGACAGAGTGAGCAGAAGGAAGGGACGTATTCCTGAGTTTTCATTCTGGATGTGTCATGGTGACTCCCCTCCAGGGTTGGGGTGGTGCATACCAAGGGGTCTCGGGCGCAAGGATATGCAGCCCTGTCAGCCTCAGCGCTCCGACTGGGATTGCTGGTACGGCTGCAGTAGCATCTGGAGGTAAAACTGTCCTCCAGGGTCTCAGTGCATCCCCAGGCCTTCCCCGCCAGATCTACCAACAGCACATGAGCAGGCAGTGACACTTCTGGTCCTCTCTCCACAGCTGAGAACTTGCCCTTTAACCAGGTCACTTCGGGGAAAACCTGGGATCTGATCTCTGCAGAAGTTTGTGTCTGCGGTGCAGCTCCACAGCAGCATCATGTGCCGGCAGTGTCTGCAAGCACCGGTGTGCTCGTCGGAGACACTGGCAGTCCTGGCATGTTGCTCTCGCGAGGCAGCCTGGCCACACGGAGGGAGCCGCAGCTGCAAATCGGCAATTCGGGATGTGCTGATGTATCTGTTCTGTACTGATCTGCACAGCTGGAGTGACCAGCTTGACTTGACATATGCTAATCTGAGAGGCAGGGAGGAGTCTTCTGGTCCTCCCATGTCTCCTCGTGGGAGTCAGTGGCACTGGCAGTACAGCGCCGTCTGGCACCAGCACTTACCACATGCTTATTAATGGTGAAATTAGGAGAAAGGTACCCAGCGTGTCAGCTGTCCCGGCACCGCCAGGCTCACAGCCTTCAGGAACCGCTGTGGTTCGCAAAGTTAAATGAGAAGACTGCTTCAGCTCACCCCTCCTTCACAGCAGACAAACGAACAGGTGCATCGTCTGAGAGAGCATCGTACCCACACGCTGTGTTGATGTGCCATGCTGTGCAGGGGTCTCAGGTCTTTTGGGGAAGGCAAGGAGCAGCAGCCCTGCAGCACGTGAGGCTGGAGGAGTGTCATTGCTCTTCAGTATTGAATCCAAAGAGCCCGACGTGACCCAGAGCAGAATGTAGGACAGCCTTGCGTCAGGCAGGCCTGAAGTACACACCTACCTTTTAAAAACAATCAGCAAGTTTGATTACAGTGCAGCACGGCAGCCTGAACAGGGAGACAAACAGTATGACTGGTATTTATCATCGGGACTGTAATTATGCCTGCAGGTCCCATGCTGCCTGGGCCCCAGCGTGGTAAGGGTTGTACGACACATGATAAAAGATCATCCCTGGCCTGAAGAAATTAGAATCTCATTTAAAACATCCCAGGAGGGTGAGCCAAATGGGGTGGTGTAAGGGATTGAGGTTGGGAAAAAGCGGGGTGAGTTTGATTACTGATAAGGCTGCTTCCTGGCGGCTCCCGCTGAGGCGGGAGGGCTTGCTGGCACCTTTGCCGTGCCACGTAGGCCTGCGCGCGGAAACGGGCATGCGGGGGCAAGACGCGGTGGCGTTACAGGCTCTGACTGCAGGAGGAGGGAGGTGGGCTGCAGCTATATATATGTGTGCGTGTGTGTGTGGGTATACGTGTTCAGAAGGGGAGGAAGCAGAAGGCTGCTTTTCTCAAGGCTGGTGGAGGATGAGGGCACACCGAGTCCTCCGCAAAGAGCCGAGACCGCCGCCCCCGGGGCAGGAGGCGGCCGCCGGGCCGGGGCCGGTGGCGGTGGCGGTGCCGGTGCCCGCCGCGCGGTGTCACTGCCGGCCAGGCAGCGGGGCTGCAGGGAGGGGTGCGGGCTTGCAGCCCCGGGGGAGCCGGCAGAGCCCCCTCTCTCCCCCGCCCCCGTACCCCCTGCAAATCCCGGGTGAGCTCCCGGGAAGGGGCACCCCGCGGGGTCTGAACGCCCGGGAGCAGGGCGGGCGCCCCTCAGCCTTCCCGGGCCGCCCCGCCGGGCTGGAGCGAGCAGCAGGGGTGGGCGAAGCCGGGAGCAAGCCCCCGTCTCCGCCGGGGGCTGGCAGGCAGGAGAAGCCCGCATCGATGCTGCTCGGTGTGGGGCCCGGGCAGCTCCGCTCGCTGCGCAGCCCGAGGAGAGCAGCCAGAAGTGACTAATCCGAGCTCGGGGCAAAGCTGGACGGAGTGCAAATGATTGCTCTTGGATTTATTAGTAGTATTATTGATTTTTCACTTCTGTCTTAGCACGGGCTTTAGAGCCGCTTCCAGCTGGCCGGCCTCCAGCTGCTACAAAGGCGCCTCCAGCTGCTGCGCCTCACCAGCCTGCTGCACCTCCCGGTGCAGGAGGGGCTGGAAGGCTCAGGCCTCGCGTTTCTCTTCGTGAAGACACATTCCTCGGGTTGCCTGCTGGTAATTATTCACACCAGACATGGTAAAAAAAAAAAAATCACAACTTTCCAGTTACAGATGGGACTTTTATACTACCAGAAAGCAATCCAGGGCAGTTAGCGCTATTTTGGTGTATGCCGGATCCTCTTCTTTGGGCAGGGGGAGGCTCAATTCTGCAGCCCCCAGGCTGAACACACTTTCCCCCGTGTTTTACTGTCAAAACCAGTCTTATGCAGGCTGCAGGCTTGGCGAGCTCTGTTTGGGAATCTAGCCACAGGGAGAAGGGAGGTCCCTCGGTTCCCCAGCAGTCTCCGTAAGCGTGGTATTAACCCGCTCACCAAGGAGAGCCAACTTTCCCCTTCTTGCCAGAAGCCTGTTCAGCAGGGTTGCTGCAGATGAGTCCTTCCTCCTAACGAGCAGACATATCTGAGCCAGTAACCTTGCTCTCATGATGCACAAAGGGCAGCATTTAACCGTGCTACATTTTCAAGCAATCTTAACTTAATTCTCCTTTGAGCAGGTTTTAATAGCTTTCTCTGCTTCCTCTGGCTTCAGAATTTGCTTTGATAATTAAAGAGCTTGAAATTTCATATGTTTCTTTATGATGCCTGAAATTTCCTACAGAAATCCATTTTCTCCTCCCATTTGAACAAGTTATCTGATCTAATATGAGATGACAGGCAAGAATTTCATACAGCGGGGCATACACTGAAAAACAGTGTCTCAGCAGGCTCCTGCCCTCCAATACAACTCACTCAGGGTAGCTTTGGAAGGAAAAGCCCAGTATTTGCTGGGCATACTTAATCTCCAGCACCCCTGTATTATTTGTATTTCTGTGCATAAGTATTTTGACATAAGTGTTCAAAGCACTTTGCAAGCAGCAGACCCCTGTGTTTGGGGGGCCAGATGTGGCAGGTAATCAGCCCGCTGCTGATGTTTGCTTTGGGTGCTGGTGTGGCCAACAGGCCCCCAGGCAAGGCAGGGAGCAAAACACATGAGCAGCAAACCTCCTTCCTTAAGCTTCCTAGGGGTTTACTCCATTCGCTGGTCTTTTGCCTTTTAGGGGTGTTCCTCAGTTTAAAGGGCGCCCACCCCAGATACAGGTATGTCGCAGTGCGAGTGATATGAGCTGCAGCAATACGGGCTGCACTCATCGCTTCTGTGCAAGGTCTCATAGTTTGTTGTTCTCCCTGAGTGCCACCACAGAATTACAGAATTCTGTGACAGTCTTCCTTTTGGGTTAAAAAAAAATCAATTCTAGCACTCATCTTTCTAGAAAGAAGCTTCACAACATAACTGGAACACACCCAAGAGGCTGAAAATCAGAAAAGAAATTAAAATACCCTGCATTTGATTTTATGTCAAAGCTGGCAATTTTGGAAGTGCATTTTATGTGGAGGGGTGGGGAATGAGTGGATTTTGATTCACTCCGTGATTTTGGAGTTGGAAATAGCTGTCTCAGTGCAGGTGTAAGTATTTGCTTCCACCACATGTCTAATGCAGAGCTGGCCTGTGTGTAAAACTATAGAGTCAATGATGGCTGCTGAGACTTGGCAGGATCGTTCTCATCTGAATTAGTTTTAGAGACATCTGGGCCCAGACATGCAAGCTGGCACTATCCCAGTTGCGCGTTATGCCACCAAACCATCTCCCGCAAAGCTCCCTTCCCACAGGTGGGTATTAATAAGCACCACTTAGTTTCAGTGCTTGCCGGTGCCTTTCTTCACTCCCTCCTCTTCACCAGCTGTCGGTTTGCTAGATGATTTCTGAAAGTGGCAGGTAGATGCAATTTCCTTTCATGACCGTTGCAGCAGCTCACACCAGATCCCACTTACCGCCCTTTTGGGAGGTGCAGAATTAGGGGCTGGTGGGTAGAGCCCTGTGGAGCAGCAATGACGTTGAGGGGGTTGAGAATCTGCCTCCCAGAGCACAGCTTGCAGATGCATGAGGTCATTGCCAGACCCCCAGCACTCAGAAGGCTTCATGTGGCCTCTGACGAGGGTGATGTCTCTGTCACCAGCCCACTGAGCAGCACTGCCCTGAGCATGGGACTGTCTGACCCCAAGGGGAAGGCTGAGCTGGGCAGAAAGAAACTTTCTGGAGACAAACCCCTGGCAGGGCTCCTTCTGCCTGGAGGAAGGCAGTGAGCAACTCAGGAACGGTAGGTTGCTGTGGCATGAAGGGAGTAACGCAGCATCTGGACAAAACATAAGCTACGCAGTCATTTTAGCTGCGTTAATGCATATGGGCCTGCTTGCTTGAGGTATTTAAGAGATGAACAAATTCCTGCACTCCCACAGATAAATTAAATGATGCTGTGTACAACAAATATTGTATAACAAGCTTATTAAAGGCTGGAGAAGGCTTGGGCTGCTATGAACAAAGATGTGGGCAGAGATGTGGATTGATTTGAATGCATCTACATGATATTTTTGTGTATGGGGGTATTTTAAACGAGCTTTATAATTGGCAAAGTTGCCTTAAGTTGAAAAAAAAGTCAGACTGGATACAAGGAAACATTTTTTCCCTGTGAGGACAGTTGAACACCAGAGCAGGTTGCTCAGAGAGGCTGTGCAGTCTGCATCCTCAGAAGTTTTCAAGATTTAACTGTATAAAGCCCTGAGCAACCTGGTCTGGCCTCATCGCTGACCCTGCCATGAGTAAGAGGTTGGGCTGAGACCTCCTGAGGTCTCTTCCAGCCTGAATTATCCCTGATCCTGTCTCCATTCCTGGAAGGATTGGGCTTTCCCATGCAACCGCAGCTCAAATGGTCTCTGCGTGCACACCCACGCAGACAGGAGCTCACCCCTCTCCTCCCCCCTCTCTCCCCAAGCAGCTGGTATTTTGCTGGTGGGTGATGTCATCCCATTTGCTTACTTAAGAGAGGCATCATTAGCAAGTAAGTAATTTATGTAATGCTGCTGCTAGTGCAAATTGAGGTAGAGCCGGGTTAAGCAGGCCCAGGGCAATGAGGGCACGCTCTGCGTGGTGGGCTATGGAGAAAATTGCTGCAGGAGGCTAGTGGGCCGGATTACAGGAGATCAGAGGATTGAAGAACACTGTGGTTTTTATCTATTCCCCATGCTCTGCATGGCAAAGCAGTGATGGGAGAGGGTTTTCAGTCTGTTGCCATAAGGGAGCTCAGTAAAGGCGCGTTCCCTGGCAGTGCCCTTTACCCAAAAAGACCTGCCTTTGGAGATCAAATGCAGGCTCAGCTTTTTAGAAAAATAGTTTAAAAAAATTGGTCACTGTTGTAAGATCACTTTTTCTCTCTGCCTCTGTGGATTTCTGTACCAGTTCTGCCTTGTGAGGCTGTACCAAACCCCAGAACTACCGAGGTGCCATAGCAGCTAAGGAGTGGGGGCATGTATGGACCTCACGACAACAGCAGAAGCTGCTCTGCAGACAAGAGGGAAAACTTTAAAGGCAAAACTCAGGAAAAGAGGGAAGGAGCTGCTTGGAGGTTGTTTGAGCAGTAGATGCACCCTGGTGGTTTCTTCTCCCCCACTTGTGTACTATTACTGCTTATGCTCCAGTGGCACTTAGAAATGACGGAGCTGTCGTGGAGCAGAAATGGTGCACAACAGAGTGCTTGCCACCAAGGATGTATCTTGGACCAAAGAGAAAAGATGGATAAAGGAAGGACAGCAGCTAGAGAGGGCTGGCCAGGGGACATGGCACCCTAAAGCACCTGTCTGCTGGCTGTACCATATATCTTGCCTTCGGAGATGTGTGTCAGATTCTGGATTCTCCTGAACTCCAAGGGAATTTGAGTGTAGAGGGCTTATACCTGTCATAGCTGAGGTCAGAGTCTGATCCCCCACCTCATGTAATTTAGCAGCTGATGTTCCTGCGCAGCTTAGCCTACACAACACCGGTTTGCCCGTGTTGCTAATAAAGGTCTGGTTTGGATTAGCACACAGGGCTAGGTGATCAGGATGGAAGAGAAATGCAAACATACAGCTCTTTGGTAGGCAGGATAATAATCATTACTCACTGGCTCACTAACAAGGATCTCGCCACTGTAAAAGAATAAATGTTATTGAACAACGTCCTAAAAACTTCATTCTCTATAAGGAGGGAGACCAGACCCATGGAGGCGAGGAAAAGAAAGCAGAACTGGTGAACCACATAAACATTGATTTTCAGAGTTTTAAAATATGATTAGGAAAGCTGGCAGTGTATCTTAGGTGGCTGGATAAAGGCAGGGGGACAGCTTCCACCGGGGTTCAGGGCAGCACAGTCTGTTCTGCTGATCTGAGACCCCTTGGTGGGAATCTGGCAGCTGTGAGTGCTGTGCGAGTGCCGGCTGAAGGCCTGGAAAGCCACCAGTGCCAGCTGCAAGGCAGAGGCGCGCTGCTGGGCACGCAGCTGGGGTGCAGGGTGGAGGGTGCTCTGAGATGGATGCAACATGCTGGTCCCTTCTGCCAAAGCAGCGAGTGCCGCGGGAGCTAAGCTGCAAACCCTGTGAAGAGGAATTACAGCAGTCAAGCCTGTGTCATGAGCACATGTATTTCTGCTGAGAGACCCTGATGGGATCTAATGAAGGGATAACAGGAGAGGAATACCTTTGAACCAGGCGAGCTCTCGGGCCTTCCCAGGAAAGGAGGGGCGGAAAGGACTGTGGAAGCTTGCCTTCTGCATCCACCTCCACCCTATCCCTGCCAAGAGGCAGTTGGAGAGGAAAGAGGGGATTTTCATCCTGCCAGCATCTACCGAGCGCTACATCTTTGCTATAATTTGGGCTAAGGACAAAGGATCCCTGGTTCACCTGGGAGATTCCTGCACCCACTGTAAATCACAGTGCAAGAGATACACAGCTGCTTATTAACCCAACCTTACACCCTTCCCTCAGCCTAATGTGGGCATGACCCCTACTACCAGTTTTGTTTGTGCGTTTAATCACAAGTTCGCTTACCGCTGGGGACTGATGCTGGCACCTGAGCCTTCTGGGCATGATTCCAAAGAAAGTGGGAGAGCACCTCTGTCCCTCAAGCTGGAGTCCACTGAGATTGAGATGTAGTAGCTCAGCTACCCTCTGAGGAGAGGATGGGCTTAGGACGAGGAGAGGATGGGCTTGGGATCTGGAAAAGACCAACCTTCTTGCACTTGTCCTGGCTGATGAACGCCATCCGTGCCCCCTCCCTAGGGCAGCCTGCCTGATTTGGGAATCCATCCCCAGGCTCTGTCCTTGGGGCTGTCTGGCCAGGGAGAGCGGCTCTCACCATGGCTTGGTTTCTGTACAGTTTTGTGCATCCCAAACGACTGCACACCATTGCGTTCAGCCAGTCTGATGGTGACTGAAGTTGCATGGAGTTTAAAGTAAAATTATTTGTTACTACACAAACCTAACTAAATGCACATTTATTGTGCTATGTATTGTTTTTAAGCAAAGCTATTCTTATAATCACATTCGTTGACAATTAGAAGTTTATATATGGAAATCTAGCTAAAGATACGAATGTTGCTTCTTGATTATAATGACAAATTGCAAAAAGGAAAAAAAAAATAGTAGTTCTCTTTGTTCTGCCTTTCTTACCTGAAGAACCTGGTTAAATCAGTTAACTATTATCCTACACTTCAGAATAATGCTGCTAAAAATGAAACATAAAATTAGCCTGTCACTTTTCTGTCGCTCACTTGAGATTCGAGCTGTCCTTCTGCGAAGCTTTTAATTTCCATTAAAATACCTCGCAGCAAGTGTGTGGAATTTCAGCAGCAGTAGCAGTGATTGACCCCAAACCAGTCCAGCCCTCGCCTCCTTCAAGCACACCCTGCCTGGCCAGGGCTGTTCTGGTCACTACTCACTCAGAGGGAAATTTTGCTTCTCCTCCCCACAAAGACTGTCTTGTAGCAAATCCAGCCAGGAGCGCAGCCCCACTCTCCTCCCTGCATGCCTGAACTGTGCTCCATGGGATATCCAGCTCTTCCCTGCTGTGTCAGGGAGGCTCATGGTTCCTCCATGACTGTGGCATGGACAAGTGGGGCTGGTGGCCTGCCCCAACACAGCCTCCCGCATCGTGCAGAGGGCTGAGGTGGCTGCACTGCTGTGCGCCAGTGTTGGGAAACGGGGGGCAGCTAGGAGGGTTTTGCTGGGAGCTTTGTGAGGCCAGTGGGAACCTGCTGTGATCCTCAGGAGCGAGCCAGGGGAGGAGTCCAGATGTGAGCAAGAGCAATCTCCTCTCCTTCACGGCAAGTCTCCGGTGCTGGAATGAAGCTGGACTTGGCTCAGATAGCACAAAGACCAGCCCTGGCGAAAGCCCAAGCATCTGCACAAGAGGGCCAGAATGAGAAAGACAGATGGGCTGATGGTCTCGGCATGTGCCGTAAGGAACCATCTTACTCTGGTGAAAGTGAGAGGTGCAGGTCAGCTCTAAGGCAGCACCATCGCGCTAATGCCAGCGAGAGACCCTCTGGAGACACAGTGCTGGGATTTCTGCTGCAGGCAGAGTCCTGTCAGGTTTTGCAGCACATCACAGGTTACCAGTGTGCCTTATCTAATGGATGGGAGGCAGTGCTATTTGGGTAGTAATACACATTCTCATTTCGTTTGGCTATTTTGGTGCTGGAGGAAATTTTTTCTCTACTGGATCATGGAGAGGCCCACACTGCTCCCATCTGTTTGAGTAGTGAGCGTCTTTGATTGATCGGCCAGGCAAACTGGCTAAACTCCCTCAGATTCTGCTCCTTTGGTGGTTTGCTTCTTCTGAGCTTCTCAGTTTTATCTTTGAGCCATCAGGATCAAACGGAGAATTTTTAAAAGCCTGAGGAGAGTCCAGAAGTGAATTTGTTTCTAGTTTTAGCTGGAGGACTCTGTGCGTGTGTTGGCTGGCACACAGCCGATGCACAGGCCCTGCCCAAAGCCAGCCGAAGCACTTTGCCTGATGCATAGTCTCAGTGACTCAATTTTATTTCTTCCATCCACAGGCTGCCACTCCGATTTTTCAGACAGTCCCTCTGCTTAATGTTAATTTTAGGATTTCACCAGTAGTTTTTAGACCTAGCTTGGCCTTGCTTTTCCTCCCGAGGTTGAAATGTCTATCACATCACTAGGGCCAAAAAATGTGTGCCAACTGGAACCAGTTTAAGCCACGGTGCGGTCTCCAAGCAGTCCTTGTGTGCAAGTTTTCATGCCAGGTCGAAGCAGGCATCATCCAGCGTTAATAACAGTGATTGTTCCTAAGGACAGACCTAAGGCAAAGCCAATCAGTATTTGCCATCACATCAACTCCTGCCAGAGCAGTGCTCGAGGACATGACATTAGTAACCTGGTACAGACGTGTTTAGGCACAGGCGGTGCCTGGTGATGAAATCTGAGCTAAGTTGTTTCTAGCAGTTCAAGTTAAATAGCTGGTTACAGGCTCGAAGGTAACTGTGAACTAGGGTCTTTACCGGTGGGGGAAGCAGGCTGTGGGAGGAAGGGATGTCTCGGTGCTTATACTGGCCACATTCACAACAAGCAGCAGAAATTTTAAAATAGCTAATAACCTGCCCGTGGTGCAGGGGATACACGATCCTGCAGTAAAACTGCCCTGCTTCTAGTAGTGTGGTCTCTACTCCTGTTCATTTAAAAGCTGTTGGGTGCCTTTGGTACTGCTGACAGGGAGTGCTGGCCAGGGCCAAATCCTTCCTCCAGCTCTACACAGTGGCTCACTTTTGACCTGTAATATTTGGTGGGCTTTTTTTTCAGCAGAAACTGTCAATCATGTTAAGCAACATGGAGGACATATGTTACTGATAGGCAGAGATCATCGAGATTTGGGACTGGTTTGCTTATTGTCACCTCTAACCTGAGTTGCATCAGGAAAGGCTGCTCACTCTGGGGCCCTGCCTGGTTCCTACCTAGGAAGAGATGTCAGCATTCCTGGCAGCTCACTTCTGCTTGCAGAGATCAGCCCACGCTTGATCCCTTGGAGTTCAGGGAGCTCATCTCGTCTTTGGTTTGATAGCTATTTTCCTTTCAAAGGTGGTGGTGACTGCAGTTGAAAGGCATTGGTTTCTAAAATACCCCCCCTCCTTGAAAGCAGAGTTTTTAACTCTCTCAGAGAGCCTTGAAACTTCTGCTAGAGCCACAGGAAGCAAAAGCAGCGATGTTAGGAAAGAATGAATGAGACGTGCCTCGTCCATCACTGAAGTTCGTCTGTGCTCAGAGCTGTCACGCCTGGGACTCCCCGGCCAACCCATCGCAAGCCTTTGGGCTGAGCACTGACTCATCCCCCTCATTCTGCTTTTTACACCTCCACACATCTGCCCGTGTTTTTAGAGTGTTATTCTCCAGTGAGAATAACAGTTTGTTTACTCAGTGAAGGCAATATTACCGGTGCCTCAAAAAGCTCTGTATGGTCCTGCTGTTGGTGAATGGCATCAGCATTTTCCTAAGTTATGTGAAACTGTTTTGACATGCTGTCAGAAATATTATAAAGAAATAAACAGAGGTGTTTTTTCAGTAATTGTGGTTTGACACAGGAAGAGCTGGAATTTGCACCCCTGTGGCTTGCAGGTTGCTGAGCCCCTCTTGACCAGCCTGTACTACATTCTGTTACTCTGCAGCAGTGGGACCTGAGGTAGTACGTGACCACCTTCCCCAGAAAAACATTTGGGAGGAGAGGCTTTGTGTTCAGAGAACCCAGAGAGACTGAGATGACAGAGGAAGAAGGACATTTCCTTTGCATTTCCCTGGGACTACGATCGTGACTTCCAGGTGACAGCTCCCTCCCAAAGGCCAGGGAGATACAAGACAGCTTTCCATTAACTCATGCGCCGGAGAGACTAGGGCTCGCCTGCCAGCTTGGTCCGATGCAGAAGAGATGCAGGTAACTCCCACTGTGTCAGTGGTCCCCTCACAGACCCTGGTGACTCGCTGCTGGGCTGTCCTGTCCTCCAGGCAGCAGGTGCAGCTGTGCAGAGGAGCTGCTTTCCACACAGCCTGTTTCATTAGACCAAGCTGAGCTCTTAATATGAAGCAGGGCAGCAGCCCTGGCTCCAGTGGAGTTTCAGCTGTCTGTAGCAGAGACGAGGTCTCAGCGCCTGTGTAACTTCCTTGCAGCCAGCGTGCAGAGAGAAAGGAGGGCTTGGCTTTCCACAACCATTCTTCTGAAGTGACCCACACACTCACCTAGGGCAATGTCTGAGTAGGTGCCTAATCTGAAACCTGCTAGTAAAACAACAGGAGCACTGGTTCCTTAACTTTAAAGGTATCAGACCATCTTATAGTTGAGCATCTTTTACTTCAGAGACAGTAGCTTCCTCTTTTTAAGTTTCCTTATTGCACACATATTAAAACCAGACTTCTCTGACCCTTATATTTTGTCCCCTTCAAGATGGCTGCTAAATACGTGTTTAAAAACCCCAGGTGTGTGTCTGCAGGTTTGTGCATGGCAGGGCAAGTGGGAGTGAGAGCTGGTAATAGAGGACAGCAGGAGCTCTCAATTTCCTGCTCTTTCTATTGCTTTCAGATACCTCTAAAACAAAGTGCTCCACAGCCATGCAGTGCAATCTGCAGCAATGAGACTGCACTCTATCTTTGTCATTTCGATTTCTTTCTTTTTTTGCTGACCTGAAAGAGTAATTCCTGCCTCTGTGCCTTGCTGTCATTCAGTTCATGCAGCACAACTCCTGACTCCTGTAGTGCCTGAAATACAGTTTAACCAGTGACATGAGGTCTTATTCCTCAGCCCAAAGCCTCACCGAGAGGACAGCTTAATGTACATAATCAGCTCCCAAAATTGTTGTGCGTGGAATGTTTACGCATCTTCCCCCTTTCCTAGACACGTCCATCATTAAATAATCCCAAAACATGCTAAGAGTGCACACACGCGTGTTCATCCTGTTACAGAAGAATCGCTCATTACAGATTCCAGGGCTCCATGTTTCTCAGGCACGAGGTAAGCAACATGCCAGGCACCAGCTGCGCACAGACTGTCATCCCTCACATCACACATCACTTGCTATGCACTGATTGACCTCTGCCAAAACATTATGCCAGCAGTCACGCCACATTTGGCTGCATAAGGGGTGCCACTGCCCTCAGCCAAGCAGAAGACCATAGCATTGCGTCTGTTAAGTGCAGGCTCAGAGAAGTGGCCACATCCTTGGCTGCCATAAATTGTTAGGGTTGTGCTAAGCCCAGAGGAGCTACCTGCATTTGCAGTGCATAATCACCATTTAGGAATCTGGGCCATTAACGAGACAGATGGTCTTAATCCTCTTCTTATTGGATAGTTGTGCTCATTGCAAGTAAAAATTATTGGACTGTTATGGGCAATCAGCAGAGACCTCAAGGACTAAGTGTCAGTGGAAACTGAATGATTGCTGCCTCCGCAGCTGGTCCTTCCCAGCCAGGTTGGAGCAGATGGCAGGCGAGAAGCTCTCCGTATGGTACCTGTTCAGTCACTGAAAAGAAGACCAGTTCTCAGGACAGTTACAGCTTCCATAAAGAATAAATAAACCACCCACTGAGCTGAATAATAGCTCCAATAGCCAGGAAACACCTTAAAGAATAAATGTGCAGGTAAATCCTGTCACAGAGCCATCTGAATGAGGATGCTGAAACCCCTGTGAGAGGTGACCGATGTGTTTCTGCTGAAAACAGCATTCCTTGCTGGTGTTATGATTTCATTGCAGTTGGTATCATAACTCAAAAATGCATTTATCTGTCTTTGTCATGCACCAATATAGTATGACAGGGGAAAAAAAAAGTGCTGTTGTACAAGCTCAGTGAACGTTTCAGCTTACCGCAACTTAATCTTTCTTCTTTCCCTTGTGCTACTGCCTCAGCCATTTTTGAGTGCTGGCCCTGCTACTTTATAAAGTGTCATAGTGCCCATGGGTGCCCACCTCCACCTTCCAGCTTTCTCTTGCTAGCATACAATGAACATCAGTTCAACGCCAAGGATCAGGCTCCATGAGTCAGTGTGATTTTCTGGCCGCTCTCTGTGGCCCTTTTCAAATCCATAGCAAAGCCTTTCAGTAGAGTTAATGAATTATTCTGCAAAGGCCAGGCCGTTTCTGGAATGCTGGACTCAGACATCACAGAACTAATCCTTCTGTAGACCCGTCGCTGAAAACACATCAGTGTTTCTCCCCTTCAGCTTCCTTGCATTTCAGTAACTGGTACAGGACCGGGTTCATTCCGGCTGAGCTGTGTTTCATGAATCATGGCAAGCCACTCCTCGCAGAGATAATAATTCTAATCTTCTATCATTATCTCCCAAAGCATCAGGAATGTGCTGGATAAATATTTGCAGCAAAAAGAGACCTCAGCTCCCTGTGACTGAGTTGGGTTAAAATCTGACCTTCTGCTTTGAGCTCATCTCCAGTCCAAAGCTTGAGTGTATGACAGGCACAGATTATTTGCTCTGAGCAGGGCTGAAACGAGAGTAAAGAGAGGGCGAAGGCATCCCAAGCCACATACTGCTCTGATGTATGCATGAGTTAGATCCCATGCTGGTGTGAATGGAGTGAAGTCAACACAACTGTGGTGGTATACCTTAAGCTGAATACCAAGTCCTTCAGGGTAAAAGTTACTGAACTACAGCCATCAGAAATGTACCTCATTGAACGGAAAAAAACCTGAGACATTAAGTCACCAGGTCTGCTGTTTGACCTTCTAGGATGGGACTCAGTCTTTCTCTCAGGCACACACGTTCTCTTTCATGATAGAGTACTAACTGCTGCTTCGCTGGTTTAGCCTATCTGCTCCTCCACAATCACTACATCAGCAACAAGATGTTAAGATGACCATTTCTCCACCTACCCTAGCCCTTTGCAAAATGGAGCGGCTTCACAGCTGTGCGGGACCCATCATTCCTGTGAGGTGGATGGTCAGCATGGGCACCGGGGTCCAGCCCCAGAGCCTCTCCACACCACATTTCATATAAGGATGCAGGGCTTAGCTCTGAGGAGGATCCAGAGCCATCCATATCTTAACTCAGCACAGATCCCAAGGTTGCCGTTGTCTGTCTCCAAGTTACTGGGAGGCTTTTAGCAAGTCTTAGGTTATGAAAGAGCAAGATGGAGGAACTGAGCAGCAGTGTCCCCATATAGGTGTTGAAGTTGGTATTTCTATACATCAAGACTGTTACTTTGATGGCAATATATTCATAAGGACATCAGAAAACCAAGGCAAGGTAAGTAGTGCCAAGGCTCATTTCTCTGGCTGAGCCATCCTGATAGATGCAGGGACTGGCAGGGAGCCTGGGCAGGGAGACGTGCTCACACCCCCGGGCAGCAGAGGGAGGCCAGTGCCACAAGCTGTATGGTGTGCGCATTCAGGGGCAGGGAGGACGACATACCACTCTGCGAGGAGGCAGGCTGTCAGCTGCTGGGCACCATAACCCAAGAAGATGATCTGCCACTGCCGAACACAGCTCACTCCTCAGAGCCAGCATCCCCCATGTTCGCATGGCTCCTTCAGAGACCACCACCACCAAGAGGGTTTGCTTTCTGGTACGAACTAACAGTGACTGGAGGGAAAGCTAAGATGGTAGTCAGACCCTCTGCTTTGAACGTTGTAGCTGGTTTGCCACTAAAATCTCACTCTAGAAGTTACATTTCCCTTCATCCCCTCAGCATCACATCTGTGTGTGCATTTCCCTGTTAAAAGCACTCAGACTGTCAAAGAAAGCTGGTCGCTGCCTGCAGGAAGCTGTGCTGGACTCTGCTCACAAAATGAAGATGATAGGAGCTGTCAGGCATGGACAACATACTGTGCGTTTATGTCCTCCTTGCTGACAGACATTTTCACTTCAGCAATAAGCATCTGTTCTGGTTTTGGCTGGGATAGAGTTAATTTTTGTCATAGTAGCTAGTATGGGGCTATGTTTTGGATTTATGCTGGAAACAGTGTTGCTAACACAGAGATGTTTTCATTATTGCTGAGCAGGGCTTACACAGAGTCAAGGCCTTTTCTGCTTCTCACCCCACCCCACCAGCGAGTGGGCTGGGGGTGCACAAGCAGCTGGGAGGGGACACAGCTGGGACAGCTGGCCCCAGCTGACCAAAGGGATATTCCATACCGTATGATGTCATGCTCAGCATATAAACTGGGGGAAGAAGAAGGAAGGGGGGGACGTTCAGAGTGGTGGCATTTGTCTTCCCAAGTAACTGTTACGCGTGATGGAACCCTGCTTTCCTGGAGATGGCTGACCACCTGCCTGCCCATGGGAAGCAGTGAATGAATTCCTTGTTCTGCTTTGCTTGCGTGCATGGCTTTTGCTTTACCTATTAAACTGTCTTTATCTCAACCCAGGAGTTTTCTCACTTTTACTCTTCTGATTCTCTCCCCCATCCCACTGGGAGGGAGGGAGTGAGTGGCTGTGTGGTGCTTAGTTGCCAGCTGGGGTTAAACCACGACACAGCTAAGAGCAGAATGGGTTATTTGTTTTGCAGTTTAATTTTTGTCAGTAATTTTCCAGGGGAATCTCTCTAGTTCTGCTACCTGCTGCTAAAACAGGTCCCCAGAGACAGCAGTGCCCAGCATTCCCTCTTCAAGAGAGCAGCCTGGTCATTCAGGTTTCTGTTTCATCTTTTGCTGGCACTCAAGGCTTGTCTGCATGAAAAAAATAAGACAGCATTGAATATTATGGAATTTATTATTTGGGAGAATTGGGAAAAAGCCGTCTTACAGCAGAATAAGAGTGTCTTTGCAGAGGCTGCTCTCAGATGAGACAGTCTCTTCCTCCTGGTAGGCAAGCTCTGAGCAGGCTACCATTCCACAGTAATATCAGTACTCAGGAAAGAAAGGGGGCTTTCATTTTTAAACCATTCCTTTCCAGGTCAGCCATGAGTTGAGAAAGTAACTGGTGTGAATTTAGTGCTGGCACCACTTGCAGACCGTCAGCCCTTGGTAAGCAGAGCTGCGGCATCCACCTCCAAACCGGCAGAGCCGTGGGAAAAGCTGTGCAGGTTTGTGTGCCCACTGCCACGAAGGCTCTCTATCCCCTCCGAGGTGCCGGGCCCCAACGCGGGAGCACAGCTGGGTCTCCGTGCCCAGCTCCAAGTGTGGCCTTTCTCTCCAGACCATAAGCACTGGAGATGGGGGGTGCAGAGAGCGACCCTCTCGGAGACTGGACCGGGAACTGGACCCGCTGCTGCACTTCAAACCTCTTTTTCCTCTATAAGTCCGTGGAGAGGCCAAGTGAGTACAGTGGAACAGCCATCTTCTTTTTACAGAGAATTAATTGAACAGAGATGTTCAGTATTTTTTTGCTAACTTCTATGAGGGAATGGCTTGTCTTTTCTTGATATAAGGGGGTGGACAGATTTTGCATATGAAAAGAACTTCTTGCTTCTACATTTTCTCTCCAGACTGCCTCTGCTCTTGCTCGCAGAACTGCCTGATCATCCAGTCCTCAGCTTTTCAGCAGCTCCAGTCCTTTTATTTCAACAAATGATCCCACCTACTAAACTGGTATTTTCCACATTGGGCCTAAGGTACTGAGATCCCTCATGTTCTGGGATTTCCTGGTAGGTAAGGGACACGGGGATCTCAGTACCTCACAAAATCAGAGCCTGCATATTCTGAATTTTCTTCCCGAGATACTACTCATAGAAAAGAAACAAAATTCTCTGGTACAGTGGCTGCGATTTGCCTGGCTCATCTACAGGGAGGAAATCTTCAATAAAGTCCATATTGGTTCCTGTTTGTCCCTTCAAGTTCATGCAGATAATCCAGGATCAAATCTTCCTCTGAATTTGCGAACAAGTTATAGCTTCAGCTTGGAAGGATGCATGCCATGTACTTCGGAGGCTTTGTGTGTATATATATATATATGTCTAAATGGGTGGCCTGGGAGTTACGGTTGGCCCTGACTGCCTTTGTCTCACAAAAAGGCAGTGCTTTGGGGGACATATTTCTCTGCTTTTCTTGCAATGCTGTGCATTAATGCCGTTCCTCAAGCTAAGAATAGATAGTCTTCATCTTGATGGCTGCTGACCAGAACAGCAAATCTTAGTAATATGCAGGCCAGATCCTGCTCTTGGCTGCACAGACTTCCAACAATTTGAAAGTTAATGATGCACTAGGGACACGGTGGTGTAGATGAAGTACCACAACAAAGAAGTGCTGGTTGAAAAACCACTCTCAGAGCTCTTGCTGGTTCCTTTATCTCAGTGTAGGAGGTAATTTCAAGTAAGGTCTCACAGAGATTTGCTATGAGCCTGGCTCTACTGGATATTTTTATTAGTGTCCAGTGGGACTGACTGGAGAATGCATTTATATCATTTTGCAATGACCTTCTTGCCAGAAAGGACTGAAAGCACCTGGAGTGAGGGCCTGAGTTAAAAATTATCTGGACTAACAGGGGAAATGGCCCACAATGAAATTCAGTAATGACGGAGGTGAAATGATATATTTAGGAATGTACTATAAAACTATACAAGTGGCAGACGTACTGCAAAATAAGACCCAAGGGTCACAGCAGGTCACGAGATAAATACAAGTCACAGGTATTCTACTGTGTCAGTTGTTCTCCCCATCTACTTGGTATGAGATGAGGACAAATCAGGTTAATTTGTGTGAAGAAGAACTTACGCTAGATATGAAGAAAAATGTTGTTACTGCAAAATTTGTGAAGCACAGCTAGTAGCCAGGGGAGGCCACAGGATCCCTGCCATCATCCGTTTAAGAATAGACTAGATGAAGACCTGTCAGGGATGGCCGCGATGTGCTTCGTGCCCTCCAGCTCTGTGCATGCTCAAGCCTGTGCAACATCAGTCATATCTGCCTCGCAGCTTCTCCAGCAAAGTCCTTCCCCATGCTCGGGCCAGCCGATGATCCGGAGCTGCGAAGAGGACACACTGGGGAGGTGACACTGCTCGCGCTGCTGCTGTGTGGCCTGAGAAGGCCTCTGACACTAGCCACTGCTGCTGAGAGGAGGCTTTGCCACCAGCAGTGGCCACCTTCAACACCTGGGCTTCCGCGGCACAGGGATGGGCGAGTCAGCACCGTTTTGCTGGTACCTCCTTGCTGTTTCACTGCTAGGCTTGGAGCTGGTTCTGACTTCATCTAGCAGCAAAGTGGATCTTATCCTTAAATCCTTATTTGAGGGAATACACTTTCACCACACAAATAGTCCCCGAATGTCAGTGGGCAGCAAGAATAAGGCCTGGAGGGATAGGATTTTTATTCTGCGCAAATTGTGGGACAATTGTGCAAACTTGCTGAATTTTTCCATGTGGAAGAAGAGGTCATAAGAGGGCGTTTCACCCACCATGTGCCTGTAAGGTCCTACGTGGACTTTACAAAAAGAAAAGGGAAAGGGACAGTCTTGTTGCCATATGTTAAGAAGAGGCAAAAGAGCACTGACCAGGCTTTGAGAAAATAATTTAAGAGGATTGGATTTTGAAGAACTCATATACACTTTGAACAGCTCCCTCCCTGCTAAAACCCAAGATTATTTCAGAAAGTTGCCAAGCAACACAGAGGCCATATATTGTAAAGACTATATAATCCAGATACTTGCTTCTTAAAAAACAAAAACAGGATCTGAAGAACAGATCAGGAAAATCTTGCTTTTCTGAGCTTCTGTTGGGTTTCTTGTCCCTCTGCTCCTCCCCTGCCCCCCATATTCCTTCCTTGCTTCATTTTCTGTATTGGGAAGAAGGAAAAAACAATGTGGTCAAAGAGACAACAGAAAACTATAAGAAGAGGCAAAACTAAGTGTGACAGCATTGCAGTAAATAAGGAAACACCAGTTAAGTTAGCCACTAGCAACGCAGTTTGTATTTGAGCATTTCCAAATAGATCTTGACAAATGCAGCCCAGCTCTGCACCATTTACATACCCCACTTTGCTAAAAGGAGCAAAGGTAGTTGCTGTAACGCTCACAGGAGAGGAAAAGAGGGGAAAAGAGGTGGATTTAATGGTACACTTTTTGTTATTTTTTACTATTTTTGGTTCTACTCTCTGAGGGAGCTGGTGAACAAAAGGCTTTAAAGCAGCTGCCTAGCACTACTATATAAATGCTGGGAAATGCATACCTTATATTTGCAGGGGGGTGGCAGGGACCTGGGCACAGTCCCCACCGTGCTGCTCCTTCAATTCTTCTCTGCAGACTAAGCCCTAGGAGTCCCTTCCTCTACATTCTGCACCACACTCACTGTTTCCCTGTGTCACTGCAAATGCCAAGTAATAATTGGGATACTCTCTTCTCTTTTGAAAATCTAGATGTTTTAAACATTGTTTTTCATAAACAGGTTGTTGGAAAAATTGTTAGCCTCTGAAACGCAGTTAATCTTTGGACAAATAGACTTTAAATGGTGCGCTGTTGTCTAGCAACTATACTATAAACAGCCCTCCATTTGTCTCCTGTGGGTAATCACTGATTTCTCGGGGATTAAAGCTTAAGTAACACTCCAATCTAGGTGCGTGCATCAGACCACGGCGTATTACAGCAGATTACTCCTCCTAGTATGCAGCTTGCTTAACCGTTTAGACTCACAACAGAAAACCGACGGCTGCAATGATAAGAAAATGAGCACTAGCTTGTCAAATAATTAATATTTTGAGTTATAATGTAGAACTTTTGACTGGTAGGCTCAAAAGGATTTCTGTCATACAGAAGGGTGTGGTGGCAGATAAGCATCAAATTAGAAGATCTCATCTAGGCTGAGTCTGAGTTATTTCAAATATGTCTTGACAGCTGCTGCCCAACAGCCTCTGCATGTTCTCTTGCATTTGCTGCCTCATGCCGCAGGTCTGGAGTTTTACCTTCCAGTGGCACGCAGGACCACGCCGCAGTGAGATACTACAACTCACTAGTGGGCACAGAGGCTCAGGACTGATTGAACTGACTCTCTACGTGTTGTGAATACAATTTACTAGATGCATCTGCTTCCATAGATCACCGTCTGCTTAAGAGACTGAAAACATGTGCTATTGCTAAATCACTGCATTTAACACCTTCCCCAGTGAAGCTCCCCTGCGGCATGTACTGTCTCTGGTTGCTGATAGTCTCAGCGTAATGCTGGGTAATGGATGAATGGGGTGGCCTGGGGCTGGCCATAAGGAAAGAGCAATTGTTAGGTTGAATTTAAATGAAATTTTAAAAAAATTTAAAAAACCACCACAGACTCTAGATTTAGAATAAATCTCAGCATTTGTGGGATTAGTTTCAAATGTTGACCTCCCACGCTGAAAGAAATACAGGTCTGTGGGTGGGTAATGCTACATATCTTATGGAAAACGGGCATTTAACTGAAGGAATTATGTTCAAGACATTTATCTTAAGATTTACCGTAAGAAGTAACATTTTAAAGAGAACAAGTTTGATATGATCTGAAAAACCAAGCTCATGCTGGGGTTCCCCAGTTCCTCACCCTCCCCTTGCAATTCTACTTTAATGGCTTGTTCGTGAGCCACAGGCAGTGACTAAAATCTCCCCTCACCCCTGCAACACTCAGGCTCTCCAGGCTCTAAATACGCAGTCAGGAGGCAGCAGAGGCAACACACTCACTTAGCCTGTCCAAAACCTGGTATGCAGGAATGGGTAAATTGTTGTGACTGCCCCCCACTTTTCCCAGCCCAGCTGAGCCGGAGCGACTCTTGCACCTTCTGCAGAAGCAGACCCCTCCGTCTGCAGGCTCGAGTGGAGAAAGTAGAGGGAAAGTGGGGAGCAGCCTCCCTGAAGGGAAAGACCTCCCCAGGGCCGAGCCGGTGTGAAGGTTGCGGTATGCCAGCTTTTGTTTCCAGCTGTGCCATGCGTATGGCCAGTGTTTGAGTGCTTGGCAGGTTGGTGGAGCAAGAGACACCCAAAATGCTGGTTTGAAACCTACTTAATAGTGCTTTCCACACACTGTGTGGGTGACCCAGGAAAGAATCTGTGGATATAAGTGTTATCCCAGGGAATGCAGGCTTAATTCAAATGCCCACAGGGTGCTCTCCTCTGAAACCACCATTTCAGAAACCTTTATTCGTAAGCTGTTGTTGGCAAAGGGAAAGGGGTGATCCCACTTCCCTAACTGTGGGATATAGGCTTTAGGGTCTTAGGATGTAGTGACAGGAGATTTTGTAACCCACATCTTTTCTTATGTGTTTAAAAGAAGCACCTGCTAGACCCACCGAGAATACAGGCATCCTCCAGAGCTCTGTCTGCCTCGCAGTGGGAAGAGCTGGCACAACTTTCTTTGGGAGGCACTACACAAACAGTGTGATCTCACCGGGACTTGTTTGAGTTTTCAGTTCTTGCCTCCAGAGGATCTTCCCACTGTTGTGTCCTCCAGTCTCAAGTCCCCAAAGCAGTTGGTATCATAGGTATCCTTGTCTTCTTTCTTCCTACTGATCTCTCCTGAAGGGGACGTATCTGATAAAGTTAGTATTTCTTGCACAATACATCCCATACAGTTTCAGTGATATAATTAGGTTATATGCTGTAGGGTGCAACAATTATATTCCCTATATGCTCTGTATTTATATTAAGAGAAACTACAGCATTATCATCTTCCGTCCCACCACCCCTTCCTTTTTTTTTTTCCTGAATTCCCTTCCAGGTCAGCTCAAATCCCTCCACTGATTTCAGTAGGCTCTGGAACAAACTCAAACAGAGTATGGACAAAGTCTTAGTCCTGTTGAATGTAATGGCAAAATTCCTGTTGTACCAAATGGATCCAAAAGAGAACAAACAATTCAAAGCCCACTGGGACTAATGAAAATCTGTCAATTGCTGTCAGTTAGATCCACATCAAACAGTGTAAGATAAAATAATGAGTATTTGGGTAAGGCAGAAGAAAAAACCCTGCAAATATGGTGTGAAAGCCATTATGTCTCTAGTACCAGAGGAATTTTCATCACATAATGAAAATCAATGCTTAAAAAATTGTTACCCCTGTAAAGGTGACTTTATGAACTGTGTCAGCTTTTGAGATGTGGTCATTTTAAAAGGCAACAACCTTGATAATGTCCTTTGGAGATTATTGTTTGTTAATAGTGTACATTAGGAATCAAGCAATCATAGAGAGTGCAATTAAGTGCATAATCACAGATATTTTTGACATCTGTCTACTTTTAGGCTCCATGGCATTTTTTTGCATATCCCCCCCCGCCGCAGCCTAGTGTCTTCAATTAATTTATCATGACCATCTGTGTTGTAATTTTTGCTGCTCAGCTTGCCTTTCTACATCTGTTTTTTGGCTGACTATTTTATGACACTTCATCATTTTCACTCATAGCGCTAAAAATACAGAACTAATATTTGCTCAGTTAAGTTGCTCGGTTAAGATAATCAGCAATTAAACAGACCACTACACTTCTGTTAAATGACTCTTTATAATGGCGAACAGAAAGGCAAGAAGGAAGCAACATTTTAAAAACCGCGTATCAGGTTTTCTGGTGCTGCTTACCTCTGATGCACAGAGGTAAAAACCACCATTGGTTCTGCCAGCTACCTCGGTGCACGCTCTGAATCCCCAGCTTACAGGGAGTTTCAGAGAGAAGGGGCTATGTCGTGGCTGGAAGGTTATTTGGTTATTGTGCTCTGGATAGCCCCCACGAGTATAAGTGGTTTTGAGGGCCATAGCTAACTACACTCACCGCATCGGGGTTAAGGATGCTCTGAAGCACACAAGGATCAGTGTACATCCAGCCTCTCTTCACTGATTACAGTATATCAGAAGGAAGAGTCAGTTAAAGCCGACTGCACTGAGTGGGCAATGCATGCAGCAAAGAAGAAACATTTCTAGGTTTTTACTTCCTAGTGCCATCGAAGTTAGGAGTATAGTGCTCCTGGTAGGTAACTCAGTCCACCTCCCTACAGTGAAGCAAACATTTTCTATTGCTTTCCTAGGGTCCTTTGAAATGTTTAGCTTGGGGGCTCATCCACAAGAAATATTTGGCCATGATACAAATCTTTTATCTGACGTCACTGCTTCTGCTTAATTTTCTTTCCCGGAATTTCTTCCTTTACTCTAGTTAATACTAATTTTAAGCAATCTTTTTCCACTCCTGGCACTGTAGCACCCCGTGATTCTGTTTTCTATGGCTTCAGGATCTCTAGGTCTTAGTAAACCATAGCAACTGTCATCTTCTCCCAAAAGAGGGAAGGAGAGCAAAAAACCAACATCAGAGCCTACTCGGATACAGTAACAGGCCTACCACTCGGGAGCTTGTATAAGGGGACAGGAGAAAGGCTGTTCACTTTAGCAAGAGCTGTCCTTGCAAGAACATTATGGTATGTTTATCCAAGACAAAAGTCCTTGATGAAATACAACCCTCTCTGCAATAGTCCTATCTAACAGGTTTTCCTGAGAAAGACCTGTATGCCGTGTTCTTCATCCAGCTGTGCCCTGGAACACAATATCCAAGTATCTACTTCTTTTACTGACCCAGGATTCTATTTTCTGAGCTGATTTTTTTTTTAACCTTCTGGATTGGTGGTCCCTGATGGCATACCTCTTGGGTGAGGTCACACCCTGCAGCAGCAGCAGCAGCTGAGGCATCAAATCCAAGCATTTAAGCCTTGCTGGGCACAGCCCCGTGGCCATGACCCAGCAATAGCATGTTGGGGGAGAAAAAGGCAGCCCCACAGTGAGGGGGGAGAGAAAGAGATATTCTCTAGAAAAGACATAGTAACATTGCCAGTTTTTCTCAAATGAGCCTCAGCTACGAAAAGGCTGGGGACTGCTGCTAAAGACTGAATGAACTTTCTTTTTTGCTCATAGTGCACTTCTGTGTGGGTGGGCTGACTGGATTTGAAGTAAACAGCAGGAAGAAGATCTTCCCAGTGAATGAAAAACTGCTTTGCTGAGGGAAAACAAGCACTACAAAAATACAACAAATAGCTCTGAAAGTGGTACTTTTCTAAGCAAGGTTTTAAACCTATGAAAAAGGCAACGTTCCCTCTGTGAGCCCCATTATATTCATTGACACACTTCACCCACTTAGCCAAAAAACAGCAGACCAAATATAATCCTACCACATTATATTAGATTTTTGTCAGTGATTAAGTGAGATTATTTGCTTGCGGTTGGACCCATGCAGAAGATAGTGGCAGCATGATTGCTACCGATTGAAGAAGTCCATCTTTAGTGTCAGAGGTCTATGACTTTGATGCTGAAATATGAAGGCTCTGCAGCTAACATCACAGGGGCTGCAGCTGCAGTGTTAGTAATGTGCTCAGGTGAGTCGGGGCAGCATCTGATAAATCATGAAAAATAGCAGTCCCAAATGGACAGCGCTGCAAATTACAATCTGGTGAGACTTGATTGTCATGGCATGTCCTGGAAAACGGACCGCTGAATAAAGCTTCACTCCATCTACGTTACCAGAGTGCTGCTACTAAGCAACTGATGATTTGAGTGCTGACTGATCAGGTAGGTCCTATCAGTACAACAGTATAAGAATCCTTGGTTTTAACTGCTAAATAAGGTATAGGAGAGATGAATGATTTTTCTGTTGTGAGGCTTATATATCTGCAAAGAAATGCTCCTGAAGATACTCCCCGGTCATCCGTGTCTCTGATTTATGGCAGGAATTTCCTAGGAATTCACTGCATTGAAAATATAGCAACTCATTGACCTGGTACCTAAGTATTTTCAAGATGGGGTTTGTTCTGCATTTGTCAGAGTTGATGACTGTTGAAATAAGTTTTAGTGGATGAAAATATAAAGGTCTTTAGCCATGTAAGATGACTTTTAATTAAAACTCAACCATCCCATGTTGAGCAGAGCATACCCATAATGTTATAAACCTCTGCAAAATGGGTAGTATGCTGGGCTGGAGCTGAAGCTCAGGACAGACGCATAATCCTCCACAAATAATTAGAGCAGAAAATGCTTCTAATCTCTTTGTTAGTCTGGTTGTGTTATCTGATCTAATAATAAACTAGACATTAAAAAAACCCCTCCTCATACATTTTAATTTAGACTGCAATGGGCATGTTTTAACCAGTAATTGTTTAGCTGGTCTGTTTTGAAATTTAGGTTCCTCCTTCCCTCTGTTTTGATTTATGCATGTACTGTACAGACGTACGTGGTCTGAAACGCCACCGTCCTCTGGCTGTGTGAGTTCCCCATAAATACCAAGGTGTCAGAATGTGGGCTCGAATTTATGAAAGCTTTTCAGCAGGGACTTGGTGGACTTTACACACACACTGAGGTTTCACAGCTGCGTGAGTGGTGTCACCAGTCCGTGTGCTTTCCCTAGCCAAGGCCGCAGCTCTGGCGCAGCTCGACTCCCCTCGAATTGGTGGGGCTTTGGGCAATGACGCTGAGGATGTCTCCGCACATTTTCGCGCCGGGGGAAGATGCGGGGCGAGGGGCCATCGAGCGCACGTGGCCGGGACCACGAGCGCGGCGCCGTCCCCCAACACGAGGTGCTGCGCGAGGTGCGGGGGCCTGCTCCCTCGCCGCGCACGGCTCCGTGCAATCGCCTGTCTCTCAGGCAGTCCCCAGAGCAGCTTTCACTCCTTTGCATCTCACTGATCCCTTACGAAATACAACTCTCCTCACGGACCTCTTACTAAATACAGTCGCTTCTCAGGACTGCCAAAATCCACGCATCCCTCGCAGCTCCCGGTGCCCAGACCCCTGCTTGTAACCTGCTTATTTCCCAGATGAAGCGCTGCTCTCCAACACTGCCTGTCCTTCGCCTTCCCAACAGCACAGCTCCCCCTCCTCCTCCTCCTCTTCGCCGCCCCCATGCCCCTCCAGCTCCCATGCCGACCCCTCGGCCTTCTTCGTCCCTCCAAACCCAGTGAAACCCGTGTGACTCCTGTGACTGAAGCCCCTTGGGCAGCTGTAGCTATTCCTGAGGGCCCTGGCGATAAATAAACGAAACAGATCCGTTGACTGCGCCGTTATTTATCAGTGCAAATTTAATCTATAGAGGTAAGTCCCTGCGAGGGGCCGGGGCCGGGGCCGGGGCCGGGCGGAGCGCAGCGCCTGTGGGCCCGCTGGGTTTAGCGTAGTCGCTATAGCAACAGCGGCTGCCGGCGGGGGAGCTGCGGCCGCGCCTCCGCCCGCCTGAAGCCGGCGGCAGCGGGCGGCCGGCGGCGGCTCCGCTCAACTTCGGCGAAGGGGCGGCGTTGAGGCGGCGCTGCCCCGGCGCGGCCGCTCGCCTCGGCGTCGGCGGCGGGACGGGAGCGGGCGGCCCGCGGTAAGGAGGAGGGGACGCTGCCGGCGGGCGGGGTGCTGCGTGGCCGCGGGGCGCCCGGCGGGACCGGGGGTGGTGCCAAGCGGAGGGGACCGCTGTGTTTGCCGGCCCTTGCCGCGAAGAGGTGGGGGTTTCCCGGCTTCTGCGCTCGGTTGCCGCCGCCCGGCCCGAGGGGCTCCTGTGAGGGGGGCCGTTAGAGCCAACGGCCGCCCGCGGCCCCGCGCCCCGAGGCGCGGAGCTGGGGTGGGCGACGGCTGGGAGGCGGAGGCGCGGGGCGAAGGCAGGCAGGCAGCGACCCTGCTTTCACGACTTCAGAAAGCCCGAATTCCGTGAACGACGTTCGTTTTCTCCAAAGCATCGGCTCAGCTGCAGAGTAGAAAACCCCACAAAGTTCTCAGGTTTTGGAGGGATTTTTAAACAGGTACCGAAGTCTGCTGAAGTCGAGCGGTGTCGGCTTCTTGACGGGGAACTGTATCTTGTAGAGGTACTGGCCCCAGCCCTAATAGCTCAAAAGCAGTGCTGTAAGCCCAGCTGTTATCCCTCGTCACCAGGGCTAATCCGTGCCCCGATGTTAAGCTTGCTGTGCCAGTTCAGAGGGCTTGACTTCGAGCCACGTCCTCTCTCTGGTACCCTCTTCGCTCCCTCTGGGTCTGTCTGACTGCGCAAGCAGCCGGGGGGCTGCTGCCAAAGGTGAGCCGGGGTGGGTGGGCAGGGAAGGGGGCCGGGGTGCTCCGACAGCTCTCCCAGGCTGGGCTCGGACGCGGCACCGTGGGGCTGCCTGCGTGGACTAGCGCTGGGTCACCCGTTACGGAAAGAGCAGGCGGCCGAGGAGGAAAGCATGGTTTATGCTGCCATATGCTTATGCCACTCTCTCAGATCAGACGCCTGCTAAGTGTCTTCAGTGTGGAAGTCCAATGTGTAGTAACCCCAGCGTGGTACCACTAAGGTCAGTCAGATAGCTTTGGAGTTATGGCAGTGTAACTGAGGATAGACTACGCTGCACGTCTCTTAATTCTAACACGTTAATTAAAATCTGTCTCAAGGCAGCGCTCTTCACTGCTTTTATGGCTGCTCTCTGTGGATGGGCCGTAGGTGGGTCACGCAGCTATTGCAGGAAGAAAAGCATGAGCTTTCCCAGAGCTCTGCCCGTCGCTCCCTATGCTGTATGTGAGCTCTACAAAGAAAGGCTTAAATTTTCAAACTATAAACTTAGCATTCTTCTTGTGGGTGCTAATTTTAAAACAATGTGTATTTTTAAGTAACTCGCCACAAGGACCAAACTTTAACACTGGTCCTAGTATTCTCCAGTACAGGGAAAACTCCCACATAGGTTAATAGTTCTGCAGTGAATTGAGACAGAGTGAGACTTCGGGGATCTGCAGTAAATATTCTTTCTTATAGATACTGTAACCAAGGTTCAGTACTGACTAGAATTGTACAGGTGTCTGTTAAAATGCATTCTCACCTTATGATGCAATGAGTTACTCCTGCTTTCACAGCAGAATCAGTCCTCCATCTGGATGGAGAATGCACATCTCACCCGCCTGTTTTCACAGCACTTAGTCTGGTCTATGCTACAATATATGAATTAAAAAAACAAACTTCAGTGGACCTAACAACAGGTGAAATATGCTTTTGGGTCTGAGTTTCAAGCTCTTACTTTATATAATTCTACAGATACAAGTATCTGCTATGAATGACAGTATTAGAAACTCCAGTTTGTGACATTACTGCCCCTTTAATAACATTGTGTAGTTACAATGACAGTAGAATAGAGAAAGATGAGCTGGGGATCTCTCTGAGTTTTAATTTTGAAAGCCTTTTGTGTTGGAGCCTTCCATCAGACGCTATTGCTGCTTTATTGCAGCAATACTTTTTTTGTGGTTTGAGTAGCGTTAATAAGAGGAAAGCTATGTGTCTGTGTTACCGTCTGAACTCTCATTTACGTGGCTGGATGAATGGTGAGGAATACTTTAGGTCCCTCTGTCCTGACTGGAAACCTGACTTTGTAGTCTGCAGAGATCAAAGTAAGATACAGAACTGAAGATGTGTTTGATCCACCACAGCAAGATAGCTGTATCTGAGCAAAATATAGGCATTTTAATAACAGGTTAGGCAAACAGAGCAAATCAGTGTGTTTTAACTTCCTGGCTTCAGTAGGTTTAGGTAACAGTCCAGTATAAGTTGTATATGATGGAGTGTTTTTATGGTTGCTATTAGAAAATATTGTTTAAAGCATCAGTGGGAATTTGGCATGAAAATAGTCCTGTTTCTCAGCAGATGGAACTCATTTGCTCTGATAAGTAGACAAACTGTAAAATGCTACTCTGCTTCATAAGCAGATTTGAGTAACACCCACCCTTTTGCTTCTGCAGATAACACAAAGATTATCTTCTGTAGAGAGCCCCAGCCATTAGTAGAGCTCTTGGGCCCTTCCTTTGCTTTTTCTTTAAGATCTGTAGACTGGATTTTCATCTGGAGTTAATCAACACAGCTTTTTTTATTTATGTCAGCGAGGCAAATCTGTTTTATATTAGTGCAGCTCTGCTGAAGATCATGAAGCTGTACCAGTTAGATCAGCTACCTTTTCTCCTCATGTTTTGACAGGTGATTGAAAAATACCTTTCTCATTCATGCCTGAGCTTGGAGCCCAGTTCATGCTGAATTCTTGTTTCGTTACCCCTCCTGCAATCAAAGTGCAGATGTAAAATGCACCAGATAGACAGACTTGTTTTCTAAAACATTGAAGCTCTAAGAATATATTACAAACTACACAAATGCTGGGGAAGTGAGAGCAGTATTTTTCATGTGTTCTCAATTTTAGAGTTTCATTACAAAAAATCTTTTCTGCCAGCTGTAGAAAATGTGACATACCCACATATACCATAACCGTTGTGGTATTTTCAGAAGGCCACTCAAGCTTACCTTTGGTAGCAATGGTACCACTTTTGGTTCTCTTTTGTCTTGCAGCACCTTGTGATATGCTCTGACTGTCCTTCTGTTCTGCTACCTGGCAGTGATTTTTACAGTCGTGCGCATTCACAAATGGCTTAAGTGACTTGTAACTCTCTGTGGCAATTACACCAGACAAAGATCCAGCCCATTTCTATAATGCTGAGAATGCAAAGTCTGCTGGAGGAAAAACTAATACAGAAATTAGACTGTATGCCGAACGGCAGCATAGTTCTCACACGTTTTTGAGAGCGCTTGTCATTCAGAAGCAGACTCAGGCAGCAGCAGGAGCTGTCAGCCTGCAGCAGGCTGGTCGGACCATGAGCGCTGCCCTGCTAGGGGCAGACAGGCATTACCTGGCATGCAAGGGCCAGCTGGGTGCCACAGTGCCCTGTCATGGTTAGCTCACTCTTAGACACCGCTGTGAGGCTTTTTGCTGTCCTTGAACACCTGCAGCCATGAAGACTTGACAATAAATAATGTTTCATTTAAAGTATTGGCTTGATCCCCTATACTTCTGTTATTCAAAACTCCTTGCTACTTGTAACAGGGTCATGTCCCTGGATATATTTTAACCACTGTGAATTTTTTTTTGTCAAGAAATAGTTTGTGTCCATCACAACAAGAGAATCGGTATGCTCATAAAGTGAAATACAGGTTCTCTGCTGTGGTCTCTAAGCAGACCCCTGAGTGTCCCCAAGAGTTCTCTCTCTTTATTCTGCACGTCAGAATGAGGAATGCTGCTGTATTAATATGATATTTGCATTGATTTTAAGCTTCTTGATTGAAAAGCTCTATCTACTGCTTTTTCAGCATTAATTGCCTCATAGCAGCTTTGGGAGATAGATGTCTGAGGTTGTAATAGTTTCCATGGCAAGTAGCTGTAAACACCATAGCCCTCCGTGTCACTGAACAAGGAGATTCTAGACAGATAGGGAGTAGGGTTCCTTGGGCCCTCATAAGGTTCGAAGTCTGTGTATGGAGAGGATAATGGTAAGTAACTCTGCAGAAAAGCAGTGGAGAACAGATAACAGGGATTCTTTTACAAAGCTATGGTGTTTTTTATGGTGTAAATTTTATTTATATAAATAAAATTGAGAAGGTGTTGGCAGCAGTTTCTTAATTAGAACTTGCTAAGATTCTTTGTTTGGAACAAAATTAAAATATCCTTATCACAGGAGAAATAGAATTTGGGGTTCATCTATGATGCTGTTGCTACTACGCTACTTCATGCAGGTACAGCTAGCAGCATAGCCACAACCACAAATTCTGCCCGAGAAGCTGGTTAAATGTTGCATCAGTTAGCACATACAGACTTCAGAGATGGGTGTAGCCAAACTATCTTTAATCTACCTATGAGTTGCAGTCCAGGAAGATATGTAGATGCCCTTTGCTATCTGAAGGGCACTGGACTTTTCTGGATAACGTAATCCAAACATTACTAAAGAAGCAAATAAAAAATAATATGCTTCACAGTTTCACATCATCTGTTTTCCCCGTGACTGCATGTCTTTTAAAAAGTACAATTATGAGCACAATTTGGGGATGGAGCTTGTCCCACTTCTTTTAGAAATAATTTTCCTTGTTTGTTACCCTCTGATGTGGCTTGTGTGGAAAAAGGTTGAGTGGGTATCTTGCATGAACAAATTCTGTTTCTCTGCTCTCTGACTGTAGTAGTAAGGAACTACCACCCACAAGAAGGGAAGGAAGGCATTTCCCACCTCCCCAGCCCAGTTTGTCGGTATGCTTTGCCTGGATGACAGTGGATTTCCTGGGACTCTATCTATAGCCAGCTGAGTGACAACATTTCCATTGACATCACTGGACTTTGGATTAGGCTCCAAGTCGTCCAGCCCCTTAAGACTTTTCTCCTCCTGCTCTGACACAACTGCCATACCCCTAGGACTAGTGAGAGTCACTAAGGATTGTCAGTAGTACTCCTGGACTGACAGACTGTGAAGGCAAAGGCAAACCACAGGAGACTTGTCAAACTGAGGACATACCTTCATAGAAAGTCCAGCTGTATTCTCTCTCCCCCCGCCCCCCCCGACAAATGCACATTTCCCAGCTCTCTTCCTATTCCTTTCCTGTCCTGGAGGGTGTCGGAAGCTGGGAACCAGGAAAAGGATCAATGGAAAGGGAATTTTTTATTCTCAGGAGTTCATCTTCTACAAGGCAAACAGGTCCTGCTGATTCACTCATAGTTTACCAGAAAGCAGCCCTGCTGTAACAAGTCTTAACAAGTGGTGATCTAGCCTGCAAGAGTGTGAAGGAGACTGATGTCTGTTGGGTTACATGAACAGCCTCCAGTTGGCCAAAGAACAGCCAGAGAGCAAGCTACAGAAACATATTCCCTTTGTTAGTAAAAGAGCTAGGAAAGGCTGAAATCCTGTTCTAGGAAGGCAAAAAAATGAATCGGGCATGTGGACTTTGATATTTCTGATGATTCTTTGGTGCGTTCTCTGGAGCAAGAAGAGGAAATCACATGGGGAAATATGGGAGAAGGTAAAAAAGCGGAAGATGAGGTGAAATCGTACAGAACATGCCATGAGAAGAGAATGGAGAAAGCTGTAAAGTACATGAGGAGAAAAATGCAGGAATCGCTGACAATGTGGAGAACAAAAATGAGATTTAGAGAGAGGCAAAAGCTTCTTTAGAACTAAAGCTAACAGGAATCTTTTACATGAAGAAGACT
Organism: Theristicus caerulescens; assembly: GCA_020745775.1. NCBI lineage: Eukaryota > Metazoa > Chordata > Aves > Pelecaniformes > Threskiornithidae > Theristicus > Theristicus caerulescens. The sequence continues at coordinate 102,404,446 of CM036561.1, read as the reverse complement.
CAGAGGGACTTACTAACAATGACTAAAAATTGAAGAAACCCCTCAGAGGCTGTGTGAGAGAAAGCGAGGTATTGCAGACTTTAACGTAGCTAAGGTAAATGTATGCTTAAAACTCTGTGAGGTGGTTGGTCAGACTTGCGATCAACAGTGTGAGGGGCAGGTTTGTCTTCTAGACAAAGGTCTAGGGTCAATGAGGCAAAAGTCTTGAAACCCAGATCTGTTTCTGGAGTGGAACTTACATAAACCACTCTGAAATTTTCCTTGAATAACAGCAGAGTAGTTAATCAACTGGATTATGTCAGCTCCCAGGATAGCCTCTTACAAGGAATCAGAAAATGGACTAATTGTACAACATAAAGATCTGTATTCAGATGGGGCAGTGTCTCTTTCTTTTAGTAATTTTAACATGAATGCTTGCAAAGTGTAAATTTGTCCTTTTCCCCAATAAGAAGGTCAGGCTGAAACTTTTGCCTTCCTTTAGTTGCCCACATCCTGCCGAACAGTCCTTTGAGTCTTTCCTAATAGGAAAGCCATTTTGAGTCATTTAATCATTAGCCTGCATGTGAACTTTAAATTAAAAACAGCAGCTACAATTAATGGAGCCCACAGTATCTTCTGCAGGCTGCAAAGACCAGTAGTGGGAAGAGTGGTGGCTTGTCAAGCCTGCTAAACAGAGATGGCCAGTTTCCAGCTCTCAAAAGGAGGAGATGATGGATGAGAGATGGGGAAGGAAACAATCTCATACAAACAAGACTCCCTTAGGAACAGCCAGCACAAGCTGCCAGTGTGCATGAAATGCTTGGATAGGATTTTCCTTCATTTGAAAACAGGCCATTTAAACTGCAGATGAGGTGCTTTCCTGACTTTATACTCTTCTCATGTGGAAGCAGATTTTTCAAGTAACGTATGGGAGACAAGTGGAAGCCCCGTTCCGAATCAGTGGTATCCATGTTCCCATATCAAAAGCAAATCTGCCTGTTATCTGTGCTTTATGAAAGCTCTGGGAGAGGGCAAAGCTCAGGTTCAGCAGGCCTTGCTCAGACAAGGTGTCCAAAATATTTTTCTAACCGATTGTCCTCTGCAATACTAGTGCTACGTAAAATGGTTCTCCTCATGCAGAACTCCTTGCTTTGAGGGAGACCTGTGAGATAACAGGAAGGCAGTAAGAACAGCCTAGGACCATGTGAAAGCCAGGGTAGGTCAAATGAGAGCCCAGGTCTCCTTGCTGTCTTTCCCAGTTCTGACCACTAAGTTTGCCTTTTGCTCCTCTTCTAATGAAACAGCTGGTGAGCTAGGAAGTGCTGGAACAACATTCCTCAGCTTCACCGTTATATTGCTTTATACTGATTTACCCCTAGCACCACTGAAGTCAGCAGAGTTAAACCAACGTGAGACCAGGTCATAGCCAGAATAAAAGCAAAGTAAGCTAACTCTTTGCTGGTAAAATTCAGAAGACCATGCTCACCTTCATTGGGTGAAGGTGCAAATGCAAATAATGATACCTTGATTGGTCAGATACCTGTAAAAGCTTATGAAAAATTGCTATTGTCACATAAGCTGAAAAGAAACAGGAGACTTTTAAATCTTTTACAGCAACCTGTGGTCTGTTCTGCTACTCACTTTTGCTAGCAGAGGGCTTACCTATGTGATATATAAGGGGTGATAAGACCAAGGAAAAGGTGTTAAGTTTTAAGGATCTTCATCCGTAATAATGTGTAATGGTGAGTGGAGGCCATCACGTAGCAAGATCCAGATACATGTTAGGATGGTGGGATTATGGAGTTGAAGCTGTCAGCACATCAATTCCAGCCTGAGTTCATTCAAGTGCCTTGGGCAAGTAAGTCAGCGGCAGGCAGCCAGAGCGCTGTGTGGTGATTTGAGAGCTGTTAGCTGGAGTCACCCTGGCGATGAAAACAAATGAAAGGACCTGCTGCTCCTCCTCCTACAGAGCACAGAAATGCGATAGGAGCAGGATTACTTCCAGCAGCTGCTGACTATGGCTGCTATCATAAGGATAATCATAGCTGGTACTCCAGGGTGAAAACAGTCACTTCAGCAATCCGTCATGTATAAGCACTGTAAACTAGCAAAGGTGTTAATGTTTATTCAGTCTCAGAAGAGTACCTGCGGCCTTACACACCTAGGTAGCTAGATCTGTGTCCTGTGGAAGTTTTCAGCCCTTTTATGTCTTCCTTCTGAAGAAACTGGTATTGCTTGCTGGGAGAGGTAGGCTATAGGACTAGAGAAACTAGTCCTTTGATGCAGTTTGGCAAACTTCCTGATTCTAGAATAGCCTAAGCATTAGACTCTGAAATTGTTTCAAACTTGGAGCACTGTACAGACTATCCAGGTTTTTGGAGCATTTTCCTTTAATAATGTGACATATTTACATAATATGAACATTTTTGAAAGAGAACAAGGCTATATTATGGCAAGTGATAAAGGCATGAAAGCAACTGAAGCACCCTTCTCACCTGATGCAGACGGTGACAGTTTTCCAGGCACTGAAGGCAGAATCCTATTGACCATTGCTCTTCTAGGGAGTCTGGAAGCTCGTGGCTCTCGGCTCTAGTGGGAGTACTGGGTAGTTATGAGCTTTGGGTGATTTACATTGTCGCTAAAGGCTCTAGGTGCCACTATGGTGGCTTAAATCAAAAGCATATTTTTCTCCCTTTTATGTCTGTCTTCATGCCTGTGTCTCAGTAGTGAGGATTTGCTCAGGCCCTGCAGAATCAGGCTCTTTAATCCATTGCCCTCATGTTAACTTTTGACATCGTGTCCTGACTGGGCTGCTGCCAGGAGTAGCCTTTTGGTAATCCCAGCTGCAACTGTTATTTGTGCCACCCCTTCTCCCTGGGGGCTAATGGAAGAGAGCAACAAGGCACGGAACTGCGCTGTGTGAAGAAACAGATGCTGTTTTGCTCCTGTTCAGGTCCCTAGTGCCTGCTTTGGACTCCGTTGTGTTTAAATACAAATACAATAGTTAATAACTTTGTTCCATGCATTGTCCTCTCAAAGTGACTACATGAAGGGATTGGCTGGGTGGGGAGATAATTCCATCTTTTGCTGAGCTGATTGGTGCAGTTTGTTCTGCCTTCTAAGTGCTGGGTAACTCCCCAGCAGCAGAAACCTCTCACTTAGAAGTAATCACAGTTTAAACCTTGGAATGCTGTCACTTCGGTTCCCTTGGTGCTGGTGATAGCACCTAAGGTGTGCTGTTCCAGCATAGCTGATAGTTGGACTTCAGCTTGTAGAAGGTGGTGTAGCCTCTCCTGCGTGCAGTAACGCTTTTGCTAAATAATGGTTAAAGCTCTGCCTGGCCTTCTAGTTAATGCAACTGTTGCTCCTGCCAGTACTAGCTGAGTACAGATGAGCTCAACCACTTCGGTTACAGCAGCAGCAAACCTACCCAGGTCACCTATCCTGCGCTCCCCCCTGAGGATCTGATGCTTGCTAGAATGTGGCTCCCAGGAATAATTTGACTCCATATGTTGAGTTTTTGCATGTATGGTGCTGCAACGCCATGCCCTCCCATGAGGGTTCAGACAGGCGAGCCCTAGCCCCTGCTCTTCCATGTGGGGAGGAGAATGCTTCCTCAGCCTAACCCAGAGGGAGCAATGTATCCTTACAACTTGACTTCAGACCTAAGAACTGTGACTGTCATTTTAATTACATGGTGACTGGAAGTTCAAGGGAAACGGTGCCTCTTCACACTTTGTCTTGCCCTCTGCACAAGTTGGCTTCTATGGGTGAGACTTCTCAAGGTGCCCAGCGCCAATTAGTTCTAAGTGGCTAATCCAGTAGCACTTTTAGGTGAACAACAGACTCGAGGGGTGTGCGGGGGAGAATGTTCTCAGCTGAGGTGTGTTGATGATGACACTGTTCTTTTTCTCTCCCTCCCTACCCTCAACCCACTCCCAATGAAGACACACAGAGCACTATGTCACTGGCATCCTGGTTCAGGTGGAATGAGCCCCCAAACCGCATTTCCCAGAGGAATCCCACAGAAATGGTGGTTGAGACGCTAATGATGGAGCTGAGCTGGCAGACCAAGCAGGCAGAGAAGCAGCAGCGAGAGCGGGAGAATGAGTATCGCAAGATCAAGACTGGGGTGGACTACGGCTGGCTGGTCAGCTATCCAAAGCAGAGCTATGATATCAGCCCAGGAGAACGGCTGCAGCTGGAGGATATGTGTACCAAAATACATCCTTCCTACTGTGGGCCTGTCATACTCAGGTACAGTAAAAGATGTGATAGTACAGACCTTTCCTTTCCCCCTCTCTATGATATGTGAGGAAGGAATGAGAGTTGTTAGAACCAACAGAACAAAACCTTGACATCCTGTATCATAAGTCATGTAGGGACAGTGTCTTTGTGGAAGAAGGGAAATCTAATGTCTTAAGTCAGTTTAGCATGGTATCATTGCCTCCAAAAAGTTACTAAATGCCATTTCCCTCTGAGACTGGCTTGAGTACTTTATGCCCCTGAGCAGCCAGAGCAGCTTTATCTTGCCTGATGCATAGTTACCATTTCAGTATTGTGATGGCTTTTGCTTCAGTCTTTAGAATCTTAGGATAATTGAGGTTTAAAGGGACCTCTGGAGGTATGTGCTTCAACGTCCTACTTGGAGCAGGGCTAACTTCAAAGTTAGATCAGGTTGCTCAGGGCCTTGTCCTGTCCATTGTTGAATATCTCTGAGGGTGGAGATTGCACAGCCTCTGAACAACCTGCTTTGGTGTTTATCTACTCGTATTGGAGCCTTGCTTCCTTGATTTAAGCTGTCCAGCAGGTCTATTGAGGCACTTGTCCCCAGTGTCCAGACTAGCCAAAAGGTGCTATTGTGTTTTTCAGCCTGTATTCCCAGAGAAAGGAGGAATTGCATGCTTCTCCCTCCCCTCCCCTCCCTCCACACCCTTGACATGGAGTAGCGTACAGGTGGGGCATCCTTGTTGATGTTGAGCCTTTCAAGTGCTAGAGGTAGGATTGCTACTTGCCAGCTGAGTGACCTTCTATGAGAATGCCTTCAGAAATACATCTAAGCCTGCTGTAGCATCCAAACGGGAAGGGAGGGAGGTGACTCTTCCTTTGGGGGGGGCTCTTCTAAATTAGACCCTCTCACTTAGCACAGTGCAAATTAGGAATAGTGACTCTGAAGTCCACCTTAGCCAAAGCAAAGTTGTGAAATGGACCTTTATAATCCACTTCCCCTGTTCCAACATGTTCTTCAGTTGGCATTAGAAAGAAGACAGTCCTGGCAGGACATATACAATGGGGTGCTCAGCACTCTGCAGTCCCTCACTGCATATGCAGGTACCTGTTTTCCCTTGAACAAATGAATCTGCGGCTCTTCAACTAAACCGTAAGAGGGCTGCAAATAGCTGGTCCTCTGTCTTACAGTGGGGGCGGCCAGGAAAGGATGCCAAAGCTACCCCTCTAGCTCTCATCTTGCCCGGGGCTGAACCTTGGAAGCAAGCTGACACAGGGCTTTGGCTTTTGCTAAGGTTGCCACGGTGGCAGAATTAGAGATTTGGGATCATTCAGCATCTGAGTTCTCTCCAGTGAAAGTTTGCTGTGAGCAGCACCTGCCCTGTATTTGTATAACTCCGAGCTATGCTGTAAACAAGCCACTACAAACCCCTTGGGGTTCAGAGTTATTTTCACCATCCCCAGGGCCACTGAGCAAGGCCTGTCTGGCAAATAGGTTATTTCCATGAGAGCAGGCTTCAGTCACTGGAGTTGGGAGGCCCCAAGGTTCATCATCTCCTTCAGAAAAGAGTATTAAGCTGAGCCATATGCAACTTGCTGCTGCTCTGCTTTTTTTTTTTTTTAAAACTGAGATCATGCAAGATGTGTGATTTCAGTGCAGCTTGTAGTAGTTGTTCCCTGTTGTTCAGGATTTAGCATACTGTTGACAGTAGATAAACATACGCAGCAACATTGGTGGGCTCTGTGTGGGCATAATTGAAAAAGGATAAAACCATCCTCTTAAAAATCCTCTTATAAATTCCTATTACAGGCTATTATAAATTGTATTACACTATGATTCAAGAAGTGGCATGTTTTTGTTTGTTCCATACTACGCAGTTTGCATGGTTAGCAGAGCCACATTAAAAAAATGAGGCTTGCATAACCTTTGTTGGTTCAATTCCGTGATTGAGAAGGGAATGTCTTAGCCACAAAAATGGCAGAACTGGATTGGGTCAAAGGTCTGTTTGATCTGATGTGCAATCTGTATGTGAGATAGTGGCCAGTAGCATCAGTGTAAGGAAAAGAGAAAAGAACAAGGCAAGCAAATACAACAGTACAGACAATTACAGTATCTCGTATATAGCCTCCAACTTACTGTGCCTTGTATCTTGGAGACTTTTTGAGCCAGAAGTGGTCCTTCTGTCCATAATTGCCCTACGTGGCTTTTTCTTTCAGTAGTTTGTTCAGGTTGTGGGGTTTTGCTTTTCTTTTTTGAACTCATGTAAACTTTTAGCATTTGTGGCACCCTGTGGCAGAGTTCCACATCTGAACTACAACTCGGCTATAGAAAACTGTATTTTGCTTGTCTAAAACTAATGTGTACTAGTTTTATTCAATAATTGCTTGTTCTTGTGTTGGAAATGTGAACAGCTGGCCACTCTTCTACCTTCTAACCGAGAGCCCTGTGGTTCGGAAATCTTCATTGCTGACATGGAAACAATGAAAAAGAATGGGCCTTGCCATGCTAGGAGCCGAAAATGTCCAGGAGAAATAAGGAGCATGCAATCTAACTAAAAGACAGCCAAAATTGGATAAATTCTTCTCTCAGAAAGTGAGATGACATTGAAACTTCCCCAAAATTGCACAAGATGAGTATAACAGGAATTCAACTGAAATCTTCACATTTCCACTTTAATCACAAGATCATTGCACTGCTGATGTTTCCTCCTGAATACCCTGTGACTTTCTAATATGTAGTAACTTTTAGAAAAAACTTCCACCAAAAAAAAATCTATGAGCTTGCATTTGGAAATTCAAATGCAGAGCGTGTACCTTACTGAAGCCCTTGGTTCTGTCTGAAATATTAAGCCTGATCCTTCCCCTTCCATCTTAGGCATTTAAAGAGTTGAAGTCCTTTCTGATGTACTCAACAAGCATGCAATACTTAAATAACACAAGTAGCATGCATCTTGCAAGACGGTGGAGTTTGTTTTGTTTGTATCATGCAAGGTGTCCTTCTTTGTGAGATTCTAAGCTCAGAGTCAAAGCGAGAACAAAACATTTTTGTATGAGTTGTCAGAGATGTCACTTTATTCTCCAAAGGTCTAAATGATGATCCAGATTGTCCTGTTCTGTGGCTACAGTCACATCTACTGAGAGGCAGAGTTTCTATGAATTTGTTTCTTTAGATATGGAGGAGGCTGGAAAGGAGCACTTCTTAAATGGGAGGGTTTTTTTAAAGATCTAGTTTGCCTGGTTTGTGTTTGGGGTCAATAGAAACTTTTCTTTGAGTCTCTTGAAATTCTGGAAGGATTCAAGTACACTGCAAATACCATCAGATATCTGGAGACTCTGATTCACCTCATGAATTGAAGGAAGTGACAGTGATTTTGGTGAGGCCCTTAGTACCGAACTGCCATGGTTAAACGGAACGAGTAGACTAGTGGGCTTGCTAATACAGAATGCTAGATTTTTGCCATCTGTACGCAGAGCTTTCGCTCTAGTCAGAGCTTGTTATGGTCTGTTTCATTTCTTTCAGTTTCAGCAAAAGTGAAATGGAGGGTTCTGTCCTTCTCTGCCCAGAGAGAAACAAACAAAAAACCCTAATATGGAAATGTAAACCTGCATTTTGGTGGTCTGAGATGTTATTAATACCACAGGCTAAGGACTGTAAATTTTCTAAGGATTGTGTGTAGCTGAAGTAGACTTCTTAGTATGCTTGAATGTCAGACAAATGACTAAAATCAGAAATTGATTTATTTACAATTATGAGCTTAAGTTTGAGGTGATGTGACATGAGTGTTGCAGTTAGTGTGAATGCCATAGTCCTTTGGGAGTCAAGTAGCCTTCTCTAGCAAAGCTATTCATAGCTTTACAGTATAACCAGAACTCCTGCTCAAAATATAGATTCAGGAGTCAGCAGCTAATTATTAGCACTAAGCACCCCATGTTTTCTTTGAATAACTAAATCTACTTAGAGCTCCCAGTTCAGACAGGCACTCAGGATACACTGAACTATAAGCATATTGTTTAAGTCCATGGACTTCCACTGGATTTAACAGGTCTTTAAAGTTCAGGCTGTACTTAGGAAACCTACTGAACTGGGGACCTACAGAATAACATAGGCAGGTGACAGCGCTTTAAAAAAAGCAGTGCCAGTATAAGCCAGTGCAGCCACATTCTTAATATCTAATATCCATATGAGGAAATGGAAGGGTCACAATTTAAAGAACAGATTTGTCTGAACTGTGATTAAAACACAGCCTGGACTGGGGAGTGTGTTCGTCCCTATGTGTGCATATACACGCTCCCCAGGTTTCTGTACTGGCTCAAGGTGAGTTTTGTTGACAGTCACGTCTAAGACTGCGTGACTTGCATAATATATTACAGGTTAGCTGCCAGTAGTATCATAACTTGTTTCACAAATAAGATAGGTATACTTTTCTGATGAGTAAGGAAACCCTGTTGAGGGATTTCTAGATATGGTTGTGCAGTTGCCTGGTTTGAAACTATTCCATGCAAAAGTGTAAGGGCATTAACCTGTGCTAGAAGATAGGTGAGCCTTGTGCAATTTTGTGTGCTTAATTCCACTGAGCAGCTTTGTGTGGAGTTTGTTTCCCAGGACACAAGCCCATATCCCTTGATTCCAGTGGTTTTTTCTGTTTTTATGTGTTATGTGTTACGTGTTTTGTGTAGAGAGCAGCCTGCTGGATCATCCAGCACATCAGGTGGCTTTCATTGATAGCTGGGGAAGATGGCTTCAATTATGCATAGGTGGCTGCGGCAAACATCATCTATTTTCTGACACACAGACTGGTTTAGATAGGCCTCGGCCCCTGATAACCTGTCTGTCCATCCTTTCTGCTGAGAAATATTTGTTGCCTGCACACCTTTTGGACTTCACAGGTGGGTTGTCCCTTACACAAATGTGCTGGTACTGAAGTTACATGGGCATTAATAAAGGGGCAAAGTCAATTCATCCTAGTGAGGGAGAGGAAAGGCCCCCCTTTCCCTTCTCCATCTCAATGAGAGTGACTTTCCTTTGGGTGACTGACAGACAGTCTGTTGGATTGCTCTCTCTTTGTTTCTTAGACCTACTCAAATCCATATGAAGTAGTTTTTGTGTTGGTCCTGAAAAGTCAGAGGTAAATCTTAACAGCAAAAGCAGAGTTCACAAAACAATTCTTGCTGCCAAAGGGTGCAAACAGGCAGATAGCTATGAAGGTGGAAAGTTACACTGATTTTAGAAAACTATCTCAGCTAGATTGGTTGGGAGTGTTATTAGCAACACAGGGCATTAGCATTAGAGCTCTGTGCTCAGGGGGTAAATTTGCTGTCATACCACCCATTTTCCCTCTTGCTCTCAGATCTAGTCACTGGTCCAGTAACAACAGCCTGACACCTGCTGCTGCCTGCTCTGCAGCCACAATCCAGCAGTATGACACACAGCCTCTAAAACTGGAGGCAGCGCTGAGAGGCCTTTTGGGTGCACAATTGCCAATACAAACGAAGAGGATGTACTGATAGATATATATAATATGCCAGCATCTCTCTTTAAAATATACGTGGAGATAAAATAATGGAATGACTCATTTCAGTTCACCTCTGCAGTAAAAGTCCTTTGAAGGTGCTTTCCTTGGTATAATAATAATAATAATGTTGCAAAGACTTGGGTTTCGATGGACTCGTCTGTCTACGCTTCTGACTAGGATAAAGGGAAAAGCATATTTATTGTGAAAACTGTATTTTTGGCTCTTTGATAACGCAACTGAAGTTCCTCCTCCGAAGGCAGAAAGGATGTTTGCGGCGTACAGCAAATCTGTTACCGCTGTTATGTGCTAAACCTCAGCAAGACCTAGTCTCTTGCTCTTACAGGCTCTGCACAATTCAGTTTAGCATCATTGTGTAAGTACTTATGTACCAGTGTAAACTACAGTGCCTCAGAGGCCTTTTGGACCCAAATATTCAAAGCTGAGAGGGTTTTTTGGTGGAGGGATGGAGGAAGGAGATTAGGAGTTCATCCGAAGCAATTGAAATGGTTCAGGAACATCTTGGTGACTTTGGTAGGTTTTGTGTCAAACTCCTCTAGCTTGACCCTGAAAGGGACTGGTGCTTCTGCTGATACTGAGTTCCCTCAGCATGCGGTACTGGTGTCTCCACAGCTGTACACATAGCTGCCAATACTTGCTGTGAGAGAAGCATGCTGAAATATCTGGGATACCGCATGATGTTAAGATGTACAGCCAATACCAGGCCTCCACAGCAACAGTCAAAAGGCATAAATGTACAGAGTCTTTTTGTTTTATCTCTGGTTTTCTTTCTGTCCTTATTATCTTGGGTACCCTTTGGCACACCATTAAGCAGTGCAATTCCATAATGCACTAAACTCCTTGTTACATTCCTAGGACTTTTCAAAAAAACCAAGAGGCAGGATCTTATTCTGTCGGCTTCTGCCCTATTAGGCTTTATTTAAATGCAATCCTACCGTCTTCCGTCCTCGTTCAGTTCTGTTGGAGAAAAATATCAAAATGCTCACAGACTTTATACACTTTAGCTTCGATTAAGTATAAATACCTGGATTTTATTGAAGTACTAGTTTAGCTCTGTGTCTGCTTGTAGATATAATTTTTATGTTAAGAACTGAATAGTTATTAGAAGAGTAGCCATATTACCATCTGTCATAAACGCATACAATTACGGAACAACTAGAATCTCTGTGACCAGTGTGTGAGCCTTGGGAGGGGATCCCACACTCTCCAGCTGGGGATCAAATCACCCAACAAGGTGTCAGGAATGGTATGTTCTCTTCTTGGCCCAGCCAGTGACCCTCTCGGTGACTTCAAGAAAACTATCCTACTTTGCATCTCATCTTCCTCACCTGAAAAATAAACAGTGGTAATTCTTCACCTCCCTGGTATTAAGATAGCTTAATATACGTCAAAAAAACATTTTGAGCTCTTTGCTGAGAAGGCACTGGAGTAATTCACAGTTGTCTAATTAGATACAGCATCGTGCTGCCAATCAAAGTGTTATCAGCTGAGCAAATCCATTATCTTTCTTACATAAAGCCATAGGAGGATGAAATACCACTTCTCTGAAATTTAAATATTGAGAGACTATCAAACGTGTAACAAAGAAGAGTTTTACAGGATTTGTGTTTGTCTGGTGGCCATTGGGTAATGCTATGGGGGACGAGAACTGGAAACAGGGGAAGTCTAGTGGGACTTTCCCTGGTTTATCCTCAGCTTCTGGTAAGCAGCAGTGCAGGGACTACTTGAGCAGGGATTTGCATTTGGACAATCACATTTAATCAGCAGTGATGGGGACATTTTCCACAAACTTGTCTAATCATTTTGCTTCTTAAGCTATTGATAGCACTGAGTTCTGATTTAATAGGTGGTGTGTGAAAAGAGTACTTCCTTCGGTTTCAAACTTGCCACCTTCTAGCTTTGTTTGGTGCTCCCTGTTATTTCTTGTGCTTATGAGAAATGGTGATTCATTGCTTCCGTACATTCTCTCTCTTGCTTGTGATTTTAAAGACCTTGAGCCTATCTTCATGCCCCCTCCCTATTGTTGTTCCCTTCGGTCCAGGGAGTCCCATTTTGCAGGAGAGTGCAAGTTCCAAGCCTAGCACAGTGACTTGGCAGCAATCCCTAACTTGATGTTTTTAATCAAAGCTGTGCCTTAACTGTGCTTTCAGATTCCGGCAACTCATTGCTGAATATGAACCAGAAGTGCAGGAAGTATCCCGGCTTTTCCGCTCTGTCCTGCAGGAAGCTGTGGAGAAGATCAAAGAGGAGGAAGAGGCCAAGAAGCTTGCCAGGCAATGGAACACAAAGAACAAAACCAGCCTCTCCTTAACAACGTTTAAATCTCGGTCCAGGATTTCCCCATTCATCAGTGACATCAAGACCATCTCTGAGGATGTGGAACGGGGCACGCAGCCCACCAGGAGGGTTTGGAGCATGCCAGAATTTCGGAATGCCAAGGATTACTGACTCTATACTGAACAAGGTTTTTAGACAGTGATCTTTCAAAATCCCAGTTAACCCTTTTTTAGCTCTACTGTTTCTTCTTTGATCCAGCTCTCTCTTCCTGCCTGTCTCTCTCTTGGAAGCTGTGTCCATAGTAACTGCTGCTGATGCCCGTGGTGTGTGACACAATTTATTACCAAACATGCTAGCCTTTCCTTTAATTTAGTAGCTAGTCATTAATCTTAAGGGCAAGGCTCACTTACTATCTCATTTTTATTACTGCTTTCTTGTGGAAAATTAATTAGTTTTGTGATGTCTGTCTTCTCCTTTCCCCCCACCCCCAGCCTGGATGTAGTTATCTATAAAAGCTTTTGGCCCAAGCTAGCAAGAGCTGCTGGCTGGACCAATCTTGCTGAAAGCAAGACAGCCACTGACATGAGTAAGGCTTGCAGGATCAGGCCTGTGAGTTAAAGCTAGTATCTGATTTGGAACTGAACTTCCTTTTCCAACTAATAACCTTCCTCAGTGCTACAAGAAACTTCACAGGTAACCTCAGCACTGCTCTTGATCAGCTTTTTGCTGACAGTTAGCAATCCAACCTGAGTAGAAACAGACCCAAGGTTTTTGAGATGAAAGACCAATATTATTCCACAGCAACTAGTTTATGCATGCTCAGGTTTCTTGGGTATTTTCTCTTTTGTGCAGGCAGAACCCCCTGAACCTTGCACCTGCAGAGTAGATAGAAATGTAACAACCTGCTGTGTAGATATACAGGCGGATACATCAGTGCTGTGTCAATCGCTCTTCTTGGTCCTCAGTGTTCTGTGTTGCTGAGGTAAGTGCTCCTCCCCACGTCCCAGTAAAAAGTCAGTGGGTGGAAATTAATGTTTATGGCTAAGCCTGAAAAAGAGTACTGAAGTATCAATGTCCAGAGAAGGTACAGAGAAAGGTGAAGGGAATCTGCATTCATCTACAGGGTTCTTTGGGCAGCTGCAGTAGTTGAGATGATTTTAACAAGCTGCTGCTGCAAGTGACCGAAGGGCTCTAGTAGCTGAAGGTTTGTGCCCTCAGTCTTCTCTCATGAGCGCTCACAAGACAGCTTTCCAGTATCACAGGCTGCTGGCCAGTGAGCTGATACTATTACAAAAGAATCTTTAATGCAAACTGAGTAGCTTGTAGGCCAGCGTGGTTCTGCTGAGACCTTGAAGAAAGAGGAAAAGGCTGCTGAGGAAAAGCTACTGGGGGCCTAAGTCAGCATCTGTAGGGAGAGCTCTCACCAGCAAAGGAAAGAGAATGGCATGCTGTGAAAATCATGGGTCCTGTAGAGAAGGCAAGGGCTAGGATGCTTTGTGGTGACCAACGGGAGATGGGGAAGGAAGAGGGGGATTTCCCTGTATGGCTGGCTTTTGGGGAGTCATCCCAGTGGGGTATAGCCTCCTGGAGAACCCTGTAGCTTTGTTGTTCTTTTGCCCGTTTCCGACTTTTCCCTGGGGACCTTTGCAGCAGCCTGTGGGTACTACAGCCAAGATAAAACCCTGTGAAGCTATGCCAACTCTGGGAAGAATTCCAGCACATGAAATCTATCCCAGAGTAGAAATGTGCAGTTTCTCCCAGAGATGGGGGAGGGCAGCATAAAACAAAGATCAAGATCAACCCTGAAGAGCTCTCTAAGACTGTGGGATTCTGGCTCACTCTTTCTCCCCTTGGGGCTATCTAAGATTGAACACAAGGCTTTCTTACTAGCACCAGGCTGTAGTTTCTAGTCCCTTGGTAAACTGCTGCCAGCAACCCTCCTAGGGACAGAAAGCAGAAGCTCACTTTTAATCAAAAACTCAGGGCTTCCAATTGCAGCATCCAGTTTGGGATGGGCTGTTTCAACTCTAGGTCAATGAGGGAGACTTTAAAGCCTTCCGACAATCAGCTTGGTGTTTTTCGCTGTATGTCCTTGTGAAGTAATGTGATTGTGTATATGAAGTAAAAACAAAGGCTTGACGTAGTTAGCATAGCCTTAGCTGTCTAGAAGATGTGGGATCTCTAGCAAGGGATCACCACAATTTGCAGAAAAATTCTTGTTTGGAAAGAAGTTAACCATCTTTTTTTTATATATTTGCAAGCCACTGTATGGTACTGAAGGCTGAGATGAGTTAATGAATTTCATGCTACAGCTCTGTAGTCATTTTATTTGCACTCATGTTCTATTTTGACACCTTCAGTATTGACTGTATTGATGCAATATTTGATGGACTGCTGGGAGAGACGGGACATTCTGACACACTGACATAAAGCTCTTTGTTACAGTACAGTGTCTGTAATGTGCTCACTCTTTCTTAAGGAGAATCAGGAATAACTAACTTCCCTACACCAATGTACAAAGCCAAGGAAATCACCTGAAGGGTGTTCATGCTATCACAGCAGCCTGTGATCATACTGTGTCCTTCCTTAACAACCTCCAGCTAGCAGATACCATTCTCGTTTAACAGCCAGGAAAGGGAGACAAATCTGACCTTTGGTCAAAGCCATGTATGTTCTGGAGGCCAGGCTGTAGCTGTGGCAGTGCCAGCGACAGCTGTTTTGCCTCAACTTACCTATAATTTCTATTTCCACAATAAAATATCATTCTCCCTGTACCTCTTCTGCAAGTTACACTGGGCTCACAGTAGCATGTGATGATAAAGGGATATTCGGATACCAAGCTATGAGGTTTCTATTCTTACTACATGCTATCTAGAACTCTTAAAGGTATAGAAGTAGTATCATGTTTGCCTGTAGCCAGCTGCTTAGAGACTGTGACCTTCTGAATAAAAAGTGAAATAGCAGCGCAACATCATTAACAAACAAACAAGTGAACTGAACAAGAATCATTCTAAATCCTCAACCATGCTCTCAACACTGAGCAAGGATTTTGGTATCAGCCCAGAGCATCACTGTTGCTCCATTGCTGATAGTGTTATCCTGTGCAAAGGACGTTGTTACACCCAGGAAAAAGCAGTCCTAGACTAACTATACATGCTAACAAGTAAGGGCAACACCTCTATAGCAGCTCAGCTGCACTGCTCAGCCTCAAGGGGCTAACGCTCCTCCAAGTCACTACTCACCTGAGAGAGACTACGCAGCCCTGCTTCTGTGGCTTCTACAGATGAGCCTGGCCCACAGGCTGTGGTAGCTGAGAAAGGAGTGCAGGAGGTGAGGTTCCTCACCCATATCAGCATATAGTTCAGACAGCTGTCACGCCATGGGGAACTGGAGTAAGCTTTGCAGGAAATACCTGTCTGCTGAGACTGCACTGTTTATACATTTCATCATGGAACCTCAGAGAATTAAAGCAAAGCTGTGAAATATAAAACAATTTTTTGTACTTGTTGTCTTTAATTAAAGATCTCCTGAAATACAATCTGTCCACATCTAGGCAAACACAACAGCTGTTCCACTGCTCTCCCATGCAGTGTGTATGTATCAAAGGAGGAAGGCAAGAATGGTAAAGTCACTTGATCTAAACAAAAAAAACCCCATCCTCTCTCTACAGGCTGCAAATGCAGCCACCTACCTTCTATCTTGCTACCTCTACAAACAGATCCCAAGATTTGAGGTAATAAATAACCAGGATTAAACAACTGCAAAGGTCTGAAATTCTCTGAAGCTAAGTGGTTTACAGATACAACCTTGAACTGAAGTCTTCATCAACATGCTTCCAAGCACGTCTTATATTAACAAGTATTACCATGAAATGAGCAGATATAAGTGACAAAATGCATGTTTTGTCTCCAGATACTTTTGAGTCACTCCTATTCATTCTGTACCTGATCCTGGGTACTAGAATACCTTAATATTAGCAGATGGCCCCAGATGGCTCAGGGCTCCCTCTGCTAAGCACTGTACATGCAAAGCATGCGCGTTTGTTAAACGAGTCATTTTTTTTCCCCACACAAAATATTACTGAAGTATGGATTGCACTGCTCAGCACATTCTGGAGATCAGACAGATGAGTGGTTCCAAAAGGGGACTACACGAGTTCAGAGGGTCAGTAAACCACAGTGGTCAGGATGCAGCCCACAGCACAGGGCTTAAGCCACTCGTTGCCAGAAGCTGTGGACAAGTAAATCTCTCTGTGTCGTTGCTTAAGCTGCTTCCCCAAAAACATTGCTACAGGCCTCTCCCAGGAGGAAAACCATGGACGCTTAGGCCTTGACTGGATGGCCATTCTGATATTCCTGTCTTCTGCTACACCTCCCTGATAAAGGACAACACGCTGTAGTTTTGCCCCAAAAACATTCTGAGAAGCACTGGACTGCGTGAGTCAATGCCTTTGCGGTTGTGCCCTGCAAGAGGCAGCGCTGTTAAGCCTCCCGCAGTTCCACCCACCTGTGCCAGGCAGAGACATCGTAATCTCGGTGCCTGCCTTTCCCTGGTACTGCCATCCGTGCTGGCGGCACAAGGGACCTCTTGTTCCCTTTGTATGATCAGACAAGCCATGTTTCAAGCTGGCTTACATCAGAAAGATACTGTGCTGGCCCCAAGAGTTGGGTCTCGGGCCCAGGTCTCCCAATGACTACCACGTATTTTCTGTGCAGTTGCTGCACAAAGGTATTCTCAACCTAAGGGAAAATCTTTGCAGGTTGAGATCTTAATAAACGTGACAGAAAGGAGAGGAAAAGGGCTACAAGAAGCACAGTGAATTATGTGGCTATTTATCTGTGTATACTGTACATGTCATAAAATTATAACTTCTTAGGGTCTTGGCTAGATAACCAGATTATAGCATCTCACCTCTATATTTTAGTCACAATTTTGCCTCTCAATGCCTCTCAAATTTTGCCTCTACCAAATAAATCGAACCAGATGTGGTATGAAGCAGTGACAGTGAAATACTCCTCAGGTATTTTTTTTTCCTATATTCTGGCACTGGAGGTCTGAAATTATTTAAGAGATGGAGAAGAGCAGGGTGCAGTTTCTGAAGAACTCAGCAGCCCCAGGTAGGGATGGTGCAAGAACACTTGGTCCTTCCAGGTCCCTACTGGCTCTCAGCAACTTGCTTCTGTTGCATTCAACTACTTAGAAGTTAAAGGCTTCCTTCTGCCCTTGGCACCCAAGCACCAGCAGAAGAGACTGTTGTCTGTCCACAGCACAGCCAAGAGCAAGAAATGAACAAAGACTGGATGAAATTCATAGGACAGCAGTAACGAATGTTCCCCATAAACAACACATAATTAGGTCTTTGCAGGCTAATTATAGGGTTTCAGAATAAGAAAGTGCAAAGCCAATGTCCAAAGATTAAAAAAAAAACAAAAAAGACATTTCTGTGACAGTCCAGCTGGACAGCAGTGCCACCTGCTGGCAGATTTCCCAGCACTGCTTAACCAGGGAACAGCAGCTTTCTAACCAGGCCTCTCCTGACAGATTCCTCGCTCTTGTGCTACCTTTCTCTCACATCACTGTCACCCAGAGAACAACTCACAAATCGAGAGCAAAATGAACACAACTGATGTTAGCTGTAGTGTGTAGCCCCTTATTGGCTGCACCGGTGGCCAGCATGCTGGTATCGGAACAGTTGTCATCGTAAACGTTGTGCCTCTGTGATCCATGTACACTTATCAGGCTGGATATTAATGCTGTTCTTCACACTGCTTGAAAAGGCTCAAAACATGCTTCCTTAGGGCCCTCAGCACCATGTTCTGCCCTTCCCGCCAAAAACACTAGATGTTTCACACTCCTTGTGAACCACAATTTAAGACCAAAATCAAACAGGCAGGGAAAAAAATAGCTGTTGTCAACAGCCAAATAAATCATGATCTCTACACTGGAAGGTAATTTTGATGATTCATTTTGCCCAGAGATGGAACTAGAAGGCTGGGTGTTTGCCAGTAATTTTAAGAAACAGCTCCTCAAAAGCTTATCACCCTACAGCTCCAAATATAACCAAGTAGCAGACTGGAGGATTTTCAGGTGTGCCCAGGACCTCATATCCTTCAGGAAGACTCACTACCACTGAAAATCCAGCCATTTCGTGGAGCGCCCAAATGAGAGTGGAGCTCCCAACCTTGAGAGTTGAGCAAGAACTTTGGAAACTTGTTTCTAAATATGCGCAGCAAAGCCCAGGAGTATGTTTAACAGTACAGCAAAGCATATCAGAGCTCCATCCAGTGGTCAAGGCCCCCACCCGCACCTCACCAGAGCAGGTTCAGCAGGTGACCCCAGGGCCAGTTACTTCAGCCTCTCTGACCTCTGCTTTTCCCCCGCATAGAGAGCTCACTCAGTTTTCCCCGCTGCAGAGGATGACTGGGAAGCTCATATATTCCTGCAGCATGAAACATCCAAGTACATCAAAACAGCACATCTTGCCTAAGTTTAACCACACTAAATATTGAACAGATACCAAAATTGCAGGCCCTGCTCAGCACTGCAGGATGATACATCTTAGTTCAATGGAGGCAAGTACTTCCAAGACAAAGTGGTATTTATCAGTATTTTCTCATCTTGATCTCTTGTACATTTTTGCACGGGCAAAGAAGTCAAGTTCAGGCAAATCATAAGGAAACAAGAGTAACAAAGAATTGCATTGCCCATGAGAACTGGCTGAATCACTTAATTACTTGCATCAACCATTCTTTCATGTTTGGGTTTTTGCCTGTTTTCCCTGCATAAGAAAAGAAACTTATGTAACTGTGCTTCATCCCCTTCCAATAACTTTTGGGACTACTATTAGTTGTATCAATGGTGGAGAGATCTTTAGAAACACCTGGTTCCTTTCCTGCTTCGTGACAATTACTCACTAGATCCAGGAGGTCCAAATGAGCACCCTCCACCACAGGACCGATGAAAACCACACAGCCATTTTACATTTATGCCTGCCTAATGACACCACACAAGCGGGAGGCAGGGCTAGTGTGGTAGCAAGGGCTTAAAGAGCAACAGGCACAAATCCCACGGGACCAAGTCTTACCAACCCTGCTGCTTGTGGCACGACTTTTTGTAAATGGGATAGAATAGTTAGAAAGAATGGTGCCAAGGAGGATGGGCACGGTGGCAGCAGCTCAGAGAATATATCCTTCCCCGTCTTCCCACCCCAGTGACTTCTGTTTCTGGAATTTCTGGTGTTAAAAAAATTCAGTTGAGTTCTGCATGATTCCCAGAATGGGAAATGGTGCAGGGACAGAGAAAGTGGGTGTGATAGGGAAGACACACACACAAAAAAAAGTAGGTTTCACATCTGAAAGACTTCTATTATTCAGCATTTTAGCAAGAATCTCAACTTGTCCAGCCAGGTGAGCTTCTGCAGCCTCTTCCTTACTGCCTGACCTCCGCCCCACTCCATGACTTCTGACAGCAGCAGTCTCCCTCCATCCCTACCTCATACCTTTTCTATTGTTCTATTGTTCCAGCCTTCATCTTCCTCCACGATATGCACTTTTTTGAGACCTGGTAGCAAGGCTCTCTGTCAGCCATTTGCATATCAGGTCGACATCCCACACCGCTTCACAGTTCCCTCATGCAAATTTCTCGATCTGTATTTCATCACATTCCTCTACATCTCTTACCTTACTGTTCTAACCTTCACATCTGGCTCAGTCTTTGGTTCAGCTGCCACAACAGTAATCTGAAGCAATATTAAGAAGCTATGCTATGGGAAAAGGTCAACAAAATTAACTTCTTTCCTGAGGCGGCAAGGCACGGCCAATTATTCTGGCTGTATGGGCCTGCGCTCACTAGGGAGAGTGGAATCTGTTGGCCGGCTCCAAACAGCAGCCTCAAAGATAGTCAGTCCCAAGAAGATGCATGTGATCCCAGCACTTGTGGGGAAAGATGGGGGAGGGAAGGATGCAACATGAACTCAAACTTCTTTAGAAGCCCGAGAATCTACATGGAGATGGGTAGGAAAGAAAAGGAGGCTTATAAAAGCAGCAACTGCTGGGAAATTTCAGGCAGCACTTATAACTGACTGGGCAGGAGAGAATAAAATGGAATCACTGCCACAGAACTTAAGCAGCTTGGCTTTCTGAAAGAAATGCTAGCTTAGAAGTAAATGCTGGCATAGGAATACTTTAAAGCGTCACCAAAGCATATCCAGCATGTCAAAACTGAACAGGAAAAATTCCTCTGTCCTGAAACAGGAAAAAAAAAAGGTTTTGTTTTTGGGTTTTTTTAAGAAAAAGTGGTCTGACTCATTTTTATACAGTCAGAGTTGGCAACTACCAAAACCCTAAAAGAGGAACAGACCACATCATATTACTAAAAGTCCTTTGCCTTCTCCATACTAGCATGGAACAGCGAAGGAGTTTTTACGATCTTGACCAATCTCGAATAAGGCAGCAAACAGCAGATGATTTCCATTAAGCCTGAACCTTCCAGCCAATGCAGTTCTTTACAAGTGTTATCTCTGGGTTTCCCATTCCTATCTGCTTTCTATCTTCCAAATTTCTATCTTTATTTTCCCCCATAAATTTCCAGGAAATGATACTATCTTTACACAAAATATAACCTAGGGAATGGCAAGGATGTTAGTGTCTTCTCAGAGGGTGTTTGGGATTAACCTTGTAAAGAGAAGTCCGGAGATAAAAGCTGCTTATCTGAGCCAGATGCTTTGGAATCGCTAGCTAGAAGATACCACAGTAGCATAAATCAAAGCATGATCCCCATGAAAAAAAGGAGGAGCGTTTTTTGTTTGTTTGTTTGTTTGTTTGTTCCCCTACTGATGTTTCAGAACAGTGCATCCAAAACAAGCTTCCATCACCAGGTTAAAAGCCAAGGAAAATCCAGTTCTTACCTCTGTGTTTTCATGTTTTATGTTGATAAGGATGTAAGGACTTGCTCTTCTGGATCAGGGCTTTAGTCTCTAAACAGTTACATCTCTGCAACAATTGCAAAATGTTTCACAACAACAACAAAAAAAACACGAGGGAAAAGACAGAAGGTTTCACACCTCAAAAGAGTTTTAAAATTATCCCTTGAGCAATGGTACAAATCTTCAAATTTACTTAAAACACCATGGCAGACACAGACGCAAAGAGTTTTCCGTTTGTTTGCTCTTTAATGAACTCCCCACACTCTGATCACTGTACACCTGATATTCTTGTCAAAGTCAACTACCCTTGACTCCTTTATCCAGGTATTCCTCAATTGTGGTTCCCAAGGAGCACAAGGGATTCAAGTGGAATTTCCACATCGGGGTTATGTACACAGGAGCTTGCTGGGTAATCAAAAGTCAAGGCTCTGGAAGGAAGTGAACAAGCACTGAGCAAACTACCACGTCTAACACACACACACACAAGTTATGCTGGGGTCCAGCTGCATATCCAGACCTGTCTCATCTCACAGTGAGAGACATCGTCAACACACCTGGAGGGTCACTGTCACCGCCTGCCCCGGCATCATCCCTATGGCTCTTTCTCTTTCCATTAGACTAAGATACGCGATATGTGTCTTGCCGCACTTCAGACGGAGGAAGATTTGACAGCTCACAGGATCAGAAAGGCAGGCCGGAACTCTAGAGTTTTTAGGTCTAGGAACTGCAACTCCAGATGTGGAGGGTAAACTATCTATTGTGAGCTGTCTTTGAACAGCTGACCCAGATAAACAAACAAAACCAGAGACCTTTCCTGCTTCTATTTTAGGATAAAAATCATTCAGCTACCATTATTGCTCTACAGTATTTTACTGTTACACTTTCTAATGAGAGAGAGCAAGAAACTGTCCAGGGAAAGATCATATCTCAAACTCTGAAAGAAAATAATACATTAGTGAATGAACTGTCAAAAAATCGTTTATGTAAAAGCATGTTCTATTTACAAAGGTCAACTTGCTCTTTAGGACAAGTAAAACCACTACTGGAAAAAATATACATATAGAAACGCCTCATCTTTCAAATAGACATTTACAAATACTCTGCTTTGCTTAAACTACTAGAAACATTAAGACATTTGAAATTAAGAGTGCGTTCTGCATGCAGTTAGGATAAAAATTACATTATTGGACTTCAGTGTGTCATTTCTTATTGCCAATGACACACTCGTAGGCTCTTCTAAAACACCACAGCCTGGCTATTACCTTAGGATCTCAAAAGGAGGACATGGATCTTCATTAACAAGTTATCAGTTACTCTTCATTTTGTCATTAAAAAAGGACATTCCGATTGTCTTCTCAGCAGGAGAGTCTGGTCTTGTCAAACTTGGCATCCTTTTCCCTGAGTTTCCCTTTAGTGTTTTGCTAGGCATGATGATCGTTGGCTTGGTATATTTACAAGTCCTTGGTCAGCACTCTTCCCATTATAAGGCAGAGTTCAGAAATTCAAGGAGTTCTGCACGGTTCCGGTCTCTCTGTAGAGCAGAAAAGCAGAGGCAGCGGTTTAACAGACCTGTACTCAGTGGACCAAGGCCGCATAACCCTGCCTTCTGTGGGGCTTTCACATCTCAGGCTGCGTAACCCTGCCCTCTGTGGGGCTTTCACATCTCAGGCTGCATAACCCTGCCCTCTGTGGGGCTTTCACATCTCAGCATGCTGCACAACAAACGCTACCACATTCAAACAGCTGGGTATGACTGGCTATCAGTTAGGTGTGAGCGCCTGGAGGAACTGCAAGGCAATGGGTACTCAGGAGAGATGCTATAGGCAACAAGCTGTCACTGTCACTATTTCATGATACATTTTTTTAAGTGGCTCCCCATGGAGGCTCCACTGGGTTGTCATCGTGTAGCTCATAGCCTGCTCAGGAAGGAACTCACAAGCAGAACAGAGGCAATTCTCTGGTGTCTGAGGCAACTTTCACTGTACACACAGCAAGTCTTGTGCTTTGGGAAGTATCATTTTTTTCTATGCATAAGCAGCAGCTTGCAGTGTAACGGAAAGGGAACCGTGAATTTAGGTTCTTTCTTTACATAAGAGACAGCCCAAACAGCCAAAACACTTGTTTCCAGTGTTTTTAAAATGACAATTTATAAAACAATTATTGAATCTTAAAAATATTGTGAAGAATGAATGTTGTTCAATTCAGCGTGTTCATGACCGTGGACACCAATCAAAAAAGGACAAACATAAAATATTTGACACCAAATATTGTACCAAGCAGGTTACTGGGATAAGGCTAGCAAGCATTCAGCATAATTTAACACAAACTTCAGTGCCACAGAAAGAAGATAATGTATTTTTCATCAAATTTAACTTGGAATGCTCAGGTCTGCTTTGGCAGCTATAGAAGGACCTGTTACAGCTGAATCAGAATCCGCCAAACTGGACACCTCAGCCAAGTAACACTTCTAACACATACTGACGAGTACCAGAAGCCCTCTGCAGATCACTCTAAGGTGTGGAAACTGCTGAAAAGAGTGAAGATATTAAAGTGCTGAGTCCAAACAACCATAGCAATAGCACAAAATGCTATTCATGGTATCTGTTTCCCCACGTATTTCAGCAAAAACGTTTGACTGCTTTGAGAGAATGCATGAGCACGTAGTCCTAATACTACTATCATCTTTTTTTAATTCCTCTCTAAATAATGGCTAGCCTCGCATGCATTAGAAAAACACAGTAAAGCAGCAATTACCACAACTGATCACAAGAGACTGGAAGAAGATGAGGACAATTAAAAACAGTGCAAATTAAATCAACAGAGAAAGCCACAAATCAGCTAAACATTACAGACTGAAATTCTAAGAACCTGCACAAGCATCCTTTGGTTTAGCTACTCATGCCTGAGTATTCCAAGCCCACTCATAACACAAAACCTGCCAAAAGAATGAATTAAAATTTCTCAGATGGCATCATAGCCACATTAAAAGCTACACTCAATTTACAACTCCTAACTGTAAGATCTACTCTTCTACAAAAGACTACTATTAGAAAAATATTAAAAGATACAGTATTTTTCCTTAGCGATATATAGACTATTTTAACTCTTACCTCTTTATCC
This sequence comes from Theristicus caerulescens, assembly GCA_020745775.1. Classification (NCBI taxonomy): domain Eukaryota; kingdom Metazoa; phylum Chordata; class Aves; order Pelecaniformes; family Threskiornithidae; genus Theristicus; species Theristicus caerulescens. The sequence continues at coordinate 102,380,389 of CM036561.1, read as the reverse complement.
TTCTTAGTCTTCTTTATTCTCATCTTAATTTTCTTTCCAGTTATCATGCTGTAGTTTTCATTCTTCTTTTTGTTTTTAAAGAACTAAAATGAGATCATACATTAGAAAGAGATAAGCTTTGCTTTATTTTGTAATGTTACAAATCTTAAACAAAATTACAGAAAATAATCTTTTCTACTTCCTAACTGTCCAAAAAAATAGAGATAGGTTTCTATTTGCTGATGACAAAACTAGTGGTGTTATAAACATTTTTATGACAGGACAGATTAAGTGTTTAGATGAGAAATATAACAAGTCTTCAGACTCACACAAGCATACCTTGGAAAGCTGGACAGGTCCCGTTTTCTCTCGCTTTTTCTTCTTTTCTTTCTTTTTCTTCATTTTGTTCTCTTTTTTCCTCTTCTACAAGTATAAGACATGTACTGTTATGCTTACAGACTCGCAAGGGCAAAAAAAAGGAAATCCACAAGTAGCTCTCAACAGCTGGGCTAGTTAAGAGAGCCACTACTGCTTGCCCTTACCACTGCTGAATAGGTACTATCTGAAGTACACAGAAAGTAATGCAGCAGGGTTAGTAACCCCTGAGATCTTGAGAAACAGAAATGGGCTGATCCCCTCTTCTCTCTTTTTTAATGTAACCCCAATACATAAAATCACTGAACAGAAGGTCCTAATAAAATGAAAAATTACAACAGCAGAATCTACTACTCTCTCACTGACTATAAATTGTTTCTTCTGACAGTGTCTATAAAGTTATCAAGATTCCTCACTTCTCTTTTCTTCAGGGACTACTCTAAACTCTAGCTGGACCAGCAATGATTGGCAAAAGGAACCTTTAAATTATTTCTCCTTTAGTATACAGTCAAGTATATGCCAACCTATTGGCTCACCTACTGTAACCCTAAAAGCATGATTCAGATTTCATAGAATCATTGAATGCTTTGGGTTGGAAGGGACCTTTAAAGGTCATCTAGTCCATCCCCCCTGCAACAGGCAAGGACATCTTCAACTAGATCAGGTTGCTCAGAGCCCCATGCAGCCTGGCCTTGAATGTTTCCAAGGATGGGGCATCTACCACCTCTCTGGGCAACCCGTTCCAGCGTTTCACCACCCTCATCGTGAAAAATTTTTTCCTTGTGTTTAGTCTAAATTTACCCTCCTTTAGTTTAAAACCATTACCCCTTGTCCTGTCATAGCAGGCCTTGCTAAAAAGACTATCCCCATCTTTCTTGTAGGCCCCTTTAAGTATTGAAAGGCTGCAATAAGGTCTCCAAATATTTACATAGCCACAGACAAAAGCATTACATCTTACATGACACTTAAGGTTATCAAAATATGAAGAACTATTTTCTGTTTGTTAACTACTTATTTCTCTTTGTAAATGTTTACCTTTTTGTTGTGCTTTTCTTTTTTCTTTTTCTTTGATTTAGACTTAGGAGAATCTAAAATTAAAAAAAAACCAAAACAAAACAAAATGAAATCAAACCCTGTAGTTTAGCATTCTGAAAAAGGCATTTGGTTTTACAGATAAGGCCTGTAGAAATATAAAACATAAGAAGAAAATGCTTTAATGCAGCTATATATATTAACACTGGTTGAAACCAACCCCGAGAAAAGCAACACATGAACTTACTGCCACTTTCTGGTCTAACATGGAAACTGAAAATACCTGATTTACTCAGTGATTACTTATACCAGTATATTATATTAATAGAGACAATACTTCTCTCTTCTTTCTGCAGCTGTGCTCAACAGATTGCAAATATCTGTTTTATAGCCAGGGATCCTGACTCTCAAAGGAGGCAACAAAAAGTACTTTTGGGGCTGACAAACCACTGAAAATATTATCACTGTTCAAGGCAAATGAAAAAACTTTTCATACTTATTCAGCTCACCTTCCAACTTCAAGGTTTTTAGTAAATTTTGTAAAGCAGAAACTCACAAGTTCTATAAGCCAATCACAGCTTTTAAAGATTACACTGTGACTGGGATGTGAGGAAGTCATTTTGAAGCACCAGCTTTGACTATGGGACTGTAAACCTAGAGAGATTGTGAAACAGCTTACTAGTCTTCCAACAGACTGCCTTCAAGCTATCTGTTCTGCAGTTTCTTTACAATAAATTCCAAGCAAAAGATAACATTATAGGAATATACCAGAGCACAGCCAGACTCAAAAGTTAGAAAAGTCTAAGGTAAGGCTGCCCAAGCAATCTTATTTTGGCCTCCTAATGACAAATGCAGCACAAGCATGTCAGAAGAAAGGATGAAAATGGTAATTCTGTCACCACATTCAGTCTCTTGGTAACAACAGACTGGATTAAGCGCCCACAGAGGATGGTATACCTGGCCAGAGGGCTTTTACAAATGTTTGCCAACATTACGAAAGGGGTACATTCAAGAACGTTGCGTTTCCTTCCAGACTCTGAAAATCAGTACACTATGGTGAACAGACACTTGCCCACTTTTATCCCTTTGCCCACATCTCTTCCAGACTCAGTTGTTATCTTACCATCCTAACCACGGTTCTCACGACCACAAACCCCAGAAGAACTTCTCTAGACTTCTGCACTGAACTGTTGACTTCCTAGGCTAAGCCAGGCCACCTTTTCCTCCTGTTCACTCTTTCTGAGTGGCCATCCCTCACCATCTGGCCTCCACACTAGCCAATCTGTTTCCATACTTGGCCACCCTACCTCCCTAGTTCTAGCACGGATTTGCCTGCTTGTCTCCTACCTGAGGGGAACCCCCTTCCCAGCTCCACCTAACAAGCTGCATTCCCAGCTTCTGTATCCCGAGGTCTCTTTTTCCACAGCAAAGTGCATTCTTTTTGCATTCAAGTTAGCTTCATTTTCCATATAACCTATGTTACCAGCAAGGTTGGAGAAGGCGGGTGGGGCATACAGCTCAAGAGAGCAGGATACAGTTTCCCCCACTCTCCTCTCGGTTTTCCCAGCCACTGCCCAGTGTCTAACACCCAGAGTTACAGCTGCACTTGCTAAATAAGACAAGAGAAACACAGATAAAAAAATGCTGGAAGAAATCTCCATTTTGCTATCCCAAGGAATGTTAACTCCATTCCTGCTATACCCAACATGAGACTGGGGCAACCTTCGTCATTCAAGGTCTTTAACTGCAGGTTAGGCAAGCTATTCCGCTGTTCTGCTGCTAGGATGTATTTTTACTAGATCTAATTCAAATCCCTCCTGTTACAATTTAAGGACATTATTTCTTGCTCTGAAAGTCACAGAACTATTTTTCACTCCCTCTCCATAGTGGCAATGACCTACATCTGTATATCTGTCTTAGCTTAACTACCTCATGTCTTTTCTTGTCTAGATGGAGTAAACAGAATTGTTTAAACATGCCCTTGTAGGACATTTTTGCTAAATCATCTGCTCTCCCCTGTGAATAGGAGAACCTAGGGAATTTTTAGCTGTAAAGTTTTAGCAAATCTCTGAGCATGCAGACTCACAACTTGAGCCTAATTCAGAATGATTTTTTCCCTCAGATACACGTTTCTTGACATCCCTCCAAAAGATGAACCAGAGAGCATGCCAAGCCTGTTCACACAGTTAGTGTCTGACATGACATTTCAATTCTTTTTAGAAGTTTTAGAGCGTGTCACATGGGATAAAATTCATTCAAGAATAAAGGAAGACCTCCCCCCGTCAAATGTACAAGTTCATAGATTTGAATATTTTCAGAATTTATTTACGTCAGATACATTGAATCAAGCCACTGAAGTATGAGAACAAGTAATATTTCCATACAGATGTAAATCTGCTTCAAGAGAAGCAGAACTAAGTCTTCGTTAAACCGTGGAATACACAGTCACAAATATGACGTCCTGTACCAGACGGTGAAGTTTCAGCTGACCCTGATGTCAGACTTTTCATCAGAAGAACTTTAGTATGAACTATCCCAATCACAGTAAAAACCGATAAGATACACTTCAGTGTTTAGCCTGACACATATTATTAAAAAAATAGCAATTTGGTCACTTTACCTACAGTAATACCAAATATTTTGATGCAGAATACTAAAACAACGCAGTCCTGATATAATCAGCAATACATTCCCCTCAATGTCACAAGTTATACCCAGAGAAAAAATCTGCACTTACTCCCAGACAGTATCTACCCCAAGTCCTCTAAGTAAGCAGCAGCTTACTATGGAAAGTCTTAATCCTGCAATGCTTGCATATGTGTTCCTATTGAACTTGGTCATTGGTATTAATAAACTTCACGTGAGTCCTCAAAGTTAAATGCTTGAAATGTTAAGACCAAAGTAAGACTAAACCAAAAACCCCAACTCTAGTCTAGATAGATAGGTGAAGTAGAAAAAGATCTGTGTTTTGAAAGTATAATGAATACAGAGTTTTAGATACATACAGAATATTGTTACAAAGTAACATTTCTTTGAATGTCAGTTTCTATTTTGAAGTTACTTACATAAACACAAGAACATTGCATACTGTGTGTAAAGAGGTACCTTAACACAGCAACAGGAAAGGGTTATGAGAGAAACGCTCTGAACTTGCAGTATTGGTATTCTACATTGTCACTTTGTGGTGGTTTGGTCACATTTAAAACAAGCTTTAAACGTTTCTGGGAGTGCTATCAAAACTGGTAAACATCATGTGTATGCATGGATGTAGCTTACCTCTGCTACTTGAAGACGATGACCTTGATGATGAGCGTGATGAGGAGGAAGAAGTGGATGTAGTGCTAGAAGACGATGTGGATGAAATGGATGATGATCTGCTTCTACTGCGTTTTCGTTTCCTTTTTTCTTTTCCTTAGGATAACACAAGGGAACAGTGACAAGCATGCCAGTAACTATGCTCTACAAAAATGACTCTTCACAGAACTTAAACACAATGAACCCCTATTTTGAGGGGGTGGTTGTGTTTTTTTTCCCGCTTCCAGTGTGCTATGGTCTATTACCATTGGCAAGCGACAGTGCCGAGTCTCAGGGTCAAACACAAAGGATAACACACACACCACCATAGCATGGAAAGGGATTAGCAATGCCTACCTTGGACTTTCAGCCCTTCTTGTGAAGTTGCACACAGCGTCCTGTTTTTTTCATCCTTCCTGTTATCCATACCTAGTGAGAGACGAAAGTACATTCAATAGCATCAACTCCAAAAGACTCTGGGATACCAAAACGAGAGCAGCGCAGAGGCAGAGGAAAGCAGCGAGGACTTCTACGGGCAGCCCCACCACCGCTCCTGCATCACACCATGGTGAAGCGCACGTTTAGGCTCTCATCCTCTCGCCTCAGGAATCGGAGGCCGACCCCCTGTTTCCGTCCCATCTTCGATGAACGCACCGTTAGTGCAGCTGCAGGTTTTTTTGCCGCAGCAGCCACGTTCCGGGTTACCGGTGGATCACAGGACCCCGCCCAGCGCGGCCGAGGGGGCAGCCCTGGGGGCTGGGCCCAGCCTGCAGCCGCCGGGAGAGCCCCGAGCCCGCGGGCCGGGGACTCGCGTCCCGACCTGCCCTACTCGCCCGCCCTCTCCGGCCCCGCCGGCAGCCCGCGGCCCGGGAAGGCCCCGCCGCCCGGGCAGGGCAGGGCCGCGCCGCCGGCCGGCGCACGGGCCGCGCCGCCATTTCCTGAGGGAAGACCGGCTGCCCCCCGCTCCCCGCGGCCGGGCCTGCCGCGGCGCCTCGCAGGACCCCCCGTGTCCGGCCCGGCCCGACGCACCCCGGGAGGGGGGCGGCCGCCGCCGCCGCTCCGGCTGCCTGCCCGCCGAACCGCCCCGGCCGGCGACCCGGAAGCGCTGCGCGGCCCGGCGCCGCTTCCTGTGCGGGCAGGCGGCGGCGGCGGGAGGGCGGTGGGCGGCCGATAGCCCCCGCTCGGCCGGCACCTCTCCCCGGGCCGGAGGGCTTCCAGGGGCCGAGGCGTCCCTGCCCTCCGCCTGCCCCGCGCTTGGGAGGGCGCCGAGCTCGAACGGGCGTGTGGAAGCCTTTGCTGAACCTCGCCTGCAGCTGAGGCAGAAGTTACTTAGGCCACGTACCCGCCCAGAGAACTAACGGCCCCTGCCACAGCCGCCCGTCCCAAACACGGCCTGTTCGCGCTTCCCAGGGCCCGCAGGGCGTCCTCCCCTCCCCGCCTTTGTCGCCACGGGGGCCACTGCCTTTGCTTGGTGCTGCCCCGCTGTGCAGCTCTGCGTTAGCCCTACGGGGCTGTGGCCCAGCGCACGGGCTCCCCACCGCTCCCGGGACACTGCTCCGGCTGAGCCACGGCCGCCTCTGGCCGTGCACCAGTGCACAGACACAGTCCGGCACGCCTCCGTCTCCACACACGCAGACCTGAGTCAAGCAGTTGCCTGTAAACGGACGAAGGGAGCCGCAGTCCTGCCCTGGGACCTCGTTTCCCGCTCCCTCCCGCAGTGCGAAGGCTGCTCCCGCGCTGCGGGCAGCAGCGGGGTGCCAAGGCTGTCCCTCACCTCCGCCCTACGTCCTGTGTTTATGGAGCTGGGACGCCCCACGGCACCGAGAGGGTGTTCGAGCTCTCACAGAGGGACGGGAGTCAGACGCTAACGTTTTTCACAAGCTGATTTCCAACACTTCAGGCTCAACCCCGCCAAGTTTTCCATTCCCATTTTTAAAATACCATGTTCTCAAGCATGAAGTACTCACGGGATACTAAAACAATTCCTCTTTTACTGGCCTGACCTGAAACAAATCCAACCTCAGCTGAACCCAGACCTGCTCCAAACAGAAATAACGTCCTGGTTGAATTCCGATGGATCCTCACGGATCTTCATCTGATCTAGCTTAGCTTAGAATTGACTGCACTTCTATGTGCGGCTGCTTTACAATAGTCAGGTATAAACCAAAATATCTGTGACGCACATGGATTCTTAATCTAGAGAAGTGTTGGGGTTTTTTTGGATGGTAAACAAAGTTTTGAGTGCAATATCCAGTACTCCACATCCTTCTAAAACGTCTGCTTAAATCCAGCCAAAAGGAATATATGCCACACTCACTCCAGAAGGATGGTAAAATTATTTATTCTTACATTAGTTTACATACGCAGTGATGACATTTGGCTAGAAAAACGCCTGTATTGTAGTAAGAGATATCCAAACAACTACAAACTGTCAATAAATACATTAAAAACATACTGTATGCTGATGTAGAAATACCCGATGCTCTTTTGGTTACTTACCCAGTACAATATTATTGAAAAGTTTTTTGGTGTTTTTCATGCAACATCAAAATTCTTCCCGACAATTCATGCTATACAACATTTTTTTCTTTATTAGGAATGGGATGAAATTTAAAATCCTGTTTGTTTACAAGTAGTAAAAATCGCTGAAAATTTTAACATAAAACTCTCAATTGTTGTAATAAAATGAACCAATTTAAAGAAGGTTGTCTTTAAAAAAATTAATTTTCTCAACTAATTCTTTAAAAAACAGGCAGTATTTCAAAAGGGATGTTTTCATCACCCAGGATGAATCATCTGTGCTTCAAAATTTTAAAAGCAATATTCGTGGCAAAAACCTAAACCCAGCTGGTAGGTAGAGGAGAGATCACAGTACGGACTGGCTAAAACCGAACATGCTTTCAAAATCTGGCCAGGAACACACCAAACACTTATCCACGTCACTACGCCATCACCTACTCTAACAATTAGAAATGGAGTTTTAATAATACTTAGCTCTTTTCATGCTCAAAATTCTTCATAAACATTTAAATAGTCCTAACGCTTCTGCAAGTATTATTATCCCTATTTTACGCTTGGGGTGGTAGAGGCGGAGAGGGCTGGGAATTTGCCAGGATACAGACCGCATCCTTTCCCTCTTGCCTCCCTTGATTGTCCAAGTTCTTTATCACTTTCTCTATTTTACACTTAACGTACTGGAAAGTCCCAGAAAACACGGGTGGTACATTTCCGTCAGTTATTAGTGGTTATTATACAAGTTGTGCCACTTTGAAAGTTACATGACAAATATTAAAGTAATAATCGACATGAAGTCCACGTCCGAGGCTCAGGATTGATGTCCTAGCATGACACACCATTTTCAAGCCAAGCTTGCTCTTTCTCTAATGAAGTGTTAAGGACATGAGGCCTAATTCTCTGCTGTACAGCCAAAATGACTCTTAAAGTCAGTCATGGCCGTACAAAAGAATAACATTCGTCCCTCACCATCTGTCTCTGGGAACACGGAAAACCCCTACGGTGGCCCAGTACGTCCTGACATCGTACAACAAAAAGGACATCTAGACATAAACCGAAGATTCCAGATGTGCTAACTCACCATGAGGTACAGATAACTAAGGGCTCTTCCCTCCCGCCCCTGAACTTGAAAATATTTGTGTCCGAATTATGTCCTAGAAACCGTGTGGGAAAGTAAATGCCTAGCAATGAGACTGCAGATATAAAATATGGTATTTTGCCTTCATCTTGGTATCAATCCCCAAATCCTATTATTTCAGTTGATATCAGCATCCCGCACAGAAAGGGCATTTTTGATTTTGCCACATTTGCCCTCTTGAATTTTCTACCTTATACCTTGCAGCCTGTGCCCCATTTTGATTTTTATCCTGCCTAGTTTACTCTTACTCTAAACCCAGCTCGGTTTCTTGCTGTCTCTTGACATGCTCCGGGTTTGCTCTGCCAGCGGACTGCAGGAGCAATGGATAACGTCGCGATGTTTCACTACCTGATCTGTGAGAGATGAGAGACACAAAATCCTGTCGCTTGTAATAACAAAATGACCGAGTGTGCAAAATGACATCCCTCTTGCAGGCACCCAAAAGGCTTTAAAAAGGCACGTGTGTTCTTTGTCACTTGTTCCTCAGTGCCTGATCTTGGTGGTTTTAGTGCGTCTCCGATAAACCCCATACAATGCACACGTTCCCTTGGAGGGAACTTGGAATAAAAATGAAGATCTTCAGACGTACTTCATAGTCAGCGGTCGTTACTCAGCAGCTGTCTCGCCCTTTAACAAACACTAGAGCTGCATTACCTGTGAGAACTGGGTTCTTACGGCAGCCTCACTCCCTAGCCCATCTTCCTCCTTCTTTCCCAAACCTCCCCATTTCTAGCAGAGGGGAACAGTGCATGTTACGTGGGTTTTTTCTCAAGCAGATATCCAAAGCTCTTCCTGCCTTCCACAGAGCTGGTAGGCCAGAAAACATCTCTTTTGTGCAGATGCGGGAGCAAAAGTACAGGAGTTTTGCCCCTCTTCTTCTGGCAGCGCAGCCAGGAGCTGGCAGGCTGGCCGAGTACCCTGCTTCTGGCCATGTCCTGAGAGGTGAGAAGCGCCTGCGGCTTCTTTTGACTTCAGATGGGGACTGTGGATGTTTACCACCAATGGAAATCAGTCCCAAGGCACTAGGCAGGAACGGAAAGGACATAACAAAGCTATTGTGACCTGGGGGTACTCTATACAGCTGAAATATCAGGCTAGAAAAGTAAGAGGCATTGGCATCTTCCTCTGGGCTTTCTGGAAAAAAAAAATTAAAACAAACAAACAAAAAAGATGCAAGATCCCAGGCAAGTGTTTTCCCTGCCTGGCTGAAGCCATTTTCCCTGCTTCAAAAATCCAGGAGCTGGAGGGATCGTAATACATTGATTCAAATGTGCTAATGTTGAAAAGTTTCCATTTTGGACAGGCAAAATGCACTCACACGCTTGGGCATGGCATCAGTTCTGTGGGAGGGACGGGAGCCCACAGGCCTGCTTGGGCTCCACGGGGCTTACTGGAGGAGTTTCATCTCCAAGCACCAGTCTGGTGATGGGAGCCAAGCATTCCCCCCAGCCTGGACTGAGCCAGGTCTGGACCGAATGCATGTTCACATCAAACTGGACTTCTAGCTGCCTTAAAAATGCAGTCTTGGAAAAAAAGGTTAAAAAAGGAAAGGCTGATGCTTTGGCAATTCAGTATCTGTTAGGCAGTCCAAAAGCCTCAAAACATTATCAGTAGCTTGACTAGTGGCAATACACTATTGCATGGCTGGTAGTCACCAAGAAAGCATTTCTTAATGGTTAAAGCAGTCACATTGATCAGGTACGCTTTTCACAGTTCCTCCAGATCAGTTAAATCCACAACCACTTTCAAAAACAGAGTGTCATCTCTGATGTAGGTGTTCTTTGTGTTCTCCAGCACCGTGTGCGACACAAAGCGTGGACATCCGGAGGCAATATTCATTTCCCCGTCCGGCCTTTTGAAACTGCTGCTGTTGGGGTCAGCTCTAAAGATTTCCACGATGTGATTTTTTTTCCCGCTTTGGTCCAAAAGCATAAGTGTAACTTTTTGCTTGAAAGGCCACAGTAGCAGTGAGTCAAACTCCCCTCTCATCACTACGAAGTAGAGAGAGATGTGCGTCCCCTTTCCTGAGCCGTCCCCGTTCAGGTAGGCTCTCGCACATAACCTGTACCCGCAGCGGCTGGTGTAAAAGGGCTGGCTGAATATGGAGAGGACACGGCCTTCCACTGCTTCTTTCTTCTTCATCTTGTAGTCTGTGATTTTCCAGATTAATTTCCCATTGTAGCACGTGCCTTCCAGAAGCTTAAATCGTTCCTCATTTTTATTGAGTTGTGCTTTGTGAATATTGATCTGGACATCGTGTTTGCTGGACTGACCTTCCAAAACAACTGGAGGAAAAAAAAAAAAGACGTACACTTGGTAAAACTGTCAGAGTACTGGATACAAAGAGCAACCAGACTCGAGCTGGCAAAACTGAACGACTCAAGCCTGAGTACAGGCTGTTAACTAGTGCTACTACACCTATTAACTTTTTGAATTGTAATTGCAGCTGGTAGTTGAATAAGGAAAACCAGTAACTACAAGCCAGATTTAATGCCCGACTATGGACAGTACCACTGCCTCAATCATAGCGCACCAGCCTGATGAAGCCCAGATCTCTGGCCCTGCAGTGCCACAGGAATTAGGGAGAAATTGTGGAGCAGGGGAAGGCGGGAGGATGCAGCATGTACCACCACGGCGTGGCCTGAGAAAGCGAGAAGAAGAAAGCCCTTTCTGGCTAATAGCTGCAATTGACTGACTGTAGCACCAGAGCCTCTACTTAGCCACCAGTAAGTCAGCAGAAACCCCACACCTGCACAGAAAAGAAACAAAAGTCCCAACATACCCAGGCGCTGATCGTATGTCTCCATCAGGGCAATCTTCTGTTTTACATTTTCAATTGTGTCAAACAGGGGTCGCAAGTCTAATTTGCTTTGTTGCTGGTTTGCCATCTGTATTAGCTGTTTCACTTGCGATTCCAGGCGCGCAGACTTATCCAGGTGACTGGCCAGAGCCTTTCCAGTTCATGCCATTGGAAGAGGGTGGAAGCGGAGACAAGATCAGCCATTTCATTTGAAATAAGACAAAGAAGCCTTTAGCATGTCAGCCGTATCAACTATATGGTGCATTCAAAAGTACTCTGCTGGTTTGAGAACCTATCTAAATGCTCCTTCACAATTAATTCGGTATTTAGTGACTGAGAAGCCACCCCTTACTCAGATCCATTCGCACTGCATCACTTCATTCAACTGATTATTCAAATTTACACCTGCATATTTGCCATGGGGATCTGGCCGTGAGGATTTATACAGTGCTTTTTGCCCAGATCAGATAGCCAAACTTCTTTATTGGTTAAAATGAAAAGACAATACTGTCTTGCAAAAAACCAAGAAGGGCTCATGAAGTGTCTGGGAGACAGTATTTGTTATTGCCCTGCTATTAATAACAACTATTACTGGATAAACACATTTAAGGATACAAAAAAGCAATTGGCCAAAAAAGAAAAAAATAATCTCACCTGTGTGCTTACCATCAAGTTGCTATTTTTACCAAACAGTTGTGTAAACTGTCTGAATTCTTTCTCACACTTTTTAATTGCCTCTGCTAGCTGCTGGATTTTAATCTCTTTACATTCCAGGCTCTTATACAGGTCAGATATCTACAGATGGAAAAAACAGAGTAAAAATGCTAAGGCACACCAAAATATACAATGATCAAATTAAAACATATGTGACTATATAGGAGAAAGTGGAAAAGTTTACAATGCAAAGCCCCTAACTTAGCTAGATATAGCACTACTTAATTCACAATTCATGGATAAGCGCTGGCAAGTACTGAACATAAGGTAGTCATAGTCTTTAATAGACCTGTGTGGCAACAGGTGCAGAGAGACTCCTCTCTCTCATCCCCATCATGATGATCCATTTGGCTCTATAGGGGGATAAGACATACTTACATGCACACATGTGCACGTGTGTTTCTGTGTGTATGTATATATATATTTTTTTTTCCCCTACTAAGGTCTAACCAGTAAAAGAGATGAGTCAGTGAGGGATACTAATTCCAAAACCAAGTTGTAGCACTTTGGGGCACTTATTTTTAGCATAAACAAGCAGAAGAGTAAGTCAACCATCAGTTTGGACGGATTCATCTTAGCAGGATTGGGCATACACCCAGGGTCACCTGCTGGGAGCCGCAGAAATGATCGTGAGTGGAAAAGTGCTTGCAACTGGCTCTGCACTACTCCGTGCTGCCTCTGCAGAGGGGGTAACTTGGGCATCTAAAGGCTCCTTTTTGGAGCAATCTGAATGGCCACTGAAACTTTAAAATGCTCTATCTCCAAACCTCATATCCGCTGTAAGCAGAGACTGAAAGCAAATGAGGTGAGCGATGGCAATGAGCCTCCCACCGTGCTTGGTGTAGAATGTACGTGCCTGAGCACAGAGAGGTTTCCATCTAATTGACTGACTTCACTAGAAGAGCTTATTCTGACTTCTGAGGTGTGCAAAGACGATCAAATCAGTCTTTTAAAATGTAGCTCAGCTAAACCAGGCAACAAATGCAGAATCTCGCATGATCCTCCACCCAGCCAAGAACCGCTGAAGAGTGCTTATTAAATACGACTTACCTGTTCTTCCAACCGGGAGTTCTTGTCTAAAATCTGCAGCATGTGTTCCCTCAGGGCGCCGTTTTCATGTTCAGCAAGTTTCCCTCTTTTAACCTTAGTGGGGGAAGTGAAAGAATAAAATAACAAGGTATGCAGATTTTTGAAGCTGTTAGTAAAAAATTTATTGATGCAGGCATTTAAAATGTCTCATCTGTGCTTTGAAAGTGAGGGAATGGCAGTCCTGATTCCCTAGTACAGCATCTTAGCCAATACTAGAAATGGTTGTGAAAGAACAAAAATTGCTTATTTTGATTAATTACTCTGATTGGTTTGGGAGACAAATTCCAGTCCCAGTACAAAGAAGATCTATAAAACAGTACCTTTACAAGACAGCCGTATTGCTTATACGGGCAATCCACTTCTGCTTCAGGACACACAGCGTGGTGCTTTTCAATCTGCATGTATTGACAAAGAAACTTGCAATGAAATAAATATTCAGTAACTTGCCGCACTGATAAAATCTGAATGCCTGTATAAAGGGTGAATAAAGGCCAATGTCATGACACCACTGATGACGTAAAGAGGAAAATGAGTATTCAGAGTCAATAAGCAAGCCAGATACTGCAAAATGCCAATGCTTTGCAGTGACCGTATACCTCGCTTGTGAGATGGGACATATATCCCTTTTAGGACCAAACAAAGAAAATACTTAGAGCAATGAACTTTTATTGGCACAGGCCGATGTGGCCTGCAACCTAACTTTCAGTTTTCATTAACATGTGTGACTTGATGAATCACAGTATATGAAAGAAATAATAGTACCTCCTTTTTCAGAATTACTTGTGAACAGTTTTGGAGACAAGGCACAGGATAATCAGGACAGTCATTTTTCTCATGATTCTGGGGAAAAAGAAACAAAACAAGGCAATGGTTTGCATTTTTGTAAAGTAGTATACACAGAGGAAGCTATGCAAAAAGTAATCCCAAACATACATGTGCAAGCCCCATATTGCATTGTTGTTCATAAGAGAGCGAGACTAATTGGCATTATTTAGAGTACATTCATTATACTTTCTCCTTCACCCAGTCAGCCAAATTTTGTTTCAGGAGTTGTTAAGCCCCATTGCAATGCTGGAAACTTTTCACTCAGCAACATTAAGAGGAAACAGGTGTCAAGGATTCCCAGGGAACGCTTTACAATCTTACCTTCATGTTAATTAACACCACATATTTATTACAGTACTGACACATTTCTTCTCGAAATTTACAGTGCTGGCTCAAATGCTCTTTCAAGTCTTTCCGAAGAATTTGGTCACAACATCCATCATTAGTGCATTGCACACTTTCAAACAAACACTGCTGAAGATGCTCCTGCAACAGGCAACAGCAAATTAAACCCCGAAGTATTTCATCGAATCTCCAGTTGCCCAACAGACCCACAGAAACATTTGGCAGTTTGGTAACAAACAAAACTCCAAATACTCTTTTCTCCATAAACTTTCTCCTTTTCCAACCTCAAAACTAAAGTGAACGTGAAAATTTGGAGAGTCCTTTGTATGACTTCCACTTTTCATTCAATTGATATACCGAGAAAAGGCCAAAAAGGCCAGTACGTCTTGGCAAGTTTTCTTGAATCAACCATCACGTGGCGCCTAAGCCTACAGAAGGTATGTGTAGGCACTGTGGATATACTAAAGCTACATAAAGCAAATGGTTCTCATTAAACAAATAACCTAAGGCAAAGCTGGAACAAGGCAACAGCCATAATGTTTTGAGCTTAACATTTGTTACTTACAGTGTATAGCCAAGTCATAATCTTTGTACTTAAACCACATTGCTACAATAACTCTGAAGTCTGAAGACAATCACTGGAATTTAGCTTATCATAAATACACAGAGTTCACATGAAAATCAAAGGCTTCAAAATTTGATCAAGCAAACTAACCTGGTATCGTCCCAGAATGATTTTTGAATTGCAGTCAGGAATGTTTTTGCAGAACACATGCAAGTTGAGAACTTCTCTTTTACAGCAGTTGTCTTTGAATACCTGTAAAGGAAGCAAACTGGCCTTCATATGCAGTCACACAGGACATTGTAAAGAATATAAAAAAGCAAAACATCACAACAAATCTTTTAAGCACACAAGTGTAGACTCCATAATGGTGAGTACGGGCTTTGATAATTCATATTGAAAATGTATACTAAAAATACAAATTAAAACATACATGAATTTTCTAATAAGCGTAGGTTTTTTTCCCCATATAGTTATTCCACAGATGCTGATCCATCCCACAGCCAGCCAGATTAGTAGCTCAGGAGCTATAAAACCGCCTGTATCTAGAAGAAAGATATCGCTCTGTATCTACAGAGCCTGCCTGTATCTAGAAGAAAGCTAACGGGCCTCAAAGGCCAAACCAGCTCTGTGCACGCTCCTCCGATGTTCAAGCAGTGCAGCGCGCCTTTGGGATGGAGACAATGCTGAGATATCCCTTCTATAGACTCTGAGAAACAGCACTGTTCCCAGTTGCGTATGCAGAAGCAAATTAAGCCTCCAGAGCAAACTTTCAGTCTTATTTAGAGATCTTCCTGTAAGGAGCATGCTAAAGCTGCTCACTGTTGCACTACTGCCATCAAATTTGCACAAAGTAGAAGACAGTGAATGAAAAACAAAAATCATGTGGACAGTCTGATTACGATTTCCTATCAGGAGTAGGAGACAGACAAAGGAGATATTTGATTTCACTGGAAAATTAATTCTGTCAGGACCAAGTATGTAGCATACTTTCACACCTTGGCATATAAATAAGGACAAATGAATCCATTACAAAAAAAAACCCAGTAGCTTGCAAAATAAGAAGCGTGAACTTATCTTTTCCTCTAAAACATTACACAAAAGTAAATTAAGTCTGCAGGGTTAATGAGATATAATGGAAATAGTTAAGGCAGCAAATTATAACCAAGTGAAAACAAAGACAATCAAATAAGCAAGGTGGGGCATTAAAAAGGCAAGTCAATAAACTCTCCACTAAAAAAGACATCTGATGACTAGGGAAGATTTAAAACTTTGTGAAACTCTTCAACACTTTACTGGAAATACAGAAGACTAAAATGAAATAACTTCAGAACATGAGGTATAAAAATAAAGCTTTAGCTATACACCCATACCTCCTTTCTGGGAGAGCATCACTGAATATACTGCTTCCCTTAGCATCATTTCAGAGACAAAAACTGCTCTGCCCCTGAGGCCTAACAGACTAAGAGCCACCTTGTTCTCAGCTGTCCTGCCTTTTCCATGCAGATGTTGACGCTGAAGTAAAACTACAGCCACTTACCTCGTGCATTTTTATTGTTTCCTTGTCGACAGGACAGGTGGGTACTGCATTCAACTCTCTAGATCAAAAGAAGAGTCATGTTAACCCAAAGAAAATTTGATTTATTTTACAAAATTGGGCTATGCTAGAATCTGACTCTAGCAGAAATCAGTACTAGATATCATAAAAACCAAAAAAGTGCTTCGAAAACACTTTTGTCTGGCAACTACACAGCCAAATTCTGCCCACAGCTCTAAGAGGGCATTAAGCTGCAACAGCGAATATGTAACAGAAAGCAGAGTTGGTCCTACGAGTGTTAATAGGATGGTTTTTAATTAAGAGGACTTTGTCACTCTCTAGCCATCTGCTGCTCGCAAATGTCATATCTGAAAAAATCCCACCGCGTGCATTAAACCCAGCCTTTGCCTAGCGCAAGCAGCACGTTCCTTCCTACATCAGTAAAAGAAGATCTAATGGCTCCTGTCTTAAAAGGCTTCCAGAATTCCTACAATAAGGGACAGGAAAACACTTATTGAGGCAGTGCAAAAGGGAGGCAACCCAGCCAGAGAAAGCAGCAAACATGAAGCATCTAAAATTCATAAAAGGTAAATGGCGACATCCATCCACATGAACAGGCTCCTCTGCAGCCTTCCTGGGCCAAATCCTGCGCTCGGGTACACCAAACAGTACGTAGTGTACTCCCAGACAGGTCTGGGGGGTAAACTCATTTGTACTTGCAGGTGAATCCCAAGCAGATGGATGCCAGCAGCCTTGTGATCTCATTGTAGTATCAGGTAATACTAACATCAGTTTTAGAACTCCACTAAAATCAAAGAAATTATACAGAAACAAACGCAAACAGCTTAATCTAACCACCAGTGCCAATACCGTGAGATATTAATGCAACAAATTCATCTGAACAGCACAATGCCAGATGGACAGACCGAAACAGCATCTCATATAGTAGTGCTTAAGCTTACATCAACAATTTCTTTACGGTTGACTTCCCTGCAGTTATCAAAGTATTCCTCACCAGCACCGGGTAAGGTCATTAAAGACACCTTTAAAACACTGAGCACGCAGTCATTGAGTTCAACAGAGTCTTTCCATTGACTCCTTCAGCATTTTATCAGATCAGTACTATTATTTGGAGCTCATTGCTGATTTATAGAAGGCGTTGACTTCTTTTTAGGAAGGGGAGTACGGGGAGCTTGCAGATGCAGGAATTTGCACTGACCTCAAAGCCAGAATGCACTGCTGGCAAAATCGGTGCCCGCATCCCGTCTGGTGGGGATTGCGAAGGACGAGGTGGCAGTAGGCGCACTTGTATCGGTCTTCTAAGGTTTCAACAAACTTGTAGTCGGTGTCAGGCTCGAAGTCCAGAGAGACGGCACTGGCAGAGTTCTGGCGCGTGAAGATGCCCGAGAGAGCAGCGGGTTCGTCACAGGCCATGGGAGCTGCACTGGGAACCAGACACAGGGTGAATCCCTTCAAATATTCACTGGCAGCCACGCCGCCTCACTACCGCTTGCAGCAGGCTGCTGCTCGCGGGAGGGTTGTCATCTGCAGCAGGGTGCGACAGATTTCGGAGGGAAATGCGGTGCCAACTAGGGAAGAAAAACAAAACGCTCAGAGAACCACAAAACGATGGTTACACGACAAGCATCAAAGCACACTTCTTTGGAAAAGAGTTTCACAATCTGAAAATCATTCTGCAGAATAGAGATTTTTATGTTTTTTAAAATTTTCTTGCAGCAGCTCTTAGTCTCAAAAAAATTACAAGAGTCACAGACATGGCTGGGGAAAGCAGAGGCCAAGTCTTGGCCCTGATGTCTGCCAGGAAAGTCTGCACTTAACGTAGAGCCCACCCACATGACTTCACAAGTTCATTGCGCTGGTTCAAGCAGAAAACAGCTTTGTGGTTCACAGCAAGGAGCATACAAAAAAAAGGCAGCAAGGGGATTTTACCTTCAGTTTAGGTGTTACAGGAGTCAAAGGCTCTTAACTTGACATCTTTCTTTTTCCCGTTGATCAGTCATTTATAGCAGTAAACTCTAAGCTTATTTTTTCAAAGTTTTACTTAATTATGTGCAAGTTCTTGGCTGTATTAATCTTGCCTGAAAGAGGCGGTGGAAAAAAAAGAAAGAAAAGCAAGATTGCAATCAGAAGCATGACATAAGTTTTTCTCTCAACCTACCAAAGCTCATACGCAGCACAGGAATGCAATGTTAATTTTCTAATAGGAAAAAACAGCAACATTTGTTTCCAGCCTTAAGCCACAAACCTTGAGATTTGCCACTGGTCCCTAAGCTTGCAGTAGGTTTTTTTGCAAGTAGCTCAAGACCTGCCACTCTGATTTTCATTTCTTGCAGCTTTGCATTCAGAAGACATGTTTTCCTTACAGGATGTGTACAAAAGCACAACGCACCTGAGCTCTCAGATCGTTTCACGGGGGAAGTGCTCAATTTTATAGCTGTGCTGTGTGACGCTATTTCTTCTCTGTGTGCATCACCCGCCCTGTCAGTCACTCGAGTCGCTCTTACTGGCATCAGCACCTCTCCGAGAGCTCTGACTCAGCTCCTGTAAGGTCACTGAGGGTATTTGCTGGTTTTGTAGGGAAGCAGGGCCAACACATCACCATTAATAACCTTACAGTTGGCATGAAACAGTATGCCAAGTACTGATATACTGCCCTACCTCCCAGCTGCAATGGATTCCTGGCCCAGGAAAGCAGTGATTAGTACGGTGCTACGCACAGCTCAAGCACTGCCACAGACCACCTCAGGCTCCAGAAAGCAACGTCCATTTTCCTTTCTACTTTAATATCCCATACTGGGCGAGGAAATCCTGTGGACAAATAAAGTACCTGGTCCAAAACCAAGCCAAAGCACTTAACCAACAAAAATGGATTTCACAGCAAACATTTACGTTCTCCTGTAACTCGGCACCCTTGTTCATGGTTGTACACAGTATTTACCTGCCCAGCTTGTGAGAGCCTCCCTGCCCTCCACCAGACTTACTCCAGCACAACTGGTCATCCAACATCGGTAACCCACAGCAATATGAGCCCTAATCATATTCCAGGCATAAAGACTTATTATTCCAACTGGAGTTTGCAAATTACCCTGTTCGGTCCCTCCAAACAAACAGCCTTCTGCTTCAAACCAGAGATGATCGCCCATGTCGCTCCTTTCATTTTTGAACAGCTGACCTTTTCTCCTCTGAAAATGGGGTTCCCGGTTCTCTGACGCTTAATAGGGAGCAATTCTATTTTCCCCACATCAATCAGAGATGCTAAAATGCAGCCCAAGGGATTACCAGCCTCGTGCCTGGGCTGCCTCGGTAGCAGCCGCCAGCAGCAGAGCACTGCAGATGGAGAGCTGTCACCATTCACTTCCACAGCATAGACCACCTACAGGACGAATTTCCTACGAACTCGTTGGTCGGTGAGAACCCCGAAACATGTTTCCTTCCTCTCTCTTATTAGTGCTCTCTCCCATTTACACGGCATCCAATTCCCTGAGTCCTGTTACACTGCAGGACTTATATCATCTGATGGTATGGTTTAGCAAGTTAATGCCATGCTGTGTAAAAACGCATTAAAAAACCCCCATGTTTTACCCATTTTGCTTTTAAGGGTCTACCTTAACGCCAGAAGTACTTCCAGCTGGGGTGAACAATGTTACAGATGTTTTAGGCAACAAAGTTATGGGATGCATTAAGAAGAAACACAGTTACCAGCCCAAAATCCCATCTAGAAGCTCCTTCAGAGCTCTCGCTGCTCATTAAATCAACCACGTTCATTCCCATCTCTTTCTGCAAGGAGCACTCTGCTGCGGCACAATGCCTTCCAACTCTCTTGCTGAAACGAGAGCCTTTATCTCCTTAAACACCTTCATGACGCACCCAACCCAGATCCCATTCCTAAAAATGGAGACTCTCAGCATCTCCACAAAAGCGCCTCCTCCACCCCAGCCTTGCTCAGGAGCGTGCTGCACAGCTGAGGGCACCTCAGGGCACAGGAAAGGGCGCTTCAGGCGAAAGGCGAGCCTGCCTGCTCAGGGGGCAGAACGGAAACCTCTGGCTGCCCACAAGACCGGAGACGTTTGCCACCGCCGCCAGCCTCGCAGGAGGTTTGCTGCGGGGTTTGCAGCTGTTTCGCTGGAGGAAATGGGCTGCCCCAGGAGAGGGCCTGTGGATGGCAATGCTTCACCCAAGCTGGAGAGGTGCCCGTGTGAATCAGCTGGGGAGACGGGCGCAGAGGAGCCGAGAAACGGCAACCCTGTGCCAGACCTACCACTGGCCAGTGCTCGGCAGGATGCGATCCAAACCATCGCAGGCGGCGTGTAATTCCCATCCCAGCGCCCACCAGTGACTCAGGGCGGATTGCAGAAGCTCTTCTTCCACTTCTGGCTTCCAGCACCCACACCCGTGCTCTCTGAACTGAAACCATCAAGGGAAACCATCAAGAGAAAAAGTGCTTTTTTGTGACAGCGAGAGCACGCCAAT
This sequence comes from Theristicus caerulescens, assembly GCA_020745775.1. Lineage (NCBI taxonomy): Eukaryota > Metazoa > Chordata > Aves > Pelecaniformes > Threskiornithidae > Theristicus > Theristicus caerulescens. Next base: position 102,359,694 of record CM036561.1, on the reverse strand, counting down.
GGTTAACTGAATCAATTTCCTGCTTACGCTAATGCCTGGCCTGCGTAAGAGACAAGGTATGCTTTCACTTCTGCCTGTTCACAGCTAAGAGCAATGGGAAGGCCTCCTTAACGTGTGTAGACTGCAATTTTTCGGCACGCGTGTGAACTGCAACGCTGTTTTAAAATATTAGGGAGCGGCAGACTCAGGCTGCATAATAATGCTGTCACGGCAGATGCACAACACACACAGCAAAGGGATTTTCATTGCAACTCCACCGCAACGGCACAAAAAACCCCCCCCAAACAATCTATTAGCACTGAAAATGTACATGTCAAAAAATGGATTTCCATATACTGAAATAAACAGAATGAATTCTGACCAGACATAGAAAAGCAGTTTGAATCACCAGAAGCTAAGCCCAAGCCCTATAAACAGCTACCAAAGAGTGGGAGCTCAATGGCAGCGCAGTACAAAGAGCTCCCAGCTGCACCTTCTTACCATTTCAGCATCCCAGCCCTGCCTGCACCGACAGCAGCACATGCAAAACACTTCTGGAACAACTCTTTATGTAACTGTGTTATATGCAGATGCTTTAACCTCACTGGAAATAATCCAAAGGGGAGAATTTTCACAACAAAAATAATCTTTCTTAAATGTGGGCTATCCTGTTTTAACTACCACCACACCAAACTGAGCCCAAACGTTTTCCATTAAAATGCTCCACACTTAGTACATCTTACTGTTCAGAAACTGAGTAAGAGACGAGCAGAACACAATAATTAGGAGAAAAATCAGCATGGGCATGACTTACTATAATACAGAAATTACATTAACGTTTTTAAAGCCATGTTAAGACAGTTCCCCTCCAGCAGCGCTGCTGCCTCTCTACGCCACCAGCACTCAGAATGGAGAGAAGCGGCGTGCAACACCGGTAACACATTGAACTACTATGGACTGGCTAACTTTTTTTAGCCATGAAAACATACTTACTGCACAGAGATAAAACCATCACTATAATGTGGTTGTTCTTTTTAAGAGAATATGTTTTTCCTGTTTTGTCTCAGACAAAGCCAAGCCCCCTCGAAAGGTCAGCAGACTACCCCATGAGCGCACCACTGCAGCAGGCTGCAGCACCAAAACCTCCAGGACGGCAGACCTGAGGCACAGGCACTGCATGCCACATCTTTGAGACTGAGAAGGGCAAATATGTGAGTTGTTATCACAGATTTGGTCGTCATGCATGGACAAGAAGACAGGATCCTTGGTCCTGCTGCCCAGCAAACAGGGGCTGAGAGCATGGCTTCTGTCAGATTCACTGCATGAGGGGAGGGCAACGCTCAGCTACCCTCCAGGACTGGGGTATTGCTCAGTAAAAAGCACTGGGATCACTTCCTTACTTATTGTGCTTCCATGAAATACATATAACAGGGCAGAGAAAGAAAAGTTATATACCTATATTCCTATACACCTAGCTCTAGCTCAGCTCTATTGCTTTGCCCTAAGGCACTTGGTAGGGACAAGTCTTAGAAGATGCCCTGTCCCTCCCTCTGAAAATTATCTACCTTTTATGGTGCATCAGAACTGGACGCCTGTCTTCGTCATGGTGGGGAAAGTTTTGTCAAATTTAGAAGTCTAAGATCAATTCACTTCATTGGGAGCTGACAGGCAGAAATATGATGGAGGATAACATACCTTGCATTGAAATGACCCTCTCTAAGCTGCCTTATAAACTAGGCCGATTAGCTGCCTCCAGTATTTTTGAATTAAAATAACAAAGTTATATGATTTACTACTAATATAAGGTCCTCCACAAAAACACTGCATTTTGGGGACAAGATATACATGCTCCAACTCTTAACATATGGAGTGGAACACGTAGCAGAGTCTGCTAAAGAATGACTAAAAATATCTATACACTTTGAAATACATATTTACGATGTAGCAGATTATATGGAGTCATGTGAAGAAAGCAGATGATGACATCTGACATCACTGAGGGATCATCCTTGTCCCTTCCAACCCAGAAAGAGTTACAACTTTTTGACTGCTGACAACGAAATGCATTTGCAGAGTCCCCATGGGGGAGAAGGACCCCGGCTGCATCATTTGTGCCCCCCAGCCCAGAGGCTGTGGAGGGAAAGGATCCCCTGTTGCACCAACACAGACCTACCACTGATACTCAGGTCTTGCTCCTGCTTCACCTGGCAGCAATTCAGCCTCAGGAGCTGTTCTGCTGTCGTCCTAATCACTGAAAAACCACGGTGCAGTGACCGGGTGGTACCCAGGAGAGAATATTTCTATCAGCAGTAATTTCCTGATGGATATGTGCCTGAGGCCCCACAGGGGATGTTGTTTCAGAGGGCAGCAGAACAAATTTGTTTTCTTTTCTATCTAGACAATATTATCCAATTCAAATTCCAGTATTACCTTATTCTCAAAGCACAGTAAAACCTTACTAAGCAAGCATCAATTTGCTAATCTCCATAGGCAAATTTTCACTAAGCAGAGTAAGACGGTAGGATTTCCTTTGCATAGAGTTACAGTCAAGCATTACAATAAATCCCCATAAGACTAGATTTCATCATTTTTTTAAGGCATAGATTGCAACAAAGATAGCATTTAAAAATTTTTTTTAAAAACCCCCACTCCTACAACGAAGTGTGTCTGGTGCTGAAGTAGCTTTGATTCTATGGACAACTTGCTTATTTGCTACATCTGCTATTTTCCTTGGATCTCTTAATCATTAATTAATTACTTCTGTATTATCAAGAAATCTCTCTACATCTAATCAACACAATATTATTACAGTAATATGGAAAATTTTTGTCTTAAAATAATCTCATTCATAGCTGGAAGATAATTTTGTTCCCACCACTTCTGTACCAACACCTGGATGTGTTACCACCTTCCCGAGCACCAACGGAAATTTCAGTAAGAAGGTACCGCCACTCACCCCTATGACACCGATTTGCCGATTCAAGGGGTGAACTGGGTTCCTGAGAAGTTTCAGGGTCTGCAGCCTTCCCCCAACACAGCCCCGCGCCGCTCACACCCCCGCGTGCCACGGCTCACGCCTGAAGAGCCCTTCAGAGATGAGAAACAGTTCTAACAATATCAGGCTCCTGCTGGCATTAACAAGGCACGTTTTGGTAAAGCCATACCTGAGAACTGTAGCTGGTCCTCAATGGGGAGAAAATGAGAGGGAGAGCGAGAGAGAGAGTGCGCCAGCGTAAGCTTTGTGGTTAAAACAACAGCACGAGCATTTTAAAACAGCAAGGGAGTGGAAATCCCCCAGCGTAGCTTTGAAAAGATCACATCTAAAAATGTTTTAAAAGTGTTAGGACAAAAGTATTTTCCCTTACTGCGTTGATGTAGGGACTTCAGATTTTACCAGCTGGAGCAACACAAGGTTACCAAGAACTTTTCTCACAGTTTTTGCCCGAGATACAGAGGAGTTTTCACCTTTCACAAAAGTGGTGAGTGATGTGACCAAAGAAAAACACCCATAGGCAGCCAGAAACACATAAGGACGTAAGGAAAACCCAGGTCCAACCCTGCCAATCCCTCCACAGTAGCCCTGGCAAGCCCCGGACCCACGCGCTGCAGCAAGCGAAGGGACGGCGCAGGGAGGAAACGGCACCGGCTGGGTCACAGAGCGACTACATCAACTCACCCTGCAGGCTGCACAGGCATTTCGCATTGAGAGCAGAACACTCCAACCGAGATAAAATCCATTCAAAGAAAATAAATGTTTATATTTGGGTTTGTAATAATTTAAGTGGCCACAAACCCTAATGATTTTGTAGCCTGAACTTAATTGCGCACCTAGGATGCCTGGCAGCCTTCATCTCCGCTGACTGTGTGTGTGCCAGCCTCCTTCCCCAGACCAAAACACGCTGCCCTTACGGCAGTGCCACGGGCTCCGTCTCTAACCCCACTCTTTCCTTATTCTCCTCTGCCCCCTCCCCTGGCTTTCTAGTCTCTTTTTTATTTTTTCCCCTAAAGTACGGTATCTTATTTTCTATAAAAGCAACAATTTTTAGGTCTCCTGTTATTTAAAATACTGGTTTTCCAAAGAAAGCTTCTATTCTATCTTGTAGTAAATGCAACACATACCCCCTTTAGCCTTTTCCCTTTAACTGAGCTTGCTCCCAGAGCATTTCTAACCTATTTCAATGTCCTTCTCCCCTCCCAGGAGGCATCTCAACCTACTGCATGTTTTTCTGAACACTCCCTGAAGCTCTGGACAAATCATCACTGAAGTCAGTGGCAAAGGGAAAGGCATCGATTCGAAGGCATGCTGCTTCTTTGTGGGATCAATTAAATTGATCCAAGTTGTATTTCTAGACGCAGCCTAAGCTCACATCTGCAGTCAAGCTTTTTAAACCAGAAGATATTCTTTCGTCCTTGCCATGAACTCATGTCCTCAGGGTGCACCCTGGTCAAGCTGTTGACTATACCCAACCTCTGCGCAGGCTGACATCAGAACAGCAAAACAGCTCGTACGCGGGCTTTCCTTGAACCTGGCAGCTCTGGAGGAAGGACAGATCCGGACGGTTTCATTGGGAGGAGGCAGCGCTGCAGAAAGCGTAGTGCTCTGCGAGCACAGCTCCAGGAAGCGCCATCTGCTTCTGGGAAGCTTTGGGGAAAACCCCAAATGGAGAAGTTGAGTAGGAGCAGGATCTTAATTTTAAACAATTTCACTCTGCAGATGAGTAGAGAGCAATAGGCCGGTGTTATTGCTTGTGGGCAGCCCTCGATCTCCTCCAGCGCCAACTGCAGTGCTGAAACCCTGACCAAGTTTCAAGCAGGCTCAAGGGGATGAAGGTGAGTGAAAGGACAGACAGCAACAGCATTTAGGAAACAGAATGAAGGAGAAGAAAGAGAGACCCAAGAACAACATAAAGAAACAAAAGTTACTGAAAAGAGCTAACAATAAGGGATGGAGAGCAAGACAACTAACAGGTTTTAATTTTTTTTCTTGCAGTGTATTGGAGCCAAAGTGAAGTCCTCACTTTTCCTAACAAATAACAGGCCATTACACATTTTGCAGAACTAGGTCTTCGGGGCTTTTAAGTTTACGTCTCCTTCCCTGCCCCAAGGGGACACACTATCCAGGACTTCAGTTGCTTTGACCATTCAGTCGGTTTGGCCATGAATACCTCCTCAAGGCATAAGAGAGTTTTGGTTTTAATTTTCCATGCCCCTGACCCTTTGACTTAGTCTTAATGAAGAACTTAATCAGCATGTATACAGAAACCTATCAATCAACTCAATGGTTATTCCTCTGAAGTACTAGGATGAACTCAAATTTTGCTAAGGCTGGCCACCCCCTTCTTCTGACGTGTTCCCTTGTTCCAGGGGTAAACAATTGCCCCTGCTGCGGCCTCAGGAATTCATGAATTCAGTGGATTTTGCTCTAATGCACACACGTATTTGACGACATACAGACACACATTTTTCTAGTCACAGTCCTCACTGAAAGGTAACTGCTCATGTCAAAACCCAAATGCTCTCGGGGACCCCATGAACTTGCTGTTGGGAAAGCAGTGACAGCAAAGACTGTCACCATTTTCTTTTCCTAAAAAAACAGGGGAAAGGATGCGTTCTTAAGAAGTCCTTCCCATGAGATCAAACAGGACAGGCTGGAGATGTACGGAGGTACAAACTGGGAGTGGTGCTTTCATGTGGCCCCTTCTCTAAACGCGATCTGCAGGTGAAAGCTGTGCTGCTGCCCGCCCGTGCAGGCTGCCGCAGCCGGGCAGGAGTGCAGCTGCACAGCAAGCCCCGCCACCGCCACAGGCCTGGATGAGCGCCGGGAGCAAGGCGCAGGGACCTGCCGTGAGGGGTGAAAGGCAGAACCCCCGGTTTTGGCATCAGGCGAGATGCTGTGTAAGAAGGATGCTCAACACGCCGTGGGCAGCATCCAACTCCGCTCTTGCTGTTGGCACCAGTTTTAGCTTTATTGCTCCCAGCAGTGAACAACATTGCTGGTTTTAGTGACCTCAAGGTGCATCTCAGGCATCACCAAGGTCCACGTTCATAATTTCTCAGTAAAAAACTGCCATGACACAAGGTTTAGTGTCAATGACAGTGAGACAGACAAATGGACAAGTTTTTTTTCTTTATAGATAGTGCCCAGTAGCCTTCCATAATATCTTTCATTGAATATGTGATCTGGCAGCTGTTTGTACCTGCTGTCTCTAAGACAATATGAAGAAATGAAACCCTTGATTTTTGTTTCTTTCATAGTTAGTAAGGACAACTTTCCAGTTTCAAGCACATGGATATAGGAGACGAGACTGAAAACCATATGACTTAGCACAGGCCGGATCATTGCGTGTCTCACAGCAACTACTTTGGGAAAAACTGCTTTGCAGATTGTTCCTCTCCTTGAGGTTTGGTTAGTCACTGGGTGGCTTTGTGTAATAATAATAATAATAATAATAATAATAATAATAATAAAATAACTTTTACATTTCAATATTATCTTCTGCAAAATAAGCACACAGCAACATATCCTTAGAGAATCCCTGTATGCAAATGTCAGTATATTACATACAAAAACTTGCTCTATCATTCCCCCCCAGAGACAAACATGCTTAACTGAAGAGCACTCTGGGCAGTCCCATGTCAAAACCACTGTGGTTTATGGTGCAGACAGTTTCTCACACACTTGTTTATTTGTTGCAAGACTGAGCTGTGGAGATTATGGAAATTTTTGCAACATTTTTATTAACGATATGCATGACTCAAGTTTCCTCACCTTCGTGAGCCCAGCCACACACCAGGGTAAAGAGGTTAGCTTCTTTCCTGGGCTGAGGGAAGAGGGTGGAACAACTGCACATTGCAGCCCAAACTGGTACAGATAAGGCACTGATAACTAACAGTGTGAATATTAACTCTTCACAGTGATTTACCAAGAAGCTTGGACAGAAAAGGACCAGAAAGCAAAAGGAGATGTTCTGAAACCCTCACCGCAGCTCAGGGCCCAGACCCAAGGGCGCTGGCCGCAAGGTACGCCAGCCAGCTGGCTGGGGTCCTGCAGCAGCACCCGCGGGTCGGCACACTGCTCCGGGCAGGCCGCTAACTGCTGCCGAGAACAGCACGGCTGTGAGATGAAAGACCTACATGACTGAAGCCACCACCAACTGTCTCAAGATCAGGAGCCCAAGAAATGTTACAACTCCTACGCACTCCCTGGAGGGCCAGCGAGAGGAATGCTCTCTCATAGTCAGCTATTTATTGATGACAAATAACATCTATTTACATAAAATCAAAGGTTCAGACAAAGAATTGAAGAAGATAAATAGCTACAGGTTAACTTAAAGTCAGGACACAAATAAAGCCCAGGAGATCAAGCATGCTACAAGTCTGCAGCTGCCCACTGAAGGGATTTGGCAAAGTGACCCAAACAATACGTGGCACAGGATGAAGAGCTCCTGACCTGGCCCGTAGCTGACAGCTGTGTAAAAACTATGCTCCTGTCGTAGGGAGACTGATTAGGGAGCCTGTGGGGTGAAATAAAGAGCTGTCTGGTTTCTGCTCTTTGCACTCATTTGAAATTCCTTTTGTCAAAGCCTCAAACAGCAGCTTTCTAGTTTTAAAATCTTGTCCCGTCCTGGATGTCATTCCTCATCCTCTAAACTCCGCAACTACTCCCATGCCCTCTGCAGTTTCTGTGAGTGCCACAAGCTTTCCTTTCTTCTGTCATGGAATCACAGAATGCTTTGGGATGGAAGGGACCTTTAAAGGTCATCTAGTCCATCCCCCCTGCAATTGGCAGGGACATCTTCAACCAGATCAGGTTGCTCAGAGCCCCATGCAGCCTGGCCTTGAATGTTTCCAAGGATGGCGCATCTACCACCTCTCTGGGCAACCCGTTCCAGTGTTTCAAATGTCCTGATGTTACTCTGTCCTGATGTTACTCTGAATCTTATCTTTCAGCAGCTTACACCTCTTCAGCCAAAGTCTCCTGCCAGCTCCTGACAGATGTGCCCTACTGCCGCAGACCCTTTTCCTACAGAAGCTGAACTCTCAGCCTCTCCTCCGGTACCTGGGCTGGGGATGACCACCAGCTCAGAGGCAGCCCGCTGCCCCCAGCCTTCCCCAACAGGCCCTCAGTATCTAAACCTGACACAGCCAGCCTGTATTCCACTTAGGTCCATAACCTTCATCTCCCGCTCTTGGGCTTAAAGCATTAGATCTTCACAATGTCTCACCAACTCCGTCTGCTTTGTATCTCCATATGATAGGGTATTTCTTGTCCACTTACACAAATAAAACTCTTGTCCATCATCACTGTCCTCCTCCAGTTTTCCAAACACTCAGCTCTCTTGAAACGCAACCTTTTACTCATTTATCCACCCAAGACGCTGCTGCAGGGATCATTTTTCGAAGCCACAGCTATAACCACTTCACCTCTCTGTCCGTCCCTCCACTTCCCCGCTGCACCAAAACCTCTTGACTTTCAAAGCCTGTTGTAGTCTCCCTCCACTTGCCCTTGCATCACCTCCAGTGGTTTAAAAGGGCTGGTTTCATCTCACGATGATACCAGGCTCCACTGCCCACTTGTTATGTATTTGAGCAAGTACATACTGCGAGGGCAGATTTTTTGGAGGGATGTTAGCAGGCTCTTCTACTTCAAATCTCTTCTGTAATATCTCCTTTGCCAAGCAGCTGGGAACAACTGGTCTCTGATAAGCCGCGACCACCGACTAGCACGTTGATCCGGAAGGTCCCACTGTCTCCTATTGCTCTTGCACGCAGGCGCGTCCCTCCCTCCTGACTCAGCTATAAACCCCCTTCGGCCAAGGGCTGCAGTTTAGCCTTCAGCTTGCACAGCTCCTGGCACACCAGCGTTCTCACCCAGGGCAAACGCTTCTCCATGTGACAGAAATATAAAAGATAATCAAGGCTAACAGCAAAGGAAGTTACTCTGGGTGGTTTTAGGCCGAGCGTAACACACGACCACCATCACTCGCACTAAGATCAAAAGCAACAATGCAAGGCAGTCCTCAGGCGAAACAAGATGAAGCTCGGTGCCAGCCAGGCCGCTACTCCTGCACGAGAGCTTCCCAGAGCGCCTCAATTTTACGTTCATGGTTAAACCTGCAAGCTCTGTGTAGAATCAGCCGGGGCGGTTTAAAAATACGACCATGTTACTGCTGCCAGTCTGGAGACATGCCTGACCTGAATACACCCAGCTATTTTTAGCACACGGTTGCACTCCTTCAGCCACCCCGTGTTTATAAAACGGAAGCGATGAGGAAAGTTGTTCTTGGCTGGCACCGGGAAGGCGCAGCCAAGCTGACAACAGGCAAAGCAATTCAATAGGAGCTCTCCATTTTTCCTTCTAAATCTTAAGAGTGTTGAAAGTATTTGGTCAAAGCCCACTGCCTCAGCGTGCTCCCAGAGCGCTGTTAACCAGGGAAAGTCAGAGGACTGGCTGGGTCTCCCGCACACACGCCAAGGGGAAATTCCCTCCCCTCAGCAGAATTCAATTGACACCCGCGGGGATGCTTGCTCCCTGCAATTTAAAAAGAACAGAGCCGCTGCAAAGGCATTCACCCGAGCAGTCCCCGCTTCTTTGTTTCCTTCTCAGCCTCCAAAATTTCGGCTCTGCCAGCCTCCGCGGCACGCACCGGGCCTGCGCTTCCCTGCAGCATCGCCGGGGGAAGGCGGCGGCGGTGCGCCCGTTCGCGGGCGGGGAGCGGCGCCCGGCTGCCAGCCCGCACCGCAGCAGCCCGGCAGGGGCTGGGCTCGGCCCCGTGGACCCGGGGAAGCCTCCGGCGCCATGCGTGGGGGGCTCTTCCACACCAAGGCAAAACTCCTGGGCGCACCAAGTTCAGCTTTTCTACGCGGGCCTCCTTTTTAAGCGAAAAAAAAAAAAGCGCCGCAAGAAGAAAATCGCCGCGCAGGCTTCCCCTCGGAATCGAGGGGGCAGGAAGAAGCCCTTCGAGCGGCTGTCACCCCCCGCCTGGGGCCTGCCCCAGCCGCCCGCCGCCAACGCCACCCGGCCCCGCTCCCCCACACCCCCTCGGCCTCGGCGGCGGTACCTGCCGGCCCCGGCGTGACCCCGCACCCGCGGCACCCCCCGGCCCGCCCCGCTGGCCGCCCCCCCCCCCCGCCGCACCTGCGCCGGCGCTGTCCGCCCTCCGTGCGGGGCCGTGGCGGGGCCGCGGTGGCCGCCGGCGGCGGCGGGGCGGGCGGGGCGGGGCCGCCCCCGGCTGCGCGGGGCGCGGCTCCGTGCGGGGCGGGGGGCGCGGCGAGGCAGCGCGAGGGCCGCCGCCGCCCCTGCCTGCTGCCGCCGCTGCCTGCTGCTGCTGCCGCTGCCGGGAGCCGCTTTCGGTTTCATGGCAACCCCCGGGCGGGGAGACCCCGGCGGCGGGGCGGCCCCGCCTGCAGGGCCGGGGGACGGCACCGCGCCGCGCTGGGCGCCCTCCGCCTTCCCGGGCTGGAAGGGAAGCGGCGGCGGTCCCCCGCCACCTCGGGAACGGCGACGGCGCTTGGCTTCAATCTCAGACGTTAGCTCCGGGCCCCCGCGGCCTGGGAAGGCTCCCCGGCAGCCCCTCCTCACCGTCGTCTGCTCGGAGCTCCCCACGGGGCTCCGCAGCCTCCCAGCCGCCCTGGGAGATTTGATAAAGGCAGGACACAAGGCCTCCACGGGCTACGAAGTTAAGTTTTCCAGGACGGGCTCCTGAGACCATGGCGAGGAGCACCGCTGTGTTGGTAAGGATCAGCAGACTTCATCCACTCCTCCTTTGGGCAATACACCCTACTCCCATCTCCCTGCCTGCCGGCAATACAGCTCCTCTTTTTTATTATTTACATCGATGGTACCAAAATAGCAAAACAAACCCGATGCTAAATATGCAAAGAACACAGACGTTAGCTATTACCATGTGCCAGTACGATTTGCTAATTACTCAAGACATACCGAAGGATTTTTTACAAAGGCAGCCAACACGGCCCTCCTCCAGCCAACACTACTGATGCAATTGCTTTACCGCTCGCTCCCCATCACCTACTGCTGCACTTTGTTCTGTCTTTCACATTACACCACTTCCAGGAAAACCAGTCTCTAAGGAAAATATCACGCTAGCACATGCACAAAAGCACAAAGGCTGACGAGAAAGAAAAAATCAGAAAAAGAAACAATTGGGCCGTGTTATCTGGATTGGCTTAAGACGAGCTCAAAAAATAATAGTAATAAAATGGTTTCAGACTCTTCTTTTGCTAAAATGACTCAGACTTGCCACTCCCAAGGGTGTCAGTCCATATTGCATTAATATTCTGGGCATCCAGCAAAGGTATAGAGGCCATTACTACAACAGAGACCTTTTAAAACGCTCCTTCTTGCAAAAATTGAGGACTGTTTTTTCCTTACCTTTTAGGAATATCCTGATGAGTCTGGGTACTACTTGTCTGGGAAGTTCACAGGCACACCTGTCAGAACAACAGGCATTATATTTCTGTAAGTAAATATTTATAAACTTAAATGAATAGTTTCTTTGGAGGTGGGATTGGGTTCCCAAGACAAAAATTTTCCACACTCGTGATCCTCCTTCTACTGCAGAACATTACAGTCCCCCAGAAGGGAGCTTTGTGATGACAAAGATCTGCCAAACGGATCATCGGATATCAGGGTGCAGGCGTTGCTTTTAAAAATCACAACTCCTAAGATTCAGTGAGCGTAACGGGAGACCTGGTTTGCACCAAGGCAAAGTCACATCCCTGAAGCAGCAGCAGAGATCACAATCCCTGCATCTCAGTTCTCCCTTTTGTGCCAGTCCGAGGGAAAACCTCCACGTCAGTAACAGCAACGAGGATTTATTTTGCTGAAGTTCTACTTTAGTATTCATTTTAAGCATGTCGGTTATCAAAAATGGACCAGTTGCCTATTAAATAGTCCAGATACCATTGCCTGTATATTTTGCCTCTTCTCCCTACCTGCCTATAGATTTTTGATGCCTAATTCATCAATAACAGACTACAAGTGGTGTTAAAAGAGTTTACATTTGCCTTTTATATTTCACAGACAACTTCCTGTGATCTCAAAGCAGATGACTGTCATGACGGTGCCTGCTTTTAACTCACTCAGAGAAAGGCAGACTCTGAGGTTTAGCTCTTTCAACCTCAGGAAGAGCCAGAGGTTCACCACATTTATTAAAACTACCAAGGTGTATTCAGTGCAATTTACAGCGCACCATTTTGCACTGGAGCTGCGACAGCTGCTAACTCCTCTTTGGCTTCCTTTGCCTTTTGAAGTGTACCTCTAAGCAAACAATTTTGAGAAGTTTGTCTTTGCCCTTGGCTTTGCTTTTGCCTGACAACCACATTTCTGCCTAGCACCAGCTGTAACCTCTGTCTGTTCCTTTTGCTAGCAAGAGGCACAACAACATGGTTTTAGTAACTTTCATCCTAAATTCTTCCCTAAACTCTGCAATTCTGCTCTCTTTATATGCAAGCTCCCACATATATAAGCCACCGGTTTGTGTTCTGTTTTCTATGAACTGTGAAGTGTCCAGAATAAACACTGTATGATTTCAGAAAAATCCCAACAATCTGAAGATGAACAAAATCCTAAGGACAGAGGTAACTATAATTCCTGTTGCTCATGATCAACTGTAAGACAAATTAAACTGCTTTACTATGATGTGCAACGTTTAGTGATTGTTTTATTAATGCAGAAATACCTGCTTAACTTCATACCCATTCTGATTTAAAGTGCAACAATTAAATCTGATAGTTCTTGTACATCCATATTTTGCAAGTGCTGTTCCTAGAAGACATGTTCAGATTATGCCTTGCATTTGTAAAATCTGTCATTTTTTAGTACCGTTTTGCTTTATTAACTAAAATAAACTGTACAAAAAGCTGTAGAGTTACATTAGCTTTGAACAATGTAGGATACATGTTCTCTGCCAAACTTCAGTGTGCAAACATTTTACATTTTTTAAAGTGACAAAATTAAGCCAACCTTGAAGTCAGAGTTCATTACTACATTACAAAACAGGAGACTAGATATGGCAAAAGAAATTCCCCACTGAAATCAACACCGTTGTATAATTTTATTTCTAATTCTTAAAAAAATATAAATGAATTTAGAAGAGAATCACAGTATAAGGGCCCTAACATATTAGACCATTACAAGGTACATAAAAATAGAAGACACAGATTTCTTTGAAACTTTAATCCTTTGATTAAGCAGCAAGCATATCACTCTCCAGGCAAACACTGCTTAAAACAAACCCTACCCCCCAAAAACAGGACGTGCAAACTGTATGCACATATTCTGCAAAGCACACAATAAAGACATTTTGCTATGTACATACTTATTTAGTACTACAAATGCTAGGAGTTCCCTACTGTGTGCTACAGTGTATGTAAATTAAGAAATACTACCCATCTCTGACCCTCCCTCCCCCCTTCAAATACAGCACCTTTGCCCAGTTATAGAATATTTAAACAAGATTAAACGGAATTACAATGTACTGAACAGCTTTATAGCAGTTGGTGGTGGCCAACTGTACTGCAACACCCAACATTCTGCATACTGAAGTCTATTGGACAAGAGACAAGACAAAAATTAGCAAAGGTACAATACACACACCTGGGAGACTCAATGCTAAAAAAAAAATAAAAAAGAAATCCTGAAGATGTATCTTATCACTGTTAACAATTAAACTGAGACACTTAGGATGTCAAAATGTACCTGGTCAGTTCCATATCAGTTTTAAAGGCTGGAGAGCAGCCAGATTTGTGTGTAGCTGGTGAGGGGACACTTACGACTCCCAGAACACAAGTTGCAGTGACCATGAATTCCTCGGTGCTAGTTTTACAATGCTGCTTTTTTTAGACGAGAGGTCATCTGATGCTCACGTAGTGGCTAAGCATCTACTCTGATGCAAAGAAAAGCTGTAAAAAGGACCTTTTGTATGAGGCCTCAGCACACTAGTGAAAGCTGCTCGGAAACGAAAGTCTCTCAAGTTTGGTCTGAAAATATTTGTAAATGAAGAACTAAACCATAAAGGTCAACACCTTAACTGCAAGTCAGGCCACAACTATCAAACTTGAATGCTAGATTTACAAATGAGATAGGATCTGATGCTATAAGAACTTCCCTTTGCACATAAAAAAGACCTAGGCCAGCTGCTAAACTGATCATTAGACCATTCAATTTATCTGTGAAAAAGCCTGGGGAGAGCACATTCCATTTTCAAATAAAGTCTCATTTTAGTCAAGGGCAAATCTAGTTAATAACAGAATGGATTTAAAAGGATTTTCAAACATCATTTCAGCTATAAGCAAAAATAATTTTCTACAATAGTATGGTAGTCAACATGAATGTTATTACATAGTCAAGAATGCAATATTTTTCAATAGTTAGATTCAGATCACACAGTTTCAAACACCTCTACTCAAATTTGCAGCCTGGTTTACTTGGAGGGTAGAGGGATCTACTTTAAAAAAAACAAAAAACCAAAAAACCCCCAAAAAACCAAACAGAAACACAAACTAAAACAACCCCCCAAAACACTGCTGGGCATAAATCAAGGTTTCAGACAAGAACAGTTTAATGAATGCAGTGGAAAGAAAACCTTTCAGTCTCCTAAAATTTGGAAGCAATAATTAATACCCAAATGCGGATTTTACTTAGTCAATAAAACAAAACAAACAACCCTCCCCTCCACAACAGCCTCCACCCAGCTAATCAACTCCACCAGAAATAGCAGAAATCAGAGATAATCATTTAAGAGTAAGACTGGGCCAGCAGCAGGTAACTCTATTGCCAAAATATTCTACTACCACCATCAGCCTCTATACTTCCCTCATGAATTCTTAGGCAAGATATCAATGATCTAATATACGTGAACTGCAGACGGGCATTCTCAGAGGAATGAAATTCTACTGTACATAAATTAGAAGAATTAGTGGAATAACAAATTAAATTAATGGTTCTTGCTATACAGTTCCTCTCCTGTCATCCCCCTGGCTGGTGGGAGTTACTGCCTCTCTCTCCACCCCAGCCCACAAGAGATATTGCAGCAGGAAACTGGACTCCTGTTTTCAGTTAACTTCTATGAGTAGAACACACATGAGATTTAGTAAGTTTGGTACAATAGCTCACTGAGTCTTCAGAATACTCTTTCAGAGGAGTATTTAATAAGACAGTACCTTTTTAAACAAGAAAAAATGTTCTGGAAAAAACATGAAGAGAAGAAACACCTACATTTTACAAGTGCGTGAAATGCTCCTACTGTTATCTAAACAGGGCCAAAAATTCTGAACCGAAGGCCATTTTTTTTTTGCACTAAAAAGTAAAAAAACAAAACAAAACACACACACACAAAAAACCCAACGCTACATTTAAGTCTCCTACAATATTATCTACTCCTAGATTTGCCAGACTACTTTCCTGTAGTTAGATGCTTGACTACAAAGAACTGTAATAAAATAAATAGAGTAAAAATCAGTTAAACAAAATCTTGGTGTGTTGAACATTTATTCATTTAAGAAGTTAGCTTCCTTCAACAGTTATTCATATAGAGGAGGGCTGCATTGTAGGCATTGTTCTGCTGTACAAGTCTTCGGCATAAAAATATTTTTATACAGGTGGTCATTCACATGGTTCCGTTTCTAGTTATTAGCTTGCTCCTCTGTAAAACTGGTCTGATACCTGTGAAGGCTTGCTCTTTTCTCCCCTTCATTATTTGGAAAAAAAAAAGTACATTGATATAATTTTTCAAATGTAGGAGTTATCATAATTCTGCTTTATTTCTTCAGTGCAGAGTGGACTGGGATTCTGTCTGAATTCCAATGAGCGAGGGTGGCTGCTGGCCGCTAACCGTGGTTAACACTGGCCTTGGGTTTAGACGAGGAGGCATGGAATTAGCTGGGCGGATGAGCGGTGGGGGAGGCTGATTTAGAGTCGGCCTTGGCTGAATAAATCGCGCCTGCTGTTGAAGTGGCGGAGGCTGACGATGGAGAGCAGGAGCAGCAGGAAGCGCTGGACGAAGTAACGGGGGCGGCTGATTTAAAGTTGCCATGGGAGCGGTAGGTGCTGGAGCAGATGCCTGTGCTGGAGGTGAAGGGCCTAAACACTGAGTGGCCGGAGTGCTTTGTGCCTGCACAAAGGACAAAGACAAGACTGCGTGAACAGCCATCCCAGCCAGGACGCGATGCAGTTGGGCTGCCACTGTCCACTACACAGGAAACAGCATTTAAAGAACAAAACCAAAAAACTGAGAAGTTACTGAAAAGAAATCACCAACCAAAACATTATAGACAGCAGAACTAAAAATATTTATGAAGCAAGAGTCTTCTTTCTAGAACAAGAACTGTATTTTAACAATAAAACAGTAACGTGATCGTCACTATGAAAGGTGCAGTCCTGCTCCCAGCTGGTTAACAACATTGGCTGAAGTTCTATGCAAGCTCATCATCATTCTTTAGAATGCGGTTTGCCACTCCACACCAGTTAACCTTACATTATATCACTAAATAAAATGCTGTTCCTCAACCCATGCTTACTTATTTCTGGTACACAAAACACACCTCATCTTCTTCATCAGTGCTCTTTCCTGATGGCACATTAGAAGTATTTTTTGTGTCCTCCCCTAAAGCAGAAGCATCACCATTAGAAGCCAGGGTTCCTTGTTCCGCTTCCCATTCCTGCAATACCTCCTCTAAGTTAAACCGACGCCTGTAGTTTACAAAGAAGTTCTTCACTTGGCCAACAGTCTTGTTGCCAATTACATCTGCAATAGCTTGAAAATCTTTACCATATTTTCGGACACCTGGAAGGCAAAGTAAATAACATAGCTGTGAAGAATCAGTCAGACACAGCTACGTGTGATGTATTTATAGAGAGAACCTATGGGACCTGCAAACCAAGGACTCGCTAATTAGGAGGACTTCTCAATTAGGAGAAGGCCTTAATTTCTATTAAAACAAAATAATTTTTAATTGCACAGCTATCAACATACAAATCAAGAACTTTATTAAAAGGTCATTACCCACTCTTCTTAAAGATCCTGGCTTACTCACCAAGCCTCCCAACCTAAAACCAGGGATCTGGCCTCTGATGAATAAAGTCAATCCTTCAATGTGCTTGCAGTAAGGGCAGAAGCCCAAGACAAGTTCAAGATGGGGAGAGAGGGTGACTGAGCATGTGTGTACAGCTGTAAACAGGGTATAACACTATAAATGTCAGGTGACAAATGTTGATGGCTTCTATAGGGTCCCTCCGTGCCAGCTGCATGCAGATGTTTCTTTGCCCGCAGGAGTGGTAGAGGGCAGTAGCTACTGGACCAAGGACAGGGGAGAACAGGGGAGCACAGTTCCATAAGTCACGATATACTGCTCATTCCTCCACTTGTGACATGGTCTACTAAGGCTATGAAGAGCAACTGGCAAGCAATCACCTGACAAAGTCTTTTTAAAGCTTTCATTCACCATTTAAGCTGGGCAGAAGAATCTGGGGTTTTGGGACAACCACCTTGGGGAATGTAAGTAAATATAAACTATTTGTGTCTGTTTATAAGACAGCCCAGCACAAGCCTCCAGGATCAAATCTCCCAGCAAGAAGCAGCATGACAGAAGATCTTTGCATCATTCCTTTCATTCATTTTCATATTGACATCAGTAGGTCACTTTTGTTTACAAGCACTTCACAAGAAAATGCTACTCCTCCTTTCCAAAAATCCCAACATGTGCTTTTTAAAGTTCTAAAACTACATTTGCATATAACAAAAAAAAAACCCAACCCTTGAGTACAGCATTCTGTAGTTTTTAACCTAAAATTGGAACTCTAATCTAAAGTTTATGGATTTTCTCAGTTGTATTTAGGGTATGTGTCAGGTTCCTCCTCTCTCCTGCTTAAGAAAAAAAATAATCTTCAAACTCTCCAGCATCCTAGAACACAGCTTTTAGCTGCACAAAGTATATTTTTAATCACAAGTGTCCAAAAGTTTGGAGACTAGAAGAAATAAAACAAAGTTTTATTCCAGACTCAGTAAACAGAAGACTCATTTTTTGCTCTCAGCTATGCATGAGTGAATTACAATTTGACTCCTTCTGTGAAGCTCCTGATAACTAAACTCATTCGGAACATATTACAGTGCTTACAGCACAGGCACTCTGTCTCATTACAGGAAGAGAAATTTATGTCTGATTTCATGCCTCACTTCAGAAAGTGAAGCAAAGGATTCAGAAAGGGAGAGCTGTTTCAAATCTGAAAGCTACGTTACTTTTCAACTTAATAGTGAAGAGTATGACCTTCAGCTTGTTCTGCTCTTTTCTACTTTCTTCGTTAATAGGCACTTCTGATGTGGTAATGTACACTCACTGCAATTTAAGAGAAAAGTTCAGCTCTAGGATAATAACAATTTCTGTAGCTGAAGCTGACATTTCAACTGTCAAGAGCCCAGCTACGTTATTTAAGATCTTTTCTGGGGCATACAAAAGAATCCAACTATCCTGACTGCAAGAACCTTGAAAAGAAAACAAAAGGACCTAGCAGAGCCATGTGGGAGTGCATGTATCCAGGCAAAGCAAAGACAGGGATTTGGCTCTGTGCTTTATCAGTTGTACAAGGTATCAGCTATACTCCTTAAAAGCTGCGTGCGCCCACAGAGCACTCCCTCCAGTGTTTTAATATTCTTTGATTGCCCTACCATCACCACCCTTACTAATTTATGATCATTAAATGTCCACTGCAACATATCTAACATCCTGTACAATTAATCAAGTGAACAAAGTGCCCAGCAGAACAAAGCACATTTTTGTTTGAAACCTAATTCAGACTTTTACTGATTTCAGCCTTTTCTGTTACTATGCTGTCTATACTTTTTCCTTCCCCTTAATCTGCAAAATGACTAAGCCTGTTGGCTAACTTCAACTAAAGATGTGAAAAATAAGGTCTTAAAGCCTATTTCCAAGCAAACAGCTTGAAAACAGTGTATCTTGCCTTCACTGAGAGCCCAGCTGTAAGAAATATCTAAAGAAAATAAAATTTCCTTCCTTTAGCTACACACATCACTACTCATTTTGGATTCTTTTCAGAGTGCTATTTAGTACGGCTCTAGCATCGCCAGAATGACTTCTACACAGTGATGTAGTAGAACCCTTTTAAGCTGCATCAGAAACAGAGGAAGTTCAATACATGTTTATGAAAGTTTTACGCATAAGGTGCTGGCATATCTGTAAGTGTTAATGCCAACTCATCATCCCTTTCAAATTGGTACACATTACTTACACATCCTTATACAAGTTCTGTGCTAAACACCACCCAAATTATTTCTAAAGGGTTTAATCTGTTATCGAATAATTTTAGTAGGTTGCTGAAAGTGAAGCTCAAAAGATGACTTCATAGCCTCACTTCACATGCATGAATGTCTTTCTCCCAGCTCATTTGGAAGCGGCCCTGATCGTGGGAGTCCTTCAAGCTCTTCAAAACTTCTCCCAGTTGCAAAGGTGCGCTTGAAGATGTGCATGCTCACTATTACAATGTTTCATCTTGCATGTCTAACTCAGAGAAACTCATGAATCCTATTTTGATGCTGTCTACACTGCTTAACGCTGCTAACAAAACATTAGCCTGGGTCCAAAGCAATATAATACAGCACCACAATGAGGCAGAAATAGTTAACGGCAACCTCCAGGTTATGAAAGCTGCAGTTTCACTGTGATGGGATTACAGTGCTCCTGGCATCTCCCTTACATAGAGTTAGATCCCAGTTGTCCCAACTGTTTTCCACTGCAATGCTATGAAAGTCATGCACTGCTTTTCAATTCAAATTTTGTTGTTTTGAACAAGTCTTAAAACATTTTTGCAATTGCAATTTTCATATGGCTGAGATCTTAGTTTGAAAAGATGATCATGCTCATACATCTCCATACATAAATAAAGTTTGTAACTTAAGAACACCTCAAGTGATGAACTGGCCCATTACATTCAATAACTATTGAGACAAAGTTGAACAGTAACCTGACCACTTATACTGCAAAAGATCGGCTCAGAGATCCTAAGTCTGAGTCCACAACCCCACTGCAGGCAGCCACGCTGCTTTTAAGATTTAAGGTGGGTTTTTTTCATTACCTTTTCTTTAGTTACTGCCAATCTCTTGAGATTAGCCCACAGATGACAAGAGTTTTTTCATGTTTAGGAAAAACAGTACCAAAATTATATTACTGCAGATTACTTTTTATGATTTCCATGGTAGGATTTAATGTCTGAATTCAAGCGAACAAATCACAGAAGTGCCACCTACCTGCTTAATGGTTATGATTTCTGTAAAATGATTAAAAGCACATGCCAAAATGTATTGATACATTTGATAAAACAGATCTATTTTAAATGTACAAACTAAATGTCCCCATGCTTAAGTCAACTTGAAGTTCAAGCCTAACACGCATTATGGCAGCTTTTAGTACAGCAACCTTGGCTACTTTCTTTTAAAAACAGAGTCAGGGCAAAAGACAACGTGGCTCCTTCATGCATAAGTCTACTAGCTCAAGCAATTATTTTGAAGCAAGACATCAGGGTCCTTAGCCTGAGGGACAGGAGGTTAATGCCTATAGCACTCTCATTCCAGGAGGGAGACTCTACTACCAGGCAGTAGGTAAGGGAGGGACAATAAGAATACTTTGTTCCTGGCGTTAAGGTGCTCTCCCATCTCCATGTTATACAGTGGCAAAGGAAGGGGACGAAAAAGGAAACAATACATATAAGAAGCACATGTAAATTCAGTGAAAACAGGTTTCTTCCAGAAGGCCTGATTTCTCACCCCACCCTTAAGTACTGAGGATGACTACCTTTATAAAACACGAAACATTCCCTAGAGAAGAGACCAGAAGACTGGAACTCCTCTCCAGGGAGTCATCACCAACCCTCATTCTTTTGCCCACGCTCCAGTTTTATTATTTACCTTGTCAGTCACATAGTGCCATAGCTTAACAAAAGCTCAATGCACTCTTATCCCTTCCCAAACTGACATTTAGTGAGAGCTCCGATAACTAAACTATGAAAACGCAAGATGGTTTGAATCCTTTCATGCTAAGGCACAATGAACCTGGATTTCCCCCCCCCTCTCCAGCAAGCATTTTCCTTACTAGACTACCATATTAAAGATAGGCATCTCCTTCAGTTGCATTTGGGAAGAAAATGAAAAAAGTGAGCATGTTAGCAATACTGAGAGGATGAACTTAGGACAGAAAACAGTTTGGAGATGCAAATCCCAGTCTGAGGCATGTAAGTTGACTTCAGACACACCATGCTCTTCAGCATTTCCATTCACACTTCAAAATAAACCTAACTTTAGGTTCAGTCATCTGGCTAATAACTACCAGGTTTGGCACACCTGACAACTTTACACTGATATTCTGATCCAACTGAAAGTTTTATGCTAAAATTCAGTCTTTCATTTTAAAGGAAGTGAAGAATACAGAGAAATAAAGCTGATGTGTATAACTGAGCTGATTATATTATCTTAAAAAAGATGTTCCATAGAAGTGATTTAATGTATAGTGACTTCAAGACAGCATTAAACTCTCCAGGTATTTCCCTTGCATGTTCCTTGATTAGGCAGTACATGTTAAAGCAAGACGAGAGTCAGTTTTCCTTCATATAAATGAAATAACTGCAAATTAGCTGTATCAATAGCCAACTATAAAATGTTGCTTTTTCTCCAATAAGACTGTTAGTCAAGTATCCATATCCAGCTTCAGACTCTTGAAAGGCCTCCACTGGGTAGATATCTGCTCTTTTATTCCCTCACGAACAGAGAAAAGTAACAGTATAGCAGTTTTACTTCTGCTTTTTCCTACTTTAAAGAATACGGAGACACGTCTTAAGTGTTTGCTGCAAGTTTTATTACTTCAACTCTTACTTCAGTGTTCCACTCTAGAGAAATTAATGTAAAGTGATTTAGAAGATCATTGAAGGGACTTTTTGGTACTACTACATTTGTTAAACCCAGCTTAGCTTTTCTATTTGAGATTTAATATGGGTAACTGAAAGACTAGTGTCATGTTGCTTGAATGAATGCCCTAAATATTCTCACTAGTTTTGCTGTTTTCCCAGTGACTTTCCTGTAAAACTAGGTAAAGTTTAGCTTTTTATTAGAGGGAAATACAAACATAAGCCTGAGTACCTCTTCAAATCCTTTGCATCAGATTTCAAGTCGCTACTACTATTAACATACCTTGTACTGCAAGAAGCTGCTCTTCTGTGGTCCAACGGGCATTGATTTTCTGATTAGACTATTAAAATTAGAAAAATGGCACAAAGATCATTAAAGTGTTTCAACAGCTGCAAAATATCTGAGCATCAGAATGTGTTTTACTTGCACTGCATTTTGTAACATTGGTAAAAATCTCTTGCTTATAAGCCATAAATTTATAGTTTAAGATTGCTTTCATGAACAGGAATCCATTTAAGGATTTGAGCTTAGAACTACGCCAATAGTTTTTCCTCTGTTTTACTGCAGTCCTTAATATCAGCTATATCATAACTTATGCACAAGCTAATGATCTTTATGCAGACAGAATTTGAATTTATAGTTACATTTATCTAAACTATTAGGACTTGGTGTCTGGAGTGTTTTGCATTCATGTTATGTTTCATATCCAAGCCTTTAAAACAAGCAAAAAGAGAACTGAATAAATTACTCACTTTGGATGCCCAAATGTATATAGTCATGTTTTCACACAGAACATAGAATTTACTGCTAGCAATCCACATTAGCTACTTTTAATCAGAAAAAAACCCATATATCAGGGCTCAATTTCAGCCCCCTATTGTCATGAACAGACATGACATTCCAGTTTCTTATGCTTTATTCAGCCAGTTGCCATAAAAAAAGCCTACCACTAATTTCTTGTAAAGAAGCCAGACAGACTCACCACTGCATGTAATTCAATAGATCCTGTTTAAGGGGCTGCTGAAATGCAAACACTGTGCTGCAGCAAAACACATTTCTGTAGCTTCCCACTAATGTAAGTGCAAGGCCACAAGTTCTAATATTTATTCTGATTTACCTCAGGAGGTTTGAATTCTTCAATCCCGCCTTCCATTTTCTGTTTAAGTGCACTGTTTACTTGCTTAGCATTTTGAACCTTGGTCAAAAACAACAAAGTTAATCAGCTCCACAAAGAAAGTTGGTCACTTTACACATATATCTTCACTAGGATTGCCACAAGTGTACCTCCTAAGTTAGAAAGAGAAATATTATGGTTTAAGGCTTCACTACTTTTAACTGTTTAAAAATAAAAATTTAAAAAAATACAGCACAGTTTACTACGGAGAGAAAAATATTTAAGCCAGTCTTTCAAAAGAACAGTTTGTCTGCAGGAATATTAAAAGTAGGACATAACAAGCAAGTTTTGATAATGATGCATATGCTCTTGAAGAATAATGCAGAATATTCTAGACACAAAACTTGGTTCTTAGAAATACAAGTGAGATGTACTGTATACATTAACTTCTTCTTTCTCCAAAAAGCACTTAAAAAAAACCCCATGAAGATTTATGAGATGTTTCCAGTTAGTTCCTTCTGACAGACTGCTTTTTATTGACCTTAGATCATCATGATTTCCTTTAAAAGTGATTCTTGAAATGATTTAAAATATTTAAATAAAATATCTTAGTCTATAAAAAGGAGAGAGCTTCCAAATTGTACATGTACATATCTATTAACCATTTAAACCTGACAGTGATGCACGTAAGGTAACATAGGTAAGAAAATAGTTTTGCATACTATGGTGCACAGCTATTACAAGTGTTCTTTAAGTATGGACACAAAAGCAGACAACTCATGGGAGATTCCAAAGGCTGCATCTCTGAGATCACTGCAAGAAAAAAAGAGAAACACAACCTCAAGGCTGTAACTCACCTACACTTAGGCTAACGAGTGAAACCCACCTATGCTATTTAGCCCCAGAATCCTGCTGTGACAGAAAGAAGCATATTTCTCCTGTAAAAGAATACAAGGGAGCAAAAACCCCACAAACCCCTTTATTCACTCCATGATTTTGCAACATGGCAGCTCTTAGCCATCTATAAGGAGGCAGAAATTCCAGGAGATAAGCCTTGACTTTGTAGCCCCATCGCTCCTAGAAAGCAAGCATGCACATACTGCTGTACCCTTAGAAGATGAATAGATTCTGTGTTTCAACTTTAAGTGCTGAAAGTTAACTTCTTCGTGCAAAGGATGCAGGCAATTGTCCTCTTAAAGGTGAAGACTACAAAGCTTTTCTGAATTTAATAAAAAGTAGAAAGCTCATCAATTCAAACAGAGAAATAACTAGGCCCATGATTTCCCTCCCCCCATACTTTCATGGCATGTGGGGAAGGACATCCAGAAAAACAGCTACAATTTTAAGCATAATAAACATAACTTCCACTGCTTCATTGGTCTTATTCTCACTGGTCACACAAATATTTTTAACAAAGTTAAAAAAAAATCAAATCAAAGGTGACTTTGGTTTTCTCCTGTCCCCAGATCTGTAACATTGTTTTCATGCCATACTCCCCCTGCCTTTTTTTTTTTTTTTAAAGTCATCTTGTTTCATGTTATCTACAAGAACAGATAAACATAAAAAAACCAAAGAATAGCTAGTCAGCTAGTGTCCAGTATTTCTGGTGATAACTGTGGAACAAAATTAGGAAGACTCACATTAAGGAAGTTTCAGAATCTTCATAGATAATCTTCAAAATCATTACAATCAGAACAATCTGAGATGAAAACAAAACAAGACCAATAACCCATGGTACCTGTCGCTTTAATGAGATTAGTTCCATATCCAGCTGTCTAAGAATTGTGTTGGCTGCATTGGGACTACAGGAAACAGCTATCACATCTTCCTGGGTCAGGTACATGCCTTTTGGTGGACGGCATTTGGAACGCTGAGAATGGTGACGATGCTGCAAGCTCTGATACTCTCTTCTACCCAGACCTATTTTGCTGGTCTGAACAGGCTGCTCATTATTGCCCTTTAATTTACAAGAAATAAATCATTAAAGAATAACAGTATCTTATATACAACTTTATTAAAGAATAAAGTATCACACAGCATTGTAATGTCATATTTGTGACCAAGAAAACTTAAGCTAACCTCCTCCTCTCCAAGTAGTAGCCAAACCAAGTCTCGCAGATGAGCTGATGGAGCATACCAGTCATTTGCTGGATAAGCCTCCATTAGTCATAGAAAGGCAAGTTTTCAAAACTGCCCCCCCCCCGCTTTTTTTTTTTTTTTAACATAGCTGAAAATACAATACATGGTATAGAAATCACAGTCTGAATACTGTGAAAGAGGGCAAAAATCAAGAACCTCTTATGTAAATGATATGTAAAGAAAAAAAAATATATTTAAAAAAGTGTTTAAACCAAGTAATTAGTGAATTTACACATTTATTTCTGGTCAGATATGAGGAGTTCAGGTGAAGACCAGCAGAGAAGAATACGGGAAAGTCAACCAGGACCGGCAAGAATGCAAGATGACACTTTTCCCTGCTGCAAATACTCTAACTTGGAAAGCGATAGTGCTGTTTGCTTTGGGAGGGGACTTCAGATTTAGAAGAGAGAGAATGGATTTACTTTTGCAGTCATTACAAAAATCCACGTAATTTAGCAAACTTAAGCCTTTGTTGTTCGCTTTTGTGAAGTGGAAAAGGATAGCAAAGAGGAGATGCAATCTTTGTAGCTGCTGTTTTGGTATGTTTGGACACCTAAAAATGTCAGCTTTGTCTTCAATGGGCATTGCTGCACAACAGCTAGTCTGCATGTACATGACTCCCATAGACCAACCAGGTAGGTTTCCTACAGACCAGGAGCAGAGAAGCAACAATGACTTTCCTTGCAAGGATTTTCCAATTCAAAGCAATGCTAAGTACCAGAACAGAGATGGGATTCGGGTTTTTTGCTACTTCAAGCAGCTCCCTACTGCTCCTCTCTGCTGGTATCTATGCAGGTTAAGAGGAGGTGGTCATCTGAACACAGTGAAGAGAAAACCAATGGCAGCAGCCATTATTATGTTCTGTAGCATTAGTACAGATCAGCAAACAGTATTTTGCTCTACTATGCTTGACCTTCTGCCACATCCTCTTCCCAGCTAATGTAACATCTTAATCCAGTCCACAGACTTCATAGAGGCAATCTTAAAAGCACTTAAGGTATTTGCTCTTTCTTGGAAAGCTGATACATCTTTGACATCTAAAAATCCCAAGGTTAAGTTTACTTCTGACCCATTTATACTATTTGTTTTTTGGTTCTGCATTGCTCTTTCAGTATGAAATATCAGGCCTTGTCTGTTCAATCTGGATTTAAAGTGAAAATATTCCCTCAAGCTTTTGCCTTGCCAAGCTAGAGTGTTTGGATTGTTTTTGTTTTTTCTGGTAACAGAAAGTTTCTCTCTGCATGTTCAAGTAGCCTACTCAGTTTATGTTTTGCTTAGGAAGTGAAAGAACGCAAATCCTACCAGAAATATTAGATCACGAAATTATCTTATGTAGATCCAAATAGCTCATCAGAAACTGCAAACCTATTTGTCCTGTTCCTAGAAGTCTACGAACACACTACTTTCATTACGGACTGCATGTAGTGATTCAAACAGTAACTAAGGAAAGTAAATTGAACAAAATAACCCTTATTTAGAAGTGGCTTAGGCAGCAACTCAAATCAACAGATTGCAAGAATATTGTTACAACAGCAGAATAAAGAGTAATAATGTTCATTATTAGACCTTGTGCCATTTCAAATTCTAAAAAAACATATCCTGGCATGTTAAAAAAATAAAAATCTCAACTTCTTTTACAGAAAGGGTTAATTGTAATTGTCCTTTTTTTCCTCCCTGAGACAGATAAAGTGATACGCTGAAGGTCACTGCAAAGCTGAGAATGGAATCTAAACCTATCAGTCTCTTACTCAACATCATTTTTGGTAGAACTGCAAAGTTTTATTAATAATCCTAGATACCACTTCATGGGAGTGTTGAAGTTTTGCACTACCTCTCCTCTCATATTCTCAAGCAGCATGAACTCTACCATTTTAGGGAAATCACAAATGCATTAAGTTGATTGAGGAAACAATCAAACGTTCACACACTTAACTGTTCATAAATAATGTTTACCAAAAGAACCCTCAAAAAAACCAAAACCTGAACATACCCCAAACACAGCACTCATCTGTAAAGCTAACAGTCAGTGCTCATTAGAGGAGACAAAAGTGTTTTTGTCTACATTTAATAGTAGAAAGCGTCTCAATAAAGCCACATATTAGTTGAAATGCATAACCTCACTGTGGCTTTGAAAGAACAAAAGAAGTTATTCTTGGAAAAATGTCATTTAATTTTAAAATGCAAACAAAACATTTCTTTTCCAATAATTCACAACCATATTAACAAGACAGAAGTAGAGGGAATGTTGTTTTACCTAGTAGCTACAGCATACATCTTTTACAAAACTTGAAGATCTCTCAGGAGATAGTGAAGGTAATGAGAGATGCATTTAAGTCCACAGAATGGCAAAAATATACGATAAAATTTTTTTTCAATCAGAAGTTGTCAAGACCTTGATCACCTAAAAACCCTGTGAATTCAGCAGGCTGCAAGCCAAACCTCTTTCCTACAAGTCATATTCTTCACAGTAACACATTCACAGAAAACAAACAAACTGACATTCACCGTTAAGCTATCTGTTACCTCCTTTTTGGCTTCTTTTTTGGGATCATAATCACTATCATTTCCATCCATTGGATGAGCTTCTTCTACGTCATCATCACTGAGGACAGATGATAAGAAGCTAGTCATTTTATCTATTTTTTAACCCCGAATATAAATATGTATCAGGGTAAGACAGAATTATCTACTCTAAAATATCTACTCTAAGTATATGTCATCTCAAAGTTATTTGTAGTTTTCAAAAGAGAGCTGTTACAAACATATTCCCTTCATTAAATTCTAATAATTATT
Organism: Theristicus caerulescens; assembly: GCA_020745775.1. Lineage (NCBI taxonomy): Eukaryota > Metazoa > Chordata > Aves > Pelecaniformes > Threskiornithidae > Theristicus > Theristicus caerulescens. The sequence continues at coordinate 102,331,740 of CM036561.1, read as the reverse complement.
AAGATAAACAAGCAATCCTAAACTGCGGTTTCAAAATGACTTTGAGCAGTGCTGGTACTGCTGCCAAAAAATTTGTTGTCACCTTTCTTCAATTCAACCACTTGTGCCAGCATGGACACTTACACCATCAACTACACCAAGGCTAGAAATAACCTTTCATTTGCCATGTTAGTTTTAATGGATCAGTTCTCAAACCACTGCACCAGGTGTATGAATAAACCCTTGTTGAAGTCTGTGGGGAGCAAAAGGGGACAAATGTAAGATGGGAAAACACAGGACTGCTTTTTCACCAAAGTGCTCAAAATCTAGCAATTGGGAGGACAGGGGGGAAATGAAATCTGCTGAATTAAATCAAAGAGAAAAGGTTGAAAAGATAACAGTTAGTTTAGGTGAATCCAATCCAGTCATTCCCACAATATAATTTCTGAATAAATTAATGTTAAAAAACAATAAAAATGTCTAGTTATTAAAAAATCCCAAAATGCTGTATTAGAAGCGAACTTATTTTCTTCTGTAATTTTTCAGCTATAAGGTCACTCAGTAAGCATATGAATTTTAGATTTCAGGAGTTCTTTTCAGTAACATATAATTAAATAGATCCTTTTGCTCTAGCTAGGCAGTTTTCTGTAGATGTAAAATCATACTTTCCAATATAAACATTATTATGTTACTTATACATTCAACATATTAAATCACTTTTTAAAAAGTGCAACTTAATACTCAAGTATACTAAGTGCAATATAATTTTAATTTCATAGTAACTACAGGAAATGTCATTCTCTTCTGTTCAAGACAATTTAAAACTATTTTGAGCTCTAATTCTCTTTGACTGATAGTAGTTCTAAGTCTCCTAAAATAAGATTTATATTTATATAAAGCTTTGTTATAAACAGTACTTGGGCATTCTAATTGCTACAGCTCTTTACAGTGGTTGATCCTTCAGTTTTAATTCCATTCTAGTTCAAAAAAAACCCCAGACAGAAAAAAACACACCCGGAAAACCCCCACACCCACAAAAACACTCTCCTCCCCACACAGTAATATAGGGTTAGACTTCTCAAATAAAGCATTCTTTCTAAACCACATTCCCAGACATCAGGTTTTTTAAACCCTTGTTTTTACAGTTATCCATTAAAGCAGTCAAGTGTGTTATTACAACTCACACTGACTGGAGAGATATAACAGGTACCAAACCCCTTGCTAAAAAGCAGAGACACCACCACAAATGCTCAAACCTAAAAACATGGTTCACGCTGAAACATAATGGCTGGAAATTACTCTGACATCTCTATCTAGAAAGACTTCAGTCTCTGGTTAGTTACTTAAGAATATAAAACTTACCTGTCACCTTGATTATTTCTATTCGCTAGTTTTCGAGCCTGCCGATCCATCAAACTTGTCCTAGAGCGAGTTTTTTTCCAAGAATAGTAATATTTTACAAGGCTTGCAATAGTCTTGTCTGGAAGCTAGAAGAATTCATTAACATATTAATACTTTTTAAAATTAAAATTCCACCCAAGATTATAATTCTGCTCTATTTACAACCACCTTTACCCAAATATCTTAAATGCATGGATAAGATGGAAAGGAGAGATGTATTTCATATACATTTTTTAAAAAGGGGAGTGGGGGGAAAGGCTTTTTTTATTAGAGTGAAAAAGCTATAGGTCCAAGAGATGTGATGAAATTAACTGCTCGTGATTAAAATATTACTTTACCATTTGCTGGATCCTGTGAAAGCTCTTTCCATGGAAGCTAAATGCTTGTTCAAATAGGACCTTATCTTCAACTGTCCATTCATCAGGGAAAGGAGTGAAGTTAGGGAGATCCGCAAGGGACTTCTCGATATTGTGTTTATGCCAGAACAACATGCCGAGAGCCTTTGAAAAGAAATTTAGTCAACTTTCTAAAATGTTGAGACAAGTTAAATAAAAAAACCACTATTTATTTATTTAAAATAAAATTTGACTATCAGAACCCCCTCTCAAAATATATTTACAATTTTATTGGCTATGTACTATAGGTTACAAAATTCTCTTTGGAGACAATATGAAGAGTGGGCACATCTGTACTTTATTCAAGCTATAAAAGCTGGACAATTTAAGGTTTGCATGGCAGCAGTAATTCTGAAGTAGCATGAACTAGGCTCATAGGCTCAAATCTGACCTGCTTTCTTTCTTTACAAGCGTGTATCACCTACACAGTTCCTTATAGGTCTTCAGGCCTTTATTAGCAGCCCACTCAAAAAAAAAAAAAAAAACCACCAAAAACTTTTCAGCAGCCAGAGGATCATCCAAAATGCAAGTCAAAGTTCAAAGTGAGAGTGGTCTTTCTACAACTCTCCAATCCACAAACAACAGCACGGCCACTTCCATGTCATGTGCACCTAATAAAAATTGAAATTTAAACATATTTTCTTACATAATTTCATTTCTCGATATTCTTAAAGATTTTTATGCTGATTAGAATTTCTGCCAGAGAATCAATGACAGATTTGATGCCAAGTCTGGCATGGGAATTGGGAAATGTAATCCACTCAGTTTCAACCATACAGTGCAGACATGATCACCAGTTGTTCATCAGCTCTCCAAACCCCTGATTTCACATCTTCTAATAACTAGGACACAGCAAACCTCTTTTCTTGTTAAAATGGCAAGTGACAAGCACCTCTTGCAAAGGTAATTTCTATTCCACTGTGAACAGTCCACAAATATTTTGTACCAGGAGCTGTTTTGAAAATTAGTCTTTTTTGTAGACTTATTTTGAGATCCCAGTTCCCTCTCTCCCCTAACAAAAGCCAAGCCATAAACAAACATCACCAAACTGCAGGTATTCTGGACAGCGTAACATTGGCAGCATCTTTTTCAGATAGCAGTTGACTAGCAAGTCTTTGCTATTATGAGCTTCCATTCTCCAAAACTTGATCATACAACTTGTTTTCACTTGTACAGCAAATATTTTTTTTGCAATAGGTAATCTCACTTTTACATAAATTGGTTAATTTATGAAGAAAACTGCAATAGAACTAAGTGCAGACTAGCAAAGTTTTATCCTGTACTTTTTACAGGATGGTGACTAAAGGTTATTAAAAAAAAAGTGAACTTTTTTGTTACTCTAAAACCTAGAATTTGAGTCAGTTTTCCTGCCTCTGAAAAAACACTCACTTAAAGTTGGTTTGCCTTTTTTTTTTTAAATAGGCAAGAAACCTTTCCAATGCTGTCCCTATGGCAATTAATGGTTCAAAATTGTACTGTATTTTAACTCCAATATTAAACATTAAATTTGTAAGCTGCTTTCCTAAGAAATTCTTTAGCTAAATATACACACACAATTGCATGACATGCCCAGTGTATCAAGAAACATACCAAACCTTTCAAAAGTGCACATTACAAGCTGAGCATGTCATGAAAACAAAGAGCTCAATCTTTTGCAGAGAATCCAGACCACAACTGTATGCAGGTCCATTTAACTGCAGTGTTTGCTGCCGTGCCTGAAGAGAAACAGCGTTAATTAATGGCAACCAAGGGAAAAAAAATGAGTTGTGTTATACTTTTATATAAAAAAATCCTTTAAATGAGCACTCTCATTTCATAGCACTTACCTGTTCCACATTGTATCCATGTTTTTCCTTTGCTATTGCTATATATTCATCCACTGCAACAAAGCAATGTCAGAATTATTCTTTAGTACTTTTAGTTCTGCTATAAGGTGACACAGAATTAGCCATCTAACATGGGAAAACAGTCTTCCCATGCTTTAATACACTGTATAGGCCCAGGTCCCCCAAAACGTTAAATATATTCATAGCTTCATTAATAATAAACCCACTGTCTTTAATCCAACATTTAATTTTATAAAATTTTTACACAAGCTAATTCTCAGTGAGAAAGATGCTTTCTTTCACATTTTTACTACAACAAAGCCACAGAGGCTCATCATTTATTTATTTAAATCAGAGACTAGCCATTATTGAAAGGCTACACCTTCTTGGAACCCACTCCTAAGACGACAGACATACTGGGGGGGTGTGCAAACACCTAGGTTAGTTTTAAATTGAACTACTTCTACTGTTCGTATTCCCAAACATGTTAAAAATTAATGTAAAGAGATCCTAGATCAATGATTATGCATATCTTCAATATTAATATAGTTTTCACTGACCAACATTAATTTTAACCATGGCATGAAGTCAGTTTTCAATAGAGAATATGAAAATTCAATAATTAGGTCATCAAATTCACCAATAATATATTTTTTAAATCATATTTGGCCATATTAGAGCCAGCTTTGAGTTGAACACTTGCCATCATTTTGCAATTAAGTCCTGCTAGTTTTGATCTTCAATGGGTACTTTTTTATTTTTAAAGAAACAAACTCTTCCCATTCACCTTCTACAGTTCACAATTAAGTGGCAACTAAATGTAGTTGAAGGGAAGCATAACTGACAAAAGGAAATAATTATATCCTCATTGTTCAAATGGACCAGAGATGTCCTTGCCATGAACTGTTGCAGCAAAGAGTTAATTGTACTTTAAAGGAATGAAGAAAGTGTTCAATAAGCATAGCTGTACAGCATTTTATTTCTAACTGTTCTGAAGTAGTAGAAGGTATGTTTCCTCAAATGTACAGGGACACAAACCTCTCACTCCTGGTAATAGGTAGAAACTGTCCGGAGGACCAGGTTCTCATGACTGCATCCTCAAAGTTTACTCCCCTGTATTACATATGGGGAAGTTCTAGCATAAGAGGCAGGTTTAAACTAGATTAAACAGATAATTGATCACATTTAGTCAGATGACTCCTGTATTTCAGGTCACTTTTGAAGGGAGAAAATGCTCAGTTTTTCCTGAGCATTCCCCTCGAACTGGGCCTCAACACATCTTTTCTGAATTTATCCACTGCAACTCCTTCTCCTAGAAATTTAGAGCAGCGAGTTCCTCATGTCTAGATGTTTTATTCTTTTATTAATAACTGAAAGTTTCACAGACACTGATGATGACACAACACAGAGTGATTTGAAACAAAGACTTAAGATAAGAGAAGGTGATCTTTCCTTTCCTTGGAGTTCTTGAAATAAAAAAAAAAAGAAGAGAGAAGCTTTGTGTTTAATTTAATTTACTAATTTGCAATTTCACTGTGTGTAAAATAAAGAGTGAACAGGCACACCAGAGACAATTACTTAGTTATACTTAAGCATCCAAATTCCTAAGCAGGGAAGGACTTACACTTGGCATCTGGAATATTATGATATGGAGACCATACAAGCATCCCTCCATTATCTTTATCAGTATATTTTGTGGCACCTGTAAGAAAACAAGTAAGTCTCAGTATTTGTAAATATGACCTAGAGAACAACTATTCACAGGACAGTAAGTACAAGTCAACCATATTAAGAAGTCCAGCTTAACTACTAAGGGGAGGAATCATTAATTCCACATTATTTCCTTAAGACATCGAATGGCTGAATTTGACACTACTCTTATGAGGTTCAATCATAACTGGATATTAGACAGGATCCTGGTTACCACAGCTGGAGCATTAAATGGCATTGCTAAAGTTGGCATGGATGCAAAATTTAGAGGTACTTGTGTTGGAACAGTCCTCCAGAAGTTATGATTGTCTATTAGTATTTTAACATTTATCACTATCATAGGAGTATCAGGATCTACTGTGTTAAGTTAGGCTTCCTTAAAACAAAAAACCCAATGATAGGGGGTAGAATACAGTCACCATCCCTGATCATTTCAACAAGGAACTAGACTAACAACTATGCCAGAAACAATTTTGTTTATCTCTCTCGTTTTGATTTTCATAACCATGTAATTTTGATATTCATAGCCAACCAAATTGTGTAGCTATAGAAAGTAGTTAGGTGTAAAAGTAATCTATTTTTCTTTGGCTGTTTTTTTGGTGGGGTTGGGGTTTTTTTAGTTTGTTTGTTTGTGCTTCACCTCCACCTCAATGTAGCAAGGGAAGCAGTCCAAGTTACCTAACCTATCCGGAGGACAGAGCAATTTTTGCAATACCGATGCAACTTTGTACAAAGCACTAAATCACAGACTCTTTGATTTTTAAAAACATGCTGTAAAAGAAAAGGAAATTCTCCAATACTGGAAAAGCATTAACTAATAGTTACTTTTCATGAATATTTTACAAATGTATGATACTACATAAAGCCTCTTACAATCTATTTGTTTACAACAGTTCATCTTGCTAAGACATTGCTCAACAATTGGAGCATTTACACTTGTGTCAGTATGAATTCCTTGAGGAATCACCCTCAGCGGAACTTTCCCTGCATTCTTCTTGGAGAAGGACAGATTTTTTTAATTCAGTGAAACAACTTTTCACTCCATTTTAAGCTTCCACACTTTATATTTAGGTTCTACATCTTGTTGAAGGAAACAAAACAAAACAAATCAATGCTTTGGAAAAGAGAACAACTTAGTGCCTTCTAATTATGTACTGTGTTTTCTTGCTCTTCCCTCTTTAGTTTGGCAGTGTTTTGTGTTTGCTATCATCTTTGCAATCTTTAGATCCATTATGACCGTGAACTTGAAAACCAGTTAATCAGAAAAACTAAAAGAACTCATGCGTCTTCCAAAATGAGATGCATAAGAGAGATAACCTAAATGCACCATAAACTCTGTAACAAGTTAAAAATGCACATACATTCATAAAGCACCAGTTTCAAGGCATAAGCAGTACTAAACTCTGAAAGGATTTTGGTATACAAGAACAAATTCCTTAATATAACATTCTACTTTAGAACAAAAAAGCATGTCATTTTTAGTCATTAGGAACGCAATATTTCATGAAGAGTAATGCAGACATGTTACAGGCACAACATTTCTCTTGTCCACTCAGTTTTTATCACAAGTAAATGACCGCTACCCTGTACTCCACTCTAAGAGATCAGGAGAAAACGGGACCCACAGTTTTTCCTTAAAAAAAAAAAAAAGCAGACACCTGCAGACAAGTGGGTATCATGGATATTATCAGCTATTGAATATTCAAGTATACTAAAGTGAAAAAACCTTAAGTTTCAGAGTCCTATCATTTGCACCCACAGAAGATGATGCATGTGGTGACACTCCCCTACTGAGGTGCCACCTGCACATGACTAACAAGCAGCTCCCACCGGAACACCCCTTTATGAAGCAGTGCTGTTTCTCCAGCAGGAATCAGACAACCGTTCCTTTCAGGTGGCGTCTTCACGCTGCCAGAAGGAAAGTAAGGATGACTAAGGATGGGATGCATACAGGTAGGTCTGTGCTCAAAGAAAGGTATCCTGTCCTCAATACAGGATGTCCATAGCTACAATACAGGGACCCCTCCATCTCCATATGCAGGACCTTTATGATCTGCCTTTAGGAGAACTGCTTCTTGTCTGTCGTACCCCAAGTATTCAAGTGAGCAGCACTCCCCACCCAAAAAGACTGTGTTGTATCTCAAGGACAACACGATCTGTATGCGCAAGATCCATTCTTATTACAGACAGTGGCTGGAAATACCCAGCAACATGTTAACCAAAGCATGCTAGAAGAGCAGAGTTGTAAGACAGTAAGGAAGGGAAAGACCAGAAGCTACATCTCAAATACAACAAGTCTCCCCCTGCCCAAACCCCACATTCAAGCCACTTATGAAGAGGCTTCTGCACTTCAGCTGCTGCGCTCCTCTGTTGATACCACTTAGAAAATGGGGCTAGCTGAAGACAACCCACAGGCGCTCTCCGCTGCTTCCAGAATAGAGAAACTGTAGCAGCAAACTGACACTTTCTAAATTTCAGCTTAGCATTAGAAGTTAGGTACATGCAGATGATGCTGTTCTGTACACGACTCCAAGTACTGAGAATAAAATGAAAATCTGGAAGCATACAAGACTTAATATGGGCATTGCGGGGCAGCATGGCAATCTAAAAGTATATTGGTTTCCAGCATACAAAGTACCATTATCTGCTTAAGACTTTGAGAGTAGGAACCGAAACACCGAAACTAACAGGAGGAAGAACTAAATTTCTAAAATAAAGGTCTGGAAATCTTAAAAATACATAACTAAATAAATAAAAAATCAGGGAATGCAAGGACAGGTGGCATGGAATAAATGGGAAATTTTATATACTTCACCACGCCATTTAATAATTTCAATTTAAGAAAGCCTGTTCTCATATAGGAAGACTAGAGGGAGAAAAGTTACAAGGACATACACAGAAATGGATTCCATATATGACCTTAAAAGGTATAAAACATTCTTCTTGACAGCCTCCCCCCCCCCGCCCCCGCCCTGAGAAGAAGGTAAATAGGAAATAAGTATTTCAGCATTAGGTAAGCAAAATTCATACTAAAGCTTTTGGGAAGTCCAAATCTGAGTAGAATAAAATGTTTCTAGCAGTTATCTCATGTGCGGATGACACAACAGTATGGTGCATCTCCAATGATGGCATTCTCCACTACGCCTTCCAAGAGCATGCAAACAGCCTGCAACATAAGGATACCAGCTTTGTAACATCCTGCTGCATCTATAGGTGGGTCAGAAAGTACAAGCAGAAACAATTTCACCTCAAGAACATAAAGTACTATAGGAAAACCAGCAGGAGGAGACAAAAATCTGGAGTGCAGGAGGTGGTTTACTAGTTCAGTAAATTAGGTAAGGAGACTTAGGGTTTTTATTTTATTAAACTGGTTTTTTGCAGTGAGAAAATTGATCTCATTGCAGTAGTACCTAGTGACACTTAAAAATACTATTTCCCTTACAGCTCTACCTGAAGGCTTGCTTGTAAAAACAGGATGGTGGGGGAACAGGTAAGAGAGCACATTTAAACTAACTTCTCCTAATTGTTGCTTCCAACCACAATCCACTTCTTCCAAGAGACACTGACAAACAGCTGATTCACTTTTTCTTTTAAAAAAAAAAAAAAATCTTATTTTATACATTAACTCAGGTTAAACCAAAATGTTTACTACCATCACAACTTTGATCACGAATGTTTTGTTTGTCAATGTATTGTCTTAGAGCATTGCTTACGTATATTTTTCAACACAGGCCAAGGGAGGCCAAAGGACTGGTATTTATTCTACTCATTTTAGTATTGTGTGTGTGTACCAGGGGGCTGAATTTGTGTCTTAGACTTCTGTCTAGTTTCATTTGTCATTGATTCCCTTCTCCCACCTATTTGTTTCAACAGTTAAAAAAACAGCACACAAAGTACTGTAAATAAACACATGTTCTAAGGTAGCTGGTACACCCTCAAAAAAGGGCATTAAAACAATTCCAAGAAGAAACAGCATTAGAGATCGTGCCTATGTCCATATATGCAAACCTAGAAGTATGATGGAGTGTCCGTTACACCATTTGCTACAAAAAAAGTAATCTAAGTGTAGCTACAATAAGAGCACAGCTTTTTGTCCAGCATTACTTCCATGCCTCAAGACACATCAGAAAAAAAAAATAATTCAACAGATGAAAGCATGAGATCTTGCTGAGATGTCCTCAGATAACCAATCTGCTAACATGGTAAGTATGTATTGTACTTTTACACTATATGGACTTTTTTTTTTATTTTATAAGACAGGTGTTTCAAAGAAAGTTACTATCTTCTTGCCCTAATAATCAAAATGCACACACTAAGAAGAACAATACTATACATCATGCTTCTTACCCAAGACTTATTAAAGAAAGATTTCCATCATCAAGGAAATTAACAAAGTAGTTATTGGGGAAAGGAGCATCAGTTGAATTCCACCCCCCAGGAACACTTAGGAGCTCTAGAAAGTCTGGTTATAAGAGAGCATGAAATTAGTTCTGTAGTTACAAACGCAACAATACTATTGCATATATAGTTTACAAAATTGAAACCACAGAACCTCAGTTGTCCTACAAGGGGTGAAGAGTTCTTTCAATCAAAAGGAAAAAAAACCGCTATGTGTTTTTCTAATTTAAGTGGCCTGTAGGAAAAACAAGCCCAGGCTGCACGTTAGGAACGATAATTTTTATTTATGTATATTTTTATGTAGGCAATGTAAAAATAAAGGGTGTAAACGGTTAGTCTTATTAACAAAGAGATCTAGACTGAGCGCTCCTTTCTAGGGGAAAGGCATTCCCTTATGCCAAGATCACGCATCCATTTAATCCCACCCTCCCCCTTTCTTTCCCCCCGGCCTTTTCTTTGGCCTGTGGGGACTTGCGCCCATCAAGAGGGGCTCGCTCCAGCTTTAGGAGGCACTATGTGAGAAGCTCTGGCCCAATCCTCTTCCGGTAGGAAATCATCTGACACCAATGGAGCCTGTTTGGAGAACAGGAAAGTAGATAGGCTTCATCTGACCACTACAGCAAAACTGATAAACGCTCCTACCGTCTCACCGCTCAGTGTAGTAACGCAAGATAGAGAGCACTCTAGCAATTAACTTGCTAAAACCGAGTACCAGGCTATGCAAGCATATTCCTCAGGGCGGGGCTGAGGGGGTGGGGGGGGTGAGGAAGGCGGCGGAGAGCAGCTCAGGCTGCAACAGCGGGGCTAGCGAGGCTACTACAGCATACAAAACCAGGGGCAGGAGTTTCCCACCAAGCGCATCTTCCACCCAGCGCCCCCAGCCAGGTCTGCTCCGCTTCCGGCGGGGCGCATCACTTCCCACCCCTGCCCGAGAACATCCATCACCCCTCCGCAAAGGTTTGTTTTTGGTTTTTTTTTTTTTTAAATCACCTCATTAATATATTATATGCGTTAAAGAGAAAGAAAAAAAAAAAGCATCCAGCCTTTTTCTGCTTCACCGCCTGCCGCCGGATACACGGAACACGGCTGATAATGAAGTGCAAATTTCCCAGCGCGGTGCCCCCCCGCCCCCGGGCGCGCAGGGAGCAGATGCTGCCCCCGCCAGCCTCCCGCCGCCGGCACCGGAGCGTCCGCACAAAGGCTCAACAGCAAAATAAATACAAACCCCGCCGCCGCCGGGAGAGCGCCGAGCCGAGCCCACCCCAGCACCAAACCCATCCCCTCCCGCCTCGGGAACGGCGGCGGCAAGATGTCAGGTTACAGCCGGGGGAAAAAAAAAAAAAAAAAAAAAAAAAAAAAGGAGAAAAAAGCGATTTACCGGGCTCGAAGTCAGGAATGCGCGCCTGGTATTCCGCTCCGACCCTCATTCCTACATCTGCAACGCAAAGCGGGGAGAGAGATTAACGGCTTGGGTGTCCCCGGGCGGGCGGGCGCCCTCCCAGGCTACCGCCGTGCGGCGGGCGGGCTGGGGACGCGCCGCCCGGGAGCCCCCGCCGCCTCGCCGCGGCCGTGCGGAATAAGCCACCTCCCCCCCGCCACCCCGCCCGCCGCCGCCGCGGATTAAGCCCCGACGACCGCCGGGGAGGGGGCCGGGGGGGAGAGGGGGAGTTTATTTCAGCGGAACAATGGGGACGGCGGCGGCTCCCGGCGGACACTCCCCATCGTTAAGCACCGCGGGGCCGCCCGGCAGCCGCGGGGCCGCGCCGCGCGTTCCCGTGCACCCCCCACCCCCCCCGCTCCCCACACACGGACACAGGCGGCCGCGGCCCGGCCCGCCGCAGCGCAGACGCGGCGGCAGCGGCGGAGGAGGAACGGCGGCGGCCGCACCGCCCCGGCACCGGGAAGGGGGAGGCGGCTCGGCTCGGCTCAGCGCCCCTCCCGCCACCCCCCTCCCCCCGCTGGCGGGGCGGCCCGGGGCCGGCCCCAGGCTCGCACCGTGCTCGTCGCCACTGTCACCGCCGCCGCTCTCCGGCTCCGAGTAGTGCCCGTTGGAGGGGCTGCTGCTCTTGGTGCCGTTGGGGGCTGCCCGGCCCTTGCCCCCCAAGAGCTCCGCTCCCTTCTCCATCATGCCCGGCATGTCAGGGCTTGGGGGGGGAGCGGGGGGAGAGCGGCGGCAGCGCGGGCTGCCGAGGGGGGGAAGTTAATACGGAGCCGCCATGTTGCCCCCTCCCCGCCCCCCCCCCCTCGGGCCGCCGCGGCGCCGGCGCCTCCTCCCCCCTCACACCGCCCCCCCCGCCTCCCCGCGCTCCCCCTCCCCCGGCGCCGCGCAGCCCCCGGGAATCCCTCCGCGCCCGCTCGGCCGGATCTAGCCGAGGGGGCGGGGATGCCGGCGGAGCCCCGGCGGCGTGGCGGAAGGATTCCGCCCGCCCCGACACCGGGGCCTCGCCGCTGTCGTCGCCGTGGTGCCGCGCCGCGGGGCTCTCCCGGCGGGCGGGGGCGGAGGGGACTATTTTCCCCGGCGGCGAGGGGTGGTGTGGAATCGTTAGTGGCGCTGCGGCCCGCGGTGTGGGGCGGCGGGCGCTGGGCCGCCGCGGCAAGGGGGCTGTGTGGGAGAGGAGCGGGCGCGGGAGGGGGGCCCGGCTGTGGGGCGGCGGAGCGGGGCCGGAGGGGAGCGGCCGCCAGCGGGGCCGGAGGGCGGTCACCTGGGGGGCGGGACGGGGCTGGGCCCCGGCTGTGAAAGCTGATGCCGGCTGCGGCTGGGGGCCGGCGCGGTGTCAGGCAGGCAGGCAGGCCTCCCTGCCTCCCTCCCTCCCTAGCCTCGGCTTTTGGGAATGTTTCAAACCAGGGTTGAGTCAGGTTGAGGAGATGAAGGGCACAGGAAAGCCGGCACCAGAAACGAGCAGCACTGCAGGTAGTTCCAGGTGCTGTGAAGCGTGTGTGAAATGGTGCCGATTTTTCTTTCTAAAGGCACAAAATAATTTATCTATTTATTTATTTAATATAATTCCCGTGTGTTACCAAGTGCTCAGGTGTCACCATCCAGTTCATATCAAAATATCCAGGTTTTAAGAGGAAAAAAAATGCTGAGACTGGCTCCAGATAGAGGCTGAGTTACAATATGGTAACAGTCTTGTTATTTAATCTGGAGATGTGTTAGTCTGGTTTGTTTCTATGCAAATACATTTAATGTCATTGTGGCTACACTTTAAATATGTGTTAAAGGTATTTTTAATGATGCAGTGATAACTTGACAGCCTGATTTCCTGATGTAGGAAAAAAGTATAAACTTAACTCTTGAAGTTACTATTGCTATATATTGTAGTTGAGTCGCATGTTCCAACTAAGGCTGTCTGACACAATCCATTGTACTTTGTCACATCTCAGCCATTCTTCCCAAACTTTGCCCTGGCAGCTGTCTGCCCCAAGTTGGTTGATTGATTTAAGAGTGCTTGCTAGAATGGTACAGCTGCTTTCTTACAGTGAGATTAAGATGACTACTCGTGACTATTAAGTGTCCCTAGTGCTTTACCGTAGGATTGTAACATGACATAGTTTGCCATATTTACAGGGTGCTGATGTTTGATACTTGTCTTGAAATCAGCCCAATATGGTCAAATTCTATACTTTTGAAAAACCTCTGATTTACCTGTGCTTCTTAGGATATGGTGGAAACATATTGTCAAGATTCTTTCTGCTCTGAGAATACTGTGGTCTTTGAAGAACTGTTTTTGTGACAGCTTTTGGCAGCTGACCATCAAAAATGGGAGAAAACAAGCTCTGACTCCCACATGCTTGCTGTTCTCTCTCCAAGAGTTTGGAAAAAAAGACTAGTAAGGAGAAGGTAGAAGCAAACATGGTTGACTACCTGCAAGTGCCTCAACCATTGAGGAAAAAAGTTGTAATGCGATCTCACATTTTAATGTACACAAAAGAATTCACGTAAGAGAAAGCACTCCCAAATACCAGAACCACAGGAAAATCTTTAACATTGCACTTTTTAGACACAAAATCAATTATGAAAACTTGCAGGAAATTGGGCTTTGTTATTTTAGTTCTCCCAGAACTGAGCATTTGAGGCTTTTTAGCTTTATTTTCTAAGGATGTGAGGTTTGGGCATATGAGCAGCATTATGACTGCGTATGTCTGTCAGTTCTTCTCTTAACTGATAAAGCCACTGGAAATATTAATGAGCTATTACAACTTTCAGGAATGCTAAGTTGTTACAAGTGTTGTGAAGGTAATCACCCGAAAGGAAGAAAGGTTCCTTGACAGTATGGTCAGGAGGAGAATTGCCTTAAGAGCTTGCCCCTTTTTGTTTCTGTTATTCGCATGGCTACTGTTAAAACTGCATTTCAGAGGTTACATTAAAAGAGCATCGGTTCACTAAGTCAAGCACTACACGCTTAGCAAATGTGTGTAGTGAGGTTTTTCCCCATGCAATCTTAAAAGTTGGCTTGCCTTGGAATATGCCTTCTCTTGTACAGAAGTCTTCCTTTCTAAATTTTTTTTTTCTTGTTTTTTTTTTTTTCCCTCTCCGTAGTTCCTCTGTCACATTCAGTATCTGGGTGCTCCTGGATTAGTTGCTGTATGCTAAAGTAGACTGTTGTTTGTGAGATTGGTCCTGCATTTGTTGTAGACACTATGCATAAGGAATTAGCTTAGACTAATATTACCTTATATATCCTTATTCTTAATTTTTCTTTCTAAGCATAAGCCATAGAGGACAGCAACGTAACCAATGCATTCAGAAGGTATGGCTCAGGCCAGTCTAAAGATTCTTTTTATGAGCCTGCCAGTTTTTCATTCTTGGAAGCTATGCATTTCTTCTTAAAACTTACTTCCCAAAGTCAGAGTTTTGGGGGGAAAGGTTGTATTTGGGCAGGAGGGGAGGGATTGCTGGAGTGCAAAGTGGATTGCAAAAGAGAGGAAGGGAATTAAGGAATGGAGAGGTTGCAAACAAGGAAGGTGAAGCAGTTGCTTCTGCCTTTTAACAGAGTTGCTGGAATAGAAAGTAGAAATAGAAGCTCAAAGGCAAACAGCTTTCCCTGTCCATGAATTAGCTGAGCTTCAAACCCACATGGCTTCTGACGCTGCTCCACACAGGTGTGAGGCCTCTTGCAATCATCTTTGTTAGAGCAGGTTCTTGGAATTCATTGCTTAAAATCAGGCTCTTAGACTGTGGATGTTTGAAGTTCATTATTATTACCTTGCAGTGAGGAATAATGATAGCATTAACGGTTGAGTGGTGAGCTATGGGAAAGCAAGGACTGTTTATTCAGAACAAAATAATTTCTTAAAATACCAGATGGTTTCACATGCCTATATTACTAAAGAATCATTTAGGTTGGAAAAGACGTTTAAGGTCGAGTCCAACCATAAACCTAACACTACCAAGTTCACCACTAAACCATGTCCCTAAGCACCACACCTACCCATCTTTTAAATACCTCCATGGATGGGGACTCAACCACTTCCCTGGGCAGCCTGTTCCAGTGCCTGACTACCCTTTCGGTGGATAAATTTTTCCTGATATCCAATCTGAACCTCTTCTGGCGTAACTTGAGGCCATTTCCTCTTGTCCTGTCGCTTGTTACTTGGGAGAAGAGACCGACCCCCACCTTGCTACAGCCTCCTTTCAGGTAGTTGTAGAGAGTGATAAGGTCTCCCCTCAGCCTTCTCTTCTCCAAACTAAACAACCCCAGCTCCCTCAGCTGCTCCTCATAAGACTTGTGCTCTAGATCCTTCACCAGCTTCCTTGCCCTTCTTTGGTGTTGTGGTTTAACCCCAGTCAGCAACTAAACACCACACAGCCACTCGCTCAACCCTCCCCTCCCCAGTGGGATGGGGGAGAGAATTGGGGGGAAAAAAAGTAAAACCTGTGGGTTGAGATAAAGACAGTTTAATAGAACAGCAGAGGAAGAGGAAATGATAAAAGAATATACGAAACAAGTGATGCACAATGCAATTGCTCACCACCCGCTGACCCATTCCTAGTCTGTCCTCGAGGAGTGATCGCTGCCCCCTGGCCAACTCCCCCCAGTTTGTATACTGAGCATGACATCATATGGTAAGTCCTTGACTAGTATAAACACTGCTTAGCAACAACTGAAACATCAGTGTGTTATTGACATTATTCTCATACTAAATCCAAAACACAGCACTATACCAGCTACTAGGAAGAAAATTAGTTCTATCCCAGCCGAAACCAGGACATTTGAATGCGGTTCAGCACCTCAATGTCTTTCTTGTGTGTTATATCCATCTTGCCTATGAAATCTCTAGCTCATAAGAAGTACTGCAGATTGCATGCTTGGCCTTTTTATCTTATGGTGAGAGTTTTATGCTTTCTGTTTTTTTGGAAAGAGCGTTTTGACAGTTCCCTGGCTTGGGAATGTCAACTTTATACCATTTAAAATCTGTGTCTTTCTAGATCTTTTTAGAAACAGGTCAAATTAATTTGTGTTGCTTCTTCAGAAAAATTACAAATGTGTAATGTGTTCTGTGAAATGGAGAGAAAATGGGATGACCATGAACTCTTTTGGCAATATCCAGCCTGGAAACTTGTGCTTTAATGTGAAGATTTATAATTTCCTTTGGTATGAATGTTTCATAAAGAAAAGTATGCTCTTTGTCTTCATAAACACATTAAGAAAAGCATGCCTGGAATCAAGGTAATTTCAGATAAATTACACTGTTTGGAGTCTGTTCACTCCTCTGCTGGAAAATATATAGGTGTCATCTGTCAAGTACTGTGTTTCTTTTTTATTAAACACAACTCAGCCTGCTGGATGGTAAGTGGGAGGCTTAGAGTGGACAGGGTGAGATTTATTAGTTCTTTCAGACTGATGGTGGCTGCTCTGTTCCATGGAATGTTCTTCAGTTTTCCAAAGACTCCATGTTTTAGTGGAACCAGTGGAAGATGATTGAAACCATGGGTTTTCTACAGCTCTGGAAAATCAGGCCATCGGTCTCAAGCTGGGCACTTATTAGCATTTCTGAATTCTAGTATTAATTTTTTATTAAGGCAGAAATCACTAAAAATTTGTTCTATAACTAGTCAGTGAAATGCAACAATAAAACATTCACTAACTGACTTGCTGCTGTTAATATCCCCCAACTGAGATTTGAGATTTTTTTTTGTTTGCTTTATTTTTGTAGCGCTGTCTTCCAGTTATAGGATTCAAGAGCTGTCTGCTTTCCAAATCTGGATGGAATTCTTTTGCAGTTTAGTTAGCATCATAGAGTATAGACTGTCTGTCTGAGGACAGTCAGGAACTTATTCTTGGGAAATGAAGAAAATCATCTTGCAGTTACTTTGAGAAGTCTAAGGACTTCAGAAGTTGTAAAGGCTTTTCTGTTGTTGTTTCATCTGCCACCAGCTGATCAAATCATACTCTTCTGAAAGTTTTGCTAAAATTTGTGACTTAGGCTGTGTTGTACGGTGTTGGTGGTTGATACATTGAATGAAGCTGGGAATTTTAGGACTTGGCACTCTGTTAAAAATAGTATTTTGGAATTATTTGTTGCACTGTAGGAAGGCTTATCCAAGAACTAGCATAATGAGTTAGTATGAACATCCATCTTGTTCAGTACTTTGATCCTGATAGTTACGAACAGCAAAGTCTACAGAGGACCTGATTTTGGGGTAAATGCCATAATCTCCATTCTCTCTTGGCAAGAAGCCTATTCTTGGTCTTCTAAAGATTTGTTGAAGCTCTGAAATGTAAAGCTTGGTATCTTTTGAAAAAAAAATATAATTTTGATTCCTCTAGATGTGTTAAGAAAATATCTGTTCCACCTTTACATATTTGTAGATTCTTGTTTCAGTGATTTTCTATAGCAGCGAGTTCCACTGACACTGTATGACAATTTGTTTTTTCTTTTAAAAGAAAAATGAAAAATTTTCCAACTATCCTCTTTTTCTTGACAGGAGGGACAGCCATTTCAGTCTCATTATTTCATTTCTCTACATTTAACCTAAATATCTGGTAAGCTGTACCATTTACAGAAAGTAAAGAGGGTTCTGTGTCCAGTTGATTATCATGACACACTGTGGGAAAAGCCTGAATTTAGCTGGCTTAACCTTATGTTACATAGGCAAATAAGTAATTTCAGAAAGTCAGTTTACAGATGTTATTTAACTACTTATATTTTCCCATACCCTCTTCAAAGTAAATTTTGGTAACAGCTGGCAGTATGTCTTTGAATCAGATCATTGGCATTCAGTATTGTCAGTGAAGAACCTCAGTCTGTGTATGAATAGCTCATGTACGTGACTGAAATGGCAGCATCTCTTTACAAATAATTTGGGTTTAGGGCCAGTTGTTTCCCACAGAAAAAAAAAAAAAAGGCATTGTAATTGTTTTGGTAAGCTAGTGTGCTTTTATTTTGTCCTGTCTTACTTTTGCATGCAGTTACCTAAGCTACTTTTCATAGGACTGTTCAGTGGAAAGCAAATCTCACCTAATTAATACTTAACGCTGTTGGACTTCCATAACAAATGTAATTTTACTTCTCCTGCAGGACATCTGCGTTTGTCTGTTTGTTCGTTGTTTTTTTTTTAGCAAAACAAGTGCTTTGATTTCATGCACTTAGTGAAATGTGTGCTGAACTTATGCTTTCTTCTTTCTTGTCAGGTTGTCCATTGCTGTTGTACCTGATGAGGTGACCATTTGCTGTGAGTTAATGACGTTTATGCTCCCTCCTGTTTTTTTCTCCTCCTTTTCCTTCTGTGAAGTAACATTACAAAAGGAACATACTATGCAAGATTTTATTGCAGTTAATACCAACACTCGCTTCCATGAAAGAAATGTCCTTTAATACATACCAGAATAAAAAAATTATGCTCTGGTATGTTACTATGTTGTGTGCCTAATCCTGAAAAAGAGATAACTTTGCCCCAAACAGCTTACTGTTTAATGAGGATCCAGTCAGTGTGTATAACCAACATTAAGAAAAACAAGGGAGAATAAAGGAAACTTCAGTGATATGTTAATGTGAACAAACCAGGTAAAATTACTGTAACCCTGTACTGCCCATCCATTTAAGACACAGTGTCATTGTAGGAGTAATCTTAAGGGACTTGAAAGAACCAAAGGTAGAAGTGTTAAGAACCTCATTTGAGGAAGAAGATGTATCTTTGCATGTGGAAAAAAAGTATGAAGAGTGGTATAGTGACCAGTAGTGGCAGCTTGTTTTGGTGTATGTCTTGGGTCTTGGACTGTAATAACATTTTATGGTACAGCATACTGGCACCTCCTGCTAAATTTTGTTCTCCATAGCTTATTCTACCTGGCTTCTTGTGGTTTAAGGACAGGGAGGGGGAGTGTAAAGTGGAAAATAACACTGACTGTGTATGACCAAAAGAAGGTTCCTGAGGTATTACAAGAGTCTATATTTTTGTTTTCTATCGCACGGTTTCTATAGAAAAGTATATACCATTTCTTAAAAATCCCTGTGTTATGGAGCTATGCTGGATTTTGGAGATCAGTGTGGCGGGACTGTGTAGATACCAAAACATTATTGCTATTCAAGTATCATATCTTTTCCTACTGTAACTATTGTTTCACTGATGTGATGATCCACAGTTCAGGTATGCAGTTTAGGAAAGATCAGCGAGAGGTTCTGTTTCGAGACTATCTGTAAGATGGAGTTGCAAGCAATAAAAATTTGATTGTTAGTTCATTTTTCTGAAATGTGTAAGATTTCTTTTCCCACATGGAAACTGTTATTATAATACCATTTCACTGGATTTTTCTAGGAGTACAAATGGTTCTCTTAAGTGTATTCTGTTAATAAACAAAACAAAAACCCAACAACAAACAAATCAATATGGCTGTGTCTGGCTCTTCAGGTTGTATTATATAATGCTTTCAGGAATGATGATTCTCTCTTCTGTCTGAGGCAGATAAATCTACATAAATATAAAACTGAAATCTACAATCTTGCATTTGTGGGTATGGATGAGTACATAAAGGGTCAGTCTACACTAGGAAAGTTCTCCTTGGGAAGATTCAGCAGTTCACAGTATTTCTGCCGGAGTGTTTTTTAAACTAAGAGGAAAAACAAAACCTCACGCTTATATAACTTTAGGGTGAAAATGCTGGATACCACTAGGACCTTGCTATCATTGGTTTCCACAATAGTTTTTAGAAAAATACCCACTTCAAGTTTGTTGTCAACCAATATATTAAATACTCTTATGCTGGAGGTGAGGTATACTTGCTTATATATAGTTCACTGTCTTTCATCTGAATTACATCCCTTTTAATGAAGGTGGCTTTTATCCTCGGTTTAAGGGTCTACCTAATTAAAACTTGAAATATGTCATAGTCTGGGAGCCTGTTATGAGGTCCATTTGTGTTAGACATCTAGTGTTCTGGAAAACCAAAGAGATGATCCAGGTTTCAGAGTTGCATACTGAGCCCACTGCTGGAGATCCACTCCCTACAGATACTGCAGAACTGCCAAAGGCATCTTTGATAGATGATGCTTCTGCTGATGTCCCATGTATAAATGTTCACTTCTAACAAGCGTGTGTCCTAGCCCGACTGCTCATTCCCTAACTTCACCTTCCTTTGTGCCATACGCTGTATTTTGGTTAGGTAGCTGGAGATAGGTTTGGATATTAAGGTGCATCTTTTTTAAAGAATGTCCTGATATTTCACTGTACTGTGTGACTTTACACAGAAGCTTTCGTATCGATTAACTGATAGCAGTCTTTGCATCGCAATAATCAATGGAAGCACAAAAAGGAATCCTGTTCTATTTGTTTAAACACTTTGAATTTCATAGAGCATCTATATTCATGACTGAACATCTGTAAAATGTAAGCTCCTTATGAACATTGTACCTGGCAGTACCTGAGCTGAATATATTGTAAAAAAAAAAAAAACAAAACCAAAAAAACCCCCAAATTAGGAAAGGCATAACCCTCCCCCCCCGGCAGGTATCCAAGTGTTTACAAAAATCAATAGCCCATCAGACTTTAGGGTCATGTGATATTAGTCACTAGAACTAGATATGAGTCCAGTGCCAATAAAGGCCCTGGCAAAATGCTATTAAGGTGTGATCAAACTTAGAAAATTAGGAATTTTTCTCAGTGCAACTGCAGAAGATAACAGTAAGAGATTAGTTAGAGTGAGGAAATCAGTAATCGCTATATTTAAATTTCAAATTTAAAAAGTGGTGGCACTAAGCTAGTTACAATGTGAGGTTTTTTTCTTTTCTTTTTCTTTCTTTCCAGATTTGTGCTTCTGAGTTGTTTGTCTGCTTCTGCTTATCCCTCCCACTGTCAAAGAATGTAACAAAGTTCTGTCTACATAGAAAGCAAATACTGTGAGTAATCCAGCCTGTTGACAGGAAGATCAGTAAGTGGGAAATACATGATGAAAAGTTGGGCTCAGTAAAACTTTGAAATGAAGTGAGAAGAGTTTGTTTTGCTTTTTTTTTTCCCCTGTTTTTTTGGAGGGGGGGGCGTTGATTTCGGTCTGTTGACAAACCTTCTAAAATTGAAATCATACAAGCTGCAGATATGGTCAGTAAAGTTGTGAGGTAAGAGATCAACTTTATATATAAACTCTGAAACAGGAATTCTGAGCATGTGTAAAGCAAAAGCTATGAAATACAAGCCCTGTGCAAGAAACTTATTCACTCTGTTGAGTATAGTTTTATACTGGGTGCTTTTTGAGGTGTGTTTCTTGGAGAGGCTACTGTAAAAGAGGCACTAGCAGTGTCTTTACCACTGTCAGCCTCACAGGTGGATGCTTCTGTCCAGAGAATGAGCAATGAGATTTTTAAGATTGTTCTGATTTTTAAATTAAACTACAGAGTTTAGGCTACATAGGATAATTTGGGGAGTCTGACTCCATATTATTTAGGAATTCTTCTTCATATTATTACGTTGTTGGAAACTGCCGTATAGTAGAATCCAAGGTTTGTTCAGAAGGCTAATCACGTGGTTTAGATGAAGGGCAGTGGCTAAAAGGGGATTTTTAGGGCTGAAGTAGGAAAAAAAGAGAGGGAAGACCTGCTAGCTACTGGAAGCATATTCTTAACTAGGAGTTATTTTTCTGAATCTGGACCTAAAATAGCTAGTTTTTGCTTTTATTCTTTTTACAGCGTATTATGAAAATGTAGGGTTAAAAGTAGCTTTTTTATATTGTGAAATCAGGGACTACTGGACCACAGTCAAGAGATAATGCAGTCGGTAACTTAACACAGTAATACAGCCTGCAGTGCTCCTTGCTACTTAACAAAAAACTATCACCCAGAACTATGGGTTCCTAGGCTTATTGTGGGCAGGGCATGCAAATAAAAGTGTTTATTACAATTACTTAGTGGGGGCCCCTGCATTCCATTAGAATTCAAGCAAGCTGCACTCAAGTGGCTTCATTTTGCTTTGTTTTATATTGACCCAGACACAGGAAAAACGAAGCCAACTGAAGTACACAATAAAAATGTTAACAAAAAACCTACCAGACCTGGAACCAGAGAAACTGTGGTTGATTTCTTTTCCTCCTCTGGGTAGTAACTCTTCAGTGCGTCACTGCCTCTGCTCTGAGACTGGGAGATACCATGGGCAGGGCAGGACAGGGCTGAGCCAAGAGGCTTGGGTAGAGACATCTGCAGTGAGGAGAATGGCGATAGTAGCTGATGTCCCAATCAAGATGTGTGGGGATTTTTTTTGTGTTGAGTTGTGGTTTTGTGTTTTTTGTGGGTTTGGTTTTTTTTTTTTTTCTAAATCTGGAAGGACAGCATGTCACCTCCTGTTGAAATAAATGGAGATGGACATGCTGTCCAAATGGGGAAAATTTTTCTATGCCCTTTTGAGCTGTTCTAAGAAGGAACAGTTCTTCCCTGTTAGCCCACACTCCAAATGTTAGATGTATAAATAAAAGACTGGCTGTGTATTCTCTCATCAGTTTTATTTTGAGATTTTTTTTTTCTTCCATTCAGAACGTAGGATTTTTTAGTTATTTTTTCGTATTTATTACCCATAAAAAGTCTGGAGGAAATTCAGTAATTCCAAAACTGGAAAAGTGTCCGTATTTATTTTTTTGACAAATTTGTTATGGCTATTTGGGAATACTAACATTCCTCAATTCTTAGGTCTACGGTCTGCTGGCAACTGGGTATTTCTTTGAGTTAAACGTTTAATTTGATTTTAGACCGCAGAAATAATTGGACCTTTAGGAACCTCAGGCTGAACTTTGACAATGTCTGAAGCATTTTGGTTAAAATGAGTTGTAGAAATAAATGGAACAGTTTCAGTAAGATGCACAGATGTTTTGCCACATTCTTTCCTTTTGATAGACATGCGTGTACTTGTTGAACTATGGACTCACCTTAGTTTTAAGGTCTGACTTTTGTTTCTCATTGTTTTTTCCATAAGATAACAAATAATGTTAATCACAAGCAACTAAGTATGTATGTATGCATGTACTTAGATGGGGGCCTTAGCCTGTGAACTTTTGGGGGTTAGAATTTGTAGAATAATGATTGCTTTATTGATTTTAATTTAAAAAATATAATTGTTTTTCCATCTCTAGTTTGAATTTAGAATTTTCCTTTTTTGTTTAGTGTCTGTATGGCAGATTAACTTATGCATTGCCTTCTGTAATTTGTTATCCTATCAATTAATGTATTTTATTTTGACAGTTTAGCAAAAGCCATATGGTAGTATACAAATGGAACTCAGTTTAAAGATCGAATGTTCTTTTCATTTTCAGCGTTGGTGGTAGTTTGTTCTAACTTTGCATTGTTATAATTCTGGTTTTTGACAGTTTATTTTTTACAAAGAACTTATTTTCCGAAGAACAAAAGGTAGTCTGTAAAACAGGGTAGAAATCAAAAAGGCCTTGAATAAAAACAGTGCTTTTCAATACAAATTAATTAATTTTTGAGCATATGAGACTTCCCTAACCACTGTGTTTCTTTACTGATTTGATGCTGTGAAAGCAAAATGGCAAGTCCCAAAGAACTGTCAGAGTCTAACAGCAAAAGTTGTGTGCAACTTTGGAAGAACTGGGTTTGTTCAGACTGAAAGGCAGCAAGGGCAGACAGAGGAACATTAGAGCAACTCTTCATGCATTTGAAAACTTGTAAAAGGGTTGGTGATTTTTGTGTACGCAGAAGAAAGAGTTTTTACTAGCTATAAAGACCAGATGACTTGGTAATCCCTTAGGAGAAGCTTTCTTATGAGATTTGTTAGGTGTTGGAACACATTACCTAGAGACATGATGTGGCTGACTAACGGGAAGTTTTTAAAGGAAGTTACATTAGTATCTCTCAGGAGGGAACCTTGTGATGAGATGAAAGAAAGGAGCTCTGTCCTGTTCCAATGTTTTTATTTCATAGATACCACAGGGTTTAGGGACATTCCCACAAATTAGTGCCTGGAACTAATGTTTTTATTGATGATAGAGCTTTCAACATGTTTGCGTGTATCAACGCTGGAAGTTACGGTCATGTCAGTAAATGGGTTGGCATGAATACAGGCTGCTGCCAAAAAGGGAGGTAGCTCAGCTGCCTTTCCTCATTCACCACCAGTGCTGGGTTTCTTTTCAGGCTGGTTTTCAATTCAAGTGGGGTGACAAGTATGCACAGCTTAGATGAAGGCAAATCTGTCCTTTTTGCAGCAGCAGCTGCTCAAAGTGACTGTGGAACAGTAGCTTAAGGCTCTGCAGCCAAGGGACGGTTGCTTACTGGGGTACTACAAGTCCTGACCTAGGGCCTTTTTCAGGAAAAAACAACAGGCTGAAAGAGCAGCATAATAAAATGCAGCTGGTTGTCCTCTATAGCAAACTATGACCTTTTATATTAGCCTTAAGTGGAAGTGTTAGGTATTAAGTTGCATCCAATAGGCTTTAGCAAACAAGCAATTTAAGCAATTCCAGAAAAGTGATAGCTGGAGAGAGGTAACCATCTAATAATGAGGTCAGACAGTGTACGTGTGCTGCTTCGAGTGGGGCTTTGCTTCCAGCTTTGTATCTTTGCAAAATTTACCAGTAATGGCAAGAAAATGAGTATAGAATTCAAAGTAATCACAGTGAAACATTAACACAGGGTCCTTCTGCACTAGTGGTGAAAAATTCGTATCACCAGCAGGAATCATATTTTGCAGTGGGGAGAAAGTCTAAAGGAGGTGGAAGACAAAGGAGAAATCTTCCATTTGCTCTAACGTTTTCCTCATTTGCAATGTTACAAGGTAGATGTAAACCCCAACCTAGCTAAAATGGTACCCTTGACATGGAACTTGTAGGATTAAGCATGATGTGCTGAAAAATTAGATCATCAGAGCTAGATAACCAGAGACTGGACCACACAATGCAACACAAACTGCAGCCAGCCCACACTTCATAGAGTTGCAGAAAAAAAATGCAGCTTTTCTTTCTTACTCTGCGTCCCCTTGCTGCCACTTCTGTGTACTTGCTGATTCAGTTTAAAATCTTTTTTTCTTTAAAGGCCTCAAAGTTTCTGTAATGTATGCCAGCTGCCAGATGTCTCCAAGTCATAGATATTCCTGCAGAGCCTGGCAGAAGCTAAGATAGCGTGCACTTATCTAGCCCTCTGGCACAGTGGCTTAGTGGAATAACGAAAGTGTCTTCCAGATCCCAGTTTTTCAAAACCTCACGCTTGGTTGTTAGCAGTTGTGTAAATTCAGTGTCAAAGGTTATACTTACAATTTTTCTGGGGAAATTGCCAGAGAGTTTAAGATCTCTTCAGGTTTGGCCTGTGCTGCTGAAGCTAGCAGGAACCAAATAACCTGGGGTCTTTGCATGTACGGTTGTTGGAGATAGATTTAGATGTGTAAAGATGCAAATAAATGCTTCCATGGGATTTTTCTAAATCCAACGTTTCAGGGAGAATTAGTAGCCTTTTTGCAACTTCAGGTGCTTAGTTTTTCTTCTCTAACCTGTCTGGCAGCAAATCCAGGGATGGCCAGTATACAGTTCATGACTGGTTTAAAAGCGGCTTCTATGGCACAGCTACTTCATATGCCTCACAGCAGGGCTGGGCCATTCTGCGATCTTAGGAGTCACCTGGGTCTGCGGCTGTGTGAGGGGCTGCTGGCATTGGGATGCCCTGGGACTTGGTCTGTAGCTCCTGCCACAATGAAGTTGTCACCTGCCTCCACCCCTCAGCTCTCCACGATACGTGTGTGTCCTTTCACTTCCCTGCTGTGGGAGGCCGGAGGTCAGTGGCAGCAAGACTGGGCTTTTGTGGCAGCATGTGGGCGCAGTCAGCGTTCGGTCACGACTGCGGGCCACACTGCGTAGCTGAACCAGACCGCGTGCGTGGCCACGCGGGAGCTGGCTGCGGTTGCCGCCTGTCCTGTGGCCCTGGCCCAAGCATTACCCAAGGAAGAGCTGGCTGGGCAGCGCCACAGTGCTGCGCGAGCCGTGCCAATGCTTAACAAGCCTGAGTGACATGCACTATCATCTTTGCCATGCTGTATTTGCTCGTATGGTGAGAAGTAGCTTTTCCCCAGACGTGTGCTCGGGTCACTCATGTCTTGAATAAGCCCTGAGATGCGGAGCCTGCAGGTGCTGCCCTTAACGAGGCATTACAGCAAGTAACTGCCAATGCCCGCAAGAAAATCTGCCTTTTGAATTGAAGAGATTGGAGTATTTTCCATTTACTGACAGATTGGTAAGGGGGAAAGAACAAAGTCGTTCAATCCCTGAGTGAAAAACCGTTGTAAATTAAATCTTTCAAAGAGTTTAAGACCTGTCAAAGGTTATGTTTAAATAGTTTATCTCACTGCTTCCGCTGAGCTGCTAATCAGTTTGACCACATGGTACTAAGTAGCCTTCTAAAAGCAGTCATCATAGGAAAGAGTGAAACGGGGGTGACAGCGGCAGCGGCTGAGCACCGAGCCCCCGGTGTGTGGCGGCGGTGGCGGCGTCCCACCGGGGCGGGAGGCGCAGGTGCCTCCCGCCGCCATGAGCCTGTGAGTGGTTTTCAAGCGCTTGGAGCTTCTCGGCCCCCGGGGCGCAGCGGTGAGGGGCCGAGCCCCCTCAGGGCCGCCGCCGTGAGGGCCGCCGGTGGCGGCTCCGAGCTGCCGGGGCGGGCGGGCTCCGCGGCCGCCCCTCAGCCCGCGCCGGGCCGCCAGGCGCCCAGAGGGTGGCGCTGCAGCACCGGCCGTGCGGCGCGGCGGCGCGGGGCGGTGGCGGCCGGCAGGGGGCGCTGCGGGGCGGCCCGGCGGCGGCGGCCGCGGGGCTGCGGTGCGCGGGAGGCGGCGGCGGCGGCGGCGGCGGGAGGGCCGGTGCCGCACAGCCGTGCCGGTCCCGGCGGAGGCATGAGGAGCGCGGGGCGGGCGGGGAGCGGGGCGGCAGAGCGCGGGGCGGCGCGGCCCTAAGAGAAGCCTCCGCGCCGCGCTCCCGCAGAGCGACTATGGCCGGGGGACGGCGAGGGCTGGTGGCGCCTCAGAACACGTTCCTGGAGAACATCGTGCGGAGGTCTAACGGTAAGGGGGGACCGGGGCGCCGCCGCCGCCGCCCGCGCCCCGGGGCTGAGGGCGAGCTCTCGGCAGGGGCGGGGGCGGCCCCGGGCGGAGGGTCGCCGAGCCGCGGCCGCTCCCCAGGCGGTTCCGCCGAAGCGGCGCATCCAGGTGGCCGGGGCCGAAGCCGGTGCCGCCGGCCGGCTGCGCCGCCCAAGTCCTGTGGAGAGCCCCCGGCCCGGGCGGCGGGGCGGCCGCCTGCCCCCGGCCGGGGCTCGGGCTGCAGGTGCGCCGGCACGGCGGGGCGCCCGGGAGACCTGCCGGCCGGGCTGCGCCCGCCGCGGGGCGAGATCCGCGCCCCCGGGGCCCGACCCGGCCCGGCCCGGGGGGCGAGGGGCGTCGGGCCGTCGGTGGGGTCCGGCGGCCGGCGGGGGCCGCGGCTGCGGGGGCACGGCGGCTTCGGCCGGGAGGCGGTGCGGGGATCCAAGATGGTCTCTGGGCAGGGGGAGCCCGGTGCCCGGGCATCGGCGGGGGCTGCCTCTCCGAGTTGAAAGGGAAGATTGGGCATAAGTGAGGAGAGAGTTTTCTATTTTGAGGGCTGAGGGTAGATAATTTTTTTTTTTTTCCTAGTGCACTGTAACCAGGTCTTTCTCTTGGAAAACTGTGGAGTGGAAAATGACTCGAATTTCACAATTGCATGCAAATATGCATTAATGCTATCCAGATTCTTTCACTTAGGGGCTTACCAAAAGCTGCTCCCTCAGTAAGCCTGCGACCACGCAAACGTTTATGTATTTGTTTAAACCTAGGCATGTGCATTTTTTTAAAGCTATAAGCCTAAGTTCTGCCATTTTTAATGCTTCCATTGACTTCAGTGGGGTTGCTTAAGGGATTAAGAACTTCTGGTACGATTGAGAATATGCAGGATCAAGCTCCTTTTGAAGACAAGACAAGACGACTTAATTAATTAAAAATATAGTCGGTTTGTTCTGATAAGGCAAAGACAATTGACCCTCTTGATAGGCAGCTAAAAACTCAAACTATCCAAAGAATGATTTTCAATTTTTTTTTTCAATTAGGCGATATTATTGGAGAAATAGCCTTTGATAAGACCATATTTTCACATAAAACTGTGAGGCTCTTTTTATAGGTTGTTTCTCTCTGCAACTTTCCTGTAGAAGGGAAGGGGTTGGAAGCTGCATTCCTGAAAAAATACTCGCCATTCTCACAGTGAATCTTGCCCTCTTTTTTAAAAAAGTGAAATGATACATTTCATCACATTCAGGCTGCTTCTCTCATCTTCCAAGACCAGTTATCTAAGGCTTTTCTCAAAACTGTCTTGAGTTTGTAGATGATTTTCTTCATTAAAAACCAATTTTCTCTTTTGACTTTCAGTGCCAAAACCTTGATGCAATAAATCAGTTGAGGTTTGGAGATGGGAGGAATCATGCAGCAGAAGCTATGCTCTGTTTCTTCCTTTCTTCCCCCATTATTAAGAAGGTGTCATAACAGAGCGTGGTGCTAGACAGCACAGGTAAAATGACAGCGCTCCGTTTCCAAATGCTCAGCAAGTCCTGAGGGCTGCAATCAATACAAGTTTTTAGATTAAGCTTGGTAGGAAGTGATGCACAGTTCAGACATATTAGGAGAAGCTTAGGGAAGTGACTCAGGTTTAGAAGCCCATTCCTTCTGTAATGTGCCTTCTAGTTTTTGCTGGACCCAGTCCAGCTTTGCTGTAAATGTGATGCCGTCACATACGAACGCTGTATGAATCAGTTCTAACGTGGGACCATCAGCCTCTTCTAACCTCTGTCTCGTTCAGCAGACAAGGACAGTAGTCTCCTTTCTGTCCTCGTCAGGCGGGGCTGTGCTGGCCAGCAATGGGGACAGTATGGAAACGTGCCAGTTCCTTGTTGCCTGTCTCATCTTGGCCTGCCTGCTTGGCCTTTGAGATGATTTGGGATGCCCACAGGAAGAGTGCTTAAATGGGCCCATAAAGCTTGAGGTTTGGCTCCCCCATCTTGGTTTCATTCGATTGGGTAGTAATGTGACCCACAATGAAACTATCTAGGCCATTTGGGATTTGCCAAATAAACCTTGGGCTTGTTGTCAAACTGTATTTGCTGGCACATGCAAGCAAGTTAAGTAGTGCCAACAGATACTGAGTTGATACAGATATAGGAATGTTGCTAATTTAGGGACGATTCCCTTTGAAAGGAGAGGAATTTGGTCGTAGAACAGAAACAGATACTGAATAAGTGCTTCACTTCAAGGTACGTGTATATGACATGCATCCACAGTCACAGGTGAACTGAGGAAAACATTCTTGCTATGTGTTATATGTTGGGGCAGGGGGCCTTAACTCAGTGAAAAAGGCAGTATGGTAATAACAAAGTAATTGGCATGTAACCTCCTTTGGAAGTATTGCTCTAAGGACAGCACTAATTATACCATTTTTTTACCAGTACTTTAACAAGGAATTCTTTGGACAGCCTTTCATATTAGATGCGGGACTGGTAAGCTGATGCACCTTCGATGGCTGAAGGTAATAGCAGTGTACATAGGCATGCAAGTTCAGGGTTTTTCTGTTAGGCTTAGTATTTTGTTCATGTTTATATCACACCATCTGCAGCAAGACTCACCTCAAACTCCGTTGGTCTGAATCGTCTCCTTCAAAGTTGTTAGGGATGACACCTTCTTCTTAGGTTTCAAATCAACTGAGACAGGTTCTTGTGTGCTAAATGCCAGCCAAAAGAGCTATGCTATGGTTAGAAGCTGCACAGTATTTCCTTTCCACACCTTGGAGTAAAGAAGGAATTCAGAATTTCTCAGCCCATCCTGAGATGGGATGGCCTTATGCTAGCACACACAGGAAAGAATATATAAAGTGTCATCTGCCTAGACCTGTGGACCTCATCTGGTCCTCTGTGATTTCTTCTCACAAGAAGACCTTGGGATGAAGTGTGAACTTAAGGTTCTTTCCTCTTTGAAATGAAGGACACCATAATACTGCTTGTCTTGTATTTAATGTTTAAAAGCTGTGTTTCTATACTAGCCATGTGGAGCTAGAAAAATAAATGTTGCATGTATTGCTTGGTTGACAAAAATTTATTTGAAGCATTGAAATATTTAAAGACCAGAACACCCAGTGGGACAAAAAATGAACCCATGCTGTAAAACAGTGCAGTATGTAAAAATCGCTAGCCCCTGATGATTGCTGCTAATGTGATATTAATGTTTTTCTTGGGTAATGTAATACGGCTGCAGTATACAAGCACTGTAACAATAACAGTTATAATCGTGTTTCATGACCAAGGCACCCAATTCAAATGGTGCAGTATGTTATAGACAATACTGATTCTTTGTGATATTCCAATGCTTTATCAATAACTGGAGGCAAAAATACTTTTCAGTTTATGTAAATGGCAGATAGATTCTGCAGTCCTTCCTTGGTCAAAATTCTCACTGAGGTACGTGGTAATTTGCATGGGTAAGGATGGTAAAAGCAAGCCCTGTGTTTACATGGCTTTGGAATTTCAGTGGAAGCCACAGATGCTTTTCTGAGTTATTGACAAAACGAGGAGATTGGAAGAAGGGGAGGTTAGAGGGCATAAGGCTTGTGTGAATTTAGTCTTGCTTTCACTAAATCCCCTGGGAACACCCTAAGGAGACATCGGGTATGGAAGCAAGCCTGCACCCTTTGATGGAGAATGCAGCGAGTTCCCTGTAGAGGGAAAGAAAAAGCACCTTCAGACACAAATCTTGAGAATAACAGACATTTCCATGATTTATGGCATTACTTCCATTGGAGACTATAAAGTCCCAGTACAATAAACTTTCTGCAACCTGGGCATGCTAACCTTGTACCATTGCCTGAGACCTAGGAGAGAAATTAACTTTATTATAAACAGCTCTGAAACTGAAAAACCTGTTTTTGTGTTCAGCCAGGGAGACATCCAAAGGAAACTAACAGAGAATGAAGAACTAAACTGAGTTTTATTTTCATACTTTTGCACTTGAATGAAATGTCCATTTAAATGAAGTGTTTGCAAAGGATCCTTAACCTGACAGTGTTGCATCTGCTGCAACCTGGCCCTGCCTGCCTTCCCTTCAAAACCCAAAGCAGCGAGCAGCATGGTATGGAGATGCAGACCTGGCTGCAGCTAAAGCGTTTTGGGTCCAGTAGCAGCGTAGGCATGCTTCCGCAAATGTAGGGTTTACTGTCTTAAGAGTTGTGGGTCTAATTGCTTTCAGACCACTGAGCTGTTATGTTGGTAGGGAACACACGTATGAACATGACAAGTTCTTCATCACTCTTCCGTGTGTGATGTGCCAAAGGTAGTCAGGTACTGGGCATCGCTGGGGTACTTCATACTACTGCAACGCTTTCAGTAAATAGCATCAGTCATCAAGAAGGTATTTTCATACCGAGAAGAGGACTGCTTTTGTTGAAATTAGCAAGCATGTTTTTGGGGTGGGGTATATTTTTCTGTTTCCTTTTGAGGGAATATGTTTGGTTTCCTGACAGTTCATAAATTTCCGTAATTTTCAATGAATCTTCAAGCAACATGGGGTGAAATTCATTATTTGCAGAGGACCAGCGCAGAAGCCTTGTGCTGCAGGTAAATTATATCCTAGTGTGATCTAGTGAGGTTCTATTAAATAGGGAAATGCATTTTTAGTGACTGTTTTAGACAGGAAAGTACTGAAAAGGACAAAGTTAACTGTGCACAGGGAAGTGCAATATTGAGGCATTTCTTATGAGGTGCAGTGTCTGAGTTAAGCCATCCTAGTTCTTAAAGCTCCCAAACGGGCTGACTTGGAAGGCTGTAGCAGATATGCAGGAGGTTTTCTGCTCCATGCTGTCAGTTTGAAGTCTCATCCACCTTCTGGACTTCAGTAGATTAATTTCAGCATAAAAAAACTGAATGTAGTGGACTAGAGGGGTCTGGCCTGGAGAATGCTTCTCTTCGCTTGTATGGAAGGCTCTTTGCCAGAGTCACACCTTGCAAAAAACGCATAGAAAACTGCTGGATCAGTAACAAGATGGTGCTCTATGTATAGAGTGCCTTTAGCTGAAGATTTTGTTTCTCTTGCCATTACTGTGGCTTGCCCTGTGCAAGGCAAAGTGAATGTTATCCTCTACAAAACTGGCATTCAGTGGTTGAAGTTGAGTCTGTGCCCTTCTGTATCTAATCCTTCAAGACCCCATTTATACAAGATTTCCTGCAAAATCACTTTTGTCTGAGTAAAGTCCACACGTGTCGGTCTGTCTGTTGCCACTGATTAAAACAAGACATTGAGCCATGAAAGCAACAGACCTTCAAAAACCACAAGGGGACAACTTGTAGGTTCTGTGTTAAGGACATGTTCCCAAACTGAGAATGAAACAAAGGAAAGGGTTTTGTTTCTTCCTGGTCTTCCTTCTTTTCTATGTTAACAACTGTGGAGACACTTTTTTCATCCATATTTTTCAGGCAATTGGTCAGTACATCAAAATATCTATTCACTATTGACAATTTTTTTTTCCTCAGTATCACTTGAGTTGAATACAAATTTTTTTTTTTCCTGACTTTTACAAGGCTAGAAGCTTCTAGTTTCGTGCATGCATCTTTATGTATTTAGAAATGTACGACCTGATTTCCTTAAAATGACTTTTATAGGTAGTAAGAAAAAAAAAGTACAACACTGAGATGATAGATAATGTGTTTTAAAATTAATGTTCTGAAAGCTCAAGAAGTTCTACTGTGATAATTCAACATATTGGTCCATTTCTGCATTAAATCCTAGAACAAGATCGTAAAACAAATCTTAATGAAACCCATTCATTGGAGAATTTGTTAATGCATTTTTGTAACTTATATAGCTAAAAGTGAGCAGGGAGTTAGGTCTTGTCAAATGCTTTTAAGGCTTTTGTTGGCTGTAGCTGTAATCAGTAAATCAA
The DNA here is from genome assembly GCA_020745775.1 of Theristicus caerulescens. Taxonomy (NCBI): domain Eukaryota; kingdom Metazoa; phylum Chordata; class Aves; order Pelecaniformes; family Threskiornithidae; genus Theristicus; species Theristicus caerulescens. The sequence continues at coordinate 102,298,644 of CM036561.1, read as the reverse complement.
TAAGCTGCTTTAAGCTGATGGAAGACCCATATAATTGATGCAACTAAACCACACTTTTTCCTGGATTTCTTTTAAGATCAGATGGCGGGGGGGGAACCCTGACCAGTTAAACGGTTAAGTCTCACTGCTAAACAGTATTTTTGTCCTTTATTAAGAATGGTGCAATGTATGACTCTTACAACTGATGAACTTTCTCATTTCTGAAAACTATCTCATGCTAACATCACATTTGTCTAAATATCTTTTTTTTTTTTTTTTTTTTTTAATTTCTCGGTATGGGCAGTACTTCAGGGATAGTGAAGGAATGATGCAATGCATAAAATACATATGACAGCTTCTCTGCACTTTCCATTTCAGCTATTCTTGTTCCATTATTCTGCACTAATTTGTTTTATTTTTAAAAAATACAGATAATTATGAAGATTTTACAGCTACTAGTGTTGGAAGGATGTATTCTTTTCAATTTAAACTTTCCTCATGGTAGAGGCCTACTGTGAAATATTTGCTATAGCAATGCAAAATAACAAATGTTGAGATGGAACCAGTAGTTTTTATCTATACTCCTGGCTGAAATTAGCATTATTTTTCTGTAATGATTCAAACTGAGTCACTTGAAGTTGTTGTTTTAGTCAGTGTCTCTTTTGTTATTTGTGGTAAGTATGATGAAATACATTTTTTAATAATTCTTTTCAGCCTGTACATGCACTATATTCTGGAGTACACATGACAGTGTAAGTCATGTTTGAATAAAGCATGAAATGCCTGCATGTAGTGGATTGTGTTAATGCTGTGGCAGCCAAGGAGCTTTTAAATCCATTTTTGTTTCTGTAAAATAAATAGTTATATAAAACTTTTATAAAACATGTAAGCCCAAATGAACCTATCTATAGGGTTTTATAATATGTCGTTTTGTATTAGAGTGAGGCTAGAGGTTAAAATAATTTGGTCTCGATATTAAGGATGTACAATTTTGAGGCCACTATATCATTATTGTATAGAGAGATGGAGTTGTTCAATGGGATATTTAAACATTGACACACTCCCACTCTAGGAATGAATACAAGGAGATACTGAGTGGATGTGTGTATCCATGTAGCACCATTGACTTCTACAGGAGAATGTGGGTGGAAGAGGAGAATTTTTTCTTATTACTTTTATTCTACTACGTGAATAGTCTTTCGGTCCTTTGAGCAGCTCTGTACTGGCTTTGAATACAGTTACAGCACTTCTGTTAAGATCAAAATTTGGTTGGTTCCTGTGTCTTTCCTCCTTGAAGTGTGAGCCTTGAATCCCATGTATGCAAAGAAAGGATTGAATAGATGCTTGAAATTGTTTGACTTATTTGTACTGATTTAGGGCCATATTTTGATCTTAGAAGTTACATTTGAACAATTTAACTTATCAGTGTGACTAAATGCTGCAGTTTTACTTTTTTCAAAGCTAAGACTAAACATGAGCAAAAATTCATACATACCTATCCTTTGCAAATTGTTAAAGCAAAAGCACGATATGAGCTGTGTGACTGTAGCAATTTTGACAGGCCTATTTATAAACAACATTCTATCCTCATGCGTTGTGTACCTTACCAAAAATGAAACCGTCTGTTTTTCCCCCATATCCAAATGATGCCACTTGAGATGCAAAGTCACAAGTCTGTAAATACCAGAATTGTTTAGAAACTCATCTGTCCCTTGTACTTAAGCTCTATGACAGAGTCTTTAATCATATGACAGTTGCACATGATTTTTACCTACTTCACGTTTCTTCTTATGCTGGCTGTGACATAGCACCTATGCTGCTTTATGCCCAGCTAACGGAACAGTAGCTAAGGAGGCTGTATCCCCCACCCCTATCCCCAGTGACCATGGGTAGGGTAAGAAACCTATTTACTAAGCGGTTCTTTTAGTTCTGCTATAGTAGTGGTTTGTGCTTTGTAATGCTAGAGGTCTACATTTGTTCCATTGAAGATCCATGGGAGGAGTTTGAGACATGATAAAAAAAGACATGCGGGTCTCAATAACCAGGGTTATGTCCTCACCCAACATGATGAAGGCTGTGGTTTGGAATGAGGAGGGCAGTTTCTGTTCTCTTGGAGAACGATGGGAGAATTAGCAAGTTTGGTGAGGAGCAGGTCTTCCTGCCATGGTGAGCCTGAATCTTCTTTCACCGAGAGGGGAATAAATTAGGAGCAAATTTTTTGAGTTTTGTATTTGTGTGATGACTGTGGGAAAAGATATTAATATATTTAAATTACATTTGTACACTGCACCAACCTGAGCACACTTGTGGGGGGCTTTGACAGACCCACATACGTATCTGAAAGCGCAGTGGGCACCAGCCTCTGTCGTTACCAAGCTCTGTGCTGCAGCTCACTGCGCAGAGGCTTCCTCTTGGTCGCCTCTGTGTGCTTCCTCTGTGCAGGCAGCAATGTGGGAGTGTGTCTGGGAGCCTTGTGGGAATATGCCTGGCTGCTGGTCTCTGACCAATGTGTCCTGGAAGAGGGCTCATGTGTCACTGAAGGTACGGGGAAGGCAGAACTGGTGTGCTGGCCTCTGGAAAGAGGTGGGGGGCTCAGCTTGGCAAGGTCCACCTTGCAGGAGAGGCTGGGATGCTATGGGTGCGAATGTGCAGCAGTGCAGGGGAATGGTAGGGAGGAAGCATTTCAGTAACTTGCTCTTTGCAAGGAGGTGACCTCTCCTCAGTTCACTAGTCCTGACCAGATACATGTCTGTGAGGTGCTTCTTGTCCTCAGGTGTTTTGGAGGTTTGAGCTGAGGGACAGTTTTGGTTAAACAAAGCACTATATGTAACAACAAGAAACAGTAGTTTCGGTGAAGCTGGGGTTTCTAGAGACTTGCTATTGCTGTTGTTAAAGGATCGCTGTTATTTGGAAAAAAAATTTCTGATTCTTCTGTGATGGTGTATTTTGCGAGTGGAGGAAAGTACTCATTTCAGTGACTGAGCAAAATCCATTCTTACATTTTGGAAGGAGTTAAAATGTTTTTCTTGTTGCTTTAAAGCAGCTGTGTCTAGTTTAAAGTGATAATCCAAAACGGGTCTGACATTTGAGTGTGTAAAGGCTGACATGTGGATATACTGCAGTGAACAGAACTGACTTGTGGAAAATGCAGGCTAGAAAATATGCAGTGAGGCACTTCACAAAGTAACCAGTGCTGCAGACTCTCATCACGGAAGCCCTCCCTACTCATGCAAGTAACTGTGCTGCCTTTGAGATGCTACAGTTCTTACTTGTGTTTCTGCAGCATGATGTGCTCTGTGCTGCTCTTCTACATATTTCTATGCCTCCCAATGGTCTTGCTCAGAGTGTGCCAAATGCAGCACAAGCCAGAACCCCAGGTCTTCTTTTATATGAGCCTGCCCTCTCCAGTTCCTAGCTCAGTTCTTCTTGGAGCTGATAAGAAGGGCCAATGACGCTTGCGGCTTCTGCTTGGGCCAGGCAATACCGCTAACCCAATTGACATTGTGATAGAAATTGATTTCCTGGTAAGGGAGTCCTCTGAGTCCTTTCAAAGAGGTGCCTCAAGTAAATAGTTTCAGTACTGCAGCTATCATATGTGCATTTTATCCCCTGTCTTTGAAGAGAATTTAGCAGTGGGTTTTTTCATGGTCGTCTTCTGACCAACTCCTTTCCTGGCCTTGTTGACCCACTTGTGAGTCCCTAAGAGGCTTTGCCCTGTGATGCTCAAAGAGTTCCCCTTGTGCTTGTTGTCCAACAAAGCCACAGCTGTTTCCTGGCCTCTGGGACCCTGTGTCCCTGCAGATGGAGAGGCAACATTTGCCTCAGTGGATGTTATTTAATATTTTCTTATGTTAGGAACAATATTTAACAGATTATGAGCTGTCTCCAAGCAGCACATTGTCAGGGACGTCAATGCAATTGAATGTAAATTATAGCAATGAGAACAGCCCTTCTACCTCCAGGTTATCTGTCAGAATAAACTATGCAGGGGAGTTATAAGTGGGAGTCCTTATTTTATGCTGTGTCTTGCCAGTGTTTGCACAGGCAAAACACCGTTGTCAGAGACACTCCTTCTGAAGAAATGCAGGCATATTCTCCACGTAGGCACAGAACCACCGTTGTGTCATTGTTTTGTCTTTAAAGAGATTGGGGAAGAGGAGTGAGTAACTGGAAAGAAATTCCTATGTTTCCAAGACCCTTTCTTTGCAGATGCTGGGGCTCCCACTCTGTGGGCTGTTAGACCACAGCAAATTAAAAAAAAAAAAAAAAAAAAAGTGGGTGCAGGAAGTTTGGAAACCACCAATGCAGATCGTCTCTCCCTTTGCGACAAAATCAGGAACAAAGGAAATGATCATCGTGAGCCTGGTAACCTCCCAAGGAAAGCTGGCAGAGAGTGGTGGGTTGGAAACCTCTTTCCTGGCCTGGCAGTTTGGATGGTGCTACACTACAGCTTCTCTCGGCTGCCTGGCTGCTGTGCTTACAGGGGCCAACGGCTTCTCTGCCAGCTTTCATCTACATGGGGAGTTCCCAAGTACTGGTCCATGCAGGGCATTTTTTTGTATCTAGGGATCACCCCAGGGCGAGCACTAAAAAAGTGTGGCAATGGAGCTGGAGGAGCAAGCCCAAAGTTAGTCAGGGGTGTGGTGTTGACTCCAGAGAATGGGTCCAACTTCAGTATTTACTTCCTGTGTGCTTGTAAGTGATGTAAAGCCTGGATCAAAGAAGGGTGAAGATGCATGAAGCGGGAACTAGGTAGAAGTGAGACACACAGAACGGTGGGATCATCAAAACCTCTGACTTGCTCTTTGAATTGATAGGTGCGCAAGTTTTTGTCTTTAAAGCTTTGTATGTACATAAAGATCTCTCAGCTTGGTTGTAACTCATAACTAGACCCAACCTGGACTCTCTGATGAAGCATTCTACCTCCACCTCCCGGAGAGGCTCACCCAATGTAGACTAACAGGATTGCCTCATAGGGATGCATGAAATACAACAGCCAAGTCACACTGACTTAAAAACTCATGTGGTGAGAACATTGGCATCTGTTCTCTTTGGTAGCTTGAAAATTAGAATGATCATTCAGAGTTGAAATGAAGGCTGATCTTTCACTGCCCTCAGGTAGCCCCACATCTGGTAGGAGAACACCCAAACTGCTAGGCTGTCAGGGGGGAGAGAAATATTTGCATGTTCTCTAAGCATCCTTTGGGCTAGAAGGTAAACAAGTGGGAATGTGATTCTTTAGCTCCTGCAATAATGGCAAAGAATCTCGGGTATTGTCTGTGAGAACTGGGCTTATGTTAAAATATTAGATATCATAAGTAATATAGGAAAGGGGGGAAAAAAACCTTAAAAGATCCCCTTTTTTCATTGTTTTCCATAGTTTAACTTGGGCAGGTTTCTATTTACTGTGCTAATGTTTTTCAGTTCTATCTCACCAACACTAGGTATGGAGCTTCCAGCTCCCAAGTCTTTGAGAGCTGGACATCTAGAGGCTAGGCTGTAACAGTCTCACCTTTTGGTGCTTAAATCCCCTTGTGGACTTAGTGCTTTGTTTTTACCATAAAAAGGGGATAAGAGCACTGTCCTACCTCACAGAAGCATTGCAAGGCTAGATAAAAGTAGGATTAGCACAGTAATGGTCATCAGAAAAGTGCCCTATATAGCTTTTAATAGAAAAAAAAGAGATTATTTATCCAAAGACAATGTTGAGGTTTAAGTGTGAAAGGAAGGTCACTGCTTAAGTTAATAAAAGCTCTTCAAGGAGCTCTTGAGGAAGTGGAGAGAAGGGTAAGTTACTTTTTGAGAAGGGGAGATGGTGAGAAGGAATGCATGCATGAAATAACGCCATTCAGGTCAGGGCAGGACATGGCCTAACATTTGTGTTTGCATATTTTTTGTACTTCCTGATTAAAATTTAAAAATATCCTAACACAATGCAATACAGTGTTTATAATAGACACTCAAAAACACTTGCTTTAGCAATAAGAAATGACTTGGCTTACTTTTTCATAGGAAGGGGTAAAACACATGTATTGTTTCTGGAACAAAGTGCTTCAACCAAGCACAAGCCATGGTATTTAAAAGAGGCTGTGAGAAAGAAAGCAGTTAAAATGTCCTGAAGTTATACTACCGGTGTATTTCATTCTAAAGAGTGTATAAAGATACACTTAATCATGCTCATGGGATTGGACAATGGATTTAGACAGCTACAAGAATGTTTTATTTAAACCCACTTTAAGTTTGCAATGGGACAAAAGATTTTGAAAGGGAAAATTAAAATAAACAAAACTCTTTGCAATTAATAGGTAAAATGTCTTGTTTGTGTCTTTTGGTTGCAGGAAGCATTAATGATGGCTATGTATGTTGGAGCAGCTGAGGGTAGATCCTGAAGAGCAGACAGCATAGTGGACTCCCTTAAAGGCTCCCCTTAAATATGGATGCCTCTTAATCTCATGTGGCTGCCTAGCCTTTCTTTCAAAAGCCAAGGGATCTTTGCATCTGTGAAAGGAGCCACCATCTCCACCTGCCTGCCAGTGCCCAGGCAGCAGCACTGCTGTCTGTCTTGGCACAGGCGTAATTAGTTGACTGCACAAGAGCCAAAGCAGCAGAGAAAAGCAAGGTCTGGGCCCAGCATTGAGTATGTTCGTAATTTGAATGAGGTATCAATCATAAAAAAAAAAAAGTAGGACGCACAGATCCAGTGAGAATGGAGGCATGAATCCTGCTCACATTTTTTTTCTTATTGATTGAAACTCCTTCTGGCTTGTACAGCAACCAAAATGTTCTTTCTACTGGTATAAGTACTAACCCTAGTTGTCTGGTGTCTAGTTTGTAGCGCTGTGCCGTACGTGTCACACAAGAAATATCTGAGCTTGTGTGGCCAGCAGGGAAGGCTGTATTGAGAGGAGCCACTGTGTCCATGTTCAGAGAGGAGAAGTATCGGTCATGTGCTGTTTTGGCCGTGTGTAAGAGGCTTCACATTCAGACTGAGTGTCATGGTGGATCATTGCATGTGGCCCAGAGGGAAGCAGTTTGGTGAATCTGTCCTCAGTCAAGGGATGAATTTTACCTGCTTAACCGTCATGTGTTTCACTTGCATAAAACCATCCTCTTAAGCTTTGCATGAGTAATTAATATTTTTTTAAAATAAGAATTTACTTAAAATGAAAAAGGGGAATAGTCCTGTTGACTGCAGTGGGAATAGTATCTGGGAAAAACTGCAGGGGCTGAAGCAATCAGGACTGGGTCCTGAAATGAGTATTTCCTCTAATGCAACCATAGCCTTGTCTAATGTCTAACTGATGTGTTCTTTCAAACAGATACTAATTTTGTCTTGGGTAATGCCCAGATAGTGGATTGGCCCATTGTCTACAGCAACGATGGATTTTGCAAGCTATCAGGATATCACAGAGCAGAAGTTATGCAAAAAAGCAGCACCTGCAGGTATTTGAGAACAGATTTATTTTCTGTTAAATAGCTTGTAGTATTGTGCTCGTTGCTTGAGGAGAAAAGTAATCTGTTTATTCCAGTTTTGTCTTTTATCTCCCAGGGCTGCATCTGTCAAAGATGCTTTCCAGGTGAAACAAAATCAAAGAAGGGCTATTTCCAAATAGGTCCTTTTCACACCGTAAACAAATGGTTTTGTGCCTTCGTCTAGTATCTGACTTGAATTTCTCGCTTTATTTGCAGTTTTATGTATGGAGAGCTGACAGACAAAGATACAATTGACAAGGTCCGGCAAACATTTGAGAACTATGAGATGAACTCCTTTGAAATCTTGATGTACAAGAAGAACAGTAAGTAGTTGATTGGTTTGTTCGTGAACATAGGTGTGTAAAATTGTTTTAAATTATAGTGTAAACTGAAAGTCTGTCAGCCTGGAGGACTGTGCTTTATCTAGGGCTAAATAAGCCCCAGTTCTACTAGTTGATCTACAAGGGAGAAACGAGAACATTAGGGATGAAAGTCACTCAGGGAGGCAGACAAAGCTCTCTTAATTTGTTCTGACGTTTAGAGCAATTTGTGTATGATGCTTTAAGACAACACTCAAGATTCCATCAGCAATGATAATACACAAGCTAGGTTTGTGCAAATGGTTTCCGTTACAGAGAACATACTTTTTCAATTTTAAAAAATTTGATATGGAAAAGCCAGTATTTAGATGTAGTTTCAGAATAAAAAGGACCCATCATTTGTTTTAGAAGCTGAACTACTTCTGACGTTTTCAGATGAAACTGTCTTTTGTGTTGGACAAAAATTCCTTAATTGGGATATGATGTTTCTCCTAGAAATTTCAGTCTGTCTGTAACTGCACATGTCAGCAGACGAACTACTTGGCCAAAACTTGTTGCCCCATCTAGTGTGGACTATGTCATGGCACAGTTATTTTAATCTGCTTAATGTCACCTGAAGTGTAAATACATGAGTGGCTTCAGCCTGGCCAAATGTTAAGCTGAAAGTCTGCATTCTGTAACTTATTTTGCTCTTAACAATTTTGCTTTCTAATCATGAAACTGTCTATGTACAGGGGAGGGTACCTTGCAGAAGCATCCTGCTAGCAGCTCCTTCCCATTACAGCTGTGATGATCAATTCGATCAGTTCTGCATTAGTGGAAATGGGGGACTTTAACCACAAAATGTAACATAAACTGCTATGATGTAATTTTCAACAGTTAACCTCATTGCTGCCTTGTGTTTTGTTAGAAAGACCAGTTTTCTGGGGAAAGGTAATCCAATCTACCCATATGTGCGAACCATTGGTCTTTCTGTTGAAATGACCTGCTAGTACTGACTGTTGGAGTTTGGTGAGAGAACCACAGGCACTTCACAAAACCTAAAAGATAATACTTATGTATGCTAGTGCTGATCTGTGGATGTGTGGAGCTGCTTGTTTTCTATCAGAATTAATCTGTTCTTCTAAGAAGTGGTGGTGCCAAAGTATATGGAGTTGTTTTTTGTCATCTTTTAGGGAGAAAACAAAAATCTTAAGAGATTTTTGCTTCACCTCTCTTCTAGTCTTTTTCTTCTCTTTTTAGCCTGTTCAAAGCACCATGACCTCTGACATGGTGCCATTGCTCAGGGCTCTTCAGGAGCACAGCTTTGCTGGTCTACCTCATTTGAAAAGCTATGTGCGCTATCTGAATGGCCTTGCTTTGTGCTTCTTTCCTTCTAGTGTTATCTGCCTTCAATGTTTACCTATTTCTTAAAGCTGATTTCTGTTCCTAGCTCAGTTAGTGGCCATAGGGACCATGTGCATCTCACATCTGTGCATCCAAAGCCAAGTAAATAAGCTGCAGTCGTGGGATCTAGGAGGGTCTGGAATTCTCTCTTAGTTAACAGTGATTTGGCACCAAGAGGCTATGCAGCTACTCTTCTGTCATTGCTGCAGCATATGGCCTGTAGTAGAGCCTGGGGCCTCTCTGTCTTTTATGCAGAATTAAAGCAAGGTAACCGTGGAATGAGGAATGTTTCCTGCCCTGCTGTGCACTTCCCCGAGGAGAGGTGGCCTAGAACAAAGTCCAGCTGTGCAGAAGCTGTATTGTGCGACATCCAAAAAGTAGGGCTGCAATGGTTCTGCTGTGTGCACAGAGGGTCACAGGCATGGGAAAAAGGAAAGCACAGAGCTTGCTTTTAAGTTTAACAAAACACAGTGCTCTTGTTAGATTCGTGGCTTTAGAGGTACGTTAACTACTGTTACAGAGACTAATAACACTAGAGAGTTGTAACTGAGAAATACCAAAAAGGGGACATCCTGGAGCTTTTTCTCAGAGTAAGCCACATCATAGAAAAGCACTTTCTTGTTTACCAGTCACTTAGCACCCAGACTGCTAAGTGGTCTTGCCTTTGTGGTCACCTTACCTCTGCCTGCAACTATGGCAGTTGCCTGCTCGGGCAATGAACATGATTGGTTTCAACCTACTCTCAGTTTGAAGGTTTTGGAAAGGACCCTGAATTTTGTTAGGCATCTTTTTTTCCTGCTCTTTCTTTCTTTTTTTGTCTTTCTATTCTTCCTTTGTTCTATTTTTTTCCCTCAAATTTGCCAGTAAATTAGACAGGAAATAGATTTTTATTGTTCTTTACCTGTCCACTCCCTCCCTATAAACTAACAGTCATGATAAATAGCAAGTTTTTCTTCCATTTTTGTGTTGTTCAATAATTGGTACATTTTCCACAGCCTGCACATTTAATGTACTTCTAGCTGTTTTAACAATACGATCTCTGTCCTTTTGAGGGGAAAAAAGGAGAACAAAGCAGGAGTTTCAAGTTAACTAGGATGTTGCTAGTGCAGGTCAATCTTCATCTTGTATCTTTATGAGCAGCAGTCATCTCTCTCTTTCTCTATCTGAGTAACAGTTATGTCCTGATCTTACACTAGACATTTCAACAATGGATTGAGACATTTAATAATGCTACTAGAAGTGATAGGCTTTTTTTTTTTTTTTTTTTGACACGGCGCTTTCCATGGTGGTGACCCAGTGCTAGGATTTACGTGGTTGTCTGATAAGAATACTCCATCCAGATGTTGATAGGTACAGTATATCCATCAGCTTCATTGCAATTCACAATATCATCTCACAATATCAACTCAATACAATTTTCTGCCTTCATCATGTTTGCATTTATGGATACTGTCTCTACCCTGGCCTTCCCTTTCTCTGTCCAGCCTTCCCCCCATCCAAAAGTGACTATCCTCACTCTTTTCAGAACTTGACGTTAAGATGTAATAGATTTTATGGTTCCTTGGGCTAGGCCCTTGATTACTTAGCAGATATGTGAAGATCGTTGTTATTCTCTGGAAGACTTGCTTCCTAGAAATGCAGAGCTCCTTCAGGATAATTGGAAGCAATTGGAGCAAGGAGGTGCACAGCCACCAGATTTTTGTCATTGTTGCTCTGATGCCATCCTGTTGCATTCAGTGGGGATTCATGGTCATACCTGGAAGGAGACAAAGTGAAAGTTTTCTTTAATCTGGACTGCAAAATGACAACAGACAGGTTGACAGTAATTTCATATGAGAGCTTCAGTTCCATTGTTTGATTAGATGTGAGTGTCCAGTGATGCTGGAAGTATTGTTTATTTTTATATGGGAAAATCAAAACATTGCTAAGGCTCACTGAAATCAGTGGAGTTATGTTAACTTACACCAAGGAAGGATACGGCCTAACGTATTAGAAAATATTTTGTGTCTAGTCTTAGTCATAGCTTAGCTTATCTGAACTGATGCAGCTTAAACATCTAACTTCTGTTTGTTAGGTTTTTACACTTTATGGTCGGCCTCATAAATTAAAATGGCTAAGTAAATTAAACTTGGACTTGCAAGCAGTGCAAAAGCAGGCGGCTTCTAGATGCAGTTGCTTCTGTTATTGCTGAAGTGAATTTTTGTAAGAGTATAAATTTACTTGCTTCTTTCTGCCTCTGAAGAGGTGGTGCCCATTTGAAATCTAACCCCCCTTTCTATGCAGTACTTGATCTGCTTCAGTGGAAGAATATCTGAAGTGGGCTGGACTCTTAAAAACTAAAATGCATGAAGAATTACAAAGAGTCTTCAAGTGTCCCCTGTCTGAGCAAAGACATTCCCATTGCTTACAGTGCAGCAGAGAGTGATAAGACACCTCCCCCCCCCCCCCCCCCCCCCCTTTCCTCAGAGGTTTTCTACAGGTGGGGCCAGTGGAATGGCAGCAGCCAAAGGGTTGGCTGTAGGTAATTATTTTGCACACTGCAAAGTGGTTTGGATAAGCAGTAGCTCTTCTCTGAGTACTTATATTATGGTGAGAGTCCCAAAGGCTGGGCTTCACTTTCAATTTGTGCTGGGGTTCACTTTCCTGGTTTTCTGGGTGCTTGAATGTTTAACAAATTTAATAACATGAATATTTGTGTGTTTGGGTTTTTTTTTGTTTTGTTTGTTGGATTTTTTTTTTTAACACACATACACACACACACACACACACCATCCCCCCAAAATGTATTAGAAGGCTTTTAGATGTCAAAGAATGACAAATAAGCCCAAAATAGTGATTTGGCAGATTCTACTTGCATTTATCTTTGGGACCAGTGCTTCCTACAGAGGTTAAAAAGCAGACAAACAACCCCATCCTAATTTATACAGAGCAGAATTCACTTTAGGGTGGTAGACCTGTGACTGTCCACCACTAGCAAGAGTTTCTCATAACTGTTATTGGTTAAAACCGTTTAAAACCATTTATATTTGTGCTGTGCCTCTAGTGTCTCCAGATAGAAACCTTTGCTAAACCAGATCATTGCGTAGGACCAGAAGCAGGAAGGAATGAGGGTGTTGGAGTAGTGGCATGTATCCTCCTGAGCCTCCCATTGAAATCTAGCTCCATATTTGTCAAGCAGTATGCTGCACAGCTGCACCTCCTCTTCTGTGAACTCCATCTGCATAAGTTCAGTTAACTTCAGCAAGGTCAAATCTAAGTATTTTGGATTCATAAAACTGATAATTCCCATTGATCTTGTCAACTTAAAATGTGTTGGCAAGCAAGACCTGCTGTCATCTCCTCAAACATACACAAAACAGTAAGACTTCCCGGTAGTAATCCTTAAATATTTTATCTGGGGTAAATGGAAAGAAGATTTCAAGACTTCCCTGTGTCTTCCCCTTCCTTATACTCACTTTCTGTTCTTCAGAGAGCTCGGAATCAGGTAAACCATATCAACACTGCTGCAGTACAAGGGTGTGTGCTGAACCTTTTTCCTACTGTGTTGTTCCAGTGTCATAGGATAACCCTTGTGTGTAGCGATTCCACCTTTGGGGACTGAAATTGATTTTCCTTATCTTAGCATGTAAAGATCTGACCTTTAGAAGCATTAGCTGCCAGAGCACAGGAGCACCAGATGCGGAAAACATGAAGGTAACAGCTTTTAAAGTGCTGGAATGTATTTTAAGGTCTATTAGTATTGGCAGAGAGTGGTGAGCTACATACTGAGTTGGTTTGTTTTCATTCGGTGCACGGTCTCTGGTAGAAGGTAGAGTCTATAGGAAGACTTTTGCTCTTTGTCTTGCATGGTCAAATGTCACAGGCTCCTCTCTGCTCCTAGTTAAAATCTGTGTGGATATAGTGGCTTGCCTAACTCTTTTTCATTGTACCTCATCAGCTGGTTTGCTGATTTGATATTGGACAAACTATTCGGTCTGTGTGGGATAAAGAGAAACAGTCTCATACTGAGTACCTGGGCATACGTGAAACCCCAAAAGGGCTGACTGTAATGGTCAGCTGTGCTGTTTATATGACTGAAGTCCTGCTGTCTGCATCACTGCACATAGGAATTGGTGAAGACCCAGCACATGCTTCTATCCTTTTCATTTCCATACTGCTTGACTGTTTACCTTCAGAGCAATACCTGTCTGATGACCATTTGATTAAGACATTATCAAGTAGTGCAGAGGTTGTGCTGCTTTGAGGAAACTTGCCCCATTCAGTAAGGGCAGTGAAGATGTTGGCTGAATTGTCAAATCCTGTTTTTTTTTTTGGTTGTATTTATAAACAAATTCTGTTTTACTCTGTGGAAAGAAAAACTGTGTATTGCAGTTTTATTTAAACAATGTGCTTTTTGTAGTTTTGAAAAACTGCTGACCTATTTGGTTAAATGGTTCAAGGTATGGGAAAAAAACATATTTAGCCAGTGAGTTTGATTTTTATTATAGCCTACTTTTGTTTGACAGGGGGAAAACTGAAGGAGAGGTCATCAGCATGCTCAGGGGGAGAAGCTGGAATAGACCTTTAACGTCTCATTCACTTTGATATTATGAGAGTTTCTGAAGGACCTCAACCAAAGTTAAATAGCATGTTAAATGCTGGTGTTCCTGCTCAGCAAGGGGCTGAACATATCACTGTTGAAATACACAGGACTGGAAAAGAGGAGAGGGAAAAGACAGTAGTATTTGTGTTACAGATGGGAAATTGTGAGGTGTGGAGACAATTACTGTGTGTTAGTCTGAAGACTTGGGTCTTGAATCACAGCTCTTAAAATTGTCTTGCCTTTAAGGCAGCACTGTAAGTACTGTGCTCAGGCCAGTGAAGACTATTAAGAGCTGCATCTGTTAATTCTGGAATTAGCTACATAACTTTGGTACCATGAGACAGGCTGATCTCCTATGGCTACTGTCAGAAGTTCATTGTAGATTTTCGTTTCTTCCCAGTTGTTCACACTGCTTCTCCACCAGCTTTGAAGTGACATTCCCTTTCCTAGCAGGATTGGTCCTATGCCATTAGGCAAACTCTGGATTCTTTCACTGTTGATTCCAAATCTAACAGAAGCCAATGTGGCTCACGAGTGTTTACTTCTTTGTTTGTGCATTGGCATTATCATTGAACTTCACCACTGAGAGAGCTTGCCAGGACTGAACACAAAATGTAAATTAAAGTAGATGTATTGTGGAAACACTGGTAAACAGTTTCTGCGTGGCTGTACCTCAATGCAGACTGGGGGCATATAAAGAAGTTACTCTTGTTTTGCTGTGAGAGCTCTGAAACATGCTGCAGTTTCACTGCCTGAATAACCCATAGGCTGATTCTGAAAATAACATTTTTCATTAAAACGGCCTTGTTTGTGCCTCTTGCCAGTAGTGATCGTCTGGCTGAGCAGGAACATCCGCTTTGACACCAAGAGTATGAGGGCTGCCTGTAGTAGGTTGAAATTCTAGTTTCCGACCTGATTTATAAGTGGTTTATAGTTTAAGCTTTCCTGTTTAATAGTTAAATAAACTGTTTAATGTTTAAAAAGTAAAATTCTTCTGATAATTAAACCAGTATGCAGGAAAAAAGCTGAGCACAGCCACATCTTGGCTGAGCCTTTCAGTGTGTTCCCACAGTTCAGTTCCCAGCTCTGCTGTGAATGGGCTTCTGGTTGCAGAGCGCTGTGGAAAGCCCATGTAATGCAGCACTGTGAGCACTCACCTCATGATTGTATTTTTATATCCACTTGTCTCCTATTCACAAAAGATGGTGGGGAACACACTGCAGGGAAAAATACTGAATAATACTGAATAACGTTGGGGAGGCAAATACATGGCCTGGCAGAATTTTCCATCTAATTATTTCTGCTGTTGCTGTGTTACTGCGTAGATCCAAAACTGGAAGATGATTTACGCAGACCACGTGTGCCATCTTGATTTTACATTCTGCCCTGGAATACACCCTGTTCGTGGCACTCTGACACTCTGGAAATTATAAGGGTACCCAAATAGTGACAGTCATCAAAAACACCTACTTTTAGCTATCAAGGATATCTGGCTCTTTCTCGTTGCCTGTGGGGCACATCACTAAGATTTACACTTGGTTCTAGGTAAAACAGTGTTTTGTTTTCCTTCTTACTATAAATAATGTAGCACAGGAGTGGGAGTCAAGGGAGTCAGAAAGTAAGAACCCTGCTGATATAAGCTCCTTGCCCTGCAGCAGCCTTCTGCAGGTGATCGGGAGAAGTCTTTCCTCTTGCTGCATTCAGAACATGTTAGAAAAATCTTGCAACAACATATCATACCATAATCATAAAGAGAAGATGACAGCATGCATCTGACAAATAGCCAGAGTAAGAGGGCAAATTGCATCCTTTCTGTTTCTGTGATGCGTACAGGATCTTCAAAAGCTATGTAATTCAGCCTCAATGCTATGAAGGTTAATATTATGAGCAGCCCATAGCAGAATGGCTATAGCTTGAAGTAGCAAAACAATACAAAGTGGTTTTAGGGAGGGGAAAAAAAATCCCTAATCAAAAAAACCAAGTACATGTAGATGGGAGATCAAAAAGCAAGGCTGTAGATGGAGATCCTGGCTGATTAAAAAGTTGCAGTGTTAGTGAAGGGTGTTGAAGAGGGTAAAATAAAAAGCAATTAGTCACCAAGGATTCTGTGTGAAAGCAAGATACGGATTTTGATCAGCCTCAGAATAGTTCACATATGAAGATGGGAAAAACAAGTAGGCAAGAGAAATAGAGATAGGCAATTTTAGGAGCTCTTGAGAAAGGGTAGTGTAAAGGGTGTTACTGTCTTGAAAATTGCTGTTGGCTGCTTTGTGGCAGTGTCTTCTAAGCTCATTAGCAAGTTAGTGATGATTTTACTGGCACAGTTACTTTGCTGAATCTTTTCTTGCATTTAGCATTTTTGTTTGCTCATACTTTATTGGAAGGGGTTGTTCAGGAATGCTAACTCTTTAAAAAATAATATATTGAATAATTTCTGCCATGCAGGCATGCTCCAGAAGTGGCCATCAGTGATTCCATCTGGAATTCTCTGCTTTTTGAGCAGAGGCCTCCATGCATCATATACCCTGCTGCTTATAGAGATGGCTGTACATATGGCACGGAATCTCAGCCAGGGTTAGAAACTGCCTGTGCTATGCAGGCACAGTGGGAGCCTTAGGAATTGAACTTCATTTATGGAAATTATCCACGGGTCTTGGAGATGCCCTGGCTTTCTGTGGCCAGAAAAGCTTGTGAAGCACAGAGGCTGGGAAACAGCCAGGTGAGGCAGTGGCAGCAACAACCTCTGTTATATTAACGTAGTTGGAAAAAAGGCTGCCTTTGCTTGCTTTGCTGAACAGTGACTTGTGAACTGCCTGAGGTTTCCTTGTGACCCTTTGACAGTCAGGAAGCAGAAATGGCCCATGTTGTAACTAACTATTGCATGAAATATACCATGTAGTACTCATGTAAAAATACTGAGCAATTCAGGTGAAAGAGAATCTGATCTCTAGCCTAGAGGAGGGTCTTGTGATTGAGAAAGAAAAGAAATAGTCTGCTAAGCTCACTCTTTCTAAAACAGGCTTTCCTGCATGAGTGACAAAAATGATGTGTGCTGCTGTTTATTCTGGCTTTCCCAGATGGTCAAAATCCTGCTGATTTTTACATCTTATTGGCCCCTAGTATGTAGACCCTTCTCTCCAAACGTAACTCGCAAGGGACACTGAAGAGAAATGTTGCTCACAGCACGCAAGCCTGAATCCTCTTTGGCTCTTACATCTGCAAAAGCAATGGTGAGCTTTTTCATCATCATTGAGGCTGTAGGGACAGTCTGAAAACTCATTTACAAGCTCCCTGCAGGCCCAGGCTTGGTGTCCCTGGAGTCTCCTGATTGCCATGTACCTCACAGTTGCAGGAGGAGTCATCTTTTTATGACCAAAATTAAGACTGCAGACTAAAAAATGGTGCCTTCAAGGAGGCCATGTTATGGCACACAGGAGCAAACTGCTTTGTTCTGAGCCCTCCAATCAGCTTATACTCAAGTATCACTAAAATCAGTGTGGTGACTCCTGTGAAACGAGTGGCAGACACCATCTTGTTAGGTGGAACTTCATTGCTATCACTAGGGTCTTTTCAGCAGCTTCAGCAGAACTGCCAGGAATATAGAAAGGCACGGCTGACTGGCAGTTTCTCTCAAGGTGATCTGTGTGGATAGATGTCACGGAAAATCAACAGCAACATCTGAAAGGTCATTATCTGGGATCACCTTTTTCTGTGATGTGCAGGCTCTAATCTCTCAAGCAGTTTTCATTAGTAGTTTATCTGCTGCAGTAATTAGTACAGTTTTATGCAGGACACCTTATTCCCATCCACAGCCCATGATCTGGTCCTGATGGCTTGTTCTCTCCTGAATTCAGAGGAGACTTGCTTCATACTCAGAGTGATTGTGAGCAGGCTCAGGACAAGGCAAGCTGAAAGGCAGCTTGCAAAGGATTTCCCTTGCATGGGAGGATTTGCAGGCTAGATCAGAGCTCCCAGAGCCTTGCTCTTGAAGCTGCGCATAAGCTGATGTAATGCTAGGGGATGGTGCTCCCTGTTTGCAGAGAAGTAGAAGGTCAACCAAACTGGTCACGCTCTTGAGTTGAGACTCTGTATTATGGTCATGGTTTAGGCACAGTTGGCCTGTTCTCAAGTCCTGCACAGAACCAGCAAGACTCTGTTGTGTGCAGCCTTTGCCGCGTGCGTGGGACTCTTCTTTCACGAGATTGCAAAGCACTTGATAAGTTCAAGTATTCACTTTGTAGGTGAAGCCCAGATATAGTGAGTGATTCCTGAAGATTAAAAAGCTAATCAGAGGCAGAGCAGAGAACTTAACTAACACTCTTGTCAACTGCTTCGTCATTTTTCCTAATAGGTGTTTGCAAAAAAACCCCCAACATTAAAGTAACATTTACAGATGGCTGATTTTGAAGTGTAAACATCTAAACCAGCACATTGACTGTTCTGCCTACCATTGACCAACTTTTTGATATGTTTGTTTCCAGGAACACCTGTCTGGTTCTTTGTGAAAATTGCTCCAATTCGAAATGAACAGGATAAAGTGGTTTTATTTCTTTGCACTTTCAATGACATAACGGCTTTCAAGCAGCCCATTGAGGATGATTCATGTAAAGGTTTGTCTTTTTCACAATTATATATTTATGCTGCTTCTGTTTGTTTGCCCTGGTCTTGAAAGAGCTGAACTCCTTTAAATACCGAAGCCAAAGAATTAGGTGTTAAAATAGCTTGTAGCTATGCCACTGAGGACTGCATTTGTGCAAGGAATGGTTGCTGGTTTCTTAAGTGAATTGGCTCTGGCCTGCACTGGAAAGGGTCATTGCTAATGAAACCCACAAGTGCTTCAGGAAGCAGAGTTTACTTAGCAAATAGGTGCTGTTCTTCCTTTTAAATTCATTATTAATCCACACTCCAGCATAGCCTTCAAGGAATCACGATGTTGCTAAACAGCCTCTTTGATGTCAGAGGGAACTGAAGGGTCTTGGGCCCTGTACAAATTGTGCATGACACTGTATGCAAAAACTGAGGAATTAACCCTGTCTGAGTCTAGCAACGATCTGAATAATTTCATTCTGCCTGGCTTGATGTTTCTTACCATTATTATGGGATTCCTTATATTAAAGTTCTGGACTAGTTTCCTTTAACATACATGGAGAGATTCGCACCATCTGAAATTGAATCAGGTTTAAGCTGTCCTGGTGAGTGAAGGAGCATTGCTGTGTTTTGCTATTAACCCTTTGCTGAGTTACACCCTGGAAACCTGGAAGCAAACTCAGCTGTGACAGCAGCATAAACTTGCACTCAAGTTCAGATCCTGTCAGAAATAGACCTTTTATACCCATATGGAGAATTACAGACTTGCGTCCTCTGGGGTAAAAAAAGACGTAAGTTCTCCTGTTGTTTGCATTTTTTGTAGTATTTAATAATATTTGTAGTATTAAATTAAACAGGAAACTTACTGTGAAGGTGAACTGATTTACATTTATACTCAAAATGTTATTCTTTAAAAACATAGTTTCTCAAAGTGGAAACACCTGTTACCATGAAAAAGGAAGTACAACCTTGACAAATATATCCTCTTCCAGGCTATGTGGGTTATTTTTTTCTCTTTTTAATGCTATTTGTTTGGTTCTTCATTGCTTTAATAAAACTGAAAAATGTATCTTGTGAGAAAGTTGGGTCTACAGTATTTTTTTCCCCTGCCTAGTGCTCCTCACTGTATCCTGATGAGGACTGACAGCAAAGATAAATCAGCATGATGCAGTAAAGCTGGCTCTCGTTTATGTGTGGGAGTGAAGGCCCTTGCTTCGTTTAGTCAATTGATAAGCAGGACTTTGTCAAGGGTGGTAGCTGTGCCTTTTCTCTTTGCTTTCACAGAAGTTCCTTAATATGATAGTGTTAGGTGCTCTTGTGAAAAGTTTGTCCTTCACTTTCACCACAAGGAAACACTGTAACTTTTTTGTTTTCAAGAGAAGTATGTTGAAGGAAGTGAACACTTTTTTTTTTTTAAGTCTCCTTTGGATCTTGAAATCATGCTGTTCTTACAGTGATCATGGTAATTTCTAGCAGTTCCATATCTAAAGCAATATAAGCACTAAACCTACATATAAGTACACTAGCTTGCAGAGGAGTTAAGATAAGCAAAATTTCTTCATCTGGCCCATGGAAACTGGCTAAGTGACTAACAAAAGTTGCAGACAGAAGAACTGGATGTATTATTTAGAGGCCACTGATTCACGGCTCTGTACTCCTTCGCTGAGTGCTATGACTTTATGTACAGAAGAGTTCATGCACTTAATGAGTCTTCCAAATATTGTTTCTGAATCTCCTAAAATTAATGAAGTTGCACCAGTTTCATGCTGGTAAAGAGTCCTCTGTCACTGTATACACAAATCAAACATGATACAAATGAAACTGCACATTCTGTTCTAATCCTTAATTTATCCCCTACACCTTTTTCTTCCCTAAGATACTTGCTATAGGCTAGCTTTGGAATTTTGTTGCGTGCATCTCAGGAGGTGATATTGTGTCAGTCACTTGATGGCTAGATGAGCAATTTCTTGGAAAAGAAGAGCTGATTTGTCAAACAATTACAGAATTTTACATACATGGCCATATCTTTAATATTAGATCTCATTGTGCAATTGTATACTGTGAAGGTGGGGGAAAAGGCAGGTATGGAGTGTCAGACAAGTGTCTGTAGTGGGCTCTAGGATTCATGGAGGGGAAAAACATTTTTGGAGGATCTAAAAGAGGTAAAATTGTACAAATTAAGAATCTAAGAATCATTGCTTTTACAGACCTGAGCTTTGCAGAGGGCATATTCTTTGCACTGTGTACATTACACAGGAATTTTGTAGCATGCTTTTGAAGGATAGCAATTTTCCGAGGAATGTTTCTCATATTCTAAAACAAAATAAACTCCCAATCTGAAAACCTAAAACTGTGAACTTTAAAGATTTATTGTTTAATTGAAACAACTGAAAACTGATTGGTAAATCAATTATTTTTCCTTCTTTTGCCTTCAATCAGCTTTTTATCAACTACTTTTTTTTTTACTGTGTTTATATGTGAAATCAGTTTCCTGTGCATATGACCACTTAATATGTAATAGGCTGCCTGCAAATGCAGATATTTTATTAACATATGTGCTATTTGCATAGTTGCAGAGTGGCATAGCATAAAGTATTTAAGTTTTTCCAAATCAAAGCCTGTATGTCTATGTAGATAAAAATGTTATGTTGTACAAAAACATGATCAATTTAAAGAGCAACTAACCTGTCAGGCTAAACCTGCTTAGCTGTGCTATATCTTAGTTTTGTATCACCTGCGGGCAATTTCAAGCATGATTGTTCAGCTGCAAACGATGTAGTGACTCCTTGAGTGAAAAGTGTTGAGCTCTAATGACAGGTGTTTGACTTGTACACAAAAATGAATAGGCATCTTTTATCCAAAGGTGACTCAGAGATATAGAAGGTCCCAGTACCATTTTTCATTCTTAATATTTTTTTATTAATAATACCAGATATTGGAATAGATGAAACAATATTTCTAAAGTCATGTAAAAAGTAGACTTCTAATTGTAGTCCTTGTCAATTGATTCAGGTAATTTAGAAGATGTTTATTTCATGACTGCCATAGAAGTTAAGTAAATTTGCTTTTAAATGCAGCAGCTTTAAAAATAGTGCATTCTAAATAAAACAACTTAAAAATAGTGTGTCAGGGATGTCGATGATATAATATTTTTAAACAGCCTCCTTCCACTCTTCCCTGTACGCTTGCCTCTTTAAAAAAAATCAGGAAAAAATAGGTTTACTTGAATAGAAGTAGGCAAAATCAAGCTATAGCATAGCTAAATTTGGCTTGTAAAGTGATAGGTCACCTTCTTAGCTGAATTTTAGAGTATATGCTATTTTGGAATTAATGCATTTTGTCTGTATGTCTTTTTTGGTTTGAGGTCTAACACACCAAGTATGAGATGTTTGAGAATAGTGTATAAAGTGGAATGCATCACTTTATGAAAACAATAATTTGTTTAGACAAATAGAATCTGTGCCTGCGCTTTGAGTAGCTAGTAAGAAGTTTGCCTGAATGGGTTTTGCATGTATGAATACAATGTGAATGTATTCAGATGCATCTATGCTGCTTTATAAGAGTTTGGAAATTATGCTGTGGATCCTACTTTTTGCTTTTGATACTTTTTTTTAATACAAAAAGGTGATCAAATTCAATATCACTGAATCATATAGGAGAGTGGTTGTTAGCCTCCTACCTATTGTAACCTCCTGTGCTTTGCAGCAATCATCAGTTATCATCTCCTCTGCAGAAGAAACTTTATTTTCGTTTTGCAGCTAAGCTGTCCTTTGCATCGCAAGCAGGGCTACACAAAAAATAATACTTTGATTGTCCCCTTCATCTTAATTCAGGGAAAACTCCAAGTGTTTCCTTTTTTCCTTTTTGTTTCTGTTTTTTTTGTTGCTGTCTAATTTTTTGTTCTGTTTTTAAAGATGTATTTATATGAGCAGAGCCAGTGTTTGAAATATTTTGATTAAGTTATACTCTACTTTCATCTAGATGAAATGTTTTCTTAAAAAAGGAAACAAATGAAAGGGAAGTGGTGAGTATATTAAAAAACTTTGGTATGCTTTCCCAGTCCAGATGGAAAAATAAGACAGTTTTAGTCATGAAGTTTCAGAGGGAAGAAGCATTAAGACTGCAGAGAGGCATGATGGATGTAAGCAGGGATCTTTGATGTGCAAGAAAACAAAAGTGGTTTGAGTGGAGGCAAGAACTGCTAGAATCCTGATTTACTTGCATTTACACAGTTCTGCATGAACAACAGACCCGTGACCAAATGAGCTTATTCCCTAGCAGGCAATGACTCCTTGTTCTAACTCTAGGGATTGTGTAAGTCATGGATCAGGAACTTGGTAATGAGGGTTCTGTAGCTGCCACAGTTCCTAATGTTTGAATTTATGAGTCGTCATGATCAAATTGAGGAGAGTGGTAGGAAACAAATAACTACCTACAAATAAATAATAACTGTTGTTGTGGATTTAGTATCAACAGATCATGCTCACCTCAAAAATAGAGAAAAATGATTTCTTCAGCTTAAGAGCATTGTTAAATGAAGCTTCATCCCTTAAAGAAGAGAAGTCTTGATGTATTAAACATCACATCACAAAGGTGTATTTCAATGCCACGTTTCCCCCTGAAACAAAGCTCAGGGGACACCTTTTGTCTCTGTTGTAGGCATCTTGTCATCTTGGGTGTTTTCAGAAGCAGTTCCTATTCAGCTTTTGCAATGAAATGGTGAAAAACTGAAAGAGCACCATGGAATGCAGGACAGCTGAAATCTGTTCTGTTAATCTTGAAGGCTCTTCAATCCTTTTGAAGCTGGAGATGTTTTAGTGCCATCTCATTGCTTTGTCCCTTCACGATGTTTTCTGCAGAACTGAAAAAGGAAACCAATGATAAAAATGGGTTAGAATCAAAGACAGAGGCACAGGCAAGCACAACCATGGGGCTGGCACCCAGCGTTACGTTTGGTTCCTGAATTCCGAGTTGTCTTCTCTGCTATGTGAGCTCTTGTCTGTTTGAGGAATATACACACCTATATGAGAATCACCTAGAGTCATTAGATTTCAATTTAATTTATAATTTCTCTATTTCTAGAAGAAAAGAATGGATGTAGGGATATACCAACTGCTTGTGTTGAAAGAGAACTCCTAGTCCATATCATCTGGTCCCCCTGTCCTAGCAGGACTAACACTGATATATTCTTACACCATTCTGAAACCTAGTTTCTTGTCTTGGAAATCTCCATCTTCTTCCTGTAATCAGCCCTTAGAATTTAATGTTTATATTCTCTCCTGTGGCGTAAGTCCATTATTTGACCTGTCTTTACTGGATAAATATCTGACTTGCTGTAGGCTGTGTCTGTCCTTAGGCCTCTGGAGGAAAAACTACAATAAATTCAACAGGTACTGCTGTCTTTTCAAGCAGTATTGGAGAAGTTATCATTCAATAGGATTAGTACTGCCATTCTCTCTCATTTTAGTTTTCTTTTTCCTGTGCCACCATCTGCAGATCTACTATAATTATACTTAGAAGTTCCCACATTTTTATCTTCCTTTTAGGGGGAAAAAAAAAAAAGGCAATACAAGGAGGGAGAGTGTTCTGTCCTAAAGATGAGATTCATACACCTAGGACATTGTGATTCAGTGCCTGGTTTTAGGCATTTCATCACACAATGGCTTGTGTAGCTCCAAACTGAGCTCACGTGTGCTGTACCCAATATATGGAGAGAGTTAGGATATATACTCCCACCGTGCCATACTCAGGTCGGCACTGGCTCCAAAAGCCAAGCTAAAAAGCCCTGCCTCTTGACACAGTCTCTGGCCTATAGAGTTATATTGTTTCAGATCAGAGTTTGGAATATGTGGTAAGAGATCTCACGTTCATGGGAACAGTTCATTCACATACCATTTAGGCACCCACAAATGAGATTTGCAACCTGCAGGGCAGGGGAGGTCCTTATCGGGGATGCTGAGGACAGAGGAATGCGTTAAGCTGTACCTTTCAAAAGGAGATGACTCTTGGGAAGATGGGGAGGTACGTGAAGGTGCTCAGCATTCATAGCCACAAACCATGCTGCAGAGATGTCTGGCAGTGCTTTTGTGCAAGAAAGCTCAGGTGAGGTGCTTCCTTTTCCTTATCTCTCTGTTTATGTCTGAATAGCCCAATTCGTAGAACACTCGGTGATAGGAAGACAACGCACACTCCAAGTTTGTCTTCTGGTTTTGAACCAACTTTTCAATCTTCCAGGAAAATGCCCTACCCATCAGTCTGTTTTGAGTTAGTGAAAAGGGCTGTCTGTGTTAGCTGGCGTTAAAAACGTCATGTGTCTGGTAAGGGAGGCAGATTTCCAGTTCCCACGTGAAGCTCGAACTCTGCTCGTCTTTTTTTTTTGTTTGTTTGTTTGTCGCCAGGGCTGCCGTTTGCAAACAAGCCCTGCTGGGCTGCAGCCGGCGCGGCGCGGCCTTCGCTTCAGCACCGCGGCCAGCGCCCGGGGCCGCGGCGCCCCGGCACCGCCCGCCGCCCCGGCACCGCCCGCCGCCCCGGCACCGGGTCTGGAAAAGAGGGATCTGGTGTAGATCCTCTTGGAACAAAGCCCCCTCGGGCCTCCTCAGTCTGGATTTACATCACTGAAAATACACCGATGCTGATAGCCTTCTCCCATGGTCCCGTAAAACAGGAAGGACAACAGCAGTGCTGGCATATAAGTTCCACGAAAGCAAAGTTTTAGGTCAGTGTAAATTGCTGTAGCTGTGTTGGCTTCACAAAGGCTAGTCTGATTTATATCAGCTGAAGATTAGCCATTATGAATGGTTTCTCCCACCTGATCCATTCTTTTAACCTTTACTGGCTTTAGTCAGAAGGTAGTAAGGCCTTTAAGCCTTAGCCTATCAACTTTAGTTGGATTTCTTCATGTACAGTAGAGAAAGAATACTCATTTATAGATGTATCTTTAAAAAAAAACCAACAACAACATCAAAACCCACCACTGTCCATGGAAGTGTATTGTTTGAAATCAGGTGCTTTGGATCAGGTTTATAACAGATACAAACTGACCTCACTTGAGGTTCTGTCATGTTGATTTATTTCTCTGAGAAATAGTCCTTTAGTATACTAGTTGATATTACATGGGTTTATCAGGAAAGATCTGGCTTCCTGGCATGGAAATCATTCAGTCTACTTGTTGCTGAATACTGCCCATAAGTGTTTGCTAATTCTACTCAATTTGGCTATTAAATCACCAGTGACAGACTTGCTTTAAAATGTGCTTTAAGGCATAAGAAAATCTTTCATTTTATTCTTGATATTGGATGATGAATTTGGTTCTTCCCTTTAATAAATGCGTTGTTTTGCTTATTCTTAAAAGAGAAAATGCTAAACTCTCTTTTCAGGTCTGCCCTGGAAAATCTTTTTCAATAGTGGATCCATGCAATTTGTTTATTGTCCTGGTTTTGGTTGGGATGGAGTTGGTTTTCTTCCTGGTAGCCGGTATGGGGCTGTGTTTTGGGTCTAGATTGAGAACAATGTCGATGATACACTGATGTTTTGGTTCTTGTTAAGTAGTGCTAAGTACTTGCTAAGTGGTGCTCACACTGGTCAAGGACTTTTCAGCTTCCCATGCTCTGCCAGGGGCATTGGAGGCTGGGAGGGGGCACAGCTGGGGCAGCTGACTCAGACTGGGCGGGGGCTATTCCATACCATGTGACATCATGCTCAGTATATAAGCAGGGGAGTTGGCTGGGGAGGGGTTCGATCGCTGCTTGGGGGACGTGCTGGGCATCGGTTGGCGGGTGGTGAGCAGCTGTACAGTGTACCGCTTGCTTTGTATTACTACTGTTCTATTTTTTATTTTACTTTAGTTATTAAACTGTTTTTATCTCAACCCACGAGTTTTTCCCCTTTTGCCCTTCCGATCCTCTTCCCCATCCCGCCGGTGGGGGGGGTGAGCGAGCGGCTGCGTGGTGCTTAGCTGCTGGCTGGGGTTAAACCACGACATAGCTGCAATTGACTGACTGTAGCACCAGAGCCTCTACTTAGCCACCAGTAAGTCAGCAGAAACCCCACACCTGCACAGAAAAGAAACAAAAGTCCCAACATACCCAAGCGCTGATCGTATGTCTCCATCAGGGCAATCTTCTGTTTTACATTTTCAATTGTGTCAAACAGGGGTCGCAAGTCTAATTTTTGTGCTCACCTCTCAAATTACCAAATATGTTTCTGCAAACTCCATCAAAGTAAGATGTCAAGGAAGGATATTTTCAAAGTACTGGGCAGTATTTTAACCACCTATGTTCCTGTACTTGTCACGGATCACTTGCAGGCTAAACTCCAGACTGGTCTTTAAAAACAGTCACAGTTAATAGTACCATTTCTTTTGGTGATAAAACCATACTGCAGAGGGAACTTTTTCCAGAACTGGGTTCTCATTAAGAATGGAATCTGCAAAATGCTGAGCATCCTCAGTTGGAGTAGGAGGTGAGACTGCTCAACAGTTCCCAGGTGGTGCTAGCATTTTTCAAGACTGGGACTAAATGCACTGATACTTTCCTATCAGAATACCAAAAATATCAAGATGTATACTCTGCCTGACTTCCTCTTATGGCAAAGAACTGCTCATAAAGATTATAGTTGTAACTAGCTCTCGTGACTGTCATTCAAGGCCTTCTATTTTGAGGGGTATTTGAAATGCCTGTAAAAAATATTCTGAATTAAAATTCAGCATATGACTTCTCTGGCAGAAGCTGCTAAATGTTTTATTAGAGTTTGAGAAAATCTATTTGTATATTTCCCCCTTTTGTTTGAGAGGATAAAATGAATGATTTTGTTTTGCTTTGTCTGCTCTGGTTTTTATTATCTTATGTATGTTTCTCTGCTTATGCCAGATCCATGCTTAATACATATGAGGCCAGACTGACTTCTGTTACAGGCAACTGTAATTTTCGTTGTGTGTGATTTTAGTCTTACATCTTCATTAGTCTGAGTGTCTTCTAGAGTGCTATGAGATCCACATCTGGCCATTGGATTTAATAGAAGATTATTGTAAAGCGGACATTTATCCTTACAAAAGATGCAGTTCATGTAACAGCACTATTGTAGAGCCATTGAATACAAAGTCACTGCGGTCATGGGTTTTATTACTTTATCACCCTGACACCTATTTTGTGACTTGCTTTTATGTGGTACTTGGTTGAATTATACTCCCTTGTAGTCAGTATTAAAGCAGATTGCTCTGTTTTAACTTTTTTTTTTTTTTCCCCTAAGTTATGGGAGGCTTTATGTAGTACACTTGCAGCTTTTTTTGGTAATGTGTATAATCTTGCATGTTTTCTCAAGGTTGGGGAAAGTTTGCTCGCTTGACCCGTGCCCTCACAAGCAGCCGAGGCGTGCTGCAGCAGCTTGCTCCGAGCGTGCAGAAAGGAGAGAACGTTCACAAACATTCGCGACTTGCTGAGGTAACGTTTTCTTTCCCTGAGAAACCGTTAAGAAATATTTTTAGCCTTTGTGGGTATGTTGTCTCTGCGTGAGCCAGGCACTGTCTGTCCCCCTTGCCTGGGAATCTGAAGCCTGGTGGCAGGCATGGGAGCTCAGAATACGGCACATGCACTGTGAAATGTGTCCTGTGACAGTGGAATAGAAACAGGTGTCCAAAAGACTTCATGTAACCCAATTGCAGTGTTGTGTTCCATATTTCAGCAAAGTCTTATCATGGCATTATTATTAAAGTAATACTTTCTTGTTTAGTTTCCTTTCTTCTGAGTATCTCAATATTATCAGGATCTTAGACTATTCACTTGTGTAAAATTGAGGTGAGAAAAACTCACGCTAGTACAGAAGGAAATTCTGGAGAATCCTTGACACGGTTGTTCTCTGCATTCATTTATGTCTAGTTCTTTTTCAGTGGAATCCCAATCCTGCTTTACAAACTGGTTAAAACATATGTTTGAGTTACTGGTTTTATGGACAGAGCAGCTGTAAGATGCCACAAGCAACACTGCAGACAGACTAGGAAAATGAAACCTTGTGATTTAAGTAGACTCTCAAAGTTTTGAGAAAAGCTCCAGGCAGAGAAGGGTCCTTGAAGTACTTCGGGTTTTAGGGCTTTCGCCACGAAGGGGAGAGACTGTCCCAGGTTTCCTGTAGCTGTCTCCTGGGCCAGTAGCAGGGTCTCCCTGCTGTAAAAACAGCTTAGGGGAAGTCTTGCTATGGCATTAATGACAGCATGGCCAATATAACATGGCACTTCTGTATCACCTATTGCTGTGAATGCCATGGCAGCAGCTGCGACTCTTGGCAATAACTCTTAATCTTCCTGTGTAGATGGAGGTGTAAGCCATTGATGGGCTCCATGGGGTCTCCATATAGTCAGTAATCTGTTAATTTTGCCCTGTATATGTCTTAGTTTCTATGCAAAATAAACAACTCCTGCCCAGGCCTGTGCTATTATCACATGCGACGATGAAGTTCCCACAGACAGGAGCTTACCTATTCAGTATTTAATACAGATGCACTCAAGAATGGAAAACTGATTTCTGTTGGAAGTACAGAAATAACATAGATCATACTAGCACAGGGGAGGAACAGACATTCACATGGACACTATACTGTAGGAATACCATGTGTTTATTACATGTCCACCCTGAGGTGGCTTTAATGTCCTGGAATTTGGAATAGTTTCCTTCCTAATCCTACTCAAGGCTTAGCATCAAATAATGCTTCCTTCTCTTTAGATGTCTACCCTTGAATTTTAGTTCATGCTAAAATGTAGGCAGTAGAATATAAGGGAAAGGGTCTGAGGGTGTTCTGTTAGGCTCAGTGAACCTCAGTCTGGACCTAAGTAACTACACATTATTGTAACTTCTTGCAAGCTGATGTGCTCAACAAGTCTTTGCAAGTATTCTAACTGTCACAGCCAGTTGATTTATTACAAATAATGAAAGGCAAGTGTATAGTTTACATGTCTGAAATGAGTTTCTTTAATTGCCAACTGAATATTGCAGTCATTATTTTAAAAAGAAATTAGCCCCAACTGTGATGTTAGGTACCTTGTTGTGTATCTGCTGTAATTCTACTTAAGTCAATAGAACTACACTAGAGAAAAGCAGAGTGCAGATAGTCATACAGACAAGCTCACTTTTCTTCTGTTGGAAGACACATGGGTTGCCAGGCTTCTTATTCTGGAAAGATCTCTCAATAATATTGAACATAGGATGTCTAACTGTTCCCTGTTGTATTTTCAATTTTTTTTTCTTCATCTCTGCAGTAGCGTATTTGAAATCTTAAGTTCAAATTAAAATTCATTCTTTTTCTTTTCCTACTCACTATGGAATTTCACATCAATCTTGTTTGCTCGAGAAGGCTCTTCATTTATTGGAATATTATTTGTGTTGCTCTTAGTTCTTTATCACTTATATTTTTGAGTATCTGAGGAGCCAGTTGTGTCCTAGAACTTGAGTGGGGCAAGGTGTTGTACAAACACAGAAAAGCAGCCTGCCACAAAAGCCTACAATTTCTTTTATTGTTTATGGAATATTAGTTTAAGAAAGGTGTTAGTGGCAAGCTACTTTGTTTTATCCACAGGCCATGGATAATACAAGCAGTGTCTACTAAGCCTCAGTCTCTGACTTTTGCCAGTAGGTGTAGGTTTGTTTAGCCTGACTTCTCTAATAGCAGTCATATGAAAACTGCTTAAATTAATTATGCAATTAATGCAAGGGTGTTAGGTAACTCTGTAAGTACATTTTGCAATAAGAGTATAAAGTAATTGATACATTTCTGTGGCTTTATCACCAAGGAGCTGATTGTAGGAACCATTCTTCCTGGTCACTGCATAGTACATGTGTCCTCTGCACCTATGGCACACCAGCTGATCTATTCTGTATATTTACCAGGCAGTTCTGGGTAAACAAGATTGTGTCATAATTTAAAAAATGCGATAGTTATGAGAAATAAAAGCAGAAGAATTATAAAGGTGCTTAGCAGCACTGCTTAATAATGGAACTTCTGCCTTTTTTTTTTTTTTTTAAAACCTTGTTTACCAGGGACTTATAACTGCCATTAAAATCTACTTCAAGTTGAGACTTAGCACCTAGCCCTTGGCTTGGGAGCAATTTGTGTGGGTGCCTGTGAAAACAAAAGCAAAGGAGAGTAAGAGAAAGCAAATATGTGCAGTTGAAAACACAAAAGGGAGAGATTAATCTGAAAATGAATGATTGTTTGTGTGGATTTTTTTTCCCCAGTCATGCAGTCTTAAAAATAAATAAATCATTGTAACCACTTGTTAATGCACTTTTATGAGTCCTGACTGGTGATACATTGACCATTTTTTAACAAATCTAGGATAATTTTTTTTATTTTGTTATGTTAAAAAAATGAACACAGCCTTGTGAAACCCATGATGAAATTTGTCATTTCTGCTCTTGAAATAATCTTCTCTGGCTTTAGAGAGCTATTAAAACATCATGCATCATTACCACAAATAATAAACACAGATAATACAACTGTAGTGGCTGATGAATCATAAGTAATTGGAATATTACTTTCATTAATAACTTTCTGAAACAAATATTTCTTTTACTATGGTATAACTGCAAAATAGAGAAGTCTTCCAAAACCAGGGCTGTTTCAGTTATTCAGAAAATTATAGTAATGAAATATCTGTTCAGTGCACATGGGTGGAAGCTCAGCATATCGGTTTATTAGTTGTGTACATTTTCTTCATGATTACTTTTATATTCATCTCTTGAGTTTTTTTTTCCCTCTTCAGGAAAAGTACCTTTACAAGCAGTTTGAATCTAGTTAGTTCGTATGGGTGGGTAACCACACCTGACTGCTTCAGCAAATATTGTGTTTCAGGTTGGCACTACTCTCCCTAGAGGCTGGAGTGCAGCAAGAGCACCTCGAAATAGGGCAGAAGATACTTTGCATCTACCTGACTTTGCTATATGGTGCAGAGAGAGTGGGGCTTATAGCTCTTAATCTCTAGATGACGCAGGGGTGGACTGTGTATGGCCCTTGGTGTGAACAGTGGAGAAAAGAGCTCTCTTAACTTCCAGTGCAGCAACCTGACGAAATCTAGAGCTTTAGCACTACGCTCTGTGCACCTCCTTCCATTATTTCTGTACAGCACTGAGCGCTTTTGTTGTACTTAATGCTAAAAGCACATGCTTGTTCTCTGAGATAATTAAGCTTCCTTATAGGGATTTTTCTCTTCCTTCAATGAAAAGAATTTGGTGCCTTTGAAAGCTCTTGGCTGGCAGTCCCGGAGGCTGCAAGACCTTTGCCAATCTGTAAAGCAAGTTGCCTTTCTTGGGAGAGGTAGCGTGAGCTGGGACAGTGCCCTTCTTCCATCTCGAGCTGTGAAATGACAGTTAATCTCTCTAGCAATGCCAGCAAGATGGAGTGGTTTTACAAGGTGCGTGTTAGTGATGTAGTGAGAAGGAGCCACCACCCCAACCCACCCAAACAAAAGACTGGAGACACCCCAGGCTTGCTGCAGGTGGCTTTCCCCACCTTGCAAGTGATTGATATCCCTACGTCATTCCTTGATGCCCATCTCCTGCCCTGTCCCTGTCCCTCCTTTCAAGATTCACACCCGCACCGCTGGTGCACATCCTTCCACTGGAGACCAGCTAAAGCCATGGTCCCTGGTCACTTTAAATAGCCATTGGTAGAGCTTAGCCAGAGACTCCAAGGTGGTAGTGGAAGTTCAGAAGACTTATTAATAAGGTCCCTAGCCTTTCAGATAGTTTGGAGTGCATTTACTTTCTAAATAAAAAGGAAAGGAGACATCAATCCTTTTATTTTCCTGTGCTGCAGCCCTTGAATCTCAAACAAGCTAGGGGAGAATGCTTTGTATTTGGTGATGATATTTTAGAACACTGAAGCAGCAAAGTTGTTTATTTTCTTAACAAGTTGAAACTAGAAGTCTGTTTTTCTCTGCATTTAGTTCAGTTTTACATCCCTGCCGTTCCACTGGCTTTGCTGTATTTTTTTTTTATTTACAGCAAAATAACCATAATTTAGCCCCTTCTTTATTGCCAAACAGAGATTGTTCTTGCCTTTGTTCAGGTATATGGGAATACATTAGTACATTTTCCAGTAACTTCAGTTTGGATGATGGAAAATTTCCACAAGTTCTTGGAGTACAAATTGACCAGTGGTGGCCAAAATGGAGTGCATTATACAATTTTCAGCCTAGAACTTATGTATGTGTATATAAGAATCAATCTGACAGAACTAACAAAACTATTTTTTTCAGTGTTTCGTGGGTAGGTTTCTGTGCTGATTAGAATGATTACGAAAATGTTTGACTTTTTCATATAATATCAGAGGCTAAAAAAATAAGCTCTAGGAGACCTGTGATTGCAAAAGAAACAATTATGTTTTCAGCCTGCATTTAAGGGGTGATACAGTCTCCCCACGCTAGTAAGATCTCAGCATTAGAACTGAAATCCACTTAACTGACTGAAAAATGTTGCTATGTGATAGAAAGTGCTTGGTTTTGTTGATCAGTTATTCCAGTGAGTGAATATTGCAGAGGACGCTCCTTGCCCAGCAAAGCATATTTCAGGCTTAGGATCTGATGTTAGGGCTGCTACTCATGCAAATCCTCATAAAAGCCAGTAGTAGCTCAGTGCTTTCCAACTGATTCAGGTACAGCTGTAATGTTCAAAGAGGAGGGCAAGAGGTATTTGCAGTATTGATCTTGGGCTAGAACTTTTGTTGAGAAAAGACATCCTAACATTTGTCACTGGGACTGCAAACAAGCCCTGAGGGGAATGATACTCTGAGTACACATACTAGCTTAGTACACAACCTGTGCCTCTTCCAGTCACTACTAGTGACTTCTGGGGACTCTGTTGGCTGACCAGTGCCTCCTGCAGAGAAGACACTGCTTCTGTCTTGTGCTGCTTCCAGCTCCTCTTACCGCAAGGCAACCCTTTTTAATTTTTTTTTTCTTTTTTTTTTTTTTTTTTTTTGGTGGTATGGAGAACCTGCATGAATCAAGGTCGGGAGTGGCAGAGTACTTAATACGGCAGTGGACATGTTACAAGTCCTAGTTTGGTCTGCAAGGGTTCTACTTAGGGGAAACTGTTCCTTTTCCCTCTTTGCTGTCATTCTAGAAACTTAGAGAAACAAAAATACTGAGTCCTCTTATTTTTTTCAAACTGTTGATGCCTCTGTGCTGCAGGTCCTTCTGAGTAGGTCATGCTACGTCTCTTCTGGAGAACATACTGGGCTCAAAGTCAGCAGGCTTGCAGCTCCTATTGTCATTTACACATGTGCAAGGGACTGTGATATGACAGTGCCTGACCCCTGTTGTGCACAAGAGTAAGTGATTATGTGAGGTTCAAAGCAGCAGGGAACTTGATCTGAGGTTATTTTGTCCAAGTGCGACTCTTGTAGCTGATTGTTTTCTTTTGTCCCCTTTGGCTTAATCTGTTGGAAAAAAGCCCACCAGTTCACAAAAAAAAAGAATAGTAAAAAGCACTCAGAAAAGCCTACAGATAAAAATCCGTGTCCAAATAATTGACATTAAAAAAGCTGAGATAAGGAGCATGAAAGGAAGACATCCTCCTATTATAGGTATGTTGTCCGATCTTTTCCTTGAGAAGGTGGCCATTTAATTTCCTTCTTTGCTCCCTGTTGCTCTGAACTATGACGTAAATAAATGTGAAAAAGGAACCATGCTCCTAAATAGTTCTTGGAGGTTCTATGAGTTTGGCATTAGCAAACACATCTCACTTGAGCAAACCTCCATCTTTCTTTCAGTTTTCACCCATAACTCATCCAGGGTAAACTTCATTTTAAAATTTAACTTGTCTTTATTTGGAGACAGGTCCTTCATGTTGGTTTCACCCTCATGTATATCCATAAATGTAAGCAAATGCATTCTTGTAAAAGAAACTTTAGTTCCCAAGATTTAAAGACATGATCATACTCTTTTTGCACTAGTGGGCAGAACTGGAAAGATGGTGGACTTAAAATGGGCAGCATTGATCAAGATTGCAGTTATGCAAAACACTTGGAGCACGTGCTCAGCTTGAGGCCCAGGGTTTAAAACACATGCTGACAGATCATCTTTTGCTACAGCGCTTTTTTGAATTCAGACCTAACTGCATTGTGACTTGACTGTACACCATCAGACAGTGAAGACACTGATCTCTCAGTGAAAAGTTAAAGTTCAAAATGAGTTTATTGAGGCTAACAATAGTTATCCATGGGCTTTGGTCCTGCACAGCCCAGAGAAGAGGAACAAAGACCCATGCATTCGTGACAGATTGTAGTATAAGACTATTTCAGATACAGTACAGTGAAGATTTAAACAGACAATGTTGAGAAGCAATGTGGTCCAGTGGTCCCGGTGCTGGACTGGAACTCGGAAGTTGCGGTATTGTTCCTGGTTTTGCCATTGATTTCTATTTGCAACTGCCTTCCTGCCCATCATTTATCTGTCTCATCTATTTAGACTGCTGAAGGAGCTGTCTCTTCTCTATATGTCTTGGAGCCCCAACACATTAGGCTTAGTGTCAAAAAATAATTAATGACACTGAAAGAAAGAACAACTGTTCTTAGGTTGATGCTGATTTGTTTAACAGAATACATATGCTGACTTGCTTACCATTTGGTGGAGGTAAAAGGAGTTAATGGATATGCATTTTTATCAACTGTTGTACTGAGCTTGAGAATCTACAATTAATAACATTAAAAAATTAAGCATGTTTTCTTTTTCTCCTGAAATCTCTGTGACTACAGGTACTGCAGCTGGGCTCTGAAATCCTCCCGCAGTACAAACAAGAGGCACCAAAGACTCCGCCGCATATAATTTTGCATTATTGTGTTTTCAAGACTACCTGGGACTGGATCATCTTGATTTTAACCTTCTACACTGCTATTTTGGTCCCTTACAATGTCTCCTTCAAAACCAAACAGAACAATGTGGCGTGGCTAGTAGTTGACAGCATTGTAGATGTCATTTTTTTGGTAGACATTGTGCTGAATTTCCATACCACCTTTGTGGGACCAGCAGGGGAGGTGATCTCTGACCCAAAGCTGATTCGCATGAATTACTTGAAGACCTGGTTTGTGATCGATCTGCTCTCATGCTTGCCATATGATGTCATCAATGCATTTGAGAATGTCGATGAGGTCAGTATACTATTTCCACTTCCACCCTTTAATTATTACTTAATGGTTGGGGGGAGGGGGAGAGAGAGAAGAAAGAAATGCATGCTTTTAAATATATTGAATTAGTGTATATATGTCACTAGTAGCTGCCCTCAGCCCATGTAGAAGTTTGCTTATGAGTTCTAGCCAGAAGGGTCCATCTTTAACTGCACTGGGAGAGGCTGAGCTTTTTGGTGTCAGAAATCCGTGTTTATTTTCCTTCATTCTACATCGTCAGAGTTCAGGAGGACAGGCAGAAGCAGACAGCAGAACCTCTGTACAGCACTGAGGAAAATTGCTTCATCTGACTTACCATGAATAGCTTGAACTGGTGTGTCAAGATAGTTTCTTGGGGCAGGGTTTTCTTGCTTTCACTGTTGACTGAACAGGGTATGTCCGCTAATGGCAATTCTTCACATGAACAACTGGAAAGTATAATACACTTTTCTCAGCTGCTTCTAATACAATATAGCAGGTGGCAGAGGCAGGCAGTGACTCACTAAATCTTTTCAGACCAGCAGAAAGTACCATGTTGGGTATCTGGTGATGTATGCAGCATTGTTTGGCAACAGTTGTTTTAGAGGAAGGTGAAGCAACTGAAGATGCTGTTTTGATGCTCATTTGGTAATTCTATAATTAAAAGAAAGGATAGGGAGAAATCTGGAAATCTTAGACTCCTCCTTAATTCTTGCTCATTTCTTTGGGAACAGGTCACAAGCCAGCAAAAGAACTAACATTCAGACACTTAAAACCACAGTACTACCCTGTTTTAACTGCTTGTTCTCCTACTGGATCAGGCTGCCAAGAAAATATTCCTAAACTAAATATATTAAGGTTCCATGCCTAAATAGTTCAGAGAGTTAATGAATTGTTAATAAAATCTTAAAGAGGATTCCAGCAGTCCACTTTTTAATTACATGTTATAAAATCTGTACCATCAACTAATTATGTGTCTGTATTTATCTGTGACACATACTAAACCTGTAACATACATGCACATCTCATCAGTGCTTTTTATTTAATTTTTAGCCTGTAAAATTTAATTTTTATGAGTTCCTTTAAAATATGCCCATGTTATAAAGGACAACCTAGCTATTAAAAGAAAATTATGCCAACTGAAATATCTGGGTAAAAACATAAAACCACATTACTTTTGTAAAAATACACTACACAGGTTTTTAAAAGTATCTAAAGTATTTTGCTCAATGACTTGAGGACAAGTAGGCAACTATTGGATGCAGTGGAAAAAACATAATGTTACTTGATATTTAATTCCCTAGAGAGGTTTTCATTTTATGTAAAGCTGCAGACTGAAATAACACAAATGAGATCAAGCAAAAAAACCTTGTGAGACCTGTCCTTAAATATTTGTTTGTCATAAAGAGGCTGCAGATTACTGTGCAGGGCTTTCACATGTTACTTTGCTGTGGCACTGATAAAGCAATGGAAGGAGTGGCCATATGTCAGTTTCTGAGATTTAGCCTGAAAGATTTTTAAAAAAAAAAAAAAAAAAAAAAAAAAAAAGGCGAGGGAAAAAAAAAAAAGGAAAGAAGCTTTTCTCACCCGCTGCAGATAGTAACAACCTGCTGATGATTTTGCTGGAGGAACATTTCATAACTGTAGACTGGTGATGTGACCTACGGAACATCCCTGAGGAAAATGTCTATACCAGCGGCTGTGACAACCCTTGAGCTGAGCACAGGCGCTCTCAGACTCATGGTAGCAATTCTGCAGAGAAATTCGTGTTGTGTGAGTTTGAATTTCTCCAGGTTCTCCATCTCAGGGTTGCCTTGTAACAATGAGGAGCTGATTGGTACTTCAGTTTTCCTATGGCTCTTCAACAGTCTCCTTAATCAGTATAGCTTATTCTAGCTATCATGCCCAAGGAAAAGAACGTTTTTCTTGATGCTATCCTTTCAGGACTGTTTGTCTCTATTTCCCCTAGTGGGTTCTGATATTTAGCTGATATATATCATTGTAGGGTCATTAGAGCAGAGTTTCCACTGGTGTAAATTGCTGTATTTCTATTAAGGGCTCATAGACTGGTTTACAGGACCTGAGGGGTTTTGCTGGCAATGCAAGCAGAATAACATAGTACACATCAGGTGGGGATTTAGGACAGTATATGCTGATTCCTGTTTCATGAACTGCCTGTAGAGAGAAAGATAACCTTTTATTAAAGAAGAAGAAGAAAAAAAAAAAGAGCCACATTCAAGGTGTCTTGAAAGTAGAAAGGCTTTGCCTCATACCTTCTTTTCTGTTGTGTAGAGCATTCTCTTGTGGGTCAACTCCCTTTCTTTCAAACTTGCTGGTTTAAATTTTACCTGTCTCTCACCCTGGATTGCACACGATATTACTTCACAGTTGGATTAATTCAGCCGTGAGGCTGTGCTGCTCAAGTCATAAGTAGCCAAACTGGATTGTTATCCGTCTATCACTTTGATTTTGCTAAAGGGAATTCCCTTGGAGCCATGAAACTGGAGGTAGTAGGTGGCCATGGCTGCTGCAGGGATTTTTTTTTTTTTTTTTTTTAGTCCTAATGTGAATACTCTTAAAAAAATTGCCAGAGATTAAATGATACCCAGTGTCAACAGTGGTGATAAAATGAGATGAAGAATATGAATTGCTATTTTTCTGTTTCGATGTTTTCCATATACAATTTTAAACAGGAGGAAATAGAATCCTGGCTTTGTTGCAGTCCCTATAGTGAAGGGGGACTGGGGCAGGTGGAAGCTCACTGGTTTTTCTGCCTGCTGTCATTCTCTATTAAAAGAAACATCACTGAAGACACTGAGGATGTCATGGAGGAACTAACTTGAGAAGTCAATTTGGTTCTAAGAATGCCGTAATTACTGTGATGGAGATGAATTGATTTGCAAGGGACACAGGACCTGGAGCTGAAGAATTAAAAAGCTGTGTATATAGGGTCTTGAGGCCCTTTTGGCTCTGGGTAATGTTGGGATTGTCCCATCACTTAGCTCTTGACAGATTAATAGTGAAATCATTTTTGTCATCTTTAAAGTGATCCACTAATATAAGATTAATTATAATGTATGAAACTAGAGTTGATCAATATTTTTGACAAGCAGATACTAATTTTTAAAAATTCTGATATTGATTTTTTTCTATTTTGAAGTAACTTTTTGTTTTGCAATTTACTTCATTATTGCATTATAAGATATAATGGAAAATATTTTCTTGAAACAAAATTGAGTGTGACTTCTGTGTTTTTCAGGCAATTTCAAAATTCTTTGGGTTTGTTGCAGTTTGGAACATTAGTATATTTTCAATTCACATTTTTTAATATCATTGAAATTCCAGTTTCCTCTCTGCACTGTTGAGAATATTTTTGTCCACAAAAATACTTTGAATTCATTAACTATTAATCAATACAACTATTAATAACTACAGTTAATACAAGAGGCACTTAAGTATGAATAGCCACATTCTACAGATGGAAGAGGAAAGAAAAAACATTAATGTCTTTGCTCAAGGCCATAGAACTAAATATGAGAATGTATGAAACTTCTAATCTCAAGTGCTATGCTCAAAGAGACAGTACAGTATCTCATATTCAGACATGAACAGTATTCAACAAATGAGGGAACGAATAGCTGTAGAGAAATTTCCATTGTTACCCAAATGAAAGAAAAGTTATAAATGTTTCTCCTGGCTTTTCTATATGGGAAGCTAATTATATAGTTAAATATGAATTACTTTCTTGACCTGCCATAGAATTTCAAGACAAGAAAATATTCCACCAATTGATGAACCAACTTAATGCTAGGCTTAGACTTT
Source organism: Theristicus caerulescens (assembly GCA_020745775.1). NCBI lineage: Eukaryota > Metazoa > Chordata > Aves > Pelecaniformes > Threskiornithidae > Theristicus > Theristicus caerulescens. The sequence continues at coordinate 102,259,368 of CM036561.1, read as the reverse complement.
CTATTGTTAACACAATACATCATGCTGCAGTATAGTTTGAGTAAGAAAAGAAAATATTGCTCTAAAATTTACACGGCCCTTAAAACATGTGGTATTAGTCTCTTTTGAATTTGAATGATCATAATAACATTTGTCAGTAATTCTTTACAGTAATTAGTATTATTCCTCACTTAAGAAAATGCCACCTACTTTGGGGGATAATGTTATCTTTTTGTGTTCAGACATCAATCACTATTAATAAAAGACAGGCTTAAAGAAAACTCCACAATTTTTGCCAAGAACAATGCAATTTAAGACTTTGAATTCCAAAGGCAAGTTGAAACATATTTTTGCAGTGTCAGGTTGAGCAATTTTATACTGTGGTTTTCAGCCATAATACCATAAGATATAATTTATATTGGAAAAAATTTGACTTATTACATGTGACGCTGTTGTTGTGAAATCTCATGGTAGGAGTGGAATCCAGTCATGTCACCACCATATAAATCTCTGAAATAGGGAGTTTGTAGTAGTAATTGCTATCTGTATTTGAACGGAACACTATGATCAATTGTTGGCTGATTCCAAATTGAGAACCATATATCACTCATATTAGTTGAGGTAGAAGAGAAATAAATGCATAGTAAAAGATCATCAGGAAAGATGTATTCAATATAAATGATCTAGTGTTCACTTAAGTCGATGAATAAGAGAGAAGCTAGCATGTAGGCAAAGAAGATGTACAGTTTTGAAAGGACAAAATTTATGATGATAAAAAAAAGTCTCAGAAAAAAACACAATACAGAAGTAATAGAAGTAAATTAAGCTATTTAGTGCTAAGTGAGCATGGTGTAGCTGGAAAGTAAACAGTGAGTTGTGAGAGAGGAAAAAATGAATGTGTTGCTGGTCAGATTGTTGGCAACTCTCTGAAGCAGTACTTTTGCAATAGATTAATTTAAACCTTATAATCTCTCATCCTAATACAAATTAGCTATCAGGAATTACTGAAGTAGCTACACTGAAAAGCATGCAACTTCCCTAGACTTGTTTTACCATTTGCTTGCAATAAGGGGCAAGGGAATAAATTATCATATTTATAGTTTTGTGGGATGAACAGGGGTCCATAAAGAAAGATTTTGGGTTAGATGAATTTTGCAAACTGCAAAATATAATTTTTAAACTCTCTTAAACTGTAAACAGCTGTATAATATGAAATTTGTTTGAAACAGTATGTAGTTCACATCTCTTATTTGGATCCGTCTAATTAGGCAATACTGTGTTTTGCATGTGAGTCTATTGATAAATCTGGTAATGAACAAATCTTTTTCTGAGGCTCATTAAAATTAAAGTAGCCATAACCTACTTTCTATGTAATGCTTATAACAAAGCAGGTAAGCATCACAGAGTATGATCCAGGCATAGCAGAAGTGTTGGCGAATTGTGGTTCTTGGACGTGATGAAAGTAGATGAGAAGGGATTAGTGAGACCCCCTGGACTGAGTAACTCCTTACTGGTGCTCCTGGGGAAGAATCGAGCAATTGGGTTACTGTACCCAGGTGGAGCAGTGGGAGGGCTGGAGCATGGGCCTTGTGTTGGGGGGTGTGGTGGTGGTGGAGGTTTAGTTGGTTGGGTGTCCCCTTGTGAGAGACACTTGAAAAAAAGGGCAAAGCCCAGGGGAGGTGTGTGCTCTGGGCTGTAACCTGCCAGAAGCCCTTGGAGCAAGGCTAGGGGCGTTCTTGGTGTGGCTCCTGGGTGGTATTGGGAGCTTCAGAAGGAGCCTGGGGGCCTTCACCTCTGGAAGAAGGGGAGGGCAAAAGAAAAGAAAGGTGGTCATGGAGGAGGAGTGCTGCTTGTCTAACTTTTGCAGATGCCTCTGTACTGCAGCATGGCCCCAAGGGGCTGTGCCAGGCAGGAATTACTCCTTAACAAGCAGATAGGTGGAAGGAGTAGTTGGGGAAATGCAAATGGGATAAAGCAGATCCCTGAGGTAAAGCGGACTGCCAGGATATAAATCAGGGAGGCAAAGAAGCACTTACTGATCACCGTCTCTTGAGGATTTGATTCAGGGTGTCTCTCTTCTTGTCTAAGTGGGTCGTCCCCCCCCCCCCCTTTTTTTTTTCAATCAAATATGAGTCTCAACTTCCCTCCTTGAAAACCCAACCTCCACGCTACTAATGAAGTGCCTCTTTTATGCTGCCCTCTGAAGGGGCAGGCTGCCTTTTACCCCCCAAGTTCTCTGTTTTCCAAATTGTGTTGGTGTTGAGTATAGGTGCTGCAGAGCTCTTCTGCCATTTAACCCATTTAGGGTTAAATTCTCTCCTCTGCACCAAGCCTGCTTAAGGTGTTTTAGTTAATTTAAATTCTGTTTGCTTCCCTGGTCTCCCCCAGGTTCATACACCTTGGTGGCTCAGACATCTACACTATGTGCTGATGGATAGCCCCTCCCAAAAGAGAGTACCAGAGAAGGCTGTGGCCCTGCCCAACACCTACTCTGTAGGTTCTCCTGTGGCTGCTAAGGTGCCAATTAACGCCTCTTCTGCACTAATAATGTTCAGATTAGTCTTTTTGCCAAGTCACAGATAAGTAAGGCTGTTATTGGGTTTCAGGGCTATTTCTTCATGGCTTTGAAAAGCATGACATGATTTATCATACTGTTAAAGAGAGAATAGTAGTCTACATAAGCTATTCAATCTGTATAAGGCTAAAAGAATTAAAATGCTGAATTACATTTTCAGTGATAATGTATGGTGATAGCCTTTGTCCAAGAAGGAGAGCTAATTGAATATATTAGATTCTGAATTATTTCAAAAAGCTGCTGCTACAGTGATGCTTACACTGCGTATAAAGGGAAGCATGTTTCAGAGACGGGGATCAGTTACTCTGTTCTTTTTTCCCCATTCAGCATACTTGTATCGATCTGAGGCAGAAAGTCAGATGAGATGGCAAAGGGTATTTATTTGAATAGCTAAATGGTTGCTTTATAGTCTATTTCATATTAGGGATTGGATTAGAATTGGAAAGATGGAGTGGTATTAGATGCCAGTAACACTAAATCTTATTTGGGTGTTTTGCCTCTTTGAGATAAGTAAAAAGCTTCTGAAACTAACGGCTTCTTTGAATTGGAAGCGTTGGGAAGCAGATTGCTGTCTCTCAGGGGTAAATTTTTATTTGTTAGTGTGGAAAGTGGGATTTCTTTAGACTACTTATGTGTTATCTTTATCCTTGTTCTTCTTCTCAAAGTAAAAAAAAAAAAAAAAGTTTGTTTCCCAAGTGTGCATGTATGTGTGTAATGCAAGGATGGACATAGTTTTATAAATGAAAAATTAGCCTTTCCATCTCTTCTCACACCCTGTGCTCTTATACATGAATTATTGCTGTTTCTCCCTCGATTCTAACCAAGCTCGCAGATGTCTGACTAACATAAGCTTTGTCAGTCTAGAGATCTGCTTTCTTCAGTGCTGAAAACCACAGCAGTAACCAGAGGGTTTAGATATTGATTTTGACCTGTGTACATAACGTTATCTCATCTGCTGGCTGCTAAATATGGCAATCTGTAGGAAAGGTCATGTTCTCAGACCTAATTAAGAAAATCAGAAGAGGCAAATAACAGAAATGAGAAGTCCTAATAATGACCTGACAGGGCTGCCACGTTACTGCAGATGGGCAGAGCCAGGCTGTGGCACAGCTGACTATGGAATCAAATGTCTAGAAAGAAGGCAGTGTTTTCCATGGCTCTTGCCTCAGTTATGGTAGTGATAAATTTGGTTCATTGCCTCCCTTTTTTTTGGATAAATAATTTATTTTTTTTGTTCTGTTTTGTTCTCATTCTTTTAATGGTTAGCTTTCAGTCTCCTGCATCTCGCTTTAATTGAGATGAAGCCAGAACTTTAGCAGTTATATGTGAGAGGAAAGTGCTGGAAAACTTAGAACACATTTGTGTCAATACTGAGCATTTCTCTTCTCTAAAATAGATAGTAGGTAGGAAGTAAATGATACTTCCTTTGAGCCTAGGAAAAAACCCTAATGCTTGGGTTAAGTGCATTTTCTTTCTGTACACATGGAAAGTAAGTTATGGCCTAAAAAGTTAATATTGTCATGCAGATTGAATCTATTACTAAAGTGGTAGTGTTACTATAGCTGTAGGAGGTGGGATGAAAGTTGCATTTTAGTTCTTTTCTAAAGTTGTTCAGCCTACATCTTGTTTGGAAGGGAAAATGAATTATTTCTCATGTTTGGTTTTTTTTTTCCTGCAGTTAATTTTTATTGCTGTTCTTTAAACAATTTGTGTTTTGTTTTTTCTAGGTGGAATTTTATTATTCAATGAATTGAGTTGAATTTAATTTGGCAGCAGCTGTTTTTTATTTGTACAGCAGCTAGCACTGTAGTGTCCACTGTTACTGTTCTTGGGGACCATAATGACATAAGTAACTAATAATTACTCTGCTGCAGCCCTTACGTTTTCTGAACACTTCACGCAGTAATTCATCACAGCGTCTCTTCTCTACCTCTTTTTATGGATATGGAAGTAACAGCACAAATCTTATGCTGTCTGATGCAAAGCTAGAGCCAAAACATGGATATCCTGGATCCTGTGTTTGGAGAGAAGCTTACTTACATGGCTGAGATACCAGTGTGAGACAAGGGGTGTACTGGCATGTCTTGCACAAAACAAAGAGATGCAAAAGAAATTCTGTGTAAATGTGCACAGTATCTAGTGAGTAGGCCTAATTAACAGCAAATTATAGATGGAAATTTAGTTTTGGCAGTATTTAATGGACAAACTCCTGAAGCATTCTCTTTAAATGTGAAACGTGGGTCCTGCTTTCCTCCAGAACTGAGGATGATCTGTTTTTCTGTTGTGTTTGAGGTGCAGTTCCACTCTGCAAAGATTGCATGGGAGGAGAGGAAGGGGGAGCAGTTGTATTTATTACTTTAAGGATTTTTGACATTCAGGTTTGCTCAATCAGCAAATACAGAGTTATTTCATCTGGCTCTCAGGGCTTTGAGCCTGCCCTTTTGTTACGATGGGGCTCGCTGCAGATTCTTCCATTTTCATGCATCAGCCATCACTGGCAATGAAAGTAAAACTGCCAGCCTATTAAATATTTGTCAACAACAATATGCAGGTATCAGCAGTAGAATCTTTATTTAGTGTCAACAATTTGATATATAAGATTGTGTGAAATTCAGCATTTTCTGCCATATTTGACTAAGTGCTGCATATTTAAGTAAGTGCTGCACACAAGCTATCTCTGTAACAAAACCTGGTAAAAATATAATATTTTTCTACCCTGGCCCTATAACAGATTTCTTAGCTTCCACATACCCCTAGGGGAAGGGATCTGATGGATAGAGTACTAATAGGTGGAACCGTGTCTGAGTAAGTCAGGCCCAAGTAGGACTTTGTGGGATATTACTTAGTCTTGTCCTTTCCCTGCCTGCCACACTGAAGTTCCTTATGGCGATCCTTTAGAGCAGAGCATCTGGGGGTGCCTCTTTGGGACCTGTAGTGCAATTGCTAGCTTTTTATGAACTGAGGTTTATCTACGTCCTTCGGGCAGAAGGAACTCTGGCTGTCTCTTAATCTGCCTCTCAAAGGTTATAGGAGTAGCAGAGCTAAGAGGGTGGGATGCGCATCAAGAGGAGTAAATTGAGTTCAGGCTCTTTTCTGTGACATCTTGGAGCCATCTGTAAGATAAAAGCATACAAATAATCTGCACTGATAAGAGCATCAAAATGGGCAGTAATCTAAATGTACTGTTCTATTTTGGAAAGTGGTAATCTTAAAATGTCAATTTTGAATCCAGCAGATCTATTCCTGTGAGTATTAAAATATCACTTGCTAAATTTAGTGACAAAAAGTACTATTTTAAAGTATTGGAGAATGACCTGATTTTTTTTCTACTGTATCATCTATGAAACAGTCTATTAAGTTACGATTGTTTATACCCATTTGAAATTTTGTCACTTAGAAATTTTTAAGGGTTATATGAATAATTATTTCCCTGGGCATTTCTTCCTCTTGATATTGATCCATTTAGAATAGACAAATCCTTTCCTCTGAGGAAATCAAGTAGAAAATACTGTTAATGCTGAGATAAAAATATTTTTTTTTTTTTTTAGCTTTTTCTGAACTTTTAGAATCTTATTGGCAATGCAGTCAGGTGAAATACTGTGACTAATTTGAATATTAAATGTCGTTGTCTTTCAATGCAACCAAATCAAGTATTTATTTTCTGTAAATAAGCAAGTTCTTTTTATACAAAAAACCTAATTCTCTCTACCTCTGATCAGAATTTGGTAGAATCACTTTTTCCCAAATGAGGGAGTTCTGTCACATTTTAACTGTTTTTACAAAATGTCTTTTTGTGAAATTCATAAGGGAAATAAGGATAAGAGTAGTCTGAAAGCAAAGTAGTTTGCCTTAAACATTTTAAATCTAATTTCAATTATTTTATTTTGTATTCCCATTTTTCATATCCAGTTTCTTAAACTCCCTTTCTGTGATTCCCCCCCAAGTATTTCTAATCCTTGACACCCCCCCTCCCCCGCCTAAGAATTAACCAAATTCCAAACTTGTAAGTCCTTCCTGAATCACTATTATTTTTGTCTTTGGTAGGACTCTCACTGAAAAACAGCACTTTTTTTTTTTTTTTTTTTTTTTTTTTTTTAAATCGCAGTGATGAGTTTTAATTTTAAGAACAAATTTTGCACCGCTATTTTGAGCAAAAATAAAAATGGTATTTAGAATGCTGGGATGGAAAAATTTCCTGCCCTTGCCTGAGACTTGTAAGCACTGCGTGATTAGAAAGCTTGGCTTTGAGACTGAAGCTAAAAGCCAGGCCATTACTGGAGACTTCTCAAAATGTAAAAGATTATTGTTTTTCTGTTGAAGTTTGTAAAGAGGGAAGGCAGAAATGGGCATTGGTCCTGAGGAAAAAGGCCAGAAGGCTGTGTTGTAATGTCAGAATGCAGATATTTCAAATGTAGAGACTGTATGTGCTTGTCACTCAGGGACTTGTGTATCCAGTTCTAAAATATGGTTATCATGTTATGGTTTTTTGTGTTTTCCCCTTTGCTTTTCCTCTCCATACTGAGTGTTCAGAAGTACCTGCTTTCCCTCCCCTTCTGCCTTCTGTGTCATATTCTCTGAACTGGCATCAAGGCTTTGCTCTGTTGTTTAGAAAACAAAGCCGGGTATGGAATGAATGGGAAATGGAAATGAACTTTTACTTTGTGAAAGAATTTTTGTGTCAGTGACTTGAAAAGTTTGGAATAGGTAATCATGAAAACAATAGATCACTTGGTCTCTTCTAGATCTCTGGAAATATCTCTGATTTAAAGGAAAGCTGCTTTTTTATCTTTTTTTCCGTTCCTTTTTATTCCCCTCCCCCTGGTTGTGTTAGATCTTGTCCAAATACTTAATAGAAATTGATAGTGTGTTCCCAGGTAACAAATTACATCTGTCTCTGACAATGAGTCAATGTAATCATGACAAAGTCATGAAATAAAGGAGAAATACATTGCTGCAGTCCTGGGGAACATGAGTCAATATGCTTTATGTAATTATTTAATAAAACATCTCTTCTAGAGCATTGAACCAGCCTAAGATACTGAAGCAGTTGTATTTATGCAGGAATAAACAAACTTCCAGTAAAAGCTGGTGACCAGAAGTATGCAATTACGCATTTCCAGAAATACTCATTAAACCAGTCTACTTAAATTTTAATCAGACTTCTATGTATGAAACAGTCTTGATAAGAGGGAGTAGAAAAAAGAAGAAAGGATTTTTATGAAAGGCTAGTCAGATCTTCTAGTGCTCCAAATAGCTTTGATTTTTTTTATTTAACTTCTTGTCCATGGGATTGCAAATCTGTCTAAAAGTTAACAATACAAAATCCTACGTGCTGGCTTAATTCTGTTTTATGGGAGCCATGTTAGTATCAGCACAGAAATACTACGTTGATAACAAAGCTGTCATAAAAAGAATATGATGTGGGATTAGACAATGAGATATTTGAAATAGTTGTTTTGTGTAGTCCATACAAGAAATGTCAGAGAACTTATTATCAGTGTGTGAATCTTACATGAAAGTAAAGTCATAGGAAATGCACTGTTATGCTGAAAAATTAGAAATCACCAGATACTTCCAGTATTTTTTGGCCTTCCTTATTTATCTTTCTGGTATGCCTGAGCTAAATACTGCAAACTGTGTTATATCTGAGACATGAGAGGTCATGTGTTGCCCAGGACCATAAGGAAGTCAGGAATAGCCATAAGAGGTTCATGACTCCAGATGCTGGAGTGAATTCAATAGGTGTCTGGTTATGTTCCTCTCAACATTAGATTTGTACAGTTTAATGGTCAGTGACTTCCACATTTATATTCAGTCAGCCGAAAGTAGCATCAGGATGCTCAGGGATGGTCTGCTTGCACAACTGGGCGTGCAATAAATAGCCTGCCATTTGAAGCCTTTACAAACTTCATCTGAAAGGAGAGTTCAGAGAGCAACCCACAAAACGTTAGTGGATGAAAACAAGAGTGCATATATCCATCCCTGAAAAGTGTCACTAACGTTTTCGTGTTTCACAATCTCTCTTTTCAGGCATTATCTGATGGCCATCTATTTGTGATGGATTGCCTTGTGCCTTTGGAAACCGCAGTTATGAATATTGTTGCTTTAATATTAAATTCTAATGGTCACTGTGCTTTATCCTTCTAGGGCATCAGTAGCCTCTTCAGTTCACTTAAAGTTGTCAGGCTACTTCGGCTGGGTCGCGTAGCTCGGAAGTTGGACCACTACATTGAATACGGAGCGGCAGTCTTGGTTCTGCTGGTGTGCGTGTTTGGTCTTGCAGCACACTGGTTGGCCTGCATTTGGTACAGCATAGGAGACTATGAAGTTATCGATGAGGATACAAACACGATCCGAACTGAGAGCTGGCTCTATCAGCTGGGGATGTCAATAGGAACACCTTACCGCTTTAACACATCAGGCTTTGGAAAATGGGAAGGCGGACCAAGCAAAGATTCAGTCTACATCTCCTCGTTGTATTTTACGATGACTAGCCTCACCAGTGTGGGATTTGGAAACATTGCTCCGACTACAGATGGGGAGAAGATCTTTGCTGTTGCTATGATGATGATTGGCTGTAAGTATTAGAGATTCCATCTCTCACACAATGCCAAATAGATGTGTGTCATGAACACTGATACCATAAGAACATCTGGAATCATGTCAAATATTATTATGCAGCTTAAAATATTTTTGGTGGCAATATAATTATTACACACTTTCTTACCAGTTAGTTTTAAAATCACAAGTGGGAGTATTGCTGTGACTAGCAAAAATTCAGTCATTTTGGAAGCAATATTCTGTCAATATCCTTTCAATATTCTCTTATAAGTAAAGCCATAAAATGTGTAAAGCCTGAGGTATTCAAAATTAATGCACTAGAATGGGCACAGGTGACCTTTGTGCCTCCATTTGGTATGTGGCAAAATCTTTGTATGTCTGAGAGCTGTATATATGGGACAAGTAGGTCGGTGAGTGGGAGGAGGTCCAAGAGTGTCTCGTAAGGGAGAGAGAACAGTAGCTCTCTAGAGGCCATGAACTCTGCTGTGGGCCAAGCATACAGTCAGATCCTAAAGCAACTGGGATGATACTGGCCTTGGGCACCTCTGGCTCACACTTCCTTGTCGCAAGGGATTCATATTGCCAAGCTGTCCAGCTTTTGGCCATGTTGTGTCACTTCAGTGCAGGATTTGCACTCAAAGTGCCTTCAGGGCTACTTGAAGGTAAGAACCATACAGTGGCCACTGTTAAACTAGGTCATGTTTTTCTAGATAAGGGTGGAATTTGAACCAAAATAAGGAAAAAAAAATCTACTTTGTACATGGAAGAGCATATCATTATATGGAGAAAGAGAGAAGCTTATATATGGTAATATTACATCTAGACGAGAAAAAAATCGATCCTTGCTAAGCAGAAAATTAAAACCAAATATATAATGAAACTCAGTTAGCAGCACGATGTCTGTTACGATAGAAACGTGAAGCTTTGATTCTTATGTGTGTGTCATTTTACAGCAACAATGAAATCATGTACTGAGATTACATGTGCAGTGTTAAGCAGGCTGAAGGTTAGTGAGAGGAAGTATAAAGACAAGCATTCTTGATCGCATGGGGATTGGGATATTTTAGCTATAAAAATTGTTAATTTTGTTGTTCTAGCTTTTTCCACTACTGAGAGTCCCATCATCCTAATAAAACACCTGCGTAGCAGAAGGGAAATTTATGTAAAACTTGGAGACAATTACGTGGTTTCCTCATGAGAAGGTGCATTAGACAATGTAGCAGTGTAGTACAAAACATGCTTCCAAATATATTTCCTGATGAAGGTACCTGTTTAATAGGAAATATCCTGACCTTTGGCTTCTTGTTCATTAGGTTATGCTCATGATACTAGCTAGACAAGAATAGCTAGTATTATTCAGTATTATTATTCAGTGCTGTGAATACTGAATGAACATAACCTTCATAAAATCAAGAAGGTACATGGGGATATTTTGGAGTTGTACTTGCTCCAAACTCTTCATATGAAAATGTGGTGGAAAGAAACTGAATTTATGCAAGATTAAGGTTGATAGATACCTGCTCTGAATTCTAAAATGAACTTTAATTTCAGCAAGTTGTAAAAAATAGTGTCCTGGCAATTCTAAATCTCATGCAATCGCATTTGAGGGAAACAATTTTGTTTGTATTTGGACTTCTGGAACCTTACATTTCTAACCCTATAACTGTCCGTGTATCTGAGCACCTTTATCCTGTGAACAACTACTTGGAAGCCATTAGGACTATTTGCAGTATGTGTTTGCAGGAATGGCAACTAAGTAATCCAATCTTTGAGTTTACCTCTCTGCTTTTTGTAGGGTCTTGATTGCTTTTAACACGCTGAAGTTTTGAGCTGTGGTCATTCCTCAGAATGGGAGGAAAAACACTGATTTGTTTAGTTTGCAGCTATTTAGAGCTTAATTGTTGACAGAAATTCTTCCACCATAAAATTTTATGTTAAAGTAACAGTATTTTGCCTGTAGAATTAAGCTCTCAAATATTGATCTGAGCTTGAACTAGGGCTATTTTATAAGTATTTTGTCTGATCTGTTGGGAACCTGAAAGGTACATAGCAAATGTAAGGGGGATAGATGTTGGGAAGGAAAAGTTGTTTCCTGGCTAAAGCTTTTGTATGTCACTCAGAAAAATTCAGTTGTCCCTGGCCAAGTAACATGTTTGTTATAAGCTGAGCTGCTCATATCACAGTTGGTGGCTACGTGTTCCTCTTATGGTCCTCATTTTGCAGGGGCCAGATCAGAGATTTGTGTGTGGAATCAATAGGGGCTGTGGATGTCCAAAGCATCAGAAATAAGCAATTTCAAATCGGTTCTACTAATGTGTTACTGCCCACTAATAAAAGGAAGGGGTATATGATTTCTTGTTTTACTTTGCCATTAACACTGCATTTATTTTAGCACCTGTCTAGTGATGCATTCTCAAAAGCTACTTCTATCTTTCAGTAGCACAGGGAATGCCATTTTCTTTCCATGAAGGATGCAGAGAGACCCTAATTGTTTGACTGTCTAAAACTCCAATTGAAGATAGGTGGGATTTGCCGAGTCCAACCTCAAACATATCACTTCATTAACTCCTTCTCTGCTAGAGGATAAGTCTCTAAGAACTATGTGAATTTATCTTGATTTTGAAGTGGCTAGGTATAGTCTGGGCAAAAATACACACCTTTATATTTAAATAGTCCAGTAAAATAAGTGAAGTAATTTTACAGCCTTTTCTGTATGAAATGGAAACAACACTGTCACTTTTTCTTTGAGGATGTTATCGTTTTTGTTGAGTAAGACAATATGTTAACAAGATTGGTTTTGAGATTCCAAAACTGCCACTATAGTGTAATCAAAAAAAAAAAGAGTATTTGGGGACAAATGTATAACAGCCAGCATTAATATTTCAAAGTGATTCCAGAAAAATTTTACTTTAAATAGGCTGGAAATTTTTAATAGGAGGATAATTTTTTCCCCTTGGGCCAATTAACCTCCTGTGAATAAATAGTAAAACTTCCATTAGCTTGAAGGGGACAGATTTAGATGAAAGGAAAGAAAATGATAACATTTCCTTCTCTTTGTACATTTTATGCTCTACTCTTTTTGAATAGCAATAAGTGCTGTGTCAAAAAACTAGTGGCTTGTTAAACAATACTGTGGCTAGCTAAGCCCACGATCACAATTTTATTAGCAAGATCACCCTTGAAATTTTGATCTTCTCTTTATTTGTAAAAGACACTGAATTTTCTTGAAATGGAGATGGTGGTCAACATGTGTGAAAATGTCTGCCACCCCCGCCTTCCTTCCATGGGCTGTATGTGTAGCTACCCTACAGAAAGTTAAGGTGCAGGTTCCACTTCAGTGCAGAGTAAGCACTTGCCTCCCACTGGTGGCTGACCGAGAAACTACAACAGTGTGGTGGTTGCTCGTTCCTGGATCCAGCTTAAAGTCGTAGCGCTGCCTTTGCACCCTCCCTCTGATTTTTGGTGTCAGTGGTCTTTGCTGCATGAGCTATGTCACCATGGTTTGGTAGGGGCACTCAAGAACTGCTTCCCAGGAGCGCAGATGTTGGCATCAAGTGGAGGGAAAGGAAGAATTTAATTTTAGAACTGTCAGCTCTTCCTACTCAGTGAACTTTAAGAATAAATAAATTATATATATGAACTTAAGAATAAATAAATTATATATATATAGACATACATACATAGCATATGTGTATGCATACACAGAGAGACAGTGCATGTATATTATTATGCTTAAAAGAAGAAAAAGAGAGCATATGTTTTTAATCCATTTTTGATATTCTAGAATTATTTTTAATAGAATGGAATTGATCGTGCAAAGCTCTTGTATCTCCGGGGAAGGCTGGACACGGTGTGTGCTACCCTGAGGAGCATTGCCAGGTGGCGCAGTTTTGCAAGGCTTTCTGGTCCTTGTTTCTAGCAAACTTAGTTTTTAGTTTAGTTTTGGTTTACTTGATTTACTGGCTGAGTATCTTGAAGAGTTTCTGGGGAGGAAAGTCGTGAATAGGAGCAATGCTTTTTTCTTTGATCTTGGAGTGTTGTCTGTTGAGCCTCTCTGTTTCAGCAGAGAAGTTACTGTGTAAACAAGTGATTTTAAGACATGTGTTGCTGTCTTCCCCACTGGCAAACTGACTGAAAGGCTTGTGGTACAGTCAGCACAGGACTATGGCGACATCCAAACAGGACGTTTGTGTCAGAAGGACTCAGAATATTACAGGTATTTGAAAGCGTAAGCAGTTCATAACTAGTGTCCTTCCATGTGTGTTTAGTAAGCTTATGCACAGAGAGATGGAATTAATACCCTGTGATTATGTTCATGTTTGGTAAGACAAAATTTGGTTTTCTCTGCTGCTCAGCCACTGATATATCCCCTTCTGCTCACTGCTTACTCCCTCTGTAAAGCTGATCCTGTGGCAGAAATACATTTGTGTTACATTAACTCTTTGTAGACCCATTGGTGACTAGTAATAGTACTTTGCTATAATGTCAGACAGCTGTTTAAAAAAGTAGGTAAGACCACTTCCATTTTCTTTTTTATTCAGTCTTTCATTATGGTAAATAATAAATCCAGGTAGTTTTTAATTAAAAATTTAGAGATATGTTAGTGAACCTATCCTGGACCTGTGGGAATTTTGGCTGAGCTGAGTGCAAATGTTGGCCTAATAAAAAGTTTAAGGGTATGTGCGCTTGTAGAAGGAAGGGTGGGTATGTCATGTTAGCAGTGCGTAGACACTGGGAGGGGATGATTGAGGTGAATAAGTTGTGTGTGGGTATTGAGCCTGTGGGGCTGGCTGGGTTGGTTAGTTTTACACTTGGTGCAAAGTATAAGAAAGCACGGCTTGGTCTCCGTGGCCCTGGTCTCTGCTTCGGGGCCACCTTCTGCAGGGAGATGTTCTTGTGCTCTCAAATGCAATGACTGCACACGCTGTCCTCCTGACCTCATTGTGGCAGCAGTTTTCAGGGAGAAAGTGTTTTACAGTTGGTTATTTTGACATGGGTAGATGCAACCCCTAATTAGATTTATGAGGGACAGCAGCATGCTCATTGTGTAGCCCTGGGGATGTATGGCCCATTGGTCAGCTCCACCAAAGAGGGATGTGGGTAGGTGAAAAATGCTCTTGATTCGTGACCTCAAATAATGCACATCTGTTTGGGAAGAACAAATTATTTTAAAATAGAGATGAAGTACCCAGTGGCTGCTCTTAAGGATTTCTGTTCTGTGCAGGCTTGATGCTTCTGATAAGATACGCAATTCATATTACTATGTAGCTGTTTTTCCTGAACATATGGTAAATTATAGCTTTGTAAAGCAGACTGTCTTCACATCTGTCAATGAAATGACCTGCATGCTTTTGCCTCACTTTAGTTATTGAGTGTATGTGTATATATAGAGAGAAGTATGAGTGTGACTATTGGAAGTAAAAGTAATTAACTCCTCAGCTTCATTTTAAATGAATCAAAACATATTTGCTTATCCCTTTTCACAGATGGCCACTAAATTGCTAATTAATAGGGAATATGTCAACAGACAGATCTTTCAGAGAGGCTGATGTTACATAAAACCAGGTCTAAAACCACTGTATGGGACATATATTTTCCATTTTTAATACTTGAGAAAAAAAAAGCTATTTCAATTTTTAGTTTCTTCCCTGTGGAGACATATGCCTTGAAATAACAGTTCTCGTATATTTTGTTCAGTGAAGCTGTCAGATTGGGTTGTGTTTTTGTTTATTTTTCCTAAGCAATAGTAGAAACCCGAGGACTTTCATTTGCAGTTCTTGTATTTGGGCACTGTGTCAGCAATCCCCTTGCTGTGCAGGTGGAGTAGGGGTGAGCAGTTCTAAAAATGCTTTGCATTTTCCACTTTTAACATACCATGATGCTGATGGATGCTTGCCTATCTGGATTTTGAGCAACGGAGCAAAATCTATCATTTTGGGAGCCTTTTGTTAGTGTTCTCATTTGCACTGAAAGATCCCAAGCTTTTGGTGCCTGTTCACGCTAAATTCCCCTTGTTAAGTAGGAACTTCCTGGAACTACAGGGCTTGACTCATCTGAAGTATGAAGTTCACTGAGGAAAAGGCACATGTTTGAATGCTAAACTAAATCATAAATTCCCCTGTGAACACTATAATTAGACCAGATAGCGAGAGGGATCATGGAAAAAGAACAAAAGTAGGAGTTAAAAGGTCAGACGCAAGGACACGCATGCTCACGTACTGTAATAAATTTTCAGCCACTGAGTTCATTAATCAAAACAGACCAGAGACCAAAACCACTCATCTTCATTGATCTTGTACAACACAGGCATCATGCAGTCCTGCAGCACTTCAGCTGTTGTCTCTGATGAAGTAGACGCAGATCCCAGGAGCGTGGAATAGCTGTTTCAGCTTCTTTCTCATCAGACATAAAAACAGGAATGAGGATAACATTAAGTAAATTTGAAAAGATAATTAGGTAGTTTTATTTACAGCACTCTTGCTGAAAGGAACAGAAATCTGCCCTAGATTCTCTGAACGTTTCTCTGAACCATAAGAAAATCTTGGTGGCTGGTATCACGACACATGGGTCAGTGTTGCTCCTTCACAGCTTCACAGGGGAGTAGAGTGCTTCGGTGACCCCCAGCAGGGTAGGAAGTGTTCAGAGGCTCTCATGAACAAGGATAGCCACAAACTGACGAAAACTAGACTGTTGTTATCAAAACACCTGAACAAGATACAGGTGCATTGCAGCATCATGTTTGATGACATTCCTGAGGCATGATTTTCCCCTCATAATGCAGTTCATCAGTAGTTAGAGCAAATGGATGTGGCCATGCTGTGTGGGTACTTACCAAACACATATCTAACTGTAAGAGAAGCATGTGTACCCCTAGTACCCCTTTTAGGGGATGGGGGGCAGGGGCATGTTGAAACTGGTTTTGCTGGAAGTTGGTGGCCTGAAACTGAGGGCCAGCCGTGTGCCAAGTGCCGACTAGGTTTGCTGAGGGTATCACTCAGGGGCTGAGCACAAAGGCTTATAAGACTTCAGACCCGAAGCAACTTTTTCTGTATTCATGGTTATTGCAAGTGTGATGTTTTGATTTGGGGACATACTGGGAAAGGAAAAAGAAACCTTGCCTTGCAAAAGTGGTCTCTTGGATACCTGCTCTTTGTCACTAACCCTGGCAAGATGACAAAAATCTCTTAGAAGCCACAGACTTCTTGCTAGCCACTGGGGTTGCAGTTGGCATGCATTCCATATGACTGATAATTTTGCACTGCTTTTCATTCTTATCTATCTTAGCCACCAGCAACACTACTCAAGCCAGTAATTCCTAATTTAAAGTCCTGGATTTTTTTTAATTTTTATTTCTTTTTAATAAGCAGGGACAGTCTTTCCAGATCTACTCCTTCACTCCTCTCTGCTGTGCTTTATTACTTCTTGTTTGAAGCTAGTCATGATATTTGAAGAGCTGGTGTGGTATTGCTATAATTGTTAAGCAACTGTTTGGGCTTTCTGAGTGCTATTTTGCTTGGATGCTTTCTCCATTGGAATGAACCACCAGAAGTGTCGTGGGTATGTTTCTCAGCTACACCAAGTTTCAGCAAAGAGGTAGGGCCAGCAAAAGTCTGGATAGAGTTTCTCTGAAGGTTAGAAGGAGGGTTTGGCTATTAGGGCAGGATTTGGTCTGGTTATCTCTAAACGTGAAAATACCTTGATTTTTCTTGTTAAGAGTAAAAACCAAACCAAAACAAAAAAAACCCTCCAAAAAACAACTACTCCTTCCTCCGCCAAAAAACCCCCCAAAGTCATTGTGATTAAAAAAAAAAAATGGATAGACAACATCATTGTTTTAGGCTTTTTGGCTATATAAACAATCCTTCAGACAGTTGAGTCCTGAGGGATGCAGTTTTCAGTGAAGCGCATCAGTATCTCTCATCAGTAAGCATCGGACTGCACCAGGTCATGGTGGCATTTTCAGACCCACCGATGAGCCAGAGTGTCTGGCCGGTACAGAGTTATATCATTGATATTCAGTACAGACAGGGCATGCTGGAGGGATGCAGTCAGTGCTGACAGACTTCACAACATAGCAAGCTCCAAACCCTGAACTGTAACACTTAAAAGTTGATTCCTCTTTGGATTAGGATGTCCAAGGCCTGCAGATTTTTTAAGGATTGCTTCTACTGAAACGTAAAACACTGGTGTCAAAGCCAGCAAAAGGGTAGGCTTTAGGTGACACGTGTAAATAGCAAACTCCTACAAAAATCGTCATCTCCAGGCTAAGATGGACTGGAAGGTTTTTTCAGGTTCACAACACCAGTGCTAATGCTGTAATAAATTTGTCTGAGCTAACAACCATGGCTATATGAGGAGTGCGCCATTCATATGGGGTTAGTCATCTCCTCACCACAACACGCTTCAAAGCAATATTTATAGAAGAAATAAATTGGGTTTGGGGAGTATGTTAATGTGGTAGTACTTTGTTTCCTGGCCTGCTTTGGGGAAATATAAACTAACTCTGTGTGAGATGTTATTTCTTACTATGCAAAAGTGAGTAAGCAAGATTCTTTTTCTTGCCATTTAAAGTGTATATGACCAGATTAAAGCTAGATGAAATTATTGCTATTAAATTTCCCGCAAAATGCCATTTGCAAATGGCAAAGGTAAATTTCCCCGTGTACTTTTGGTTGTGAGGGAAAAAAGAAGATAAAAATTCCAGAGCTATATCGTGTATATATGCCTGATGAATCGCCCCATGATGTGTCATCTTGCCTTAATGACTTTAAAAATTTCAGGCTGTACTTCAGCCTAATGGATCTAGGGAATGGCCCTACCTCAGAAAATACTAGAACTTTAATTGCTAGAACAGCGCCAGGAAATTTTACTCCAAATCACCGTGAGATCATGTAAATCCAATCAGGATAATTTCTGAAGTGAGATTTCTGTGAAAATTTTTAATTCTCAAGTTTCTTACAGTCTGTTGTCTCCTGCAGAGCTTAACCTTGCTCCCCGAGGCACTGGACAACTTTTTGAAAGGACTGTAAATGCAAATGGAGAAAAAATAGTTCTGTTTGACAGGAGAGAAGATGAGAGCTGTAAAGTGTTAATGGTTTGGTTTTTTTGGGCATGTGGAGGAGAGCTCACACTACAGTAATGTTATAGATAATTGCCTTTTTTCTCTTTGTTGCACAGTGTTTCTAAATTTTTACCTTGAATTATTTAATAGTAATGAAGAGGATAAGGAAAATAAATAAGATATTCCAGCTGTGGGTGTCTCTCTTTTTCATCTGATCTCTTTCATATCACATGCTTATTAGTGCAGAATTTTGCTTTCTTTAGGCCATTTCTAAGATTTCTTCCTATAAGTAGATTTAAAACACTGAAATGTGATGGCTCTTTCCAACTTTCATCAGCATGTGCTACCAACTGGTTTTGAATTCTGAAGGAACACCATTAACTCAAGTTAATGTTTGAGAGGGAAGTGCCTGATGCATCCAGAACATGGACTGAAAGGGCATAGGAGCATAAAAGGAAAACAGAATATTTCAGGCAGGTGAATCAGGGGGTAATATATGAGTGTTTTGCTCCCTATGAAAAAAACCTTCAAGAATCTGCAAGAGACATTATGTTTTGATATACAGTACAGCAGTCACGGGGATTCAGTTTATAATTTTGTTCTTAAATTACTGAGGCACGCAAGTATAATCTAGAAGGGCATGATTTGTCTTGTTGGAATTCTATTCTGGATTCCCACCTGTGAAATTGGCTGAATACCTATAGTGCACAAAAAGCGTGACAGATTTTTCTTTGCAGTCCTGGGAGGCCCTTCCCTAAGCAGCAACTCTATGTGAAGGATAGAAATCTTGGACAAGGATTTGGTTTTACATGAGAATAATATGTATTTCAAAGTCCATTTTGGTCTAAGAAAAGTCCAGCTAGATAGGTGTGGGAAAAAATAGCAAAACAGCACATCCAGTCATATGACACATCGTGCCACTCATCATCTAATATGTGGAATATGACAGAAGATCTGAAGCATCTTCTAAGCACCTTTTACTTCTGCATCAGCTTGAAAAAGGATATAGTTATTTTACTGTCTAATTGCTACTGGACTCAGACAGACCTGCTGTAGGTTACAAAAATGTTGTGGTAACCTGTTTCTACAGCTTACCTAGCTGTAAGTGGTTTAATGGATCATGAGATGTCCCTAACCACTCAGAGGAGCTATCTCATAACATCTTCAGAATGAATAAGGATTGGTTATGCTTGCTAGATCAGTGAGTTTTAATGCATTTGGCTGTTTTTATATTTTAAAGAAAGATTTGTCAGTTTATAAAAATGGTAAGTAATGGTCTAGAGGATGTAGATGCTGCTGTGGGTCATATTTTGTGGTTTATTTCTTGGAGCTGAGTGCTCTGAAATATTCTAGATCTGAACTTGAATTGATATCTGAAGACATATCCTACCATAAGCAGCAGCAGCCTGATGGAAGAAATTCTGATCTCCTGAGAAAATATGGAATATATGTGAAAATGTCAGTATCTTTTATCCACAGTACAGCAACTCTTGCTGCAACTGGTATGAAAAATGTGGAAGGAGACAAGTAACTTTATTAATAGGCCCACTTGCCTGGAAGGAAAGTAAAAAATTTATTCTTCTAACCGAAGGGTTTTGACAGGCAATAGGGTCTAAAATCCTAAGTGCCTTATGGTAAAGAATGAAATAGTTGAGGTATTAAAGCCTGACTGTTCTTACTCACATCAACACGAATTTGAAATGCTTTTTTTTCCTCCTGCTTTGAAATCAAACCAGTAACTGTACCGGGTGGCATGGAAGTAAATTCTTCTGGTCAGATAATTGGCAAACCTTGCCCTTCACTGCCACCATCTCAAAAGCAAAAATGGGTTGCTTGATAAGCGTGGGTGAGTGCGATGATTCATGGTCATGGTTCGGTAGTTCTTTAATGTTAGTGGAAAGATCCTGAGGGATTTTCACTACAAAATAAGAGGAAGCTGGAGATTGGTAACATCTTCCAAGTGTTCAGAGGCCAAATTGAAGGAGAGAAAATTGGACTTAAGATAAAGAATTAATTTCTGTCTTTGAAATTGAACTTGAACTTGAATGAGGTTTTTTTGCGAGTTATTTTCTGGTAAGATTAAGACTTACTACAAAAGCATGGAAAATAATGTCAGGGTTTTTGGATCATCCTGGTCCACGAAGACCTTAAACAGTCTCAGAGCTTCTAGGCAATTCATTAAGTGAATTCTGAAAACCATAAGCTTATCTATTACAGTTGTATCACTTATCGATCGTTTGTACATTTAGTACAACTTTTGCAAAATATGAAGCAGCACACTTGCTCCAGTTTTGAACCAACCCTATCTTAATTTTCCCTTCTCAAAATCTTTCACCCCTTTAATACTCAGAGGGCAAATGAGTGGAATTCTACCTCCTAATGGTCAGGTCTGCTGTGGTACTGTGTGTGTGTGTGGTCCTGGACAGACTGCGTCCTTTTGCATCAAACACACAGGTTTGGCAACGATTTTGTGTTGTTGGAAATAACCCGGTATCCACTGAGAACAGTTCATAGAAGCGCACCTTAAATCTCATGTGGCCATTCTCCTATTTCCAGTTCTCTTTCCTATAATGGACCACCAGTTCCTTCCTCCTACTTTTCTCTCGCTTCCCTGAATAAACCTTCATTTCTGGGCCTGTCACTGCTCTGAGGTTTGCCATCCCACACTAGCAGCTTCATCCTGGGATTTTTTTTTTCTTTTTATTTTTGCACAGAGAAAATTTCATAAGAAGCAAGGAACTGGAAAAGATACTCAACTTGCCTTGTTCTGCCCCTTTGCTTTTAGAGAGGGAAGTTATTATAAGCTGTAATTCCTTGAACTTCTTATTTCTTAAACATTTGTTGGACTTTAAGCTTCTTATTCAGTTTTGTGCATTTAAATGCAGAGGGAAGGGAAAGAAAGGTGATTCCTGTATTGCAAAGATGCAAATAGGCTTTGATTTCTTGATTTCCTTTTAATTGCCTTTTGTTTTGAATATTTTTGATTATACTTATTCTTTCTTCATAAAAGCGTTTCTTCACATGACTGGGAAAATTATAAAATCAATTTTATCAGGAACTAAGTATGCTAAAACTAAAATTTCCAGGAACTGGCTGTCCTGGGCTTTCTCACACTCCTTGCAAATAAGTTGACTGCAGGTTAATGATGAGGTGACAGCAACAGAATGTGGGAGGGGAAAATGAGCATTTTCTGCAAGGGAGCCTTATTCCACATAAAGTTAGCAACCTCCTGTGAAAATCATAAAGGAATTACCAAACAGGCAAATCACTTGGAGCAAACCACTGTGTCATATAGGTGCCACACTGACTGCGGGCAGCTAAAAGGCAGAGAAGACCTAGCTGTGTGCCACCTTTTGGCTTATTATGCTCTTCTGATCTGCTCAGGCAGAGAAGATAATGTCTAATACTGTTTTGAACCTTCATGTATATAATAAACTTAAGTGACAGGAAGCTGTGCGAGAAGCTATCTGGAAAAGGCATCAGCATCCAGTTGCTACTGCTCTGTAGTGTGACACAGGGGAGCCGAGTCCTGTACCTGAGGTGTTAACCTGTGGTGCTACCTCCCATAACTTATTTTCCCTTCTTCGTCCTTCTTATGTATTTAAACTTTATTCAGGGAGGTGCGGAGGGACCTGCCTCTCAAAAGAGCATCAATCTTAACTTGAGCTTGAAGTTCTGCTGAAATGCAAATAGGTGTTATTACAGATACCCACTACAATGTCATCTGTGTTGGTCTACCCACTAATCATGACCCGTAAGTTCTTGACTGGCTCCTGAACCATCCCCAGGCAGGGCTCCATGTATCCAGCTGCTCTCTCAAATAAAGGGCAAGTCCCCTTCCTCGCCCTTCCAGCTTGCCCTTCTTGAAAAGCCTGTATCCATCCATTGCAGGGCTTCAGTTGTGTGAACCATCCCCCCATGTCTCCATGATCCCAGTGAGGTCATCTCCCTGTAACTGTACATAGTCTTTTTAGCTCCTCCTGTTTGTTCCCCGTGCTGCCTGCATTGGTGTAGGTGTTTCTGAGAGGCACCTGAGCATGCTGATTCCCCAGTACAGCCTAGGAATGGCACTGGAATATGCTGTCTGACCATGAGGGGAGCTTTCTGGAAAAAAACAGGAAAAGCGGAGAGGCAGGTGGGTCAGATTTTTTTTTTTTCCTTGCTGGTATAAGAGAAGACAGCACACTCCTTGTGAAAACTACAATAGACAAATCAATCAAAGCTTCTCCACTTGTGTTTAGAAGTACGGGAACAGCAGTACCTGCAAGGCAGAGATCTGTATGACCCTGCCAAGCATCTCCTGGGGTATGACTTGAAGCTGCCAAGTGGATGGATGCTCCTGTTTTCCAGTGATGGCATCAGATGGTTGTCCTTTCAGGGCAGTACAGCTGACCATCTGCTTTTTGGGCCCCTGTTGGTCTGTTAGTAAATGCACTGACAGGTGTGAGAAGGAAGCATGTAGCTACTGAGTTTCCCTTGCTTCTTTTGCTTTCATGCTGGGTTGTGTGTGGGTGGACAAAAGAGGGGGGAGACCTTGAGACATAGAAATAGAACCTGAAGTTGAAATTAAGGTTTCTTCTTTTTCCCTTTCAAACACTTAAACTTCTTTTTTGACTGCTTCCCAAACAACCAGAATCTTACACGGTGCGTGCTTAAGATGGTTGTTTCCTCGTACTAGTTACAGACCTGTAGTCCAATAGATGAACATTATTCTGTTCTTTGGTCTTCGCTGCTGAAACAGTATGGTTTGAAGCATGATGCTTTGAAGCAGACAAAGACTTGAAAAGGAAATTTGAGATATTTATGTGAGGCTGAGTGCATGCTGGAGCATGAGATAAGTATGACCAGTTGACTGTACTGATTTTATCAGGTTTGATTATTGTACTGTACAAAGTGTATGAGATTCTGATTGTGATTATGCCAATATAAAAGATATCTCCCTTCGTGAGGGTGTAGTTCAGATCCAGGATGGATTTCTCTTTTGTTCGTACGCAGACTTCAATAGTACAGAAGACTGGAGGGAAGATTTGTGTTTTATGGGACCATTGTGTTGTATCATTGGGCAACCAGACGAAGAAAATGCTCACAGCCATTACCAGTTTGGGTTAAAATGGAAAATATGATGCAGTAGGCAACTGTAGCAGGAAGGTACGAATGGTTTAGTACATGGAGTACTGGTATGATTGCAAGGGTCCACAGCACAGTGCAATGTGCAGTTCAATAGTTCAGTGGCCAGTGAGATACTGGGGCGGATAAGACATTCAGAAAAGCAGGGAAGATAAGGCAGCCTGAGTGCAGCCACACTTCTCAAGCTGTCTGCCATCAGCTGGGAAGGACAGCAGTCTGCTGTGAAGCTTGTCCTTTCCTGATGCATTAGGGGAGTATCTGTGGTAGAACTGGTCAGGAACAGAAGTAACTTTCTAGCCTTGCACAGCCTGCACAAACATGCGTAAATCAGTGTTGATGACATAAATACGGTCCTCGTAGTAATGTGTTTTCCTTCCTACAGCTGTTCTGTAAGTCACATCATGGCTTCGATCTCTCTTCAGCAGAGATTTAATATGAGATAGTGCCAGAAGTGGAGAGCAGTGGGGAAGGAATCTGGGAAAGCATTTGGTGGCTGCACATGAATGAGAAAAGCTGTTTCCTTTAAGGTTTGGATGTTGGGTATTGCCAGATATCCCATACAATATGCTAACACAGTGTACTGACTGGGTAGGGCTTGGGAGGGGTTGGGGCAGGGGTTTGTAGGCCCAGGCTTTAAGGTTCTACTGCAGATAGCTGCAGAGTTCAATTGATCTTGGGTAAATGGGCAGTGAAAGAAGCTGCTTCCCAGAAGAAGACAGTATGGGTGGAGAAGAAGAAAGAACTTAAATCTGACACTGCTATGTTTGTGCATGTATGTGTGCTGCTAGCATTTCTTTCCTCCTGTAATTACTGTCTCTAACCTTATGCTGCCAGAGAGTACTGCTTTATACTTTTAAGAGGAAAGTATCTGGTTTAGTACCATTTTCTGTGCAGCGTTGCACAAAATGCTTGATACGCAGTAATGTTTGCCTGAGGCTGCACAGCCAAATTCCCCACTGCTTGCTGACAGGAAAGTTTTGTCCTTCAAAAGCTACACAGTAGTACTTCTGTTTTAACAGCTTTGGAGGAGCTTGCCATCAGTCACCATTTGCCTGGTGGACCAGTTGCATTCCTGTAAAGCAGGGCTACTTTCCCAAATGACCTGCTGTTTGAAATGCCCATTAATTGCAGGTCATTTTAAATCATAGAATCAGAATGGTTTGTGTTGGAAGGGACCTTAAAGACCATCTAGTTCCAGCCCCCCTGCCATGGGCAGGGATGCCTTCCACTAAACCAGGTTGCTCAAAGCTCCATCCAGCTTGGGCTTGAATGCTTCCAGGGATGGGGCATCCACAACTTCTCTGGGCAACCTGTTTCAGTGCCTCACCGCCCTCATAATGAAGAATTTCTTCTTTACATCTAGTCTAAATCTACCCTCTTTCAGTTTAAAGCCATTACCCCTTGTCCTATCACTACATGCCCTTGTAAAAAGTCCCTCTCCCGCTTTCTTGTGGGCCCCCTTCAGGTACTGGAAGGCGGCTGTAAGGTCTCCCCAGAGCCTGCTCTTCTCCAGGCTGAACAACCCCAACTCTCTCAGCTTGTCTTCATAGGAGAATTGCTCCAGCCCTCTGATCATCTTCATGGCCCTTCTCTGGACCTGCTCCAACAGGTCCATGTCTTTCCTGTGCTGAGGACTCTGGAGATGGCTGCAGTACTCCAGGTGGGGTCTCACGAGAGTGGAGTAGAGGGGCAGAATTGCCTCCCTCAACCTGCTGGTCACACTTGATGCAGCTCAGGATATGGTTGGCTTTCTGGGCTGCAAGTGCATATTGCCAGGTCATGTTGAGCTTCTTATCAACCAGCACCCCCAAGTCCTTCTCCTCAGGGCTGCTCTCAATCCATTCACTGCCCAGCCTGTATTTGTGCTTGGGATTCCCCCGACCCATGTGCAGGGTCGCTACAGGATTGCTTGCTTTTCACAGTTCAACAGGCTATAGATTGATCTGAGTGAAAAAAGAGCACTTGCAGAAATTATAGCTGAAAACCAGCAAGTTTCTTCCAGAGTCTCTGCTGAGCTGCATCTAGGGTGGGTAGGGAAAGCAAGCTGCTCTTCTGTGCCCCAGTTCTCAATGATCAGGTCCTCTAGGAGAGAGAGGGCAGCATATAAATGTGCCAACTGAAGGAAAGAATCAACACACAATCCACAAAACCTGTTTACCCTAAGGATCAGATTTTACTTTCGCACAGATTTCTTCTCCACTGACTCCAGTGGTGCTGTTCCTGAAGTGTTCTGGAAGGAGTTTCAAAGGCTCTGGCCCCACAGGAGCTGCCAATGTTTCGCGAGCTTTTGCAGTACAGGCAGGCAAAACATTTCATCAAAGGGTTGGATTTCTTCTGAGGTTGACTCAGAATCTCTGCTTGTAAATGGACTTATTCTTCCTCATATGATGTTATTGGGGCAGATTTTCAAATTATGTCAATTTTGAATGTTCAAACAAAAAATTGCCCGTTGACAGAATTGGAGACTATTTTGTGCGCTGTCACATCATTTTTCTGTTAACCCTTGGCAAGTTATTTTCACCGATATTTTTATGGGTGCTTGATAATTTATATTTTAACTTCTGATTTTCCCCACTTGGTACACGGCAAACCTGACTTTATGTTGCTAAGCCCCTGACATAAAATACAGCTATGAGTGCTTAGCACCTATAAAAAAACCAACGAACCTGGTCTTAAGAATTGTAAGTATTACTGGTGACCCACTAGAAAACCCTGATCTTGGAAGACAGGGAATGGGTGTAAGAGTATATGATTTTTCAGTTAATTGTGTACATACCTAGATGTCAATGGCATCTAAGCAGGATGTTTAATAGAGAAAATCTGGATGGGATTGTAGAGTTAAAATGTGAATAAAAAACTTTAATAGAGAAGCCTAGTAGCATAGGCTAATTCTGCCAGCTTAACCCCTCTAGTTATTTGTGGAAACAACTGCACTTTCAATGCGGGTATTAATTTTTCTGGTCTTGTCAGGAAGGAGCTGCCACTTGCAGATATGCAGTCTCTCTAGTGAGAGAGATGACTGCACCTTCCCAGTATCAGCTGATAAGCTTAGCGCTGATATCTGTGCAACAACAAAACCGTACTGTGCTTCTGTATTCCTTGCGTGATCTCTATGCTGTTTCTGTGTTTTATCATTGTGTAGTGAATACACTGGGTATGCTGTAATTCAGACTGTGGACTTTAAAAATTACAATCAGACAAGTAAACAGAGCATAACAACTATGATCATCAATTCAAAACAGCTTGATTGGACCAGTGTCTTCCCATTAGGAAGGGGAAAAAACTCAACTCCAAAACAAAGAGCTTTTTTACTGATGGCTTTGTGCCTTCCACAGGCTGATGATGTGTTTCATGTTATTGCTTGTGTTCTGAGTCCTTCCTACCATTTCTGATTTTACTGCTATTATCTGTCTGCTGCCATCATGATAGTATTAGAAACAAAATGTAGCAACATCTATAATTAGGGTTGTCTACACATATTTTCTTTCTATTTTCCATTCGATTCATGTTCCTAACTTTCTAAATCTTTCAGTTTCCAAGTTGAGATAATCAAGGTCAGCCATTTCTGAGAGCAAGGGTGTTGTTTGTCCATTTAACAAAGCAAGATTTTGATCTTCAGAGCAGATATGTAAGAACAGCAGGCTGGAAATTAAAATCTGGCAGCAAGAGAATACTCATAGAGAAGAATTCTTGGAAGAAACCCAAGCCTTCTTTCTTCAAGAAAGATACCAACAATGTAAGGATCTTTAATAGTGACCCATTGGAAAATGCTGGCCTTGAAAACCACACAAGATTATGCAATTACTGAGCTCGTCATATACATAGTTTAATGTCAGTGGAAATGCTGACTAGACATAAAAATCATATGTATTGCCTTCTCTAGATGAATCACAAGAGAAAGAATCACGGAAGCGACAGGGAGATGCCTGACTTTAGCGTGACTTGGGAAAAGATGGCCATGTTTAGCTCCTGAAAGCCACTTCCCTGAGGACAAACGAAGACATATAGGCAGCCTTTAGCTGCCAGCGCCTGCAGCCCAGCCTGGCAGGCTGACCACATCCACGTGCTATGGGGAAGCGCCCACTGGGAGAAGCAGCATGGGCTAGCAACCTAGCTGCAGTAGCATCTGGGGGAGGAGTGGTGCTGCCGGAGCCCAGGGCATGTGTGAAACTTAGCAGCACCTGGGAAAAGGTGATAGGTGAGGAACAGAGTGAACTTTTAAATACTGGACAGTATGTACCTATTGGGTTAGCTAAGCTGATCTTTGGTACCTGTCTCTTTTTGTAAGCTTGCCTCAAAGAGGACAGACATGGTTTTCTGCACAGTCAGTGCTGTGCTAGACCTCGCCCAAGCTGTGATGCTATGCACGCGTGTTTGTTGTTAGCACGCCTGTTTGTCAGCCAAGTGTGACTTGTTGGTGTGTTTTGTATTGTCTAAAGTTGGAGCTCTTTGCGCTATTTTGTTTGTCGAGATCCTTGGTGCCTTCTTTTGGGGAGTGAATTCCTTTCTGCTGTGTTCCTCTCTAGCCCACTGTGATAGCAGAGTGTGCTGTGTGTGCTTCATTTCAGGCACTGACTTTTAGATATGTGGGACTGGCAATTTGTGAGTTAATTGGTGATGTCTTCATGCTGCAATTAACCTAATTATGGGTTTGATTACATTAATTAAACTGTCGTCCCAGACAGCAGCTGTTTAATTATTTGCCTTCAGGCTCCCCCTCAGTTGGGGTCATTCTGAAACCTGCTGTTGGGTTGGCAGAGTTGAGTGGTCACCAACTGTACATTGACTTTTTCCCCTTTAATCTTAAACTTTCTCTTTTTAAAACCCTATTGTCAAACTTCAAATGCCATTGATCAACTTCTGTGCTGTTGTTCTTTGGAAGCTCTTGAAGGTATGACTCTTCTCTAGGGTGGTGGGAGAGCGCCTTTTTGTAGCAGTTTACACCAATTTGCCTTTTGGTGCGTATGTGCGCTTTGTGTTATGCTTATGGATGCTGTGCTGGATGCACAAACCCTCAGAGAAAAACTAAGTCTTGCTTTGCTGCTGTAGCTTTTTTTTTTTTTCCAGTACAATTAGCTGTTTTGCATCACAGCTTGTTTTGGAGAGCTGTTGAGTTGTAAAGGGGCAGGATTTGGGAGCTGAGCCATAATGAACTCCATAGCTTTGGCAGAACCAGCAGTGGCATAGCGTGATAGGAAAGTGAAGGTGCTGGTTTTGGGCTGTACAAGATATTCCCATCTTTGGTAGCCATATTGACATGAGCAGTGAAATTTGGTGTTTCTGCTGTTTAGAAAGTCTTGCAGAGGTTTGGTGCAAATCAGTAAGGATGTGAATGTTCAGCAGAAAGCACTTCTTAAATTTATTTCAAGGTAGAAAAGAAATGTAGCATCTTTGACTTCTTGGAAATAGATAATGGCAGAGGCTCAATGATTAAATCTTGCACTCTTCAGTTCTGGTTGCTTCTCCTGTATCTTCTGCACAGACATATTGCAGTGGCTGTTAATTCTCATTGCAGAAGAGTCAGTGTAGTGATTCAGTGTTTGTCAGCCGAAGGGTGCCTGGCTGATGCTCTTCTTGGAGTACCTATGAGGGAGAAAAGGACTTGGTCAGTGAAGAAACTCCTTTCCTTCCCCACTCATTGTGTTGTCTAGTTGTTTGTTTGTGTAAAAGCTCCAGCCTTTGGACTGACTTTTCAGAACAGATAACAGCAATTCAAGCACAGTGCAAACGCTGCACTCTTGAATGGGAGCCTGGTGATAGACTGTATCATTTAAAGACATGGTGGTTTGTGTTAGTTCTTCTTGAAGTGAGTAGACTTCCTCAGGGGTACTTTGGCAGTACCTTAGAGGGATAAGGAGGTGTGGACATGGGGAGATGGTACGAGTTTTCAAAATGAGATGTGTTGCAGATAAAGCCAATACTAAGGGTTTGTGCCTAGAAGCTGAACATCAGAGATGGTAGCTAGGTTCAGCTCAGCCGAGCACCTGTAATCCAACCATACTTGTGTCCCCTCAGAGCAATTCATTGAACATACAATTCAATGGGAAGGTTGGGCCAGATTGTGGCTTTCCTGAAAGCAAGGAGAAATGTAGGTCTTCTGTATGGACTGTTAGCTGACAGAAAGCAATGAAGAAATGGTTACTTTAGCAAGAAAAGACTGTAACTCTGGTGGAGTGAGTCCTGTGGCAACATTGATGCTGCTACACCTTTTTCAGAATACCTCAGATCTTTTAAATTTGAATACTTAAGCACATGCCTAGGACTGGTTTGTCCACAGCCTTTTAGTAATTGTAATAATTTATATGCCTATAAAAATTTCCATGCTGATTTTGTAGCATGTTTTCATCCAGTCTGTGCAGAACAGTGTAAGTGACTGCAAATGAAGTGCAAAAGGAAAGTGGGCAGTTCCATGCAAATGTATATTATATGGAAGCGTAGATTTCCCTGATGCTGCACCACTAGCTTAGCTTTTAATGCTCAGGGAATGAGCAGAAAGAACTAATGCAGGAACAATGTTGTCTTAATGGTGGATTATTGGAATTGGTGACACAAAAAAAAAGGAGGAATTTAGCTTGTGTGTGTGTAAAACAAGTATTTCTACTTGCTGATCACTTCAGTTTGCCCCTGTTTTGGGGTTTTGGTCTTTTGGGGCACTCAGAAGCCCCATGTCATCTGGCTTGTTTCAGCTGAGGGTGCTCTGCAGCTTGAAGTATCAAGCCTCAGGTTAGAAAGCTTGCTTTTCAGAACTGAGAAGCATTTTAAATTGATGGCACTTTTACAGTGAATACCTTTCCAGAAGGCTGAACAGCAGCAAGCCTACAGAAGCCAATTCCTTTATACATTGCCTTATCCCTTGTGATTGCTGTGACGATTAAATAACTTCAGAGTAGAAAAAGTTTGAATGGCATTTGCCTTGAGCATTCTTGTGCAGTGCTTTTTTAATGAGCTCCCACACTTCCAGCTTGCAACTTCTAGTATTTAAAGCTTTCTCTGTGCTTTCACTCTTATTTTAATGTTGATGAAGGGTGTTTTGTGGTTTGTGTTTTTTGGGTTTTTTTTTAAAGACTTTTATTAGCAGTTGTCCTTTTTGTGTGGAGTATGAAACCACGGATTCAGGCAAGTAAAGGTTTTATATTCATTGCAACTTAATTCTGTTCTAACTTTAGTCTAGCTGGAAGTATGAGTCTATCAGACAGTACATGGGTAGTATAATACAGGAAGGAAAAAAACCTTGATAATGAACACTCACATGTTCCAAAGTATTTTTTCAAGCACTTCACAAAATGTTTATAAATGTTCATGAAACTGCTGTGACAACACATTCACACTATCATACTGCTGTGGGAAACACTAAAGGACATTTCTCCTCTTCTAAGGCTGAGGAAGAGGAGACTGTATGCAAGTACCAGCAGAAGGAGTCAGGACTGGGCATTAACTGCTGGAGATTTTCAGATCACAGTGGTCATCATCTGGAAGGGGAAACACATTCTTGATGTGTGGGGTGAAGTATAAAAAGACTTCCTTTAAGAATCTTCTGCCTTCTGTGTGATACACATAATGCATTTTCTCCCTGTGCACTTGGATTAGGAACACGAAAACACATTCCAGTCAAAAATGCTTTACTGAGCAATTTCCCTCTTTCCTGTGCTCTTCACAGTCCACACTAATACGAAGCATGGAATGGGGTAGTGTTTAGAACTGTTTGGGACTTCACATCTCTGCCTTGTCAGTGGTAGAAAAATAAAGTCAAATAGGAGAGGCTCCTAGGAAGATAGCTCCACACAGCTGGGGAGGAAAAAAGGCTCCAGATATTTGCAGCATGCTGAGAAGAACCAGTATCTCCTCTCCTTCCAACTGCGGAGCAGTGATCTCTAGATAGATGGATGCTGTCCCTGATGGCACAGTGACGAGGAGAACTTGGGCAAGTGTTATGTTAAGAGACTTGTGGCTATGCAGAAGCTCTTGAAGTTCTTTTCTGCCAGTCTGCAGAGTAGCACAAAGGACTTTATCCCTCCTTTTCACACCCTGCTTGTGACAACCTGTGTACTTAGGTTTTGTATGAAGGATACTGTTAGGACCCAACATTTTTGTTCTCTTTAGTCCCCTCTGTGATAATCTCTGGATTCGTTGTCTAGTCCTCTTGGCTTGTTCTAAAGTGTTTATTCTTTCATCTTTCTGACTTATTGCCTAAGCTTTCAGCATGGAAAAAAACGGAGAAAAGTAAATAAAAGTTATAGAGTATTTGCTTTAAGATATAAAAAAATGAGCAATTTATTTTCATTAGGTTCTAGCAAAGACAACATTCTCACCATACTATTTGTTATTACAGGCACTGTGTTTGTCTGGTCTGACTTGCACAGTCTAAAGTGTCTTGCATTGCAGTCACAATGCTGACACACTCTTCAAACAAAGCTTTTAGGGATGCTTGTTAGCCACAGCTCAGCCTACTACTGCTGCATTTCACTTATTGATCTTGGTGAATGTCGTCCGAACTCAAATAGTTTCTTCATTAAGCAGGCTTTTTGGTACGATTTCTTTTTCCTGGAGAAAGAGATTCACCCAGAGACGGTATTTCTGTCTTCTCCTGGGAGCTGATTACCAAACGCTCAGAGAGAATCGGTGCTTGTTAGCCTCTAGAAGCTGCAGAAGGTTCTGGACACAGAAAATGGGTGTTATGGCCTGCGAAGGAAATAAGCTGATAGGCAAAGGGCAAAGCAAAAGGTGAAAAAAAACCCTGCTCCTTATCTCATCAGTGCTGAAAAATACCGCAAATACAATGTGGGAGCCGGTGGGGCCTAGTGCATAGGGGAGAGGACCTGAGTTGGCAGGTTTGGGCTGAGTTCCCAGCTCTGTCGCACACCCTCCCGTGTGACCTTTTGCAAACTGCTCTGTGTGTCTGCTTTGCCTGCCTTGCCTCTCTAACTCCTCACATCTTACTAGTACAGAATGTCTTTTTACTGTGCTCCGTACTTACCATACCACTCTGTAGCTATTCCCTCCCTCTGCAGGGCTACTGAAATGTCTCTTTTTGACTTCAAGGATATTGGTATCAGTAAAGGCAAGCCTGTCCAGAAAACCGGATGTTTAAACTCTCTCTGTATTTTTCACCAGTTCAGCTATTCTCTGACACTTTGCGTTCCATGTTCCTAACCTCACCTACGTTCCTTTTCTGCTCCTCCATCCCGCTCTCACTTATTTAGGCTTGCATCCCTGTCCCTCGCCTTCCTCCCCTCCTCCAACCTGTGAAGACTCCCTGTTCTCTTGACCATCTAATTTAACTTTGATTCCCTCCTAGTCATTAGACTTCTCTATTGAGGCCAAGAAGGTCTGGCAGCCTCTTTGATGGGTCTGCTAAGCTGTTGATTTAAATTTTGCAGGTTCTGTGATGCAGAGACTGCTAAATCACTGCTCCCATGACAGGTTTCTGAAAGGCTGGAGGAAGACAGAGTAATGAATAGAAAATTGGAAGAGGTGAGAGAAAATGGGAGGGCAGAACTTCTGGAAGGAAGCATGAAGAGTAATTTTGGGCCAGGTAGATGATAAGAGTTTGACGGGGGAGATGGTTTAAAGAAGAGTATGTGTGTACATGTGGGGTAGATGGAGAAAGGCAGGATAGATGGTTATACGTCAGTGGGACATTTGTCAGAGGGAGCTGAAACCATGGTGACCGGATCCTGAATGCTCAACATCAGGAGTGATATTTAGGGACAGCTTCAAGAGACACTTATCCAGAAAATCTAGCTGTGTGGTTTGCAGGTAGACTCTCTTATTTTTTAAAAGAACAACAAAACAACAAATCAAAAACCTAAAAAAAACCCAACCCATCCAACACTGAGGCTGTGTACCATTCAAAGCATGTCAAGTGAGCTTGACAGAAAAATATTTTAATAACCTGGTGCTCATGTGCTGATTGATTACAGCAACAGATCAAAGATAAGTATTCTGTCAAGAATCATTAATATCTGTCAGCCAGCAGTAACTATATAATATAAAAAATTCGAGCTGTTGAAAAGCATTCTATCCTTGCCTTGTTTCTAAGACCAGTACATGAATATTCATGGTGGCACACACAGCTTACAAATGGTTCTTCACTCACATAGCTTTTAAAAGATGAGCATGCAGGTTATTACCACAATTTGTTAAGTGCTAAAATGAGTTTCTGCATTTTTACTTCTTTATAATTTGATACCTTCAATGCCTGTAAATGACATGGAATGTATTTACCACAATTGTTTGCCCAACTCCTGCTGGTAGTCTCCAATTACTGTATGAGCTGTAAGATCTTCTTGTTGCCTCCGTCAGTGGGAAGGAAGAATTTAAGAACTGGTAGATGCTACATAAGTAATACTGCATATGGCAGAGAATTATGGAAGGCAAGTTCTTCAGTGCTTAAACAAGGGAAAGACTTGTGAGAACTGCAAAAACTCCTCTTCTGGAAGTCCTCTGATGTTCTGAAAGTTATCCCTGATCTGCAAGAAGTATCAGGGAATGCTTCCTTAATGACTGCCTTGGGACTGCTGCAGGTTTAGGCTAGATCCAGTGTTGTGTCAGCAGAGAGTAGGGATCTGAACTGTCAGGACTTTTCCTTTTGGAATCCAAAGATCAGGATTTAAGTTCAGGAGGAGCCATTTTTCTCGTATTATGTGGCTTGTATCACAGTGGTGAGCAGTTTACTCTGAGGTTTGACTCCTGATGATGTGCTAGGGCTAACTTAAACTGAGATTCTGGCTACTTTTACCAATTGCTACAGCCACCTTTTATCCCTGTTGTTCTTAAGACTTTGTTGATGCACACATGTGAAATAACTTAAACCAGTCTTAGAAATTACCTTTTTCCTAGGATCTTTTGGGAGTGCTAGGATAGTAGATGTTCTCCACCTGCTGGGGCTGGCCAAGTAAAGCTTCCCGGAGCATGCCTGCCAGAAAATGCATTACTCTATGGAGAGGTGAGAGCAGAGAGGTCTGTGTTTATGGCCAGAGATATCTGCCTCTCCCAATCTAATCAATATCTTCATGGTTAAAAGGCTCCAAGGATATGGAAATGTTTGGTTCATATCCCTGCTGTACTTATGGAGACTGGAACAGGTCTAACAGTAAATACTCTTTTCTTCACCTTTTTTTTTCTCTCAAAATACCCAGTCACCTAAAGGTGAAGGAACTCTACAGGAAAATGGGAGACCTGAGTTTAGGTCTCTACTCCTGCCCTGAGATTCGAAACACAGGCCTGTTGTATCCCAGATGTACGTTGGTTGCAGGGGAGTATAGTTGCAGTCTTCCCTAAATCTTTCTTCCCTAAGCAAGGAAAAGCTTTGTGTGTCTAACTACTGGATGAGGTTTGTAGCTGCAAATTATTGACAGAGATACTTCATTGCCTTTGAGAGTCCTCTGTACTTCTGTTGGCCAGCTTCAGCTTGTTAGCGTCTGCAAATGCCATTCTTGTGTGCCTCACTGGTTCAGGCACTGCACAAGCAGTAGAGTTGTCTAAAAAGGTCCCAATGGGATATTACTACATCATTACTTCTGACTGTATGTTTGTATATGTGCGAATATATTTGCATTTTGTGCTGGCTTGCTAACAAACTCACCAAAGCACAAAACACAGCTACCTGACATTTTTTAGATGTCAGATGATTTCTATGTAATGTTTACTTTAAAAAGAAGTAGGCAGTATCTCTTATGCAGTAACATCTACCCCTGAATATAATGATGTATCTTTTTTAGAAGTTAGGTGTGGAATTCCCAGCTGTATGCATACTTACTTTTACTGCTGCTTTTAGTCCTGCTGAGTTCTAATAAAACAGCAGAGTCAGCCTGGAAGACAAGCACCTTCAAGACTGGAGCCATAGGAACAGTAATGATTACCCATTTCTGAAAGTTAGGCTATAACCCTCTTCACCACTCCAGAGAAAAGTATTCTTCTCACATGCAGTCATCCATGGTTTCTCATTAAAAACCCAAACAGTTGCTTCAGTTATTTTTTTGATAAGCCATATTTGTCTTCACTAACCTGTCAATTCACTCATCAGTAAAGCAGACCCCTTAGAGAAGCAACTGTCCATGAGCTTTTCCCATTTCCCATTCCTGTGTGTACTGTATATACCTTTTGATTTTGGTCTGCAAGCACATCTGTGTTGTGTGGGAGGAGCATGACTCAGACCTAGTCATTCCAGTGACAATTATTCTTTAACCACCTCAAATTAGTCTTCATCTGTGAATGTCACCTTTATCTCAGACCTCATTGGCTTACTCAACATAATTAAAAACTTCAGTGTTCTTATTTGTGTTATAAACACCATTAAATATTTGTAACTATTTAATGACACCAGAAGAGGGAAGCTTTTGGACCCGTTTGTCTTTACGTTTGTTTGGGAAGTGTTTGAAAACTGTGTATGGAATACAGTCACATAACTTGTTTGTACTTGTTGCACCCAAAAGTAAAATATGTGCATGTGCAAGAAGGGATTGGCAGGTCACTCAGTGTCGGCTGAAGAGTGTCTTGCAGTCTTTCTGTGGTTATTGAAGTAACACCACTCTGGGAACTTGGCTTACCAAGATTATTACATCAGAAGCTTCAGTGCCTGAGCTGCAGGGAAGCAAAGCAGCCAGGTACAGGGCGGTCCAGTTAAGTGCAATAGCTTTAGGGGCTTAATTTCACAGCAAAGTTGATATGAACGGAGAATTAATTGTTGTCCTTAACTCAGGTATCCTTTCATCCTGTCAGGATGTGCTCTTAACTCAGGATGTCAGACGTGCTCTTAACTCTAGCTGGTTGGCCTGCCAACTGAATGGGCTTGACAGCTCCTCGGTGATTAACATAACCTCTCTGTGCAGGCAGCGTATAGATCACTGATTGTTTCGCAGTGTGACTGCTTGGAGCAAAGTCAGCTTGAAGGGTGCTAGTGAGTGTAAGCCAGGTAAGTTACAGAAGACCCAGGCTTCATCTCAATTACACACTAGTTTTGTTTAACTAGTTTTTGATTTGGGGACAATGCAGTTAATCCAGAGAAGTTACTTCTCTCTGGAATCTGTGGGACAAGGGATGTGCCATTTTTACATCAGCTGGCTGGGTGAGGCCAGCACTCTACCACCCACCTCTGGTTCACTTCACAATGAAACCATAGTACCTTCATCCCACTCTGCTTTTGTATTGGGATAATTTATAGGCATTAAAATTTTACCTTTTCTTTTGTTCTCAGAGAAGACAAAGCCTAAAAAAAGATTGTGATGTACTTGCTACATAGACAGCAAAAGCTTTTGTAAGTCAGTGGATGAAAGTTAGTGGTTGAAGAGAGCTGCTTTGTCTCAGTATTTCTCCTACCTGTGTCCTTAACTTTCATCACAGGCATACATGCTCACACCTGTGGAGCAGTGTTTAAAGCCCATGCATAGCTGAGTTGAGGTTTTAAGCCTAATGAGAAGTGAGATCACTGCAGCCTTAGGGGAGGCCTTGGGTCCTTCCTCCTTGTAGTCTTAACCGTGGATTCAGATCTGAACATAGTCAGCAAGAAATACAGCCACCTACCAAATTCCCATATGGGCACTCTGGTGGGAGTAGAGGGAATCTACCTGAATCCATTTATGATTGGGAACAAAGGATTACTCTAAATATCTCACTGGAATGCAAGATACCTTAATTAAATGAGATCTGGAGCAATGACCAAAAGGAATCACACTGGAGAATGCTGTTTGGGCAGTTGTCAGCAAGTGACCTTTAGCCATCAAACTCTTGTCTTGCATCAATGATGGTGGGAAGTGCAGTCCAGAATTCAGTATGCGTAAGTGCTGGATGATGGCTTTGGTGTGCAAAATTCAGATCCAGTTCTGCACTCTCGAAGGCCACAGGTAGGTTATTGCGAAATCAGGCTCAGGAATTGCCAACAGGAATGGGCCTGAGCCAGCAGTACAAAGCCCAGCAGAACATGTGGCAGCATTGTAGAGAAAGGGCCAGAAAGTTTGGATAAAAGACGGTCTCCTTGAGCCTCTCTAGATTTCCTTCCTGTAAGGCTTTGTGGAAAACATACAAATTGTAGAGAAAATAGGGTAAACAGAGGAACCATAAAAACTACATATGTAAGCAGTTTCACATGAAAAGAGAACAACTTTTCCTTCTTATTCACTCCTTTCTTTAATCTTTTCCTAACTGATTTTTATGTGTAGCTCTGTTTCAGTAATAGATTTTAAAAAAAAAGAGAGTTTGCTTCTAATTGGGGGTAACCATTTCAGATAAGTTGAGGGTAGGTAAAAACAGCTCTCAAAGCAAAAGCCTTCATATTGGTGCAAGTCAGTAAAAACCCAGAAGCAGTATCTGGAGATTTCATTTTAACTGAGTAATTGAAAATGGCCATACATTACCCTGTATAAATTGTAGAAGAAAAATGATGCCCTTAAATGGCTTAGTCATCATTTAAATGGTGATCTGTTCATTAATGCTGGGAAATGAAATGGAAATCCATTTCAATTTTCTAGACAATTTAAATTTTATTGTCCATAAAATTCTACAAAACAGTAAAATAGTGTCCTTTCTTGCAAATTGTAGAGGATTTAATCAGATTTGGCCATTTTAATAATTCTCGTCATGGTAAAACCTGCTAGTGAATACATTGAGCTGAAGTTATCCCTTTGTTGATAAAAGTGTCCCATTGGTGAGTCTGGCCTCATATGTTTGGAATATAGATGGTTTTTGCAGCTGTAATCTCTTTGTACAGTTAGTTTGCTCTTGATAATCAAATTGGCTTAGTCTAGAGCAAGGCTTAGCATTCACTGAAGTACACAAGCTTAAAACACAGAGCATCATCAAGATCCTGCTCCACATTTAAAACCCTTTATGACCCTCCTGAAGATGTTCTGATAAATATCTTGTTCTTCACAGGAATTTTAGCTGTTTTAACTAGTTGTGAAAATCAGTACATTTCCTGGCCAATTCTGTCTTACCTTATCAGAGATGAACCTATTTTGTGGGGGATAAAACACGGAGAGATAACTGGAAAGTGCCATTTCTGTGGAATTATCTTCCTTTCTCTCTAGTCTTACCTTTGAGTAATCATGCTGATGTTTCCCCTTGCAAATCTTCTTGCCTGTTGCTCTTGCTATCCCATACTGTTGTATTTTGACTGAAATAAAATTTGATTCTGCAAGGAGCTTTCTGCGGACTCATTGATTAAACTGTAATGGTTCTTTGAAAGTCTTTTTGGTATTAAGGGCTAAGGGCCTAATTTCAATTAATTACTAGGCATTACTGTGTTTGCAGTTAGTCATGGCTATGTGGCAGGCTTACGAATTTACCCATGAGTTGAGGCAGAACATATATCTGGTTCTGATGCACCTTTGGATGTAAAATGATGTTACCCCATTGGGACTAACCAGTCAGTGGAAGTGCAGGGCCTTGCAGAAATATTGATGCCTTCAGATAGTTTAAGTGAGAAGAGTCAGGTGAACTCGTTAGTCTGCAAGTGTTGTTTGTTTATGGAATAAGAACATGCAGCCCTGTTTTCCTGAAGGTGAGAGAAGCTCGTGGTTAGGGATTTCAAAGTCTACCAGCTTGAAGTCTCTCTGTATCCACAATGCTCTTCTCTTTAATTCCTTTCAGTGTCATGCTTGTGTTGTCTTCTGCTGGCTTCCCTTTACAGCACAAATGTAATGTACGACCAGACTCTTATTCCTTAATTTTGGAACCAAGAACACATCCAAGTCCTCACAGGCTAGTTCTGACTTGTTGTGCATCTGATTACTTTAGTAATCTGCTTTTCTGCAAGCATATTGGCTGCAATGGAGCCTGTGGCTGTCATTAAATCCCCCTCTGGATGACTGTTAGCGCCTTTCAGTGTGAATATAATACTAAACTGTAGCTGTCAAAACAAATGAATGATGAGTTTTGTGAATCAGGATTCTTGCCATTTTACTTGTTTGGACACTTCTTAATTTGCCAAAATCCAGACTTTGCAATGTTAATTAGTGGGATTGTGTTAATTTAGTCAGGTGCTGCTGTACAGAGGTAGGAGCCTTGGCCCTAGAGGTAATAGCCACCCTTCCTTTGTACGGATTGCCAGGGAGCCCTTCATCCTCTCT
Source organism: Theristicus caerulescens (assembly GCA_020745775.1). Classification (NCBI taxonomy): domain Eukaryota; kingdom Metazoa; phylum Chordata; class Aves; order Pelecaniformes; family Threskiornithidae; genus Theristicus; species Theristicus caerulescens. The sequence continues at coordinate 102,220,001 of CM036561.1, read as the reverse complement.
TTTCATAAGCAAGCTCTTGGATCCAAGATGCAGCCTTTCATAGAGCGCAAAGTGATGTTGGCCCTTCACTGTGAGTTTAGAGAGAGCTGTTTGTGTTGGAGAGCTTTCTTGCAGGGCTGATGCTGAAGTTTGTTTTATTGGCTTTTATTCGCTTTGGCTCTGATCACTCCTTTGATCAGTTTTGGTCTGTGTGTTTTCCCATGCTGTTTATCTCAGCCCAAACATGCTGAAGGCAAAAGCAAAACCTGTTAGAGATTTGTGCTGCCCACAGTGCCCAGGCTTGTGAAATTCTTGTGAGCCAAAACACCTGCGATTGCTGCTACCAGCTGTGTGGGCGCTACCAGATCAAATCAAAATTAAAAAAAAAAAAAAATCAGTTTTGGAGCGTCCTTAGGGATGCTGGAGTTCAGCATCTTTGGAAGGTTTGGTGTTTTACCAACACTTCTTCCATATTAAGCCTTAAACTGGCAAAACGTAAGTGGTTTCAAGTCCCTGAGATAACAGGGGGTTATTCGCCTGTGGGTCTGTGCTGCTGGAGTAGCAGTTTGCTTTTATTATGTAGAGTTAGGAAAGGGTGTGAGGAGAGAAGCAGTGGGAGGTGTTTGTGGTGTTTGTTCCATAGCTGTTCTTAACTCTTCCCTTTCTGCCCTTACACGTTGTAGAGAGCCTATTTTAAGGTGCACAGATGTGTCTACTACTCTAGTTTTTGGTAGTTGCTTAAGTGGCTTCTTAGAGCAGCTGTTCCCTTGTTTATGTCTCTTTCATTTCATTGCGGTTGTTGGTTTTTTGGTGATGGGAAGAGGAAAAAAAATCACGTCTCTGATGCTCTCTTGTTTAGCTCTTATCAACTGTGTCCTTACTGGTGGCCTAGCCTTCTGCAGGGGAGACATTTCCATTGTAGCTGGAGCCCAGTGTGGTCCTCCTGTGTCCCATCTGCCATCAGCAGGGTGATTTCAGCAAATGTGATGATAAGTATGAGAAGATTTGCAGTAGGATTTGACTAAGAGTTTAATAGAATTTGCCTGTGGTCTCTCATCTTTCATTCTAGAAGTCAAGTGGTTCTGCCACATAGCTTGACGCTCATGTCCCTCATAGCCTATTCAGGCTTTTTGCCTTGCTCTTTGCTATTGAATTGATTTTCAGACTTGCTCAATTGATAGTAGTGTGCCAATTCTTTGATCTTTGCCATTGCTACTGCCTTGCTTTTGCTTGTGGGGTACTTAAGCTGAGGTGCAAATTACAAGCTGGTGGAGTGAGAGAGGAGGGAGGTGGAGCAGTGTATCAGTTCAGTCCGGGAGAACAGAGCGCCGTGGGAAGAGCAGGATCTAACAGTCACTGAAACAGCATGGGGGAGAGCTCCTCTGGGAATTTACTTTCACTTCAAAAAATGTCTTTTTCCCCAAGTTGTGAAATTCAGGAATTGATGTACCTGCTAAGAAGATAGTAGCAATTGTAATTTGTTTTATACCATGTGAAAATGTTATGTAAATATATCGAGAAAATTCATAAAGTCCATAATATTAATTGACCTATTGGATTATGGCTAATTTGTTTACATTTATTCTTTACTAGCTAAATGAAATGATATCTCTATATATTGTAATAATAAAAAATAAAAGGTAGATAAAAGATTACAAATAGGAAACTTGATAATATACAAAGCTTCCTAAGAAGTAGCAAATTAAGCTGCTCTGCATTTGTCTTGATAGAAAATGGGGCAACCTATTTAAATTCTGTACTGTTCTAGAAGGTTATATAGACACTCAATAAGTAAATCTTACTTTAGATGCTTTGGTTTCAAGTTGCAAGACTACAAATAACAATTCTATCAAAACCAGTGCTGTACACAGTTCGCTGATAGATACCTGTTCAGTTTGGTATTTGCTTGCAGACTATAATTAACAGTTCAGCATTTTTCTTTTAACTGCATGCTCTCTACCCATAAATAGGCATAATTACCACTAATCAAGACCCCTAATCTCAAGCAATTATAAACTCTTACATTGTTCTAATTGCACATTTAAAAACAATGTGTTTTTCTCATATAATTATGGTATAATCCATACAATTATTAATTTCTGCTTTTCTTTTTATCTGATCAATGTTAATTTTGTGTGACCTCACAATGTGTTATCTGAAAAATGCCTTTGAGGCATGCAATTTTTGTGGTTAGTTTATGGTTATGTTTTGCCTTCAGTGAGAAGTGATGTAGTGCAACAGGTTTTCAAGGCTGTGCTTTCTCTCAGCCATCTATGAACTCAAGAATTCGTTCTAAACTAGGAACTTGTTCGTGAAACAAAAGTGCAATTATACATTTAAATCATCTACTATTTGTCAATCCAGGTGCTTGCTCTTTGAATAGTATTTAGGTTAGCACAAGTTACTCCTCAAGTATGTAAAAGGTGTTTGTTTTGTTTTGTTTTTTTTAATTAAGTGGAACTTATACACAGACAGACTTTCTGTATCAGCTTTCCAGAGAAGTCAAAAAGAAGGCTGTTCAGTTTTAGAAAGCACTGCATGTCTTGGGGGCAAGATGTAAGAGGTTGTTCACTAGTTGTTGGTCTCACTTGTTGCTTTATAGTTCTTATGCACATATTTTGTATGCAAGGGCTTTGGATGAGTGCATTTTGAACAAATCATCATCAATCTGATGATTCATCTCAGGAACCACATGCAGCACTTACATCTGTAATTGGGGTAATTGCAAACCTCTCATTCTTACAGATAGAAATTCTTCCTCTTATAATTCTAAAATCAGATCCCAGATCTTTTACTGTGGTAACTGAGACCTACACTGATTTGTATTTATTTCTCTATTCTTATTTGTTAAATCATTAAAACTAGCAGATGATTTAGTGACCTTTCCCACCTGTGTCTGACCTTCATGATACACTTGTGTGGGTAATTGGCTATTGAAATTCCTGTGCTTTTATCTTTGATGTTATTTAAACGCTGGTTTAAATGGGGTGACACAGACTGCATTGTAAATGGGTAGCCACATTGTTGGGGACAATGTGTTTTTCTTTATCTATTGTCAGAAAAGAATATTAATGTCGGGGGGGGGCTCTATCTTTTCTGAGGGATCTTGACATTCATGGAGAGGAGGTGTTTGCTGTCTGCTTGACGTGCTGCAGCTTTGTATGCAGTGTTAGAACAGGTTATTGCTTGTTCTGCAGAAGAAGTTTTCTCCCTGGTTGATGTGTGCGCATGGTTGCTACAGTCTTATTCCTGGACACAGTTCCTCAAAAACCACCACACAGCCTCCATCCAGCTGATGCATCCATGGAGGCTGTTGGGGTCAGATTAATTTGTGACCTTTCTGCATGGTGGCCTTGCTTGAGTCGAATCCATCCCACACAAGGACATTTCCCCCTCCCACCCTCTTACACCCCTTAAAATACTTTTCCTTAGTTCCTGTGATCCCCTGCATATAGGACTGCTAAGGAGTTGTTTGATTCTATAGAGTCTCTAAAGCAGCACTACAAACTCTGGCCAAGGGCTCCAGGGACCTTTGAATGTTGGCCTATGACCTGCACTGTTGCTGTTAGAAGGCAGTGGTTTAATGTCAGTGTTCAATCAGTCTTGAAACAAGGATTTGGAGATTTTGCTCTGTCATAAATTGCCCAACATTCTTCCTGTAGCAGAGTGGTGTTTCTGAAATCTTTCTGGGGCTGCAGTGTACTGCAGTGGGTTCATTTCATTATTCCTTTGAAAAGAAGGAAAGGCACACAGCTAGCTATTTCTATGCAGAAGAGGTCAATGTTTAATATGCTAATGTATCTACCCAATATTAGGCTGCAAAAATCCTTGGCTTTAATGTGTCTTTAATAGTAATAAAGTGGTTAGCTAATGACAAATTAAGGATTGTAAGTTTGGCGATTTTTTTTTTTTTTTTTTTTTTTTTTTTTTTTTTAAAAGTAATGTAGGCAGGAATAATTTTTCTTGCCAAGATAATTGTCATGCTGGAGCATAGTAGCTGCAGTTTGCAGTGGAAATTGCTCTAGGACTGCTCGCCTCATAATAATCAAAATGAAAAACCAAATTTTTGTTTTTTCTTTAGGCTTCCTGTAGCTGGACAGTAATGGGACAGAGTAGGGACTCAATTTTACCTTTGCTGGCATAGAGCTATACGTCCCAAGATACTGAACCAGCAGGTCTTACTGTTTGCCAGAGAGCAAGAGGTAGTTGTATGCGCACAAGTATGGTTGCCCAGAAATCTACAGATAAGAATTTGCTTGTGACCCTCTTCCTAATCTGTCACCTATTTTCAGTGTTATACTGGCTGGCAGAATAGCGATGTTTGTGGATGCCTTGCACTGCTGCAGTGTTCTGCCAGTGGGGCTTCACAGTTTTGGAGGCCCTGGGTTCGGTTTCTCTTAGGGAACCTGGTAAAAGTCCGTCTAAGTAGGGCCAAAGGTAGCAATATTGTAGGGTTGTGTTTGCATCTGCATAACAGAGAGCAAAACAGGATGTAGTTAGGGAAAGGCAATGCTGTTCAAATACAAAATACTCATGGATTAAGGAATATTTATAGTAAATCTGTTTTTTAAAGCATTTCTTTATTCTTCAGTACTCATTGCATCAGACTTGCCTGTATGGTTTAATCATAGAATCATAGAATTGTTAAGGTTGGAACAGACCCTTAGGATCATCAAGTCCAACCGTTAACCTGCCACCACCAAGTCCGCCACTAAACCATGTCCTCAAGCACCACATCTACCCGTCTTTTAAATACCCCCAGGGATGGGGACTCAACCACTTCCCTGGGCAGCCTGTTTCAGTAAAGAAGCTGTCAACCATCACCTTCAGGTCCTTTTCAGCCAGGCTGCTTTCCAGCCACTCCTCCCCAAGCCTGTAGCGTTGCCTGGGGTTGTTGTGACCGAAGTGCAGGATGCGGCACTTGGCCTTGTTGAACCTCATGCAGTTGGCCCTGGCCCAATGATCCAGCCTGTCCAGGTCCCTCTGCAGGGCCTTCCTGCCCTCCAGCAGATCGACACTCCCACCCAACTTGGTGTCATCTGCAAACTTACTTTAGCTCAGGCACAAGTTAAGGTTAAACAGAGAAATAATCTATACATTTCTGGTCACTGTATCCCTATTTATACTCTCCAATTTTTTAAACTGAGTTTGCACACTTTTATATATATTTTTATACCAGTCTGTACAGAGGGATAGTTGGAAAAGGGGAGAGTTGGTCTCTACAGGAACTGATAAAAAGAAAAGAATCATACAGTGTCAAGAAGGAATTCTGCAGAGAATCATCAGGCCTTGAGCAAATCTAAATTTAAATCACATCTCTCGGTGATCAGGGAAAAGACAGTCCTATAAGTTTCTCTTGCACATTATCAAAGGTTTTTTGTTGGTCATAAAAGCATCTTAGTTGTCTTAAGGATATTGGCCTATAACACTGACCTGAATAAATAGCTGCATTCTCAAAGGAATGAATGGGATGAGGAAATTTTTTTCTTTAAAAAAGAGGAGGTGAGGGAGGAAATAAACAGTAAAAAGGGGTATTTAGATAAGGCAAAATATTATCTTATTTTTTATAAATATGACTTCTCAATTATTTATTTTTATCTTGAGTGGAAGAGATACTGACAATTTGGTATCTGTTTTGGGGGACAGCAAATGATAAAGAGGAAGAACTTCCCCAGCAAGCCAGAGCACTTACTGGTGGTTATCGGCTCATCTGCTGTCTGACTGTTCCTCTCCCTCTACAGCCAGCCTCTCACTTATCACTGACCTGAGTCACAACATAGGAAAGCTCCCCTTGAGACTTCCTGTCCTTCCCTTTCATTCAGGGCTGGATTGGCTGGAAGAGCCTCAGCCCCAGCCTCTGCAAGCCATCAAAACATGACCGTTTGAGACTTCCACCAGTCTGCTGTTCTGTCTTGGGCTTTGGCAGGCGGATCTTCTCAAGTCCTGTGTGTTTTCATCTGCTTCTTTCCACACCTGGAAATACTGCCTTTTTTTTCTTTCTCATGTTTATTCTTAAACCCATCTTGATGAAACAGCTGGCTTTATAACTATGCTGAATGAAGTCAGAAGGACTGTGCAGCATTTGGTCTGTCTTTGAGGGCTCTAGCTCTTGCCTCAGGCCTTGCTGTTCTTCTGTCTGAGAATATAAAATGTAATGTGAGTTTTTATGTATTATTAAACTTACATCTATAAATCACTGACCCATGGTAGCTGTTTGTTACATATTCCATCTTCTGCTTTGATGCATTGTTGTTGTCACGCTGAGGTGGGTAATGATGACTCGGCTTACTACTGTGGTAATCCACTTAAGGCTTGGAAATCTGTCACTGATGGCATTTCAACACAGGCGCTATAAACCAGAGATGAAATTTCAAACTATTTGCTGTCAAGCTATTTGTCTTAAAATTCTTGTGTCTTCTATTGTGGTTTCGTAAGGGTTTGGATCCTACTGAATTGTTTGATGGACAAAGAAAAAGAGTTGTGTTTCAGGAACTCTGTGTTGCAGGACTCACCATCACAAGGGTAGGTGGTGGTCCTCATCTTGTAGTGCTGAAAGTGACCTATAAAATGCTTGTGCTCATCAGGCCTTCCTCATAAAGCATGGATATTGCATGCATTTCTATGGGCCTGGCATTTCCAGTCTTAAAGCACAGTGGAACACAGACTGATCATCACAACTTATTATGTATTTTATCTATTGTTTTTCTTCTTTTTTACAGCTCTTCTGTATGCAACCATTTTTGGTAATGTGACAACCATATTTCAGCAAATGTATGCTAATACAAACAGATATCATGAAATGCTGAACAGTGTTCGGGACTTCCTAAAGCTCTACCAGGTCCCTAAAGGACTGAGTGAACGTGTGATGGATTACATCGTTTCCACCTGGTCAATGTCCAGAGGAATAGATACTGAAAAGGTAAGTAAATTTAACTGCAAGGAAACAAGGCACATCCTGAAAGTATTTCATTAAAATAAACAGGAGGTGCTTTCTTAGTAAAGACGACAAATATTCTTTAAATAGTTCCAAGTAGTAGCTTCCCTTAATTTTAAACTTTCAAATACAGTATTTCACCTATTCTGTCATACTGACATATGTTAGTGGTAAAAGTATGTATGTGTTGCTGCTCATATGTCATGAAATAGTATAAAAATAAAGGAAAGAGCTTCGTTTTCAGTAAACAAAGAAAATAACTAAATAAAAAGTTCCAAGTTCTAACACAACCTCAGGATTTTTTCAAATGAGATTTTTTTTGCAATATTTCTATTGTGTGAGGTTGTTTGCAGCTCTGTGGGCCTGAATACAAAATAAAATTTGTTTTGCTGTTGTAGAATTTGAACGTAATATTCTGTGTGCAGGTTAAAGATATGAATGAAAGCTGGAAGTCATTACTGTAGTAATAATAATGTATTGGTCGAAATCTGCCTTATGTGAGGCAAATGTTATCATCCTAATTCATTGAATTTACAAATAAATTCCCATTGTGTCTTTTAAAATAATAAATGGCCCCTCACCAGGACAAATGTATAAAAGCAACTACTTGCCGTTTTCGTATTAGTTGCCAGCTTTTATGGAGATAGATACTTGTTTTTCTTCTGCTTCTAAAGAGATGTGATTTGTGGGGTGGTTCATTCAGGAAATCATACCAATGCTTCGGTCACCAGCCTTCTGGTTGGCAGCTTAATTTAGAGTTCTAAACTGTAGATGATGCAGTTAAAGAGCAAACAATCTCATTTCTGTCTAGCTGTTAAAACATCGTTATGAAAGAGTAGAACAGATGTGGTCTTGCACTGGGCTGTCTGGAGACCAATGGGTACACAGGGTACTATTTGCTTTCCTAAATGGTCTTCAGCATATCTGCCATTTAGATCCTAGACCACGATTCTGGGAAGCACTGTCTGTCATACTAGCTTTCAGAAAGAAATGTTATTTTAGTACTGGATAGTGCTGATTAGAAGCTGCTCTGCCTGTTTTCTCACAAAATATCTTTGTGTGGGGTTATGGGTTTGAAGTAGATACATTTGGGCTAGGTGGAGAGACAACATCTGAGGATACATAGTGTAATGAATGCTGGTGCTTTCATTCACCCCCCAGTACGAGCTCCTCTCATCATTTTAACAAAGCAACAAGAAAAAAAAATGCTATGTAAAACATGCTTGTTTTAGCTTATCTGCAAAGTTCCTTCTTGGCCTCCTCTGATAAGGAGAGAAATACTTTAAGAATGCCTTTGGAGACAGAAGGATAACCAAACTGAGCACAACTCATTGTAGCCTTTGAGAATTATCTTAATAAACAGGAAGAAAAGTCTCCAATTATCAAGATGTCGAAGAGCATAATATGGTGTTGATTTCAATAACTGGTGTGTTCATAGCTGAACTGCCAATAGCGGTGACTAAAACCAAGAAATCAACTTTCATCTGCATAGCAAAAGCTAGCAGATATAAGACCGACTAATGGCTGTGCCAATCCGTAAACTCTCAGGTCTGAGCTCTGTTGGTTTGACGCCTGTGTATAACTTCTAGGATGTCATGCAATGAATAAAAGATGTATTGCTCCTGTGACAGAACAGTGGTAGTTGTGCTGCTGTGTAATGCAGTGCAGCTTTCTACAGATGAGGCAGATATTTAAAGATGAACTTAGCACAGAATCAATCTTCTCACTGTTTTGTAGGCCACAAATTTGTCAGTTCAGTGTTAACTGCAGGCATGCCAAGGAGTGAATAATCAGCTAAAAGCAAAGTCTGTAAGTCTAGAAAATGCCAATATAACAAAATTTAACCAAGAGCTGCTGAAAGATTCTAAAATTAATCCATGAAGATATGTTTCTTACCTCCCATACAAATGAAAGTCTTCTGCTGTTTGTCTGTAACTCTCAAATGTCTTTATCCCTCTGTGAAATCTGGAGATAACTTCTCTAAATGGAGAATAGAAAGCGAGTTAACTTCCTCTTAGACCAGGAAACCAAAGAGTTTTTGGATAAGAGCCTCATTTTAAATATTCTCTTGTATCTTCAGGTTTTCTTACTCCTATTTCTATTAAAACAACCCTTCTTGTGCGTGATATTCAAGTAACTGCAAAGTGTATGTCTGTGTAATTCCAGTGCCAAACTTTGGCAAGCATCTGCAAATACAGAATGCTTTTATTGCCAGAGTAAATGAGATAATTGCAATGACAGCTATGGCTGCTGCCTGTGTTCCACGTTAAATGCTGGTCTTGCTGCCCCAGCCCATTCTTGTGAGCCTGGAAAACTGAGAACTGGCAGGTTCGGCTGCCGCTTGCTGTGGCACAGAGAGATCATCCATGAGCACCCTACACTTAAGCACTATAGAAATATATCTCTTTCAGAATTAATATCCTTGGTAGCAGGTCTGCTTGGAGGTGAGCCAAAGATGGTGGTGGTAGAGTCATTTGCCTTTGGAGTAGCAAGTGTACCTTCTGGAACCAGTGCCATGCACAGTGATGAGCTTGGTTCTCTGCTCAGATCTTGCACAGAGCCCCATTGTGAGGTGTAGGCACAGCCATAGAGCTTTCTGTGTTACCTTTGTGTTTTCCAGGAGTGTTTGCATTGAAGCAGCCATCTCTTTCCATCCAGGAAAATGTGTGGGAGTAACTCTGAAGCTCGCCCAAAGTGCTCCTTAATTGGATGGAATAGTTATACTGAGAAAAAAAAAAAGAGGCAGATTTATACTACTCAGTGTTTTTCTCAAATAATATGTCCTGAGATGTACTTCATCACAGACTATCCTCCAAGGAGTTTGTCATCCCCAAACCCTTTTCACGTTATGTATTTCCAGTGTTTTTGCCAGGAACTTTTAATCTGTACATGCAGTAGTAATTCTGTATTCTTTCCACTTGGCTGTCTGTATTGTATTAAAAACCTTCAGAAATGGCCCTGACTGGTACCCGCCATGCTAAGCGTCAGTTTGTGTATCCTTAGGGCGCACATCATGAGTTGCTGTGAGGAACGTTTGGAAGATCAAAAGTTGCCCAACACAGTATCATACCTTAAAGTCCCTTCTTGCGTCAAGAATAAGACTGTTACTGACACTGAGGGGTGAATTCGAATACCTGCAAATCTCAATATGATGAGTTAATGAAACTTTTAATAACTTTTTTTTTTTTTTTTTTTTGCTAAAAGGATATGAGATTACACTTCCTCTCTGTACAATATTTCTCTCACTTGGAACATATAATTTGTGCAGACTTTTCATGGAATCTGCCTATGAAAAGAGTGACCTACCCACTAGAAACAATCCTTCAGGAAGCTTTTCTCCACCACTTTTTGTACTGCTGTGCTCTTAATTTTATTGTCTTAAAAACCTGAGGCTTTATCCTGGTAATTCAATATCCGGCAGAGCATATTGCTCAGCTGAAAACATTATTTTCTTTCAGGTATTGTGGCTTATGTGTATAAATAATACAAAAATAATGTGCAGACTGAGATTAGAAATTTTATATGAAGGAGGAAAGTAGTTCTTAAACCCTGTGTAGTGAACTAGGGATAATCATGTGGCACATATAAGCCATGCACAGGAACTGATTGCCAAATTTCCTTCTCAGGTTTTGCAGATATGCCCTAAGGACATGAGAGCAGATATCTGCGTGCATCTGAACCGCAAAGTTTTCAAGGAGCACCCAGCCTTCAGGCTGGCGAGCGACGGGTGCCTTCGAGCGCTTGCCATGGAATTTCAGACAGTGCACTGTGCCCCGGGAGACCTGATCTACCATGCCGGCGAGAGCGTCGACAGCCTTTGCTTTGTGGTTTCGGGGTCTTTGGAAGTAATCCAGGATGATGAGGTTGTTGCTATATTGGGTGAGTTTCACAGCTGATAATGTGTGTTGTGCACAAATACAGATGCATAGAGCATTTTTATAGCCTCTTCTACTCAAGCACTTAACTCATTCTTTAAAAAGCTTCAGTCAAGTTAGGTTTGCCACAGCTTGGTGAGGTATATTTTAATGAACTTGTCAGTGTGGTGTTAGATGTTTATTGTCTGGAAAAAATCAGAAGAGAGGAGAAAAAAAACTTGCTTGATGTCATGCAGGAGCATTGCATGGAGTCATTGACTTGTCCTTCCTGTTCCACATGGATAAATAGGAAGGGCAATCATCTCATCTCCAGATTGCTTCAACTCTATTTCTTCTGGTCAATGGAAGCTGTACTTGAGCATTGGGATACTGGTCATTCTTGGGGTTCTCCCTGTCTCGCCGCATCTCTTTTCATTAGAAATTCCACTGAGGACTTCCGAAAACTTATTTTTAAAGTGCCTGGCTTCCCTGCCTCCCTCCCACCCCCCGAAAATAATCCACTTTAGCTGAAAATTTTCCAATTAGCTTTATTTAAGATCTCATGTTGAAATAATATTTATCTCTTTTAAAGTCAAAGTAATATAAAAATTTAGAGCCGATTTGTGTTAACTTGAAATGATAGCTTTAGGTTGGAGGCATTAAAAAGAAGCTGATAGTGGTGTGAACAACTTTCTGAGGCAAAGCTAGGAGAAAAGAGTGTGATAATCCAATAGACATAGATGAATCATGGGGTGGCTGGAGCACTGAGGAGGCAATACTTATCATTTGATTCTGTCAGACCCTTTTGTGATAAGGTAAATTCTCACAGTGGCTTAATCCAGTACCTGTCACTCATAGCAGCCTGCAAAAAGAGAAGAAAACAGCTTGGTAATCTTACTCTTTCTGAACACATACACCCAACTCCCCGAAGAGGAATGTCTACTGGAAAATGAGAGGGGCTAATAAATATGCTGAATTCAGTTTTTCTCTACTTCTGAACAGGATTGTGTATATAGCATAGGGTGAATTTCGTGTCCTTGGGAATCAAGTTCATAATATTTTGTGCCATGCCAGAAACTAAAAAGGTGAAAAGTAGGGGGATAGCTGTTTCTCTCTTGTTCCTGAATCACCTGTGCTGTTCAGTGCCATATGATACTACCAGATTCTGCTTTTCTAAGTTGCACGTCAAGAACTTACTACCTTTTGCAATGTTGGACTCTCATGAACTAACATGGCAAATCTAGAACAAACTAAAGCCTCTCAGTTTGTGTTACTTTTTATCCCATAATGCCTCCTTCTGTGTCCATCCCACGAAGAAAACCTCAAAATATTTAATCAGTATAGGTAAAAAGCATTGAAATAGGATTTTTAAAATATCCTTTAAAGATACAAATTTTCTCCTCATCTTTACCAGTAACTTCCATGTTTTATCATAATACTCACTTTAGAAAACACTCAGCCTAGATTCCTTGAGAAATCAGTGTTAAGGAAACCTGAACCCCTAATCTCTGCTGCTGCAGAGTAATAGCTACAGATAAATGAGGCTGATCCTTTGATATCTGAATGAATAGAAATATTTTGTTATTGCTGTTCTCCTGGGACAGTAACTATCGATCTTCTTCCCTCCACACTTTTATTTTTTTTGAATTTGGAGTCAGTTCTCTGGCTTGCACTAAAGGTGATGAGCTCTGTCATTTTCTTTGTGAGTATTATAATCAGAGAGGAAAGTAAAATGATGTGGGATCTGTTTGTGATTCTGTGAGATTTCATTTTGGATAAATGTGTCTCAATTTTTGTGTTTTGGTTTCTGGACTAAGGAATCCCTCTCCTTCCACACATGTGTGTACCTTCCACCCCCAGGCTGTGAAGCCTTCTATTGAAGCTTTCTCTATCCTGATAAGAAATGATGTGGTTAACTAAATTTTTCATTATTCTAAATTAGTTGGACTTTCTTCTCCTTCAGCATTGCGTAATGTAACCATCACATTACTGAAGGATGCTGCAGGACATGGGTCAGGATTTCTTCCCTCACTTCTTTGTACTCTCAGTTCTCCTATCTGTAGAATAGCAATGATTTTTTTTTTTTTAATTTCATGTTCAGCTAAACTTGTCAAGTTCTTGATAAAAGTACACCAGATAAAACGAGGCACTACAAGGAAAAAAAATAACACCTACATTGTACAAGAAACGTGATTGTTGCTGATCATTCAGCCAGAACAGCCTATGCCATAAGTTTTGTTTACCAATCACAACTAAGCATAGCTATGAACATCAGGCATGTAACAGCAAACCATGTGAGGAATTCTGTAGGGCAATTTCAGTTAACAGGTATGTCGGAGAGACCGTAATCTTCTCTCAGGCATTCTTGAAATAAAAATAAAAAATAAGTGCATAAATTATTCAAGGTGAATTATTTGCCCAGCTTTAGCTGTCACTTAATAAAGCAGCCTTTGCAATTTGCAATGTACCCTGTATCTTCCTTACAATAGAGAAATAAATTGCAACTTTAAATTAGTCTGTGTGACTGCTGTACAGCATTACATAAACCAAAGACAAACTACACTTAATCCTTAAAGAATCCAATTCATATGAAACATTTTCAAGTTCTGAAATCATTTAGCTATGCAGACTGGCATATAAAAGTGTATTGTGTAGCCCTGGAGTTTGGAGTGTATTGTGTACACTTGCATCATATCCTTCTAGATCAGTTTGGTGTAATACCCAAGAGACAGGTATATTCTCAGTTCAGGCTTATGTTCTTATAACAAAACACTGACTTTGATTGACTTGGATTAATACGAGTACTGAGTTGGAAGAAATTGCACACAGGCCAGCAGAGAAAAAATGTACATTTTTTTTTGTGTCTCCTAAGATTGCCTTCCCCATTAATTTGACTTAGAGACAAACACAAAAATGAGTAAATTTTTAAAAAAAATTCTTTGCAGTGTTTACAGCAAAAATTTAAAGAAATTGATGCATTTTGTATGAAGTTTGATTTGTTGGGATGAAAGACGTATTTTTGAATTCTATCCAAAATTTCTGCTGAAATAAAGAAATTACTGATGTTCATGCAACACAATCCTTGGATTTGATGTGTCAAAGAAACAAAACCAAAAAACCAGTAGAAAATTACCTTTAAGCCAGGTGATTGATTCACTTGTGATTCAAATGGGTCAGAAAAGGAAGACAGCAAGAAAAGCCACTGTATTACTATGGTTTTCTGTGTTGATGTGCAAGCATGTGAGTGGGATTATGTAGAAGTGAAGATTAGCTAGAGGGAAGCTGCTTGGATGAAATACAATTCTGTTTTCTGTAGTTCACTGTTCTTCCGTTTACACCATTGTTATTGCGTAGGGTGAAGCACTGACGTACACTCAGCACTTTGTGGAAGATAGAGGCAAATCACACGGTCCCTGCCCTGAAGAGAACTGAGCGAAGCGCAGGTCATGCAGGACTTCCATTAAGAGACTGTTTTCAACTTGGCTTTGCTTTTAACTTTTCTAAGCCTTCCCATTTGGGCTGATGCTGCTTTATCCATCTGAGACTGACATATCTCTTTGAACTGCTCTTGCTTAAAAAGTTACCCATTTATCCAAATGTGGTTAGAGAAAATGGGTTGTTTTGTCACTGTTAAAAACAATCAACCATTTACATGCACTTCATTTGGCAACTGTAGCTTCTCTGCTTTGGAGCAGACCTTTCAGGCTGAGCCACCGACCATCTGAAGACCTGACCTTATCACGGGTCTTTGAAAAGTTAAAATTTATTCATGCTCAGGAGAGATTTGCTACATTTTAATTTAACGAATATCTTCTTAAAAGATTCCTCCTGAATTAAATGTGTTCCAGGCAGGGACCATAAGGTCTGGCTGCAGCTTTCTTTGAAATATGCAGGGGAAAAGGGATTGTAGCAGAAGTGTGAAATAAGCCTGCATAGCTAGTTGTTGTTTCTTAGTTTAGGGAAGCCTGAAAACCTAAACTGTCTTTCAGTGCGCTTTTTATAATTCTTTTACACTATGAAGTTACGCATTTCCTTAGCGCAGCATGAGAATGTAGATTATTTGGAACTGCAGTAATCAAGAAGCTGATGTTAGAAGTCCAGCTGAGCAGATGATATGCCATTGCTGGGGCTAGCAGGGTACTTCCCTGGTCCTCCAGCCTTTTAGTCTGGACCTTTTTAATCTCTCCTCACCATTGCTAGAGGAAGTGCTAGTTCTTGTGTTATGTGTGCATAGAAAGTTTAATAGAAATTATAGAAAATAATGGCATAGTAGCAAAATTAACTTTTTGTGAGTATTTTCTGGAAATACATGGAAGGACTGGATAGGAGGCCTTGTTAGGAAAGGATTTATGTTGTGTTAAGGTGTATGTACAAATATCTGAATGACCAAGAAAACCATTTTTGATCTTACTAGAAAATAATAAAGTTAGATATGACTGACATAATTGTACTCCAAGATTGAACAGAAAATCCCTCTTCTCTAGGAAATCTGAAGGAAGTAAATGATTCTTGGATGCAGGTTGGTTCCAACCCTTTCTGCTTGAAATTGGAGTAATCTTTGAAATTTAGGAAAACATTCCAGTAAAAGGCTAGAAAGAGGAAGGAGAAGACCCTTGAAATAGGGTGACAGGCTTTTTTTCTAGATAGCAGTGGGGAAAGCAGTGTCTTGTCCTTAAATTTTCAGGCTGCTGCAAAATTTGTCAGTTAATGACTCCCAGCAGGCCTGACTGGGCAGCAGATCTTCACTTACATGAATTGTTCACAGTTGCTGAAGTGGTCTTGATGATCCCTGCGAGGGGGCCCTGTGTGTATGGATGGTAAGACTGGAGGTTAGTCTTGCAAATTCGATTAGAGACTGGGAGCCTTTAAGCCTTTATTTAGCAATTAAAAAACAAAGCCTTGAAAACCACTGTGGTCTTCAGAGCTGAGCAGTGGATGAGAAAAATAACATTTACTAGAAGGTTTAGTTAAAAAGAAAAAACAAAACCCACACACAAAACAGTTTATCCCAAGAGTAAAGCACTTTATCCCAAGTGTTGCATCCCAGCTGTTCTACATTTATTGTGTTCTTGCTATCCTTATTTGAGCTAAAAACTTTCAAAACAATAAACTTTTTAATTGACTTTTAGTTTAGCAAAGAGTATTAGTCATAGGATCATAGAATATCCGGAGTTGGAAGGGACCCATGAGAATCGTCAAGTTCAACTCCTGATTCCACAAAGGGCAGGTAAAGTGGATGAGATAGGAAGGGAAATCAAGGCAGTAATTTATTATGAGCAAGGAAAATAATTGCCCTTCACATGGACAGTTTGCTGTTGCTATTCCTTTTGCTGCTATCAAAGCTGAAGGGAAATAACAGAATGTACATAAATACTTTCATAAGTATGAAACTATGCAGTAAGAGAATGTCAAAGAACGGGAATTTATAGTCTAGACCTGGCTGCCTTCTTCACCATCAGGGAGAAAGTGGGATAGATCACTTTCTTTTTTGGCAGGGAAGTGTGCAAAGGATGCACATAGATTTACTTTTAAAATCAGACGTGAATTGAAGTGAAAATTAGATGTTCCCGAAATACAGATCTTTTATTGTTATTTACAAAGCTATAACATTGACAAGATTGGAGACTGTGGTTTTAACGTGATATTGTAGGAGAGCTTGGTGTGCCATGTTTTGTTTCAGCAGGATATTAAATGCTCCATTTGCTTTGTGTGGAGAAATTCCTGCTGATTTAATTTGATCTAATTGCAATCTTAAAGGAATGTTATAAGAATAATTGTTTGTTTTCTTTACAATTGTTTTAGTTTATTCATTTAGCCATAAGCATTTCATTCAGATATAGACACAAGAGGCTTGATTCAGGTTTTGGTGGGACAGATTTGCATCCAGATAGTACAGCGCAAACTGCAAGGGCAAGTGCACCACAGGGATGGTTTATTTTAGAGGAGGTAAAATAGCAGTGCAGAAGTATTGTCTGTCTTAGAACTTCTCAGTGGAAAAGCATTACATCTTGCACACAATTGTGTGAAGATTGTTTCTCAGCAGGCTTGAAGATGTCAGATAAGTTAACTGCGCTGGGCCCAGGCTGCTATATTTAGACTGTCCCCAGTACCTGAGTTAACTCAGGTTTCCCTAAACTAAACTGCTTTGTGTACAACTCCATTTCCAGAATTTAATTGTGTGTTTTGAGGGCTGTTGTTGTTTAATGCCAAGTCTTTGAAAACGTCCCTTCTCTGCTTCATTTTTCACCTGAGTTTTAAATTTAGGTACACCTGCCTGTGGTAAAGATGCCAAGCTGCTGTGCTCTTAGGCTTAAGAAGTGGTTGCAGGACTATGGATGGCGTCAGAGTTTTCTTATTATTTTCAAAGACAGTATCTTTGAAGGCAGCAGGATCAATAGCCCAACTGAAGTGCATCTACACCAATGCACGCAGCATGGGCAACAAACAGGAGGAGCTGGAAGCCATTGTGCAACAGGAAAACTGTGACATAGTTGCCATCATGGAAGCACAACTGGAGTCCTGCAATAGATGGCTATAAACTCTTCAGAAGGGATAGGCAAGGAAGGAGAGGCGGTGCGGTAGCCCTGCATGTTAAGGAGTGTTTTGATTTTCTAGAGCTTAATGGTGGTGATGGTAGGGTCGAGTGTTTATGGGTAAGAATCAGGGGGAAGGCCAACAAGGCAGCTATCATGGTGGGAGTCTGTTGTAGACCACCCAACCAGGATGAAGAGGCAGACGAAATATTCTGTAAGCAGCTGGGAGAAGTCTCACAATTAGCCTGTGTTCTCATGGGGAACTTCAACTTACCAGACATCTGCTGGAAATAAAATACAGCAGAGAGGAAACAGTCTAGGAGGTTCCTGGAGTGTGTGGAAGATAACTTCCTGACACAGCTGGTGAGGGAGCCAACTAGGGAAGGCACCATGCTGGACCTCTTGTTTGTGAACAGAGAAGGGCTTGTGGGTGATGTGATGGTTGGAGGCCTTTTTGAGCATAGTGATCACGAAATGATAGTGTTTTCAATTCTTGGAGAAGTAAGGAGGGGGGTCAGCAGAACTCCTACCTTGGTCTTCCGGAGGGCAGAGTTTGACCTGTTTAGGAGACTGGTTGGCAGAGTCCCTTGGGAGGCAGTGCTGAAGGGCAAAGGAGTCCAGGAAGGCTGGACATTCTTCAAGAAGGAAATCTTACAGGCGCAGGAGCAGGCTGTCCCCATGTGTCAAAAGACGAGCTGGCGGAGAAGACCACCGTCCTGGCTGAACAGAGAGCTTTGGCTGGAACTCAGGAAAAAAAAAAAAAGAGTTTATGACCTTTGGAAGAAGGGGCAGGCAACTCAGGAGGACTACAAGGATGTTGTGAGGTTATGCAGGGAGAAAATGGGAAGGGCCAAAGCCCAGCTAGAACTTAATCTGGCTACTGCCGTAAAAGACAATAAAAAACGTTTCTATAAATGCATTAGCAACAAAAGGCGGGCTAAGGAGAATCTCCATTCTTTGTTGGATGTGGGGGGAAACATAGTGACAAAGGATGAGGAAAAGGCTGAGGTACTTAATGCCATCTTTGTCTCAGTCTTTAATAGTCAGACCAGGTGTTCTCAGAGTACCCAGCTCCCTGAGCTGGAAGACAGGGATGGGGAGCAGAACAAAGCCCCCATAATCCAAGAGGAAATGGTTAGTGACCTGCACCACACAGACACATACAAGGCTATGGGGCCAGATGGGATCCACACAAGAGTACTGAGGGAGCTGGCAGAAGTGCTCACCAAGCCACTTTCTATCATCTATCAGCAGTCCTGGCTAACCAGGGAGGTCCCAGTTGACTGGAGGTTAGCAAATGTGATGTCCATCTACAAGAAGGGTCGGAAGGAGGATCCGGGGAACTACAGGCCTGTCAGCCTGACCTCGGTGCCAGGGAAGGTTATGGAGCAGATCATCCTGAGTGCCATCACACAGCATGTACAGGACAACCAGGTGATCAGGCCCAGTGAGCATGTGTTTATGAAAGGCAGGTCCTGCTTGACTAACCTGATCTCCTTCTATGACAAGGTGACCCGTTTACTGGATGACAGAAAGGCTGTGGCTGTTGTGTACCTGGACTTTAGTAAGGCCTTTGACACCGTTTCCCACAGCATTCTCCTGGAGAAACTGGCTTCTCAAGGCTTGGATGGGCATACTCTTCACTGGGTAAAAAACTGGCTGGATGGCCGGGCCCGAAGAGTTGTGGTGAATAGAGTTAAATCCAGCTGGTGGCTGGTGACAAGTGGTGTTCCCCAGGGCTCAGTATTGGGGCCAGTTCTGTTTAATATCTTTATTGATGATCTGGACGAGAGGATCGAGTGCACCCTCAGTAAGTTTGCATATCGCACCAAGTTGGGTGGCAGTGTTGATCTGCTGGAGAGTAGGAAGGCCCTGCAGAGGGACCTGGATAGGCTGGATCAATGGGCCAAGGCCAGTTGTATGAGGTTCAACAAGGCTCAGTGCCGGGTCCTGCACTTGATTCACAACAATCCCATGCAACGCTACAGGCTTGGGGAGGAGTGGCTGGAAAGCAGCCTGGCTGAAAAGGACCTGGCGGTGTTGGTCAACAGCCAGCTGAATATGAGCTGACAGTGTGCCCAGGTGGTCAAGAAGGCCAATGGCATCCTGGCTTGTATCAGAAATAGTGTGGCCAGCAGGACCAGAGAAGTGATCGTCCCCCTGTACTCAGCACTGGTGAGGCTGCACTTCGAATACCGTGTTCAGTTTTGGCCCTTGTCAAGGAGGACATCAAGGTACTGGAGCGTGTCCAAAGAGCAAAAAAGCTGGTGAAGGGTCCGAAGCACAAGTCTTATGAGGAGCGGCTGAGGGAGCTGGGGTTGTTTAGTTTGGAGAAGAGGAGGCTGAGGGGAGACCTTATTGCCCTCTACAACTACCTGAAAGGAGGTTGTAGAGAGGTGGGGGTCGGTCTCTTCTCCCAAGTAACAAGTGGTAGGACAAGAGGAAAGGGCCTCAAGTTGTGTCAGGGAAGGTTTAGGTTGGATATGAGGAAAAACTTCTTCACTGAAAGAGTGGTCAGGCACTGGAACAGGCTGCCCAGGGAAGTGGTTGAGTCCCCATCCCTGGGCGTATTTAAAAGACATGTAGATGCAGTGCTTGAGGACATGGTTTAGTGGTGGACTTCGCAATGCTAGGTTAATGGTTGGACTCGATGATCTTAAAGGTCTTTTCCAACCCAAACAATTCTATGATTCCATGATCTAACGTCACAGCATTGTTTGTGCTATTGAATAGGACTGTAACGTGACCAACGATGCTTTGAAAAAGGAATAATTGAAATGAAAATCCAGCTTTATCTTCAGTAGTTCTATTGTGCTTTTTCTATTTATAGTTTAAAGCCTTTTTTTTCCAGGTTGACATATATAAGCAGATTGGACAAGTTGCATGTTTCTATGAAGTGATTCAGCAAACATCAACTGAAGGAGCGATTTTAAAAGTCTGATTTCCTCAACATGTGTCCAAGCACACTATTAGCAAAAGAATTAAAAGTGAAGATGAGGCCAAACTTTTAAAAAGACATTGTCATAAAGAGGTTTACAAAATTTTACAAATATTAAAATAGAAATTTAAAAAAAAATTAAAAATACAAAATTTTAATTTCATGGTGGATGTAAGAGCAGCACTAAAACTTTTATTGAGAAATATACGTTTATTCCAAATGGTGTATTTGGACAGAGAATATTCCTTATTCCTGTGCTCCAAACATCTAGAAAATGTAGTGTGAGTTGACATCAGGAGTTGCCTGTTTTGAGACTTCAGCCAGACATTACTTGTTCTGTGTCTAACTTCTGGTAGAGCATTAAAGCTAGGAATCACCAAAGCCCCTGTCCACTGATATCTGTAGATGGTCTAAGACTCTGCAGAGTATTGGAGAAAGAGATTTTTTAAAACACTTGATGAATGGCTTGCTTGGAGTAACTGGGGAAGAGGGGGATTCCCTGTGAATAGAGACTCAGTCATGAACTTCTTGGCACTTCAAATTAGTTGATTTTTTTTTCCTACGGTTTCATGTTTTATTGTTGCAAATTTATGCAACTTTGCATAGTGTGCTCTTAAGTAGTGTGACACCACCACATGTGGAAGATGTCCCCTTTGGAAGATGGTAATGTCTGGCAGGTTGCTGGCAACGCAGATCCGTGATGCACTGGCAGCTGAAACAGATGTGGTAGAGATAAGTCTCTCTGTTCCAGCATGTTCCTTGATATCTCAGGCTGTGTTAGGAAGGCTCGCCCATCACATTTGTCTGTGTACTCTGAACAGAGATGTGAAAAGGTAAAAATTATAATTTAACAAAGAAATAGAAACTGGGTTTCTGTAAAGGCCCTGATTTCTAGCAGATGAACCAATGAATTAATTTTCATTTTTGTTTTGGGTAGGGTTTTGTTTCTGTCTCAGAATTTTGGAGGAAGAAGATTTTTTTTTTCACTGAAAAGCCAGGTTAAAAATGAAATCTTCATGGAACACTTATTTTTCTTTGTTTTCTCCAAGTTTCAAATTAAAACTTTTTTCAGAGGTATGTTTCTGAAATATTGTTAAATTTATCCTTAAGGAGTTGTTAGAAATATTAAATAAAATGAAATATACTATAGCTATGGACTTTGTGAGGTTTTCAAAATATTTACTTTATATATTTCTGAAGGCAAAATCTACAGTTTAAAATTCTTTGAACACTTTTGTCTGAAATAAAAAACCCCTAAATTTTGGGGCTTTAATGTAAGCTTCAACCAATAGCTATAACATAAAGCCGGTTTCGAAGTCAGTGGGGAATAACTCTGAGGTTATTGCAATTTGAGCTTCTCATAGGTTTTTTTGATCAGAGAACTTGCACTGTCCATGCAATGACAACACAGATTGAGCTGTGTTTTTTTCCTGTTACTTAACCAATGCAAATAAATTCAAATACATTTATGACTCTAGTTATTTGAGCTGGCAACTTCCATATCTTCTGAGTTTGTACAAACTGGCCACATATTTATAACATTTTTTACAGTAACGATTAAAAAGCAAATAAGGATAAATGATTGAGATTCTGGTGAAGCCTCCTAGCTTTTTGTGAATACACCTGGTAGGGCCCCGTTGACATTTTAAGTGTCGTCTTCTGATCAGAGTAAGTCAAATAGTGAAATATAATCCACACTCTATTCAGAGAGACAAATAAACACATTAATTATAATAATAGAAATCTTAGCTGTAACTAATTCATGGTGTTGCTGTTCATCCCATGCTCTAAAATAAATGTTTTTATTTTGTCTGTACAGTAATGTGCTTCAACAGAGGAAACTGATGCAGTTGCATAGTAAACTGTCTGCAAAATGTTGCCAAGCTGTGTTTTAAAACATGAATAGACACGCTGTGTTTCTATTTGTGCACCAGGCAAATCACTGAAAGTGCAACTTCAGTTTATTATCACTGTAACACTTTGGTTTCTGTGGCACTGATACTCTGGCTTTTTTCCTTAAGGCCTTATTAGAGGAAAAGAGTGATTAAAACCTCTGGTTAACGAAAAATAGTATATTCTCTGCAGTGCAGTTGGTCATTCACTTCTCATTGTGTGTCTCAGTTTGCACTTGAGAAATCTTAAAATCCAAAGCAGCAAATCACTTCCATGCATCATCTCCTGCCAGCTGTACTGTGTTGGAGGACCAAACTACAGGCTATTCAGTGGCTGTCAAGTTGTGCAATTTATCTGTGGGATGGATACTGAACACTCTACCTTGTTGCCAAATGGTAGCTCTGTTTTTTCTGGCTGCCAGGTATTCATTGCCTTAAAATAATGCACCAAGAGGAAAAATTATTTTTGCTCTGGTGCGTCTACTTTCCTTGAATCTTTCTTTGCTCTGTAAAATGGGAAAATTTAAACTGCGTGCCTTATCTAAGAAGGAGATGAGGGAAGAGAGGAGAGGGAAAGATTTTCAGCTGAAGTGAGACAGACACGTGGTGATCACAGAGGGGGTTTGACCCAAGTCTCACATCACTGGCTTTCAACACTAGGGGTAAATACACTGTCCTTAGTGGAATTATGCTTGAACACAATTGCTAGGACCCTGTGACATGAACTAACTTCAGATCCTCTGGTTCTGTTCAAATCTGTTCAGGAGGAAAAAAAAAAAAAAAAAACCAAAAAAAAGAGAGAAAAATCAGGCCAAGTTTTTTGTTTGTTTTTTAATTTCAGCAGCATTTTAACTGAGCAGTCACCAGAATAGAGACCGACACACAGCAAATTTGTGCTTGCCTTTACAGCAGTTGGTGTCCCCCACTGCTTGGAGGTGGAGAACAAATCCTGAGGGCACAGGCCAGTGTGGGTTCTTCGGGGAGCTGTGCTGGGAAAGTGATTGTGCAGGTGTGGCAGCCGCTGTGGGTCAGCATCACAGATAACAGTGTTTGCTAACACCTGATTTCCAAGTTACGCTTAGTGCTGCATTGCTATTGAGGTACCATCAAGCAGTGTTTGGTCCTTCTAGCTTATCTTTGGGTCTGCTGAGACTATGTCAGATCACAATTCTTCTGTAGTTCAAACATGCAGATGAAGGCAGATCTGGAAGGGACCTGAGCTAGATTCTGGTGTTGGCTGCTGTAACAACTATTACTATTGATTTGAGAATGATTCTAACATGAATATTTTTTCTGATGTACTGAAAGTCCATGGATTCGTGTGAATCCCATCAAAGTCCATACTGACTTGGAAGACCTTCAGCACATGAATCCATGGCCTCATCTTCTCACCCAGCTGCTATCACACCAAAACTGCACCACAACTTCCAGACACCCAGAACCCAGAAGTGAACTAAGTAGGTTATCAGTCAAAATATTCCACATAGTCATATTTTTTCAGAGTAGGGTGGAATATCTTCTGTCTGAGAGCTCTTCAATACATCCTGTTTGTAGGAGTGAAAAAACTAAGAGTTGTTCTGGTAGGCACATCAAGGCAATACAGCTGTTATGTACGAGCGTAGTTCTTTTCCCGAACAGAATCAGCAAAACACTTGGCTAAGTTGCAATAATCAGATCTTCATTACTGCTGCTGCTTTCAGAAGACAGAGTGGATGTGGCTTGACCTTTTGCCTGACTCAGGCTGAATTTGCAGTGGTAACAGAGAAATCCTCTTTTCACTTGTAAGATGAATAGCAAATTTGATATGGAGGAAAGATTGGGAAAGAATAAATATGGAAACAGAAGGTGCTGGTTTTATGAAATAATTCTTCAGTGTTTAAATATGTCAGGTTTGGGGACTTGCTGTTATTATAATTAAACAAGCAAACATAAAAGGCAGAAAACTATTTGGCTTTCCAGTGCATACTGAGCTGACAGTGGAAAAGGTCCTCAGCCCACAAATCCAGCAGGGAATATAAATGATTGATGGTAAAAGTTTAGATCATCCACTTCAAGTGTGATTGACAGATAGTGTTCCTGGCAAATGTCTGGAATTCAGCAAGCTGGGAATGAGAAATGCAAAGTACTGACAAACAAACGGCCATCTGCATTTCTCAAGCTTTTTAATCTTCCTTCAGAGGTAAAGTGAAATATATAAAGCCTGGAGTTATATGTAGAAAGAGGCTTTTGACTCAGGTTCTCTAATGCAGCCGTTAGACTTTGCCAACCACCTTCTGACATACTTAGAAAGTCTCACGTTATTCTTCTTGCTTTCCAATTACAGATGTTTTTGATAAAATACCCACTTAATCTGCCCTCTTTTTTAATTCCTTTTTCCTGAGTGATTGATCTTACTTTATGGAGAACATATAAACAAAGGGAGACGGTATGCAGTTCCTTATTATGTATAAGAGGACAATTGTTCTAATCCAGTGCAGATACTCCTGGGTGAATTTTAATTCCTGCTTGCTATAAAGACTTCCTACTGCTCCTTTTTTCCCCTATTTTTCTATGAATGTCAAACACAAGTTTTTTTAGAACCTAGCAATCTAGATTGATACTTTTGGTATGCATCATTTAGAAAATGCACTTGACAGAAACAAAGCAGCATGATGCTTGCACGTGTGCCTTGCTTTGGAAATCAAACTGTAACATAGGATTGATTTTCAACTAGATCACTGGCTGTTAACTTGATTAACTTCAAGGAAATTGTTAATGATAGAAAACAGTACAACTTCTTGTTTTAGCCTGGTTTGTTTCTTAAAAATTGAGGCTTCTATGATCTGACTCAGTTTGTGGTTCATGTGTTGCTTTTCTCTGTTTGGTTTGGCTCAGTGGGCACCCAGCAGACGTAGCTCCTTCATGTGCTGCTCTTGGCACTAATGGGAAGCAGCTCCCTGAGGTGGCAGGGAACTTCAGGAGAGGGAGGTTTTCGGGAGTTACAAGTAGCAAGGGGAAACTGGGGTTGCTGCCACAGGTGAAGGACACAGTTGTGTCTGTTATGTGAAAAGCAGAATTAAATTTTAAAAAGAGTAAGACGTAACTTACTTCTGCTGTATGTCATTTCATATGTAGGCAAAGCAGCACCATGCTGTTTGTACTTGCATTGTACTAATTATTCTTCATGTTACTGTGGGGCAGAAGAATAATTATTGTCATTTTAAGGTAGGGAAACTTGTCTGGAGATATTAAGAAATACGCTTAGAAATGAGCTAGAATTCCTCTTGCTTATGCTTGGACTATCAGCTCTAACTGTTGCTCATCAGTGATGGCACATTTCAATACTTGACAGATTCCGGAGCGTTAATTAAAACAGTTGTTTAGCTAATTGCCTGGAAGATTGCGAGTAAAAGCATATTTATTCCAAAGGCAAACAATCCATTTTTACCCAGTGAAGCATATCAGTTTTTACGGTGCATAAAAATTGTTTCACTTCAATTTTGAGTATCTTGTGTGTTTGTCTGTCTAAAAGCCTTAGAGATGATGATCTATTTTAAGCGCATGGAAGCTTTTTTCTTAGGCCATTTTTAATGTATCTACTGAAAAAGCATATGTTTAAATAATTGAAAATGTGAAAAGTTGTTGCTATTAAAATGAAAAGTTGCTTACTGCACTGGACTATTGGACTACCACCATGCTTACTGATACGCAGCCTTTGTGGTATTTCTGGATGTTGGCACTGTCCTATGTAAAGAGACTGGAGGTGGAAGAAAGGATATCATTATGGTGCCTTTGCCTAACTTTGTGGGGAAAAACATGTGCTTATGGAACAGGTGGTTTCAGTGTATATATGCATTGAAAATGGAGATATAGTCTGTGCTCCTCCAAAGCATTCAGGGACTAAACTGGTCCCTGGCAGGTGGCCTGCATAGGGCTTTTGTGGAAGACTGGGAGCACACCAGTGTGAACCACAGCTTATCACACTACAGCATAGCTTACCATCAGGCTGATAGCTTCTGCTCAAGGAGAAAACGCTTATCATCTAATGGAAGAGACTACATAATGGTGGAAGTACAGCTCAAGGGCTGAGATGGGAGTTGTGGGTTTAATTTAGAAGTTTTCTTGACCTCTTTACTCATGATAGTTCTCTTGACTTTCATATAAACTTTCATACATGACTATTTATTTAGGGAATTAAATCTAAAAGGGCCCGGGTGAAGTCAATAAACTAATATATATTTTGATGCTTTGGCTTTAAGAATTGCTATGGGCAAAGTATTACTTATAAGACAAGGGACCATCTGGTCCATCCCTACCACAACTTGATAGACATTGTGAATGTATTTCTTTGTTGTTTGTCTTAAAAGTGATGTGCAGTGGTGATATAACACAGCAGAGGTTTGAAAGGAAAATAGCATTCAAAATGGGAACAGTGTAGTTTTTCATTATCAAAGTAACAACTGAATATTCTTATCTTGTTAGCATTATATGTTGGAAAACAGAAGAAAAAAAAAAAAAAAAAGGACCATTACTCTGTAAAGGAGGTTGTAACTTTCTCCTAAACACCCCCTTTTGTGCCCAGCCTGAGCTGGGGTATAACCAGTGAAATCATGACTGGAGGCTGCTCCTCAGGCAGATTTTGGTATACTTGCCCTGCATTGTAGAGCCCAGGCTGGTGCAAATGCCCTCATTGCAGTATTCCTCAGTAGGGACTTCACTGGCTGCCCCAGGCTCATGGAGACAGGCACATGGCAAGGTTGTAAGGAAATGGCGATGTTTTATTTCTTCCAATGTGTAACAGCTAAATATTCTTGCCTTGTCAGTATTATCTTGGTGATAATTAACCAGTACTCTTCTTGTTTTGGACTACGCTGTTACCTTAAACCTCTGCTGTATTATATGGGGGCACATATGCACAACTACTGAAAGATTTTGTTGAGACTCTTACCAGCTGCAAAGCATTAGAGCCACCAGAGTTGTGAGATCTGCTCTTTTATACTGTTGTAAAGACAGACTTTTCTGGTGATGATCTAGTGAACTAGGGCAAACTTACTTTCATACTGATGTATAGTAGTGTTTTGCTGCAGCCTGTAACTGCACTGACGTATTATACAAGATGGTTTTATTGACAAAATAGTGGGTAATTGTTAGCCAGATTAAGAAAACTCAGCACCGTAGGTGTAAGAAACAAATCCTTTGTGTGCCAGTTAAAAGAATCATAGTATCATAGAATTGTTAAGGTTGGAAAAGACCCTTAAGATCATCAAGTCCAACTGTTAACCTACTGCCGCCAAGTCCGCCACTAAACCATGTCCTCAAGCACTGCATCTACCCGTCTTTTAAATACTTCCAGGGATGGAGACTCAACCACTTCCCTGGGCAGCCTGTTCCAGTGCCTGACTACTCTTTCAGTGAAGAAGTTTTTCCTAATATCCAACCTAAACTTTCCCTGGCGCAGCTTGAGGCCATTTCCTCTCGTCCTAAAGAAGAAGAAAGGGAAAAAGCATTTGCTCTTAATTAATCTCTTTGAGAGGGATCAGAAGAGAACATGAACCAAGAATGAACCGCTTTTTTGATTTTTAGAGGAAAACTTTTACTGATATTTAAAGGGGACTTGTAACACTAAACACTTTTTGATTGTGGTTTATTCTTACAAAATTTTGCTGGGTTGTTGTAATTAACAAAAAGATAGTGGAAAAGGTTATCAATGAAATATTTCAAACATTTTTTTTTATAGACAGAATTTTTTTCTGACCACATAAAATAGAAAAACTTTGACTGCATAAATGAGATATATGGTTTTATATATTTTTGGTGGAAATAGTGCCATTATTGAAAACAATGCTGCTGCTTTTTTTCTAGGCAAAGGAGACGTTTTTGGTGATGTGTTCTGGAAGGAGTCTACCCTTGCCCAGTCCTGTGCTAACGTAAGGGCTTTGACTTACTGTGATCTTCATGTGATTAAGAGAGATGCCTTGCAGAAGGTGCTGGAGTTCTATACAGCCTTTTCACACTCCTTCTCCAGAAATCTTATTTTGACCTACAACTTGAGAAAAAGGGTAAGTAGCTTTGATTTTAACATACACCGTATAAATGATCACTTTTAAGGATTGTCTGTGTGAAAAAAAAATTAATTGCTTGAATTTTGGCATTTTTTGTAGCCTCTCTCTTATAAGAAGGTTTTTCGGAGCTTGCCTGCTAGCATGTAGAGTCAAAAGGCCATAAGTATTTATTCCGGTGCTAGTTTTATAGGAAGCTGGACTGTGGATATGTGAAAGTATTTTACATTTCTCTGAAGTGGACAGATTCCAGCGTATTTGTGAACTGCAATGCACTTGTGATAAACAGTGTTCACTACTTTGTGCAACTTTAGTTTGTAAAGCAGCTAAAAAGATGTTAGGCGTGTTGCCTGAAGTTACAAGGAAAGTGGAAGAAAAGGTATGAAATCCAATGTATGGAACAAAAGTCAATAACAGTAATCACAATGGAAAAGTAATATGAACATGATTGATTCTATCAAGAGTTGTTTCTTCTAGTATCAATCACATTTTGGAATTCCTTTGCTTATCTATAATGTTTCCATTTTCTTATCCTTGATTTTTTTGGCTCTTTTCATTTCTTCCTGCGTGCCAGTTCAAGTTATTTTGTCAAACACGAATCATCATAACCTAATATCCCATTTTAAATTCTCTGTGTAATCTTCAGTGAATCACCTCTGTAGAAATTTATTAAAACTGCAGTACGTATAATTCAGTTGATATGATTTTATGACGCAACGTAGACGACGATGATATTACATTGAAAACAAATACCTTGGAGCATCTATACTTGCTTTAAAATATTATGATAAGATACTTGAGATCAGCTAAAGAAATATGCTTGATAGGAGATTTTTTTGTTCCTAGAAACAGTTCTCCATGGTAACTTCCAGGTGCCAAGTAAGTCCTAGATAATTACACCTGAAAAAATAGAAACCTTTTAATCTTTGAAGTCTGTTTTGTAAAATTAGACTTTAAGCCTAGAGTATCGATTTTACTTATTTATTTATTTATTTTACCTAGAGTTGGCATACTGAAATTAAAATGTTTTCTATCTGCATATGTTCTCAATATCAAAGAATTCAACTTTTCAGTGTTGGGCAAAGAAGAAGGTGCTACCCACACTTTGGTCAAATAAATCAATGCTCTGGTAGAAAATTGATGTAATTAAAAACTAAGAAGCGAATTTATACTCAAGGATTTTGTCGTAGGACTTTTTTTCAAATGACATTAAGTTCCTGCAGGACAAGGAGAAGATATACAGCTGCAAAAAGATTGAGAGACATGTCCTTTAAAAACTAAGTTTAAAAACCAGATACTTACCTGGTGTTAATTAATATAAGAAGTAAGAGAAATGAAAGAATTTGGTATTGAAATCACCTAAAGCATTGGTATCACCGACTGGCGTATTTTAAAATAACAGTGTGGGTAATGTGGTAAGATGGTCTAAGAATATATCTTTTTTTTTTTAATCAGGTTTTTTTTAACATCAGTAGAAATAACAAACTTTGAGGCATAGAAGGACCAACTCCCTTAAAGCTTACAGTAACTCTAGCAGAGTTGCATCATTTTGGATCTGCTCTGAGCCAAAAGTCCCAATTTTAGAATCAAATGCCAACTCCAGAAGTGACACTCTTTCCCTCCATGTTCATCGGTGTAGCTTTTCCCAGCCCAGGTTACAAAGCACTTTTTTTTAACCACAGTACCGTAATTCCTATGCTGTCAATTTTCTACACAAAATGTTCCTAAAAAAAAAGGTACATTTTTATAATAGCAATTTCCAGCACGCTATTCAAATAATTGGATTTTAATTGAGTTGCAGTCAGCAGAAAAAGTGGTGTTGATTGATAATGGAAGTGAGAGTTTGATGGTTCTAGGTTAACAGACTGTAATTTTATTTATTTTATTGAAAGAAGGCTGATTGCAATCAGAATGCAAATGTTAAATAATGTAAATAATATATGCTTTTGGAAATGCATAGAAGGTACGCTACTTTAGAGACTGAAGATAATGCACATTTAAAGGCAACTTTTTAGAGTTTGAAATTTAATCTGGTTTAAATATCTGTGAATCTTTTATAGAAATAGCTCCCCAGCCTGTCGCTTCTAACACTTCCCCTGGTCTATTTCTGCAAATGGAATTTTGTAGAATTCAGATGAACTGGTACCTTCTGTGAGTTATGTTTGTGATGTATTGCGTATCCTTTAGAATATAAATACCAGAATTACACTTTTCATTTCAATAAACAGTTTCAACTCTAGCTCCAAAAGTGTTCCACTAGTTGAAGTGTAGATACTGTATATTCATCCCAAATATATTCATACAGATTCCAAATACATGAAAAAGCAGCTTCGGGGATTTTTTTGCCTGAAGGATCTCATGGGTGTATTTTTACACTTGGTTATTCCTCTGAGATGTCCCCACCTCCAGGGCGCGTATGCCTTCACTTGGCCATGGGTCTGAGTCTCACTGCATAGTGCAAGGTACTTTCTAGCCAAGTTTCACTCAGCTCAAGTGAGCTTTAGCATTGGTCCACTCTTTCACGATGTTCATATATTCCTTGGCTGCTGAGTCTCCTCCAGTGATCCCTTCCCTCGTGGAGATGGCACTCCCTGTCCCAGACCCTTTGGTGCCAGTGAACAGTGCTGACCTCACAGATGTCCCCCACACTTACTGGGGTCTGGATCCACTTGCTAATGACCATGACAGAAATAAGCAGACATGCAGGGACATCATAAAGTACCAAAACCAATTGGTCTTGACCTTAGCTAACTCTAGAACTGGGTTGAGGCAAGGTAAAAAGCATCTTCCCTCCATTCTTTGTGCTGCTCTTCCTACCGATCTTGAATGTGCTTTGAGCTGAGCTGGGAGGGCAGGACACTTCTGTCTGTGTGTCCCCTTTATGCCCTCCCTAGAACAGGGCCGCAGTTATGCAATGTTACTGCCCGTGATGTCTGAGGACTTTGTGGCCGAGGGAGACACTTCCAGTGCTCTGGCCCTGGCATGCTGTGACTGCCCGTGTCGGTGCTGTGAAAACAGTTTCCTTTCACTTACTTTCTCAACAAACACCAGTGAAATATCCTCTTTTCTAAAACTGTCAGCTCACTGTCAGGTGACTCCCCAAGCAGTTTCCTCAAGTGACTAAAATCCCTCCTGAAGTTATTAGCTGTCTAGTTACCTCTGGCTGGAGCTCAGACATAGAAAAATTTTTATTTTTCCTAAAGGAGAAGAGAAAGGAGACCTTTAATTAACTCTTTCTGCTGCCAGTCATTGACATTTTCATCTAAATGGAAGCGGGGGAGAATCAGCATCTCTTTCTCTAACGTCTTAAGAAACTGGAACCACAGTCTGTGGCTGCAGGTGGCTGTATATCAGGCTCAAGGGCTTTGCAGCTGATGGAGGACTTCTCAGAGCACTTTCTGCTGTAACAATGTTGTGAAATTAAAGCAGGTTAACTTGATGTTTCTCTCCGTTTTTGGAATCTCAGTGAGCAACCAGAGTGTAGACACTGGGGGTATGTGGGATGGTCAAGTGACAGACTCGCCCATATGGAGGGTGTGCTAGTTGAAAGAGAAATACTGCAAGTTTGGAGGGCAGAAGGATTCACAGGCTGGATAGAGGTCTATTTTTCCCCATTAAATATTTAAACACTTCTGGGTTTCCAGCCTGGACTTCATAGCTCCGGGTTAGTAGAAGCATAAGAAGAGAGAAGTGTGCATGATAGCTACTGGTAATTGTCTTTTGCTTGTGATGAGGTGCAAGTTTGCTAGCACCTTCTTTAGGAGTGTGAAAGGCCTTTGGTAGCACTTGCAAGCGTTCTGGTTTTAGCAGTTGCTTCTTTGCACATGTATGAGCTTTGTGACCAATATTAACTTACACTGGGTTGTACTACAGTGTATTTGCTCCGTTCATTCTGCTGCAGCCATAAATGATGTTATAGCTCAAATGTTCGCACACGCTACATAAAAGAGAGAATTCTTATACATAATTTATTAAGCTGAGATTTCTCTAGTAAGCCATTTTAGTCTGGATAGAGATTAAATGACTAATTCTGAATGCTTTGGAGTATCATGATAGAAAGCACAAGTAGCTTTTCCAGAAGCTGAAATTTGTGTCCCGAAATAAAAGAAGGAATGCAGTAGGATGTCGATATGTTATTTGGGATTTTGTAAGACTGAAAGAAATGGCAAAGAACACTCTGCAGTTTTACAAAGCAAGCATGATTTAGTGATTTAAAGCTAAAGCTCCTAGTCAGAACATATTTCTTGAGAGAGCAGTCACTGCACCAGGGTGGTCCGTCTCCGTGCTGGTGTAAGATTGCTTGCTTTTTTGTAAATGTAGTGGTGTGCTTATTCTATGCTATTCCAACTGGACAGCGCTCCCACCACCTCTTTCTAAAAGCAATTTTAAAATATAATTGTTCTTTCCTCTTCAGCATTAGCTTCACCTTTCTTCTTTTTATACTGTAAACTCTAACTAGAGATAGAACCTCTCTCAGATCAAACATTTCAGCTAGGAGTGCTTCAAGCCTGGATTTTAAATCTTGGGGGGCTTGGCAGCAGATTGTTTTCAGAGAGGCAATCCATGGCCTTGTGTTCCGCCTTTCCACATGACAAGTTTTCCAGTTCTTTTTCATGATATAGATTTAAAATGGTATCTCAGAATTCTTTCTGATATGGAAGGCTGAATTGCTGGAAGATTTTACCAAAGATTTCTTAAAATGGGAAGAGTGAAAGGTTTTAATTTTAGAATATTGACCCATTTGATGATGGATTTCAGAATAGTCAAACTGACAGCCTGCTTATTCCTTATGCGTTTGTACCCACCATAACAATCCCACAAGTCCTGTGGGAAGAGGGGTTTGATGCTTGACTGACATGTGTCTTACAGCACTGAAACCCCAGGACACTGGACACGACTGAGACATCTGGATGGGTCTGTGGCTTGGGAGTTATGCCATATTAGCTGGCCAGGAGGCAAACTTGTTGTTTTCCAAAAAACCTTCCAAATGTAAATAAACACTTAAGTACTCAACTCCATTCTTTCCCATGCTGCCTTTTAAAAGCTGTTCAGGTAGTTGAATGTTCTTATACTCCCTGTTTCTCCATACCAATCTAAGCAAAATATATTTTATTCTGTTTCCTCATTGGTAGATTCCATATTGCATTTTTGCATCTTCTGTCTGGCCTTGGACTACTTACTGAACTTTTATCTGTCTCTAACAGATAACTGTTTATCTAGCTCACAGATTTTTGTGCAAATCGTCTTTACACCCTGGACTGAAAGTGCTCTGAGGCTTGTTGCGTGTTGTTAGGTTTGCATGTCTGCTATGGGTAATTTAAGTGATGTGACTGTCAATGAGTTGAAACCCCATGCTCTGAGGAGGATGTACCCTTGGATTTCTTCCTTCTCCTCTCCTGCATCTTGTTGCATCCCTTCAGGTAAAGCCTTAATACCTAGACTTGGAGAGGATTTGACCAACTGCAAGCATTTAACATTCATATTTCTATAGTGAGTGTAAGTGTTCAGCCCAGAGTAACTCCATTACCTTTCAGAGACATCATCTTAAAGTTTAGTTCCCCAAAATTTTAAACTCTAAAGTTATTTCTGTTCTATTTAAATCTATATGGCCTTGAGCCTTAGGGTCCTGTGCTTATACAGAGGAAGATCTGGCTACAGACAAATAGTTTGCATAATGGAGATGTATGTGTACAATAAAAGACATAATTAACTAAGAAGTTGTAAGACAATGTGGTGGGTTGACCTTGGCCAGTTGCCAGGTGCCCATCAAGCCGCTCTATCGCTCCTCAAGAGGACAGGGGGAGAAAAATAAGATGAAAAGCTTATGGGTTGAGATAAGGACAAGGAGATCACTTGCCAATTACTGTCACGGGCAAAACAAGTGACTTAGGGAAATTAATTTAATTGATTACCAATTAATCAGAATAGGATAATGACAAATAAGAACAAATCTAAAAAACACCTTCCCCCCACCCCTTCCTTCTTCCCAGGCTCAAATTCACTCCCAACTCTTCTACCTCCTCCCCCTGAGCAGTGCAGGGAGTTGGGGAATAGGGGTTGCAGTCAGTTTGTAATGCTTGGTCTCTTGCTCCTTCCTCCTCACACTCTTCCCATGTTCCAGCGTGGGGTCCCTCTGACGGGAGACAGTTCTTCACAAACTTCTCCAATGTGGGTCCTTCCCACAGGCAGCAGTTCTTCAATAACTGCTCCAGCATGGATCCTTTCCATGGTGTGCAGTCCTTCAGGAACAGACAGCTCTAGCGTGGGTCCCCCGTGGGGCCACAGGTCCTGCCAGAAGACCTGCTCCTGCATGGGCTCCCCTCAGTGGGCTGCATGGTGGATATCTGCTCCACCGTAGGCCTCCATGAGCTGTAGGGGGACAACCTACATCACCATCATCTTCACCATGGTTGTCACCACAGGCTGCAGGGGAATCTCTGCTCCAGCACTTGGAGCACCTCCTCCCACTCCTTCACTGCCCTGGGTGTCTGCAGAGTTGTTTCTCTCACATATTCTCACTTCTCTCTCTCAGCTGCTGTTGTGCAGTGTTTTTTACCCTTTCTTAAATATGTTGTCACAGAGGTGCTACTCACATTCCTGTAGGGCTCAGCTTTGGCCAGTGGCGGGTCCATCTTGGAGCCGACTAGAACTGGCTCTGTCCAACATGGGGACAACTTCTGGTACCTTCTCACAGAAGCCACCCCTGCAGCACCCCTGCTACCAAATCCTTGCCATGTAAACCCAATACAGACAACAAAACTGCTCTGTTGCTTGTATTCAGTACATGATACATTTTCATGTACATTTTAGCTGTAACGTAGATTAATCTATGTGGGTAAGTAGCAAAATGGTTCTTTAAAATGCTCTTAAATGACTAATCCCTTCTAAACTGATTTGATGAACTCATCACTTGTTTGAGATGCCTTCTCCTACTATGAATAATGAGCAATTTTTCATACATTTAGATGCTGTAGTATAATGTCTGTACAATTGTTATAAAGAAATGACTTACTATACCATACAAAACAAGATGTGTGTTTCCCCAAAGGAATATTAAGTTGTTGAAATTCTGATAGGTCATTCACTAATCAATCCCATTAAAAGTAATCTAGTGATCAGTAGGTATTAATAACCGTCAATAAAATAAATTGATGGAAGAGCTGGTAAGGGTGAACTTTGAATTACAATTAATCTTAAAATGGGAAGAATATGATCCTTTTATGAAGCTGATACTAAAACCATAACTGCCTTGAAGTATCTTCAGTAAGAGAATATTTCCTGTTCTGTGCTATCATAGATTTATAGGTTTTCCCACATTGGTTGCTAAATACTTAACTATCATTTGCATTCTGATTACTGAATTAGAAATTAAATTTGTACAGACTGAATTTATAAGATCAGAATTTTAGCTGTTTCCCAATGTGTTTTCTAAGTATGGAAAATGATGTCAATTTTATGTCAATGATGAAAGACATTCCAGTTATATGTCAGTACTTGGAAAAAAATATGTGGTAAATGGAACAAGTTCTGGTCATCCTGAAATTGAGGTTAAGTGCTTCATTCATTAATCCAGAAACAGGATTGATATTTTGTTTGTTTTATCACACTTTGAGTAGACCCACTTGAATTGTTTTTGAAAGGGTTTTTTTCTCAATGACCCATAAAATACTCAGCCTTAAATATAAAAGAAAAAAATTCTGACCTTTTCAAAATCTGTGCAGTGTTCATAAAGTCTTCCCATATATGGTAAAGCTATTCCAAGTAGATGAAAAATACAGTTAACAAGGTTGATGGTGAATTAAAATAAAATTTGTTTTCAGACTATTTTAATCCTTAAAAAAAAAAAAGCACATTTGGCTTTTGTGAAGCTATTTCAGATGACTAATAGAATGTTAATGTTAAAAAAGGGGTTTCTCTCATTTTTAGCATGCACAACCACCCACACCAGCTTGTTTATCCCAACAGAAGAAAATGCATTACTTTGATTTTTACCTTCCTCCACCCACGTAGACTAAAGCGTAGAAATAATTTTAATATAGCTAAAGGTTACTTAGTGTGAATGAGGATTCCCCAGAATAGGTCCCCTAAGCATTTTTAAAATAGAAAATGAATTTCCTAGGAACTGGGGAAATTCTAAATGTTGGCCCACCACCAGGGACAGAAGACGATAATCCAAAAGACAGTGTAACTGCTCTTCCGCAGTCTGGGAATCTGGTCTTCATTGTGAAAAGAATGAAATGCTCACTAGTATTTTTACAGTAGGAAGTCCTTAGTTTAAATGTGTATTTTTCTTACTATTGTGTTGACTTAGATAAATAGAAGTGTAATACAGATACACAAGGGAGGCTGAACAGCAGCCTGTCTGTGTGTAGTGTGTTATTCTCATTTTCAATATGTGCATGGTGCACTACCACCTGGTCACAGTTAAGTGTACTGAGGTGCCTTAGTCCACTTCTGGACCATGCTGGTAAAGAGGAAGGGGACGTTCCGTGGGAATTCAAAGAGTTCCTACCCTTTCTCCAAAGCTTGAAGTCTGTCTTCTACTGCTAACCATGACTGAGTGGCCAAAGTTTCAAAATCTCTCTGTATTTCTAATTAAAAAAAAAAAAAAATTTATTGGTGCCTGTCATTCCTGTGTGTGTACATGTGTATATATATACATAATGACTGGCCTATTGCTGAATCTCTCAAGTAATTCAAATATTATGCACTTTTTCTAATACATGAATGCTGTTGCCCAGGCTTTTTTGCCTGTATGCGCCATGTTCTATCATGTATCATAACTGCACTAATTATGTCAATGTCTTGGTAACTGGTGTACCCTGGTGATTGTATTTTCTGATATACCCTGGTGCTTCATACACTGTGGAGCATTACTGACCAAGCAAAAGACAGAACAGTGACCTAATACCCTCCTGTGTTATTTTTTTTCAACTCTGAAAATGATCTCTGTGGTCTGGGGAGCAGCTGACTCTAGGACAAACTCTTACTAATGGGTGTGATTTCCTGGCATAACAGCTTTGATCTTAAGGTCACTAAAAGCCAAACTCATAGGACTGCAAATCCAAACACTCAACCTATTCAAGGCACCCCATGAAGAAGAGAGAATATAGATAGCTGTGCAATATGAAAGCTGAGTTACAATGGCAAACCTACATCCTTGAGCAAACTCCATAACCTCAGTGATCAGGTTGGTCCTTTCTTCAGCTCTCCAATGAAAGCTGAAATAACTACCCCCTATAAAAAAAGGAATAAAATTCTGGAGGTTACTGCTAATGAT
Organism: Theristicus caerulescens; assembly: GCA_020745775.1. Lineage (NCBI taxonomy): Eukaryota > Metazoa > Chordata > Aves > Pelecaniformes > Threskiornithidae > Theristicus > Theristicus caerulescens. The sequence goes on along the minus strand of CM036561.1, from coordinate 102,182,553 downwards.
GTGTAGAGACTGTGATCCTTGCTCCAGACCAAACCCTACCTACAGGTCCTCTGTTTTCTTGCTTAAATGTTGAGACCTGTACTGTAACCGTGAGCTCTTGGACAGGGAGACAAAAGAGGTCCTTTTCTTCTTTGTGTACCTGAACCAGGTCTCCACAGCTGCTCCAGGGACTCTATTTGATATACACCATGATGGGCATAAAACAAGTAGCTCACCTTAAATGTGACAAATGCTGTTAAGATTTTGCGTGAAACAAAGAAGTTTCCCAGCTTGATTTTTGAACACTGGGAGGTGCCCACAGTATTTATGTCAAACTATCCTACATGTTTAGACAACTGATGTTTTTCCTGTATCTGTCCTTGAGAATCAGCCTTCTAGTTGCCTTTGAACAAGTATCTTTCTGGGGGGATACAGCCAGGAGCGTACCACGTTCCTTAGTCTCAAGCCTGCTGCAAAAGAGTCACACAGGGAATGTGGTGTCTGATGTCAACCTGCTTTACAGGCTGCTGCCCATTCCAGTGTGACATTGAAGTGTTTGACTGCTGAAGCTGAAGTGGAGTAACTGCTAGGTGTGGCCTTGTGAAAGTTTTTGAATTTGAAATCCAGTAAGCTTTACCATCATGGGAATGAACAAATTGCAAACAAAACTTGATAGGGCATCTTGCCAATAACCACCTCTGACCGTAGCTACCGACTGTTGCCACAGCTAAAGTCAAGTGGAAAGGAGGGCATTGTGTTGGGCTGTGGCTCAGTATAAGAACTTACTGAAATACTTTGAGAGTAGGATCATGAATCAGCTTCTCTTTATTTGGTATTATTTTTGCAGCAGGCAACTGGGTTTTTCCTCAAACTGTATACGATTCCTTCCTCAGAAGGAAGTGTATTATCATGTCAAACACCTGATTGGATTCAGATTTTCAAACAGAAATGTGATACCTGATGCTGATGTAAAACACTAAAGCCCTATGCAAATGAATGTACTAAGTGTTTTTAGAATAGTTTTTCTGAATTAGCCAATTGCAGATGGGACTTACACTCAGCTCCACTTGCAAACACTGTCGATATTCTCCCTCGAGCTATCACTTTTTTTTGGTTCCCATTCATTTTCTCTTTCTACCTATTACGCTCCAAAATGGGGTGTGAACTTCAGTATCTTGTGTAAGGGCACTTACATATATACTGACTTCAGTAATATCTCCCTCAGCTGAAGCAGGAGCATACAGTGGTAGGCTACTCAGTATACCCAGTGTCCCAAAAGGCTGTCCATATAGGACTTGGAGTGGGAATAGCGCTATCCACAAACAACTGTGCAGCTGGACATGAAGTGGCCTTAATTAACCACAGGTCCAAATACATTGTCTCTTTATGCAGCTGTGAGACTGCATAATGTTTTCACCAGTTTTTATCAGGACTTAAGTTTGCTAAATCCATTTTTAATTAGTACAGGATTATGAATATGAAAACCTGACACCCAGTTAAAGTAATATTTGAGACTTGAATACTATGTGCTTTTGTTACCATATACTTAGGTGTTTCCTCTTTTTGTTACCACCTTCTGGGGTCTTGTCCAAATACAGAAAGGAAAACGCTCAACACATACCTTGTTCCAAGTCTTTGTGACTTTGGCAAACCACATCTATGCCAGGTCCCCAGCATATGTCCCCAGGAACCATGCAGCCAGCCCAACCTGGCCTTTTCTTGCAATTCATCTAAAGGTACTATGCCTTCATCTTAAAATTTCAGAGGATGTGCTTCCACCATCCTGGTCATTTCTCCCAAATGCTCTGTAATAAAAATACCACACAACAAAATTATTTTGTGATTCATTTACACAGCTGACATCAGAGAATCCAAGAAAATTTCTGCCAAAATAATTTTGTAACACATTGGATGATTTACTTTGTAAACTGGCATGAGCATTGTCTTTGTGTGAAAATGTAGAATTATGTTCCCCTTTTGGAAATCTTTTTTTCCTTTATTCTTAAAAAAAAGCAAAACCCCAAACCCAAACAAAAACCACACAAAAATCTCAGGAAGACTCTAAAAAAAGCTGATAGTATACCCAGGTTGACCAGAATAGATAAATCTGTGTCTCCAATCTTCAATGTTGATACCTATTTTTTCTATAATATTTGAATAAATCATGTAAACTCCAGCATTCTTCACACTGTTGGAGAAGTGAGGCATGTTATAGTCTTCCTCTAAGTAAGGGGTTGGGCAATTTGTTAATTGTTTTCCAAGGTTTCACTGTTACTTCATAGTAACAGGAAAGATGTTATTTATGGTCAGTTATTACCTTGATTAACGAAAACAAAGTTACTGTTGACTTCCATCACATACTTGATCAGATGGTTTAGGCTAGAGATGAAATACAAGGATGCTGTAACCTTTGTTCACGTTAAGATACAAAGCAATAGCAGAGGAAGAAAATAGCGTTAGCTCTAACAAACGGATATTGGCTTTGTTATTAGAGCTTTGGTATAGTCTAGAAACATATTATTAGCCTTTGATTTCCCTTGTCTACATTTTTGAAATTGCTCAAGCAGCAAGTCTTGTAGGAGTAAAAGTTGTATTGGGTAGTTCAGTGGCTTACATGCTTTCAGTGATTATCCTGTACCCTTTCCAAAAGAGGAGATTTGCATTTAGTCCACTGACAAATTCATTGCAGTAAGTGGAAAAAGTAATAAAGCAAAGCTTTTATTTGGGATGTCATTTGGGAACAGTTCTATCCTTTAACATAAAAGCATTATGATGTTCTTTGTCAGTAATGTTCAAAACTGTAATTTGCTTTTGACAATCAAGACAGTTCATAAATGACCTTCATCATTCATACCAAAACCACCCTGTAACACAGACGCAGCCATGAAGGGAGTTGGAAAAACTTGTGGCTTCTGGTTTGTAATATATTTCAGAAATTTATGACAGTTTGTCTAAATTTGTTATTGCACTGTTATTTTTATGATCTAGCATATTTGTTAGTTATATGAAAGCATAACTTAAAAAATACTAAGGGGGTGTTTCTTAGTGTGCTCTCTAAAAATCTATCATGAAATATTGCATATTGCTTGGTTCGCCACATTTTCCAATCAGTAAGATTTTCCAGACCCCATCATTGTCACCACAGAGCTGTTCAGAAAGGCATACTTTGTAGAATTATAAGGCCCTTACCAGATTACCTTTAATAATATTATCATTTTCTTACATGTTGGAATTTCCTTACTGAACGTTTTAAGGTACACAAATGGAGCACTTCACCCAAAGATCTCATGTGGGGTTTTATTTCTTTATTTTTTTATAAGATATTGAATAATTTCTGGTCCTTATGTGAAGGGAAACTCAAATGTGGAGGATTAAGTGACTTGCTGGATTGTACAGTGTCTCTCAGTGATGATGAGGAACAGAACCAGGATTTTCTAGCCGTATGCTCTACACAGTGTAGAAGAACTTTGAAGCTCTGCAGCATGTAGTGTAGCATGTTGAATTATGCCATGTGTAGTGGAAGAGCAGACTAATTTTGTGCTGTAGTCTTGTAGAAGGGCTTTGTGTCTGCTCTCTGTCTGAAAGACAAGCCACCCTATGAATAATAAGTATTTAATAGTACATACAAAGAGTGCTAAAGGAAGCAACTGAGTGAGCAAAAGCAAGGACAAGGTTGCCAAGAGAGACTAGAAAAATGGTGCTTGGAACACAAGCTTGTCCCTCTTCTCCTATTGAATACTGCATGTACAAAGAGAGCCTCTCAGTAGATAAGCAAGTTAAACAGAGAAAGAGGCATGAGAGAAAAGGAGTGGAGCATCTGGTATCTCTCTATGGAGATGGGTGGAAAAAACTGGATGAATGGAGCAGCTGGTGGTGTGTGATTCACAAGGCTATAGGACAGCAGTAGGTGATCGGGGATAGAGGCAACTCATTCTCTTCCAGTGTTTTCCTAGACCAGGTGGACACAACAAAAGCAATACAGGGCAACTTCGAATTGTCTTATTCACCAGCTTTTCCCCTAGCTGGCCACCAAAGAAACCCTTCTGATTACACCATTTGACAGCCTATCTGCCACCCCTTCCTGCCAACAGAATTTGCAATACAACAACATCTGCGCGCTCATGATCTGAGGAATATTATTAAAGCAGCCAACAGGAGGAGATGAAGAAGTCAGGAGCACCTTCTAGTGACATTACTGCATTTGAGGTGCTTTCTCAGCTATCTGAGGTTGCTCTAGTACCCAAGTCTAACCCTACCAACACAGTGCCTTCTAGAAAGTTTGACGTGAGACCATGGTGGTGCAGGCTGCATCATGTCTTACTACTACTACAAAGCACCCTTGAACCAGGGGTACCCAACATGCTTCTTCAAAAGCTGTGTGGCATGGATGTGGAGTCCACTTCTCCTGCTGGGCAGGTTGTGCTGCTGGGCCCATGACATGGTGATCATCAAAAGCAATCTTAATTGGTATTTCCACGTGGTAACCCAAATGGTGCATGATTGATACTGCTGCTCCTGCTCCTTCCATGTGAACATGAGTGACAAGCTGCTTTAAGGACCAGAAGAGATATAGCACTTGCATCCTGCAGCCCTCCCACCTTAGAGAAACAACATGTGATCAAGCTGGAGGCTGCTGCTCTACGGTTGCTGGATGAGTGCCTAGTGTGGGTTTGTCAGACTACCCAGACTCACTTAGCAACCGTGTGTGTGCTTGGGATGTGCCAAGCCAGCCTCAGCACACCACGCTGCCTACCCCTGCCTGAGCATGCCGTCAGGTCACATTTTCTCTTGAGATTTAGTCTGCATGTTTGTTTTGCTCTGTTCTGTCCACCAGCAGGTGAGCCCCACACCTTCTGAGCAGCCTTTGAAGGTGACCTGGGCCAGCCATGTCCGTTCAGACAGCCGATACATCTCATGCTCTGTGAGCCATGTTATATTGCTGAGTTGTGAGAGCACCTTCTCAGGAGACAGTGTGGGAGCCAAGAGCCTGAGGAAGGGGGGAGAAGGGGTGTTCTGCCCCATGTGAACAAACAGGTCTGCTGGGACAAGCACCTAGAGGTCAGTGGTGGCTGGCTTTTCAGGTTCGGCCCCTGTTGGGCCTAGGGAGGCAGATGAGGAAGGCTGACCTCTCAGAGATCTGGATCTCTCCTGGTTCTGATTTCTTTCTCCATTCCCCTCACTGTGCCTGAAGAGATGCTGGCAGGTAGCAGAGCTAGGCAGGACCCCTTCCGCAGGACTGTGTTGTGTTATGGGAGCGTGCATGGTGTGGACAAACAGTGTGTGGATTAAAGACTAAATTGGCTTAGCTGCAAGGGATGGTGGTATCTATGGCTGTAGGTGCCCTCTCAGGGGTGCACTGAAGACCAGCTAGAGCCTGCTGGAGACGCCAGGCCGGGCAGCAGCTGAGAAGACAACATTCATGCTCCAGCCTGAGGCCATCTTGCATATGCAGCACTCAGGAATGTTCTGAAAGGGCAGTGTGACACTGAATATTGTTAATTTTACCGTAGGAGTGTCAACGTTAATTGGTCTGGAAGAAAATAAGCTTTTTTAAAAGGATTACTGTTCTTCTGAGCTATTCGGACGTTTCTAGCACAAACTGTTCAAAGCATAAACTATTGCTTTGAAATCCAGCACAGTTCAGTGCAAGGTATTTTGTCGTTCATGGAGTTGTACAACAAACAAATAGGAATAGTTCTCCTGGCTGGGAATTTCCTAAAATGGATCTGACATCAGTGGATAACACTTCTATAGCAGAACTTCCTGAGCCACCTTTAACCAGAGGTTTCTAGTCCCTTTAGTTTTGTACATGCTGAATCACCTCTTTGCACGGTCAGTAAGGCAAGAGTGAGCAGATAGGAGTAGGGTGTGAAGAAATCTTTTCATACAATAATAATAAGCTAAACAAATTACCTTTGTAACGGGTGTAGTGTAAAGGTAGCTAATGTTAGTTGCTATTTGGCTATTACTGGATCAGTGGCTCTTTTGGTCCCACGTGCTTATCTTAGGACATTCTAGTCGTCATTGCATTAGAAAGCTTCCCATTTTATTTTATATAGATATTGTAACTTGCACTTAATGCAGAAAGAGACTGAACAAGAAAAGATATCAGAAAGACTTTAATAGCATAGTATTAATTGGTAAAGATTGTTTTGTAATACAAATATTCTTTGTTTACTATTAAAAAGCTTCAATTGCCTTTATACATCCTAAGTGATTTAGAGAAGCAGACAAATGATTTAATTTTGATTTTGTTTTATACTCCAATGAAGCAAACAACAGATTTGGAACAAGCTGCTTGCTAGACCTTGGAAATTAAGCTGCTCTTTTTATTGGGCACTGGTAAAGCGTCTCTGCCTTTCCCGATGGCAGACGAGCCTGAAATACATTGACTCATGCTTGTTAGGGTTCCATCAAGCTCCTTTTATTTCCTTGATTATGATTCTAGTGCTGCCGCCCAGGCAGGAGCTCCCGCTTTGATTTCCCTTGAAACCTGTGCTTTCCAGAGAAATGCTTTCCCCTACAACCTGGAATGAGTTACATCGTGAGAGCTCGAGATGCAAGGCTATGGCTTGTCTCCAGAAAGCTATTTAATGCAGAACACTGAAGCTTTTTCTTACCTCCTTTAAGTGGGGATCTGCATGCATGCAGCATTAGGTGAGACTGGAGCAGGGGCTTTGGAAGACAACAATAGTCTAATTTTAACTTATAAATCTAACTGATAAGGCCATTGTTGAAATCAATGTTTTGATGACTGAATGTGATTCTTTGCAGCACTCTTGTTCATGTCATTCTTGGTCCTTAGTAAGTTTTCTCAGATCTCTAAGCCAGTAGTCATCAGCTTTTTGCAGAAGTGTTGGAGCTTCAGGTGAGTGAACCACTAACCTAAGTACCTTGAGTAATCATGAGTGCTTCTTATCTGGCCTGCTTAATGCACTCTAAGATAAGACGTTTAAAGGCAGACTTCTGGCTTATGTGACACTTTTTCAGGCTCCAGAAGTGCTAGTAGTAACCTGTTTTCACCTAATTAGCTTTCATTCTTGTATAACTAAAATAGCAATATTATATTGACTTTTTTTTTCTTTAACTTTAGTTCTATTCGGGTTTACGCAGGGTCTCATTTTGCCTTTATCACCATGTAATCCCAGTGTCTTCTGGTGAGGCCTAAAGCAAAAGCACTAACATCTGAACTTCTGCCATATGTAGTTTATTCTTTCTCATCTCTTTTCCTTGGAGAAGTAAATATATGTTCAGTATACTGGTTTATTTTGGTAGGGTTTCTTAGTTTGTCTGTGTTAAAGAAGGTGGAGTCTATGCACTGAGAACAGCAAATGGTAATAGCTTCTTAAAAGCAAGGTGAAGTAGAGCCCCATCTAATATTATACGTAACTACATTTTCTTGATGAGATGCATCTTGCGGGCAGTACGGTTATTTTCCCTAGGAGTGAAGGGCTAAAAGGTTGTTCACTGGAATTACTTCTGCCTTTTAAAAGACAAACTATGTTTCCTCTCTTAAGTGTTTCAAGAGTGTTACAAATACGACTATGTAAAGATCAGCAGACAACACAGTGGCAATCCAATAGGTTTTCCTGTTTTGTTTTGAGAAAAACATACAATAAACGAATATTCTAATCTTGGTGTTTCACAGGACATGTTATTTGATATTTCTCTTGATTTTATGAAATTTGAGTTAAATCCCAGACTCTGATAAATCTAACTTATGTTCTTCATATTAATGCTGCTTAAAAAAAAAGGTGTATTTTCTGTCACGAGAAGATTAATTGTTGGATGGTCTCTTCAGTTACTGGTGAGAAAAGAAAACTGTTACTTGTTCCAAAGTTGCACAGTTTTTGAAGATCCAGTTGTCACAGTTGCTGTATCTTGGTAATGAACTGAGCACTGCCTAAATCTGTGGGTTTTTTAACTTATGTGCTTATAACTTCCCTCTTTTTTGCTCTGACTCACATCTTGGATGTTAAATTGTGTAACCTGCCAGCCAATTGCCTGCTATGAAAAATGTTGAGGCTGCAGGGATTATTATTATTATTATTATGTCTAATAATTTGCATATTTTAGTGATCTATTTTTGCATCATTATGCAACCCACTACTCAGTGGGACTAGGCAGAAAGGGATAGAGCAGGATTGGATGCTGATAAACATAAACCATTTGGTGTGCTCAGCCAAGCAGTGGGGGTCCTCTGGGCACAGGTGGTCTGTTTAAGGCTGTCTTGCTTTGTAGCAAGTTGTCGTGGTCTCCCCCAAAAATACAAAGCCATTTCCTCCCACTTAAATCTCTGGGCACTGGGGACAGGAGGGCCTTCAGCAGCTGCTGTATAGCTATTGGCAGGACTCTTCTGCTATCAGGTAGAGATGCTCTTAAACATAAACCGCATGTGTTTATGTTTGCGCGTGTAGTAGAGAAGGATTTAAGTGCAATTCAAAACAGTGTCAATACATGCTGGAAACTGCATAGTAAATCACCATATGTTCCAGAGGAAATGCCAAACAAAGTCATGATCGCTTTATATGTGCACAGCTGACTGGCAGGCATAAAGGCAGGCTCATGACGGGGGATGCCATCATATGCTTTTCTTCTTCTTTGCTATATTGGAGCATGATTAGAGCCCATCTGCTTCCCTTAGTGCTGGGGAAGGGTAGGAAAACATTCAGCCCAAAGTTTTGCTGCTGGAGCATACACACCAGGAAAACTAAACCCAGGGAGCTCTCTCAGATGTGTGTGTTTTCCATTTCTTTTGAAGTCCAGAATTTTAAAAATTGCTTTGCAATTCTCTTCCTTCTGCAACTCATACCGCTCTGGCTTCATGTTCGTGTTGTGTCAGCCTGATGTTCGCTAGCTGTAGTTGGCAGACCAGGCATGTCTGGGAACAAACCTCAGCCTGCGAGCTGATTAGGCTGGCTAATACAATCGGGGAGGGTGCAGAAAGCATCTCTGTTCTTTTTACCTGTGCCAGCACCAAGTATGTAATGCCTCACTAAAGCCCTAAGTGCAGGCGTAAGAGTGGTGGTATTTGCTGACATGTTTGGCAATCTGTTTGGTTTGCGTTTTTTCCAAGCTCTTTAAGAATACTCGAAATATCTGATAGAAAGTCAAGAAAATACTAATGATTTTTTTTTTTTTAATTAAACCCGATTTAACTACGGTAATTTAGCTTTCTTCAAACTAGATACCTCTGTGGATTGAAATTGCTGTACAACGATAACGTTGACTGCTGTGACACCTACTGGTCGAGCTGAGCTGAACAAGGGAAAGCCTGTGGGTACTTGCTCTTTCCTCTTCCTAATGATAATTCCAGGTAATGACTTTGGCTCTTGAGGCAAACGCAGCAGGGATGGTGTCTCTTGGAAAGACTGACACATCTTTCAATACATCTCCCGGTACTTTGTGCATTAAGAAATTTAGATAATCACTTTTCTTTTTTGCTTTTAACTTCTGCCCTTTCCATTCCTGGTAGCTCTTTAATCTTCACCCTCTTTGTTTCATCTGTCTTATCTTTATTCAAGTTTCTTTTTTCTCATCCCTTAATAGTATTGGGAACTGCAAGGAAATCACTTTGAAGTCTTCTCTGAATTGCCTTCCTCCCCTAGAACAGTTCTTCTTCATTATCTGTGATCATTTCTTCAGTGCTGGAGACCTATTACCATTCTTATTGCCCTGTTAGGCATTCCACTTTTCTGGGAAAGGTAAGGAGCCATTTATGCAACTCTTTCCATGAGATCTCATACCTAAGGAGGTTTTGTGAGCATTGAGAAAATGGAGCTTTTCTGTATATATAGAAATAAGGATGTTAGTAATTCACAATAAAAAAACAGCTTTGCATTTCCATTGAACAATGGAGAAGGATAACATATCATAACTGTAGGAAAATTTTCTGTATGCTTTTTCTCTGAATAGTTTTTCTGCACTCAAGTAGTGCTGCAATCTTCTAAAAATGCATTCTCCTGTGTGTGATTCTGAAACATACCATTAATCGAAAAAGTTACACAGAGGGCTCCTCAGGTTGTTCTTCCTTCGAGAGACTTCTTTTGAAAGACAATTTATATTCTAGAAGCTTGAGTAGCTTCAAGTAACTTAAAATTGCATGAGGTGACTTGACCTGATCTGGTAGTCCTCAGTGGCTGAGAGGGGGGAATTACTGCTGTCTCCTCTTCCCTGGTTCTGGCTGCATGCTTCTGTCACTTATTTTGTGTCCGGCAACTCCGACACTGTTCAGACCCCATCTGCAGGCCCATTCAGTTCATTGACCTGGCAAAAAGAGAGAAGATGGGTCATGGGAATTCCAGTTGGATGAGTACGATTCGGTATCAACAAGGGACAAGAGGTGGCTGGGAAGCAGGAGTGAGAAAGAAGCTGGAGGGGAAAGCACGTTAGTGAGGTCTCCCCCTTTTTGGCAGCAACAAGCTGATAGATTCAACTGTTGCATGTAATTTTCCCTACGAAAAAAAGTTTGTCATCTCTTGCTGGCTTTTTCTCCTCCCTGGTCTGCCAGCTCTGTAGTCTTGCAGTGAGCTGTAGGTCATGCTGCCATTCCTCCGTCCCTTTCATTTTCTCTGATTCTGGGCAGGTTCTTGCATTACATTTTTAGTGTAGGGTCTGCCTCCTGTCTAGGGCATCTGGTAACATGACCAACAGGCCTTCTCTCTCTCCTCCGTTGGGGGAGAGTTGGGTATTCTCACTAAATATATGCACTATATATTTACATTAATTTTTTTGCATGTGTGGCATTATTTTTGTTAGAAGAGGCCAGGAAAAGAGCTGTCAACTTTAGACTGAAGGTTGAAAGGTTTGTGGGGGTACTTTTTCTATTGGTATTTCTGACCCTTAAGAGACCTTCGTATCCTGCACAAGTAAGCTTGCCTTTATGGTATGAAGTGATTCCATACTAACAGACAGAAGATTTTACAAGGATTTTCCCCTAGAACTTAAATGATTTCAACATACCCTGGAAGTTATGGAGCTGAGGAGAAAATGGGAAACTGAGCAAGATTCTACATTCCTTGGGAATTCCGTGAAAAATTGAGATTGTATATGCTATTATCGAAAAAGATTATGGTACTGAGGATTTGCATTGGTGGTCTACAGCAATTAGAAATAGTTCATTGTGTTTCGGGGTGTAGTCTAATTAAGAATGAATTGAGATGAGTAAATAAGCTCAGCATTGGAGAGGAAGGGATAGAATCTCTGTCAGACAGCTGAGATGGTCAAAGTGTTGCTCACGGTACAGGCTACTCCTGAGCAGATGAATGGACTTTGCTATGCCAAACAGAATAAGCTTGTTTTGTTTTTCAACTTGAAGAGATCTGGCTCAGAACACAAAATATGCCAGTGATGGCTATTTACTTGTCTGACACCATTCCGACCCCAGACTTCATTTTAAAAAGTTGGTTTTGGGCAGCGATGAGCGTTACTGTCAGGTGCTGAGAAGTTCCTGCTTACCTGTGCCCTCACCGAGGGTTGAGGGTAGTGGCTGTGATGATGATATTTCATTATTTGAATTCAGTAACAGTAAAATGTCCTTAGCAAACTGAGATCCTCAGACTTGCCTATTCCTGCCTGCAAGGAGCAGTCAGCATGTCAAAGATACTGGTGTGACGCAAAACAGGTTAAGGCAGAGGATGCATTATTCCTGTTGTAGTGATGGGAAATTAATCTCTCTTTGTCTGAAAGGTTGGAAGTTACAAAAGGGTTCAGTTACAAAAGGGTTCAGTACCTTTTTGGATTTCCTATGCCTGTCAGGGTCGAGTTGCCCATAAAAGTCATTTAACCTTATTAATAATTTTACTCTACATCTTTCTTATTTTTGATCCCTTGACATTAAATGACTTGCCCAAGTTCATACAGGAAATCTGTAACAGACTCAGGAGCTAAACCCAGATGGCCAGATTCCTAGTCCAGGTCCTTAGGCACTTTCTGCGGTGGCTTCTCTGTATGCTAGATCCTGAAAAAGAGCCTGTCAGTCAAGTGGCACTTCCAGCAAGCCGTAATACCTCTTAGACTAGAAACCTACAAAGTAAACCTACATTTTGTAGCTGTTTTTGCACAGTATTAGTGTGTCTTTTAGTGACACATCACTAAAAACTGTCATTTGAAATCTTGAATTATAGAAATTTCTAAGTCTGATTTTAATCACAATCCTATGCTTATCTAGAGAACACTATGTAGAGACGACTGACCTTGACTTAATTATATACGTCCACAGTGCCTAATTTGTGGTGATGTCATTTATCTGACGGTAAAGTTTCAGAGAGTGAGGGACTGCAATTTAATTCACTGTTGCCTTGTGCTGTTGTGGCAGTTTGACTTTGGCCTCGAGATGTAGCAGGGCACTGTGTCCTTTAGAGGTTTCTCTATGGGCTGGCTGGAACTAGAGTCTTCTGCCATGTTTGGGTACAGCTCAGACACTGAGGCAGAGCTCTGTAACCCTAAAGGACAGTTCTGCTGTCTCCAGCGCAGCCACTGTATTAAAATACTTCTTATTTCTTTTGAATTCTTGCTGTGAGAGTGAAAATTAATTACCTAGAGGAGGGGTGTCCAGTCTGTGAACCTCCAAGGACAGTTTGGTTGCTGCCATACCCAGCTGCGGTACTCTCTTTCCTAAGGGCCCCTCAGGAGCAGAATAAGGGCTGGCTGGATTTTCCCATAGTGAGCTTCCACTCACTATCTTTCTCTGGGGTGTGAAAGTACCTACAGCCTCACCGGTGATAACAGGCTCAGATACAGCATACAGGAATGTGCTAGCATCCCTCGCACCTTGGTGACTCTTCTCTCAGTTCGCTTGTTCACTGAATCACAGACTGGTTGGGGGTGGAGGGGACCACTGGAGGTTATCTTTTCAACCTCCATATGCTCAAGCAGGGTCACATAGAGCAGGTTGCTCGGGACTTTTTCATTAATCCTTAGTGACAATGACAGCCAGGGGGCCACAGCAAGTTCCCAAGTCATGTCCAAGAAGGGAGCAATTGGGAACAGACTGCACAGGAGTCCCTTGCTGGCTGCAGCCCATTGCAGCTTCCCACTTCCCTGGGATGCTGACAGGACCCCATGTCACATGTAGCCCTCTCTGCCTTGAGAACGAGCTGTGAGACCCAAGCGGCTGGTGAGATGGGGCTGCTCAGCGGGCATGCCTCCTGCTCACAGTGTGAGGGGGTAAGCAGCTTTTCCTTCTCACTCTGTCTCCTTCATGGCATTGTCTCTGCAGAGCTACAATGAAGAGTTTGTCAGCATGCCTGCTAAATGTTTGCAATCAGTAAACAGTAGTTATTAGGCTTACATGCACCCCATGTACTCGACGTCACAGACATCAAAAATAGAAATGTGATTTTGTCTCTAACCTCGTGCATCAGCCTGAATAGTAAGAGATTCTGCACCTTTGTGTTGCATTCTTCTTTTGTGTTACTGTAAAGATATTTGATTGAATACTAAGTATTACTTATTCTATCAAAAATCACAATGGGATGCTCCTGCAATCTTTTACTGTTATGTTGAGTCTCTTTTTTTGTAGTGCAAATAACAATCACTTGTATAAATTTTGTGCCTGTTGCAGCATCTTTCTGCGTTCCTCTCTGATCTTTGTATGATGGCAGTGCATTGCCTATAAGCAATGAAGTAAGGAAGGATTTTGATAAAGTCTAGGAGACTACACGTAGCTTTTCAGGTCATATGTTTGCTTAGTAAGAATTAATAGATCTGTAAACTGTTAAAAATAAATAAATCACACCTCTTTCTGGCTTCTGCTCCTGCACAGAAGGAGTAGGTTTGGAGTAAAGTCCAAAGAGCATGCAGGGACATATGTTGCCTACTTCCAGCTCTTGTCTAGGGCTTGTATCATTGTATTAGAATTTCAAGATTACAGAACAACGTGATAGGAGCCATTTTACATGCTAAGATAAAGTCTGTTAAGTCTAAATCCCTGACTTTGGGTTCCTTTCTCTTTCTTTCCTTACTGAGACTCTTTGGAATTTTTAATTTACACTGTCGCTGAAACTGATGTCTGTGGGTTTTATGTTAGTTACCTTTTTTAAAAGCTTTTATCAAGTTCTTAGGAAATATGTACTCTTCCTTATTAAGTCCACAATGTATTGTCAGTCTGCTGAATTTCTGATGTAATAGTTAAGCAAAGCAAATTGTGCCTGAACAGGGTAAGTGCAAATAATTATTTGCCCTAAAACATTTAAAGATATACAAACATGGACCTGATGAAAACCTGACTTACGATGTCAGAATTCACACTTAGTGGCAGAGGCAGCTCCAGGGTTACTCTGTATTCATTTCTGCCTGCAAGCATTAGCATGCATGGCTTTGGTGCAGTTGTGCTCCAGAACTGTGCATGCAATCATTCAGTTTGTCCTGATAAATGAGAGTGCTTGTGCTTGCATTTTTACCAGCACATCTTTTGAGAATATATTTGAATACTGTGGTTTCTAAACCACCTTCATTTGGGGGCGAATGCAGTTTTGCAAAGCCAGTGAAATCACTTGGTGAAGATAAAAGTGAGTTCTCTGCTTTTCTATCTAGTCATGTAAAACAAAAAAATGAATGAGCATGGTCCAGGATAGTAACTGTGGAATACACAGTTATGTGGCTCTAGCTGGGTTAGTATCTTACCACAAATATTTACTCAACCTCCTTAAGAGTGCAAGTGCAAGCATAAAGAGATTGCTCCTCTTAGAGGTCCATCTAACTGGGTGTCCGGTGTTGGAGAATGTCCAGTGGTACTGCCTAGGGGACAGCACCAGTGCAGGATGAACACATCACAGGACTTTTTGGAATAATCTCCTCGCGCCCAACCAGTTAGGGAAAAGGATCAGAAGCAGTTTGCTGGTATTTCCCAGCCTCTGTGTGGTTTTCTTCTCTGACTTTGTCCTGGTACCTTTTGAATCTCCTTAAAGCTAAAATTAAAAAATTCATAAGGCCCATGACAAGGAGATCTGAAGGTTAGTAGCCAGCTGCGTGAGAAGAGCTGCCTTTCTTGTTTTGAACCTGCTAATATCATTTGATACCCCTTAATTCTTTTATCGGAAGAGAGAGGGTGAACAACTGTTCCCTGTCCTCGACTGTGACACTAATGATTTTATAGCTCCCTGTAGACCCCTTCGTGGTTTCCTTATTCTGCTCCTTCCCTCTCTTCTCTTCCTCTCCCCTACCCCAAGGCAGATGTGAGACTACTTGTCATTCACAGCTTCATGCTAAATTTGACTAATAAAGCATGATGAGAAAAAATGATGATGTAAAATTGTTTTCATATTTTCAAAGTCAGGTGTTTCATTTCATAATGGTTTAATTTGGAAGCACAAAACAATGTAAGTAGAAAAAAACCCTTGAGAATAAAATGAAGCATTTTGCTCGACTCAAAGTAGATCTTTTGAGGATGTTTTCAGGAGCTTACTTCCATGATAAAACAGCATTTTTTTTAGTTTTCACCATGCAAGACAGATAACAGGTTTTTTTCCTCTTTTGGAGAACTTAATCATCTCCCCTAGTCCTTGCTGTGCCTAGCAGCACTCCCGGCCCTGGGACCTGCGCCTGTTCCACAGTGGGAGCCAGATCAGACTGGCAGCACCGGCTGGCTCCACCCCAGCTGTGGGACACCATCTTCTAGCCAAAATCCAGGATGCACAGGGTCTACATGAAAACAGGTTTCACTATGAAGAAATTGTTCTCCCTGCAGCCTTTATGCAGATCTCAGTACAAGAGTTTTTTGGTTTTGCTACTTCTGGTTTGAATTCATACCTTTTCGGACTGATTTAACAGCTAACTAAGGTCTCAGGCTAATTGTCAGTTTAACTCTTAAAGTTTCAGTCTGACTGCTTATTAGAAAGTTAAAAATAAAGCACAAAGAGCCCCTAGCTTAAATCTTGTCTTTTTTTTTTTTATTTTTAATACCACAGTACTACCCAAAACTACAGACAAATACGGACACAAGGCAATTTAGTCTTCTTAGGTACAAACTGTCAACTTCAGAAACCACAAGTACATCATCAGGCCCTTCGCTTAGTTTTAATCTCTTTTTATAGCTAACCTGCAGAATCATCAAAACTTCTCTGTGGCTCTGTGGTATTAATTAACTCTGATAGATGAGTTTTATTGATAAATCTGAAATTTTGTGCAGTTGAATACATTATCTGGCTCCTACCTACTATGGTAGTGGTGTCCATAGAGATTACCTGAACACTTACAGCCAGATATTTCTGATTTTGGGGTGACCAAATCTTTGATTGTCTGGTTGGAGGTATTTTGGACCTGGTTATCAGAGAAACTGGGACATTTCTGCAGCTCCTGCCATGCCTGTCTCGAATCAGAGGTCTAAAATGGAATTGGTTGAAACAGAGATCACTTTGGAAGTGTTGACTGACCTTTCTCTGACTCAGTTTACAAACAGGTGAAATAGGAAAATGATACCATCTGTTCCACAGCAAAGTAACTGTTCTGATGCTTAATTATGTTTTAGATAGCGATAATGAACGAACAAAATGAAGGTAGTGAGAATTTTTTATTTAGTGACTCTCAACAGACTTTATCCATTTAGAACATTATGGAGATACATGGAGGCTGAACATTTGAGAAAATGATATGGGGATTGATAATGAGTGATTTGTTAAGCTGTTATTGCTCAGTTTTCTTTGTAATGGTGAAAAGTGTGAGAAATCTGGTTAAGAGGAAGAATACATACGTGCAGGGAAATGGTTGTGCTCTGTAGGTACATCAGTGCACATCTCAAGTCAACTGGCATCTAGATGATTAGCACAAACCCTGGAAGAAGTAGAATGAAGACAATTCACACTTTATCCTTTTATAGTTTCTTCAATGATGTAGCATATCAAAAAGTTTAAAGTGGCAAGCCAGAGCCCCCCTATTTAAAAAAAAATGTGCCCAGCAAACTCTAGAGCAGTTAGTGTAATAAAAATGGTGAGGAAAATCTGGAAATAGTGCTAGATGGGGGATACAGAGATGAAAATTATATGCTTTTTTATATGTAACTTGCGTATGGGCTGAACCATCCTGTTATTAGAAAGATGTAGGAAGACAAACTGAAGGAAGGTCAATAGAAATTCAGTACATGAATTGGATGGAATGTGGCATATCTTTAAATACCTTTAAACATTTTCTTTCAAAAACGAAAGTCTTTCAATCCAGTATACATTAAAATACAAATAGCAACCAGGAGTCAAAAAAGGAAAAAAAAAAAAAATCAATCAGCAGAAAACAAGAGCAAAAGAAGCCGCAGCTTTTAACTTTTTTTACTGTAGGAAAATGGCACAGAGCAGCATAATGTTTGGTGTTTTATTCTAAGTACCACAAATTAAAACTGGAGCGATTAGATGAGTTTTTGAATCGAGGGGCATATTTTGCAAACTGACAATATGCAGCAAGGTAAATTGGTTAGATGGGTAAGTGGCTACAAGCCCAGATAACTCCAAATTATATTTTATCCCCTTTTCAGAAAGCAAGGGAGTTAGATTTCTGTTCTTGTAACCCAAGAGGGAAAAAACGGTACAAGTACATGAATGTGCATGCTCATGACAGGCTGCTCCTGCACCTGAGCGTTCAGCGGGTTCAGACGCCAGCTGTATTGGGGAGGCTCTGGCCTGCTATGCCCTGGTCTCGCTCACGTGCGCTTCTCCAAGAGGAAAAGAGACGGCAGGGAGCTGCCTGGTGTTGCGGCGTGGTGGAAGGAGTTGATGTGTTTGGATGTCAGTGTGCTCTGGAGCTGAATGTGGGGTCTTGCAGGGCTGTCTCCGTCTTCTGCTCTCCTCCCCGGAGGCAGCAGGGTTTCTGTGTTTGAGCCCGAGTGGACTGAGTTGAGCCGTGGAGGAAGAGGAGTAAATGGTGCTGCTGGGCTGGGCCAGGCTCAGCCTCCTTTACTTCTGCAGAGTAATACCTTGCTCTGTTAAAGAAAATGGAAATATTTGCAGAGTAAGGTAGCACTTACTACTAATAAAAGAGCCTGAGTCTAGTCTTATATTAATATTTATTTAACACCACAACGTTAAGTGAATAGCGCTGTAGAGGAGGGAAGCTATTTATTTTTCACACAGCAGAGGCATTTTGAAAAACAAGAGATGGTAATGCAAAGCTGCTCAGAGGAGCGAGTGGCATGAAAGCTGGACGTGCATGTAAGAAATTCTGGAAGAGTGTAGTACTTTCAGCTCACTGGGTGGAAATTAAAAACAAATAATCTGTGTGTCAGGGATAGCAGAGAATAATTTTAGAGCCTGCTGTTGTTTTCAGATTTATGTTGTTATTAATTTACTTCTTGATTTTAAACCCAAAACATAGCTAGCACAACTGTGGGCTAAATAATACTTTACAGTAGTGCTGGGATCTCCAAAAGGTTGAAAAGACAGAGGGATATTGTAATCTGGTTTTGTGTTACACTGCCTGCCTGACCTTCAGTCATTCTTTTCCTAAATCTCCATAGAACGATGAAGTGTCTGGGCGGGACGTGCGAGTAGGTGCGTCAAAGCAGAGACCTTGCTTTGTATTTCAGAAGAATTTCTTGTAGTCCTTCTTCCCTTCTGGAACATTTGAGTTTCTTTTCTTTTAAAATGTTGGAATTGCTTTTCCAGTTAAACAGCATTTTCACTGTTGCCTTGAAACCATCATAACCAGTATCTTTTTCATGACATGGTTGAGACTATGTGGCTGGTTTTGCCTGTGAAGCAAATGTATGGAATGAGATTTGTTTGCTATAGCTGAGGAAGGCTGACAAAACTTCCCAAAAAGTACCTTTTAACCAAACCCTTTCTACTTTTTTCATCATGAGCTGGTTTGCAGAGAATCTACCGGCTATAGGGACAGCAGAGCAGGTTGGGTGTTGCTTGCAATAATTCAGAGAGTATTCAGTAAAAGCAATGTGATCAAACTAAGCAAGCAACATTTGATG
Organism: Theristicus caerulescens; assembly: GCA_020745775.1. NCBI lineage: Eukaryota > Metazoa > Chordata > Aves > Pelecaniformes > Threskiornithidae > Theristicus > Theristicus caerulescens. The sequence continues at coordinate 102,163,670 of CM036561.1, read as the reverse complement.
CAGACGCTAAATTTGAAATGCTGCTGCCTTGGAAAAGTCATCTTTCATGTGGTTGTGATTCAGCCCAGAGATGAGTTCCAGGGAGAAATGAGAAATAGAAATGCACATATTGGCTGGTAATTGTGTGAATAGCAATGAGTGGGTAGTTCAAAGCCAGCAGATTTCAACTGTTGGGTTTCTCCCAGTTTGCTTTTTCACAAATAGCAATAGTGGCAGGGGACAAGCACTTATGCTTGTTACTTTGTGGGGTCTGAATTACTTCCTACATGGGTAGATGTTCCCCTGCAACATGCTAGATGGTAAGATTTTCTTGTGTGCCATATTTCAGTGGAGGTTCAACAAGAACAAAATTTATCTTGTTTTATTATTTTATGCAAATTATTTCCTGTAGCAAGAAGAATTTCAAGCACTATGTAGGTCATTACTGGTAGAATTAATTAGTTCATTAAAAAGTACCACAAAAGAAATGTAAATCACAGTGCCCATCTATTCTTGGCAGATCACTGATGTATATACTGTAAAAAAAACCCCAAACCCGACAAATAAAACGCTTTCCTTGGCTTAGAAATGGAATAGATATTTGGGCAGTTCTTTCCCTTTTCTATTTTTAACAACATGATGACAGTCAATGTAACTCATTTTGTGTATATGAAGACCAAAGTGGGAATATCACAGCTGTATACCATTCAGAATTGTATTTGCAGAAAATTAAAATTATACTGAAGATGTGGACTTCGGTTTCCATGGAATAGTGATGAAATATGTGAGATGGTCAATGTAGATAAAATACTTGTTTCCTTGCTGCTGTTAAGCATTTTCTTACCTGTGGTGAATACATGTATCTGTGTTTTCAAAGTTTTGCTTTTGACGCAAAAGTATGGTCAATAGTGATCATCCTTATCAGCCATTTGGCTCTGCTTGCTGCATGTATAGGAGCTACATGCACTTCTGGCAGTTCATCCATGGTGGTAGCAATGGAAAACCATATGCTTCCCCTGGATCATGCTACCTGTGTGCTTCTTACTGGCAGGACCTGAGTCGACCACCTCTCCTCCTTGCAGTGGATCTGCAGTCCTCCTTGATGGAGAGACAAGGTGGCTCAGCCATCATTGCAGTGACCTTCATTTACAACTTCATATCATTTTGCTTAGGGCAACATTATGCTTTTTTGAACAATGTATAGTGAAGAGCATATACCGAAAAACTTAAGTGTACAAATGTTCTACCTCCTTCAAGGCAAACCTTTCATTTATTACTTATTTTTTTAAACTGAAAACATATTTTACTTTAAGGTAACCATTCATTTAACTGAAAGCTTGATCAGCACTTTGAGAATCTGGGAGATGATGAATAGTATAATGATAAGCAGTGGTCTCTTCTGGGAAGTTAGTGCTTTATCAGCAGATATCAGAATCAGACTTGGTCTGAGCTGTCAGAGAATTTGCAGCTATAACCTAGCATTTTCTTCACAGATTCTAGCTGAAAATGTCCTTGTGAGAATTACCTTGTAATTGAAAACAAACAAACAAAAATGCTGAAAAAAAGAAAGAATTTGGAAGGAGGGGAAAAAAGTGTCCTTTCCCCAGTTCCAATTATTTTTCATTCAGTAAAATTAGGGAGCTAGCCAGTTTGGAAAGGTAATTCTTAAAAATAAAGCTTGATGCTAAAGTTAGCACTTAGAAGTGCAGGGCAGTGCTACGTATATTAGTTATTCTCCCTTTTGTCCTAAAACCCCAGCAACCCAGACTCCTTCCGTAAATCTTACAAGCAGCAGGGCAGAAATTTTAAAGGAAATTACTAATGGGGAACATCTTCTGAAACTACAAAAAAATTATTTGAAGTTACAGGGTTTTATTTCCAAACATACTTATTATTATGTCTTCTAAATGAAAAATTTTATTTCCCTACTTCCCCAAATTAATTCTAATTTTTTAACAATATTTTTGAACGTACCTGACCTATTTAATTTGTCCAATTCTGAAAAGTATATGGCCTGTAACATGACACAAAATTCAAATGATCATAAAATGTTCATGATGGGCAAATTTATTTCCCATGTTTCTCTTGTTTGCATCTGAGTTATGCCATTGAGAGTTTCAGAAACAAAAGCATCAGATGAGATTTCTGCTTGTATTACTCTGTGCTGGGAAGCTAAGCGTGCTGCAGATAGGTGTCAACTTTGAGGAAGTCTTTGATACAGAAACGTATTCTTTGGTATAGAGGAATAAGTTTAACAGCCAAGTTCAACCTCAGCTCTTTGAGAATACAAAAATACTTGTCTGAAATAAATATAGAAACCAACGCAGAGAAAAAGGGGCTCAAATGTAAATAGTTTGGTATAACCTGATGATGCCATTTTGTAGCACTTCCCTCCCAGCATGGGCTGTTTCAAGTCTTCTGGGCGTACCTCTAAAAAGGCAAACTCTGCTTGTTTTCCCTCTAGTTTTGAGTGTTTGGTTTACAGTTTTTCTTTCTCTGATCCCAAAGAAAAAAAAAAATACTTTATGTTGCTAGAATATGAACTTCCATTTTGCTATGGGATATAAATGTCCTTCTAGAACCATGTTACTTACCCCAGTGTTAGCAAATCTTGATTTCCAGACAGAATAAAGCACACAGTTGTTTCATAGTTACACATACATTGTAATTAAATTGCATATTTATTGCTGTTCTTACCAATTTTTCTAACAACTTGCTTACAATTTTTTGGCCAATTTATATGTTCTGTGATTTCCCATCAGAACATTCCAGTGAGGAACAAAAAGATTCATACGGAAAAAGAAAGTAGAATTATTAAAACATAAAGAATGAAATAAAACCAATCTGATAACAAGTTGCTTTTTTTTCTCATTTCTTTCAGGATAACTGGTCACAGCAGGGATAATTTTCAACCTTTTGTTTTGTTTTGTTTTGGTTTGTTTTTTTTCCAAATGTAAATGCAGTGTCATAGTGCAAACATTAAACTGGAATTAAGGGTGATGGTTGGGTATTATGCAGAGTATGCCTACTAGTTTAATGATAGACTTTGACATCTAAAATTAACAGAATTTGTACCTCGTCAACACTGAAAAAGAAAAGCCACTTGCTGTGTTTATCAATTGATTTATTACTTCTAAAAACATCTAATAATGCAAGAGCAAAATGCTTATTTATGAAATGAAATCTGTAATGAATTCATTACATTTGGTTGCAGTCAGTAGTATTAGAATCAGAGTTATTTTGTCAACAATACTGAAAAAAGTTGTACAAAAGGAACAGTGACCTGGACCATCTTTTGCTGTTGTTAAACTAGAGCCTTGGTGAGCTGCTGAACACGGGGAAGGGATTGAGCTGAAGTGTACGAGCCACTTCAATCATTTTTGGAGAATATTCTGAGTACAATAGATTTTGTGATGGAAAATGGTCAGGTCCCAGGTGGCCACACAGGACTGTGTGGACTATGGTTTTGTTAACACCTTGCTGTACAACCGGAAGTGATAAGGAAGCTGGTTGTAAGACTTTGGCTGATGAATGCTTTAGTGTTTCTCCCACAGCATCAATGCAATACATTCTTTATTCAGACGCTCCAGACTTCAGCTCCTGGGGTGGTGACCACCCTACATCACTCGTTGCCTGACCCTGCTCCCCCTCCTTCTCTCACAATGACAGCAACTCCAGCACTGGCTCCCCCTCCTCCATTCCCAGCCCCTTTTCCCTGCTTGCACATCTGTCTTCTAAATGACATTCTCCATGGTGTCCTCTAGATATATTAGAGATATACTGATTAGTCTTGAGGAACGTGAATGAGCAAGTTGTCTGAGTAATTCCTGTGGAACTGAAGTCATTGATGTAGGTAGAAATGGCTTTAATTTGTTTCTTTTCCAAATGTACCTCATCATGGTACTTAAAATTGTGTAGCAACCTGCTTTTACTCTGTTCCATTCATTGTAGAGTTTAGTATCTTGGCATTCAGTTCAGTTTTCAGGTGCTTAGTTGACTTCATTTTTCAACAGTGAAGCCCATGATTTTGCTTGTATCATCGTAATTCTCTTTGATATTGCTTTGGAAGCCTCAGTGCTGAGAATCTCTCAACGCAGGGAAAAGTAAAATTAAAATATTGCAATATAAATAGTTTGGGTTTTGGTACTAGCTTTAAATTTTTAATTTGTCGAAAAGGTAAAGCATACTTGGAATTATAGAGACGTCTGATCCTAGCCGAGATCTGCCAAATAAACGGCGAAGCAGCCAGAGACTGACAGCAGCGCACCAGCGACATGGGATAAAGCCCTTCCTCTTGTACTGCTCTTCCTTCCCCCACTTGTTTCTGTCATCTGCTGCTGTTTAGCCTCCAGGTTACTCTGAGATGTAAATACTGCATGAAATGTAATCCTAATGCAGAACTGCATTTTGCTCTGAACGGTCTTTACATCCAGGGTGTGCTTCCCTTTTCTAAATCCACTTGAGGCTGGCTTAGTTGAACGAGGTGTAACAAACCTGCAGACATACTCCCCAAACTATTTCCTTTTTTCCCTTTGGTTGCTTTGAATTTTTCAAATTCTGAAGCTGTGGTAATTCTCAATGTTTTTTCCATTTTCTGATGGATTTTTTCTGTTTGCTTCTGCACGTATTCTTTTTTACTTCTTAATTTCCAGCACTGTTTCTGTGCACAGACTCTGGATGATGAATGGCTTGTATTTGACTGGTTTTCTACCTTTAGTACAGTGTTAGGAAAATGAGAGATATTAATGAAAAAGCCAGAGAAGAAAAAAGTGTGCTTGCCCAATGTTCAGCAGCACGCATCTCTTCTGTCTCATTGGAGTTCAAAGGTGGGGGCAGAGCTGCCTTCACGGGAGCACATGGAGCAGAGAGGTAGAGCAGATGGTGTAAGATGAAGGGTTCAGGATGGGCCAGAAATCTCATTTCACATGATGGTGAAGAATTTTTTAACCACACATTTAAACTAACACTTCTGAGTGCTAGCGAACGTACCGTTGTAGACCAGCAGCTAGTTCTTTCTTTCTGCATATTGAAAGTATTTTCATTTGCAGGCACCGTTTGGTTCTGAGAACTAGGCCATTAAAAAAAACCACTTTATAGTATAAGATTCACAATAAAATAGCAAGAGTCACAGCGCTTGCCAGCTCCTGTAATTTCGTAAAAATACTCCATTTGGTGCTTTTTCTCCTGATGGCACAATTCCTGGAGACAAGCATTTATGCAAGAACCCAATTCATATGTTTAGGAATCCCACAATTATTAACCTTTGGAAATGTGTACAGTACAAACCCTAAAAAGCAGGGTGGTTTTTGTTTTTAATCTTGTGAATTCCAAAGCTATTCTCATGGCTTTTTAATGAAGATGATAGGCAATAATATTGCTGATAACATGGTCTTCTCCCTGTTATGAAGAAAAGAGGAAAAAAGCAGCAAGGTTATTTTATACCCTTCTTAGCATTACTTTTCAAGGTCTTTTATTGGTCCTGTGTTTTATATATAACCAACATCTTTTAAATCAACAATTTTCTTTTTATTTTAATTAGGCTGTAATTTTAAAAGCATTAAAATAATATTAAAACTTGCATACTTGTCTGCTGTAGCATTTATTTATAAAATAGCTGCTTCAATATGAAATAAGGGAAAGGAAAAAGAATCTAGTCACAAGCCACAGGACTTTCATTAAAGATTTTGGATATGAAAAGGTTTTCATAGAAATGTATTTTGTTATTCTGTTGTAAAGATGTAGGCATCACTCATAGTAAAACTACATTTCACTTCACACAGAAGTATAATGTATATATTTATGCATGTGCAATTATCTTTTGTGGGCATCTGATTAAGGCACTAAATAGAAATCCCACTAGACTTATTGATAAATTAATTAGTCAATAAAAAAACATAAACTTTTTTTTAATTCCACCTACTATATTTACTTGAAAAACAAACAAACATATTGTGACAAGATGTTTTTAGGAATATGGTCCTTCTTTTATAACTAATAAGTATCAATAGTACAAAAAAATAGGTACCTGGGGAAACTGTGGAGAAATCCCAACAATTTCCACGTAATAGGAAACAGGGTACTGCTTCTTAACAGACACGGAGCAACCTCACTGCCAGTTGGGAGCCTGCCCTTGCTGTCAAAATTGGCTTTTTGAAAATTTTTTCCTGGCCACAGTGAGTGCTTCGCAGGCTGATTCAAGGTCAATATGGCATCCATCAGTAATCTTTGTTTTTCATGTGCTGGTCTTTTTAAGACATACTGTTCTTCCAACCCTTTTAGAGTTGGTGGTCAATGAGTTTTCTGCCAATTTGTTTTTTTAACTTGAAGGCAGAGAATGGCATGGCATTGTTTTTGATATAAAATATTATAGCGGTGAACTCCAAGAGGAAATAAAATGGGACTTCAGGACCATTACTAAAGAAAGAGTAAGGCTTATGACAAATAGATCTACATTGATCATGCATAAATTTAGATGGAATTCAAAATAAGGTTTCTAATTATTGAAAGGATGAGATGTTGAAACTGGCTTTTAAAGAAGAAAAAAAAGTCAAACTAGGTCCAAGACAGAACTTGGTAAGCTGATGGAGAGGATGCAGTTGTCTGTGACAGCCCAGGATTGGACTTGGAGGAGCTGTCATTGCCCTCTAAGCATATGTTCCCCTGTCCTGCTAGCAAGAATTGTTTTATTGCTGTGTTTATTCTATGTTATTGGAGGAATCGCGTGGGCCTTAGACTCTGCCTGTGTGAGGGTGTTTATACTTGAGGTGCAAAGTCTGAAACCTGTTGAGTCAGTTCCATGTTTCACAGTATTTCTGAGCCAGAGGTGCTGGAAGAGCCAGAAGGGACCAAAAAGTATGTTTGGCGTTTCCCTTCTTTGCGCCCCCTTCCTTTGCCCTCTCAAATCTTGCTGGTATTACACAGACAGGTCTGTGTGTCCAAATGTTCATGCACGCTTGTGGAAGAGTCTTTGGCTTGTGGCATCTATAAGCCCTCCACTTTCAGCGTTAATTCCAACACGGCTTCTTTCTGCGTATGTCTAATTGCTTGGTTTTGTCAGTCTTGAGACATCGAGTAACTTTTGCAGCAAATGTCCTTCCTGTGTTTTTGCATCCATCACCCCTGAATTATTACATACATGGGTCTACCAACTGCCTTATTCTGCTTTTAGTTCGAATTGCTTCCACAAATAAGCAATTTGAGCTGAAGCCACTGCATCTTCTTCTGTGTGACTATACTATAGTGGGGTGTCTGCGAGTCACTGAAATCACCCCCCTCTGCTAAATCGGCCTCTTGCCAATGGACTGTCTGGCCTGGGCAATGAAAATAGATTGAGAAGGAAAACACTGATTTGTATCTACCTCTAATGTGATTCCTTGCCACAAGAAGATTAAGCTAAGGGACTTTTGTTTGTTTGTTTTGTTTTAAGACAATTAAAAGAGGCAAAGTCTTTCTCTTACAGAGTAGAAAGATAAATTCGTATGTTTTTAGTCTATGCCATTTTGCTGTCAGATGGTATATTCTATAGCCTGGGCTAGATTCTCATTTCATTGTAACTTAATAAGTTCTCTAAAGCAGCATTTCAACATGCAAAAATAAGGTATGTTGTATTTAAATGGTGGTATTAACGGATTTCAAACAGTAAAAATAACAGCTTCGTAAGAATTAGTTTCATTGATAAGGTTGCACTATTGCAATATGGGAAGTTTTTCTAACTCCTCTTGAGAGAAAAGAGGTAGCCTCATGACAGAATTGTGTTGTTAGCTAATTTTAAATGTGGCTTTATTGCAGTGGGATTCAAACACGTCTCAGAGAAGACAACTACGGCAGCTCAGATTTTAAGGAAGCTGGCATTTAAAAGGCTAACTCTGTCACTTACCCATGACTGGAGAAGTCAATGTGAAAGGAATTTCTGATTTATACTGTGGCTGCCACAACAGTAATAGTGTCTTTATCTTGGTGATTTTGCACTGCTAAAAAGCAATCTTAGCACAACATTTATTAAAAATGGCAGGTTTTGTTTGCTAACTTTGAATGTATGCTGTAATGTTTTGGCAATGCAGAATTATTCCTGACAAAGAAATGATAAAAAGATGTTTTGTGATTTAACTCTCCATTGATTGCAAAATGAATTGATTTTTATTTAGCATATTTAAAGCATGACCCAGCAAAGAAAAGTGATGTTGCTCCTAATCCATTTTTAACAGTGATCTTCTTAGCGCTCCCCAAAGCATTTATATCATGTTATAGATAGAAAGGCACGGAAGTGTATCTATATGAACTGTTCACTGTAGGGAACACCTCTCCCTATTCCCTCCTGCATCCCTGCCTCCCAAATCTGCTCTTTGTTTCCATTCATTTTACAGAACCTGTGCTCTGCCTTGGAAGGAAAACATTGCAGGAGCTTGCTAGTGCTGGGAATGGACAGGCATTTAATGCAACAAAGAGCTGATGTTTAGAATAGCATTCACAACCAAGAAAAGGTGACTGTGGACAATTAAATGTCAGAGGGAAACTGAAATATTCCTTAATCACAACTGTCATCTCTCCTTTCATTGTTCTCTATGGTGGGCCACGGTCCAAGAGCCTCAGCTGAGGACCATGCACCAGCAGCCCCCAAGCGTGCGGTCCCTGCTTCTTGGGCTCACTGACGGCGTTTGACAGGGAGAGCATGAAAGATGAACAGAATTGGGGAGAGGCCATGAGTTTCTCAGAGGGATTTTATAAGATTTATGCTGCTTTGTGTTTGAAATGTTCCTTTTCCCCTGAGGGAAGGGGAAAAGTGTGTTCCTATTCAAATTGGGCACTGGAAGTGAGTGCTGGTTTCAGGGAATTGCCAGTGCAGAAAGGCCCATGGCTGACATGAAGGGATGGGGGAGAGGAGAAGAAGCTTTCTGAACTTTCCGTAAAGAATATAAAGGTGCTTAGCTAACCATAGGGGAAATCTGCTCCACATTTACATGCACATTTTGCATAGCATAATGATACTACAGTACTCTTCACTTGTGGCTGAGTTTGCCTTTATGTTGAAGTCACATAGGGTTACTTTTGCTTTCTGTTGCCACACAACCCACTGGCCTACCCCTGTTATACTGTACAAACCTTCCTGAGTAAGTCTAAAGGCTGCAGCATGGACTGATGATAATACAGATCTCAGTGTTGAGCTGTTATGAGAGGGTAAGGCCCAATATTTGTAGGGTGTGTTTAGCCAAAATGGACTTTTAGAACAGAAAAGGTACCTTATTTGGAAAATCTATTTTTAGTTTTTTATTGATTCTCTGTGTAGTCATTAGGAAAGGTCCGACTTTGTCCTCTGACAGCATCATAAGTCTGATGTAATTCCAGTAGGAGAAAAAAAGCAGGGAAGAATGCTTGGTTTGTGTCGCATAACCAGAGAGGATCAGCATAGGTGATGGTGTGGGCAGTAAGTAAGTATAAGTTTTGAATGGCTCTGATGGATAGGAGGATGAGTAGGGAATTTTACACAGAAGAGCAGAAGTCAAGATCTTGTCTTAAATTAACAAAAAATATAATCCCAGAAACCCTGAAGAGTAATATCTTTCTGGCTCCATATTGGACAGAGAAGCAGATAAGGTAAATCCATAAATCTACAACTGAAATATTTATATTACCCCATTCCAGGTGTTCCATTCAGGATCAAAGTAGTAATTTATAAACTGTAGTACAAATAGGTACGAAGAATAAAATTCCAGCCCAAATGAACTGTCAGTCTAAGCAACTTAAATATTGAGAACTCCAACAAATTCAGTGAACGATAGAAAATGACACCCTCATCAAGAGTTCATTTGCTAGAAGTGTGCTTCAGTTCAGCTAATCAAAAATGTTTTCTACTACTGTGTAGGACTGTCAGCAGTCAAGCAAAATAAATGGCTCGATCCTGGATGCACTGGAAATAAATATGTTTAGATCTTAGTGCAGTTGTATCAGCTATTTGAAGATTATGAATGATAAAAGGATAAATTTAATGGTGTTGACTTCAATAAAGAATAACATTAAGGTAGCTGCAGGCATGCAGCTTTTAAGATGGTGCAGTATAAAAATTCGCTTTTACACTGTTATAGTATCTGCCTGCAGGAAAACCAGTTAAAAGGCAAATAAACATTATAAAAGAACTAAGAGAAAAGCTTTTTCTCATAGTCATTGAGAGAAATCTGTTATGAATTGTTGAATCTGCAATGTGATTTAAATATATTATTTCCTTCTCAAATTAGAGTCTAGGAGTTGCTGGCAAATTATCGTTGTTGAAGATTGTGATGCTGTTGCTGGTCTATGCTTTCACATTTATACATCAGAAGTTTTATTTCTAGAAGAGGTAGTCACAGGGAGATCCATAATTTCTTTAAAACCTGCTTCTAGAAGGAAGAATACTGTCCGCTGACTTGGCGTAGGTGAGGTCAAACCTTCTCCTGATAGCTGCCCTTCCACCCTCAAGTAGTTCAGAACTGACTGATCTGGGCACTAGGCAGTAGGCACAAGATCAGCAACAAGATCAGGAACAAGATCAGCAACAGCTTTTGCCTTTTTTTGTGTGTGATCAGCACCTCTGACCAGCTCTGCTCCTCTTTGGATGTCTGCTCCATCGTGCAACTGGACTCATGGCAGAATGATGCCATTTGTTCCAACCTTTTGATGAAACCTGAAGGGTCCTCACAGGTTACGCAAAGTTTTCCCCTTCAGCATCTCACCTCAGAGATCACAGCCTCCTCTTTTAAAGTACTAGCAAAACAATACCAGCAGCCCCTTTTTCAAGTGAAGTGTACGTCACATTGGTTGGTTGTCATCTTAACAAACATAGAGACACTTGATGGTTTTAATGGATGTAGTTTGTTTACACACAGCTTGAGCAGACAGAAATATTACATACCATTCTTCCAAGTCAGATTTAAGTCACACTGGGAGGGCAGTAAAGGAAAAAGCACTGCCGTCACACGAATTATACCATAAATCATAAAATACAAAAAGAGCAAGTGCTCCTTTACTGTGTCTTTCACTCATAGCATAGGTAGAGAACAAGCTGTTGAGTGGAGGGTCGTAATGCCACACATTTCTATGTGTTGTTAAAAGGGAATTGTCTAGTCAAACTGGGCAATTATCTCTTTCAAAGACATCCTTGTAAATGGAAATCAATATGGTTGTTAATGATAATAGGTTTCCAACAGTAGTATGAATGTACCTGGTAATTTCTAGGCAATTGAGTGATAAAAACAAGTTCCATTATACTTGATTGAATTTATTTTTTTGTCCTCTTCATAAAAGTGGCTCTAGGAGACTCTTGTGAATCTTGGATTAGACAGCTGGTCTGGTTTCAACCCTCAGGTGAAGACCAAGGTAGAAAGCTGCTAGTTCATTGTGTATATAATCTGCTTCTGCCTTTATCTTTTTGAATATTGGTAAAATCTATAATTCAGGCTCTGCAGATGTGTATCACTAATTTCTGGAACTCTGCACCAAGTTTAGTTTGTCACCAGGAGCAAAGCAAAATTTCTGTGGGAGATCATCAAAGCAAATGGTGGAAAATAGCTGTTTCCAATGAAATGCTGTGACAGTACTGTGAGGTTCCTACAAGCCTGAATTTTACTTCAAAGAACAAAGGGACTGAACAAAAGCAACCAAGATCTTTAATTGCAATTTCTGTGTATATACATTTATATACATTTATTTATTTATAAAATTCCTGCAATCAGTGCTGTAACAAAATATTAACATGCTCCTTTTTGATACCCAGATCAGCTTTAACATTGTTTACAAAATACTGACAGTAAAGGTGTTGCTCTAGAATAGATTTTGACACTGTTTTCTTCCATTCATCGGAGCATAGCACCAGTAAATTGGTATGAGTTTTTACAGACAATGGCATTTAAAACAATCCTTGACTCAGCCAACAGCTATGATTTATTGTCAGTCAGTTGGAGGTGCCAAAGCACCAGAAGCAAAGAATTGCTTTGGAAAAGGCTTGTACTGGTGGTGTGCCTGCTTTTTGCCTCTGTGGCTGGTGTCAACTCCAGTAAATTCCAGGAGAGAATTTACAGGAGATGATGAGGCCCAGGTAGAAAAATAACCATCAGTGAGATGGGGCTTCATTTACATCACTGCAAATTGGTAGACAGATCATTGGCAATGCTGTTGCTTATAGCAGTGTCCTGCATTACCGTAAGCTGTCCCCTCTCTCTCTTGCCCTCTATGTCAGCTAATATTTGTTCTTTCTGACCACCTGCATAGGGAGAGAGGATGAACTTTCTTTAACTTAGTGTGTCGTGTAGCACTGAGATACGGTTTTCTCACCATGAGGAAAAAATTATGGAAGCGAGGCTATATTTTTCCTGGTTTTCCACAAAAGATATCAGCATATTTCCCTATGGCACTGTGTTCATACTGAATGTTCACTGGTAGTCCTACAGGCAGCCTCACCACTGGATCGGTTGATTGTGATATTCAGAGCATTAAGGAAAAAGACCCAGCAAATGGAGTTTTCACTGTAACAGTCTTGTATGATTATTGCTGTAGACATCTTGCAGTGATTTAATCTATTTACTAGAGACAGAAATGTGTAGCCATTGCAAACTGTCTATAATAATTAGTTCATGATAACAAAATTATGCCTGGATGATTGCAATGCAGACTCCTGAGTGCATTTTTATGGAAAAATATTAACAGTGCTGAGTTAGATGAAACTGAACTAATCCTGTTGTTATCTATCCTATTTATATTTTATAAGCAAGAGCTGTCAGCTTGACCAATGCAATAGAAGTTACGTATATACAGTTATTTATGAAATTATTTGAATAAAATCTCAGTGGCAGGTAATGACCCTGTGCTGAGGTATGTGTCAGTGGGTGTTTCCTCTAGACCTTTCAGACAGAGGTACCCCAGTTTCTCCAACCAGGCTACTTCTTGTCTTCCTTGAGGTCCGCACTAAAGGTGGCTAAAGGGATAGCCACAGTTTCTCATGCAAATGGATCTTGCCTGTCGTGGAAGGTTATCTACTGTGGCTTTTTTCCACTAACACCCTTTTTCCTGACATTTTGCCCTTCTGATGCAAGCTCACTGTGAGCAGCTTTGCCATCCTAGTGCAATCATTCTGAAAATGTCTCCTGTGAGAAGCAGAAACTGGTTTTCTTCAGAACTTTCCATTAATTTTTTTAAGGGAAATAAACTGATCCCCAGTTGATAAGACCATCTCTGTCACATATATTTGAGAAGCCAGCACATGGAGAAGGATACTGATGGTCCTTTCTGTGGTATGAAAGCAGTGTCTAACGCCTTTTCATACTCTAAAACCCTGCCATTGAGCTGAGAAAAATAGCTGCTGCTCCTTGCATGTCCTATGGGAAGGATGGAAAGTGTCTTACCAGTGTCTGCAGAACGGTTTGCTAGAAAGCAGGGACATGTTTCACGTTTTCTGAGGGGACACACTGAAGGAAGTGCGTTGGCTAATGGTTAGATGCTGCATGATTACACAGATGGCATGCTCATCGCTGAGTGAGATTTGCCTCTGATTTTCTACAGACATGGGTGTTGTTTGCCATTGTCTAATACAAACATTGATGTTGCCTTCATGGGAAATGGAGTGAGGCTTTCTTGCTTTCTGAAGAGGTAGGAGGAGATGTTCAGCCGGTAGCTGATGTGATGAACTGCACAGATGTTTTAATGCTGTTTGGGACAGCGATGGTAACTGAAGCCACAGTTTCCTAACTTGGAAGTTCACTTGAGCATTTTCCCTGAAAAGGTGCCTTCTGAAGAAAAGTGCATGTATGTCATAGACTTATCCTTGCACTTGTACAGGTCCCAGAAGTAAAACACGGCAAATACAGCAATACTCGGCCCAGGGCTTTACAAATCAGATTGAGCTGAGATCCTCTTTTCTGCTTGCCCTTTTCCTGCTGTCCCTTTGAGATTTTCCTAAATGGTTCCCCAGTCCAGTAGCAGTTTCTGTTGTAGCAGTGGCAGGCAACAGCTTGGTGGTTTCTCACTGAGAACGGTACCTGGGCTATTTAGGGCTTTGTCTGACAACTGTGTGGGAGGTAGATGTTCCCTAATTCAGGAGAGGAGTAGACCTTCCAGGAGAAGAGCTGACTCTGCTCAAGAAGGCTGCTGTGGGACTGGAAGGAGAAATAAAGGATGAGGACCCATCTCTTCCAGCAGTGGCTCATAGCAGAGGCGGGTGGTACAGGGCAGATGGGGTGGAAGGAGTGGGGAGTGCTCCAGGAGCTGCAGAGCTCTCACTTAATGCAGCAGAAGCTCAGCCTCGGACTCTGCTCCTCCTTTTGCTGCAGCTCTCCTCCTCTTGGAGCAGGTGCCAGGGGAAGGGATTTGCATGTCTGACATCTTTCAGCCAGTTTTAAAGCAAATCCAGAAATAGCTTTTGGGGAGGGAGGGGGAGCTTAATTTCATTTGTCCTTCTCTAAAACTGCCCCTTTCTGACTGGTTATTTTTCTTTAACAATTCCTTTAATATGGAAAGTGTAAATGCAAGTGGATCTTCAGGCACTTGTTTAGCTGTGTGGCACTTTTAGTCTTAATAGAGAAAACAGAGGCACTATCTTTGGGAGAGAATGTGCCTTCAAGCCAGCTGTGTGCCAGGGGTGTGCCACGTCAGAGTGCTCCCTGTTTTCTTATAAATGAGGGGTTTAAGACCAAGGTAAATTTAAGCAAAATGTTAAATAGTGGTTACAATGACCATTCCCACCTAGAGGCATATGATAAAGCATACAACCTTTACAAAATACATTAATACTGTTCTTTATAATAAAGAAGCAGTAGATTTCCAATACGGTAGTGTTTCAGCAAAGTTCGGCTGATGTGGTATCTTCAGTTTCACAAGTCACTACAGAAATGTTAATTGGGTAGCCTAGCCATACATTTTAGGCCAAGGGAAGGCTCTCTCTAGTGTCTTGCCATGTGCCCGTATGCCTGTTATCAGCTAGGTTTGAAAAAAGAACATGATTCCCAAAAGTTCAAACGGACTGTCCACTCAGCTAAGAGTTAACTGCCCTGGATTTTACATTCATTGGTGTCATTGCTCATTCCTTGTTTGCAGCTGCAGCTGATTAGAGGTGACAGAGGATTTACCTTTGTCTTCTGAAGTGCTTTAAAATGTCAGAAGACTAGATTTCCTTTGAAATTGAAGCAGTGGATGGGCCCATTACATCGTTCTGTTGCTGTGTGTTTTGCACAAAATAGGCTTTTCTATTTGATATATTGCTATAACAGTTTATGTCTGTATAACTCTGTTTTTGTAGAATAAGATATCCATAACTGTGGCTAATTACTTGTTATTTAATGTTGCAATAGCAATTCTGCCCCTCCTGGGGGTCACATTTGTCTGTGCTGACCTGAAGGCACAGTTGTCTTTGGCGAATGCTGACAACAAGCTGCAATGGAAGTCCTGAAGGCAAATTTTGTCCCATGCTATGGGATCTCAGAGAACGTACTGTTTGCTCTTGCACTGTTTCTGTAGTGTGTGGAAGTGGCAATGCCTTTGCAGCTGGGTCACTGGATAAGTGAGACATTTGGCTCTCTAAGGCAAAACCAATTACCGTGTGGGCTACTGTGAACACGGGAAGCTTTCCTGTTCTCGAAATCATGCGTTAAGGGTACATACGCACAAAGCTTTTGATACGGGATGGATGTACATGTTGTGTCCCTTTATGCTCCTCTCCTGTGCCTCTGGAAGGAGGCTTGGCCAGGGCTGCAAGAGTAGGCGTTCAGCACAGGGGACCGCAAGGAGAAAGCCTCCTGGAAAGCCTCACGCCTGCATGCAGTACCTGAACCAGTCTGTGCCATTGTCACTGCTGCCATCCACTGAACTGTTGTCAGTGGTCAGCCCTTTTTAGCTGCTTGCTGGGCATCGCAATCACCTTTACTTTGGCGAATCTCTGGTGTGTGGCAGCAGCCAAGGAGACAGGGCGGGCTGTTGGCACGAAGCTTTGTGCTCAGCATCCCTTGCTGTGCCTTCCCTGGGCAGCCACGCTCTCCCTGGCTCTGCCGTGGTACCTTGGCAGGGCTCCTTTGGTATCACTCATTTGAACCACGCGTCCACCCCCACACCATGGCTCATACGACACAAGACTCCTATTGATTGAACTACCTAATAGTCTTTATAACAAATGGTGCAAAGCTGAGGTACTACAGGGCTCTTGAATCACTTAAGGTATTTAGCTTGCTGGTGTGTGTGTGTGTGTAACATATGCGAGGATTCAAGGCTTAGTACTGATCCTACTAAAGTAACATAAGACCTAATCCTGTTCCTACCATGGCAGATTTATCAGAGCATGACTGTTAATGCTCTAAAGCTGACTGAGAGACAGCTACGTGCTGTGGACAGACAGCAGCCGAGAGTTCACTCCTACAGCTACCGCGGGACCAGGAAAATAGTGATGAGTAATACGAGTGAGTGGGGAATTTACAGCAATTTAACAGCAAGCTAAATGAATGTAAATTGATAATGTGCTCCCTGCATTAATATTAATTATTTCTCTCACCAAAATAAAATGTAAAAAACATTGTAAGCACTCATTTTAAAATTTTAAGACTATATTATTAAGGCACTTATATAATGCATTTGGGACCTGCTTTACTGTTTTCTATCAGAAATAAGAATTTTGGCACAAGATAAACAAGTGAAAAGGAAGAATAATACTCAGAAAATGAAAGTAATGACAATTTCTCCTTGTATTCTTTCTTCCTTTTCCCCTTCCCATTCCAGATACTGCTCTGATGCTGTAAGTTCTGCAATTCTTGCTCTCTGAGAATGTGATTGATTGCAGTAGGCCTCTTGCTAGAATTCAGTCTTGTAGAAGGAGTGATTTAACTTGGGGAGTATGGGCTTCGGTCACAGTTCATAATCTTTCTGTAAATTGCAGTATATAGCTGTGCTGCTCCTCACAGCACCTTAGAAAGGATTTGCCATCCAAAAAATTATCACTTCCCCACTTTGTTCTGAGAAAATTGTAATTTGCAGCCTCCAGGAGACGTGTTGCTTTGATACCTGTCCTGACTAGTGGGTTTTTTCCCCCTGTGCTGTGTGACTGGTTCATCAGGGTAGGAGGTGAGGGCTGGCTCCCTCGTGTTTTGCTCCTGATGAAATAGGCAGGTAGCTTGCTTCCCTACACGTGTGCTCAAAGATGCAAGGAAGCATTCAAGGCGCTCTCTGCATGGTAGCCATATAATACAGCACAGCACGCCTCCCTTTAAGCCAAGGATTTTTCTTTTTACATGCCTGTATAGCACATAGCGTGCTTTGGGCTGATATTTAAACAATCAGCAACGACAGTGACATATTCAGATAATAATATTGCAGATCCATGCCCATCAGCTGTCAGAGATGGATCGTGGTGTGTCGTCCCCCCCATCTCCCTCATTCCTACTGATAGGTGTTCTTAAGTGGTGGTGTGCACCTTAGGTGCATCTTAGCCCCATGCCTGCCACCAAAGTGGATGATGGGGCTGTAGTTTGGGGTGTACGTACAGACACAGGCAGAGACAGTCATCTGTCGGTGCTGAGCGGTCGTTCTCTGCAGCTGTTCCCAATCTCTTAGGAGGAAAAGATAGTTGCACAGGTAGAAAAAATCCCAAAGGATCAATTTGGCCTACAGAATTGCCAGCTGGACCATGCAGATCTAGGCTAAGGTCTTCTAAGCATGCTGAAGTCATTTTCAATTTTCCATTGCAGAGGAGGAGAAAAAAAGCTGGAAAATCAATATAATTTCTCTTTTCCATAGGAGACAATGGACAGATTGTATGCTTTAAGGTCAAACAGATGTTTCTTCTTGAAGTGTTTTTTTAATCCATAAAAACAGTGGGAAAATATATACAGAGGAAAAATGGTTCAAACAGATTAAGGGTATATTTTTGCTTTATTGCAAGTATTTTAAAATGTCATCTAGAAAGATTTGATTTAGATAATAAAGTCCAGTCATTTTCAAAGTCGTCCCTTTCCTTCTTTTTATACCAAAGCAGGGTGAACTTTCTAAGACACAAGTAAGGAAAAGAAGATGACTTAATTCTTGTTAATAATTGTCAGAAGATGAGATTCGAAAATGGCTGGCATTTTGGTATTTAATATCAGGTCTACTTCAACAACTTGAAAAGCTATATGCTAAAATACTTGGAATAGTTGTGAAACCAAAAATTTTGATAGTATTCTTTAAAATCTCTCTACTAGGAGAAATAGAGAAAGCAAGCTATGCATTACATGAAAATGGCAATGTATGGATAGGGGTATCAGAGCTCTCACCAGAATGTATTCACTGATTTTTGGCACATATAAGTTTGCGGGTGCAGCAATATGTGGGTTTAGAGTGTGGAAGTATGGAGTCAGTGTTACCCTGATTTCTGATAGGTATCTGTGATTGCACTGGGGTGATAGAAAGCAATCTTTCCCTCCTGAGCATTTAGACCAAAGCTCATTGTAGAAAATATCAGCTCTTATTTTGTGCTTGTACAAAAGTCTGGTGTGAAAGAGCCCATATACAAATCAATGGTTTCTTTCTAGCTTCTGAGCCCAGACTAGGCTGTGCACTCAGCCTTTGAGTCAGAAGCCGGGGTAGCTAAACTTCTTTGCAATATATCTTCACCGGGAACTTGGGCAGACAGTCCCAGGGACCTGCCGGTGACGTATGAGGTAGGCTAAGGGAATAATGCGTCCTTCATCAGGGCTGTGGTAAAGGCAGCACAGTTTAATATACTCTGATCTGTAAGGTTTATGAAGACTTTATTCAAAGAGCACTCTTGTGTGCCCTGTGCATTTTCAATATCAGATAAGAAGCTTTATAACCCTGAATTATTTATAGGTTGGTAATACAGTATATCTGACCTTTTTATAGGGTAGCATCGTGCAGAAGGGAATGAAGTATTTTAGCACAAGGGTCATGCACGCAAGGCACAATCTTGTTGTTTCAATTGTGATGTCCCCTAGCTTTGCTCTCTCCTAGCCATTTTTTTGCAATGGCATTTCTTGTGTCTTATGTGTGAACTGAGAGCAAATCATGCAAAAAAAAATCTCTTAGATTTTGAAGGAGAACTTTCCGTTTCAGCTGTGATTGATCAAATGCAGTGTTATAAAACCAGTTTAAAAGTTGTACCCATTCTTCTCATCTCATAAGGATGAGCAATAAGGCCTGTATTTCCCAGTTTATTGAGCCTGAGCAATATCTTTTACCTGCTCTAATGCAAAAGCATTGAATTGAAGAAAATTGGCATTGTACTCCCATGAGTCACCAGAACAGCAGTGGAATAAGATTTTATCTACGGCATAGGAAATCCAGTGTGTATCTCTAAAAAGTGTTTTAATATGGTCTTTTGGATTCTGAACCCAGAAGTGTGTGATAAATCCACATACCTCTCTTGAGTGCTATGTTTTGGTTTCAAATCTGATTTGCACAGATACTAGTTTGTAAAACAAAACAAAGCAAAACAAAAAAAAAAAACAACCCAAAACAGAAAACCCCCAAAACAACAAAATCCCCTCAATGTATGTGCTTTTAAACCTCCCAGGAAACTCTCATATGGGGTAGATCATGCAACTACAAGTTCTACTATTTATCATTGTCATTAATGTATTAAAATCTTTCTCGTCTGGTTAGTAATTGCTATTTTTTATATCTGCTGGCTTTAGAATGTGCCATATAATTGCTGCTTAGTCCCACTTCAGGTCAACCAATTTCTTCACTGCATCTTCCAACGTAAATGTGAAAAACACATGGTCTGGAAATTTGCCTATTCTTCATTGTGAAGAGCAATATACAGAGATAGCCCACTAAAAGCCAAATTTTTAATATCTGCATCTACACTTTGGAGCAGCCCAACCCAGAATAGCTCCTTTCTAGAATGGCAAGAGGGACTGGAGACCCTGAACAGCAAGTGTGGGCATGTACCTACCTTCCTCTCAACCTTTGGTAGGATTTTATAGGCAGGACAAAATGGTAATGTGTTAGGTGGGTTCCTAATTACTTCTCACTTCCTAGAGTTACGTGTCTGAAAAATGCAGGTGTGGGCTGCACACTTGCATTTGACCTTAGTGCATTAAAATTTGTAGCGGGTTTGCACTGCAGATCTGAAAGTAGATTGATGCTTTAAAGCATGCCTCATGTGAGGGAAGCAAAGATAAATCTAATAGGCAGTAGTACTACTCATTTGTGCACTGCTATTCAGTAGGACTTTTTTACTTCTCTAGGATGGTAAAATAGGGACATTAAAGATTCAGGCTGAGCAAAACGTGAATGTGAAAAGGCAATACTCTGTCATTGGCTTTAACATCATAGCACAGTAAGGAAGTGATGTGGGTCAGTGAATAAAGGCAGGATAATGACTGCATGCAGGCCACTGTCAAACATCTCTGTAAGATGCTGTTAGATACTTGAAATTTTTCATCTTTTAATTTGTCACAAAGCCTTTTTTCCTTTGAAAGCTTATGCTATTAAAGTATGTTGCACTTCAACAGAAGTGCTGGGAACTTGCAGGGAACTTACACCTGTAAGGGCTGTGGCTCAGGTGTCCTAAGAGGTCCAGTATGGCTCTAACTACAGCCACTTGCAGCACTTGGCCTCCCAATTTCAGCTTGCTGTGGAATTTACTTCAACTAAAGCTTTAAATATGTTTTGTAACATTCGTGTTTGTGATCACAAAAAATATTGTGAATCTTCTTTAGAGAAATTAGTAAGAGAAATATGATGACGCCAAGCTCTGAAGTGAGATAAGGGTTGAATGTCTTCCAAAATTACTCAGATATTTTTTTTTCATTTGCTGGATTTTTGTATAGTTTTAGTCTTACTACTGAAACCAAGGGCTTCAGCAATCGGGAAACTGCTTTTCTCTTTAGGCAGTTACAGTAACTTCAGTGAAGCTATGCTGAAATTGCACCGCTGAAGGATGTGATCAGAAGGAGTTTTGTGTGCTCCTAAATTGGGCTATTTAAGGGCAGGAATGGCCCATAGTGAAATTTAACCGACCTATTGCCCTGTCTGTGTTATGGCAACCTCCCAGGTGTTGTACCACCTGTAGCATCATTGTGTCCTTCGTGCAGTTTTGTGTCCAGAGTGGTTTTCTTAATGCAAGAGTCTGCAAGTGGCCTTGCAGGAAGGCAGCCTGTAGCTTCTGTCCACAGCACTGTCACCAGAGGAGACCTTGCTCTGCTGGCGCTAGGTTTATAAGGCACCTTTTCAGCATCCTTATAGTTTCCTGCAGAATTAAAGAAGTGAAGCCAAGGCAAAATGATCTCTCAGATTTTCATTTTAAAGGGTGATTGAACCAATGGACAGTAAGTTATATTTTGGACAAAATAATTTTAAAAGTGTGAGATAACTGATTCAAGTGTAGCTGGAAAACCAAAAAAAGCAATGATATCTCTGAGGGATTAGACAGACTTCTGAAAATGTGATTCTAGTGCACCAGACAAACAACGAAGTTGCCTTCCTGATGTGCTGATGATTAGGTATCTTGCTTCAGCCATTTGTTAGACATTTAATTTCACTCTGGGTTAAGGAGCTTGGCTTCTGCTCCATACCCACCTTACAATTTTCTTTTAGGAGCATCACAATCACGTTGTGGCACTTCACCGAGACGTTCCAACTCTGTTTTCCTAAAAATAAGAATAGGAGAAAATGAATGCAACTGATGGTGAAACAAGTCTGGAGACTGAGAAAACCTGTAATGTTTTGGATTCTGTGTGACCGGTCTCAGAAGTCTGGCCTTTTTGTACTGCCTGAGATGAGCTACCTACAGTTATTTCACATGAACACAGGATGACAGAAACTTTTAACTGGGAGTTTTTTCTCAAAAGTTATCTGTCCAGGATATGCTTCCATTATACTGTCGTCAGCAGTCGAAGCAGCTCCTCACTGGAGCTCAGTGGCATCTCGCTGCCTGTTTTTAATGAAACCCCCATTAAGCCAAGGCATCTCGTCTCCATTGTGCAGAGTTACAGCAGGTATCTGTTGGAAAGCTGATAATTCCTTCTTTTCAGGGTGAGGGTGGCTTTGCGCAGTATGGGCATTGCAGACCGTTCTTTGCTTGGTGTCAGTTGTATTAAAATAGAATACAAATGATGTTTTTTCAGTGTAGGAAGCACTTTCTTGTTCTGGTTGCATGAAATCTTTGCATACAATGTAAATATATTGTAGCATATAAATATGATATACAGCTTTTCATACACATATGCTGTACAAGAACAATGTAGCACCAGTCATCTCACTATGACTGCAGGGCTTTTGCAAAACACCCATTAATTCTGTCTGATCATTCCCCATTGTATAGATTGAAGAAAGTATAAAGTTCTTCAAGTTACGAGGTTCTGAATGCTTCTATGTTTTAGAGGTTCTTCAAGCTCTTTTAAATCAAACAGAAAATGGATCCTGTCCTATTGCTGACTCATACCTCTTAGGTTTCTCTTTTGTTGCATGGGTTTTTTAACATTCTTCAATGTAAATGTATCAAATTGATAAACCAGACATTTCAGAAGATACATTTTCTTGAGTCATAGCTATTCTCTGACTCAATTTTCCTTAGACTCAAGAAAAATGTCTACTGCCCTAGCATACAAAGGTCTTTGGAGAGGTTTTTTTAAATTTATTTTATTTTCACAGCACTGGTTCTCATTACAAAAAAATTCAATGCACATACGGTTTTATTTCTTTTGGGTTTGTTTTTAAAATTTCTCGCAAATAGACTTTTCATTCTCGGGAAACCCTTTGCTTCTGTCTGCTGTGTCTTCCTCGTGTCTATCCATTCCTTAAAGAGCTACCTAGAAAAAAATGACAAACAGCTATCTTACAGGAAGATAGATCACAGTATGGTTTGGTGGGTTCTCCCTAAATTCTCACTTGTGTATATAAAGGAGTATGGGTTGAGATGTATGTATAAGTGTTGCATTGCAATATGCTTTAATAATTTCCAAAATCCTACTTAGTTTCTGGCATTCCTGAGAGATGCACTTGCACTGACACTAGTTGATGACATTTCCCTCCTTTTCTGACTGCTTGAAAATGTGCAACTTTCCATGCTTCCGACAAAGTCATCCTTCAGGCTCCACAAAATCCATACAGCTGTTTACAGACTGTCTCAAGTCTTTTTGTATGCATAGAAGTCATAACCTATTTTGATCCTTATTGATTTAAGTTAAAGGATGAACTACATGCATTGATATTACAGAAACAATCTGGCTTGATTATAAAGCGTGAGTCTGTACTAGGAGCAGTCGTGCAATCTTTCTTCTGCAGGTAAATGGTAGTAATGTCACAGGGCATTGCAAAGAGGAATTAATTAATCTTTGGAAAGGATAAAGCTACTGCAACAAGAAAAGCCC
Source organism: Theristicus caerulescens (assembly GCA_020745775.1). Classification (NCBI taxonomy): domain Eukaryota; kingdom Metazoa; phylum Chordata; class Aves; order Pelecaniformes; family Threskiornithidae; genus Theristicus; species Theristicus caerulescens. The sequence continues at coordinate 102,140,376 of CM036561.1, read as the reverse complement.
ATGAGGAAATTACTCTGTCGGCTGTGCAGGGTTTGGATGCTGTGTATGCCAGCGGTTGAGAGACCAGGTCACGCAAAATGCTGTGAAAAATAGCACCTGATGAACTCAGCACTGCTCATAACGCAGGAGCCACGGGTTAGAGGGCAGAGCTTTCATAAATAATGACCACAGCATAAGGGGAGAGTTGTCAGAAGCAACCAGAGCTTGGGGTTTCTTAATACTCCAGCCCTGCCTGAGGCTCACACCAGTGCAGTTAGTTCCTGAGCATGCATGCATGTATGAGGAAGGGCTACCTGGGGAGGGTTTCACGGGCCTGAGAAATGGTGCTTGAGGTCAGCGCCGGTGGTGAGCACTCTGTGTGGCCGCCGAGCTACGGGGAGGCTCCACGGAAAATCTGGCTGTTGAAGCTTGTTTAGGCTTTTACATCAAACTGCTTTTGATTTTGAAGTTACTGAAATCCCCCAGCACTCAGAAGCTGAAGTATGATCCTCTGGTGATGGAAAGATAGGCAAATTACAGACTTTATGTCTGCAGTATTTTCTACCTGAGAAGATTAACCTGGCAATACAAGCTTCTCTACAGTAATGCAAATTCACAGGACCCGCACACCATTGTGGGAGTGAGATCAACTTTCATTTACCTGAAGTGAATATTTTTTTATCTGTACAGAAGTCTAGTAGAGCACGGTCAAATTAATGCCCTCAGATAAATGAACTCCTCTCATTTCCATTTTGGTGGTAGCAGTTAGAATCATCACTTTACAGCTACGTCTTCCTTTTTGCCTGAAAGCAACTGATCACAGTGAACTAGAGGTAGGAACCACTTATTAATGTTGCATGACACAAGTCAAAATCACTTATTTACAGTGCTGATAATTAAATGCACTGTATAGAACTGTTCTGCAAGCATATATGACTCCTTGGAAAATTTATTCTTACAATGAGCATCCTACATTGCTGGGAAAATTAGGACTGCTTTTCTCTCTACTGCAGGCATCTAGTATAAAAACTAGGCTGATTATTCACTCTCTTCCCTCTCCATCCAGGCAGCAAAAGCAATAATATTTTCCCTGCCTCAGAAGCTGTTACGAAGTTGAATCTACTTAAGATTCCCAGGTAAAAGGTGGTATTGAAGTGGACAGATACTATTTAAGAGACTAAAGCTTATGCCACAGCCTAGATCACACACACACACACACAAAAGTGAAGTTGACTGTTGTTTATAAACTTTGGGTCAAATCCTAAAGTACTTATTTTTACTGGGAGTTTTGCTAACCAAAATAGCTTCAGGAGTCATTTATTTTAGAGTCCACTTATGACCTGATAAAATATGAAAGACTATGACATCTCTTATGGAATCAAAGACTTTTCCATTTTTTTTTCTCCCAGCAAAAGAATCATTTATAGAATTGGCATTCATACCATACATTTACACTATGAAGCTACAGTGTCCTTTTTTTCTTTCTTCAATTAATTCCTTAATTCTGTAGTTAACTATATATGGTAAAGTAGAAAGCAAATGTAGACCAAAAATGGTTATCTACTTGGACACTATTGCACAAGAAAACAATAGCTAATTATGTTGCTAATAACAATAGCTAATTATGGTAACATTGGTCATATAGCAGTTGACAGATCCATCTAGTCAGGTAGCCTGCTTGTACAAGTGGCCACTATTATGTCCTTTAGAACCACATGACCTTGCTATCTGCTAAACTGCAAAACATGAAATAATTTTATCATCACAGAGGAGGAGAGAAACATCATCTTGGTTGCTGCAAGGGGACATGATTCAGTGAGGTAGCACCCTGAGTTCAAGGTTTTATTCTTCTGAAAGCATTGTCTTTGTCTTGCATTGCTGAAGCGGTCATCAATTTATCCATCTTTTCATGAAATTGTTGGCCTGTGTCAATGAATTCTACATATTTCCTCTAGAGGGAGTTTGATTTGAGGCCAATTCACTTGTGGGAGAGTGTCACCTACCTGCTGGTTTCTGCCTCTTCCATCCTGGTTCCTGAAGGGAGCTGGGCTTTTGAAGACTTGTGACTTGGCAGTGACAGAGGCGATACAATGCAATAACTGATGCTTTGCTAATTGTGCCTAATTTAAAAATGTGGCCTGTCCTGGGAACTGTTCTGATCCTATAAGCCTGATCTATGGAAGAATTTCTATACCTGTAGATTCAGATAGGTACATGATGGGATTAAAATATGTCAGTAAGTATTAGATGTCTAAAACCTACTGTTGAAAATCCCTCTGAGCTCATAGCTGTCTCCTGAGGCAGTTAAAGACCCCTTCTGAATATGGAACTATATTTAATATTCTTTCAAACATAGCGTGCTGGGAAGGAGAGAGACCTGCCACGTCCTCCTCTCTGGGTGAGGAGGGGTGACTGGCAAGGCGCAAAGCAGTCTGTGAAATGGCCATGGTGTAGTGGTTGCTTGGGGCAGGAGGAGGATTCCCCACGTATTTCCATAAATATGGTCCTCAGTATGTTTTTTGTCTTAAACTATTCAAGCTACTAGGCCATATGAGGTGGCAAGTTGCTGGATTTGGTGGCTAACAATTTCTGAGTTTGTTTGCAGATTGGAGTTCTGCCTGAAACAATGAGTTGGCAACAAAAGTAAGTCTGATTCTTATTTGTGCAGCAAGACGGAGGTTTTGACAGGGCTTATTAGTTTTCCAGTTGAAATGAAGGACTTCCCATATACCTTCTGTCTTCCTCTGCAGTGTCATTGCAGCAGCACGACTTTCAAATGCTTTTTGTCTTGGAGCCCTCTGTGAGGAGGACAGCAGCTGCGCATACAAAAACATCTTTAGTGACCTAAAGACTGTAGCTGGAGCTTTTTATTCTCATCTAAAAAAATCTTTTTAGATAGAGAGAAAAGGCCTAAAAAAATTAAATGAGATGTGCTGTAACTGTCCCGTGGAGGGATTTAAGTGTGCTGTTTCATGTTAATACCAAACTACCTGTAAAAACCACAGTCCGATGCTTACTTTAGTTGTATTATTTGGTTTTTTTTTTCCTTCTGACTGTTATTTTTGTGTTGATTCTGGGTGCATTTCCTATATATGACAAAGTGTAGGAGACATTTCGATTGCCAGATATTTACAGAATTGATAGAAAGTGGCCAGGAAATGAAATGGTGTGGACCATGCCTGCTTCTTCAGCTGAAGCCAGGAGTTGATTTTCTGAGCCTTTTGCGTGTGACACATACTTCCTGCCTGTTATGAAGCAGAATTCGTTATCTGCTAAACACTTTGAACTTTGTCTCTATTCTACTTGTTTGGTTTTGTAATACTAATACAAACTGGAAGTGTTTTCAACAAAATCATGATGCTTTAAAGATATGTCCAGCAATGTGTTAGAGGCCATAGTGACATCTGCTTGTTGCTTAAAACTGCCAGTGCTAAGAGGGTGCCATCAGCTATAGTTAGACACAAAATTTAGGCCTCAATCTGGCAGTGAAGTGTGGGAAGAGGGAAGACATACATCTGAGTCCAGACCCTATCTCAGCTTTGACAAAGTAAAGGAGAAAGTAGATCTGTCACTCTCTCCTGTTCAGGCATTTAGGTTTCCTTTTATAAACATCTGACTTTAAAAGACCTAGTTGGAGCAATGGCCTCATCAGAGATGATGAATTTTCCCATTGCATCTTCCACTGCCCAGGCGTGCTTGACCTTCCCAGCAGCAAGCTCAGCTCAGTCCTGACTCCTGACTTCAGTGCCTTTGGTAAAGCCAGATTAGCAAGCAACAAAAATAGCCAAGCTGCTGCCATCAGCCACAGGGAGTCTGAAGTATCCTAGTCCTGGTTCCCTTATATTCAAAACACATCTCAATGCAGTGTATGATGCATTTGCAAATTTGTTGCCTGGTTTGTTCCTGCAATTAAAGTGAGGACATAGGCCAGTCAGTATTCCCTTTGGGTATTTGGTCTGTGAATTGTTGCTGTGTTTGGAGCCATTTTGGTTAGCCAGAAACCTTCTGAGTTTAGCTTCTGTGTGTGCAGCTATCTACAAACCCAGCAAGGCATAGCTGGATCATCCTATTCCTGCATCAGGCTATTGACATTATGCAGCACTATGCAGCATTCAGGTTCTGCAGGACCTCTGCAGTGGCTGGTATTACTAAGCTGCATAGAAAGCCTCTGATCAGTTAGTCCCAAGCCTACAAGAGGAAGAAGGACCTTTGTGGAGTGTATTAATCTGAGACTTGGGAGATGCTAGTCCACTTCTCTGCTCTGCAAAAGATTTCTCTGGTGGCCTTTAACAAATAATTTATTTTCTACTGTCTTCTATTCCGTGTCTATAAAATAGATCATCATGCCGGACTGCGGCTGGGAGAATTAATGGTCTGTGCGTACTGAAAGGATAACGTGGTCTGTTCAGAGTTTTGATTTCATCCATTTGGCAGGTGTCACCGCAGTCATCAAAATGTTTTTATGCAATTCAGGAGGCTAGTTTGTGTCTCCTGAAGTACCCCGAAGGGAAAGGGAGCAGCCTTGCCATCGGACTCCCATTTCATTGGGGCTGAGCTCGAGGCTGCAGAGCAGCCGGGTCTCACCTGTGGTGTGCGATTGGCCAGTGAGTTGCTGCATGAAGCTGGCAGGAGCGTGGCTGTGTTGCTTCCTCGCCCTGCTGCCCCTTAGGGGTTGTAAACACAGCTGAAGTTCTGGACACAGCAGTAACGGGGCAGCGCTCAGTGTCTGACCGTGAAAAACAGAAACAACTACAAAGCCAAGAGCAACAACCAATTTTGGAGTGCCTTAGCAAAGAATGGTGTGCTTCCTTGTCATTCGCTTTGCTGTCAGTAATTGCTTGTTGTAGCTTTGTCCTTGAACAGGTTTTGAATGTGAAGAAGCCTCTCTGAGAACAAGAACAGCATGTTGCATTGAAGCATGTAAACGCCTTAGAAATTCTCAGGCAATTGAGAGTGACTCTGCTTTAGCACCCATGCCGGGGATCATTTGGCAAGATGCAGTTTCAATAACCAAGACAGGCACAAGGGCCAAGCATTTTCAGAGAGCGGAGGCTTCGCCTAACCTGGTGTAGCTGGATGTGGTACAGAGATGAGCCTAGCTTCTCCCTGCCCCCAAGGTATGGGCTAAAAGTATTCTCACACTTAGCTAAGTCACCTTGTCTGCCTGACAACTGCTTCTTCAAAGGTTTGTTGTGGTAATGTACCCAGCAAATTATGGATTCAAGAAGATAATCAAATGCAACATGATATGCCAAATATCTATTAAGACAGAAAAACTTCTACCTTCCCTCTCAGGAATCCTGTTGTCTTGAGTCAGGCAAAGATGAGGTTTGTGTGCTGATTAGTTACAATATTCCCTGTGAAGTTACTTGACTCAGCTAACGGGGAGCCTCTGCTAAATCCTTCTGGGTCTGCATGCTACAGCAGCAGCAGGCAGCCAGACGTTCATAGCCAGCTCTGCACCCCTTACTGGCAAACCTGGGGCTCTTCCAAGGGAGAAGCTCTAATAACAAAGTTAAAAGGATTTTCTTTTAATCACCACTGCATCTGAACAAGGTTGGAAGGCTGGATAGAAGAGTAAAAAGAAGCAAACAAAGAAAAATCAGATGATGCTGTTGTAACTCATATTTTCAGCAAGCTCAGTTCCAGATAGCATGAGGGCAGCTGGCTTGCAGAACAGGTAATGATACATAGCCATACTTAAGATAAATGCTGAAAAATTGCACAATTTACTAAAGTAACAGCTTTTCAACTTATACTATTCCAAGGATGATGATTTTGAAAAGCAGTAGTTTGAATTTTAGCTGTTTTAACCCAAACTAATGTTCTAGAAATAATCCTCTTTGTTAATAAACCAGATGCTTTATTTCCTAAGAAGTCATGTATGAGATGGCAAATGCTAAGTAGAAGGAATACAAAGGACAAAATCTGTTTAAAATGTTGGATCTAGAAAACTTTCCTGTTAGAGAAATGTCTAATAGAGGCTGGGCTGGGCTTTTCCTAACTGGATAAGAGAGATTGTTTGAGGGGAAAAAGTGAATTTGGAAACACAATTGAAAAGATTCCTGGGCAGTACTTCTTCAAAGGGTGTTTCCATTTCATCCAACATCACAAGTGAAACCTGCTTGATACCTTGGAGCTGCTGTGGAGGTTAGTGCATCTGTCTGTGCGGGAATGCCTGTCAGCAGCTGAGCTCATGTTCTGCCGTGGTCTGCAGTCAAGCACTGCCCATCTGCATGCAGGCCTCCCACCGCCCTGCACATCACGCCTGTCCAGGCAGCGGGTGTTAGTGACACATCTCCCACTCCTCCCAACACCCGTGGGAGCCTGCACAGTACATTTCTGACAAATCTTCCTTCTAAGAGGTGGGAGGTCAAATATGTATGGTTTTTTGGCTTTTTTTTTCCCAGAAAGCTCCTTTTAAAAGTCTAGTCTGGCACTGTGTTAGAGATAAATGGACTTCAGTTGAAGCTGGTGATATCTAGCATTTCCCACTGCCTGTCCATGAGAGAGGGGCCTCGTGGGTCTGACTTTGTGTAATGGGAAAAGATTTCTGTCCCCTGCCTGTTCTGCTGCTGAGCTTTAGGGAGTGGAGAGAGGAGAGGGCAGTTTGCAAGTATTTTAATTCTTCATCTCTTCTGATGCAAGACCCAGCTTTGACACAGCAAAGGCAGGCAGTTTATTTGCTGTTCTCGCCCACTTTTCGGAGGCAGTGACAGCACTTGAGCCTGCCACCTCAACCCTGTGCTGCACCATGGCGAGGACGCCCCACCTGCCCTGTGTGACACCATGCCACCTTCTGCTTGTGGGGCTGGTGGTCCTGAGGGCTCTGCTCTGAGCACAGGCATAGCCGCCCAGGTGAAGTGTGTGGTGGGGCAGCTCATTTACCAACGCTGCTGAGCTAGAGGACAGCTTTTCCATGTAAAGAAAGCATGAGGCGCATCAAGAGATGCTCCAGTACTGGCATCCTGCCGGGAGACTCTTATCCTGAGGGCTGGCATCAGGACAAGTTACAAGTGAGCGTGTTTTGGAGTTCAGGGGGATTAAATGATCTCTGCCGGCATTGCCGTGCACTCCTTGACAGCGTTTTCCAGAGCCTTCTGTCACCAAAGAACAAAAGCTGGATCCTGGCAGTTGCCTGGTGCTTCCATCCACTTCAGCCAAACAGGCATTTTGGGCTGGATGCCCCTGTAGCACAATGAGAATAATGGAACTTACAGCTGATTTACTGAGCAGTGATGCCTCTGAGCCAAATGGTTTCCATCTGAATATGAAGCAAATTTGCCAGTGCGCTGGTGTAACGAATGCACGACATCTTTGCCTCTTCTGTGCCTTTGTAGTCAAATGTTTGCTAGAAAGTCCAGTATTAGATAAAAATTGGGAGGGGAGAAGTCAGGACTTGAAAAAATAAGTTTCTCTGGACTTTACTTAGTATGTAATAGTAGCTCAAAGTGTTGGAAAATGGATAAATTAGAAGAATGCAAACCTGCTTTGTGCAGACTAGCCCAGGTGTGTGCACATGCTGTAGGCTTGCTTCAGCAGGGGCAGCGTGGAGTCCCCACACCAGGAGTTGTAGGAGTTGTGTTGTTTCATCTCGAGAGAAAATGTTTGCTCCCGTGGCCTTTTGAAAAACCTGCTTGAAATCTGAAAGTGCTGTAGCTTCTTTTTATGAATCCAGTGCCAAAACCTCTGCAGCAAGGCCCCTGTGCCGTCAGTAGCACGGAGCCAGATAAAGCCCTTTTAAGGACTTAATTTTGCAGCCTGATATAAATCTATGCCGTGGGCAGATTGGTGATAAAGATGCATGTTGGGAGAGTTCAGGGGCATTTGAGAGGACAGCGGGGGTGGGGGAGGAGATGCATCCTTGATGAGCCTCTGAGTCCTCTAAAATCTGTTAGTCCTTCCCAGCCCCCGGATAGCCTGTGATTAGCAAGACACGATGACGGCTCGGGTCCGCATGCTCTTGAGCTGTATTTCAGTACCACTTCTCTTAGAGAAATGGGTGCACAGAAGTTAGGTGGCAAATCCTAATCGACAGGTGACTGCCCAGGAGAAACGGGGTTATTACATAGTAGGGGAGATGGTCCTAAAAGCAATTCATTTGATTAGGATGTCATTAGGCAAAAAACGAACAGCACTTTTCCTTCATGTGGAATGCTGTAGCTATTGCCAAGATCCAGCTTTTGGTCGCTGGTGCTGGTTGTATAATGATGACTGCTTTGTGTTTCTGAGGATCGCAACCTCTTAGTTGAAAACATCGTCAGGAAGAGGTTCTTCAGTGTTGTTTGCTGTATGTGCAAACACTTTTATTTTCTCTGAGCTCTCTGTTAAATTGTTCAACTGTGCCATTGTCAAATATGCACGCCCAGAGATAACAGGTTGTTTTAACCATTGCTTACTTAGATTGAGAGTGGTACGCCAGGCCATACCTGCTGTTGTCTTTGCTTGAGTTTAGATCCATGTCTAACATTGTTTTGGATAATAATGTCTTTTTTTAGTCTCTAATTAGAATTTTCCATTAAATTACTCTTTCCAGTGTATTGAAATACTCTCTTCAAGGAGTCTGGTATTATTTCTACATCTACTCAACTGCTGAAGTGCCTGCTGCACTCTTCAGTTGCTAAGGAAATAGTTTCCTTCTCTCGATATATATTTTTCATGTCTCAGCTTAGGCCTGTGGTGTAAGATCATCCATCTTCTCACCTGAACATATTTAAGTGAGTTTTGGGACTAGTAATTCTTGCAGACCAGATGTCTTACACAGGCATAAGAAAGAGCAGAAAGGAGAGCAGAGCTCTTGTGGAAGCAGGAAGAGAGGGACTTTTGGTTTCGTTTGCTTAATTCCGAACAGTTAAACAACTTTTTACACTGTAGTCAAGTACAATCATTGTCATAACAGAAAACTGTACAGTACCTATTGAAGTGTCCACTCTTAGGTTACACTTAGCATTGGGAACTGTTCCTAACTTGATCTCAAGCGCGCGAGGCCCTGGTTATGTACCCCAAGTTGTATGAGGTATGTGGCAAACCTTTATTTCCTCTCTCCATGCACAACACCACAATGTGATGGTGACAAAACGGAATGTCACAGCGCCTGCCGATGGTCTATGGCAGTGTGAAACCCACCAGGCTTCCAGCAGCTTCTCCAGCCTCTCCGTGTCTGTAGTTCTTCCTGTTTTCAGGAGAGTATAGCATGCTGCTCACAGCCTTTATTTCTGGTCAGGATGATCATGTTTCATATTCCTAAGCTTGGGATAAGAATCAGTTTATGTGAAATATGAGACTAGAAAATGGGTAACAGAACAGTATGACAACCTCCTTGAAAATGCTTTTCTCTTGTTTTACAAATAGGAAAATTATGCTATGTAAATATAAACCATAAATGCACATGGAGAACTAAAGAGCCTGTGGCACAGTATAAGGGGGAGTTAAGCTGAGATTACAGGGCTTCGCTGCACTCCTAACCTGAGATATGGCTTTGATGGTGGCTTCCGCTGGATGCTGGTACAACTTTGAAAGTCAAAATAAACCATGTTTCAGTGAGGCTTAGAGGTTAAGAATTACCATCCCAGTGTTACCAGTGGAAGAGAGACAGCTTGCTCAAGGGTGAGCTCTGTGTCACGTCTCTTTTTCCTCATCTCAGAACAGTGGCTCAAGGAGAAAACTGGTTTACAGTGTCCCTTAGGAGGAAGCAAGGAGACGTCACCCCAGGTATTTAAGTTTAGCCCAATGTGACGTTAGAACATGGAAGAGGTAGAGATGGCAAAGTACGATAGTTAAACGATCAATATTTTATTGATCACTTAAAAGCACAAAACCATGTCGATGTACAGTCTGTGCTCTGCCTCACTTAAGCTACAGCTGAACTCTTCAAACCTGCCTCTCAAATGAAAATTAAATGTTTTGCATTGCCTCAGTGAAGTGGAAAAACAGGGGAAGAGGAGAAAGCTTAAATGAAAAGCTGCCTGTAAGATGAAATGAAACATTTTAGTTTGGGGAAATGAAGGGTTAGAGTTGCAAAGCAGAAGGAGGTGGCTGTTAGATAAAGCTGGGCTATTAGATAAAACTGGGCTTGCTTTCAGGCTCAGGAAGTTCATTTTTCTTATTGATTTGAGAAGATGAAGAGAATGGTAAAACTTCTATCCAGGGGGCTTCTGGGATCAGGTGTCGTAGTCTCTCCAGCTGAGGCTTTCCGTTTTGAAGCAATGGTGAGGGCATTTGCTAGAGCAGGAACCAGAATGTGGGGATCCCCCCTCCTGGCGAGGGTCTCCAGGCTGGAGCACCATTTCTGTCACCTGCCTGAGGGAAGCTGGGGGGGCCTCCGTTCCGATCCCTGCCTTTAAAAGCAGGAGGCCTTCCTTCGGCCCTTCCTGTTGAACTCGTTTCACTCATTTGGAAACATTTGGTGAAGAAGAGAGACTGGCTCTGTAGCCTTGAAGACAGGATGCCCTGTTCTGTATCTGAAGTGAAATGGCCGGGGAGACTGAGAGCAGCTTTCCCCAGAGTAACCTCAGCCATTCTGGCCTGTGTCTTGCTTGCGGCAAGCGGGCATCTCTTGTCACAGTTGCCTTGTCACAGTGCAAAGCTCTGGGGTGGGAGGGAAGGGGAGGGAGAGCTTCCCTCATTGCATCTCTGTGCTTTGAAACGGGTTTCTGTGCTGGCTGGGCAGCCCTGCCCCATAATGTGGTGACTGGAGCATGCTCCTGAAAGGGGTGTTCAAATCCTTTTGGCAGAGGGGAAAAGGGAATTTGCTTTCTGCTATCTGAGTGCTCTCAACTACTCAGGAAAAGGGAGACAGCACCATGACTGTGTAGTCCAAGAGTCAGATGCAAGCACATTTTTTCTGAACAAAACCTTTTAACAAAAGTAGTTGCAAATGCAGTCTGAATTTATGATGGCTGAAATGGCATTTGAGGATGAATAAACCTTTGTGAATATGTATCTGCCCATATCTCTCTGCAGGAGGGAAAGGTGTGATACAAATGAAGGCTGGGCCAAAGGCAGCTTTTAGGCTCACATTTGATGGTGCCAGGGATTCTTGAGCTTGCAGTTCCTACTGCTGCTGGTAATAGAGGTTGGCATGTAGAGGTTTTCAATATTCAGATTTAACTTTGTCATTTTTGAATGACATACACATGATCCTAAATATTTTTAAAATGAGTGTATCAATATACTTGTGAGGCAACAATACGCTTGTGCTGAGTTATCCTGGTTTTCCTGTTCTAGAGCTGCTGTTTTCTTCAGGAGAAATTCAGGAATGTTTAAGCAGAGTGTGTTTGAAATCACGACTGATTTCACAAATTGTATTCAGGATCTATTAACTGGAACTTGTAAGGGTGAACCTTTACTAGTCATAACAGAAAGGGACATATTGCACAAGTAACGTTTCAAAGTGCTCATAAATTTTTGTGTGGCTGACATCAGTCATTGCAATATGTGCTGGGCCTCTGATGCCTTCCCATGAAACAGGCTGTTGTGCCTCATTGAATAATGGCATTTTGCTCTGTGTGTGTGTGTATAAACTGAAAGACTAATACAACCCTAAGCATTGCTGCTATGTAAATAATAAGTAAAAGTAATGGCATTGGTCATATTGGGAGGATTGAGGAACTGCTGTAAAAGACTTGGAGATGTGTGAATGCTGCACTGATCCGCTACACTGGACACGTTTAAGACTCAGCTGGACAGGGTGCTGGGCCATCTCATCTAGACTGCTCTTGCCTAGAAGGGTTGGACCAAATGATCCTTGAGGTCCCTTCCAACCTGGTATTCTATGATTCTATAATTCTACAATTCTATGAATGAAATACACTGACAGGATAGAAAGCATCTACCTCTGTCAGTATTTGAATCTGTATTTGCCCTGGGACCTAAGTGTCTGCTTTTACAGAATAAAAATACCTGTAACAGAATCAAGAAGTACAGCTCTAAAGGATTCTCTGTGAAGTTAGTTGGAAGGATCTGTCAATTCTTGGCTATTTTAATTAGCTCACCTGTGCATTTACCAGACGGGAGACAGCTGTCAGTTTTGACACTTGACAAGGAAGACAGGGCCATCGCTTATCACCAGCTGGAACTGGCAGAGACCTATTCCCAGCAACTGCTAGCTAAGAGTTGCTCCTCGTAATGAGAAGATCTGAGACAACCTGCTACAGTCAACTGTTTTCTTCCCTTTAAGGTTTTAAGCTCCTGGCTGTTAGTTAGGGCCGAAGAGATTTGACAGCTGCTTTGGGAAATAGCAAGCAATGTACTTTTTATTCCTGATTCTCATTCAGTTATTAACAGTTTGTTTCTTTCTCATGTAATGTTATCCAAGCAGTGCTCGTGAAAAGGGAAAGGACAGACCGGTTGAGTGGCACTGGGCATTTGGGTGTGCACGGCTGTGCAGCCATACTGTCTGGTAGAAGATTTATTCTCTTTTTATGGAAAGCTGCAGGTTAGTTTGTTTTTCTTTGACATTATAGCTGAACTTTAAGCCTGTTAACTCAGAGAGAGACATGTAAGGAAGAGTTCATGCTATCTCAGGCAATTTATGCAAGGAACTTTAGCTGAGCTTAATGTAATTCTCATTTTATAATTTCAAGAGCTGCACAAGCCTCGTACATCAGGGACACTGAGCATTGTGTTTGTGTGGATTGGTTTGTGAGCGGGCATTCAAAGGCAGCTGAATGACTCGTCAGCTCTTGGGACTGATGGCGCCTGATTGATTTGAATACATTTGAAAATACATTTGATACCCTCTTGGAAAGTAAAATACCTGTCAATCACTATAAGCCTAATGATAGAAAGCAGATAAATGAAAGCAGGAAAAATAAGTGCATGAAAGACAGACATTGGTTAAGAGGAAATTATCTTAACAGCAAGCTAGCGTCTAAAATGTAATCACTGAAAACAAAGTATACAATTTAACTATTATCTCAACACATCATTGCTTTCCTCAGCTCTACAACCTCTGCATCCATTTCAGACCTCAAGTGAAATTGTCTCTGAGTTGGGGGGAGGTGGGGGATCCCAAATCCTTGACTTGCACAAATTGCCTGATTTCTTTCAGAAAACACTTGGTAAATGGCAGCAAGCCACAGGGAGCTTGGGATAACAGGCTCTGACTCTTGAGAAGGCACGTTGTACAGATTATATGACAGTTTGTATAGTTGTAATTTAGGTGACAGAGAGGTAAGTTCCTGCTGTGCCTTCGCCTCTCCTTAAAGCAATTTTTGAGGCAGTGTTGTCTGCCCAAGAACGAGGGTGGTATGTTGATCTGGAGTAAAAGATGAGTCTACATGAGCTGTTTGTGTGTCTGATGTGTGTACACAGATACAAAAGCACTCCATGTGCTAAAAAGGGAAAAAATAAACAAACATGAAAACAATATTTTATAGGTGTTGCTGCTAGAAACTGCTGACACTTGGCAGGCAGGAAGCAGAAATATTCCTTTTTCCTCATTTACCACAAACAAGACGTTCCTACAGAACATTTCACATTTTGACCGACATAGCAGTTCTCAGGTGGGATAACATTCCCCCACTCAGATCTGACATTATTTCCTCAAAGCCCTTGCCTACGTGTTAGGTATTTGCTTCTAACAGCTCCTTTTCCTCTCAGAAATAACGAAGTTCTAGTACATCTTTAGTAAGCTATATTTTTGTGGGTTTTCATATTATTCTTTTAGTCTTTTTATAAGTTAGTGAAGGAGGTTGCTAAATGAGCAATAATGTGCAGTAGTTGTGGATGTCTATCCAAACGATTGACCAATGTCAGTGGTGGGGGTTTTAGTTTTAATTGTGTGGTTGTCTAAATTTACTAATGACAATGTTTTAGAGCCTATTTTGGGGAAGAGACATCTCTTGATGCCTCAAAACTTGCTAGTGAGCCTGTTGTAGATCAGGCAGGTTTTGTCTATTATTTCCACTAATTGCTCTGGACGTACAAGTCTGTCTTATTTTCAGTAGTATTTTTGTAAAATCTTTTTCCTTTTCTCTCAACACTAGCATAGCCTGTAAACATGAATTAGAATGAGGAGTTTGACATAAAGGAGTAGAGTCTTGACTTGTGCAGAACTTCTAAATAAATAATAGTGACATGATTAAACACTAATATTCAAGTCAGTATTTCTAGAATTTTTAATTAGGCTACAAAATATGCTGTCACAGAGAAGCGCTTCAGTACTGTTGAAGCTGATGGTGCTCATGACAGAAACAGTTAGCCCAGATGTTGTTCTGTATAGACTAAAAACCTTGTTACCTCTATTCATCTGGATAGCATGGATGCTCAGTAAATTATGAAGTGATGTTTCTTCCAAACGCTTGTATATTAATGATCCAGTAGTGCACAGAAGTCTGATTTTTGGAAAGTAAGCAGGTACTGCTCTGTCTGAAGGGCTGGGCTGACTCCCCACAGGACAAAGACTTCTTGGAGATGCAAAAGGGCTGTGCCCATCCACATGTTGGCTCGTGGGCTGTGTGTGTCCCAGGTACACCTGCGGTTTCCTGATACCAGCATTCCCGGTACCAGCACTCCTGTACAGCCTCACTGCCAGGACCTTCCAAATCTTAGTTTCTTCTGAGTTTTCAGATTATTACTCAAAACTAGAAATGTTTGGGAGTGCCCTGGGTGGGTGCAACATTAACTGGAGAGAAACCTGTTCCTCTTCAGAAGCAGAAACCAAATTTTGCTGTTGTAGCCAGTAAATGTAGAGAGAATTTACTGACATCTGCAGCATTACTGCAGACTTGTGCTTTTTCGTGTGGCCCTAAGTCCTATGCACAAATAATTTACTGAAAGCCAGGGTCAAAGCCAAATAACATGGGACTACAAACTGGGTAATTTGCATCAGCCTTTTAACAGGTGTGTGGACTTTGAGGATTGTGCCTTGAAACTTGAACTGCATAATGGGATCTGCACTCTCACCTGTCATAAATGTGACCCGTGTATTTATACACCTTCTCACACATCTACACCTCTACAGAGGTGCAACTGAGACTAGCATTTAAGCCAGGAATTTTCTATGGTAATAGATAATGGAAGTGAAACACATCGTAGATTTTGGTGGGAAGCTTCGCAAGCCTACACTGTTGATCCTATATTTTGTGAGAAGGTAGGACCAGTAATTCCCTCCTTTCTGACAAGCCATCCCATGTAATTGCAAAAGACTCCACCATTTTCCCTGACACCTGCTAATACACTGCTATAGGGGTTCTTCATCATCACAGACTATGTTGATCACATGCAGCTTTGGTTTCTTTAACATCAGTGTCACAAGCATTTTTATTGTCAAGCCTTCTCTCTCTTTCCTTTTTTTTCCTCTTGCTTTCTTCTTTAAAAAAAAAAAAGAAAGATTGGATCCAATTTTCATCGGACTAACATCAGCCTGAAGATATTTTCATCAGTTCTTGGCAGATGCTAGATGGACTGCATACTAATAAATGCCTTTTTGTGATTGTTTTCCTCACACTTAAGTCCATTTTCTGTGAGCACCATATGAAGTAATTCTAAGCTTCTAATTGTTTATGATATCTGGCGCTTCCAGACTCTGTGAATGTTTCTGTATCTGTGAAAAAGAATTATTAAGCACCAGAGAAAAATGCTGCCATGCTACTTGCTGTTAATGCTGAGGAAGACCTGCCAAATCTTGCAGAAATTGTGCATGCTATAGAGGTAGAAAGAAGGGAAGCTTGTGGAGCTAATAATAGCAACAGCTTTGTGGCTAGGAGCCCATAACTGTAACTCCATGATGACAGTCTGATTCAAAACGTGATGAAATCCATATTTCTATCTATTCCTGTGGGTCTTGGATCAGTTCTTACAAATCAAAGTTGAAAAGAAATTTGGATGTTTTTGCATAAGACCAAAAGATCCTTTCCACTTCAGATGCAGGCAGGTCTTTTTTAGCATTTGACAGGATAAGGTTTTCAACATATTCATAATGTGTTTTAAATGAAGCAGCCCCTGATCTTTAAGACTGTCTCTTGCAATGTTGGCAAAGCAGTTGCATTTACAATCAGATCACAAGAAGACCAGAATGCGGTTACTAATACGTTACTTCTGTCTTGCCTTTCTGTTGGTTACTTTTCTGGGAGTGTGCAGAGTGCTAAAGAACATGACTTGCTACGGTTCGGCAGGCAACATCGTTCTAGTGTGGTTTGTGGACTACCAACAGTTCAGAGATGGTGAAACCCCTCAGTGGGCTGTTCATTGCAAGAGAACAGAGACAGCGGACTTCTTAATTCCCCATGTGCACCAAGCAGTCTTCCCTACTGTACTAAAACAACATGCCAGTTTTAGTTGCTTCATTTGAACCTGGACAAGTTCCAAAGCGATGTCAAATCTATGTAGTACTACACACTAATGGCTTGTTGGGCCTGCCTCTCCCTATATGCAAGTGAAGGGTGCAATGAGAGTGAACCTTTGTCTGAAACAGGTGAACAGCCTGCTCAGATGTATAAGGCTCAGATCTTTGAGCCTTTATAATACTTCTTTTCTGATGTTTCTCCCTCTGGCACTTCTTCTATCACCTTCATTGGGAATGTTTCCTCAGTGGTGAGTTCCAGATTTGGCCTATGTTATTATTTAGGGTTGCCTAGGGGTGCCTAAGGAAGCAATAAGAACAAAACTCTCCTATGTGGCAGTTCCTACAAATACTTTTGCAGCTTCCAACTAATTTTATCTCAGGAGATTTCCTGAGCAGGATATCAGTTTTCTCTGTTTGGTAGCCCTCAATGGCTTTCTCTAACAAGTATTTGCCTGCTCTATTGAATCTGTGTGGACTTTTTGAATTCAGAGCATCCTTTATTAACATCTTTGACGTGTCTAATACATTCAGGTGAAGAACCATGAACTTCTCTTTGGTTTTTATGTGACTTCTCCTGCTGTCATTTGATGCCATAGTTTTCATATTGGATAAGACACTGTATAGTCAATCCCTGCCTACCCCTGTTCGTGCCATGGTCTGATTTTATACACTCCTGTCATATTCTTCACGCACCCGCCCCCATCGTTGTGTAAAGGAAGAAGGCACTTAAATTACTGCATCTATATTTGCATCTGATCAGATGAGATAGCGCTGTTGTTGAGTATGTCAGCCTTTTATCTTGTGGCGAGGCAGTCTTCAGTTTTAATGGCCCACCTAGCATAGGTTCTCTTGAAATGTCTTCCTGAAACAAAGCGAGTACCCCCGTGCCTGTTCCCCTCTTATTACTGCTCAGGAAAAACAACTTGGAGCTATGGTAGATAGTTCTAGAGAAACATCAGCAAGTAGTGAGATGGGAAGAGCAGGGGGTAGCAGTGAGCCAGCAGAGGGAAACAGCTGGAAGATTCATTATATGATTAGTTGTTTTACTTGACTTTTTAAAAGGAACCTTGTATTTAACTAAATCAACTCCATATTCTAGCTCTGGGCAAGAGTGAGAATTTAAGCACTGAACCCTGCCTCTTAAGAGTTAAAGGTGCTGGAAGGTAGAAAATAATTCAAACCTCTCCAAAGAGTTAAAATTGGAAAGCTTGGAGTTAAATTGAAAATTCTAAAGGTGTGAACTTTGCCTATTTCATATCAGTAAAACATTACTGTCTAAATTCTTCGCAGTAGTAACTGACTAGCTGTAATACTTCTGCAGAGATTTTTAAACATAAGACTCTAGAATCAGTTTCTAAAAGTGAATTTTTAAGTGTCTGAGGGAGCAAGGAACAGAAATGCCACTGATGTCAGACAAACTCAGTCTTGAAGCAAAAATTGCAGGAATCTTTTATCAAGATGTGATGATGGATTCTTTATTGCTGTCAAACTGGATGTTTTTCTAAAAGATGCAATCTAGTTGTAACAAGATTCCCTTCGGGGAATGTTCCTTCAGAGCAATCCTGTGGCCTGCCTTATGCTGGAGGTCACATTGCACTCTGTTCTTCTGGTCTTATCATAAAGAAATTATGGAAGTCATATTCACGAAAAATGTCCATGTTGTGTTATTTAAATGATGCTTGGGTTTCAGTGCTGAGCACAGGAAAATCCAAGTAACAGTTGCTGGGCACTCCACATTTGACAACCAAATAGATATTTCAAGTATTCATTTATGTCCACCTATTTTTTTGAGACTTTGAGGAGAAATCTTGACCTTAATCTCTAAAGACATTGATTCTACAAATACAGTTTGAAAATTCTTTGAAGATTAAAAAGAGGCAGAGTCTTTCCCCAGACCTTACTAAAGACTTCAGTTTCACAACTAGTTAATACTGAGGAAAGGGAGACGTGCTAGGTGTAACCCCGTCTTTCTTCCTTGGACATGGCTCATGCAGAGGCAGGAATGTGGCCACAGGCTGTGTGCTGTCATAGGTCAGTGGGACATAAGGGTGCAGGAGTGCACCAGGACGTGTCAGCGCATTTCTCCCCTTCTCTGAGTGCATTGTCCAAAAATAAAATTGTTATTGAGTCATCATAACTGCATGCCTCATTTAAATGTTTATACAATTACAGTCATCTGTGCCAAACATAGATATTTTTCAAGTTTTTGGCAAATCTAGGCTGATACCCCCACAATACTCACATTTCTGGCAGCTTGGGAGGCTTTCCTGTGGAGCTACAAGATTCAGCACCTTTTTAATAAAAATGGAATTATGAAAGGAGACTTGAGATTGGCTGTGTGAAGTATGCACTTTTAGGCCTGGTGTTTAAATTTCTTGTTATTTCATCTCAGTTCAGGTTCTTTGTCCATATTTTGGTCTTCACATACTGTTAAAATGCTCCCACTACATTTTTTTTCTGTGTGTGCTTAGGTCTCGAAGGGGATGATGTTATGGAGAGCTACATAGCTTGTAAAGTAGAGGACCCCGTGTTTGCGCGGCGTATAACACACGGGCTAGGATATTTTGAAGGTACAAAGCACTATCCCTTCCCAAGCAAAAATGAATGCTTGGAGAGAGAGATAAAGAGGAACTGCTCTAAAAACTATCTTAGGATCTTTGCCATAATATTTTGGGTTTTAACTTTGATTAAGATCCATATTGGTAGCCCTATCGAATTCCACATGAAAATTGCTGTGTAGGTCCAGACTTCTCTGCCTTATAACAAATGAGAGCTATTTTCTTTCCCTTTGTACTCTTACTGCTTGTGGAAGCAGGTGTACATACATCAGCATGACAACCACATTTTCTGAATACCTTGGATGCTGCTGAAGCTGTTTAACTACTTAAAAATTGCTTTTTCCTCAACAATTGTAAGAAAACAGTCCATTTAAAACAGTTATTTGTATTTTTATTTGTAAGGACTTGCATTTAATCTTAAAAAAGACAGCAATAAAAAAAACCCCCAAAACGCAGTTATGTAAAGTCTTCTCAATTACTGCTAAGCTTTGCATAGTTATAACACTTTTGCTTAATACATAAATATGGAGCTGTCTTGAGAAAATATTGCACTGGGGAGACTGCAGAAAAGGAGACCAGTGACAGCTTTGCGTGGGCTTCCCAAAGACAAGTTGCTCTCTGACAGGTATTTATCCAGTGTCTTAGGAGTTAGTTAGAAGAAGCCGACCCAAGAGTCCGAGGCTGTGTCCCCTGGCAAATGTGCATAGATTTGATTTGCACCGCATGAGTGCAGCTTGTCACATAAACATATATACGTAAATGATGTTGAACAGGATGGGAGACCCGAGGATTGTGTTTCTGCATTCACACAGGTGATTGCTGCTGTGGTGTAGTTGCCTTGTAGCTGGTGCGAGGCCTCATGTGGAAAATGGAAATTAGGGGTCTCATCAGCGTGGCAGCAGTTACCCGTGGCAAAGGCTATATTTTATATAATTGCTTCCTCCACGTATGCTCCTTATTTCTGTTGCAGTCTGATCTCCTGAAGGCAAAGGAGCGAAGGTACGTTCAGGCCCCTGAGGCTGACCACCACACAGCACGAAAGCTGATGGCAGCTTGTCCACAGCCGAGCGTGCTTATCATCAACAGGGCTCATCTAGGCAGTGCAACAGAAAGCAGCGAGGGCTGTGGGGAGATAACCACTACCAACAACTTGTCTCTCAGTGTTCACCTTTTTGCATTTGCTGGTAAATTTGCTTCTCATGTACTCCAGTATGGAGACCACGCTACCAGCTGCATGAGATGCAATGGCTAGTACAAGTATGGGTTGGGCTGGGCTGTTAATAAGTTATTGCCTGAGACTTGCTCCGTTGCCCTCTCATCTGTATGGTGCTGTAGCAGGGGCAGCTTCTGTCAAATAACTTACCCATTTATGTTACAAAAGCCAGTCATTAAATAGTGAGAGGTACTCCAGTGCTCACCAGACAAGGTGCTGAGCAGGCTGCGTGGAGCAGTGGTTGAACTAGACAAGGACTCCGTCAAACAGCCTGGCCTCTAGCTCTTCCAAGCACCCAGGTGCCTTTCCTGGTGACCCCTGTGAGGGTGACCATTGCACCACCCAGTCATGCGCCCCTTCTGAGCATTTAAGGAAAACACACAGCCCAGATACATAGGTCAGACTGAGACTGCTCACATGCAAAGTGATGTGAGCCCCGTTAACTGCATGACTGTCTGGCACAGCGCCGTGCGGGATGTGGACGTCCACACCAGCACCAAATACACAAACTCCAGGAGAGGAGAGGGCTTGGGGACACAAAAGTTTGCAGAGACAAATTGGCCTGGCTTATAGTTGCCTTGGCTTGCTGGGGCTTTGCGCCACCAGAGCCAGCCTCAGCCTGCGGCTGGAGTGACCCCCTGAGACCCTGCCTGGCATCGCTGGGCTCCAGCAGAGCTTGCAGGGCAGCCGCCCTAGCGCTGGGCTGATGCTCTTCCTTCAGTTAAAGCAGGGGACTGCCAGTGTGTGGGAAGCCATTAGTCTGGAGCATCGTATTGATTCTCCCTTCCCAGTGAGTAAGTGCTATTCTTTCACTTCTAAGGATTACGCTGCTTTGTCCGTTTTCTACTGAGCTCACTGCAGACTGAGTTTCCTGGGGAAAAAAAAAATACTGTCAAGTACCCTGTTTTCTTATTCTTATCTCACATTTAGTTTCCTAATTGCAGCTTGGAAATAAAATATCCTTCCTGCTAATTTTATTCTTTTGTATTTGGGAAACGTTGCCAAGTCTGACGATGTCTTCCTTCCAGAGATGCAGTGTTAAGATGTTTTTTTCCCTGCTTCACAATGACAAAACTGTCAAGAAGCATTGGAGTCAGGAGAAACATGCATTTTGTGTGCGCGCCAGTGAAGCAGTGCTTATTATGTTTAGTTTAATTTAAATCTGTCTGCAACAGAGGGATGGGTTTATTTACACATTTCCTAATAATGATTTGAATCTGAAAGTTATTTCTGCGTTGGAATGTAAGGATTTTGAGTAGATTTTCCCAAAAGCAGCTTAAGAGATTAGGTGTCAGTGTTCAGTAGAAGCTGGGGGCTACATCTTTTATAATCTGTATTGAAAACTTCAGCTTAGGGGACCTCCTATTTTCAAACCAGACTTACTCATTCTCCTTTAATACCACACTGGAGTTTTTTTGCTTGGAATATACCAATACCAATGTAAAATGCATGGAGTTTTTGAAGAGAATGTGTTGCCTTCAAGTCCAGGGAAGAAACATTGCTTGGCTGCACTTCGGGGTTGTGTGGGGGCACTGTGAGGCTTTCATCAGTACCAGGAGACCCTTGGGCTGCTCCCGCAGAGATTGCTTAGCCTACAGGCTCAGGAAGATACAGTTAGGAGGGTAGAGGGAAAATTAATGTTTCTTTGTGCAAAAATGTCCCCTTTTCCATAGAAATAAAGAAATAAATCAAGACATGAAGCTCTTCAAGCTTCTGTAGTAATCAAGGCACGAACAGCCTCCCCATGTCTCTCAAAGCCTATTCCCCACTGTCCTTGTACCCTTGACTGTGAGACTGACCTGGGCTTTGCCTCATCCCTAAACTGCAAGTTGCTTCTAGACGAGGGTGTGGGAGGGAAAGGAGGGCAAGAAGCACTTTGCAAACTGCTGTTGGAGAGTCCAGAGTAGTCTCTGCTGTACTGATGCCATTAGTGGCCAAGCTGCACTAAAATAATACCAGATCTTTTGCATGGCATGTAGTGAGTGAGCTCTGGGATGAGATTGCTGTAAGACATGAGAACGGCTCTTTGAAATGTTAGAAACTCAGTGCTAAACCGTAGAGACAGGAAAACAAATATAAGAAGTCACTCTTAACACAAGATAGAACAAGTAACTTCCTGGGATCATTATATTTAAAATGGCGCTGCCTTGCTGACCTCTCAGACTGGAGAAATCTTTTTCTTCTTTTTTTTTCTTTCCGGCATTATAAGGCAGATGGTGTATGCTCTTAAATAATGAAATAAGCCACGTTCCATACAAGATAAGGCACTTGAAAATGTTGCTGTAAATGTGCAGAGGCATTTGTCAGTTAAAATAAATTCTTTCAAATAATTCGTTCTCTACAACTTTTTCCCCTTACCAAACGTGCAGTTAATCACAGACTGAAATCTCTTTCCCCCTGTAGATTGTGTTCCGGAAAATCAGTGATGTCAAACGTGAAGAAGAGGAGAGAATGAAGAGGAAGAACGAAGCGCCTCTGATCTTACCCCCAGACCACCCGGTTCGCCGGCTGTTCCAGAGGTTCAGGCAGCAGAAGGAAGCGCGGCTCGCAGCAGAGAGGGGCAGGGATCCGGATGACCTGGACGTGGAGAAGGGCAACGTTTTAGGGGAGCACTCCTCTGCCCGCTCGGTGGTCAAAGCCAGTGTTGTGACTGTACGGGAAAGTCCGGCAACCCCTGTGTCGTACCAGTCTGCTTCAACATCTGGGGCATCCGACCAGGCAAAGCTGCAGGCCCCGGCATCGGACTATGCAGGATGTAAAGTGTCAGGGGACTACCCCCGACGAAAAGGCTGGGCCAAATTCAAAGACGCCTGTGGGAAAGGGGAAGACTGGAACAAGGTCTCTAAAGCAGAGTCCATGGAGACTTTACCAGAGAGAACTAAAGCTTCGGGAGAAGCTACCCTGAAGAAGACAGACTCTTGCGATAGTGGCATTACAAAAAGTGACTTGCGCTTGGATAACGTTGGGGAGACAAGAAGCCCGCAGGACCGCAGCCCGGTCCTCGCCGAGGTCAAGCATTCCTTTTATCCCATCCCAGAACAGACTCTTCAGGCCACCATGCTAGAAGTGAAACATGAGTTGAAAGAGGACATCAAGGCTTTAAACACAAAAATGACCAATATAGAAAAACAGCTCGCTGAGATACTTAGGATATTAACCTCAAGAAGAAGCTCCCAGTCGCCACAGGAGTTGTTTGAAATATCAAGGCCCCAGTCTCCAGAATCAGAAAAAGACATGTTTGGAGATAGCTGAGGTGTTTCTTTTTAAAAACAAACAAACAAACCAACAAACAAACAGCCCCCCCTAACATTTCAAATTTAATCTTTCTTGAAAACAAGTGAGGGACCAGTTCACTAAGCATGTTCCCTGTGTCTAAAAAGGTACGGTAACAGGAATTGCAACCTCATGTCAAGATGGCAGCTGACTCTGAAGCCCTTTTGACAGCAAGGGTACAGTTTCTAAAGTTTTCCTTTTCTCCGTTGGTGCCCATTCCCCCCCCTCCACCCCGCTCCCCCTCTCCCCCTCGGGATGTTGGAATAAGAATTCTGACAGCAGCAGCCACCCCTGTGAGCCCCAGGTGACCTCTGAGGTTTTTGGAGCATGCCTTACGTTGTTAGCTCGGGTTTTGCCTATAAAAATAAGCACTTGCTAGGGTGCTTATGTTTTCAGTGTTGGGTGGGGTTTTTTTTGCTGCTGCTGCTGTCACTGTCTCAGTCACCTGTACAGCATGCTAAATGTCACAGTATATTTTCATATATCTGTAATAATGCAAAGAGCAGCAGGAGACGTGTATGTCACTTCAATGGAACATGTGCTACTTGGTACCGAAGTTATTTTTGGGTAGTCAAGGGAGGGCTAAAAAGACGAAAAAATTGTATCTTTTATTTGCAAACTGACATATTCCTAAAGCAATTACATTTAACAACATCCTCACCAATATCCACAGTATTTCAGGTCTGTTAATAAACAGGATCTTCCACATTCTCATTCACTGAATCAAGGATACTGGTTTTCAAAAACTTAACATGTGTCTCGGATGTCTTTGAGTATTGTTACCTTTGCTTTGAATATGGGTACCCGCTCCTGGAGGACAGAGGGCTGGCTGTGCAGCGTACCTGACCACAGCCCACTGCACAACGTATTGTGAACATCAGTAACAGGTCCTGCAGATTTGCCTCCCCATGAAAATATACTGTGGCATTTATGTCCTTTTTTGTTGCTATGAATCTGCTCTTTCAATTCTTGTAAAATTATTATTCAGAAGTTTGTTTTGATAATGTTCATTGTAGCCAAAGGCTTTCATAGAACTTTTAAAGATTTTAGATTGTGGCATTTTCCTCTACATCCAGATGTGTTGTTCCTGATCTAATCTAGCTAGTAAGCAAATGGATAGTAGAGGTAGAAATACAGTGCTTACTGTATACAAGTGCTATTGTAGCAAGGAAACAAAAAGATCTGCTTCTTAAAGAAGGAGATGTTTCCAAAACTTATATTTTCATAACTTTTTTTGGAGGAAGATTGAAGCACTTTACCAAAACTACTGTTCATTATTCATTAGGTAGGGTAGCATAGCTGGTATCACGGCTTGGGTTATCACCTTGGGATATAGGTGTATATTCACAGTATATTCTCTCCACTGATCCAGTATGTTCACTATTTAACAGTAGGTTAGAGCTCAGAAGCATGGTGCAACACTTTTTTGGGTTTTCATTTTTAATGGCAATAGGTCTTAACACAGTGTGGGAGTAGTTAAGTCTCATTCTTTTTCCATGGTACTCAGTCATTTACGAAAAACACTTGATTTTTTGGGGGAAGATTTTTGTTCGTGTTATATAAGGAAGAGGCAAGGAAAGTGACCCATTTGAAAGGATTTCTGCTGGCCTGATGCTTGCACGGTGCAATGCAGAACTGTGCCAGACATCCCTGGGGAAGTGTGAGATCCACTGATGAACCGGCACAGTGGTGAGGCCGTGCCGTGCAAAGCTACTAGCTCAGGTCTTGAAGTCAGGATATGTGTTCGTATCTGTTCCTGCGGTAACTGCCCTGCTCTCAAAGATGCCGACTATTCCGAGTGCATCACCACCATTTCCAGGTCCAGAGGCAGCTGGTTTGGGATTGGCTTCCAAGGGTCTTACGCCGTGGTTCGATATGGAAGTGCCCACAGATTGTAAATTCTTACCCAAGGATTGGAATATTCCCGCGAAACATCTATTGGGATCAAATCTGTAGGTTACTTTTTCCCTCCCACAAGAAAAGGCATTAGGGAGGCGACTTGCTCTGAAACCGAGGTGCCATTTCCTTAATTTATGCCTGGTTCCATGTTTAGGTTTTTCCAGTGGTAACTGGTGTCTTTTACAGTTACGCATTGCAGACATGCAGTACTGAGGAAAGCCCTCTTTGACCAAAGTCACCCTGTGCGTTCGGTGCATTAATCACTATAAGTGGCACGTTACCTGTAACAGCTATGGCATGATTGCCGTAAGAAATCCATACATCAATGGTTTCAGTTAGAAACTGTCGAATGATTTTTTTTCTTTATAGTCTCCTCAGTCAGTAAATTAATTGGATAATGAAATTATGCCTAAGTAAACCACAGGTCTACTGATATACAAGGATTTATAATTGGTGCCCAAATGTTCCAGCAAGGTTTTAGAGACTGACTTGGAGCCAAGTTTCCTAATCCAGGCAAATTCCTCATCAGCGTTATGTTCCTGAAACGAGGTTTTCTTCGTAAAATTTTTGAAAGGCTGAAAGTCTTGCTGAACTTAGCAAGCACTTTGTGAAAGTGTCACCCATCTACCTGCAGTTGGATACATGTGGAAATCAGCTTATCCCAGGTGGATGAGGGAAGAAATGTTTATAAACTCCCAAGTACGTGCCTAATATCCCCAGTATTGCAGTGCAGACATAGAATTAAATGGGCAGTTGCAGATTACCTGGCCCTGTGTTGCTGATACTGAGTTGATGTTTCTCAGTTGCATTTTTCTGTGCCCTCAGGGATATGTTAAAGGTTATTCTGGTGTTGCCGATTGCCCAGGTCTGGAGTCACAGCAGGGTCAGCCCTAGAAGGCCCATAAGTAGCCACACCTGTAAGTAAAGGATCCCAAGTCCCCATTTGCTGGGGGTACTTTTCAGCACGATACTGTGCTCCTGCACGCCCTCTTTGACAACGGGTGGGTGCAGCACGGAGTCCATTTTTACGACTTTTATGAGGCTCTTCTAATGGCCTATAAAGCCATTTATAATCCATTCATAAAGCCTTCAAAGATTGTAATATACTCTCGAATTGCACTTAAAATTTAATGTCTTTGAAGATGATGGCCAAATTTGATTTTGTTACAGTCATGAAGCTCCAGAGAAACTCTGCTCCTTACAAAGACGCCTTTAGGGTGTCTGCTCCAGGTCAGCACTGGCAGCGGTCAATGTCATACAGATTTGCACAGCTGTAACTGAGATTAGACCCATTTTATTATGATTTTATGAACTGGCAGGCACTAAAACTAGTTGTAGGAGACTGCATCATCCCTCAGTAACCTGTATATGTTGTAAGAGAATTTGAAAAAAATGCACTCTCTAGGATGAGCTTTGGTCTTTGGATTCCCTGAGCTACCAAGCGGTTAAAATGAGCAAAACCTTGCCCGCTATGGGACATGGCTCCTTTGAACCTCAGCCTAATTTGGAGCTGTGCTGTGGTGGCCAGGCTCCGCAGCTGCAGCACTTCTCCTGTAGAGGTGATTGAAAGCACCTGTGTTACAAATCTGTCTTTCTCCATTGAGCCTTACATTTGGATGCCTACGGCTGGACGTCGTGTGTACTCACCGTACTTGTTACTTGTTCTTTCATTTTACTTGTCAGCTTTTCCTTTTGTTTCTCTCTACATGTGGGGTAAGCCTTTTCACTTAAATTATTTTTCAGCTTAGAAATGAATGATCTCTGAACATGAGACTCTCCCCCTTAACAAGCAAATGCTTGTGCACACTATAAGAAAAAAGAAAAAAAAAACGAAAAGGCCTCAGTTTTAACTATGTTCTGGCATAGTTCTTCTGCCATTTAACAACCTGCTAAATAACCTGCATTAGTCTAAAAGAGATGGTTTACTCCATTTTTACTATACGATGGAATTAGACTTCAGTCGAAAGCAGGTAGTTCAGAGAAGGAGCCTCAGTTATGGTTTGGTAAAATGGGAACTTCTAAAAGTTCCTGCTTAAACTGCTCGAAATAAGACCAATATGTGGCACGGGATTAAAAAAGCAAAACCCAACCCTCACCCCTACCATGTTCAGATACATTTACTTCTGTCTGGTATTACATGTATACTTTTAAAAACACCGTTCTTGCTTTAAATCTCTTTCACAGTGCTGCCCTGAATCCCAGCGAACACCCTGTTTAACAGCTTCGAAGGTGATGTTCTGCTTCTACAGTACTTCACTTTAATGAACCGAACAAGATATTTACTGTGAATATCTGGTGATATATTTTCAATCACTCTTAGCCAGTCTGTGAAAGAATTTAATACATGATTTGTCTTTACTATATAAATAACAATGTGTATGATTACACTTGTGCAGATGCGTGTACATACACACATATATATAATATCTATGTATAGATAAGTCTATGGATTGCATTTTTGTTAAGTAAAAGCACATCCCTCATTTAATGATTCCAGTTCAAGAAGGGAGCTTAAATCTTCCCAGTAGAGATCCACCGAACGTCCTAGTTAGTATCTTGTTTGTAAACTGTTGAACTTTTAAGGCCATGACTTTTGGTTTCTCTAGTTGGCCTCAACTTTACACTGTTAGTCTGGCAAATATTGTGATTCAGAGAAGATCTGGCAAGCGTTGTGACGGTCAGAAACAGAAATACACGTGAAATTGGAAAAATGCTGTATCATAGTTGGCGAGAATAAGGCTCATAAGCCACTAGTTGTTGCTCACAGGATCTCTGAAGGTAAGGTGCCCTGGTAGTGCTTCTTGTGGCTTCCCCTGCAAGAGCGATGGTGGAATAAATGGATTTCTTTTTCCTGGTACCAGGGGCTGTCTCAAAGGTGCTGAGCCTATCCTTCTTTTCAAGGGCAGCGTAACACGTGGCCACTGCACCTCTGCTTTCTTGTCCTGGTGTCAGGTGGTGAAAAGCCTCTTCTACTGAATTCTTCATTTCCACGTCGTCTCCTGTGGGTGTATTGGCAATAACAAAGTCTGTGTTTCAGCTGCACTTCTGGTTCATTAAGACAAACCTGTTCGAGAGAGTCCCGTGCAGGGGAAGCTCCAGAAATTTGAGGTGAGGCACAGTAGGTTACTGTATCCTCCAATCTGACATAGTTTTGACCACATTGTTGTGGCAAGCATTGATTTAATTAAATAAAAATAAAGCTTTTTGCAATAAGATATATCCAACATTTAGCCTTAAGACCCTTTCATAAGTGATATAATTCAAACTGTGATTCCATCCTCCTTCCTTCTTAATGTTCTGTAGTATTTACAGTGTTGCCTAAAGATGAAGCACTTTGATTAGCTTTCTAAATCTAATGGAAATCACTTGCTGGTAATCACATTTCTTTCTCCACTTATTGCCTTCTTATTAGGATAATTAATTACTCCAAGAGCCCTCTCCCCTCACAAAACAAAGAGACGTAACTATTGTCTAAACACTTTTGCATATCAGGGAGCCAGCCCGTCATATCGCAAAAGTGTTTGTTTCAAAGATTTCCTTTTAAGGTTTGACAAAGCTAATGTGAACTTACCTGCGACTGTAATTTGTTTCCAGCTGATTGTTGAGTGTCGTGTAAACATATTTGATGTGTAATCCCAGAACATCTCTGTAACTGGATCTAAATGCCTAATGTTAACAAAACAAAAAGTTTGGGGTTTTCGCTAACTGTTCTGAAAGGCTCATGGGTTTTTTTTCTTCTTCCCACTGAATCTGAGACCACTGACATAGAAAAAGAATCATTTTAGCTGTAGATGAAAGAAGTTCAATAATCTTGTATCAGGATGAACTGCTATATAAAGAAATACCAAGTTTTCTAATGAATGTGTTATATTATTGTACCTACATGCAATCAATATTTGTACATCTGTTGGAGACCTGTCTGCGTTTCAATATTTAGCCACCACTGCATGGACACTTTATTGATATGCAGTTAATGCAGTTGCTTTGGCGCTTTTCAATGTACTCCACTTGTTTTTATCCTTTCAGAAATCCACCAAATACTCTTGGTTCTTTTTCTTTGCATTTGTCACTTTGTTCAATGAAGCATGACTAGAAAAAGAGAACGAGTAGATACTATTTTTGTGGTCAGCAAAGCAGCTGCCAGTAGACAGGCAGTGCGTGTATGTATGTATGTATGTATACACGCTGTCTGGGAATGTTTCAGTTACAAATGCAGCCACCAACTTTAACAATATCCCTATTCAACATTTTTAAACAAGCACAAATAATGTTTGTAAAAAAAAGTTTAATTTTATTTATTATAGTAATAAACTATTTTATACATTACAGTTGCTTTAGTGTGCTTTTCTGTGTGTTGAGTACATGCTTATAAGATCACTGGGGGATTTTAAGGTACTCTCTAGAACTTCCAGCTAGCCATTTTGTTGCTGTTGTTTTGTATCTCAAGTGTTATCAGTAGAAAAGTTGGATATTACTGTTTTGGTCGTAAGCAGTTCAGGTTGTTTCCTCAGATTTCTGTCTGTCGTGTATCAGCACAATCGGGATTTACACTTCCAGGGTCCCTGTGAACTGAACTCGGGTGTTCTGTAAAGTGAATATCCTGGCACCCCAGGCAGCACCCGACGCTGTGGACGCCAGTCTGGGCCAGGTGTCTGCTGAGCAGGAGCGAGATCAGCAGAGGACTGGCTGCGACCTGTCTGCAATGATCGTTCGATATCCTGAGGGTGTCTGCAGTCGGTCTGTGTTTTAGACTGTGTTCACTATTGCAGCATCTGAGAACTATTACAAAATCTCTGGAAGCCAGAGAACTAGAGATCAAAGAGGCCTCTGCTGTCCCGTCATCTGCTGCAGAAGAAGGTGACCTTACCATGGACTTACATGAAGACAAAAACAAGAGGAAGGAAGCCCCCAGTACTGTGTCTCCTGCCAGTGATGCTACTGCGACGGGCAGCCATGAATATTATTTTGTTGGCTACCTCAGCAAAGAAATCCATAACCAGAGGTGACGGGAAAGGGAGATCCTCTCAGGTCAGGACGGGCATACGTGACAGGATCACGCACAGCAGCCGTTCCCGCGGGCCAGCAGCCGCTCCGGACGTGTATACAAAGTTTGAGTCTTCGGGATGTCGGCCTAGACCCTGGGAGCTTCTCACCCGTTTTCGTGGTTCATTCTCCATCCTCTCGTTTGAGGGTCTGGTGAACGCGGCTGTGACTTGTATTAAGACGCTGCAAGGGATTGTGAATCTCGTCTTCAAAAGAACAGCAATAAAGCATCAGCTTTCAGGCTGCAGAGCTGAGGCTAAACCGTACCGAGGGCAGCCGAGGAGCACAATGAGGAGCTATTTTTAACATCATTTCTGCATCCACTGTAGTATGTGGCGTGACAGGATCTCCGGTCGCTAGTATTGTTTCACTGGCCAATACGAAAATCCAGTTTTCTTTTGCCTAATGTTATATACAGTGTTCCTCTGTACTTACTAGAAAAGGAAAAATTACCATAGTGAAGGCATGTACCTTTTTTTTATTTTTGAGGTCTCTAGAGGCTGTTGTTCTCATTTTATGAACTCTCCATTATTTTCTTTGCTCGGGCTTTTCCTGCACACTTAGCAGCCTCCCTGGTTGTGCTGCAAGGCTTAAATTAGTGCAAAGAGGGATAGCTTTGCCCCCACAGTGCTCCCCATCCCGACTTCCCTCCTCTCATCAGCCCCACAGCATTTCAAACCAAAGGTTATTAACCACGGCACTTTTTGCCCAGATCTGTGTGACAAATTGCAAAAGTTGATGTTGCACACGCTGGCCCATCAGGCCTGGGCTCAGCTGAGCAGCGGCAGTGAGCAGCTCCCTTGCTCACCTGTGCCAGCCCCTGCTCCTCATTCACTGCACCTGGGAGCACATTCAGAGCAGGGACAAAAGGTCTCCAGAGCCTGGGGTGCGCGCTGCAGCTTCTGGCTTCTCCCAGCAATAACTGCAGGTATTGCGGCTTCTGTTTTATTACGAGTTGGTGTGCAAAGGGCAGCACCTACAAGATGCCTGAAGGTGCGTAGCCAGAGGAGCGCTCGGGGTTGGAGTGTGTGTAATGATGCGCAGCCTCCCCGGAGCTGCAAAGGAGCCCCTTGCTGGTAGCACGGGCTGGCGGAGGGCCTGGACCCCACGGAGCCTTCCTCGCCTCTGCGCTGCTGCGTGCGTGCAGCAGCTGCTGGGGACCCCTCCCGGGGACGCGGGGGCTTCACCTGGCCGGGTCTGCGGCCCCGGGGCGCTCGGCTGCAGGGGCAGGAGCGCCGACCTCCGGGGCAGCCTGCGACCTGTCGGCTTGTGGGGAGGTGAGCGTTGCTTACGCGGTTTTGAATTTTGCGCTTGGTAATGGGGATTCTTTAATTGCCTTGTGGTGCATTTTAGCCTCTCTGTTGAGGTCGGAAGCACTCAGGCTCTGATGCTTTTTTGCTTTGGAGTAAATACGACTGGCATAAACCAGCTCTTCTGTGCTGTGAGGACCTGTGGGGATGAATTGCAGCGAACCTCCCCTCTCTCACACAAGCGTGCAACAGCAATGTCTCTTATTTGCCCCCCCCCCCATCACTAAAGGAACATCAAAACTGTTCCTGCTCGGTGCGTGCCAGCAATGCCTCTGCCCGGTGTGGGCAGACGCTCGGGACAGCCCGCCAAAATGCAGGGGGAGCAACGAGCCTAGCGGCCCTCTGCCCCCTCGCTTAGAGAGGGACGGCCGCCGCGCTCCCACCTGCCCACCCACGGCGGGCGCTGAGGCGTGAGGAGACCTTGGCTGATGAGCTGCTTCCCTGCTTCCCCTGTGCTCCGCTGAGGTGGGGTGGTTGGTACGGCTGCAGCCCCAACGGGAAAAGGCTGAGAAGGATGCGGTGTTGCTATGGTATTTATTACCGCCGGTGGCGTGAGGGGTTTCATTGCAACAGGCGTATAGCGTATGAAGAATATCAGCAAATACAAATATTTTTCACCTAGAAGACTGCATTTTTGCTCCTTTCATTCTAATTCACCACAACCTCGGTGAGGGTGTGTGGAAGCTGGGGGGAATAACCTGTCCTGTTCTTGAAAGGCGGAATGAGTAAAAACCTACGAGAGATCCAAAGGCGGCATTAGAGTAACTGAACTCCTAACATGTCTGTCAGCAGCAGATATGAAGACGCTTGCGCACAGCCGTATCTGCAAAATACATGTGCTCAAGCCTTGTCTTTTTTTTTCCTTTCCTCTCCTCTTCCTTTTCCATTCCTGTTCCCCCTTCCTAATCAAGTTCAAGCCCTCGTGTAGCAGAGCCAAGTTCAAATTTAAGCTGCCCCATGGCACAGGTGTAGGTTTAAAACAAGCTTAACTTTGGCAGGTTCATCCGTTACAACTGACTCTCAACCGTTCTCACTAAAATCCCACCTGGTAGTGATGGAGGCAGGGGTGCGTGAGCAGCCTCCAAGGGCCTGCTTTAGAGACAACACACTTTTGTTGTTCTCCACAGTGTTTCTTTTATTGTTCTGGAGTGTTTTTTTAAGCTTCGTTTACTTGTAGAGTTTTTCTTGAACGTGTTTCTGCTCAGGCGGATGAGGAATGAGGCGAAGGTACGGCTTTGCCGTTAATGCCTGCCTGGGGGACGCGTAGCCCCTGCGAACGTCGCTGCAGTTTGTATGTGCAAATCTGAGGGGGGCGAGCTTTGGTACAGGTATTTGCCTTCATATCCCTGTTCTCCTAGCTGAAAATACACAACCTGGGGAGAAAAAAACTATGCTGGAGCCTCCACTACACCTGTGGGGTTTCTATAAAAAGAGGACTATGGCCTCTTCTTCAGCAGAGGTTACCAGGGGGGAGAAAACGCTGAGCGGTGGTAGCACAGCGAGTGCAGTACTACACCTGGGAGCTACTGCGTGCTCGGCGGTAGGGCCAAGACAGCTCAGCAAGAAATGGTTCCCTGCAAGCAGTGGCTCACAGCGAAGGAAAATACAGATTGCTTCAAATGTCTCCAGCAATCTTTTTTTTGAGTTTTACAGCTGAGCAGAAGGTATTTTAGAAGAACTAACGATAACAGGAACATTTATTGAACATTCTCAGCTGTGGCGTGAGGATAGGAAAGGGAGCTAAGATAATCCGTATGTAGCTCCAAGTCAAAATAAAGTCTTTGTTTTGGTTTTCCTTGAGGATGATAATACTGCACATGCAGCCATATTGAACCTGGCTATTGGAAGTGTGGAGGCAGAAATATAAACTGAAACAGTTCAGCTGAAAGCTAAACTGAAAAAAGCACCCTTTAGGAAAGTGTGCATGAGCTCCTGCATGAAATTACGGTTCTGGCAGCAAGAATTGTGAATGGCTCTGTAAAACGGGGCTGGGCACATCTCATTTGTGAGCAGCAAATAAAGCAGCTGCAGTCAGGCGTGCTGAGGAGCTGCAGGCTGGTTGCTCTGACCTCGGTGGTAGAGCAGGTGTCGGGAGAAGGGTGTAAGGTTGTGGCAGTAAATGGAAGCAGCGTAGAATGTAGCCAAAGCGCAGCCTTGGATACCTGTCCCGGTGGGTTGAAGCTGTTGCGTTTCTTTTGTCCAGGAAAATCAGTTATGGAGGAAACCTAGCTGTGGCTCAGGAAAGTATCGGAGGAAAGCCTAGGAAAACAACGGGTGAGAGGGTGAGAGTGCAGTCTGCAACCCACCGAGGGGGCAGAGAGCAGGGAGGGAGCAGGAGCAGCTAAGTGCAAGTCCGATACTGGCACAAGAGCAAATGGGACTGGCTGCCCGGGAAGCTCCTTGGGCTGGGGGTTGTGAAGGGCTGTAGCCCTCTGAGTTACCGGCTGCCCAGCAGCTGCTGTCGTTTCATTAGCGGAGTGTGGCTGTCTTCTGGAAGGTGCTGTGAGATGCTTCACCCTGCCTAAGGTGTCTCTGCCAGTGTCGTAGGGCACCCTTGCATTACTGTCAGCAGCCTTAACGTTTTAAAGATTTTGCTTGGAAACCTTATTATTATGAAAATGTCATTTTTCTTAAAATGGCATTAAGTAATAAGCAGTTCATAGCCTCCAAGTACTCCAACAGCAGTACGCTATTGTATTTTGAATGATTGTCATGGGGTTTTTTTAAATCCTTATACCATGTCAGGGCTCATACTACACTTGCAGTTGCTCTTGGTGTCCGTGGTTATTGGCATGACCATTCAAGGCATGCAGGATGTCTTCAGAGACCGAAGACCCTTTGTAGGTCTCATATTTTTACCAAGCGATGTTTGGCAGGATTTGATCAGGTTGAGGAACTCTGAGAACAAGTAACTTGAGTGAAGGTTGCTGAAGTCTGGGCAGACGGCACCAGCAGTGGAGTGTGAAGTGTGGGTCAAGAGACGCCGCAGTTGACAAGCTTTGAGTTTAGGACGCAGAGCTCACTTGCTCACGCATCGCTGGTGACCTTCTGGGATGTCGCTGGCTGGAGTGTTGGGCGCTCAAAACCTGCCTGGGGCCTCAAGGGGTTAAAAACACTTAGTTTCCCAAACGCTTACATTTGTTGCCAGGCTGGGAGGAGGTGCCCTCAGAGGCTCCTGTGCTGAGGGGTCCTGGGTCTCTGAGTCCCGCAGAGGGTTTTCTCCATGGTTTGTTCTCCTCTGTGTTTTGGTGTTTCATAGCCCGTTCGCACTGGGTCTGCGGCGACGGGCTGGTAAAGGGAAGCCCAGGGTGGGCTGGGTGTTGATGCTGCTGCGTGGCGTTTTAGCGTGGGGCCCGGGGGAAGGCCACATGCGGGGAGGGGAGTTATTCACCTCCCCAAGCCACAGCCTGCGTGCAGCAGAGGCCCCGGCAGGCAGCAGCGGGGCTAGGCAAGTGCTGGGCTCGCTCCTCAGGCAGCCTGGTCCTGGGCAGATGTTTGCCAAGACAGGACCTAGGCCATGCCCTTACTGTGTCTGCAGCACCCTCATGAGAAGTGACCCTGATCAAGGGGTGGCCTTGGATGCCAAGAGGTGGGGGAAGGCAGCTGAGAGATGGCTGAAGTAGCCTGGAGCAGAGATGTGCCCAAATGAATGTTATTAGCCTGTAATTTCAGCATAAACTACCACCTCAGCTCAAAACTACCACCGCAAGAGTAAAGAAACCCATAACTATAAATCAGCATAACATCATTTAAAGAACTGTCTCATAAATGCTTATTTTCATCTCTGCAGTTTGGTTTACTGTAAGGTAATCTCCTCCCACATGCCTGAGCCCTTACAACAACCTTAACCCTTCCAGCAGCAGTCTGAAAAAAATCAAGGGGATCTTCCTTTTTCCCTAAGACTTGCCTTTTAAATTCATTTACCAACAGTGTAGCTGTTTCTGGTCTTCTAGTATCATTTCCAGTTGTTCTATTTTTGCCACCTAATTTTGGAAACTGAAATGCACTATAGTGCAGGGATGGAAGTTCTGTGGTCCATAAAAATTAATTAATTTTGTCAAGAAAGATCAGCTCTAGAGGGAGTGCTAATACAATTTAAACTTCACAGGTCATAACTGAAGGTATGTTCCTATATTATTTCGCCAGTAAACTTTAATTTCTCAGTGGCTGGCTGAGGCACCTGTCAGCAATGGCTCACTTCAGCTACCCAGCCGTACGTAGAGTTTTACTTAAACCCCTGTAGCTAGCGATGCGCTGTTAGTACCTGTGGTCTGACTGCTGCTGGGGAAGGCGTATGCCACAGGTAGCCCACTGCATTTGACCCCTTTCTGAAAGGCGCTGGTATGCAGGTACCTAAGGTTGTTTACGCTTAGACCAAACTGGCCCTGGGGATGATGAAAGGTGGTGCAGCCTGGCTGTGGTCAAAATGTGCCTGTTAACTCCTGATGATGGCTTAACCTGCTCCCACCCTGACCTTTGTGACTCCCAGCAGAAGGAATGAGGAGTTTTTCGAGTTTTTCTGTTAGTGTCTTTGATTCCCTTGACTAATGCCACCATGTGGTTTTCATCCTGTCATTATCTGTGTCGGGTACTGAGCGCAGTAGTTTCCCGGGCCAGTGATGCTGACGTGTGGCTGGAGGGCTTATGTTGCTAAAGCTTGTGGGGGCTGCCCTGAGGGGAGAGGCACCGAGGCTGCCTCAAAGTCCGGCTCAGTCTAAAGTATATGGGTCAGATCTGTTAGACGTTTTCTTTTCCTTTTCCTCTCCTCCTGGGCATTGGTGGCATCCCTGAAAGCCTCTCCAGCTTGGAGCTGCCAGCGCTTGCCCCCCGGCTTGGGATGCCTCACAGTAAGCTCAGGAGTAGGTGACTTGCGCCACGGGCAGCCGGGACGCAGCTCGGTCTCAGATGCTCTGGCAGGGCCTGTGCTTGACGTGGTTGCATTTGCTGAAAGTGGAAATCTCAGGGGAAATACTCATTGTCTTCATCTTTTCTTCCTTTTACATGCAACTAATGAAGGAACCGCTTCACGAGCAGCCACTGATGAAACCGCTGAATTCAGCGCACACAGCAGCCCTGTGCCTCCCGTGTCTGCAGGGGGGTCAGCCGAGGCTCCCGCGAGAGAGGGTGGCTCTCAGGGGTCCCTTAATACAAGAAACAATCTATTGCAATGCAGATTTCCCCTCGTTCCTCAAAGGTGTTACAGCCCCAGAGTTCTTCACAGGCTTTGGTGCCAGCAGTATTTCAGCTGTCCCTGCAGATGATAAGCTATGCCTTGCCTAACAAGCGGCTGTGCGCCGAGAGCCGTTTTGCAAAGGCAGAACGGGCAGCGCTACTTGGGGACGGTGGGGGCCATAAAGCGCAGGCGGGAGAAGCTGTGACAGACTGTGCATAGCAATCTCCTCGCTCCTCACAGCTCCTGGAGGAGAAGCACGCCAGCGTGCCTGAGGAAAGCGAGCCTCTTCTTAGCAAGTGTGAGCTGCAGCCGGCTCAGGGGTTAGCAGTGACGGAGGGAATTACGCGGGTGCGCAAGCGAACGGAGAGGCGCTGTGCTATTGCTATGACTAATAACAAAATTGCTGCGGGTTTTCATAGTTAAGCTCTTTTTTGTCTGACCTGTGGTAAGCTGGTTATTCCAACTAAGCTGCTTTACCTCTCAGATGTGAAAGAGAGAGAGACATGAGCAAAGCCTCGCTCGCCCTCTAATCAAGGCAGAATTAACGAAGGAGCCACTTAGCATAATCTTACCGTCCCCAGCAATAACCGTGGCTGGGAGGGCTCTGTTAGCCAAGGAGGGGGTTACGGGAAGGACGGGGGTGCGTGGTGGGGGGGGGTGAGCCACTTGATTACTACAGCCTTGTGGTAGCCATTAAAGCCATATATTGCGATATGCTGTGCTTGCCAGTTGTGTGGGCTGTTTTTCAGCATCACTTGTAAACCATTTCTGTCAGTAGGCAGCACGGTTTCAGAGCCACCACCTTGGGTGGTGTGTTTTTTTTTTTTAGTCACTGCACACTTGTGACTTTTACAGTCTATCAGCAGAAGTGTCCCCACACCCCCCACCAGACCAGAAGTGCCTCCCCTTCAGCTCAAAATGGCCAGTGTCTGTCTGTGGCAATTTCTGTCTGTCTTTGTCAACTGTTTCCTAGGTCCCTTAAGTAGCTTTTCCTTAATGTTTGGAAGTCTCCTCCTCCTCCCCTAACCTACTTTTTTCTTTGGTAAGTAAGTGGGGTGTCTACTTCCATTTCTTCCAGGCCTCTGCAAGCTCCCACCCCTCTAGGACTGTCACTGAGGACTTGTGTGGAGGATGGCACTTTTGGCTACCGCATAATTTCAATTACATCAGGTGCCACATGATAAGGAAGAGTCAACTCTCCGGTCGTGCTGAGGAATATGCCTCCAAGCTGAAGGTATAACTGACGACAGACATTTAAAGTGCTTCAGGCACAGCCTGAGCTCTTAACAGAGCTGTGTGTCTGTCTGACCAAGCGCGCCCCACGCCTTGCCTGCTGGTGCTATGTAAGCAGGACGGAGCAGAAACTTTGTGAGTGGGCTTGTTCTTGAAATATATATTTTGAAGTAGCAGGACAAAGAACCTCTGGGAAGACTGAGAGTGAAGGAAATCTATTTATTTCTCATACGATAACTATTTAAACAATAAGAAATGGTATCTATTTCTTAAATTGTGCAAGCACACTTCATATGTCTGACTCTGGGCCAGGACAGCAAGAGTCTAAAGGGCAGCATCGTTTTACTTGCGTACTACTCTTGGTGACCATTCTCGGAAGCTTCACATGCTGAAGTTTCACCTTAACTGATCTATGAAAGGTGCTTTTTGAAACTCACCCCATTAGGGACTGCATGCTCCCTGCAGTGCACAAGAGGGACAGAAGTGCCCAGTCTCCACTGCACCCATCCTGCAGGCTTCCAGTGCGTAGTAGCGTTTCTTCACAACAGTGGAGCACTTATTTTTCTTACACCAAACCCGTAGCTTTCTAAGACACAGTTCTCAAACCAATAGTCAGTTTCAGCTTTATTTATAGAAACAGAAAAGGATACAAAATTATGAAATACTTATAAAGCACTGAAAAAAAAAAAGGCAATTTTAGTTCAGAAATAAGCATACTCTAGATGAGCTTCAAGGTCATTTCCATTTTGGAGTAGGAAGTTTTGCATGCATACAAATTGGAATCTAATCACTTAGTAGCCCCTCAATTCACGTAATAACGGTAATCAATAAGACTGAAGAACAGACTCATGACTTTTTGCTCCAATGCTAATTCCACTGAATTACAAAGTTTGAGTTAACTTTGAGGAAGTTCTTGCCCTTAGCTTGGTTCTACTCCAAAATGGAGGCCAATCTCAGATCCTTTTAGTAAATTCAGAGGCTGAGAGGATCCCTGCAATCATTCTAAGTCCATCAGGAGGGCCATGTCTCTGGCCAGGCAGCGTTCAAGGTCAGTCTTATTTTCAACAGTCCATGGTATCTCCTAGAAATGACTTCTAGGGGAAATCATGGCATTCTCTTTCCCTAAACATAAAGGGCTGGAGATTCTGCTTTGAAACAGCAAGAGATGGGCTGAGTCTCCGGATAGGTAGAGAGCTGAAGCCTCTGCCCTTATTTCCTCAGAAATAAATGAAGGGGAAGAAGAAGGTTGCCATAGTTCTGAGCAGCAGAAACATCAGAAAGCAGGCACTAAGCTGAAGCCTATCTCAGGGACTGAATTTCTTGTTGAAGGGATAAGCTATATCAGACTTGGCTAAAGCTGCAGGAGTGATGGACAGCAAGAGGCTGTCTGTGCCTCTCAACAGGCTGAAACGGCTGCCGGGGGCACAGGACAAGTTTTGACAGGAGTCCTTCTGCTTTGGGTGCAGGAAGCTGCTCTTGGAAGAAGCCCTCTCCAGAACTGGTGGCCTTTCGCCAGGCCTAGGGGGAATGTCTAACTTTAGAAAGACTAAAGGTCTTCTGGCTGCTCTTCAATATCAGTTTAAAAAATAACAACTTAGGAGACACCCCTTGTGCCAGATGTGAGTAGGGTCTCCCCTTCCCTCAGAAAACGGTGTGTGCTGAAGCACTCCCACAGCCCTGATGCTTGCAGGCAGGACCTTCCCAGCCCTGGGCCACCTGGTCTTTTGGCAAAGATGCTGCTGTAACAGGGCTGGCTGTGGGCAAATGACGTGGCGCTCTGGCTAATTTGGTGCCAGACCATTCTGGGTTTTTGTAAAGGTCTTAAAATGCTACTCCTGGGGTGTCTTTAATATTGCAGGAGCTGATTGCCTGGACACCAGAGAATGAAGCAGACTGAACAGATTTACTGTTCAGCCAGACCTGGGTTAGCTCCTTTCGTAACAGAAAAATACAAGAGGCAGACTGAACAGTTCCCTTAAGGTGGGATTCGCCCCATAATAAAGGTAATATTACATGCTTTAGCTCTAACACAAGGCAGAGAGCGCTTAAAGCCCAAGGAGCTGTAAGGTCATATTTGATTAAAAAGAAAGGCTGTTCCTTAAGAAA
Source organism: Theristicus caerulescens (assembly GCA_020745775.1). NCBI lineage: Eukaryota > Metazoa > Chordata > Aves > Pelecaniformes > Threskiornithidae > Theristicus > Theristicus caerulescens. The sequence goes on along the minus strand of CM036561.1, from coordinate 102,100,301 downwards.
AGACCTGCCTCCCTACTCCCTCGTTTTAAAGAGACAAATTAAACCGTTCCTAAGACTACCAAAAAAAGGTGGTTGTTTTAAAGGCGAAATTTTAAATTAAGACATTGAAGAGAAAAAGCAGACTTTGCTACTGTAGGCAGAAAAGTAGCTTAAGGCTGAACTACTGCAGTCAGTGAGAACAGCAAAAACGTTCTAACTTATATCGGAAAGCAATCAAGAAGAACTGATGAGCACCATGCCCTTCATGGAGTACCATAAGTGCAGGGCACAGCCCTGTGTGCCCCTGGACAGAGGCTGAGAGAGATTGGGCGTTTTGAATTCTGCAAGGTAGGAAAATTTTTTTTCTTCAATATCTCCAAATAGGCAGCAAAAATCAGAAGAAACAAATACAGTCTTCGACATATATAAAATACCTATTCTGAGATGCATGTTTCCAGTGTAGAGTCATAGAGATGCTGTTTTATAAAAATAACATAATTCAAAATGCTTCATAATTTCTCCCCACCCCTAGCCACAGCCCATCAGTGTTTCTGGTTCAATTCCTGCATTCACAATCCAGAATCAATTACATGAGCTTTCGATTTTAACACATTAACCAAATCCTTGGGCCTAGCACATCCTTCTGCAGACAGGATATCCAGTGTAGAAAAGCCATTAACCTGTCTTAAAAATCATCGTTCTGCGTCATTCCTAATGCACAGCGTTGGTTTGCTCCCATTCAATTCCAACGTGAGAATAGCAGTACAGGAACCCGAGAACAGTCAGTGTCGCCCATGGCCAGCCTATAAATAGAAAGACAGACAATCCTAGTCATAATAATTAATGACTGCTTCAAGTGGAAATACTCTGGGGATGACCAACTTATGATGCTTCTAATTAATTTTATTAGCAATTCAGTCTCATAAGTAAGTAGAGCCAACCCACAAAATTTGAAAGGGGAAATCTGGATTGTTTGAGCTTCTGGGATGCCTGACCCTCAGCAGCCCCAGTCTTTTCCATTTCCAGGGAACTGGATCAGGTTTATTCCTGCTCCGCACCTCCACACGATACTTGCTGAATTAAAGAGGTCTGTTTCAATCCTCTCCTTTGTGGTGGCTTTGTCTATCAAGCAGATCCCCAAATGAACCCTGACGCTTTGAGCTGGCTACGGCGCTTCCTAGGCACAAAGGGATGCATAGCCACAATGCAGGTTATTAAAAAGCAGAACAAATCCAGTTACCTGTTCTGCCAGAAGAGTCTGGGGAAACCTCTGATTAAGGCTGTTTTGGATACCTTGCAGCTGGCTGTAAAATTGATGTACATGCTCTACAGCCCCGTAACAGCTAATGGGGTCAGAACACCATTGTGCCCATGCAGAACAGACAGCCCTATTTGCCTGATGTGTTCTTGTTAGGTTTTTTTTCCTTTTAACTAAAAAGACTAACTCCTCTAATATATAAAACTTCTGCTTGGGAAATGACATGTTTCGTCATTATTTCAAATTCTTTTTAGTGAAAGTCACCATCTTTTCACTTGAACGTTTTACAGCGACAGCAGTAAGCAGGAGTCACAAGCCAAAAGGTCTCTTGCTTTCTAGTGGAGTTGTAGATCACTTGAAAAATCCGTATCTGTAGGCTTCTGAATAGGTAAATGATTTTGCTTTTCTTGATACCTTTCCTGGTATCTCTGTTCCCCTTCTCCATCCTCCTCCTCTCCTTAGAATTTATAAAATTTACAGTTTACAGGTTGAAAGCCCCAGCATTAGGCCCTAATGTTCTTCAGTGTGTTTTGTCTGTGGGAAGGGGGCAGGGAGGAAGGTGTTTGAGGGGGTTCTGGTGGCTTTTTTGTTGCTGCTGTTGACATAAGAATTTTGGTTATGTGTATGACTGGTTTTCTGCACGCCATCCTTGAACTACCAGCAGCTGCTTCTGAAAGAAGGGCTTCAGTGCTCCCTCTTGGGGAAACCTCTGGTCTGAAGGAAGCTGCTGGCAGAAATGAGATTCCCCATTGGCCTGGAGGAGGGATGGAGAGAAGATGCAACCTCCCCACAACACGATACTCCAGGAAGAGCTCTTTCTGAAGGTATGTTTACAAGCTATTTTGCAGGCTGGCTTTGTCCAGGCTTCAAGCCGATGCCAGTCTGGAGACTGTTTAATTGTGCTAACGTACAGCTGAGCCTTAGCTTAACACCCTGCCCTCAGCAGGGCTCACCGCCTTAGGCTCGGTCCTGCACTTCTGGGAACCGCACGTGCCGGGACCCTTCCTCTGTGCTCCGAGAGCCCAGGCAGTATAACACTTCACCCTGGAACAGGTCCAGAAAAAATTAATTTTTTCCCCTGTGAAGAGCTGTGTGTTTGCTTCCTGAATCTCTAATTGTTCTGGCCTTGTTTTGTGGTGAAAGAGTCTTGTAACCTGAATGATTTTCATGGAGATATTTCCAAATATTAATCACTTGTCCTCACAACGCCCTAAAGCAAAATTATACTTTTTGTTTAATTATTTGTTTCACCAGACAAAATTGCTGAGGTATTTCCAAAGGGATTTTTAACAATAAAATAGTCTTGTTTTTTCTTCAGTGAAATTAGGCTACTGTAGATTGGGTTTCACCTTCAAGAGCAAGCTAAAGCCCAGCTGTGCTTTGTCTCTGATAAAATTGCATGTGAAAGTATGTCAATAGATGTAATAAAAACATACCTCTTCTGGCGGCAATATTGTGGTGGCTGCTTTATACAGACAGAGACAGAAATTTAAAAAAAGGACTCAGTCTAGAATTGCTTTTCTTTCTTTTTTTTTTAAAGGGCACTTTTGGAAGTGTTGTGAGATACATATTTTGCATTTTTAAATACTTTAAAGCTCTGGCACACAGAAAATGTGCCAACAGTAGTCTCTAGTCTGACTTGCTTGTTATCCCCAGCCAACATATATGAGATCTTGTCAGAATACACAGGTATGCACTGGAAATCTTTCCTAGATGCCTTAGATTTATGAAAAGATTCCTCCATAGGGCCCACGACCTGGGTTCACGGGGCACTCGTGCCTCTATAATCAGGTTTGTGGTAATCCTCCTGGAATGTAGGGAGTCTCTCCTGTACCATAACAGGTGTCAGGGGTTGCATTTGGCAGATTACGTCCTCCTGATCTAATTAAGATGAAAAGGAGGGGGGAAGACAAAGTGACCCACTATGGGTGAGGGAAAAGGGAAATTTACTTAATTTAATCTTGCTACAGCTTGTCTAGGAGAAGCTGCACAGATCCCAAAGCATTTCTTGCTGCACGGGTGGGAGGTAGCCAGCTCTGAATGGGGGTGAAAGAGAGGGCACCTCTGCCTTGCTGGCTCTTTCTTGCCATACAGGAACCACATGCACAGCTGCTGGGCATGGGGAAATGTATATGGTGCTTCTCCTGTAAGTGAGCAAAGCAAAGGCATCATGTTCCGCTCCTACGCAATCCTGGATTGGCTCCAGTCAGCTCAAGGCAGGTTTGCACAAGTGCATCCACACCTGAGAAGCGGCCCAAGGACAGCCTGAAGCGAGCAGGGGATCTTTAAACTCTTTTCACTCATCTCTCTCAATTTAGGATTGGATATAAAATAAACTTGTTGAAAAGACTGAAGAACTTGGTCTCCAGAAGGCAGGGAAGGACACAAGAAGCAACGCTAATCCAGCAAGGATGCCATTTCAAATTCTGCCTAGCATGTAAATGACCTGTGGGTCATCCTTGTGTGTGACCTCTAGAATCAAACAGCAGCATGAGCTGCTCTCTTGCAAGATGAGTTCACAGGAGCCTTTTCCTTGCTTAAATGGTTTCTCCTTGTAAACCCAAACGACCAAACAGTACCAATGGTCTTGGATCCGCAGTTCCATGGAAATCACTCTTTTTGCCCTGGGCCAGCAGTGTAAGGTATGTTCTTCCCTCAGACCTTTTGCTGACTCTCATTCTGCTCCTGCCCTCAAACACAATTCAAGGGGCTCTTCCTTCTGGTGGCTCCCCAGCTTTACTGTATCACCCTAGAACAAACACTGCATCCTCACCTGCGCTCTACCGTTCTCCAAACTCTGCTTGGAAGCGTACGTGCCTGCATTCTAGATCAGTATCTCTCTACAAAATCATATACATAAAATGTTCTCTTAAAAACAATGTTACTGGAGTCAAATCAAGTACTAAGCTGTTAGGAAATGACTGAGTTAAGTTTGCCTATTCAAAAACATGTCACATACCACCTTAAATCTTAAAATTTCTTGACTGTCTTCAATAATTTGATTTTAGGCTTGAAGGCCAAGTTTCATGAGACAACTCAGATTTTCATAATCTTTTTTGTGGAAAGATTAATTAGTATTCATTACCATACGCTATTTGTAAATCCAAGGACAAATTCATATGCTATTTGCAAATCCAGCGATATTTGTGAGCTTTACCTGCACAAATTTCTTTTAAGACAGCTGGACTTCCCTTTTAACAAAGGAATGCTGGGTGAGAAACACTAATGGAATCACGACCAAATTCTCTGCTTATACAGGTATGCTGCTCCACAAAAACGAAACACAAACTCCTTTGTGAAGAGGACTGCAAATTCTGGGCCAGGTAACGGCGGCGCTTTATCCATCTATCACACAGCCTCTTCCCAAAGAAGTCTCCAGTCCCAACTAGGTAGGACGCAACGCTCCATCACACACAGCTGGTCTACTGTCCAACAGTCTTGCCGGTTTAAAACCACATTTTGATAGGTTATGTACTCAGCTTTCAGCATAATGTATAGGAGACTTGTTTTCATTACACGGTCAAAACAGAATTAACACAAACTAAGGCTGAGGTACTCAACAACTTTTTTGCCTCAGTCTTCACTGGCAATCTCTCTTCCCACACCTCTTGAGTGGATGGCCTGCAAGACAGGGAATGGGGACCAAAGTCCCCCCCCACTGTAAGAGAAGATCAGGTTCACAACCACCTGAGGAACCTGAACATACATAAGTCTATGGGTCCCAATGAGATGCATCCCAGAGTCCTGAGGGGATTGGCTGATGTAGTTGCCAAACCACTTTCCATGATATTTGAAAAGACATGGCAGTCAGGTGAAGTCCCTAGGGACTGGGAAGAGGGAAACATTGCACCCATTTTTAAAAAAGGTAGAAAGGAGCACCCTGGGAACTACCGACCTGTCAGCCTCACCTCTGTGCCTAGGAAGATCATGGAACAGATCCTCCTAGAAGCTATGCAAAGGCACATGGAGGACAGGGAGGTGATTTGAGACAGCCAGCATGGCTTCACCAAGGGCAAGTCCTGCCTGACCAACTTGGTGGCCTTCTATGATGGAGTGACTACACCAGTGGACAAGGGAAGAGCTACAGATCTTGTCTATCTGGACTTCTGTAGGGCCTTTGACACAGTCCCCCACAACATCCTTCTCTCTAAATTGGAGGGATATGGATTTGATCGATGGACTGTTCGGTGGATAAGGAATTGGTTGGATGGTCACACCCAGAGGGTAGTGGTCAATGGATTGATGTCCAGATGGAGATCAGTGACAAGTGGTGTGCCTCCATATTGTCCATATTGGGACCAGTGCTGTTCAATATCTTCATCAATGACATAGTGGGATCGAGTGCACCCTCAGCAAGTTTGCAGACAACACTAACCTGAATGGTGCGGTTGACACACCTGAGGGGCGGGATGCCATCCAGACGGACCTTGACAAGCTTGAGAAGTGGGCCTGTGTGAACCTCATGAGGTTCAACAAGGCCAAGTGCAAGGTCCTGTACCTTGGTCGGGGCAACACCTGGTATCAAGACAGGCTGGGGGATGAAGAGGTTGAGAGCAGCCCTGAGGAGAAGGACTTGGGGATACTGGTGGATGAAAAGCTGGACAGGAGCTGGCAATGTGCACTCGCAGCCCAGAAGGCCAACTGTATCCTGGGCTGCATCAAAAGAAGCATGGCCACCAGGTCGAGGGAGGTGATTCTGCCCCTCTACTTCATGCTGGTGAGACCCCACCTGGAGCACTGTGTCCAGCTCTGGAGCCCTCAGCACAGGAAAGCCATGGACCTGTTGGAGCAGGTCCAGAGGGGGGCCACAAAAATGGTCAGAGGGATGGAACACCTCTCCTAGGAGGAAAGGCTGAGACAGTTGGGCTTGTTCAGCCTGGAGAAGAGAAGGCTCTGGGGAGACCTGATTGCAGCCTTTCAGTACTTAAAGGGGGCTTATAAGAAAGATGGAGACAGACTTTTTAGTAGGGCCTGTTGCAACAGGACAAGGGGTAATGGTTTTAAACTAAAAGACGGTAGCTTCAGACTGGATATAAGGAAGAAATTTTTTACCATGAGGGTGGTGAAACACTGGAATAGGCTGCCGAGAGGTGGTAGATGCCCCATCCCTGGAAACATTCAAGGTCAGGTTGGATGGGGCTCTGAGCAACCTGATCTAGTTGAAGATGTCCCTCCTCATTGCAGGGGGGTTGGACTAGATGACCTTTAAAGGTCCCTTCCAACCCAAACCATTCTATGATTCTAACTGCAACAGGAACAGCTTTGGGAGTTACTCCTTCCTTTGAACTTCCTATCTCCTCTTCAAGAACACTTCTGGATACTTCGCAAAGATCCAGAAAAGGTCATGTTTCTGACAGGCTCTGGATTTTGAAGGCAGTGGGGTAAAACTAAGCTTTCAACTCAAAAGTAACAGCCTGGATCACAGCTTTCAAAAGACCAGTTATGTCCTCATTACCTCAGTTCAAATCATCTGAACCAACATTTAATCATGTACCCATAAGGAAGCTCTTTCAAATTTCCTAGTCACGTACAGTAATGAAAAAGAATCACACCAACAATGCTTTGGGCATACCCAGGTTTCACAATGCCAGGCCCTTTCTTCCCTCCGACCTGTGAGATGTAAAAGAAAGGGACCATAGCTGCATTTTGCATTTTCCAAAACTGCCTTAGTAGCTTTGGGACCTTAATGCTATTTTCAGATGTGACTTGGCCACACAGCCCTCAGAAGTCTCCAAGTACAGAGTAGTTATTAAATCAATAGAAGTCAGGAAAAGTCATCTCTTTGAAAAGCTTGACTTCGGGAGCTTACATCTTACTCTGACTTTGATTTGGAAGTACCTAAGTTGCTATAGGACTTAGCACTCAGGAAAATTTATCCTTAAACAAAAGTTCACATGTAACAAGACACTGAAGCAACTCCCCTGTATAGTGGAAATAAGGAGACACAACTGTGGGGAGGCGGAGGAACAGGCACCAATTTGTCAAGCAGAGTAAAAAGCCAAAGCAAACCAGCATTTGAGGCCAAGACCTCTCTTACCTACAATCACTAACATCCTTACAAGATCAGTAAAACTGCCACATTTTCAGGAAAAATTACACATTCAAAATTAAAGATCAGTTGAAAGAAACCTATTATTTAGCCCAACATTTGAAGCAGAGGATAAACTCTGGATTTTTTAATTTTTATTTTAATTTCAGGTCTGTTCGTCACTTCCAGGTGGACCCCTGCTGACCATTATAGCAGGCCATGTCCAACAGCATGTATTACAAATACTGTGCAGTCTGATATGCAATTACTCTTTAGGTATTTGGAAAAGGAAACCCTATATATTTTCAGCTGTGTTAGCATTCAGCATGCACATGTGGGACTGGATAACTTCAAAGCACATTAGAGGTGATCTAACTGGTTTATACAAAATTGCTCCCTGCGTTGTGCATCAAGTTTTCCACTGCTCCGTACACACAGACATGATACACGCAGCCCCACTTCATGCTGGGTCTGGACAGTATGTGCTGTATTTGTACAGCTGAACAGAAACCTGACATTCACTGTACTATCTTTTCACAGATACTGTTCTTCTTCCAACAGACCAAGCTCAGCGTTTCAATAAAGGGAGAAATGAAAGGGACTTCTCTCTTTCTCCTGGAGTTCATTCCTCTTCTGAAGGTACTAAAGCAGAGTATGAAAGAAATTACAATTTTCAATTCTTGGTTTAAAAAGTTATTTCTGAAGGATGGTCTTGTCCTTATAATACACCCTTCAAAATACAGCATTCATATGCTAAATAGCAAATCACCCTTTATAGAGAGGGGTTTCCTACGAACTCCTTTAAAGGAGTTTACACTTTAATGTGCCTTTAGATGCTAATTCCTTCCTACCTGCCTCCCTTTACTCACTTATAACTAACCTGGACAGGACACTGGGTCTTTTCAATTACGATGCGAAGAAAAAGAACCAAGCACAGCCTTCGTTTTCCAGTTTAAATAATTTTACCAGTCATTAAATAAAGCCAAACATTTAACAAAACTCAATGAAACTGGAACCCATGGTCGTAAACAACTCCATTCCCAGGTGTAAAGAAAACAAAGCAGAAGCAATTATGGACCTATTAGACCTATTTGGAATTCAGTAAAGTTAGCTTTCATACTTTTTTTTCTCTCTCTCTCCCCTCGCTTCGTCAGTTTCTAATCAAATTCTGTCATTGCCCCAGATCACTGGACTCACCCTTGGCAAACTCTGGAGTGGTTTATTAGTGGCTGGCAGCTTTGTCTTAAGCACTTCTGTGTTACAGCTCATCCTAAGACCAAAATTTAGAGATGGGAAGATGCAAGCAGAGCTGGTAGGAAGCTGCGAAAAACTCATATATGTTGAATTATACTCTCTCTGCGATAAAGTAAACTTACTGCAGTATCACGTAGGGCCAAAAAGCAGAGAATAATAATAATGTAAAATATGAAATGTAGACATGCAATTCCCCTTTTGCATGGCTACAGCATATCTAAATTATTTGCTGTACTGTAGGTACAGCACAATATTAGATTGACAGAAAATGTATTAATGTATCAATATCACCCAGCTGTACCCCATCCCAATCACATCTGCCCCATCTCCACTGATCTCTGTATGCTCTGCTTCAGCTGACCAGATTTGGCAGTGATCTAAACCTGATTTAAAGCATTTTTTCCCAGTTTATCCTCCCACTGCTCTGCAAGCTCTAGACCACTTAGAGAATTGGACTAGAAATGCAGTTTTCCACCAGTCTGTATTTTCTTGAGCAGTGCTATTAAAGGACTTTTTCCTGTGTGCATCAAGTGCTGTACAAAAAGCTTTGATTGGGGAAGCAGTCTTCTCATTATTTAAATTCTTCCTAATCTCCTGGTGTTGGTGATCAATTTTTTTCTGTTTTTTTTTTTTTTTTGTTTTGGTTTTTTTTTTTTTTTTTTTTTTTTTTTAATAATCCACATTTGGGGATAGGCCCTTAAAAATACAATGTGTGCATTACTTGCTGTAGCTGCTCCTCTTAAAATCCAGCAGAATATTTAATACTTGAAATCTTAGCGTAAAGGCTAATTAAGGCTCCCAGTTTCTGGGTTCAAAATGCAAAATGAAGAGTCTACTAATTGGTATTATTCAAGTGCTTAAATTCAACTGTGGTGCTTTTCTAAATTAATGGCTAACTTCGGCATTACTGTCTGCAAACAGCCTGTATCCTTGTGTAGGAGCTTTTACTAATAAGCATTTTATTTTTGCATACCTCCAGTTCAACTACTGACACATAAACTGCTGCTGCTAACAAACAAGCCTGGAAAAAAGAGCTGATGCAGAGAATTTCACTTCCGTTCAGCTGGCTTCTCGGCTGTTGCATGGGAGCACTCCAACCAGGGATATCATATCACCTTCAGCCATTCATTCAGGGATATCTGCAAGGATGGTGAGGTAAGATGCAGTACACAGAGGATAATGAATTGAGTTGCAAAAGAATACATATGGCAAGCAAAGCCCTAACTTGAGCCATGGCAGGGTTTTTTTGCTGCTACTTTTGGCCTCCACATTGCACACGTTGTGAAGGATAGGCAATAAATTCTGCCAGCAAGCGCACAGCCCTCAAAGTCCCAGCTGGGCATCTCCATCCTCCCACCCCATGTAAAGCAGCACACAGATTCACAGGGTCTGTATATTCAAGATGTCACCTTGTCCCATTATTAGCCCCCAGCAAACAGTTCCCACATCTTTCCCCTCCATCCACTGTGTAGCCTGGCAGCAGAGCAGCTCAGCTAAAGGGAACCAGCCTGGTAGACTCCAGGCTGACCTTACTTATTGCTATAGATTTCCAGGTGTTGAAGATACTTAAGCTTCAAGTGTGGGTAAGGTCCAAATATTCAGAAAAAGCATTACTGTACAATAGGAATTATTTCAAAGGAAAACCAGGGAAATGCTGTAAGACTAACTCAAAAGCTGTCCCATGCAGCATCTGGAAACAAGACTGAAAAGAACAAAACCCTTAGCTGCCAGGTCTAGACCTGAACCTCAGCCAGGTACACTGGCAGTAACCACAAAAGCTTCCTCTTCAGTAGACATGAAGTAGTTTCCAGCTAAAGGCATTAGCAAATGTATAACAGAGTAGTCTACTTATGTGAATTTGAAATTATACCATCCTGGAGAATGCGTACATCTGTGGCTTTCTGAGGAGTCCTTATCACTGCTGAGAAAAACTGAAAATGGATAGATAACAGTCCAAGACCATCATCTGCAATGCAGGATGACCGCAACTGACCAAGAGCAGAAAGCCGTAGTCTCTTAGTGTTTTCATAATGCAAACAGGTTTTATTTAGCAGATAAAGGTCACAAAAGTTGTGGCTTTTCTGTGTTCTTACTGTGCGTGGCACCACACTTTACCATAGCTAAAATCATTTTACTTTTATGCTTGACGGCACTGAAGAAAGTTGTGTGCTGATAAGGACTTTCTTAAACAATAAAAAAATCAATTCAACCTGTGTCAGGGCTAAGGATGCTGAACATACTTTTGCTTATTAATTAGATAAGCTGCAAATAAACAATTTCATAGGTAGAGCTCAAAAGATAGGCCTATCCTATAGCTTTTATAAAGCACCCCTCGACACAATTCAACGATGATACCAAAACTATTTGCATTGCATTAAGTATGTACATGAAAGAAAAAAAACCCCAACCCTGCTGTGTTATTTACAAATGCTGGTAAATGCTCCGTGGATGCAGGTATCCATACATGATATGCTAGCCTACATGGATTCCCTGTTTTGTCTTTGGAGCCAGAACCTCATTTAATGCTATCTAACCATGACACTAGCAGCTCTCCAGATGCTGTACAATGTAGATCAGAAGCATTATTTCCCCTGTATGTATGACATGATGTGAGCAGGATGATGCTAGTAACTTCAGTCTGTATTTTGGGTTGGGGTTTGGTTTTTTTTTCTTGTGGTATTATCTGACCATAATTCTACCTTAAGTATTTTTACTTCTAAACATTGTATAAAGCACAAAAGAATCACAGGAGTTACGCCTTCTGCTTCATGTTTTAAAAAAAAAGCTTCACCTTCTACTTGTTTTTCCAGCAGTTAGTCAGTGGAAAAAAGCCTGAGATTTTAGGCAGTAATCCTGGTCTCATGCATACCAAGTTAACTCTGGAGTAATTCAAGTAAAACCAAAAGAACCATATTCGTGCTACTGCCGAATTTGAATTAACAGTAAGGAAAACTGCTTAAAAGTGCCTGGCAGAATCTTTCAGCCACAACTGCTAACAGGAAAGGAAACCAAACAGGCAGCTTTAGTTTTCAGATTAAGAAGAGGTGAATCTGTAAATCAGAAGCAACCTTCCTTCTCCTCCCCAGTCTTCAGTTGAGAGCTACACACAGCTAATGTGAAATCAAAGCCCAGAAAATATGAAATCTCAATGTTTGTTCATTTATTTTTAGAACAGAGACAAAAGCTTTCAAAAGCATTGTTGTAAATAAAGATGCATCTTCAGCCGGGAGCAAGGCAAAAGACCTACCTCTTCAAAGTGGTATGCAAAGGAAACATTTTAGAGTAATATATCTGTCTTGGCATGCGTAAGGACAGCACTATCCTTATCATTAAATGTCTACTCGGGTATTCCCAGAGCAACTTCCTTAAATACAGCGTGAACAATTATGGAAAGATAACACTTGCAAAGATTTTAGGGCATTTTCCACTTGTAGTTATTTGCTGAGAGCATTACAGATGCCAATGAAAACATCAGAGCCACAAGCCTCCTTTCATTACGGTTGCAAGATGAAAGAGGAGAATAAAGAGCTGGCACCCCAGAAGCACATGGACGTCCCAGAGGCAGAGCTGGGAATGCTGCTGCTGCCTGGCAGGATCCTGAGGTGGGCATCTGTCTCTTACTGAGCAGAGAGATACCCATGTTATATAAAGACAGGCGCACTGAGCAGAAGGGTGAATTAACTTCCCCTCTACTAGAGCTTGAATTTCAGGAAGATTTCTGTATCAATCTAATTGGGGTTCTCAGATTTAGGTTTGTATGTCAGCCTTTTTGCATATGACAAAACTCCTTCTGTAGCCCTTTAGTGCTAGGGAGCTCTTGAGGAATCAAGGCTATATACTCCCAAAAGCAGAGGATTTAAACCAGGGATTCAGACAGGCATCATCAATCACCAGCAAGCAAACATTTGGGTAAAAAGTTGAAGTACTATAATTTATTTGCCCAACCCAATTTCTGGCTAAGGTACCCTGGAATGGTCGTGAATATAAGATGCTTAAATGACCATAAAGTAATTAATTTTTAAATGTGAAGAATTACTTAAGGATGAATTATTTACAGCCCCCTTCCTACCCGCAACACACTTTTTAGTCTACAATTTTTCCTTGTCATCCTCAAAAACACTTATGTTCCCCACCGTTGCAGCAATTCTGTGGCGCTGTCTTGTCCCTTCACAGCGTTAAGAATAAGAAAAAAGCAGACAGCATGACAAATTTAACAACTATTTACAACCAGCTACGCTAGCAATAAACAAACTGCAACTTTTTATCACAGAGCTCTCGTACCTGAAATGCACTGTGTAATGAAAATTATATTACCTGTTAGAGCCTAATGCGGTAAGAGAAGGGCTGAGAGCACATCAGTAATTTACAGGAACACTGCACTGGGGGTAATTGCTGTATCAGTGTAAAGCTAGCACTACAAGTGAGGACATTGACCCGGGTTCTCACTTAACAGAAATCCAAACATCTTGAGGGATGGAAGTGCATAGATAAGGTAACCAGGCAATCTTGCAATCGCTTACCGAGCCATAGCAATCGATTCAGGACTAAGGCATTTATAATGCTGCTTGTCTCAGGTTGTATGAAGTTACTCCCCTTCCACTTGTGTCCTGTTTTCACAGCATCACCAAAGGGCAAAGAAAAGGGCTGATGCGGAGGTAAGGCAGGCAGCCCTTGAAGGACAGTGGTGCCTGAAGGCCGTGATCAGCCAAGAGAAAACATTGACAACGAACAATCTCCATCACACTGGTGGCAGATCACACAAAATGTAATTGTTGCATGCAAGTTATCTGTAGGAAAAGGGCCATACAGGGTTGCCCTTCGCTGACCAGTTTGTGATAAAACAATTGTTTCATTTCTCACCTGCGCAAGCTAACCTGACCCTGCTGTGACCCATATAGTCACAGCAGCTAAATAGAAAAATTATCAGTAAAATAGCTCAATTATAGATAGCTTGTGGGTAAGATTAATTTCAATTTTTTTTGGAAAAAAAGTCTGTGTTAGTCTACCATCAAGACAGGAAATAACTTAAAATTACTTGAAAGATATCAATATTTAATTGACTTCAAGGTCAAAATTAGTCAATTTACTTGTATATTCTTAGAAAACTCATTCTGGATTTCAAGAGTACATCTAGTGAGTTTGGGGAGGAAATACCTTATTCCCTGCTTTCTGTGTGCTCTCTGCGACACAGAGCGTACCTGAAAACACAGGTCTACCTATGTGAGCTGTGTAAGCGTGGAGCTCATCTGAAGCAAAAGCTAGCAAACCCTTTATCACCTACGTCAGAAAACACGGATTAGAAATACCCAGGCAGCTACATCAACACGCAAAATCTGCCAGCATTGACAAGTACAGGGAGCTCGTTTCCCGAGCCTTGCTCCACTTTCCTGGGATCTGGTCTGAGGCCAGTAAGCAGCCACCCCAGGGGAGGAAGTCTGATCAGCACGAATCTGAGTTACCTACCAGTGTGGTAAGGGAGATCAAAACGATTCTGTCAGCCTGAGCTCCTTTGTCTGTACGCTGAGGGTAACAACACTTCCTTGCCTTGCAGCTGGCTCAGAGGAACGCACATGGAAAGCTTCACATGTTGTTATAATAGCCTAGCTGCTCTCCTTGCTTTCCTGTTTTAAGAAAGCTTCCTGAGCAGATGCTGAATGGGATCACTCACAATGTTCCTTTCAGGTAACATGGCTGCACTAGTGGAGCGAAGCACATACAGGAACAATCCTGCAACTGCAAAAAGATGTTCTAAAAAAATCCTTTTTTTTTTTTTTTAAACTATATCTTTAGCAGCATATTCCCTTTTCCAGAAGAAAAAAAACTCCTCACAACCACACCTCCTTTGCATTACATCAAACCATAACCAATTAAAACAGTATTACTATGCCTTGCCAAGAAGTTAGTGCCTATATTTAAATTGTCTTATTTAACAAAGTGCAGCTTAGTGCAATGAGATATAATCTTTCCATGTGCTTCCCTGGCCCACTAAAATTAGCTAGGAGCAGCATGATCTGATGCACAGCTGTTATACCCTCTGTCCCACCGGCGCTCTGCTATTCAATGTAATAAAAGCAGTGCTGCAAACCTCTAACAAGACTGCTGATAGCACCAATATACACATCTTGCTCAAAACCAACACACACATACACCTCTCCAGAGGAAACTAGTGACCCATTTATATACATCAACTCTGAAGAGTTCAGCTAGTTTGTTGTCTCCTTGCCCAGGTGTGCAACGAAGTGACACTTCAGTGATTCACAGCCTTGCTCGTGTTTGCTATTGATGTAAGGCAGGAACAGATTAATTGAAGTCAAGCTGTACAACCCCGGACTAAGTGACACAGTGTGAGCCCCAAGGGCAGTGAGGGGTGGATTTGCTCGAGTCCCTCACCAGAAGATGGCTGGACCCTAAGTGGATGTCAGGGACACGAAGGCACCAGCAGGCTCTCATTGCCCTGACCAGACTTAGCAGGGGCCTCCACATTGCCCATGTATTTAACTGTATAAAAGTATATTGTTTATGCATATACTGTATGCACACTGTACCTGATCGTGATTTGACTTCCCAGCTCCACCTTAGCCCTGTCTCATCACCACCGCCTTGCCCAGCCCTGGCTGGCCCCTTGGCCGACCCTGGTTGCCTCCACCAGACTGTCCCTGCCCCTTGCTGAGGCATGTTGGTGAGGGCAGGGTCCTGACGGCCTTGCAGCCTCCCTGCTCCCCCTTCCTGGTGGAGCAGCCTCGACGGCAGAGACTAGGCTTCAGCCCCAGCTACCATGGGATTTCTCCTGGTGCTAATTTCACATGTGATGGGAGAGAAATATAATGAGAACTGGCTACGAAGCAGTCATTTCCATTTGTAAATGGGATAGCACAAAGGAAGAAATGAGAACAAATTTCCATATGTACGGTCCCTGCTAAACAATCAACTCTGCAAACCTCTCCACAGCACGCATGGTGCATGCTGCCTTTCTTCACAGGATCAGCCACACAACTAGAATAATTAATTAATCTAGGCACCATCACATCAGCTCAGAGGATCAGAGCTGGATCTGATTTGTTTTATTTGAGATCACAGGTCACGCGCAATGGTGTGACCACATAGATGAGTCAGATTAAATATAATTTGGTGCTAATTAATGAATGCTGCATCTCAAGCAGGCCCAGACCACATTCAGGCATCTTTGTTTACAATCACTACACATCAAAACAATACTTTCTCATATCTCCATTTTGAAACTACAACACCAAGATGGAGAAGTAACCTGCCTGAAGAAGAGAGCATGGTGGTTACAGAGGGCTGGCCGGGCTTGGGCAAAGCCAGCGTTGAAGCAGGATGGAGCGCTGGGCTTGCAGAGCAGTGCAAAGCCCAGCCATGCGGGCACACAAGGCGCGGGATGGAGCGTGTGCTGGGAAGAACAAGACATGGGGAACGGCTCTACAGGCAATAGATCAAAGGTCCTGTTTCTATGTTAGTGTCATTCCTCATGTCACCATTACGGTCAATAAATGATCCACTGGTAATTGGGCTATGCAGCTAATATATTTAGCATGGCATAAGAAATGTGCAAATGGTGTATTTTAAAACCTGAGGTGAACAAAATATCTTATTAGATCTGATCCACTTTGATGGGTGTGGTAAGATGGCAGATGGAAAGCTAGCCATGGAAAACAAGCTACCAAGAAAGGTAGCTGTCATTTTGTAGGGGATCCAGTAAAAACGTGCATGAGGTTAATTGGACTGGGAGTGGCTTCATTTTAGTTAGGATTGCCAAAGCTAGAGGTTGGCAACCCTTGGTATGCAGGTGAAAGCATACTGCCAAATGAAGATGTCAAAGTGTCCATCATTTCCACTGATTAGCTGGAGAAGATCTGAAAGATTGCCATTTCTGGGGGGAGAGACAGGGAATATGGCTCACTCTGCTGAAATAGGCTATTTTTCTTCTGACAGCAGTATTACTCCTAATCTTGACAAGGAGATTAATGCCAATTTCTTCGGCAATAATTAGGATACCTAACAGAGAGGTCAGAGGGTTCATCTTCTTCCCTTCCCCTTTATTTTCAGTTGGATCTTCTACTGGTTCTACATGAACTATTACTAAAAATCAGTTCCTCATGCTGAACTACATATTCTGGATGAAGTGGAAGAGCTTCTCAAAAATTTATACATGATCACTTAATGCAGCTGATTTTTGCCCAGGAAAATGGATAATAAGATAATAGTATCGATTTATTTTATTGGTTCTTTACTCTACTTGGAAATCTTAAAGGCACAATCTGGTTGTCCAGCCATCATATATTGCCTTACTCATTTCTTTCAAAAAATCTTTTGAATGGATACTGGCACACCCAGTACAGATTTTGAGAGTCCTGCTTTTCGGATCAAATTTTCTGACACAAGTGTCAGCATCCTTCATGTCTGCTCACACTGTATTCATCATATGGGCCAAGGCTGCTCAGATGACCCTCTGTTTCCCCTTTGAAGAATTATTTTGCATTGGGATTTGTCTCAGTGTTCACTTTACTGCAGAACTGCAAGATAACTATGGATAAAAGACCTTCCTCTGTCCTTTAGTGTTTCAGTGAGTACTGGACTCAAGTGAAGAGCTCAGCTGCAGTCAAAGTTTGTTGTAACAAAGATGCCTGATTAAATAAGAGAAATTTACCATTTGGCAGAATCCTTCAGTGGTTCATAAAAGGAAAAGTCAAACACAATACTTAATGTTTTGATCAGAAACTCTGCTTAAGTCTTTGACTTGCATCCTTGATGACCTTCAAATTGCATTTGAATATATTTCAATTACCGAGGCAGGAAAATTACACTGGCAGATGGACCAAGGTCATTACCAATTTACTAATATATCTACCTTCCCTTTTGCTGTAGCCTCTGTATCTTCTATGGCTTTAGAATAATAAATTATTTCTTGTTCTTCAGAGAGTGATGTAGCTTAATTTGTTTTAAATTCTAACCCAAACTGCAACAGATGTTGTAATTGTTGGGTGGAATACTTGAGAGGCTGTGGCATGTCTCCATTTTAATTTGCTATTGGAGGCCTCAAAACACAATAAATCAAAGTACAGAGAAGGACAGACGCAGAAGGGTGACTCAAATATGTTGGCATCACTCTAGACAAAGACTCTGAAAAAATTAAGATCAAAGAGTTAAAGCGATCAAGCGACTCTCCAGTAAGAACGAAGAAATGTCAAAGGGTAAACTGGGAACCGAACTAGGGAAACAGTGACAGAGAAAAGATGGGAAGCAAGGGTCAAACTCACAGATCTGAACAAATTAACTCTTCACTAAAAAAGAAGCCAGCCATAAGAGGTTTCCTCAACCTATCAACACTGATCTAAGAGTCCAGTTAGAAAATGGGCAAAGAATGGGCACTATACGCTACATTAGACAACAAATGGTCTTAATCAAGTACGTTATGAGAGAGTAAAACATTCAAGTACTCTTGTTAAACAATACTTGTTTTTTAGAAAAGGAGACAGGAAAAAAAGATTAGATAACAGTATTTTTTTCCAAATCTTAGGTGGTTATTCTTAGTCTTAGAAGTAAAAGCAAACAAAGCTCATATATCAACATAAACTTCCCCCGCTGCTCATGAGTGTGCCGCAGCAGGGACACTAGCTAGCTCAACTTGCCTTGTGCCTTTGGTGTGTACATGCATCCCCTACGTGCAGAATGGATACCAAAGGTCATTTGGCAAAAGACACCCCCAAAAATGATCAATTTGTAAATTGTGGCTACTACTAACTAGGGTGGCTTTTACCTGGTCCAGTCTTTCGAGCCTTCTTTCAGAGCTAATTATGCTCTGAAAGATTTAAGTTAGTCTACAGTGAAGAGCTGTAGGCTTGGTACAGGTTGACCAGCAGCTTAATTATAGCTGTAATCTTACTAATGCAGAAAAATTTTATTGTCTTCCCTCTTGGAAACAGAAGTGGACTTAATCTTGTATCTCAATCAAGCTTAACAGAACATTAAACGTAAGTGCTGTCAGTAGCCAACTTCTTTAATGAAGGCAGCAGTACATGAAGCTGAATTGAATTATTAATGAAATTATTCCTGCAGAACTCACATGATGGTAGAAACACTCTTGTAAAAAGTGTTGAGTAAGTGTTAACATTTTCTTACAAAATAACCACTATCTTTGATTAATGGAGATCCAATCAGACTACACATTCATTTTGAATCACCTATAAATTGTCATGGAAGTAATTTGTGTCATCTTTCAAAACCAGTACAAATTTGGCAAAGTACTACATGTAATACAGGGTCTTGATGTCATTAACTTCAGTGACTAAAATGCTCATAAAGTGCGTGTCCTTGGCTAAGCATGGCACTACCATGGTCTCAGTTTCAAGAGAACTGATGGGTCAGCACTTACGATTGTAACGGAAGTACAGGAAGGCTCCTGTAGGCAGACCTTTACAGTTGTTTTATACACTGCTGTGCCTGCACTGAAATGAAATTATAGATATTTAATCAACACCATGGACAGCGTGAAGATATAGAAAGTGCAAAGCGTAAGCAGGACAAAAAAACCCCAACGTACCCTTATTTTTTCACAATCATGCTGAAGATTCAGCATTTTAAGATGTGACATATGGCTATGTGGTGGGTTTTCTTGTTTGTTTTTTTTTTACTTGGTTAGTGGCCATGCTCATAGTAGCGCCTGCACACCATGTTATAGCAACGATACCTATTGCTAGGGTAATAATTATATTGGACCAGATTCCCAAAGGGAAACGTGCTTCGCCCTGGGAAGCTTCTGCTGGAGGCTCGCACTGGAGCTGACCCGATGCTGGGCTCAGGTCTCTGCCTCCTTTGGAAGCTGCTCCATGGCTCAGTTAGAGGGTCACTACATAAAAATCCCAGAATTTTCTGTATCCTTGTGGCTTGCACACTCCCCTGTAGCAGAATGGAAGAGAGATGTCCCCTCCTTGCTCCACAGACTACATTTTGTTTCTATTCAGTAACTGTTTAAACTAAATTTGACTTTCCAGTATGGCCCAACTGGCAGAAACTAAACCAAACACACTCTACAGATGCTTCCAGCTTGTCTTTAGCATTCCCTAGGAGGCATCAAAAGCCCAGACCATGCAGAGGACATCTCACTACTCCACTTTACCTGGGCAATGGGCAGTAAAGGCGAGGGCAGATTTTTCAGAGGAAGAAAAAAAACCCCACAAGTAAAGACAAGAGCATCATAAAGGACCCCTAACCTATGCATGACAGACACATACACTAAGACAGACAATCCTCAAGGGACAAAAGGGGACAGGATGGAAAAAGCCATTTCCTCTAGACTGTGAAAGCAGGTAAATGCTGACTCTCTCCTAGTTTCTCCTGTCCTCTTCTCACAACATTTCATCATCAGTAATGTTACTTAAAAAAAAAGCATGAGATAAAGCTTGTGAATTTGACTGTAATGCAGGAGAGATGTCTAATTGAGGCATGTCTAATTCATGGCAACCCCTTCTATATACAATACAGTGGACTCTTCATGCACTGCTATCACTAAAGACTTTACTGCCAGCTCAAGAAGCACAGAAAGGATCATCTAACACTGCTGTGTTTCTGCTTCATGATCACTTCTGGCTTTTTCTTCTGTGCCACTGAGCTCCCTTCACAAACCCCAAAGAATGTGGTGCCTAAGCAGGGCTGTGAAGAAGCACATCACAGGGAGGAATGAACACTGAACTACTACTAACAGCAGGCATGAGAGCCAAGATCTAGTCCCAGTTCTGCTACTGACTTGCTCCTTCTCTCTGTGCCTCTGTTTCCCTTTGGTATTTGTAAAGCAACTGGAATCACAAAATTCTTCAAATGTTTAGGTCAAAAATACAATACAGGACAACAAAAGGATACACCTATCCATTGCCATACTTACTGCTCAGAAACCTGGCAACCTACTGCAACCTTAAAGTTGGCCAAAGCAGATTCAAATGACATTAGGAGAAGAAACCATGTTCTCTGTTTTCAGGAGTGGCAATTAGAAACTACGCAGGTTTATAAAGATAGGTGTTTCGGGACGTTTTTCAGCAATTTTGTCCAACATGTTGCCAGTGCAACACAGGTTTTACTGCAATAAAGAGAGGTGCTATTTAATTTTATTTTTTTTTAATAGCATCATGATGTAAACTTTGCATCTTATCAAACAGGTTAGCTCATACAGCGATATGCATAAAGCTCCATGACAGCGTCACCATCAGGCTCATTGGAAAGGATGCCTTAGGAACAACAGAATGATCTTGCTGCTGTTAGGAAAGGCCTTTAACCCTGGTTGCTGTGATAGGGTCTGGGATTTTACTGTTCAGCATAAAGCAGCAAGATGATATCAAATGCCCTAGCAAAGCTGTATGTCCCTTACAACTAAACTGCACACATCAGGTAACATTATAGTAAGATTAAATTCCTGTTCTGCATAATTTTGCTGGTAGAAGTTACAAGAGTATTCCTGCCATTACATGCTGTTTCAAACCAGGGAAGAGTTTTACTGAACTGGTACAAAGCATGGATTTATATGACATGTCCTACTGGTACAGCCTGGGGGTATTTCTGTACTTGCAAAGGCGCCCTCTGCATATGAATTTAGAATACAGAGAGCTGGACAGAAATGCCTTCGTGGTTCTTCCCTCTTTGAAAAGTGGTCCTCCAAAGAAATCCCAGACTAACTCCAGACATTCTTTAGGAAGTCATTAGTCCTTGAGAAATTAGGCATCTTGAAGTTACTCTGCACCCCTCAGGGCTAACCTCTCCTAAATACGGTGGACTGGAGCTTAATTACTGTGGCTCTCACTCTAACTGGAGCTAGCCTCTGTCCCTTACCCCAAGAGGGAGCCATTAGTAATTTTCCTCAAGAAGCACAGTTCATTATATGCTGCTGTCAAGTAAAAAATAGCTTTTGGGTCCTTTAGATTTTTTGTTTCGTTTTGTTTTGCAGCATGACACAGAATAAAAGGCAAAGTACATTGAACTGTGTATGTGATAAAAGGCATGACAGCCACTACACAAGCTGAAGCAGCTCAATAGCTGAAGACAGCCGCTTCCTGCAGAGAATTGATGTGACAAAACTTGGACTCATTTTTTGAGTCAGGCAATAGATCTTCAGCCCAGTACAGAGCAGCAAGTATATTGAACGCAGGCTGTGTAAAATTCAGCATGCAGCTTACCCCAAATTAGCTTTTTGTGAGATGGCCTCACCACTTGGAGAAGGTTTCTTAAGAACACCACTTCCATCGTGTTTTCTAAGGCTATGAAAGTGTATGTGAAAGAAACAAGGCCTACTGCAGTAAGTGTAAGGTTTAACCTATCTCCTACTAAAATTTTCACATGACATAACAAGGCTCAGATTTAAATACTGCGGCCTTTGTAGAAAATGGGTTTACTTGAGAAAAGAAGATCCAGACATTTAAATCTGGTGCTGACAACATCAGTGGGGATTTTGCCACCAACCTTAAAGGACATAGGACTGGGTTGCCGAGGCACAATGTTCTTCGCTGTATAGTGATGACCACTCCCAGCAACTCAGGCAGAATTTAAAAGCACTCAATAATCTGGGGGACTTGGCTTGAAAGTAGCTGCAATATTGATGCCTACCTCACCCTGGAAATATACCATTTGCTTGTGATTGTTATTGGAGGACTTCACATCTATGAACACATGACAGGACCTTCTCTCATAGTCCCCCCTCCCCCCCCAAACTATCCCCCACACCTTCCCATCTGAGAGAAGGAGTACATTAAATATTTTAATAAACAGCAACACTTGAGTATTAAAACAATGTCTCTCTCTAGTACAACAGTTGGAGTAGAGGACAGGAAAATAAACAGAACTTTTTATCTACTTCAGTGAAAAAAAGCAGACACAATTTTGCATAGACAGATCAAAATACTTCTGTAAAACGAAATTGTTCAACAAATAACTACCAGACTCCTGTAAAGTGTTAGATCTTCTACTCTTAATTTCATGAAAAGCATTTAGA
Organism: Theristicus caerulescens; assembly: GCA_020745775.1. Lineage (NCBI taxonomy): Eukaryota > Metazoa > Chordata > Aves > Pelecaniformes > Threskiornithidae > Theristicus > Theristicus caerulescens. The sequence goes on along the minus strand of CM036561.1, from coordinate 102,077,792 downwards.
AAACAGAAGGTGACACTAGTGTCTGCTCTGAATCTGTAAATTTCACTTGAACAAACTTTACTGTAATTCCTCCATCTATCAACTTTTTCACTGCAGTATTTGGTTACCTCACAGCTACCAACTTATTTACCTGCATGATCATTCTGTCCCACCTTTTCACTGTACCCACTCTTCTTCGCCAAAACCTGTCAAGCTCTGCTATGTGCTTTCTCATATTGGGGGAAGGCTGCAAGGACTGCAGAGCTCAACAGTAGCCTGAATATAAGTACCAGAGGGTTGCCTGTACGCAACTACTGTGGCGTGTAAAAGAAGTCCTATCCAGGACTGATAAACATGGCAGGGTAAAGCAGAAGAAGGAAGTCCAAATAAAGTAACAAGCTGTAAAAGGAACAAGTTGTGGCAGGGATAGGAACAAATGCAGGTGGAAGTGTCTGTAGAGCAGATACCACAAGAGGAACAACTGTCCAAAAAGCAGGACCATATAGCAAAGCTGTCATGTCGAAATCAAGGAGAAAAACTGGTGCAAAATAACAGACCATCAGAGTGGGGAGAGGAGAAGGGCAAACACTGCTTTCCATATTGTGCAGACAGAAGTCTGCTATGCTGACTCAGAGCTATGCAATAAATCCATATATGCCTGAGCCTTACGCTTACGACTGGTAAATGCTTATATACGATGCATTTATGAACTTGCATGTGGCAGGCTCAAGCACCGCAGAAACCCAACCTAGAACTAGATAAGTTTCCAAGCCAGATGCTGCTTTTGGATCTTTTTGCACATACTTCCAAATCAAGTCATAGACAAGTTTGCGTCTGTCAAGATGTAGGCACAGCACAGCCTTGTACTGTGAGAAGATGGCGTTCCCAAGAACGGACAACACTCATGTTTGTTTTTTTCTGCTGCTGAGCTGATGTTTTCACTGGACTGTCCCTGAGATAATGCCAGGCTCTCTCCTGGACGGTAACAGTCAGCTCAGAGATACAAAGATTGGATTTTGTTCCTTCTCTCCTCTGTCAACATACAGTTAATGTGTAAGTGAACTGTAGTTAACATATAAGTGAACTACATTTCATCTGCCATTTTACTGCTATGCCACTGAAGCCTCGTAAGATCCTTCTGCACCTATTCATGCTTGCTTTTATGCATTTTTAGGCATTCATGCTTTTTTACCATTAATACTCAGTATCATCAGCAAAGTTGACCACCTAGCACAGGATGTGAGCAGGTAAGTAATACGTGCCTCCCAGGCACCTGGCAAAACTTTCTTCTTCCCCAGAAGCAGAGAGAGAACAGGACAAAGTCAGAGTCACCTTTCCTTTATAGTCCAGTTCAGCTCTTGGGGAAGCCCAGTGGCGCCTGCTCCGGGCTGCATCTCTGCCTAGACCCGAGCGCACAACCAGCAAGCCCTAACAAGCAAGACAGAAGGATGCAAAGAAGCCACGGCATATACCAACGTTATGGCTCCGTCCCGCAGTCCTGACACAAACTGTTTCAGATCAGGCTCCAGACTGATTTACGCTGGTGCTAAGCCACCCAATAACAGTTACATAGCAAAAAAGCACAACTGCCCTCATTAACTTGAGCAGGAATTTCTGAATGAAAAAAGAGTGACTGGTCAACTCCACAAGACAAAAGGCCAAAGCCTGACAGATGCAGTTGTTCCTCACCTTTGGGGCACAAACCAAAGTCCTCCCCGTACTTCCCTTCCCCTTCTCCTCAGCTCCAACCAAGTACCAAGTCTTGCCTCTAGCCTTTCAAAGGAAACTGCCAACCTGGTTGTATGTCCTTCAGCCCCATGTCTGGAGATGCCTGAAGTGTTTTGGCTAAGTCTTTTCTTCTAGGAATTGGCCTGAGGGAAAGTAGAAATAAAAACTCAAAAAAAACCCAAAAAGGACATGAAGAATTAATGGTCTTGTAGTGAGAAATCTGAGGTGCTCCTAACCCTATTTGTAATATGTGAATTCAATTTTTTTCAGTATTAGTATTATACAGCAATGCTAATATTAGTCTTCAGCCTTCTCCTAATTTCACTGTAAGAAAAAACCCAAAAGTATGCAGTCCTATTTTAGCATGAATAAGTGCTCAGGGTGCAGATGTATAGAAATATTTAGGCAGAAGCTTAAACATATTCATTCAAAATGATATTGCCTGTTGGTTCTTATTCAGTACCTGTTTTTAACTAGTAGGTGGGAAAGCTGCTCATCGTTATCTTGCAGCTCATCCCACTGGAGTAGATTTGAAAGCCACGGAGTTTCTAAAAGGTCTGGTAACTTTCTTCATATGTTAAAAGGGAAGGCTGTCCCAGGGTGCCTGCGCAGAACTCACCAAATCAGTGAGATGCATTACAAGTAAGCCTCACTCCTTGACTTTGCTGGCCATTTAGGTACCAACTCACCTGTACATGGGGTTTTGCTTTAGTGAATGTGTTTCAGGCATCTGAGATACTTTCAGTTTGGAAAAAAATATCTGAAAGAATTGTCCAAGAACCAAAACCTGCAGCCTGTTTGGAACTGTCTTTATAGCTTGTATCAGTCACAGATTAGGAAACAGCAGTGGAGAAGATTGGCCAACCTTGAAAAAACAACCACACACACAATATTGTGAACCCAGCTTTCCCTTCATTGTGTACACAAAACACACAACTCGGCTAAAAATAACAGAGCACCACAGATTTACTTCTCCCATATGCTCTTGGAATTTCCATTAGGACAGGAGCAATCACCGTCAGACTCTCCTAAATGAGCAGCTCCAGGCTTTCTAGGTTTTGCTGAACAGAAATACACCAAGACAAACAAACAGGCCCAGGAACGCAGGCAGAACTAAAAGATGGCTCTTCAGCAAAGAAAAAAGGGCTTTTCGGGAAAGAACGCAAGTGTACAAAACAACCTCTACCCAAGATTGCTTCCCAAGACTTAACATTGCAATAGTAACAGGTACGTGTTAGTTCAGCCCCCACCTTGGACGGACTCTGCAGCCTGGCACACAGCATGCCAGCACAGAGCAAGGAAGAGGAGTTCTTCCAGTTCCATGTTAGGAGGATTTTTCCTCCATGTGATTTTAGATGGTAAGTCCAGATTGTTCATCAGCCACCCACAGCTGATAGTCACCTTTCCAAAATCCTCTTTAATACTTAATTCTGCATTTTATAATTCTAAGCCAAGTCTGTGCAGCAGGACACCATGTGTGAAGAAGATAAAATGGAAAGCTTAACAAAAACCAGCCTCCCCATGTCCACGAGAACTCTTAACCTGAAAGATTCCAAACAATAATGCCTGGCACTTAAATACAGCTCCAACATCAAAGCGCTTTACAGACCCCACCTACGCTGCAATAAAAGGCTTGGGGAATATAAAATGCTCCTCTGTCAGGACAACCGTGTCAGTAATTCCAGTTTAAATACACCATGTCAGGAGACTTCCACCAGCTTCCCTGAGGGCTTACTCCTAATCTCACGGATTTCCCTGTAAAAATCTTTCAGACTCCCTAACTAACTGAACAATTGCTGTGTGTATAACTTAGCATCACACAGGTTTAGACAGAGCATCCAAACGGACAGTGAACATGTATAATACCTACATCTGTTGGCAGAAAGCAGCCAGAGACTCCTACTGAAATGTGCTTCCATGGTAGATGCGAGGGATCTTAGAGAGGGAAAGAGGAGCTGCAGGCACAAGGAGTAATGTCCCAGAAGACTTAAATATAGCAGTGGAAGGAGACACAAAGAAGGAGCAGTTCAGACTTGGGACTGGAGATGCCGATGGAGCAAAACCAGTGGAAATCTGCATATGCTGGTGTCAATGGTGCAGCACAGGGCGGGGTTAGGCACAGGAGTTGGGGCACAGCTGTTAAGAGGAAAGATACAGTCCAACACTCAAGGAAAGTTATTTTTAATAGTTGCATCCATGATTGGATCGAGATTAAGGAATTTATTTCAAATTAATTTTTAGCATGTAAATTACATTTTAATGCATTTTGCTTTTTAAACGAACTTGTTTAAAATTTAATAAGAACCAGTGATGACTTTCCTGAATATCTGAATTTTTTGTAATCTATTCGAATAATTTATATAAGAAATATTGCATTACTGAATCATGCTGTGAAGTTTAATAAGTTAAAAGGTGACGATTTCATATGAATGTAGAAATGGAATAAATAAGAGCTGTAGCTGTGGACGTCAATTCAAGTTTTATAAATAACAGAGCAAATAATACTGTGATGGAAGTATCTGAGTGAACTGCTGCCCTATTTTAAGTACTTTTCTACCACAAACGCAAGTATTTTTTATTTTGAGCATGAAAATGAGGATGCTTTGTCCTAACTAATTCTCAGTTTCCCTTTTCTTAGGAGATATGCAGGAAGATTTTCTTTAAAGTAGCTAAGAGTTAGAAACACAATGTGAATCTAAACCCAGTATTCTTTGCCTTCCTCTTCTCACCTACAAATGAAAACTGGCAGAGAGTGCAAGAGCCCGGTGCTAAAGGACTTGGTATAGGCCAGACTTTCTGAAGGTCTTAGATATCCAAAGGTGCTGACAGGTTCTTTGGTGCTATTGAAAATCCCCCTAAACACCAAGCCTCCTACTGTCATTACATTATTATTTGTTTAGAAAGAAAACCATGAATTTTTGTACTGACCATCAGAAATATATCTTTTTTTTTTCCTTCTGTTTTTTAGGAAAATAACAAATGCAACAAAAAATTAAGATTGAAATTAATTCCCTCAAGTTTCTTCCTCATCTACTGTAAGGAATATGGTCAAGCAAGGATGTAGAAACTCCCTGATTTTAATTAATTCACTTTGGACTGAAGTAGAGTTACCACTCTCCCTTTGTTTCCTGTTCTTGTTAAAATCCATGAAAACTTAATGACTGTTAGACCTAACAGTACTCTAGAAACACTCATGTTTCAAAGAAATCTCTCTCTGAATTTCACACTCTTCATCCCAGGCAGAGCCCACTCACCACTCATGGATAGTACCTGCCTTTGAGGCACCTCTGCCTACCGCCATCCTCCTCCCTGCTGAGGTCTTCTCCTGCCTGCCAGGGCTGCTGTGGCCCAGCACCTCCCCGCCTTTGCCCAGGCGATTGCCAGTCCAATAAACCAAGACTACAGCAGCCCTGTGCTGCCAAGATATAGCATTTCCTACGACTTTCAAGGGGCTGCCTGAAGGCAGCCTCTTCTGCACCCTGCCTACACACACAGCCAATGAGACAAATCATTGCTACTGTGGCAATGCAGAGCAACACTAAATCCATTTAAAAATCCAGCCTTTAGGGGTATATCCATCCTGCCTTATTTTTTTTTTTTTAAAAAATGGGACCTTAGTGCTGCCCTTACTCTACCTTGTACTAAGAAACTTCTCTGTCAAACTGGTTCTGCCACAGAGTGTAAACGCATATAAACTCACGAACTCTTTGCTTTTATCACTGTTACTTTCCCCTGCTCTTCAATGCAACGAAACCACTGAAAACCAAAGTCAGTATCTATGTACAATGAAAGGCAATGTGTTTTTTATTTATACCGAGGAAAAGTGACTTGGCTGGCTCAAAGTACCATGTTACGTTTAGGGAACAGGCATGAACTACAGCATCAGGCAGAAAGCTGTGCAGTTTAAGTCTGAGAAGAAGATCTGTGCAGCTTGTCAGCACCAAACAGCAGATTTTGATAATTCTCCTAAAGCATATTTGAAAACTGTAAGTTGATTTCCAATATAACAGTATTCATATTTACAGAGTTTTAAAATATGAGCAGCTTTTCATAGGATTAACCCATACTTCCAAAACTTCCTTTTGCCAGGCATAAGAACCATAAATAAAAATATGAATTGCTTCCCCCTCCTTCTCATATTCTGAAAAGCACTTAAGTCAAGAATTTCCTAAATTTTTAATGCATCTTTTTAATTTCTAATTTCAAGGAAGAGTAACAAACCTCTGCGTGTTTCCACTAAGTAAAATCTTGGTTTGCTTCACACGACCTGTCTTATGACTTTAACGGTTGGACTTGATGATCTTAAGGGTCTTTTCCAACCTTAACGATTCTATGATTCTATGACTTGCAAGGATGTAGTAATCTTTCTATATTCAGATCAAGAGCAATGTCCAAGTTGAGTTTTAACCTTGAAGCTACGAAAAATCAAAAAGCTCGTGTTATCTTTCCCGTGGTAAAAAGCATCTGTCCTACTCCTGTTGGGTTACAAGATGCTAAACAATAAAAATCACACCATTTTTAACATCTGGTCTCTGCTTATCACTACATTACAAGATGCAGGTAAAAAAAGATGATCTCAAAATCCTGAAGATCAGCAAACTCTCTTTTCACTGTACAGACCTCTGGCACAAGGAGACAGCAACATTTAAATGATATAAGTAATAACAGAAGATGGTTAAAATATATATATAGTGTTCAGACTTCACAACATTTACCTAAGTGCTCATAATAATAATATGATATAAAACTTCTGCCTTTTTTATGTGATTGCTCAAATTTTCTTACAAAACAGCTGACACTTCTTCATAAAATAATTTCAAAGAGAAGTTTTGTTTCAGTAAGGAGGTATAAATATGACAAAATACAACCTGTTTATCCATCTTCTAGGAGGTGATAGGTGATATTTCTTAATTCAGTTATGGAAGTGTACTGTTCAGCTTATTTAAAACTCATAATTAAATTTTGATTAAACAGCCCAAGACTTGACATGTAGCACCCAAACACCCATAACTTTTAAGAATATTGCTTTATAATATTTTTCATCAAACGTAGTAAAGACTATTTTCCTCAATAATGAATGGATTTCCACAATCAATGCTTATTGCCCATGTTTGTTTGACCAAATTAATACAATTTAATAGGGTCTCTGCATGAAATTGGCTTGTGAGAGAAGTTCAGCTAGAAAGCTGAATGTCAGCATTTCACTTCCAATAGCCGGAGTTCCCGTGTCAGACAGAAAGTCTGAAGCAAATCTGGAGAATTCTGTTTATAATAAATGGAGGCAACTGATAAATATTACTGCAGCTAGTCAGTTGTGTGACTGGAATGTCAAACTTCATAGAACACTGGTAGTTAAATTGCCTTACTGAACAGAAATTATCTGGATTTGAAAGGATTATAAAAGGATAAATTATCCCAGCTGTTCTCATTCTCATAAGTCACTTTTATTAAAATATTTGCTGGAGGCAGTGTCGCCCTGATGCTTCATTTTCACAGGCACTTTACAGCCACGTATAACAGTAGAACTCTTATTGAGTGGATATTGTTTACGTATGGCAGCAAATACAGACAATGAGTATTATTTTTTTTTTTCTCTTTTTCAGGTATCAAATCAAGGGGCTACTGGTCTTAAAGTTGATTTTTTTAAAAATATATTATTGGTGAATAGGCATGCAACTCATTTCTGTCCTGTTTGAGGAGCAGTGTACTGTACTGATTGCCAGTTATTATGCACTTGCAATGTTAAGCCTTGTATTACTTTAGTTCATCTATTTAAACTGAGAGTTTCATTAACACCATTAGAAATGAACTACTGAAAAAAGGGCAGGAATAGAAGAGAGGTGCTGCTGCTCTGACCTTCAATGGCAATACCTTGTGATGCTACACACACTTGCGTTTCCTCCCTTACAGTGTTCTCTAGCTAAAGCTGTGTTCTGGATTTCTATTGGATTAAAAAAAAAAAAAAAAAAAAAGAAAAAGCAGCAGCTGAATCAAGAACTTCTCTTGCTTTCTTTTTTCTCGCATGAGCTTGTGCGAAAGCTCATTACCATCTACCAGCTATTTTTGTAGGGAATAAGCAAGGGATGCTCTCCAGTTCTTACAGGAAAAGTCTACTTGGTATTAATCAGTATTACCTGGAATGAGATCTCATCACAAATAACAGCTGAAAGAACAAAAATGAGCTGCTTTCTCATTAGTGGAGAAAGCCTCTGCCAGCTGAGTTTGAAGCAGGGGAGCATGTGCCTGCACTGTTCCACCTCTTGGGCTGACAAACAGCTTTTCCATCTCCAAATCAGATGCTGCATCTAATTTGCCATAACACCAAATTCACTGAAGTGTGTGCATGCGTGTGCGTACACCTGCACGTGGAGATTTTCTTTTAAACCTGAACAGCTAGATACACTGTTATAAGAGAGCATGTTTACTGATTCTAAAAGCTGCCCAGCAATTCTGAAGAGTGAAACAGTCTTGCTTTTCCTTCTCTGATAAGGTAAGACACTATATTTTAAAGTGAGAACCATAACAAAGATACTTTATGTATTGACTACTACATTAAAAAAATATATGCTCAAACACACAGCAGCAGTGTGAAGTGGTAGTGGGAGAGACAGGATAAAAAAGCCCCCTCCTTCTCAATTTAGATCTTTTGTTATATTAACCACATTCATTACATATTCAAGGGGATTTTAATGGATGCCAGACCAAGAGAAATAACTTCAATTACTTTAATTAGTTTTCCTTCAAAACTACATATAAAAATGACAAATAGGAATGATGAAACTGATTTCCATATACTTGCCTCTTAGTCCTCAATGAACATGGGTTTCTCTCTCCATTTTCTTTTTCCTTTCAGTTTTTTTTTTTTTTTTTATTAAATCTGCAGCATTGTCCAAAAAACAACTATCATTCTTCTATGTCACTGTCAGGGATATTGTATTCTGGTAAAACCAACAGATTAATTAGCGAACTGGCAATTCATTCTCCCACTATGGCTCTTGCTCACCTCCTGGCAAGTTAATGAATTACTATACATATATTTACTAGGGAACACCTGCTTTTAACTGGGACACTTCTTATGATCAAAACATCCAAGATCAAACCAGGAAGACAATGCTGAAGGCTTTTTTTTCCCCCAGCGCCTTCCTCTCTGCAGCTGTATATTTTCAGTCTTTTCTGTGATAATTATACTAATCTTTTTCATGTATAAATACACCAAGTTTTGATTATAACTCAGAGAAAATGGATCTAATTATTAAATATAAATACACCATGTGTTTTTTTTTAAATGTCCTACTTCTGAATATCCTGCCTGGATGCTTGTGGGAGGAACCGGTCAAGGAAGCTGCTCAACATCCTTTGCTGAGACATTTTAATGAGAAAGGCAGCAGTCAATGCAATGCTGTCACCTTAACACACCAAAACTGCTTCTGCTGCATCAAAAAAAATTGAATTTTTTAGCTACGGTTTTCAGTGTGCTGCTTTCTGGTAAAGAAAAATTGCACTTTGATGCCAGTTAGCACCATGGTGCTGATGAGTGTGCTGGTTCATCAAAGGGGCCTGGAGGGCAGCTGAGGAGCCAGCAGACTGATTTTGCCCCCTGAAATACTGGTGTGAGTGATCACAGCCCCTCTGCTTTGGGACTCAAGCCTGCCCAGCTTCTCAGCAGTTCCAAGTTCTTTGTTTCTTTAAATCCAGACGCCTTCATGAACACTTTGCTCTGCAGCAGGCACAGCTCTGGCTGCTGCTGTGTGACCCTGAGGCAGGCTGCAGCCAGCTGTGCTGCCAAATGCACTGACGGACACGTGCTGCTCCTGGCCTCTCCCTGATCCGCTGCACATGTGCCTGCTGCCAGCATGGGCTTACTGACCAGGTCACTGCTTGTTTTGGGGCATTTTGAAGCCACCATTAAACTGACTCTTTGCATTTGGAGGCAAGGACAACAGCTGCCTCTGACTGAGAAGTGTTACGACTTCATATCCTAATTAAATATTTGTATGCGGACAGCAACAAAAGAACACATCTGTCTGCCAGAAAATTAGCAAAGTGAGGATAACAAGATGTAAGAATCAGAGAGAGTGCAGTGAGCTTGAGACCTGCTGAAATCTTTCTTCATCGAATGATCATTTAATGCCTTGAACAGGTAAGAAGTCAGCCAGCTACTGAAGTCAGAACTGAAGGCACACAGGGAGACACGCACCAGCCATACACAGCATTGCAGAATATGAGATAGTAAGAAACCAATTATAGACAGATATATTTGTATTTCCCTATATGCCTGTAACCGGACCAATATCTAATCTTGTGTCTTCTACAGACCTACTAGAAATTGGTACATTTTGCTACAGCCTGAATGTGACCAGTTATAAAACACTGAACCAGTTGCCAATGGTTAAAGAGGCAAAGATCACTGAAGGACTGCAATTGGAGGAGGACTACAGGTGACCCGCTGTTTTTGCAGTCTACTGTCTCCATTCAGGACTTCTAATTCTTTGTAATACTGACCGAACTTCTCTCCCTTTGAAGAATCTGATGCTGAACTTGCAGGAAGAAATGTTCAAACTTAACGTGCACAAGTATGTTGCAGTAGGAGCCCACTGAAATGTCCTGGATTCAACACAAGGTATTTAGATACTAGTAGCTGGCTGAGAACTTTTCTGACCCAAACTATACTGTCACACTGACTCTGCAACTTTAGACAGGGGGAACCAAATTTATATAAACCATCCGTGTGTGGTTTCTCATAAAAAAACCTGATGAAACAGAACCATTTACCATTTCCTACAGGAGGGGAAAAAAATATAACCCCTGCCCCAAAAATCTTGTTTTGAAATGCAAGCTAATATTTTATTTTTCAATTAAAAGAATTCAAGTCTAAATGAAATTTAAACCTAAGGCAAACACATCTCCCTGGACTCTATATGACAAGTCAGGAAAACTAGCTGGTTTTTGACTGGTTTTATCCCATATTATGACAGGAATTTTTTTGGAGACTCAATACCTCCTTGAGACAGAAAAAACGTTTCCTGTCCTGCTCTGGTTTCTAGGAAAGGCTTTGCTGGATTAGGACGAGACTAACACAGGATGCTGGCCAAAGATTGTCCATTTGAATTGAAAGAGTGCCCACTGCCTTTCAGGAGGAGAAAAACTCAGGACCGTTACCTCCATCCTTATGCTACCCCGAAAAGTCCAGATAACTGATACAAATCCGGCTGTCTGCGTCCAGGCCAAAGAATTTGCTGTTGCTGAGAAGGTGGCTCCAAGAAGCCAAGCAGTCAGTGCTTGCCAAAGCACAGAGAATGAAGTCTTGCAACTGTCCTATCTGATTGATCATGCGGCTCTTTCAAAGCTGTTCCTTACTCACTTCTCTTACATCGCAGCCCTAATAGAGAAGCTTTCGCAGTGCTCGCTTCCATCAAGGAGATTAATAAACATGGCAAGTTTTTAGAAGCAACCTGTTAGCGCTGTCCTTGCATTAGCAAACTATCATGAAGAAATGGCCTCAAGCTTTTGAAGATGAACTAAGAGGTGCCTCTTCAAAGAACTAAATTGTTCAAATGCCACAATTTAATTCCTGCTTAGTGACATCCACAACAGTGTGCGTTAAGCATAAATTGAAAAAGGCCTTCAGTTTGCAGCTATTCCATTTCCACTCCATCCCCCAGCAGAAGCTTGGGAGTGAGGATTCCTCACAAAGGACTGAAAATCCTTCACGTTCTTTTACATGGCTCTAGCAGCAAAAAGAAAAAAGAATAATAAAAAGAAGCTTTACAATAGGCGTAGAGTCTTGCAGCTTTAATGGGTCTTTTATATTTACCGACCTTTAGACTCTAGCACTGTATTTTCAGCGGGGACAAGAGTTAGGAAGATTTGCTCCCACTAGCTGCAGTGCAGTGACAAAAGCAGAGCAACAAGGCAACACACTAACTCCCAGCTTTACTTTGTGTCCAGAAAGTGAGGCTGCCTTGCTGCAGGGCTTGATGACTGTATAAGCAGTCACCTACGTGTGCACTAAACTGAGCTCTGATGAACAGGTGGGTACCGGCACATCAGGGAACCGCTGATACAGTCCATTATTAAAGTACAGGCCCAGTGCTGCAATCCACAAGCGTGCAGGTGCATGCACGATCAATGTGCTCGTCACCTGAAGCTTTTCTCTTTCCTCTCCTGAAGACGCACTTTGATCACCTTAGTAGAAGAGCTGACCTTAAAAGAAAACAAGAACAGAAACTGCTATGAAAGACAGCCACAGGCACACAAAAGCTTCCTGTGAAGCAGCGTTACTCATAGCCAGCTGCTCACGATGAGCATCAGCACTCTCATCGGCTCATGAGTCAGCAGCACCTGCTCCCCGTCACCTTCCTGGAGGATACGTAACACAGCACCATGCTCAGCAGCCCTCTTCAGCATCCAGCCGGCTGCGGTAGGACCTGGCCCACAGGATATGCATGGCAGGTCAGCCAGTATGCCCTGCTAAATATAAGCATGCCTTATACTAGTGTCTATACCATCCATTTTGCATATGTGCAGGAGACACTGAACAGTTATCTCACTAGAGCATCTCATCTAAACAGAATCAGATTTGAGCAGAATTAGTAAAGAAAACTTTGAGGATACTTTAGGAATTTTTAGTTTTTAAGGATTCAGTAGGTAATACTTTAATCCCTGTGTAGTCCTGAGCCATTGTTTCAATTTAAGTGCATTTCTGCAAAGGTGCATACACAGAACCACATACGACTCTACTATTCAACGCAAAAGTTTCTCTTATTTCGATTGTCGGACCATGCGATACTATTGTACCTGGTGTTCAGCTGAAGCAAATGGGAATAATTTAAGAATCCCATGTGGGATTTCCGCACAATAATAATTCATGTGCATATTACAGTTCTTAAGGAGTGCTCTATTCCATACATCAATGGCTGCAATTCCTATTGATGTGAAAAGTCGTGACAGATAACAGGTTTACTGTACTTTCTGACTACCTCCAGTGGTAAGGAATTTGCCATCCATCCAGTAAAGTTATGATAAGCCTAATGTCCTGTTGCTTATTAATTATCAGCTCAACAAGCCATTTAAGCAGGAAAGAAATGCACAGCAAGCTGCTTCCTGCCATCCCACTTATTTGCTCTAACAAATGGTTGCAGAGTTTACAACACATCACATTGAGCAAACCAGGCAGGATTCCTGAAGGCAGCATTGTTCGAAACACATCCCTGCATCTAACTTAGGCATATTTGTTCTGGCACTGTGAAGTCTTCCTTCATTCACCACAGGAAGCAGGACGGTCTAAGGAGGTCATTTTAGGTGACTGAAAGAAACCCTCCCACCCCTGTGCAGCCTTCCCAAAATTAATTGCCTGTCTACAGTGTACCATCAAAGCCAGAGCTGAGCCCCCAACCTCAAACAAAACTAACTTTGCCTTTTAATGTGAACTGACTCCACTGGATATCGCTGTATTTCACAGCAGAGATACTGATCTTGAATTGTTTTAAACTGACCTCATATTTGCCTGTCAGGTGGAGTCCTGACATCACTGAAAACAGTGGAAATTTCTCTCATTCCCATCATTCAACCTTCTAATTTTAGGCACCGTAGCACCAGCTAGGTATCTACCTACCTGACCTGTGGACAGAGGCAGATACTTGTGCATTCAGTTTGACCGAGACTACACCTGCACAACTTTTAAGCTAAATTGAGCTTAAGTAAGTACTGCCCTCTTAGCTTTATTTGTTTCAAAAGTGCCCTGCAGAATTTGAGTACTGCAGAGGAAAACCAGAACAGGCAATCTATGTCCTCTTTCTGGCTCTGCAGCAGCCACACCAAGGAGCAGACACCTTCCGATACCTCATTGTTTCCTCTTCCATGAAATTAAAAATCAAAATTATCCATTTCACCAGAACTCCTTGGATACTGGTAGGAATAAGAGAAAATTAAAATTGTGCCTATTCTTTTCCTCTGCCTCATTAAGTGCAGTGGGATTTAAATACTGGGAACCACACTACTAAAGACAACACAACAGAGGTTTTCCTACCCTCTAAAAAAACATTCTTTCACAGATGTGGTCTTTATTTGACAAGCTCTCTACTGAGCGTGAGATCAAGCAAAGCAGACCAGAGTCAACTTTCAATTAAACTCAACAGCTTTTCTTGGTTCATGTAGGACTTGACTCCAAGCATAAGACATCTGGCACAAGCTTTGGATGCTAGGATGTCGTGTTTACTTGTTTCTTCCCTTTTGAATACACACAGATACACGCATATGGAAGTGGCATGAGATAATTTTGTTAAAAACCCATTTATTTATTTAGTGCATTCACTTCCCACCATTCATTATTGCTGCTTAAAGTACTTCAACTCAGGGAGAACCTTATTAGAACCCAACGATATAACATATGGTCATGTTTGCTGCTCTGTACACAGAATACTTTGACAAAAGAGCAGAATCATCACAAGATATAAAAAGCACAGGTTCAGAAGGTTGAGTTTTGTTATGCATGTATGAGAATCTGAGGGTTTTTTTATACTCGCCCTATACAGAGAATTTTGCTCAGAATGACTGTGGCTTGTGCCATAACTGTATCATGCATTTTCTTATAATACGGCTATGCAACCAAAGCCAAGGGATGAATGCAGGGTAGTCTCCGTCTTACATGTGATAATGAGAAAACAACCCCACCCCTAACATTCTGCATGAGCCTATTTTCTATCACTTGTCTATATAGTTCCCTGTAGTTTAGTGATATAACCAGGTCTCATCAGAATCAACCGCTTACATGATCAGCAAAAGCCTTTGTTCTGTACTGTGTATGTACCACTTTAACTGCAAAATTCAAACCGGGGTAAAAGGATGGAGCATTAGACCAGAATGAGAGAATCTGATTTCCATTGGTGGCTCAGCTACAGTTTTGATAGGCAACACAAGACAAATCATTCACCTCTGTGTGAAGTCTACTGAAAGCATGACTTCTCTGCAGGAGTGGAGAAAAACAGAAAGTTCATGTAAGTAACATCTGCAAAATGCAGGAAGGTAATGGGCTTTGAAAGACTCTCAGCCTTTCAAATAAATAAAGGCGATGGCCATACCCCGCTTTCATTAAATGTTTTTTCTCTTCTCATGAAATGACCAGACTGACAATTCTGAAACATTTTGGGCAGAGCAAAATTTGCAGGACATATTTGTTATTAAAAAAAAACAACAAAAAACAAAGAAACCCTACTGCTCTTAAAATAGCACTAGGAATTAACTAAAAATTATGTACTTAGGAAAGAGAGAACTTAACATTGGCACATAGAAAGGAATACATTTCCCCTACAGCTTCTGCAAGTCCATTTGAGTACTCCTGATATGATTACTTGCACCTTCAAAGTTCATATTTTCTTTCTTTCTTTCTTTCTTGAGCTGGAAATCAGCTCCAAGATGGAGACAAACAGAAACAGTAATGCTGAACTTCTAGCTGAAGCTATCAGAATAAAAATTCCTATCTTGGGAAAAGTAGATTATTTTTTTAAAGCCCCAGATCCTGGAGTAGCATAAAAATTTCAGCTTTTCATTGAAACTAGAGTTTGTATTCAGCCTTCATATTTGTAGAAAGCTACCTGAAACACAGCTGGATTGCAGCCAAAAGCCAAGAAATCAAAATTATAGTAGAAAACGCAAATGAAGCAAAGCTTTAAAATTATTTTTAAGGCATTAACATGTTTTATGTGATCAGACTTCTGATATTTTGCTATTCACATTTGGCAATGCTAAGGAGGATATCCAAGTGACACCAGTTCACAGTCCACTGTAAAATAAGACTGTCTTAATCTGTGGCCAAATTAGTTCTTTTGTGACATTTTCGCTTTAACATTTAATAGTGCTTGCTCAGGTAAGGAGGGGAAGGTAGATGGGGACTGCCTCAGCCGTTTGAAATAATCCCTGCAATTTTAGTCTTTATTTTGAATCACTACCCTGAAAATTCAAGGTAGCTACTTTGGAAAGTAATACAACAAAAAAAGGAGAGGCTGTTCTTCAGGAAAACCAGGCTAGTATATTTAGCAGGCAAAACACTTAACAACAGAAGAAGGGGAATTGTGTATTTTTGTTTCACATCACATCATGTTTCCAGTTGAATTTCTAATTAGCTGCAATTTATTAAAATTTGGCCTTTATGGGATTTAATAAACTATGATGTTCCCTACTGCCCTTTAACGAAACTGCATGGCAACAACAAGTAATGGAGTTAATGAGGGACATCACGAAAATAGTACTAGACAACCTGATAAACTCATCTGTACATCATCATACAGCTATTTTTTTCCCAAAGCCTGATTTTGCTCAATTAGAGAAGAACTGGGAGATGTGCTGAATGTTATTGGAAAGCCATTGTCAAATACGATAAAATAAGATAGGAAGTTTGGCTTGCTAATACAATTCGCATCCAAAAATCAAATGCTAGGGAAGCGAGGGTTTCAGCAGGGTCAACTGCTATACCTGAGTTGGCAGAGAAGGGCGAGGACAGCAGTCACTGCTTCCGAAGCTCCAGTTCTGCTAAGTGGCATGGCCACCTGCCCATCGCTGCCTGCCAAAAGTATGCCGCTACTAATTATAACTAGTTCAAATACGAATGAATAAGAGAAGCAGGGAGCCCATTATTACAGAGAATTACTACAAAGCACAGCCTTATTTTACCTACATGAAGGACAGATTTTTGTCACTCAATAGCAGCATGAGCAGAATCCCACTGATTTCCATGTAGCAAATCCAGTGACTCTCAGCAACACTCCTGCAGCTCCTGCTATTTCTCTCAGAATAGATTTATTAGTTAGGTGCTACAGTGAAGTCCTCTATTCCTTGCTTTTTATCAGCTGTATAATTTGGGTTCAATACCCTGGATATTGGGTGGCCTTGTTCTGTTTTACCCAGTAACTTGCTGAATTCTGTAATAAATGAGTAACTCTTTGCACTCTGAGTTTTATGGATCTAACACTTCCACCTAGGTGCCAGCCACTAAAACACTTGCCAGTGTTTCCAGGTGTTCAATTTCTCCTCATCTGTATCTTCTGCAGTTGGAGTCTCATTTCAGGATGACAGTGCCAGTCCCCCGTCTAGCTAGGGACAGAGAAGGAAGACGCTCGATGTGCTGCGTGCATGTTGTCAATACATCTTTTTGTTTGCTTTTCTACAAAGAAGGAACAATTTCTACAAGGCTCATTTTCTCCATCGGACTCAGAACAATGGAACAGCCCTTATGACCTTGCAATTGTGTCTCGTGGGCAAGACACAATTGAGACAAGGACAAAGGGCTTCTCAAAGAAGTGTTTCCAGGGCGATATCACACACTACAGTCCTGCAGTACAGGGATCGTCCATTCTGCTGACTCTAAGCGCAGAAACACCACATTCCTGCCAATTACTTACAACAGTACAGACATACAGTGTTGAGGTACTCGGTGTCACTGCTTTTCCTCAGCTCCTTCCCTTATAGGACACCAGGACCACTTACCTCCTCTGCACCTCCTTGTCCTCAGCACTAGACTTGATATGACCACCAGGAGCTGGTGGTCCTGTCATAACACGACCTGCATTTAGCTCATCCCCCCATCTCTCACAACTTCTTACAACCACTTCAGCCCTTATAGCAAGTCTGCTCACACCCAGGATGCAAATGCAAGGTGTATGTATTGGGTTTGCATGGCAAGGTTTTGGCAGCAGGGGATGGGGGGGGGGGGAGTACAGGAGTGGCTTCTGTGAGAAGCTGCTAGAAGCTTCCCCCACATCCAATAGAGCCAATCCAGCAGATTCCAAGATGGACCCGCCACTGGCCAAGGCTGAGCCCATCAGCGACAGTGGTAGCGCCTCTGGGATAACATATTTAAGAAGGGGGGGGGGGAAATGTGGAGTTGCAGCCAGAGAGAGGAGTGAGAATATGTGAGAGAAACAACTCTGCAGACACCAAGGTTAGTGAAGAAGGAGGGGGACAAGATGCTCCAGGCCCCAGAGCAGAGATTCCCCTGCAGCCTGTGGAGAAGATCATGGTGAGGCAGGCTGTCCCCCTGCAGCCCATGGAGGTTAACAGCGGAGCAGATATCCACCTGCAGCCTGTGGAGGACCCCCCGCCAAATCACGTGGATGCCTGAAGGAGGCTGTGACCCTGTGGGAAGCCTGAGCTGGAGCAAGCTCCTGGCAGGACCTGCGGACCCACGGAGAGAAGAGCCCATGCTGGAGCAACTTTGCTGGCAGGACTTGTGACCCCACAGGGGACCCACGCTGGAACAGTCTGTTCCTGAAGGACTGCACCCCATGGAAGGGATGCACGCTGGAGCAGTTTGTGAAGAACTGTAGTCCGTGAGAAGGACTCACGATAGAGCAGTTCAGGGAGGACTGTCTCCTGTGGGAAGGACCCCACGCTGGAGGAGGGGAAGAGTGTGAGGAGTCCTCCCCCTGGGGAGGAAGGAGCGGCAGAGACAACGTGTGATGAACTGACCGCAACCCCCATTCCCCTGTGCCGCTCAGGGGGAGGAGGTGCAGAAAGTGGGAGTAAAGTTAAACCCAAGAAGAAGGGAGGGGGGGGAAGGTGTTTTTAAGATTTGGTTTTATTTCTCATTATCCTACTCTGACTTGACTGGTAATAAATTAAATTAACTTTTCCCCAAGTCGGGTCTGTTTTGCCCATGACGGTAATTGCTGAGTGATCTCCCTGTCCTTATCTCGGCCCACGAGCCTTTCGTTATATTTTTCTCTCCCCTGTCCAGCTGAGGAGGGGGAGTTGATAGAGCAGCTTTGGTAGGCACCTGGCATCCAGCCAGGGTCAGCCCGCCACAGTGCACAGCTTGTTTTCTTCCCTAGAACCCTGTCTGTGCAACAAGCCCCAGGAATACACACCAACGCTGATCAATACCCATCAATGAAATGGGCCATTTCATTAGCAGCAGAGCTCCGGAGGCAGCCTCTCTCACCGAGAGCTGGCTGGACGCCACCATGAGCTGCTCTCAATTTCATTCCTTGTAACTTGACGCATCATTGGCGGACAACATATGAAAAAGGCAGGTAGATTGTGTTCATTCCGGCACCGATTTTAGTGTTAAAAAAAAAAAGCAACTTGGGAAATAAAACATTTCCTCAATTTCTCCTTTTAATATGTGACATTCAAGTCAAAAGCTAGAAGGTTTTCTAGCATAGAAAGCCATATAATTCACAATGAAGATGACAAGCACTGTTGAGAATAGGACTCTGGCAACTTTCAATATCACTGTATTGGCTTTGGACCTGCCACTGACTCAGCCCATACCATGGCTGAAGCTACAGCCAGTAAAACCAGGAGCTGAACACACTTTGCTTCTCTGCTTCCATCTTTCTAAGTACCAGGTTCAGGAGCCAAAGCTGTAACTCATTTAAGGTCTACTGCTGACCTGTCATTTAGATGACTGCTCCAAGCAAAGAGTATCAGATAATGAAAAATTGTGGGGGGGAAGCAGTGATTTATAGAACTAAGTTAACATGCAAAAATGAAGCCGAGCAATTAAACTTTAAAGAGGCTGCCATTGATTAGAATCAATCAGTGGCAGTCAGAAGAGTGAATAAAAACCTTTTCACATCAGGCTAATCGGAGGTGACAACAAAGAGAAACCTGCTTTGGAAAGGACTCCTGGAACGCTTTGCTGTGTGGCAAGGGTGCACTCAGGAAAGCTCAGCAGCACAAACCTCACAGGTAATTCCCTGCTCCAAAGTCCCCTCAATCTCCGCAGACCCCCCAGCACCTGCACCCAGTTATGTGCTTGTTGCTATTTCAGTACTATCCTGGAGTGGGGAGGCCTGTGTGATGATTACTGTTAGCAAACAGCCATTTCAGTGGGCTGCTGGGGATTTTACTTTTCTGCAGAAGCAAAATCACATCCTTCCATGCTTGAAAACGGAATAAGGAAGAGAATACACAATTGTACAACAACAACTAAGGGTACAAATGAAACTGGGCTGGTGCACGGCTAATGCTGAGGATGGTTAAAAAAACTGGCAGAGAAGGTATCAGGAAAAAGGTAGCAAAAAAGAAATAAAGAAGGGAAAGGAGGAAAGACCTGCAGGATAAGCAGACAGAAAAAGACACAGCAAAACAGAAATTCTGGGGACAGGGTATGAGAAAATAGTACATGCGAAGGGAAAAGGAAAATGAGAATGGAAACAGAAAAGGAGACAAAAAAATAAAAATTAAATAAAAACCCAAAAGAGCAGACATTTGGGCCAGAAAAAGAGGAACACTGAACTGTGTGTCAGCATCCTTACACTGCACCCCATCTTTGAGGTACCTCAAATAGTAAGAGTTTCAGCCTGGATGGCTCTGCATCTCGTTTGCACTGTTTTGTTGCATTTGTTAAGACAAAGCTAATCCTCTCTATTGTTCCCATTTGAAACTAGAAGCAACTTTTAAAAATGTTGAACAATAGAGTAGAATAGAGATAAGTGTTTCATCTGCCATAGTCAGCTGCAAGCCTCACCAAAGACAACCACATTTCACTGTTACAGCAGCTCAAGTAAATCTAAAAGCTAAACCAAAATCTCAGAAACCAAATATCTATCACAGTGCCAGAGAGCATGAAAACATACGAGTATGAAAAGTGAGCTGGAGCTTTTCCAGTCTGCTGCAGACTGCTGACTCTTCCAGACTGCTACACAGAGTGGTTCTGCAACAACAGATTTTCACCTCTGATTCATTTTAAACAATAGAACTGATCCTGAGTAAGTGTTACTTATCTAGTTCATGCTGGATGTTCCTGACACAGTGCGTTAGGGAGAGTTTAAAAAAATAATAATAAAAAAATCACTTTAAAAAAGAAAAGATACACTTTGGAAGTGAATCCTCTGATTGCCTCTGCTTACAGCACTTTGATTTGCATGACAGAGCGACACGATCTGCCTGAACTGGATTCCTCTCTGCTGAAATTAAAACATTAAGATGCCATCCGACAAACCCAGTCTGAAGTAACCTCTTCTCTTCATGAAGCACACTGTGCATGGACGTGTGGATGAAGGCTAGGACTGTTGACTAATTTAGGTCAGAAGGGACCTCTACAGGTCATCTGCTCCAGATGCCAGCAGCACCAGCTTCAGTTGCTCAGGGCTTTGTTCAGCTAAGCTCCACAACCTCTCTGGCCAGTCTGTTCCAGTGTTTAAATATCCTAATTCTGAAACCTTTTTCCATAATATTTAATTGGATATTCCTTTGTTGCAATTTATGACTGCTGCCTCTTGTCCTGTTACCATGCAACGCCTAAGACACCTCTGTTCCTGTCTTCTCCATACCCTCCCCTTAGATAGCTGAAGAGAGCAGAAAGATCCCCTTCAGCCTTCCCTCCTTAAGCCTGAAATTTTTAATGTGCACCTAAGTTGCAGCATCCACTCTGAGTCTGTTACACCATGTTAACATTTTCATTTCTCTTGTCAAAAGCATTTTGTAATCAGCAGACCCTCAGCATCGACTGCCACTTGTATGGATCTGCTCCTGCTGTGCAAAGCTACTTGCTGATGCAGATGCAGCCGTACCCCACCAGTTTGCGTGCAGTGAGTGCAAGGACAGCATGCCCAGGAGCACTGCAGCACACTTAAACAGGTATTTTTTTGGCTCGGCTATAAGCTGTAAGAAGCTTAATTACATTAGCCCAAATAAGTCATTCAGCAAAACCTTTCCAGCAGACGGCCAACAAAGACACCCTTGAATACAAACTCATCCCTTCAGTATTGGTTCTGGATAGGAATTAAGGGGAATTAAAAATATTTCAGCTCTTACAAATGTCAGTCTGAAATGGCAGTTGTCTAGATGGCCGGTGGGATTTTGCCACTGTCACAATTTCATGGTCATCCTCAACACTAATACAAAGCTAATGCGATACAGTTCTGAGTCATCGCTACTTTTTTATACGTTTAAAATCTCCGTTGCTTCCAGCAGCATCTATTTGTTTAATAATTCCACCACGGAAGATGCTGTAAGGGATTTACAGTAATTAATAGAAGCTAATCTGCTTTCTGCCCTGAACTGTCACTCCTGCACATGAACTAATGAAGCAGTGACTGTCCCCCAAGCTCCAGAGCTGCAAATACAAAGCTGAGTTCTGTGCTACCTTTTCCCTGGTACTCGGGAAAGGTATTGGCTTTGTGCAAATGGTAATGTAAAACAATTCTTTCTCTTTTTTTAAAGCAACCGAGAGAGGACACCTGCATCCATCAACTCTCCATCCATCACCTTCCTGTCATCTTTCAACTTATTTCTGTCACTCTTTGTGAGAGGAAAGGTGTGCAAATGCAGCTTACAATCATGAACCCTGGTGACTATTTATAACTGCAATCCACTCCATTGCTAATCCTTTACAATGCCTGCTCTGGATTTATTTACCTTTGCAATAAAGCTAAGAGATTCACAGAACTGGCTGCATTTGCAGGGCATTCTTTACTCTGTATTGATAAATACCTTGAGCAGGGAGATATATGGGGAAAAAAACCTGTAAATCAAAAAGTCTGAATCAGCTCAACTTTACGTTTCAGGTATGCAGACAACACACATCCCACCATTCATCAGATACTGCATTACTTAGATGCGCTCATGCTTATGAAGACAGGAAACAGTAAAAAGCAGCCCTCCTTTCTCTGCTTGACCCAGCCGGTCATCCAACAGACATATCCTTGCTAACATCCCCAAATGCTTCTCCATTGACACTAGCCCGGAGTTTCCAAAGAGCTAGATGATACACTTGCTAGGGTGCCAAGTGAGTTGATCCCCCTTCCAAATCACAAACCAATTTTTCTTAAATGATGAAAAGGTGGCTGCAGAGCAGTTAGGCTCATTTTAATGGAGAGCAGCTGTAAATGCTGGCATGTATAATTAGTAAAATAATGCCACAAATATTTAGGTAACAAAACCTACAAACAACCCCTGTGATGACAAAGGTAGGAGTGATAAGCAGCCATGATTTAAAACAAACTAATTATGTCTGATAAATCTATTCTCTTTCTGGATAAAGAACATAGGAAATTTACTAAATCTGGTCATGAGCAAAACATAGCGGGATGGAGTGCAGCTGCAGAAATGTCAAACTATCCTCACAAGGTTATACTTGACATTCTGGGAGAAATGCAAACAACAGAAACTTGGAAGAAGAATTACTAAGTGTCCTTAAAGAACTATAATTAGTTAGTGCAGGTCAAAACTATACCAAACAGCAGGATGGTGATGAGAGCAAAAGGAAAGTGGATTTTACCTCTTAAACTTTGCCATTAAGTAAAGCAATAAATGACAGGCACCCCAAAATTCAGATGCTAATACAGTATTCTGGAGCAATCCTAACGTGGTAATGACCATATTGGTATGCAAAGCTGTACAACTGATTTTTGCTGCTTCTTTTAAGGCAAAGAAATCTTGTTCTTCAATACAAATTCTACTTCAGCTTCAATTTCATCTATGCATTTTAATTTGAATTGCCAGGAAAAAAATACAAATTTTTTACCTAGTAAATTTTTTAAATGGTCTACCACTAGCTGTTGCCTGCTTTAAAAGTAAAAAAAAACCCAAAACCACCCCCCCCAAAAAAAAATCTGCAAAACAGCCACAGAATATTATTTTTGCTATGAGCTTCCTGCCTTTTTTTTTTTTTGTAGCAACACAGACTGGATTGCAAATATGAAGACACAGTGAAAGCATGGCCTCAGCGAATGACTTCCACATAAGCACGCTTGTGGAGAGTCATTTGCTTAACATACATTTAGCATAATGACAAAAACGCATTTTCCTATCCCCTAGCAAGTTCTTCTTTCTGCACTACAAGGAAAGACAGTACCTGCAGTTCAAACTACAACTAATGGGGAGCAGTTTCAATGCCTTAAGGCTCTACTGTCTATATGCCCGACAGATGTGCCACAGGTAAACAGAAGCTATTTAAAAAAAAACCAAACCCTTTGTAATTATTTGCATGTTCAACTCATATTCTTAAAAGAGCTACTGTATGCTTGCAAGTCTAGGGGGAAAAAACCCAAACAAACCTGCTGCATACCATGGGCATCTATTCATGGTGTAGCTACACGGCTTCTTCAATATTGCTCTAAAAGTCAGAACAGAACTTTCTTTTACAAGAAAAACGTACTTGACCTCTGTCTGAAATGACAAAGATGACACCATTTCTAATGAAATTTATTTTAAAATATATGTTTTTTAGCAGAAAGAACTCACTCAAGAGTCCCCACAAATTCCCGCTCACCTGTCCCTCACTCACTTCTAACATTGTTGAACTATTTTTTCGCTTGCCATAATCCAGGTTTTCTAAGACATATCAGTTCTGTGTGTCCCTCAATGTTACAGGGTACCAAACTCTTTGTTGGGACAAAAAGCTCCATGCCATGTCTCCAGCAAACTGGCTTTTCCTCCTTTTACAAGGGAAAAATGCCATACTATTAGAACTAGATTAAAAGAAACCAGAGCTCAATTGCCAGACAAGCAGTTTACATTTATGATCTGGAGGCCAAACAATGTCTGTGCTTCACCTGAAATATAATAAAGAATGGAAAGTCTGTCTGCTCAGTAGCATTGACCAGGAATATGCTATTCTGTAGTAACTCTGGCACTTTAAGTTGAGGACTCCTTAGTCTGGAATTTTGTCATTACTTTTCTACACAGACAAGCTCTAAGAACCACTGAAATTAAAAACATTGCAACAGAATGATTATTTTAAGAAACAGAAATTGCTAGCATGACAAATTAAGAGATAAACCCAGAAAACTAATTACTGTCATAAAGGAAAAAGATGAAATCCTGGAGTATGCCCATAACATTTCAGATAAGTTCCATGGAAACAGCAAGAAGCACAGTGAATTCATCATTGGCCACTACTCCCCGTGAGACCTGTAGAGTACCAACAGGGCAGGAGGTGAGAGCTACCAGAAAGAAACCAAACACAAAAATTATAAAATGTAAAAAGTAATGCCAGCACATAAATTCAAGCAAAGTTACGTGTAAGAAGGTTTCCTCAGAGCATCTCATAAAACATATTTAGTATTTTAACACTCCTTTTCTCTGTTTGAAAACTTGAACATTAAGAAATTTGTCAGACAATATTCAAGGCAAACTTCTACCTGACTTGAGCACACAGGTAATTTCAGACACTTGATCAACCCTTAAAAGCTACTGTGTATAAATCAGTGTGTGATAATTACCTCATGAGTTTTCCCTCAGTTTATGATAAGTAAAAGGAAAAATGGCAGAGTCATTTTAGTTTAAGGTTTTGTGTATTTATAAACACATGTATCCATTTGGACCATAGTTACATCAGTGCTAATATTCAATGCCTATTTAATGTTTTGCTTTTATCTAAACAAAATTGTATCTTAATATTGGTCTAATGAAAAGGTGTGTTTTCAGCTCATTTTAATTAAGCATATGCAGTAATGACCGTGTGAGCACTCCTACAATGGCATAAGCAAACCTGCTTCTAATCTGTTCAGGGTAAACTGAAATAGTCAGCCTCTTTTTACAACAGCTCTGGGACTGTGATTAAAGCTTCTTCAAAACCAAGTACCTGACTACACTCATAAAATAAACCTGGTTTATCTTCATTACCTGAAATTAGCCTATGGTAAAATGATGCCAGGCAAGCATTTTACCCTTTTCCTTTAGGCAAGGGGAAGACAGTTGTATTCAAACTAATTCTGCATGGGTAGGTATTTCAATGAATTTGAAATGGAAACTTTGAACTTGAAATTACCCCATAGTAACTGGAGCCAGACCGAGATTTTAATGAAATATAAATACTGCATTTCTGCAGCATCACTAGGTTACCTAACTTGAGCACGTGGGCATACTGGAAAGCATCCAGTAAGAATTATAAGAGACCTGGAGACAACATAAAAGAAAGACTGATGGAAAGACACATGGAAAAAATAATGGAGGGGTGCAGTTGAATCTGTAAAAGGCTACCTAAAAAACCAGAAAGAAATAATCTGTCCCATCAGCTTGTAGTGGCCAGGGAAGGAGAAGAGTTCCTTGTGTCAGCA
Source organism: Theristicus caerulescens (assembly GCA_020745775.1). NCBI lineage: Eukaryota > Metazoa > Chordata > Aves > Pelecaniformes > Threskiornithidae > Theristicus > Theristicus caerulescens. The sequence continues at coordinate 102,052,083 of CM036561.1, read as the reverse complement.
AAGCTCGGGCTGCCTGACAGGGATGCTAGGAAGAGCGAGCTCCGGCAACCTGAAGAGCAGTCTGGAAGCCCAGTGCTGGAGGGCTGCAGGAGTACCTTGTACAAGTACCTGTCCCAAGTTACATAGGTATAGGATGCATACGCTGCCTTGAGGCAGTAGGTAGCAAGAACATCTACTTGAAGGTCCTGCCTGGGCCTACTTAGCCAACTCCACCTGTGACACAGAGCGCACAAGCAGTTACAACCATCTACCCAATTCATGTTTTCAGTTACATTTTCTGGTGTATGATGGAGTGTCTGCACTCAATTCAGGTCTCCCCCTCCTCGCCCGACACAGTCATGTATAACAAGGAGGAAAGTACCACGTGTTCAATCTGCAGAGTCACAGACTGGTAAATCCTATATACGTACCCAGCGAACGAGCGAAACAAGCCTATTGGTTCACTGTTTTCCAGAGATTTTCAATTATTAGGGCAGCATAGTTTCACATAGGAAAATTGTCATAATTATTACAACACCAAGACAGTGAATGAAGGAAACCCAATTACCATACTTCACATGTATAGGCTTCCAGAAGTCTTTTAGTAAGGTGATTCACAAGAAGGTACTGAAGAACACCAAGTAGTCCAGTAGAAAAACAAAGTATTTTGAAAAAAGAAAGAACTGTCCAGAGACAGAATGCAAAGAGGGAAGATTGATTTCTTTCTGTGAAAACTAGTAAGTTGGGGGGCTTGAAGATTTCACATTGGTGCTGTTTGCTTCAATAAAACAATCTGGAAATTCGGTGAGGAGTGAGATAGATAATTTCAGGTACCATGAAGTTATCAGCTTCTTCATGGAGCCAGCAGAGGACTAATGAAGATCTGGTATTTCTTACACAGTGGGGAAACCTGTTCAGTTCCCTACAGGAGTAGGGGGAATGATGAAAGTAATGCAAAGCGCCAATGCCATCTTCAACAGATACTAGACCAATCCAGTGCTCAATAGAGTTAAAAATTTGGGTATAGTGTTTGCAGTTCACACAAAAATCCTCCCTGCTCCTGTAATATCTACAGATATTTGGTAACACCTTTGTGAATGTAATTTATTATACTGAAATCTCCTTTTGTGCTTCTTAAATCCCATTACTGATTTACTTCCTCCTGAATATATTATCCACAAAACAATGCCAGCAGCGCCAAATACATCACTTCATTAATCATTTGTATGCTACTCAGTCTCCTCAGGCAGTTGTCTGCTCTTCCATGTCCTCAAACTATTCTTATTCTCCTATATCAAGACATGTTCAGGTGATACTGAGATTGGCAAGGGGGAGCGACCCACAAACCCCAAAATATCCTAAATGGTCACTGATCTGTGACAGTTATTGCAGAGCAATATTACTGTCAGTCTTACTGTCAGCTTGCCAGTCAGCCAAGAGTGACAGGCCACCCATCACACATCCACTAGCCCAGAGTGAATTCTGGTATCCTTCAATGTCCACCAGTAAAATCCAAAACTGTGAAAAGGAACGATCTGACAAAGGATTAATAGAAATAAAAGTAGTCACAAAAACAGTCAAGGATTTAATTCTTCCCTGGAAAAGACTAAGAAAAAAGATTTTAAAGGATTTAAACATGAACAAAAGAACAAAATAAGGGCAACGTGCCTGCTTTCATGCCTTGCAAGTACACTGTCTGCTAAACACAAAGCCTCACTGTCTTATGGTATGTCAGCCAAATGTAAGCATTGATGAAGTCAAACTTGTGTATGCTTTCCTGGAGCCAGCTCTGCTAATAGCAATGATAATAAAGGCTCACCCCACTGGCTGGTTGGTTGGTTTGTTTGTTGAGGGAACCAGGGAAAGAACATACAGAAAGGGATATTGCCAGGGACAGTATATATTTGTAAAAATTTGAGATGGCTGAATATGGTTTGGGTTTTATTCCAGAAATAATTTATTCCATTCCTATTTTGTAGGAAAGGACATACTTTTCGATCCTTTCTAAGGGTTTTGTATTCTTTTTCAGGTAAATGAAAGAGAAATACAGCCAAAAGGTGTTATACTTTATGATGTTTCACTTCAAAACGGTGGGCATAGCAGAGAAACAAGTCACCCTACATGTGACAAATTAGTATGTTCTGGTTTATATATCAAGTAAAAGAACAAATGGTCGGGGTAGTACAGCCAGAGTAGGTGGGCTTTACATCTTTGCTAGACCTGAGCTGGACTTTATTAAACTACGGTAGAGTCTACTGCATTCTGCAGTCTCTAGCCTGCTGACAGCTGTTGTGGGTTATCGATTTCAGTGGAAACTGGAAAAGCTTTACAGCTGCTCCAACCTCTACCAGCAATGAAGAAGTTGTCTTCATTACTGGAGAATCCAAAGAAGCTGCTTCTCTCCTGTCCACCCAACTTCTTTTGAGAGAATCAACTTTGACAAGAAAAAAAAATCCTGTCTGCTTCCAGCTGTAATGGACACGAGAGCTTTGATTGCTGAAGCAACTTTCTCAGGCTGGGTACGTTTCTCTAGGTGCCATTAACAGTGATCAGAAAAGATTCAGTTTACACTTCAAATAAAAATCAGCATGTATGCAGTTCATAAGCTGCATTAATGCACCCCATGCTTTGGCCTCTCAGTACATACAACACAAACAAGGCCTATAGTCCAACATCAAATCCAGTATTAACCCAGACTAAAGCTTTTACCACAAAAAGTGGTCTTTCAAACGAAGTGTTCTTGGATATCTATTGGATTTGTTAACTGAAATTCATGGTTATGTGCTGTTATACGTATTGAAAAGGATTAAACTATGAACTGCCTTGATGCACTTCCTTAACACCGGCCCCACAACCCTGCAGCCTTGGCAGATGTCCTTTCCAGGTGACCGTCAACTATCAAGAGAGAGTTGCCAGCAAAGCCAGTCAGAACAGCCACAATGACTGAAAGTGTTGAAGAAGAAAAAAAAAAAAAGAAGAAAGAATCCTTTTGGAGGAGAGGGGATGAACAAGAATTCAAACAAAGTCAGAACAGCACTTCCTTGGATATATTAGTATCCCAGATGGCAGATGCCAATAATTTCACAGGTTTAGATCTCCACTAGAGGCTCTGAACTGCTCCTAGTGCTACAGAAGCCAATCTGTACCTAACCTTTTACATTGCATTAAAAAAAAGAAAAAAAAAAAGAGAAAAATGCCCCTAACTCTACAGTTCGTGCTAGCTGCATTACAGTACCAAGGTCAGTTACCTTGCTTGGGTTACCCTTGGCAGTTGTGTCAGTGCCAGCCACGCAAGCTAAAGCAGCCACCCGTGAGATGTGAATCTGCACTCGGCTTTTATAGATTGAAAGTGTTGGTCCATATTACATTTTTAAGTAGGTATAACTTATTCATTCACGGAATGTGCTCTTGCAGCGAGTTGCTGATCCCGCTGGTATCTTGCACTGCACGATACACCGTCCATGTTCCTTGTGCTACTTCACAGTGGGACTGTCTGCTCCACAAACCAGTCTAGTAACTGGACAACAGATTTTCTCCAAGGAAAGAAAGAGTGAGAGCCTGTGTAAAAGCCATGGACGAAATCTGCAAAGACAGAGTAGGCTTAAATGCAGGTCTCTCTTTAAGGTTTATTTTGCATTAATTTGCAGTGTGAAGAAATGCTTAGGCCAGACCTTTTTCTTGGCTGGATCTGCCTTGTTTCCATTTCTTTTTTTCTGTCCTCCCTTGTAGTCATTGTCGTTTTTTAATCTCCACTGGAGCTTAAGAAGGAGCTGAGAATACAGCTCCTTTCCTTCAGAGCATCAGTCAAAAGAATACTAATTAGCTTTTGTCTTTTGTTGTTCTCACGCTTTAGTTGTAGTTAAGCCAAAATACCTGACTCTCTGTCAATAGCAGAAGAGTGCAGAGACCAAACACATATTTGTAAGATAAAGAAATAATGACTGCTTCCTCAGTTCCACAAGAGAAATTAAATCCTGCTGCTTCAGGGAGGTGTAACATTATGTACTGCCCTATGCAACTATGCAGTACTGCCCAGCAATTATGTCCTGCCCTATGCATGAGGGTATTCACTGTAGTCAAAGTCAGCAACACATTCACTGAGCAGATTTTCAATGAGGCCCAAGTAGCTTTCCTCCCTGCCAAGATCCCCCAGTCCTATTAAAAGAGAAGCAAAAGGACCATGTTTACACAACCTTGCCCCTCCTAGCTTGCACTGCTCAGACTGAGGTGTGTACTGGCTCTCATTGTAACAAAAACTTTTGCTGTCCTGTACTCTCCAGACCTGGCCTGTTCCTTATGCATTTTCCCCCCGAGCATCTGGTATTGGGTGCTAGCGTGATAGATGATACTACAGAAGACAGACCTTCGAGTGTGCCAGGACCAGCCAATGTACTAAAACTCGGTCCACATGACAGTCTGCCACAATGCGGAAAGAATATTTGCACTTTTTAAAAGACTTTTCAGGGTCTTTAGCCACAGCTTGCTTGTAATACCTGAATTAGTTCCATCTAACTAATGAATACTGCTTTCTCTATGTCTCCTGCATGCTCATCCAAGAAAAATGAAGACAGAGCCTCAGCGTCTAGCATGAAACCCCTCCTCTCCACTGGCAAGGTTAGCCATTATCAGGGTATTACATGGCTGGCCTGCAACAAGATATTAATTAGAGAGCTCAAGTTATAACCATTAAGTTTTCATGGAAGGAGGATTTAGTGAATAGGACTCATGATTCCTGATTTCTCCATCTACTTGTGCCCCTGACTTAATATGCAACATTGGCCAAATCACATTATGAGAGTTGTATTAAACTGGGCACAATACTATTTACACACCCCAGTGAGCACTACGAGGGCTTTTGGTATGTGGACAAAAAAAGGGTTCTAAATACAGTAATCTGCTCTTGTAGAATTATGAATCAAATAATGTTAAAAGGCTCTTTGGGGGATACTGATGGTTTTCCATCAGGGCTCAAGCAATCATTTTCCCATGAGGGTCTCAATGATCCTTCTTTTGGCTCTACATGCTGACTCACAGGGATGCTTTGCAGTATTAGTCATGCAGATTTCCTGTTACTTCTGATGAAGCGGTAATCAACCTGTGTAAGAAAATGCTGGAAAACAGAATCTCATTCTACTAGGACAACTTTAGTAAGGCTAGGAATAAGATCAGCTAGAGGGAAACTGCTTTTGCGGGAACTAATATCCTAACTGCCATGCAAATACTCCTTGTAGCACATCTGGGGTGTGGCAAAAACTGAATCCCTAACTTTTTTCATAGCTTTTATGCAATAGCCGTGGTCTCAAATGGCCAAACTACTGACAAGAGGGGGAGTTCAGTCTCCAAGTTTATTCCACTGCTAGAGCAGACTGCAGACCCACCTTGATACTGCTGAGTTCCTGCTAAACAACAGCAACTTTATCTGAACCCTTCTTCCCAGTTTGTATACCAGAGGCATGGAACAAACTATCAGGTGGCACAAACTCTCAGTTGCTCCTGACCTGGAAAAAATTTGAACTTAAGCTAATGTGAAAAACTGTACATGCCATTAGCAATTCTCTAGAGTTTTTCAGTCATTTCATTTTCCACATTTCTAATCAGTCTACAGGTTGAGTGTTCTTAAACATTTAAACATGCTATTTGGGCAGGAATGAGCAAATTGTCTCCTGTCTCGATACTGGAGTAAAAAAAATGAGATATCCACATGTTGGACTTCATCTGTAATGAACAGTGCCTGTGTCTTGAAGATTATCTTGTTCCACATGTATGTTTTAATTTCTGATTTGCTACACTAAGACACAACTGAGGCAGTTTTTATATACAGCAATGAAGCATTACATAAAACATTCTCCAGCTGCATGCAACAGACATGCTAGAATAAAGATCATTGTTTTAAGCATTTTAAATCAAAAGTAATAGCAACTGGGACAACATTAAGATTTTCTGATATGCTGGTTTTCAACTATTTACATACAAACTATTTTTTAAATAGAAGATGCCTTCACTATAAATATTATTAACAGACAGAAGGGTTGGCAAAGCATTATAGTCACAATATTCAAGTTTAAAACCTCTTCAATTATTTGCAAACTATTCCTCACCGTAGGATGCATGTTAACCTGCAGGTAATGGAACAATATCCTTACACTTTTCTTTCAATGTTAAGAACTACTAAAGAAGATGTTTTTCCATCTGAACAATGTACTACTTCAATAACACTTTACTACTATTTCTAAAGAGACAAACAACCCTCTCCCACAACAATACTCCACACAAGTACCATGATTTGAGTTTTTGTCCAATCTAGATGCAAGATAAATCTTTATTCAGACATAAAAGTCCCACCATTGGGAGAATTTTTATGGATAATTTGTATTATAATACACAAGTCACTCTTCTCCCAGGATTGCTTCAAAGCTTAAGTTAGAATTTGCACAGGGATTATTATATTTGATAGAAGGCTTAGCTGTGGGCCTAATAAAAAACACACGAAAGAGGACAGAAGTAATAAAAATCAATAAACTACTGTTGTTATATGGTTAGGAGCATGGATGTTAACAATACAAAAAAACCTATCATGTTATTTACTGTTACTTAAAAAAGTCAAAATAACTAAATCAGTTATTAACAACTGAGCATATTTTCTGCTTAAGATGCTTAAACACTGGTGTGCTACTCTGTAGCTACAAATGACTCGCACCATTTGCTGCTAACTAGTAGAATGGACAGGAATACACAGGTCTGCCAGCTTGACAGAGATCTGCAGGAAAAAAAAAACACTTCAGGTATCTTAACAACTGTCAGAAATAAAATGGATCTCGTTAAAGCATGGAGGGCTAAGACATTTGTATGAGGCTTTTAAGCTCACCTACTAACAGTAAAAATTCAACACCTAGGAAGATATCCACAACCTAACAAGTCACAACTGGGTATCAGTACATGCAGTCCTTATATTAGGAATTTTAGAAATAATAAGTGAGAAAAGGGAATGATAAAATGGAAGACGGTTTATTAAATAAAAACTATTCTAATTACTAGAAGTCCATTACTTTCTTGGAAGAAATGTTCTTGAGGAATTTCCCTGCTCAGAAATTTATAATTATTTCACTACAGAATGAACAGCAGGCATCAGATACAACTTGTAACAATAACTGGGAACACTTATGATGATCTCCAACTTTACAGCTGAATTGAAGACGTTAATATTTCTGGCATTTATTTAGTCTAATATCTCAGCTACATACTGTTACTTATGCACACACATACATGCACTAACAGAAAAGTGTAGCATTTCTAGGATTACTGAAGTTAAGTCTGGGAACTGTGCCATTTAGTACTCTAATTCTGTCTGGTCTCACAGAGCTTAGGTGGACCTGGACCATGCACTTCAGAACCATGTAGTCAAATGGTCATCAGAAGTCACACACATGATAGCACTGGAGAACACCGTATCGCAGGGGTGCAGCCTCTGCAGCAGACAGAACTGAGGTTTGATGAGTTAGACATCTCTCCGTTTTCTCAGGGGAAGACACTGCCCAAAGAGATCAGAAAAGTAGTAGAACCACATTCCTCCCTGCTCATCTGTCCTTTACAGGTGCCACACTAGATAGCAAGACTATCAATAGAGTGGTATAACACTGAGTAAAAAATTCCAGCTGTTTAGGAACGAGACACACTTATGCCCTTATGGCGATTCCTTAGGGACATGAGAAGTAAGTTTGCCCCACTGTATGGTGCCATTTTGCATAGGGTTTGACCAAGTCCACATAAAGTCTGATATTTTCCAAGTCGGGCATGAACTTAAATCCCAACTCTGCATGGTTTCCGATCTTTGTGGGCTGGGAGCACGTGCACTAAGAAAACATGCCACAGCATGCAATTTAGTAAGAAATGTAATGGAGGGAGCTAGATGACATTTCACAGAACTGTCAGCATTTATGAGGGTGTAAGTCTATAAATTTTATCAAATATGGGTACAATGTTTCACTCTCTCCCTCTCAAAAAAAAAAAACAAACCCCAAACCAAAAACCCTACCCAAAAAAACCAACAGTCAAGACAATGAGACAAAGCGTAATCAAATCGGTCAATTTTTTGCAGGATTCTTGTACTTTTAGTTTTCCTATTCTTTAAAGCAGTGGCTATTTAAGGATGGTTGAAATAAATTCAGAGATAAAAAGAAAGATGCTAAAATAGTCTGGGACAACTATCTTTGTGAACCTAGAACAGAATTACAGACAACACAGCATTAGTGTAAAAATGTTGCCTACTTATGCAGCAGAACTGTGCTATACTGTAGTAAAAACTCCTGGCAGGCTCTTAACGGCTTCTCATTCCTGTTGCACAGGCAACACAACTTTTAGACGAGGATCTGCCTCCTCTGTGGCCCATTCGCCTTCACAACAGAATTGTTAAGAACATCTCTGACTTCGGTGCTAAAGACACAAAAGCCAGAATGATCACAGCTTGAATTTCCGATCTCAAGCTGATACGCAGGGCTGGCATTTGGAAAAAAAAAGTGTCTTTTTTTCCTATAAGCTGAGAAAATTTGATCTAGCAGGCTCCAAGTGGCAGTAATTGTGGAACCCCACAATGCTGTTTTAACATCACTTTTCAGGAAATAAACAACTTAGAAAGTTGTCATGAAAGTCTCAATGATTGCAAAGCTAAATACAGCTGGTGTTCCAGTTCCTGCTGTTAGATAGTTACTTTCTGTATTTGGGAACTGTTCTCTCAATGAGCATTTGAAAAAAGTGAAAGAGTCAGGACTAGTTCAAATCTGAAGACAGATGAAAGGAGCTGACAGAAGGAAGAAATGGGATTCAACGATGAGAAAGAAGTAGCAGCTACAAGACTCCTGGAAGTTTCTGAATAAGGGAAAAGAAAAAGATTGCATCATTCTTCAGAGAACTTTTCTCAATAGTTCCAAGTCTTAGCTGAAATTACGGCTCTTACTAATCAGTTACATACATGCCGCCACATCCATGAATTAATTTATGTATAAATTTCCCAATAGGCATTGTGACACAGTAAGTATAAAACAGCAATTCAAGTATTTTATACCAGGCTATGTTACTGGGAGTCATTGTGAGACTTTTCCTGTGTATGGCAAAAAACCAGGGGAATGAGAAGGCAAAACTGTGAGTGTCCTCTGCCCTCCTAAGGTTCTTGGCTGGGCTATTTTGCATGGCAAGAGCCAGCAAGTGCAATGGCAGGGAAGAGAAACAGTCATGGTCAGTGTGGGTCACTACACTTCTTCCTCTGCAAGATATGGCCAAAATTCTCTCTCTCTCTCCTCAAGACTGAGGATGAGCACGGCCCGCGGTTGAAAAGGAAGCTAATGGTCCTCAAAAATTACTCCTGCTGGTTATGCATGACAAAAAAGATCTGGCGTAACCACAGCCACACTCCCACCTTCCAGTGATGCTTCTGGAAGCAACAACACTGCTCCCTCTGGCAGCCCTCAGCCCCAGTCCCTGCTGGTTGATCTACAACTCATCGGGGAAATGAGGAGCACTATTCTTGTCTTGTTAGTAATTCCCAAAGAACAGTTTCAAGAAAATGTGGTTCCAAGGGTATTCCTACATGGCCTTTTGACATGTCTGTCATTGTACTTTGTGTGCATAAGGACCCAAAAGAGAAAGGCATTTTAGACGTGTTACAAGATTTTCTTTTTTAAAAAAGTTCCCCCTTGAATTTTAAAACCATTCCCACCCTCTTACTTCTTTGCTGAGCTCTACTATAGGAATTACAAGCTGAATTACATGTTGACAAGCAGTCATGATGTCATGGCAATTTTAAGCTTTTTGAGACACAAACTAGTTTTATTTTTTATGTTCATGCTATGTTTAAGATATAAAGGGTCCACACATTCAAACTACTTCAGTTTCTGAAACACTATGCTAAAACAGCACATACTGATCTGCTACACCAGCAGAACATGCATGTTTGGCGGTATCATTCATTCCAGCTTCCACACTAAGCACATTGCTACCAGCAAGGTTGCATCTGCAAGAGGGACTCGGCCAACCCACTACACCAACTGCTCATCATACCATCCTACACTTCACTGGTATCATTACAATAATAAGAAAAAGGTTGTATGAACCTTGCCCAAGTCATTGAAAATTTGGGGGCATTTTGCCTGTGATCAGCAAAGCTCATTAAGCAGCAAACTTGTTGTCTTTTATAAAAGAGCTGTAAGATTGCCAAGAAGGCAGCGCGGTGTAGGAACAACTCCCCATTTTCTGTGTGCAGTTTAGTTTAGTTAGTTTTGTAAGTCACATACAACATAACGCACAACAGTGAACTCTGTACATGCAGTCATAGTGTAGACTCTCCTGCATTTTTGTACTTGTTCATGCCATATATAAAATAAAGGCTTTAACATAGTATATGAGATGTAGGTTCTTTTTGACCGATTCTGACCCTGAAATCATATTGATCCTGGCAGATGTGTCTGCACATATTCTGGGACTTTCTAGATAGAAGGATCTTTCTGCATTGATATGATTTTGCAGGATCAGGTCCTAAGACTGTAAAGACAAATGGCAAACTACTGAAATTCAACAGCAACAGTTGAATTTAAACATAGCAATGCTCCAACAGTTTTCACATAGAACAGAGGCTCAAACCAACGTGATTCAACAGAAAATGGCAGAACATGCTTTATTGTTTCAACTCTAAAGACACCCCCCCCCCACCAAAAAAAAAAACCCAACCCATCAATATTAGCTTTTATACAGCTCTCATCCTTTGGGAGGTGAAGGGGGGGGGCGGGGGGGGAAATCACTGCCTCCTTATTACTGCAGACCAAAATCCATTTTTCTTGGTATTTTGCCAGTTCACTTCCAAATGAACTGCACCCACCAAGCAAGGTCACACAAATGATTGTAAAAACAAGTTTCCTTTGTGCGTGAAGAGGAATGAATCATTTGGAAAAATGTGACATCTTCAGTACTATTCCTGCCACTATGCAGTATTTCTCTAAATTATGCAATCCATCCATATAGCATTCATAAATGTATTTTTGGAAAAAATGACCTTAAGTAAGTTTCTCCATAACAACAGCAAGTGGGATTTCTCAGTGAAAGTGAAAATCTGGAGGAACGGGAATGCTGGAAAACCATATGCCAGCAGAAGCTTCCAAACCAAAACAAGGGCCATCTGAAAACACAAATGACGACAACTCTGAACAGTCAAACATTGAAGTAGCCCTCCTTTTTCTTTCAGCTGCAAAGAAATTTGAATGAAGGCTTTGCAAGAGATGCACAGAATGGACAGCAAAGTATCACAGTCACAAGACCACCTCAGCTGACAGGTCTTGTGGCCTCTTTTGAGGTCCTTCACTACATGATTTCATTCCTCCTGCACCTTTAAGCTCCTTCATAGCTAGATATTTACAGACATCACTGCTACCAATCTCAGAAGTTGCTGAAGTGCAATATGGCTCCTAATACATGTTATCTGGCAACACCTCAGAGTTAAAAAGTCCAACAAAACCCTGTTTAATAACAAGGTCTAACTACTGATACCCTTTCAATTCTCAATTCATTCACTACGTGACTTACATAAAATTAAACAAATATAAATTCTGAGAATAATTTTCAATACTGTGATATAGTGTAATTGGCAAACAGCATCATTTTAATTTAACGTCATAAGATAATGGTCTACTGTTTCTGCCAAAGCAAGCCAAAAATTCCACATTTATGCATGTTAAACCAAACTCCTTGGTTCACTCAAACCTCTGAATCTTGTATGCCATTATCATGGAATTCCTACTTGCAAATCAATGTCTAAGATGTCCCGTGAAACACAATCTGAGACAGTGCTGCACAGCTGTGAAGATGTCCAAAGTCTTTCTGCCTCCATAAAGTAGGTCAGGTAATCACCTAGCAGTGATGAGAAAATCTTTTCCCCTCTAAATTAACCAAATAACTGAATTCTGATCAGCATAAAACCTGATTTTGCTTCAAAGCAAGCTGCAAGGGAAAACCGGAGGCAAAACAAAGGCTTCACCATTTTCAATTAGTGAACAAATATTAGACATTGAGAAATCAGCTTCAGTTTTGCATAGTACAATTGGTTTTAAATGCTCTCAGAAATTTATCTAATGAAATATTCATATACAACACTCGCATTTCATCCTAAATGCTAGAAGAGCAAGTATGAAACAGCAAATAGTTTCAGACTTCTCCATGAGATTATTTGTCAGTAGTTTAAAATTGCACCGTGACTTCCACTAAGTTGCACCTGAGCCACAGCACTAAGGGCTTTTTTTCCCTCATCAGATCATCAAATTTCAAAAAGAAACTATTACAAAATGTTACTGAAACCGCATTTTTGAACATTACCATGGTCCTTAACTTACTGAAGGAATATATAAATCCAAACAAGAATCCTGCTGTGCCGTACACAGATTTCACTTCCGTGTAAACAGCTGCATCTGCTGATGAACCACCTGGAGTAAACAGGGCTTGGAATGGGTCTGGAGGCCATTCAGAGGTTCCTCCTACACCACGATGAAATCAATATTTTCTACATTGCTTGACAGAGTTTTGCCTACCTGGAGACTGTCCTCCAAAGATGGCAACTCAACAGCTTACCTAGGTGATGTGTTTCAATACTTTCCATGCCTTACAGTTTGAAAGTTTTTCCGACCTCAAGCAAAGCTTCCTTGCTACATTGTACAGGTCTTTTCCTTCTCCTGACCTCACTGGCAATACAGAATAGTTTGTTAACATTCTCTTTGCAGAACTTCTATGTACCTATTTCTCTCCTCAATACTCTCCTCTCAAAACAAAACAATGCCATTTATTTCAGGGTCACAGCTCCTAGACCTCCAATCATGTTGCTGTGTTTCCCTCTCCCTAATTGTCAGGTGATTATTTTTTTTTTTAAATTGCAGTAACCAAAACTGGACATATATTAACCTTAACCTTCAGAACATCATGTAGGAGAAGAGGTTATTTTATGCAGTTTACACTGCTGTCAATGCATCTCAGCATAAGGTCTATTTTTGTTGTATGCGGTATGACGCTGTGGATGCACAAAGTTTGCAATCTGGTAGAACAGTCAGACACCCTTCATTGCAGGACTTCTGCCCAGCCAGCCATTCTGTATTCCTGTGGTAAATCATTTCTAACCAAGGGTGAAATTCACTCTTATCTGGATGTCCACTAAAGGACACCTTCTCAAAGGCTGGACGTCCAATCTAATCTAAACTCGCCTGTACAAATTGCCTCTGAAGTCAGTGAAGAGTGACAATGCATCTCATCCTGTGCTAAGATAAGATGTACGTGGGATGAACTGCCCTCAAGAGAGGCACTCCTCACAATTTACCCAGGTAAACTGGATAGTTGAAGTACTGGTTTATGGTTACGTTAAATGATGGCTGTCCAATTTTCAGACAGCTATTCAAAGTAAAATATGCCTGACATGCACTGTGCGCTTTCCTCATTGATCTGGGATCTGTTCCTCGCGAACCAGAGAAAGAGCAGGAAGCATTTTATACCTTTAACACGCAATATACTTGTGTCCCCTCCCAGCTTAATGCCTTTGGCCATGCTTGCTAAGATAATTCAGTCTCTTAAACAAAAGCATAGCACAGCGCTGGTCCCAGGAGAGATCCCTTCCAAAGAAAACCCTCCTCATTGGAGCCTCTCATTTTGAAGTGAAGTATTAATTAATTACTCCGAATACAGCATTAAAACCAGTTTGTTACGTAGAAGACATTTCTTCTGCTTTCTTATTAGAATGACATGTCTCATATGAGAAAAGCCTTACCAAAAAAAGTCAAAACAAATGCTTGCTGTAGGAACTTTTTTCTTTGTAAATAACTTATGGGACCAAGTTACGTTTCAGAAACAAGGCTAGTCCGAACAGTTTGAGAACAAATTTAAGAACAAATACTCATACATGTAAGACACACACACCCCTGCTCTCATAATTTTGACAATAGTGATTTTAATGATGCACAGAAATTACTTTTAAAGGCAGATAAATTTCATTTATTTTTCACAAGATGAAAACAAATGCCAAAAAGTACAGCTACCTGACATGCTCAAATATAAACTCTCCTTGTCAGTGGTATGGGAGCTGTGGAAAGCACTGCCAAGGCACTGCAAAACAGTTCAAATACCAGTCAAGCAAGAATTCTAGGAAAAGAGAAGAGATAACTATGGCATGGCAAGGAGCACTGCAGCATCCTTACCACACCTGAGAAACAGCCTCATCTAAATCCTGTTCCTAGAAAGCAATCCACAAAGCTTTCATGACAAAGGTAGCTCACTTGCATGGTCCTCCTTGCACTGACTATGCTGTCCTGGGGTTTAACTGCTTTCATACTCATGTCCTCTCCTTCCTACTCTCAGACAATGGTATAGATTTTTTATAATACTCAGTCTTTGCAAAAGAACACAGTAGATCCTCTTCAGTAACCAAAGAGCAAAACTAAAAGTGCATTTGGTTCAGCTTCAGTAAAACTTCCTTTTAAGAGTTATCCATTTCAAATTTGCATCAGTCATACATATGTTAATGGGAAGCTGCTCTCTAAGCACTGTTTTTAGATATTATACAACAGAACTCATAATTTCTGACTACAAAGTACTATACGCTGGGCATTTAGGGGTTTAAAATACCGATATTCTGAGGTCCATTTACTTGCCAGACCTGAAAATGCCATGCACAACACCTAAAGCTGCACCTAAACCTGGAGATCTGATTTCTGCTCTGAGATGCATTTTATTGCTTCAGTTTAGCATATATGTTCTTGACTAATTTTGTTAGTGATCTACAAATGCCAATTATATTTACAAACTGTGAAATGCACATCTATTCTCCTGTTTTCTTCCTACCTGTACACATACAAATGTTTGTAGACATAATTCTGTGGGATCTGAACAAAGGAAAGGAACTGACTATTTTTTGCACCTGATGTGAAGGTGGACAACTTTGTTTCCACAGCTCTCTATTCCTTACCTCAGAGGGGTTTTATGTCACAATAATGCTGCAGAGCCCTCTGCCACCTCAGTCAACCAATCTCAAGTCCTGCTGCCCAGGTTGCTGAGAATGTAGAGATGTCCTCCAAATGCAAATGTGTATTCTCTAGATTTGGTTTTTGAGTGGTGCAAAACCCTGCTTAGGTTTCCTAAACTACGATGAATTTCAAACAGATCAAAAAGGATTTAAGTAGAGCAAGAATATTATTTTTAATATTTTAACCTGATATTCCCCAAGTATCTTCTCTTTTCTTGACCCAAAGCTAACAATTATTGACTTAAAGTAACTAGATACATATCTAGCAGATCTCAGTAATGTACTGGACATTATAACATTGCTTTGTCTACCAAGTGCAAGGACACAGATTTGGCTATTATGTAGAGAAGAGGTTTGGGCATCCCTTGCCAGATTTCTTGACTACTCTTCACAAGACACTGATGGGAGGTCAGCATCTGTTCTAATCAAAGCTTTTCAACGTCATAGTGCACAAGAGAAAATCTTCATGCATGGGATGCTTCTTCATGCATATCGCTTGCATCACATCAGAAAGAAAGTGTAAAAATAAAAACCCCAAACAAACACCCTCCTGCCCCACAGAACACTCACCCACTACCACCACCCTTACTTCTTCAAACAAGTCAAGCATATCCTCATTTAATTTTTTATGAAGGTAATGACAAAAACTTGCGTTGAAGACAAGCAGCTAGATCATGTCATCTGTCCTTGGGCTGACAAAGGAATGACCAAAGAGTATATATTGTAGTATTTAGCTTGGTCTGAATATATTGATGAATTGGATTCACCAGAACAGTGCAGACTATGCACAAATTTATTTATCTTTGTCTTTTAGTATTGCACTCTCCAAATACGTGTGTAGATTTTTGTTACATCTCCTACAGACCAGCACTTAAATTTACTTTAAATTGAAGACCATAATTCTGAATAGTCCTTCTGGATTTGACTGGCCTTCAATGCTCAGTATTTGTTCCATAGTAGGAAAACCACACAGGGGCAGGAATGTTGATGCAATAAAATCTTAGCAGATATTTCAGTTTCTACGTGTGAGTTGTCAGAACCATAATGCAGTAACAGAATATGCTCACAGTCATCTGTATGATCTAAGGATACAGGCATATATTACTAGCAGAGTATGAGCTGTTCTAAGCAAAAGCTTTTATGTTCTAAAAATAAAGTTAATTTGATTAACACATCATGGAAATAAAGTTGCAAATGACTAAACTAATTCGCTATTCCTATCCTAGACACCTGGTACCTAATACCGAAGTAATTATATGTACTCAACTTATATGCAGAGCAATAGACCAAAGAACTATTAAAAAAACCCACAAAACCAAACCTAGAAAAACAATCGATAATTGATCTGGTTTAATTAAATACTGTTCTACTTGCTAAAACATTGTCCTTCATCAGATGCAAACCCCAGCATTCTGCCAACTACTATCCCTTCTGATGAGGAAGGCATACTTTCTCCATTTATAATACAGAAATTGCATTAAGAAAATAATTTGCATGAAGCTATAAACCCGAAATGGACAATTTCACTAGTGCTTTTTTTTTTTAAACAGATAAGAAGTGATGTCTAACTTTACTTCCAAACTTATTCTCTCAGCTATTTTTTTTCTATTGAAACTATTAGCCAGCTAACTGGGAGGAAACAATTTAAGAAAAAATGAAGCCTTTTTAAGAAAACAGAAAACAAATCTGTCATGTTTTAAGAGCCAAAACCGAACATGAGCAAGTATTTCACCCCATCTTATCTGCCTTGTATTAACAAAAAGCTTCACTATATTTTATGCTAAAAATGTACCTTTCTTAGGGCAGTTTGAATGTTTTTTTTGCTTGAGCTCAGAAGAGAAATTGTTCAGTTTGTGTACATAACTTACTCTTTAATAGTTTCATTATTTTGGGATGCTTAAGCAGGACCTTGGAACTGCAGAGCTGGCCTCTAAACCATTGCAAGGAACAAGAGGAGAAAACACTGCACGAAGGAGCAATAGACAGCGGTGGTCTTTGTAGGAGAGTGCTTCTAGGCACAGAAGCCTATTAGCACTTCCCTCATGAGGAAGAAATATTCCTCTGCAAGACCTTTATTTGACAATAAGAACCTAGGAAGAAAACTGATCCTCCTTACATTGAGCTCTGGCAAAAAAATTAAAGCTGGATTTGTCTCCTGAGTCAGCTCACAGCACAAAGTTGCATACTGCTTATTCAGCAACACCACATGCTGATACTGTCACCCAAGTTCCCCTGTCCTCAAACCTTGTCCTCAATAGTCAGAAGGTCCCTACCCTGACAAAAGATCCACTACAAAAAAAAAACCCAACAAACTTAGTTGCTCAATTATGCTGTATTATGCAGATCTCATTCACTAACATTCCACAGAATCTATGGGGTTGGCTTTAGTACCCCTATTCTTACTGATGTACATGAAATGTAGAGGGAAAAAAAAAAATCCAACCTGGCTAACTTGTCACACATTTATTATTCAATCTTCAGTGATTTCACTGACAGACAAGCCTGATAACTCTCTTTCTAGACTTGACAGGAGAAAGGCAAGGTTTCTTTGTAGTCACACAGCCTGCATAGTTATTTAGATTTTGTCAGATAAATTTTTGATGGTTTTGAACAGGAACAGAAAAAAGTTACTCCCAGTTAGTGCACTAAGAGAAGAACCTGGCTCAGCTCACCCAAGGTACTACTTGGAAAGTTCTGTTATCTAGAAAGCACATAAAAATAAACTTGCCTTCCATAAAGATCCTGTTCCAGTAGATTTTTCCAACGTGATTTCCTCCAAGAAATATTAGATTTGATAAAATCAACATTGAAGTGCTAACAGATGCTAGGACAGCATGAAGTCGACGACGAATTCTTGGAGAGAAGAAACGCTCCTGAGGGGCGAAACAAAAGGTGCAGATGAAGTTAACAACCCCTACAATTTTTCAAGCAATGTTTAAAAAAGATATTGCAGTTACAACAAACGTTTATACAGAGATTCAAATCCTTATGGAACAGATCCCAAAGCTTTTAAAATATCTAGCAGAACTCCCACCAATGCCATTTAAGTTTGGGTAAGACTTCACGATAAAAAGCAGTGTTGAATCACAGTTGAGGTTGGAAGGGACCTCTGGAGGTTACCTAGAAAGGCCATCAAAGCATGGTCAGCTAGAGCAGGCTTGCTCAGGACTGTGTCCGGTCGGGTTTTGAATATCCCCAATGATGGAGACTGCACAACCTTGCTGGGCAACCTGTGACAGTGTTTGACTACCCTCACAGTAAAAAAGATTTTCTTACATTTAAATGGAATTTCTTGTATTTCAGTTTGTGCCCGTTGTCTTTTGTCCTGTCACTAAATACCACTGAGAGGAGTCTGGCTTTGTCTTCTCCCCCCCTACAATTAGGTATTTATACACATGGATAGGATCCCCCCTGAGCCTTCTCTTCTCCGATCTGAACAGTCCCAGCTCTCTCAGCCTCTCCTCTTATGGCAGATGCTCCAGTCCCTTCACCATCTTTGTGGCCCTTTGCTGGACTCACTCCAGCATGCCCCCGTCTGTCTTGTAGTGGGGAGCCCAGAACTGGACACAGTTCTATACATTCTGTGTCTTAACTCTTTTCTTATTAAATATACTCCATGATTAATTTTTGCTGATGGATGTAAACAGGAAGAACATGCTTCCGGGGTGGATAATACTATCCAATAGGTTCCAATATGGAGTAAAGCACTTCAGTACAAAACAAATGGCATCAAACAACTTCAGAAGTTATTAATGCGTTGGTTGATTAATAAGATTTCACTGAAAGATTCTAGAGTCAGATCAGAATTGATTATCAGAATGAGTCTTAATAAACAGATACTTCCATATAAAAAAAGATTGAAATACACATGCAATCCCAAACTTTTTTTTCAGTGCAAATATTACTGCTCATGTTCAAGAAGTGCAAATACATGTTGTAAAGTTTCTGGTACTATTGTTCAAATGATACAAATAAAGTAGGTCTCTCTCCACCATATACTAGTTTACATTCTTCTGCATCTATATTTTGCATTATCACCTGAGGTGTGAGAGCAGCACAGAGACTGCAAGAAGATGGTGAAAGAAGGATGAGCAAGTTTTAGCTTCCTCCAATATAAGGAAAAATATCTTGTTCATCATGGCCCCAGGCTGAAAGTATCTCTACATAGTGCCTGAATCGGCAAAAGACTGAATGCTTCATGTGAAGTGATGAGCATTCGCTAGGGCATGGAAACTAAGGAAAATATCAGGAGCTGCTCAGCCTTCACATCATAAACATTGATATTGCAGAAAACAAAGTCTTGTGACTGCAGCATTAAAAAAACAAGAGCAGCAATTAATCTTTAATAGCTGCAGCCAGACCAGCATTCATGCTCAGATACCTGAAACAACATAAACACATGCTCAAAATAGACTTAAAAATATATTTGTAGACAATTAAATTGCTAGTTTTGTAAGCATCAAAACAAGTGTTTCAACCGCTAGATTATCAAGTGACAACTCTTCAAATTAATGACAGTTACAAGCATAAAAATACAATTTTAACATATTACTGCAAAGCAGATCTCTGGTAAATTAAATGATAGCCCCAGTCAGAACTATATCTAGTTTATGAGTCAGTCTGAGTCAGCACAAAAATGGGGATAGATAAGCTTCAAGGAAAAGTACTCTGTATCAGGCTGTATGCGCAATACAGCAATAGCCAATCTTCCATACAACGCTATGAAAAACATTCATGTATGAAAACAGAGACTGAGATTTTCTCTGAAAATTCTGGATGAAAACTAGGGCATCAAAGGAGAAGGGTAGAGAATATAAGATAATTATACAAATATTCACAGACACCGACAGTTACTTAGTGAAACACTTTTTCCCTTTCTAGTACTTTGCATCTCCAAAACTACCCAAGGACTTCCAAAACATTCTCCTTCAGTTCACACACAGGTAGAGGATATCTTAGTTTGTCTCCTCCTGAAATGTACAGTATGAACACGTGGTCCCATATATGAAAAATGTATGCCTTTTCAGAATGCATAAGCGTATGCACACAGAGAAAATGTTAGAAATCTTGCTATTAAATCCATGTTAACAACCCAGTTTAAATAAGGAGCGGTTATGAACATGCTAGCTTGAACTTTTGTGTTGAGACTCACCAAACTTACCCTCTTCTTACACCATACTAATTAATTCTGACTGAGCTGTAGCTTATCAATAGAGCATAGTCTATCATCAGATCTACCTTTCACTCTCCCTTTGTCTATCAAACTTATTTGTCAACTCAATAGAGAAACAGTTTTAATTAGGAATGGAAAAAAAAAAGAATCTTCTGGTAAAGCTGTAGAAAGAGTTAGAGATGGACAACCCAGCAGACAGCTGGTGTTAGACTGCATTTTCCACCAAGGCACTCATTAGACCTGGTAAGTTTGTGAGGTCTGCCTGTTTTACAACCCAACGCAGTACAACTAAGACAAACAACATGAACAGCGATAAAAGCTCTGCCACTTTTTTAAAAAAATGAATATAGTTACTAAAAAAATAAATAAAACTGTCACATATAATACATCACCCTCTACAAAAGTGCTGTATGTTAAACAATACAAGTTAACTGTAGTACAGACCATAAAAGCCTTTAGTCATTTATAAGGTATAAGGTAGTAGTTTAAGACAGAAACAGTTTAGACAAACACTGAACCCTTTCTGGGTTTTGCTGTAGTTAATTTCCATTAACTTTGCTAGGCATTGATCCAAAAAGCAGTACATGTTTTCCTGAGAGTCTTTGATGTCAATGAAGCTTTTACCCAGCTGCAACGAAGGTAGAAAAAGAAAATGTTCTATAAACATCTCATGTCATCTAGAAAAAGCTAACTATGAAAGTACCTGAACAGCTATTGTACTCAAATTAATACACTGGAAGCATTAATTTACCCATGAAAAAGAATGAGGATGGTCTAGGTAATCCATAATAATATTTGTGATTTAAATATCTACCAGCATATGGATTTTTGTGAATGTACAGCAAGTTGTTTTCATCAAAGCAGACAAAATTAAAAAACCTCCACACCCACAACTCTTCGTTATGCTATTTAATGCTTTTAACAATATGTTCCATTGCAACAATACAAGCAGCTGCTATAGATTTGTGGTGTTTCTCTGGATTTTACTGCTGTGTCTTTCTTTCTCCTCTTTTCCTGTTAGAAATACATCCAGAAGACAGAGTGGCGAAAGAGCACCTAGTGTTAAAATGACAATGAAGCCATGGCTGCCTGGCTGAAACCCTTATACTTGCATCCTTCCTCAATGCTCCATCTTACTTGTAATCTCACATCAATACTTCATCATAATTTCCTTTTAGTAATCACCCCCACCTCCCCACACACTGTGAAATAAATGGACTGCAGCATTTAAACTACACAAAAAAACAGACATATTGTCAAGATACTCAGTCCAAAGGTATGTGGCATGGCATAAGAGGTGACTTACAAAGGTTGGCTCAGGCCACCCTTCCTGAAACTGAATGGAGTTTTTGTTATTATTCCAATCCAATTCCTGCTGTAAATGAACATCAGCCTCAGCCATTTTTGCCAGATGTTGGGAAAAACCTCTCTCTGCATATTGTTGGGTCTAGTAAAATTGGCTACCATCAGATCTCTCTCAACTGGGCCTTCTCAGTCACCTTACAAAAATAACTGATGCTATCATGTAGTGGGGTACCTTGAAAAGTAAATCTGTGTATGTGTTTGAGAGGGGTGGAAGAAGACAGGCGTGAAAAGGATTTGCACGGTCCAAACATTCCCATTCCTAAATCCATTTCCAGCTACACATGCACGTCACATTTAGCCTCTAAGTGAAAACCAAGCCAGAAATAGGAAGCTTATATAACAGTTGTTTGAGAAAGATAGCTTATAAAGGACAACATGCACCAGAATAGATCATTTAGGTTAGAATTAAGAGTCAAGTTAAAGGACATGGTGGAATTTTGAAGTCAGAGAGGATGTGAGAGAAAATACTCATTCCATTTGCTTTGCAAGGAATTACACCACTATGAGTGCAAAACAAACAAACATGGCAGGAGAAGTGGCTTCCAACAGCAGAGCATCATTTAAAAGAACTTCTCTCTAAGGTGACTTAGAGCTTATCAACAATAAATTTGCATTTTCACTGACTTACAGGACTGTGTACAACGATATTACTGAATGGCATAGAATGATGAAATTGAGGGTCCAGAACTGTTTTTCCTAAATGTATTTACATCTCCCAGCTAGCCAACAACAGAGAAAATACTTTAGGGTATACTGACCAGAATAAGTCATCCACCCTCCCATATGGAAGTTGAGAAGACACCCAAGACCAGATTTTGTACAGCACTCAAAACTAGGCAGTCCTATACGAAATATCATGCTGAAGTCTTCTTTTACAGGAATATATTCCCCACTATTTTATCAGGGACTCAATCCTACATCTTCGTACAGCAACTATTCTTAAACTTTTTCTAGGAACAGTGGTGGCACCATGGTGATTTGGCATGTCCCAAACACTCGTTATTCAGAGGGCTGCTGAAGCCATTTGCAGTAGCTTGTTCTGGGAGCAGGTCACATGCATCACGCTGTTTTAGGGAGGGCTCGGGAAGTGGGCTGCATGTTTTCCACCACACTGCAAACCCAGCCTGATGACAGGGTGACATATGGCAAGAAGCCTCCCCTGACAGACATTAGCTGGTAACTTCTTGGCAAGCGCTCAGAAGATGGAAAATATCTACACATGCTGCATTCGCAACGCATCTCATTTATATAGCTGCTCTGGGACAGATTAAAGAAAACTTCTACATAAAGTCAGTGACGTTATCAAGCTTGCTCATACTAAAAATACTTTAACAAGTCCCATGTAAGGGAATTAAATTTGCTGCAATTTAAACAAGCGTCCGCCTTCATGGAGTAAAAGAGAGATTCACATCATTTATTTCTTTTTGAGCTACCCTTCCAGAGACTTGATAATCCAAGCACATCAGAAAATAAGAGCGTATGGTAAAATTGGAGTAGCAGTTGAATATTTCTTATGGGAAAATATGCACCATGGAATAAGACTGTCAAATACTATGGTCAGAGTGACATGAAACATGTGCTTGATACTACAAACTGCAACACTACAGATTACATTATTCTATTTTCACCTGCCTTTGGTTTTTAAAGGGTCAAAATAATCTAGTACAGTTTTAGAAGAGTTGTCTTTTTTAAACATATAATATTTAATTACTATCTGTTCCACAGATTTCATCCTCTCCCACTTAAACCTATCAGCCAACTCATCCATAATAATTTTAAAATAAGATACACAAACTGCACTATTTGTTGTGTTGAAGAAATCAAGCAAATTAACTACTATGAATATAACACCTAGTCCTGCATTATCTTTTCATAGAATCGTAGAATTATTAAGGTTGGAAAAGACCCTTAAGATCATCAAGTCCAACCATTAACCTACCACCGCCAAGTCCACCACTAAACCGTGTCCTCAAGCACCACATCTACCCGTCTTTTAAATACCTCCAGGGATGGGGACTCAACCACTTCCCTGGGCAGCCTGTTCCAATGCCTGACTACTCTTTCAGTAAAGAAGGTTTTCCTAATATCCAACCTAAACTTTCCCTTGCATAACTTGAAGCCATTTCCTCTCGTCCTATCACCTGTTACTGGGGTGAAGAGACCGACCCCCACCTCGCTACAACCTCCTTTCAGGTAGTTGTAGAGAGCGATAAGGTCTCCCCTCAGCCTCCTCTTCTCCAAACTAAACAACCCCAGCTCCCTCAGCCGCTCCTCTTCTCTAGACCCTTCACCAACCTTGTTGCCCTTCTTTGGACATGCTCCAGCACCTCGATGTCCTTCTTGAAGTGAGGGGCCCAAAACCGGACACAGTATTAGAGGTACAGCCTCACCAGTGCCGAGTACAGGGGCACTATCACCTCCCTGGTCCTGCTGGCCACACTATTCCTGATACAACCCAGGATGCCATTGGCCCTCTTGGCCACCTGGGCACACTGCTGGCTCATGTTTAGGCGGCTGTCAACCATCACCCCCAGGTCCTTTTCAGCCAGGCAGCTCTCCAGCCACTCCTCCCCAAGCCTGTAGCGTTGCCTGGGGTTGTTGTGACCCAAGTGCAGGACCCAGCACTTGGCCTTGTTGAACCTCATACAGTTGGCCCCGGCCCAACAATCCAGCCTGTCCAGGTCCCTCTGCAGGGCCTTCCTACCCTCCAGCAGATCGACACTTCCACCCAACTTGGTGTCATCTGCAAACTTACTGAGGGTGCACTCAATCCCCTCATCCAGATCATCGATAAAGATATTAAACAGGACCGGTCCCAACACTGAGCCCTGGGGAACACCACTCGTGACCGGTCCCCAACTGGATTTGGCTCCATTCACCACCACTCTCTGGGCTTGGCCGTCCAGCCAGTTTTTAAGCCAGCTCAGAGTGCACTTGTCCAAGCCATGAGCAGCCAGCTTCTGCAGGAGAATGCTGACAGCATTTTGCTGCCTCTCCTAGTGTATGAGAAGGAAGTGTGCTTCCTACAGTTATTAAAGCTCCATCCTCTCAATTTACTGAGGTTTTTTACTAGAGAAACAATGCTTAAAAGCTAATTTAATGTTGACTCATCTTTATATCTCAAAAACTAAATGAAATATTCTTTGCAGTGGTCTATTATATAGGGTTTGCAAGGATTTTTGCAGGGAAGGGACTGATGGGTAAACTGTTTGTGGGTAAAGATGTTGCAGTAAAGGAGGAGCACAGGTGGTGCCATTATGTGTATCAGGAAAATACTTCGAAAAAACCTTAAATCACTTGCTGGGGTTCCTTTTACTGGTGCAATTTAAGGATCTGAACTTCAGTTTTCACCCCCCATTGCATTACAACTGAAGAGTAAGGCCCAAATTTGTTTACTTCTCTGCAGAAGCAACAGAGACCACCCAGTCAATCTTTAAAGTGCTTCTAAGTGCTTTGTTTTAGAAAATGTTCTTAGATAAATGACAGGCCAACTCTTCAATGTCTATCCCTGAACCCTGGTAATCATCCCATTACCACAAGAGTGAACACCTCAATGCATCCCTCAAATCTGGGTCATCCGCAATGCAGCCATTTGCCAAAAATAACAGGACAGCATAAAAACAAGAGCACGGGTGAAAAGCTGAAAGAGAGCGAGGAGCAGATGGGACGGTGGGAAGGGAAGCAACACATCCTGACTAACAGTTACCGGCTATTTTATCTATCTGCAGTTAGGCACACCGAAAATGGAGGGCAGGGTATGACTGAGCAGCTGGGGGAGCAGATGGGATGGAGGAAAGGCTGAAAATTGTGACAAAGCTCTGCCAAACAGAATGTCAATTTATTTAATTTTTAAAGTGAGCAGTAGAAATGAAGATGGGTTGGGTCGAAGCAGTGGGCCAACTTCTAAAAATGTTTGTTAATACACATTGTCAATGGGTAACAGTGACAAAAGTGTGTTTGGGAGACTGCAGAAATGAAGGGAGGGACTACATGTGCTCATTAATGTTGGTAGAAGTTAGGCTCGAATTGCAGCAGGAGCAAGGGAAAAGCAGCTGATGAGAGGCTGACAGGTCAATATAATACCTACTCTGGCACTCTGAAGCTGAAGGACAGATGTTGAATAGGATAAGAGTAAAGACTGTACCACAGAACAAAAAAGCAACAAAAATAAAGAATTCTGGTTAAATGCACATGCAAAATATCCATTTATGAAATAATCCAAAAGAAATCGTGGAATCCCCAGAGCTATAACAGTAACAAGATAAGGAACAGGCCTGCAAGCAGAAAGTGAATGAGATGTGCTACCAGATCTTATCCATCAACAACTGCAACACCAAATGGAAGAATAAATTTAATTTGCCATCAACATATATTGTACGCTTCAGTAATCATGTCAATCATTCCTGTTTGCTCTGTTCTTCATCTAGCTCTAACCCAGAACCAGTCCCCTTTGCTTTGCTTTACTTTACTTTTCTGGCATTTTCTTTTGCTTGCAGTTGTCCCCTCCTTTCTCCCCAAGCTGAACCGTGGTCTGAGGTCATCTCCTGTTTCTTTTTAAGGTATATACTTTCCTTTCAAAGCCAAGGTAAAAATTAGCTCCTGGAAGGTTCACACGTGAAGGCAGGAACTGACAACATTTTTCCAAGAGACAGGATGATGCAAATAACCTGTAATTCCCTACATCACTCCTATAAAAAGAGGACCACACAATTAAAATTAAGCAGCTGTCAGTTAAGATCTATTTTCACAAATAGAACTTGTTTCTGAATTTAGGAATAAATGCTATATATAGTATTTGAGAAGATACTCATCTTCTCTATTGATGTCTTACCAAACATTCACTCAACAAAACGCTGTCTTGCACTAGCACCAGTTCATTTTTAGATTTTCCAAAAGATCTACATTTATAGCACCTCTCAGCAAACAGCCAACCCCTCCTTCTGTTTGAAGAAAGCCTCCTACCAGCTCGTATGTATGCACTACACTTACAGATGCATGTGTGAAGGTTTGACATACACAGAAGTAAATTTCTGTACTTGCTCCTACACTTACTCTTCACCCTCAAAGAACCTGCCCAAAATTTTTTTTTTTTAAAGTGGCAACTTGTGAAAAGTGCAAAATGAACAGCATTGAAATGCACCATCCTCTTTTCTGTTTTATGTTTAAAGCAGGGAATTTAACCAAGTAATGGCAATGTACATACTCCTATAAACGTGTCTCAGCTCTCACCAAGGAGGACAGGTCAAGACAGCCATGCACTCTCCTCTGTGTCCAGGTCCTTGACATCCTTATATTTATCCTTCTGGTTCCCATTCTGGTTCTCAGTTCTCTCATGCACATTTTAATGTTTTTACCTTTTAAATTGTAATCAGATTGGGAAAGATCTAACTTCACCAATCATTAGTGCTGCATTTTGGTCCTGCCCTTATGGCCCTCCCAGACTGCCACTGTGAAACTGTTAACAAATAAATAATACACAGTAATAACCCCATGGAGACATCTGATAAACACTCTCAGCAAATACAGACCTCACTTTTCCTGTGGCAAGTTTCTGTAGCTCAAGGCACAGCAGAAAGACAAGAGTGTGACCGCTCCTCAGTACTTCAACTTGTATTTCTGTACCTGCTGACATCTATTGTCTGGACTAATTTTTGAGGTGAACAACAGAGGGATGCTGTATTCATCTAACAGTAACAAAGAAGCGCACAACCAGCATCACTTGGCCTTGTTTTCACCTCGTAGCATGATTTACTTGCTTTTCAAACTGCATTATGGCCTGAGCACCAGAAAACTGCCTGATGCCTCCAAAACAGAAGAGGAAGTATACAATGCTGGTAGGTGGGAGAAACAATTTTTTGTTATGACAACTGAGCAGCTACACAAGGGGCTTCCCAGCTGACATTGCTGTCTGAAGCAGAGCAGCAATCATCTGGTTAAAGACAAATGGAGAATCACAACAGTTTCTCCACTGCTGGCATCAAAAATAATATTTCCTGCACAGATTTGCAAAAAAAAAATGGATGCTTGTACTCAACATTCTGTCATTTTCTACCTTTTATCTCTGAAATCTTACTGCAGCCACTTTTGTCATTCACCGTATAAAAGCCTGTATTGTATCGCATATGCTTGTTCCTCACACAAAACAACCCCTACTAGATTTTCAGTCTTTGTTACTGAGTCTGAGGCAAGAAATTCCCGCAGTAAAGAAAACCAGAGCCAGAGTGCAAGTGTGTGTCTGTGTGTGTGCATTTTTAGCAGGGCTCTCAAAATGTTTTGGGATCTACTTCCGTGAAGACAAATGAACCCTTACAACAAGAGGGTGGAGAAAAGAGGAAAAAAATAAAATCAAGCAAAAGCAGAAACGTGGCAAGAATTACTTGACTCACAATTATTGTTGGCAAAGCTAAAAGTCAGTGGAAAAAAATGAGGATGCATCAGCCAGCCCATATTCACCTTTGATGGTCATTCAGCAGCTCAGTACAAAACAGCACCTCAATAACTCAGGTTGCTTCTTCTAGGTACCATACTCAAAGACTAGCTGTCACAAGTCTGCCCTGGCTAATGTTCACATCTAGGGAAAGGAGTTTCCATTGATTCTGAGTCAGAGTACATCTACTTTGGATAGTACAGATTTCTGGTTAGAGCAATGATATGGCTGAACTCAAGGCTGGGGTGGGGGGTGTGGGGCAAGCCCCATCCACTGGTCTGGGTTTTGACATTATGGGCAATGCCTATATCTCAAAAAACAATTCTGTACTAGAGAATAAGAGTCTGACTAAGGGACTTTGTTCAACTACCCCACCTTACATTCTTACAGATTCTCAGAGAGTGAAGTGACAAACCCAACAGAAGTCTACAGTGAGCACATAAGAAGGTTATGAAGAAAGTATCATTGGCAATGCTTGCCAGTTAATTGAATCACCATGTTGCAATAAAAGTATGTATGAATTACACAAAACGATTAGTAAAAAAGAAAAGGCCAGACAGGCTTGACATTAGTAAACCAGTGATATAAATACTCTTTCCACCAAATGCAGCAAAATAAAGATCAAAGTCTAGTGTGTGCTGAAGAACAGCTGAGAAAGGGCTTTATTTATTACTGAGATCTTATTAAAGATCTAATCTTGCAAGGGGGTCAACAAACATACTTCCCTTGAATGAGTTCCTAATGTTTGGTCAGATCTTGCCTCAGTCAGCTGCAGAAGGAAGCTTTACAGTTATCTCACAGCAGTTTAGAGTTATACTTGCAAAAAGAAATTCTGTCATTAAAGGAGATAGTTATACATTTGCTCAATGTATATAGGACATGGCTGTGAAATTCACAGGAAACTTTACCTTGGCTAGGCTGAATTTGGGCCCTAACACAGGGCTAGGTAATTACTCCAGCAGAACCCAATTGGTTTCTTTGTCCCACTGACTTTAAATACACAGGCTCAGCCTACTCCCCCATACTGCTTAGGGACATTTGCAAGGGTGAGGCTCCAAGTAGTCGAGCTCCTCCTCTTCTGCTTCCTTTCCTTGGCTTTTGTCTCTTACATTGTACTGCTTTGGGTGTTTTTCAGATTCGTCTCCATGAGACAAATCATCTAGCAATAAAATAACCAGAGGAAGTAAAGGTTTCTGCTGGGGTAAAGAGCTAGGTCAGCTCAGCAAAGATTCCAGCAGGAAGGCGTGCAGAGGAGGAAGTGGTGAGACTGCAAGGAAGGGAGGAAAGGGAAATTAGACAGCAGTGAGCTGTTAGATCAGCTTAATTCCCTGTCGAATTAATTCCCTGTGAGCCCAGAGGTCAGGCTCACCAGCCAGCACCTTTCCATGCTCCACACCAGCTGTCTGCAGGATCATTGCATAATGCATAACTTATTATGAATAACTGTAGAAATTTTAATGCACCTAGCAGAGGAAACAGGGCAAAGAAAATTAAACAGAGAAAAAAAAAACCAGACAAAAACCCCTCACCCCACCCAACTTTTTGAAAGACATCTGAAATTCTGTTCTCTGTGAAAATGAGGAAGCCAATTGTCATTGACCACATCTCTGGTACCCAAAACAATGGTGATATTTTAACTATAGAGACAAATGTATGGAGTTCATTCTTCGGGGTGGGGTAGGGGTGGGGGGAATCTAACACACTAACCAAATCTAATCTACCACACTAACCAAAAACATGGACATCATACAAAATATTTCTCCTTTTACAAAGGGGGGTTGGGAAGGCAATTACAGTGTACTGAAATGGACTTAATTAGTGCACCTCGTTACAGCTATAAATGAAAATGTAGAAATCAAAGTATTGTATACTTTAAAAAACCAAAACATTTACAAGGAGAGTACAAATTACTTTAAAATAAACCATGCTTAAAATTAGTTGGTTTCTCAAATTGAATTGCTTATGGTGTATTTAGTTTCTTACCAAATAAAGCTAGAAATAAGATCTTAAACTAGAAATTCATCATAGCATGATTTTTAGAAGACAGATCTTTACGTCTCAATTTAAAAAATTCTTACTAGACTGAATGGCATGTTTTCACTTTTCAAAAGAACTAAGAAGATAAATGTTGCTGCTTCAATTGAGATTAAAACATTAATTTTAACAATCTGCCAACTTCACCCCCTTTGCTACATCTTCTTTTGGATGATTTCCAAATATTTCTTTTTTAACAATCCATGTATTTGAAGATGTTGTCAGCTATTCTAAGGTTTAAATCATTCTAAATCTATCTTTAGACCAGGATCTAATTTGTTGTATAGATCTATACCTTGTTTTCCTTAAGGAAAAAGAAGGAAAAAAAATTTAAGTCACTGGAAGAACGATAGCCATTAGCATTTTCTTTCAGAGATCTGAGACATTATTTATTACAAGTCAATACAAATTCTGTCATTGATTTCGAACGAGCTACTACTGCAGTCTCTGTTCATCTGCAAGAAATCAATACAGAATCAGTGAAACGAAGCTCGTACTTTGCTCAGTACGGGCCTAAATATCTCCTGAAAAAGAAAAAAAAAAAAGAAAAAAGAAAAAAAAAGATAAAAACACAATGAAACTTCTCCAGTTTAATATAATGTTCCCAGATATGCCCTAGCTATGATGCATAGCATTTATTGTTGTTTTATATACAATGTTTTAATGAAAAGACAATATTATTTAATTCAGCTCTAATTTACTGATATCTAACAAGTAATCTTTAAGGGAAAAAAAGACACATAACTTCTCACAACACAACTCACTGAAACATGGAAGTTCAGAGCACTGTAAGCTGAAAAGTACGTAAGAAAGAGCATCAGCTCTTTTAGATCTGAAATCAGGAAGCCAGGCACTGGTTTGCAACCAGTACAAATGCAAAGTTTCCGATCCAATTTTTTGGGTCAGGAAATTTACTGTTTTCAGTAAATATTTGTTTATATGCTGATTTTACTTCTCAAAAATAATGCCCATGATTCTTTGTTCATTCTAGCTCAATATGCCTGAGATGACATTTAAAACTTGTCAGACTGCTACAAAAGTGTTATTTATCCATACTGTGCTAGGTTCAAGTGCTGAGATTTAAACTACCATAAAATCTGCATAAATATAGGGTCCGATTTTTTTTATATATATTCTTAGTCAGCACAAGGATTCAGTGAAGGACAAGACTCACATGTGCTTTATTTAGATTTCTAAATCTTTCTTTTGTAAGAGAATTGAGACAATATAGTGGGGAAAAAAGGGAAGCAGTTTTGATATAGTTCTTGTTATTCTTTGTGATTAATTCAATTTTAAAAACAGAGCAGAATTAAAATTCAACTTATTCCTCAAGGTATTTTTTATATTTTACTAATTAAACACCTTCTGCTCAACTGAATTATGTAACTCAACTTCAACAACAATATATGAGAAGGTTTGGTAAACAGAATGGGTTAAAAAAAGCATAAACCTGTGCTTTGTATTTTTTCAGAAACTCATCTGCTATTCTGGGGATAAAAATAAACTTTCCTTTTCAAAAATAGCCTTCAAGAGCCAACACAGCAAGTGAGTGAAGCACAAGAATGCAAAGGATTTCAGCTTGTCAGATGAAGTATAAGTGAAAAACCCATCCCCCAGAACAGGGTTCTCAACACCATGGTGACTGGGCTTGCAGCACACCTCTCGCTGAGACAGGATTATGGGAATGTTTCCAAAAGCCAGATTAGAAGGGGGAAAAGGAAATTTATACAGGGCATTAGGGAATTTGCAGTTCACTTTAAATGTAAGTGATATTTCTTAGAGAATGTCACATCACTCCACCCCTTGATAAGGAAGGGTCAAAGTCCAACTACTTAGCTGCTCCTCAGTCACAGCGTTCAAGAAGAAAAAGGGAGTTTGTTAGAAGAGTGAGGAGAGAGCAATGAGGGGTAGTTTGCAAAGACTGTAGCTCATGTTGTTGTAGAGAAACCTTCAAGGCACAAGGCAAAGCATGACTCAGCCATAACCAAATGCAGCAAGATCTGCCTAATGCACTAATTCAGATGCCAAAACTATTCGTTTCAAAAATGTTGGCTTCAAAATATTTCATGGAAAGACATGAAAGTGTCTTCTAAGGAAGGTCTACAGCCATGTTTCCAAACAGAAACGGAAAACAAAGGGAGACATGGAAGATGTTGGATAGGCCTTTAAAAACACTGGATGAAAACAAAGGGGAGGAAAGGGGTAAAATGCACTTGGTTCATTGTCAGGGAGTTAATTTATACAAAAGAGAACCCTTATGCCAGCATCAGTTAACTATAACTAGAACTACGTATTAGAAATTAATCCAACACATACAACCCCACCTTCATAATGCCACGTCCTTATCATTTCTACCGTATTTAAGCACTTAATTCCCTGAAAGTTCTTTTAAAATTTCTAATACAGTGACATCAAATACAAAAAGCCCCTACACTTAGATTTCCTCATTCAGCTGGAGGCCTAAAAAAACTATGTTGTCTTCCAATCCAGAGACAAATGTATGCAGCTGGTCAGATGGTGAAGCTCAAGTTTCACCCTAGAGGGATGATTAATGGATCTGATAAACTCATTCTCTAGGAAGGGAAAAAGCTGCTTCCAGACTGTCACTGAACTCGCAGTGATGGACAGTTGGGTGATATAAGGTAGCACTGGCTGTTATTGGCTACTAAATTACTTAGCTGTATCAGTTGCCACACATGGGATGCCACAACAGTGAAAACTGAGACAGGTGGGATGGAGAACAAGCATAATTACTTGAGCATCAGGACTTCATCAGGCTGCAGAGTGAGTCACCGCCTCCATAACAACATCATTATATAGGAGTATTAATTCTGTGCACTTATCACTACTACAGAAGCAAGGCATAGGAATTGTTTATTCTTACAAACAGTTATTAGAAGATTTGGGATTTAGTAGTGAGCAAATCTGCAGACTAAAATGACCATCGAAGTTAAAATAGTGCTTTTTGCATATGATTGCATGTCAAAGACAAGTTTGTCCTTTGGAAATGACAGCATGAAGGTTAAAAGTATAAGTAAAGTGAAAATATCAGAGGTCTTCAAATCAAAATAATATTTTCTTTACTTGGCTCTTCAGTGGCATAAGTTTTCCCAGCGTAAGCTTGTTCCCAGATGCGAGCAGCTGCTACACATGCATTTGTCCAGGAAACACATGGTTAGATATATACACTCCTAATTTTAGTGAAGATGAATATTTTAAGGCGATCCTGAGTGAAATCAGGATACAAATGTCAAAACTGGCTTCTGTTCAGCCATATACAACTTGACAAGCAGTTGCTTACTCTGGGACTGCAGAGGAAGCTTTTAAGACCATGCATATTTCAGTGTTCGCTTTCCTGATACTTTGCAAAATTCTAGCTATATGGCTTAACTCAAATACTGGAGGATGGGCAAGGGAATGCTAACTCTTTTATCTATTATCCGTGACTCTTAATCTAGATTAAACCAAACTAGTAACCAGGAACTTCAGATGAGCACAGAGCCAGGAAACAAGAACATGAAATGAAGAGACATTCAACTTACAATTAAATCTTGAATAGGTGAAATAGAAAGTATCCTCTTGACGCCATTTTCCACAATTACTCCAAGCCAATTAAGTGCGCCCCAGTACCACAGATAACTCTGTCCTCCATGCCAATAGCTTACAAAGGCAAAAGTGAGGGCTGTGGAAAAGAGCGTTCCCAGCAGACTGGACTGAGATCCTCCCATCGGAACATAAATGTACCTGTAGGTAAAACGACAGATAAGAAACGCTATTAGAGATTTCACAGAAATCTCAGAAAAACATCCACTACAGAATATGTTATTTTGTGGCATAAAAAAAGAATTTGAATAATTACCTGACATTCTCTATTTATAGAGCTTGCCCTAGTTTCTGCAAAGCTGTAGACCGCTTCATGAAATATGTGCATATACCGTTTGGCAAAAAGACAAATTTGTGGTCACGGGAACTCTGCATTAGGCAAATGTATAGCATAAACTATATTCTCAAAATTGCAAAAGACAAATGTTCACATTTTTAGATTGCAGTAGTTGTAAGTCAACTAATATACACAGAAATTTCATGTAATCTTCACATGAATTTAAATTATAACTCTTAAAAAAATTTAAAACATTATATAAAGTCATATATAGTCATAGCCCATAGAATGTTTTCCAGTTGTCTGAAATGTAGACACATGGAAACATGTTTTATTTTTAAAAGCTTATAATTTCTTTTTAAATCACTCATTAAAAATTATATGAACTGAAAATTATTCCTCTCTGGTTCTCATATTATACTCTCAGGATCATGTCTGCCTAATGACCTTCAGAGCACATGTACCAAAAAAAACCCCCAAAACCTATATATGAAGCACCCTGCATGCAATTATATTCTGTATTTAAACTGAACCCAGGAGTCAGAACCTTAGTCTTCAATTGATGCTTATAAGTGTCCAGAAAGCAGTGCTCGTTCAGTAAAAATACCAGAAGCAATGGGCTTCTGAAAGCTGACACTGTATTCTGGGTCACTTCACCTCCTTCCTGCCTAGAGAGCAACATCCACTCCTGGCATTTTCCGAGTAAGGCATGGCCACTGGCCAGCCTTTATCTGAAAAAGTCACGTATTTCTGTCAACACTTTGAAGAAGCTTATCAGGCAATGGAGTCACCATCCAGCTCATGGGTACCGGCGAGGATATGCGGTGTATGAGAACTGCTGGTGACAGTTCTCCTCAGCTATCATTCCTTCGGCCTGGCGCACCGTACTCCTATGTGAGACTATTCCTACTTGCTAAGATAATTGAAGGGAATTTTTTGCAGTGAAATTTTTATCTCTGGTTATTGGCTTTTACATTCAGAGATAAATACTAGCTTAAAAATTTAAAAGGGAAATCAACATTGTACTTTATTCCTCATCTTAGGAAGTAAGAAAATACAGTAATGGGGTAAAAACAAAGTGGTGAGAGTAATTAAAAGGTAAACAGAAAAGTCATTAAAAAACCAACTGTCAAATGCTCCAAATTCTCTCTAAGCATAACATCAATACACCTTTTTATTTCAACCTGCTACAGGGAACACCTGATTACATTTATAATGATTTTCAGTATAAGTGTGCTTTTTACTGAGCATATGAAAATAAATAGAAATAAAGATCAATAGTTTTTATTTATGTTGTGTTTTTCTTCTCTCTCCCCTTCCTATGTTTTTCTCGGGTCTAGTCTTTTCTCATCACATATATAAAGAAAGAGTGTGGCAATAATAGACACTTGCAATTGCAATCAGTTAGTCTAATAGCAGAGGTACGTCTTAGCAGTCTGTAACCAGGGGGATCCCCTGCAGGGCTCTGGCACAGAGGGTGAAGAGAGCAGAACCACAGACCCCGCTGCTTCAGACAAATTCCTTCGATGCAAAGGACTACAGAAATGAAAGACCAAAGCACCTCATCCCCTCTTAGGACATACTTTCCCAACACCTTCTCTCTCCCTTTTTAAAGGGTGATTGTTCTATTTTTTAGGCAGGGCCCATTGTCCTTACCAGTTCCCCTCGCAGGCTGGCTGGAGGAGGGCTGGCAGCCCCACTCCACAGCTGAGAAACCGCAACCCTGATAGCAGCACCTCCGTGCCCCTGTAGCCCTGCAAGCACGGCAGCACCTCGTTTTGCAGAGCTTCACCCAGAGGAGCCCAAGACAGGACATTGCTGGCCCTGCTGCTCTCTGCAAAGCTCACTTTCTGTCATACATTTACTGAAACACAGCATTTAAAAGTAACCCATCAAATAGACACGTGTCTGCGATGGGGACCTTACTCTAAGCCCTAAGGAAACCCGTCTGCTGACCTCACAGGGTCCTGGGTTAAATCTACAGCACAAAAGGTAGCTTTTACTGCAGAAGTAGCTCTGGGTTTCCGTACAGTCCCTTTCCCTGCACCGAGACAGAGCTGTTGCATAGGCATCAGCCATCTTGTCAGCACAAGCAGCCTCTACTGGCACTGGCATTGCCAGGAATGGCCCAGCAGCACCAGCTTGTTCATCTGCAATCACAGCTCAGTTTACGTTGGCCTGAATGGCTTTCAGATTACTGTGCAAAGAAAAATAGGCTATTTTCTGATTTTTAGTGTTTAACAACAGCAGCTAGATAATTGAGCAGCAATAACTCATGATTCTGGTGAATGTTCAAGGTCAGTGAAGTTTTAGCTCCTAGTGAGGCCCATGGCAATTGTGCAACTGAAAATTCACTTGGGCTATCTTTGTGAAGACCTGTCTGAAGAGAGACAGAAGCCAAAAGGAGTCACGTAATCTTTACTAACGCTTCGAGCTTCCCCTCCAGTACTGTGGAGTCTGCCTCCTTGCCCAGAGGAGAAATGCAAAGCAGAAAGCAACATCTCTCTCCTTCCCTGGTAGCTACCACAAGAAAACAGAAAAAAGGCTGGCTGCCATTTTTTGTCACAAGGGCACTAACCGCCCTCAGACTGTGTGGTCTTGCCTTCCCTTGTCAGAGTATTCCCGCTGGCAATTTTCAAGTAGGTATAAAGGACTGAAGGATGTTGAGTCATTTCTCTCAAGCAGCGTGAAGAGCAATCCTGCATGTTCCTGGTCTTTTAACGTGGAAAAAATAATAAAAAATCCATTATTACATCACAGAACACATCAGGAAAAAAATATTTGCTAACTCATCACCCACGCACATCATATCCATGTCGTGTTCTTGTGCTTACACTCTTAAATTGGCAGGCCTGCACACAAGCAATAGGCAACTCAGCCAGCGTGCAGCCAGGGCCAGATCCTGACTCCGTGCCAGCCACTTTGTGCTCTCTGATATAACCAAATTTGTCCTGCGAAAGAACCACTGCAGGAGCCCTTGTCATGACAAAAATGCATTTTGCTTATTTTCGAACATCGTGGTAGTTTAGAATCTAATTGCTCAATATCTTCCCTGTGTGTTTACACAGAAAAGTACTCATTTGATTACAGAAAGCTACATTTACACTAAAGGGTGAGGGAGACTAAACCAGTGAATAGTATTATTAAGCCAAAAGATAGAAGAAACGTGTTACTTCTTTATTATCATTTATGACACAACACACGCTTTGTAACTAACAATTTGTTGTGGTTTAAACCCGGCCAGCAGCTAAGGCCCACTCAGCCCCTTGCTCATTCCCCCCTGGTGGGATGGGGAAGAAAAGGAGCCTCTTACAGTTCATTAGGAAAGTTATTCTGTCCTCCAGTTCACTAACAAAATCCATGAGGAGGGAAGGAGGGAGGCAGGGACAGAGAGAGATTAATGGGCAATGGCTACTACAATTTGATGTTTTATACATCTGCATGCTTCCCAACTTTTCTCCTTCTTACCAATACTACCACCTATCTTCCATCTATCCTACAGTCCTTCTGTACTGCGATTAGAAACTCAGGGTTTACACAAACGAAGAGGTTTCTGCAGAGCATGCTGATCTGCTGTGCCATATGCAGAAGAGCATTACATAAATATCTCATTCTAAGCTTCCACGCAGTTTTTAAGACTATTTCCATCTCTAATCACAGAAAATCCACAGAGAAGCTCAAAACCCCCAGTTCAGGGACTATTAGCATATAAAAGTAATCATAGGTCCTCACAGCAGACTAACACAACTCAAAGGAACACCCTTGTAGCAGAATTTCTTAACACCTCATAAGCAGATTACACATTTACTGTAAATGTGCAAGGAAGACAGACTTAGCTGAAAAACGTGGTGCCAATGTGCAAAAACTTTATCTTAATTCACATACTCACAGAAAAAGAAAACTCAACAGTTATTTGGTGGTCAATGAGCCACAGATGGATAAATGAAGGAAAGCAACAAAGTATTTTGCAAAGAGAAAAGGATGTTAAGACGAGTGTATTTGAGGATGCTAATTGGTCATGTCCCTCCAGGTTATTTTAGAGGGATGGGTAATGCTGGTACCCCTTAAGATCCATGAAAATTATTTTAGAGGTACAGGTAACACTGGTCCCTTTTAAGATCCGTGAAAATTACAGAGAGGAAGATTAGACCTGTGGAAGATGCTTAGTATCAAAAAAATGCAGGCTAGGTGAGTATTTAAAAATAAAAGATCAACTTAGGGGATCAAAAGTCAATCCCTGCCAAAACTTAAAGGTGAAATTTGAAGGTGAAAGAACAGAGAAGATTTCTAGGCGGGCTGTCAAAGAGGAACTCATGACTGCCACAGGCCAGGCTTTGCCAACCATTCCTAGACTGGCTAGACCTCTCTTAATGACAACAAGGAAAGGCACTTCACATTGTCAGAAGAAAAAGTTGTGCATATTAGGTGGAGAGAAGAGAAGGGGGAAGAGAAGTCCATGTAGATTAAATATCTCAAAACATCTGGGGGGCATTTGAGGCACATAAATACAAATAAATATTGAGAGAATGTTACATAGTAAAAATTATTTGAACACACACCTGACACAACTAAACATACATTCTTAGCCTTTTCCTCCCAAGGCAAAGATGCTGCCAGTCTTTAGGACATTTCCATAGACTCTATTTTGATTTCAAACTAAAACTTACATGCTATTAAACATGTTACTTTCACAAACAAAGCATAACTGTGTACGTGTCTTCTGAATAACCAGAATAACTTCTAGTCCCACTTACAGTAGCTTAAATCAGCTTATCTACAGCCAGCAAGCTGTTCCATTTACACAATTTATCTTAATTTTAACTCACTAAGTGAACATTAGAGAATCAGATGAAATATGTAAATGGTACCATTTAAATCCCTAAAGTAATGCAAACACAAACATAATAGCTGAGGTATTTGAAAGTGACATTTACTTACAGAGAATAACTTTTAAATCCAATAACCATTTTGTTAGTTTTCTTGAAGTGGTAATCTATGGAACAATCATAAGAGATCTGACAATCATTCCCTTGGAAAACATATTGTTTCTTTTCTTTTAATGGCATCTACATTATAAAGTTTTTATTCTGATAACTTTAGAAAACCACTAAGAGGAGCATTTGCAACCAGTTAAGAATCACTCTGAAGGGCTTTTATTCCTTGAGGCCTCAATACACTGCTCTTACTTCCACATGCATATAATTTTAAACATATTTAAATCTTGAAGTAAGTGCAAGTAAAGCACCTGTTTAAATGCTGTTCTGTCCAGGGGCTTTCTTCAACATGTGCTTAAATTTCTTCCTGAAGTAAGGCCATACAGCAAGATGCATGCTATCCATGATTTTTCTCCCCTCCCCTTAGCTATTGGTCTTGGAATGTCTGATCCAGAACCAGGTGAAATGTAATTTTAAAAAAAAAAAAAAAAAGTTAATTTGCTTGTAATGGCAAACTTGAAAATACGGTTGATTTATGAACTTTTTGTGTTTTATTTCAGGGAACATTTAATGTTCAAAATTCCAATGTCTCTCTAAATTTCAAAGCATTCAAGGGTTAATCATACTGTTTTGAGTTGGACAGTTATATAGCCAACACAGTAAACTAAAAAAGTCATAATAAAGTCTTCCATCTTACATCCCGACAACAGAAATGGCTTGAGGTTCTGTACAGTGATGGTGTCCATTTGTGGACATGTACACGAAGTTTCTTCTGGGCAGCACTATGCCTGGCGAATTTGACCCTTTAGGTCAACAAAAAGTTCATCATTAGTTGTGAAATCAATGCTCAACGTAAGCCTGAACAATTTTGAGCATAAACTTAAATAGCCAAGTTACCATTCAATTTGCTTCTAAATTATCCCAAGGATTGTCACCACAAAAGACATTGGATTGAAATGAAAACTGTCATAGAACATAGGGTGAGAACTAGAAGGGAATTCCATCTAGAACTGGGGTTGGGCTTCCTTTATTTATTTATTTTTAATCCTGTGTTTTCTTTTTGTGGCCTTAGACCATTGACTTCAAACTTTTTCTCTACTGCGTAATAAAAAGATTGCAGGCCCATTTCTGCAAATTCTTACTTCTGGGTGAGCTCTTACAACTCCTGTTTTGTCAGTTGAAGCTTTCACTGACTTGGATGAAGCTACGCAGAGTGCATAAGTAAAGCACACCTGTAAGTCTTTGCAAGACTGGGTCCTACATGAATAAATCTGGTTTAAATCACAGAAACGTCTTCTGTAAACAAGACTTTGAAGGCTGAGCCCCACATATTTGCACCTGAAATAAAAAAAATAACCAGAGGTATTTGGAATACCATTTGGCAAAATTTCCATTAGGAGAGGTAAGCCTTGTTCTTACTGTGAAACTCAATTTTTTACACAGTCTAATAATTTTGCTGGGCTGTTGGCAAAGCTTTTTAAGCTCTATAAGATTCTCTCACCTCACCAGCTTAATGCGATGTTTAGAGAGACCTTGACAAATGCAGACCCTTTAAAATATTTAAGCTAATGTTGGCTCCAGGCAAGTCTTGTTAAATTACCACAAAAATGTTTAATGAGAAATTAAGTCCATTTGGGTTACAAAGTATTAATGAGAATATTCATATGCAAGAACACTCAGCTTTACAAATATGACCTGAATTTTGGTTCATTTTCCAGTTGTTAGCATGTTTCCCAGCAAAGACTGACTGTGCAGTTTCTTACTAAAAAACTGAAAAGTATTTAATGTATTTTTCTTCCCTTGCATTCAACACCAAAAATGATCCGAGTCAAGTCCACACGTCAAAGGGCAGATAACTGGGGAATATTGAACAAATCATTTTGAATTCACTCTCCCAAGGAAGCTCATGTTTTCAAAGAGACTCATTTATTTCAAATGAAATTTTAATCTAAATCATAATATTTCCTTTTAATAGAAAAAGTTTCATTACTGATGGACTGCTGTGTTTAGTTTTTCTCCCAGCCGCATCTAGGAAAGACAGAAACCCTGCCTACCACCTGCTTGCAGTCAAATGCAACTATCTTTGATCGCAATGGAAATGGGAGAGGTTCCAGATGACCAAAGAGCCAAAAGACTGGTTAAATCACTCGGTCCAAACCAGGGCCCCAACTTTTTTGCTGACGGTAGGAATCTGTATGTTATTGCCAAAAGAGCCTAGAGTTAAGTGCCTACAGCTCAGCTACTGGGTGGGAGGGGGCTGTGTCCCCAGCTGGCTGATGGAGCCCAGAAGCAGGCACCTCCTCCCATGCACAGTTTGCAGAGCTCCCTGAAGCTGTTCTGAACGTAACTCCCCTCAGGGGCCCAATTCATCCCTGATACTCACAATACACCTACCATGTGCTGATAATATCTAAGCTCAGCACGAAGCACAGCAATCAGGCTATATTCCTTTGAAAACCTGGCTGGAGGAGGGATCTATTAATAGCACTGTCACTCTTTGCTTATAAAATGGTAGAGGTCAGGCTCTTTGCCAAGGAGACCGACATATCTTGTCTCCCAGAGGAGTGCTTCAGCTGTCTGTTACCAGGCTGCCACCAGGCAGAAAAGAAAATGAGATTCAGAGAGTGAATATGCAAGAAAAAACAAGTCTGCAGCTAGAGCATTACCTAGAGAGATGCAGAGATCCCAGTCCTGCCTTCTGTACCAGGAATTGCTCACTGTGCCCTAAAGAATCATTAGATAAAATGCATAAGCAACACCATAAACAAAAGAATTAATTTTTTTTTTCCTCATTTTCTTTACTTCTCCTGACTCTTACATTGGAGGGCCCAGCTCAAAACTCAGAGCTCTGCAAATCTGCACCGGAGGCTGAATAGGCACAATTTTCTCACACAAATAAACCCTTTGCAGCAAATCTCTTCCCTTGCCATCTCCCCTCTCACTGTAAGCGTGCATTCATAACAGCACATTTTACAGTTGTTTTCAACTACAGCTAAAGCAACAGAGACCAATTCTTCCTGTGCGCGTGTCTGCACATATCTAACTATTTGTTGTTCAGTTAGTGAAAAACTGTTAAGTACGTGTCATTTGTTGCTTTGACCATGCCAAGAATAAAGTACTACGTTTTCTCCCCGCCTCTTAGAAAGCCGCTTTAAATTCCATAGGTGTAAACAGAAGCTATTTAGCTATCCTGCTAATCTTAGTATGCCAGGTACATCAGACAAAAATGCAGATCCATACGCATGTGTGGATTCAGATGTTTAAAACGCACTCATCACCATGCACTTAAGAGCTACCTTTTCCATCACATCTCTGCCAAAGGAGTGCATGACATGTAGTCACTACAATAGAACCTATATTATTTTCCTTATTAAAATATTTTTGCTTAGAGACAAAGTGATAAAGTTAAACAGCCCTCTGCGATTTGGTAGGTAACATAAAAGATTGTTTAATCTTCACAGATCCCTTTGTGGAGAGCTTGATGATTCTTTTGCATTTATATATCACTTTGTACACATGCACGTCAAAGGGCTTTGTTTGTATCCACAGACCACAGAGCAGTTTCACCAAACCATGCAATACCTTTGCCTCACTGGGCCGTACAGTTCTATAGACAAGCAGAAACCAAGGTGTCAGAACACTTTCATCTGGGTACGTCAGAAATACAAATTTTTGTGAGACCAAAATAATGTTTGAGATCCGAAGTTCCAAAGTCAATGAAGACTCGGTAAGCGTTACAACCTTCAGATTATAAACTAACATCAACCAGATGTACTTCAAAAGCACCTCTGAAACAAAGTGAAGGCATGTAATTAATGAAAAGCAGAAATATAGAAGAGACGTTGCTTAAATATTGCAGGAAACGATGAATATCAATGTATCGGCTTAAATATTGAGTAGCATTACATATTCGTCCAAGTTGCATGTGCACAATTTAAAGAGTTAGACTTCTGACATTATTCCAAGCTGAGTAATTCACTCACTTCTCCTGAGTTCACATTTCTCAGAAAATACTGTCTGCAGTTCTGGGAAAAGACTATTTATAAAATACAGCCAAGGCATTGAGATGTCTAGGCAAAGCTGGGATGCCTTAAATTAAGATTATACAGCACCTTCCACACTAAAGAACTTTTATACACTCTCCAGCCTGTGTCAAAAACCCTTCACACACCAGCAGAGTTAAATTCCCTCTGATGTAGAGCACAATCCCTATTTATCAGCCCAAATCAACATTGCCTAATTGTTATATAAGTGAGAATGCATATCAAATTTAATCAAGCAGAGTGAAGCAAAATATTTACTTTTCTTGAAGCAGCACCCTTAAATAATGATGATATCATTTTTTTCTCATTTGTAAAGAAAGCATAGACACACTCTCCTAACACCAGTTGGGAACATGGTTCAATCCAGATAAAAACTTAAGTGGGAAATGTCAGTTCCTGTGGAGTCAGCAGCAACAGGGGACCAGAGCTAAACAAACCAATAAGTTTTAAACATACAGCAACAAATTATCCCAATGCAAAGGTAATACTTGAGTAAGAAATGCTGTAGCTACAGTCAGAAATTTAAATATATATGTAAGGAGGGGAAAGAAATAGGGAAGAAAAAAAAAGTGCATGCTCAAGGGAAAAGGAATGGTAAAAGCCTGTCAGGGAAAAAAACATCAGTTAGGGTATCACAGAAAGATAAGCAGAAAATGTACCATGAATCTTCTATCCTCCTACAACTCTTAGCTGTATATCTCTCCAGTTGTCTAAGGGTAGTCTATTTGTTAGAAAGAGAGAACAAATAACGATCGATAAAAGAATGACTTCTCTGCATTGATCTTCATGAAAAGCACCAAAGACGACAAATCAACAAAACTGGTTTGAACTGGGAA
This sequence comes from Theristicus caerulescens, assembly GCA_020745775.1. Taxonomy (NCBI): domain Eukaryota; kingdom Metazoa; phylum Chordata; class Aves; order Pelecaniformes; family Threskiornithidae; genus Theristicus; species Theristicus caerulescens. The sequence goes on along the minus strand of CM036561.1, from coordinate 102,008,378 downwards.
GTACAAATGTAGGCCATAAAAAGTAGAAAACAGATTAAAGACCATTAAGACTGTCAGCAGCATTCCAGTTGGTGTTGTCATGAAATTCTCTGAAAGGTATTCAGGGAAGCATCTCATTTACACATTGGGTAACCAGTGATTGTTTTTCCTGTTTTCTGCCTCTTGAGATTTCAACAGACTGTAAAAAGCAAACAAACTCCTTTTCTTTCTTCAAAAGTGGGGGGAATCAAGCAGGAGCAAGAAAACCCCACCCAGCTCAGGAACTGCCTAACAAATTTCTGGTGGTGCTTGGGAACAGACTATGAAACAGCAGCTTGTGCTCACATCACCCTTAGTACGTGGGGTTAACCAGCTAAGGAATAGCACGTAGCTTCAAAGAGTTAAATAGAAACAGTAACACCAAACTGGCATGTTTTCCCTGAAAAACCTCAACTAAAACCAAATCTGTCAGTTAAAGTCTGAACTAATGTAAAGAACATCATGGTAGGAGAGCTATGGTTTAGCTTTGAAACATGCTTGAATTATTCACCAAATACTGAATGAGGCATTTAAACTGCCTCAGTATTCAGTAACTCATACCTCCCAGCAACAGGGTGTGAGTACCTCCCAGGGCTGTAAGCTCCACACCTGGAAGAGTATCAGACACCCACAAACCATGGATGACACTGGATGGAGGTGGAACGCTTGTCCTTGACTCCAGCCTCAACTAGGAGGCAGTGGGCAACCACTGCTCTCAGCTGTTGATTTTCTACCATCTTGCAGAGACCGGTCCCTGACTGGAAAATGGCTTCTCCCTGTCACAAATCACTGCTCGCACAGATATCACTCAACTTGGGAGAGCTACAAGCAGAACAACATTGTCCAATGCTTTCTGCCTCCAAGCTGAGACAGACCCCTGCCTCCAGGAGCACTTTTCCCTTTCACAGATGGGTTATTTCAGAAGGAAGGATGCGGGGGTATGGCATTTACGTGGCTACTAGGCATCCATCAGCTCCTGGTTAAGACCAAAAGCTAAGAGGCAATGAAAAGGAACCTGAATTTCAGGTGCACCCTCACCAGTGATTTGACTCTTTGCCCTGAAGTAGACTAGAAATGCTCAGCCAGGTTAAGGTGGAGTCTCCTGTTCTCCCCCAGGTTTTACCTAAAACTCATGATTCTCAATTATGAGCTCACACAGTGGCAGAGCATAGCCATATGGACAGAATTCATGCATACCAAAAAGTTAAATATAATTGTCTGGGGTCAAGTGCATTGACAGTGTCCTGGAACATCTTCCATTTACATTGCAAATGTTTTGTTTAACAGCACCACTGCAGATTGATAATGATGATCCATCTCTACAGTACTGTTTACTGATGTTCAGTGAGAATTAATGTGAAGCTGACTGGCCATAAAATGATACTTTCTCATTTTTACTTGCTCACCCATTTGATTATTAGTGATGCTAGCCTTCTTCATTTGTTTTTCACCTTTTTCTATAAAGAGCCCCCACTCCATCCTCTCCTCATTACCATCTGTCCTAAAAGACAATTCTTCTATGATTGCCTCAGTGTCCATTCTATCCTGTAGACTTTAACGCTGTTGAAAAGAAATTAAATACAGTAATGTGAAAGTTCAGAGCTGATTCACTAGCGTAGAGACAGTAACAGGCTGAAACTGCTGACTGAAAAACATGAATGGTGATTGATGGCTACAAACACATCACCAGATACACAAATCATTAGTTCAGATTGCTAGGTTATTCCTAAGACAAAAGGAAAATACAGATGTTCTGTTGATGTATATGCACCAAAATATTACCAAGGTGAGCACTGGATTTCTTGGACAGTGATAACTAAGATCAGTTGATTTGCTCCTAAGAGAAAAGGCCAGACCATATTTTATTGCCAACAAGATTTTCTTCATCAGTTTCAGATGGATAGGGATCTGGGTTCTGTGCTTGTTTTCAATGCCAAGTACCTTTTGCACTAAGCCTCTTCTGCTCCACCCCCAAAATTAGCCAAATCAAAACCTTTTCAAAATTCGAGGACAGAAGAATCAGAAAGATTTCTTGACCTTTCCATAGTTACAGCGATGATGCTACAATTCACTGTTATTTCAAGAGAAAAAAGTATTGAATAATTGTGTGTTTATATTTCTTTTTCTGCATGTATTCACACAAACACTTCAGCTGGATGCTTGCATGTTTTGTGGGTTTTGTTGATGCAGGGGTGGGGGTTCATTAAGCAGAGCATACATTTAGCAGAGCAGCAAGACAGAAATAAATTCTTTCACCACTAACTTAGTCTGGAGATTGGATTTATCAGAGTGAACTTGACAGATATTTTTTCTAATTTGAATTTTATTTCAGTTTGTTCAATTTCTGGAGTATAACGCATTAAAGGATTTGCATTTTGATGTTAAAAACAATGTTTCCTACATTAAAAATTCTTTACTATAAAAACCTGATACCACATGCAAGATACAATGTTTTTCTTGTCTTATATGCTGAGCAGAATAGCCAATTATGACCTGGCTGTCCAGTTTTTAATCTTCTAAGCATTCCTGTATAAGAACTCTTACTATGCTTCCATGATCTATTGATATTTTTACTTGCATATTGATTAAGAAGTAATTATCTCCATAAGGTAGAGAAACCATCAAGAAAATACAGCGCAAACTAAACTGCAGTCCTTAACATCAAGCCTGCCATGTGCTTTTCTGAGCACATGCCCGGTACTAACTTTGCAGCTAAGCTGTGAGGTGTCAGTGTTAAGCTGAAATTTTATTTAAAGAACAAACATACAAACACTGTTCTCTGTACCTCAGACTCCTTTCTGTGCCTTTATGGGATAAGCTGAGTGTGTGACACAGCCTCCTGAGGTAATCTCTCTCGGACAGCCACTGTTCTCTTGCTTCCTCATCACCTCTCCTCTGAGCCAGAAAGCACAAGCTGCTGGGGCTACTCCTGAGATCCCAATAGGTAACAGCTTTTCTGCTCCTGCCTGGCATGATGAGAAAGCAGTAAGGTTGGAAGTCAAAGGATCCGATCACAGGCTCATTTAAGCAAGCTCTAACATCCCTTTAAAGCTATAGGGGACAGCATAAAGCCAACTGTAACAGTCAGCGTTAAAACCTTTAAAGCATCCACTGCTGGCAGAAGGTTTAGGATTTTAGGCAGGGCTGCTGCCATTCAGAACAGGAGGTAATTTTTAGCTCCTAATGTAACAAGAACAAAGAGCGGACAAAAGTGAGTGCAGGCAAAATTTCAATTGTAAATTGATTTTTAGACCTAATTCTAGTTCTGAAATACACATTTCTTAACAATGATAACCCCTGTGATCAACAGGATCTTTGCACAGGATAGGTATTTTTCTTTGCTAGCTGTATCTGAGCAAGACAACCTGGTCTTAGTTATCATACAGCATTTTTTAACCTTGTTAATAGAGTTCAGTATTAAATACGAGTACACTCTGTGAAGGAAGCCTAGCTGTGATTTCTATGGCTCTTGTTTTGCTGAGTAGGTAGAGTTTAAATCAATAGCAAGGGCATTCTTCTCCATCTTCTATCTTCAGCCACCTTTGCTATGCTTTTTCACTTTCTAAAGCAGAATAGCAATACAGAAAACCACCATGCTGTTCCATTTTAACTCAGAATTTTTTAAAAGTAAGATTATCAAGAAAACGTCTTTATGATCAATCTTTGGTTTTGTGAACAAAACATGTATCAAATACTTTTTGTATGCTTCAGAAACAAAGGAAGCATGGGCTGAGTCCACTATTCAAGAAAGAGAGAGAGAAGAAAAACAAAAGTAGCAACCACTGGTGCTTGACAAACTCTAACACCACTCAGACCATTGCAGGAAAGAGCCTGGATGGCAGTATGACACAAATATATTGCTTATTTTATGTCAGTCTGCTGGAAAAGAGGCAGAGAAGTCTCAAACGATGCAGGCTTGATTCCCGCCTCTTGGGGTTTTTTGCACCAGGTGCAAACAAGATAAACGGACTGCATCACCTGTTTACTGTGCCATCTATTAACAGCAACTGATCCACTCCAGCCCTGTTTTAGTTAAAATTGAAGTGCAATGCTAAAAATCAACATTCCAGCACTATTTCAGTACCTTATCTAGTCATTGAGATTCAGTAATTAAGAAAGTGTCTTTCCACATTCCTTACAGCAAGAAATAAAGCTGCAAAGAACCTTTTTCTGAACCCAAGTATCTTATCTTTTCTGTACATAATCCTGCAAGGATCAATGATACCACACAGCCATGTCAGACTGAGGAAGACTGACCACAGATATTATCCAATGTCAGGCAGCAGCCTGTACAGAGCACTTGACGTGTAAGAGAAGCCTGTCCTGTCCATGTTTCAGAATTTTCTAGCTGGTAACGCTACTTAGATTTAACATTTTGCCAGTTCAGACAAAATCATTGCAGTACAAACACTGTTCTGCCATGACTGGCTCTGAAAGCCATTATGTGAATGAAAAAGACAAGGCAAGTGATGTAATTACATAGCAATGGCATACTTAAACTCTACTGATCCCATGTTAGGCATAGACCTGTCTTGCTTAATTAGGACAGTATGTACATGCTTAATCTCAGGCATGTACTTAAATAACATGTAGAACCCAAACCTTTTCAAGTGATCCAAGAAGCTTTCCATTTACATATTCACTCTCTTTTCAAATGAGTAGTAACTAACACTCACCACTTTTTCTGTTTCTCGCAGGCTCCTGAACTGCACATAGTATTTTTTCCAACATTTTCCATGCTGCAAATTTGTCTCTTAGTTACTATGCCTAGAGGATTCTCTCAAAAACCAAACTCCCTTAGGATTACCAGTCGCCAAATCTAAATCACGCAGACTGATCCAGCACTTAGTACAAAGTATTCAACTATCCCATCTCTGCCTCTCAAAAAGGTTAGAAACTAGGACAATATTGTGATTTGCACAGTGCAGCTCTATCATCCTCAACACGATATCCAGCGTCCCTGGCTCAACACTCGCCATATCTCATGCTTTGGCAGGAAACCAGTAAGCCCTGGGCAGGATTTTACAATGCTATTCTGGTTCCATTTCTGAGGAACACTTAATAGCTTGCTGCCAGGTAACACTGTATGGGGCTTATTAGAGCACTAAGGAGCACAGCAAGACCTGCACCCCACCAGCTATCATTCAGCTAACTCCATGTGGACTTTTGCATGCATGTGTGAGAGACAAAAAAGGCTAAGAGACAAGAAGAGAATGTTTCACTGATGGCACTTGACCAGGCCAAAGGTAGGCATGAATCAGTATCTCTCATTTATGTTTGCTGCTGGCAAGAGATGATCAAGTATGCAAAATATTCAAGTTGTCAAACATGACCAAGAGCTCTATTATAATAAGAAAATAATTGCTTGACATGTTCCCCTTCAAATTCTAGGCTTTCTTAAGTCATCATGATTCTAACGTTAACAACAGATAAAACATGACTAAACAAACTCCCAAAACCCTTTTATATAGACCCAAAGTTTTAACCCCTACTACATTGCATTGGGATCAGCTTCATCTAATAGCTAAGTGATTGAACACATATGCTTCCAAGCAAACACAGATAAGGATCTAGCCAACTGTGCTGGCACCATTTGCAAGCTCCTTACTTCTTGTTTTCATCAGCAGGTTTGCAGAAGTGGAGAAAAGATCATGAAAAGAAGTCTATGTGGAAATGAACTGCAGAAGGGAAAAAACCCACCATGCTTTTTGTTCCTTTTCAGCATCTTTTTCTTCCTATGCAACTAAAATACAAGACTCAATTTATGAAAATTAAACCAGAGCTGAAGAAGGACTGAGAGTCAGAAATTAAGTGTATCTTCGAAATTTGCCATTTGACCGATAATGATGGAAATAGTTTTACTGCCCAGATGGTAATTTTTTTTCAAATTATATCATAATTATTCAAATGCAAGTGACCTTGCCATGTATAAGTCTTAAGAACTGCTTGTACACTAGAAAGAACAGAATTTAGACTGTTTGCAAGCTGCAAGTTGATTATGCTGAAACGTTGCATACCGAGGAATAATGTGTTCTGACTCAGTGAGAATGAGCTGACTGGAAGCAAGGTGAGACACTAATTAAAATCAGCACCTGGAAATTATGAAGTGATTTAAGTATAAAGTGTCATTATTATCAACATACAAATATGTATCTCTTCATGGGTGAAAGAACATATAGGAAGAACACAGCTAGTAGTCCTATATTCTCTAGACCCTTCTTCGTATTAATTCTGTACTGATGTGTCTGATGCTAAAGATTATTTTTAATAAGTTTCTCATTACTTTTCTAAACAGATATTATTTCCTTCTGCATACTTGGGAAGGGAGAGTTGCTTTCAAGGTAGATAAATTATCATATTGCAATGACTTTTAAAATGCATAGGAAAATACCTTTTAAATATGCAATCTGATCTAATAGGGTTCAGCTGGTTCACGTTCTCTCAATAGCATCCAGTGAAGCTTCCCATACAGTGTCTGCATGAAGCAGATACATGGAAAGCCATATTAAGTCAGATAAAAGGTAAACAAAAGAAGATTTGTCATAACTGCAGGGGTTAAAAATGCAGACTCCATTCTTTCTACTTATCTCACTCTGACAAGAAAGTTACATTGAATGTCATCTTAACATACAGTTTATTCTCTGCATGTCATGTGTGATCCAGGATAGTATATCCATTCAAAACAATACTCCAAAAATTTCTGTTTGTTCCAAAGTTATTTTCAGGCACTGGTAAGTGTTCGGTATTTTATTTGAAACAGTCTGTGCTTGTCAAACCACATTCTTGCTTGTTCTATAAAAATGCTTATCCTATCCCCTACAGTATTTGAATGCATTCTGGTACTGTATGAAAACAAACAAACAAACAAACAAAACCCAAAAAAACCCCACAACAAACCTAAACCCACCATACTCTGTGGTTTATTCACTCACCACAGAGGGAAAAACATGTGCGCAATATAGCATAGCAGTTTGGCGTGGAAGGAGACTGTGGTGCATTTGGAAATGAAGTCAGCAAGGTTTGAGAACACTGCTCTGCCTATGGACTTTTTAGTCCACGGTGATACCATGGCCCTTAGTTTGGGTAGGTGCTCACTAGAAAACCATGGACTATATTACCAGACAGAATAGACTCCTGAAAAGATCTTTAACCTGCAGGTAGAAGGCCTCATTACCTTTGAAGATTAGGGTTACTGACCCTGGCCTGCCTTCTAAATCTTTACAATGAAATCTTTTGGGTCTCTGAGCCCCCCAGGGCCCAAACCTTGAGCTTGATTAGTACTTAGCAGAGCAAGAGTATAGAGAATGTAGATTAGCTTTCATGTGTTAGTAGTAGCCCATGGTAGTGAAAAAATGCACTAGAGTATTCAGTGCCAACTGGACCATACGATGTACATCATCACACTGTGGCACTATCTAGGAACAACAGAAGTTTCTCAGCAATGAAAGTTATAACAGACAGAGCACTCTCTGAACGTAACAATACGGTTTCAAGGGCACATTGCATTGTGCTGCTGAAGATAGCTAAATTAGAGACTATCTGCGTGGTATAAAAAGCACTTGGTAAAAAAAACCACCTATACAAAATCAAGCAGTGTTGCCCTAGAATCCAGTTCCAAATCCTGTCCTTCCCTGACGCTTGAGTTGTATGAGCTAGTACTTGACTGCACCAGAGGAAATTGCTTATTATATTACCCATTATACTTCTGTAGCTATGTATGAAAATAGGGATGCCATCTATAGATGTGAAACATTGCATAATGACAGCCTACAAACATACTATGTCACCAGGGAGAAAAACACAATGACAAGGAGGTTGTAAACAACCCAAATCAATCCGTTGCAGGGATAATAAGAACCATCCTCAAAGTCACCCTTCCAGGGGTAAAGCCAATCGTTCATAATTTGTAACTGGATCTAAAACACATACCCTGGAGGCAGGGAGAAGAGGGAGAGAAATACATGAAACACCACAAATGAGCAGATCTTGCCCCCATTATCCCACCCAAACAAGCCACTGCACTGAGTAACAGCGAACAACCTGCATGAACCATATGGAGCCTAGTTTACATTTACAGTGTTTCCATATGCATTGGATGTATATACATTGCTCAACACAGATATTTTTAGAGAAACCTTAAAATGTTCATCAGGACATAGGAACAATTCTCACAGAACATCATGGAAACGCAGGGACGTAACAAACACTTCCAGAACAGCCAACAATGCCGCGCACGCTGTCCATCGGTGCTACGTCTGTTCCAGCTACCTACCAGGGGAGTTAACGAGATGGACTTTGGGAAAGTGAGAAACCAAACTGAGGAGAATGCAGAGTAGGGCTGATTGACAGGGAGCAGACACTGCAATTAGCTGGAATTACTGGTCATCCTTGCTACTGTCCATTTTTTTATCATCATCAAGAACTATTTTGAGACAGTGGCTAGATAAGGGCACCACAGTACTAAGCAGGCTAGCTGAAGGGGCAAAACCAAAAGTTAAGTGTGGCAGAAATTATAAAGGCTAGAAAAACCCCAGCTGACTGAGAATAAGAAAAAGAGAAAGGCAGGGATAACATGAATAGATGTTTTAAAAAGAGACAAAATAAATTTACCTATAACCCTCAAAATCCCAAACCCTTAAATGCACTGAATGGAAAAGGTTATGCTAAAGAATTAAAATTTATTTAAAAGGCAGAGAGAAAGCGGCTACCAGAAGAACACATGCTACAGAAACAACTTAAAAAGAGATTGCACTGCAAAAGAAAAGTTAGCTCAGGTGCAACGATACAAAAAAATGTAATTTTCAGCAATTTTCATTAATTTTCATGAGCAGTTTTCATTTTTTAGGCAAAAAGACTCAAAACCTTTGAAAAATCTCAGGCAAAATTTGGGATTGAGAGCAAGGAGGCATAAGATGATAAAGTTTGGCTGTCTAGAATTCTCTATCATGTAAACATGGCATAATGCTATTTTTTTTCTACAATCAAAACCTATTGCATTTCATTTTCTAGAATTCTATTAATTAGATGTACACGCTGCAAATAAGACGTTAGAAAATTTTGGTGTTGTACCAGAAAAATATGATTGGGACAAAATTTTATGTAACTAGTAAGTGTCTAAGTGAAAATGGCCTACCTATTTCAACATTAAGAATTTCAGATATTTGTTTTATGTAAACACATCAAGAAGTAGGATATTGAAACTACAATTCCTAAACCCAGGATAAGGTACTTAATAGGTATCTCCATTTACAGCGTACATATGCAGTTTTTTGGAAAAGTCTAAGAAAGGGAAGGATAATTACAGCAAAACTTATACCAAATTTACATACGTGCTTCACAACAGAGTCACATTTAAGACGTCCTTCACTTTAAAGATAGATATCTTTCCTCACAGTCTTTGATATGTACCACAAAAACTTCAAGGGCCAAGCCAGAGCAATCTGACCTTGAATTCAGTGCAGCAGGCAAAGATCATGTTTCCAATTTCTTCACCTTTTCGCCCGGTGGTTGCTGCATTATAGTGATTGAACTGCCCTTTTTGTGCAAACAAGGAGAGGGTGCGCAGATGACCAAAGGAAAATTGAGGACTTCCAAGATAGTTTAAGACAAACAGCTGTAATGGAACTGAAAGACAATGAAAGTTTCACTCTCAGCTTTAGTTATGTATATAGTTCATAGCAAAAAGTGACTGGTATGACCACTGAGTTAAAGTAACACAGGCTAATGCAGTAATCAGCTTAGAAGCTACCTTCTTTAGGATACAATGCGAGGTTTTAAATGACCAATGTTAGAAGTAATTAATGGATTGAGAGCCCAATACTAAAAATAACCAAGTAATACAAGACCTGGCTGTAGAAAAATTCCTAAATCTACTTATGAATCCTATACAATTCTCTCGGAGCATCCACAGTAGCTGGGAATGTAGGGACAAGGAGAGTCCATCAGCCTTTCATGTTTCTTTGTCCAGAAGACAGTTATGCGGGGCAGTGCACTGGCCCCCATCATACAGGAATTCTGGCTCAAAACAAGGGTTTAGGGAGGAGACGCACAAGATGGCCTAAAGAGCCATCATAATACATAGGATGAATTAAGCACCAGGAGGATGGACGAACAGAATTTTTTAACAGCCAGACTGCTGAAAAATGGACACCAGAGCCAAGTGTTCCTGACACAAAACTGTCCCACGGCACCTATTTGAGCCAAGGATTCACAGCCAAAAACCTGTTTTAGATTCGGCTGCAAAGTCACAGCCTTTGGTGTGTTGTGTTAGAAAAAAAAAAAAACCATCTACAAGCAACTAAGTAAAGCAGATATTGCATTTATAGGCAACATATTACAGAGTACTTTTACCTTCACACACGGACACCTATTACCACAACATTCAGCAGGCCCATCAGTTTGGGTAATGCGTAAATAATGCATCCAGGAACACAGACAGCTAGGACTCAGCACACAGTGCTTAGCTGCTGCTTTTGTAAGATAAAAGAAACACATTTCTCTATTAATATAGCGCTCTCTATTATCAGCCAGCCTGTATGATTTACCAGGATTACAGAATCCAGACATTAGCAAAATACTGAGAGCAAAATATATGAGCACCATTCTTAGGAAGTGGGGTTTTTTATCTTTAAATATCAGGAAAATAGATGGTCCTGCTATAACAGCAAATGGCGCAAAGATGCTGGACATCAGCTGAGGAAAAATACTCTTACCTAAAATGATCAATAGGAACCTATTTCAGAGCAGCTCCTGAGTAACTTGGACAGAGACTTTCTGGAGACCTTTTCCAAGCAAAGAAGGTTTTCCCTTCCCAGATCAGAAAGGCGGGATTGGAAGATTCATTCATTTCTGCCTTTATTTAAATAATTGAGAGTCTGTTAACTAAAGTGGTTGTGGCAGTCTCCTGCCAGGGCAATAAGCCTAACATAGCTAATTACAGCAGCAACCATCCTAAATCCTCTCAGAATCTGTTTCATAGAAATATCACTTTTCTGTGGAATAATTACCTCTTACATGCCCAATCCTATTCCTGACACACATATTTTAATGCTCTGACATTTTAATGCCATCTGCTGCCAAGAAGCCCAGCCTGCTGCGCTGTCAGAACTCAGTCCATGCACCGTCTTCCTACTCCCCATCATTTCACTCTTCCCCTGAATACAGAGGAATTGCTTCTCCAGTGCCCAATGTTATGATTTACCCTTTGGCAGTGTGGGTAGAAAACACTACCAAAAGCAAACAACAGCAATTTTCAGCCGATTTGTACATTTTGTGGCTATGGTTTCTGTAAAGTGAAGAGGAATCAAAGCCCGTTGCTCTTGAAAGCACCAACTGCCTTTAGATCATGTCTTCTGAGGCATTTGTGTATGCAATAGAAATAACGAACAGTCCTGTTTCCTCCTCCTCCTCAACCCATGGCAATGGAGGAAAAAACCTCCTCTAGCGTCTTTTACCTCAAATCAGCAAAGGGGCAGGTACAATGAAATTATAAGGTCCCTTCAGTCAGATGGGATTAGCTGAGGCTCTTATCTTCGCTTTCCAGTATCTTAAACATTGGCAACATTACCTCGCATACAAAAAAGCAAAGAGAAACAAGCACATACACCACAGAGACAAATTTTTGTCTCGGGCAACTTGCATAGTCGGAACAGATTTTATTTTTTTTTCCCCTCTGATTTGAGAAGTCTAAACAGCGTGGCTTTACATTTCAGATTAAATCAATAAAGCACTAATAGTATTTAGGAAAGAGTTACAGTCACTAAATAGTATTTTCCCCTATGTTCGGGCATTTCAGCAGAACTGGGACTGTGCACTATACACTGAGCATGTACAGGTAAATGTGCAGAAACAAGGCAAAACCATACTTATGTCCCTATGTGTGGTAAACAGTGATTTTAAAAACAATGGACTCAAACCTGATTCCAGTTACATCAGTTGTGAGATAGGAGTACTTATACAAAGATGAAAGACTACAAATAATCATTAATCATGAAATTATTGAAAATACAGGAGCATTTTCCAACACAACTATATTGCCAGTACTACATATAAGACAACAAGTAAAACTGTGCTACTGTCCTTTGTTCATTCTTCCTTATTGCTCACCCATTTCCAAGTCTAGTGACTGACAACATGTATTATCCATTCCTATCAGGACTTGAAGATCACCGACACTGCCGTGTCAGCGCTTGCCTCCTTGCAGGCTGCCACTAATAACTTTTCTGACCTGAGACTTCTCACAAAGTCGGCAGAACTGTGCACTGCACAACTGGTTCCCAGGCGCTCATGTAAAAATATTTTATTGATACCTTTTGGTTTACTAGTAACAACTCAAAAAAGCACAGATGGAATATTAAACCCAGAATAAATTAATACAGAGAGATCGCAAACTGTTTTATTACATATAAAAGAATGCAAATAAACCAGCTCTCTTTAGAGCTTCCTTTCTTTTCTTCGTATTAAAAAAAATGTTCGTTAATTAGACAACTTTCCAGAAAAATCACAGTGCTCTGAAAATTACAACCAAGATAAACCAACAAAACACAGGAAGCTGTGTTCATCATCCAATGTGTATCTAAATGGAGTCATTTGAGAGCTTTCTTCATTAACGTAATTTCCTAAGGGCTAGTACTAAATTGATTACACAGAAAAAGAACACCTTACCCCTTTAGTGTTGATTGTAAATTAAAAACAAATAAAAACGTAGGAAAAAATAGACATGCCCAACAAAGGATATCGGCTTAAAACACTTCTGCAATTTGTTTCAGGACTACTGAAGTACATCTCTGAATACTTTACAGCACATTTTGTTCAAAAGACAACAAGAACAACATGGAACAGTCTTATGGGGAAAGCTCTCAAGCCTGCTCTGGGGACTCAGCATGCTCGGGTGGCTCTCTGAAACACCTCTGCACTAATGCAGGCAGCATGGGGAACAAACAGGAGGAGCTAGAAGTCTCTGTGCAGTGACATGGCCAGAGTGCTGTGACGGATGGATACAGGCTCTTTAGGAAGGACAGGATGGGAAGGCCAGGAGGGGCACTTGCCCAATATGTGAGAGAGCAGCTGGAGATGGGTGTCACTGTACTGGGTATCTGCTATTGACCTCTTGATCATGAAGAAGGAGATAAAGCCTTCTTCAAACAACCAGCCTCATGTTCACAGACCCTGGTCTTCATGGAGGACTCCAACCACCCCAATATCTGCTAGAAGGACAACAGAGCAGCCTGCAAGTAATCTAGCAGACTTCTGGAGTGCATTGATGACAACTTCCCAACAGAGATGATCAAGGAACCAACAAGGAAAGGTGCTCTGCTGGACCTTGTACTTACAAACAACAAAGAACAGGCCAGGGATGAGAAAGTCAGAGGCAGCCTTGGCTGCAGTAACCATGAGATGATGGGCTTCAGGAATCCTAAGAGGAGGCAGCAGGGCAGAAAACAGGACCACAGCCTTGGATTTCAGGAGAGCAGACACCATGCTCTTCAGAGATCTGTTTAAAAGAACCCCATGGGACATGGCTCTGGAGAGAAGAGGGGTCCAAGAAAGCTGGTTGATATTCAGGGATCACCTCCTCCAAGCTCAAGAAAGGTCCATTCTGACAAATAAGAAATCAAGCAAAGGCAGCAAGAGGCCTGCACGGATGAGCAAGGAGCTCTTAACTGAACTCGGACATCAAAAGGAAGTGTACCAGCAGTAGAAGTGCTAATTTCACTGTTAGTCTGCTGAGGCCTTATGAGTCTGAACTATGGCACATTTTGATTGCTGATTTATTTTTAAATGATCCTTCTGACAAAACTAGGACCTGCTGCATGCACCTCTGGGCAGACTTTTTCATCAGCAGTTCTTGGGGGCAGCATCAGGACCTAAAATCACATAGTTCTTCAGAGAGAAATAAAAATATTTATTTCTATAAAATATATAGAAACAGAACAAAAAGTCTGTTGATCTCAAGACAAACATGAGGATCTTTTTGAAGAAAATTGTATGCATTTTCAAGGTCTGAAGCTGTATGTTATGAGGACACAAACAACAAAGCACAAAATGTTGACCCAACATCATGGCATTAATGACTTTGTTGTTTAATAATGAGGAGGAAAAAAAAAAATCACTTTACTCCTGTGGAAAGTGCCCTAACATTTATTCATACATATGCACAGCTATTCACTACGCTTTTTAAAAAGTTCTCTTCTTACTATAAGCTGGCATAAAATGTCAAGTCAGCAATTCTGTGGACCGGTGATATAAATATTTAATATCTACAAAATAAGCCATAACAATATGCTTCCTACATACTGCCCTCAAGAGATTCCGTAGGATACATGAGAGGAGTCAGCATGCTGTGACCGCTCTGCACAGGTTCTGCAGGTTCTATGCTACTTCACTGACATGATAATCACCCAGTCAAGATGCATGCTGCCTCCGAGACACTGATCATAATCAGCACAAAGATATGTCGACTTTCTGTGATTAAATGATTCGTCAGTCTGATCCTAAAAATGATTTGTGCACCTACAGCTCTAGCAAAAGCACATAACTGCAACACATTTGCTTCCACAGCTGAAACATCTTAATGAAAGCAGTCATTATTTTTGTAATTTACTTCTGAACTCTTCAGAGACACCATCAGCTGAAGCGAGACACTTCTGCCTGAATATTGCTTTCTGAGCCTTTTGTTATAAGCCATGCTTAAGGTGAAAGAAATTTGCGAAAAATTATTTCAGGCTTTCCCTCTTGATTTGGTCTGTGCACTTGACAGCACTTCATAAAACCTTGTCTCACTGCTCCTTGTTTGAGGTGGATCAAGTTTTTATCTTTCCTCAGTTCAACAGAAAAGGAGGAAAAAACATTTAAAACAGCAATGTGAGGCACAAAAATAATTTGGAAAGGAACTAAGGGCACGTATGGTACTAGACACCCACTTTTTGAAACTCACTTTTGAGAACTATGCCTCTGACCTCCACACTGCACACCTTCTCTAAACACTGTCCAAAAAGCAACGAAGGTTAATGTTCTGTAATACAGATACTTGCCTCCTAGCACTGAAATATCTTTTAACTTGGTAACATTAAGCAAATAAGACCATGTCTACTTTGAGCAGTCTATGGACGACTGTACCACATCTGCAGTTTTGTGGGCACATGCCATAACTCTTCTTCACAGATTGTGCCCAGAAATTCAACCACAGACAATTAAATCACAACTTTTCATTTAGTTATAGCTATACTAACTTGCCACTATTAATTTTTGAGAATCAAAAAACAGAAGAGCGAGCTTGATATCACATCTATGGGAGAGTACAAATAACAGAAGATTGGCCTGCAGGAGCAATTTCTGCCTGGTGTACTCAACACTGTCCCTATTAAGGCTATTTTTTATGCAGAAGTAAAATACCGATGGCTTCTATACAATTTCTTTACCTGAAGTCAGGGCTTAATTCCTACTTGTTATAACAACTCCTGTAGGCAACTGGAAACCTGCATAAGACAAAATGCCCTGCAGTACCACAAACCAAAAACTGAGGCAAAACCATGAATAAGAAATTGCAAAATTATTCATTTTAACTTTTGCTCCTTAACCACTGCTCTTGAGTCACGCAAAGCTCTGATCAGACAGTTCAAAACACCAACAAGTCTTCAGTTCTAGAATCAGAAATCAGAGAAGACAGGGAAAATCTTGCAAAAGTGGGTGTCTCAATGAACTAGAACTGTTGCCCATAAAAGCAGGGACAAAGTGATGGAAATCTTGGCAACAGAAATTCTTAAAACCAGACTGAATGCAGCACAACCAGTACCATTATAAACAACAGAGTAATGCTCCAGACCCCTGGAGGACCACTAAGAAGTTATAAAAGCATTCAGGTAAGAGATGTCTCATTGTATCTAATCACTGAAACTAAGTTAATCCAAGAAATAAAATTTGGTTTTATATTACTGAAATCGACTGCTCATTTGACAAAAATTAAAGACCACTAACCTCTTCTGCTGAGTTAAGCTTAATTACTATTGTGCCAACATACAGAGAATCATCTTGAAATAACAGTGCAGAATTAAAACATGAATCTGAAGCATTGTCATCAATTTTTAACATACTTAGGTGCTTCTTAAAATTGTTTCAGATTGTGTAAAATATGTATTTGTATTTTCAATTGTTATTTTCTGAGGAATTAATTAGGAAGGCAAATTATACCTAATATTGGTCTTCTTTCTTCCAGCACTTCTAATACTAAAGCCTAATGATTTCTAAGCATAAAACATTCTTTCCTTTCACATTCCTTTTTGTCAGTTCTGTAGATTCAGGGATGATCAGCTCTGTGAAACCTGCCAGTATTTTGACAATAGGCTATATGATCCAAAAAGTAAGCAACACTCTCCCATTTAAAAACTACTAAGGGACTCCAAGTGTCAAGAGAGTGCGACTCCTACTCTAAGAGTTCAAAAAGAACACAGTGCTGCAGGTAGCCCCCTCCTTGGAGGGCGTTTCACCTACACAGCAGTAATTCCAATCTAAATCCATAGAGTCTGAAAGCTAGCGCATGCTGCAAACCATCACACATGAAGATGCCACTGCTGACTCTGAAAGTTCACGAACCACTAATTGCTGAAGACAGTTTACCGACAAGGCTTGACCCGGCTGTATGCCCCTCCTCACTAGGTGCTGACAGGGTGAGCTCTGCTCTGACCCTGCACGGTTGCTTTTATACTTGTAGTTAACTTTTGCTCTAACCTACGAGGTTCCCCAAAGGAAGGTCTCCCAAAATCTGAGGAACTAAACAAGCCTTCAGGTGACCTTAATTTCTTCAAAGCACTGTCTCCAGTTTAAGAATCTCCCCCCGAAAGGTACAATAATTTTGTCTAATGATGCTTTGATCTTATGCAAGTTAGCACTCATACTTGAAATATCAATAAAAAACTCGAATGATTGCCTATCTCTTTTCCTCATCTAGCATTTCACAATGCAAAAAAGCCATTGCAAATTTGAAGATCCCATTCTTCAGAAAAGCAGAAATGCATTTTGTCCAGCAGTGGCTTGCTACTAGTGTTACATACAGTTATTTGGTACCATTTACTTTATTCTTACAGTGCTACCCCAAATACAGAGTATGAACGCAAACTGTCTCTTTACACTGATCATACAAATATTGGTCTATTGGTTGTGACTAGATAACCAACAACTTAAAATACAATTTTTATGGGTTATTTTCTTGGTTCAGTTCAAATCACTGTGAGGGAAAGAAATCATAAATATCATCAGAAAACATTTCCACAGAGAGAGGGAGAGAGAGAGGATAAAGTAGGTTTCCATGGTTACTTTGTTAACCATCTCCATTTTGCTGTTTACATAGTTCAAAAACTACAAGACACTATAAACAAGAAGAAATGAAATATTTATTAAGATCTACATTACAGAAAGCTCCCACCATATGTAATGTCTGTTTCAACAGCTGACTGTCCGATGAAGCTCTAAAAAACACACTGACATCTACTAGTTGCTGGTGCTATCAAGTACGTTATATAGGACAAACCCTTATTGAACATGCACAGAGGAAGCCCTTGACTCAAGTTCATTTACTAATATTTCATCTGTAATTTATTTTCAGTAGAAGATGATCCCTTGCCTTGAGACCAATGATAAAATTGCAGGTGTCTCACTTATAAGTAAAAGCTCTTGCTTGGCTGTCAGCTAAAACTAACTGACCACCAAAGGCTGCTCTCAAGCTCTACCCATTTCAACAGCTGCAGTTTAAATCATTTACTTCTAATGCAAAAGAAATTCCTCTTATCTTGAGTCATCAGCCTAAATGAAAGGTTAATTCTGTATAACAGCACTTTTCAGAAAAAATGTCATCTAAATCAGGTAATTTTTATTTTGATTTCCTGGAAACTTTTATTTTAGCTAGGCTTCTTATTGTTTGGGGGAGGAATGACAAGTAACTATGCCACTAGTACTGGGAAGACTCCAGACTCACACTCGAAAGCCAAGAAGTTCTATACAGAGTCCCCTGCGCAGGGAAGTCTGGAGGTGTTTCGGAGTCCTTGGTATTTCGATATCGACTTCATTCAGTTAAGAGGCGACACATAGCTTTAGGTCCTGTATGCATAGCCATTGTGTAGCAACGAAGCACAAATAAACCCAAGGTAGCTAACTCCAATACTAACAGCAGTCCTGAAGTACTGATTTCAGTACAAGGTGATAAGTAGAATCACAGAATCATTTAGGTTGGAAAAGACCCTTAAGATCATCAAGTCCAACCGTTAACCTAACGCTACCAAGTCCACCACTAAACCATGTCCCTGAGTGCCACATCTACACATTTCTTAAATACTTACAGGGATGGTGACTCAAGTAGTACAGTACAGTCTATTTAAGTAGCATACAGAGACAAGGCATATTTTCCTAAGAAGCAATATTTTTCCTGCTGTGTCCTAGCCAAAAAGTGACCTGGAAACTGTTGTGCAGCTTAAACACAATTAGCCTACCATCCTACAGGCAAACTTCTGCATTTCACTGTTGCTGTGTGTTTGCAAAAAGTTCTATCAGAGAACACATTTATTATTCTTTTAGACAATCTGTGAATCCTGCAGAGGTCAGCTAATCTCTCCTCCATGGCAGGATCAACTCTACTTAGGTTATTCTTGGACAAGATTTGCTCATGAGTTGTTGCTACACTCTGAGGGCATTCAAATGACAAAATTCACCTGAGCAACTCATGGCCTGTTTTGGCTCCCCTTTTCCATCCATCCAGAAAAGTTATTTTATTTATTTATTTACATATATATATATATTTGTGTTTGGCACAACTCAAAGAAAACCACTACTGAAGTTTACATTCTAATCTTAGCTCCCTACCACTGGTCAAAGAATTAAGGTCAGTATTTAAAACTGCTCTGCCTCACCAGCAAGTTGGTAAATGTCTAACATTTAATACTTTCAGAGCAATAGTCTAATCCAGATTTGAAAAGCAATTCGTTGTACCAAATTCGAGATACATTTTGAAATAATCTCTAAATCTACCAGAACTGTCTCTGAAAAGCACTAGCACATGGAATGCCATTATCCTTATAGCTAGAGATAACGTTCGTTATATAATATCAATATTCACAAAAAATAGTAGAGCAATACTTATTACTTACACATCCTGATTCTCTTTACATCAGTCAAGGTGGAATTCTGCTTTATTTAATGCTTTTCAAGTTTGAGGTAACATCATGTAACTCAGGCAAGCAAACTGCATTTTGCTATTCACATAGAATAGAACAGCAGAGGCTGGCTGGTAAGTGGAGTTACTTTTTAAGTGTCCAGCTATGTTGCATGCAAGAAAATGCTAAATCTTCTCCAGGAGAAAGCAGACAAGAAACGTATGACAGCTGATAAAAAGTATTATCTTTTGGTTGCCATGACCTTAGCTCGTTCTTCAGCACTGCATGGAGGTACTGCAATTACATTTTGGGGATATACTAGGAAGCTTACAGCATGTTACTTTACTCTCTTATTTCAGACAGTAATATAAAGAGAAGTTTGAAGGTTTTGACCCCTCATTCCTTCAAAAATATGAGTTCTACCCAATTATTTATTTGTGACCCTTGAGATGGAAGTCTGCATGAGATTTTGATTCACGTGGCCTAATTTCTTTAGGATCTAGGGAAGGAGTGCTTCCCTTTAAACTGCGTATCATAAACAACTTATACTTACAAAGATGTTAACTGACAGAGTTTACACATGCTTTATTGATTTTACCTTAGCTTCTTAAAAGATCACTTTTTACTATAGTTCCCTGTTTACATTTATAATCCACCCAAGTAAAAGCAATTAAGAGGACATACAGACTGCAAAAAATCATATTTCCTTTTTTTCCCCCCTAAATTTATATCTGTGACAGAATGATTCCAAATCCAATAGTTACTTCCTGTCCTGCTTTATCATCTGTTCTGGATGTTACGTAAAGAGCTTATACTAAATATCAACGTTGAGCTCTTATATAGCATTCTTAATCCATAGATCTCAAAGCATTTTACAAAGGATGATCATTATCCTGCTTTATCTATGAAAAGAAAAAACATGGAGATCTTCAGGGCGAAATTCAGATCTCACTGAATTCCCACAGTCCACAATGAAGCTAGGATTGCACTCTACATCGCAGTACCACCGGTCAGCCAGAACAGTATCCATATCCGCAGACAGATCCCAGAGCCTTCTGTAACACCAGTGGCCTGTGATTTGCACTCAGCAACGCCACACGCCACTTAGGCATCAATTCAGAGAGAATATGGCTTTCAATATGGTATCTTATTCAGTTTGACATTCACTAAAATGCCTCCCATCCCACATAGGCAGCACTTTTTAACAGTGTACTCTGCCTTCTCCCAGGTATCCTGCTTACAGCTCTAAACACACTAACGTTGCCATCAGTGCTGTAAATAACTGCAGTCAAGTCCTCTACTCGGACTTTACTACTGAAATCAATACTTCTGCAGACAGATACACAGACATCAAGGTCTAATGCCGCCACTCAGGTGTCTCAAAGTATTTTCACCTCCACACTGAAACCTTCAAATCACCTGATCTGTGGGCAACTAGATATGAGTTATCAAGCCTCCTGCCTTCATCCTTTCCTCCCCTCTTTTAGATTTGTTTCTCATGCCCACTCTTTGCACCATGCTCTAAGGTAGATATTTAAAACTCACAGACTTCCTTAACTCTATAAACTCTCCTGGACTAGTCAGAGAACCTAGAACCAAGTATTGGAGCTTAGGGGGACAAGCACTGAAAGCAGACTGTGTACTAACAACCACACGGGTTACTGGGGTATTGATCTGATTGAAACTGCTGCATGCTACCGCACAGCCATAAAATAAGCAGTAACAGTATCTACTTCAGTAACACATCTGATAACGTACTATCCAGACGTGATGATCTGAGGAAACTTTGTAACTTATGACTTCAGATTGAAGTTAACAGGTTACTGTTTTGACATGCTATATCACAACCACCTCAAAACCACTTTGGACCCAGGCAAAGTCAAGCAAGCTGACCCGAGCGCAAAGATGAACCGAAAAGCTACGATCTTCAGCAGAGGATTCAGAACGCTTCAGTCCCCAGAACACTCCACACAATAAAGTAGCCAAGGAAGAGAAACACATGCAAGCTTTCCTGCCCACGGGGACGAAAGGAGTCATTCTGTATTCCACTGTGTTAACCCAGATAGGTTATTCCGAGCAGCTGTTCCTAGAATCCCATATGTTACACGAACTACCTCCTGTCTGAACTGGTACTTTCAGGAAGAGAAGGCCCAAAAGCAGGAGGTTGCATAATAGAGTGTATCTTCCAGAAAACACAGGGGCAGCCTTATGGACCCCCATGTCATCCCCTGCAACATTTGCCACGCAGAGAAAGGCGTTACAGAGAAAGCACAGCTTAAATACGCAAAGTTTCATCCATTCCCAAGCTTAGCCAGGTACAAGCCAGGTACAAGCGCAGAAAGACAAACTGCCGCTCTGCGGGTGCTGCCAGGCGGCTCTCAGCGCCTGCACTCGGGCAGCCTGCACTCGGGCAGCCTGCACTCGGGCAGCCTGCACTCGGGCAGCCTGCACTCGGGCAAGGCTCCAGGTGACCCCGCTTTCAGACCCACGGGCTGCGCCCCGGGAGCCGGCAGCCCCGCAGGCAGGCAGCGCGCGCGCAGGCAGCGCCCGGGCAAGGCCGCCCCCTGGCGGCGGGAAGGGGCCGCCGCGGCGGGGCCCGGGAAAGGGGAGCGCCCTTTTGGAAACCCCGCTCCCCGGGGACCGCGGCCACCTCCTCCGGGGCCCGGGCAGCAGGCAGCCAGAAATAAAGCCGCTGCCACTTCAGGATTTAGCTCTCCTGCACGGGGCAGGGAAAAGAGGGCGGGAGGCTCACAAGGCGTTTCCTTTTAAGGGGGAGGACGAAAGGTAACCTCAAAGCAGCAGCGATTCAGATTACAAAGGTTTAGTCTGAATCATGTGCTGGCTAAGATGTAATTTACGGCAGCTGTGCCGCATACAACTAATTTACCAGAAGCTGGGAGTAGAAAAGAATGCTCTTTTCATCCTATTTTTTTCCACATTTTTTTCCGGCGCTGGTCTACGTCTTAACAATTCCAATACACAATCGTGCAAAAATAGCGCATGGCTTTCCGAAACACATCTAAAACATAGAATGTGAAATAACTTTGAGATTGAAGTTTATACCAACCACATCCTGCTATTTGGAAGTTGCAATCACGTCTCTTAGCATGCAAAACTACAAATATGGACCACAACACGTGGAAGAAAAAAAGACAACATTGAAAGTGAGAAAGACAAAAGAATAAATAAAAAAGAAAACAAAGTTAAGCAGAAATCTGTAAATTTATACTCTAGGTCATATGAAATCTTTACACATGTTTAGCTTTAACTACAGGTACTTGGTGGAACTAGAAGTGTTACATAAATAATATTTTTAATAGAAATAACATTTCTTATATATTCAGTTTTGTGACTCTGAAATACAGGTTGCTTCAGTTATAAAAGACGCAAAATCCCTCAGACTGAAATAACATGTAAACTCCAGCCAAATTCGGGCCTTTATAGTCAGAGTCAGGGACAAAAATGCCCTGTGATATAATTTCCTGGACTTCACAAAGAATAAATTCAGAATCCTTACAATCTCAGGTGGTTCACAACTGCTGGGCGCATACTTTCTTCTATTATACTGAAATACAACCTTTGATCCAGCTCCATTAAACTACTCAGTAAAATTATTTAAAAGCAGACTGAACTGAATCTCAAAATACTTCACGTTCCACAAACCGCGTATTTCTTGCTCATAGATAGTAACTCAAACACCCTGCAACAAAAATAACAAACTGTTTCAATTCACAGTTGCAACACATAAACATGATGAGATCTGTACCTTGTTAATCCCGACTTCCCCACTCCAACAGTTTAAGTTAAATGTCACATTTACATAACATTTACATAAAGATTCAGTTTTGTTTATACAAAACCCAGCCTTATTTTGCAACATGCTCGATACTAATTCATTCTGTAACAACAGATTGTTTGCTCTATTTAAAAAAAAAAAAAGGTTTAATTCTGAGAAGGTGTTTGAGAGATTGCAGTTGCTCTGAAGCAATTCAGCATCATTCTTCATTACTGTCTGGTCAAGTTTTGTGGGTTTGTTTTTGGGTTTGTTTTTTAAAACAAACTTGAGTTTTTTGGACACCCCAAATGATTTTATACATCATGGTCACTTGTACAGTTCGTACTTACGCCCAGTACACACACAGGAGAACATTCACGGAGCATCCCACCGCAAGCCACAGGAGTTTAGCTAAGGACTTTAATGGCTGGATCTTCTAGTCAGGAATATTTTAGAAGCCCTGGCCAGTTTAGTTTTATTTTTTTTAGTATTACTTCAGTGTTAGCACTGCTTTCAACAGGAACACAATTAGACCAGTGCTGATCCCTTCAAAAATTGCCAACACCAGCAAACACTGCAAAACTCCTGGCACGTCTGAAAGCAGAGCTCATGGGAGTCTGCGATGCGGCTGGACGTAACTGCAATATTTCATAAAAAGAGCTGTATCTTTCAGCTCCTCCACGCAGGGGTCTCTATGGATAGATTGATTGCTGTTCTCTTCTGTATTTCAGAACTTTAAAATCATTTTTGCAGAAACCCTAAGGCCCCATATTGAAAGAAAATTTAAACAAGAAATAATTCCTAAGCTAATACCACTACCTCTTCACAGTAATAAAATAAACACTTTCACCTTAAAACTACTTATAAATTATACACAAAGCCATTCAATCGTATCTAGTGATTACAATTGCTTTTATTAGCAACAAGACTATATACCTGGGTTTTCAATGTGCTAACGTCATGACAAAATTTCAAATAAGTCTCTACAAGGGCTGTCTCCAGCACATCATATCTACATCACAAGACATACAAAAGATGGCAAGAATCACCTTTTGTTCTTCTTAGCTCCCTGGCTAAGGAGGTATTGTTACAGTGGGGCTTTTTTTATCCAAAAGGATGTTTTCGTAATGTAACTTGGGAACAGCCTGTTTCTGTGTTAGTCTGCTCTAGAAGCTTGTTTCAGAGCTGGACACCCTTGACAGAAAACACTGCTTCTGCTACTTCCACTGGCTGTATCTGCGCTGCTCCAGAAGAGCACAGTGATCCAAGGGAGTCAAGACTGATGAATTCTTGCTAGAGCTTCATGCCCTACCAGTCCTCGCTTGGTTTAAAAGCTAGGGATTGGAGGCAGAAAGGAGCCAAAAGAGAATGCAAATATAGCGGTTGCATGTATCCTACATGCAGCGGTCCCGCCTGCATGTGACAAACTAAGTACCAGCAACGCTGGATCCTTCCCCAGGCAGCGTATCAGTAGATTTAAGTGGAATGATGCAGTGTGTCACTTGCATCTTTGGCAGTTTTTACCCTGTACGTTACTTTGATGATTACAGATAGATATATGTTGTTTTCCTTCATCCAGATACATTGCTGCTTAATCAATACAGCACCTTTGTGCCAGCACTGATCCAAGTGAGAAAAATGAGATAGAGACATAAAATTGTCATAGACATACCGCAGGTAACACTAAAGAAGAGAGTATTGCTTATTCGGTGAGTCTTCCATAAACACACAGGCTATATACAAAAGTCAAACACATCTGCTCCAACCAGTCATCAGAACTCCTAGGCAAAGCAGAACAAAGATTTGGCAAAATTAGTTAGGATTAACCTCATCTGGAGTAGATTGGCCAAATCTACACAATGCAGAAATTTCCCCTTAGGGTGCCGTGTTTTTCCTCAAGGTGTCTGAAGGAAGGTGAAGGCAGCACTATGACCGTTTTTTATGGCAAAAGACTAAGGCTACATGTCAGGCTGTGCATTTAGTCAGCAAGAGAAGGGAAGTCCCAAGAGTAAAAGCTACTGGGGAAATACCAGGGCACTGCATAGGGCGCAGGAAGATGAAGTTGGTGTACTTGTAACCCCACCACCTATCGGAAAGGGCCAGTGGCGGGAACGAACCCCAGAGCCACGCTCAGATTTTTTTTCTTGAGGAAATGATTTTGTTTCCTCCAGAAGACAGTTTGGGCATGCATTGTTGTGAGAGTTGGGGTTGTTTAGCCTGGAGAAGAGAAGGCTCTGGGAAGACCTTACTGCAGCCTTTCAGTACTTAAAGGGGGCTTATAAGAAAGATGGGGATAGACTTTTTAGTAGGGCCTGTTGTGACAGGACAAGGGGTAATGGTTTTAAACTAAAAAAGGGTAGATTTAGACTAGGTACAAGGAAGAAATGTTTTACAATGAGAGTGGTGAAACACTGGAACAGGTTGCCCAGAGAGGTGGTAGATGCCCCATCCCTGGAAACATTCAAGGCCAGGCTGCATGGGGCTCTGAGCAACCTGATCTAGTTGAAGATGTCCCTCCTCATTGCAGGGGGGTTGGACTAGATGACCTTTAAAGGTCCCTTCCAACCCAAACCATTCTATGATTATTGTGCATGCAGTAAGGATGACTAGGTGACCAGGACACAGAGTGAAACAAAAAGCCAAACTTCTTGACAGAGCAGAGGAGAAAGGATGCATCCTTGTGGGACTTTACACCTAGCATTTCAAACGCATTACCTCCCTCAATCCTGTTGCAAAATTGGAATCTCTTTAATACTGTGCTGCCTAGCCCAGCTACAGTACGTTAGAACATCAGTAGTATTTTATGGGCAGCCACATTCAAAGCAGCAGCAGAGAGACTGTACAGCATTAGCACTGGTATTTGGCTCCCAAAGAGGGCCATGCTTTATGCTGCATCCCATGTGGCACCCCAGACAGGGAATCTGCGTCTAACTGTTGGAGCCCAGAATCACCTCCAATCTTACCTAGCACTGGAGTTAGAGGAGAGATGCAATACAAAGGGACTGTTGCACCAAGTGTTGGCTTTCCAAGACCTGGGTGCATTAGAGAAAAAGCAAAGGCTCAGAAGTACTGGGTTTTATTGTTGGTGGGGGTTTTTTTTGTTTGGGTTTTTTTGGGTAGGTTTGGGTGGGGGTTTTTTTGTTTGGTTGGTTTTTTTAGGGGGTTGTTTGTCTGGTTTTTGGTGTTTTTTGGGTTTTGTTTTTTGTTTGTTTTTTTTTTTTATTTTTAAACAGGAACAGTGATAGCAAGAACTGCTTGGTTTTTTTTAAGCAGGGACACAGATCTTTTCAGTTTAGTATGGCTTGAATATTGTTGAGCTTTTCAGTGCATCTACATGTCCCATAGGAGTTACACTTAGATAGTGACTTTTCACCATCTCAGTAAAGAGTTGTGATGTCTTTCAGGAGGAAATATCTGCACTTGAGAAAAAGTTTGACCTCACAGGAACTGATCTCAGTGGTACCTTTGTGAACAGAGTAGAATACCAAGGAAAAAAATTATATTTTTAAATTTACTTAAACCCATTATCAGATAGTTCATTAACATCATTATTCTGTTATTGTTTCGGGTAGCATGGAAATACATGGGGTCCTATGAGATTCCACAGAGAACAAAAACAGGAGTTGAGCCAGCTGCTGAACAGGCTCTTCCTTATCTTCTTTCATGAGTGTACCTTATTTAGAACCATAATCCCTCTTTTGCCATGGGACCATTCTGCCCTTACATGGAGGTGACCTGTTTCCAACTAAAAATCAATACAGGTGGCAAAACATACTAAATTTTGATCCCAGAGCTAAACTATGCCTTGCTTCACATGAGAAAACTAGAAAAGGGGATTATTTTCAAGTTTTGTATTTGGAGAACCTTTGCACCAGGTAATAAGCTAAACCTAAATAACCTGCACCTTTGAACAAGCTGAAGTCATTGCAAACCATGGAGTGAGCTGTGAGCACTGCTAACAGATGGACACCTTTGGGAGACATTGGGGGTCCATGGTCCTGCAGCTCTTTTCAAAGCCAGATCTGTACTGGAATGAGTATGATTTCAGCAGTGCTGAAAGCATGGAGATTTTTCAAAAGGATCACGCCTCCAGGAACTGTCATTCTTCTCCCCTGCCCTCATCAGTGTTGCCCTAAAGGAAGCACTGTTTGGCATTAGGACAGTAAATATTCTCATATGTTCCCGATTTTATTTCATCCAATGCCCTGTTCTCAGCATTAGATGAAATGCCTGGATAAAATACCTTCAGTGAGCAAACAGCACCAAGCAGCCTCTCTTGCTCTTTCCCCTCTAAACTGCTACCCCAAAGGCTATGTTTATGCACTTTGAACTCTGAAAATATACCCACTGCCCCATTCTGAGAATGCTTAGATTTAGGAGAAACAGGGTTGTTTTTCCTGTAGTCACAATGAAAAAATATCACTATGTTTGTAAAGTACTTTTGTGATTAAAATAACATTAATAATTTTACTGATCCTAAAAGTAGTAAAAAATACTTTCTTTTATATCATTGTGTGAAAACAGTGGGCAAATGAGCTTCCAAGTATGGTAGTACATTTTTAATGGGTAGTATCAAAACCCAGTTTTCACCATGAAATTATTGATCTTTCCCCCATGAATTTCCAGGATCCCCCGCTTCAAACAGTATGGTGTAGCTAACGAATGTTCAAGGCACAGACCCCAACATATTCAATTGCACTTTAATTTCACAAATAGTAGTTCCATGATGCCACCGTATTTCAGCATGCAAGTGATTAGAAATCTAGTCCTACAATCCAGTTCAGCCCAAGCCAGTGAACACCACATAATTAGCCATTTCAGTATAATATACACTTTTCAATAACAAATACATTTAAAAAGATGGGATTTTTAAACCTTTCTGAGCTATCTTAAAAACCATATCAGAAGCATAGTTCAAGCCACAGCTAGATGAATAGGCAGAAATTATTTTATTTTTTGCAAAGAACACAGAAGAAGCTGTGTAGCTGTAATTCTGTCATATTTGTGTCATGCTTCACTTGGGCAAGCCATTGACTGTGTTATGTCAGGCTATGTACAGTCCTAGTCCCTTCAATCAGCACTTTAATAAGTAATTAGGCACAGATTGTCCTTTTAGCAGAGACTGTTTTAGTTTTGTTGGCACCGCATTTTATATTTAAAAGTGTCAATGTTCCACAGCAGGTTGGCATCCTTATATTTAAAACAATGTAGTATCTCTTGAACATTTCACATCTCCATTCATAGATTTTCAACACTTCCTGCAACTTCGGTTTGCTTGGTTTTTGTTTGGGTTTGTTTGGGTTTTTTCCCCCACTGTTTGTATTTCACACATAGAAACCCAAACTGTGAAGAGGACCATTTATGACAGATACTATATGAACACAGAAGGAGAAGATCTGCAAGTTCTTGGCAGCAGAGGCTGCCTAAATAGGCAAAAACAAAGGCAATAGCTTTCTAAAGGTCACATGGCAGACCAACACCAGAGATGTAACATCAAGTCCTCTGTCTCCTAGCCCAAAATTCATGTGCTGAACAAAGGAAATTTTTCTTTTAGTTAAGGAAACCCAAGAAAAACTCATACTGCCACAACAGAAGGGAAAAAATATTTCCTCCTTAGCAGTACAGTTACAGAGAAAGTATCTGATGGCTCCCCAAGTTAACAAGGGTAGGTGACAGACTGAGAATGAAGTATTAAAGCTGTCTAAGGTTAGAACACCACACTGCACAGAACCCACAGTTAGCTTTGAAAAAATGACACATTAGTCAAATATGACATTCAACTCATTCAAATTCAATGGATATTTGCAGTCCAGGGATTGCACGAGCATACAACTCCAATACTGCATCTCCACAGGATGTAAAACAATGCAGTGTAAGAGAATAATATCTTATTACATTATTTGTACAGCAGGTAAAATCATATTTTGTGGCAGAAGCATTACCAGGGGCTCAAACTTAGTACGTCAATTCTTACCATGACTCTATTCTTGGTTAAGTAGTTGTCCACATTCCCAGGAGACCTTGTGCACTGTATTCCCTTTACAACAGTAGCATATTTGTAAACTATTTCTTAATATGATGATTTCCATTTCTTATGATTATTTAAAAAAAAATCAATCTGGTCAAAATATAGATGCAACTAATTGTGTAGAACTGATACCAGAACTTAAATACATTCAGTAGTTTAAAAACTGTATCTACACACTGAAATACATATATCTTCAGCAATATTGTCACTATGGCTTTAGTGACAAGAGCTGCCTGTTAAAAGCTGTCACGTTACATGCAGAAAAATACATAAATAACCCTAATGTTACAAAGCCTATGCTCAAAGGTTATGAGATGTCAGGATGGGGGTTTGCCCGTGCAACCTTAAAACAAATCTGATTTTCCCTGTGACATAGGCTTTGTGTGATCTCATATCTTTCATGTTTTTTGTATTTAGTTTAAACCACAAAAGCATGGTGTTCAATATGATACTACCCAGTATTCTTCCCTTTAAGATATACCCTTTGTATTATTGTCCAATTGGCACCCAGACCTTGGACGAGGATTACCATTTCTTCCTGGATTTAGCCACAGTACTGATAATCTAGAGAAGCTGAAAGGGGTATCTTAGATAATTCAGAGGACAAAGTGAAAAGAACACTTACAAGTGATGCTGAGCCTAAGGCAGAGAAATGCTTCTATGCATTTATCATTCTGTCTGAAGCTGTATGCTTCTTTTACTAGCTACCATCAAGAGCAATTAGCAAGGTTCTGAAAACATTAGAAAACACATGCTTCAAGTGAGTGACCAGAGGAGTAAAAAGCAATCAGGAGCAATCAACCTATTAGAGCTCTGGAGTCTGTGAATCACTGCCAAAAACCTCTGCATTAAGGCCACAAGGACTCCTGAGTGCGAAGGCTTAACAGAATCTTTATCCAGGACAAATAACAAAGCAGCATAAAATAATGAGTTCAGTAGCAAGGCCAAATCAAGGAAAGCCTAGCATCACCTAATCCTTATGGTGGGACTCAAACAGCATGCTCCAGCTCCCATACTGGATTCGTTCTTCCAGGGTAAAGTTCCTCACAGATGGATATTGCAACATTTTAGTGGGATGAAATAACTGATAGAATGAATTCTCTAATGGCCTGAACACCATGGCGAACTTCATCTTTCACGGTAGGCATTGCACTTCTTTGTAAAGACCATTAGATAGTGATAGGTATGTTATTAAAAACGAATGCAAACACATTCTTAGTGAACACCTGTGACTTGCTCACACAAAAGAACTCCAAACAGCAAAACCAGTTTCTCAGTGTAGCATTCAAATGCATTAACCTTCCTTTTCTTGTTGAAGTGCCCTGCTTTAATTACTGCATTCCTCCAAATGTCAGCAAACAAAGACACACAACAATTATTCCACTTTCCTTATTCATCTTCAGAACATAGTCCATCCTGTGCATCAAATTAATCAAGTTTTCTTTTGAGAAAATAAAACTCCCCTCCAGTCTTCTATAAAATTCAAGGCACTTGAATTACCAGTGGAAGAAACTTAAAAAAAAGCTTTTCTTCAGTACAAGAAAAATTAAGATTTCCTCAGGAATGAGTGGAACACTGCCACTGAAATTTCCTGAGTCAAGGTTTTCCTGAAGGACACCTGAAAAGGTTCCTTAGAGAGTGACATTGGGTAGATATCCAAGCCAAGTAGTTAAAAGTTTTTCAAACTAATATATAAATGGAAGACAAAAGAGGATCTTGCCATAGAAAATATTAAGTAGTATTGAGTTCACATTGCCATCTCTACTTACAACAACAGAAATGCTTTTCAATATGGAATTGCAATTCAAAATAAGTATTAGCTTACCTGACCAGAAAGCGATGTAGCCCAACATCAAAACTTCTGTAAGAAAAAAGATTCACCAGA
Organism: Theristicus caerulescens; assembly: GCA_020745775.1. Classification (NCBI taxonomy): domain Eukaryota; kingdom Metazoa; phylum Chordata; class Aves; order Pelecaniformes; family Threskiornithidae; genus Theristicus; species Theristicus caerulescens. The sequence continues at coordinate 101,977,533 of CM036561.1, read as the reverse complement.
TTTTAGTTATCAAAAATACTACTCTTGGGTATTGTACAAACACTGCATTTTTAAAACAACCAATAGTAACAAAGATAAATATAAAATTACTGGAATTGATAAAACAGAAGCAGAAGCATAATATACAATTTCCCTTCTGTAATGACATGTGAAATTTAATATGATCATCATATGGAAAGCTTTAGATGCATGTTAACAAACTCACAAATTCCTTGTTTCAGTATTTCTTCAATAAAGCAGAAACATTCAGAGTAGTATAACCCACATAAAGCATAAATCATGTATATTCTGCTACTGGAAATAATTTTTTAAGCATCTCGACAACCAGTGAGTCTGCATGTTTCTGTCATATGCAGGTAGATCCTCTACACAAAACTACTGTGGAATCCTTTCTTTCCCCTTTTCTGCTCTGCAAGGGATTGCTGTGAATTCTTTCCATGATACTGAATAATCAAAGAACCCCTTTACGTCTCCTTCAAATACACACAATATACCAAGAAGTGGGCCTTGCAAGTGTGCTCTGCTCAGATCTGGTGAGAAAAATAACTTTGAGGACTTTTGACAGTAAGTACAAGTTAGGTCACACTACATTACAAGAACCATGCCTGAAAACTTCAGCACTAACAACATACATTGGCAGTTAATGCCAGTGTTTCTTTTCCATTTCCTCCATCCCTCAGCCAGCTCAGGAGAATCAAGCTCATGAACAATGTACTAGCAAATGCTTGACACTACAGGAAGGTATCTGCTGATTTGAGACATTTACTTATTAAGTAATGTGAAGTATGTGCCGGCTTTGTGGGACTATCAATACAATCCCAGATTAACTCTGTGCATAATGGCATGATTTGAAAATGCAAATGTCTTATTTCCAGTGCTGGACTTGCTCTGAAATGGGCTTACATTCTGTACACAGAAAACATTTTGGCATATACTAAGCTCTTGAGTATCCTGTTCCAAAAAAACTAATTGGTCATTTGAGTACAACATGGTTTTATTTTAACAGTATTGCTTGCAGTGTGCTGCCTTCTACTTGAAACAGCAAAAGAAGTCATCAGATAGTTAAAGGCATCCTGATAACAGCAGATAATGAGTTGTAGAAATTCTAGGAGTTAACAGGGAGGGAAAGTCCACTGGTTCAGCAGGGTGGAGAGGAGGTGAATGAATTTCTCATTTAAAAGCTGTCTTGCAACAAAAAAAAATGTTCTGCCAGGAACATGCGCATGGTCATCATTAAACCTATATTTTCACATTCCTTACCTAAAATCATTCCACATTTTATGTTATTGTTACATTATGTGTAATTACACTTCATGCAGTATATCCAGTTATCTTTCTGCATTCATCCTGCCTGGACACATACTGTAATTTGGCTCACCCTCTTCTCTAAAATATTCTGTGTTGTACAGACAGTCTGCTGTATCAGAGCTGCCCACAGTCTGCATTTATAGCTCTGAAACCCTTTTCTTCCTAGGACCAAGCACTTCAGTATGTTTCTGCTGGGATAGGGAGAAGAGGAAACTTGCACAGTTCCAGGGAACAGCTGTATGTGAAACAGCCGTCTTACACGTCTTCAGCCAAGCTCATCTTTTCATGTTCTCCTACCTGTTCTCCGATGGCAACGACCAAATCTGCTATTGTCTCTGAAGCAACACAATAACTGAGCTTCTTGTGGACAAGGTTGTGGAGCATAAAAATATTGCCAATTTTGACACTGAACCAAAAGCCAAAGGACTTGGCCTACAACAAGCATGGAAACAGAATGGTCCTGCTAACTTGAGACCATCAGAGCTGAAGAAGGTTGGGGTAGACAAAGCTGAGGCAGAGTGGGTTCAGACAGGGAGGGAAAATGAGACAGTTTGCTGTAGACTTGCATGCCGTCTTTTCCCTCATTTTTCACTCTTTCCAAAACATAACTTACCTGCTATTAAAAAAAGACTTATAACTTTATTTCATATGGGCTTTAGCTATTAAAATATTTCCACAAAATATTAAGTATTAAAAATGAACATAGAATCAATTTATTAGAATAAACAACAAGGAGGAAAGATCAGAGCCTCCCTAGGTATATAACTCAGTGTAGACAGACAGGCCCCATTATTCCTCAGTTTGATGCTGTACTGGTGCATTTCAACGGACTGCCTAAGATCCTGAGTTCTCAACAGTGTAAGCAGTCATTTAAAGATGTAACCACACTACAACCAACAGAATTATGAGAATATGCAGTAGCATCAGAGTGTGCACCTAGATCTTAAAGACACCTCAGGACAGTATCATTGATTAGTTCCAAAAGCAAGAACAATAAGGCCGAACAATTTCAAACTAAATGGGAGAAATAGTTGCGTTACTAAGGGCTATGGATATTGGGTACATACACTTTTAAGCACCTAGGATAATGAATACCGACATTTGTGCAAGGCAAAAATACTGAAAAGCTAGGATTACAGGAGGCTGGTTTTGACAAAACACTGCCACACTTTCAACTGTTCTGCTTGTTCGTATTTAAATACATACTGCATTTAAGTCTACAAGTGAAGTGAAAATACAGTGAAGTAGCAATGGTAACAGATCTGGTAGATGTAACTAATCCTTCCATTCTCAGATGGAAATGTTAACAAGGGGTAAAGAGGGTTCGTATAGCAGTGTTCAGACTGCAACTTGGGAGTGGAATAAGCAACTTCATTAAATGAAAAAAGAGAACAAGTAATCACACTGCATTTGTACTAAAAATTTCATAGTGATCCCTTCAACATCACAGGAATCTACCTATCAGGCATGACACAGTGCCCCCAACAATTAATTCAGAATTACACCTGCCATATGCACATGGACATGATTATCTACTGCCTATAAAGTAGACCCATCTTTACTGGATATTGCAACATAATTTATAATTAACTTCCTACAGCTTGTGCAGTCCTGAGCTTCTCTACAAAATACAGGATTTGTCTGGTAGCCCTTGCAATTTAGGGTGCCTCAGTTACATAAAAGTTTCACAAATGCTTTTTGAAATCCTGTAACTAGTGCAATTTTCTGAAATAAAGGTTTTAATTAAAATCTAAAATAACAAACAATATTCATAGCAATAAAAGTAAAAAGTGATTTGCCAGTTAAATTCTCTATACTGCTCAAATGTCAGTAGCAATATAGTATTTTAATTTTTTGAGAACTAATGGGTAAAATCTAGTTTATCAAAATAGTAATGGTAGTCTTTGAACAGGGCAAAATCTCGACTAGTCAGTGGAACAATAAAGGGGAGATATATTTAACCTCCATTTCATAATCATGTTACTCATTGCAGGCAATTTGATAGCTATTTTCTTTACAAAAATGTGTTTAATTCTGTTCCTCTGAAGGGCAGCTTTGAATGATAGTTCTGTACGCAACTTGAACACTTTTGTGAGGCATGGAAGTTCTAGTTTGACACATTTCAACAAAAGATTATACATATAATCCTTCCTAATCAAATTCATCTTTTCCCAGTACCTCAACTAGAAATCAGTGACCAACAATATACATATACTAAACCAACAAGGACCTTTTCCAAAATATCATCTTTGAAATACCTGCCTGCAAGCATATATCTCTCCTCAAGGTACATTTTCAAAATTATTTCAGACATGCAGTTTCTGCTTTGAAAGCTAAATGCATAATGCAACCAGCTGCCTCCAAATTTGCAGTCAGCACAAAGCTGATGGGTCACAGGGGAAGAAAAAAAAAAGTCCTCTTATATAGGAGAGATACAAAAAGGCAGAATCATGCTGGTATGAACCAGAGTCAGTAGCAATAGCACATGCACTGAAATTGTAATCCTGATGATTCCCAGAAAAAAAATAAGTACAAAAAACCTCTTTTTGTCCCCAGGATGCAAAAAGGAATATATATATAGACAGATGTAGAGATATATATATAGATAGAGAGAGATATATATCTCCAAAAGCCAAATGAGCAAAACTGTGACAAGTTTCTGTTCATGGTGCAGTTAGGGTATCAGAGAAGCCAGTCACCTGTTTTCCCCTCATGTCATGGGTACTTTGGACTCGCTCTGAGATTTCCATCTGTCCTATTTCCTCATAGTTGGACCTTATTTTGAAATCCTGTGCCCACCACTTGCCACTTAGGAGTGCTGTAGTGCATGGTTCTTCAACTGTATCTGCCTGTTGGAGGCTGGCGCATACTGATATAAATCAGGATCAAAAACTGGTCAGGATCTTCTCTTAGGAGCTGGTTCACGCTCTCCCGGCCACATGCCCTGAGCTCAGCACAAGTCAGCAGGCAGGGTAGCTCCCAGTGGAGCTACAGATTGACATGCAGTGACAGGCTCTTGTTTCCTGAGCATCACCATCCAAATGCCCACCCTGGTCAGCACTCTTCATAAGCACATGTTATCCAATGGATTGTTTATGGTCCCACTTTCCACAATGCTGTGCCTTCCTTTAACTGAGGTCTAAACTCCGGTTCCTCAACAGAGGAGTTTTGTGAGCCTTTAGTATACTACTTTTAAATTCAATGAAGTTATGCCAGCCTGTTATTCAAGGACCTGAATTAGTTGTGTTAGGGACTACAATTCACAAATCCAGTATGACAGCTAAAGGACCCCCATCTCACAACAATGTTTGATTGCGAGACCTCATTCCCAATAATTTACAGCATAAAAAAAAGCATAAGCACCAAGCACATCAGGATCATATGAATAAATTTAAAGTTAAGCTCATTACTAGAACCATTTTTTATGAAACTAATTGCAATAATTTGAGTTGCCAAACCCTGATTTTTTATATCCATACATTTAAACAACATGCTGAAGAGAAACCAGTACAGCTTTGTTTTCTGTCAGTTCCTCCCCAGGAGTTCCAGGCTGCACACTATTCCTGGAAACAAAGCACAACAAATCATGCAACATGTAGCATGATCTGGAAAGCATTTGGCTAAGCATGCACTTCAGAAAAGCTGCCCACTGCAAGCAGATGGTACATCACTACTCTGAAAGCAGACAGTGGCATGATTTTAACTTTGGGCCCTACCTTCAGGGGAACAGATCTAGGTAGATGGTTTGCCATTTGTAAAGAGTTCAAAAGCAGTAACATAGATGGAGACAGGTAAATGTGATACTACATGCCCAGAGACTGTCTTACATTGTAGACAGAAATATCCCAGACACCTTAAAAGCAGTCACATTGCTGCTGGAACATGAACACTTTGGAACATAGAAAGGAATGTGTAATTTCTATAAGCAGGAAAGGAGTTCAAGCAGCAGGACTACCCCACATTTCACTGGAGCAAACAATATAATAACTGCACTTAAATATCTTCAAATCAATTACACTAGTTACCATTTATGGTGGTGATGAAATCCAACAAGTGGGTTATTTATTACAGCTTCAGTACTCTCTACCCTGTGGGTATTCACCATCCCTTAAAAGAAGCACTGTAGTTGCTGCAATGTTTCAACAATGGTTCTCAGCCCTTCCTTTTACAAATGTGGCTAAAACTTGACATTGAAAGCCTAACTCATTCACATATCCTTGGAGTAGCCCATCCTATTTAACCACAGAAGAGCATTTGCAAGACCAGCACTTCCATTAGCAGTCTTTGCAAGCAAATCTGGCATTTTGCCGATGAGCTGCTAAGAGTCTCTCCCACACCAGAACATTTTGCACTGGAGACTGAGAGGTCATTGAACAACAGCTGCTTTCACTGACACAATGCTCTTAAGTTGCTTCATTTTCATTCTTTCTCAAGCAATGTCTTACAGCAGGGATGCCCAAAAGATCGTATAAACAAGAGAACTGCCCTGACAGATGCCCCATCATTTAGCAGTTCTAAACTACTTTTCTGGATCCTCCTATTTCTGCTCATCTTTCTTCCAATGCTGCCTGTGGCAACCTCTCCAGCTGGCAATCCCTCAAAGATGAAAGCTCCCAAATTACAAATAATTACAAGTGTGCAACCTAAGTCTGAAACATGTTTTAGAGTCATCTGAAGAATAAGATTACAACAGGGGAAACCAGATAGCAAAGTCCATATGCAGGTTTTGTAAGTGCTATTATTTAATGTCTCAATGAACTATAAAACTTTGCTAACGCAAAGCCCCTAGAGGGGATATGCCTACCAAGTAGAGTAAGTATTTTTCAAGTAGTGACTGCTCTCAATTGATTCATCATCATCTTCATTATTAAAGCCCTGGGAAAGCCATCCATATTTTTAAAAGACACTTCTGCCTGTCTATAGCTTGCAAGGATTCAGACATTGTTTTCTGCAAGTTTACTTGAAACCTACACCTTCATAGCAAAGCTTGTCTCTTCAGTGACAATCAGCACACTTCTTCCTAAATAACGTAACTGCCACCATGCTAGGATACACTATTTAGAAAGCAGATGCACAACTTAAAATAGAAAAACAACAATGAAATTGTCACAGAAGATATTTTACAGTAGAAATATAGCAAGCAAACTGAAAATATTTATCTGAAGACCAGACAGTTTAGTGTTGTTAGCTTTTAAAATGAAGATGGAAAAAAGCATGATGAAAAATGAGATCCAATCCAAAACAACCACCTGTTCGGATTTATCTAGTACCCAGACTATGGAATATACTTTTGGACACTGAGCCCTGAAAGTCACATTGCAACATTTTCTGGGGACTCTTTTGCCACGTACAAGTATGTTCTTGAAGCTCTCATTTTTCACTTCAGCCTTTCAATTAGTGCAAGACACTTGGTAAATTCCACCCACATACAGATTTTACAGTCTCCCACTGATATGGTATTGGAATCAGGAACAAATACATATATGGAGCTCTTTTGGCATTCCTTCAAGACAAACAAATCCTATCATTTCCTACACAAAAAAACCAAAAACATCTCTGTTCTTACCATGAAGCAAACCCTGGCTCAACCCAATGACAAAATTCCTGTGTAAGTGAATTCAATATTCTTTTAAACAACGAGATCTTAAGAACCTGCTTAAGCCTAGATCTCAAGCTTCAATGGACTGTCTTTTGTGAGCTTTGATTTTAAGTTTTAACCATCTGCAATGCAGCAAACTATTAGTAGCAGCTTTCTTTTGTCTCAATGTAAAAATGCAGCTAAGAGTAAAAAAGAAAAATCTATGTTATTTGAAAGAAAAAATATGAATACTGTCAAATGCTTTTATATCATGTCTATCATGTCTTTGACAAGCAATTTCTTGTTACAGTAATAAGCAGGACTTCTATATACATGAAGATATCTTTATCATATTCTCTGACACTTGCTTAAGGACATACTGGAATTTTAACACTTCATGCTTAGATAAAACACTTTGAATTTGTGTTCTATTTCTTCCTGGAATGATTCAACAATACCAAGTTGCCTTTGGTTTCCTCCATTATCAGAATAACCAAAGCCGCCACTGTTCAGCCTGTGCCAGATGCCTCCATCCAGAGCTCCTGCTCAGGGCTGTAGAGCTCTCCAGCACCAATACAGCCAATGTGTAAACATTCACCTTACTTCACAAGAAGAGTACTTTCTAAATGTGTGATTACTTTAAGGTTGAACAGAGCAAACCCTAAACATTTTACTTGCAAAGCATTTCCTGCATAGCATCACAGGGAGAAGCTAGGGCTTCCCATACCTATGAGAATGGTGGAAATCCACAATGAAATCCTGACCCAGTCAAAATCAGCAGCAAAACTCTCCCTGACTTCAATGGAAGCAGAAATACCTGGACTGACTCTGGACAGCCTATGTAATGCAGGATACAGTCCAACTTTGGTATACATTTTGTTAGAAACACCTTCGCCTCCGAGCAGAAAATATCACTAAGTCCCAAAGCTTTATCTGTGGAGTTTCAGTTATTAGCTGGGAGCTCAGGCTGAAGACCCGCATAGCAAAAATAATCTACAATAAGATAGCGCAAGGAGAGAGTTCTTTTGTGGACCACATAAAAATACTTCAGAAACTGCTAGTGGCCTCCAGCCTACAAACTGGATCCATGATCTAATATGTCTTGTTGTTTCATTTCAATTTAAACACACAACTTGTATTATATCAGAAAGCCTAAAGAAAGTTTTAACGATCCTATGCAGTGACTTCCCCCCACCCCTGCAATCTCCTGGCCAGAGAGACAAGCAGAACTTTTAAGCACACATGAGTCATTACCAGTGTTAATGTAAGATTATACACAGGTCTGCCTACTTAGGAGGCTTTAAGACAAGAAATTAGTTCTGTTTCTCACATATCCATCACACTGGATCTTGGTGATACAGTTCAGCAGACACTTTCTTAAAAAGAGCAAATCTCATTTGTATTCTGTTAATCTCTCCTAGAACCCTTCAGAAGAAATATTACTTTAATTTTATACCTTCCCTGATTCTTCAAAAGCCTGTAGTAGCACATGGAGAGTGGATGAAACCTAATGCCCATTAGTGGCAAACTCCCATAGGGTAAGTTCTTCAGTTTTCCTCGAGTAAGACTCTTGCAATGCAGCATGATTGTCCAATTACTACGAGAGCCCTATCCTTACTGTAAACAGAACAATGAAGTTTATTAACAGCCATTACTCATTTTCTACAGTGGTTGTGAGCAGGCAGAGTGCTGTTTACCAAATGTGAGCAGCAGTAATAGTTTGTATCTATGCAGAGCTCATGTCAAATACTGTGAAGAATGGGCTTCATGGGTGATCAGCAGTAGGTGGGATTAGCTTGTTTGTTAAAAAAGTCCAGCAATTTCAAATTACAGTAACAAAGCAGTCACTACGCAAAGAAGTTTCCAGTAATTATACAGTTTAGACCCAAGAAGGATTAGAGTGCTTCATTATTGCTTCTTTTTACACTCCAAAGAGACAAATAGATTTTTTTCTTCTACTGAAGAGATTTAAGGAGCTTTTTAAAGTTTTAATATAACCAGCAAATTGAGCTGTACAGTAGATAAGAACTGTAGCATGCACTAATTTGGCTGATGTCAAAAACAGTTAAATCTTTTGTCTCTATCAGTGAGAGAATGACTAACCAGTCCAGAACTAAGGCATCTTTCATATATTCAGGTGACATGTTAGCTAAAAATAACATGTCACAGATCAACGTTTGGCTTTAAGCATCACAACAGTTAATGAAAAATACAAGTAAATCAGGAAAAGTGTTATTTTTCAACTTAGAAATAAGTTATTCCACTACTAAAAAACCATGCACTAGTTCTGCAATTAAATACCCAACTTTTGGGCAAGCAGCTTCAGTATTCTGATATTGGCAAGCAGGTGTAATACTTAAAGGCTATGTATAACTCCATAGACTTTCTAAGGAGGGCTTCTCCTCTTCGAAAGACCACCGTGACTCCAGCTGTCACTCTGCACAGTAGCTGTGTATGTCACACAGGAGCAATACTGCTTAGAAGTACCACAGGGGTAGTAGGTAGCAAGGATGTACAGCATGACCTGCCTTACATTCAACCCTAGTCCTTATGTACCAACAGAAGGGAAAAAAAAGCCGTTTCCTTTCCGAGACTGTCACCCAGCATCTTCAGAGACCACATAAAAAGCTTTTCAAGAATGAAAACTAATATTCTTTAAGTTTTTTAAAGCACATCATCCACAAATACATGCAAACACAAGCTTGTCATGACAAAACTGTTCTTATGCATGTTATTTTTACTATTGATTTGGGATCCAATTCAGTGTACTTGTCCAGACAGGATACACACAAACCAGATCTTATGACTTCAGGTGTCAAAGTTTGCAAAAGAAGGCTTAACATGGCTTATGGGCATTGGTGTATTTGGACTTCTGCACACTTTGGCAATATTGATTTCTTCTATTCTTAAGATTTCAATACAAGTTCCCCTTATTCATGAGCACTAGGCCATTTCAACACTGTGGGTGTAATTCTATTTAATCCAACTATGCTTTTAAATAATCTTTTTTCATATTTAAGAAATCATCTCTAAAAATATAGGGTGGGGAAGAGGTGCCTTTTGATTTTTAAATAGAAATGCTGCAGCATTAATGTTCTTTAAGATTAAAACCAGTGAGAAGCTAGATCATTAAAAGATATTTTTGTTCTGCTTGATACACTGTCTAAAACACACTGGACAACTTTCTTTGAAAATATCACAGGCTGGAAGTGACAGAAGTGACACTACTAATCTCCAGGGGAAAGGGAAATACACATAAGCCTGTCCTGCCTTTTCTTGTCTCTCAGTTCCAGCTGCTGGGTAAGTCCCATCAGAGGCACAGACAAGAGAGCTTTCTAAAACATAGCTGTCTAGAACTATAGGATAGATACAAAACAAATCACCTCAAAATACCTGATCCTCTTGAAGCTGACTACTAGGCCATTTATAGCACTTAAAATTAGATTCTCTGTTCACAGCACAAGTAGGCTTGGCCCAGCATCCCTGCTCTGATCCCCAGACAGCATCCCCTCCCCAGGCACAGGACCCCAGCGAAGGTCCTCCCGCAGCTTTGGGAAGCAGCTCCTGCTGCCACTGCAACCCCTCCCATGGCAAGGTGGGCAGCAGGTCTGAGCCACAGATCTGGATGTGCCATTCAAATTTCTACCAGGCTCTGGGTGATTCACACTGAATCCCTTCTTCACACTCCCATGGAGATGTGGATGTGGGAGTTCCTTTTCACTGCTTGCCTCTCCTTCCCTCATGCAAATTTTTCAAGGATTTGTAACTTAACTGACTCCTGAGGACACCTGCCATGGGAAGCAGTTTACGACCCATCATTTAGCATCCTTCCTTTTTCCCCCATAGTTACCTCCAAAGGACAGGTTGCACAACAGCGATTTCCTGTTATTACTAGCATATAATCAGAGAACTAAACTCATAGGAAGGAGAAATATAGGGAGAAAATCTATCTCAAATTTCAGACCATCCGTCAACTTATCCAGAAACACCACAGCAAATGAGCACTACAATACTAAGACAGAAAGCAAGAGCTTTCCACAGGAGTTTGTTAGAGTACAAGCCCCTAAACTTGTAAAGGCACCTTCTTCTGAGCCCAGAGGCAGGGATGTCCTCCTCTGTACCCATGGCTGTAGCACAGTTACAGTTGGACAATCGTGTTTGTCTTCACTTATGCCAGACATTGGCTATTTGGGAATTTAAGGAGGCAAGCTTCCCAAATCAAGCATTGACAGAAACACCATTTCAGATCTTATTTAAATTTCCTTAATGATATCTTATAAAGCCTCTCAGCAGCTTACTTGTCTTGATATATTTAATAAGTTAACTCCCCAAATGATTTATTCTAATACAAAAAATCAGAATCCCAAAGAAGGAAAGTACATGATAAACTGGGCTGAGACTATGAGAAGCACAAGTGAAAATGGACTTAAATAATTACTTTTTTCCCTTACAGGTCAGAAAATCCATTTTCCTTGTTTAAAAAATCTATTCCAGTCCTCACCACAAACTAAGAATAGGCAATTGGATGTAAATACTACCAAGTGTTTAAGCCAGAAATAAGAGATGGTATGGTTTTGCTTGCTTTCATCATTCCAAAGTTACTGCATGTGGTCACAGTGATCTCTTGTGCTCGCACTCACACATAACATCAGTATCAGACTTGTCTTTTCCCAGAAAAGAATCTGAAAGGAAGGGAAAATTTCCTTTTGATAGACATACACAAGGAACAGTTTCCAAAGGGGGCAATGTTTCAAGAACAACAGTGAAGGTAGACAAAAAGTATCAGGATGAGGAAGAAAGATGCAGATGAGATTATACTTTCATTTATCAATCCATTTTCTACAGCATGGTTATAGCCGAGAATGCAATTAGCCTATAGCAAAATTCTAATCCATAATTTGGAGCACTTCACTGAGACCTTGCATGTAGACCTCTTTTCTCATATAAGGCAAGCAACGCTTTTGAAATAATGAGGCAGGTAAACCAGACTGAATTGCAGACTATTTCTTTCAAATCATAACCCAGACACCATTTTTGGATGCCACCAAAACATCTGTGGGATAAACTTAACATGTTCATGGAAGTGTGTGCATCTGTGCATGCAAAATACAGCCCTCCTAGTCCATCCATTAGCATGCAAGAAAACTGGGGGTTGACTTATGTTGGAATCCTGTCTGGTCAAGAATTGGGGTGTTAAATACAAGGTGGAATCTAGAACTTATGGCATGGTGGTTGAAAGTGGCCAGATCTTTCTCCACCATCGCATTATTTTATTTTTATCTGGCAGCATTTCTTCAACTCCATTCTCTTTATTCTGGATAAAATTCTGTTTCTGTGACATCAACCTTTCAAATACAGCTTCTTACTGCCTTCCTGAGGAACCTCTACCCTTGCTGAGGCTAACTTATATCAAACACGCATGAAATTTTAGCACAATTTGGCCCCAACACACTTGTCTCCAAATTATTTTGGGATAAGATACTTGGGAACGTGCAAATTTTAAGGTGGAAAGGCAGAAAAGAGTTGTGCTTCTGCACATTTCATGTCAGTCTATGACCAGAGATAACTGGTTTCTTATGCCATGCTGTTCCCATGGCATGTCAAAACACATCTGGATCAATGTGTCCAACATCTTTGCAGAAGAGCACTCACTACACTCAGTAGCAGAGTATGGAAACAAAAATGGAAGCATGATTTTTTTTTTTCCCATGAACAGCATCTGTGATAAACATTGTCCTAATTTACAAACTGACAAGCTTCTTTGCAGAATACATTGCCAAAATCAATTACCAACATGTCAAAATTGATATAGGATTTAGTTACATGCTATTTATTGTTTCTGTAGTTTCCACAGTCTTATCCTAGTGGAGGAGTATTTTTCCATGTTGAATTACTCTGCAAGATTCAGCAGTAGCACAACTTTTTCCAGTTGCACTACACAATTTGCACCCCCTGCCTGAGAAGTTGTATGGCACCCCCTGCCTGAGAAGTTGTACGGCACCCCCTGCCTGAGAAGTTGTACGGCACCCCCTGCCTGAGAAGTTGTACGGCACACATCAGCTTTGACCAGTTCTTTAGAAGCACTTGCAAGTTTCCAACAACAGTCATTGCTCTCACACGATTCGCTACCTTGCTTTTAACCTTGGTAACAAAACCCAAGTTTTAATTCCTCATTACTTCAGATAAAGCAGACATTAAAATTTCTAAGTTGGTGTGTCACTGAACTGCTGCCCTATCTGGAAATCAGGAGCTCAGAAACTCCTTTTCACCGCTATAATCAAGCATTTGAATAGTAATTTATCATGCATTTATTAGCTATGCAGCTGCATATTCAGCAAGATAATGATATCACAGTAAAATGAAACCACAGTAACACATTCAACACCTGTATTTGTCTTGAGACAGTAAACAAGATTGCTAATTTTTTGACCCAAGAGATTGTCTTGATTAAATAAAATGCAAATTAGGCAGAATCTACCATAAAGTTGATAACTCCTTTTTAATTAAAGCCTTTTATTTTTAAGTTTGAATGGACACAATTTGGTTTATTGTTTAGTACCATAAATAGGGAGGCAGAGTACCTAATTTGTTTTTCTAATATCTGCTTTGCTTTTCAGCTCTAGAGAAATTTTAGACACACATGCTATCTTTCTTACCTTCCTGATTGAAAGCTCTTCCACCTGCTGTATCACATAGTGAATTATGTCAGCAGGTACTGATTATAAGTGACACTGGTCTGGATGTATCAGATCAAAAGCTCCGTTATGCTCAAGGGACACCTCAGGCATGAAAATAGCAACACTGGGTCTTCCAAAAGCCTGGCTAGCATAATACCCTGTTTCTGAGAGTACCCGAAAGCATACTCCAGCAAGAAGGGTAACAGCAAGCCAAGCATACACAAGGACTTTTTTTTCCCAAGCAGCCTCCTCAGTGCCAGACAGCAGGTAACAGTGGTGCACTCCATGTCATCTGGCTCATTCCACCCCACTCCGTTTCTCAACCAGGGCCTGGGAGCTTTAATAAGCTTTACCAGGCTACCATTTTATGAAAACAGAGTCTGGTACAAATCTCCTCACTCTACCAGCTTAAAACTAGACACTGTGCTATTAACATTTAAATTTGACCCACTCTGATAAAGTTGTTAGGAACATTCACTTAAAAGTCCACATATTCACAAACTACAAAAAAATTATTTAGCACTTTAAGGAAACAGTGTCACTGTTCGTAAGGTTTCACAACACAAGCTATTTACTTTCACCATTTTTTGCTAGCTTGTATGCTAAACCCATCATTTCCACACTTCCTGTCTTGTTCAGACAGTCCTACAGTTCAGAAAAAAGGCTATTCCCACTTCTAACACTGACATTCCTATATAACATACCAAAACACATAAAAAGACTGCAAAGCCTCTGGGTAGTAGTGATTGAAGAGCTTAACTGTAAAGGCATAAGGGCATCATAATTCAGGAATTCAGAGGGCAAACTACATGAGATTTCTTAGATAACTGAGAATGACCCATAATTTACTAGCAGCCATAGGAAATTCTACTATCCACATGGCTTTGAGAGCAAGAAATCAAGTCAGCTGTACATGAACTGATTTTTTCAGCCTTCAAAGCAAACAAACAAATCCCATCTATGAGATAATAAAATTATTTCTGACAGTGAATGTTTGATACATATATGAATGAAATACTTGGGACAAATGGTAGATATCAGCAGTTGATATTTTTCCTTCTGTAAAAAAAATAAACTTTCTGCTTAGATACTAGCTTCAATTTTTCCTGTTATGAGTATTTTTTAAAGAATACCCAATGTTTTTACTGTGATACACCACACGTCTTTACAGGCGCAGAGTACCTTTTCGTAGTCGGTAACAACTACCTGACACAGCAGTGCCATTAGTATTTGTGCTCAAGTTCAGCTTCATTTGGCACTTCCAGAGCAATACACAGATTCCCAGGAATAATATCTGGGAGAGGAGGAAAAAAAACGCTTCTGCTTGCAAGGGCCAGCGGGCCAAGAGATGCTGCTCTCAGGAGAGTGCCTGGTAAAAAACACAGATTTCTATATTAACTCTGTAGGTCATAAGTTCAGTTCAAACTCTGAAAGAGAATTTAAACCAAGGCATTTGCTAGTAGCTAAAATAATTTTTAACAGTTCATCTGTTTTCCATACTCTATTTCTGCTGCACTTCTTTGAATACTACATATCTACAGTTGCCAGCTATTATAAACTATAAAGCCTTCTTGTTACAACTAGCTTCAAGCTGAAAACAAAATTAAAATCTCATCCAATAAAGCTCTGATAATAGCAGGCCCGCTGTTTTTATGAGTAAAATGAAAAAGCTATATTCATATCGCAAAGCAGTCGGAGACCAAACAGGGTAAGCACCATTATGCTAGGCTCTGCACTAACACAACACAAGAGAAGTCTCTGCACTAAAAGGCTGACAAGTCTAAATCATTTTAGTTGATGTTTCTAGAAGTCTGGGGCACAGAGTCCCAGAGACTGGAGGAACTAGAGATAGTGCAGAGGGAAACAAGGGAGAGAAGTCAAGTGAATCCACTGTTACACACAGGCTAACAGCAAGCAGAATCCACCTGGGAGACAGTTTTCAGGGAAAATACTTCAGTGAACACTGATTTAAAGCTACCATAAGATGCAAAACTGATACTTTTTTGTGAAATATTGTGCTGAAACTCTTTAAAAGCAAAGGGGATCCAGAAATTCATCCTACATTATAAACAATTACCATTTTTCATAGTATTTTTAATGTGTTGAAGACACTCTATTGCATGATTCTACATGTTAAAGTGTTATAACTACAGCTTTCCTCATGGGGTGATTAATCAAGCATTCATTTTCCTTCTCTGGAAGAATATCTAGCTGAAATGTGGGATTTAGACCAAGACTGAAAAATGAACCATTTAATAGATATCTGGAAAAAATAATTGCTATGTTAGTGAAGCTAAGTAGGCTGAGTCTAACTCTAATAATAAAGAGGATGAAAATGCTGAAAGGGATGCTTGCCCCTACTCTCTGCAGTGAAAAAAAGTAAATTGAAGTTCATTTAGAAAGTCCTAAAGATGAATCATGGGGGTGAGAGAAAAAAGCATGAGGACGTGAAAGCAAACATGTATGTGACCATGGACACACACTTGCATGTTCTTATACACTGCTGTATATCAGTGATAAACCATCTGAAAAGCAATAATGACTAACCTCCACATTTTAGTGAAACTGTGCATCAGGCTCACGCAGCAAGGCAGAGCTGGAGGTTTGAGTCCATCCATTTGAAGGAGGAGGGCAGGAACACCATACAGAACCAGGTATTTCACATAAAAAAATAGTACTTGAGCTAAAGCCAGGCCACCTAAAAGAAAAAATAAAAATTAAAAAATCATACATTTAACAAGTCCTGAAATACTTTTTAAACCTGTTAATACTAATTACTTCCAAACAGCCATTATTCAAAGAACTAAAGCAAGCATCATCGGTTGATGGGATATACAGTACCTGTTTTCGCAACAGCTATAGGACACAGGCACATAAAATTAGGACTTCAGGCACACACACAAAATAGTACCATCATTCCAATATGAAGGCATAAGTAAGCATCTGCAGTTCCACTTTCAAAAATCTTTGGACTGTGGGTATTGACCACTATGAAAAACAAACACTGACTTACATTGAGCTAAAAATCAGAACATACTGATCTATGCAATGAACATTCACCACAGGGACAATAACTTTTATCTTTGAAAAAAAAAAACCCAAACAACTCTTCACTTGTTCCTCCAGACAAGGTATAAACAATGGTTATCTCTGCAGCTTATCCTGACAGCTCCACAAACATCCCATATACTGTCAGACTGTGTCCCCCAAAACACCCCCCCACAAGATCCCTCCTGCTGCAGCCAAGGCATAGAAGACTGGAACTCCACTTGGCATAATGCTTAAGGCATATTTCAGTTTTTAAACCCACAGGACACAGGCCTCCTTAAGGTGCTTTAGCTGCCTGATTTCCAAAGGAGAAATTTTGACAGTGTGTTTACTCACAGCTTAACCCTGGGGTATGGCACAAAATGCAGCATCTTGCACAGGTGTGAGATGAAAAAATCATACTGGCTATTCTCAGAGTTATTACTCATGCAAGTAACAATCTTAGAACATATTATAAATAAAGCAAGATGATTCATATTAATATTCTAAATGTTTTCTGCTGAATAAAATTGTATTTGACCAATAATCATTAGAAAAAAATTCAGTAAAAAGCAGAGGCCAGCATCTTCATAGAAACTGATGAGAGTTCACTCCTAAAAGTTCCACTGACTTTGGTGAACTTTTCCATCTGACTGACAGTTGACTTGAGTAAAATCTAATCCCAAAGGAGGGGAAGTAATTTTTTTTCTTTTCCGAATTATAATAATTTTATAAAATGCAATTGTTACATCTGCTTCCTTCCCAGTGTTTTGCTTTCCCTCACTGATATTAACTTGTGATTTCACTGAAGTACTTTAGATATTTAATGTAATTTTAAAACCTTCCAGCAGGCTTTCCTTGGAGACAAAGTTTTCAATCTGACTCCAGCAGTACAGTTCCATGAACACCTAAATAATCTGGGCAAAACCTCCCTTTTTCATTCTGCTGACTAATGAGTATACTATGGATGACAACCAAAAGTTAAATATTAAAAATTCATCCAATATATGACAACCTAGGGTGAAATGCTGGCACTAATAATGTAAATTGCAAACCTCCTGCTGGCCTACACATGGACAGCATTTTGCTGCTACAATCCAACATTTTTAGTTTTAATATCATGATCCACATGCATGATATAAGAAACAGTTGTGCCATACAAGATAAAAATTGATGTTAGGAAAAAAATACCTAGACATGAAGCTTATGGTATTTTCCTTCAGGGAAGCAGTCATCTAGTATTCAATAACATTCTTCCCCAGAGGAAAACAAACAATCAGAAGCACAATTTGGATACTAGCCAATTAGCTACACATTAGATTACTGCTAAATCATCTATACAGCCAACTTTCTGCTTTAATTCCAATCTCATTCAGTTTCTCATTTCTTTTCTGACAAATTTCATTGGAGATCTGAATGCTGACACCCACACAAACCAATTATGAAGATCACAGCTGTCTGTGCACTGGTAAAATTCAAAATCCTTTGGCTGTGCGTGATAGAAAGATTTAGAGACACACACTACCACTCTCTTGAGACCTGAAAATCAAGACACTTGATTTTAAATAAAATTATGAAACATTGCAAGTTCTCAGACACAATGTTATAATACACTAGTTTCAGGAAAAAAAATATTTTCACTATCTCTAATAACATACATCTAAGTTGTCATTACTGTTAGCTAGTAGACAGCTCCATAGCACTGGTATCCTAAATAAATGTAGACATCACATCACCAATCATTACCTGGCACACACTAGCTACTCTGCATGTAGCAATTCTAAGACTCACAATACCTGCAATGTGAAGGTCCCTATCAAAATATGTAGATTAAGTTCTCATTGGCCTTCAACTCATCCCAGGTGTGTGAGAGTTCTGGCCACACGTGAAAAACTAAGGCCAAGATTCACAGCCACACAACAGCTGGGCTGCATTGGCAATAGGCACAGGCTTTAAACCTTCTCTCATACCTGAGACATTCCAGCTGCTTTGCATTTGCTCCATTACAGCACAAAGCAGCCAGAAGTACACTGCTTCACCTGATTTAAAAACATGAAATAAAAATAGAAATTTAAGATCAATGCTAAATTTCAAAAATTCATTAACAATATTGCATAATTTGTTCTCTAGTGTTCAACTTAAAGCTTAAAAAGAACTCGCACATGAGCATTATCTTAAATTGGGAACAAGCTATATCAAGTGTATATTAAAAACACACCTAAGGGAAAAAGTGTTGCAAAAATGCTATCTTTTCCCCAGAACAAATTAATTCAAAGGAGTCAGAGTCAAGGCTAATTTTTTTTTAAAACTGAAATGTGTTAGGGGATAAAAAAATATCAAGTTGAAGTACCCATAGTCTTAAACCCATGCACTTCAACAGTCAAGCTATTTGAAGTCCCAGATTAAATTAACTGACTTTCTAGAAATTGATATTTTCAATTTATCATCTTGCAATCCTTAAAACATTCTAAGTTTTCCTAGGCTTTAAAAATCTACTTCTAGACCTTCAAATATTTACCTTCCTTAAATTCATTGCAAAACTGTATTTCCTAAGTTTTATAGAGCTTTGTTTCAAGGATAATTAGAATTTAGAATATTCAGGTTTTTTTAGTTTTCATATTCTCAAAACTGACTGGTATTTTTTGACAGAAGTTATCAAACAAATTTTCATAAGTAAGCGACAAAAGATTTGGGTCCAGGTAATAGAAACCACACTTGGCATTTTTCTGTCCATAAACCATCACCAAAACTCATTGTCAAGAATTGTACCTTAGCATGCAATTTTATTTGAGCACAACAGCACAAATCTACCCTTTTTGCAGTTACATTGACCCTATGGCATTAATGATTGTAGATGCTTGTTTCTGTCAAGTACCAGGGCAGGTGCAACTAGAAAACAGATACTGGAGATAAATATGCAGTCATATTTCAAAAGCATTACTGACACATTGCACAAGTCTAATAGGAAACAGGCATTTAAAACAGCTCAGAATTTGGGGCCATATCAAGTTCAAAATATCAGGCTTTAGGGGTTCGTTTACCCTCTCTTATTTTTTACATGCCTCTTCTCCTACAGAAAAAAAATTAAAATTATGTAGGGATTCCCTCAAATTAAAATCTCCATGAAAGAATATGGCTCTGCACTGGAGTAGATAGGCTACAGATGTATCTCAGCAATAATGCCAACAATCATAAGATGCATCAGGAGTTTCCAGCTCCATCAATCAATCAGAGCACAATTATTGACAAGCTTTACACACTGTGCTACAGCATTTTCTTCATAGCAGGACACTCCTTCCTGACAAGAGCCCCAAGACCAGATCTACTATGACCTTCTTAGTTTGGTATTGACCACAGCAGGAGGCTACACCTCATGCTGGGAGAAACTTTCATATGAACATACAACTAGGTACTGCCAGGTAAGCAGTGCTCTGCAGCCATTGAGAGCAACCCCACATACATCACACTGTGCCATCCTGTCCCCCAGACATGGCTAACCATCCACTCCTACCTGCTACACTGACCTGAGTTAATGCAAAAGTGACAACTCAGTTCTATTATTCCTGCCTCTAGCCATTGAAAAAGAGCATTGTGCAAGAAACATGAAGCTCCCTAATTTCATTACCTGAAGAGAAAACAATGCCATTAATAATTACGCTCACATTGCTCAGCAGTGTTTTTCACTGCTGCTTGGCAGTGCCTTGAAAGAAGTGCTGGCTCACAAAATCAAAAGGATGAAAGAAAAAAGTACTACAGGGACTCGTGCAACCCTGCTTCATATCCCAGCCTTCCAGTAGCACACAAGAAGCAAGAAAAACGCTAAAAACATATGGAGCACTGGCAGGAAAGTACATACCACAGTGTTTGCCCTGGAGGCAAAGTGCTTCTTTTTAAACAAAGTTGAATGGACGTAAAGATCCCGAAGTGAAGTTACTTAAACAAGACTAAACAGAGCTGCCAAGGGACTCTTGGTCAAGGCCCAGACAGGTCAGAATTTTTTTCCAGGATACACATGCTTTAAAGCCACCTACCTTGAATACTCCCAAAACATCTACAGTAGGTATTATGTTCATTAGTAAATACTTGCAAGAAAGAACTCTGAATAAATCAAGTTCTCACATTGTGCTGGTATTGGCTGTGGTAGAGTTAATGTTCTTCACAGTAGCTAGTATGGGGCTATGTTTTGGATTTATGCTGGAAACAGTGTTGCTAACATAGGAATGTTTTCATTATTGCTGAGCAGGGCTTACACAGAGTCAAGGCCTTTTCTGCTTCTCACCCCACCCCACCAGCAAGTGGGCTGGGGGTGCACAAGCAGCTGGGAGGGGACACAGCTGGGACAGCTGGCCCCAGCTGACCAAAGGGCTATTCCATACCATATGACGTCATGCTCAGCATATAAACTGGGGGAAGAAGGAGGAAGGGGGGCATGTTCAGAGTGATGGTGTTTGTTTTCCCAAGTAACCATTTACACACAATAGAGCCCTGCTTTCCTGGAGACGGCTGACCACCTGCCTGCCCATGGGAAGTAGTGAATGAATTCCTTGGTTTGCTTTACCTATTAAACTGTTTTTATCTCAACCCAGGAGTTTTCTCACTTTTACCCTTTGATTCTCCCCCCAGTCCCACCAGGAGGGAGGGAGTGAGCAGCTGTGTGGTGCTCAGTTGCCAGCTAGGGTTAAGCCACAACACACATGAGAAAAAAAAAGTAGTCATAAAAGTAGGTTAATTGCCAATACTATCTGGAAGTTTAGCCTGCAGGAAAGCTTATAAAAAAATTACCTTCCTCCCCACACACTTCCTTCTACAAAGCAGTGAACTACCCAATGTTTTAGAGAATAAAATCTTACTAAGATTTCTGATTCATGTTTGTATTTCCAGTTTTCAAAACAGACATCAAGATGCCAAGTATTTTATCAGAGTCTCCTTATCATTATCTTGCAGGATGGAAAAATAATCTCAGATTACTCTTAGTATTTCATTACCATTTAGACAGACGCACAGACACCCTAATTTCAATAGCAAAACACTGCATGCTTCTTAAATTGAACTCAGAAATCCGTTTCCTATCTATGGGTTTATTAGAAAAAGAACTGCAACACATCAAAACCAGCACCCTACATCCAATTTAGGCTGCTCTGTAGGTCTCGATTTCAAAGAGAAACTTATGTAACATTTCCTCTTTTAACAAATCAAAACATGAAATCACCAATTACAGATTAAACCCAGTAGCTCCACCTTTGAACAGATCATATTCTAGATTGATTTATATGCTGCTCATATGAAAATAAATACCCTTTTTGAGTACTAGAGCCTAGTTAATAATTAAAACAATGATAGCTAATCAACACTAACTTGTGCATGCTCACTAGAAGAAGCAAATGGCACATGGTTAAGACCAATATATTAAACCCACAGAACAGTCACAACATTGTATCATACATGCGTACATCTCAGATGTACGTCTCTACATCAGACACACACCTCTGACAAAGCACTATATACAGATTCCTAGTCAAATATATTTTCACAATTACAATATCTATTAGTATCCTGGATTAATCCAGTGCAACAATTGTATTAGACAATACATTTTCATGCAGAATTCTGGCCTTCATCATTCCCTATACCTTGTGAGACTGACATGAAGCTCTGCTCAGATGAGCAGAGATGAGTGATGCTGAATCACCAGGCTAAATGTGAAGCCTCATAAGGAAAATACAGGCAGTGTTTTTTTCACCTCTGCATTTTCAGAATCAGACCTACACACAAATGAATTAGCAACACTCAACATCTATACCAGTTTCTATGTAACAGAATGTATCCCACCTGAGTGAGTTTTACCATTGATATTCTATGTTGTCATAGTGAAGAAAAGAGTAAATCACTTATTTCAATTTAAGATCTTTCAACTGGTGCTGTTGAGCTCCCTGTTACTATATAAGTAAGTTTGTCATTTCAGCTACAGAAGCCTCAAAAACATATGTTGGAAAGGATCACCAATCTACCTGCCCTTTATTTTTTATTTCTTTTCCCAGGCTTCATTACATACCACATCCAAACATTACTCACTAGAGCAGATGACCCTCTGATCTGGCCCAGTGTGGCTATTCTTCTGGTATGCTGCAGTTCACCAGGATACTGGATTACTGGAATCCATAGTGGCTTTCATCATCTGTGCCTGCAAATCTTCATTTTACGGTGTAAAATGTAAAGGCAACAAATTAATCCCAATTAACTTTAAAAAACTAAGAATGAATTATCGGGGTTTCCATTACCATGGAATACAGATCTTCCTGTTGTGTCATTAATTCTGAAAGCACCCAATTCTTTCAGACAATCTGACCAATGCTACCAGAACAAGATGCAGCACTGAAAAACATGGAATGGCTATAAACACTGCATTTGGTGCTCAGAGTTAAATAAGCACAAATGTCCTGATATTGTTCAATATGCCAATAGCTAACTATTCATAGACAAATATTTGTGAATATAGACACAATGATTTCTGAATTCTAGAAAATGCTCTCATTCTCCAAACAATGGCTTCCTGGAACCAATAAATAACAGCACTGTGCTGCCCAGCTGACATCTTTAAATCAGTTCTGTGTTCAGACATTAACATTCCTTCCACAAACTGAAGGGCCATACATATATGATAAATGGGTACACACAGTTAAAAACAAACACTATGGATACAGTCACATCATATTCTTCATTCTATTCCTGATGTGGGACCTAATATTTGGCCACTGGAAAATCACATTGCTTGCTATCACCTGGCTTTTCATATAATTCCTACCACAGAAGATCAGCATTGCCAAGAAGGATTTGAAGCCAGGGTTTGCTGCAACGACAGGCATCTTGGGATAAGCAGTTCTGAGAAATGAGCCACTCAGAGGAGAGCAGCAAAGCCCAGCCCATGAGCAACCCTTAATACTGTGCTGTCAGGTGCTCATCATGCTTGGTGGGTCCTGGAGAGTGGTAATGTCTTCTGCTGGGAGAGTGAGGTGCCAATGGAGCCCATCACATTGAAGGAATACACAGGCCAGTACAAGAGTCGCTGAAGAAACAAGTGTAAGATTTCACATGGATTTTGTGTTCTCTCTCTCATACTACCCAGATGGTACAGCCAAATGCCTTCCCCAACATCCAGACAGGGAACAAGATTCCCAGTGCCCTGTACAGAAAAGAATAAAAGTCCCTGTGGTGGCTGAAGCTATGGGCAATGACTGGAAAACACTTAAAGTTACCCAAAAGAGTTAATATTTGAATATCTAAAAGCACCTCTACCCAAAGCTAGCTCTCACCACCTCCTCTTCCTCCGTACCAGAGACTGACATTTCCTCTTGGAGGTTGCTGGTGCTACCAAACACAGGCCACTGAGGAAACAGAATACAACTCTACTCAGCATGAAATTACTTTTTTCAGACCCATATGATGCAGCTTTTTGTTAATGCACATGGCATTTGGTCTCCCGTACCACAGCCACAGCTTGCTGTGATATAAGCATGCAAGTTTAAACAAGTATGTGCAGAATGCTAAAAAACAACTTAAATGTGAGGAAGAACATGTGGCACGTGGGGGCTGTAGTATTAAGCAGGGGAGGGGATACTCTGAAAACAGATTCATAATATTTTCCTATTGTATTTTGTCCATTGGAAGGTGTGGCTGCAACCAGCTTCTCATATCATGGACAGAAATCCAGCTAAAAATATTCAACATGGAAAAAATGGAATTAAACAACAGATTTTGTACTGTCTAGCTGAAGAGTTTTAATAATGAATGTCTATTTTCTCTTTTAGTAGAGAAGTTCTTCTAAATAAAATGAAGAACAGTTTTAAGAAAGATGCTGTTCTTCAGAGGACCCTCCAGCTAGGATTCATACCATTTTTCATTTGAACCCCACACAATCCAGGAGCCATACTGCAACAAGACACATCCTTTCCTACTCATTAAAGGATTAATGCACAGAGGATGCAACCTGCTCTCTCTCAGAGCAGGCTCCTGACTATGTACTTCCATAGCTCATTGATCCATAGGGCAGGCACATAAGCTGCCTTTACTGACAGCTGCCAGCCACAAGTTACAAAACATAGATGAGTAATCCAGGAAAACAGGGGTGACCAGGAGAGAATTGAAGGTTCCACCTTTACATGAACTACACATACGCTGTCTTTAGTCTTCTGCTCACAATTCCCAACGCTCTTATCACCACTAGTAACCTTGAAACTTGCCAATTACAAATATAACCTGCATATAACAGCAATTAAAGAGATTACACAGATACTTAAATTACAGCAGTTCTTCCATCCACAGTAAAACAACAACAATGCAGGAAAGCATGTGCCACATCATTGTTCATTCAAGAGACAGGCTTCATCTACCCAGATTACATAGCCAATAGAGAGACTGGAGGACATTCAAGAAGCAAAGGGTGAAGCAAGACTACAATGCCCTCTGAGCCTTTAAGACACTGTGGTAACACGTGTTACAAGAAACACAGAGCTCAGCTGGGTTATCTGGGACAGAAGGTGGCTTCCTCTACAAGGGGAGAAACTCTGCACTGACTTTGACATGCTCACATTCAGAAGAGCAGGCAAACACACAGAACTAGGCATTTGCAAATGAATTGGAAGGAGTGAGGTAACATAACCTATAGGCCAAAAGTGCTGTTACAGTAATGCAGGTACTGGCTTGTAAGGGGCACAGGGAAAACCTGAACATTTGACCTAAGAGGATCTTTGGTTTAGTTGCAAAAGGACACAAGTTTAAAAAACCACACCATTCGCAAAGTGTACTAACAGTAGCTAATGCACACAAACAGTGATACTGAAGGCAGCTTGCACCTTTGTTACATTTAAACACACAGGCATCAAAACCATACATGCACCATTTTGTATATTGCTGCTTCTAGAAACTCATTTGCCTAATTCCTTCCACACAAGAGAAAATATTTCTCTAACTGCTGGGTAACACATTCTCCCAGGTACTATTTTTTTTCTTAAGTTTATACTTGTGTGCACTCAGTAATGTTACTTTAGGTAACTTTAGCATTTCTGCCATGACCATAAATGACAATGTTGTACACTGGCATTTTTAAACAAGCATTGCAACTCAGTCAGGGTTTGTTTTGGTTTTGTGGGTTTTTTTTTTTTATTTCTTTGCTGTCTCACCTCACAGGAACACCACACAAAGTGATCCAGAACACAGTGTAGTTCACACTTCTGAGGTGTAGACTGACCATCATCATTGCCCTTAAGATGCCGAGAGCAAAATCTCATGGCACTGTTGTCTTTACTTGCACTGCCAGCATTTATTGCCCACCATTCAAAGATATCCCAGAAGAAAAATGGAGGAGCAGTTATAATCTCCTTAATTAGAGCTGATGGCAAAACAGCCTCACAGCCTTTCCCTTAAGTTTATCAGGCCATCACAGTAGCCAGACATCATGATGTAAATAGATGGTCCGTGCTGCTTTGAAGCTGCTCTGGTTAAATAGGAAACACAAAATGAACAAAACCCAGCAGTGCAGAAAGGCTAATATACCCTGTGGTTAATCCTCCTGAGTCAACAACAAGTTACATCCTTTGTCTCAAGACTCGGTTGTCTGATGTAATTGCATTTAATAACACAGAATGCAGAATAACAGAGGGGAGTGTTTGGCTGAGTACAACAACAGGTGTAGAAGCATGGTAAGATCTGTAAGGATCCAGTAAGGATCAACAGAAAAATATTACCAGTACCCTTACTCATATACCAGTGGCTCCCTAAAGCAAGTCACAACAGTGGCCTGTCACTGGTTTGAGTCTAAGGAGATGTGTATAATCATTGTGATAAAGCCTGCAGAGAAAACATTTTAAGAAGTGACAAACTTCTGCCTCAAAAATCTCACTTGTACTATGATATTTTAAACACCTGCTTTCCTTACTACAAAGGCAAAGCTCAACACAAGTTACACTTTGAACACACCTCGGAAGCAGGGTCTCCACAGGGAACTTGTTTCAATTCAAATGATCATATTTTAATCAGGCAGCTTTACAGTCCAAACTTGCTTTAATACTGGCTTTCATCACCTGTTGCTTTGATGCATTTTAGCCTTTTCTAATCATCTGCTCAAAATGCATGTTAATTCATAGGATATGACACTTGATTTCATCAAATATATAACCTACTTAGCTATTGTCTGGAAAGTAACTTTTCCCCCCCTCTTCTTTAAAAATCAACATTGGTAATCTTGAATTGAGGGAGGAATCCACCAGTAACACCGAAGCTGGAATATTTCATCCCTAATTCTGTAGCCTTGCCTGCCTTATCCAGTGGCCAGCTTTTTGTCAGACATACCAACAACACCAGGAGCTAATGAATTTAATTCACCAACGAACTTACATTTAGAACAGAAGATGAAAACTCAGAATCCACTTTCTAAACAGTGAGGGATTGTAGAATGAACCAGAGGCAAACCTCTCACTTTGTGCTCTCCATCTGCTCTCGCTTCCTTTTTTATATATAAAATTATATATTGAAATATATATTAAGTGTGTATATATGCACATACACAGAGGGCACACATTGCCCTCTACTGACCAGAGTCCAATGCACAAGTGTCCTCCAACACACACTGCTCATCATACGTGTTCTCCAATGAATGCTTGATGGGACCATACCAGTGTGTGTATCTATTCCTGTTGCTCACTGGTACAGTAACAGGCATCTCCTTCAATTCACCAAGGCATTTTCAGAACCCAATTTTAAGGCCTGGGTTTTCTCTGCTTTTGTTCCTCCTACCTGGTGATACACATAGCAGGACAGTGGGGGGGGGGGGGAGGGCAGGGGGGAGAAAATCAAACCAACCACGTACGCCAGTGGCTTATGGGTTAGCCTAACTCTACCTACATACCAGCACCCAAAGCTCTTGCTATTTTATGCTGCTATTTTATGCTACATTTGTCAGCACCCATTTTTTTCCCCCCAGTTAGGTAATTTAATGAAAATACCACAAAGCTGGCTGGGAGGGGGCAGAAGAGGGGGAAAGCAAGCAGGAAAACAGAGCTGAGAGGCAGTGACTGCTACTTTCAGGCCACCTTGTTTGCAATTTTCATAATTGTGCTCTTTTCATAAGTACTGTCATTTTACCTTTCAACATGAATATGAACTAGAAACATCAAACAGAAGCAGATCAATAAAGGATAATAAACACCAACATCTCCCCTCCTCCATCCCTACACTAAGCAAACTTTTTTTTTGTGTCCACTTCTATGATTGGGGGGAAAAAACACTTTAGACCAAAGTTTAGATACACACTTTAGATTGGAAAAAATACAGAATATTTTTTTAATTTAGGAAGCAGTTCAATAAGTGCAACTGTAAGCTTCTTAGAGGATATACATGTTATATTAAGCACCTGTAGACCACCTTTCTGACAGTGACTGGCCATAATGTACTATAAGTACCTATGGATGGACATAAAAGAGAAGTAGACTGGGGTTCTTGAAGTGGGGGGAGAAGGAAGATTCCTGCTATTGTTTCCATACTCACCCAAGGCCCAGTACGATGCAGCTTCCAAAGGTGGAACACTGCTGTAGAGAGCATGGATATACATGAGGTGAATCATCAGCTCAGCCAGGCACCACCAAAAGAAAATACGAATTATGCCCACAATTAAGATGCTGAGGTTGGTCTTCAAACTGAAGGCTTCTTGTCGCCTCATCTAAAGAAGAAATCCAAAGAAGTCATATGGCACATAACTGACTGTTTTACTCAAATAATCATCCTGAGAACTAAGTTTCATTTGCTATTCATTACTAAGGGGACCATTTGATTACACCATTTGGAAAATCCTGAGATACTCTTTTGAGGGAGACTGGTTTCTCCATTCTCAGTCTCAGTAAGCAGAGGCCAAACATGAATGTACACTGCACGAAACTTGTAGAAAAGGCAAAGTGCTGTTAACCTGAGCAGAATCTAGACATGAGACACTAAATTTTTATTAATTCCTGTAACTTGATCAACCTCTAGAGATAACAGTTTAAAGAAACTACAGCTATGAAGGAAGTTTTCCAAGCAGCAGCCCTACCAAACACAGAAACAATGACTGCTTGCTCTTAAAATACCTCCAACTTCTACCAGCTGCATGGGATTGATTGATTACTTGAGGACAGTTCTTCATTTTTCTCCTGTAGCATTGCCAAGGTTAGCAAGACCTATGTGACATACTGAGCAAATCGCAGTTAAGTGCAAGTTAAATATGGATAAGACAAGATTTGCAGCTGACAGGTTTGAAGATGCCCTAAACTCCTATGCTGCTAACTTTAGTGAACATATTGGTATACTATTATTTTGCCTTCTTTCTGCAATAAAAGAGAATATGATTAAATAGAAACATAGGATTGCCTAAAAATTTAGTCATGTTTTGTACATCTGTCGTTGTGTGTGTGCAATATTTCCTCCTCCAGTCTCTAACTGGCCACCAAAAATGCACATGCAAGATAAGCAACCAACCCATCTGCATGGACAAAACCCCCTCCTAATTGCAAGCACACAGTACAGCTAACATGCAGTTAGCTCTGCTCGCTTACAAATGAAGCAGCGTGCTCATTTTGAAGGTTCATTTGTACCGGCTAGATGAAAGCTTGGAGAGTACCATTTAATCACAGCAATTTGCACAACAGGCCATCAAACCCATAGCTAGAACTACTATGCCCTGCTTCAACCCAGAAATTCAACAAGGCCATCGATGAAGTGTCAGTGTCTCTCATTTTTGCCTGGCAATGGATGCCAATTGGTAGCATTAGTATTACACTCTTCGGGCCATGCAGCAGTTTCTCTGCCTCCATCTCCAGGACTTCTGCTTTCCAGTGTGCTCAGCAGGAGCCCTCATCTCACTCAGTCTCAGCTTCAGTTAAGGGGTTCTGCAGGTGGTCTTTTCTGATAGCAGCAATAAACATACTCTTTGTATTGTGCACTTTGAACCAACTGCTGGGCACTGCTAACTTCGAAACCCTTCTCCAACCTCACCTGTCAAGGCAATATCCTCTGCTCAGGTAAGAGCTCTGACAATGCACTTCAGCAAACACCAACAAGAAACACATTAAGGTTGTTCAGTTTGTTCCATCTTCTTTATGGCTTTAACCAAACAGGTCTGTGCATATTTAAATGAGAACCTACTGCAAATACAGACATCCCATTCTCAATCTTCCTTTCTCCCCTCACACGAAGAATACACACGGTCTTTGCACAGGTCTTTGCTGAGCCATATCAGGTGAGCTCAGTTTCAATGCAAGACCCCCCACACAATTTTTCCTACCAGCTATCCCCAAGCTACTCAACTTGGAAACTCATATGTCTTCTGAAACATTCCTTGGAAAAAAAAAACCTCTCCCTCTGCTAGGGGTACAGGAATATAGGTGGAATTTAAGACATTTCAGAAGCTACAAAACAGTAAACAGTAAAAAAATAAATTACCTCAGTTTCTATGCAAGTCTATGCGGACTTTTCCTACAACATCCAGCCCAGGATAACAACATTCAGCCTTGCATCTTCCAAAGCTACTGAAGACAAATGAGCATAGGACTTGTCACTCGGGGGTCCACCAGAAACTGTTTTCACTTTCATAAAGCCCAGTCTATTTGCTGTGGCTTCAACAGAAAATTTCCAAATATAAACACAAGCAAGCAACACCTAGGCTCCTATACATAAACTGAAACAGCAGTTTTATGGTTTGAAATGTCCACTCATCTGCTTTATCCCAATGACATTAGCTATAGACATCATGGGTGGTGATTTCACTTCTTACTCAAGTGTGCAAGAAAATAAGGAAAGCAATAAAGCAGAGATCTAGGGTTTCCCCCGTCATGTAGAAGCAGGCTTGAAAAGCAGCCTGCAAGGCACTAGAAAAAAGATGCAGTAAGATAGGTAAGTCTTTCGCACTCAAGGATCAGCTCAGCTTGCTAAAGTCTGAAGAAAAGTGTTCTAAGTAAATCATCAGCTCTTTTCACACCAACATGATGGGAAACTGGGATCTTCAGGAATTCCCAATACAAACCAGCAGCTTTCTGTGACTCTGAAACATGTTTCAGAGTCAGTAGCCAGCTGCTGCTGAAAGCGTTACTTTATTCCATCTGACAGAGGAAAGGAAAACGACAATCCAGTCCAGCAGCTACATGCTAAAATTATGAACACACTCCAAACATAACATGTCACTGGCTCCCTAGTTGAAGGGATGAATCTGATGTCAGACAAAAAAAACACCCTGTAAAGCAGAAGAACCTGGGGAAGAAGGTTTGTCTTAAAGCTGTATCCAGGACACGGTCAAATTCCCAATGCTATGCTCAAAATTGTCCAGTCTTCACATTCTAATAACATTATTTGATATTTTCAAAATTATGTGGAAGATAGCTTTAGAAACCCGAACAATTCTTAATCTCCAAGGACTAAGTAAAAATTGAAATCCTTCAAATCACTAGTAAGGAGGAAAAATATTATAGGATCTGCTATAGATGCTTTTACTGAAGTCAAAACATGCATGAAGGAAAACTCCTTTTCTGTAGGTTTATATTTATTTCAGAAGGAAATAGAGATCAGAGTCCAATAGAGAGATTAATCATCCAGCCTTCAAAAACTATTTGGCTTTCTACCTTCTCTAACACTGGAGTCTAATCAACCTCTCTCCACCCAACCACTAGATATAAAGACTTATTTTCACAATATATTTTGACCAAATATATTCGCAATGTTAGTTACCAGCCTTATGAGAGTTCAGTATTATGCCATGACTGGCATACAAGCATGAATACCTAAGACTGGTTTCTACCTACAGCCTTCCCTTTTGCATGCAGCATACTTCAACACTTACAGAGAAAAGGACAATAGATACAGACTAACATTAGGAACACCTTCTGTTTGAAAGTCTCATCAGTATTAACTTTTGTCAAGTAGGTAACTAGAAAAACAGAAACTCAGGCTTACCTATAAACTATCTTATGAAACACATCATTAAAAAAGCATCTCAAGGAAAACTGGATGAAATTGTCTACCTAACGTTTTCTCATGATTGTGCTAAAATCTCTCACAATGAGGAAAAAATAATCAACCTATCGTAATCTATTCCTCAAAGTACGCATTCTGTGTCTAGATTTGGTACATGAAAAGAGATCACCATCCCCTTCAATAGCTCTTCACTCAATTTACCTGAGGCACAGATGCACTAAAAATCTGTAGCTGTATGATCTTAAAAACACTGTTACCTGCTTACTGAATTCATCAAAGTTCATAAGGGGCCCGTTGTGGAACATGGGATAATAAAACACATATGCCAGCATCCACAGGAATGAGTGGGATGACTTCTGGGCAGGTCCATGCCAGCAGTACTCCAGGCTGAAGCTAGTGCAGAAGAGGCAGCGGACAGACACAGTGAAGAGCAGCAGATAATACTCGTTTTCGGTGTCATACCACTTTCTCTGCAAGACAAAACAAACCCAGATCACAATGATGCAATGCTGCGTTTTCTGCATGGTGGGACAGCAATGTCCATCCAGATCCTAACTTTCAGGGTCACCAGCAGCAGGAAGCAACTAAAGCAAACGGCAGCTGGAACGAGCATCTGAAGTGAACAGCACTACTTAATGCATGAACAACAAGCAGAGGCTGTTAATGGAGAAAGGACCTCCAGAGCTACTGCAACCAGCATAAAGAGACAACAGCTTGATTTCAGAAACCTATTACATTGTGAAGAACTATGACAGCAGGAGAGTTTTTCTTACAGGAATGCCATTATCTCTCTCAGGTTTGGTCCAGTAATACAACATCCAAACCAGCTGGCAACACTGAAAGCTGAGGGACTGCTGGGGCTGAAGCCAAGACTGCAGTTCGTATCTGAAGAGAATCAGTCAGTCCTGAGAAAGCCTGAGGCTGGAAAGATGCTACTGAGCCTTTATCAAGTTTGACACTCCCTGTCACCCATTTCCAACAACAAAAACACATCATCACAAAACCTGGAAACATCAGCAAACGTAGTTCAGCTGATTACATTTGTATTGCAGTATGCCCTTTCCTCCTCTCAGCGAGACACAGATCTGTCTACACCACATGAAGAGACCCTACCCGCTCATCTCCCCTCTGCCCTTCCCCTGAACATCAGGACAACAAGCCTTATAACACATGCCCAGTTCTTCCCCTTAGTCCAAGTAAATGCAACAAGGACATTTCCTCACAGCAGTTTCTCCAAAATCTGTACTGCCTAGCAAAAGCCATTAGAGAAAGAGCAAAACTGCACTTGCACCAGTTGTGAGCAAGCAACTCATTTGGTACAAATTGAAGCATTGGACAAACAGTCTCCCTCTCCTTGCAGAAGCCTACAGTCACCAATAAGGTACAGTCAGGCTTGACTAAGCAACTCCTGGATATGAACCCAAAAACAAGCACCTTAAATGGGTATGATTACATCTCCAAAGAACAAGAAATGTGTTTACTAGAGCACTAGTAAAGTATTGTCATACTCCAGCTCTACTGAACACCACTTATACATTAAGGCACATACTTTCACCTCAATGCACCAGCCAGCATGATTGAGAAATGTAACTCTTCTAGAGAAGCTCCAGCATGAGTCACTGCAGCTCTACTGCCTAAGGTTTTTCAAGCCAACATCTGCTTATATCAGCTGAAGGGACAGTACTCTTTCAAAAAGATGCTACCATAATGACAAACACCACCATAATTAATTTGATGCTTAATTAGTCCTTCTCACATTACCTTGGCTTCTTCCACAGCTGGTATGCGTAAAGTGGATAGCAGGATAAGGGAGCACAACCATGTCAGGAGTGACAGCTGAAACTGAGCCACAGCAAACGAGATAGTTGCATGTAACAAAATGACAGCAAAGCCCTTGATTCCCAGTAACAACCAGCAGGCAGCCATTCCATAAACCATCAAGCACCATGGTTTATACTGTCAGAAAAAGAAAAATGAACAATTTTTAGTTTGATTATTTCTAAAGAAAAAAAGCACTCAATATCTGTGTTGTCCTATGCAAGGTCTATAGTAGAAATAAAAACAGTCAAAGTTAAGAACACATATGAAACAATACAGGGAAACCCAACTGTATCGATAAAGGTGGAAGGGAGGGGGTTTCTATAGCAGTGTGTGTGAAATCCAGAGCCTCTGTGATCTGGGGGAGAACATAACTTCCTCCTTTCCTTCCCCAAACTAGCAGGTATGACACCACATCCTGCTCATTTCCCACAATCACACAATCATTTAGCAATCATGCCAAAACCCAAGCAGTCATTACTTCAGTCTTGGAAGGCAATAACTACACCCTTCTTTTGTGTACAGGTCAAACGACACTGGTTAATGGTTCACAACAAAGCACAGGCTTCCAAGGGTTGGAGGCTGAAGTCTCCAAACACAGACCTAAGGCAACCTACCTACTCACTCTCACCTGTGCATAGTTAAACACTCACACAGTTCACCCACAGAATGGTATTTCCCACACTCAGCAGCCTCAATACCAAGTTTCCTATGTCCAGAGTAAACTGAAACCCACAGAAACTCCCTGCTGTGAAGAAAACGTATACATACCTTCTCCACCAAGAGCCTGGACACTTGTGATACCAGCAGGTGACCAGCCAGAAGCCACAGTATACGTTCCCTTCCCCATTCAATCCAGTAGCTCCACTCAAAGTCCATAGGGTCCTGGGGAATCAAGGGAACTGGTCAGTATGTGTATCTGGCCATAAAAGCATGTTCTTACAAGACAAGGAAACATCTCTGTAACACACTAGCTCTGTTACCCAACACCACAGAACTCAACACCTGGGGAATGTCTTGTTTCAGTAGTGCAGTCTGACCACTTACAGCATTGAGCTCCAACAGCTCTATTTTGATTTCCAATGGTGTGAAATTCAGAAAAAGAGCTTTAGATGGTATCATGACTTCTAGGACCCACACTAGCACTGAACCTGACCAATCAGCGATCACTGCCTTTCCCCATGAACACCACGGGAGTTTTCTAACCACAAAGCAGGCAGGGAGACACCCGTACGCACACATCCCTCCTCCCTGGGACATGGGGAATTGGCTGGTGACTACACAGAGACACAGCCTGGAACAAGGGTTCCACTTCATCAGGAAGCTTCTTGGGAAACAACAGATTAGTCTGCTACTACTGTTCCTGACCATCTCTCCAAACCTAACAAATTCACACCTCTGCTTGCCCTGGTCCTTTAATTTTAGGATATTTTTCCTTTAGGAAAAAAAAACAGTTTTGGACTGTTCTTAACTCATGCAAAGTTTAGCCAGTTTCTTTTTTCAACTTCTGTCAGCCTTTTAAGAAAGGCAACAGAGAAGCAAAGCACTGCCTTCCCTGTGTGTGCCCCTCACCTCTCCTGAGGGATTCAGAGAGCAACTCTGCTCTGCCTTGGAAAACTGAGAGCTTGGGTGAAAAGGCACCTTGCTGGGAGAGAAGTTTCACTCCCCATTTCAACAAAGCCTAGGTGGGATCAAATGAAGTCAGGTCAGCTAGAGATTCCTGTGACATAGGGTTTTATCTCAATTAGGTAAGAGGGATCAGCTGGTAGCCCCATGTCCCATAGAGAGCCCCACTAAAAGTTCATCTCCATAGCTGCTTTATGGCTTTCTTGAAAGCACATGTCCCTTACCAGCAGTGATGGTGGGCCTAAACACCAAAATACTTCCACAGACATGCATTCCTGGTCTTGTGTAAATCATCCTCAATATTAGTTGCATTAGTTGCACTTCTTCGCAAGTATGTGAAGTCAAAAGCAAGCAAGGCTGGGGGCAGAACTGTTCGTTATTTTTATTTGGGGTGTGCTAGTTTTCTTATTAGTTTCTTTAAGACCAACCATGTTTCTCTAAGCCCTTATGCCTCAAAAACATGTTCTCCTCTATGCTGGACTACAGGCCAAGCAAGAGGAAAATACGTGTTTACTGATTTTAAGCATTATCCAAACCATCCAGTGACAGAAAAAAGGGGGAAAAGGCTGCAGGAAACATCAAGGGCAATCATAGCTTTTAAGGCCAAACAGTAAAACAAAGTTATTAAGTGATGTAACAAAGGAGAAACACTTAGGCCAGGGATCAAGAGGAGAAACAAAACTTAGATTATAATTCTTACATCTAGACACACCTGGCAAGTCCCTCTTCCTCATTAGAAACCATGAGACTAAAGTTAACTATGAACATCCAAATCTGCAAAGTTAGTACAAACCTCTGAAGCTAAATCAGAAACTTGGGTCAGCAGAATGTATGGAGTCACGATGTTAGAGTCATTGCCACAAAATAAAACATGGTGCTACTGGTCACCCATCCTACCTTTTTGAAGCCCTGAAAGAGAGTCCCTGGTTCCAGCCCAAACTTTCTGTCCATAGCAGCTTCATACTCTGCAGAGAAGAATAAACCTTTGCTAAGGACATAGCAGCCAGAGGAGGGAGTTGGGGATGCAGCCTCTGCTGCTCAAGAGCAACACGTTCCCATGTTGCCTCTGCCGATGGGGATACTCAGAGCCAGGAAAGGGCATGTCACCACTCACTAGGCAAGCCACCCGACCAGGCCACGGCTCTGCCCCACAAAGGCAAAGCTACTGAACTGCCAGGGTATGCTTTGATTCCCCCTTGCAATGGGCCAGTAGCAGACAGCAACCAACTTCTCACTACACAGGACCTGCACTAATCCTCATTTCCTCTCTTTCAGGGCTGCCTGGTTACTGCCACTGGAGCAAAAGGGACACACAGACCTGACAGTGACCAGTACAGGCAGAGCAGGGCAAAGCCACTCAGAGAAGCCACCTCCAGCGCCTGTTCCCATACAGCCTTTTGTCGCCTCCACAGAAAACATGCTGTACACGTGGGTGCGCAGACCTGTACCCATTTACCCAGCACTTTCCTCACTGCCCTGCAAGTGCCTTTCTGGCACTCCTGTTCTTCCCTTAAGCACTTTTAAGAGCCAGCTAGGGTCTTTAATGTAGAACCCCTCACTGATTAAAGCCTAACAAGATACAACACAGATTACCTTAACGAGTCTAACTAGATATTCTTTTATTAAGTAATACCACTTTCATTTCCCTTAAAATACCAATGTGCTAGAACACAGCTTCTTTTCATCTACAAATTGTATTTAAATTGTTTAAAACCCCACCCCTCCTCTGTGCTATGCAGCCCCACTGAACCAAAACCAAGCCACCATAGCAGCTACCAAACAGTTACATAAGGCATAGGCAAGCATTTGGAAACAAACTGCCCCCAAAGCTGCACAGACAACACAGCCATTGCTCCGAGCCCACAACCCAGCACAGGAGCCCCAGAGCCCCAGACAGGGCAGCACCCACCTGCCCTGGGGCCTCCCCAGGTTCAATCCCCAGCAAGCACCATCAGGAGGCACAGCTGCTTCTGAACCACCCACCTCCAAGGGGCTGCAGGTGACTAGCCAGGAAAAACCCCAATCCAGACCCAACTTTTCTGAACTTCTCTCATCTGAGTAGCTGAGCTTCAGAGGTCTCCCTCATCTCCTCCCTGACAGCCGAGTGCCAGGACACCATTGTCAAAGGCATGCCCAGTACTCAATGCAGAAGAGCCTTGGGACAATGCCCTCTGTCCAGCTGGCACCTGGCTACTGCCTCCTCGCACAGGTCTGGTTAGCAGCCAGGAACAGCACAGGCGCTCCTTGTAGAGGAGCGAAGTAGAAACCAACCCAGAGAGGACAACTCAAGAGGAGCAGCCTCACCAGCCCCAGGCGGGAAGCGCTGCAGGAGCCAGCACACCCACGTCGCAGACTTACTTCGAGACACTTGGTGCGCTTCGTAGAAAGCATAGAGGTGAGAGCCCACAGCGAGGAGCCCGTAGACACGCATTTCCCAGGCCGGCAGCAGCATCGGCCTGGGAGCCGCTCCCCCGCAGACCCCGCTGGCCGCCTCCCTGCGGGGAAAGAGAGGACGGGAAAGGTTTCCCTGCGGAAGACGGACGGGCACCGAGCAGCGGGACACCCCGCACCGAGCAGCGCAGCTGCCGCACGCCGGGCCCCCGGCGCGGGACCCCGGCGAGGCGGGCAGCGGCCACCAAGTGCACTTCAGGCCCCCGCGCCGCCGGGGCCCTGCGGCGGGGCGGGCTCGGGGCAAGGAGGCGGCCGGGCTCCGCCAGCAGCTGCCGGGAAAGCAGGCGAGCCCTGCCCGGCCGCGACGGTGCGGAGGCCCCGGGGCCGAGGGTTCGGCACTGCCCGGGCTAAGCGGGGCCCTCGGGGCAGGACCAGGGCCGGACCCCGGCTGCTCTCGCCGAGCCAGGACTGAGGGGAGCGGAGGGAGCACCCCGCTCCCCCCTTACCTGAGGAGGGCTCCGCCGCCGGGAGCGGGAGCAGCAGCAGCAGCGGCGGCGGCCCCGGGCAGGCCGAGCCGAGGCTCCAGCCTGGCAGCTGGCAGGCAGGACCCCGGCGAGGAGCAGCTCCGCGCCAAGACGCCCCCGCCACCTCAGAGAACGCCCGGGCCCGGGCCCGGCGCCGCCCGCCCCCTTATGGGCTGCGGCCGCCCCCCGCGGCGGGAGGGCGGGAGCGGGGCGGAGCTCCCCGCCCCTGCGCGCCCTCTCCCCGCCGCCGGGCGGCGCCGCCGCCCTCCCGCCACGGCGGAGCGAACCCCGCGGCCTGCGCCGGCCCCGCCGCGCCTCCCGCTCCGGGGCTGCGGCGCCGCCCGGCCCCGCCGGCCTCTCCCGGGAGAGGGGGCTTGGGCAGGCCCCGCTGCCGCCTCCTCGCCGGCTGCGGCCCGGCCGACGCGCGCCCGGAGAGCCGCAGCACAACTCGTTTACTGAGAAACACCGTTGTCTTCGGGCATGAAACACGCGGT
Source organism: Theristicus caerulescens (assembly GCA_020745775.1). Lineage (NCBI taxonomy): Eukaryota > Metazoa > Chordata > Aves > Pelecaniformes > Threskiornithidae > Theristicus > Theristicus caerulescens. Next base: position 101,939,102 of record CM036561.1, on the reverse strand, counting down.
GCAGATCCGCTTAGAACTGCCGAGAACCTGCCTGTTGGCTTGTGTCGAAGACGTGAGCCATCGGGGTAAGAAGTCATCGTTCTGGTCTGTGTTTCCGTAGCATTTATCACGACCTGCCTGCGGGTGCGGGCATCCTCACGGCTGAGGGATCGTAAGAGAGTATCACCTGTACAAAAGCGTCCTGGGAAGAGAGTGCCAGCTTCAGGGCTCTACAGGAGCTGGGACAAGGCAGGGGGATGGCACTGGGGGACAGCCAAGTGCTGCAAGGAAGGGTGAAAACACAGACGTCGTCTTCAACATACTGGCCTCTGAAAAGTTGTTCCAAGAGATGTCGTGTAAATTAACGATGAAGTAAAAATGAAGGGTTGTATTCAGGCCAAAAGGGTGTCCATAACAGCCTCTCACAGACTTTTTTCCGCTCTGCTGGAGTGCAAGGTGCACTAATGCAGGGACACTGTTTTTACAGTCATCACGACACAATTTGGGAAATTATCAGGTCTGAAGAGCACCACTCGAGCAGGAAGGTGGGGCCAGGAGTGCTGGTGCTGACAACCACCTCATGGATCAACCTGCATTTTAGCAAGGGTTCCCTCCTCCTGGTACTTCAGACACAGCTAATGAACCTCACTGCAGTTAGGGTTAAAAACACATTGACTTTCCAGCCCAAAAGGTCTGGGCACTTTATGCTCATCTGATCTTGCACCATGTGACTTTTATCCCTCTCTGCTGTTGACCTCAGTGATGTCTTTTTTTAATGGGGGAAACGTTTCATATCCTTTTGGATGTCGTATTGCTGGATCTTTAAGTTCCTCTTAAAAAATAGTATTTTAGTTCCCCGATCACCCTGAGGCCTTCTTTGCATATTAAAATTCCTGCTTCCTGATCTTGGAAAGCCAGGCTTGTGTCTGATACTCCAGGTGAAGCCTCATCAGTATGAGGGGTTGCCTTCCCTATCTGAATCAGATGTGCCTCTCTAAGAATCACATCCGTCCGTCAGAGCCACATGGTGGTCTTAATCATTTTGCCTTTTGCCTCCAGTTTTTCCTCCCGTCTCTCTTTGCCCGGAACGACTCACCTTCAGTTTACAGTGTCAATTTCAATAGCCTCTAAGTGTAAGATACTGCATTTGCTCTGTGGAACTGCCGTAAAATCTCAAGGTCAGGTGCATTCTCCTCTATGATACCCAGATCCTCTTCTTTCCTGACAGTGCTTCCCCAATTTTTGCCCTCAGCAGGTTAATCAGTACCCTCCCCCCCCAAAAAAAAATATGACAACACCTGCGTAACAGCACCAGAACGGCAGTCCTGAATTTGTAAAAACATTCCCACAGCGCTGCAGACGAATTATGGCCACTACGGGTCAGCAGAGCTTGCGTTTTCCTGCAGTTTTGTGGTTTCTGGTCAACAGCGCACAGTCGGTACCGGCAGCAGGCCCTCTAGATGGCTGCAGAACACAAGCAGTATGCACGCAGGAACGGTACTGCAGCTTCAAAAAGGGAAGAGGTATAACAAGTTACTGCTTTCACATCAGGTTACACTGAAAAGGACATCTTTGTCTTTAGTTATGTGGTGACATCCAGGGACCCATGTATGCTCTGTGGGCGAGTGAGCCGCTACCCTTCCACAAAGGTTGCTGCCAAGCCCATGAAGCAGGAACACTGACAAACTCTGACAACGGTCCCAGCTGGAAGATCTCACTGCCTGGACTTCTCCATTAGATTTTTTTTTCCCCCACCCTTATTCAAAGGATTTTATATAGTAAAAAGTGACAAGAATCTCAATGAATGACTTTACAAGATGAGCTGTAAACTAAGCTGCTGAACTTCGCTGGCACGAACACCTACACATCGACACAGCCCTTGCCATTTTTGATGGCACAAATAAAAAGCAAGTTCTGCTGCTGCTATAGTCACTGACAGGCAGTGGAGGAACCTGAGAGCAAAAACCCTAGAAAAGCAGCAGCAGAAAGCCCCACTTCTCGTTTGATCAGCAAGGAGGTAGTTTTTTAAACGTCTCTTGCCCTGTGTCCCAGCAGCTGCACAGGCCTGGCAGCCTCTTTAAGGCATCTGCTCTTTGGGAAGAAAGCAGTGTGATGCTGTGTACATGTGCGGCATGTTTCTCCCAGGCCAAAAAAAGCAATCCACCTTGGGCAGAGTGATGATTTGTGATGGAAGAGGAGTTTCTCTGGGGCAAATTCGGAGCATCACATCTGCTTGAAGGTTTGCACACTCTTACTCACTGCCAGAACGGCTACAGCGTGCAGAGGCAACAACCTGCCAAAGAGGTCCGTGTCTGTCTTCGCTACTGGGAGCCAGCAGGAAGGCATCCAGTCCCCACCACAGCCTTGACGAACAGTGGAGGGTGCAGTGCCAGCCTCTTGCCGATCAGTTCAAGCATCACTAGAATACAATCCGTCTCTAGCAGATGTTCATGTCCCCTTTTTTTTTATTTTTATCACTTCTGAAGCTGGTATAGCACCTGAGTTGGAAGTGTTGGGTTTTGACTGTAAAGTTCAAATGCCATTTGGTGAGGGTGTCCCTTTCTTATGTGATCAGCTATAGATGTGATCATCAGAAACTTAAGCAAACGATTCCAGAATCAAGGAGGACAGAGGTAGCAGGAGGCCTTTTAAAAGGGCTCTTACTATTGCCTTTCTGTGCAAGTTCTTCTGAGGTGAGCTCGTTACAGAACTCTTCATTTCTAGGGCCTCATCACAGCCATGGGGATGTGGCAGGGTGGGGGTGTAAAAGGCAATGAGGTGGGCAACGGAGGCATTTTGCAGCTGGGAAAATAAACTGAAGCTTGCATTTTTGAGGAAACCCTTTTTTTCAACTTCTCATTTGTTTCGCATGCAGTTAAGAAGTCAAAATGAGTATTTATGAATCCAGCAGTAGAGTCCTCAGGCAGGCTAAAGCACAGGGCTTCTCACTACTTTTCTGAATATAAAGTCCCCCTGGGAATTACAAGTGGTGCCCTAGAGCTTTCCCTCACAGGTTGATATCTCACAGCATTGAACCAAACCTCTTGTTTTTCATTCACCCTCTGGAAATCACACAGTAATGCCTCCTGTGTGCAACATCTGAATGATGGGACACGATCAGCACCCACTGAGAGTCTGCAGATTAGAAGTTCAGCAGCAGACAGAAGGATGAACCATGTATATTTAGAAGGAATCACAAGTATGACAAGAAATCTCCACATAGCAAAACAGCAGTATTAAAATGGGGAGAGTCAGAAATATAAAAGGTGTGGTATTTACAAAGAGAGCCAAGTGAGTCTTCCAATAGCCAAGTTAAATATGACACAACTGATGTTAACGTGAACCCTCCCTCCAGAGATCTCAGGCATGGAGTTATGGACTCTAGGCAGACAATGTGCAAGTTTGCCCTTTTCATCTTGTTTGGCTTGGCTTAATGAAAAGCGACGGTTACACTAGTTGGTCAGCATTGCAGATAGCCCCATCTTTACAGATTCCTCTCTCCTCTGACCCCCAACCCTGAAACTGGCTCTTTGTGAAGTGCCAAGCATTTTTTCCCCATCACCTCTAGCCATATCCATGTAGACATTGTTTATAAAGAGATCCTTGCAATTGCAAAGTCAGTATTTCTGTGCATGCAGATATAATCATTTTCCTGGCTTCCTTTTAATGAATCCCTTGCATCTTTGAGAACTTGTTTCATGCGCTGAGGCTGGAAAATTACCATCATGCTTCTGACTGGGGATTCATAAAATTACTTTTGGAAAAAATACAGTAAATTAATACAGTATTGTAACTAAGCAGCACACTGTCAGATGCATGCTGAACATCTCGGAGGCTGCCTTGTCAATACACTACCTGCTTTGCTTAACTAAAGCCCTGAAAACCATGGCTCCTGGTCAGAGCCTTTTAATGGATTTCTTTACTGATTACCCCTTCTTCCCTCCAATGAAATCAGTATTGTAAGCGAAGTCGTACAGCCTTGCTCTCACCATGGATGTAGAGTCCACTTGTGCGTGGTTGCCACAGGTGGGGTGAGGTTCAACTGTGCTACCTTGATCATGTCTGAGTCTTAGTTAATCACACCTGAGTCTTAGTTTCTAAGTAGCCAGCTATTAAACACAAAGGGATTTTTTCTTTTTCCCACAATACTCCTTAGAAGTTGTCTAGCTTTAAGTGTGAAATGATGGGAGTTAACAGGATGGTGAGTCAACTCCTACATACCTTAGCCAGCATATTGAAACCTCCTGTGATTCTTAGCGAGGAAGTGGATAATCCACTACTGGAGTATTTAAACACCTCAGTATTTCAGTATCTCAGTCATCCTTGGGCAGAACGGATGGTCCAGTCCAAAGATGGGAGAAGCGATTCTTAAAAAAAATCCCTACTTCAGGTATTACTTTTCTTACCATTTTTAAGTAGTAGTGGAATGAAATTCAGAAAAAAGGCCAGATTACAGCCAGTTTACTCAATTACAATTTACATTATTACAAGCAATGGAAAGGCTCCCACCTGACCTCCAACGGGGCAAGTAGCTGACAAAGTATAAGTGATCCAAAAGGTGTTTTAAATTTAGTTATACTGAGGTTGTAAATCAGATGGAAATCTCATTCTATTATACCACATTATACACATCTTTTTCAGTGGCATAAGAAATTACTCCTATCTGTGCACATCTATATTTAATCCATAGCTATATTCCTGAAAACACTGCCTTTTTAATCAGTTCAATCAATAGAATAAATGTAGCAAAAAAATACATCTCAGATTACTATATGATAATTGACAAAAAATATTCAGACAGAATGGCCTCTTTCACTGCCTACTGAGCAAATTTTCTAAGCTCCCCATCTCTTCACATCGCTTCGCTATATGAGCAACCAGTAAAGGATCATTTCAGCTAACACAACCACCTTTATTTTACTGATTTATCCCTTACTTCCTATTGTTTGCCATATCCTTGTGAAAGAGTGGGAATGCATTCCAGGTTGATTATTTCTATTTGGCATAATATTTTTCTTTTGTCTTTTTAAGGTCTGTGAAACTAAGAGGACTCAGTGGAGCTGACCGTTCCCAACGTCACAAATGGAGCCAGCACAGCCCTGTTGAGTGGCCAGCTGTTCAGACAGAACCAGCAGAGGACTCAGAAACTTCTCCCTCATAGCAATCAGGCAAAGATATAGACCTCAGTCTTTTATGTCAGCTTTCTGGTAGAAATATTATTTCTTACAAACATTTCTAAGTGGATTGGATACATTCTGATATCTTTTATGAATGGATTTTGCCACATCTTAGTCTCATGAGCAATGCCAGTATTTCCCTTCTTATTCAGGCTGCCTGCTCTTCAGGGACTGTCTTTTTGTTCCATGAGTGTGTGGGGCCTAGTCAATGATGCCTTAATTGCCAATTGTTCCTTCTAAGCTCTACCACAATACAGATATTAAAAATTCACTGAATACTCAAGTCAATGCAATTATATTCATGGCCACAGTCATGCATGCTCCTTGGCTACCTGGTGCATTTGTGGCCTTATGGCTGCAGGGTCCTGTTGCCTTTACACATATGCACATTTAGATCAGTCTGCACCTGCCTCCACACTGTGTTGTAAATAAAAAGCTTATAGCTGGTTTCCTACCTGAGTACATGGATGACATCTTAAGAACTAAGGTAACTTGATATTACTGGTCAGGAGGAGCCTTCCTCTAAGGATATTTCAGAAAACAAATGCTTTTGTATGTTTTATCTGACAAGCTTTCTTGCTTTGTGCATTGACTTCCCCCTAATTTGTCTCCATTTTATGTTTCACCTTTCCGTGAAGAGAGGGTAGTACTCCAGGATGGGCTTCCAAGTCATAAAAACCCTGACTTTAGGATGCAGACATCTCCTATTTTGCTTCGGTGTTTACATAACAGGCCGTAAATGTATATAAATGATAAGAAGTGCTCTGTCATACTTGAAGCATTTTTTAGATTGTTCTTGAGACTATGCCTTTCAAAAGGAAAAAGAATTCAAAAGCTCTCTTGGTGCCTGTGCAAAATGCCAGCAACGTCTCACCCTTTGCGGATAATCTCTTCATATAACAGTGCTAAAATATGAGCAAAAATTGCATTTAACTCATAAATATTTACAGCTATTTGAAATGCCAAAATTTTGCTCTGCGACTAGCACAAATCAACTGAGTAACATTGTGTACAATAAAAAAGTGGGTCATTGCCAACTGTGGCTTATAACTGCAACATGATTTGCAAATACGTCAAATTGCTGCCTCAGGACAAGGTGCTGCTTTCAGTGCACAATGTCTTCATTGACTACTGTAGATTTGGAATAGGTTTCAAACCTCACGTCTACCATGAACTGCCATAATCTTCCTGCCTTACTTAGTCCGAGTTGATGGCTTTTTACTGGAAAACGAGAAGAGGATTCATCTCTTTAAAACAGCACCTTGACATGGAAAATGAACTGAGTAAGGACCAGCCCATCCAAACAATGCAAGCCCTACAAGACAGATCATCCTCTAGGCTGCCTGGGGGAGACAATTGAAAGTCATCATCTCTGGACAGTGGTTTACACAGTTGAGTCAATGAAGATTTAGTGCAAAATACAAAAACAATTGTATGGAAGACCCAAAACCAGAAAAATCCTTTCCCTCATGAGTGTCCCAGATACTGGGTACAGCATCACACTTGAACTTTTTTCTCTTTTTGGCCCCAGGTATCCTGCATTTTTTTTTGTCAGGTGATAGCCCTTCCATGGAAAAGTGGAGAGCTCTCTTTCCCCATCACATTGTTTTACATGAACTCCCTTCTGTTATGGAGACAGGTGGAAACTCTGAGGCTGAAGAGAATACAAGATCTGTCACTCTCACACCCTGAGGTTGGCTCTAAGCTTTAGGTTGTGCCAAAGGGGCCTAACCATTTGTGTTTTAAATAGAAAGTGGTGATGGCTGCCTCGAGGGTGTGGAGAGCGGGACCTGCTCTGGCTGCCAGGGCAAGCATACTTCTAGCAGGCCTTGGGAAGCACAGAGGGACCATCACCGAACTCAGAGACGCCCTACAAGTTTTCACAGCACTCCCTGGGACACAAGGAGTCTGCACAAGAAATAAAGCAGAGCTCCAGGTGCCTGAAGGTATTTTGGGTCAAATAGGGAAATGTTAGAGGATTTAAGCACCACTGGCATTAAGTGGTTTTAAGTGGCAGCATTCAGTTAGGTACCTCCAGTTTACCCAATTTCTGTTCTAGATGCCGGTCCTTCTTTGAATTAGCCCATCATTCACCTGGCTGTTCACAGCCTGTTCTCCAGAAAGGATTTTCTAGAGGAAGGGTCAGACAATAGACCTGCCTCAACTAGTCTCACCGTTCAGAGTTGCAGCCCATACATAGAGAACAAGGCTAAAAAATAAAGGTCTTCCATTCCACTCATGGTTGAAATTGCTTTTTGTTTTAAAGTGTGATCTTTGAGAAAACTCTGCCTTCTAATGCCATTTTTTGCTACTCACATGGTCTGCTTTGTTCTGCTCCAGACTTGCTGCCACATCATCTATGGCTACTTTGCAACACAAAAGAAAGACATTTGAGCTGCAGGACTGCTGCTGACCTACACTCAGAGGCACCTGCATGCCCAGTATGACTCTCCACTGAGTTGTCAGTTTGTTTTCAGCTGAAACACTCTGTGGACATTTTGAGTAAAATATTCTGAACAATATCTCTCTTCATGATTTCTATTGCAACATTCTTACCACAAGGAAACAGTGGGGAGCATTTTTGGTTTCCACTTTCTATAGCTTTTTCTAAGGAAATGCTATTGTGGATTGCTCTAAAAACACAGTTGTAGGTCCTGCAGTATGACTTAAGCATTTAATCTGTCCCGATTACTTTTAAAACAGAGTGCAGAACACCATTCTTGTGAGCTGTTTGTATTAAATCTCATACTTAAAATGCACTTCTTACCATGAAAGCGTTTTCCAAGCATTAATTTTCCAACATCTTGTAAAATTACTTGGCAAAACAAAGCGATATTATCACCATTTTACAGATAAAGAAACTGAGGTGAAGAGATCAAGTGATTTACCCAAAGCCTTGGAGAAAATCATAGTCAGAGCTGGGACTGGGAATTTCAAGTTTTGTCGTGTGTTCAGAACCATACTTCATTCTTCCCCTCTAAAGACTAACTATTGCCACTAATAGTCTCACTTTATCATCCTTCAGGGCAGGCTGCAAGGCACATTTGCTTCCCCGAACTGAGAGAAGCTGGGAGAATGGCTCTGGTAAGAAAGCCAACAAGCCTTCAGCTACTGCGTTATTAATGCCTGTGCAATGCCTGCTCTTGGAGTAGTCTATTTGGATAATTGTGTTTTAAGAATGTGCTGCGAAGTGCTTTGAGAAAAGTGTTCCTTTTTAACTAATGAATGTTTACAGGGAATAAATATGTTAAAGTAATGCATCAGTATTCTTCACATCAATAGCTACTCTCATTTATGTCCATTTTCTGAAACAAGGGGAATCAACAGAAAAGAGGCAGATGAAACAACTGTAAGTATGATATATACCTTCTTGAAGGGCATAAATGAAGAAATTGCTAAGTTATTATAGCTTGAAAGCACGTAATTTTTTTTGTATTTTCTGAAGAGGGGAGAAAATAGGTAGAGAAGTATGATATTATGGTAAAAACTGCTTCAGGAGGGTACTTATGTTCCCCTTCTGAGATGCCTGCTATCTGTGATTCCTCAAAACATTATTGTAAAGATGAAAAACATTCACTACAGCCTCAGATGAATTTAAAAATTTGCACAATGTTTCAAGAGAATAAATGTGACCTATTAGCAAAGAATACTTTTCAACAGTAATTTTCAACAAATTGGTTTGTTTTCCACTACTGTATAACATCAGCGTCTTTTCTTTTTCATTAGAACTAGTCAATTTTTGAGGCTCTGAGTGGGAAAAGAAAAACCAAAGAAAGAAGAACATAATTGTTAAAAGCAGCTTAAGTGCACACAGCACAAATTTTGATCATTTTCTACTCTGTTACCATTTTTATTCTTGCTATTGCTCTTTCTGTGGAAGAAACCAGCAAAATCTTGTTTACTACTAATACCTTTTTCTAGTATCCTCTGTGAATCCCAGATGTTTAGTCACAAACTGTGCAGGAGCAAATGTTGTCCATTGCCAAATGACCTTTTTTGAGTCCCATTCAAAAATCTGCAGACACTTAAACCTTGCTTGCTTGACAGTGCACACACCCACACAAACAGGACATTGTTCTCTATTCATCATGCTTGAAAACCATGCCTGAACTTGTGAGTTAAAAAAAATATCATGTGGACTTAGCTGTGGGATACAGATTTGTTTGGTATGGCCCGCAGCATATTTTTTGTTAACAGCACACAGAATAGGTACAGTGTAGTTTTAAAAATTAGGACAGGATAATGCCACTTTCCCAGGGCAGTGCAGTTCTTTTTTAACATTGTATTAGGAGTTGGCTGACATTGGCCATCGTTGGCCATGTAGCAATTCAAGTGTCTGAATCGGAGAATCTCGAAGTGCCAGAGTCTCTAATGCCTTCCTTACACTCGATAGTAGCTGTATTAGAAAATCAGATTGAGAGTAAGTCAGCCTGAAAAAGGATGTAGATCAAAAGGAAAAGCAATGATTCCAGTTTTGATGGATAACACTAGCTGTAACACAGAACAACTCACAGAGGACACAGCAGCAGTCCATGGATCCAGACCTGGTACCCCCAGAGACAATCTCCGAGGCTGGGAGCAGAACGAGCTACTGAGAATTCCTGCAGCTGAGGGAGAGCAGATAGCAGGAGCCAGCAGCAGCCGGGCAGGGGAGCATGTTTAAAACATTGACATGTTTTTCAGGGGACTTTGGTCAAACTGGTACAAGCACCATTTAGTCTTACAGCTGCCCTCATATAACTGGTATCAGCCTACAAGCACAGTACCACCAAAATTGGATAGGATCTTCTCTGGGACATTTTCTGCCCCTCAGTAACACTTTGGCAGGCAAACAGACCTGGAGAAGTACATAACCATTCCCTATTTCAGACTACGCTTCTCCAGATTAATTACTTCCCAGCTAAGACAAGTTTTTCCTAGTTATGAGAGTGAAATTTTCACATGTTCAGGTAGGAACATCATACAGGTCCAAATTACACTGTTTCATATATATAAATAGATCTGCTAAGTGTGGAGCTGCTTTTCTTCATTTGGACAGACACTCCTTAACTAAGGAAAAGGTATTTCTTCACTTGGCAGCCAAGAGGTGTGTTTCATCAGGCACACTTATATGATGGGCTTCCAGGAATGATGAAATTACTCTTTGAGAGAAAAAGTCCAGGTTCATAATGGTCCACAGGAGCCTCATTTGACCATGTCTACCTTCTTAAGGGAGTTCACTTTTGAATTGGCATAGTACCAGTACAATTTGATTTTGAAGGTCCTTTTTAAACTACTCTCTGTCCTCTATAAGAGGTAACTCTCGTTCACCCAGCAGTCCCTTCTCCCATGGATATCAACACACACTGCTCTCACAGGGAAATCGGAACTGTGTTTACACAGCTACCGAGGAGAGCATTCCCATTCAGTTTCACCCCAACACACACACCGTACCCAAAACATCTGGTCCTACTGAAAAGAATGAGAGCAAAAGCCTTGTGTGGCTCCTAGGGACCCTTTAGTCTCCAGGTCAGAAAATCATTCAAATTAAGGGAACTTGAGAGCATGCTCAAGTAGTTTGCTGAATAGGACTGATTTGCTCAATTGAGACTTTGAGGAAAGAGTCAATGCTACCAGCCCAGCTCTCCCAGGCAGCCTTACAATAACAAAACACAGAGTGTGTTCATTAAGAACATGAAAATACCACCAGGTGAGTAAGCAGATTGCAGTTTCAATAGTGTTTTCATCACTAAAAAACATTGTGATTTTTTTTTAATTATTATGAAAAGCTCTTTGACAGTGTAATTTTAAGTAAATCATTCTCTACAAAGCTTTTTTATTTATTCTTTACGATTTCCATCATCGGATATTAGCCTCTTCAAAGGAAGAGCAACTTGTCAGAAAAAAATGCCTGTTTCAGAATTTAATGAGAACATTTATTCTCTCTTTTCTCTGAAGAGGATTATAATGTGATGGGTGAAATATAGAGAATAATTAGTCCCATTGGAGAGTAAACTCCAAACAATATTTTTTCTTTTCACCATCTGAACTGGGTGATGAGGATTTGGTTTTGGTTCACCAACCAAGGAAATTATTAATTAATTCTAATTGCAAAATCTTTATCCTGGTAGATATGCGAACCTTAAAACACCCAGCTTTGGCTTTCAGATCCTCTGATCTGCTTCTAAGAAATAGGTTATAAAAATCCTCCTTTCGCTATTGGGTTCTGGATATCATTGCTACTTTACAGCCAAAACATTCAGGGCTCAAATCAGTTGTACAGCTGGATAGGCAAGTTACTCCCTCCGTAAGTGAAATGTGTTAGTCTGCAAAAGGGTTTTTAGCACACACAAATTCAGATGCTCAGCTGGTATAAACCTGCACAGCACTACAGACATGAACTAGCTAACACTTTTGTCCTTTAATCTCAAAATCCCTAAATTAGACATAACATGGCCAAAGGATCACAACAGACCAAGGATGAGAAAAGATGCAGTTACAATAATGAAAAAAGCAGAAGGGAGGCTCCTCACGCTGTTTGTTTCAGTATGGTTTCGTTTTTCATTAAGAGCAAATCCTTTAAAGTGCTGAGGGGATTTTTTCAGGGCACAATCTGTGGGAATGGGTGGAGCTGTTCAGGAGAAGGGACAGAGCGAAGACCAAGGCTAAGGCAGTCAAGCATCACTGGCACCATGGGCATGAGAGGAAGAAGACGCAGTTGGCGTCAGTGTAAAACGAATTGGTGAGGGCTGGGAAACCAGCTGATCAGCTCTGCTGATCAGGGGAACTGATCTCCATGTCAGGGCTCTCATGTTATCTTGGCTTATGGCTACGTTTGGCCAAAGTTTATGCTGGTCTTTGAGGCCTCTGGTAAGTCATCTAGTGTAATTAAGTGGGATTTCAGATACACTCTCCTCTCCCACTGTTCACCATACTGATGAGGCTAATGTGACACAAGCAGCACACAGCCACAGCCACCTGTGACACTATCCAGAGCCCTTCCACGCAGGCCTTTGGGAAAGGGCTGGGGAAACTACACAGGAATTTATGAGTCTTCTTGTCCTGATTCACAGTCCGGGACTCACTGCCAGACTTCCAGGCTTGTCTGGCTCCCAAAGAAGCCTCTGTCATCCTTGGTGTATGTTGAAGTAATCTATAAGGAAATGCAGTAATAGATTTTTTTTTTTTTTCCAGAGTGGGTATTAATGTGGAAAAATATTTGGGTAGGGCATTAGTCCCCTGGGAAATTATATTCCGGACATTATATTCCTGAGATGATCCCATTTCATTATCAGACTTTGGGCCCTTTGCCTTAAGCCTGTAGAGGCTGGTTACAACGTGAGAAAAGATGACTTATGTCTCACCCCGCCTCCCACCCCAAAAATCAGAAAACAAACAACTTTCTACTCCCAGTTCTAAAGGACAGGGGGCTGGGAAAGTGAGCGAGTTTCAAGATAGCTGCTCATTTCCCTCTGTGACTGGAAACTAATTGCTGCAACCACGAAATACAAAATGAAAGGGAAGCAAGACATAAAAACGCAGGCAGTAACAGTCCTGGCTGCTAAATTAACAGAATTATATTATCTGTCTGCGAGACCATGCTGAAAACTTGCTGTATTCCAAATCATACTCTTTTTTATGATGGGTTGAGGCAGCATCTTGCTTTAGTTTTTCACTGCAAACGTCAAAAAATAAATGATTTAAACCAGACATATGATATTTGTGCACATTTTAGGGCAGCTCCGATTTAGCAGATGCCTTGTATTAATAATATACAGTTGTGACAGGAAATGTGGTTTAGGTTCCTGGAAAAACATAAAAGTTAATTCCATTACTCCATTTCATGGTGCTTTTCCTGAAATGCTAAACTGGTTTTGATTATACTGAAACCTTATAGTGAGAAAACTTTGTCAAGAGTATTAACTTATCGGTACTTATCCTGCTTCTTACACGTCTCCTCCTGCTGACCTGCATTCTGGGCTACCTGTGAACAAGCCTAAAACACACAGACAAAACTGTCCTACAAGACCTGGTAATGTTGCAGAGTCTTTTTACTAAGATTATTTCAATTATTACTTTTCCTTAGAGATACTGTGTTCTGCTTCACATTCTCTTTTTATTCTGCCTGAATAAAAGCATTCAAGACTCTTTCAGTTTAACAAAACATTTCAACAACAACAACCACCACCCCCCAAAACCTCTTATCCATAGTAACTAGACAAATCATGGTAATTGATCTCTAGAGGGAGTTTATTAAAAGCCTAAGCACAAACACTTTCCAGAACACTGCTGTAACAAGCATGAACTCAAACAAATGCTCAGTTTGCTATCTGCAGTTCGTCACTTGATACATTTCGAGCAACTGACTTGAAAAGGGTTTTTTTCCAGGAAAAGGGAAGCACATTCTGGTGCATTAAGAAATAATACTGAAGTGAATTCACTTCAACTAAGTTTGTCTTCAATGCCAGAAAACTTATACAGCTTATGGATCATTGCATGTAAACGAAAGTTATAAGAACATGTTACTTCCAAAGTATTTAAATACATATAGTTTTCACCACTAAACCTCAATTAAGTCCTGAATTCAAGAGCATTAGTCTGATGATTAGCAAGCTATTTTATAGCCAAAGAAAGATCAAATATTTAATTGATACCCAACAGTAAAAAAAAAAAAAAAAGGATAATCCAGACAACAAGAAGCAATGAAACTACCCACACCACAAACACAGACAAACATCTACAGTTAATATTGTGTTTGGAGCAAAAGCAAATGTCTGGAGGTGAATTACAAAATTAGAAAAAGCTGAGTTTAATAAGAGCTTAACTGAGCTGCCCACAATGGAAAGAAAGTGCTTTGAGGTTTCACAGGGCTCAACCCCTCCCCTCCAAAAATCTCTCCATCAGGGTATCAAATGACAGCACACTTAACCAATGAAAAAACTAATCAGAAGCATTACATCAAGCTTTCATTATTTCATCATGGTACAGCGACACAACACTGGGATCTTCTGAAAACTAGTGTGTAATTCCCACCCCCCACCGAGGTATCACATCCATGTGTGGATCTGTCCTTACCCCCTCAGCATTGCAGTGTTTGTCATGGCACAGCTGATTCCTGTCAGTCTGAGTGTTTGTTGTGGCTTGTGGGATCTTAAACGGTTCCAGTATTGTAGCCTTGGTTTTGACCTGCACCTTAGCCTAGGTGTTAGGCGAACAAATGTATGAGATGCCCTCAACAAACCCAAGGCCAGCTTTAGAAACTTGGGGATGAAGCTACTATGCAGCTGACCAGTTTTCAAATGTGGCCATGGTAGTCCTCACAACAGTAATATTTGGGAATATCATTTGAATCACATCAGGAATTATGTTTACATACATTTTGGTTCAGGTGGATTAAAAAATGCCACAAAAAAGATCTCCCCTCTGAACTGGTTGAGCAAACAGGGAATGAAAAAATCTGTTTATCATTCTGAAATGTTTTCTCTACCATTACTTTTATTGCATACTGTTACTAATCTATAATAATCAATAATTGTTTTCTGACGCATTCTGAAGATTTTCCTCTGCAAACCACACTTATTATCTATCTTGTAGCACCTGAAAGTGCAGCAGGTGATTTTATAAGTAAACAAGAGTCATGCTCTCTGCTATGAAGAGTTCTCACTCTAAAAGGGAATGTCGATAGCTGAGGACTACAATTTAACCTTGCTCAATCTGAGTAGTAGAAAATGAACTAAACTGATGATTTTTTCTGGAGTATATACCCTGAAGTCCCTGCTGAGGCCACAGCTGTTTAAAATACATATATATATCTATTTATATATGCTTTTTCAAGAATTCTGCTCTACTGCTTCATACCAGAGCAGGAGACAGAAACAATCTGTCTCAACTATCCTTCTGCAGGCCTGCATCAATACAGGTCGTAACAGAGCCTTGGATCCTGTACCCACCTTAAAATCATATGGTAAAAAAATTAAGATTCTTATAACAAGAAATAAATGGAATTAAATATACTAAACAATGTCTTAATTCTGATCATAAACACTGTAGAGGAAGATTATATCAGATACTGGAGAAACAAACGCACACAAGTTGAAACTGGAAAAATTCAGGTAATGAACTGCAAATTAGCAGCTGTAAGGACAGTTATCTCTTGGGTCAACCCTCCACATTACTGGGGCTTGCACTACCACCCAAAATCTTTAAAGCAAGACTGAATTGCTTCCTTCCAGTGTACACTGTCAGTTGACTACAAGACAGCTTTCACCAGGAAATCCTGGTAAAGTTCTGTAGTCTGCGTAATGCAGATGATTAGACTGAATTATTGCACCGGTCAACTCTTGGTCTTAAACTACATGCAATACCAAAAATGATGGTATATAAACATTGAGGGAAAAGCAAATTATTTTGCATAAGAAAACAGAAAAAAAACAGTGGAAAGGAAGGTGGTATTTCAGCAGAGCCATGGCTTTGTCTAGTCAAGTCTTGAAAAGTTTCAAAGAAGCAGATTTCAGCACCTCTCTGGGTAACCTATTCCAGAGGTACAATACCCTCCTAATGGAGTTTTTCCTAACATCCCATCTGAAAAATGATATTCCAAATACCAACAGATTTAATTAATTCACTAATCAAAGCCTCCAAGAAAGAAGCTAGGAAGGAAGGAAAATCTAAATGAGTGTTTCATAGTGTGTGAAGAGCATCTAGGGAGGCTGAATGGCTCACAGGGCTCAACACTGTACATACACATTCACATGGTTGACTTGTGACAAGTTGTGGTGAGACATTTCTGAGGATTTCCGAACTTATATCCCAGCACTTTTCAGAATATGGTCTTCTGGGGAAAGAGATGTCAAACGGACTTCCACATTACCATTCTGAGCAATATATACAGTACTGAGTACTTTTATATACATATATGCACCCTCTCCAACATGCACAGATAAAGATTTTCAGTAGCAAGAAAATGTCTGTCAAAGCACTGTAGTTCTGTGTTGATAATAGAAATAATTTAACAGAAATGTTTTGAGTACTCTATATATTTTGGTAGCCCTTACTACACTACATGTTTGCATGACTAGAATTAAATAAATCATTGTGGAAATACTAATTTGTATGTATTTTGAGTGCATGGGCATATGGCTACAGCCAGTATTTTTAAATATGGAAAAGTATTCTTACAACTTCAGACAGTGTTACTACGGGAAAAAATATCCTGAAAAGGCATCATAAGCAATTTGATAAGTAAGTATTTATAATAAACATGTCAATGCAACTAAAGGTTTGAATACCTGTGTTTGGTGTGACATCAGATATTTTTCTCTGATTCCCACTCCATATTCCCTTTTATGTGGAAAGATACATGTCCACTGTAAGACTGAAATTGCATAGACAAAGACTTCCTAAGTGTTGTAGTCACGTTTCCATAGCTGCACTGCTCTAATAATATAGCTGGAGAAAACCAGACACCCTCCCAGGCCTGACTACAGCTGCTTTTGGTATGACACTGAAAGCATGGAAGAAAGCAGAAAAGTATATAATGAAGACCCCACTCCTATTTCCTTTGGTGCAAGATGCTCCCTCAGCAGGCTTACTGAATAAGCATATGAGCAAAGGATTGAGCACCACTAAACCTCTGAGGTGCTCGTCTGCACTACAACTGTAGCGTAGTCCAGCGGTGGCTAAGCTTGCTTTAAATGAGCTTGCTCAAATGCTGGACATAGGCAAACTGCAGACTAGCCTGCCAAGAAGCAGGGTAAGCCCTCTGCTCATCTCCAGGCCACTGCAATTAAACTGATCCTGCTATCTGAGTCAGCTCAGGTATTTCCAAAACACACTGCAGACTGAAGTGCAAACGTGTCCTTTAAAGTGAAGAACCAGTCCAGGCTAAAAGAAGCTGAGAACCTCATCAGTACAAACATGGAAAAGAGCTGACTTGACTAATTTATGTACAGTTGTACTAATGAAAGTCTAATTAAATCTAACACTTTGGAAAGGTCAATAAACACTGTTGCAGTTGGTGGATTTCCATCCATGACTACTGAGATTTATTAAGAAGCTTAGTTTTTCCGAGAAAGGATTACCAAAGAGAGAATACTGCCAATTTTTTATGTTTTACAAAAATAGTGAGTCTAAATCATTAGATCATAGCATTACATTTCTTCTGCAAATTCTGCTTTTCTATAAAGGACTAAATTATATTTCAAACCTGAACAGAGCTTATGCTAATACAGAGGATGAGGATTTTCAATGGAATCTGATCACACAATCTGATTTGAAAGGAAATCTCGGAATTTGGCAAGAGTACAAGCACAGTGAACTCCTGTACCATAATAATGACAGTGTACAAGCAGTCCCCTAAGAGTCACCTGAAGAGTTTATGAACTGGAAAAGACCCATATCAGGGGATGGGGGGGTGGCGGCGGTGGTGGTGCTTTGAGGTATATTTAGGATTATCTGATTTTTTTTTCTGGGCACATGCAGGATCATGTATACCATGCAGCCAAAAGGAAAGTTTGCATAATTAAGGAATATAAAACGTTGCTTCTCCTTGTATTTGGCCTGATGGAATTATTTGACTATTCCATCAAAATTGGTTAGAGTCCTCCCATTTAGAAAGGGTAAATGAAGTAAGCAGATATACTTCTGGTAAGAAGTCTTGTACATGCATACCCAGTAGCCTGGATACTCCTAGAAAGTGTTGTTTCCTTTGCAGATTTTTGCTTCCGTTGAGTCCTTGGTCAGGAGAAGTACCAGAAGCTGCCATTTAAGAAGTGATGCAAAGTGCATTTCATCCTCATTTCATACCAATTACAGGCTTCGTATGCAGTCTTCAGAAGCTTTTCATTTTAATTTAGTTTCCGAAAAAAATTTATGGTTAACAAGTGGAGGCTAATAGCTTCTGATGAAAAAAACAGCATATGCTAAATCTAAAGGTTTTGCTGTGTGCACAGGCATTGCCTGTTAAACAATATACAATATACTAAAAAGGCCCAATTCTCTTCTTGCATCTGTTGGAGACACGAATACCACTGAAGAAGTGAGAGTCATGAGTAACACCAAAGAAGTGAAAGTCATTTCCACAACACAGAGTTGGTAAGTACCAGCTCTTGGTGGACCGGTCATTTGTATTTCTACAGCCTTTTCGTGTCCCATCCTCAAAGGCAAAGACAGCTCTGTGAGTGAAGTGACTTTGAGCCCAGCAACACTCCATGAAAACCTATTCAGCATGGAGATGTGGATACAATCTCTGGCTGAAGAACCCCCTAGCTGCAGATTGCCAGAAACTGGAAGGGTACACTGAGAGAAACAAGACTGTATGCTTGTCTAGTATTTAAACTTTTTACCCAGGGCTCTGCTATTAGCCCATATTATGCACGAGACATTGGAACAGGCAAATCTCTGATCTGATTCGCTACAGCTGTTCTTAGGTTCAAAGGGCAGAGAACATGGCCCATCTTTTACTCAATTGGATTTGCAGCAAACATGAGAAAACGTGCAATTGCCTCTCATTCTGATTTCATTCACCATTTCGATCCTTCACTTTTCTGCCTGTGTGAAGCTTAATTAATTGTCTTATAGAGGCAAAGTGAACGTGACATCAACGCCACCGACCTCTAGCTCCTTGCTCCCCTGGACACACACTCACTATTTAGCCTCCTAAATCTAAGTTTTTGGGCAAAAGAGCAGTCACAGTCTGCCACAAGCATGCAGCTCTGAAAATAAAGGCACAACTTAGCAATAATGTAATTTTGCATTTTACTTTTGTATTGTTCGTTTAGTTTAACTGTCCAGAGTTAAGCAATGGGATACAAAGTCCTATTCTGCCCTGGAGACAGAGATCAAAAAGGCGCAGGGAGCTCCTTGTACAGAGTTGATGGTGAAGATCTCACCATAAATCCTAGGCAGATTGGGTGGAAGACTGTGTGCTCTTTAGCCTCATCTCCCTTCTGGATGATGGTGAATGGGTACCTCAGAGCACTATGCCACACAAATATAAACAGTCCGTGTTTTAATATGAGGCCTCACGGTATAGGTACATCCCCAAACACAGCAGTATGAAGCTAGGAGCAGGCTCCTGCATACACATGCTGTGCCTCTCAGGTCTCTGCTCTCTCCACAGAGCCCTTCTCTACTCCACAGTACAAAACCAGTGTGCATGCATATAGTCCCCTTCATTTAGCCCCGTGCCTTACAGACACTGTCACTTTACAAGATTTGGCAGGCAATGATGTCCTACACCAGCTTCCAACCTCTCATCTGAAATGGAGCAGGCAAACATCACTCAAACAGCTGACAATGGGGAGAAAAAGCTTAGATATACCGACTTAGTAAAACCCAATGTCCTGGTTGCAAATCCACTGTAATCCCATGTTATCAGAAGGAATTCCCACTTGTTTGAGAATCAGGAAGCTTTCTGCTATGCTATTATCCTCACTAACAGGCACGTTTTCCCTGCTACTTTGCTTTTCTTGTACAGTACTGCAGCACATGAAAAATCATGAAACTGAACTGCCGATAACATCACGCCTTTAACAAACTTGCCGACTGATGGATTCCTACCAGAGACTGTGTTCACTGAGCAAGCTTTAAATTTGTAAAAGGCAAGCACGTAGCTTGACTGAAGGGAATGTCATCCAAGAACTGATGATATTGTTAGATAAATGCCTGAAAGGACCAGCTGTAGTAAAGAATAAGCTCTCAACATCTTTGCTAATGGAGTGTGGTTCTTTCTAAGAAAGAAAAAAAAAAAAAGAAATGTTTTTATTATTCCAGTCTATTACCAGAACGTGCTATCATAGCATATCATCAGGATATGCATGAAGAAACAGGAAAAGCATATGCATAGCAGGATACACAGGGTACACATATGCATGGCAGTGTCAATTTAAGATACAGGGGGGAAAACACTTCTAGGATTTCAAATGTGTCCATTAAGTTAAAGTATCATCTGATACTTGAATAAAACTCTGCTGGAGTGAAACTGTACAACTGCCATAGATCACAAACCCTAAATGCAGCATATAACAATGGAAACTGTAACCCCGTTGGGAAAAAACATTGAACAAACACACACCACTATAAATGTTTTTAGAGGTCTCTCTCCCTGCAAATATTGTCCAGTGTCTCCATCTCCAGAAAAATGGAAATGGCTCTTTCTTTACACAAGGCTCTTCAGTGCTCTGGTCTGCAGAGAAAAAAGACCAGATCTCTAAGGAGGATCAAAGTTTGCCAGCCAGACCTCTGGTTTGGATTTACGCTCTTTCATCACCCCCTTGTCCCAGCTGCTTTTTCAGTAAAAGTGACTCCCTCCTCTCTCATTACACTACCCGTTTTCACAGGAGACACTCTCTTAGCCTAGATTCTCTCCGTTTTGCACCAAACATCTCTTTTCCTTCCTCTCTCATTTCTCCATTCCAGTCTTCAAAGTGGACTCTCCTCCCTGGTGTGGCACGGCCCCCTTGGGCAGCCTCGCTCTGCAGTGCTGCCATGGCGTCCCCTCGCTACACCGTCCCCTCTGAGTGCTGCCAAATGCAGCCCTGCTCTTTCATTCCTGCCACCGCCACTGGCAGCAATGCAAGAGGAAACAGCGCCCAAAAGGATGCCAGGTTCCCTCCCTCTCTCTCTCCCCTGCTAGCAACCATCCTGTCCAGGCGCTGGGATGGCCAGGAATAACGTCAAGCAGCCCAGCGTGCCCCCACCACCTCTGCTGCAGCCTGCAAGCGCCGGCAGTGGGCAGGCCTGGCTGCTGTTGGAGATGCCGTCCAGGCTCTACATCCACGTTTCTGTGGGCCACTCCTTGCATCGCATTGACCTGCAATTGTCGTGACTGAAATGTCATCTCAAAGCCCCATCTTTGTGGCCCTGGGGATGACTCTGCCAGGGGGCCGCTGGGCACCCTCACCCTGGGCTGCCCCTCCAGAGTGGCTGCGTGGGGCAAGGGAGGCCACCTATTTCCCGGTTCGTCACCACCAACTATGCTACCCTCTCTCTCTCTCATGACTTTCAGTTTCTCTGGGAGATGTTTGGAAGTGTGTTTGCACCTAGGGAAATTCCTGCTTTGCTAAGTGGCCCGCAGTTTTATCATGCTTATTCTAAGAGGAATTAACACGAAATTCCCAAGCCCATTGTATTTCACATGGCCTGTGAAGAGAACCCCCAAACAAGCTTATTTGAAGCACTTGTTTTGTCTATTACTTATTTAGCTGCCAGTGACAGAGAGAAGTCTCCAGGGAAAATGGCACTTTGCAGGAACTTGAATTTTACTTTAGCCAGTTGTGACAAAATATCTGAGTGAATTTTAGCCTATTGAGAGTTTTGGGTCTCCCTTCCATATAAAAAGAAGTAAGCTTATTAAAAGAAAATAGTTTTAAAGTATGGTCACATAACAATCCATGTATAACGACCATATAAAAAAAATTCCAGACATCCTTTAGTTGTGGTGGCTTAATTTCTGGAAAAGTTTTTTTTATTTTGAGTTTCCAGTTACAAGCCAAAAAGCCACATTTCCACACTCAGGATATAACAAAGGCCCCTGAAATTGAAACAAAGGGACAAAAGTTACTTTCTTTTTAAGGATCTGGTAGTTGACAGGGAACTACTATGGGAAACAGATGAGAAATACAGACTCCAACTGAGCTGTGTGAAACAGCCAGTCTCTGTTCGTTACTAGACAAAATGGCAGGCACGTAGAGCTTCTTTTTATTTTTGCTGCTTTTTCTGTTATGCTCTATTTTATGTTTCTGTTATGAATTGCAAGGTATTCTTTTGTCTCGGAGGGCTATCCTGCCCATACCTACCCAAGGCCCGCACAGCCCTAGGAGAAGCACGGCTGGCCCCGCAGCCGGGCAGAGTTAACGGGCACTCAGCCCCGCACCCAGCCCAAGCGCCTGGGAGGGACGAAGCACGCAGCTTGGCTGCAACCTGTGTGCAAGACAGCACAAGCACACAAGGGAGGACAGTTGCAATTATATGAAAAATAAGCTGACCCATGGAGAACTTAGAGTCACTGACAACCAGCTGGTCACTGCAAGCTGGGTGGGACCAGTTCCCACAGAGTTCCTGAACAGTTTTTTTAACAGGAAAGCAAAGTTAATATCTATTTTTGCCAAACAGTTTAATTGAAAAAGGAAGAAACATCAGTTTTACAGATTGTTCATCCAAATATGTTCTTCCCTGAAAAGCACGTATTATCTGCATGCTTCAAGATGAGTCACCAGTGTCTTGCTATGTCTGGGGAGCAAACAAATTGAAGAGCCAAACCTGTTTCAGAGCAGTGGGGAGCAGGCAGTTGCTAAAGAGAGAGCTTAGTACTGGCACAGGTTACAAAAGGAGTCTGTGCAATTCCCATCCTCGTAGATTTTTAGGAACAAATTAGACAAACAGCTGCTAGAAATGATAGGCAGGTGGAAATCAGAAGGAGGGAAGGACCATATCTCGCAATCTCTTATGGTTCTACATAGCTATGAAGAGACCCTTCAGGAAGACACTTTGCATTTCATTATCAGCCACAAGTGAAAGGAAAAAAAAAACTCAACACTTTCTATTAATTTACTATGAGTCAGAGCACACAGCAATAACTCTGACTTTGAGTAATGATTCCTGCTGTTACCCAGAAATGGTGTTCATGGGACAAGTTTGCATCCAGGATTTGCCTACATTAGAGTGCGCTGCTAGCTGCCTGTGTAGTAACTCACTCTGATGGAGGAACATAACATGTGTTAGCAGACCTGGCCTCCATCTAGTCTAGAGTTGAGCATTTGAGGGCTGTGAGCAATTACAGCAATTCAAATAGGAAAAAAAAAATTTTGAATCCTTGAGAGCCTAACTGCTAAGGGAGCCTTATTAGCTGGTATGAATAGGTACGAAGATTTACCTTCTGTACAGAAAAAGGTCCTTGGTTTTGTTACTTGGGTAATAATGCAGCAAAGCCTTTGGACCTTGGCCTATTTATGTAGTAGCTGGACAGTTACAACAGCAAGGATTTTGACAAAATATTTGCAGGATCACTTGACCCTACAGATGTTGTTAATATTCGAGTGCTGTAATTATAAACTAATTGATGTTTAAGCAATGGAATAAATTGCCCCTAGTGCATGTGGGATATATGATCATACATGATTTACAATAACTATAAAGTAGCTTGAGTTATAAATGGCTTGTTTAAGAAATTGTTCTTTGGAACTTAACCCCAAATGATTTTTTTCTTTGCATTTCTTGGTCACCTGTTTCTGCCAGGATAAGGAAATTATGCAAAAAAATTGTAATGAGCTGCTAGAAAGGTGTTGCTTTGCATAAAGATTTTAGCAATAAAAGATTATTGATGTTGCACCCTGGCTTCGGCAGAAATAAACCAGTGGATTTTTTCATCATAACTTCTGTAATAACTTAAATGTGAGTAGCAAGAGATGAAACTAGCAAAAAGTCACAAATATTATTTGGGTTTTATCTAGTCTCAGTCTAATCTGAGAGTCCACATGCTGGGTCAATGACTTCTAACAGAGACCAACACTGCGTTCTTCAGGAAGGAGTTGTAAAAACAAGTGATATTCTGTTATAGTTCAGAACTAGGTGGCAGATATGCCTGGAAAGCATAGTTGGTTGGAGAAGCCTTCATATGGACTTGGCTTGCTCTATTGACCTGCTTACCAGCTTACTGTGGACGTACCGTGACCTGCTTCAGAATTTGTACCATGCTTACTTAATAAATTCACACTTTGCAATACAGGAAATGCCCACGCAGTGTGATATAGCGTATAACAGGTAACTGATGAAATTTAACAGGAAGCCTACAGGAAGACCAGCAATCCAGATGGGAAGGAACCGAGACATCCAAGAATACAGCCAGATTGCTGAGATAACTTAGTGGCACAAAAGAGTAACCTTAGTTCATTTCTTCCCTCATCTCCATGAGTCCTCACGTCTGCTTGGCTTTGAGAAATCCTCATTCCCAGTCTTTGAACCTGTCCACAGTATGTGGCATATGGTTTTTATGCAGAGGCATATGATCTCTGTTATAAAATGCCCTAAGTTCCTTGTCATGGGAGGACTGGCAAGTGCAGGGGACCATACTCCCCCCAGGGTAAAGAAAAAAGCCAAAAGATCTCATCCATCCTACGGCTCCTGCCCTAGAAAATACCCCCTCATCTCAAGGGAGAAGCTAGGAGACTGAAACAGTCCACCTAAACAAAGAATTGTATCGTGAGTAAAAGCTAAAAGAGTGGGTGTGTTTGCCAGCCATTGCTGAACTAAAGATAGAAGGCTTTGCTTAAGCATTGACCCAGAAGATCTGAATACGTGAAAAGAAGGCATTTTCCACTGTCTACAAATGGAGAAATTCTGGAAGAAGGGCTTGATGCCAAATATTTTTCTAAGCTTGGTGTGTCAGAAGGGCTCTGGCAAGTGCCTTTAGAAAAACAGCTCATGTTTGCACATATTCACCAACCTTTTTGGGAGACAGTTTCTTCAGACTGCCAGTTGGGTTGTGCTTGGCACCTGAAACATTTTACTGGAAAATACAACATGTTTTTGTTGCTGTAGAAGGTAGTAAGGTTTACAAAGACTATGTTTTGGTCTGAGTAAAAACAGTAGAAGTGCATGACTGGGGACTTCAAGTAGAAAGAGCTGACGTTTCTGGCGAAAGCTAAACAAGCAAAAGTATAAACTCTCTCTAATGAAAATAACATACCTGGGAGAAAAATTAACACAGCAAGGAATACAAGCAGACCACAGTACAGCTGAGGGCATCACAAACTTGCCTGGTCCAACTAACAAGGAAATTTAATAAAGATTTAATGGAATCATGAACTATGTAAGGATATTTGTGCATAATTTAACTAAAAAAAAAATGTTTCTGATTCTCTCAGGAGTACATCTCTTGCAGCTTTGGTATCAAGATTTCAGTTAGCTATACAAGACTGGCCCACAGCCTATCACACATACAGCAATTTTTTAAAAGGTAGGGATGTTTGCCTGTGACTATGTGAATATTTCTCTACTAGGCTACAACTTTGCACTAGGAAAGGTGGTTTTTTTTAGAAATGAGAAGCTGTAAAGCACTAAAAACACCAACCTGCTTTGACTGTAAGCAATGATTTCCAGTATGTCTTTCAGTAGCATGATGGCCCTAAGGTCATCACACAATGTCCTTCCTGGTCCTTGCAGCGTGCCCAGTTACCTCACATATCTCCAGGGCGGATCATGCCCTTGAGCTGTGACTTTCTCAGCTGTGCCAGTAGACAAGTTTGAAGGGTTTACTTGTTGCTGTAATTTTTATGGTGGGATACTTAGATTTAAGGATTACACTAGCTGATAAAGCCTTGTTATGAACTGAGACCTTGTTATGAGACCTGCTTGGATTTGGACAGTAAGAAGGCTCAGGGCTATTGCAGTACAAAGAACAGCAGAAGTACGAAAAGTCAATAGAAGGGAAAGTTCTCCTCTATTACAATCACTATAAGGACCTATTGTCATGTGAAACTCAGTTTAACCAAGTTGCAGATTTTTATACATAATGCGGCATCTGTCTTCACTGATCTCCTCATTTCCAATTTCACTTAAAAACACATGTCTAATCAGTTTGAATTCTCAGTTGCACAATCCCTGTGATCTGTCTGGCAGACTGCTCCTAGGAAAGCCAAAAGCCCAAGTATCGCCTGTACGGCGCCTGCATGTTCCTCATGTGGTGCCCAAGGACAGTGCCATGGACAACGCCAAAGCAAATAGCTGTGGAAGGGCTTTGACATTCTTTGTATAGATCAGCAACAGATCTTTTGGTATAATTTGCTGTGGTCACAATTGCAACATTCTTTTTTTATGCAATTTAACACAATTGATCTTTTGAGTTTCAGGCTGGTGAGGAGGGAGCCCCTCACAAGCAATGGGGAAGAGAACTGTGCAAACATTGAATTGCAGAGAAATTAGTCAGTGGTGATTTTTCATGTAAACTAAGTAATAGTGAAAACTTGAACTGGGCATCTGATATCTATGTTTTCTAAAATGGGTTCCTTTCCATAAAGGGAGGAAACCCCTAAATGGGAAGACCAAATCTTTCACAGTCGTATGTTTAACAGCAGGAACCTAATTTACACACACGAGTATGTACATTGTGCATCAGTGATGCTTACTGCCTAATTCTCCAAGTTGAGCACACAAAACAATAACCAGTCATCAGATATCTCAAGACCTGGGCTCCCATCCCCAAGACTAGATTAGAAATGTGCACTGTTAAATAAAGGACGTTTACACGTCCCATAGACAAAAAATGCTTTCCACTAAAAGAAGACCATATATAGGAGCAAGACTATGGAACAGGGTGGAAACAGGCATAGACTGGGGATCAAGGTCCAGCAGCAGCAGGCTGCAGCTGTCTGCTGTAAGACTTTGTCTCCAGCAGTACTTACCCATCTGTAATGACTGGGAAGCACCAGAGCTTTTCAGAGTTTCTGCAGTACATGATTTTCCTACATCATCATCATCATAAGCCGATCACTACAGATAATGTATTAACATCAAGTTCTTAATGAGGGAATCAGATGGTTTAAACCAACCAAACCCTAGGGACTTTGCCCACCCCCCCCCAACCCTCCACCTTGCCTGTGAAAAGTCTTGCTTTTGCTTGCCAGCCTGTGTGACCACTGCCATCCCAGGTACACAGGAGCAATTTGTATACAGGAGCAATTTGTACAACACGTACACAAACAGGTCGTCACCATGCAACTGACTTCAAAGACCTTGTCACAATATTGGCCTGATATTAAAACCTCGCCACCAAAGGTAGGATTTCTGGCCTTCAGCTCACAGCTGAGAATAAGACTGTACTAACAGGATTCTCCTCGGGTTTTCCTTGCCAAAGCTGAGGTCAGCCTACAAGACCTGCCTCGACACCTGCTCTATCAAGTGCACCCGTGAGACTATGTAGCACCACTATAACAGGCTCTTCACTGGGACGCACGCTTGTTTGCCTGACACGCAGCAAATACTCACAGAGCTTTCCTCCCAACCTTCAAAATGTAACACACCGCTCATACTGAAGTGCCACATGTTCTATTTCTTTACATTTGGAGATCCTCCTGTGTTTTTTTTTCAAACATGGCTTTTGTTTGCTGTACCTCAATATTAAAAATTTTGGAAGTGTTGCTACAACACAACATCATCCCCAAAATTGATATGTGTCTTCTTGTTCTCAGATTCTTCCTGTGCCCTGTAATCCTACTCTTAATCACATTTTTTTTTCTTTTTCTTTTTTTTTTTCCCTATATAAGGATCTTTAGACATTAATAGATACAGCATGCTTTGCCCATGAGTAATTTTGTCAGGCAGTTTGAAAATCTTGGGACAAACTATTCTCCGTTAGATGTTACTGTGACACATTCTTTATGACAGGTACATTTCCAGTGTCATGTCTTTCATCTTAGCAGGTTATCAGATTCTGTTTAAGGAATTATTCTGAACAAAGGTGTATGTAGTTCAATCCTGCAGCTTTCTACTCAAAGAAGTAGGTAAAATATATCAACAGAGAGAGTAAATGAATAGTTTACTTTTTCATAATATTTTCCCTTATAAGAGCAAAAACTTCACACCATTTAGGTCAGCATTTCCCATAAGGCCAAAACACAATCCTGAAAATTCTGTGAATCACTGAGGATATTAAACACTGAGGATAAGATTACAGAGAAACAATGCAGCCATTTTGAGCTGAGCTTTCCCACAGTGAAAGGTTCAGTGAGGCCCAGCTGGTTGTTTTGACTTCAGACACTGACTCAGGGATTGGAAAGTTGGACACCAAGGGTGGAGTAGAGAAATGACTTGGCAGGCAAAAGGCAAAAATTAACCTTTTTCAGTCCACATGCTGCATACTGCACCTACCAGCTACTGCAGGGTCTAAAACCAGATTAGCTTCTGTATATATCTGGGTTTAATAGCATGCAAGTGATTATAATTCTTCATTTTTCTCCTCCTTTATTTGTGTTCTGTCTTAAGCTGGAGGCCTGGAAGCAGCTTATGTACACTGTATATCTCAGAGGGGCCCAATTCTGTCTAAATGTCTCAGTAGTGCCATGACACAAACAACTGCAAGTTATGACTACAGAATAAAATTGCAGAGAACCATCTGAGGTTCTAAAAATTCATCTTCAGTCTTCAGAAGCCTTTTCTTTATTTCCTTGCATTTGAAGTTTATTCTGAATGGTTTGGGGTTTTTTTGTTGTTGTTGCTGTTGTTTTTTTAAAGAAAAGTGAACATGCTTTATGCTGGTAGAACAGAAGAACAGCTATTTTAATTGCTTTCTTCCTTACATGGTATAACATTTGCTCACTTCTGCTGCTTTCCTGAACAAAGCATGTTCGATAACATATACAGAGCTGCACTCAGAAATGCAGACACACTCTTAGCAGATAATTTGAATGTTGCTTCCAACTTGCTCTGGAGCAAGAGATGGGGGCGCAAGGGGAAGTGCCCCCACCGGGGAGGGCTGCAACGGCAGGGCTGGTGTGCAGCAGGCAGCCCTGGCAGCCGTCAGGAGAGTGGGGCGGCTGCTGGAGCCCGGCTGGGTCTGCCGGGGGGAGACTTGAGCGTGGGCTGCTGCGAAGGCGAGCCAGCAAACTCTGCCGTGCCCTCTTGCTGGCTAGAGAGCAGCTGGGTTTTACAGCTGCACGCAGGGCTGCTGTTATATCCGCAGCACATACCAGTAAGCAGGAGGCGAGTAGACACCTTGTCGCTGATTTATAGGCATCGCTTTGTTGTGCATTCCTGGTGCCTGCAGGATTCTGCTGACTTTACGCTTGCTTAACTCCAGTAAGATCAGCGGCAACTTTGCCTTCCTTGAGATCATAACCCCGGAGCCTCCAAGAGGGAATATCGACAGAGTGCCAAACCGCTTGGTATTATGTGTTTAGAGGGCTGTGCAAGCTGGTGGATACAGCAGAGGAGAGTAATTCAGGGTGTATTTATTACTGTAGCATGACTCTGACGGGACCATCTAACCTCCTAGTGCATTGGCTTGCCCAGCTGGGGAACACAGGCTATGATGGGTGTGAATTCCCATTTGGAAAGAGTGTTGAGATGCTTCAGAGAGGCTAACAATTGTTTCTACAGAGTTATTGTTCTCTGAAGAGAATTATTACTTTTACAACTGAGAACTATCAGCTTTAAACAGAGATTTCTGTCTTAGCCTCTCTCTTCTTGCAAGTGAAGTATTTTTTTATACTGAGGAAGCCTCAAAGGCATTATTAGTAACATGTTTTCTTTCCTCTTTCTAAAATCCCACTTTTCAGTTTTCTTTCACTATCCAGTCTCAGGTTAGTGAGTACTGACAAATACTATCAACACATCTCAACAAAGAATAAAGTTCTGTCTAGAGCCATTTCACTCCCTCAAACATGTTGAACTAAGAAAGCTAAAGAAGAAGCGGGGGTGGGGGAAGAAAGAGAGAAATGAGAAACATTTCCAAACATAACATAAAAGGTCTTGCCTTAAGACCATGGATTTCCTTTTTGGTACTTTCAAAGAATGTGTCTTTAGTTCTCCTTGGCTGTGTGACCAACAGTTGTGGGGTGTGTCTGTGGTTTTCTTCTCTTCACAGTAACTCTATTGTTCAGAAACTGCAGCCAATTTATGGAAAGAGGTGGAATGTTTATGTAACTTACTTTGCTTTAGACAAGAAATAAAAAAAAAATAAAAAAAGGCTGGTGGAGGAAGGCCAGTCAAAACAGGATTTTTCTTCCTTTCTGGACACAGATGTTGGGAGGAAAAAAAAAGCCAGCTCTGTCTTCGCGTTAAGCTAAACAGCATTTCCATTTTTAGACACTTTTTTAATTAAGTAGGTCAGAAAAACAAAATCAGTCATTAGATTAGTGCTATAATTTACTTGTTTCAAAATGTGCCATGTTTGAGAGCTGCTCTGTTGACATGCTTACAACACTGTAAACTGAGAAATAGATATATTAGGGTCAGATGATACCACTTTTGCCTAGACTGCTGTGTCCCAAACATATAGTTGGCAAGTGCTGCTAGACTGCAGATGGCGAGTGTCTCTTCATAACTAGACTGGAGTTTCCTGCCATTTCCAAATTAGCTGAGCTACAAATATGATTTGCAAATTGCAAACCAAAACAAGGTAGCCAAAAGAACAAACCTTCTTATTTATGTGTCCCCACTGTCTGTATTGCAGAAGCAGACATGTTAGGATCACTGAATTTCTGCCTCATCTATCCAGTGCCCTAATGCCTTGCTTGAACTCTTCTTTAACTGCAGTACCTATCTAAAAACTTCAGGTCAAATTCAGCTTTCCTAATTGGACAAAACTTTGATTTACTGCAAAGTTTTTGATTAAATAAGAAGGATCTTTAAGGTTTAGGGTATCCTCAGGTGGGCTGTCATGAGCTTCCATTTGTTAGGTTGGACCTGACCTGAACTAGGCAGGTGCAACTCACCTGAAGCCAGCACATTTGCATCAAAAATATCTCAAAATGAGGTTTTGAATGTGAGAAACAATTTCCAGCCATCACTCAACACCATCACAAAACATGTCCCCCTCATATCCTAGTGCCACCAGCATGAAACCAAGTGGGCATGGAGCCAAGGCTGCACAGACACCAGTACTGGCAAGACTAGGTTGCAGAGTCTAAATTCAAATTTTGGTCTTTGTTTCAGACATACGCACAGAAGTCTCACAAAAAACAACATGGAAAATATTATAAATAGAAAACGGAATGGAGTTTGGTGGCTCAAAACCCCGAGCGAATGCAGTGTTCTCTTAAGCCACAGAAAATACAGAGCTTGAGAGACACTGAGGAAGCTGCCCCTGCCAAAATATTTCAGCCTTGACAAGGAGAACAGTTTCTGGAGGAAGATTCTGTTTCTATAATTATCTGGTCCTTTGCCTCACTAAGACCACCAGTTTATTGCATTGGACCAATAAAGGCTTCTCAGGTGCCAGGAATATCCAAGAGTTTCCACCCTAGCCCAGCGCCCAGGTGGCAGAGAACGCTTAACCTATTTCCGAAGCCATAAGCCTTTCAAGTGCTCTGAAAGGCAGGGCTGCACCAGCGTGAGTGAGGGCTGAAAATTGTTCCAGCAACTTTATTCAGCTTGAAACCCCTACTCAAGTGTGCAGAGAGTTTATTTGACCCAACGGGCCAGATTGAGCTGTGATTGCCTTACTTCCTCGCCAACTGCAACAGAATTGCACAAGCATGAGCAGAGTCTGGTCCAATAACAAGTAATTTGCCATATGGAAGCTACCGAGCAGACATCTGCAGGACACTGAAAGTGCTTTTCTATATACAGCGCTGAGTGCTACAGTTGTGCATTCCACAGAGACTCAGTTTGCAAAGGGATAGAAATGCAACATTATTTAGGGTTTTGGTTTCTTGGCCTTGAAAACTGAAATCTGAAAACAATTAAAGCCCAGTGCCATACCAAATCAGTTATGCAGTCATTCCTGGATTTTCCCATGGAATTTTTACATAAGAATTAGGCTGTATTTGATGCAAACTAACACACACACAAAGAATTGTGCTGGTCAGAGGCAGGCCAGCTTATAGATGAGTTTCAGGAGTTTTTGCAAATGCAGGTAAAAATCGGTCAGGAGGCATACTGAAACACACTGCTAAAGATTACTAGAAATTTGATGACAGCTCACCCATTAAAAGTACTATCATGCCTTACATCCTGTCCCTGAGAGATGGTTTTCTGCACCTTCCCAATTCAGGCGTTCCTTATCTTCTCTGTCACTGCAGATTTCCCCCTCCAGCCCGCCTTGTACACTCTGTCCCACAACTGGGACACTGGAAATACCCTTCCCATCTCTCTTCGGACACCTTTCGGTCGTGGTATTGCTGGGGGATGGGAGCAAGCCCTGTGCTTTTTCAAGGAATGAGCAACCTTTGATGGTAGGTTGGCCGCGGTCCAGGAACACACAACGAAGAGGCTCCCTGCAGCTTTCTCAGCTCTTTGTGTACCCGTGTAGCAGCTGGGCAAAATCTGGCCTCACAATGGTGTGTCTGTAATGACACAACCAAATCCAGTCCTAGCATGGAAGGGAAATACTGTCCAACTGGAGGTCAAGCTTTGAATTATAATGGTGCCCTCCAGACTCCAGATATCTGAATCAGCTGCTTCCCCCTTCACTCAGAGCACTGTAGCTAATGTTTCTTTATCCCATTAAAAGTCCAATTGCCTTGAGAGGAGGGGATTTCTGCAATTCTTTCAGAAAAGTGAAACGTTTGCCCGTGCCAAAGAAAGAAAAAGACAGCATATTCACCAGGCAGGAGAGTCAGGCAATCAACTCTTTAGTTTTCCTTCATTGCAGGATATCTGGTGCAAACTTCTAGTGAGCACAGCTGTGCAAGAGTAGGTCTCTGATTATTTTCTAGTACCCTGTCAGTACATTTGATTCAATTCTCTTCTCTAGCCCATTCATGAGTACCAAAACCACTGCAAAACTCACTAGATTTAGTGACAGGTGTTACGACTGACCTGTAGAGGAGTCCTGGAGGCAGCCTTACCCAGATCTGAGATGTGGACACGATGGCGTGGAGCACAGAGTCACCATGGTGGTCTGGGGGGGAAAAAAAAAAAAGCTTTCCTTGAGTTTGGACCCATTTTGAGCCTTTTATGGTTAACTCAAAGCTTTTCTTTCATTGAGCCAAATGTTGTCATAATTTTCACTGCATTAATCTCTAGAGTTCAAATCCCTTTTTTAACATGACACTTTGGATGTGAGATGACAAGTGTTAATATTCATTATTCTACAAAGCTATAAATATCCTGAGGTATAGAAACTCACTGGAAAGGACATGACCAAAATGATTTCCTCAGCCCTGTGCTTACATTCAGATCTTCATCACAGATACTGTTTTTCACATACTGAAATGCTTTTGTTGCACTTATTTTGGCACTAAAGTTCACTCATGTACTTTTATTTTAATGGATACTTGTAAAGTTAAATTAAAATATTCAGTCAAACTTTCCAGTTCACAGTAGACAACTTGCACACACACATTCACACTCAGCTTATACACCATTATCCTGTTGCAGTGCATGAAGAAAAGAAGTCATTTCAGAAGCTACTGGAGTTTCCCTCCTGAATTTTTCCTACAGATTCTTTTTCTAGCAAGATCTTACTTGCAAAGTGTTTTCCCATCAGAGGCTTGCCAGATTTTTGGGGCAACGCTGAACAAAGGTCTTACCACCTTTGTAACACTAAACAGCATTTAGTCTCTTTCATAAACTTGATAGCCTGTAAATCTGAGATGGTCCACACCCTCTGCATTCCTATGTCGCATACTAACAGCTTCTTCTTTAATTACAAGGTGTGGCATTTCTGGACAAGAGACAGCTAATCCTCCAGACGTGCGTGTGTGTGTGTGCATGCGCGTGTGTGTGTTATTTACATTTACCGTAGAATTTCTCCTTTATGCAAAGCTTTGGCTCTGAAACTGCAACGGTTAAACCTCACCGACAAAATCTCTAGCTCATGGCCACACTTTGATGCCATTTAATATTCTGGTTTACTAATGATTAAGCAGAAGTATTCTGAACATACAGTATTCAGATCTTAAAGCTGGGAGGTATTTGGATCTAGGATTTTGGTTCATGCTGGTATCTGTTACAAAATGCAACCATCTGCAAAACTAAAACTTCAACAGGAGCCGATATTAGCATGTTACTTTAAACCATGCTCAACTGCAGTTATCTTGATGAGTTCTTGATTAGAAAGAAAAAGAGCTAAAGCTCTGGGTTTCTTACATAAAACACAGACAGAAGACACGCTGGCAAACAGCGATTTCAGCTCCTGCAGCTGGGAAAGAAGCACTGCCCGGGTGTGCACGCTAACCCTGGGCTGCGCAGCCCCCCCGGGACTCCCCGGCAGGAGGCTGGGAGCCCCCAGCTCTGCGGGCCAGCTGCACTGGGCTGTAAACGGGGGACGGGAGACTGCCAGGGCCCTGCTGTGCAGGAATGACGGGACCAGCCCTGCAAAGCTGTCAGAGCTTGGTGCTGGCTTTGCTGGATCTGGTAGCTGAAGCACACCTCACCCGTGACTGCCCAGCGCAGGGGAGGACTGCTTCCCGCAGAAGGGCGGCCGACACTCCTCCTGGGCCAGTGCCCACTGCGTGCTGGGTCGTGTCCTCACCTCCATCCAAGTCTGTCACCCACAGTACTTCCCACATCCCACAGCTTCAGGAAATCCAAAAAGCCTCAGCCCCAGCCTTCCTCCAGCCGCACATGCCTCATCCCCACCTTTCCCTGAAATACTTCTCCTGTTCAAGAGCTTCTCTCTTGCTGTCATCTTTTCAGGCCAGGGGGAAAAAGCCACCCTCACCTCCTTTGTCTCAGCTCTGAGAAATCCCTTCTGAGCGTCACCTTCCACAACAGCATGGGCAACGCTTGATGAACAGCAAGTGCCAGAGAGGGACCTACTTGGTGGCAAGTTGTGACTTCTAAAGGAAGACTTCTGACTGTGGCCATGAACACAAGTGACAAAGGTCCCCAGTCTGTAACGAAGGCTTAAAAGGCAAAAAAAAATTCAGGACTGAAGCACTCTGAGGCCAAGGCGATGATTTTGCCGTGGCGTAGCACAGACTGCACGCTCATGCATCCACGCCTCTCTGTGCTCCGAGCAGCAGCGCCCACGCCACAAGGGAGCTGCAGCCCCAGGGTTCACGTTGCCAACGGCCCACCGCCACCCTCCTCAAACACCCCTCTCCCTCCTCCAGAGACACCTTGTTACCCTACCTCCAGCTGCCTCCACCACAAGCCCCACTTGGCAGCGTCTGCTCTGGCACATGTCCGCACGCCATGCTGGGTGCCTCTATCCACAGCTCCCTCACTCAGCAGGACCTGCTGGAGGCAGCAGCAGACACCCACAACACATCACTGCTGGGTTACAGACAGCAAAAAACTTGACTTCAGCCCCTTGGAAGGGACTTTCTGACCATCTGAGCGACAGCCGTTGTGCTGGGTGTCCGTGCCCAGGTGCTGGCAGCGGAGGCTGCGAGGCGACTGCTGTGAGGGGAGGCTGGGGCTGCCTCGCTCCGGTCACAGCCGGTTCTGGCCGGCTCCAGCAAACCCACTGCAGGCCACGGCTGAGCCCCTCAGCCAAGATGGTGGCACCTCAGGGAAAGCCGGTGTCAGAAGGGCTTTCCCTGAGGAAAACACCACACAGGTAGTGAGGGAAAACGTGCACAAGAGCCCTGCAGACACCCAGGTCGGTGAAGAAGGAGGAAGAGGAGGTGCTGCAGGTGCCAGAGCAGAGATTCCCCGGCAGCCCCTGGAGAGGACCATGGTGGAGCAGGTTGTCCCCCTGCAGCCTGTGGAGAGACCATGGTGGAGCAGGTTGTGAAGGACTGGCCATGGAGAGGACCCATGCTGGAGCAGGGGAACAGTGTGAGGAGGAAGGAGCGGCAGAGAGGACCCATTATGGACTGACCACAGCTCCCATTCCCCATCCCCTGCACTGGTCAGGAGGAGTTGGGAATGAAGTTGAGCTTGAGAAAAAGGAGGGAGGGAAGGTGCTGTTTTGTCTTTTTTCTCACTACCCAATTTATTTTAATTGGCAATAAATTAATTTTCCCCAAGTCTCCTCTTTTGCCTGTAACAGTAATTGACAAGTGATCTCCCTGTCTTTACCTTGACGCACGAGCTTTTCTTCATATTATTTTCTCCCCTGACCTGTTGAGGAGGGGGACTGAGAGTGCGGCTGGCTGGGTGTCTGGCAGCTGGCCATGGTCAGCCCACCACAATCATAAATTGGACCAGCCACAGGAGAGAAAGAATAGGGAGAAGGAGAAGAGAGCAGAGTTACCCTGACACTGCGGTCCAGACCTGGTGCTCATGATGCTTCCTGATGAATCGGGCCATTATCTGAGGACTGCCCTAGACACAGAGCCCCGCTTCAACACGCGCTCATCATGAGGCTGAATTTGTGGGTTTGGAACTTATGTGCCAGGGCAAGGCTATCCCTGCCTCCTGCCCAGAGACAGTATTCTTAAATAGGACAGGGCCTTTCCTGAAGCAGTCCAGGAAAAGTCCACTGGAGGGAAGGATCATGAAAGAAATCAGGAAAGGCACAGATCAGAAATCGAGAGCATAACTGGAAAGATGGTGAAAAGGCATCCCTTTTGGGGGCCACAATATTTTATAGTACAAAATACTGGGGGGGAGGGGGTGTTAGCTCATAACTTTTGCTAACCAGTGTATCTGTTGGCAGATGCAGCACTACTATGCTAACACACTCCTCTGCCCTTTCTACCTAGGACTCCTTTAGCCTGACTTCCAGCTCCACTGCTTAAGAATGCCAGGCGAGCACATAAACTGTCTCTGCTCTGTGGCTGAATGCAGTAGAAAATTTATTAATGGAAAAAGAAGAAATGCAAAAGGAAGATCATCTCTGGACATAGCCCAGGCAAAATGTAACTTGCCATAACACAGCCCTGAAAGGCACTACTAGCAAAATATCCTGGCATGTTACAGCATCCTCCCAACTTGTACAAAAGCTGCTTTATTGCTGATCTCAGTTTACTCTATTCCCAAGCATAACTGAATTGTGTTTTTTTTATGGGTCGTCTGGCCTCCCCAGTAAGTGTTCTGGGCCATCATTAAGGCTGGGTAAGGCAAAGCTCTTTCTTTTTTTTTTTTTCTTTCTTCTTTTTTGCAGAGCTTCTTTCTAGTCTTTTATCAGCTGATCTGCAGAAGCTGCAGAATGATATGCAGTCCCTCTCTTGAAGCAGTTCCCGAATAACCAACTGCTGCTTCTTCCTCCTGGAGCCACCAGGAATGAGTCAGAGGCTGGGGAGGGTGGACAGTGTCACGAGCATTGTACTGTCTCCCAAGACCCAACTGCCTCAGCTCCTCCAAGCCTCCCCTTTGCACCCCAAAAGCAACATTGGGAAGAAAATGAACTCACATACAAAACCCGCTTGCAAACTTCACATCATGAAGAAGTTTCTGGGTGAAAAAAAAAAAGCATCCAAACTCAGAATGACAGTCTTTGTAAGCAAAACTGCTTCCTTCCCGTTCCTCCAGCTTCACCTGCTTCCCATGCTTGACACAGCAAAAAATCCCATAAGAAGCTCATCTATTCATACCCAGGAACTGCTCATGTTACTAATGTGCATAATCTGGATGCAAAAATCATCAAGACATTAGTGCATTCTTGAACCATATCCTGTCATATTCATCGCGGGAAGCACAGAAAAAAAGTATCAACTTTTATGCAAAAACCTGACTTCTTTTATCTGTGCTGCATGCAGCGAGCATGGAATACTAAGTTTCCAAGGGAAGTCAGAGTTACCCAATTTGTTTGTCAGGACCCTCTGGTAATGTGGCAAGGAAAAGGGAATTATTAATAAAAATGTTCAGAAAGTTGTGGTTAAGGTAAGAACAGGGCAGGCCTCTCTGGTTCCATGGCTGTGTAATGACTAGTCCATACATACGGAAAAGCACCATCAGGGAGAAGACCAGCTTAAAGAAAACCAAAGGAAGATTGATGTGAAACTGGTGGTGAAATAAAGGAGGGAAATGGAAACTCTAATGAGAAGCTACTTGTCCATGACTGGGGTCAGAGGGGGGAGGCAGCAAATTTCAGAGAAATGTGTTTCAATTCACGAGCCAGTTACAACACAGCATCCTTCCAGTCCACTTTTGGTGGCCCTTTTGCCATCACCACGTTCTCCAGTTTGCAGACAACATCCAGCAATGAGCCTTCGATCAGGGGGGAGGACACCAGTGCTATTTGCTTTCCTTTGCACCTGCTCCACAACTGAGGAAGAGCAACAGGTCACAGCTCATCTGACAGTTCATTGCTTGGGAACCCATCAGCTCAAAACTCAGTATTATTTCTGAGATATTTTTAAAGTTTACAACCAGCAGGGTGATGCAGAAGCAAGTGCAGAAGTGATTGCTCTGCAAGCCTCCATAGTGCCAGGGAGGTGCTAACAGATCTATAACCATCTTTCAGAGTGACAGAAACTAATTTCTTGATCGCAGCTGCCCCTTCCACCTCGATGCTTTGCCACTCACAAACAGGAGGAAGCACTTTCTGTAGCTCCAGGAAGGTGGCTTTGTCATGCAAATGGTCTGGCCCCTTTTCTGGCCACGTGTGTGTGCCTTCATCACACCCAAGTCCCAGGCTCTGCACTTGTAAAGAAATGGTGAGGGAGGATGCAAGGGAAAAGTAGCGTACGGAAAAAACAGCCTCTATTCATGCCCTTACATTCAAGAGGTCCAAAGCTATTTGTAATTGCTAGTCACTGTCACGGCTCTGGAAAAGAACCTGTCTCTGATTCACTATCTATATCTCTTGGCAGCAGCTTCTACAGCAGCACAAGGCAGAAACACAGAAGCTGCATTTCAGATCTGCCCATTGTAGAGATACAAAGTTTGGACCTAGATCCAAATTTCTGCCTGCAAAATCATGGCTCCAAGCCCACTGGCTGGTGTAATATTGGATTAAAACTCCTAGGTTTGCCCTCTTCTAGAGAATATAAAATTTCACTAGTTAGAGGCTTAACAAACGGTCTGAGCAGAGATTTCACAATGAATATATGATGATTAACTGCAGGATCACAGAGATTAAAGGTGGGAAAGAACTATTAGATCATTGCAGCCCTATGGCAGTTGCAGAGTTGTTCTCTATAGTGTATCTCTCCCCGCACCTTGTTCAGGCTAGTTTTGAGTGGCTCAAGCAAAGGCTCTCCCAGTTTCTTTCTGGAGGCTGTTCCACACTCAAGCAGATCTTGCTGATATTTACTTGATATTTAATTTCACCTTGCTCCATTCTATAGCCAAGAGCCATCTTAAAGAGTCCTTTTTCCCACTGGTGTCTTTGTGTTGCTGTTTTCCGCTCTTATGTCAATTCGTAAATTCACATCTATTTTTCTGTTTGCCATC
The DNA here is from genome assembly GCA_020745775.1 of Theristicus caerulescens. Taxonomy (NCBI): domain Eukaryota; kingdom Metazoa; phylum Chordata; class Aves; order Pelecaniformes; family Threskiornithidae; genus Theristicus; species Theristicus caerulescens. The sequence continues at coordinate 101,900,079 of CM036561.1, read as the reverse complement.
ATTGCCCGTGATCAAGATCAGCAGGGAGTAAATAGCATACTTCCATATATGCTATGCCCTTTCCAACCTCCATTAAACCAATCTAGCCTTTCTTTGGACATATGACATTGATTTTCTGTAGTTTGACTTATAGTGTCATTTCCTGCTCCTGCTTTTGACTCTTCATGAGGTGCCAGCATGACAGAGAGCTGGACCCACCAATTAAGGAGATGTAAAGATACAAGAAAGGCTTTCTTGAGAGAATTGTTTTTGACAGCTTAGTATGAGAGAAGATAGATGCAGATTCGAACTGAGGCCCCCATGGATGGCTTCAGGTCAGTTCCTGCTCTGACTTGGATCCATAGGGTTTTTTACTCTGCGTCGTGGGTTTAGGCATAAAGTGCTGCAGCTGGTGCCGGTGAAAGGAAGTTTGGTTCGGTCGTAATGCACAAAGCAGCACACTGCAACTAACTTCACAGACTGAGGCTGGGAAAAACACGTTCCTCTCTTCAAGTCACGTTAATGGAATATTTTCTGCTGGATGAGGATCAGACATTGTAAGGTAGACATTGTCTAATACAGAGAAGGATGTGGGATGAACGAATGCCAGAGCGAACAGTCCTAATGACCCTTGCTTTAAAGAGCCCAGAGACAAGACAGAACAAGGCCAGGGCTCCAGGAAACAGCCCAGCGAATGTGTGCGCACATGTGCGTGTCCTCCAACAAGCTGTGCCCAGCCTCCCTCCGGCACGCCAAGCAGAGCCTACCGCTGCCTGCAGGCAGTCGACTCCGGAGAGGTTTCAGGTTCCCGTTCAGAGAAAACGACAGCATAGCAGCTATGCGGCTACACACACAATTTTAACTCCGAGAGCTATCACGAATCGAGCGCCTGGTGTTGATCCCAGCACTTCTAAATTTTCTGAATTCCCTGCTTACTGAAGGGTGAAATTAGACTCACGCTCACAACTTCTAGCTTGCAGAAAGCAGCTCGGAGCAGGTAGGGGAGGGTATGGTGCACAGAGGATAAAAAAAGATGATTGTGGGTGCAGAGAAATATATTCCAGCAACACAGACTTTGTTGTAGCAAAGTTCAGACTGGTAATTTGCATATGGAAATTCTTTATGAAGGTACTCATATTAACAACCTGAATTGCACTCTGAAGAGATTACAACAGTTAGGGAGAGGTAAATGAGCTCTGTCAAAACAGGAACAGCTCTAAGTGATTCCCCAAAGCGGGATCGGGGCATGCACCATGGCAGACTTCCTCCATATTCTGGCACTGGCTACGGAAATTATGGAGGTGTTTCTCTTCTGCTTCAAAGCAGAGGGTCTGGCAGCGGTTCTTGTCCAACGATGTGGAGTTTGAAAGAATTTGAGTCAAAGCAGGGTTCATGCAAAGAAGAAAAATAAAAGAAAAAAAAAGAGTTGGGGCTATAGTTCAGACACCACCGAGTCGCCTCCAGTTTCCCAGGTTCAAAGGCACAGGAGATGAAGTGGTCCTGTCCCTTCACCAGCCTCTAAGCATCAGAGAGAATTTAGGAGGAACAGAGCGGGGGCAGGAGGTCGGACCCATGCGGTCACCTACAGTGGAGGGCTGTGCCCAAGATGCATCTTCCTGTCAGAGCGGCTACCTTTGGGTGACGTGTAGTCACACTTCGGGGAGCCTCAGCAAGACTGCAGCTCTTCTCCAGACAACCATACGAGAGCCAGGAAGCAGCTGTTTCTTCCCAATAAGTCTCACTCAAACAGGTGCAGATCTTTCAAGCAGAATCTGCACATCCCAGGGAAGTCAGGACCCAGGACAAACACAAGGACAAATGGACGGTTGGAGAAGACCACTTAGTTACACGCAGGGCTGGGGCATGAAGGTCCTTCATACTGTCCAGATTTGGCTGTCGCCAAAAAGTTCCAAATATTTGCCATTCCTCGTATACATCAGAAGCTGCATGCAGATATACCTACAGAAAGTCCACACACAGAGCTTTCTGATTTTTCTAATCTTCTCCTGTTTCTTGGGGATGGTTATGTCTCTCAGACCTCTGCAGTATACATTTGGCCCGAAGGAAGTACAGTGGGTCTGGCAAGCATCAAGGGTTTAAAGCACTGCAGCCAGCTGCTCTTGCTGACCCCAAAAACTTCTCAATCCTGCTCAATTTCTGTTTCCTCAGTCCAGCTCTGTGAGGAGGAGGAAATAACAACTCCATGGGTGTCCTGCTACGGTATGTGACCCAGCAGATCTCCGAGGAGCCTTGCCCAGGGGTCTGCCCCCATGCTGGGTTACCAGTCTCACTGGAGGTGTACCAGAGCAGATTATCTGCCCATCCTCTGCTAAGCCTGGCATGCTTTGCTTAAATTGACCCACTTCTTATGAAAGAATTAAATTAGGATGAGAGAAGTAGTGGAGCCTGTTTTTCTGTTTAAATAGCATGAGCTGTAGAAAATGGACACTGGCAATGGATATGGTTGAAGAAGCTATATGGCTGTCACAAAAAGGAGCAACCCATTTTCTGAAGCCGTGGTAGAAACAGGCTCAGAGAGAACAGACCTGATGGTGACTCTGCAGGACCCAGCGTAAGCACCATTGCAGATCCTAACACCTGGGGTGCACTGTGTTTATTACGGACAGAGGAGCCCATCTTAGAGTCTGTGGCTGTGCACCGCGAGGACAGGATTAGAGCGCTGTGGGCTGGCACTGCCCCACGGCCCCAAGCCTGCAGGTAGCTTACCTGAGATTCTTGCTTTTTCAGCTCTTGCTTTTTAAAATTTCATCAGTGCTCTTGTGTGGTGTTTTATGCTCTCAGGCTGCAGAGAAGCATTCTCTGCTGTAACAAGAAACAGTCTGTTTAAATTTTTTTTTTTCTTCCCCCTGAAATGAATGAATGTAAAGCATCACCCAATGACACCCCCTACTGCTGAATCCCTCGGCACCCTTTGTGTTTTCACGGACATATTTTCCTTATAAAAACCAGTTCCGTCTTCTCTGCTGCTATGTGAAAGGCTGAAACAAATGTCAGAAAACTGACTGACAGACTGTACAGGCAAAGCGGAGAACCTGACTGTGTTCAGGGGCTGTCAAGTGCACAAAGTAAACAAAAGAATAGATCTGTGTAATTTTTCCTCACAAATCTCTTTCAACTACAACTCTTATTTTAGATGTAACTTGTGAAGAAAAGCGCAACACAATGTCAGTGTGTTTTAAATGTAAAAAAATCTCATTAGTTTTGACAAATATATTTCTCTGATAAATCTTATTATAACTACCAGAGGCATAAAGCCTAAACAACATTGTGTTTAGCAACTGTTTGAAAGTTATGGCTTCCTAAAACTACCATAACCATTTAAGAACCATAAAGTGTTATTGTAATGCCCTGGTTTTGTCCTTCCTCAAAGCCTACCTCTGGCTCTTCCCCCAAGTTCTCTCTGTTAGAGGCTCAGCAGCCTTCCTATCCCATGCACAACCATGATGGAGCAGTAGGATCTTCCATGCTCTTTGCTCAACTTGCATCTCCCTGCTTGATGAGGTTGTGCAGAATACAAATATCCAGGTGAAGTATGTTCAGGTTTTGCAGAAATCACCACCACCGCGGATGACAGAGCTTACACAGCTCCCTGCTGCAATACAGACTGCCTGCAGGGCTGACAGAGCCACCCTCCTAAGCTGGGATTTACTCTCCTGCCCTGCCAGGGACTCTCAATCCAAGGGAGCAAGAGAAAGAGTTGCACATGCAAGTTAGTTAGATTTTAAATCCCTCTTTCTGACAGCATGATGCAGCTGCGTGCTGCAAGCGCATCTGACAGACATTGGACCCAGGGGAGGATCAGCTTTGAAAAAACCTTTCCTGGGATATTTTTGCTCCTTTTACTTCATTCTCTGCATTTCTTCTAACTCCTGGGGTGGGTAATTTTCCTCAGCCAAAAACCAGACAAAAGGGGGGAAAAAAAGGGAGGAGAGAGGTACGCTGCAGTGAGTGGGCAGCCAGACCGCAGGTGGGCACGGCGCACCTAAGTGGCACAAAGAAGCTTATTTCACACGAGCTGGGGAAGGGAGCACAGGTTTTGCAAACGCCACAGGCCGTAGCAGGCTCCACGTGGCCTCTGCCGCAGGGCAGGAGCAGACGCATGGGGCAGCTTTGCTGCAAGCGAGGCGGGAGAGGAGTGCACCACGCCTGGGAGCGCCCAGGGGAAGGCACCCGGGCAGGGAGAGACGCTTTCTGCGGGGTTCATAACATCTTGTGCAACTAAACCAGTACAAATCGCCAGTGCCCCCACAGTGCAGCTTTGCTGTTTGCTAACGATGAAAACAGAGCAAAATATGAAGCATTTGCACCCACAACCTTCTCCTTCGTAACCCACTGCCCGTGCACGGCCCTTCCACTGCTGTGCTGAGAGGGGCAGAAAGCAGCTGCTGGGGAGGCTGGGGCCATCCATCCTCTCTCCGCTGGCCCAAGCCCATGTGCCCCATGCATCCTGGTCCCTCAGTTCCTGCACACCAGGCAGAATTCCCACTGTGTCCCCCTCAGACCCTTCTGCCAGCCGGGGAGAACCGCGCTCCTTTGCCATGCGTGCCAGGCAGTCACGCTGACGGCCACTGGCGCCTCCTTTTAGATGAATGCACTTGCAGCGTGGCTACACTCAAAACACTGAGGGTTTCTATATTTGCAATTAAAGTATTCAAATTGTTTTCACTATAAAGGTGGGAGGATCTATTTATTTTCATTTTATTTTGTGTTTTTTCCAGTTCTACCTGGAATTCAGATTTATGTAACATGCAACCGAACGTGTCAAGGTATCTGAAGGCTCAAAATGCACAATGCAATACTATAATATAGCTCTTTGTTATGCTAATTATTTCTTCCCAGCTGCTCCTGCAACGAGCGGCAGCCCGACCTATCAAAGGGGAACAAAACCTCTAGGCGAGCTTTCTGCTGCAAGGTCCCTTACCTCCACGCTCGAGGGGCTGGGGCTGCGTCTCTTCCAGCACCTGTAAACCAAGCCGAGAGGTAAAAAAAAAAACAATTTAATATTGCAGCTCCGCTGCCGCTGGGAACATGAGCTAGGAATTAAAAAGTGATACCCTCTTGACAGTCAGGTTGCCATGATTTACATTTTTCTCTCGGGTCCCCTCCCCCTCCACATGCATCTTCTCAGCACTTCTGAGCAAAGGGGGGAAATGAGGCAGTGTGGGAAAACAGCCAGTCAAACCTCAGAGGCTCCGCCGAGGTTCTGATTTTGGCACTCACCAGGGTAGCGCTATGTGATCACGAAGGATTTTTAGTGCGCGGGTGTCAGATTCATGACAGCCAGAAAACGCTGTGGTTGCATTATTTAAATTAAAATTAAGTTTCCAAATAATAATTTAAAAAAAAAAGTTTTCATATATTCAAAATTAAAAGAATAAAATTATTGGCCTGGTTGCCCTTCTATTATTTATGTTGATATTCAGTTAAAAGAGAGTTTGTCTTGTCCCTGTGTTTCTAGAGCCTAGGAAGATATTTTATTGATAGCATATGGGAATATTCAAAGGGCAAAAGGAGCTTTGGCAGCTGGAAAGGGACTACTGGGGGCCACTGGCAGCTTGAGAGGCTCCAAAGACCACTGGGAATGCGGGGCAAGCTCGTTAGCCGAATGTCTTTTTTATAATGGTCACTAGTGAAATACCACAAAAGCTGACATTACACGGTCATCTTTAAGGCTCAGAATTAGCAAACGGGTGCTTTCAACAGGTGGATAAATTCACACAATAAAAATCCTTGTCTCGGCCTGCATGCAGAAGAAGGAAAATGATCTATCTGACAGTAGCTTATGCTCTACTCATATTTTAAGATTTTCTTCGTGACTGTGATGACTACACGGGTTGTTTTAAAGTTTCAGTATTGGAGTAGTTCTTCAATGAAGGTACATTTCAGGATTGCATTGACACTATGTACCTTACTTCTCATAGCAAACGCAAAATGAACTTTGCTGCTATTACCCTAATTAGTCTGCTAGCAAACCAAAATCCTGTCAGGCAGAGAAAGGGGCCAAAGAAGGAATAATACGGTAAAATGTAGGCTGCTCAACATGTAAAAATTAGTCAAACTATATTTTCAGGATAATGATAATATTAATAGAAATTGAGAAACGTAGGTTGCTTTGGTCATACTTGTGACTCACAGAAGATAAATTTGAGAAAAACATATTGAAAGTACATTACACTTACAGCACAACAACACTTAATGTACGTGCACTGTCTGATGATTTGTAATATAAAGGGCAATTGCGTTTTGAGCCAAAACCACACTACTTAATTCAAAGGAATAAATGGCCCCATGGCAGCCGTATGGCTAAGAGAATGTGGCTGGTAAGTGGGGCCTACTCACAGAAATAAGTACAGAGGATTTTGCCCTGAAACAGCAATGGATGGAGGAAAAAACAAAAACAAAACCCCAACAAAAACCTTGCAAGGATTTTTAGGGTTGATGAAGGAATAGAGCACAGATTTTACACATATATTGAGAGACAGAAGTGACTTTGGAGTTGGAGAATAAAAGTGGATTTGAAAATAATCTGTTGCTCGACTCCAATTCCCAGTGGCAGAGGCTTTCCCTAACTAAAGCGGTAAATACGGAATAGCCGGTCCCACACTATACGGGGTGGAGGAGGGGGTTTGCCGTTTGAAACTTGTTCTGATTAAGAAAATGAGGCAGAGGGGAAAGACAAAACCAACAATAACCAAAGGTGCAGGTGGTCAGCTGATGCGACCAGGCACAACTTGTCCAAAAACCAACAGCACAACATCATCTCACACCAACGGAGGGGCTGATCACCCATCACCCAGCTGCAAAAAGCCTCTGAAACATCAGCCAGCAAACTGCCAGAGAGCATTTGACACCAGCCATAGTGTATGAGTGAAAATGCTATATTAGAAATACAAGGTGGTGAGGGGACAGTGGAAGTGCCACCAGGAGGTCCCTCCGCACTTGCTGGAGGCGTGCAGCTGTGACGACTATGGGCCAGTTTTTCATGGAGGAGGCACAGCCACCGACCACTGGCACCCCGTCACCCTCCTTCGCAATGGCCAGAGCCCTTAGTTTTTCCAGGAGGCAGACACAGCCGGCGGCATGGGAAGATGAGCCTGGTGGGGTATTCTACGAGGCAAGTGCCCCTGCAGGGGGAAGCACTAAAGGGATTGACCTTGAGCAGACAGACCATTCATCTCATTTTGGCAATCTCAGTATGACAGATTAGATGCTCTCTGCAGTAAATTGGAGAATGATGCTGTATTAATTGAGAAGAATTACCAGCCATGGAAGAGAAGTTATTTTTCAAATTCAGTATCTCACTGTTTTGGGGGGGTTGTTGGATTTTGGGGGTTTTTTTGGTCATCATGCATACTTCTAAGCGTACACAGACCACCCATCTGTGACTCTCGTCACACTCCCTGCATTCCTCAGAAGGGAACTTGAACACAGAGATTAAAAGAAGTTAACCTACTTGCCTACCTGGCCTTTCAGCTGGATCTGCTGAGAAAGCTTTGCACACCTTGCAGCCTGCACCACTTCTGCAAAGCTGAGGAGCTGAAACTCCACCTTCCCCAGGGTGCACTCGCTTCCTTGCTATGACTTAAAGACTAGGGAGAGGAACAACAGGCCAACTACAGCCCCAAAGGCAACCATTTTCACTTGATTACTCCCTTGGAGTTTAATCTAACCTTCCACACCTGACCGCAGGCCCCCTGACATGGAAAGCCACTGACCCCGAATGGTAAATTCAGTCTGGTCTTACAGCCACAGCTGCTTTGCTTCATGCTCTCTGTGGCGAGCCAAGAGGAGCGAAGGTCTCATCCTAACACCCCTCAGCCCCAGGGCCTGGTTGTGCTCAGCGCCCGGTGCAGGCCCGGCCGGCCGGGTGCACCTCGCCTTAGCAGCCTTAAGCTGAGCGGGATGAACTGCTGCAAAGGCACTCGGCACCCTGCCACGGCTGTGTTTACATTAGAGAAAATGGACCTCACAGAGACAGTTTGCAAACACCACAAGACGAACTTTTGTAAACTCCCTCAGTTTAGTCATCTTTCCCCATCTGTCAGAGAAGTTAAAGTGAGATTGAAAAAACACAGGAAATTACTGTGCATCCCAAGTAGTCGTGACTGAGCGGCTTGGCTGTTACATGGGATGCCTTGTGGAAGATTCACATCTCCTAACATTTCCAGCAAGATCCTTCGCAGCGCTTCCCTGGCTGCGATCTTTTAGCAGGCTCTGCACGCCCTGCCAGGAAAAGCCTCTGGAGTGCTTCATCCAGCTGCGGAAAAACTCATACCGGTACTGAGGAGCCCAAGAGGTTCCCTCCAGAAAGCGAGGGCAGCCCCTTTCTTTGAGGTTGCAAAGCAAGGGACAGGCAATGAAAAAGGTTAGATCCCTTTGGGAGGCTTCCATGGGAGAGTTACATTCACTGAATAAAAAGCCAGATGAAGTCCTTTAACCCCACAGCGGTTTAAACCTCTCTCTGATGTGGCTGACTGGCTCTTTTTGTGATAAAACTTAAGAAACTTCTTTTATCGAGGTTCCTGGCATGAGTAAGCAGGAATTGCATTTGCTACACCTCTGGCTATCGCCTTTATCTCAAGAAGGCAATGAAAGGGCATGAGTCGAACGCAGACTAGAAATCACCTTCACATCTCTGCTTCGGCCATAGCCCTTTAATCACCAGATCGCTACCGTAGTGGCAATCCAAGCTCCCAGCACCTGGAAAGGCCATTTAGCTGGGTGGGCCACAACATGGGGCTCCAGAGGGGCCCCAAAGCAGCAAGACACACTGCAGCCCGGCGAGCTTGTTTAAACTCCCCTTTAGATCACGCTGCGCCTCTGACCCAGCTTTTGCTTCCCCTGCGCAAGCCCGACGGGTGGTGGCAGGCAGCGTACCACCCCGGCGGCGTGCCGTGGCCTTCAGCGAAAGGACAGCTGGGAGATGGGAGACGTAAGAGGAGGATGGAGGGCGCGCAGGAAGATGAAATGTGAAAAACATCTCTTTCTGCCACAACTTTGCTTTGGGGTGTAACACCTTCGGGACTGAAAGAAGCACTTCATTTCTGCGGCTCAGCCTGCGTTTGTTTTCTCTGTGGAGCCAGCTGCTACGCTGGCATTGCAGATCGGTGCCAGCCGAGGCTATTTGAGTGCTGGGGATGCTTTAGTAACCTTGTTAAGCTGTTTCAACAGCTTAGCTAATCCAGGAAAAATAGTAAAATTTTACCAAAAGTATTGAGTATATATAAAGCACAATGTTATTATGCTGTGTGTTTTGAAAAAGGAGCATAATTTTTTCAACTCAAATGAACTATGCATTTCCAAGGGAAATGTATTACCTGGTGGAGAGCGATCCTGAAGATAAAATGACGCTTCTGTTCTTAGTGACAATAAAATAGACCTGACAACAGAAACATCTATTTCTGTTGCTGTTTTCCATGTATTATTGAAGTACCACTATAAGCAGGGATTAGCCTGCTGAAAGGCATGGTACTTTATAGTCTTTCTTACACTCTAGGAGCAACGTATCTTGTGATAGAGTAAAACAATCTCCCTAGAGAGAAGCTCTTCTGTCCAGTTCTTCCAGGCAACTAGGCCAGGACCAGGTTCAGGAGCATTCATTCAGCAGTTATGCATGGGACATAACGGATGAAAGGCATTAGTATAATCTTGGAAAAGAACTATTTCTTGAAAATTTGTGATACTAGCCAAGTGTCCTTAGTACTGGAGTGCGCAATGGCGAAAAGGCCTATCAGGTTTACACTCTTCACATGCCATAAATCAAACCAAATTTAAACCATGAAATCCATTCAGCCTAGCCCAGGTTGGAAATCCTATCAAGGTCTATTGCATTTCTGGCAATTGGACAAGGCTGTTTCCAACTCCCTTTTCTGACATGAAATACCCCTGTCTCTTCTGAAGCAAACAGGATAACTCAGTGGACTCCAGAGTCCAACACATCTACTTTCAGTATTTGCTATTATTTTATGAGGCAGGGTCCAAAGAAAGGCATAAAAGACCACTTATCCTCAGGCCAACCTTCATTAGATGACATTTCATCCCTTTCAGACCCTGATGACACTCAATGAGACTGCCCAGAGCTGTAACAGGTTAATTTCTAGGCATCCCTGGAACTAAGGAGGCTGTCAGAGAGGCCAGAGTAGACAGAGTTCTGCTGACCTGCCATTTCAGCTGGTGCAAATTCAACTCAGAAGACTCTGCAATGGGTTATGTGTGCAGGCTTGTTCTTGAAGACCAAGGAGCCTCTTAGGGTCAAAAAGCTTTCAGCCCCCCCAAAAGCGTTAGCTGATTTGTGGCTTGGGCAGCATTTGGCCAGGTGTTATCCTTGGCTGTACATGCAAATCCACAGAGAAGCCTGTTGCTTCTCAGTGCACCTTCAGACTGTCCTAAAGGCTCCTGAAACCCCAAGAAGGCTGAGCTCTGTTGCGGACTCAACTTGAGGGGCACAGCCAACTGCAGCCTAACCTCTTCAGCAGGGAGCAGTTTGATTAAACAGCATTTCCTTGGGTGAGGGAGGGGAACGTGGGTGAAAGGACCCAGCAGCCATTGGACATGTAAAATTAAAATGAATTTTGGTCATTTTAATAAATATATATCAAGGAAATTTCACTTTACTACAACAACACATTAGTATACAAGCATCTAATATTTAAGCTTAAAACATCAAGTGTTTATCAAATATTGGAAAAAAGCAGACATTACTAGACTATCTGGGTATAACACAAGAAAAATCAGTTTTTTAAAAAATTGGTCCTTGTGGACAAATGTCTAAATGATGATCCTACTCATACACTGTATGAATGAGATCTATATTTAATATTATTATTATTATTAATAAAAAAAGCTTCTGTCTTGGAGAAATCAGGTGGGATTTATACTTTCTTTACTTGTTCTTCACAATGATAACCCTTACAAACCTGTCAGTCCCAACTCACCTGACCACATAAAGGTTATCACTGATTTACATCCTAGATATTCTCTTTGTGGTCACTTTGGCTGAGGGGGGAGGAAGCTTCTTCCTGCGACCACTGGGCTCAGTCATGAAAACTGTCCAGCTTGTAAATGTGACTCTGGGGCGTGCCCGCTACCCAAAATAACCGTGGCCCAGGAGGACTCAGGCTAAACCCGTGCAACCCAGAGCAGGAGGTCTCTGACCCAGAGACCGGGCCGAGTCCAGCACCAAGCCGGGGGCAGCCTGGGGCGGTGTCCCCCCAGGGGCCCCTCGTGCCCTGCACCGAGCTGGCCGCTGCCCCAGCACAGAGGTGAATGTCACCCTTTGGACAAGAACCAAGCGCAGAAGATGTCGCTTGAGTGCACGATGCTGTGGGAACAGGCAGCTATTATGAGTGAGCCGTGGCTCGGATGTGGCTATTTTGCCGAGCGCATCCTGCCAGTTGTTATGGGGACTGTGGGAACTAATTAATTTGGTGGATCTAAGACTCACAATACCCTCGGTCCAACCCCGACTAATGTCTTCTGGGCATTTTAAACAGCACACTTTTGCAACCGGTCTACCTAGGGATGACTAAATAGAATCATAGAATCATAGAATTGTTAAGGTTGGAAAAGACCCTTAGGATCATCAGGTCCAACCGTTAACCTACCACCGCCAAGTCCACCACTAAACCATGTCCTCAAGCACTGCATCTACCCGTCTTTTAAATACCTCCAGGGATGGGGACTCAACCACTTCCCTGGGCAAAAATGTTGTCCTTAGCCACTGAAATCTCAGCTCATTTCTCCAAAACGTTCTTTTTTAAAATTAAACCCCTTACATTCATTCAGATAAAATCATGTTTATCGCCACATTATCGATTAACATTGTGCTTTTTGCTTTCTTTTCTTGTCTTTTTTAAATCAACGGCAAAAGTCATAGAAAAATTCCCGCATGCTTTTGCAATCTAAAAGAGAGAAATTATGCGAAACAGAATAAAGTATAAAACATGCCACTGGTTCATGAACTTCATTATACGAAGAAGGAAAAAAAAGAGCCCCAGCAACAGACAGTTGCCATAGAAACACTCAAGCATCGAATGCTTGTTTACAAGAGACATCTCTCTATTGTTTCTTAAATCCCTTCCTAAGGATGGCAAATCAAAAAGCAATTGAGCATCAAAAAGGAAGAACAGAGATGTTTGAATAGGAAGTTGAACTCAGTACTTCAAAGGTTAAAGGTTTCTAATAATATTGATCCACCCTGTGGTTTTTTTTTTTCTCTGTTTAGGTTAAATCCCTGCTGTATCACTGATTTATACTTAATTTTCACGCTGGCAAAAATTAAGACAAAAAGTAAGGCACCAAAAAAAAACCTGCCCTGTGTAACAACAAGCCTCATTAGTTATTACAGCCGAGGTGAAAACGTGCAAGTACTTGAGCTGCATGTTGTGTTTCTAATTAAGATCCCATAAACAGGTTATTTCTTTATGCTATGTCCTGTTTTGTCAGTTGGACAAGACGCTGCTGAATCCAGGAATTCATGAGTATCGGTACCAAACGTAAGGACGGTTTGTTCCCAGTCCATGAAGACAGTCCTTTGTCAGAACAAATACTGAGTTGCAAGGAGCACACCACCCTTGCTGGTAGCATCAATTTGTTTACCAGACTTGTAATTCCTTGGTAAACATAATGGAGGTTCTTCTTAATTAATGGCAGACTTCGTGGGGGCGGGGATATATAAAACGGTATGTTTTCCCCGTCTGGCTGATTGGTATTTTCAGTAACGAAAGCTACACCATAGCTGTACAGACTACAGTGCTAAGCAGTAACGCAACTGTGTTCTTTATGAAGTCTCCATATTTATAAATAGCCCGCTGATGCAGATCGTAGAGGCGCTTTACGCAATCTGCTCTTCAGTCATTTAAAACTACACGTAATGTCTGTGGCATGATTGTATCATTTGTAGAAAACTATAAAAAATCCATTCAAAATAAAAATTTGATAGACAAACAAACATGCTGCGCATGCTTCAACAGAGCAAAAAAGATGCCTCATATTTTGCTTCCTTTGCTGCAGCACATTTTATTACTTGGTAAAGATTCCTTTTTCCTCAAGGACTTTTTCCAAGATTCACTTATGTTGCTCTTGTCATTACATCCAGTCTCAAAATAGTCATAAAATTTGCCTTTACATTCGAGAGCATGGGTGCCTCTTACAGGTTCACAGTTTAGGGCGATGCTCTCTCGCTCAGGTTCATTACCTCCTTTCTCATCATTAAATTTTGCCTTTTCCTGATCACTGTGAGACCTGGCATTAGTGACAAATATTTCATTAGCAGGTATCTGGTCATCACTCCTGTAAGAAGAGGCACTGCCAATGTCATAATCCACCTGCTGGGAGCAGCTTGGCAAAGAAATGGGGGGGGAGGAGGAGGAGGAGGAGGAGGAGGAGGAAGAGGAGGAAGTATTTTCTGTGCTAGCATTAACAGAGTAGGGTAGATTTAAATAGTGACTGCCACACTCTTGATAGAAGCAGCACGTGTGGAGCTTCTCGTACTCCTCCTTTGCCATCCGAAGGCGTTTTCTGTAGGGACAGTCCTGAGGCACAAACCACTCTTGTGGCGAGGCGCCGCTGAAGGAGCAGGCGGAGAAGCACCAGTTGTTCTGCATGATGATTTCTCCGTGGATTCTCTTCATTAGGTTGTTGATGAGGACAGATCTCCGCAGGTAGACTTCAGGATCATCAATGAATTTCAGCTTTTCCAGAGACATGTAAAGAATATGGGCCCGCTCCTCAAACACAGAGATTGTCTGAAAAATGAAAAGACAGAAGATACGGAACTGAAGGCAACCCGTTTTGCTCTAGGCAAGGAGAAAGAACATGAAGCAAAGTATTCCCCCTGTGTCACTACTTTTCTCATTCTCTTTCTGAGGCACCTAAAACTGGCTTTTCATTTTGCACACCCATGTAGCTGGGGACCTGCTTTTTCTTGGCCACAGCATTCACCCAGGTCTAGGAGGTAAGTAGCCGCACATTACGCCACAGAGGCAATCGCAGGGCACGAATCCAGGCTTGGAGAGCGAAATCCAGATGCACACATCTGGCTTTTTATTTGCGTTTGGGTTTAGAACATAAAATTGTTGTGCAGTTTTACTCCAGTGATGGCTGGGGGCTTTTTGATGTAAATGGACCCAGTTCCATCATCCCCTGCTGGGCTGCTGCAAAGCTCTGAAGCCAAGCGAAGGTCCCCTCCTGCAGCCTCAAGGTTTGCAAGACACAGCCAGCAGCCATTGCCTCATGCGGCAAGTGTCGGAGCATTTCATCCACTGCCAGTGGAAGAGGCCCTCCGGCGAGGAGGTCTCCATTTGCCAAGCTCCCTTCTATTGCTCTTGTGTACAAAAGTGCATGCAGGGAGGGAGGCAGGGAGAAACCCATCTCAAAGCATCACAGCATCTGGAGAGCAGCTGTTGGCCCGCGTACTACACCCTGCGCTCTACAGGACCGGTGGGAACACAGATAGGCAGGGACAAGGTCAGGAAACGAAGAGAGGATAGGGATTTGCAGAAATCCTGGCTCGACGCCCACAGATTTGTTCTCCCTTCCACGGTCCTTCCAGGACTCCCTTTCTCAGCACTGGCAGCGTGAGCAGGTTACTGCCCCCAGGAGGCCCCAGATTCTGCGCTGTAATCGCTACCCTGGGAATCAAAATAAGAGAGGGGGCAACGCATGCTACTGTAAGCACTATTAACCAATTTTCGTTTTTAGTAAGAATTTGGTTTGCGTAGGAGGAGAGCAGCACAGCACAAAGAGAGACCGCTCTAAATCCCCCCCATCTGTGGCTTGATCATTCTTCCCTTTCCCACATGGTTACAGCATTTTTGCAGAGTGGAAGTCGTAGCTATGAGGACTGAAAGAGCTTAAAGCACAGCTGCTTTTCACATCCATTCAGCTCCCCTCAGCCCTCCAGCTCTTTCCACAGCCTGGTCCTGTCTGCAGGGCTTAGAAGAAGCACAGCACCTCGTAAAACCAAAAATTGGCCGCGTTTTAATGTGAGTTCACAGCTGAAGCTCTTCTTTGTTAGAGAGAGTAATTTTCTATAATAAATGACTCATTTTAAATTATATTAAGCCTATAGGTTAATTTGCGTCCTTTATACCTGCTGCAGCAATAGTCAGTGAAGCCATAAAAGCCTGGAGCAAACCAGTAAGCCTTGAGCTGTGATCCTCCTGGAGATACGTCCTGGAGGGCCACCAGTAGGAACAAGTTGTCAAAGGCTTTCTACTACAAATGTCTGCCAACAGCCCTGGAGAGGGGCCCTGGGCCCTGCCCTCATACCCGCTACGGGACAAGGAATCTCAGAACATAACTCTTTCTTTACTGGGCAACGGAGGTAAGAAATTCAAAGAAATCTGGTGGGCATCTTCCCTTCCCCAGAGCTCAGTGTTGCAAAGTAGAAGGCACATTTGTGCCGAACAGAAGAAACTGGTGACCCAGGGTTTCTGACACGATACACCTCTACAACAGCACAAAATGACGTCTGGGACAGGTCTATCTTACCAATACATCTACAACTGGTTTTTATGCTGTTAGAAAGGGATAAGTAAGTATTCCTCCTCTTTGCAAGGAAAACAATCACTGATGATACAAAAATCCAACCATCTAGCCAAGAAAAAAACTGGCTGAAATCAGAGAGCGATGTGACATGTGGGAGACACGCTCACTAACCAGAGCACATTTTCCAGCACCCCCAGTGCTCTTTATTCAAGGCTCTGGCAGCAGACTGAACACCTTCTGGAATTAACGGTGGGGCAGTTTTTCACCTTCCCGGTCAGGTACTCATTTCCAGCCAACGCTATTTGTAGCTGAAAATTCCTTCAGTTACTCTAAGGTCCTTGGGAAGCAAGCTCGGTGTTACCGCTCGCTTCCCCTCTGCGGAAATCCCTCCAGGGAAAGCGGGTCCCACTGGGCAGACCTCCCCAGCCAGTGCCCGTGGCAGGGACGAGGCACTCCGTCCTCCCCGCATCTCAGAGGGCTGCCTCTGCGACGCAGGTGAAGATAACGTATAAACTTGCTCCGCATCTCGATCTGATTTAGCTTTCTGTCTCTGGGGCTCTTGTGGTACTATTACCTCCCACAAACTCTGCTTTAATCAGATTACATTGTGTCCTCTCTATCGCCGGTGGGCAGCACTGGACTGCCCTGGGCCAGGTACGACCCAGCAAGGTAAGGACGGTGTCTCAGAGCATCAGCTACCCTTAAGCACATCGCTCCAGGGCATTCAGTTCCCTACAGGACTGAGCCCTTAATGAATGAGAGCATAAAATCTCTCATAAAAAAAAAGTTAGATTTCAATTTATGTATTCACTGGCCTGGGAAATGTTTGCTCTAATCCCTCCCCTGACAGCCTTCATTAAAAAAAAATATTCTTTCATTTACTAATCTGTTCTTTTGGAGTTATTAGCTTTTTAATAAACAGGATTAAATACTCAAGGAGCTTGTACTCGCTTCCCGAGTCATTCTGTTTTTCTAGAGGATCTGTAACCCATTTGGGGTACAAGGAACCTATTACTATTTTCTCCTCTGGAAAAAGTTTTGAATGAGTGGGGAACCATGGGCCCTTTTTATTTATGTCCTTTGCTGTTCAAACGCTGTTACGGAGCTGTTTCTGTAAGCGTGACCTAAACCATCTAAGAACAAAATAATCTGAAAAAAAAAAAAGTTATTCTCAGCATTTCCATTTACAGTTGGTATAAATGAAGAAACGCCTTTGCCTCTTAAGCAATTTGATGACAATAAAACAATAAATGCGAACAAGTGACAACTATTTGTTTCTGAGCAAACAGCTGGATCATTCTCCTCATTTCAGCGGAGTATTTCAGCCTTCTGGAAATGGGTCAATCGAGTGTTACTAAGCATCTGAAACTCGGAGTAAAAATAATGACTATTAGAAAACATACTTTATGTGTACAGCTGCTGAGGGGTGGATGAAAATCCTCTTCTTCCACATATTTCCTTTTAAAGTATGTGATCTTGGATGTTGTTACAGGATTTGAAATTCCCCTGTAATGTGATCCTGTGGGTAATAAATCAGATATGACAAATGACATGCGGTTTGCCGGAGGTTCTCCAAACAAAATACTTTTCATTTCCCTTCGCGCTCCAGGAGAACTCCACCGCATATTTTCACATACATTTGCGGCGACCAGAAACCAGCCCTCACCTGACCGACACACGGCCCGCCGGCCGCGCCGGCCCGGCCAGCCCGGGGCCGTTTGGCGGGGCGGCACCGGCAGCCGCTGCCGCCCTCCGGGACTCCCGCCTTCGGGAAAACTTCGGCCGCGGGCCGGGCGAGCGGGCGGCCGGGCCGGCGGGGGGCTGCCCGCAGCGGCGCGCCCAGCGCCCCGGAGCCGCCAGCCGAGCCCCGCGCCCCGGCGGCCCCGCGGCCGCGCCACGATCGCCCCCGGCACAGCCCCCGCTTTCGGCCCGGGCCCGCGCCGCGCCTCCCTCCGCGGACAGACAGACGCAGACAGACAGACCGACCTCCGTCCCCCCCGCCCGCGGGGCCGGGCGGCCGCCCGGGCTCCCCCCGCGGCGGATCGGCGCGGCCCCGGCGGTGCCTACCTGCGGCGGGGGGCCCGGGGGCCGGCGGGGCCGGGGGCGGCGGGGCGGCGGGGCCGGGGCGGCCGCAGCAGGGCGGCTCCCAGAGGGCGCGGTAGGCGGCGAGGTCGGCGGCTCCCTCGGCGGCGATGGGGCGGCCCAGCCGCTGCATGGGCAGCACCAGGGTCATGGCGGGCGCCGGCACCTGGAAGCGAAGCAGCGCGGTGAGCGCCCGGCGCCCCCGCACCTGACACCGCCCGCCGCCGCCCGCCCCCTCGGCACTGGCACCGCCGCACGCACCAGGGAAGGAGCATACGCGTAGCTCTCTTACACAGACACACGGGGATTTTTTTCCCCCTTCTTACGGCAGGAAAAAAAACGGAGCCCTCTCCCACAAAGGGCGCGGGGTCCCCCGCACCCGGAGTTTGCGCGGGCTCCCCCCACGCCGCCGCCCGGCCCCGCTCCTGCCCCGGCCCCGGCCCCGCTCCCGCCCCGGCCCCGCTCACACACCGGCACGGATCCGCTCACTCGCTTCCCATCTTCTGCCGGCGGTGTTGGCACGGCGCGCCCGGCACCGACGGGTGTGCGAGTCTGCGTGTGTCTGGGTGTGCGTGTGTCTGTGCGTGTGTGTGCGTGTGTGTGTGCCGTGGGGTGTGCGGGTGTGCGAGAGAGAGCGCGCCCAGCAGTTAGGGATCGCGTTTCTTTCTTCTTTCTTCCCTTCCAAACGAGAGACAGCAGAGACTTAGGTAGTTGTTTCCACTAGCCCCGATCGGACTGAACTGGATCTGCCTCCAGTCAAAACACTGCGAGACTAAGACAGAAAATTGGCTCCGGTTTCAAGCCGTGAGTTGCAGTCCCACCGGAGCCAAGCACAACATCGGCGGAGCAGGCGGAATATTAAGCAGGAGCGGGGACTCCAGGGCCAGCGCCAGGCTGCGAGCTGCCTCCTGCCGCGACAGCAGGCGGGAGGGGAGGGGAGGGGAGGGGAGAGCGGGAGCAAACTTTCTGCGAGGGGCAAGGGATGAGTTCATAGTCACCTACTTCTTGGCAGAGGAGCGCGGAACAATGCGCCCAGACGCGGCCCGGCCCCTCCCTCTCCTTCCTCCTCCTCCTCCTCCTCCTCTCTCGAAGAAAGCGGGATGTCGTTCCCCCTGGGTGCAGCCCTCCCGGAGGAAGGCGAGGGCCCGGGCAGGCAGCGCGAAGGAGGGGCCGCAGGTGGGCAGGTGGAATTTCAGCAATGGTTTGCGTTAGCAGCGGAGCGCTCGCTAACAAGAGGAAAAAATAAACCGCAGCAGAAGAGGGAGGAAAAATAAATCATCCACATCTGCCAGTTGTTTTCTTAAATCCTGGAAGAATGCGCAAGGCTGCTACTTTATTAAGAAATGGGCTTCCAGCGCGCGCTAGCTCTCTGTTCCCTAGATGCGCGCATGGGTCTGCCCTGCGCTCCTCAACGGGGCAGAGAGTGGGAGGCGAAGGGGACGTCCCCGAGCAGTTTGCCCTAGTAAAGGCCACCAGACCTGGCTGCAATCGTACTGAAGGCTGCCTAAACCCCTTCCCCAGAGCCAATTCACCAGTCACGTGCTGCATGTGGCGCTCAGGCATTTTCTTGCGGTAGCCCATTAATGCCATCTTGCATCTCCCGGGCAAAGAGACAACGACATGGGGAATGGCAAGCCGCGAGGCTGGGCCACTGGAAGTTATCCGTGACGCAGACAATATATATTATTTATTCCCCGCGCCTTTTGTTACCAGCCAAGTACCGACACATGGAAAGACCGCTGAAAACAACAAGTGGGTCAGTCTGCTGACCTAAGAGCAGGGCCAAAAAGTGCCCCAAGGACCAGCTAAAAAGTCATATATTTTGTGGCTGAAAAGATTAGGCTGTCATTAGAAAGCACCCATGGACTCTTCTCATTAATCTGCACCGAGGAATCACTCACAGGGAGACATCAATCTTCCCGCATTGGCATGATGTCAACACTCAGTGTTTGTCCTCGGAGAACAAGGGTTGGAAGAAACTCGCTGCTGCTTTGGGAAAGTCAGGATTTCTTTGCTCGTAATGAATTCAGCATCTCTTTACGGAATTTTTTAATGAGAATCGGAGATTTCGACTGCATTTCTTTCTACCATATTTCATCACAAATAGGTCTTTCTACACTGAAGCAGAAACACACAGGAAGGAAGGAAGGAAGCGTTGGGATGCCTTCTGCACAGTACTGCTGATTTATCTTGAAAAACTGAGTTCTCTGGACAGCCCGTAAAGTAAATTAACTGCTTCTGCTATTTACAACATGCAAAATTAATCGAGGCAGGCCAGTTAACTTCTATAAACAGCTACTGTCCGTGCACATTCTCCATGTTTCCAAACTGTATAAAAACAAGGCATAAATAATAGACCTTCCCTAGGAAAAAAAAAAAATCAAACAACAGCCAGAAGACCAAAGCCCCAGACCAAGCTTGTAGGTCTCAGCATGCATTACAAAGCTGTCTGGGTGGCACTCAGCTACAAAATAAGCCCCGTTTTGTAGCAAAGGAATTGCTTCAGCACACAGAAGCTGAGAACCAGGCTTTTAAAAGGGCTTGTGACTCTGGGCATGCGATTTGCTCCCGTTCCATTTGCAGAAGCACTGATTTCCAGCTGCTGCAAATGAGTGGGAAGGGAGCTGCGAGCACTCAGCACATGGGAAAAGTCAGCCTCCTTGAAGGTAAAGTTGGACGCGGCAAAACTGGAAGCCTGAAGTACGAGGTGATATTTACTGAAAAAGCGCTACCGGACCCAGCTCCATAAAGAGGACCTCTGGCATTGCTCCCAAAGAGCCAGCCTACTGTTTCTCCCCATTAAGGGTGGCAAAATCCACTCCCGAGTATCTTGCCAGTAGTCACGCAGCAAGTCAGTGTCAGAGCCAGAAATAGAACCAGATCTCATCGTCCCCCAGCTGTAAGCCCCACCCATTTATATTAACATTATCGTATGCAATGGAGGGATTTCATCCAAAATCCTGTTCGTTTCAATGAGACTTTGCAGAACAGCACACGCATTGTTACATTTCCATTAACGCCACTGGAAATAAAGGATGAAAGATGCACATGTGAGCATACAATACATTCACTATACAAAACTACAGCAAAAGGTTGACACTTAGGGCTGGATTCAATTTTGAAAAATCCATTTGGGAGCCTTGTGTGGGCTTCAGTGGCATGGAAGCCAGGCACAGTTTTTTATTGAGCCCAGCCCTCCATCCTTAGGCTACCACAATTTTTCCATTTTGTCAGCCAAATGCATGCAGCGCGAGGACACCCCGAGGCATCTGCAGCAGCCTGAAGGTTAAAATGTCAAACTTTTTCCGTATGCAGTTTTACACAGTAAGACTACTATACATTGCTACGCTACTCCATTTGCTGGGGTTTTCACTCGCTATTCCTCCAGAGCCATTATGATGTTAATGAGAGAACTGTAATGATGCCATTCACATTATAACAAGCCTGATGCCATGTCAGTGAAAAGGGCTCTTTATACAGTTCCAGAATGCCTCTAAAAACCCAAACTTAAATATAAAATGCCTGTGACAATAATGCTGCAGGTCTCACCAAGATCAATAAAGACAAGGGGATAGACTGAAGATGGCTATTCCTTTCTTAACTCCTGGGTTTGTACCCAAGTACTACAGCGGTTTTGGTCTTTATGATATATTCTGGAGCGTTTCCATTGCATAACAACCTGACTTGAGGAGAGAATAGCGTTTCTTAACTGTACTACACCATTGTTAACATCTGGATTGCAGTGCTTCGAAAACAAAATTGCTATCATTCTGGTAGCTGTTATCTTTCTGGTGTTATAGAAAATTTACACCGCAGAAGCAGTCAGAAACCCCACTGCAGGAGCACTGCACGCCGGCTGTGCAGAGCCAGTCTACGAAAGCAAGTGACAGCCAGAGAGAGGAAGCGGAAAGGCACAATCACGTACCCAGACTCGTGTACATACATTAAAACCAACAAACCCCACCTATATCACACTTAAACAATTCCAGGATAACCTCATTGTTAACTATCTATCTACTCTTTATGGCTGCTGCAACAAAGTTTGGTATCGCCGACTTAGCTGAGGGAGGCAGGGCATCCTCTGGGCAAGAGCGTCGTGGAAGAGGGCATAAGGGCTCCCCTGGGAGCAGCGGCTAAATGCACGAGGACGCCAGCATCGCTGGCAAAGAGAGCAGAGCCATACAGTAGAGACAATGATGGAGCGATGACAGCTAAGGCGGAGCTGTGACAACCTAGCACGTGAAAATAAAAGACTAGATGCAGGCAAATAAAGAGGAAAGGTGGGTGGCGGATTGGCTCTGAGCGCAGGAGTGGACAGGGAAGAGGATGTTGGGAGCTTGTGTTTGAATAGATCAAACTGGCTGATATGTCACAAGTTCAAGGAGGAGGAAGTTACAAAGCGAGATGGGAGATAACAAGGGCCTTGATGAAAACATTTATTGTCTGGATAGATAGGCACGGAGTTATAGTAACATTATGAATAAAGCAGTGGAAACACTGGGGACACTGAATCGCAGCACACTGCAGCAGCCCAGGCACAGTAAATGAAAGCAAAGAGTCAAAGACGACCCCTGTGCTCAGGGCTCTGGAGGCAAGGCGAGCAGCAAGGCTGCAAGATGTGGGAAAGCATCTAGAATTGGCCATGCTCGATTTAAACTGAAAATTGGACTTCCAAGAGACAGGCCACGGGCTGGGAGCAGACAGAGAGAGAGAGATCTCCTCCTCTTGTGGATACAGAACAGCTGAGAAGAACTGCAGTATCTCATGGTGCCCGTGCAGAGCGGTCCCTGGTCTGCGGTGAGGGAGATGCTGAGCCACAAGCCGGAGGCTGCAGGGAGGAGGCAGAGGGAAAAGGGGAATGAGGACGGGTGGCAGCGAGATGGTGCAGGCCCTGGGCAATGATTCTTTGTTCCTTCAGCTGCACCTCATATCAGAAACGCGTATAACACCATCTAACATAAGCGTGATACAAGGGTAAAATGAAAGGGTTAAGGCTGGCTGAAATAACTAGACTGGTAGAACAACAGGTCTGTGTGCCAACAGGGTCAATTCAGCTCTTCATCCTTCGGAGGTATAGATAAACTACAGACCTGCCAAGTCTAGTGTTTTTCCCTGTATTTCTTGGCCCTCACTTCAGGGAATTTGAAGGAATCCACTGGTTTTTTTCTTTTTGCTTGCTTTCTTTTTTTTTTCCTTCTTTTTCTAGAGCTGGACTTACTGTCTGGTGGAAAAGGAATTAACTTGAAATCAGAAATTGATTTCTGTGTCAAGATACAGCCTTCTATCAAAGTGTTTCAAGGGTATCTTCACTTAACTTCTGTCCTAATTTGGATTATACAACTCCAGATGCTCAAGTGTCTCTTTCTCAAGACAGAATTCCAAGCAAACATTTCTCTGACTTTCCTAATTCCCACATACTTTTTTTTCTTTTCATTCTTTTCAGTTGAATTCTTCCCATGAAGACTTTTCAGAGTTACTCTGTCCCAGTGTCATGGTTTAACCCCAGCTGGCAACTGAGCACCACACAGCTGCTCGCTCACTCTCCCCCGGTGGGATGGGGGAGAGAATCGGAAGAGTAAAAGTGAGAAAACTCCTGGGTTGAGATAAAGACAGTTTAATAGGTAAAGCAAAAGCCATGCACGCAAGCAAAGCAAACCAAGGAGTTCATTCACTGCTTCCCACGGGCAGGCAGGTGGTCAGCCATCTCCAGGAAAGCAGGGTTCCATCACGCGTAACAGTTACTTGGGAAGACAAATGCCACCACTCTGAACATGCCCCCCTTCCTTCTTCTTCCCCCAGTTTATATGCTGAGCACGACGTCATACGGTATGGAATATCCCTTTGGTCAGCTGGGGCCAGCTGTCCCAGCTGTGTCCCCTCCCAGCTGCTTGTGCACCCCCAGCCCACTCGCTGGTGGGGTGGGGTGAGAAGCAGAAAAGGCCTTGACTCTGTGTAAGCCCTGCTCAGCAATAATGAAAACATCCCTGTGTTAGCAACACTGTTTTCAGCACAAATCCAAAATATAGCCCTGTGAAGAAAGCTAACTCTATCCCAGCCAAGACCAGCACACCCAGTTTGTCAGGGTCTCCTGATTTTCTTAGCAAGCATTTTTTTTTCAGAGAAAATAAATGAAAAAAAGAAAGTGTGCTTTTGAATTCTTAACAGTTGTGCTTTCTCCTGCTTCTGGCCTCTGTGAAGCAGAACTAGAGGAGGTTTCTATACTGACAGAAAAGAGGTTTCCTCTTTTATTTCTTTGTAGGTGTACGTCACCTGTCAGTACTCTTGGTAGCCTATATGCAACGAACTCTAAATGGTGGTTCTAACAGTTATAGTTAGCCCCAGAATTTATGCAAATGTATGAAAATACAAGCAAATTTGCAACCTATTTTTTTGCCACGGGGCTCCGGCAGATATAAGAAAAGGTGACATCAAGTGTACTGCAGCCGTCTCCTGAAGGCTGCTTCGCTGGCTGCTCTAGGAGAACAATAAAGCCCCATGGTATTTATTTCGGTAAGCATAAATATTTTTTCCAGTGTTCTTAGCCAAAATGTCTCATGTGCTCTCTGCCTCCACCCCGCTGGTGGCTGCCTGGTCCTGCTAGACGTATAAAGCTCGGGCCAGGATCCACTCAGCTCAGTGGGAGTTTAGTTTGCAAAACACTTCAGTATCCTGAGGGCAAAAGGTGCTCCTATTGCTGCAAACTATACCTGACAGCACTGCTGATTAGTTAACCTTTGCAACGCGTTTTGACACCGAATAGGCGCTAGATGCTGTTGTTGGGACTGAAGTCAGAGAGCAAAAGGGGTCCCAGCAGGCAGGTAGGGCTGAGAAAGCAAAGCCCCTCTCTTCCAGAAGGAGGCTTTCTGAATCACAAGGCGGTTCTCCTCACTTGTTCTTTAAAAGAGGTACCAGTTAAAACCGCTTCCCCGCTTAACTTTCCCTCTGGTGCAGCAGCGCACGCATGTCACTGGCACCGTAAATTAGGTGGTTTATGGGGTTAATTATATTGCCTTCTTCACTTCTTGTCTGCTGCAGAAAGTAAACAAAACAAACAAAAAAGTGTTTTGGAACAAAGAGCGAGTTGTCTCCCACTTTGCTGTGTGCTACTTTCCACCAAGAATGAGAGCTATTATTATTCTTTTACAAGTTTCCTTCTAAGGGAAATAAACACCAAAGGTAGGATTCCAAGGAAATGACTCACAAATATTGGCAACAGGCTCTGAAAATTGGATCCAGTCTTTGCAAAAGCCTTTAGCAGAATACTAACCCCTCTTATTGCAAAATAAACTTTTCCCAGACGAGCTGCACATCAGCCCTGTGCGCGCGTGTGTGCGTTAGGAAGCGGAGACGGGAACAGAACCCATTTCTCATGTCTCCCCCTCTTCCCTCTGGGGCACCGCTTCTGATGCCATTTTTAGCTGGAAGCTGGAAATTTTTAATAACCAACTGAGTCATCCTCGGGTGAGGGAGGGAAAGGGATGCGCCTCACCTTGCCGCGCAGCGTGCTGCCCGCCGGCCCTCCCCGCCCGCAGAGACCCCCAGGAGAGCCGGCCTGGGCAGCCGATTACTGCAAGCCGATCTACAAGAGCTAGCAGCAACTTTATCCCACAGCTGTAAAAATGAGGGGTAGAGCGGGGAAGGGATTTCTTTTTTTTCAATCCCCTGACATTGCGTTGAATTCGGCAGGGTGGGATCAGCCTCTAATAATCTGTTTTCAGTCACTGAGTTACCCTTTCAGATGTGCAGAAGGTAACCGTGCACCGTGACTCATATTTTATTTCTTAATCAGGAATCCCAGGAACCAGGAATGCAGACATTGAGAAATCAGACAGCTGAGCAAAATCAGTGTGGCAGGATTACCATCTGCAAACAGAACAATCTACTTTGCATATTTATTTTTCAGCTGTTTAAAATTTTGAATCATAAATGCATATTCTGTATCGCTTGTAATGCACACATTCTAAAATGCTCACGCTCTCTCATGTTGGTTTGGGGGGTTTGTTTGTTTGTTTTGTTTTTGACGATGTAAATCTGGTTAGACAAGAGCAATAAAAACTGCAAACCTTACACTGACTTCCTTTGTTGCTTGGTTCTTAGGCAAGCCTGTTAAATGAAAGAAGCTGGTCCCCTTATTCATTTCCTTTGCAAATTCCTATTTAACCACTCCAAATCGAGATGAAACAAACGGGGATGCTGGTCCAGAGTCAGATTTTTTTTAGAAAGTCCCTTTACAGCGTGCCTAAAACTGATTGGCAGCCAAGTACCTACTTAAGACGCTAAAGGCTGCATTAGTGGAAGTTTTGCGTCTGGTTCAAGGTCTCCGGCATTGCCAGGTAGTTTCTTAAGCCTATAATTCACTAAGTGCCCAACAGACACTTCTTCCAACAGGACCTCTAAGTAGGAACGATGTTTATATAGACTGTCTGAGACATCTGAATTGTGCTGAACTCCAGCCATCGCTCAACCAGTTATAACCAGCTGCCAGGGTTGGGAAGAAAACCAGGATAAACCAGTGTGGTGTCGCCTTCCCGAATCTGCTGGCAGGGTGGCACAGCGAGCGGGGAGGTAGGAGCTCCTCGGACCCCACCTCACTGCAGTGTTAATGGGTGAACTGTAATATGCATAATTGCACTGCCGGTCATTTTAGTGACAAGAAGAAGGGATCAGCTGGGAAGTGGCGGCTGCTGCGGGGAAGGAGATGCAGAGGGACGAACACCAAGCCAAGGAGGGGGAGAAACAGGAGCAAGAGTGGAAAGAGGGAAGAAAGGCAAAAGGTAGCAGTGTCTTGTTACTCCTCAGGTTTTTCATCCTGTAATCTATGGACTTTATAAAGGAGAAGAAGTGGCCCGTCACTAGGAATAAACTCATTATGCATGATAGAAAACATGTCGTTATCCACAAGTCAAAAAGCACAGTAATCAACTGGCTTACACCCATTCTCAGCCTCTTGTGGTGCTCAGCTTTTCCCGTTTTCTGGCAGCCCCCCCGAAGCGGGCAGAGCAGCCGCAGCTGCATGAGGCCGGCCAGGATCTGATCCCAGCCGGGCACTGCCACTTCTCCACCTCACTGCTCTGCAAAGGCCGAAGGAGGGGAAATAGCGCTGACCCTGCCGCCTGGGTGGAGGCACCGGCAGGAAGCACCTTCCCAGTGAGAGATACTGGGAACTGCTCTCATGTGCTTTGCAAAGGTTAGGAAGAATGAGTTTAGTGACAGGATAAAGGTCTCCCAGCCACAACAGCACGGCGCGTCTGCGGTGAGGAGCTGGGAAGGAGAGAGATGGGAGAGAGCCCACTGTTGCATGGGATATAAGGGGCTGATGTAAAAACATAATTTAAAATGCTTTCTTTCCATAATAAACGTTTGCAGTGCACATAAAATAAATTAGAAAAAGAGAAATGTCTAAATAATTAAAAGATTATAAAATTATGATACCAGTGCTGTTGAGTATCCATTTTTTATGTATGACAGAGCTCATGAGGCAACTGGGCAGCGCACATGACCTGTAATTGGTAAGAGACACTTTTGGCAGGAGTGGATTAGTCATTCACCTCTGTGCGCTGGGGACATCTTCCCAAAATCAGGCTTTCTGGGGTAACAGCACAAACACAGTGTTAAGACAAAATATTATCTTTTGCTGCAGAACTTCATATTTGACTGAAATCTTTTTTTTTTTTTTGAGATTTATAGCATTCAGACTGACTCTTACCAACATGACTTTGTCCATTCATTTCTCAGTGTCCTTCTCTGTGTCCCTGTTTACAGACTTCAACATTTATCATCTATAAAAGCAAGCAAACAGAAAAAGATCAATTTTATCAGAATTTAAAAGGCTTTATTTATGTTTCAATTTACAATGCAGACCGCAAAAGACTAAGTTTTTAAAAAATAAAACATTTTAAGTTCAGTTTTTATTTTAAGCCCAGTTTTTACTTTAAGTCCAACCTATTGATTTAATAGCTAAGCAAAAGTAATCTCTTAGAACCAGGGAAAAATAACATAAAATTCTTCTATCATAAGAAATTATTATGTAACCAAGGACAGTGAGGAAAAAAAGAAATCTTGTACAGATAAAATTGAGGTGACAAAAGCAGCTGAGGTAGTGAGAGAGTTAATATGAGCAGATCACGGACATCTATAAGAAAAGCATTCCTCTGCACAATTTGTCATTGCAAAAGCGGAGATGTAGATTTCGACTGTCCTTGGACTGATCGTATTCTGCTAAGATCTGCATTCAATTATTTAGCTGGTGCTACAGAAAGTGATTATTCCTTTTACTTGAATAGTAGCATAAAAAACTCGAAGTTATTCTGAGAATTAATTTTCATTTAGAGAACTGTTTTGAGGCGTATGTCCTCATCAAGGCTGGGACTCGTAGCTCTCTGATCCACACAAGTGGTTCTTCATCTAGTACTGGAAGTTGGTCTTTATTGGCACTTCATTTTTCAGGAGTACTTTTATTGCCATGAGTAGGGACTATTTATAAGGATAGCGCAGTCCAATGCGGATGGCGTTCCCAGGAACCAGGAAGGACCACGTGTCCTAGCGGAGTCTCCTGTGCCTGCTCCTGGCAGAAGGAGCAGGTAAGGGTCTGGAGAAAGGGAAGACACGGGTGTATTCAAGCTAGAGCAACCCAGCCCTCAGCAGGAAATTACCCCCTCCTCTGTACCGAGGCAGCTTCAGGCAAGAAGAGCCCAGAAAACCAAATGCTGGGCCCAGCACTGAGGAAGAGGATTTACTTTGCTCTGTCACAGACCTGGGTAGTGTCTAATGTCCAGAAAAGACGACAGTGTTGATGTGTGGGAGGGACGGCATTTTAAGAGCAGGATCTGGTGCAATGGCAATTACCCAAAAGCATTCCTGCT
Organism: Theristicus caerulescens; assembly: GCA_020745775.1. Classification (NCBI taxonomy): domain Eukaryota; kingdom Metazoa; phylum Chordata; class Aves; order Pelecaniformes; family Threskiornithidae; genus Theristicus; species Theristicus caerulescens. The sequence continues at coordinate 101,871,646 of CM036561.1, read as the reverse complement.
TGCCTGCTCCAAAACCTCCATCTCGCTACTGCACAGCTGTGTCAACCCTCTTGTTTATCCATACGGCGTGTGCTGGACTACATCTAAGCTCCAGGGACTGGGGAGATGCCCAAGCTAAGTCCTATGAAGTTTTCTAAGTGGTATGAGTAATGGCTGGGGACATGCAATTGCTTTAGTTTAAACAAACGTGTGCAGCAATACTCATGATTTCACTGGAATAGGCTATTCCCCAAATTTCAAAAAAACAGAAAGAGGAAGCTATGGGGAAGCACTCCTTTGTATTTTCGTTGTGTTTACAGTATATTGATACTCACTCCGGTGCCCATATCCACTTTCACCTTCATCTCCAGCAGCAATAGCAAAGACACTGTACATCCAATCCTTCTCAAGCATGCAGGCTGGAGCTCAGCAGTGACTTTTTTTTGCTAAAAGAAGAGAGATTTTTAAACGTCACTATCAGTTCATCCATCAAACCACCAAGAAAAACTGAATAATGGTCAGCTTCAGTTCCATTATTCAGTTGATTCATTTTTGTCATTGCAATGAAATTGCAATATGAACTCTAAAATAAAATTTAGATCTCATGTTAAATCTCTGAAGTATTTTTTAGCTCTGGCTTAGCTGCTGTTCCATGATAATGAATTAAAGATTCATTTCCTTCCCACATCTACTTCTGCCTGACACATTCCTGTTCGCCGTCCCTCTGTTACACATACTCTCTGCTTTTCACAAAAGGAGGAAAAGTCTTTCCTCTCCCCGCTTCCAAGGACCAGACAGTGCCAGCCCAGCTCTCACTGAACAGTTCCTCAAGCTCACCTCGCTCCATGAATAGTTGCACTCAGCACAGGGGGACTTCTCAGCCTGAATAAAGCTGGCAGATCCTGGCCCCGAGAAGAAAGATTCAATCAGTCCAAAGACAAAAACAAGCTCGCAGCAACGTCGCAGGGTGCAGCTCCGAGAGGCTCCAGCCCAACTTGAGGATAGCCAGAAGCAAGGTGCCAAGTTTCTGTTGCAGCTTGGGAGAAGTTTGCGCAAGGTTACCGGAGGATTACGCAGAACTGGAAGGGCGATTTGCTGGCGATAGTCTGCTTGAGCAATTTATTATTATGAGCTCGGGAAATACGCCCCCATTGTCTTTAACAGGAGTACATCACAACCTCTGAAGGCTATATCATCTTAAAAAAGAAATCCCAACAGCTAAAAATCTGGATGCTGAGAAATGTACCATTCAATTACAAAGTAAATTATATGAGCCTCCTGTGTGTGGTTGTGCTCTCAAAAAGCATTAGCAGCTTCCTACTACTTTACAGCAATGAGAGCAATTTCTTTACTTAGAGAAGCACAGTAAATCAGAAATAAAAGGTCCTCGAGAAAAATATCTCAGCAGCAATTCCTAATCTGAGGGGCACAAAAGGAGTTAAAAAACAGCAGAGCATAGCCAACAATTGAGAAATAAATTGGTAAGAGAAATTATTCTGGGAGCCAGAGTGGGTCACAGTAAGTTAAACCGTAGACTGTGTTTGTTGTCTGAAATTATTCCAAAAGCAAAATTATTCCAAGAGAGAAGGATAAATATCCCTGAATAATCCAAACCAAAAATCAAATATAAAAGCAAGGATATTATTTAGTTGGATTCCAAGTCCATGTCATCTTGAAGGAATTAACCGCTCGCCCAGGTTTTGCTCTTCTATTTGTTTCTAAGTATGGAGGCTGGAGAGGAAAGCATTAGGGGAATGCAGGGAATCTCAGGCAGGGCACTAAAATTAAGTTTCTTATTCAGTGTACATACTGCGTATGTTTTTAAATATAGTTGATTTTGCCTCCCAAAATCTGATCTGGCTAATACAGCGCACATACTGTGTTTCAAAGTACGCTTGTACAAAGGAAGTGATCACTTTAATAAAAGCCCAAAGTTAAAGATATAAATTTGAATGCAGATTTTAGAATTGGGGTTCACTCTCAGGGCCACTATACTCTGCAGCAGGGTACTGGTTAGCCTAAGTCTGATTCACCTGGTACCGCTTTAGTAATTCCACACACAGGTATAAACGTTAAGGCTTTTAATAATTCCAGAGTAGGTAATGATACTTGGTATGTCAGGCCCTTCTGTGTCTGCGTGCTAGGAACAACACACTCACGATGAGGTTAAACCTAAAAGTAAATTCATAGTTAAAGAAGGAACAAACAAACCGTTATCTCTGCTAGCTGAGCAAGAATTTAGCTTTAACAGATAGCATTACAAAATCTAAATTAATGGATTTGCCCTTTTTGCATTCTCATCAATGAAAGCTACCAAGTTAGTTACCTATTGTAGCTGCTCTGGGGCCATCCTGGTGCAAGGCAGTGTAATGCATCAGTGTTTCAAATTCCATATTGAAAGATTTAAGCACTTAAATATTTGACTAGGTTTTTGGTTTTTTTTTTAACCTCTGAAGTAAATACCTTCATATGCATTTTAGAGGCTGCTGCTTTTAAAGGGACTTCTATTGCAGCTGATAAAGTATCAGGCTCTGAAGGTGGTTTAAAATAACAAAATGTAATTCCCTCTCTACGTATAGTAACTTACATTTTGGGCTTCAGCAGGCTGACACAATTCTTTTCACCTAGAGAGCTTCAAAGGCAAACAGTTTTAGTATCTGTAAAGCATCAATTTTCCTTCATTTTTATGCTGCCAAGGACTCTTCCAGTCATGCGTCTTTTCCCCGACCATTAGTTATATTTAGAAATAAATATATGAGAAATCCAAAAGAACGGATGGATATGGAAATATCTGTCTATGGGAAGTGGCAAGTCTGGAGACCTTCCTCTTGTCCAGCCTGAAGAGCTTAATAAACTTGTCTGAAATTATTCTGCAAATCAGCAGGATTTTTGAGACAAAAAAGGAGAAACCCCCCCCAACTTAGTTGAATTCAATGTAGTTCAATTCAATTTAGTTCAGGATTCCTTTACTTGCTTAGTGGCTATTTCTCAGCAGTGGTGTGAGAGTTATTACTAAAATACATGAGCCAGCTACTCCTCCTGCAGGTCAACACATTGAGATCTTTGTTGATCAGAAAACGGTTCTGGTGTTTCAGAAGGTAGCATATTTTTTTGAATGCCCCAGCCCGATTACAGGCAGCATGGTATTCCTGGAGGGAAATTGGCATTTTCTGCTATCCCTTGCAGAAGAGATGAGACTGTGATCTCAATCGTTTGCATTCATTAAAGATCCTTTAATACATTTCATAAGAGTAGGTTCTTTAACCTCAAGGCTTTGGCCAAATTCCAACTCAATTACTGTCTACCTGAAAATTCTCCCATTAAATTAGGATTGATGTATTTGTCTCCTCCCTTAAATGGGTGTGCAGCAGTGGCTTGAACCGCTAAGAGCTTTCTAGGCTTTACCTTCGAACTGGCTCATTTCAGGGTTAGGTTAGGAATAACAATACGCTCAGTTGACACAGGAGTATATACTACAATTAGTATTTGTTAAATGTTTCAATATCCACTTACCAAAGGAAGTATTAAAGTGAAAAGCATTGTATCCCTAAAAGAAACAGATAAGATTATATGCAATAACTTGCTGAGAAATCCACTGACAAATAGTGTCAGTGGACACAAGTGAATGCTGAAGATCTAACCACAGACCACCATGATGCATTTTTTCAAATCCACCCCTCGCATAAACTACGTTTCTCCTTTTTGGATAAGGCAGAAACGTTTGTCATCCAGTGGTTACATGGACTGTAAATTCATTGAATAGTTTTACAGCTTTTTTTTCTTTTGATTGCGGCATTTACTGAGGATGCTTAATTTGGATTGCCCAGAATGACAGTGAACAGTTTAAGTGTATTCTGTATTTCAGGCTGTTGACGTAATAGAACTTATGCCGCACGTCTACCTTTTGAGAAAGCTTTCAGTGAAACATTATGCATAATTAGAGAGGGTGGGATATGCACTCAGAGAAGAACAATTCCTTGAAATACTTCTGGCAGTGAAATGCTTACCTAGGGGCGGATCACCTCATTCCGCAGAAAAACCGAGAAGGAAGCGGAGGAGCAAATCTGCGCGCGAGATGTGTGGTGGCTTGGGTACCAGCACCCTTGGATCTTTACAGATTGTCTGGAAACGCCTGCTTTCAAATTACTTTCAGCCATTGTGCTCTCTCAGCTTCCTAGTGGTGCTGGTGCTCCCAGATCGGTCAGGCGCCACCGCCCTCCCTCGCTAAGGGCTCCCTGGGGTCCGAGCACGACAGTGGCAGTCCTTCTGCAGTGACTCTCCTCTCACATAACGCCTCAGGGCAAACTATGTCCTTGAAGTGGGTCCTGCTGTGGGACAAGTGTTCTGGGGGTGGAAGAAGGATAAAAAAAAAAAAAAGAGGGAGTGGTGGTGGTGGTTTAGGAGAACCCCCAAGATAACATCAACCGTATTAAATGTACAGAATTTTAAATGATGACATTGCTATACATTTTCTAATTGATTTTTTTAAAGGATGCATTATACCAGAACCAAGTAGCAATTTCTGTCCCATCAAAATGACTCTCTATGGTGTTTCAAAAGTATTTAGAAACGTCTCTGCCTGCCCCTATGGATTTCACTTCTAACAATTTTTACAAGAGTTTCAAAATAAGATGAGAGGTGGTTGGATAGCCTCCTCACAGGCAACAGTCAGCAATGTAAAATGCCTCCATATTCATACCAGTTTTCTCAGATAGTGGTTTCAGCATCGTATTTAGCTGAGCTAAGTGTGGATTGCCAGGGAAAGGACAGCTCAGCTCCAGCTGTGCACTTCCACTCCCCTCCTTGTGCTGGCACTGGCACTCGTTTAGGCTCTAATTCAGTCACATTGGGGAACTGATCCCACTGAAAACTTTAAAAAAAATATCTTCTTAGGCTTTATCCTGATCCGTCAATGACTCTTGTTGATAGCAAGAATCACAAAAAGACTGCATAACTGAGGTATTCAGCATACATATTTGGCATGTTTAAGCATAAGCAGAAACGCGTTCTCCTGACTGTAATATCACATGCAGCAATTTCTATATAGTAATGCTTTAGAGAGAGTATTTCATACTATCAACAGAAGACAAGACATGCATCAGTTTTACTGATTAATTTAATACTACGACAGGTCATTTAGTGCCTGAATATATCAATGACGTGGAAGAAAATGGGAATTTTGGCAATGAGAATAAGGGCCAAGTAAATCAGCTAAGGCTACAAAGCCAGTCTGGGTCAAATGTGCAATTAAAGGGTATTCCCGATTCCCAGTCCCATGCTTAGACCAACAAATACCGCCACGCCCTCGCCCTGCTTTGCTAACGGGTATGCTCGAGAGTGTGGAAACAGCCCGATTGCCATTTCCCAATCAACACTACTACTTTACAACACATACCGGTGCTGTCGATGACAGTGGTTTGTATTCGCTGGCAAGCCTTCTGTGAAGAAGTTCAGTTAAAAACCCATGTGCTTGGAGATAAGGAAACGTACTGAATGACTTCATCCCACTTGTCAGCCTGGCTGTATGCGTAACAGATGGTGAAGGCTGAAGGGCCAATGCTATTACTTAGCCTGTTGGCCTGGCTTGTGTGCTCCAAAGTGTTTTATACCGTCTCAGAAAACCGCAACGAGCTTGCACGATGATTTGCCACTGAGGCTTACTTAGGTCTAGCTACATTTTCATGACCTTTAGCCTAGCTGACTGATACGGAGATTTTTAAAATGGCTGATTAAATGGCTTTTCTTTTTTCCTGCTTTTTAAAAAAATATATATAAATATGAATGATCTCTACGTTCTATATCTCCTTGATTTCCTAAGAATGCCAGACATTTTCTGGTGAAGGCATTAATTAGCAAAGGCTTGTGTGACAGACATTTTAGTCTATTGGTACTTTAGGTCTCTGCATAGGCAGATGAAAATGCTGTGATATGATGGAAAATGTGTACTTAACTCTAATAAACAAACTGATACAAATCTGGTCTCCCTTGACATGTTTTAGCCTGCTCCCTTTCTGAACTATTGAACCACTGCAACAAGAACTGATACGACAGGATATAACTTAAGCTTTGATTACTGACTGATTACTATCTTTTCTACTTGTATTCATTACATTTATAAAGCTGAGTTGGCCTGGTGTTTTGAATTTCTGTTTACAGTTAACCTTTAGTTGTAAGCAGTGGGCTACAGGGATTGAACTATTTTCATTGCAGGTCTTGAAACCAGGACTTTCTCAACCAGGAATGAAAGACGATTTGCAGTTTTCTTATTCCATACTAGCAAAATTAAAAGCAGAATGTCATTTTTTTGCATAATGCAATGAAATAATACAAAAGGCTATGAGGGGAGATTTTATTCTGCCTCTAAAATATACATATTAGTTCAACATGATCTTACACAATTTGACAAGAGGATTTTCATTATTAATAAGCTGAAATGTAAGGCTTCTAATTAAGTGGAAAACAAACCAGTGTAAACTACACTCAGAACACACAAATCTATTAGGTTTTGAATCTAATAATAAATCATTTATCTAAAGCCCAGCTGATTTGTTGCATGATCTTACTTGCTGTGAGTTTATTTTATTTCTGCATTTTTTGCTTCCTTCTATCCTTACTATTCTTAATGCCGATACAACAGCAAATTTGTTTTTTCGAATCCCTATGCTGAAATGTAGCTACTCAAAATGACTAGCAAGTAACAGAATGCCTTAGTAATGGTCCCATTAATTTGGGGGGAGTAATTTACGAGTAAAATGAAATGTCTAATATGAATCAAACATTTAATTAGAACTGCACTGATGGACTGTAAAACCAAAAATAACAGAGAAAGAAAATGCACACTACAAATTTCAGCAGGAAAAATGCTGAACAGCCCTTACCCACACGAGTTTTTGGAAACAAGTAACTAGTGACTTCAAAGCGATTTTAAATACTATCTAATGTGGAATGTGCCACCTGAAGACAACTATTCAGAATAAAGCTTTGACAGGTAAATTCGCATCTGCATAGAAGTGATGTAACTTGGCTCTACCTGTCTGAAGCAGTTACTGTTGCACAACAAACTATTTAACAACTATGAACATCACAGGTAATTCTGCTCAGCTACATGCATGAAACATGGGTGACTGAAAGGTGCCACACATGCAGCTGAAAGCTGAATTTGATTCACAGGTGTATTAACTTTTTTTTTCCTGTGATCTTTGAGTAGAAAATGGCTGTTCATAAATGGTGAACAACTATCACCATACAGATAACATATCTATTTAACTTACTCTGCCATGTTTTCACAGCTACATAAATCACTTTTTAAACAAATATCTAATAGCTCATATTATCACCTTTTAATAGATCTCATATAATCTGGAGAAAAACATCTGCAGTTTTTTTTATCTGATAGACAAGGGTACCAAATGTCTTGCGACATCTTCTAAAGAATATGGACACATCGTAAGTGCTCCTCTCGAAGTTTCTAAAGTACCAAATACATACCAGTCTGCACAAGAAATTACAAGTTATTTTTAAGCATATAGCCTTTTGAAAATGCAGCCTTAACAGCAGCAAGTACCATGTTATCTTATTTGCAGAAGTCCTAGGATTTGCACAGATGATGAGGATGGGTCCAGATGATCAGGATCTTATAGCAAAGAAATGCACCCCTCTCTCCGCTTTCATCTGGTAAAAGTCACTGAGCTATGCTCCTTTCATCTGCAGAAATGGGAAGAAATGACAGAATCTTTTTACACTAAGTCATCCTACCTTTAGGATGGGAAAAATGCTTTAACTGTTATAACAAACAGTTCTGTTTTTAATGTATGCTAATATGTATTAAAATGCACGTATATTCAGGCACATCCTAAAGCAGAGCTGCCATGAGAGCCCAGAAAGCTTTTTTCTAATACGTACCACAAAAATCATTAGAGGGTAGTACAGAAGATCTAAGCTGGGTCATTGTTACTTATGGAAAGTGTTCTTGTTCATGTTTAAATCAAACCTCAATTATTTCAGCCTACTTATTCCTTAGAAAGTGGAAGTTAAGCATAAATCCGTTAGACGAGATCTTTTCTGAGAAATATATGTGGGACAAAGAAGCAGAGGGAATTGCAGATGAACCCAGAAGAAAGCTGTATAAAGTCAATCAGAATGATCACCTGAGTGTGTCTTTATTTGCCAGTATACACATCATATTTGTCAGAACATTATCACACTGGTTAATTTAAAATTCTCTAAGTAGAAGATTCATGACATCAACAAAGACTCTGAGGAACAGAAAGAGAATTGGGGAGACTTAGGAAATGTGGAAACGGAGCCAAAAAGTGTGTAAGGGCAAGGATTAGTTAGCTTGCCAAAATTAAAAAAGCTTTTCTTCTCTTTAATGCAGACAGCAGTTCAAATGGTTGACCAAGTGTTACTATCTTCTGAACAGTGAAGTCTATTACATTTGTTTAAGACCTAATGAATTCCAAAGGAAAGTGACAACAACTCGTTTTAAAAGTGATTTTTCCTTTTTTTTCAAATACTTTCCAGCAATTAAGTTCACATGCAAAAAGCTGATTCCACGTACAGAAAATACTTTGAAATAACCAAAGGATACCCATTCCAGCCCTCAAATGGACAAAAATACATTTCACAGAGGTAATCAATACAAATAGAGAGAGCAAACAAAATACAAATCCACAGCTGCGAAGCTTCAGATACGCAAAATGACTATTTTAATGTTGTGACAGATCCATGGCTTGAAAATATACTATAGCATGTTTTAATCAAACTAACATGGGATTACAGTTACCTGTGCTGTACAGGTAAATATAACTAAAACCAGCTGGTGGCATTCTGCCTCTCCCCAAAATCCAAACAGTAACGGGATGAGTATGCTGAAAGTCCAGCTTTTTTTACAAAAAGAGAACTGACAACATTAAACTAATCTTGCACACTGAAAACCCTCAAGATTAATACACAGTAGCACAAAAATGATAAAAGTAGTTTTTTGCTAGGTAATAATATAGAAAACAAAACAACAAATATCTGACAACACACAACTGGAGATACTGTAGCTACAATGTGACACTTAATTATAAATCCCTCTGGGGATTTACAATCTGACACCCAATATGCAGATCTGCACATTCATCGCGAGAACTCCTGTTTTCACCTGCTGTGGACTGAAATGCCATGAAACGTATGTCTTCATCTGGATTATAACGACAGTTTCAAACAAAATCCTAAGACCTTAATAAGCTGCATGAACAGTCGCAAACAGTAATTTGCTCTAATTATGTTACTGTCAAAATGCAAAAAAAAAAAGGGGGGTGATTTTAATTACTGCTTATTCAACTTAAAAACATAGCAGAAAAGAAAAGAAGCTCAGGGAATTCTGAAAAGAGGGGTGAATTCAGTCACAGACTCAGTCACAGTTCAGTCACAGTTAGGGGCTCCAAGGTTCTCTACAGAAAATGAAAGTATGAAAACAAATAAAAGCAAATTCAAGAAAGGAAATGAGCACTGATATTTCACCTCTAAAAACTTCAGCAAAAATGTTTTTTTTTTAAATGCATATAATTAGGAGCATGGTTGATAACATGACTGCAATATACTCATTTTCTACAATCTTTGACTGATATATAAAAATAATTCTCTGATTTCTGTGCCAAACAGGACTTGCAAATATAACCTATTCCCATTAAAACTGTGCTTGGTGTCTTAAATGTTTAAGGCTATACATGCACTGAAATTTAAGGAATTTCAAGTTGAAACAGTAGTTGAAAACTGTGTTATATTACACAAATTATACAATGAAGGGATACTGGTAGGAAATGTACATACAATGCAGCATGAGTCTGTTTCTGTAAGACCAGCACACACTAGACAGTTAGATAATATCAGGACTTCAGACACAGAAAAGCCAAATCTGTTCTCAAAGTTGCACGCTTCAGATATAGGTTTTATACCTATGGGTAAAACAAGCTAATTTCACAGCACTGACTTACTTATATTTCTGCTTGTGATGGGATTTTGATTAAAATGCACAAAGAAATACAACTCAAACACTTTGCTACTGATATGATAATGCACAACCAGTCAGACAAGAGGTATCTTGCATTCTCAGCTGTGAGTCACATTTACAGAAGCCTATTTTATATTTGTTCAAAGAGATCCATTATATCATTTCTGTCTTTAAGTAATAGCAAGTCCAAACATTATTTGTCCAAAGAATTAGAAACAGACTTGGTTCTTTGGTTAACACCATGTGACTTACATCAGACACAGGAATCGATTAAGAAAAAACAGTCGTATGAGGAGGTTTCTTGGAAAGGGGGGCAAGGAAGGAAAGGGGAAAACTTCCAATCCAAAGAAATGCATTGCGTTCAACTGAACTGCCATTGGAAACCTCCTGTACTAGGAATAATCAGGTTAAGACATCTCTTCAGTTGCAGCGACATTACTTACACACCATAACTTTAGTTTCTCTACGTATTAGTTTTATACAAAAGAAAGAAGGCACCGAGTGCATCGGTGGCATACAGGCAGTATAAAAGTATGCAAGAAAATGCTACATACTGTATATTTCATACACTTTTAAAAAATGCGGCAAATGTGTGCTATCTCTATGCAATATAATGCTTCACAAATCCAATTCCTTATATCCCAATGAAAGAATGAATTAAAATGCGAAACATGTTTTAATAATCTTGCTGATAACAGCACGATTCAATATTTGTATTCACTAAGATCAGTTATTAGCTTATAGTCACCAGAAAACAAGTTCAAAATTACTGAAGATCAAGGGAACTATAATCTATAACTATACTTTTGGGACAGAGCCAGCAGCCTTTACTCATGACAGATGTCCTGCTAAGAATGGAGAGGAGGCTCAGTTTTACCACTGTTATTCATGTTAATAGTGCCTTTCTCGGAGTCATCCCGGAGAAACAGATGGAACTGCTTATGGGGAAAGGTACTACACAACATGAAAGATGTGGTTAAACCAGGACCTGAGTAAAAGGCAGTAGGTTCAGGCCCTTAGTCGTTGTATTAGCACTTTAGATTGTGTAACAGTGATATAGCTTGCTCATAGAGCATTTCTTTTACATTGTTAAATCATCTTATATAAAAATAGGTAAGAAAGCTCTGTAAGAAAGTATATATACTATATAAGGAGAAATCTCTCCTTAAAAAAAGCAAAGAAAGGGAAAAATTGAATAAAAGGTTTCACTAATTACACTTTGTCATGAAAATCACATTAAAAACAGTTATTGTAAATGAAACAGTACTGAGCACTAATGAACCTTGTGGTTTACTGGAAAGGACAGCAAACTAGCTGTATAGTAAGAAAAGATCATTGCTCTATCTCCTTTTTTGTAAATATTCCCTAATACATTCAACTGCTTAGAAATTTTCTTAAAATGTCATAATAAGCCATTTGCAAAATTTACTATCAAAACTTGTTCAAAGCCCTGCTCCTTGCTTGCGCTATGGCCTAGAGACTACATCTCAAAGCTATGATAATGCTTCTAGTTAATTCCGTAAGTTCATTCAAACTCATGCTTTGGAAATGAACCAACGGTTATAAAGCAATCTATTTAGACCCTCAGCATGCAGTGAACGTCCACAAGATTTGCAAAACACCGCAAAAAAATTAACGTGATACAACAGGCAAGACTCCTGTCCTCAGATGTAAGTGAAAAAAGGATGACATTAGTTACGTCCCTGAATGTCCATGAGGTATTCCTTCAGTGGTACGGTATTACTGCTTCTGCTCTCCTGAGTAGGGTCCTCAGAGACAGGCGCTTTTGGAGGCTTTATACCACCTCTACTGGTAGATGCTTCCAAGGAAGTGAATGAATTCTTCTTCCTATTAGGCTAGCCTTGCCCATTTTCTGGGCATAGCTGTTTCCTGGTCTTCATTCCTACGGGAGCAATACTACCCACTTCCCTGACTCCTGGCGTGTTCCTCTGCATAAGGATCTTATTTCTATATTATACCAGCATAAGCCTGCACAGCAAAACCTGATCCAGCATGTATCGGACCAATTTATCAATTCAGTCACACCGTGTTACGTATGAACTAAGCTTGCTAGCATTAATATAATTGTGCCATATTCAGGTAGGCATAACACAAGCAGATACACTGGGTGCATAAGATTTCTGCATAGTCTGCAGAAAGGAGGAAACCCTGCTTGAACTTAAGGAGGGGCAGTGATAAGTTTTTAAGGCTAAACTAATCCATGTCACTGTAGGCCAGCTGGTACTCACCCTAGGCAAATAAACACTATCTACCCTGCTTACATCTGTAAAATACACTAGGTTAGATGCCACGGAGTGCCCGCACAGCCCCATGCTGCTTTGAACGTATAAACTCCCACAGTTCACGTGACACGGTTCCTCTGAGTAGGGCCTTCCGAGGGCCACGAGGCTCCAAGAGTGGAATCCGAGTCACTGTCGCTGCCACTGTATGAAGCCGTCTCTTACTGTAATGCTCTCGCTCTCAGATGGCATCTCTTCATCAGGCGTTGATTCACTGGCAAGTAAACGCTCCTGTGACTTTCCCCTCAAAAACTACCATCAGAACAAAGTAGTCTGAAAACCAGCTGTGATGCACTACAAAATCTGGTGGTTGAGTTAAATAGACCAAAATACAGAACATTCTTGATGGCTTGTTCTAACAATAAACTTTGCTGAATGTTCCAGTTAAAATGATCAAGATGTTTGGGGACTGCTGTAACATTTTTAATATTAAAGTTTTAAAAATATTTCAGAAGCTGAGGAACAGAAGAAACAAAAATAAGAGAAAATGATTAAATAACAAGTTTGTGACAGTATCCAGGTATTTGCTTTTTTACTTCCATTCACAAGTGAAATCACATTTGATTGTGTTGCAGGTGCCATGCAGTATCACTTCTCTAACCTACTGATCCTATTGCACTTCACACTTTCAGGGTTAGTTCTGCTCTCCTGTTGATGCCCATGGGCTCCTCTCATTAACATTAATGGCAAGTAGGCATGCACATCAGTGGGAGAATTAAATGAATGTTTAGCTGTTACTGAGAATTCAGCTTCAGAAGGAAGTCAGTCTGCCTTACAAGTGACAAGCCATAATTTTAAAGACTGCTTTACACAGGACAGCTTTTTTTTCCTCCAGAGAAGTGTGATGAATAAGTAAAGGGTTCAATACAACTCTCAGTTAAATGAAAGGGCATTCTGCTATTAGTTTCAAGTTGGAACAGCTCAGGCCAAAAGGCTTCCCCTCAAACCCCATTCTCTGATTTTACCGCAGACTTTTTGTTAGAACTTGTACGTGTAAAAGCGATCTGCATTCAATTCATACATTAAAACGTCTCCTTCAAAGGAAAAAAGTTTTCTTCTTCTGCTTCATTATATTAAGTTGGACAGGTCACAGAAATTTTGCACCAGTACTGTACTGTAAGAGGTACAGAGTGCCCTTGACTTCTAAGGTCCAGTGACTGACACAAACAGCTTCTCAGGGTGCTGGGGAGTTTGCAGGAGCAAGCCATTAGGGAGAAAAGAGAATACATCAGTAACACAAACACAAATTTTAGACAACAAAAAAGATTGCTCCAAAGGTGTGAAAAATAGGAAGGTACTGATGCTGGCACTGCATCTGCCATCAGGAATGGCTGCAGAAATTTACAGGTGAAAATACCTCCTACAGTAAATGCCGTAAAATCTGTTTTCAGCTCAAGTGTTCTCTTAATTGATAAACAATGTTCAGCTCCAGTAAGAACACATATATTCATTCCAAGGGCTCACCATATTTCAAATTTTAGGAGCAGCTGAGGGAGGTGGGGTTGTTTAGTCTGGAGAAGAGGAGGCTGAGGGGAGACCTTATTGCCCTCTACAACTACCTGAAAGGAGGCTGTAGTGAGGTAGGGGTCGGTCTCTTCTCCCAAGTAACAAGTGGTAGGACAAGAGGAAATGGCCTCAAGCTGCGCCAGGGCAGGTTTAGGTTGGATATTAGGAAAAACTTCTTCACTGAAAGAGTAGTCAGGCACTGGAACAGGCTGCCCAGGGAAGTGGTTGAGTCCCCATCCCTGGAGGTATTTAAAAGATGGGTAGATGTGGTGCTTGAGGACATGGTTTAGTGGTGGACTTTGCAGTGACAGGTTAACGGTTGGACTCGATGATCTTAAGGGTCTTTTCCAATCTTAACAATTCTATGATTCTATGAAAATCTAATTATTAATGAGGTTAGAAGATTTTAATTAGATTTAGAAATTATGTCATATTTCTCCAGTAGCAGAACTTACACCTTGCCTAACTTCTGCCTTTGCAGTCAGACGTTAGTGTGGTTACAACGTGGATGTCTTAAGTCCTGAGTGTGAGGCAGCACCATGGGGACCAAGCTTTGAATCTTACCAGTACTGTCCTCCTTCCCTGTGCCGCCTGGCTGAAGAGGGAACAGAAGCACGGCTCTGCTGACACCTTGCCTCCACCTTTGTGGGAGACAGCGATGTCCTGCAGATACTGTACAACCTCTCATCCTTCTGCACAGTGATTTCATGCTTGCCTGTACTGCCCTGCACAATCTTGCCCTTACTACGGAAAGGAACTAACCAACTCTTTTGCATTTATAATACTTTAAGAAGACCTATGTGAAATGTTCTAAACATTAAACCAAATAGATCATATGCAGAAAGGATGCAATATTTTCAAGAATAGAATCTGTAAGAACGTCACTGTTCTATAATTATTTAAGGCTACACTGACAGGAAACAGATTCAATTCAAGAACTGTAATCTCTACATGGTATACTGGCACAGAGAAAAGTAATTAATTTGATAAACTCTTCCAAGTACTTACTATACTTTTTGAACAAAGGTAAACAACAAAAAGCTACGAAAAAAAGCACAGACAACTCTGAGGAAAACACAAATGCCTCTAATTTGTTTCCAATACTTTGTTCTTTAGAAATTCTGTTGCATGCTTAAGACCTAACTGAATGCACAAAACCACACTATATGTATAAGCCCTTATGCAGGTTTAAAAAAAACAATATTTAAAGGCAGATTTCAAATACAAAAGTATAGGTTTGCATAAAGCAATAAGAAAACCAAAAGTACAAACAAATCATAAGAATGGGATCTAGGAAGAAAAAACAACATGTCAGCTATTGATACTCTAACTATCTCAAAAATCCCAGGGTGAATCCAATTATTGTTGTGACTGGTTTTGCATGGCAAATCCATATTCTACCGCCTCAAAATTAAACATTCATTTCCATTCTTTATACATGCAGTTCCCAGCCTCTGTACAGTATAAATCCAAGTAAGCCAAACCTCCTTTTGTGAAGCACAGACTGGACATAGATACCTTGGGAAAAGTCACATGATCTAGAAAGAGATTCCTCTTCCCAAACGTGCCCAAGACAGACTACTATAAATCTCTGCTGTGTCTAAATTAAGATTTCAGTGTCTTAGAAATCTAAATGGTTAGATGTAAAACTGAAGCAATGCAACCTACAAACAGAAACCCAAGTCATGACAGAGTTTAGTTTAGTTTGGTTCTGTAAGAGGTTATTTGCTGCACCTTCCAAACTGACTTCTTCATTTGTTCAATGGTGATGTTAAGTATATTCTCCACTGGAATTAATTTGCTCAGTTTTTGCTGTTAAATATTGTACATTATTTTAGAAAGCAACACCTGTACAAAGAGACAACCATCAAGAGACAACTTTCAGCTTTAGAAAAGAGCATCCAAATATCCACAAACAGAATGAGTAAAAACACCTCCACATCCATTGAAAAATTGCTTTTGAACAGCTTCTAAGTCAGTGTTTCTATTACATGGAAAGCTGAAAGGATTGGGAAAATCTGAGCATTTTCCTTATGCATATAAAATCAATGTTGATTTTTTATTAAATTCTACACTCAACATTACATTTCACAAATTGAGCAACAAAAAGGACTGAAAGAGACAATTTGCATTGTATTACTGCAAGACCATTCCTGTTTAGAGAAAGTTTTTGCATTATTTGTATTTAGTAAATAAAGCTTCTGTAAATGAAGCAGCAGCGCAATACCGGGGGGAAAAAAAGGCCTGTAATAATGTTTTATATCTTTAAATCAATAAAAAGTGAAAGCCTGGCTCTGCAAATAAACCCCTCAAAAGGCACCAAATAAACCAAGAAGTGGAATTACAGTATCCTTTAAAAAGGACTTAATGACATTGTTAAGTAGTGTGAGAATTTGAGAACCATGTGAAATATCTTTATTATAGCATACTCACGGTCTCCAATCTCACTGTACTTGACTGTCTGTATACCCTAAAGCCAGGATTGTTCAAAGGTATTATAAAGAAATTCAAGAGAAAAGCATTTGTCCTAATGAGAACGCTCTAGTCTGCCACTAATTCTCTCAAGGAAATCCAAAACTTCACTCTTCTACCCACCAAGTGAGGTCCTGCATTAGTAAGACATCACCATCATTTATAAGAAAAAAAAAAAAAATCGCTTGCTTTCCCTACAGCAACAATTAAAAGTAAATGAAACTTATAATTACAGGCAAGAAGAATATTTGAATTGGGAAGCTTTTTAAAAATATGTTTACTCAAGAATCCACAATTTCAGTAATATGAGTTAGATTCATCAGTCAGTAAATTAGTGTGATTCCAGTTAAAGTATTTGGGACAAATAGGAATCTCTGAAGCACTGATATTTCCCTAATTTCAGCAGAAGCCATGAGTGTTTATCTGATGGCAAACTTTCTTGTGATACTGCGGCTTCTCAATTGTGTCATTAGAAAGCTCTGTTTCCCAACCTGAACATAAGCAAAGCAAACTTCTATTTTGGGTGTGAACATCCATTCAATTGCTGGAAAATCACTAGAAAAATAACTTACTGATGTTCTCTTCTCCAAGAAGAAAGGTAAAAACTCCTCGTCTGCTCCCTACTTCCCACAAACAGCATACGGTAATCCCTAAAACAGCTCAGAAGATACTCAAACGGATACTTATTTCAACCAAAGCCACAGTATTTCACCTTCATTCAGAGTAGTTCAACTGCTGCCACTTCCTTCATAGCCTTTCAACCTAACTTCCAACTGCTGACATTTTAAAGAAATCTGTATCAATTTGTTTAATGAAAATATATTTTAGTAAAGTCATGCTCTATGAGCTTCCTACATTGGAATACATGAATACAGGAAGTGCTTTCAACAGAAAGTTACATAGTTTTACAGTACAACCTGTCTAAGGAGATTTGGAAGGGACCAAACTCATGATCTGGTCTCTTTGGATTAGGCAGAAGTACAGGCAAAAGGGAAAAACCCAATTTATGCCATATATAGAGCTCGTTCCCGTCACAGATTGAAGAAACATTAGTTTGATGTCAAAGTTCACCTGATGCCCAAATGCTAGTATTTTTCAAACCAACTGCATATCAAACAATGAAAACTTACTTAGCTCCTGGAAAGAAACTCAGTGTAAAACAACAGTATATTCGTATTTGCTATAGTACTAAGTGTTCTCCACCGGTGGTTTTTTTTTACTTTTGCTCTACAGATTATTAACTTTTTCTCAAAGTGCAAATTATTGACTTTTAATCTGAACGCAGGCAGGTCAGAAGCTACAGTATTAGAGCAATACAAAAAGTACACAAGGAGGAGCTTACATTAATTTGGAGAACCTTACATAAAATGTTTCTGAATTGAAAACCACAAAACAAACCCAAACAAATACAGCATCAGGTGGATGGAGGAGGGACCGCTAACGTATCTGTGTACAGCAAGGTTTCTCTGACACCAAGGAAGTGTCTGACACTAAGTGAAGATTATATATTAAATCCCATCATTTTGCATGGTGTGCATTCTTTACGATGGAATGTTGACCTCAATTTTCATTTTTTACTTCCACAACAAATCTGTTGATTGTGACCGGGGATGATCATCTTCTTGAGGAACCAAACTCCCTTAAAACCACGACTGCACTTTGCACCATCCATTACGATTCTAGTAAAGTATGCCATCTACATACTTGTTGTCCTTTAGATTCTTTCATTTCAGTCCAGTGATTGAGTTCATCTTCTCCTGAGCTGTTGAGACCTAAGGAAATCCACCCTATCATCTCTTTTCGTTTCATGCTGCGCTTATTATATACAGACAGTATGAGTGTCACATCTGAAAGCTGAAACAGTGCCACTTGGAAAACGAAGGTTTCTTTGTATACTGGATTTGGCTGTCCTCGGCGGATTGAAGTTTTGCATTTGGACATCTCTTGCCCCATCGAGTTCAGCAGTGTTAACTTAACATATGTATCTACAAAATAAATCATATTTGGGAATGTCAGATATCTTAGAGCAAAAGTTTTTAAGAATGAGATATTTACAAGACACAAGGATATGGCGTATACCAGGCTGACTGAGCACAGCTTAGTTTAGACACATGAAAAGATGACAAGTAAGCAAAATAGTACAAACACAATAACAAATTAACTAGCTTCAGTACTATGTAAATGGATTGTTAAGGGTATACCTCATAATCCTCTTCCCGCTGATGCCCCTTATTTGTTCTAAACAAACTTAAATTGCATTAACACTTAGCAAGCTCCAACTAGCCACAACACTGTAAAGCATACCACTGAATTTTCAGAGAATAAGAATAAACAAAGTAGAATGAAGGCAACTAATGAAGAGAAAAAAAAAATAACATTGATATGCAGTGACGATATCAAAACAGCCAGAATGAAATGCTTAAGAATAATCTCTGCATGGATGTGGTTCTCACTTTGGGCTTTTCAATTTTATTCATTTTAAAGACCAAAATGTAGCAAAGTGCATTCAAAGGTGGATGTTTACACAATACAAAAAAGCTCTTAATTTCTAGATTCATGAAGGAATACATTTAATACAGCTTTAAAGAGAAATAAGTTTCTGCATTATTCAATATGATTGTTTAAAACATAGCTTGTACAGTGCTCTTAGGAAATACATTTAAGAAGCTGATGCCAGTAAATGTGGTTAGCACACATTGGGTGTTAATATTTGGGTATAAATCTTTGTTTTTAAAGCTCTATTTTCATTTGATTAGAAGCACCAAGCTATGCTTCTGCAGAAGAACGCGCATTTCATGAAGTTATAACTGATTTTAAGAAATACAAAACTGTATAAAACAATCTGTTTTTTCATTCTTTATTCCTGTCATATTCATGTTAATGAATAACATTATTAAAAGATTGGCGTTTATGTAAAAAGAAACACATTGAATATTTTCACTTTGCAGGTACACTGAAATCCCAACATCCATAATCAGAGATAAATGCAACTTTTGCATTAGAGAGTGCCACAAATAATAAAGGTATACTTTTATAAACGAATATGGTAGGCAGCCGTGGATAGCTTTACTGCTGGCAGGTTTTCTTTTGCATGAAAAAGACAACATCCAATTAGTTTCTACAGGAACTCACCTCGGATTATATAAACCTGTCCACCTATCAAGTGTTTTAGACAACAGAACAGTCCGTCTGACAACAGGGGGTGGAAAGCAGTAAAAGAAATAATGACCAGATGTCAATAGTTGGGTGAGAGAGGATCAAAGGTTAAAGTTTAAGAGGAAACACTATTTGCTGGAGTGGAAGAACACAAAACCTTAGCAGCATAGATCAGAAAAAAGGATTGAACAAAAGGATTGTTGGGTAAAATTTAATGAAATGAAAATTTTGTGCAGTTTTTGTGTAATCTTTAATAAAAATTACACTGCTTACATAATGGGTTATCTTAGCACTAAGAGCTACTGGGTTCTAAAGCACACTGAACATAGAAAGAATCATGCAAACAATCAGGTTACAGAAGACTGGGTAAAAATCACTGTATCATTTTTATCAAACCTTATGCTTTTTCATGCAAACTCCAGCATATTAAGAAAAACTGCACACAGTAATTATATTTCATATATTAAAAGCATTAAAATGAAAAATCACTGAACTGAAAACTAAGCTGGTTTTGCCCTTAGCTTTTCTAGTTACAGATATTTGATTGTAATATTTTAGTTCTTGAGTAGTGATGGGCTTGGGCACACGAATGACTCTGATCTAATCTCTAAAAATAGCTGAGGGATGCTTACATCTGAAATTCAACTATGGGTCTCTAAAATGTAAAGATCTCGCTTGTTAAAAATCCATATATTTATGGATTTAATGTGTGTTTGTGTGCATACACACGTATGCATTTAACATGCAAAAGCTCGTACCCCGTTTCAATAAATTTTAAAGGATACTAAGAAGCATCTTATTCTCAGACAAAATATTAACTGTCACACAGAGAAAGGAAGACACATTCTAACATCAAATGTTACTGCCTGCAGGATTTGGCTTATTAGCCTGTACTTAGTTGCTAAATGAGTTACAATATAACATATAAATATCAGCAGAGGAGTATATACTACGAAGCGGCAGAAATGTAGTACTCAATCCATACTTGCTGCAGAAGCAGTTCACAAGAACTGCATAGGTTCACAATGACTAAACTACAGAAAGGATCGCATGTGGGAAAGAATAATTGCTTCCTTTTCTATCATAGTTTCTCAAGACCTGAATGAAAACTGACCTATGCGTGTACTTTGCAGCACTTCTCAGGATTTTGGAGCACTGATGGTCCAGACAACAAATTTGATCAGAGTATCTCATCACCAACCCTGTGGGCCTTAGTGTTCCTTTTGTGGAAATGGCTGGTATGTGCCCATGAGGCAGCTGACAGGGAGTTAGGAAACAGCAGTGGTATGCACCTGGGTCCAGAAGTTTACAAGAAAGTGCTACCACTGTTGGAGAGGAGGGGAGGGGGACGGCACAAAACAGCCCACAGGAGAAATTTGGATTCCACAATATTCTGTGCATGGTCTTACCAGACCCAGAAAGTGCATTAGTTTACAGCTTTCTAGAAACAACAGAACTCCAAACCCGCATTTGCTTAAACAGAACTGGACTATTATTATTACGAACATCAGAACTTCCCCCTATCCTTCACAGGGGATGACAAAAGGTAACACACAAGATCTTCCCTCCAAAGAGGTTAGACAGAACATGGTATTACAGGGCTATGTGCCATGTTCTATGTTGCTTTCTCGCAATCTGAAACAGATTTTGACCCCAGTGACACACACAACTGTTAGCTAGACAGCATGGGCCCACAGAGCGCGTTTTGGGAATTAACATATCAGTGAATGAACATATCTGTCTTCAAAACAAGTACTGAACCCCCATCTAACTTGCATATTCTAAATATTAAGAAAAACTTGGCTTTCTCTAGAGATTCCAGAAAGATAAGCATAAGCCACCTACTGTTTTTTGCTTTAAGGGAGCACATGGTCCCTTCTCTGCAGGTCGTCTCTCTCATTCATTGCTTCCCCCACCCCAGTACCCTTGGGCCTTCTTGGCTTTCCCCACCCACTTCTATGCTTTGTCTCCAAATAGGAGACTCTGGGGCAGCTACCTAATTATATAAAAGTATTTGAGATTCTTCTTTCCCCTTCCTTCTCTGGCCATGTTAACAAAGTCTGGCTCCATCAGTGTGAAAAGGACAGAAAAAGCAAAGCAGAGTAAGGTTGAGCCAAATGTAATTAACAAATGGAATAAAACATGGGTCAAGAAACAAAGAGGAGAGCATCAGTCTCAAGTTGTTTGGCTTACTTCCTAAACTCTGAAGACAAAGTGAGATGTGCAAACCACTTACAAAATGTTGGCAGCCTGCTACATAATCTACTAGTGTCAGATAATATGCTAGTGCCATACAAATCTGGGGATTAAGAAACAGAAAGAGGGGCTAAAACCTGAGCCTCCGGACAAAATCAAGAGGAACAGGTAGGTATGTCTGGCTACAACTTATGTAAATCAGACTCATCATCTAAAAAACAATAAAAAATATTTTTTAAGAACATTCATTACTGAACTTTCTCAAGCTATATCAAAGAACTAGAGACAGTAAAAACATTCTGTGTGTGACATTCCATCTGTCTCCAATTTACAAGTGTATAAAGTTCACAGATATTTCAGACAAATGTATTTTTGAACAAATGCTTGAACACACAGTTCAAGTCCTTTCCGATGACAAACATTCCTTCTGCACAGTATATATGCCAAAGGTCTCAATTTGTTTCTCCGTTGTCTTCACTGACATTCCCAATTTACATATATTACCACCACATCTACACGGGCACATAAGCAATTAAAGACTGCAGTATCAACCCCTCTAGGAACAGGAATAACTGTTCAGAGTGTTTATATTAATATTAGCTGGCATGTACTTTCTCTTTAAACACCAACTTTTCATTCTTGGCCTGTGATGTGAGGCATTAGTAATTCAGCAATTAATCGTTATGATAAAGGTAATTTATTAATCAGTCATCATGAAAAATTAAAACAGTCTTGTTAACTTACAATTAATATTTTGAATTTTAGATTTTCGCTATTTCCCAACTGACCAGAAATATAAAACATGAAACAGATTAGTTGACGATTGCTCTATTTCATTTTGTTTCAGTAGGACTAAATGATAGGATTGAAGTCCTTGTTACCGAGAGCCCCACCAGTACAGAAGCATTAGGATGAAAAAAGATTTTCACTCACTGGGTGGTCTGTTCGCTGCCAAGTTTTTGAAGTGGCTGCCTTTTATCACTTCTGCTGATAATCTTCCAGTTGTAGCGTTATAAAGGAGGCCAATGAGGATTTCTGGAGCTGAGCCATGTACCAGAGACTGACAAGAGGAGGTACTTTCACTGCAGGACACTTCTGACATGCTCATTTGAGAGTCACAACCCTATAAAACAGATTAAAAGTTCTATGTATTTTATGCAACGATGTTACGGGAAGTCAGTTTTTAGAATAATGCATAGAAAATTAGGAAAGCAATGTACTGACAATAACAGAAGTTCTATTCAATCACCCAATAAGAAATGTACATCCTTAATATATAGTCAGTTTGCACATGTTAGAGGTAACAAAGACTAAAGCGGTCTGGAATTAAAATAATTCTTAATTTTGTGTTTCTGTTGCTTCATAATTCAGGAGGAATAATAGCAGAAGATGAAGAGCAGCCTTTATGGTCCCTATTTACTTCAGTTGCTAAGATAAGACCTATAACACAATTTGTCAGCATCCTGGAGAACATTAAACCTTGGATCTTTTACTTTCCAAAAATGGAAAACACTAGTGGAACTTTGAAGATAATAAAATGCAGGAAATTCTTATTCATCCGTTGTAAAGGTTATTCTCTAGACTGAGAATTTATGAGTAGTAAAATAACAGAACACATGCAAATAGAAAAATGCGCTCTGTCTAGAATAAATTAGCTTACAAGAAATTTAATTGATCCAGGGATACAGAATTGCAATAGACCCTTTGTCTTGAGTAGGAAAGGAAGAATGCCATCCTAAGGCTCAGCAAGTGATGCTTTAATTTCCACCCCGCAAGCTTCCAAAAAATTCAGATCTCTCATGCATTCTCACCATGTCATGTCTTTGACGGGAGCGTCTAATATTCATTTTTATCATTTTAACGCCTCATTACTGGCCTTAAAAAAAGAAAAAATTAGACTAATGCTAATCATACCATAGCTCTTCCTACTTTCATTTCTTGATTTAATGCACTGGCACATAGAGTTGTACAACTGAAAACAAGAAACTGGACAGAATCTAGGTAATGGCAGGGCTATTTGCTTTGTAGCTGGGAAGAGATTTTTTGAATTATCAGTACATCCCTTTATGATTTTCTCAGAAAAAACCATAAATTGGATCCACAGATTTTTCAAATATGGCTTGACTCATTTGGGAATCTGGCAGCACTCTTTCAAGGAGTCATGATGACTTTGTGAAGCTGATTCTTCCAGATTCCAAATGTCTCTACCATTTCCAGCAACAGCTGACATGGGTGCAAGATCAGACCTAAAACCTAAATAGCACAAATCCCCATCGAGATAAATGTTAACTTTAAAAGCAAGTCACTTAATCTGACATATAAAGCCCAAATGCATTACAGAATCTCAAATTATAGAAGGCAATACCTACAAGAAGAAATTATGAACCTACAATAATATCCTTCATACTGACATTGTAACTAGTTCTTCTCAATTGAACATTTCCAAGAAGTCTGGCAGAAGTTTTAAGTAGCAATCCAGTTCCTCATTAATAATCATTCACTGTTGTTAGCAAATGTATTCTTACTACTAAAGAAGGACCTCAACAAAATTCTCTGACTTCCATCCCCCAAGCTGCTAATTCTGAATTTTAAATCTTTGGTTATTTCTCCAAAAGTCCTTTATTCAATTCCAAGAATAAATTTCAAATGGGTTGCAAATTGTAAATTGCTGAAAATTAATTACAAGTATACATTCATTCTCTGGTTCTTGGCACTCACAAAACAGGAAACTTGATTTCTAACTTGAACAGTAGAATACAAAATGGAAAGTTTAAAAGAAAGATGGCTTGATTCAGCAGTCACAGTACATGCTGCACACTTGAAAGCCTCAGCCTGTCACAACTGCAGCTATTACTTATGTTTTCTTGTCTTTTAAAATTGTAACAGATTACCCCTATGGTGCTTATTCATCTTACTATTTTGTTGGGCCAGGAATTTAACCACAGTCAACCTGATACTGTTCAAAGCTTAGGTCTCAAATTTGATTGTGCTCACGCTGCAAGTCCACAAAACAGACATAACACAAAGCGAGCAGCTGGGTAACACTCCCTCACAATCCATCAACAAAGGGCTTTGACATCTGTACTGAGAGAAGGTGACGATAGCACTTTTTCCTAATTGTGACTTATTTGTACAGTTTACTGATGTTCTCATAGGGACTCAGTCTAAATCAGTTTATGACAGAGTTAAACTGATTACAGTGGGTATCAGAATAAGGTTTAGAATGCTAGAAATAGTAAACAGTAAATGAGTGATGACTGAGAGGGAATGAGTCCTGAAGTACCTTGAAAGGGAAGACAAGTAGCTCCTGTGTGGATGGGTTAGAAATATCATTCCTTTAAAGCAAAATCCTGAGTGGATGTGAGAAGGACAGGACTGCCGTTTGTCAAGGCCAGAGAAAGGATCTCACCAGCTGAAAGGTGGGATGAGAACACCTAGGTGATGCTTCAGATCTGTAAATGGATGGAAATGCAACTAAGTGGCTGTACCTTAGAACTGTTGCGCAGAAAGAATTAGATGTAGCCTTGATGAAATTCTGGAGAGAGGATCTAACTTAAATGTTTTGCTACAATATTTTCTAAAACAAAATATTTTGCCTTTTGTTTTGAGACAGGTGGCAGGTTTGAAAGGAACAAAAGCATGTTGTTTAATCCTTAGTGTATAATAAACTTACGAATCTCCTTCCTACAAAATGTTGTGGTGACAGAAGTTTAAAGACATTAAAATAAAGCAACCAAATTCACTGAAGAAACAATCTAAACAGTATTTTGTTTTCCATTTCACATTAAAAAAAAAAAAAAAGACTCCAACCCATTTTGTTTCATGCTGACCTAAACATATTTTAAAAAATACGCTGCTTTTCAGTTATGAACTGGAAAATCCTAATATAAAAGAAAGTGAGATGTTAAGAAAAATGAAGCAGTGAGGTGTGAAGCAGATTAGAAGACAGACTGATGTTACTGGGTAAAAACAGGGTTAAACAACATAAACCAAAGTACAATTTCTGTGTCTATGATAAGGGAGAAAACAGAGAATTTGGGGGCAAGTAGGTAAAAAGACATGAGAAAAAGGGGAAGGTGAGGTTGTATTGTGTCAGTTTTCTTTTGGAAGAAAACAGAAAGAGCCTATGAGGAAGAGAAGAAGAAACAGGAGTCAGGGGAGCTAAAGAGACAGCTGAGATCAACAGGGCTCAGATCAACAACTGAAGACTTTTCATTGCAGGACAAAGTTAAAATCAGGGATACTGAGTATTATTAGATGTCTTCTCAAAAGTATTTTCTCCAGCACACTGTTTACTGTTGACATTGGAAATCCATTCATTTTTTTAAGTAAGGTATTCTGTGATAATCATGCCTGTTGGCAAGTAACCTGACTTTGTGTTAAGTCTGTGAGCTGCGAGTGAATTGAAAAGAACAGTTTTTCAAGTCTCTGTTTAGAGTTTTTTTTCTGTTTACATAGTCAAAATTCAAGAAGAGTCCTAACAAACTCATCAAGAAAAACTCAGCAAGACAAGAAGTTACATTTTTACCTGCTCAAAACATAAGCTTCATGATCACATGCCAAATGTAAAACATTAACACTGAAATTGCTAATTGGTACAACATGAATATGAACTTAGCTACAATGAAGCTTTCATCTCATGACAACATTATAGTGCTACCAGATGCTTTTCATCTCCATACAGATCTGCATTCAGTCTATCTGTAGGCCACTGATACTGTAGCTTCACTGTGGGAAACGTAATATTTAGACCAAAAGTTACTATGTGTTTGAAATAATCTGTCTACATAAGTTTATTCTTATAACTCTTCCCGCTCTTCCTCTATAAACACTGTATGTATTCTAATAAGCACGGTAAAAAAGAACTAAGGTTCCATAACAGTAAAAGCCTTTCAAGGTCAGTGAAGCGCCAGAATAGCCTAGTAAGAACTGCTGTAAAATCTTAAATGCAGATTTTTAAGAACTTAGATGAACTGTCAAGGTATTGATGATCCTGCCACAGTGCAAGGAGCTGTCTCTTGAGGTTGTCTCCAGGATATTAATGCTAAATGTCTAACCTATTTTTGTCAATTTAGCCATAACAAAAATATATAATTAACAGTAAACACAGGCAAAAAAAATTAGGTAAAGTCTATTCCAAATATTTGGTTCAAAGGTCTGTCTTACTGCAGTAGATTACAAATTTGCAGCTTTTCAATTTTATAACACAGAGCTTTGAGCAAAGGACCTAAACCTTTCCCATACACACCACAGGATAGTACTTTATTACAAAGTTAGGTGGATTTTATTTGAGCAACATTTATAAGAATCGGTGCTTTTCACTGGATTATAAGAGTAATATGTGGTATATTCTACAAAAACTTAATTACTAATTCTCCAAACTATTAACCTTGATGACTTCTTGGCATATACTATCTAGGGAAGAAACATCACTTTTTAATAACTGTATAATAAAAACTTTCCCTTTAAGCAGTATTTGTATTTCACATGTTCATATTGTACAAAAGTTGGCAATCAAAAAAAGAACACTCTTTTTTCCCTGAAAAGAATGGAAGTGAACACATACAATGCATGATGTCTCGCCTGAACCCCTAAGAAGTACATTCAACAATCTTTTTCTCTGCTCTCTGACAACATAGAGAATCCTCTATTTGCAACAATGATAATGTATGTAGAATGTATTTATTTGTCTTCCTTCACCATAATGCCATGGAAACCGGATATTTGTTACTTACATATTCATCTCCTACTGTTATTTTTCTATACCCTGAAGTTCTGCTTATAAATTCTGCTCTTAAGCCAACTGGAGTTAATCACAGGGAATTACGTGGCCATGCTCTGAGGGTAGTTAAAAGTTCATTTTCCTCATTGCACAGGTTAAAATCATGCCTCTGTAGGCTTACAGAACAAGAACATCTGATTCTCTTGGCTTTTCAAAATATACACAAGAAAGATGAAACGTTGCTGACAATCCTTCAGCAACAAAAATCTGATTCACAGCATGTTACTTGTCAAAATGTCTCTCTCAAATTTTAAATGTTAATGTTATACCACTAATCTCTTAAAGAACTTTTTGCACATTACTTTCTTCTACTTCTATATCAATACAACTGAGAGGTTAGGGAAGGAAACTTGAATCCTAGTAGGCAAAAGAGGGAACTGAATCCAGGTCTCCAACATTTTAGATAAAAGTATTCATCTCTCTTCATCACCAGCCCAGTGCTGAACCCCGAAGCTACTGCTCCACTTGGAGGCAAAAGCTTGCTGAGGCGATGAGAGCACTCGGGCACCAAACAGGCTCCAGACCAGCTTTCAGCCTGGAGCCCATCCCCTACTTCTGCTCTGAGAGCCAGAGAGGAGGAGAAAACTGAACCTAGAGGCTCCACGTCCCTCATTAGTGGCTTAAGCACTAGATACTTTATAAAAACATGTTTCAAAGCTAAAATACTTTTGAAAAAATATCATGATCATTCCTGGGAAAGAGAACTTAAACCACCTGAAGAACTCAGCCCTGAAAATAGAGGGATGTAAAACAATTAGGGATGTCAAAGAATGGAGCTCTATAATTTTGAATTCTGGCATCTAAATCCCACTTACTGGACACTTCGATGCTTTTGCAGAGATGTTTGCCGCAAGTCCTCTTTTGCTTCTGTTTCCCTTAACTCATGGAAGAACTGTGAGGATCAATATACTTGAAAAAAGGGAGTCCTCAAAAATACGATATTCATAATAAAACAGTTCCTTAAACTAAACAATTGATACTCTTTCTGTATACTAATACCTGCAGGAAGTATCAGCTTTTTGTTTCTAAAGGTAGAACTCAAGTGTTACATGATGCTCAAAAGAATACTAAATGTTTGAAATAATAAGATTAGTATTAAGATTAATAATAATAAAATTTAGCAAAGATGTTGCAAAATAAGAATTCAATGAAGAAGGAAGTGCCAAATAAGGTTTGTTTGTTTGGTTGGTTTTTTTAAAGGTTTATTTCTGTACTGTATACCATTTTAATTTTGAAGCTTTGGCAATTTAAAAAAATACCTGATTTTAAATGGTGTCAATCTAGATGTTCTAGTTGTGTTTTTTGTTTGTTTTTTTTTTGTTTATTTTTTTAAGAAAACCAATACTTATGAAATTGTATAAAGCTACCTATCTTCACAACATGATAGGGAAGAAATTCCAATACCTATTGTAGCTGGCTGTCCTGTATAGTAAAATTAAGAGAACATATAGAATCATAGAATTGTTTAGGTTGGAAAAGACCCTTAAGATCATCAAGTCCAACCATTAACGTAGCACTGCCAAGTCCACCACTAAATCATGTCCCTAAGCATCATATCTACACATCTTTTAAATATCTCCAGGGATGGGGACTCAACCACTTCCCTCGGCAGCCTGTTCCAGTGCCTGACTACTCTTTCAGTAAAGAAGTTTTTCCTAATATCCAACCTAAACCTCCTCTGGTGTAAGTTGAGGCCATCTCCCCTAGTTGTTATCAGTATATATATAGTATATATATGTTATAGTATATATAATAGTTATCAGTATTTTGCTTTAAACTAATAAGCTGCACTTGAAAACATTGAAATATATAGTTTTAGGCATCTCACGAAGATTCAAGTTTACGAAAGCATCATTATTTATGACAGGTAATTATTTGCTTTTTTTGCTTAATAGCTTCCTTGAAGCATGTTCCAATTAAGGATAATGCGCATTTTAATTCATGTACTTAACACTTTATAGTATTAATATCTAAGTCAAATCACAAACATGAAAGGAAATCCTCTAGTAATATTTCCATTATGCAATTTGATTTTAGGAAACAAATCATATTTATTTTGGGTAGAATGGCATGCTTTAAAAATCAGCAGGATTTCCTATTCAAAAATTCCAATTTAAAAATTTTTAGCAAATAAATACATTCAACATTGATGGTATTCACATTAAATATGGAATTGTTTTGATTATTAAACTACTATTAATGTAGTAAAAAATCAGATTATCTGATGTGAAAAAATTCACATTTCTCATCAAAAGCTTCTGCCCTACCTTGTTTTTTTACTCTCAAGAGAAAAACACTTCTGGATGCAGAATTTTACAAAACACATTGTTTTCTCACAGATGAAACATTGGAAAATGGAGATCAAATGAAAAATCATAATTCTTTCATTCACTACAGTCACGGGACTAAACCCTTAAAAATTCTATGCACACCTTTAATTTACCACTCATACTATAATGTACATAGCTATAATAGCTCCTTAGATACATGACGATACTACCCAAATTTCAAAGTAATTTAAAATTAATTAATTTTAATAAGAATTAAAACCTTCGTGGATTTTGTAATTTAATAATACTGTATTATTCTTATTAACATTTGTTTTCAAACTTTAGGATACCATAATTTAGTCATAAAATGAAAATGACAAAATAAAATGTATACATTCTTAATAATGGCAAAACAACATTCCACTTTTCTGAAAGATTTTGAACAAGTTCACAGCTAAGATTTCTGTGTTGCTTTTCATATTTCATGAGAATTTGCTATTAGTACTTTCTGTCTAAAAGTTTTTTAAATGATCAGCTCTGCAGAACAAAACATTAATTCTCTACAGAGAGGGAAACATTTTAAGTTTTCTATAACTTCTATTTATCTGCATTTAAATTACACCTTTGGCTTTCTGGCCACATTACAAAAGGTCACCTAGCTGTTCCACAGACTTAATGGGCCTGAAATTTGCACAGTAAACCCGAGCAGCAGTGGAGGCAATTGGAAATGAATGTACAATGGAATCTGCAGCATTTACAAAAGTGCTCTGTTTTTACATTGCAAGTCTACCAGCTTTTTATACAGCCATGGGCAAGGGGAGGAAAGGAGGCGAGAGGCCTTTTATTATTGAATTCTGTTTTCTGAGATAAGACATGTAGCATAAAGAAACACTCAAGCACTAAAAGCTGTTAGATGTTTGTGCTAGCAATTTAGTTAAGAACATCTGACACAAAATGCAGACATTTTACCTGCACTCCCGATGAAGCTATGCTAACAGCTCCTACACAGACTCACTCACACCTCCCCCTCTCTTTACTCCCTGTCAAACTTGTAAGACCATGGAGACGTTACTGTGGGACAGCTTCCAAGACCACAGACTTCTTTAAATGACAATGCTCTGTCCAGATGGAGTTACTCTCTATGCTCACTGGGGAGATCAATGGCAAATAATTTCATTTTTCTCTTTTCTCTCTTGATTACAGTCTTTCAAACTGGGAAAAGAGAAAAAGATCCAGTGATCAAACAGTAAGCATAATTTATGAGTAGTCAATCTATGGACTAGTATTTGACTGCATAAACATTCATGCAATTATTTTTCACAATGAACAAATCCATAACATTAAAGGTATGTTTATAATGCATTTGTCAGTTAAACTATTTGTGATTAACAGTTCACCCAGCTCTAATTTAATCTGCTAGTGGTACCCCTTTTGATTTGTTTCGGTCATGTTTAATCTCATGATCTGAGGATCATCAGGTGTTGGCAGTTGCAAGGGAACTGCTTCAGTTCTTAGAGCTATCATACACACCACAAAGAAGG
Organism: Theristicus caerulescens; assembly: GCA_020745775.1. NCBI lineage: Eukaryota > Metazoa > Chordata > Aves > Pelecaniformes > Threskiornithidae > Theristicus > Theristicus caerulescens. The sequence goes on along the minus strand of CM036561.1, from coordinate 101,840,444 downwards.
GCAAGAGGTGGAGATAAGCTGGATTCTCCTGGGGCCAGCTGACAGCTGATTAAGCCCAACAGAAAGACAGGAGCTGTGAAAGATGCAGCTCAAGGTCAGACAACATGAGGGCCAAGCCTGACAAGAGGCAAACACACTGAGACTAAAAAGATCCCTTGCTAAAGGCACCCTGTGAACAGAAATGTTTATCTGATACCAAATACAGGCTGCTTGAATATACAAAAGAAGTGATTACCTGGAGATCCTCAAGTCTGAAATGAAGGACACTTACATTATACTGCAAAGCCCAGGAGAAGAAGAATCACCCAGTAAATAAACAAAAAAAAAAGTTCCACAAACATCTAAGTTATAAATTTGCAGACTAGGTAACTTCACCTGTTTGTGCTGCATCTCTGATTAGGATTTCCCCCAATGGAAATAAATCGGAGGAAAACACTACACATGCTTTTGCTGAAGTGTGCTCAAACCTGCAAACAGAATTGTTTCTGTGCTTTTCCTTTTTCTTGTTTCCTTGAAAGACAGTAACAAATGTGAGAAGATGTTTGTATGTACACATACATGCAAACAAGAAATAATTCAAATTATAAGAAAATAAGATAGTTGGGAAACTCAGTATCTCTAAGGGAAACGGAAATTTCACTTGGATTCATAAGTTAAAGAATATATCTCCACTGAAAATGTTGCTTGAGGAAGATTTAAGCAGCAGCTTGTAGTCTTCAAAAGTGGAAATTTCATGCTAGTGACAACCTTGATAATCTTTATTTGTAACTCCTATAAAGCCACTTCTGGGAAATTTACAGTATGTTTTTATAGTATGATTACTTTCCTTACTGCTCTTTGAAATTGCAATCCAGGTTGGGAAATCATACTCATGCCACAGAGAATGATAGTCTGAGAATCTCACAGATACCTGATGAAATTCTCATTTTTCTAGCTTTTTGTATTGATGAGGGTTTTTTTTCCCCCATTTTATTTTTTTAAAGATGATCAAAACTAGACATACAATTCTAGACAATATGTTTGTCACTGATGGACTGGCTTTCTGAGGAAATAAGAGTATTGCTCAAGAGGATTACTTTGATTTAATCTAGAGCAGTCATTCACAGCCTGTCATTTGACTGGGGGCATTTTAGAGACTGAAAAACATCATCACACACTCAAAATAGTAATACCGTGTCTGAAACGTAGTTTCCATTATTTGCTGACCCAAATATCAAAGATTGTGGGGATCAAACTGAGTAAATAACTTTCTTCAAGCAACTCATTGATTAAAGGCAAAAGATACCAGTTTTTAATTGTTATTTTACTCAGTGCACAGATATTAAGATAGAGAGACAACAAACAATCTTTATTCTGGCTATGTGACCAACTGAGGATTTTGACAAATAGATTAAATTCTTTACATTGCTGACTTTGAAGAATTCTCCCAGTATCCTGCATTCAGGGTCATGGTAATAGAACTAGTTACCAAAGTAGGAACTTGCCTCCCATCTGGATATCAGCAAGTCAATTGAAAGTTAATGTTAAATTCAAGTTCTAGTTTTGCTAATGTGTTGAAGAAAGCCCTGGTGTTATTCTGGCATTTTTTTTCAACCTCTAAAAACCTTAAGACCAGCTGAACTTTGTTAACTCTGCCACGGCAGTGGCATGTACATTCAGAATGCTTTGACTGTCCACATTGGTCAGCATATCCCAGAAACGGTATGTGAGTACCACTTTGATACAACTTTTATTAGCTCTATTATCCATGACTGTCAGCAATAACTGGAATCAAATTATTCTTCTTGTATCTTAGAAAAAAGTCCAGCAATAAAGGCTAGAAATGCAAATTAATTGAGAAATGTGGTGGATGTACAAGATTCAACTAAAGGCTCTCAGAACCTCATAAGAAGTCAGAAGCTTGTTTCCAGAGAATTAGGATTTTTCATTTGGAAAAGGTTTATACTCCTTAAATTACTGATAGAACAGGAATCACAAGCCTAGCTAGCCCAGACACGGCAGAATGACAGACCTTGATTGTTGCTTTGTGGAAAGCTTCCTGAACTGATCTTGGACTTGATTTTCAATGGACAAATAGCAGCAATATGGCCCACGCCTACGATGGTATAAGGCAGAGCATTCTGATGACAAAGATCATTCTCTTGATCACAGTGGAGATAGCGCATAACCCATGAAAGGACTGAAGTACTGAGTTCAGTTATAGAGTTTAAAGCAACTTGCAAGGACTATTGCCTCTATATGAATTTCTGTACAGGTTGAGGAAATGTTCTAGCATTTCTGGATAGCCTGCTCGAGAGGCTTGTTCAGTCTGTGACAGAAATAACCGTATCACCCTCCATGACAGTAATCAATTATCAAAAACAAGCAGCATATGTTGAAACTAGTCAACCATTTTGCTCCTCAGATGACAGAATGGCTGCAGTCACCTGAGACAAGTTGTGATTGTAAAAAAAAAAAAAAAAAAGTTCTTGAAAACTATCTAAAGGTGTTCTACAAAGTATCAAGGTTATTCTACATGGGACTGAAACAGTCTCAGAGTCTCAGTGCCTAGTCCAGTGCTTCTTGGATGAATAGACTAATTATATGCCAAAATCTGCCATGAATGATTAGACATATTTACATAAGAAAAAAATCAGGAGCAAATAGCACTGATTTGGAAAGCCAATTCATTTTTAACTGTGACGACTGAACTTAGCTAGTGGGAGGTCCTTATCATCTGGTCAGATTCTATTTGAGTTCTTGAAACTTGCATCTGTCAGAACAGTGCAGACACACCATTGGCTTTAGAGCACAGCAGCCACAGTTGTCTTTGGATTCTCCCTGCCCTGCATATCCTCATGAAGACCTGAGCAGAGAGAGGGTTAGCACTTAGCTTCTCAGCTGCCAGGAGCAGCGCTCAGGGAACACCACACAAAGGCACACAAGTTTAGGCAGCCATGACACTGAGAAGAGAATGGCTGGTGCTTGCCGATGCTGCCGTGAAATCCTGCACAACCAAACACAGGGAGTCTGCTTCACTTCCCAAGTACTGTCAAGTTCTCCTGCAGCCTCAGTAACATCATCACCATTTTCCAATCACCTAATAATTTTCTTTAAAGAAATCACAAGAGTCATCTTTCTTATTGTGTCAAAGGACTAATTCTGATCTTCCATGTTTTACACCACTAACTCAAATGAATTCAGCAAGCTATTCCTGAGATAAGAATGTGCTCAGTGTTTAAAGATAATTGCCCCTTACTCTGATGGACATAATTTTTACAAGCTAACTGAAAGCATTTATGCACCATCACATAGGAACTGATCCTTTTAGGTAGAATTCTAGTTAAATAAAATACTATGAGCAAAACCTTTTGAGTCTTTTTTTTTTTTTTTCCCCTCTAGACAAGTCTTAGTCATTTTTTCTTTAGCTGTTGTAAAGTATTGTACTGGTAGCTACTATTTAGTAAAGACATGTTTATACATATGAATTTTAGTATTTAGCCTTCCAAATACAATCCTGAATAGACCATGCCAAAAGAACACAGTAGTAAAGTCATCAATAGGCCTAAAATATTAGGATTTGCACAAAACCTGACAGCTCAACTCTATAATGGTCAAGAATTCACAAGAAAGAAATGCCACTCTGAATGCTTTTTTTCTGAGTTTATAAACTGATAAACATCTATTAGAAAGAATACTGAAGATATGCCACACAAAGGGCAACATGGAACAAATGGCTTAAGCACAATGCATAAAACAACATATACTAGAAGATTAACCATCGTCCTCAAAGAGGAGAGAGCACGCACATGCGTGTGCAAGAGCATATTTATACACTGCATGCATAAATGCCTTCACTCAAAAAAAGTTATAATTAAAATAATTCTCGGACACCCTGGGTATTTATAGTAAACATACATTCTGGGAGTTCAATATGTTAGAAATGGAGAATGTTATAGAAAGAAAGAAAAAAAAAATTCTCCACAGCAAACATCTTGTTATTGACAATACATAATGAATGATTACTAGATTTGTTTAGCAGGAAGAGGCGTGTTTCGGTCGTCAAAACTGTTCTTCCAAAATCAATCAAAAAATCTAAAACATGATTGCTGTTATTCTACACCAAAAAGCAACTTATGGGATGGTGAAGAGGATTACACTTGGTTTTTTGATCTTTTCCAAACAGATTTCACTCAATAAACTGCTTATATGTTTTTATAATCACATCATACTGGAGGCTGTTGTTCACCGTCAGGAAAATTTCTTTGCTTTAGAAGAACAAAGAGCAACTAAAAACAGGTCCACAGGGATTTCTTGAAGAAAAACAAACAACATCACAACGGATTCTAAACTCCAAGACGGGTGAACAAAAATTTGTCTACCATTGTAGATTGAAAGGAAAATCTCTCTCAGAGGATCAGGCAAACTATACTCAGACAAAACCACAATGTACAGCCCTGCTATTAACTTTTGATGCAATGGCCACTTTCTATCAAATCTGAAAGGGACAGTCTCAGATCACAGTGACAACCACACTCTAGCTAGCCCATATTGGTTCCGTTGCTTCTTCCTCACTCAAACATACACTGAACTTGGAAGGAAGGGTGTGATAAATAAGAGGACTGAGGATACTGCCTGAGGAGAAATTCCCTGTTACATGGGAGAACTGCAGCAACACAGGACTGTTAAAGACAAATGGCAATAGGACCGTGGATAATAGCTGCTAATGCAAGATGTTATAGGCAATGTAGGAAGGTGAGGAGCAGGGTGAAATCTTGGGTGAGGAACTTCGTTTGTGAATATATTTGTAAATTTGAAGCCATGTGTAGTTTTGGGACCTATTTAAGGAACATATTAGTACCACGTACTCACCACGACACATACTTATCCACATTTTAGGGATAACCAGAAAGCTGCACGCCTGCTCATGTGAGCATGTCACCATGTTTCAAAGGCACTGAACTTGCTGGTCTACCTTTAACCAGATTCCCTTGTGAATAACTTTAAGGTATGCCTGAAAAAATACTAAACTTCACAGGATATGAACTGTTCTTATACAATCAGAAGGCAGATGATTAGCTAATAAAATACATAAATATAATATCAGGTACAGACAGAAGCAAATAAAATAAGTTTCTGCAGAAGAGATTAGCTTAGATGTTTCAATGGATTAGGAAGTTTCAGTGACAGAAGGTATATTTAATACATAAAATCCATATAATGAGAAGCAGTGGAAAAAAAATAGGGCAACTGTCATTTGTCCAAGAAATATCTTCTAAAAAAGCTGTCAAATATAACCACTTCACAGCAACAAAACACTCTGCAACTGAACAGGGCAAATTTAATTCAGAATTTACAATGTACCTCATCGTGGATTTTATAATTACAAAAAACCCTGAACAGCTGCATCTCTCCAAATTGAAACAACACTTACCTTCTCCTGTTAAATATTTAACTCCTGCCTGGCATTTATGATTAGTTGGACATAAAGATTGTTGTTGGTTTATTCTAGCAAAAGGACAGTTGAGAAGGAATATGACCAATGCATATAAATAGACCCAGAGGCAAACATCTGAGAAAGGTAAGAACTAATTAAGCTCAATCACCATGCTGGCATAAGAACAAATGGTTATAAATTGGTCAGGAAGAAATTCAGGTTGGAAATGAAACAACCTGAAGTTTTCAGATGAAAATTCACAAATTTGTGATCAGGATGACCTGGCTGTCTGCAATAACAAGGGCTTGAACTCAAGTGACCCAGGACGCTGCCCCCTTCCAGTCATACATCCTAAAAACACATTTGCAGAATAACTATATGTTAAATCCAGTAATAGATCTAGTCACTGAAAAAATATGATATAGGCTATAAATAATAATAGAAAAATACCTATAAACGCAGATGTGAATGAATTTCCAAAGGTTTAAAAACTGATTTGCGTAGTTCCAAGAAACCATGGATCCTCATTGAAGCTATCAAGACTATAAAGGTTCCTTTCCAGCAACAGGTAGGGCTAAGACAAATCTGCCTAAACCCCGTTACAGCAACGAACTTTGACTTTCATTTCCTACCAATATTCCTTATTCTTGTTCCTTCCCCCCCAAAAATAAGGAGAGTAAAATGCAGATACAGCATCCCTTACCATTACAGAAAATAACAAACTTCTTATCTTTGATGCCTTCTGGAGTTTTTTCTCTCCCTTCCACAAAAGCTCAAGAAAATAATACAGAAGAATAACCAATGCACATATGGGATATACCAATCAATCAAAAGGTCCATTCACTGGCCTTTTTCGCTGACTTTGGTAAGTTTTATACCAGAACCTACTGAAAACACCCTATTGTTTCATGGGATGCTTTTTTCCTAGCTGTGAAACAAGCAAACTCTGCATTAGGAAAGTTCACACTAGGTAAGTGAACCACTTCATCCTTGGAATAAGGAATCATAAAAAAGCTCTTCTATTGTCAGTTGATCCTCCATCCATCAGATCCAAGCTTTAGTCTTGGCTTTTAATAATTCTAATTAATATATTTTTAGTCATTAAATACAATGGCATTTTATTTTGAGTGTCTTTTGTAACACTCGTGTTCAATAGAAATGCCATTTCAACTGATCCAAACTTTTTTAAACATGCAGAACAAATTAACTGCATTGTTTCACCTGAAAAAAATCTTTCCCTTTCTTTCCCTTCTCATCCTCTTTTTCTTTTATTGACAGTTTAAAAAAAACCCACAAAACACATACAATGTCCAAATAAGGATGCTCTTGCTAAATCGCCTTCTCTTTCCCCCAAAAGTCCATTATTTAGCACATATGCAGCTCTTAAGCAATGAACATTAAAGCAATCCTAGCCTAGGAAGCCCTGATCACATCATCACAAACACTCTCTTTCTGGACAAAAGCATACTTAAATACTTACGAAAAAGGAGATACTGATCACTGTCCATAGAGTGATCTCCTGTGTTTTTTGATAGTGATACCTAAGTTTACCCTTAATTAGCATTGCTTTGCTTTATTAAAAATATTAAATTATTTTGGGGGACAAAAAATTTTGTTCGTCAGATAGGTAGGGTTTTTTTCAGCACACAAAAATCCTTTTCAGTTTGAACTACTTTTCACACTATTTTTTACTTCAGACTGAACCAGAAATCAATTATTCACTAGGTTCTACGCTGAAGTTATTAAAAATGGCTTTGTTCTCTCAAAATTCCTCTTTCCTATCCTTCTTTCTTGAAAGGAAAATACCTATTGCAACCAAGAATGAATTGCAACAGATGGAGGGCACTCGCTAGTATAGCTTTTTTTTCCTTCCCCCCCCCTTTTTTAAAATGCAGTGGGTAGCAGAGTAAAGATTATACTATTAAATACATATATATATTTGCATGTGTACATATATACATATATTCACCAATACATCCCTATTTATAGACTGGAAATTTCTAAGTAATTAAAAGGAAGAATATGGGCAGCTTTTGGAGGTGGAAAGTGAATGTACTTACAGAAGCTCTAAGGAAATTATCATTGTGCTAATACGGTGCTATGACTGTTGAAAAAAATCGAGTGGATGTGATGACTCTATAAATATACAGACTATTCTTACAAAATTCAGGACACTGTATATCACTGCATTCTTATTCTGCCTCATTTAATACTCACAGACAGATTGTAAGAAGGTTCCAGTATCACTGGCACTGACATCTTCCCTTGAAGATTCAATTTTGTTAAGTAAAAAATCTTTTCTCCCACAATCCTCTCTTTTTTCATGCGACGTACGCTGTACAGTCTAAAGCGAACTGCATAATTCCCAATCATTTCAGACTCAACATGATTAAATTTGAATGTCTCTGTGAAGACAGGGCACGGTCCCCGCTGGATGCTGGTTTTTGCTCTCTGCTTCTTTATAGGGAGAAGAACTAGGTGTACTTGCCACGAGCTTCCACCTGTCCTGCTGTATGTGGGAATGTCTGTGACAGCTGTCACTGTCACCAAAAGCTTCTGTTCCTGTGAGTCATAGTCAAAAGTCACATCCAGTGTGCCATATTTAGCTACTGGCTCAGGATCAAAAGGTTTAGGAAGCTGTGAAGATGATCCTCGAGCTGACATATCCTGAAGAAGAAGAAAAAAAGCTTTTTATTTATTTATTTATTTATTTATTTATTGTATTCTATTATTAAACCTAGCATGGAAATATATGGCTTTCTCTACGCAATAAGAAGTGACTATGATCTTTTTGTTCATTTCATAAACAAGGTAATTAAACACTGAAAGCCTGAGGAGATGGCTGACTAGTAGCCAAGAAGAAATCAAAAGACTTTACCTGGCCAATACTGCCAAAAGCCAACTCCAATCAGACAGAGCTCAGATTAAATAAGGCTGTATATATGATCCCTTCTTCCATGCCCCACGTTAAAATCCATATACATTTGTTATGAGATAGAACTGTGTTATTTCTGTGCGAGTATACATGAATTTTTAAGTTAACATATTACAGTTCTTTAAGAGCTGGCTACTGATTGAGAGCACAGTAAGATGCCAGCAAAGAACACAGGAATTGCAACACCTACTTGCACATGCAGCTCTTGTTGCAGTCCACAAGGGTTCTATAAATGTGCCAAAAATTATTATGGCTTTATTAATGTAATTGCACTGGAACTGTGTAAGATGCATCTGTTTTGAACATGCATTCTGAACTTTCTGTAAATGGCATCGGTCCCAAAACTGTATTTTAAACCTAATTTTAAAATTGTTTATCGTTAATTCAAATTTTGAACAAAATATCGATCCCCTACATTGTTACAACAGCTAGTTTGATAGTGATACTGAAACGCGAACTATTTACAAGTACAGGTCAACCTACTGTTCATATAATAAGTTATTCCAAGTAGGTAAAACAAATGTATTTCCTGTATATTTTCATATTATCAAAGATATGCTTGTTCGTGTAAATGAATAGATGCCACAATAAAGCCATTTGGATTAAAAAATGTTATGTTCTTATTTTAAACTGGTTGCTACATAGCTACAGGAGTTCATTCCTCTGAACGCTTCATTCTTCAAGTTGTTGAGTGGCTATAAAAGAAGTTGGCAGTATTCTCACTTCTTATTGGGTATGCTTACAGTAATGACTGGTATGACACAATGTGGGAAGAACTAGGATTAGATTTGCTGCAATCTGTTAGGGTTCAAGGACCATATGTACACACTACGTCTTTACCAGCAATGAAGTTCATACAGATTGTGGTCCTAGCTGATCATCAGGTATGTGCAGACAGCTAGCTACTGGAGAACATTGCATTCACATAGCAGGTGGGTCTTCCAGATGTTGCACCAACACTCCAGGTATGCAACATCAACTTACCAAAAGGTCTACTAAGACAGATCAGGAGTGCTCCCTAATATGCACTTCAAAACTTCACGTAGAGACAAAAACCAAATTTGTACCAAAAAGAGCCTCTTCTGCACATGACATCACTAATGTAGACTTACCTATAAATGTCAGTGCAGTAACTGGTTGTTAAAGACATTTCAAGAAAATACATGTTAGGAAAGATTATTTATTCATAGTAAAAATAAATAGATATCATTATATTTTACAGCAGAAAAAAAGGAAAATTAAATGGAACAAATCTCTATACTACCATCAACAATTTTAAAAAATTCTTTGTAATACTTTTTTTTTTTTTTCCCACAAAAGATGTTTTACATTATGGGGTGTTCAGTTTGAAAAGTGTAAACAGATTTTTAAATTTTTTTTTAATTTGAGTTAAAAATTATGTGGAAGAAAAAGAATTTTGACTGCAGTCCTTATAGTGTGATGAAGTTTTCTGCATTGTTTATAAAAAATTCGCTCTTACTGGGAGCTTGTTTGAAAGTTAAGATGCCATAAAGATAACTATAAAGACCAATCGCAAAACCTATTGTAGTATTTTCTGACAAACTAACTTTTTTAAAAGAATGAGCTGCAATATTAGTGTTCATGTATCTGTACATTGATCTTTGGGGGGTGGGGGGGAATCTCTCAAAAGGTTGCACTGCATGACACTTCAGAACACTCAACTGTTTTCATTTACCTCCGGACTAAGGACAGCCGTGCTATCACTTGGTACATCCTCTTCATATCCTTTGTTATGAAAGCTTTCTATTTCGTGTCCCGTGCTTCCCTCGCTTGGGCACTTATATGAACATCTTGGACTGTTGCTACACTGGGAAAATTCACATTTACTGTCTCCAACTTCAGAAGGCGTACATGAAAGATGAGGAGAACCACTATCATCCTGGTATGGAGGCGGCTGCAGTTCATCTAGCGGAGGTGTTCTTCTCATCCTCTGAATGCAGTTCGCTGAGAATAAGTGAAAATTCTTTACTTATTTTCTGATTATTTACTGTTGAAAGAGTTCTGTAGACAATGATAAGTCCAAATATCTGGATAGAGTATTTAAAATCTACAAATGTCTTTTTTACTTTACATTTTAAATTAGATACCAAATACTACTGAAGAATATTTGTTTAAAAATGGAAACAAATGATCTCTCAGATGAAAGAGATGTGGGAAAAAGCAAAGTGTTAAATATATAGTCACAATGGGCTGTGTAAACCATATATAAATAAATATAGCACAAATATGACACGACAAAAATTCTAGGCTTGAATTTCAGGATTGCTTACCTTGCAAAAACCTTTGGATATCTTAAGTCAGATTCTGTGCAGGTGGAATGTAGACCAATTAAGGAAACAAAATGCACTCCCTAAAGCCATGATATCAAACTTCTGATTACCTCCCATGCTGTTGCTCACCCAGGAAGATATTAAATTAAACTCTGAAGACAAATAAGGTACTAATAAAGGCAGACACAAGCCTTTTCACACAAGTGAACTCTGATCACCAGTGAATTTAACAAGGGAAGCAGGGCCTCAGATTCTTTATTACTTGTTAAGGACAGCTAAAGGGTACGTACCCAGCGTCTAGAAGTTAGACACTAGGTCCAGTCACTAAAGACAGTGGCAAAAGGAGCATGAGTAATCCTGTGCTTGGGATGAATACCCAAAGCTGACCATCTCTGCTTCTCACTTACACTAGCTAGCTAGATAGAAATGTGGTTATACATGTCCTCAGAAAATAAACCCAGGATGCATGGCTATGGATATAGAAAGTTAATTCAAAATAATTACATCTCAATTTTTGATCCCGTATTTTACTATGCAGCATTACACAGTTGACTGGAGTTTGGAAAAGGCAGCAAGCTGTGCAGTAGCTGGTATGAAAGGAGTATCAAGGATAGGTAAAACCTGTATCACATTTTGTTTACATCTTCTGTAGAGGTTTTAATGAAGATTTCAATGCCCCTCACATGTAAAATTAACTTATACACAAAAATTTCAAAGCAACAACGTTTTCTGGTGTCAGACATACCACTTTCACTCACAGAAAAATTCTACCGAACAAGGAAGTTAATGGAAGTATTAACATTAAAACAATATAAGCTTTAATTTCAGATTAATCTAAGAAAGAAACTGATCTTTCCCACATAACAAAGGTGGTACATTTTAGCTTCATCATCAAATTTTTGTATACAGGATTGCCCTGCCTGTGTCCTAAAGTCTCACAAAGCACATCAACCTTTAAACTGCTTCAGAGGTAATTACCAGTTTTTCAACATATCACATAAACAGACTACACGTAAGAGTTATCCTTTATGGAACAAGGCTGAAAACACAGTAATGTGGCTCTCTTGGGAAACAAACGTCTTTGCAAAAGGCTCCCCTTTGTTCTCCTTTCCTTTGGAAGTTTGGGCTGTATCTGACTGTGGCATGCAGGAACATTTCACAGCTGCTGGCATTTGATGCAAACCCAAACCACCGTGGTTTCGGTGCACACCGTCCATGGGAAGCAAACCCAGACACATTGACTGGAAGGGAGCCCATATGCATTGCAGATCCCCAAAGCTGGACAACTGAGGGACAGGACAGCTTATTATAGAGCACATCTACTGCACAGATAGGCAGAAGCCTCAAAGATAACGTGGGAATGTGGGGCTCTTCTCTATTTCCCTGGGCTCCTAATGGAACTCCTCTTAGGTTTAGCTAAGGCAAATGAGTAATTAAAACAATACCAAGCACTCCTACCAGATGATACCACTGTCAGGAATCCTCTCTTCTCTGATAAACCCATCAGAGCCATCTCACCACTCAGAGTGATTCCAAGTTACTCTTACAGCACTCATGCAAGGGTCTACTGTTAGTTAGCCCAGTGCCACACTAACTCTAGAAACTCCAGTCCCACAGGGCTGGAAAGGGAAACAGAGCAGGCAGGGAATCCTATACTCGAAATGTCATCATACACATAAAACCTTACATATGAAACAGAGTTAAGTGGGATAGTCAGAATCTTGAAATCGCCATGCAGGAGTAGTGAGAAAGCTTTATTTGCAAAACATGGAGAGATCTAGGAATGCACTTTTTTTTTTTTTAATATTAGATAACTTGTGCCCATGAAACTAGATAGACATAATTTTATAATCTAAACTGATACTTTAATCATAATAAAATAATAATAAATATCCTTTGACTCTTTATACCATGAAAATAGGACTTCCTTTTCATAATTTATATAATTAAATATTCTAGCAAATTTAGAGCAACAACATTTCTGCTCACTGTTGCTAGAAGGCAACAAACAGCATTAAATAAGACAGTAACCACCATGTAGCTATGACTTAATTTCTTTCTTTTCACTTGTAGTCTAGTCTGCAAAGACTTTTTAACTCCCAGCTTTTCCACAAGCTAAAGAAACGAAAGCGCGTCCGGGTAACTATCAACATCATTATTGTCTTACATGAGTAAATAAATGACTGTGTGACTCACTTTTTTCACTTTGATGAACTCCATTATATGTCCCTATGGGAAAACTGCACAGGCTGTGTGACAGAAAAGGTACTTTTAATGTAGGCGGTGAAGAAGTGAAGAAAAGAAAATTCTTATTAACCAGCTGTGATTCAAAAATCTCAGAAAAAAATGAAACACTGGGGCAGGTTTTAACTATTTATTTTTGAAAGTTTAGTCTACCAAAGAGAAACAGAATGTAAATTCTAAAAACAAAAATCCAGGTTTAAAAATCTAAGGACACCTATGTCTAAACAGGCATAAACTTTTTTTGAACAAAAGGTTTCTCCACATAAAGAGATATCAAAGTTTTCAAATTAATTTTTAAAGTGAAAATGTCTCATTTTAAATTAATTTCCCCCTCCCTGCAGTAAATGATGCAATAAAATGATGATTTCATGTCACAGCTCTCTGAACAAATGCTGCAAATTTGAGTTACATGAAAACATTCTCGTGACTGACGATATCAAAGACAAATGATATCACAGGCAGAAGTGAATACAGCAACACTGAATATCTGATACTGGGTATTTTCCTTAAAAATTACACAGAAGTAACAACAAACTTCAACAATCAGTCAAGAGCATTTTGCGTATGTATCAAAGTTTCAAATAAAAAACCCACTGTTAATGCATGCTGGCCTATCACTGATTGTATTGGAAAAAAACATTTGGAGCTGAAAGGAAAACATGTTCTGAAGTGTTTGCATATTTACCTATAGAACCACTGTCTATAATATACCTTGTACATTTAATTTAAGGTGTAAACTTAGACACTGTTACACTTGTGCATACTTGTATCTTGTGACAAAGCCAAAGAATACCTTCCAAAGACCACTGAATGTGGATAACAACATCTGCTAGAGAGTTACTCTTAACAAGCAAATGGTTACATTGAAATGTAAAATTAATTGTTGCATCATTTCTATGCAAGTTTGCCAAGAAACTTTCTGCTCTCAAACCAGATAGAAAATAAATTTTGCCAATTCCCCCAATGAAATTAATCATATTAAATTACTATACCATTTTGGACTAGACAGGGTGAAAAACAAGCCAACATACATCCCAAACCTGGAAGAAAGGAATAATCACAGAGAAACCAAATTGGGTTCCTACCAGCCAGAAAATGCCAGAACAGAGGAAAGACAAAAAGAAAGTTATAACAGGATGAAGATCCCAGATCCAGTTTTCCACCCAAAATATGTGAAATAACTGCATTCTCATAACATGAGTGAAACTAAGTTGTTTAGTAATAAATATTTAAGTAAACTCTAAATTGAGAATACACTGTATTGCTGTGAATAGGTGGATTTGAATAATCAATCTTTTAAGGGTTAACTACTTTAATTAAAATTTTCATCCTTCTATAGTGGGCTGGGAAAACACTCATATAGTGGTAACAGTAAAGTCCTTGCTTAACAGCTGAAGAAACCAGAACTATAAGCAAAATACCTGACAAACACAAGCAGATTAGCATTTTGCTGGTACACTCAGAAATTACAGCATGTAAACTGTCATTAGCACATTTAAGTCAGAAGTGAATAAATACCTTCTTTTTAGTACTGTTTGTTAAACAATGAAGGTTAATCTGTTTTCATAAATCCCTGTAGAGGGGACTGACTGAAAGCCAAGGGGCGATTATACCTATTCTTGCCATCAACCTCAAGGGACTGGTCAGTAAAACCAGACACAACCATGGCCAAAATGAGTATTCCTGGAACATACAATTGATAACTATGAGAAAACACACAAACTTTTCCAGTCATTTTTCTGAGTGGAATCACAGTTTACAGACACAGGAACTTACTACAAGAAATGCTTTTTCTTTAGGTTTTCAGTTACTATTTGAACTTTCTGCTCCCAATGCTCCTCATTTCTCCTCTCTGTCCTGGTCCCTTGTGGACCACGCTAGGCTGTACAACATTTCACCATGAAGCTGGTGATGTTCCTTTCCATGTTTACAACATTTAGACTTTGCTATCTTAATTAATTTTCCCAAAGGTTGCCAGCAGCAGCACAAACCTAGCTTTCTTTAGCCCATATTTCCTAATTCCAAGAACATGCATCTCTTAACATATGGAAAAAGAAACTATCTTTGTGGTTTTAATTCCCCTGTCTCATAAGCAGTAATTAACTACACTTCCGCAACGTGGAGTTTCTCATATACATTACTTCTTTAAATATTCATACTATTGTGGGATGCAGCATTACCGCAAAACTTCTTTGGGAATCTGGTTTCCAGTTCCTTTAAAACAAATAATCACTACATAAATTAATAATTTTTGCAAGTCATATTTTGTAATTATCAGAATATCTTCATACTCAAACAGTACCTTTTTTCCTCCAATATATGTCCACATACACTATGCTTCATAATTAATTTTTTTTAATCTAACCTAAATTTCAAGTTTTCAAGCCTTCAAGGGGTTCTATGTAAATGTTAAGACAATTTAAATAAAACATAAAATGAAATACATGTTTAAAAATTAAAGAAACCTTTCTTATTCTGAATGATTAAATACCCTCAGAGATTTCTGATATGCAGCACAGACAGTCCAAATGGAATTTTCATGTTTGAACTTTTCTACCATCCAAAATATTACGTTGACTGAATTACCCCACATTACGAGGAGTATAAAATATAAACATTAAATATTGAATGAAACCTTGGGGCTCTCCTTCCTTTAAAATGAAAAGCTTACATGCATCTTTGTGAGGAAAAAACCCATATTATTTCACAATAAAACAAACTATCTTGGCATTATTCTATTTCTTTTCCAAAAGAGTTATGGCATGAATCTTGCTTAATGAAAAAAGAGGGAGTATAGGAGTGGTATAGGGTCATTATGGACAACAGAAAATAATTCTTTTATCAGCTTTCTCTTTGGATTTGCCACATTTTAGACTTTTATTCACAGTTTAATTATCTTCTATGTTAGGCAATTCAGCAGTAAACAAGAAAAGTAATCACATCTGTTTGGTTTTTTTTTTTCCCCTCAGTAAAAAATAGTTCTCCTCTGTTTCCTAATATTTAGAAAATTCCATACACTATGAGCTTAATCCCAGACCTGCGGAAATCAAAACAGCATTGCTGCCATTTACATCTGATGTCACATGAAGTTCTTAGCACTGCATTTTCCTCACCTTCTAAGGCTAATTCTACTGGTCATTCATGTAATAAAAAGGTTCTCTTTTGTTTTTTAATAAAACTAATCCAAAATTATTGAACTATCTTTATGTCCAGTCCTTAAAGCTTCAATTTTCTTCCTCAGGAAAGGTCTAAGACCAACTGAAGTTACTGATACTCATACAGTAATTTTCCTTTTTATTTGTCTGTTTACATCACGAGCCTGCAGAAGTACAGCTTGGTTTTATTTGCTGACAAAAGTAATTTGCTCTTTTCTGCACTTACTAGAGCACTTCTGATTTGTAAGAATTTATTGTTCTGTTTTACAGAGCAATACAGAAAAGCACTGCACTGCTGAAAAATTCCAAACTTTCTCTTTCCAAAATTAGCCCAAATTAGAACATTTAAACTACAAATACATTATTAAAGCATTATAGTGAACTATCTGTCAAAGACATTCCTTTGTTTCCTTCCCAAATATTTTGGTCGTCTTTCAATGAAAATTATACATTAGCATCTCTTGAATTCATTTTCTTTCAATTTAAGTATCATTCTCTGATTCCTTATACAGTATTTCTATTAATTTGAATAGGAAGGAGTTCTGCTACCTGGTTCTGTATTTATACTTTCCAGCTGCCCAAAATACATCTAAATAGTGCTTAAACCTACTGGTTCAATATTTTAATCTCTTACTGATGCAAATATCAATAAATCAAGCTTTCCAGAACTTCCCCCCCCCCCCCCCCCCCCCACTTTCAAAAGGAGACTTCAAAAGCTCTTCTTTTCTGAGACTACATCCAGCTCTGAAGCTTTCTGGAAGCACTAATCTTTAAGAAGTTAAATTGTAAAATTGTTTGCCTTCCCTTCCATAATTATATTTCCTTAGGTAAAGTATTTGTACTAAGTATGTTCATTCAACTTCTTACGAAGAAAAACTTCTTTTCTGTTCCATTTAGATGCTGGTTTCACTGTCACTGTTTTTATAAGCTGCTAACTTTCCTTTATACTACTTTTCAGATCACTATGTTGGTTAACTTCATAAATGAACAGGTATTCCTTTGCACCTCTGTTCACTGTTAATTTTTTCCAAGTTATCAAAATTGTTAGAAAAATACCACTTCCAAAAAGATAAGTTAAATGAATTCATAAAGCCTTCCTTTTTATTTTTTTCCCTCTTTTAAAATACACTAGAAGTCCTGCTTGCTGAAGGTGATTGACAACCAGCTTTGAAATCTTAAGAGTGTCTTAGTGACAAGGAAATGCCTTTTATCATCTCAGTGAAAATTCACCCAAATTCATCTATCTCACCAGCATTTACGGACGCTTAACAGAAATTCAGAGCTTAACAGCTAAAAGCTTTGAAAACTCCACCCACTGTAAACCATTTCAGGCCCCTAAGAATCCCTGTTTCTGACCAGCGTGTGCATACTAGCATCTCCTCATACCTCTAGACCGCAGCGGATGGATGTGGGCTTAGAAAATATTTTCCTGTTGTTGCTATACTTCATTTGAGTACAATTTTCACTTTAAATTACAGTTCAAATTCCAGTCCAGTTTAATACTACTGCAGCTGCAGTATTAAGCACAGGAGTTGAGCAGCAGGATAAAGTGCTGAAAAGATGAAAAAGATTCTACAGAGGTCTAAAATCAATTCCCAGTAAAGTATTGTAACACACAGCTAATATTCCTGTAATGTTCCTGCTCTCATTCTGTTTGGTCTCAAATGAGGAAAGAAAGCATGATTATAAAGCAAAATTAATGTGTTATGTGTATAATTTTCTTCAACATTTTAATATTTTTTGCAGCTCATTTCAGGCATGTTCATTTTTATTTGACAAAAAAAAAAGTTTTCTAAGCAATACAGAAACCCCCTCTAAAAGAGCTCAGTAATTATTCATTAGATGATATAAACAAGATCCATTCAGCAGTATATACTGCACTTAAATATGTTCCTTAATTATCAAAATTCCACCATTCTTTTTTCCATACTTTTATTTTAAATAAGATACAACTAATTTCTTTAGTGAGAACTCTTTCTGCAACTTAATATGCAATAACTTCATGGTTTCTTAAAAACAGCTTCCTTGGTAGCTGCATTTTGCAATTTTTTTTCAAAAAATTGTGTAAAGTTCCCTAGTATTTTAGCTCTCTATTTATTACTACCCTAACTGGTGAAAAAGAACCAGGAAAGATGTTTTCCATCAAGAACTGCTTCCAGAATAGGAACACAAAGCTTGCTTTGATTCCTTTGCCTTATTTTCACAGCAATTTTGAGTGCACTCTGTTGGAGCGAGTCACTAACACAGAGCAGCACTACAATAATTCTGCATGAACCATTCCAGTAGGGCATGAGTTAAATTTTCTGCCCATCTACTGAAGATATCTATATGATCCCAATTTGGGTATCTTGTAGCTGTTAATATATATAAGTGAAATATATATTACGGTGAATAGTAGTACTACTATAATAGTAGAACTTAACGTGTTTGGCATTTTACAGATGGAGAACTAAAGTACAGGTTTAAATAAGAGGTAATAAAGACTGCTGTGAATCTAGCTCAGAAGTGCTCATAATCACAGAAAGCTTCCAATGAAGTGTGGAACTAAAATCAAGTCTTTTAAGACTAGTACCTTAGCTGTTTCTTCCAGGTATTAATTTTATTTTTACTTCAAGCCTTGTAAATTATTATTAATCTAAAATTCACCTGAATTGTGTACCACCACCAACATGGAAACCTCCAAGCCACTAGCTTCTTAAGAGATATACCCCCACAGAATTTTCCATTATCATCGCTCTGTAGTGGAAGAGAAGGAAGAGAAAACAAAAAATACAATATTAGGGTGGGGAAAAAAGTGAAGGGAAGAAGGGGGGGGGGTGAAAAAAAAGAAAATAAAAAGAAAAGGTAGACGGAGAAAGTAGGTGCAATGATTCAGAAAAAAGTGATAGGTTGATGGTAAATGAACAAAGTAAAGAAAGGGAGAGAAGTTTAGTAGATCTGTATAGAAAATGAGAAAAAGAGCAAAGAGAGGAATAAGGAACAGACAAGATGCAAACAAGAATGAAAAATTACAAACAGCTAAAATAAGAAAGCAAAAATGACAGAGGAAGAAAGGTGAAGGAATGGGAAAATAAAACAACACATGACATGCAAAAAAGTGGTTCAGATCTGAGAAAAAAGCAATGTCAACAGAGCAAAGAGATAAAAGAGAAATCAGTGATGTCTGATGGGTGGGAATATCCATATTTGTAGGTAAAAATCTGCACAACCTAGAGAATACAGCTAGTTACATTCCAGGAGAGGCAAGACATTTCCCAGAATAAGCATTTATTTTTATATTTATATTTCATATTTATTATTATTTTTCCTTTTGAGTGGGAAGACGGTGGTAATTATTTATTCAGATCCTGAGATTCCAAAGGACCTTGATTTGTCTTACCTATTCAGGCACTTTCCCCCCTTCTTTCCTTGACACACTGGCTCAGTAACTTGCTTTAGTAAAACGGACTGTATTTCCTGCAATATATTAGAGTATTCCTGTAAAAAGGATTCTAGAAAATTCAGATCTTTTTGCTTTTGAAACACCTCTCATAACTTCACCAAATAAAAAGCAGCTAGAACCCAGAAAAATCAAGGACGATCTCAGTTTACAGTAGTACCCAATAGGTCAACAACAGAAGAAAATTGTCCATATATGCTCAAAAACTCCTCTAAAACCTTTTAGATATTAGTGCCTGTAGAAAGTATACTTAGGAATAATGGCACTAGTACCACTTTTGGGGCCAAATGTCCAGAAAAAGGAAGGCAAAACAGACACTGTGAAATCATAGGAAATGGATATGCTTCAAAACTGAGGTATCTTTCCCTCACACACCCAGTAAGAGGGCTACGAATTCACAGAAAAGGCACGGATTAAACAGCAGGGAGCATGTCAGTCTGTTCCACTCATTCCAGCAAGGCCTCAGACAAGATTCTCCAAGCATAAAAACCCACAATTACTCAAAACTAAATTTCCTGCACTTTGCGGTGCTTCTGAGACCTCCCACTGTCACAGATGAGCTGCTTTACTAGGCTTATATGTAATATATGATGTAGTTGTTGCTATGTTTCCATACTTGTCATGTAATTCACAAAACAGGTAATTTTCTGCATTTTGACTGGACTAGATGAATATGAGTCTGCCTGGTGAAGATGTTCTCATTCAGCCATAGCACCAGTCATAAGAGCTATGCAAGAACTTATGAGGATCAGAGAACAGTGGCCAAGCTGCATATTGCATACAGAGAGCTCATAAGGTCTACAGAATGATGCTTCAGCCCTCAAACAGTAGGAGAGGAACTATTCTTCCCTGTCATCCACCCAAAGAAACAATAGCACTGAACAATCAAGGGTCAGAGTGCAGCATATCATTCTCAACCCATTTAACTTCCCAAAACACTAACTGGTAAATCGTGTTGTCATGAACATGGTGTTATACCTACAATATTCAACTTACTAGCCTTTGTGACAGAGTAAAAACATGCATATCCATCAAAATATGTTTCTCATGGACCTTTCTTATACTAGCAAAAATTTATATACCTAATTTGAAATTACTGTTTGATGCTGCTTGTTGAATAAGAGACTTAAAGGTGGTGCACAGCAGTTAATTAGTAATCAAAGTCTGACAGCCACAGCTGCAAAATGTTTGTATGATAATTTCAAAATTGAAAATTATTTATTTCACTCTACATGAAATTAGTGTACACTCATTAGAAAGTCGGTGATTATCTTGAAAAGTACTACTGGAACATTTCAGTAGCTTTGCTACAACATCACGAAGTGTACAACATATGTCTCCAGACCTACTACCATCCCATCCTTTCTCGTAATTTGGTGTCAGCAAAGTTTTTAGATCATAGCATTACAACTGAAAACATACGCAGCAGAAGAATGATGTTTAATATGGTTCATAACCAGAATGCTGATTTTTTTCAAATCTCAGCATTAAGAGTTTAAGTTACTTTATTAACAAACTACTTTATCAAGCTATATATAAACCCGACATATAACTGATATACGTGCACATTGCAACAAAGGAAATTCTGATTAAATATAAGGAAAAAACTTTGAAATCAGAGTGGCTATAGACTGGAAGAGGTTACTCAGAGAGGCTGTGTAATTGACAGCCTTGAAGGTTTTAAAAGTTCTCCTGGCTTTGGCCCTGAGCAACCTGGTCTAACTTTGAAGTTAGCTCTCTCTCATTCAGGAGATCAGACTAGATGACCTCCACAGGTCCTTTTCAACCTATTACTCACTGATTCTATAATATAGATTGAAAAACTCAATTCTATACTATAACAATCAAGGATGGGGATCACCTTAAATACAGGTATCTCAAATATCTATAAAGCTCCTTCTATAATACAGCAGTTTAACAATTCACAGGCAAGTATAACTCCTCTGCATATGCTAGTTACATTGCTGCATCCTGCATTGAATACATACACCTACCAGCATAGTACTTGCATTGCTAAAAACCAACAAAAAACTCCAGCCAAAAAAATCCCAAAACCACCACCACAAAAAAACAACCCCCAAACTCAACCCCAAAGAAACAAATACAAGGAGCAAGAGAGATTCAGAATACTTTGTTATCTGGTGACATTCTACTGCAGTATACCTTGTGGCTGACTAGTTTTAGACAATGTAGTATCACTGAAATTTTTACTTTGATAAAAGGAACATGCCAAGATACACGCTTTTAAGTTAAAAACATCCAGCAATAGTTTACACAGACATACATAAACACATATATACAGACACACACCCCATGGCCACATATCAGTAACAGGAACAATTTAAGGTTTATGAAATATTAAATATAATTAAAATTACACTGAGGAAGTAATATCCATTACAAAATGCTGATGTTAGACAGCAAATATTGAACTTTATAATTTATCAAGTTAAAAAGCCTTAATTTGCTTGTTATTCAAACTTTAACAATAAGTATGATGGCTTAGATGGCAGAAAGAAAAAAAAAAAAAACAGCATTTGCTATCACTTTGCATTAACATTTTGACCAGTCAACAATTCAGCAGTGATGAAATGTGCAGTTTGATTCAAAGTAAAACAAGGCTATTTAAATAACTCAAAATAAGAAATGGGTATTGAAACATTAGAATTTTGATAAGCGATCACAGCTGCACTAGAATTAGTTTCTATAGCAACAGAGGAAATAATGTGGAGAATTGCACTGCAATACAAGATGGATTCCTTACAAACACTGCTGTTCAAATAGAAAACTTTAAAATTATTCACCGCATTAAAATATTTCTATTAAAATGGTTATTCAAATATCCTATACCTTGTACTTCACACATTGTTCTATTTTCATTCTCCAGGATTCAATTCTAGTCCATCCATTCAAGTTTCATATTACATTTTCATGCTTTCTCCCATTGCTTACCTTCCTATTTTAAAATTAATTAAAGTGACATATTCTAAAAAATACTGTATCTTCGATCTCAAACTAATCTGCATTTTCAATCATTTTTTTATTATCCCTACATAGAAGCAGCCATTACATTTATTTTTCCAGCAGTGCACTTGCAAAACATAAGAGAATGCTTTGCACATGCTATTCATAAGAAGCTGCATCACAGCCATGAGAATTAACATCACTATGGAACTTCTGAAACTTGTAGTCATACGAGACTTGCACTAGCTTTTATCAGTGTGCGCTCTCATGTCCTAAGCATGATTAAGAAACCATAGCAAATCTATTAGTATTCATGGACCGAATACCCACAAGAAGGTAAGATAACAGCCTTTCAGTTGAGCACATCTTTAGATTTCAAATGTTGCTCATTTCTAACGCTAAGAATTATTGTTTCATTGCATTGTCTCTGATTCTAGCTATTTTTGGCAACTAATTAAAAGCATATGCCTGAACCTTTTATGTATTTTGCCCTTATAATGAGACCTATTACTCTGGCTTATTCTATCCTTTCGAGTTCCAAAGTATCTTTCGAGTTACCATGGATACAAGTGATATGCTTTCTCCCACAACTGCTTTGTGTGCCTTATCAAACACTAGAAAACTGACACAGTAGGAATCTGAGCCATCTATATAGGATGAATATCTAACCCCTTGGAAGTCTTCCTCTCCACCCCCCCTCAAAAGCTGAGGTAAACCATATACTAACATTTGTAAAGAAATAAACAAGCAAGTTCTTTTCTATCTGAAATCTAGCACTTTTGCTCAAGGAAAACAAAATGAAAAAAGGTGCAGACATAAAACAATTTAATCTGATCAACCCTGAAACAGTGTTAAAATTAAAATTCCGAGTTTGCCATTTATTATGAGTTGACAGAGTTTAAGTGTTTCTATATCAATATACCCACTGAAGATGTAAAACGCAGCAAATTTCGAGCAAGCATTTCAGAAAGGAGTTGCAGAAACATTGTATGCAACTCCGAGATTATGCATAAACTATAGTAAATAAAACTCCCTTAAACAGAAATTGTTAGGCCTCTTTATAGCAATTTATTATGGGCATTTTCAAATGCAAATGGCATTCCAACAAGCTGGGAATAATTTGTACTAATCAGTGAAGAAGAGGGCAGTTAGTAAACTGATTTTTCCATTATGTTTCTGTATTCTGACCTCTTCTTAAAAACAAAAGACTCTCTCCCACTCAGACAGCAAAATTTACACAGGATTCAAAACCCAAGTGCTGATACTAACATAATCTGAATTAATGTATGAGAAGTAAAGGGGAATAACCAGAAGGAAAAATAAATTATTGTAATATGAACTCAATATAGACTCATTCAGAACCATCTCCCAACTTTCAATGCATTAAATCATTGGAAAGACACCAGCTACATAAATGAGTGCCACAAAGGCTACTAAGAGCTAGAGAGTCAGAGAAGAATGGGTAGGCAAATGCTGCTCTTGCCCCTTTTCCTCAGTTATCTAAACTTCTCTAAGTATTAGAGCAAAAATCTCGACAAAAAACTTAACCTGACTTGTTCATATCCACAAGCTCAGTTTTGCTTTAAAACAGAGATTTTGAAGCATAATATCTGAGCCAGAGACACAGAAGCATAAAAACCAGACTCTTACCATTGTTTGTATTAACATTATGAAATAACTGTATCATTCTGATAAGTTTTCCACAAGCACATATGAACTAAAGACATATTAAATATTTTCATTTTTCTAACAGCATCACTTTAGGTTAGACTTACATTTGCATGGATTTCAGAAAATGCATTTATTTTAACTTTTAAATTTAACTTTGAACTGTCTTGGGTTATGATACTTTTTTGGGGGAACAAAAAACACCTACATAATGTTTTTACTGTGAACATTCAACTGGAATTAAATCTCACTTCTTTCCCCCCACCCCCGAAAATTTCTTTCAGAAGTAACTGAAAGCTAGAGAACAATGAAAAGGAACTCAAAATCGACTGCTACATTGTGGTATTTATGGTAAGTCATCTGTATTATCAAAATATTACTAGTTCTGTAGTTTAATGTTGGAACCACTCACAAAAAAAATGAGCATCTGGAACGGTGGAGATATTTACACAATGGCTCTGTACTCCTGCCATTACATTCACTGTTACACATGCCATCATTTCTCCTCTGTATAATATTCTCCTGGATTATCTGCACTGTGCACAAAAGCACACAAGAGATCCCCCATTCCTCTCTGAGTAGAACTAAAGTGCAAACTAATATTTTTTAAGAAATAACTACCATTTTTACCATCCTTCATACAAAGGGCTCTTAAGTTCTTCCTTCACAGAATCTCAAAGTTGTCTGGAAATGGCCACTGTCGTTCCCTACACCTCTGAGGCCAACAGATTGCCTTTAACACTAATGACAACTACTGTTTTTATTTCCAAAGATTTTCTTCTTTTAAAGCCCCTTCTTGTTAGCAGGAAGGAAATGGCACCAGGAAAAGCAGATGATTAAAAGCAGTGGTTCTCATTGCCAGTGAAAGGAATTTTGCTCTGAATACAGTCAAAGATAACAGCTGCTATCAAACAGGATGATGAGTTTCTCTGGACAGCATCAGACACTAGTCTCTTAACAGATTAATTATTCCTCAGTTGGAAGGGAAAATGACCATCAACTCAAAACACCTTTTCGAATTTTACCAGATCTACTCAGGATTTATCTATTGGCCAAATTTTGTGTGGACATACAATTAATGATCCAAGATTTGACAGGAAAAGGAAAAAAGATATCAGAGCACTATACAATCAACTTCATCTTCAAGAAGAGCTTTTAAATCATACATTTACTCGCAAATTTTCATGTGATTATTTCCATACTAAGATATAAGCAAATAAACACTGTGAAGTCCTGGGAAAATAGATCATTATTCTCTCTTGTTATTCTCATAATCTAAAAGTACTTCCATTCTGGCATTATGTACAGAATTTAACACAGCCAAATACGAAGCACTCCAAGCAAAATTTTGAGAAGGTAGTTACAAATTAATGCAAAATTAGACTAGTTTTTGGGTTTGTACCCATCAGATCTTGAAAACAAGTGCAATAGATTTTTTTTGATTTTCATGCAACTCATCAAATTACCACAGATGCTACATATGCAACAGAAACACATCGAATTATAATAAATCTTAATAGACTGTAACATAGATGGCATTGTACTTTTCATTTCAGAGTTGTCTTTTTTTCTATTAAAATTCACAGGAACTTGGACAAAATTCTAAAAAGATACTATCTGTTTTAAATCTTACTAACACAGTGTTTTTAGTGCTGAGGATTTAAAAACAAAGTTTCGGAAGTCATTACACGTACTACCAAACTACAGACTGCTAAAATACAGGGATGACCAAACAGATCGGATATAACAAAATCAGGAACTGAGAGATACTAGAAGCCACAGAAAGTCTGAGCAAAATCAAGCAACATTCTAAACGAGATTCCTTGAAGATATGAAGAAAGAGTCTAATCACTAGTGTTAATCTTGACCAGTTTAAACAATAACAGACCCTGCCCCGCTTTTTTGCCAAAAGATGCAGAATTGGCCCTGACCTTTCGGTTATGAGTGTGTTTTCTGGTACAGATGTCAACTCTTTGCAGTAAAACAACAGCAATCGTGTCACCTGTTCAAGTCATATACATAAGCTGTATTTGTTTGGGCTGAGCATTTTCAAAGAAAAGAAAATCACACCTGAAGTCAGCCTCTTGAAGAGATGAACCTTTTGTAGTTTCATTCTCCAAGATTTGGATTTTTCAGATACACATGCTCTTATCAGCTCTATTTTTAACCTGCCGCTCATATAGGATACTTAAAATTCTGAACATGTTTACATTATCCATCCAGCAGGCTAATGGAACTGCATACCAGACAGTCATGCATAATTCAAATCAATATCCTCAGGCTTGCAACTCTAAGTCAAAGCTGCCTTTAAATAAGCTGGGTGTGACTTTAACATGAATAAAATGTATCTAATTTTTAACCTTTATCTGACAAATTGATATATTTGCAAAGGAATGTCATAAATCTTCTTTAAAAATTAAAACAAATAGAAAACCACAGCAACTGAAAATCTTTTAAAAAACACTTTTAAGGACAAAATTTAGAATGGTTCAACAAGACTGAGCGCAAAGGTTTCAAAAAGAGAGCTGGGTAATTTTTCCATTTTTTTTTTTAAGCAAAATGTACAAATATATACATAAAGACACATGCTGGCAGAACATTAAGTGGTGTGGAAGGTGAATGTAGCAGGATTTCCTATCTACAAATTTAAAGATCAAGCTTTAATTGAATTGGGCATAGGTGACTCCACACAGAAAATCTTATACGCAGTTAAGCATGTCTGCTGGCTTTTCTCTAAGGAACAGAATCAGAATTTCCATAATAAAATAATTTTCCCTTTGAGTTTTCCTACATGCTTTCATAAGACCATAATTCCATCACAGCAGATAACCTTCAGCCACACTGAAATGACCAGAAGCATTGCAATTACACTAGCTAAGGATCTATTTCCAGCTTACTTGTAAATACAGTGCAGGAAAAGTAATTGCAAACAAACAAACAAACAAAACCTCCAAAATCCTCCCCCCAAAACCCCCATCCCAAACCAAAAGAACACAAAACAAAAAAAAACAAAAACAAAAAAAAAGGACTTCAAGTTATACAATATAACATATCATGCTTTCCCTCTCCATCATGGAAAATATTCCAATAATTTGTAAAACATAGGATAACTTTATAACACAAAAGCATTGTAAGTAGCACATAAGAGCTTATTTTAACAAGAAAAAAAAAAGAAATAGATAGATCTTTGCCTCCACAGAAGCTACAGACACAATTTCATGTTGTTTACTCAGATACGATACAGTCCCAATAAATAATATACACAATTAAAGTAGCTATGAAAATAGTCATCCTACCAATGAAATACATGTTATTAGATAATGGTAACACTGTTCATCTTGTATGAGGACAAAATATTCATTGAATAATTCCAGGAGAATACTTATGATATAGTTATAGCATGTCTATGAAATTGATACATACGCATAAGGAAAATAATCTACACCGACTAGGTAACAAAACAAAAAGAGTTCAGTTACAAAAATAACACGTTTTTCTTCTTTTACCATAGAGACACAGTTGAAACGTAATGTGATCAGATGATAAAAAGCAGTCCTAATGGTAACTGGTCTTTAACCTAGGAGAAAAAAGCACAACTGGGAGGCAAACATTCATCTCAGACTAGAGTTAAAAATCTTTTGATTTTAAATTTTAAAGCTAAGAAGAATGATCCATTTATCCACAGGTGCTATGGAGGAATAACTGAAAAACTGGTCTTTTGTAATATTCTTATGTAAAGTTGTAATAACGTTTTTAGTTCTCATATTTATGTAACAAGTACCGCTGCATTCTCCTGACCAAGTAGCATGACTATTCTCAGCAAGTAAGTAGAGTACTGGGTGTATGCAGGGTAAAATTCCTTTTTCCAATGCACCTAAAAAAATGTCTACACAGAGGTTTCCAGTCTACTGTTCGATCCTGTTTCTTACTCACTCATTCCATGATAGAACCATGGGGTCTCTTCAATTACAGTTACGATTAATGAAAACTCTACCTCCTGTTCTGTGGAAGTCTTTCAGAACAAGATATGTCTCATGGTATACGTGCATAAAGATCAAAGAAACTGGTCCCCTCTATCACTAGATATTACCGTAATACCAAGAAAAAAGAATGCCCATACTCAATAGCTTTTAGATCATAATAGTAAAAGAAATATCCTGTGAACTCTCAGAATCAGCGAAAGCACTAGGTTCATCAAGGAAGTAATCTTTTTTGCTGATATAGGACTACCCCTTGTCTTTATATCACAAATCAGTTCTACATTTTATTAACGTGGAACATCTATATCAAATACAATGCCATAAGGAACTACTTCAGCCACAAATATATACATGAACTTTTCCCAGTTAATGACAGATCTTGATCCTTTCATAAATCCCAGGTTCAAATAGACGAGAGACTTATTATTTTAGTAAGTTTACAATAAAATGGAAACTTTCCTGTAATTATTAATGTATGATTTACATCATTTCAGAGACATCACATTGCTAAGGGTGACTTTCTTCAAAGCCTTCACATCAATGCAAAGGGTATTTCTTCAAAGACTTCAAAATGCTGGCAGGAGGAACCTAATTTGTGAGATTGCTTTGCTCACTCGTGCACATCAGGGAAAAAGCCCTTTCCCATTGGAGGACAGTTTTTCCTCCTCTTTGGAGTTGGTTTAGCTGGAAAAGGAATTTTCCTGTTGAAAATCTTATCATCATCACTGACTTTGAGTTTTGTTACTACTTTTCTTCTCTCAGCAGTAGATGACATGCATGCTTTAACATCACCTTTTTCCAGCATCTCTGCTGCTAATCACAGGGTAAATCCATGATTTCAGAATTATTCAAATTCATTCTATCAAGCACTTTCATGCATTTCCTTTGGTCGACAGGATACTTATTGTGCACAACTTTGATATCATCTATCTGGCTTTTCAACTCAAAAGTTCTCAATGTAACTCCATTCTCTTCCAAACTGTGTTTGAACTCAGACACAGATCTCGTTTGCATTTAAATCCCATGTTTATGTCTTGCCACCTCTGTAATATTCCTCAAGAAAATTACAAGAACAATACTGAATTACACATGTAATGTAGTTTCTACCCCATCTGTGAATTCTGTCCATTCCATGTCTGCAGTAAACACTATGCTTGTCTGCCATTCATGCAGGTAAAGAACCATAACCACAACATGATCATAGCCTAATACGTGAATTACTTACATGAAAAGTTCCTTGCAATCAGGAACTTTTCAGAAGACAAAGGGTAACACTTTCTTGGGAAGTAAAAAAGATCTGAATTCTGTAAAACTGAAAAAAAGACAGAGCAAAAGTTAATCTTCAAATCACCTTAGTCTCTGCAATACTCAGTTGACTATGTTTTTGGGAAACACACATCATAATTTCAAATACTTAACAGAACTGACTGTCTTCCACTATTATGGAAGAATAATAGAGGACTGTCATAATGCACCAGGAAGCTACTTTGAAACTCTTGTGGGGTGGGGGAAACAAACACAGCATCAGAGAAATTAAGTAGAAAGCAACACAAATCAAGCTAGCGCTGGCCAGTATTCTGCAGATCCTTGAGTTACTAATGTATCTTTTGTACTACACAAAACTATCCCTAAAACATTCCCTTGATATAGCTATGGATTGAACTGCCACACTCCCCAGAGCCTTCAAAACCACAAGAAACTATCTTTCTTCCATTTTTAAGGGCTTGGAGCCAATGAAAACTCACTCCAATTTACCAATAAATAGGAGGCAGACACACATAATCAGGGATCAGAACTTTGTACCATTAGTATTACAGCATTGCACTTTCTCCTGTACTACATGAAGATTTTAAATTGCTCTTGAAATAAAGAGTGTCAAGGGTAGCTGCCCACATAACAGAAAACAAGCATAAGGAAGCTGGATCAACTAAAGAAATAATGTAATTTAAAAAATCCCCTTTTTCTCTCCCAAAAACCTCTGAAAAGTGCATCAAGAATGATATCAATTGATAGAACGCATGTACTATCAGCTGCGGTACATGAGTATGAATATTTGGAATATCTCATAGCTGTAGCATGACTCAGCCTTCAAAATACACTCTGAAACATTTGGGAAATACTGCTCTGAAGATTACTTAAGACTTTTCTTAAGTATCTTTACTGAAGACCCTTTTGAAGTATCTTGATGAATGTACTATTTGAAGCCCTAGATCTACCCAAAGCTGCAGGCCAAAAACAGTATTTTCTTCCAGTAGGCATTATACCAGAAAAATCTCACAGGTAATCTGATAAAGACACACGAGAGAAAAATGGGTGGCCACCTTCTTCCTAAACACTCTTTCCATTGTATTTCTAATTCATTTCTTTAAAGCACATTAGAGGAAAAAGAAGAGAAATAACCGTTTAAGTTATGATCTAGTATTCAACTGAGCTTTCAGTCTTCCAGTCTGAATACTAGTTCATAGTTCTTATTCCACATAAGCCATCTTCTTTGTCTGCAATTCTTAGCATCTGAAAGGTACAGATAGATAGACTAATTTTGAGAGAACTTTGTGGCCTTATTTTGCTGAACATGATACAACCATACTGAGGGCCTCACTCCATAATTTTGAAACAGTAAGTCTTCATTCACATTTGCCTTGAAAATAGATCTGCTTAAATGCAAGGAATGATGATAGAAACTGAACTGGAAAACATATGATTATTATGGGATTCACTGAAGGATCTGTTCTTCCTCTCTCAGCCTACCCAGTGGCTTTCACCTTAGCTTGGCAAGCCTGAAGAAGCAGGATCCTGCTTTACAGAAGGTATTTACTGCAGAAAACTCGCCTGGGTTGCTTTAACAAACTGGGGAGATTCACCTGTATACCAGTTTTGAGGTGCCTATGAAAGGGCTTTTGGCGTTTAGGTTGGGAGGATACCGAAAGAAAATCTCTCTATATACTTCAAGTAGTTCAGTGAAGAGACTTTTCCCAAGACATGAAAACTAACAAGAGAGAAAGAAAAGGCAAAAAACTGCATAAAGAATCAGATCCAAGAGATTCCAGAAGAACAGTCGCCTTCACGTGCAAAGATTGACACTGAGGAGCAAGGCAAACATATGTCCAACAGACACATCAACATAAAGTGCCGAAAGCCTAGAGAAGAATAAAAGTGGAGAAGATAAACTACAAAAATAACATCATACTCTACCTTCACAATATGGAAAAGATGGATAAAATCCAGTAGCATATGCCTGCTAGAGCAGCAGATTCTCATTTAAAAGAACTTATGTTTTCTCACTGCAGTCTTTTAGTGCTTCCATATGTTTCCAAAAAACCTTGTGAAATGTAAGGCACTTGGGCCAACCTCAGAAATAGAGCCTCTGAACAAACATGTCTTCAGCCGTGGGGCTTTATCAATTGAGAAGTTAGAAAAAGACTTTAAAATAGGCTGGAGATGGAACCTGTGGTTATACTGAGCTGGTAAACTATAGCTAAATAAAGTACATCTAAGTATGCTAAGCAAGTAAGTGAGGTTACTACTTTTTCCATCATGATGTCACTTACTTTGCCTCAGAATTGGGATCAATTCCCCTTGCTTGCTTGCTAATCTGGAATTTTGCACAGCTGTTAAAGAAGTGATTTGGGCAAGACATGCTATAAGAACATCACAAATTAACTATAAAAAAAGAGAATGTTTTTTCCCCTCTTCTACCTTTCTCATCTCAAGGGATTCAGAGAATCTTGATTTCAAAAGCAAAGAAGAACCTACAGCTTTTTTGACATCTGCCTGCAAAACTCTAATTTCAATATATTTACCCCAACATTTCTAAGTTTAAAAACTTCCATTTTTAGGAATTTAAGGGACTGCTTCCTTAAAGAAAATATATCGTACTTGCCTATGATGCTTATAGAAATAACAAAGACACAACAACTTGCCTGTATAATGCTCGAGTTTTTAAAGTTCAGAAAGTAGCCGCTACTGGAGACAAAGAGGCTAGTTTAATATCATATTGTAAGTTTTTTTTGAAATTGAAGTTATTAAGAAATGGTCCATTTAAGATCACGACCGACATAGATGTTAAAAAATAATTCCAAAGTACAAAGAATAATGCCAATTTTAAATTTAAAGTTTGTACACTTCCTTATTTAGATCACTATTTCAATTCATAATCTCCTTTTTAGCAGAAATAGTGTTATTTTTGCTTTTTTTGTGGTTTTTTCCTTACTTTTGTTCTTTATTTTCTGAAGCAGATGTATAGTATCACAGCCTATATTAATCCCCTCTTCCAAAATATTACAAAAATTGGAGCACATAAAGGCAATACTACATATTCAATAGGATAAGAGCATTTGAAATGGTAGGGAATAATACAAGAAGTAGCATGCACATTATAAAAAATGAAAAGGAATTTACATCAGGATACGTATCAGGAAAAAGGAAAAAAGGTCACTTCAGTAAGTATCCATACTTTACTGGATAACATGAGAAAGAACACAAAGAATATTATTGGAAAAAAAAAGATTTAAAACTTTGAGCTGACTCTAGAACTCTGGGCCTAAGCACAGAGACTGGGTTAAAGTCCACACAGATATCAAGAAATACTGTAGTTATAATCTTTTCTGTGATTAACAGTTTTGAGTCATTTGTGCAAGAGTTGGAAATTTCAGATGTAAACCTATCTTCTGTACCATTTTACTTTGCCATCTGTACCATTTACTTTGCCATTCTGCACCATTTTACTTTTGATGATGACATTTGTCATGCTCTTGATTTTCTAATGAACTAGATTTTCCTTTAGAGATACTCTGGAATTAAGCCTGTCCATGAGGAGCTCACTGACAAAGTTATATGTTTACAATAGCTCAGAGTCTGTAGAAATACTTGCATCTAAGCACAAGGTTTTTTTCCATTTAAAATATACAACTCAAAGTCTAAGTGCATCAAATGTGCTATACAAATATATAAAGTGGATCAGACATGGGTCATAAGCAGGTATTTGGAACCAAAGTTTAAAAACCTAAATTTCATAGAATGAACTAAAGCGCTACTAGAACATTCCATCATCAAAATACACCAACAAAACCCAAAAAATATATTGCTTTCTTCATTTAACTACTAAAAACATTATACAAAATGCCATGTCAGTTCTATATAAATATGCTGAAAAGGAAGATTAATATGGCCATCTAGAGGAGAAAAGAATGATGTGAAAACATGCTACACACATTTTCAGGCTTCAGAATAAAACATTTTGAGAGGCATGCAGCCAGAAAATAGATGTAATAAACTAATTATGTAATTGATAATAAGCGAACCTTATAATAATATGATCAGAAATTTTGTAATGCAAACATTAATATTATACATGACTTTAGCAATGCAAGCAAAGCTTAGAGGGTGTATTAATAAAGACAAGATTATATTTTTGTCTCATTGTGAAATTTTGCATGTGCATTGTTAAGTGCAGACACGTCTAAACAAATTTAAAAAGTGAAGATTAAAGTGCCGAGCAAACAGTTATTAGTAAAACTGTTTATTGACTCTTTTGAAAACACACAGCACACTGTTGCAAGATACGTGATAGAGATTAACTGCTGAAGAGAAAATAACACAGAATTTTCCAAAAATGAAATATCATTTTCATTGCTCATATTACTCTACCTCTGATGGAATTTTTAATTATGTCATCAGAGGCTGATTTACTAGCAATGAGCAGAGGAAAAAGAGAGACGAGAAAAAAAAGAATTCTCTGCTCACTTCACTGTAACGCTATCAAGCCCTGCTCAACGTATGGACTGAGTGGTGCCTTAAGCTGGAAGTACAGCTGAAATGTTTAAGTTTTAGAAGAAGAAATGATAAAGTTCATATGAGGAAACAGAAGGACACAAAGTCAAATATATTGACAATTGTTTCTCGCATTAAATAAAGTACATAGGAACACACTGCTTGCTCCCCCTCTGCTACAAAGAATCAAGAAATGGTTCTATCATTTGTCTTTACACTTCTTATGAAAATAATTCAAGTTATAAAAAACAACTATTTAATAAAAATTTCAGGATTTCTATGGCATCAAGTCTTCTACAGATTTATTTTGCAAGTTTAAGGAACAGTAGAGCTTTGAATTTTTAAAAATTACACTGAAACATCTAGAATGTTGATACTCTCCACTTGGAATCAGAGATTTTTAACCCCCTCTGTTCAGTGAACTGAACACATGAACTGTTTGGTAGCAATAGCCAGTCTCATTTATTTTTGACTGCAGGCTTTCTTCATGAGGTTTCCACCTCCTTCTTTCAAAGTTCTAGGTTGGGCAGCTTTCCCTCTGCAACGATCATAACATAACAAGGCATATTCTGCCTTTTCCTCTATTCAAACACATTTTCATCATTGTGCAAAGACTCTTTCTTTTATGCTTCAAATAATTTAGGAAGAACACAAAAAGTACTAACACTAATTATTCTAGTGTGCCACCTTCAGGTCACTGAAAAGTGAAAAATACTGATTGTTAATTTGTTGCCATGTCCAATACCACGAAACTCTTTTTAATACTATTGAGCATACTTTTGTTGAGATTAATGGATTACAAAAATGAGACAAAATCATCACTCTAATTTGCAAGCATTTTGCAGAAAACTGTAGAATGATTGCAGGCTATCAAATAAATAACATTGCTGATTCTCCACTCCTAGTAAAATGTGGGAGGAGAATGCTCTCACAAGCAGAAGCAAAATACTGACAGTATTAAAGCTTTTTTGCAAGTAGAAGTATGTGGTTAGAAGTTTACAATTTTCTAAGTTAGAAAGATTTGATAGTTTTTGCTTTAAAATTTTCTTTCCAAACCCTGAATGTTCTTTCATTATAATAAATTCAATTTGCATAGTAATTTTAGAGTGAATGTGTGTGTGCATATATATATACATGGGTTTTACATCCAGCCAGCTTCCTGAATGGAAAGAGCGTTGAGAAGGGGTAGCAGCTGGTGACAGATATCTTTAACAATAGAAGAAAAAATGAAAAAGGAGGAGGGCAAAACAATTGTAACTTTCTTGATGCAATACTTGGACTTGCCAACAGGGTTCTTTTGTCATAGATTCTAACCATGATACAGATTTCCAGACTGGAGTTCTCATTCCCCAGAAGAGGACAGAAGTCAGTGACTATAAATTTTTATGATCTAAGAGGATGATAAGGAAGATAATTATTAAAAAAGAAAACAAAAACAAAAAAATCAGATACAGGCTAGTACAACAGCTTTGGAGCTTAAGTCTTACAGAGCCAAAGTAAAAAGCTCAGATGAACTGAGAACTTTTCACTGAGAAGATAACTAGGCAGGATAAAAAAATCTGAACTGTGAAATAGAAAGAGGCATGTCACACGTTCCCTCCAACATGAACTATTCTATGATTATTTCAACAAGCAGCCTCAATAGTTTGAGAAGAGACAAATACATCATTCTCAGTATCTGAAAGTAGTCGTCTTGTATGATTTGTATCTGGTATTATTTGCTAATAAATATGATTGAGTTTTCTATCTCCTGTTAATATAAATCACCATTCTTTCCCAACAGTGACATGTGCCATACAAAAAATTAGCATCTTATCTTTCATATTCCCCCCATCAGCGCTGTTGATAGATCTCAGTAGATATAAAAACCAAAGATGATACTTTCACTATCCCTCTTCCTTGTTGTCCTTCTCCATCACAGTGTCCAAGGATCAGTTCTTACCACCTGACCTCCCCTCTGCATCTCCTTCCCTATTTGCTGGAACTCAGACTCCTAGCCTCCCTACAATTTAACAGCAAAGGAAAGAACCAAAATTTCTGATGACCAGAAAATAATCCTCTTACTCTGCAACTTACTTCAATTATGGCTTTCATGTCCTTTGTGTCTTAACTTGGAATCATGAATGAGCTCACACTGTTTAAAATTTCAGTGGCAAACACTTTTATATAATTGAAGTACATAATATAGCAGAAAATTTAATTTTTTTCAAGCATTTCTGGACTGTACAGAACATTTAAGGACAGGCATCTTTTAATTAACATGTATCCACTTTTTATTAAGAAAATATTAATCTCAAAAAAACCTTTCCATTTTAACATATTAAGGGAGACCAACAAGTATCTTACTATAGTACAGCATCTATATTAGAATCTGACTTTTACGTAACTTCAACCAAAGCTCACTTTTCATGCTAGAAAATGGCTACAGACACAGTTCTCACATACTATTTTCAAGCACAAAAAGTATATTGATAAAATATTTACAGCAGAATTCTCAGCCTCTATGTCAGGTTGTCACCCTAACTTAAAAATCAAGAAATATATACCACAAAAGAAAACGTCCATTGTTTACATCCAACATTTAACTCCATGGAAAAATTATATTAATCTAATCTTTGTAGTAATTTATTTCTGTGATTTCAAGAGAAGAAAAGATACAGAACATTCCAGTAATGCACACTGCAATGACCATATGCACCATAACCAATAACCAATTCCATTTACTTTGCTGTTACGTCAGCTTATCAACAGAGGAATAACAGGTCTTCTTTCTATTTATAATACCACAGAATTCATCAAGAGTTGCCATGTTTCCTTCCTAAATAAAAACAGTTTAAATTCCCCCCCAAAATAAAATGACTAATGATAAAATTGTATGAAACTTAACATAACAAGATATTATATCATTTGTAGTATTTCCGGAAGAATGTGCAC
Source organism: Theristicus caerulescens (assembly GCA_020745775.1). Classification (NCBI taxonomy): domain Eukaryota; kingdom Metazoa; phylum Chordata; class Aves; order Pelecaniformes; family Threskiornithidae; genus Theristicus; species Theristicus caerulescens. The sequence continues at coordinate 101,803,649 of CM036561.1, read as the reverse complement.
AAGTCTGTGCCTTTTTTTGAACATGCACAAATATAAAAGGTATCTGGATATTTCTTGTAGACATTGACTATTTGCAAGTCAAGCTGTCCTCATCTAGGACTTACTTATCCAGAACATAATTCTGAAATTTGTAATAAAAGGAATGCTTTTAAATCACTCTTACCTTCATCTATTGAGGCTTCACTACTGTATCCATCATATTCTGCAGACAGGGGACTATATTTTTGTCTGGTTTCCCATACATAGTTTTTTTGCTGTCTGCCATCCACCACTGGCAGCCTGGAACTCTGGGTTCTAGACAAGGCCTCATGATATTTACCCAGTGCTTCATCTTCACTCTCAGATGATGAACCATGCTGGTCTTTACTCATATAAGAGTTGTCTGTTTGAATAAAATAAAGCAAATCGACTACAGCTCAAAATAGAATACAAGAAAATAACCATAAGCGGTTATCATTGAAGATATTTAAGCTATTTCCATTAAAATTTCTGTATAAAAATATCATCTTGTTGTAATTATAAGTATTATGTGATTTTGTAATTGGTGAGAGCTATTTTTATTTTCTAGAAAAACTGAAAGATCATTAAGCCCCAAAAAAACATTCTAAAACTTATTCAACAGAAAATGGATCCATTTATGTAAGGCAGCACACACTGAAGTTCTTGAAACCCTTCATGAAGTAAGAAAACGCTCAAAGTAATTTATGTAAAGTAAATTCAACACTGCTGCAATATTACGTTTGGATACCTAACATATCAAAAAGGCAGCTCCTGATACTCCATTCTCAGCTGATTTTTGCTGTGAGCATGCAGTATAATGGTGAAATGAAACTGACTTACAAAGAGAAGCCTACAACAAAATAGTCTTAGGATATTTATGTCAGTAGTGCTTAAATTCACAATAAGAAATGAGAAAATGTTAGTGAAAGATGTTTGCATGCACAATTTTCTTTAATTTGTAATAAAGAGCCCCTTGTTCAATAACTGAAATTAATGCAGATTCTCATTGCAGACATCTGGCAACAGCAAAAATTGCACAGAAGAAACTATCTAGTTAATCCTTTTATACCAGTTCCTCTATAATGCCCACTCCTGTGGCCAACTTTTTCCAACTACATCTCAAGTATGACTTCATCCCACAAGGCAAAGCTTCAGCTACATTTTTATTTCTGTAAAAGGAAAGCTTCCCCCTCCCTTTTCCAAACCTCAAGTGGATTCTGTCCAAACTTAACATGCCATGCAGAGGTTCTGTAGATCTCAAACTCTAATAGGCATTCAAAGACTTCATGTAAACTCAACAATGGTCAGCATTACCGCTACTCTGTGAGGAAGCCTATGGTATATGAGTTGCCAATGGATTTCCATTACCGGCAGAGCACCGAGATGCCCATAATGCTGTTTTTCAGCTCCTGATTCTGCAAGGGAATATTGTCTAACATGCTATCCAGCCACGCTCAACCGCTTCTCCCCTCCCTGCTTTTATGCCCTCTTCCCAGTCCCTGTCCTAGCTCTAGTTCTGCATTTCCACTTCCATTAGTCTCTGTCTTCATGCCGAGCCAGTCTCACTCCTCTGCCTGGGTATTTTGACTAAAGGAGGGATTCAGCTTACCCTAAATTCAACCATTTAAAATTAAAGTAACTCAACCTATGCCAGCTATTTAGGCCTCTTTTACAGTCAAGTGTTTGCCTCTTCCTACTACACAGGTCCTTCCTTCCCACTTTTAGGTAAGTCTCTAGAGTAGATGAGTAAAATCACTTCCCATAGAAGTGACTCCCTGGTACTCATACAGAAAAGTCTATGCTGCAAGTTTAGGTAAGACATCTTTTGCAAAGTTACATTCATATGAGTAGAATCTTATCCTAAGTTCCTGTCTCCTGGCCCCATACTCCAGGTTCCTGCTCCAAGCACCCAGTTTTGGTCTCTTATGGGGATTTCCTCTTTATTATCTTTGGTTATTCAATCCCAAATTCTCCTTACTTGCACCTAACCAACTACATGTAACCTTAGTCTTTCACCCTTAGGTCTCTCCACCTTCCTATAATATTATTATCAGTTCTCTCCATAGCTGTCACCCATCCTACTTCAAATCCCAGTCTACCACTTCCATCGTGTCACATTTGTTCAGGAAGTTTCTGTCCTCACGTAAGTTACATTTATTCTCAATTCTTCTGTTCAAACTTCCAGTGTCCTTCAGTAACCATAAGTATCAAAAGCAGGATAAGACCTGCTTTATTCTTCAACCTCTATAATGAAGCATATGAGTACAAATGGGATGGTCAGTGAATTTAACAAGCAAATTATAAGAAGTGTTTACTATGCCTTCTCCAAAAGCAAAGGTTCCAAAGATTTGCAATTTGGTCAAACTTATGTGTTTTTTTATAGAAGGATATGGGCATCTCTGTCATGGGCTCTCCCACATTTCAAGTACATACTCCAATACACAAAGGTGACAAAGCATCTTAGTGAAGCAAATGTGAAATCTACTTTTTTTGCACAGATAACCAGCATGTTTTCCCCATACTCTGTTCCCAGAAACAGCTAAAGATTTTAAACTATAGCTTAAAAAAAAAAAAAAAGTCAGACAGAAAGCATGCCAAATTTCATCCCAAATATCTCAAATTTGGCACACAGTTATAAGCAACTGAAAATAAGGTCTTGAAATGGAAAATGTCAGGAAACCTTAACTGCAGATGGTGCTACCAGCTCTACATGCAGTGTGTATGTAATCTTAATTTAGTATTTATAGGAAAACGGGTGCCTTAAAAGACTGTTAATGAGCAACTAGATCTTTCAACTCCAGGCTATCAATTTTAATTCAAGTCTGACAGATACGGTTCTTCCCATTGTATGAATGGCTATAAAGCAACTTCAATTTCACTGCTCACTTATTGAGAATATCACAGCAAGCAAGATATGTTCTGGCTAGCAGATTCACTGCAAGAGGCTACCCAGAAAAAGAAGCCTCCTTTGCTGGTACACAGAGTAAAATTTTGTATCTCACATGGCCCTCAACAGGTTGAAACCTGCCACCTAGGAAAATTCTACAGATTTCCACTACTATAATTAAAGCAGGGCATACCAGGACTAACATATAATGACAGACTTCAGTACAAGAAATGTATTCACAAATATGAAATTAGGTTCATTAATCAGTCTGCAAAAAGAATGGAATAGTATAAAACATAGTAGCAACACGCTTGAAAGAAATGCTGAAAGTTATGCCTCTAATCATACACTGACATTTGTAAGCATCCAGAAGTTCTCAGTGATACCAGATATTTTTTCTCCAGTTCCTAGCATAAAAGAAAAAGAATGAGGATGTACACTATTATTACAAGTCATGAAACAAGACTTCTTCAGAGGACTTAAAAACCTAATTAAATTTAAACCACAAGCTAACCACACACATATTTTTTAAATGAACAATACAAATCTGTTTCAGTTTCTTGGGAAAAAATACCTTCCTGCACATTAAAAAAAATCCTCAGGGTTTTATGCCTCTCCTTGCCACTTCTCTTTTGATTTTTATATGTTAGTTGGAAACTTGCCTAAGAGAATTCATGTTCTTATTAAAAACTTTCCTTTATTTGGCTAACACAGGTCATATTGAAAGCTATTCATTTGCTTATTATGGGACTTAAAATGCCATTTTTGATAGAGAATATACTTTACAAGTATTGTATTACATGAAGAAATAACAGATAAGAACATAGTTTATCATACAAACATGGAAACCACCTCCTAAATCAAATTAAAAGAAAAAAAAACAACCAACTCAAAAACCAACAAAATGAATAACTGAAATTTTCAGATAAGGGAAAACACACACTGGGAAAACAACAACAACAACAACTGATTTCTATTATGAAATAATTCGTTTCTCTACAGAAACAGCATCTCCAGAAAAGCCTGTGTTGCTTTCTAAAATTTCACTGCAGGGTCTGCAAAACAATTGTGTAAAAATGCAAGGTTTTACTTCTTACTCACAAACTATTATTGCAATCCCATTGTCATATTGTTTAAGATTGGATGTTGAAGACGGCACACACAGCATCCATATCAACAACACATAGGTTTTCTTTCTAAGACTACAACTTTAAGACAAGCCTCATTCAGTTCTTTCTATACTTAAAATCACTTAATTGCCACTTGTCATTGAGTTGTGTGTCTTGAAATTACTGTCTTACGTATTGCAGAAATACATTCTGAAGACCTACTATAATGTAAATGTAACATAAGGTTTTTTCTTTATCGTCTTATCATATTTTATACAATATTTTTTAAAATACTCAAAATAAAAACCACCTTCACAGAACAAGTGTTAATTTCCAGTATTAATTAATTCATCGTTTTCAACAGAAACCACACAAGGCACTGCAGAAAAGGTAAGAAAAACTGTATACAGAAAAAGAAAAGTTAGAACATAGGAAAGGCATTTATTAATCAGTTCCTTTCAGTAATACTTTAAAAAGTAATTAACTTCAAAGAAATATCAACATAATTAGAGAATGAAGCACTGAAAACACAGACCTACTTTCATCCACAGGAAACACTATTACTAAATATGTAAATTAGGTGAAAAAAGTAGGAAGTATCATAAGGTTCAGGAAAGGTTGAAGAATGCAGTTTGCTGATGGACTCCTCACCTTTTCCTGCTGTCTTCTTATTACATAGCTCTCTTGAATTCTTTTCTAATTTCTTTGAGTTTTTCTTTTTACCCACTTTTGCAATTGTAGTTGACACATTGTCTTCATCCTTTGATACGGATTTTCCTTTTCTGTCAAAAAAGGCTTCAGATTTCTTTTCTTTGATGTCATTAATGCAATTGGGATGGTTATTGTGTGTCTTCTTCAAGCTGGAGTCTGATAATTTTTTCTTCTGTACTTCAAGAAGTTTTGTTTCTGCATCTTGGGGAACCTTCATACTATGTACTTCTTCAGAATCCTTAAAATCAACTCCAGGTGACAGTGGTTTGATTTTTCTATGCAAGTGATTCTTAGAATTATCTGATACTGCATGTAGGCAATTATCTTGTTCCTCAACAGATTGCTCCATTGTAAATTTATTACTTTTCAGGTTACTATCCTTCAAGAACTTATCATTTACAAAACACTCATTTCCTCCCACTGCTTCCCTTTTAAAAGGTCCTCCTACATTCTTCAAATCCTGAGGTACTTCTGTATCACTTAAATGATTATTACTATCTCTGTCTTTTAACTGGCACTGTTTTTTGTCCACAACATGGTCAGATACTCCATCTTTACTTGTATCTTTTTTTACAAAATCTAATGAATTAGAATAATTAGTCTCTTTATGTTCTGCAATATCTCTCTTCGCTTTCATATTAATTTCCTGAAAATGAGTTAATGATGGTGTATGTTCCTCTCTCCCTTGCACAGGTTTATCATTCTGTATTTTGGAGCTTTCGTCTTCCGCACGAAGGCCATTTATCATGCTTGTTACTTGTTCTGTTACTGAATCAGCTACACTGTAGCCGACTTCTCCAACAACACTGGTCAGGTCATCCACAGCACTGCTAAGTGTGTGGACCAGAGAAGAAACAGAGGGAAGGCTCAGATTTTGCTGGAGGTTTCTGAAAAATGCCATTTGTCCAACCTATTCAGGAACAACTTTTAATACAGAAAGGTCCTCCGTTTCACAAACAGATCAACTCCATTTCTCCAAGTTCAATTTCAGAGCTATTTGCTTTTTTTATCTCAACCTCAATACATTTACCAGGGGAAGTTGCAGCTTTGCTCTTTCCATTCAATATGCATTGAAAATAATAAGAAAGCAGCTAAATAAATATCTTGAAACGAAGTCACAATCAACCAGCAAAACCATAGTCTTTCATCAACTGCAGCATCAGCTAGCCATAATAAAATTCATTACTTTCAAAAATAAGACAACTGTGTGAGGTGGAAATACGTTTTTTTTATTCTAACCTGCAAAGAAGAAGTTGTGAGACATTTAAATTACGACCTTTCATCAATGTCACACTTAAACAAGCTTTTAATATAATAGCTGCACATAAGAACACGCTTCATGGAGACTTCTTCACCCCAAAATATTTGTTGTCTTTTACATAAGGTAAGATATTTCGGAACTGCAGACTTGTTTTGTAGCAAAAAGAAAGTTAAAATGACAGACTTAATTTCCAGAGGGGATAACTTTTTGTGTCTCCAAGAAAATTGAAAATAAAAATTTAGCTGCATCTTTTAAAGGGGTAGAAGGGAAGAAAACCTCTCAAATCTCCCATTCTGTTCTCTGGTGCCTGTCTCTTCCTCTCAAGTCAGCTAACAAAGCCCATTCAATTTCCACAGCCCAAAAGCAGAAAGGGGTTATTTTACCAACCCCCAATATCTTTTTTTGAGGTCTAATTTTTTTTCATTTCACATTATCCTTATAGACCTTGTTCTATTAAAAAAGTATAGAAATAATTTGTTAGTCAGAGATAAGATGTCTTCAGTTTCTGAAGTTTTGCTTCTTTAAAATTATTTTACGGTTGAGTAAATGCAAGACCTCCTCTAAAAGGTTGGTGAAGGATTTTAATAGGCTGAGTGAAAACCCAATAATCCCATTCACAAATTTACTTGAGAAGATTTAATTATACACAATTATGGAACGTTTAAGATATGGTCAGGAGTATTCTCCTAGTGCAAGAGAAATATCTTCCCATAAGTAAATGTCAACTCTTTGGTTACACAGCTGTTGAATTTCTGTGGCTTGTGAATACAAAGGTTTCTTCGTTTCCACACACTGCACAGTCACTGGAAAAGTCACCATTGTCTGTCTTCATCACTTGAGTCAAGTGATTATTTGTGTATTTCTACACATCCGTGTAAAAATGTGCATTCTTATAATTAGGTTTAGTACACTGTATTTCAGATACTTACAAAGTTTATCTTGTGAATTCTTTCTTGTAGTGTATCCTGAATCGAGATCTGGGAAACCACTAACATTTTCAAAACACATCTTCTTATTAATATATAGGAAAAGCAGCAACATGAGAACAATGAACACCCCAACAGCAGACAGGAATCCAATTGCTTCAGGAGATACTAAAAGAAACAGAAAGAAGCACATTTTAATAAGTCTTGTAAAAGTTATAATATTTATCGGAATTGATCATTAATAAATACTACCAAAGTTCCAAATATATATGCAAGATATAACTGAAAAAACACCATTTAAACTTGAGTTAATGTTTAACACTGTTCAATTTCATCAGTTTTTTCTCTTCCAATCATCTTTTCAAAGAACAGAAAAGTATCTGGTCCTAACGTAAGGGAGGACTGACACTGTGAGCAAGAGGTTCTGCCAGAGTACTGGACCCCATAACAAGACAGGATCTCTACAGAAAATAGGGATATTATCAGCAGATGCCAAGGCTGATGATTTTTGATGGAACATCTGAGAGAGAGAGTACTGGAAGGGAGCTAAGAGCATCTCCCCTTCCTGGAAGGGGCTGGAGGTTTGGCTACCTGGACTCAGGGCCAGCTCCAAGATAGTGCTGCTGGGGAGGGACTGAGCCCTTGCTGGTGAGGCCATTGCCTCTGTCAGCCTTGTTATGCGCAAGTCCCCTAGGGGACCAGCTGGCCCTCGCTGCTCCCTGACAAGTAGTATACTGTGTGAGCAAAAAACAGAATGAGAAAAAGCACATAACAGTATGTTCCTTACCCTGGTACATGTGCCACTTGTGTATAAACCAAGAAAGAGCTAAGCAGCACAGAGATAAAGCATACTTAAATCAAAACCAGGTAGAGGAAAAAAGGCTGAAGTAGACTGACATGTCTTAGAAAGCATATAAAACAAAGAATATGTAATTGCTATTAAGCAGACAACTGAAAGGGAGTATCAGGCATCTTTTGCAGGGGTACAATCTTGTAAGTCCATCAGTACCTAAAAAACAACATCAGGAATACCATTTAAGGCCAAGATTACCCAGGACATGGTTTTAGAAATAAGAAATCTGGGAATGGATGTAGCATATTGGACCAATTGGGAAAGAGCAATTAAGGGGCAGCTTGTTTATTTGAAAGGAGACTGGGTAGAGAAAGGGATAGAGAAGGGTGGCAAAAAAGAGGGTCCAGAAATGTAAGAAACAATGAACAAGTTATAAAAGCAGTTCAAGAACAAGAGAGGTCAGATCTTTTGACAGAAGGAATACAGATGCCCACAGACTATAATGAAGCTGACCTGCTTCGTTAATCAAGGCTGCCAGGATGTCAGAGGGAAGCCCTTTGGACAACCCACTGGACTCTCCACTGGGTCTACATCTGAAAAACTTGATGTGAGAAGTTAAAGAGTGACAGAATTGTAAATTTGTTAATAAGTAGTGTGGGAGGTCAAAGTGAAGGGTTATAGAACTATAATACAATAATATTTGGGTGCAATTTGTAAGCATAAAGTGATAGAACTCAATAACCACATGCAATTAACAATGGTGTAAAGCATTCTGGAACTGTAAATGATTCATAGCGGTATGTTTATTAGTTAATTAATCTGTTAATTGGTTTATTAGTAGTGTGCTGAACGATTAACAAACCTTATAGACTCTTATATCAGTTATGTCTCAAACCTGCATTCTAAAGAGGGAGAGCGAGACCTTGAGGTAACAGACACCTTAACACTCAAGTGTTTTTAGTGGCCTCAACACACAGAAGTGCATCCCTCAGGATTGAACATGGCTGCATTCATCTGGATGAAAGCTAGGATTTCACATATACCTTTCTTCCTGATGTTTTTGCTAGACTCAGTGTCCCTCTACTCACTACCATAAATCCCATTCTTGGGGGTTAATTTTTTTCTATTTATGTAAGATCTATGAAGATTTATCAGATTTCGGAATTTTGTTTGCCAAGATCTTGGCACTTCACTTTAGGAATACAATGGCAACATCTTTCACTATGTAAAAAGGAGTGGGATTAAAGAAAAATTGGCAACATACTCTGCATCCTCAGAGATGCAATACAAAAGGACAAGAGGCAACAGCCCGAAGCAGGAACAAGAAAAATTACAGTTGGAGATGAGGGGAAAAAATTCCAGAATAAGAGGGGTTAATCACTGGAACAGATTGCCTACATTAGTTACAGAATCCAGCTTCAGCGTTAGCCCTGCTTTGAGCAGGGGGCTGAACTGTGAATTACTTTCCCAGGAGCCTTCCAAATTAAATTATTCCCTGGGCCTACATACGCCCTTTGTAAATCTGGGCTCATACATCTATGTAAAAGTACCGACTGAGAAACACACACAGTTCCACAACCTCCTCAGTTTGTCTTGCGGGATGACAAGGAACATTTGTGTTTGTGGTGCTGTTCTTAAATAATTACACAGGTGTGTTTTAAAAACCAGAAAAGAAAGATCAAAAGAAACACACCTTCCACCATCTAAAAGGAATCAGTCAGATTTGCACTTTTATTTTGAGCTGGACATCCAGACCTATCTGAAACTGTGAAAATTATTTTTGCTTCACTTTTTACCTCTGACCAGAAGAGATCATGTAACATTGTGCCTAGAACTCTGAAAATTTTCACACGAAAAGGAACCTGCCAATAACTTTGAACCACCCATCCTGACAAAATTACTCAAGAAATATCAGAATGGCAACCAAAGAAGTCCCAAAAGGATGGAACAGAACACCCAATTAGACGAGAACCTCTATTTAGTCAATATCAAACTTGAGTAAAATTTTCTCTTGTTTTATTAGATCATACCAGAAAAGTTAGGAAAAACAGAAGCAACTCTCAACTGTTGGAAGCATTGTCTTCTGAAGAAATGAAGGCAAAGCTAGAAATAACTGGAAACCTGCAAAATTTGACCTTCACTTTCCCACCCACTGAAGTCCAAGAAAGAACAAGAAATACAAGAACACAGTATAACTGCTACCAGGGCCAGAATAAAACAAACAGCAACAGGGAGGAGCAGGCATATGGTATTTTCAATTTCAGACAGTTCAACAGAAATATAAAGACCCACAGAGTTACAGAGTTCCCCATCAGTCCTTCAGGATGACATGTCCTGCTGCATCAAGCAGAGCAACAAGGTGAAAAAAGTGGAATTATATTCTGGATCAGAGAGGAAAAGAAGCTGAAACTTTTTTAATAATATTTTCATTATCATGAGCAAATAGAAAAAAAAAATCCCTTTGTTCACAAAATATCTTGGTTGCACATCGTACTAAGATTACCTGATATTCCTTTCAGAAGTCTGTTTGGAGTTGCTCATAATTTAATTAAAATCACTTGTTATAGATGAAGTTTATGGCAACTCTGCCTCACACTGAAGGGGTTTTGTTTGGTTTTAAATTCCAAAAAAAATAGTTAAGCCGTGACCAAGAATGAGCTGAAGAGAAAAAACTATCGCTGTAGTGGTGACTAATTTATTTTTTTTTTTAAAGCCCTAGTGTTCCCTGATTTAGAGCAAGGAAAATTTGGCATGTGTCAGGTGTTCATTTTTCATTTGTCAGGCGTCCATTTACCATTTTCATGGAATCTTCCTAAATATGGGAAAGCTCTGAGATTTGCAAAAGCCTCAGTTTGTGCATATTCATTTTTGACCTCAAAGTTTAACAGATGAAATTTCCAAGGTTCTGCTGGCAGTAGGCATGCTCCCTCCCCTCCCAAGACTGCATATGGATAGCTGAGAATGTCTGGGGCTATTGGAACAACATCTAGTTTTCTTTGAATTATTGATCCTGACCCAAATGAGTCTAGAGACTGGGACAAGAGCAGAAAATCTTCATTCTTCAATAACTTCCAGTTTTAACACCTATCAAACACAGAGGCAGCGGCAGAAACAGCAGGAAGAAGAAACTGCAATTCACCAGGACACAGGGACCAACAGAAGTGAGAGTGAAATGAAAGGTGGCAATTAGGCACAAGTTAATGATGTCCAGTGAGGAAATGCATAATATGAATTACGAAGAAGGTGTAGCATTGGAATGGAGTACACAGAACAAGTTGGTAAGTGAAAAGAGGGCAGAAAAAGAAGACAGATTAGGAAGACTAGACAGATAAAGATAATGGGACCACAGAAATTTATCTATGAGGATAACTGCTTTATTGTTGGAGCAGGCTGTCCTAAGCAACTTTCCCTGAATTCGATGTCAGCACTGCTTTGAGCAGGAGATTGAACTGAATTCCACTCATTCTATGATTCACAATAAAGGACAGTGAATGTTTTCTTTTAATAGGACAGATTAACTGTACAACATCTTCAGAGAAAAGTGCACTTTCAAGTATTTCACCCTTGATCTTTGAAAACTGTGCGTTTAAATTTTTTACTTATGCTTAAGTTGTTCAGCAATCAAAGCTGCTTTGATTCATCAAAATACGTGCTTAAGGAAGTTAACCACAACCTAAAAGTAACTTGAAAAACACAATACTTTCGTTTTTTTCTAAGTACTTCCTGGATACTAATTAGTTAAAAAAGGCACTGTATGCAAACTGTATACTTCTCTATGGAAACACAGTATCTGATGACATCTTTCTGGAGTGAAAGAAAACATTGGCTGATACCTTACAAAAAGAATGAAACTTAGCTGCAGCAAGACTAATTAATTATTTATGTAATTCAGTGTGAACACAGGACTTGAAAATTATATTTCCATACCAATTTGCAACCATGTAAAAAATCTTAGAATGCTTGTTCACAGATTAAGTATATTATCAAGTTAAAATCCTTTAACGTATTACCATTATAAAGCTAGAAAAAAAAAGCCAAATAAAATTGTACTTCAATTTTCCACATGTAAATGTGTGCAGACTCCCATCTATGAATAAAGGTTTTATACATCACATTAATCCTTCAATTAGTTTCCCAGAGTTGAAGTGTCAAGCAGTTATACTTCGTAGATAGAAAAAAAAAAAAAACTTTTTTGCATATAAAATATATCTGTGCCACATTCAGCGCCAAAATTATTTTGATTCAAAGCACATTGTCATAAATTCTGATTGGCTTGGGCATTAATTGTACCATGAAAAGCATTTTTAAAACTCTCAGAGGTTCCCAGTGGTTTCTTCTACAATCACAAACCAGGAGAAAGGCAATACTTTCTCATAGTCATATTTTAAATTCAAATGTCCTATTTTTATAAACTTCATAATTATCCTCAGTTCTTAAGAAAAACAACAATGGATGTTTGAAATTCATAATAATATAACAGTTATAGAAATACTAAAAGAACAAACGTTTTACTACAAAGTTATTAAGACTAATTGAATTGCTGGCTATGGAAATGGCATAGAAAGTTATACTCATTACAAAAGTACTACATTAACATCATTTTAATTCACTTTTATTGTCATCATCACTAGAATTATTAGAACACAGAAACTTACCATCTCTTCATCTTAAATATCAAATTAGCATCTCTTTCTCAAATAATAACTTCCCTGTTATTAAACAATTTTTCTTTTCCAAAAGATGTTTCAAACTCTCCAGAAAATAATGGCATCTTTAAATAAGTATCACCAAAACAACAAAAATCCTCAGACATATTAAAAAGCATTTAATGTTTTTAATATTAAATTAAAAAGCATTTAATGTTTTTAATATGTATCTACTCTCCCCCCAATTATATTTAATATCCAGTCAATTATTTTTGGAGCTCTCATACTCCACATTATACTGCTCACTTAGCTAGTAAGGTACAAAGCCACACAGTTATCTTAGCGATGTTTTAATTATTCATTTACAAATGCAATACTATCTCTTCTGTGCACAAATTAAGTAACTAGGGGTATGAGCCAAAGAACCTCAATTACCTTTAAAATCCTAGCACAAAAGCATTTCAAATGAAAAATGTAAGCTTGTTTTTAATTTATAAGCTGTTTTGTCTTATTTTTTTTACAACTTGATCTAAGATATTTTAGCCTTCTAAATTCTTTTAAAGAAACAGGACTGTTGTTTTGTATTTAGCTTTTACACCATTACATCTTGACATTACATGAAAATAACCTGCGCTGTCCAGCTCAAAAATATTTTCATTCAAATGCTATTCTCTGCTACTTGTCACTTCACACCAACTTTCCGACTTGCATGAGACATTAACATATTTTCAGAAAGCTGAACAGGTTACTGAACCACAAAATAAGATTCATGCCTTGATTGCCTTTTCTCCATGCTTGAATTATCTCCAAACAGCACATATTTATTTCTCACAGACAACTCATGTCATAATGGAAAAAAACAAACAAAACCCTCTACACCAGAGTCAGCTTGGAAGTAAAATACTTTGGTCTGACTGATTACTCAACAGGAATAAGAACTGTACTTTCGTATGCGTCAGTTTACATGTAAATATTTTTTTACTTTTATGACTAATTACATAGGATGGTCCCTTCTCTAAAAGTAAGTAACTGAACTTGAAGGCTACCTAAGATTTTGTGCTCTTTCTAAACAGCTTTTATTTGATAAGGTAAACTCAATACACAAAGCTTCACAATAATTTAGCAGAATTATTATCTTCCAGTTTGCTGGAGTAGTTGAAGAAGCAATCACAAGTGAATAGAACCTAGTTTACCTAGACAAAATGCTACACCTAGAGGGGGCACTATTTTATCCAGTGTTGTGTTAGATGACTTAAAAAATTAAATTCTTGACTACCTGCACTGTTTCACAAATAAGATGAACGCTATGTGGCAGCCGACATTACTATTAGAATACTTTCCCATATAAAAAAAACAGAAGCAACTTTACCACAAAAATTGACTAGCTGCAGCTTCTGCTAAAAATCAATGACAGTAAATGAACTCAGAATTCCCTCTAAACATTTTATGAAATGTCAAAAAAACAAAATTCCAAACATATTTCCTATGCTTCCTGTTTTATCTCATATTCATCTTTCTTCCTTCTCTCAAATAAAACACTGGAACTATGTAATTCCTTTCTACAAATTTGCCTATTTCTGTTAAGTTTTGCCAAAACAAGCATCAGGAAAAGTATTTTAGCTCAGCTTAAAGCATGCAATTAAATCTCATCTATTAATGTTTTTCATTTTTTAGCTACATGTAGGTAACATTAAAAATGAAACTTTTCTGTAAAGGTGCTGCCCCCTTTAATTCAAACTTTTATTTTGCCTTTCTTCTGCAGAAGTTTTGAAAGACTGACAGAATGAAATCAGGATAAAAGTGCTTATTTAACTTTCTATTTGGAATAACAATGCCCTTTAAAAATTCTATTTATAAACCTTTAAAGTAATACTGGGGAAAACGGAAAACTTACATTATCTGAAGTGATACATGATGCAATTTAAAGGTTAATTTAATTTAAAAATGTCATACACAGCATTAAGTAAAAAGCAAATGTGCCTGTTTACACAAAAAAATTTACTGGAATTACTGTATCACAACAGCTACACTGGTCTAACTCCAGTGTCGCTTTTATTCCAGTGGAAAGTTATCAGGAATAATAGCGACTTTTTTCATCATTTGGTTTATGTCACTTCACACTGTCTGAAGGATAATATGCACTGCTACAGAGATAAATCAGGACTTCTTTTCCCCCTTGTTTTCTGAACATCTAATTACAAGGACTAATAAGAAAAAATAGATTTTAATATCTAGGTTCCAGGACTTCCTTCACACAGGAAGAAAATCTAGAATGTATTTTAATTAAAAATTCAATTTATTTAATTTTATTATGAGCAATTAAATTACTTGACTAAATATTTACATCAAATAGAGTTCAATATACTTCATAAATTATAGTTTGTGTTAAAAAGGTCTTGGTTCAGCAAGTTAACTCATCACATACATAACTGCACAAAAATACTTGTATCAACTCTAGTACTGCCTCTGCAGTTTGTCATTTACAGGATTCCTTTCCCTTTCTTTTAAAATACCATGCTGAAACTGTCTTTTGGAGATAAATTTAATTATAGGAAAAAGAGGACCCTGGCTCCAAAATATCACTGATATAAGAAAGAATTTAGGAACAACAGAAGCAACAATACTCTGAGATGGAGATTTAAACTTTTGACAGAAATCTTTTAATTCCTAAATCCTTATAGGCTGAAGAAGTTGTCAGCCTGCCACCCCTGCTGATTTACCAGTCCCTCAACATCTTTTCTCTCTAATATGGAATTCAACTCCTATTAAGTAGTATCTCACAACAGAAAACTCTGAAAAGAAAAAGCAAAGGAAACGTCACATTGCTACTTGGAATAGACATAGATCATGGAATCATCTTGATTACCTCCAAATCCCCATAATCCATTGCAATTAGATAGCATATTACATGACTGTATTCTTCACACAGTGGGTAAGAGAACAGCAGTGATTATAGATTTTTAATGGCACTCTCAAATAATACTCCCCATGCAAAAGTATTAAAGGCCTGCAGGGGTCTAGAGGCTTGTGGTTTAAAAGTTCATAGCTACCACAAAGTAGCTCTGCACTACTGGGAAAAAAATCTATGTAATAAAAATCTTTTAAAACCACGTTTTTCCTATCAGCCACTACAATTAACAACAAAGTGTGAGACAATCCAGGATCTAGATTTCTGAATAGCACGGTGATTAGATACATAGCAAAGTACTATGCAGTAAAAATGATTATATGAGCATTTTAAGTGAAGAAATGCCAGGGTTTGGATATAGCAAAGTTCTTACACACAAAACTTGCTACGTAAGAAAAGGTAGTGCAATAGTTGGGAGTTAAGTGACCCCAGTAGATGCTGCTTTCCAGAAGACTCCAAACACAGGAGAACACACAGAAACATAACTTGGCTTCCTGTGTGGGCATCAGTAATCTCAAAGAAAAATATTTACCTCATATTAAATTTTCTCTAGTGCAAAATGTATAAATACAGATTAGCTTTCCAATAGAGTGCAAAATTTAGTATATATTCTGGTGTTGTTAATTCTAACATTACTACTTTTGGTTTTTTAATATGTAGCCATACTTTTATAAAATCTCCCAGATCTATTAAGTTTACTATTCATGGGATGAAGCAGTGAAACTTCTAGCCTGGAAAAAAATAATGTATTTGTCTATTTAAAATTAACTAGAGCACAATTACGAACAGATTAATTACTATTTTCTGCGTATATTATAAAAGTAGCTTTAATTGTATATACTTTTTAAAGAAGAGTTTTTATTCCTATCTCTGTAAGAAAAGAAAATGCACTTTACTTTGTACTGTCCATATCTGAACTCTTAAATGAGTAGAAACAACATATGTTTATAATGTTTTACATTAATGTGAGGTTACCTAATATAAAGAAATTCGCTACCATCTGTGGTATCACCTTTCTCTTGATGAAGAACAAGAAGTTCTACCAACTGGATGACAGCAGAGAGAAAGGGGAAAAATTATTTTGTTTCTTTTTCAGAGGCACTTACTTAGTGTAGACTATCATAAAAACTGTAATATAACTTGAATAGCAGATGCAGTTGACTTTCAATAAAACAATGTTTCTACTTGTAAAATGAAACTCATGAATAAATATGATATTTTTCCATTTGAATTAAATGCAGTTGGCAACTTAACATTCAGATACATGCAAATGGAAAAGGAAAGTTGACCAGAACATTAAAGAGGACATAGTTCTAATTAAAATATACTTCTGACAAAACAAAAATTCATACCTTCTTATCTTTTCAAAATTATTATTAAAAGTGACATTTTTCATTGTCAGCCAAAGACACTGTCTTTTTGCAACTTCTTTCTTTTGCATATTAAAGAGCACTTCTGTTCCATTACTAGTCACAAGGCAGTTTGCTGAATAATTTCCTTTGTTTGCGAGACTGCCACAATAATAGAAAGAAAAAAAACATCTTGCAAAAGAAAAAAGGGCTTAAAAATAATTTTTAAAAATCTGCACAACTCAGACCTTACTCAGATACTCCATCTACATTTCCATGAATTAAATATAAAATACATTGCTGAGTTAGAAGTATCACTTTGCATTACTTCAAAAATACACAAATGAACAATGAAAGGTGAAAGAGACCCAAAAATAATATGGCCATGCATTTTCTGTTTTAATGTCACTTCCATGTCATACGGTATTATACATACGAGAATATATTAAAGAGGGCTTTTCTTCAGTTACAGCTCAATATCGTAAACACTCATCACAAGTCTGTCTCGTCTGTACAAACAGAACCCGAAAACAGCCTTAATTAAAATATAAGTACATCTAACAGCAGTCAATTCCAAGTTAGACTAGCAGCCTCGCTACAGTGCACTACACAGCTGAAAAAAGATAAATCTTTCTGGTCTGACCTTAAGTTCCCTAAATTCTTTTATGTCCATAGCAAATAACCAAGGGAACAACTTATGACTCTTAAAAACATCTGTGTGTTAGGAAAATAGCCAGCAAAAAGGCAAACCTTTAACCACTTAATTTCAGAAAAACCCTGTCACCTTCTTCTGCTGTCAAGAACCCTAAGTGACTGAATGAAATGACTCAGACACTACTAACTAAACTAAGCAGGACTCTTCTTTCCTTAGCCAAGTCTTCAATTTGTATTGTCAGACAAGAAGTAAGAATTTGAATATGTGTGTGTACATAAAATAAACTTGCATTAAATAATAGAAGTAAACAAGAAGTTCATTTATAATAAAAGCAAAAATATCTTTTTCCTTTTTCCAATTTCCAGAGTTCAACAATGTGTAAATACAAAACCACACAAACAGTTCAACCACTTAGCTATGTTAAACACAGGAGTCACAAATTTCAGTGCTGTATTACCAAACTTCTGTAATAACTGATCATACTGCTTAAAAGTTCTTTTCTATAGCTGGAAAGTGACTTGTTCTGTATTTTGCAGCTATTACATGTTATATAATGGCCACAAAAAAGGCACATTTTCAGGACACCCCTCCCCCCATATTTACACATTTAGAACAAACCTCTATTTAAAAAAACATACAAGTTAGATTTTAAGGCTTTCCAGAAAAGCCTATCAGTCTTCTTACTCTTGATCAGCTCTTTGCAGATTCTTCTCAAAAACGTATGAATCTGCTAAAAGGAAACTGAACAAGCAAAACACGATAAAAGTACCGTAATCCTTCTGGTGCAGACTAGAAGTAGACCCACCACAGTCTACCTTGGGCAACTATGAAGCTGTAACAACATTATGTGACATGGGAGCAGGCCCCGTGCTAGACAACTGCTACACCTTTGGTGAGCAAATCTGAGTTCTGTACTGATACTGTATTGGTATCATATTTACACTAGAATTCAGATAATCTTAGATATTCAATAAACATTACAACTGGTACTTGCAAATCTTTGAGCCTTAGAAAGCTAAGAATAAATCTACAAATCAAAGTAGCTTTATTTATTTCAGTGGAAGCATTGTTAACATCCAAGATGCTTTAATGATGCTTTTGAATAAAAATGCAACGGTTTTAAATGAAAACGCAAATAATTTGAGCTAAATGGTATGCCACACATAGCCTTGCAGACCTTTCTGGTGCCTTTCCACACTTCATCATCTGATACCCCAAGGTTCCTATTTTTCTAGCAAAAACGAATGGGCAGGCAAAAAATAGACAATTTAGGAATGTGTTACTTTGCTAACAGAAAGAAAAATTAATCACCAGCAACAGGTGTTCTTCAAGTCGTATAATCCCCATATAAATTCTAATGACACTCCATCACTTGAAACCGGAAAGTTTTCCTTTGCATTATTCATAGAAGACACATGCTTGCTTACTTTATTTTCCCTTCTCCCTATTCAGTACAGGCCAAATAAGATGGAACATTGTTGTTCATCATATTAGTTGCTTCTCAACAGCAATGTACTTGGAAGGACTATGAGAAAGATGGACAGACAAGCAAAGCACAAATGTACATTGGACATCTCTAAGAACTCTAGCTACTTACACTGGCTATTTATTACTAATCTTTCTTTCAGAGGTTCCACATGGGCACTCTAACCACAGTCACCTGGCAGTCGCAGTTACCTGGCAGAAAGCATCGGAGGCCTTCAGGCAAAGAGCAAATGCAGAACCATACTGTCAAACACTGCACCAACTCTCAAAGCCTCATAGATAGCATTCAATGAAAATGTGTGAATGAATGCTAGGAGTGCCAGGGTGTACCCTCCTGGTGCCACAGTCACACAGACATCCATGAAAAAGGAGAGGGGGACAGTGCAAACTTACCTAGCACCAGACAAGGCTACAGAGAATTATCTATGGGTCAATGTGAATACTTAATTTGTCCATCAAACTTCCACAGTGCGCTCACGGACCAAAAAAGGCTTGCCTTGCACAGCACAGCCAAGAGATGATGAAGGGGAATACCTCTATGCCACAGAACTTTTCAACTCGATCCTGTATAAGGTTGAAATGAGTCCCCAGTGGCATTAAGGACAGAGCTGGAAGGTCTGATTTGACCAGCTCCAGACTGCTGGCAGCCAGGAATTCTCAACTTGGAAAGGCCTTCCTATTCTAAGGAGGTCAATACGGATCTTGAGCATGCACTCTGATCCTGGCAAACAAGCAGGCTTGGACAACTAGCAAATAAAATAATCCTTAAGAGCCTGGCCATTAGTCAGACAATAAAAACATCTTGAATGCATATCAGATGATGTAAAGTCTTAGATAAAGTAACCAAAACACTACATGACTGGAAGATTTGCAGTACAATGGCAAGCACCTTCTGCTTTATATGTACACTTCAAGTAAGGAGAGAGGACAGCCAAGAACGCACCTGCTCCACACACTACAAGGAGAAATTTGTCAGTAACATGGCTGGGTATAGGGGCATGTAAGGTTAGAATACACATGAGAACTCATATGAAGAAAAAAGGAACCAAACATATTGCAGGTATAAATGGCACTTCTTTTAATCACACTTATCCCTAGGCTAATTGACAGCCACCAATGCTAAAACACAGGTTCCATGAAACTGTTATTAAAAAAAAATGTTTACAATATCATATCAGTGACAAATGGAGCTTAGAATCTAATGTTCAAACATAACATAGAACCTTCGAAAAAATGCATGTATTTTCAATTTAGCTTCCCAGCAACAACATTAAAAACCATACAGCACTGCCTCCAAGAATGCAGAAAAATTGTTTTTCTTAAAATCACTACAGTACCCTGAAATAAACAGGGATTAGCAAGATTAATAGATTTTGAAACTTTATCAGTAGGCTTCCTGAACTTCCAATGAGTTTCATAATTCAGAAAGAAAAACAGAGCCTATTACAGAAGGAATACAGAGAACTGTGTGTACCAACTTATCCATCAACAGAAAAACAGAGAGAGCAATAAAGAAGATTTTAAAAACCAAAGCTAAACAAAAGAAAAAACAAAACATAAAAAGGAAGAAGTAACCTCTGCCCCGAAATGAGATAGAAGTAATAAAAAAAGCAAGAATGAAATGATTCACTGTTTAAAAAAGCAGAAAATTGTTTTTAATTACAATACTTCTTTTAATAGATATTTGGAAAGGATGACTTGTGACCATAAAGCTATTTTTCACCGTAACAAGTAGACTTAATTCTGAGGAAATATTAAGTAAATGTTCCCCAAACCCCCCTGATTTTACTAAAACCTTTACATGAATGCAACGGAAACTAAGCTCTATTCAGAGTCCAAACAAAATTTCTTCCTACCAAGTATGATCTGGTTTGATAATACTATTGAGCCAGTCTAACACTTAGTTGCTGTCAAGAGACTTACAGCCTGCCTCCTCTCTCACCACACCTTCTTACTCCTTCCCTTTTGAAAGCACTGAGACTCTTCTGATCTGATGGTGAGTCAATTCAAGGAACTAATTCTTGAAGAAACTTCTTTTTTCTTTGGTTAAGATTAGCTTTCAGATCAGAACACAGAGATTCAACAGCAATGCCGCATAAAGGAGCATAGGGCTGGCAAAAGGGACAGAAACCAGAACTGCATCTAGCTGTTACATCAGCTGAGCTGTACTGTCAAACTCCAGCTTCAGTCATTGTAACTCAGCTTTAAACCTATAAAAGTCCTATCTTGAGCACAGCTCTATTTCATGCTCTATCAATTACTGGTTTCATTACTGATACAGGTGTTGTCAAAGAAGTTTGAGTCATTAGTATCTCAACGGAAAGCACAGGCAGAGATTGCCAGTCCATTACATCAGTTGTTTAAAATATCCTCACAACCTTCTATTACTACTAAAAATCAAATCATCCTACAAATATCTGGACAAGGCAAAGATCAAAGTTTTTGTGGCCTCCTATCACAGATGAACACCAATAGCAACTTCCATGTAACTCAGTGAATATTGGAAGAGTACATTTTTCCCTCTTGTAAAAAATCAAATTTTATTTTGGAATTTCACATTTCATTTCATTATTTTTTTCTTTTTTTCATTGACAGTGTCAGCACCAAAAGATTTTGCAACACAAAGATGCAACACTAAGATCCAGAAAACGTAAGATCATAACATTAGGTAGCAGATTTCTCACCAGTACTATTCACAAGCTAAGAAGTTCACTTTCACAAATCATTGCTTACCTTTTCTAATGCAGATTAGCTCATGTACACCGCAAGTTCGTTCTCCACCTATGTGGAAAAAAATCATTAGAAAATATCAACAAATAAAATGTATTTGATTTCTTAATAAGACTTACAAACAGTGTAAAAGAAAAAGCTGTAAAATCATGTAATTTAATAAAAATGCAAAAGATTGATTTAACAAGTTTTCAATTTATACATTATATCCTTTGGAGAAAGCAATAAATGCACCTTTGGCTTAATATTGCTAATGATGGTGCAGTTTGAAGACTTTTACATAGAATTCATACAGATAAAATTACAAACGCAAGCAAATTAACTGAAGCCCAACTAATATTTCCCAAGTATAAAACATAATTTCCTGTTCTGAGGGAACTACCATCTACAGAAGAATTCTCAAAACATCAAAAATATTTGGATGCCAAAATAATGTTATGATTATCTTCCATAGTCAAAAAAGAGAAAGCCTGTTACTAAAGGCTGGGTTTACCTGGAATTTCTCCTTAAGAGGTTTTTTAATTAAAAAAACATCCGTGGAGAATTTGAGACACTTATATGAGAATAACAAAACTGTTGCTAGAAATATTGAGCTTTAGTTTACATTTTAATAAAAAACATTTTAATGTTAGAATTACATCTAGTAAACAAAACACCAACACATAATATACCTAGTGAGGACAAAGAAAGAATCCACAAAGGAAGGAGAATACATTCAGTCAACCATGTTGAAAGAAGAAGGTGTGATACAAGGATAGGACATGAAACAAGCTAGTGCTAAGCCTTGTAGAAGGAGGAACAGACAGTTACAAACTGTTGAAGAGATTCTTTTAATGGTATCTAGAAATTATTGGAAGAGTTGATTTTTTTATTATGATTACTTTATATTGAATACATTTACAGTATTCATGATCCTCTTCTTTTTTAAATTAATACATTTTGGAATGATACACCCCACAGTCAAACCTTAAAATTCCAAGCCACAACAACCTATGGCCTATCTTAACCATACCTTAATGCCCACTAAGCCTTTTTCTACTGACAACAAAAGACTGCATGTATATGAACACCGAACTGAAGGGAACCGCCTAGGTTTTCATACCCAGTTCTCTGCAGTCTCATGAAAATACGAAAGAGAGTTCCAAAACCTCCCAAACCATCTATTCCATATGCATTAATCACTACTGGGCTCCAAACACTTCACAACACACTAAAACAAGCCTTAGATAACAAAATTCTTTCAATCTCAAAAATGTGGAAATACCTTATATAGCACTTATTACTCTCCTTCATTCCATAATAACGGAATTATGTCATATAATAAAGGGTATTATGATATAATATCAACTAATATTTAAAACTCATAATTGATAACACTAACAGACGGTGTTGTAAAAGTTTTAAGATACCTGTATTTGTAGTTAAATCTACATTTTAAAGAAATAACTGTAGGAAATGCATATATTGGAGGGAAAAAAAGGATAAAAGGTATCAAATAAATGGAGTAAAACATAACTCTTCTAAAATAAAATTAAATGTCTGTGAGGTATGAAATTAAGAAGAATGCTCATTTTATGTCAACATACTTTTTTTTCATATTCAGTAATAAGAAATACAAGCCTTAAAGACACTCTTGAATGGGAAATCAAGTATCAATGCATCTGAGGATCCCATGAGTTTTGT
Source organism: Theristicus caerulescens (assembly GCA_020745775.1). Taxonomy (NCBI): domain Eukaryota; kingdom Metazoa; phylum Chordata; class Aves; order Pelecaniformes; family Threskiornithidae; genus Theristicus; species Theristicus caerulescens. Next base: position 101,780,506 of record CM036561.1, on the reverse strand, counting down.
ACAGTCATCACCATTACAAAACCCAGTCATAATGGCAATATAATAACTCCCTCTTTTCAGTGCATTCTAGAAGCTGGACAATGTCATTTTCATTCAGAAAACATTTTGGAAGGAAAACATAACAATAACTAAGTAAAGAAAACTAATCTGGTTTTAGGACAACAAGGCATTTTAAAAAAAAAAAAACTTTGGGAGACGATTACATTAAAATCATTGCAATCATCCTCAGGCTAAAAAAGAGAAACTAAAAGAGTGACTGAAACTCTTCTCCCTAGATTTCTTCCCCCCAATAGACTTAAACTCAGCAGTGAAGAACAAATAAAAATTACTGAAAAAAAAAAAACAATTTTTCATTACACAGATGCTAGACAGTTAAAAATAAAGATTCACCTAGAAATGACTGAGAGAAGAACAGTGAGCAGCATTAGATTTTAATTATATATTGCCCTCAGTGAAATCAACCAGCTTGAAATCTCATCATAAAATACTAATTTTTTCATACTAATACTAATACCTTTTTTCAACCATTTAGATGCTAAAATATGATGGTGTTCCACTATATAAAGCCTTTACATTAATCCTCATGTTAGTTTTTATTGACCACAAGGCTATATAATACATTTATACAATTTAACATGCATTCATTCAGGATTTTAATTTTTTTCCATTTTATTTTGTTAGAAAATGCTGAATGATATTTCTTAATTAATAGGTGATTAATCTATTGCTCTTTTTCCAAACTGCTTTTGGATGGAAATGAACTGTTAAATAAAAATACATCAAGTGACCTACATGTTTTGAAAATAAAGTTGAAGAAAGTATCTTTTTTATTTTAAATTAACCAATTTATTAAACACATGAAATATTATCCTCAAGTGACCTGGGCAGATTCTTCTTTTCCCTAGTGCTCCTCAAAACTATGGAACTAATACACTATTGACACCTTGCTTTTACTCACAGATTAACAAATGAACACAAGTTTTTCTGTCTTTCCAACTTAGTCATTGAAGGAAAATAAACTGATAATATGAAAACATTTTGCATGACAGCAAGATGTCAACTGCTAATTTAGCATTTCAGTCTGAGAAGACTGGTTTTGTGTTGGTTAGCCCACAAATCCCAAAGGTTCAGTGGCATGACTCTCTTAAATTTTACAGTCTTTAAACGTTACTTTAAAGTATTTGATTTTAATATAGTGGTAGGTCACCACACTTTTATAGTTAATTAAAATTTAAATTTGATTTAGATACAAATTATTATTAATTCTATTTCATCTTGACTATGAACATGATCCCTTATTTAACAGTTTAAAGTGAGTTTGCACATAAAACTACATAATACTTTTGTCCAAAATGCAATCTGAGAATACAAAAAACCCATCTGGGGACACAAAGCTTTTCATAATTTCAGACAATTGAAATAAAATGAGAAATAATGAAAGATGAACTAATTTTAGAATTGCACATTCAACAAAACATTTGAAATTTCTTGAGCAAGAAGGACCACCTAGTGGCCCTAAAATCTAAATCATTCAAACATTTAGCGCAAACAAAATGGCCAGATGTTTTACAGAAGCAGCTGAAACACCCGATGAAGTTTAATTTTCTCAATTAAAAGAGTTCCTCAGGGCCTCAACCAACCAAGTTCTGCAAGGATCGAGATGCCAAGACCCCTCCAGGCACTACCAGTTCCTACAGGAAGGTGGGGAAGGTATCACCCCTCTCACTGGGAGTACTTCTTGCTTGCAGCCAGTCAGGACTTCCCTCAATGTAGCTCATGCCCATTGCCTCATGTGCTTCCACTGTGCACCTGAAGAACTCATCTCCATTTCTCAGACCCCCTTATATAATGAAAGGCTGCAATAAGGGTCCCCTTCAGGTTTCCCCAGACTACACAAACATATTTCCTAAGCCTCTCCTCATGTGCCGTTTACTCCAGTTCCCCCCAGCACAGCGGACTCTGCTGGAGTCTCTCCAGTTTGTCAGTCTCTCTCATATTGGGTTAACACAGCTGGATATGGAGTCAGTCTACATTGCTGCAGAGGCACATGGCTGATCCATGTTCAACTTGCTGTTCGCCAGGATCCTCATGTTCTTTTGTGCAGGGTTGCTCCTGGCCAGTCTGTCCCCAGCTTGTGGTGCTGCATGGGCTTGGACTTTTCATTTGTCCTTGTCAAAGTTTATGCAGTTCCCTTCAGCCCATTCTTTCAGCTTGCTGAGCTGAAAGATAGCAGCCCTGCTCGCCAGCATATTAACTGCTCCCCTGTCTGGTGTCACGCAGAAACTCTGTGAGGGTGCATTCCATCCCTTCAACAAACACGTCACACAGTCTCAGTTCCAGCATCAATACTGTGGTGCAACCTAGGGTACCGTGTATAAAATACATTATTCTTCAGTTCAGCAACAAATCCATGTTAGTAGCTGCAGCAGAACTAATTTACACCATATCATAGAGATCTTTGTCATCAGGTGTAACTTTTGGGACATTTTTTTTTTTTACTTACTTTCCTGCTGAGGATTGTATTTTAATTAGCGTTTTCATAAGTTTGGAGTACATTCAACAAACATTCACTTAACATTTTATTCAACATTAGACAACTATTTTTTCCCTTGACAAATCTGTGAAATTCCAGTGCAGAATGACAATACCACACAGGCTGAGTAGCACGGACAGGGTGAGAGGCACAGCATTCATTACAGCCCTTGAGAGCCCACCTTGTCAAGTTACAGAGGAGTAGCTGCTGCTCAAGCACAGTAATGACAGGGGACATGCATTTCAGCAGAGCTCCTCCACTCCTGCTCTGTGACCCCACGTCAGACACAGCTGAAAAGACTTTTCACAGAAGAGCAACTCTACAGCTGGCATCAGTATGGTATTTTTTCCTAAAAAAGTTACATACACTCATTAGCCCATCCTGACCCATGGTGTAACATCACCTCTGCATTCCTTTAGTACCCTTTTTACAATTTTAGTCTACAAATAACACTGCATATGTAAAATATGAAATGTTTAAAGCTGAATCATTGGTAGTAGTCGAAAAGCAAACTAAAAAGCAAACAATGTTTGAATTTATTAGGAAAGAGACAGCAAGTTAAAAAAATAAAATTTGCTATTTTATATACTTATTATGTATATAATATCTTGTATATTATTAATATATATTAATATATATTAATATTAATATTAATATATTAATATATTAATATATGTATATCTTGTATATTTTGTGCAGTTTTGGTCTCCTCTCTGTCCCACCACCTCAAAGAATAAAATAGAACCACAGAAGTCACAGAAAAGGGAAAAAAAGAAGTCAATAAAATTGTTAAAACACAAACATTTTCCATATGAGGAATGATTTAATAGGCTACCACTCTTGGACCTGGAAAAAAAAAAAAACCCACAATAGATGGTGGATGTAAGCAGGTGAATAAAGAACAATTATTTACTGTCTAACCCACTAATAACAGAAGTAAGTATCAGATTCAATTAGCAGCAGACCTGTTCAAGACCAGAAGTTTTCAAGAGTAAAAGTTAGAAATCAACGTTCCGGTTTCATAATACAAAGTCCTACTATAAAGACTATCTTTTCTCTGTTAGTACCATTTAAAATGATTGCTATCTATTAATTTCTTAGCCTAAGGATAAGGTCCTGTCCTGACTTAAGAATATTTTGTTTGTTGTTATCTGACCATAAAAGTAGTGACAAACATTAACACTTTTTTCACATGGAAAATATTTAAATTTTAATTTTATTTGTAATCAACAGAACCAACCAACAATGAGTTAGCAATCAATGACTACTAATCAAGAATAGCACAGCCATTTCTCTTTCTCTAAAAAATTTTGCATCTGATCCTACCCACACTTAAATAAATGGAAGCACCTCCATGGACTTAGAGAAGCAAAAAAAAAAAAACAACAGAGGTAGCACAGATTTTCTAAGCTATGTCATAAAGTAGAGATGTTCTCGGGGACCTTCTCCCCCCCCATCATGAAAATATTCTCTCAGCTTCCTTTCTACCCAGAATGACCAGACACTTCTCCTTCCCCATTCTTCTGACAACTGCAATATAATTAGCACTAAAATAAAGGTTAATAAGTTCTTTATTTAACCTTGTTCTCAGTCAAATACTTCTTCAGATAAGTCTCACTAGTGGAAATTAAGAGATACAGTAAATATAACTAGCAACAGAAACATTCAGTATAAATGTTTCAAATCTGACCTGATATAAAACCTGTGGATATTTTTTTAAATAAGAATAGAAAGAGAACCAGCAGCTACAAGAAGAATTGTTACTTCACTGCAAATGACAAGAAGCTTAAATACACATTGCCAAGCAATGTACATTGCTATCAAATGTTCTGGAAATAAAAAGGAAGATGTCAACAATGAAAGTTGATCACAGAAGAGAGAGAAAAAATTAGTATGACTATTAGCTAATTCCTACAGTTTTTAGTTAACACCGCTGAATCGCCACTCTAGAGCAAAGTTTCACAACAGAAAGTAAGCTGAGAAAGATTTCTTTTTTTAATGATTAATGATCTATGGACTTGTGTGTGTAAAAGCGTACATTTTAATATTTTTAGTTACTCAAAGAAATGGTGAGAAAAATATACTCACAGAAATAGTAACTGGATTTCTCATATTTCAGATAAAACAGTTAAATTTGTGATACAAAGGGAAATTACTACCAAGAATTTATACTTCCAAAGATCTCAGTTAGTAGGAAAACTGCTTATTTTAGACTACATAACAAAAATACTTGTAAGATGTGTGTCAATCATACTGAACCTATGACTTTTCACGTTGAAGAAAATGTTCCTCTACAGAATGTGACCTATTAGTTCAAAAACTCAACACTCATTTGCTGTCTTACAATTAACGTTCAAAGCCATCCCAAAGTTTCTCCATCTCACTCTAGAGACAGATTTACACAGAAATCAGAAAACATCTCCTACCTCTAAGAGTTGAAATCCTCACTTGAAATCCCAGATGCACATTTAGTTTTACATACAATACGGGACTTCTGCCTTATGCAGTCTAAAACCTGATGATATTCAGGAAAAAGCCTGAGAGTATGAGCTGTGGATCCCTTGCATCATTCATTACAAAAGCTGGAAGAAGTAAAATTGAATCAGGCTGGGAATAAGGTGAAGAGAAAATATGACCTAACGGTTAAAGCAGTTGAAAGCTCTCCAGAAGACAGCAGAACTCTCTTGTCTCTTATAGATCCTCTGTATTTTGATGAGCAGTAATATAAGCCAACATTTTTTAATCAGGTAGCAACTGTGTGTTTGCTTTCATGCATGCCCATCTTGAACGCCAAGAGTTCCAATTTGCAAAAGTGCTAAGCATTAAAAATGAACAGAATTCAAGAATTTCACTCTGCAACACATCAACTGTTCTTATATCAAGTATGATAATTTCATCTCAGCCCACGGGGAGCTTGTCAAAAAAAAAGTCTTGTAGAGCATTAGAGGTTAGATTTTTTTTTTTTTAAAAAGGTAGCCCACTCTATTACCTAAAAGGCAATAGACACTTAATGGCTTTCTTTATTTCAACAGATCCATAACACTACAGTGATGATGGTGTAACACAAATCGAACCAGGAAATTGGTAATTTTGCATACGGCCCAAGGTTTTACTGTCATCAGCAAATAATGCAGGGAATCATCCTTACAATGACATTAAAAAATGAATACTAGGTAACACCCACTGAATAGTTTCCACTACAGACAGTGAATGAGCATAAGACAGCATTAAACAGAGTCTGTGTGGCTGATCAAACCTGATACTCTGACATTTGATCCACCCCACATTTAACAAGCGTGTTTAAAAGGGGGCCTAAGTACAAAATACGGCTTCTTACGTTTAGGCTTTATTTAATACTGCTGCTGCTGCTCAACCCCTGCCCTGGCTGCACCAACTTGGATTCAGAAGCACTACTGCCAATTCAGGTCAGCGCTAACTTGAGGATCTCTGTGTCATCTTACACCCTTCTAGTACAGACTGCAGTGACACCTGAATATCCCAGGTAACTTGGAAGTCAGGATAAAACTGTTCCCTAGGCCAGATTCAACCTGTGAGCCACACATATGATACTCCTACCTAAGCACCGTACACAGCTCATTGCTCTCTTGTTTCCTTTTCTGGATTCCAGAAATTTGCAGCTAGGCATAGTTTTCATGTAACCTATACAAAGCAGTGTTCTAAATCCTCACTCTTCTTATATCATAAAGAAAAAGTAGGTACATTCAGTAATTTTTGTCTTTGTTTACCAAGGAAATGAGGGTTATATAATTAAACAGTTTATTTCCTGCCTCATCTTTCTATTGCTTAGAAATTCACTGGCTAATTTAAGCCAAAATTGGCAGAAAGTGTTAAGAACTCAATACTTTCGGATTCTATGTTTCATAAAACATCAGCAGTTAAATACAACACAACCACAGACGCCACCAAACACATGGACAGCCAACCCGCCGACAAATCCATGCACAGCGCACACAGCTGCAGCTGCCTGCTCCCAACCAAACAGCTGGCAGATGAGGAAAGAGATGGAGGGAGAATCTTGTCAGAAACATCGGAGAGCTCAGGACACTTCAGAGACACTCAGGAGATGCAGGAACAAAATGAAAGGTATTCAAAACCCTAGATACATGATGAGGACCTTGGCATATTACATCAGGAAGGGCAAGTGTTACGCTGGTAGGATCACAGGGGAAAATATGGGAAGCCATGTTCATTAGTCTCATTACTCTAGCAATAACTTACTAGATGACAGCACCACCCTGTAATTCTTTCTTCTCTACTAGATTCCTTTTATCTGTACAGCTCATTATTCTCTTTAATACTACTTCTCAGTTCTTAACACTAAACTTTTCACAATGGAAACCACAGGAAAGAGTTTAAATTCAAAAAGAATTAACTCAGTCTGAAAAGGTTAATCTCTAAATGTATTCCCCTCCTTGACAAAAGTGTGCTTTTGTATAGCCTATACCACGGTACAGCATGTTCAAGTGCAGCCCAAAAACTGGTAAAAGTAGATTCATGAGGATACGCAAGATACGCAATTCTGCTCCCACCGCGACCTTTACATTTCTTTTCCTCCATGCAATTGCAATGCAATTGCAATACAATTTCCATCGCTAGCTCCTCACCCAGACCTCAATTCAACAGAACTCTTAAGGCAGGTGCCCAAGTTTTGCCATTGCTCAAAAGAGGAAAAGCAGCATAAAGAAATCAAACTAATGCTGCCGTGAGGGACATTACCACGGCGATGCTGAAGGATTCTCAGAAGTGACTCCTCAACTCTCTCCCTTCCTAATCCCAGCAAACTGCCACAAAACCCCAGGCCTGGGCAGCTGCAGGTGAGAGGATCTTAATCTCACACTGCCTCCCATTCTGATCTTACTACTGCTTTCAGTCTGGCCTTACTCTCTACCATATTTGCCATCCTCCCTGTTCTGATACTCTCTGTATTAGATTAATTTAACCTTTCCCTATGAAAAAGTGGCAATATTAAGCAATAGATAACCTTGCATCTTAAAATAGAGCACCTACTTAATACTAACACTAATTTCATTTTGGAAGAGAAATATACAGAAATAAGAACTGTAAATACAATTCTTTAATCTCATTTGAGCCAAAGCTTTTCCAACTGGGTTGCCCTCTGCTGTTTCCTCGCAAATCTGAGATTGCCTGACCTGTGCAAACTATATACCTGATGTCTTTACAAAGAAATAAAAAAGAACGTGTTTTAACATGACATTAACTTTCTAAAGAAAAAGATGTAATTGTTCCGGCAATCACTAAATTAGGGCTTTGAACTTGGTCACGTGAAGAATACTTGTCTTTTAAAAGTCAGACAGTGATCATAACGCAAAAAAGTAACAAAGCACTGTCACTGAGCAAAATGACAATGGGCATTGGCCACGGCCAACGGCTCCCTGGTTCTCTACACTACTTGATACAAAAATCTTCACTTTTATAAAAACTTTGGGTTTTAGTGTTAGAACCAATGTAAACTGGTAGGCTGACAAAGTGACACTGGAAACAGTACTTAAAGATTTTTAAGAACGGCCAAAAGCACTTAATTTCTTGCAGCTAACAAATCCTGTTTTAATTTGAGCTCTTTTAATTTTGTGCACTCTTCACGTATAACTGTATATGTCCTGCGTTGAAGGAGTTTTTAACTATTTTATACTTATTCTTCAATCAGAAGTTTTCAATCTTGCTTATTTCCCACGCCTTTACCAAAAAAATAAAAAAAGAAAAAACTGGATAACTGCAGTCTTTAAAACGGAGCAAAGTACTTTCTCTGTTTACTTAATTAAATACATTTACAAATTTACTCGGACACAATGTAAATTCTGTATTTTGACACTTTAGACTATGGTCCTATGGTTTGATCCTGACTTCAAGAGTTAGTATTCAATCAAATCAAACTCATATTTTTAAACACTGCTGGCCAGGAAACAGTACTGCTAAACCGCACAGTCGAGGCAAGGTACTGTTGCACAAACAGGAGGGAGAGAACACCAAGATGAGGAATAACAATTATAACACCTACTAACAAATCTACAGCAATTGGCTATTCAGTTAAAAACAGAGAGGATGCTGCATACCTGCTACAGACTACAGCAGAAAAATACATTGCATTTTCTGTCTTCAGGAAGAGTACTAAATCAAAACCTAGCAGATTACTTTCATGATTGGATTTTTTTTTATCCCACCTCACACTTAACTATAAACTATGCACCCAATTTTCTCAAGAGCTTAAGTCCCATTTTGGCAATTTCACATAAGTGTCTACAAGACAGTTGGGATATTTCTAAAGTCTGGCCCGAATGAGAAGTGTTGCATTCTTTTCAAAGGCTAGATTGCTTAATTCATTCAGGAGTATTTGCTTTAACTTTTAAGAAGTAATACCCTAAATCCTCTGAAAATATCAAACATGAATTTCACATTTTGTGAGCATTTTCAGATCTAACAAATTCTCAGAGATTTCTGGGATAATGCAGCCTAGAATGCAAACAGAGACAGATTTTGAAGGACTGATAATTTTTTTTTTCCTGAGCTTGAGTTATGTAAAAAGTCCAGACCCTGCAGAAATTTTTGCTATATTCTTGATAATATTAAGAGGGCTTTTCAGCAGAAAAGAACCTAGCCAACTTAAAGCCGGCCAACTTAGGCTCCTGGTGCGCACAGCTTCCAAGACAGGGTGAACACGCAGCTTTGCTTGCGCAGTGCAACTTCTCCTTACAGAGGCCTGAATTACTAATTCAAGGAAACTGACAGCACAGAAGCATCCCACATGCAAAACAAACAAGAACAGTTTGTTTTTCCCCCCTCACTGTTTTCCTAGATTCTTTAAGTTGTAACAACAGATGCTTTCAGAAAGAAACACCACGGTCAAGGAAGTAGCATACCTTAAGACCTTCTTTTGCTGGAAATAAAGTTCTGTTTGTTTTTTTTTTTAAGGATTTTTTTTAACGAGGTGTAAAATTACTCTCAGAATCAAGATGAAAGATTTTGAAACAAAGCTCAGAAGCCCTGCCTTTGAAGATGACCATCTCCAAACAAACCCAACAAGTGTCTAGTCGACCTCACTCCTTTGCTGTTGTTGTTAAGTGATGACTAGAAAGATCTGCGGACACAAGCCTCGACACAGCCCGTCAGCTCTCAGCAGCTGGGCAACCGGCAGAGAGCGGGGAACCTCCCTCGCCTGGGGAATCCGTTTTCGGAGACTTCAGGGCCAGGAGGGAGGATGAGTTTGAAAGCAGTTAGCGGAGTCTCTCTGGGGAGGACGGATAAGACAGCGCACCTTCGGCTGCTGACATTTACAGGCTTGTTCCGAGTCACTCCCTGGCTCCAGCGCTCTCGGACCCGGCGGCAGAGCCCCGGCCTCACGGCCGGCCCCGGGGGGGGCCGCCCGCCCCCGCCTCCCCCTCAGCGCAAGGGCGGCTCACGGCACGGGGAGGACGCCTGCCTCCGCCCCGGGTCCCCTCCGCGGCGCCCACAGGCGCACGCCCGGCATCCCCGGGGCAGGCGGCGGAGGAGGAGGAGGGAGAGGAAGGATGCCGGCCACCGTGCCAGCGATTATTTACCCCTTCCCGGCTCTCCGGCACGGGGAGGGGAGGAGGGGGCAGCGCCACGCACCTTTCCCCCACGCACCCAACAGCCCCTCCGCTGCAGCCCCCGCCGCCGGGCCGGGCCGGGGAGAGAGAGGAGAGGAGGCGCCCCCCCGCCGCCCTCCTCAGCCCGGCCGCGGGCACCGCCGGGCGGGGGTGCAGCCCGGCTTCGCCGCGCCCCCACCTCACGCCGGGGTGGGGAGCCCTCCCCCCGCGGAGCCGCCCCCCTCCCCGCGCCCGGGGGAGGAGAGGGAGGGAGAGGAGGGAGCCGGGGGAGGGGGAGCGCTTCGGGGCGAGAGGAGCCGGTTATTGGCCTACTTACCGTCAATCGCCATGATCCCGGGCTGGGCCGTACCAACCGGCGCGCAGGCGGGCGAGGCGCTGCCAGCCGCCGCGGCCGCGAGACGGGAGCGCCGCGCGGGGCCGGGCGGGGGCGGCGGGGCGGAGCGGGGCGGGACGGCGGAGCGTGCCGGGGCGCGTGACTCCTCCCCCCGCCGCCACCGCCACCGCCACCGCCCTGCGCGCGCGTCCGCCCGCCCGCCCGCGCTCGAGCGGCGGCCGTTGGAGCGGCGGGGCGCGCGCGCCCGCCCACAGCGGGCCGGAGACACCCCCCGCCCCGCCCCTCAGCGGCCGGGGCGCGGGGAGTCCTGGGCACCGCCCGGGTTTGGGGAGAAAATGTTGATTTTCGTCAAGGGAAAGTGGCGTCACGTTCCGTGGTTCTGTTTCGTTCGTGGGGGTTTCTCCCCAAAGCTGTCGGTTGAAGCAGAAAGCAAAGCTCTTACCACTCGTTTCAGTCAGGCTGCGGCTCCATAAACATCTCCAGGACTTCGCACGCCCAGCACCTGCAGTCAGGCGTGTGGAGCTTCCCCGCGTTCACACAGGTGCGGCCGTGCTGAGTGCCCGAACAGCCTCGTAAAAATGCTGAAAAAAGTCTTACTTTTGCTAAGTAAACCTGCTGAAAGATGGGAAATATCAAAATTAAAATTACCCAAGCAGTCTTGGCTTGCTCCACATGGCGACAGAGTGCCCCTGCACAACCACAGACTTTTTTTCTTCCCATCGTACCTCTGCCTGACTTGGTGCAGAAGACAGACAGCATCTGAGAGTGAATCAGGATCCTGTGGTGAATATAGATACAATAAATCTCAGGTTTGGTGGCTTCCATTTCTAACCATAATGTTCTGTAACCGTAGCGTCCGATTTCCCATAGTTTTGGGGGTGTAATACTGAAAAAACATTCTGTCATGTGGAGCCACATTCACAAGCACGCTGTTTCAGAGGAGCTTGATGCCTTCGAATTTATAGCAACCTTCGACAAATGCTTGAGGTGAATTTAATGCTAAAAGGGATTCAAAGAAATGAGAAGGCATTAATGGATCTGCAGTACTTTACCCAGGGATTTTTTTTGGGGGGGGGGCGTTTTCTCATTGAAACTTGGCTGTGGTAGGCACTTTCCTGTGGCTACACCCTCCATTCACTCCTCCTTTCTACCCCTCAGGTCCTGTCTCTGTTGCTACTCTTTCCTCTGTCCCACCTGGCCACAGGTCCTTCCTCTCCCTTCCATGCCTTTTCCTCACCTCCCTCACACTTGGACCAGCCTCTGTTCCCCCTGGGGGTTTGCAGTTGTTGTCCCACCCAGGACATCCCTCTTCTGCACTCTCCTCCTCATCTCCCAGAAGCTCCATGCAAAAGGAGCAGCATGGTGAGCAAAGGGGACAGGGTCTCACCAGGCCCCACGGCGATTACCACAAGGATCCTTGCAGCCAGAAGGACATCTGAGCCACGCCATGCATGGCCTCTGCAACTAACAGAGAAACCAGCCGAGCGGACTGGTTGTGTTATGGATTTTATATTGTGAAAGGTGACAATATGTACATAAAACACTGTTGCTGTGTAGGAAAGTCCCGCTAGTATTTGGAGCTATAAGGAAACAGAACATGTTAGTACATGCAAACAAGTTTTTCAGACACCTATGGACTGGCCAAACATAGGAAAATTTTCACAAGATCGTCAGGAGGAATATCTTTGATATCAATGTATTCTTTCTGCCAAATACTAAGTCACTGTTCAACTCCCAGAAGCATTAATCTCCTTCAGCCTAGCAGCCTTCAGAAATGTTTTGTCATACAGAAAAATCAGTGTGTTTTCTCAATTTCATTCTTCACCTTAGTTAGAAAAAGCAACTTCAAAGTGAGGAGTTTAAAAGCAAAGTCAGCTTGAGCAAAATGGCCATCTTGGAAAACACGAGTTCCAAATGACAGACATTTGTCCAGAGAAGAAGCAACTGTAAAAAGAGAAACGTCAGCAGAGCTTAATGGCAAATATATTTCTCTGTACCAGCACTGGCATTTACCTCAGACACCCCGATGATTTTCTGTTCGTTCCTAGAAAGTGTTCCAACACTGAAGTTTTCTGTACAGTTTGTCTTGGTAGCCATCTTTCTGACGATATTACTGTATTGAGCACAGGAATGCAGACTCCTGTGGGATCAACTACATAGAGTTATTATTTTTCTCTACTTTTATTTTATTTCTCCCCCTGCTTTTGGAAGCATCACAGTCACTGATGTCAGCAAAACTTCCCAGGGCCCAGATGTCCACCCATACAGAATCCGGGATTCAGTTTGTGAGATGTTTAAAAAGTCATCTAAAATTTTTTGAGCGCCTCACGTGTCATCACATTTCTGTGATTCATGTATGCAATTAACATAGTGGGATGCAGAAGTTCGTATCATTGGACAAACTCTTTTTGGGGGTGAGGAATGAATATATGTTTGTAAATTAGTAACATTATGATTGGAACTCTTAGTCCAAGCTTTTGGTTTTCAAAATGCGAAAGAAACATGCAATTTCTACCAAAGTAGTGATTTGCTCAGTCTGGAAAAACAGTTTCAGGACGAGAGTAACAAACATCACATCAACAAAGAGGTGGTATGAAAAGCAAGTGTGAGGAACCAAAACGTGACTTTTCAGAGCAATACTGAATCAAATCAGTTCTATTTGTGCTTTACTTTCACAAGCACATGTTTAAAATTTCTAAGCTTTATTCAAACATTGGATACTCCTGCCCACCACCATAAGAGTCTCATTTTTCCATGTTACCAGGAGGGACAAATCTTGAACAAACTTCCAAAATTCAGCTATTTTGGTTTTGTTCCCATGGTATAACTGCAACAGTATAAGCTACAGCTCCATCCATTCCCTGCATGAAAGGAGCACAGCTGATCGTTCTGGCTGTGTCAGAGGCTTTCTACTAAATCCAATGGGCAGTTCATTCTGCTGGAAGCATTTACATGTGATCCTACAAGTCTGCCATTTGCAGAAAAGGACAGCTGCACACAAACGTGACTACAGCTCAACACGAGACCTTAAGTAATGGTGACAAATCAGTGGCGTACAAACAATTCACAGGTTATCAAGAGTTTCCTATCGAAGGGAAGAAGTAGCACCTGTTGTGACAACAAATTTGCCGACAGCAAGTTTGCCTCACTAATACAACTAACTAACACGTACAGGATAAATTTTATCCCGTAAGCCTTAAAGCTTTCAGCAAACCACCTACACAGGAGAAACTTCTCCCACTGCACTGATGTGAAGCAACTTTGGCAATTAAAATTGAAAGCTGCTGGAAACTTTGGCGTAAGGACCATAGGACGATAAGTACATTAAAGATCATGAAGGTCTCAGTTACTGGGAAAACAAATACAGTAAGAGAACATTATATAAGTATGTGTATGAGATGATAGAGTATATTTTTATATATATATATATATGGCATGGGCACATAATTCCGTTTTAAGAGAGCAAGCCTGTTTAATATATCTTAGTGCCATTGTTTATATACATTTTGTGTGTGTGATTGTTACATAAAAATATTTGCTTTTTCTGAGCAGAACTCTGCGCCGATTTTTCTCAAAACCAGAAAATATTTTACTGAAGATTACCTCATAATTCTAAGTTATCTGATCCTTGTTATAAATTGATTCTTTGCACATTTAAGGCATGATCCACACCAAACCTATTTGGTTTTTCTCTTCCACTTTACCCATAATCTTAGTATTAAAACAAATATGATTAAAGAGTCTATGCTTAATGAAGACAAAGAATATATGAAAACCATAGCATATATGAATGAAAAGACTAACTGAAGGGTTAGAAAACACAGGCTATCAGTAACCAGAAAGGCTGAAGTCCTAGATTAGTAATCTGCTAATTAAGATGCCAGACAGATAAGCTATCTATAATTGTCATGATGTGAACAAAATGAGTTCACAATTAAACAAACAGTGGAAGAAAGCTTCAAACAGCTGGATGTAAATTTTCCAGTGGAATGTTGCCATTTCATTCAGATGTAGGTACTTTGCAGAAACATAATGGTTTCACTGAAATGCCATTGAGGAGGGAGGCAAAATTAAAAGCATATGCAAGGTCTTTCATTTCAGAAAAAACTTTTAACCTCAAGCCTTTTTACTTCATATTATATATTCATGTTTTAACATAATATTGACATTTAAATGAACCATCTTGATTTTATCAATATAAAATCTTTCAGTTAGAAAACTCAACCCTTTGTTAAAATTTCACTTAATGGAGTGTTCCAAGAGTGTGTGTGCGCATGTGCACCCGCACCTCTGTGTGCATATGTGTGCCTTTTCTCAGGTTGTATTTCAATCTGGAATGAAAACAGATTTTGAAAGAATAGACCAAGACTCCCACAAAACTGAAATTCTGTTTATTTAACAAGGAGCCTTACAAAAGTCCCAGCAAGAAGCAGAATGATGTGCAGTTCTACAGTATTCTACCCTTGCAGATTATTTATAGGAATGCAAAAAAATCTGCTGTGGCAATGTTGAAACAGAGACAAACGGACAAACTCAAAAGCTCTAACCCATAACACTGAAGTTAAAACGTGACCTCTGAGATGTCTTCAAGAGATAGCTCCCAAAGATATTAGCTCCAGCATATGAAAAGATAGCTAAGAATGATAATAAATAGTGCTGTGCCCTAATTGATTTGAGATATCAGTTTACAACTTTCCCTAAGAATTTTTGGCAGCAATTTTGTGAACGCTGCCAATCAGATTTGCAACTTAACGTCCATCCAGATTAGTTTCTCACACAAAGTGTTCTTTATTAGGACATTAAATACCTGACCTTTCAATATTAAGGTTTGCATTATCAGGTTGTTGGCACCAAGTAAATAATCTGTGACTCTCAGTCTTTTTTCCTCATCACTTTTGAAAGCTAGGAAAGACAGCCTGAGCCCTCTGACAGAAATTGCATAGCTACATCTGGTAAGAGCGATCTACCAGATACCCTCAAGTCTGCAGTTGTTGGAAAAGGATCATAAACCTGTCTCATGAAGCAAATTATTTGGCCAAATACCACTCAGTGTTTAACTTCATATTCATGAATAAATGATTGAGAAACTGGAGAAGAATATTTCCAGCAGCACCTTCCTTCTGCCAAATTCGGGACTCCACAAGGTCAGATTTCCAGCTAGGATACAGTTGGAAAAGGTCCTATGAGCTAAGGCAAAGAGCAGAGATTTTTGTTCAGTTTCACATTGTTAATCTATGGGCAGTGCATCTGCTACAGAAATAAAAACTGAAAACATAAATAAAACCATGACTTTTGGTGCCTAATTATTCTAGCTGATGTTCAGTTAGCCACAAGTCACATGCAGACTTCAGAGCTGGATAAATTAGATAATGACTCTTACTGGTACACTCATAAAAAAAACTTAACTGGCTCAAGTTACTAAAGTAAATGTTATTCCACTGTGTTGCTTTGCACTGTTCCAAAACAAAAGCATCATGAAGATAGAGCTAGGACTGTTAAGTGCAATTCCAAAGGAATGTGCCTATCAATGAGCATACTTGCTCATACAAACCACAGCAATTATAAACCACAACTGTGCCAAAAAAATCCTGTGCCAAATTAATCCAAAATCCATGCGGACATGCCATTTTTTCCAAGAGAAGCTGAACTAACGAAGCAAGTTTCCTGCAGATGTAGTTCTTCATCACTTATCTCCATCCCTCCTCAGTGGGATGTCCCTAGCTCACCCCCATGACATCCTCTGTTATACCCCCAGCAAAAACAGCACGTTGCAATTATTCCAGAGCTTTGCACATGCTGTTTGAACAGTCAAGCAGCTGCCAAACAAAACCGAAATGATGAATTGTCATGATTGATGAATTCTCCTGGTCTTTTCTTCAACGGGGGCACTAATTTCATTCTCTCTTTCCTCTACACGGAAGTTAGTTTCCATGAAACTAGAAGGAACCTAATTTTTTCTGGGATCTTGATGAACTTGACCAACTGTTTCAAAGCTGAGGCTTCCCTCAGCTTTGACAGGCAGAAGCGTTTTGCAAAGAGAGCATGTTCACATCAGCCTCATTTACTTGGGAAATCAGGCTAAAAATCTCAAAGCCCAGCAAATGGCCTACACAACTCCAGCAAAATATGAAAAACGAGCCATTCAGCTACACTTGCAAAATAATACGTACAATTTAATACAAATGAACAACAACAAAGAAACCTTGCTTTTTCGAAGACAGGTATCACATATGAATCTCTCAACATACAAGCGGATGGGCATTACGATACTTTCTTACAGAACAGTTCTATGGACTTCTAATTAGAGAAACCATAGCACACAGTAATGGTATGAAAATAGGCAGGTACGTAGTATGAACAAACAGCCATTCAGAAAGTCGTGTCTATTTTTTTTTATGGAATAAATCATCTTCATCAAAAAGCCATCAAAGGTAATACCATGGAACAAAATCAAATTCAATTTCCGTTATTCATACTTAGAATATTAAAAGGGGATGGGAAGATACGATCCAGCTCTCCTGGAGGGCTATTTTTAGAAAGAACAAGATCTTGGATGCTTACAGAGCCTACTGGTCTGGTTCATGCCAGCACAAAATGAATGACCTTGCTCTCACGACCTGATCTGATAGAGGTGAGAGGCTGCAAAGGCTTTGCATGGAGACTGAGTGCATCAAGCTGTAAAACCGTAGCATACACAGAGGTGGAGCTAAAGTTGTCGCAGTGTTGGTTACTGAAAAGTTTTAATCTCAAAGTGCTTGAACGATGCAAAGGTTTTTCTGTCAGGGTGTTCTTAAAGCTGATTGATTGCTCACCAACTGGCGCTGAGAATATGAGAGTGGGAGAGATTCACCTCCCTGTGGCCCAGGTCGTTCGTAAAAGTGGAGCAAGCATAGGCGGTGGTGGCAACACAGGGAGTTAATTGTCCTCCCAAGGAAGGGGAAATGATAGATTCACAAAGTGGTTTACGGTGTTAGTTAGTTACAGCATGGATGCCAGTCCTGTTTTATTGACTAGCTGTGGCCAGATCTACCCACGGTTGCTGTTCTTGGCTAACCTTGATGAAGTCATTCCCGTTGCCATGAAACAGCTTCCTTGGCTCTCACTCTTCATCTCCCTCTAATTGCCTTTAGTGCACTCTCTGATCTTCTGCTTTGTTTCTCTGCCCTCCCACCTGTAACCTGGTTAGCTCAAAGCTGCCACTTCTGGATTGCATGGAGTACTTTTGTGTAGCTGCTCTGCATGTAAAGGAGGAGAAACTGGTCTCTGTAGAGAAGGATGGCAGTATCTATTAACAAAAGAAAGTGCTTGACAAACACTGTCCCCTTAGCAACCGGATAAGGCTGTAGCCGCAGCCAGACCTCTTAGGATCTCTCTGGAACAAACTGGTATCCTTAACTGTTCCTACCGGGAGGCTTGTGCAGAGTATATAATCTGCATTTAATTTCTTTCTAATTGCAGTGACTTACTTTGTGTATGCTCCTGCACAGCTGAGAGCTCAAGCCTGTGGAGTACTCAGTACTTTCCTTTCCCATTGGACTTAGCCCCTAGGAGCAGTATTGTAAAAGCGATTTTAAAAGTAATAAGGGTTCAAAAAGCTGCATCCATCTAATTTCATGCTTCTTTTTACTGATAAAAGCTTTAGCATGCCTTTTAATGATTTCAAATATTTGAAAGGTATACAGCAACATATGATCTACTCTGATTTTTGGACTTAGCAGAGCTGTTCTTAATGCTGTTTCTGAACATATGTTCTGTTCTTACTTTTAAAATAACTACCAGAATATGTCATTCATTCTGATGGCACCACAAATATTCCATTGATGCATTAATGACACTACTGAATCTAAAGAAACATTTTTACTAAAAATATATGCAACCTGCAGAATTGTTAAAATCACTGTTAAATGCAGGAACCTATTTAAATACAGTTTTTGATTAACATTTCTATTGCCTTATTAAATGAGTTCCTTCTGTGAAAAAAACACATTATATGTAAACTGAAAGTATAGTCCTGGTTCTTTTAAAGACTACTCCTTTGTACAATTACAGCAAGATTAAGAATTCTGCAGAAAAAGCTGTAGAATCACAAATTTAAGTATTATTTGCATTAAGTACTCGAGCTTTATCTACATCTTTTAAGGTAATTAATAAAAAGCTACTGAATTAGTTCATTAAAACCATTTTATATTTGCTAGCTTAAGCATGTTATTTTGAAAATTGCCCAACTTCCAGTCTGGCTGTTATTTAGCAGAAACTTCCACAAAGATTTCTGAAATGCAAATACTCATCAATGGCCAACTTCACAGAGGCAGAAATGATACAAAAAAGAAAGCTCAGTAACAAACTAATCTGAGGTTAGTTTGCAACTGAAGTATGTAAAACAAGCTGTTTAAAAGCCAGTCAACTAACCTGCCTTCTCCTTCCGCAAGACCCAGCTTCTTCCATTAGAAACAAAGTGATATATATTCTAGTCTGACCTCCTTAATTCCCTTCCAGCCTGAATTATCCTCTGATCCTACCGATACCCCACGGTAATAAAGAATTCAAATACTGCAAACTTACATTTAACTGAGGACATTGTCTATGGAGAAATAGCTCCAACCCTAGAACAACAGATAAGTAAACGTGACTCCCCCAGGGATGCTGGCACTAGGCAGAGCTGCCAGGGCATGGTGGCACTAGAGCAGGATTGGTTTGGTAGGGGAATGGATGAGGTGCGTTTGTAATATATGGAAACATATGACAGGGGCAGTAATGCATTAGCCATATAGCTTTAAAAGCGTTATTTCTGCTTGATGTGAGTTTGACTTTGGCATGAATTTACTTTAGCCATCTAAATGTTTTTCACAAAAAGATGTATCTTAATTTCTCTGCTTTACAAAAAGCTTAAGGTAGACATATTGACATAAAATAGTGTTTAATTTCAGGTGTATTAAGTGTCCATCTAGTACTCACATCTTTTCTAAGAGTGGTAGATACACAAGTACCTTTGGGAAAAAATGTGATGGAAAATTCAAAGGAAATGTGAAAAAATATTCACAAATCCACTACGAAACTTAAAAAAAATATCCTAAAAACCAAGTTACTGTGCTGTTGGGTTTTTTTATTACAATATTGTTAAAACTGTGAGGCAACAGCTGTCTAGAATGGTGCTTTCTAACTTTCTGCCTTCTTTGTCCCTTTCCAACATTAAACTTATTTTTCATTCTTTCCAGCTACATGTTACCCGACATCTGGAACCTCTCCACTACTGATCTCAATCTACACAATTACTTTGCCTTGGCAGTTCTTGTTGGCTCACAAAATTGTTTTCAGTCCAAGAGGTGGTCCAAGTGAAAGCTGTGTTCTCCACCACCATTTTCTTTGCCAGTTCTCCCAAAGTCATTGGTTCTTGTTGCTGGTTATCATCTGTGTGCTTCATTCCCTCTCCCCTACACATACTTATCGTCCTTGGTAGGTCATTCTTTGGCTCTGCATTTCATTTGAACCCACTCCCAAGCCTCACCTTTGATATTCTTCCAACTGCAGCCTGTGTGACTCTCCAAAAGAGAAAAGTACTCCACTGGAATTATATCGCTATAGTTTAGGACAGGATCTGGCCCTCTTTTAAATTATTTAATGAGATTAATCATTTGTTGCATAATAGAATATTTTAGTCAAAGAGAAATCAAGTGCCTTTAGTTACATCTTCATTGTATTCATCCCCACACCACTATTGCAAGGAAAGGAGAGGAAAGGAAATTTCCTTTATTTTACAGATAAATAACAGTGATATAGAAGCTGTAACCACATTGCTCAATAAAACAGGAACAGGGACCATCCTGCGGCTCTGGGGTCAGCTGGCAGAGCTTGGATGTCTCCACACTGGGTTCTTTTTTGGTCTCATGAAGTGCCTCTGTGGTCCTAAGACATTATTATTGTATACATGGTTTTTTTCTCCTCAAAGTGTCTCAAATAATGTAAGAAAGAGCTACATGCAGTCCATCAGAGCGTATATTCATGGCATTTATTGATATGTGGGTAGGTGTTGCATGCCATTGGGCATGTTATGATGGTACAAAGAGGTAGGTAAGGGTGAAAAGTCTGCTGGGAATGTGTTGGAGAACTATGTAGGGTACGGGGACCTCATACAGGTTTTTATGTACCGCCCAGTGGCAAGAATTTTGGTGTGACAAATGGCTTACAAGCTTTTTATGAGACTAAGGAGAGGTCTTCCCTGAAGCAGGGCTCTGTATCCCTTAAAATAAACTTACTGGGTGGTCTAGATGTACTATGGTCACTTTGTCCAGCCATGAAAATCCAATGGAGTAGATTTTTCTTACACTAATTAAATGCAAGGCACATCTCTGGGATGTAAACTTACACATTCCAAGTTGTATTTCCGGCTATGGATAACACAATGACACCAATACCAGGCAACTCATAATGGAAGATGACATCATTGTAAAACAATTTGGCTTTGTTCATTCTCTCTATGGAAAAGTTGCTTCCATAAGCCATTAGGGAATTTATTTTCAAACAGATTTCATCTTCAGCAATGTTTCTCTGGTGGCTGAGTTCCTTGGGTTAGTATTTTCTTATGAAATGTGCATTGGTATTTCTATTACATGCCTCTAGCCTAAAATATGGTTTGAAACAGAAACAAGTACTTACTCATTTAGCTATTAAAGTAAGTTGATAAGATTCACAATTCATGAACTGTGAATTAATATACAAACTGAATTAATGAACTTACACAAATTCATAGACTTATGTTAAATGAATTAAGAGACAAATTGTAAGAGGAGATAACATATGGGGCCTGATGGAGCATGGAAACACTCTGCCACTCAACTGTATCTTAACATTGATATCAGAAACAGACAAACAGAAATCCAGCATATTCAATCTAGTAGACCAGTGCCATCATTTAATCCATCCAAATGACTAGTACTAGACCTTTTCCTTAGCACAGAGTACAATTCTTTTAGTTAAGGCAAATCTGTCCAGACAGCCAGCATTCAAGTGGAAGCTTTTTGCTACCATGATAGCACAGCAAACAGAGGTTAGAGCTTACATTCTGATGTCGTGATGGGTTATAGACCACAAAAAATTCTTGCTTGATGAAAAAAATAGTATGTGGCTAGGGTACCTGATAATTATTGAAGCATAAGCAGTGGGGGTTTTTTGTCTTCTCATCCTTCCTCAGTTATAAAACATGCCCATTAGGATTATTTCTTCCCATTGGTGACCAGCTTTATAAAACTACCCTGCTTCATTTTACTAGCATACTAAAACTACAGCTCACTGAAGTCAATGCTGTTGCACCAAACAAGAATTAGGAAACTAATTGCCTTTTGCAACAGTGACACAGTAGAGGACAACTGGTCACAACAAAATGACGACATACCCTCCTGCCACTCATAATTAACTTTTCCTTGGAATGAGAGGAACATCCTGTCCTGTTGCAAAATTAACAGTGTGCTAGGTTGTGAGCCAGAGTCAGTGATAAATATATTTCTGATTACAGCCAGCAACTTAATTTGCAAGCATCTGATTAAAAAAAAAAAAAAACCACACACCAACAAAACCCAACCTTTCAGAAAATACAGTGATATAAACAAGACAATTATGATCTAATGTACTGAGCACAAGATTGGAGTCATAAGACTTGGTATTCCCACTGCTGCCACTAACCTGCTGTATGACCATCGGATGTCTCTATCTCAGTTCCTTTGAGTTGGTAATTAGCGATCTTTGGACACAGGTTAGAGAGCTAGGCTTCAACTGTCACCTATGGATAGTGTGTCCTGTTTATACAGAAAAAGTTTCCATCATTTTCAGGAGAGATTTGCAGTTTCAACAGTTGAAACCCTTGAACTGATCTATACCTTGTCTGCAGGTATTTATACTGGGAATTTTAGCAGAATTCTGTGCCCACGTGATAAGGCCAAAGGAATAAAGATAATCCAGCTTTATGCAAAATAAGATCCATGCAGTACAAGTCCCACTCACACGTTTTGGCTCAAAATATACTGGTCTTCTACAAGTCTGCATTTGCTTCAAGCCAGCATATTACAATTGTATCAGACCAGTCAGACCAGCAAAATGAATATAATTTATCTTCTGAGTTAATGATCAGACATTTATTTTAAACATCATATATGGCTCTGTGTCCTAAATGAGCCAGCAGTACGTGATTGAACAGAAAGTATGCAATTACGTGCTGATGTTCAGTAGGCAGAGAACAGTCCTGAGTGACTCCAGCAATAAATGTATCATTGTATAAAAAAATGCACTGAGCCATAACATCAAAGTTAAATGCCAACCCTCTAAAACTTTCTGCTTCTGGGAAGGAAATAAGCAAACATTTGCCATCACTGCCTGCAAATGACCATACCGCCTTTTTAGTAGTTAACTCTAATGGGGTGAGCCTTTTAGCACTCCATTATTTCCGTTGTCCAACTTTGCCTATAATATCTTGTTTTCAACTGTTCATAGAGTTGGCAAATTTAAAACATTTGCCCAACAATTTCTATCCTTAGTCTCAGCTTTAAGAGTAACATTTTGGAAAGTTGAGACAAACTTTTTGCTGTTTGTGAGAGCGTGCTTAGGGGAAAAGATTGTTTCAGTAACATTAACCTATTAATGCTTATCTTGCCCTGTCTATTGGCTCTACGACTTCCCTGGTTCAGTACAGGAATTTGTAACAAGTCAAAGTCTAAATCCAACATATCTTTTGTGGTTCCCTGTGGAAGCCACAGTAAACTACCATTTCCACAGATGCAGCAGAAGCTGGAAGTTTGCTCTGAAAATGTCAGTGCCTTTCATTAAATGTGCCCACATTGTTCTGAAGTAACCAAAGACACCAAAACACGTGGGGAATGGATCTTTGCTTTCCGGGTGTATGCTTGTTTTCATTGGAGCCTTCTCTGATTCAGAGCACAGACTGAACAGAGCTTTTAGATCAGACTCACTCTTATTTTGTTGAGGAAAGTCTTCTCTGTAAAGCTCATATCCTTTATTTTAGAAACTGTAAGATGTGAGCTGTAATAGATGAGGAGCTGTAGAGAGAGAAAGAATAGTTTTCTCAATAAAGAACTGGGCAGGCATTGGAGAGCTGTGTTTTATTGCCAGCTCTACCACACGCTGCTCATGCTATGCTAGACAAATCAATATTTTTTAAACAGATATTCCTTATACAGCTGATAAGGGAAAGAAAAAATAAAGCTCATGGTTTGTTTTAAAATTGTTTGTCAGAATAGTTTTTCATGGGTTATCTTTCCAAATTCTCTCAATTTCAAAAACAATTTTTAAAACATTATTGGAAAAGATTGATTTTTTTTTATGCTTTGGACTGGAAAGAGACAAGGAAAGAGAGAAAAAAGCCGTGTTTCACTTTCATATGTGCATAAATTAAGATCATAAAGCAAAGAAATTCAAAAGATCTGACTTTCAAGCTTTCAAACGCATTATCCCATCTGGCTTACATTTTGCCCAAAGAAATAGATTCTGCTATCTGGGGACAGGGAGAGAACAACACTTAGGAAGCGTGTTCAGCAGAGCCTAACGAGGCTTTGACCTACGCTGATCCATGGTGGCACTACAAAAGAGTGCGTAGGAAGCGAGAGGAGGCGTATGGTTGATGAATCCATGCCAGTGTCATTCCACTGGCAAAATCCCCTCTCGGGAAAGGGAAGCTGATGCAGAAGCTCCTGCACGCTGAAGGCTGCAGCTGTGTGCATGGAGTACTTATGCTAATTATGCCCAACCTGGGAAAGGATCGGGGGCGGCTTTATCACCAACACAGTACACCTCTGCTAAACACCCTCGTTTTCGCTTGGGGCAGTGAACAGAATTAAGCTCTGAGAACAGAATCTATTAATATGAATGGAGAGAAATAATCAGTTTATTTGCTGCCACACAATTTGGAGATGTCAGAGTTTTTCCACTGCATTTTAAGGTCCTGTTGCCATAGTAGGAATAAAAGTTCAGAACAGTGAACTGCTGTTCATGAAGGAACTGGCTCTGAGGAGTTAGAGAACAGTGGTTCAAAAAAGGACACAAAGGTAATTACAGAAACTGCAGGGAAATGAAATATTTTTTCTTTTATCACAATGCTTGCAGTTTCTATTTTGACACTGGTGGCACAAGAATAAATGCCAAGAAAAGAAATTTAATCTGCATTCAAAGAAATGTGATTTTAAAAAGACAGATCAAACCATATTCTCAATACATGGTGACAGTGTTCTCGAAATCAAGGACTGCCTCATGTAAAAATAGTCATGGATTAGACCTACCTCCTGAATTTTATCCTAGGATTGATATTTTATAGAACTACTAAAACTGGTGTATTTTCATCTAAAAAAAAAATATTGTGGGTTATATTTACCTGATACTCTGTTCTTGTTGGAGGTAATTAATGGACGTAAAAAGACACTATGTCTTTAGATACTGCTTTCTTTTGAATCATCTGTTACATAGCTTTATAGAGTTAATTTCAACGCCTGGCAAGCCGAGAGAAACTGCTATTATGGGACCCTTTTACAGCTCGGGAAGACAAAGTTAACAAACTTACAACTTCCAAATACTTACACAGGGAGTCCATTTGCAAAAGAATTACATAATGCTACATTTGGCTGCAGTTATTCTTCATAACGTGTTCTTTAGGCAGCCGTGCGCTTCTAGAGCCTGGGCCAAAAGATCTTGTTCATCCAATACTCATTAAAATTTTGAATCTTTAACAGAAGCGGGATGGGATCATTACTATAAAACTACATAGAAATGTACAGAGCTTTGATTCTGGATATATTCAATTTTGCATCACTGAAGGTAAATCTGTTTTGCAAATGCATAATGAATATATCTTTATATTTCTGCCCACACCCACCTTAGTTTACTGCTGCTAACAGAGAGGCTATTGCAAACACTGTGGTTTGTAATATAAGAACAAAAACCTCCCGGGTCTCTGGGGTGGGAAACTACAGCAACAATTAACCGCTTCCAATCTTTGTTCTCATGAATTGATATGGTGACACGTATTTGCATTTCTCTGATAGCAAATGATAGGGCATGCTAATAGCTATTTAATAGTTGAACAATTATTTAAATTCAGGTTAACCCTAATTATATTTTCTATTAAATCGAGTGAGCTATTTCCCCACCTCCAATGGAAAGAACCACATGGTGAGGCTTACATGCAAAGAAGGGTCTCTAAAGCTTTTCTCATACCGGTTCCTGGGGGGAAGTCTTGCAGAAGCCATTGCTTTTGACTTCTTGCTTCTTTCCCCCATCCTAGGAAGCTGAAGGATCAGAAAGGATCAGGACAGGAACTATCCTAAAGCAACAATATTTAGCTTTGCTGATCCTCTTTGGCCTGATAGCCCACTGGACGTATCCACTCGACCCAACCAATAAAAATAACCCGAGGCCCAAACTCTGCCATAAAAGCTGGATGAAGGGCAATTAGAGGGCAGCAGTTCTGTTTCACACCACTGTCTTTTTTGTGTAAACTCTGATATGACCCTTCAGCAGAGGACTGCCCAGGCAGCACCACATCCCCAGGTGCAGAAGACACCTCTAGGAGTGTTATCTCCTAAATGGCATGAGGAAGCCAGCAGACCCAGAGGACCTCTTTTGCTGAGCACAGCTGAGGGGGATTTGATCTTCAGATGCCCTTGCTTATTTTTGTTCAGCAAAGAAGAAACAAAAGCACATAAGTAAAACAAAATTCCCTCTGCATCCCCAAAAAAAGATTAAACTATTCCCTCACATCTTCTGGAATGTCAGCCCTGGTTCTTCTTTACCCACTAATTAGTTTATTACTGATGGATAGTTATTGAAACACACACATGGTCCATCTCTATTATGTAAGTGAAGGTTTTATTTGGGAAACCTTGAGATGATGTGATCAGAAATGCAGCCATTGTTCATTCTCACTGTTGGCTAATTTAATTTAGCTTTAAACATGTGATTAATTTTAATACTATGGGAAATTAATTAAGTTTGTGTTCTAATGATCAGTATTAACCTAATTAGTGACCATAAAAATTCCCAAGCACAGCACTTAATCATATTAGAATTAAGATTGTAAATATTTTCCTAATGGAAAACTTCC
Organism: Theristicus caerulescens; assembly: GCA_020745775.1. NCBI lineage: Eukaryota > Metazoa > Chordata > Aves > Pelecaniformes > Threskiornithidae > Theristicus > Theristicus caerulescens. The sequence goes on along the minus strand of CM036561.1, from coordinate 101,753,939 downwards.
AGTAAAACACTAATGCACTCAAAGGCTACAACCACAAGAAAACATGCAGCATTTGTAAAATGACTTCCATAACGAGTTTCTGATTGCTAACTCTGCTACGCAAGGTAACAGTGTTTGTAATATGATATTAGAAAAGTATCCGTACATCTCAAGTAAGCTATGCAATACTTGAATCAATGCTTTTAAGCTTCAGTTCACCACATATAGCAGAAATCCTTTTCAAGAATCTCTTTCTCTAATTCCCAGACAGAAGTGGTACCCTGTCCCTATCCCCAGGACCACTGAAAACTGTTTTGAAGGAACAAATCCTTCCCTCAACCTACTTGTCCTTCACGTGCAATCATCTTCCTGCTGGTAGCCCCTGGGTGCCCACCTCCAGCCTCCCTCCCAGTCACTCCTCTGTTTTCCACTCTTCACATTTTCTGTAGCACTGTAATGCATGGCAAGTAACTCAGAAAGGAGCTGCTGCACCCTGGAAAACACAGGCCAGAGATGCACATTAGATGGGTAGAATAGAGAATGCCACTGCCAAATCACAAGACAACTGTTTTTGCAAGTAAAAGGACAATCTCCAAAACAAAAGCAGCATTACCTTCTGTCTTCCAGGATACATATGGCCTTCCTAACCTAAGCACAAGTTTATTGTAAAGAGCTTGTGTATATAGTGCCCACAGAAAACATCTTAAGTCTGCTTTTTTGTTAAAAAAGTTATGCTCTGCTATGTTATTCTACACAGCCCTTCTTGTAATTAAATAACACTAAATAACCAAAAGAATCATTACAGTTCCCCTGGGATAATATAGTTATTCATACCTGGATCTGACCCTCCTTTCATTTACTTCAGTATAAAAAGCTTGCTTTTACATTACTTGTAGCAAGCGCTGTCCCAGATTTAAGCAACTTTGTAATACAGGGAACGTATTGCTCAATATGATCCCCACAGGCTACCTGTCATTCCCAGGTACTGGAATGATTGCAATTGAAGTATTTATTTAAGATAAAAACTCTGTATTAAATTATAAATTGATCTTCCACTTGACCAGATAGTATTGTTTTATGTATTTGTATACAGGTCTCTCGAATGCTCTTGCATCTGTATGCTGCGCAGAGTGAGTGAGTGAGTGAGTGAGTCTTCGCCAGACATGCAGAAATAATACCTGGAAATATAATTCCCAGCTTTTGTGGGGCTCAGGATGAATGGGGCAGGCACTAATTCTCTTGTCACCTCCCAGCTCTTGGTTAAACAATTTATCTCAGTTACCAACTGTACGCAAAGAGTGCCAGAAATGTATCGAGTCAGTATTACATCTTATCAATTATGTATTGTCTCCAAACACAATACAGTTCATGGAGTCTAAAACACAAACCAGAAAAACAGAGAATGTGTTCCTCCAGAGCTGCATAATTTATGCACAAGATAGATAAAGATTTTCACTCTGGAATGAATTCCTCTCTTTCCTTACAGCTTCTTCCTTTTTTATCTTATCTTGTAGTTTCTAGTCTAAGTTATATATTTAAAATATAGAGACAACTAATCTATTAAAGAATTAGTGGAGGTGAAGTCCTGAGGAGAAGCTGGCTCCAGTAAACTATTGGTTTACCCTATGAAAGAATTTGTAAGAAAGATTTTTAGTTTCCTGTTTCTTTACATCTACATTAACTGTGCTACATATGCATTTGTGCCTGAGCTCCCCTCTCCTGGGTAGTAAACACACCTACATCTCCCACTGTTATTGAAGGCGTTTATATACGTGGATTCATTAATGGGTGGCTGCGCTCCAGCGTATGCCATGGGCTGTTTACTCTTCTGTCTTTCACTCTACTAGCTTCAGTACCTTGTGACAGCATATCATGGATGGTAACATTAATGATAGAGCTGTCCCAAGCTGAAAAGGTCTCTAGTAAATGCTTTATGGAGAGCAACAAATAAAAATAATATTCCAGTATTGATTTTTGGGGGCTGATGTCTTAAAAATCTGTATCAGTTTTCAATATCCCAAAGTATCCTGCAAAATGTATCTGTTTCCAGAGACTTGTATCACACTAATCTCTACATACATGGAGGTTTTTTTCAGTCATCTTTAGGTACTAATGGTTGAAATCGATGCTTTGGAAATCAATTCACCCTGACATGGAAAGCCTGGGTTTGTTTTTTTCCAACGTTCATAACACAAACACTACAGATATTGTGTAGGTAATTCATTCGTGCAATAAATGTGTTTGCTGTCCTGGCTTTTTGAAAATCAAACATGTTAGGTCATTAATCATTTTTAAAACTCATTATCATGATAAGAAATAAAGCAAAGCCAACATTTTTGATTGATGGAGATTTATTAATGGAAAGCTTTTATTGCCATATACTTAATTTTAAAGCTACTGACATGAAATGTTATAAGTACAATATATGACTGAATTAAAATTTCATTTTAGATAGTGCCAATCCCTAAAACCTTAGTCTGTCTCCTTCAATCACACTCTACAAGTTCAAACATCAGTTTGGCACCAGCACAGCATTTGTATCAAGCTCACATGCACAGGTCTGAAAAAAAAAATCCTCTAAACTCATGTAAGAAAATGGTTTCATGCTTGCAGACGCTAAACTTACACAATTGATTAAGACTGCATTGATGATATTGGTAATAAACTCATAATTACCTCTTGGAAAAGTAAAACTATAGCATATCAATTTTGGTATTATTTCTCATTATGAAACACCTCTCACTTAATTTTCCACAACCACAAACCCCATAACATCTAGGCTTTAACATTTTTAATTCAACTTATATGTCCAAAAATGGATGAATACCACATGAATAATTAAATGCACAAAGCAGGAGGGCTAAAGGCATTACAGAGCAATGCAAACACAAACAAAGTACAACTATGATGTGGGACCTGGCCTACCATCGTTATTCAAGCAAATTTTCCAGAGGGAAACAGGATTAATACAATAAATGCAGTGCAGCCTCAAAGGAGTGTATCCTTCCTTGGCATATAAGTGTAGCTACTCTAGTATGCTAAAATAAACCACTGCTTGCTACTGAACACAAAACGGAGCCCAAACATTCAAAGCAAGCCTTGTGTTACCCACTTCTTGCTAGCAGAGAGGGAACAAATGGAGACATGTTCAGGGACACAGCAAGGATATTTTTGGGCCCCACCAGTCCAACTGCTTGTTTTCCTTTTGAAGGCCATTTGCAATGAGAGCAACTTAAAACATCTCTAAATTATTCAGGGACACTAGATCTGCACGCAGCTGACAAACAACTGGGGAGCATGAAGTTTACCTTTGGAGGCTTTCCATAGCTATCTGGTGGGGTCTCTAGCAGGACTGGATCGCCAGGACCATCAAGCTGCTGCTCTTCTCGTGAAGTCTGTGGCAAATTCAGAGAGGAAGGGGAATGCTTTCCTGCATAGCAAGGTTTTAAAAAACAGTTTTATATTGCACAGATTAAAGCAGCAGCAAGTTTTATATTTCTAACTGGAAAAAACTACTATTTGCCAATGCCAAAGAAAGGCAACAAGTTGAAGATGTTTTTGAATGTTTTTGTTCTTTCATCCAGATAGAAAGAGCAGCTTTTAAAATTCATTCCACCATTATTTGGAACAAACCCAAACAAATATAATGGTATATATAAATTCACCTTTGAGTCAGCATCTCGTGTTTCAGCACTTCTAGTCACAGCATCTTTCAGAACAGTACATCATCCATATGCTTCATACACATCTTTTACCTTCTCAGTAAATCAGAAGATTGGTGCTAAAATCCAGAATGCAACCTTAAGAATTCCTCTGTTTTTTTAGCAGGTATTATTGATACTGGCAATCGAGCATATTTTGTAGTGGGAGATGGCAACCTCTCCTTTATAATTCAGGCAAACAATTAATTGGAAATAAGAAAGAGCTTATCCAGCAAGGAACATTTGTAGTAGCTAAACAGGAATATTCTAAACTAATGGAGAAAAACAAAATATATACAGATACAATAAAGAAGAATAAACTCCTTTTCACTGTAATTTGTATGCAGTATGAGAGAGGTATAAAAGCATCACATGGATCCCAGTCCCACAGGAGCTTCAAAATGCTGCTTTTGTTTATAAGGAAAATGGATGTGGTTGGGATTTAAAAAAACCAACAACAACAACAAAACCAACAACAACAAAAAAAACCAAACCCCCAAACATTTGCTTGTTTGGTCAGGATTTTTGACACTGGGAAATAATCTCAAGTTCAGGTTCCCAACAAAACAGATTTACTTAAAACACATTTGATCAGTAGCTAGAAGAAAATGGAGACTGGCCAGGACTCATATATGCTGTAACTGGTATCTTTGTGAGCTTTTTATTCAGTCTCATCCTTGGAACTTTTCTTCAGATTAATTCCTTCAGATTAAAGGAGGATAACTGATAAAGCTTGCTAAATTTCATATGGTGCATGATCAGGCTCCTTTACTTGTATAACACTCAAATAGCAAACATTTATGGTTTTTTAAGGCTTGTTGGTGCCACTTTACCCATGTGGGCTATGACTGCATTATTGCATGTCTCAGGGGTCCCTCAAACCAAGTGATAACATTTAGTGCTAAACCACCCTCACATCCCACTAATATGATGCGCCCTCACACTTATTAGAAGAACACAGCAAACCGATAAAGCAAAATTATGACAATGAGAGCAGAGAGTCATTTACATCTGGAGCTTTGTAAGAATGTCGTGCTAGGTAATTCTGTATCCCTGTTTTGAGCTTTGTTACAAGATTGAGATGAGCATCACTGGCCAAGTGTACTAATCATGCCACCACTCCCACTGACTTCCAGCTGAATTTGAGTATCCACAGCCCTCCCAGACCTTCAGAATCACAGCTTAATGCCATAAACATACTTTTCCAACTGTATTCTTACTCAAAAAATCATCTGCTTTGTACTCACAGCTTGTCCCCTTCACTACTGGCGTCTAAGCACCCTGGTATAAACCTGACCATTAATGTTTTATAGAGAGCGAATGCTTTATACTTGGCATTTTCAAGCCTTCCAGATGTCAAGAAGGAAGGAGGATTTGCTGTATTTCCAAACAATCCCTCTGATAACTGTTGGAGATATTAATAACTAGATGAAAAGTTATACCTGTTCTTGCTGAGGATTCTGGATGTAATTGAATTTCTTCCTTCCATTAGGTTAGGGAGAAAATTAATCCTATAACTCACCTGGTGAATAGGAACTTTAGAAGCGCTGTCAATTTGCAGCTTGTGACCAAGCTAAAGGGATGCCAGTTTTGAATTGTTTGTTCTCATCCATTCCAGTCCTCTTTATTTGACTTTGAGCTTTTACATTAAGCAAACAAGTTTTTCAAGGTGCATTTTATGAATGAAACAAGTAAATGAATCTGAGGTATGTGATCTAAGTAAATTTATCTTACATTTTGAAATGCAGCTGTGGGTCTCAGTACTCAAGTAGGATAGTTTCTTCATCATGTCATTCCTTCAGTTCAAGAGCAGGGAGGGCAAAAATTGGCAATGATTCCAACCTCCTGGCCCAGTTGTATTAATAAGCTACTTAAAAAAATAATAATAGCAGTAATTACCCAGAGACCCTAAAATTATGCATTTATTAAGCTATGTAATATTTTGTAAGATAAACAGGAGTAGATTGGAATAATTTCTCCCAGCAGTGGAATTTAATCACTTACAAGAACAAAGCAACTGCTTAGCACAAGAGGCAAGTATGATACTAACAGCTCAGGACAGGAACTGAAGAACATAATTTCCAAATAAAGGTTCACCCAGAAATCTGGGAGGCAGCAGGTGTCTTCAGGAGCAGCACCTGGTCTTTACGCCACACACCTGAGAAGCTAAAGGTTTTGCAGACTTCAGGAGGAGGCAAATCAGTCTTGAGCTGAGCTGCGAGTTGCATAGTGGAAGGCTCCGTCAATCCTTTTGCATTAAAAGCAGCAGTTTCCTCCTTCTCAATACATATTTGCGAGCACATGATTTCTTTTTATATTACTTCTGGTTGACACTCTACTTCCACACAATACAGATATTTTGTGTTTGTTCATAGAAATAAAAATAGTTAACAATAGAATTTGTATTAAAATATATTTCAGAGAATTTAATACAAATGTATTGGATTCTTTTAATATCACTTTTGAACATTTCTTCTCCAGAATAGCAAAAGAACCTCAAGAAATTTGATTTCCGAGTGCAATCTCTGAGGGGACCCATTGACATAAGCATTTCTTGTATAGTTTGGTTTTGCAGCACTTTGACACAGAAATATTCAAGTTTTTTCTTCAGATAGATACTGGTGTGAGAACATACATTCTCTCTCCCTGCTTCAGGAGCACTATTGCTCTTCCTTCACAGTGTCAGCCCACCTTAGCAGAGGTCACGCGCTGCCTCCTCTGGTCAAGTTTACCATGACTGTTCTCAAACACAGAGTTTGAATCCTCGCCTTCAGGACTGCATCAGCAAGGAAAACATTAATGTCAGAGCAAAACAAGAAAATGAGATGTTATAAGATACTAGAGCTGCAGTACTGGGGACATCCAGAAGACTACTCTAGAGACAGCACCAACACTTACAGGGTAGCAGAGAACTTCTTTAATTTCTATTGACAGCGGAGGTACCACACCATCCAAAGCCTCAGACACCCGACCCTGCGAGGTACTACGGCAACTTCTCCCCTACACCCTGGCCGGTGATTACACGACAAGCAAAGATCCTGCTCTCTTTTTAGTCAGCACTAATGTTTTACAGGATAGTGATTTCTTAGTGGGACAACTTCTTTTGCTTTTATTCACAGAAAGTCTCCAAAAACCCAGAATAGATGACAGGACTTAGGGAGGAGGATGAGTAATTCAGTGGGTTGTATTTAGTTAGTGAATAATGATATCCTTGCTGATAGAAGCATGTTTTCCATGTTTATTCCTTGGATGACAGCAAACTGCCTGTAATTATTGTTATTGTACAATTACAGAGTGGGGGGACAGGAAGGGGTAGAGTTGATAAGATTAACTAATTAGACTTCTGGTGGACATGCAAACAAACTGTGAAGGCAAAGAGCTATTCAGACAGCCCCGGCGACTGAAAACCAGCCTTCAGCCCTCCCGCTAGTCCTCATTGCCCTGGCTTCCTGAGACCATCCGTTTCAGTCTAAACGCTGATCTGTGCCACATATTAAGCTGTTTGTTGAGAATAATGCTTGAGCAGATCCCACACTGGGTATGACGGGTTGCCTGGCAACTTAAATTCATTTAGCAAAATTTAATTTCCTTTATATTGTTACTTTTTTTCTATAACATGCAGGGCCGAGTAACAAATTCTTACATTTTGCTACCAAGAAAGGATTTAATTTCTGTTAAAACTTTCCTTTGGAGTGAACATAAAAGCAACCAGAAGAAAGGAGGGAGGGAGGTGCAATATAGACCAATGTTTTGACCTAGCTTTAAGTTACAGTGAAGCAATAGAATGTCACAGTATGCTAATTATTTAATCAACCCACATCTTCTCTGCTGTTCATGTATTATTCTGACTATCAATCGAACACCATCTGCCCTCACAGAAAAATGTTCCTGCAACGTACAGAATATTTAGCTGGCAAGCAACTACCACCGTGTTCATGGAATCATGTTCGCACTAGAAAGTCATGAACCCAGGAAGCTTTGGGACATTCAAAACAGCTCCTGCCCTCTCTTGGCCTTCCTTCTCTGGAGGAGAAGGATAAATAAATGATTTCCATTTAAATTTCAAATAATGAAATAGTTCCATTAATGGCTTGGAATGCAAATAGGAAGCCAAGCTTTGGAATCTGGCGTTCTTTTTAATGAAAAATTTCTGTCACTTGGAGAAGCGTGGGAAGCAGCAGCGAGGAGAGGGAGGAGAGGGAGAAGAAAAGGGAGAGGAGGCAGCTCCGGCTGCGGCTCCGGCTCCTCTTGCCCGCTGCGCGGGAGCAGCGCTTCCCCCCGGGGCTCCCGCCTGCCCCGGCGGGGCTCCGGCTGGCCCCGGGCTGGGTTCCGGCTGGCCCCTAGTGCTCTCCTCCCCGGCTCCCCAGGGGGAACTGCCCCAAAATACCCTGGGAGAAGGAGCCTGTCGCTGTATCTCCCTTACCTGGACAGCAAATGCTGGTAGGGTGTGCATTTTATAAGGTAAAGAGATAATCCCTGTCTCAAACAGGAGAACAATTGGCATTGTCAATGAGAGCCTGGTAAAATACCCTAGGGAAAGGATTTTGGAAAGGTTGTTTAGTAAGCGTAGACTATAAGGGGATGTTTACCTCAAACAGATAAAATGAAGTATAAAACCTTGCTAAGTGCAATGAATAACATAAAACCTATGCCAAAGGAGGATAATATTACTTAGTTATATTTTTTTAACTACCAAAATAGATAGACGATTGTGAAACTTCATCCTAAATCGCTCGAGTTGGAAGCGCAGCACAGTTGGCCTCTTCATCATTTCCAATCAAGCGCTGCCTGTTGAGGCACCCCGACCAGCTCTCCAAATAAACAGGTACAAGGATTGCATGTGCTTTAAGAAATACCAAGTGCAGAGGCAGCCAAAATGTCTCTGGGTGCTATTTAGAAACAGTTTTTGGAAAAAAGCCACCAACTTTATTTAACAGATCAATTAGTAGGCTAGTTACTAGGTGTTGAGTCACTCCCTCACCCCCTTCTGTCTTGAAACCTGGCATGGAGCGCCTAAGTCCACACCTTACCTGCCAGAACAGCCAACAGCTTTAGAGCAACATCCTGTATACCGGTGAAGAGCTGTCGATAAGGCAGGGATGGATCCACCTACCAGAATAAAAACACTGGGCCCCGATGTCTCTGTTGTCCTTATCCTGGATTCCTTGGAGAGAGGGACCAGGGATTTCCAGTGGGACTGGAATTTGGCCCAGTGTGCCACAATCCTATAAAACACAACTGTCTGTTGGTTAAACAATGCCAAGTGTGTCTCAGCCAGATGCCTGTTTACTGACTGCTGAGAGAGAAAAAAGCTCTCAGATGCTATTGCTTGGGTTTGCAGGATGTAGGACATATTAATTATGAATAAATGAAATGATCACAAAACAGAGATGAGCCATGTAACTTGGTTTGGCTGCAATTCTTGGTATATGAGGAAAATGACAGCACAGGGCTGGATGAACATAAATTCTGCATTAAAAATAAATTATTTTGTTATCTAGTATCTATTTGCTTAAGATAGTAGTTCATTTTCTTCTGCTATATGGGACAACAGGCCATAAAATTGGTTAAATTATTGTCCATTTAGCACAGTAAAGGAAGAACCCTGGTTCATTTGGTCAACAAAAAGCTGTTCTGCTAAAAATGTCTGTTCTTTCCTGGAAACAGAGAACTCCAACAATGTGTGGTGACATTCACTTGGGAAACATTGCTGAGGCAGTCACGGCAGGACAGTGGGTAGGTGAGTGCTTTAAAGCGGGGCCTTTCCTGGGACTTCACCCACCTGACTCAATTCAAAGCCCAAATCCAAGCTCTTCAGGTGCCTCTGGACGAACCACAGAGCAAACCCAGCTCTGCCAGGCTCTGCCACACCAGGGCACCCCAGGACCTCGGGCGCCGGGGTCCATCCTTCCCCTGGGGCCCTTCCAGCCCTGGGGCACCCATGGAGGAGAGCAGCAGGATGGGGAGCCAAACCCTGGGTTGGGGCAGAGGTGGTAGAGCCTGCTGGTGTCCTCAGGACCCTGACCACTCTCCCATTTCAAAACACAAACACACACACACGCACCCCCGCCCCCATTTCTCCCACCCCCTGGCACAGATGTGCAGTTTTTCTTCCTGTGGCAATGCACTCAGCGGCAGTTTTGCTTCCATTTATGCCAAGAAGGCAGAAATGTTCACACAGATGCCACATCCCTGAGCAATCAGTTCCTGTGCCTTCAAACCATCTCCATTAAAATGTTTCTCCTAATTTGGAACCTCAATTTACCTTGTTGTTTATCCTATGCACCACAAAGAGCAGATGTGCCTGCCCTCTGCAACAGGATTTTATGCATTTGAGGACCTAAGCGTTTCACCTCTTTTGTTTTCCAGTCTTCCCTGGACTAATTGGCCCACATCTGCTCTGAATGCAGCATCCCAAATTAGATGGATACTCCAGGCCAGACAGTGTCTGATATTTTTTGAGTAGAAGGGATGGATTACTTCAAAGTCCTAAAGATTATACTCCTATAAAGGTAAACAATTCTGAATTATATTTATTTTTTCCTCAGTATCATCATACTGTGGACTCCTGTTCAATCTGTGGTCCACAATACCCCTTGTTGTGTTTTTGCAGATCTTTTTGTTAAGCAGCGTATTTTGTTACCTTGTATCATGCATTTGATTATTCCAGCCTAAGACCATGATATTGATCTTGTCTTAGTTGAATTTCTTTTTTTAATTTTTCTTTCCCAGGCCATTTTTTCTATTTGTTGATAACATCTTGAATTCAAATCCTGCTCTTTAAAGACCTTCAAGCTCCTTATCATTTGCAAATGTAATAAGCATAGGCCTTTGTCCAGCAGTGGCTATTAACAAACCCATTAAAAGGCTTGCTCCAGAACAGACTATAATGGAAAGCTTGTGATGTAATGTCTGCTGCCACCACTGCCCTTCAGGGATGCTACCCCTCCAGCTGGGCATCAAACCTCTCCCTCAGGCCTGCCAGTGTTTTCCTAGCTTTTCTAACAGGAATGTTGTGCCACGCTGCCATAGCCTTGCAAATCAAGATAGAGAGCATCTGTGGCTTCTCTGGCCACTCTTTCCTAGAAGGAAACGAGCTTGGTGTGATGTAGTTTGTTTGTTTTTTTTTTTTTTAATCGGTCACTTCTCTTGTAGGTGCTTTTAATTGGTTTTGGGAATTTGTCCTAAAAGTTTTGAACTGATGCAAACTGCTTTATACTTCCCTAACTTTGCTCTACCTGCCCCCGATACACCTCTCAAAGACAGGCATTGTAACTCTCTTTCCGTGAGCACAAATGCAGAGCAAGCATCAAACACCCAGTTCCTCTGCGTCATCTGTAGATAGCGCTTCTTTTCCATTGAGAAACAGGCCAAACCTTTTCCTGGTCTTCCTACTACTACTGAGATAATGACTTTTTCTTGTAGCAGGTATCTTTTAATAATTGCAGAGGATGAAACATGACCTCCAAAAGACCTTTTGAAAACCCTCCTGAGAGCTGGTTTCAAGGGAGACTATTTCTTGAAGCCCTCAGCTCAAGAAAGCAGCCTACAGAGATGAACAGAGCAAGAGAAGAGCAACACAATCATGTAAAACTCAGACCCCATTGATCACCTCCCTCTCTCACCAAAAGCATGCAAGAGGTGAGAGAAGAAGGTGCTCAGTGTAGCCATTTCCCTGCTCTCAAGACCCTGACTAGAGGCCAGAAGAGTCTCCAGGGCACATAGCCTGAACCACAAGAAAAGATGAAAGAAAGAGTTTGTTTTAAAGATAGTAGAAGGGGAAGAACACCCCCCCACACCTCCTTTCTTGAACTTCCCTTAATGACAGTGAGATGTTTCTTTCCCAGCAAAAGCTAACTGCTACTCTTGACACGCCTGATGTCAGCTGGAGGAACAGATGGCTCAATGGTTCATTTCAAACTGTTCGCTCAGCCAAACAGCACAAATTGCATTAATTGCCTCACAGTATGAGCAGAGAACGGAGCGCTTCGCGTGTCCTAGCCGTGAATAACTGAGACTTCTCATCACTATTCGCATTTGACAGGTCAGTCAGGAACTTATCCGCATGCTGGGAGGGGAGGGGGTAGAGGGAGCACAGCACAAGAAAATGCCTGAGCTAAGCACTCAGCAGGTACCAAAAGATCCCCAAGAGCTGGTTTGGCCTTCGACTTTTGCCTTGGTATTAAAATGGTTTCCCTCAGCACAGTGCCACTTTCTGAAGTATAGTTTCTTAACATGAGGATGGACGCAATAACACACCTACTGACCAGCTCCAGAGAGCAGGAGGAACAGAATCTAATTACTGACCTTCTTCTCCGTGTCCACACTATAGTCTATAGCCTACCCCTTGCTTTGCCCCTTCCTGTGGCAAAGGTAGCTTGCACACCGTTGGAGGTCTTAGTAGGCCACTGAAGAGATAGCAGGTGTCCCAGAACCTCCCAGCCAGAGTACCGGGGGAGGCAAACCATGAGAAGAGACTCCCCGTGCCTGCCTTCAATGAGCCCCTATATCCAAGATCTGAAAAAACTGATGGAGCCAAAGAGTTTGAAACAAGTTACCCCAAATACCTCATTATTTTTTGTTTCTATAAGGTGGGAGCCTTTTATAGGTTTAATTTACTATTACACATGGGCACGAGCATCTGAAAAGTTCATGCAGAAGGTGAGTCCAGGCAAAGAGCTCTCCTTTAGGTTTGACTGCTCTAAGCCTTGCCTAATGAAGTGATTTATTAGATGTTCCACATCCTGTTGAAAAGTCCTGACACCTTGCTCATCACTTGCAAATGGAAGGTGTTAGTGTTTTGCCCACTGAAGACATTACATTTCTTTTGACCAAGGAAAAAAAATTGGCAAATTACCACATAAGACCAGAAGTTTAAGGATACAGCCATCTAGCTAATATGATCACTGATACTTCTCTGTTACCTATTTAATATATTTTCTTTATTTCAACAATGTTAATAAAATACAATACCGGGAAAAGACTAACCTTAGTCTCCCACAGGCTGTTGAGATTTCTGCTGCAAAACTTACAGGCAAGTCCTGCTGCTCCTTCCTCCCCTCTGCTTTAGAGGGAGCAGAATCATCATGATTTTACCACCAGGGGCAAAATTTCTGTACCACACCTCTGTGCATTGCCAAATTCTGCTTGAGCCCCTCCTGCAGGAAACGAAAAGAAGCAGCAATACCTACAGAAAACCAGCCCACCCCCCACACTGTGCTGTAGCCCCTCCTAAATCACAAAGTGGCCTTAGATCTGGTTATTGTAAATAGGTGACAGCTGAGGGTTTTTGCTCCACCCCTGCTTGGCAGAGGTTCTGTCTGCACCCTCCTTCATAGCTCCCTCTGTGCTAGCCTCAGATCTCACACGTTTCTAGCGGAGAGGACCTTTGCTGCTTCCCTCTCTTAAGCACACATCAACAGAAGGGAAAGGATATCTAGTTGCATCTGACTGAGGAAAGAACAGAAGTGTTTCAGGGCTCTGCTTACGTGAAAGTCACTTTATACCATTAATCGCTTTGCCTCTCACAAAGTTTGGGGGAAAAAAATGGATCTCAGTTTGTTCCGCTCTCTGACTATTCTGTACCTCTAAAAGAGCTGCAGCAAAATTCCTAGAGTCAAGCCTTCTCACACTGGGAAGCTTTGCTCTTGGTGATCTGTACCTTGCTGCTTCAGTCACGCCATCTTGCTCGCTCTTTGCGTCCCCTGATGGCTGTTCCTGCACCGCCAGAATCACCCCATCCCCTGGCGCTCACAGAAATACTGTGGGACCTCTTCTGGCGTGGGACCTCCCCACACTGCGGGACCTCTTCCAGTAACTAACAGAGACTTTCCCTGGTATATTTTCCCCCCTCAGAAGTAGCTTGTGTGGTGCACTTAGGCGCTCAAATTTTGAGCACTATCATTTGGACTCCCTTCTTTGGAAGCAGGACCTTACTGTGCTGCCGACATCTGCTTCAGTTCTTCTTGTCCGTGAGGACAAGGTGGCCTCCTTCGTGCCTATGGGCTAATTCCACCAAACATACCCATGCCCGTATTTCAGGTGAGCTGTTTCACAAAGCTCATAAGTACTCCGAGAGCTTCTGCACCACAACACAATCTCTGAATGATCCCTCCTTCCTTTGGACTCAAGCAAGCAGCCTCTGAAGTTACTGGAAAGCTTCCAGCTTGTAGCGGGAATTAATTCAGACACTAATTTATTCCTCTGGGGCTTCTTCCTGGTTTAGCTGCATTTTACCAGCATTTAACTGCATTCCACCCAACTCCACTCACAATACCGATGTGGGAGAAGGGGAGTGAGAACTGAAGTACAAAGCAACCTGACAGATCGGGAATGGCAGAAGAAGGTGGTGTTCCTTACCACTGGCTCTTCCCCTGCTCTGGGAGAGGAAAACAGGCAGCAGAGCAGCAGTAAGTCAAGCTACAGACCTGCAACCTCAGCATTTGTTTTTTTTGGTTAATTTAATCACATCCTTTAATTTAACAGGGAAAGAGTGAGACCATGCTTAGGAGCAGAGTGATGTCTGAGAAACATGAATTGCGGAAAATCTGGCTTATTCTCCAGCTACTCAAGTTTTCTGTCTGCACTGGCTGTGCCAGAGGAACCCACAAGGTCTCTTTTAAAAAAGGCACCCCCCATTGATCATCCATTGCTTGATGCTTCGATGGTCTTTTCTGGGCAGGCCTACCATGTTGACCCCAGCCCCAAACAGCTGCAAGGCCGGGGAAGCTCCCCTCCCTCCAAATTCATTCCCAGGCTAAAGGAGCGCTGATGATGTAATTAAGCTAATGATTAGGGGGAAGTGCCCAGACCAATACACAGAATAATGCTGGAAAGGGAAATTTAGTAGTTCACACTATAGCGACAGCCAGTAGAGGAGACGGCACTGAAGCAACTTAGAGCCTTTTGCTGTGATGAGCTGCTATGATCCTTCCAGCCTCACCAAACACTTACTTTCTTTAGAAGCCCCCGATGAAGGAACTTCTCAAAGACCTTGTGAAAGTCCAAATATATTGTATTAACTGGTTCCCATTTATCCATTTTATGTTTATGCTCATGACTCAGTACAAAACTGATTCAGCTTTTCCTGCTTTGATTAAAAAAGATATGCATTATTAAAGCTAGATATTAATTCTTTATTAACCTATTAATTCAAAGGCAATAAGGGCTTTTGAAAGCTGACACCCAGGGCAAGTAAATAACATGGAGTTTGCTGCTTCTTACCCAGTAATAGCAAGGTACTGGCAACGGTTTTTCAGTTACAGCCCCTGCTACCAAATTCCCCTTTTGTAAGAGTGTAAAGGAGGGGCGAATAAGAGACCTTACAGCATCCTGATAAACCTCTGTTTTAGCAGTTCTGGCAACATCTTTTTACATTTGTGCCAGTATCAGTGGTAAGAATTTTACCAAGGAAATGTAACGCCACGTGCAGCATGTAAGATTTTAGAGGGATTTTGCTGTTTTGTCTGAAAGAGTAAGGCCAAATTTCTGCTTTCAGTTGCAGTGACATAATTATGTTGTCAACTGCTCCAAGGTTACCGTCTTATTTTTGTCTTCTGTCTTGTTGTTTCTCTATACCTTACCTTGATCTCTCTCATGTCCTTTACTGAAGATTCCTACATCTCTCTTACATAATCAAATATTTATTTCTCAAGTACCACTCAATGTTACGACCACGTCAACATCTCCATTTCAGGTTAACTAATTCACAGTACCAGCTCTTAGCTGTTTATCCATCCAAGAGTTGGTGGTCTCAACCCAACTCACCTGGTAAAACAAGCAACCCCAAGCACAGCTGAAGCTAATGGTTAATTAAAATGTAACCAGCCCTGTGCTAATTAATTATCCTTTACTGTCAAGCTTAGCCCAGAGGATGGGATTTAAAGCCACAGGGACTGAATTGTCTTGGATTTAGCATGGGCAAAAAGCATCCTGTTGACCTGGCTACAGTAATACATGTGTATCACAAACCCTGTGCAGTGCCTTTGAGGCACAGTATATAGTGTTTCTTGCAGTCAGGCTTCGTGCCCTCCTACTCCTGGGCTGTTGCATGGCACAGCTCAGCCAGCGTCGGCACCTGCCAGCGTAGCAGCACCACCTCCACCTTCTCTATGGGATTAACGGTCTCTGGGGAGGGGAAAAGATGAAGCCTCATCCCAGTGACCTTCCCTGGGGCACCTGCTTCCTTCCCAGTGCAGGACCCGCAGGAGGTCTCTGAACAGGCCGATATGGCGAGGAGAGGAGCCCTCCACCGCGCAGGTGGGTCCCCGGGCAGGACAGCGGCGGGGCAGCCCGGCAGGCTCTGTGCTGGGAGGGACTGCTGTCCTCCACTTGCTCTCACCCCTCTCCCTCTTTGCACAGCCCCCTCGTACATCCACATATGCTTTTGTGGACAGGCTTTCTGAACGCCCCCCGCAAAGCAAACTGTTTCATCAGACACGCTTGGCTACCAAGTCCAAAACAACCCCAAACCCTGGAAAGGAGCTCCCGGGGCCGAGGCCATGGGACCGTGACTAACGCTGAGAGCTGAGAAATCCTGGCAGCCTGTGACAGCACAACTGTAAAGTAATTGTTAATTCTGCTGTTGTTAACAAGAACGCTCCAGTTTCTGGCTCACGTGATTCGTCCCAATGACTGCTGCAAAACTAACAACCTGCCTCCTTATGGGAGGCAGCTCTCCAGCGCCAGAGACAGACTGTCCCCAAGTCACCTTTCCCTCCCTCCTCCACATTAATACAGTCACCAGCAGAAGGCTGGCTCCTATCCTACAAACACATTTTCAGGAAAAAAAAAAATACATTGCCTGTTTGTCATCTTTGAAAGGAGCAACAAACCATAACAAACCTATTATCCTGATTAGGTTTTACTAGGGGAAAAAAGGAGCCATTACAACATGAGCTCATTAGCTGGGAGAACAGCCTTCCTATAGAGACAGGTATGTCCTTCTCTTCATCATCAATTACTAGGATTTCCTGAGAGATGGCAGATGCTGAAAAGGAATTCTTGTTTAACATCTTAATTCCAGTTTATTTTTACCCTTGCGTTTGAATTCCCTAAAGCTAGCTCCTAATGCTGCAGCACTACTGCACGTTAGCAGCTGCCATCTAGAAAGCTGCCTGCCTGATGCCAGGCAGTCAACTCTTACGCTGCATTACAATGCCTTTCACAAATAAAAAGAATACAGGATTCATTTTCAGTACTCGGAGACTCTCTTGAAACATTGACAAAAAAGGATTCTTAAGAAGCATCACCACCCCCTTAAAGGTATGGTGCTGACACCAAAATGAACGGGATTTTGTTTCAAATTTGCTTCCTCAAGATGAGTCGTTACTCATCGTTGGGGCATTCTTGTGAAAAAGTTGCAAAAAACTTGCCATGCCCAGATTGCATGCTGTCAAGTAAAAAAAAGGTAAAATATTGTATTTACTACCGTCTCTTATTCCATTTGAACTTCTTAGAAGCGTTGAACAAGTAAAAAAAACCAAAACAAAACAAACCCCCAGATGTACACATTCCATTCCTAAAATTGACTAAGAGTGCCCACAAGAATGCATTAGGTTCAGCCACCTCTCTGAAAGCCACATTATCATCAGGAAAATGCTTTATAAGATGGGTTCTTAAGTAACCCATTTGGAGCCAGCAGTTGCCCCAGCAAGCAAAGCATTGGTGTCCGTGAACATGCATCCAGGATGGGCCAAACTCTGACCTCGGCGCTCACCATCTCCCGGTAACTCGCCGTCTTTGGAGCCACTCTGGGACAAACCACTGTGCAGAGCCCGGCTGCGAACTGCACCAGGGAATTGGTTAAAATAAGATAAAAAGGGGGCAAAGGAGAAGTTTTAAACAAGACCAAATCCTCTCCCCAGTTCACCGCAATTCCGCTCTCAAGTGTGCCAGCACCCGAGGTGTGGGAACACCGCAGCACGGGGGTAGGGGGAAGCAGCTGGGAACAGAAACTCCTTCACTCCCGTAGAGAGACAGGCTCCCCGTAACACCAATCCTGTCCCATCCACTAGCGCGGGCCCTAGGCAGGTTTTCTAGTGTTGGCTTATGAGGATCCCTACTAAAGCATGACTTTGCCAGGGCAGAAAAACCTCATGCATGAGCTCTCCAAGGGCAATCACACATCAGCTTCGTGCCTGCCTCTCAGAGCACTAACCGAAGGCAGTGAAAAGGCATTTACACACTACTTTGGAAATCAGTGAGTTATAATTAGTAATCAACATTAAAAACATAACACTGGTATATATTTTTTTTTTTTCAAATTTCAAAGTATGCTTGCCTTAGGAACTAACCCAGACAGCTGATATAAAAACGATGAGGGTCTGACTACAATTTGGCCCTACTCCCATCAAGGCACTTTGCTATTAGCTTCACTGGGGGCAGAAAAATCCTTGCACAGTTACGGCTCTGGCACAAAACTCTTGCTGCTTCTTTAAACAGTAGCTGCGCTGCATCATGTTATCTCCCTAAGTAGCTATGCCACTTGAGCTTCCTCAGAGGTCAGCTATTCACCTCTGCTAAGTGCATCCGGTGTCCAAAGAAAATGCCTTAATCCTCTTCTGTGTGCTCGTTTTCATATGCACAGCCACAATTCGCCCACATCGAGCCTAGGCCATACAAGAAAAATCCTTGTTTTCCGCTACTGCCGTCCCTGCTGTACAGCAGACAGATGTTCACAAGGAGAACTTGGCTGCAGCTGGCTCTTAATCCTTGTGTGCTATGGCAGAGGTACATAAAATGAACAGAAATCATTACTTAAAATGCAAAGCAAAAAACTGCATGGATTTGCAGGTCTACTAAATGATTTCAGGACTTCAATTATGACCCGAGTTCACAGCCTCCGAGAAATACAGGAATGAATAATATGATAAAAAATTGGCTAAAATTATGTGCCTGTGCATTTACTCAAGGAGTTTATTTCACTTTGGTGTATTTACTTAAGCTTCCCAGACAAGAATTCCCTCAAAGCTTATCACAGGATGGATGCTTCCTTCTTGCATTTGGAACAGTCTTCCTGCAGTCCTAGCACATGCTTAGAAAAACTGATCTCTCTACTTTTAGATCCTTTTAAATTAGGCTTAGCTTCCTGAAGGAGAAGAAAAGAAAGAAGAGGCAGCACTATGACCATAAGCAACCATTAAGAGGAAAGAAAAAACAAACAAACAAAGCCCCACCCATGGCATGAGAGAGGAGACCACAGATATTTACAGCTACACCACCTGGTTTAGTGCTCCACAACACTGCGTGGGTGATCATGGGGCTAGGCAGGCCTAGGCTCATCTGCCTACCAAGTTCAAATCTGTTTTCCTTTGGAAAAACTTATCCCTGGTAAAACTGACCGGCCCGAGGGGCCGTTGGAAATAGGAAGCAGAGATATTTAGGTCACTCAGGAAAAAACGCAACCCCATAGCTCCTACCCCAGCACATTCACGGATTCTCACAGCTGTTGAGTTGAAGCAAGTTCAACTCCCATTCAGCAATACGCTTCTCTTGAAGAGGCTTTGCCTGCACCTCCCTTACATAGGCTTGCAGAATAGTGACAGCATTAAATACTTGGGCACATTTCTTCCCCTAGATTAAAGGAAAAAGTTGCCTTGGATAAAAGAAGGTGAGTTTGCTATGCCTGAAAATGAAGTGAAGCAATCCAGTCAAAAGTTATTTATCACAGCATCAATCTATCTTTACTGACCAGTGAGTTTTTCAATATACAAGAAGAATAGTTTTGGATTTATTTTATTTCTATACAGAAGAAACACCCAACCCTGCTTTCTTGAATGACATCCTTCGTTTCTTGTTGGACAGAGTACTGAAATATAAAATTTATTACTATATGAACAATTTCAACAGAATATTTAGTAAAAAGGAGTAAAAAGTTTAATACTTTTTTAAAAAGCAACATCAAAAAGTGCATTAGAAGTAAAATCCAGGTCCTTCCAGTCATCTAGCCTGCAATATCACTTATTCATTTTCTCCTGTAACAAAGAGGTGCACATTTTTCTTGGACTGCAGCATTTGAGCTGTGCGATCTATGCCAACCACCGCAGCCAATTTCTGAGCATCATACTTGGAGTAGAGCACAGTACAGGTCCAAGTAGCATCCACTCCGTTGTCTGTGGCCTTCATCATATTACAAATCTCACTGTAGAAGTGGGAGTAGGTTGGTAACTCATAAAAAATGAGGTTCCTAATGCCTTTTATCGTATACCTGTAGTAGGAAAGAAACAAAAGAGTAACTTTGTTGCCAATTGTTACAAAGCATGAACGTTAAAACATCAATCCTATCTCAGTTCTTCCAATTTCCATCAACTTCAACGCACATCGGTTGTAGCTCAACTCTACAAACCCTGTGTCATGAAGACTAAACTTAACACCAATGTGGAATGGAGGGCAGGTCTAACGCTGCCAGGCACTATGACTTCCTCTAAAGCACAGACCACCACCAAATTCTGCAGTATTCAGCCTCTTTGGCTTGGGTTTTAAGACAGTGAAGCTTGATCAGACTGAGCCTCGTGAAATTTTTCATATTTGCCAAAACATCTTCTGCTAATAGAAAAGACTGTTCCATTAGGAACTTCTAAACGGCTCCAGTCAGGATGTAGCAAATTTTCCAGGTGGCCTCAGCTTGCTGTATTGCATTATTGAACCAATTACATAAAATTCTGGAAAAGGGTAATTATCGTGGCACAGATGAACACAAATAGAAGGCACAATGAATCCAATTTTGCAGGCTATATCATCCTGTCCTGACATCAGTGGAAATTGGCACCACTTACCTTCCTGAATAAAGCCCTGCGCATACCAAAGTATTAGAGTCTCTGCGAGGGACTGCTGGCAACATGCAAAAATTTTAAAGCAAACTGAAAAGCTCTTACTTCAGTCAAAGAAGTCCTCAGAGAGATCCAACAGATTCAAAAAGCAATATAGCCCGTCTATGATTAAGGTCAGACTCTACTTCCAAAATGGCACATGTGCAACTCAAAGGAAAACTCTGTTCACAATTCACCTTTTGTAAAAGTGGAAGCGCTCAGTGAACAATAAAAACTGCTTCTCTCCCTTGAGAAAGAACCGCCTTGCTCTGCAGACCCCAGCCTTTTTAGTGTATTCACAAATGTGAGTAAAATTCAGCTCCTCTTTCTTGAAGTAATTTCGAAGACGCACGTAGTCAAAATACGATGGAACATAAATGAGCGTGTGTGACATGATGGCATCGCGGTACTCAGGCAAAACTTTGTCGATGAAAAACTGAAACCTGAGTTAAGAAAACAAATACGTTTTAACCAGAGTTAACATTTAGCTTTCCAATACTGATATGACCTCAAACAGGAATATCGTCAGACAGAAGAGACTACAGAAGATTTTGACTACATTTTTCCTTCTTTAACTTCACAGGATTTCTACACGTGTAGAAGACAAAAGGCGAAGGCTTTATCACTACTACACAGTTACGGTAGAGACCGGTATTCCTTTCCCAGACTTTATTCCCCAGTGCCTTTGCAAGGAGAAGTTCAGTATTCCCCTCCACCTGTGCAGAGCCTAGCCTGCATCGGAAGACTAATGAAGGCGTACTTCTGTGGGGAAATCACGTTGTGCTCTGCAGGAACAGTATGCTCCACTAAATCTGAAATTGCAGTCATTAGGGCACAGCAAAATAGTCTGGAGCACGGAGTACCTTGTATCTATTACAGAAGTTAAATTTTCAGCGTCTAGCCTCCGAAAAACATGAGGAAGCTGGACCACAACGTGGCTAATGGAGCCACTGAGCGGTACGTTGCGGACGGCCACCTGCGAGAAGAAAGTAGGATGTTAGGGAAGCAGCATTTCAAAGGCAGCCACGCTCCAGAGAGCTTTCTGCTCATAACTTGCATCTGTAAGCGGTGCACTAGCCTGTTTTTAAGAAAGCTCTAATACAAAACTACATTCACGTATACACACCGCAGATCTGTTAAATATACATGACCGCTGCTTATGCTCTGACTTCCAGATATTTGGGATGAACAACTGATGAACAACTAAGGCTTTTACTTTTCCTGTTTCTTTCAAAGTAATAGCAGTTTGTGCTTCTTATACAATAGGAGGGGGAAAAAAAAAAACGGAAGCAAGCAAACCCTCCATTTAACAAGAAAATAAATAAACCAAGATAACTTGTGTACGTCAAAGTAAGAAAAAACAAAGTCTGATTTCTGACATGAAACAGCTACCCATGAAAGAAAAGGATCAAATACATCATTGCAAGAAGAGTAGTTCTTCACGCCTCTGGCACAGCATTAGAAATTGTCATGCAGCGTCACAAAGATTCAGACTGAAATACTTGGGTAATGGAAATGACTGGCATACAGACAGTCTTTCTACAACTGAGTTATGGAATTTTTCCACGTGTTGGTTTTCTGTTCCCCCCCCCCCCCCCCCCCCCAAGCCAGCATTTAAAAGAAGGCTTTCGGCTCCTCTGTGAACTCACCTGCCCCATGTAATTGAAGCAGTGTTTGTTGAAGACAAAGTTAATCTGGGGATCCTGAAGAGCGCTGAACAGCAGCGTCTGGCGGTAGTACTTGGACCAGTTATTGAGATTCAGCATTCGCACTCGGGAAAAGTCTACCCCGTGGGAATCCAGGGGCAGCAGGTTAATGTGCTTCATCAGGTGCTACAGAGAGACGGAAACACATCACTACTGACTGACAGCCCTGCACCCAGGCTGCAAGAGCCTTAACTGCAGCGAGAAAGCAGGCAGGGATGAGCAAGACGGCACAGAATATAAAACAGCAGTGATCTCCCAAGACACAACTGTCTGGAATTTATTGACCATAGCAAGAGTAATTTACTTGATTTCATGCCACAGAACTGAAAGCTACCATCAGTAACAATAACCTTTGCTTCCAATCTTCTCCCATGGGGCAAGCGTAATGGAGTTGTTTGTTTGTATTAACATCAATGGGCCCAAGGTTTCTGAGCTAAAAGAAGCCCAAGTGCAGTCCCCATCGCATTCAGGGAGAGTTTGGGTGCAAGTGAAGAAATTCACTTCATTTTGGCCTCACTGAATGATGCCTAGGACTGGCATCGCTGCTGCTGCACGGCAGGCAGTCGCGCCCAAAGGAAAAACCAGGGAACAGCCCCCAGGACTGACTCTTTGGTATCGTGTAGGCTGACGTGCCTTTCCTGGGACTCCCCAGGAAACAAGACACAGTCTGGGCTCATTCAAAATGTACAGTAACGTCACGCTGCCAAAACACACGGCCCAGGTACCTTAAAGGTGTTTCTATGTGGGGAAAAAACCCAACCTTTCAACCTTGAAAACTTTTATTAACCAAAAGCCAAAAAGCATGGGTACTACTGCATACTAGCCACCATCCCAGAGCAGTATTTTCATTACACATACAGGAAAATCTTCATACTGTTTAACTTCGGACATGACTAATGCTTGGTATCTCTACAGTCAGCGGAGACAAGCACCAGCTCCTATTGCTTTCTGGAGGAACCTGAATTAGGTTGTATGGATTCCTCCCACGGCTGCAATCTGAGACACTGGGCAGTCAGACAGCTGGCATATTTTCTCCCAGATGTGATTAAAGGCATCATCATCATCTCATCCTGCAAGATCATTAAAACTGTCCAAAAAACCATCTGATGAAATACGCCACTAAAGCACCAAATACTCAGATTTATCCAGAACAGGTGCTGAATACTACCAAAATCTGTAGAAAGAATATTCTTAGTATAAGGAAAATATCAGGGTGGAGGGAGTAAAAGGAACAAGCATACATGTCTGGAATCAAGTCAGTAAAATAATAGCAATACTGCTCACTGCCAGAACTAAGTTATATCAGACTAACGAGAGACAGTACAACACAAAAATGAATACATACGGAAAACGCACCAGAACGTGTTCCCAATTCTGCATCAGGTAAATATCTGCTTGATCAATTATGAGAATTTCTATTGATGATAGAAAATCAAAATCTCTCTTCTTCTCCCCCTCTGCACCAATAATAGTCCTCATGCCCAGGGGAGAGGCAATGATGATATCCGATGAGTAAAATGGTGCATAGAGTCTCATACTCTTTTGAAGAATCGCAACCCCTGTCCGACAACAACCAACAGCAATTTCTTAGTTAAGGTCAATTATCAACCATTTTCTTCCAGCAGGCTCTGCAACAGCACCTCCCTACATTTCCTCTCCCTTAACACATAATAATGATTATAGCTGGACAAAACCAATCTGCCTGAAACTCTTCTTTCCCTGAAAAGTGCTTACCCACCCCACTCCCATTTGACAAGCATTTGGCAGATTTTCATGAAGTTCGGCAAACTCTTTCAGTAGTACTTTTTTCCAGCTTTTTCAGAGCCTAGACAACATTTTTTTAACTGAAACACATTTTTTGTGATTTTCTGCTAAAAAAGGGGGATGAGGGGGCTGAAGAACTTAAGGAAAAAAATAAAAAGCAGAAATGATTAACTACTCCTTTCTCCCTAAATCCTAGACTTTGGTCTCTGCCATTAGGTAGTATAGTAACTGTTAGCTTAATCTGTCATAAAAGATTCAGTGTGGACCTCTTGACTATAAACTGCCTTTATTCACAGGGCCACAAGAGTCGCTACTAAAATGCAAATGAAAAGGTTCTTCATGTTACGACGACTGAAAGCGTCGCCAGTCTTGCACCTTCCCTGGCATTGCTCCTCACACCGCGTGTTGCAGTGTACGTGCTGAACTAGCTTATGCATCACCCCTCATGTTAAAGAAAGGAAAAGGAAGGAATCAAAGGAGTTTGTTACCTGTGTCATAACTACATGGCAACATTGCTAGGACCCACAGTTTTCTGATCTTAAAAATCCAGGTAGTCCGGACCGTATTCAGACCACCCACTACAGTCTGCCCAACAAAGGTGTCTCTTCAACTTCTCTCCCTCTCTGTATGAAGCCAGCTACCCCGGGCACAGCTGAAGGCACGTGCAAGAATTTCACACAGACAGCAATAGGGACCCCTCCCGCTATCTACTTTAACCCAATGATAAAAATAGAAAAAAAAAAAAAAAAAGGCACAATTGGTTGAATTTCCAGGAAGAAGATACCACTTGTCACAGCATATACACAGTTTAACAACATCATGTCTTTTTTCTGTTTAAAAATGTATAAGGGTGGTTTTAGTAAGGCACAACCAATGTGCTTTAAATTACATCTTTGTGCAGAAGTAACAGGGTGTGAGGCACAGTAAGAAAGAATAATTATTCTGCTTCTGTGATTTGATTCTGCAAGTAACAGCACTGAAAGTTTCTTCAAGCATTTCTTCACACTTAGTAAGTAGATCAAGCAGACTGTGGTATGGGAAAGGACTGAAAGGAAAATTATTATGCTACTGAAAGTGAGATGCTCTCAGCCAGAGAGATATTCACTGGGGAAGGACGAAAGACTGAGTGGGACCTGCTTGCATCTTCCACTGTATCATTAAATCTCTTGGGATGTGCCAATTTATCTTTCAAGGGGCAATAATTTCAAAAGCCTCTGATCTGTCAAGTTAAGTTAGAAAAACTGCCTACTCATCATGGCAGCTCCAGGAACCATGCCACTAGCTAATTATCTGCATACTGAGTTACTGAAACAGCATGAGATTACAATATTATGAAATAGTCTCAGATTTGCTGCTTGTCCAACAGTCCTACTTGCTGGCTACCCCTTTGCTTTCATGAAAGCCATGGGCGGCACAGTAGAAAACTGCTTTGCTCAGCACTGAGCTTTAATTTTGTTCCAACCATTACTGATTACAAGAGACATTGTGAACAGGCTGATTAAAGCCCCCCAAATTTTTTTTAATAACAGGAAAGACTTTGCTGCATAATCAAGGCTATCCTCTTTCAAATGAGGTGTGGGCAGTCCTGCTACAATAAAGCAATCATTGCATTTTAAGCGATTCTGAACCCGATGTGAAAATCATTACTTTTGTATTTTCTCTTCCTTTTTAAGTTCTGGCAAGGCAAGAAAGATTTTCAGAAAAATCCGGGTTGCCAGTGCAAAACCAGCATGAATACAAGAGAGCCTAGAGTCTCACCAGAACTTCCAGCCCTGATAGCTCCCAGACGTTTAGGAAGAACTTGTTACTTCTCAGTTCTTTATAAGCTAAAAATCATCTGTTCAGTAGGTCATTACCAATTCTGAAGTGGTCATCAATGTTGCCAGCAAAGACGGCTTCATAATCTTCAGGTCTTTTCAGGTTAGGGGGCTTCTCTTCTGGGTCAGAGCCAAACTCCCCTTTGAAGCGCTTTTTATTACTTACATCTATTTTTCTTTTGTCATTCACTTCAAGAAGACTGATGAAAATATGCACAATTCGCAAAGCGCATTCCCTGAAGGGCACTATCATCAGTACCTGCGTAGATCAACAGTTACAACAGAATAACCCATAAAACATGAACATTCACAGTTAACTGTATGTTAAGTTTTTTTTTTTTTTTTTTTACTTAGATCTGCCACCATGGGCCATCCCAGCAATCAAAACAAAACAATTCTGACACGTAGCAAGGAGGGAGGATGCGCTGGGACACAGTCTGCTCATGAACAGGTACTGGCCCAGTTTGGTTCCCCACCTCAGTGGGGAACCATGAGTTCAGTGTGCTTATGAACAGGTACTGGCTCAGCTTGGTTCCCCACCTCACACCCAGGGTACCATTACAGGGGAACTGAAAACTAAGCACATTCTCCTTTTCTACCTACGCCCCAAGCAAGCAACAACTCCCACAATACCCAGACAGGGTCAATGGCTGGCTCCTGGATGGCTGGCAACAGCCTCTGCACAGCACGCTGAAACATAAATACCTAACTGGGGAGTCCACACAGAAACCACAGACATTTGCCAGATGTGCAGCAAACACTGAAACCAAACTTTGAAACCGTTCAACAGGTAACTGGCACCACCAGTGACAGGCTAGCCCTAGCTGAATCCACCTGGCTATCAACTAGAAGATGCTGTGAATCCAGGGAGCCTTGGTTTGAAGCCTGCTCCGCCAACTATGACAAGTGGCCTTGACGATGGGACTGGGATTCCCTGAGGCCTCCCAGGTACGGAAAGATCTTTCCATGCAGGCGAGTCCTTACAAGTGCCTAAGAAAAAAAAAAAAATTTTCTGGGACATCTCACACTGGGTGACAGCCTACACTACCGGCACAAACACTGAAAATCAATGCGGAGGCACCTTTCTTTACTGGTAGATTTAGAAATGGAAGCAGGAAAAGGGGATGTGTCAGTCTGTAGTGACAGGGGGACAAAGACAAAGAGAAGTCAAACTCATGGCTCAGCACACAAACAGGCTGACTGACAACCCCGTGCTCACTGCTTCTCGCAGGGTATGTGCCCTGACCACAGCAGACAACTTCCAGACATGATAAAGGGATGTGGAAAGGCCCAGGCCCAGGAAGACATCACCTGAGAGAGCAGCAACAGAAACACCCCTGGATAATCTGCCAGGACGCTTACGCAGCCTGATCAGACAGCCAGGGTGGGGATGGGGGAATCACACTAACGAAGCTCTCTTACCTTAGGTCTAGTGAGCCCCTGATCCCTGTAGTCGTCATTGTCAGTCCCTGGCTTTTGGTCTCTTCGTTTGGCATTGTTGCTGAGCACCTGGGCATTTGCCTTCAGAATATGGTTCAAAGCATGCAAGCAGTAAGCATGTCGGATTTCTTCTCCATTTGTTAAAGCATTTCTTTCTGGATAGAACAAGTCCCGGTATGTATTCATGATACAGAAGAGCTCTCTTTGTAACGGGGTGAAAAAGGGATCGCTTGGTTTGTTCACTGAGGACAGAAATTGTTTATTCACTTTTGGCCAAGTGGATTCTAAAGGCTTGTGAAGATAAAGCTGTTTCACATCAACTTCTTTGTCTGCTTTCAAAGTTTTATGTTTCTCCAAAGTGGAAGAAAAAGTTAATTGGCCCAGCCTTGGCCACTGAAAACAAACAAACAAACAAAGAGGAGTCATACGTACCAAACTTAGTACACTTAAAAGCACATCACCACAGTTGGCAGTTTTATCAAGTTCATGAAATTTGAGAAATATCTTTTCATAATACAAAGTTGAAACCTTTTTTTCAACGCACAATCTCTTCCTTAGAGTCTACCAGGGTAAATAATAATAAACTTGAGCTCAGTAGATTTGAATGTATTTTGCAGTGATGTGTCTATAACTGTCCTCATTTTACACATGAGAAAACCGAGGAAGAGGAAGGATGTCATTTCTGCCTAACCCATCCAGCAAATCAGTGGCACAAACCAGGGACAAGATGAGAACCCTGGAGTCCGACTACGCGTACAGATCAGCTGCACTGAGGTACATACTTTGTTTAAAGATGAAAACAAAACCCCATTAGGGACTAAACCCAGACCTTGTGAATCAGTCGCCAAATGCAATCTTGTTGGGAGTCAGTCTGATTTCGAGGGCAAAAGCCATAAGTGCTGTAAGGGAAAACTCTAAGCCTTCTGCAAGTTGTCCCTATCAATCTCCATAAAGTAGCTCCACCAAGTTAAGCAGAGATGTATCATGCATTGCTTCGGGTGGCACTGGTATTTTTGGCCACCGTATTCCAAAAAAGAAAAAAATAAAATGAAATTTAAAAATCACAGCTTTCTCTCTGACTGACTAACCATTGGATATCTTCCAGTGAATGTCACCCAGCATATGGCTGACCAGAATGCAAGGCAACCCTCCAAAACAAAATCAGATGCGAAAAAGTTAGGAAGCAAAGGTTTGTCTAAAAATGAGTATTTTGAAAACCAGTATTCTCTCTCAAGCAATGAGGTGGTTTTCTGGTACTGCAATTCACCTGTTGTTTCGAGTATTAAGTATTAAATTCCCCTTTACTGCCTTGTAAATGTGTACAGAGATACAGCCATCCGGAAGCAAGAATGTGAAAGTGCATCACAAGTACTTTTAACACTGGTCATGGTTACCTCGCCAGTTCAGTTGCAGAGCACATCCCTGGCATTGTGCTGTTACCACTTGGAAACCAGTCCTGTTTCTACCCAGTGCCAAGAGTACTAAACCTGTGGGTTTGGGACTACAGATCAAACTCTAAAGCTATGTTTTTCAGATGTCTCACTATGTGCCTATTTAACAGCAGACTTTAGATTTTAACTCTCGCTCAGCACTAAGTGAAGAAGAAAACACTTCAGCAACAACACAGTGACAAAATCTTGACAATTCCAGTGCCAACCACTAATAATAACAATTATGAATCTACTTCACCGATATTAAAAAAGTGTTATTTTAATCCAGGCATCTTTAGGAACTCTGTATGGCTATAGAACACTGTTACCTTGCTTTGACTTGAAGTTTTAGGAAGCGTAGACATTTTTTCTACTTCTTTTTCTTCAAGTTCTTTGTCCATGTGCTGTTTAAACGGATCTATTTATAACAACAACAGAAAAATATCCTGAGAACTATCGTAGCTAATACTGGAATAAAGTTTCAGAATGGATTTGCAAATGGCACCAACAGTTTCCATGCTGGCCAATGCCACAGTTAAAACTAGTTATTTCAGAGCACTTGGAGATGAGAGAAAAGATGTCAAATTCTCTCTGCAAGAACAGAGAGAACAGATTTGACAGATTGCTTTAAAAAAAGAAAAAGAAGCACTTATGGAAGTACTAGAACTTTCAATCACAAAACAAATGTTGGACAGGAAAGCAATATGTAGTAGAAAACATCGTGGCAATTTTCTGCCTTAGGCTGGGACACATCCACCCCTTGCAGGTGAAACAGGCTGTCTGTAGTAAAGACCCCAGTGAATTTACTGCCCTTCTTAATTTAGAAACAGTTCTGCCCAGAGCTTTGCATCTTTGGCCAGTGGCATGAATACAGTTTGTGACAAAGCAGAGAAAGATTAGGCGGGTTTTGGGGAAGGGAGGCAAAAATTGCCTGAAGTGAGCAAAAGTCTCATTTATCTAATCAGCATTTCTTCTTGGAAAGGAAAGGAGAGGCAAGGAACTGTGAAATCGTATTATATTCAAAGACACTGGCACGCACAAGTCACAGGCAAAGCTTATTTTGAAAACCAAGCTCTGTACACTGCTTGCAGCACAGCAGCACTCACTGCATAAAGAAAACTAATTAGAGAACACTAGTGCTTGCCAAAGGATATCTAGCCCACATACAAGTTATCCAGGCAAAAGTCAAGACATTTGCTAATTATGACACTGTTGAGAATATCTTCCCAGCAACGCAAACGAACAGGATATCATTTAACTGTAATACAGGTTCTCTCTTCAGTTGAGTTTTACCGATTCCAGCATTTGTCAGCTAAAGTAGAGGCAATAATGTGAAGTATTTTCAGGAATTCTAGTGACCCCAGGCCCAGAGCAGAAATCCATCCCCTTTCTGCTATCTTAGATGACTCATTTTCTGTAACAGATTATAAAGCCACTTCCAAGCTACAGGAACCCACTGAAAAGTAGTGCATCATTTATACGTTGAACAAAGCTGTTAAGATACTTAGCATGCAGTTGGAGAGCTACGGTTCTCATTAAAATGCAATGCCAGCAGCCTAAGTAATATTCTCATGGTAACAAGAACGAGCTGTTTTTTCTATCACATGGCCCTTTGATGCTTCCACACATTTCATGTATCAACTAGGCTGCCTCCCAGATCTAATGTCAGCTGCTGCTCCACGATGACAAGCCAGCATCACTAGGGATGCTACAAACATATTTCACTCTCTCAAACTATGCCATCTGATATTAAAACCACAGAGCACGAAATACGAATAGAAGCTCTGCAAGTGCCAATGTGTGGCATACCACTGAACGATCACACACCCGTGCGCGCAGTTATTCGTATTACACATGGTGGGACGACTCCAACACTGAAGCTCAGATTGCACCCATCGGCGCACCGTGGCGTTGAGATTCTGGGCTACACCCTTAAAAGATACCACAAAGATGCTCCACTGACACCTCGTGCCATCCTGATCCTGGCGCAGTCAGACTCCTCTGCATAACCTTCAAAATTCAGAGAGCCCCAAGCATTTGTCTAAATTACTGTGGCGGCCCCAAGCTTCCCAGAATCTCACCTCTAACTCCACTCAGTTGTGAAGGATGCCCTCACAGGTCAGCTTTGTGATTATCTCCTGTCCTGCCTGTGCCAAGAATATCTTCCAGTCACATGCAGGCTTGCAGGGCGCTTCATATGACACTAGCTTTTTAAACGACTATTAAAGCAACGGAACAAGATAACCCCCTCCACGCACATTTTTAGTTCCCGATATTTCAAGCTTTATCGGTCATAACAGAAACTACGCACAAATCCCAGCCCACAGGGGCTACAGAAAACAAATGGTTCAGCTACACGTCTGCGTTAGCGTTAAGCATCCCTTATGTAACCAGCTCACACGTGGGCAATACAATGAATAATGTAGCGGAAGAAGGCAGAAGCTATACAGCGCATCATTCGGGCGTTTGATAATTTGCACGTGTTTACGGACACTCCTCTAGCGGCAGATCACTAAACACAAACACGCTGTGGGTTACCTTCTGAAAAGGCTTGTGAAGAGTTGCTGTCTCTCTTATCTGCATTGCAATCTCCACTCTCCTCTTCCATGAAATTGGTTTCCAAGCTAAATTCAGATTCATGTTTCACATCAGTAAACTCCTCAATTACTCCATCACTTGGGTCACGAGAGGTATCCGCGCCATCAGCCTGCTCCTGGCCCAGTGTCTGCTCTGCTGCGGCTGTAGCTTGTTAGAGAGAGAACTGGGTTATATTCTCCTGGAAAAGTTGCTGTCTCTAGCTACCTCTTGCTGGCTAGGTTGTTCCCTTTGAGTTACCAGTTCTTTTTCTTTCAATACTCTATCCAAAAAGATAAAAGCAGGCTTTGTATTCTACAGTAAAGACGACTTTTGGCTAGCATGCCAAGTATTACATAACATACAATGTATGTTTCCCCAGAGAAAATTAAAGAAATTATCTGGGGAATGTAAGTTTTAGTTTCTAAAGACCCCAAATAACTGAAAATAATAAGAAGTTGACTCCTCTCTCCCAGAATTCCTTTGCAGACTTCATGAATGAGGATGCCTCGTCATAAGGGAGAGGAGGTTTCCTTCCCATTTATATATTCCTTCCTCTGCTACGAGGCAAACCTCTCCCTCCTCTCGGTGGCAGCAGCCAAGCCAGATGCTGTGTGAGAGAACAGCTTGCGTCTCCCATGAGTGGGTGAGAACCCCTGGTATGCTGCTCCATGTGGATTTCCTCTGTGCTGCCGCACAAACAACATCTGAGGAAGCAGCAGCGGGCTGTCTGCCGGAAAATGAGCACAGCTACCCTCTCCCCTGCTAAATCCTTCAGCAGCTGCTGCTCCCACCCGCACAGAGGCAATGGAGCAACAGAGTCTCCAAGCCAGAAGAGCACCCAGCCAACACGCCAGTCTACACCAGGATCCTGGCTAAAAACATACATTACTCAAACTTTCTAATTGAGACAACGTTTACCAAAGCATGGGAAAAGACAGACTACCTTCTTCCTTGTCTGGTACGTCATTCTTGTCTTCTTCACCTCCATCTGCTTCTTCAGTCTCCTGGGACCCTTCGCTGTCCATTTCTGTCTCACTTTCCCCAGCTTCTTCTGAATCACTTTCATCTTCCTCTTCCTCACTCTCAGACTCAGGAGAGGTCTTCAGGGTAGCCAGGAGCTTATGATATACAGACACCTGTTCCTCTTCAGTCTCCGAATCGCTTTCGGCACTCGATTTATCAGAATTCTCAGACTGGAAGGGAAAACACAAGTGTAACAGCAACAACGGTAACACTCTCTTAGGCAGCAGGCAAATACCCTCACCTCTAGTTGCCATGTTACGTTTTCCCTCTCCCATCCTACCCTTATGCAGATGCAATGGAGTTTTTCAGAAATCACCATTTTATGCAAATCGTTATGTGGGACACCTCCATGTAGATTTTGAAAGCATCTTCGTAGACTTAGGCCGAAGTGCCTCATTCTGCACTGATTTAAGAGCATCACAAAATTTGGTTCTTTCAGTCTCAGCTGAGCGAGGACATTTGATCTCCACAGACAAGGCGTTCACCGAACTGGCACTGGATTTTCTTAAGAAAACCACATACAGAGCAAAAATTGTAGAAGGGCGCACACCCAAGGGACAGAGCACACTGAAAATGCTCCTGGCTTTCAAGAAGGTAAGTGAAATAGCTGTCAGTTGACAACAGTCCACCAGGGAGTTGGCCAGGTTTGTGTCAGCTGTAAAGCTCTAAGCTTCAAACAAGCCAGACTCGGAGCCAGTTCTGTCCTGGGCTCGCACAAACCAATGACCGTGTGCCAGCCAAAATTATAGCGAAACCAGGAGTATAAGCACAGCACAGCACCATTTACTTCTCTTTTAGCTCCTTTCAGCCCAAAGAGGAAAATCAGTAAACGTGATATTAATGCACAAATGCTAAAGGAAACAAATGAACCAGAATAATTAATTTTTCCAAACTGAAACTTGGAAGTCTTTCATTAATCTGATGATAAAGGAGGTTGAATCCTGACTGAAGGAAAAGTAAAGCACTGGCAATCTGAGGAAGAGGAATGAGCATCAACATATTTCTTCGTTCAACAGAGAACAAAATATTTCCTAACTCGTGCCACATTAAGTTTATTAACATTATTAAAACAAGTTAAAGCATGATTTACTTTTCACTGTGACTAAGTAATATGCAAAAAAAACCCAAGAAGAGCTATGTTATCTCCTGCTGCTTCTGCCCTCTCATGGTATTACAGTTTCGAGTTAGACACTGTAGAGAACACTACAGAGCCACAAAAAAAATCACATTCTTTTTTTTTTTTCTCTCTTAAACACAGGTTTTCTAAAGGGAACAACTTAATCAGCCTGAATAACTTGGTAACATGCACTGCTACATGTTTCACTTCACTGAACTACTTAAAGATGAAAGTAAGGAAGAAATAAAAATATATTACCAGCTCACAGATTTGAGTTGCTTCTGGTCTTCCAGAAACCCTGAAAAGAAAGCACTGAAATATCTTACTCTGCCAATGATGTTATACACAGGATGGAAGAGATGAGGGGGAGAAGGAACTGACGAGTTACACAAGACTCACAGAAGTTAAAAGAAAACTTAAAACCAAAGCATCACACAATTCTCCCTAAGAAAACAGACTCGGCACTTATCCTGAGACGTCACCCTCTCAGGCGATGCTACACTCCGTATGTGAGGCCTAATCGCGCAAGCATTGTAACTGATCAAGAAATGAAATGTTTTAAAGCAGAATCTGGCTTTAATAAGAAGACAAGGTGTTAAAAGGAATCTAACTACAAGGGTAGCTTGTACAACAAAGTTAACCAGAGCAAGAGCCTACCTCTAGCTCTAAGTATTAATCTATGAAGTGGGGAACAGACACATACTACAGGAAAAACAGCATTAATTAACCAGTCTTGGGACTGCAGTTCTGCAAACAAGACACTGTACAAGCTGGGCTTAAACTAACCTCAACTCTTTCAAAGAGGTGGGGAGCCCTGAGCGGGACAGAGCGTCGCTGCCCAGGGCGAGGCACAGGGCAGCGCTCCCCGGCGGGCCAGGGCTCTGCCTCCCGTCCCAGGCGGCGCACGCCGGGAGGGCCCCGGGCAACACACACAGAACAGCCCTGAACGCCATTTGCCTGCTGCTACAGGCAATAAGGGTAAACTGAAGAGGTGACCCGACGGTGCCTTCCTCGCAGGCTTCTCAGACCTTCCAGCAGCAGCAAGTCACACAGCATTTGGGCCAAGCGGCTCGTTCCTCGCACCTTCACGTGGGGCTCCGACAGCAGGGGACCCTTTTGACAGACGGGCACCCCGCGGGGAAGCCACGGCTCCCGTCACACGAGGCCTTCGCCACCGCACCTCCGCGGCCTCGGCCAGCTCAGAGAGGGGCGTGGAAGGAGCCGTGGGCAAGCTGGAGCCCCACAAGCCAAGGGACTACGGAGTGTCCGAGCAGGAGCCGAGCCCGCGCTCCTCCGCCTTCCCCCTCCTCGGGGCAGCGCCCGGGCTGCGCGGCACGGCGGTGCGGCATTTACCGCAAGCAAATCCGAGCCTTTCCTTCGGCTTTCGAGCTCTCAGGCCCACGGGCGGCAGTGCAGGGTGCAGCTGCAACTCCCCTCCTGCCCCGGGGAGCACAGGGAAAGCACGGGAGGGAGCAGCCGCGGCCCAGCCGGCTGGGGCTGAGCGGGGCTATCCGGGCCTGGAGCCGTGGGGCAGCCGGGCCCGCGGGAGAGGAGCGGCCCGGCGCTCGAAGCCCGCCCGGCCTGGCACTCACTTGTCGTAGAACGGGTGCTCCTCCCCGAACTCCCTCAGGTGCCGCTTCTGCTTCTTGCTCAGGCTGCGCAGCAGCTCCCGCCCGC
The DNA here is from genome assembly GCA_020745775.1 of Theristicus caerulescens. Classification (NCBI taxonomy): domain Eukaryota; kingdom Metazoa; phylum Chordata; class Aves; order Pelecaniformes; family Threskiornithidae; genus Theristicus; species Theristicus caerulescens. The sequence goes on along the minus strand of CM036561.1, from coordinate 101,718,900 downwards.
CCCGCCGCTTCCCCATGCCGCCACCGGCGCACAGCCGCGTGGGGCGCTCCACCGCGCTTTACGGCACGCTCGTAACGCGCCGCCGTCGCGCTGCCGTACGGCGGGGCCGGGCCGGGCGGGGCTCCGCAGGCCGGCGCCTGCCGGTGATGGCGGGGAAAGTCTGGCCGTGGGGCGGCTGGAACAGGAAGCCGCGGGCGAGTCCCCGGGCCGGGCCTCGGCCCGCGTTTGGCGGAGGAGCCGCCGTCCCCCTTCCCCGGGCTCCCCCTGCGCGGCCCCACCCGCGGCCCGTCCTCCCTCGGGCGCCCTGCGAATCCCGGCGAGACGGGGGCGGCGGTCGCCGTCCCGCCCTGGGGGGGGGCGGCAGCAGAGGCGCTGCGGCTTGGAGCTCTGGCGCGTTATTTCCCGCGTGCACCTGGGGACGTGATGAGGCAAGCGCGGGGCACCTGCACGAGCCAGGACTCTGCCCAGCTCCTGCTCTGGAGAGGGTCACTGAGGGGAGGCTCTGAGCTCCATTCACGTGAAGAAAGTTTTTTTAATTCTCACAACGTTCTAGATTAACGCAGCGCTACTTCTGAGCCGTGCTTCGATACAGAAGCGGCAATAACCCAAACGCACTGTAACCGACCCAAGGGACCGACCCTCCCCGCGCGGAGGGCAGCGCTGCAAATGGCACGTCCCTGCCGACGTTGCTCGAGCTGCGGCTCCTTCCCAAAGCGGCCCATGATCCGCTGCACTCTGCTAAAAGCTACACGTTTTCCAGGAAAACCTGTACGATCAGGCTAGAGGAGGAGGAAGAAAAGGCCCAGCAGAAGTGCTTAGTGTTCAGACTGCTTTAATCTAAAAGGTAAAATCAAAAGCTCCAAATGAAATCACGCTGCACTCTGCATCTTCTAACATCTGACTGCTGAACCGTACCGAACGCTGCTCCGAGGGTGAAGTTCAACGCATTAGTGCACACAAAGACACAATTCCCCAGAACCCACCTTACATTACGTCAAATAAGAAACGAAATTCAAACTCGACTCTTTGCTTTAAAGCTCTTTATGTTCCTTGTATCCCCGTGTTTCTGTACGACCTAGGGGAAACTCCTCCGACCCTCAGGCGGGAGGGGCTGTACATGGGGTTATGAGGCAGGACTCCGCAGCCTGCCGCTGCCTTCCCTCCTGTGAAGGGCGCGCAACAGACCCCAGTTTGTCTCCTGGAGAAGAGAGTACCAGAACTAAGCGAAAGCACGGTGACTCCAGACAGGGTGGAGGCATGGAGTAGCGTTTTAGGGGCTGGTGATGCAGCTTCTGGGCCGTCCATCTTGACTTGAGGGCACCCGTGGATTCGGCTGGAGCCAGCCAGCAGGTTAACTGCGCTCCAGTTACAGAGAAGCCTCCAGGAGCTCCTCTGCGTGGCGTTAATACCCCTGCCTGCCCGTTCGGTAAAACCAGTACAGCCGCCCGCCTGTACGGATAAACCTTCTGGTGCGGGGGAAGTTCTCTTAACCCAGATGACTCTTCTGGCCCGCTTTACCGAGCAGCCCCCCAGCAGACACGCGTGAGCGGCAGTCCGCTGTGGCCCAGCAGCAGACATTCTCTTAGTACCCTCTGTCGAAGCCAACGCACTCCGTACCAACACTAAAATAAACTCTTTCCGACTACCAGTCTTTTTTGTGGAGTTGGCAGCCATGCTCTGTAAGAGGAAAAATATTGCCCATCAATCCTACCTCTGTCAGAAGCGTGGAAGAGGAGGTTTATTTGTATGTTGCAATAATCGCTGTGTATTGACTTCTGAAGTTTGGCACTGGGAGACAGCAGGAAGAGCAGGAGTCTTTGTTCAGAGCTGAACCACAAGGGCTCAGGAGCTTTTTGGGGACTGAATTTAGGCACAACTGCCAAGGTAGCGAACAGCTGTGCATTCATGTATGTGCTAAAATAAAAACAAAAAGGGGAAATTACAGGAACTTGGTGGTAGTAAGGATCTAGCTTGGATTTAAGTGTTGTTTGTACACTCTTTCAAAAATTCTGGCTACGGTCATATTTCACACTACTTAGTTGAGTTTCTGCTTTTTAATGTTGCCTTATGAATTAAAAAAAAAGCATTAATCTTGTTCTTTTGTGATGCTCTGAATGCCAGCACTTGCTTCTGTCATCATTTATTCACACTTTTGACAATAAGGGGGAAGTTTTTCTACCAGTTTACAAGATTTAGACCTGTAGCTCAACATCTACTGTCACCCCACTTCCCTTCATCCTGGCTTCAATTTCACCCCTGAAACCAATTAGACTCCTAAAGAAAGGGGACTGCTGCCCCCTTTCTGCTCGACTCCTTCCTCCCTCCTCCCCACACCTTGTGTGAGAGGGATCCTGCTTGGGTAGCATTTGGTGGTTAGGATTAAACCGTTTAAGTACTTAAAACATCGTGCTGCCATTCACAACCGTGTCTTAGAAGACGTGCTCCCCAGGAGATTAACACCTCAGCTTCGCTGTGGTGAGGCACAGGCAGTAGAGCAGCCCCGACCTTGATATCCCATGGGACCGGAAAGCACGTACCCACCCCGTGTGGTATGATAATCCTTTGTTTAAATTAGATCTCTCTTCCTCAGAGAACACGTAGCAACAACAACAAAATATTTTTTTAATGTTTCCAACTTACAGGCGGGACGCAACACATTTTTCCCAAGGCAGTCAAGAGGAGGAGGATGTAATGGAAGTCCTTTCTGTTTGGTACCAGGGGCCATACAAGGAACAGCTACAGGTTAACCTCTGCAACCTGCGTTGAAGCGTTTCTTCCGCGAGACAACTGCAGGCACGCTAACCTAGGGGCTCGGTAGGCCTGGGCAGTGCTTAGTGCCGTGACACGGGCTTGCACAGATGGGCCCGTCTTAAGGCTCTGTTTTCCCCGGAGAGGGAAGCACGCTATCTGGGGGCACCGGCACCACCAAGCCCATAGCCATGACCCAGGTCCCTCTTGTCAGCAGTGAGAGCTCCACACTGGGCTGGCTGCCGCCCGCCGGCGCCTCAGCAGCGGGCATGCACGTAACCCGGGCAGGCAGCTCAGCCGTCAGGTGCCGCCACCCTTTCCGGGCCACTTCTGGGGGGGGGCTGGCGGGTGTGCACGCACAGAGCCCACCTGGTGCTCTTGAAGTCACCCCCGCAGGTGGGAGCAGTGGGTCAGCAGGCGGAGGGGCCCTCACCTCAGGCGACGCGGGGCTTTACAGCCTGAGCAAGCCGCGGGGAAAGGGAAACGCAGCAGGGAGCGCCAAACTTGGTTCCCCAGAGGCGCTCTCCACAGCTTTTCCACAACTGTTCTAAATGAAACACAATTGCTAATCACCCCCTTGAATTACAAATTTTAAACCAAGCTGCTAGCTGAACTTGCATTTCTGAAGTGAAATCACGTAACTTACACTAGAGCTTCTAGTTGCTAGCATGATAACCTATCACCAGCAGTGTTCTTTTTACAGATTTCCTATGCACTAGCGTCTTTGATTCGGGCAATAATATTGGAAAGAAAAGTAAGGCAAAAAGCTCGAATTATTTGTAGTCTGTTCCGCTGACCTAATTCTGCAGCAGCCACGATTAAACCCTGTCAGCAGAAGTCTGCTGCTGCTACCTGTGTATCTTCAGCACTTTTATCTGCATGACATGTTCCAGAGACACATGGTTTATAAAAGCCGCTTCCTGTATTTTAGAGAACTCTGCTAATCTAAACATAATGGATTCTGTGTTGCTAGCTTACTGCCTTCATTCTTTTGTCTCGTTTCATTTCTCAGTGCAGTGACTCACTTTCGTGCTTTCCTTCATCCCTGCTTTTCTACTTCTACTTTTGCCTTTTCCCTTGTGAGATGCCTTTTTCTTCATTTTAGTGTATATTTTTAATTGGAATAAATGTATTGATCACACTCTTTTCCCATCCAAATGCACAAACGGAGAGCTGAACTTGAAATCATTTTGCCATAAGTTACCTAGGCAGTGGAAGTTACACCATGGACTGTAGCACATATAGCTTATAAAGGTGAATGCTGACTGAAAATAGCTGATATGTTTACTGACACTGTAATTCCTTACACTGCGGTTACTATAATGTATTGTTAACGTAAAAAATACTACAATGAACTTAGTATTCTTTAAAGAATTACCAAGCTTACACACTGAAGAAATATAGAATATGGAGAATAAGATTGCATCTCATAAAATTTTAGGGGGGGGGAGCATTTTAGGAGGATGCAAAGTACACTAACCGCATAAGCTGCCTGAATCTATGTGTTGTCTGTAGCAACATTAGCTTGAAAACCCCAAACCCACAAACATTTACGTAGAAGCATATATAATACAGTAGATAGCTTAGTTGACAATTTGGTAGACACATGCATTCCAGCTTATATGCCAGAAATGGAAAACTGAATGTGAAAGAAGGGGATGAAGACATAGCCCTAAACCTTCTGTGGACACCCAGAAGAATGGATATGTTCTTTTCAGTGTTTCAAGCTAGTTCTGCAGTACATCTGTGCCCAGTTTGTTGCAAATGGTTTAGGGAGAGCCTATAAGGCCAGGTTTTCCAACCCTTGGCACGCTGCATTGGGACAGGTTATTAAATGTTTGAAAGTGAAGTAGAGGTATAGATTTGAATGCGATGCTAGAAAAAAAGAGGAAAAATCTGCATTATGACTTTCTCTGCTTTTGAGTGGGTGCCGATGTTCGGGAAGAACTGGTCAGATGAACATTGATCCTGTTTAAAATACTAGAATTCATTTTTCTGCCAACTAGTTACGGAACTGATCTATGTATAGAACATTGGTTTTATTTTTTATGTTCCCTCTTGGATAATACAGAATGATTGGTTTGGTCTGAAAGTTTCATCACTGCATTTGATTTTTGATAGCAAACTAAACCTTCTGCTCTTTAATTTCTTAGCAACACGACTGCCACAGGCGAAAGGGGCTCTAATCAGTTCTAGGTATCTGAAGTTGCTGTACATGTTTGGAGTCTTGTTGACATTACTCAGTTATGATGTCACTGTGTCTCCATAATGTAGATATTTTAACTTTCTCTGAGCAAAAGGTGAAACTTTTGTACTCTAAAGGAAAAAACCCTATGAATATTTTCAGTAACTAACATAAAACCTATTATTTTGAACAGGGAACTTATATTCTAATACTGAAGCAAAGAAGAGTTAATGTTTACATGGCAGGAGGGAATGAAAGATGAGTGATAATAATGTGCTGATGTACAAAAGACCTTGCATCAGCAGATGTGATACACTGATTGCATGCTTTTTGATACTATCAAGTGGCATTTTATTTAAGTAGAAAGACGAAAACTTGTAGTTTTTATCAATCATGTTTCTTGGAATTCAATAAATAGCATTTCCAAAGAAAGATACTTCTTGTTAAGAGAAGAAGGAATTTCGGACTGAACAGTGAGACAGCAACTTCTTTTTCAGAGGGAAGCAGAACCCCAAATCCCATAATGCTGTCCTCTTACCGTACAAAAGTATGTAACAAAATGTTAAAGAGGAGAAACATTACGTGCACCGACCTGAACAAATAAATTGTTTGTACTAGAAGGGTTTTTTTTTAATATTCTTACTGTAAATTAAATACCTCTCCAATTCCTCTATCTTGAAAAAACTGGGTCAGTTGAGGTACTGAGTATCTATGGGCATACAGGGCCCATTCCCTGGTGCACTGATACGCTGTCATACACTCAGATCCTCTGAGGGCCTTAGTGATTTATCGTGGTTGGCTTATGAATAACTGTCAGAAGCGTAGCTTCCACTTTTCACCAATGGACAAGAGTGAATACTGGGTTTTGTGCAGAAAACCCCCTGAACTCGAGAAGACCACAGCCAACTAGTCAAAGGGAAACCTGAGGATGAACTGTTTAAATAGGAGCAAGAAATCCCCCCAACTTTTATGATGGGAAAGTTATTTTTAAAAGGCAGTTGTGCTATTTTTGTGGCTGCAAAAGTGTGGAAACTAGAGGAAGGGTGGCATTTCCTAATGGCGCTTGCTAGGAAAAGCCCTGATCAGCACATGAGGTTCTATTCCCAAATTTCTAATTTGAAGGGACAAATACTAGACTCTGCCTGTTTTAGTGCAGTTTGATCTAAGACAATAGCAGATTTGAAGCTGTTTTAACTATAGCTTTATATTACACAAAGAGCAAAACTTTCTTATGTCACAGCTTCCTGGGTAAATGACTTTCCTTTGGACTTGCTTTATTTCCAGTGCTCCCTGGAATAACAGATAGACAGTAATTAATCTCCTGGCACATGAAATGCAGAGACTGGCCGGAAAGGCTTCTAAAGCAAGAAGCTTGCTGTATAGTCATATTAAAGCTAACATGACAATTAAGTTGTGGTGGTGGTATGATTAAGACTAACTGTAGAAACCAGAATTGAAGTAACATTCCAGGCATGACTGATGACCCCGACATGTACAAGAAAGGGAAATACATGCTCTAGAGCACTTCGATGAAATGCTGAGAATACATTCTGACTGCATCTTTAAATACCTTACTAAATGATACAGGAATTACTGTTCACAATTTTTTTTTTTTGTACTGAAAGATACAGTCATATGGCAAATGAACCCTGGGTATCTTGGAAATGCTGGGTAATTTAGACTGTTTTTAAAATATCTTTAATCCATAAGTAATAGGATTCTGCCACAACTGCCTTTGAGCAGAGCCTTCCTGACAATTTTTAAATGGTTTTAAATTTTTAAATGGCTCAAAGAAAAGTAATGTAAGTGAATGCTCTGGATTTAGGTTTAGATTATTCTACAAACCTGAAAAATTTAAAGAGCTGTTATATATTATTTACATAATATATTGGTCTGTATATTTTTTGACACCTAAAGTAGGCTGGCAGCTGTTAGTCACAAAGTATTTGCAGAAGGAAATCCACCTCCAGCTTACTGGCAGTCACCAAGGATCTTAAAGATTGAATGGACTCAAAAATTTGTCTATCTTCAGTGCCAATATTTAGCACAGCTCCTATTTAGATTGAGACAGTCTAACCGCCAATGGAATGAAGAAGTTCAGTCATATCTGGCAACTGCTTTCATGATACTTTTCTTAGTATTTGCTACCACTCTGTGGGTTTCTGTAACAGCTTTACATTGGCATCTATTTTCTATGACTCTTGGGAAAGTATTTTCTCATACTGACAGACATCTACCCATACAAGCTTGAGGATGGTCATAAAGCAGTCTTCTAACAGCAAGGAATTGTACTCAGAAAAGCACCATTTTCCTTCTGTTAATGCAAATAGTTTGGGTTGTCTGCCTTAGCCTTTAAATAAGGGAAAACTTTATCAAATATTTGCTTATTGGTCTGTGTTCTTGAGTATTTTCAGTTCTTTTCTATGAAAGATGTTCTGAAGTGCTCAGTGAGAGTTTATGAGCAGGCTAGAACGGAACACAGCTATGTGCAAAGGGGTAGAAGGAACCTGATTGGATTTCAGGCCAGCGGTGTCTATCCTTGAATGCCACACACAGATTACAGGGAAACCTGAACTGGCGGGAGGGAACGCAAAGGTAATTAGGTTGAAGGTTTACTGCTGCCTAAGTTCATATATAGTAAAACTCCATCTAGAAAAACAGAGCATTAGCTTAACCAAACATTCTAAAATCTCCTCTGAATGACTGACTTGGGTTAAACTTGTTTGCTAGGTGGGACTAATGAAGTATCAGCCAGGGGTGAGAGCAGCAGGATTAAGAATCTGTGTCCTGATTACAGGGTGAGACTGCAGGCTACTGGATATTGAAGTCAAGCTTTGCTACTGCATGCTGTCAAGTCTTTTCATCCATCTTTCCTTTATAAAAAAAGGCAGTGATACTGAACTGATCTTAAGGATTTAGCTCAGTTCCACGTCTGAAAACTTCTCCCTCTCTCCTTAAGGGGGAAGTGCTAGTTTACACATACAGCGATACTGACAGTGGTTTGACTCTTTCAGATTCAAACTGGAGTTCTAGGAAGGTAGGAATGCTTTGCTGTGATGCCGGGAACATCCTGCGTGGCATATGTTGCCTTTATTTCAGGGCACAAAATTGGCGATTCTGGCCAATTTTGCTGTATGAATGCAAAAGCGGGCCCTTCAGACAGGTACCATTTAAGCTTTGGATGTCTTACTCATAAGAACACAATACAGCATGCTCAAATACAGGTATTTATAAATGGTATGAAGCATGGCATTTTTATTAACTTCCTCTAAAATTCGACTAAAAATTTTCTGATTGGAAGTGAGATGAGATGGTCAGTAGGTAGAAAGATGACTTGACAAGACCTAAAGCAATGATTGGAGTGTTGCTGTTGGCACTTGCTAAGAAAGGTGGCAGAAAGCAAAACTGGAGAAACGTGGCCAAAGAATGGGAAAAGAAGTAAAGCTGGAAATAGTTTATCCAACAAAATAGTTTATCCGAAGTTTTATAAGTGAGGATCAGGAACATGCTGTGAGAGTCAGAAGCCACATTACTGGATGGAAAAAGATGATCAGAGTATATTGCACAGTTACGGTGCTATGCAAATGCATAACTAGAAATATGACAATGTTATGCCTTAGGAAACCCTTAAACATGAAGGGGAGGACAGAGGAAGCAGGAAAGGATCACAGTCTTAAAAGGGAGGAAGTTTCATACAGGGAAAAATAAGGATGAGAAGTGTGGCCTACTGACGTTAGTAGACAGCAGTGCTAGTAAATACTGGTCTGTAACAGTCAGACTCTGCATAGGTCATTCTGCTTTTTCAGGGTGGAGATGATCTGTGATGGCAGTTAGCTATGGCTCTGTCAACACAGTTAAGGTCCAGAGATCACTTTCCATGTACAGTGACTTTCCCCAACATACGATGAGGCTGGAAGCAAGAAATTCTCTAATAATATACCTTTCCCAAGATCAAGTATCCCTTCTGCCAGGGGGGTGCTCACATGGGTTAATACTTTCTGCAGCTGCCTCCTAAGTCCGTTCCTATTTAGGTCTGATAACTAAAACTCTGAGCCAACTGAAAAGCCATGCTGACTGGCCATTTAGCCAAAAACTGCAGGCTGAGAGCAGAAACACCAAAGACAATAAAAGACAACGCCTTAATCTTACTATGCATCAAACCAAGATGCGGAAAGACTTAGTATTGAGCACAGTCACATTTCAATACTATATACAGCTTGAACTTGGCAGGTGGCTTATGCAAACCTAAAGCATGGAAGCATGGCAAATTTGAAGAAAATATAAGAGAGACTTGAAAGAGGCTGTGTTCCTCCGAAGCACCAGCTTTATTTAATCAGGTCAGCTCACAGTTTCTTCCTTCACATTATAGTGTCTGACATGACTTTAAGAAATGCTATTATGCCAGAATACTAGGAATGAGAGAAAGGAAGAATAGCTTGAAATTGTGGAAAGCAAACACCTTGAAGGGAGACCTAGGCAGTGTATCTTCCCATAAGGGCTTTGATTAACTTCCCCCTTTTTTTTTTTCCTGAGGCATATTGCAGAAAGTGCACAGGCAGCTTCCTTTCTATCATGAGTGATGCCAGCTATATTGAGTGTCTTGAAATATCCCTCCTATAACAGCTTTGAGCCTCTCTACAGCTAGAAAATGTAGACAATCTTCAAGCACGAACTTGGTGTCTTCTCTTTCAGCTATTTCGCATTAAGAGTGTCCATTTCTGTCTGATAACAACACTGGGCTGCTTTTCTTTTGTGACTGCATAAAGCTTTGAGTGCTCTTGATAAGTATGATCCAGCCTCTCTGGTTGTCTTGTCCTGTGACCCAGTTGGCTATTCCTTCTGTAAATTCTTTTAATAGCAGTCAAATCAAAGCCACTCCCCTAATACTGAAGCAGATTCTTGCAGCTGTATTCTTCCTGCTAACCTAGTAAAGGTAGAAGTGCTTAATGCAATCTGAAGGTAAAGGCAATGATGGCTTTGCACTTAGTATTATCTCCTTTGATTCACAGTGAACTAACCTTCAAAGCAGTTGTGCACTCTTTTGCCATTTGTACTTTTTCCCCCTCCGAGCATAAGTAGTGTCCGGCTACACTGGGTTTGCACAGTAACCAACCCAGCCAGTTTAGAAAAAGGCCATGCCTTTCCCTGCAGTGAACTAAAACACTTCATGCACTGTTTGTCCTACCACAATGACAATTTTTAGTATCCATTTGCTTTGCACCATGGTTCTACAAGCACTTCATTTAAGTTAGAGACGTAAGCCTGTGGAAGTCTCAGCTCTGTACTGGGATCACTGTGTTCTTCTGTTCGCAAGCAGTTACTAAGACTGGAAATGAGGCTATTGGAACTGCAGGAGCCTAGAAAAGTCTCAATATGCCTCAGTGTCCTCTAAGATTGTGGGTTTTGACTTACTGCAAGTTAATATGCAAGCTGTATGTACACCTGGGATTCAGTTACTTCAGAAGAGCTATAGCAAAAGATGTGTAACAATCTGGCATCCATAACATTAAACATTACACAAACGTGAAATGGATTTTTCAAGTATTTCAGAATTCAGAAGCCATTTAGTATCAAAAAGAGATTGAGAATTTTTATATATTTTTTATATATATACACAGACACATATATATATAAAAATAAAAATAAATTTTACCCTTCTACAAACATATTATAGATGACCATAGTTCTTGATCACAGAGTACAGTCAAACTTCTTCACTTTATAGCTGTTCAGCCTACATGTGCTGGAGTTATGATCAAGAATAACTCGATGAAACAAGAGTTTATATAATTACTTTGTAAGAGAACTTTTATTTAACAGTAGACTGTCTCAGTAAATTAGGTTGATAGGACTAGCAACTAATTTCAGCACTAATGGAGCCAAGTACCTGGTGAGTTCATGATTTGACTTCAGTTTCTTCTACTTGAGGTAGTGTATCCCAAACTGGTTCCTGAATGTGTTCAGGTATTTTCTCTATCTTAGTCTAAAAGGAAAGCAAAGCAACCATTTATTATACCAACTAGTTAACATCTAACTGCTTTGCTTTATTTATTCTGGTTTGAGGTATCTGTCAGATTAAAAATGCCACCTAGTGGCCTTTTTAAGACAATGCAGCCTCTTTACCATTCAGTACTTTGGAAAATGTTCCTTCCAAACTACACACATTTCCTCTGCCGACTTTCCGAAGACTTCAGTGGTTCTTGGTACTTGCACCAGGACTTAGTCTCATAACAGTTAATAATGTGAGATGGAAACTTACCTTTTTTACTTCCATGGCAACCCCTTCAGGTAAGTTTCGTTGAACATACTCCAAGTAAACTGCAGCAGTACTGCTTGTGAGGTGTTTCAACTGAAAGAAGTAGTGTTTTTTTAATGACCTACTATTATTAATACTTCAAACAGAATACAAAGAGTTTGCCCTAGCTTCTCTAGTTCTTGCTATGGGACCAAACATCTTACAGGAAGGCAGCTTCCATAACACTGAACAGAGGCAGTTGAACTGCACACAACCCTCATGCAAGTATGAAGTAGTTCTTTCACTCCACAGAACCGCACGTACTGCCTGTGATCACATGCATTGATTATGATGGAAGTGGTGGATCTTAACACTGCAGGTATCAGATGAAATTAACTACAGGTTACGCAAGAATTACCAGCTTTTGTATACTCTCAAAGTTCAAGCTTGTTATAAATCCGGCAACTCCAGAATTCCATTGAATTATTGATTTTCTAGTTTCTCCTGGATGGCAAAAATAGCGCTTATGGTCTGTGGGCAGCCATTTGTACTGCACTAATGTCTGGGGACTTCAAGCAAAGTCCCATTTTGCTAAGCACTGTGCAAATATACAGTAAGACACCCAGGAGCCGCAAAATGCTGGCAGTAAACCTTTCTTCTAAGAAAGTCAACCACAGCTGCATTCTAAACCATACAGAAGTCTGTGTCATCAGCCACAGAGCTAGTGGTTTGTATATGCTTCCTTTCTTGTATTCCCCCCACGCTGTTTTAATTTGCCACATGATGTTGCATAGGGCAAAAGTATGTGTGTTCAAACACATCAGACAAACTCACAAAGAAGAGAACCCTTAAGTGACTGGTAATGACAACGATTCAGCTGCATCTTCTTTCCTTCCTAAGCAAGCTCCTATCCCACTGATTCTTGGAAACCAAGAGCATAAAAGATATAAAAATAACCCTCAATTCTACCTTATTTTTTAATCATTCTTTCAGCTGTTAAGATGATGGTCAAAATCAGCCTTTTAATCCAAAAATTAGTTAGGCTGTACATTCAGAATAACATGTTACATTTGAAGTACCTAGGTCAGCTGTTTTCTGCTATTCCCTGTGCTCTCCCCCCCAGCCCACATAAACAGGAAGTTTATGTTCTCCCCTGAACTAACATCTATTAACATCTTTGAATTGTGCACCTAGAACATCCTTTTTTTTATTTTTTTTAAACATCCTTCTTACCTCCAAACACGTGTAATGTGTTCTCATTTCATACTGAACTCTGTGCTTCTTGTAAATGTGTACAGATTTTAAAAGCGTCAATCGTTCTATCTTCTTTGGAGGTTTATGTCTGAACAAAGCACAAAAAGAAAATTTCATTTTATATAAAGGATGCTAATACAAATTATCTGAAAGATTACGCTGAAATCCCTGTTCCAATTTGACATTAGAAGATCTACAAGGAAGTATTAAACACTGGTACAGCTTATTATTAACCCACATAGGCATGGTTAATACTTAGGTATTAACCAGCATTAGCTCAGGGAAGCTAGAGCACTGACAACTGTACTTAAGAGTACTGTCAATACCCTTCATGTAGTTAAAATGCACTTCTACTACGGCAGTGCTGAGTGTAGAACTGATGCTGCTTTCTCATCACTGTGCTGCCATCTAAGAAGCGTTAGATTTATAATCTGAGAAAAAATGTCAGATTACACCTGTTTCTTCCGAAAAAAAGAAAATACTTCTAAGCACAGAACCTGAATTACAGTAGCTGACATAAGTATCTGACACCACATCACTCTACAGATCAGTTACTTACACTTTTTCAACAGAGATGCCAAGTTCTTTAGCTGCAAGCACTGCAAAATATTCATAGCTGTCCAACACAGCTTTATCGTGGCCTTTAACTAAAAGGGACAATCTCTTGTACAGTGTTTCTGGCTCATCTGAAATAGATACCTGCATTTTTAAAGAAAGGACAAGAGTTACCACTCCATGTTCTCCTTAATTAATGCATGCACTGCATATTTTCTTAGCCTGTGCGCCCCCTTTGTAAAAGAGGAAAAAAAACCCATGCACTGTTACCTGCTTATTATAATTTACCTGCAAGAGGCTGACAGTATTACCTTGATTGACAGTTCTCACTCTTATCAGGGAAGGCAAAAGTGTGAAGAGATACCTAACTTCTGAACATTTAGGTAAAATTTCTTGATCAGAAAAGAAAAAGGAGTGCCAGATAAATATAAGGAGGACAACACTAGCAAAGGCAAGAATGAAACTCATTGTTAAAGCAAGTCTGGAGCAGCAATATTTGTATTTTAAATGGCAGTGTGAGAATACCATTATACAGATTGAGCACGTTTCTCAAGTCCTAGTCAAAATCAAGGCATTCAGATGCTAAAAGCAAGATATGTACCACATGCCTTCATGAACTTCCCACCTCATCAGCCCTGGGCTCCCAGCTTCCAAGCCAGAGACAAAGGCCTTAGGCTGGTTAAGCTGCTGCAGGCACTGAACTGAATGAGGCCAAAAAAAGCTGATATTTCACAGAGTTATAGCTGCATAGAGAAGAAGGAAAGTGACTAAGAGGCAAATGTAAGCTACAGGAATCTTGCTGCGGAAAAAAAAAAATCTCAAATACCAATAAGCTAAGTTCTTTCTTTCTCTATGGCAAATTTAACAACCTTAAGACAGAACTTAAAAAAACTGCAATGCAGGAATTCAAGTTTTTCTGTACACCCTCTTTGTTACTAAGACAATATATAAAATACCATTCTATGAAACGCTTACCAAAGGATTAGTCTTAGGCTCCTGTGTATCAACATGGGATCCAGCCAGCCGTACTCCCATCAGGCTGGAGTGTCTAGAAATGTGGTAATGGGGAAAGTATAAAATAAGTTGTTAAAGTTGGATTTTTTTAGGGAGTGCGAAGGAGAAGTGGAAAGAAGGAGAACCTTTTATACTTACGGAACGAAACACTGCTTTTGCATAATTCTGCTTGCATAATTGACAGGAAAAGCTGATCCCTGTATAAACAAATTAGGTTACAGGTTGGTTATTTTTCCCAAACCAGGAAGTAGCCAGTTAATACAAGTTTATTAAAGGTTACTTTTTTGCACACCAGAGCATAACACATTCCTAGGCATTGATTTGCCAAACTAGAAAGTTTGCTCTGTCAGAAAACACAGGAGAACAGAAGCACGGAACGGTATTTTAGTATACAATAGCACCTAAAAGAAAGGAACACATTATTAAGCAGGCACCTGAATAGCAATCACAAAGCACTTTTTTTTAGCAGAAAAATGTATTTTGTGTGGCATCAGATATTATTTCTATATATGATAATATTTTCTCTTCAGCTTTACTTTCATAGTACAATATCTATTAGTTTCATCAAGAGAGAAGCCTAAGCAGGACTTGCTGTTGTAAAAGCAATTGAAAACAGTATCCTATAAATGCAAAAATTCAGCTTCTGAATGTAACTTGAAATTTCCCATTTTTTCAGCAAAAAGTTCCTTGTGATTTTCAACACTTGTTCTTTTGAAGATAACATTTAAATAGAAATACTTCTAACAAGTAAATGAACCATATTTGAAAGATAACCTGTTTTTTTCTGCATTAAAAAGGGAATACAACTGTTAATCAAGATGTAACATTACTGTCTTTCATACTAGAAAAATCACTCCCTTCTGAACATTATGTGGCTTCTAGCTTCCTTCCACTAATTCTCAATTTGGCAAAGTTATAGACTACTTGGGGGGGGGGGGAGGGGAAAGGAACCAGAACTTTCACTTGCTTAAGAGAAACTCAGGGCTACAGCAGAATGCTTAAGCAAAATTAACTACTTATCCAGCCCCTTGATACTCTCATTTAACAGGTGCTAGAGTCATAGCTTTGAGAGAGATGACAGGTACCCCACACATCAGTTATGTAGGTGACTGTGTAATCAAAACATCAGAAAACAGCCAGAATTTATACTTTTCCAGGTCATCTTAATGTAGTCGCTCACAGATATGAGTAAGTAACTATATGATGCTATTAGGTCCCTAACCTTCTCCAGTATACATTACATATTAATTATAGATCGGCAGTGAATGAAAGCCGTTCTCTGAAGCAATTCCGCCTCATTTGCTATTTATCCTCCAAATTCTGCATCCAATAAGGAAATGACTGCAGGAAGAGGCAGGAGAGTTTACTCTTTACAAAGCTGACTGTTGTTTGGAGAGCACAGCTGAAAGTCTCTCCTTAGGCAAGCCTTTCAAATCCAGATGTTCAGAGACCAGCACTGGTGTTACATTCTTAAGTGCATGACACAATAAGCAACTTTAGGAGCATTGAATGTTTGCCACTGTTGTTGATGACCATTCAGAACGTTTCAAAGTTCATGTTGGGAACTACTCCAGCCTTAATACCTAAAATGAAAGGAATACATCTGAAAAAGTTATCTTGATCTTTGCACCTCAATTCTCTATCTCTGAAGTCAGAATACTGCCTCTCTTTCATTCAACGTGAATATGAAGTACGCCAACATCATCACCTGCCATCACTTCAGGGAGCAGATAGGCCCATGAGCATAAATGACTGTATTCAGCGCAGGGCTTAAACTGCGTGCACAAGTATACGGCGCAGAACCTGACCCCAGATGACAAATCTAAGACTACTGACCGCAACTGTAACTAAAAGTTGTATCTGCTTTTGGGTTTTTGTGTGTATGCAGTCACTGCTATGTATTCTTTTACTTCTAACTGCTTGACCTTGTAATATGGAATTATTATTTGCATGCAAACATAAGTACAGTCATAGTATATTGTGTTATGTGGTTTTGGATACAAAAATTTCAGTCTGTGTAATAAAAATGAATAAACCCATGATGAAACAGTAGAGTTCTATCCCACATACTAAGCTCTGCAGCCTTTACAATGTTCTATGATTGTGCGTATTATTCCCACCACATGCCGTCTCCTTTTGTTACTAATTATGCAGGTATGCATCGAGTCAAAAGTTTTTGTAAAATAAAATTAAAGGTGCTCTGTACAAATTTTGACAAAATGATACGTTGAGTACCCCAGGTAGCAACGATGGCATTCAGCAGGCAGTAAAGTATATTTTAACAGCTTCCTTCATTCTCTGATTTAAATATACTTGATGCGCTCTTGCTAATGGCCATCATAGAAGGTGGAAAAGACACATGGACTGCAACATAACAGAATTCAATTTCCTGTGTGAACCAAGGCCTTGCACAAAACAAGATTACCCTCTCCTAATGCAAAATAGCTTTCACTTTGTTTGGCTGAGTCATTCTGAAGTACTCGGGAGAAGACAGAGACCTGGAACGTCCAGAACACAGCACATACAGAGAAGAAGGGTTTAGGACTTCAGAAAATGAATAGGAAACCCCCAGCATCATATTTTCTCAACTTGAGAGACAGCAATCACTCTTTAGAAGTAAAAACCAGCAGAAAATATGTGTAGTGTAAAAAGTCTTCCTATTTTTTTTTTTTACGTTTTAACTTCAAGATTTGAAACTTTAAGACTAGAAACGGGCTTGGCACATGACCTCCAAATCCAAGTCATTCACTCTTCATCACCCCTTACACCCAGAGTAACCACCACGAACACAGGGCTGCAGGAAAAAGTTTTGAGGACCCGCTATGCCGACGACGGCGGGCAGAGACACAGCTCCGCGCTGTAAAACCCCAACCCTTCCCAGCCCAGGGGAGCCCAGCGAGGAGGGAAGGCCGGCTCCAATACACCTCGTACCGGGGACGCGATGCCGGGGTTTGCACAGCGCCGAGCACCGGCCCTCAGCCGTGCTCCCTCTCCCCTCAGGAGTGAAGATACCGAAGGAAAGTAAGAGGCGGAGAAGAACGGCGCTCACCCGTCCCCTCTCCCGCCACACACCCCACCTGACAGAGCCGCCGCCACAGGCACCCCGCCGCCATCTTGTCTCCGCCCCCGACCCGCCGAGCATAGCGCGGGGCCCGGAAGGAGAAGAGCGGCCTCATCCGCCACCTCCACAAAGGTCCCAGACGATCGAAGAGCGCCCTCGCCGCCATGGCGGAGCAAGCACCCCCGCTGAGGCGGAGGCACTGCGGAACCATCGGGCAGGCCAGCGCTGGGGGGGGGTGGGGAGACGAGTTGGGAGCTCGTATGGCGCCGTCCGGCGCCATACGAGCTCCCAACTCGTCTCCCCACCCCCGTCGCCGCCTCCCCCGAGCGTTGCGTGAGGGAAGGAGCCGCGCTGTAACGGCTCGCCTCACCCCCGCGCCCGCCCAAACCGTTTCCCGCCCAACGGTCGCCCCCCCCGTTCCCCTCACAGACGCTCTCCCGTCCCGTTTTCCAGGAGAAAAACGTTTCCCTTCTCCACTGACGGAGGGAAGAAAGCGGGAATTGCTCATTTCTCCGACCCCGAGGCAGGGCAGGTGATTTTTTTTTTTTTTTCCCCTGAAGGTGAGGGAAGGCTTATTCAGCTTTGTTCCCCTTTCTGAGAACACTTTTTACCACAACTCGTTCTTACCAAGAATCCTGATGTCCACCACTGTGTAGAGGTGAATACATGATTTTTTTTTTTTTTTCCACCCTGGAACGATTCAGGAATCCTTTGAAAAACAATTACACATGGACTTAGTTTTCAGACTTCTCCCCCTCTTAAAAATACTTGGAAAAAAAAAAGGTATACAGCCTGTTAGCAAAACCCAGCCAACTATATTTTACCAAAGTATAAAAATGACTGGAAATATCATATAAACCCCTTTCTTTTTACACATATAAATAGCAGTTAATATTACAACACAGGTTCTGATCAGTACCAAATATTTAAAGGGGAGGAGGGAAATAAACAAGTACTAACTCATGCCGCTAAGCCATCCTAATACACACATCCAGGTAGGCAGTAACCTGAAATTAAGCTGTGCGCAAGTCAAATGCTAACAGCAGGAACCTGAAACCAGCATAGATCACAAATGTATATTTTTTTATTTTGTTACTTCCTCTGCCACCTAAAATTACAGTCTGCTTTTTACACTAAAGCACCTAAAATATTTACAACCATCTTCTAACAAAATAACAGTTAAATACTGAAAATAAGATTTTTCTCATAAAATATGTTTTCTGTATGTACAGGTTTTATCAAAGAGGACTAAGTTCAATAGTGAACAGTTTTCCATCATCAACCATCAGCAAGAAAACAACTTTTCTGACATAAAACTATGTCCGACTTATGTACAAATAGGCAGAACAGCATCTGTTTAACATCAGCCAATGCAACACTTAATGAAGTCAATGTTTGAGACCTATATTGTGTACTGCTTAAGAGATGTGCACTTCTTTTTATCCTTTATGAAGAACTTCTTTGGTTATCATTGTTCTATTATCTTCTTGGCTGTACAATAAAGCAGCACCCGATTAATGTTACAGAACCAGGCATATATATGTGTATATATATTTATATATACTAGGTTTAGCACAGATACCTGCCCCATTGTTGCTAGAAAAGTTCCACTGTAGATTCTTTAATATGGGGCTGCTCTTCAGAATCAAGCCCACAAGTTTCTACTGTTATCTTACTCTGTTCTTCGAGCAGAACTCTCACTGACTTAAATTATCATTTTGCTTAAACACTCCAATTTTTTCCCCACCATTAACAGGGGAATCTGAAAACATGTTTCCATTTCCCAGTGTAGCAGCCTTTCTCACAAAGGTCCTTAAAAAGTTCAAAATTATACAAGTTTGGAAGAGAAAGAGGAGACCCTGCCGGGTTTTTCTAACACAGGCTCCTAAAAGCCAACTCAAGTTACCGCTCACAAAAGGCTCCACTTTGCAAACCACGAAGGCTTGCACAATCTACCAAATGTATTATCAGTGGATCTAGCTGGCAGCATACAGCTGAACAACCTGGATTGCCTGGCCCCTGTAAAAGTAACGTGTCGCAGCACAGACAGGAACTGCTGGGGAGCGCGCTGCCTGGCAGCTCGGGAAAGAAAAGGCGGCCGCTGCCTGAACTCCTGCAACTCACAGGTACAGTAATTGAGAACATCATCCCTTATGCAGCAGAGGGAGTGAAATTCCACCCGCTGGTCGAAACCAACTAAAAAAAAAAAAAACCTGGAACAATCCCAAAAAACACTGAAACAAACCACGTACACAGGAACTTCACTAACCTGAAACTGAGAAGTGATTTCCATTCTCCTGAAGGGTTGTTCTTTAGTATCAGAACATTCAACCCTAAGTAGAAACTTCAGGTCATTTGGCTTCACATATTTGGCTTTGACAGAGAAGGCACTTCTCTGCCAATGAGTCCCACTGGTTATGAACTTGTGTGGTCTGGTACTCCTATACAAAAGTGCCATGGTTTACCCTCATTTTGCATAGTTACACAAGGAAGAAAGACAGTAGAAAATAGGATCCACCATCTCTCAGATTCTGCTTAAGATGTTAGGAATGTGGCAAAAAACCCCCAACAAAACAAAATGCAACCCATAAAAAAAACCCAAACAGCCCTGAAATCTGGAAGATCTGAAATCAGTCTTATAAAATATTTTATAAAGTTAGCAATACTCTTCTACTGTGCAAAATTCACAAGAAAATCAGTGCTGCTACCTGTGAAAGCTCTAAAATCAGTATTCATATTCTATAATTAAAGGTCCACTCAACCTAACTCTGATTTTTCCTTAATTCTTTAATTCTGCAAGGTACAATTCTTTTGAGATCCTGTTTACTTCAAGAACCAAATCTAAATGTATATAAATGGTGTCAGACATCCAGCATGTAGATCTGAACCTAAGGGAGGAAAAATGGTAATTAAACAGCAGCGTCAATTCACCTTTGGAGTATGCTTTACTAAATAAACAACATTCGAATTTGATGTAATGAGGAGGACTGAAAATGGCACAAGAATAACATTTCACGCCTACGAGTAATAACTAACGTGCTGAAGGCATATACTCCATCCGTCTCTGTTCCACGGGCAAGAACATCTCCCTGGATTTGCCTGGTGAGAGAGCAAGCTCCTGCATTGCTTGAGCATACGCTCTCCTAAAACCACTGAGATGGCTATTCAACAGTGTGATTTCTTGTCACAGCAAAATATACTTCCAGTGCAACCTGATTACCAAGGCGCTGTTCCTGATTCAGTGCTCCCATCAGATGATGCGAACCACAGTACAATCACTTTCTTTCTTCAACCCTTGAATTAGGTAATTTTAAAATCAGCAGATCAAAACCTTGCTAAAATGGAAGCTCTAAAATGTACAGTGTAACCAATGCTTTTACAAACTGCCTAACATGTATGCATTAAGGCAAGACAGAACTGAAAAAGTACTGCGATACTACAGATGATACAGTCACTCCTGTAATTATTTCACAGTTAAATCAGATTTTTTTTTTCCCTCCACCTCCCTTAAAATGACAGCACAAAGACAAAGAATGTAATCATCTCCTTAACAGAGATGACATTTAGTCTCTAAAAGATGCTGGAAGTGATCCAGTACAGGCAAAAAAAAAAAATGTTCCATCAGAAGTGTGTGAAGATCATTCTTGTAATTGGGCTAAAATGAAACTTGGAAGAGTTAAAGACTAAAGATCCTACTGGGATCATCTAGAGAGAAGTGAGAGCAGAACCATGAACTTCTGTAATTAGTGGCCTTGGAAGTTATCAGCAAAATGAGCTCAGATAAAAACACCTTATAAGAATATTTGTACCAATTATTTATTTTTTTCCCCAAAAACCACAAATTAATTAAAAAAAGGGAAAAAAGCAGATTTCTTTTTTTTCTAGACCTGGATAAAAGAATTATCATTTTCAACAGGTAGTTTACAGTCAGTGGGGAAAAAACGAACAGTCCAGGTTTCCTGATTGATCCATTCAGGGTGTGCTCAGTAGCTGTCCATCAAACAGCTTTATTTACAACTCAGCATCATCCTGCAGTAGATCTGCATCTTCATCATCCAATAAAAGGTCAGCATCCATGACTTCATTCTCTTCCATGACATCACCCAGCTCCTGAACAACATCATCGTCAATGTCACCAACATTTTCAACGTGTTTAACCAAACTCATGTGATCCAGAGGGATCAAACTATGCCCAACTGGCCCAGTAGTTCTCGCAATAGTGGCTGCCATTTCTGCTGCCACAGCAGCTTTCTGAGCCTTCTGCCTTTGCTGTTCTTCTTGTTGTCTGTGAGTCTTCATATGAGCATTGCGGCTTTTGATTTTGAAAAAGACCCTAAATTTTAAAGGAAAAAAAAAAAAATCAGATAAAACCACATTGCTTTTGATGAAGCGAGCCAAAAAAGACTCAACAACCTATCAGTACATTTGCTTCCTTGTCCTGAAATAGAAGTCAGTGAAGTCTGCAATGCCATGGTGAGAATTTCAGGGACAGACTACCAGATTTATACATCCTGACAGTATCAAAATGGCCTGCTCAGACTCTGCCGGAGGTATTTTGTAGCTCCCACAGTTGCCTCAGTATCTACACACATCCAAATTCTTCCTGTACTTAAGTTTCACAACGATCTTGCACGACAGGGAAAAAGTGAAGGAATACCACATTAGGACAGACAAACTTGAGCACAGAAACACAGAGAAAGTTGCCTGCTGTCACATGCAAGTCTGTGATGAAGCAGGAAGCTGGACTGCCAGACGTAGAAATTCTAGCAGGTAAATGGATTCAGGAAAATTGGAGTAAATACTGCAGAGGAAGCATCCCAAACGTCATGCAAGCCAACCTCTGAGCGTTTTGGTAAGAGGACATGTCATCTAAGGGGGAACTGTTCTTTTGAGACCATCAGAGCAAAATAGTTTGTCGCAACACTATTAATCTAGAATATAAATAGGCAAATGCGATGCGATACTGCAGACAGTCATATTCACTTACTTGCCACACTCCTTGCAAGGAAAAATTGTTGTTGGGTCGGTCTCACCGCTTGTTGTGCTGTGGGCAGGTGAACTCTTGATGGAGCAGTATCCGCTCTGCGTACCAGATTTCTGCTTAGTGCCTGGAATGGTGCATCGTGTTTTTGTCACCTGATTCGTACCTCCATGAATGCGAGCATGGCCATTTAGCGCTTGTCGGGAACTGAACACCTGACGGGGAGTAGGGTAGAGGGAAGGAAAAAAAAATAAAAACCAAAAAATACTGCATTGGAACAGGAACTGCAGAAAGAAGTATGCTGAATACATATTACAATAGAACAACTGTACACGTCCAATACGCGCAATCTACTTGGTCAAATGCTGCTTGCTCTCAGCTATATCCCACTAGAGTTAAAGAAACTTAGTCATAATAAAACAAACCAGTGAGCTATCCTATTGTTGCAGTTGTATAACGAAAAGGTAATCAGAGCTGTTACCGTATAGTATCTCTAATTGATACAACATCTCAGGATTCAATTTTATGTATAGATCAGCATATTTTGTGAGGTGGGAATTAAAAGCAGGCAAAATGGCTTGTCCAGAGTTATTCAGGAGATATCACTGGCCGGTAATAGCCTAAACCCCCGATTTCCAAAAATCACAATTCACTAGTATACAACCCTCCCTGCTACTAAAGATACCAAACACACGTACAGCGCCACAGTTAGGCATTTCACAGATGAAGGAGGACGAAGAAAGTGAAAGACTCTGAAGGGCAGGCAGATCTATAGGTCCAACAAGAGGGATAGCTGGTGGGTCAGGAGACTTCTGCATTTCCCTTTCTTCCTTTCTGTCTTCTTCGATGTCCTCATCTTCCTCTAACACTTCCTCTTCTCCACTTGTCTGAAATAGCGCATTTAAGAAATACTAGAAATATGGTCAAAGACACAGCACTGGATAGTAGGACACAGACAGTACTGGAACAGCAGATGCTGCTTAGTCAAGTCTGCTTCCAGGTTTCAGTATTTTTTCCCATCCTGAATGAACTTCTGGTCTTGCTGGAACTACCACCCCTTAATGGACAAGCTGCAGCTCATGAAGCTTCACTGCAGTGCTCAAAACACCCTCCATCTGCATTACACAGCTGTGGCTCCAAGAATCTACCGATGCTAAGGTGCAATACTCTCCCCTAGCTGTTAGAATGGCAATGTACACTATATTCATAGTCAAATTAAATGACTTAAAAAAAAAAAAAAAAACCAAACAAAAAACACACCAAAAAAACAAAAACCAAAAACCCAAACAACAAACCAACACGCATCTCTTAAGACTACTCAGCCTACTGGTAATACAGACCTTGCACACAAAGAATTGCATTGCCAGCCTGTGTAAACGGTATTTGTACTAGAATATTAGAGCAGCCTTTAGGAGTACGCAGAGGCACAGGAATAATTTACAGAGGTTTACCTGCTTCATCAGTAGCACAAGCCATAATTGCTGGACTAGAGTTAGATAATGCACTAGTCAAAACGCTTTTATCCCATTACAGTCCAGGAACACAAAATCTTGGTGTAGCTGAGGTCACAGAATGCTCATACAGAACATAATTTAGAATTACGGAATAATTTCAGTTGCAAGAGATCTACATCATCTAGTTCAACCTCCTCCTCAAAACAGGACAAACAAAAATTATCAAATATTAAACTTTCTCATATTCTTTTACCGACTTACCAGGCATTCCTCTCTTTTTTTCTCTAAACGTGTTCTATGTTTCCGTCCCAAACGCAAGATTTTCTTCCAGGTATAGTAGTATTCCACACACTGTGCAACCGTCTTAGACTTAACCTGTAGTTAAGTAAGTGCAGAAATAGTCCAATCTCAATTTTTGCTTTCAGTAAACACGATTTTAATATATTCCAAGAGGCAGGCTCTATTTCTCAAACATTCAAATGGAGAAAAAAAAGACAGTTTGACTACAAACAGGAATACTCTTATAGAATAACTTTTTTTTAGTTATTGTTTTTCAGTCAAATTTGTGTTGACTCTTTCAGCTTCAGTACATTTCTCTGGGATTCTCTAGACTCTAGTCGGAAAATGACTGAGAATATACTTTTGTAGCTCAAGTGTACAATACCACCGAGAAATCTAGCAATTAAGATTTGGTTCCCATAAACCCAAACGTTTTTCAACATTTGAGCTAACAAGTAAGGTATTCTGCCCCGAGATGTGTACATACACCTCGTCTTTTCTGCTTTGTGTCAGAACACGAAAATTAAGCCCAAACATGTCCAAACACGTTCTCTCTTTATTAACAGGTTTCAACCCTTTCTGGGGCAAGGCTCGATGCCAGTGACTCAGGCACCTTTTAACAAACTGCCAGAGAACACCAAGACGATAGCAGAGCACCATACCTGTCCCACACATGGAATGCCATGACTGGGATTCCAGGTGTGGAAACTTCTACGAATAATAACAAAAGGAACAGATTTTATTCATTTATTTTTAACTGTTTTTTACGGATGCTGCAGTTGCATGCATAGGTACACCAAATGGAATATGCCACTCCTAACGGCATTCTTGTAACCACTGCTGGCTCTATGCCTGCAATAAGCTTGTCTGGCACTGGAGGGAAAATGAAGGGGAACAGAATGAAGGAAATGGAAAAAACAATTGACAGAACAGAAATAACCTTACCATTTTCTGTACAAATATGAAATCTTTGCTGTAGGTGGACAATGCCTCTTTGAACAGCCTCCTTTCTTGATGCGTCCATTTGTCAGAGCCTTAAAAAAAAAAAGAGTGAATTCATTATAAATGACAAAAACCTGCCACCTTTCTATTGATGTAGTAGCTGAAACAAAAACTGGGAAACCTCAAGCACATGCTAGTGATTGCTGCTACCCAAATACAAGTATGGCTGTATTGACTCAGACCTCGAGTCCATCTAACCCGGATTCGGTCTCCAGCAGTGGTCACAGGCAGTTGCCTAGGAAACAGTAAGATCATGGCAAGCAAATACAATGCCTCTCCCTAATTCTTCCTAACCTCTGACCACTTTCGGCACAGGGGATTTCCTCAGTCTGTTGCAATTTGCTTATTTAGTAACTATCCTTGTAAGTGCTGACCCACTCTTCCTTTCAACCAATTAAACTTCTTGCACCCAAAACATCCTTTGCCAAGGAGTTTCACAGATCAGTAGACCCTCCACATGAGGAACCACCTCCTTTTCTTTGCTTCCTTGCTCCCAGTAGCTTCGCTGGATGACCCTCGCTCTTCAATCTCAACCGTTATCTCCATGCTATTCAGGACTGCATGTCCTTTCTGTCACTCCCACACCTTTGGTCGTTAGTGCTGTCCCTCTCTGAACCTTCTTCAGTACTAAAACATTCCTTTAGAGATGAAGGGACCAGAAAGGCATATAATAGTCAACATACAAGCAATCCACAGACTTGCACAGTGGCATCGCCATGTTATCTATGCTCTTAATGTTTGACTTGGGGCTTTTTTAGCTGTTGTAAAATACAGAGCTGATGCTTTCATAGAACTAGCATTATAATCCCAAGGTCCCACTCTAATTGAGAAATATCACCACAGAGCTCACAATTTTATACGTAAAGCTTGTATCACTTATTCCCCTATATGCCACTTTACATTCAGCTACACAGAAGTTAATCTGTCATTTTGTTCTCCAGACGGTAACTCTTATAAGGTCCTTTTGCAGCTCTTCACTTGCATGGCTTGAGGTAAGGCACTTAAATCCTCTGTGACAGAGGTCACAAGTAGATAGTGATTGTAGCCATGTGCAATACACACAAAGTGCTTTCTGATCATTTAATGGAAGCTGCACATAAAACTTTCAAATATTGTTATTCTGTGTTTGCTTCACCCGCCTAACTGCCCATGAAAATGTGAAATCAACATTTCAATTGAAATGAATTTGTGCTTCCTCAGTATGAGTCAAACAGAAGGAACACAGGATTGCTCTACTGCATCAAAGCAGTGTCCTGTTTGTAAGAGTGGGCAGCATTACACACACCAAAGAAAGTATATGCAAGAAGCCATAAAGCAGATGCCTTTGAAATGACTTACACTATAAAGATTCTACTTCAGTCTGAGTGTCTGAAACATCTAAAACTTTTATCAAAATAAAACCCTAATATTCCTGTCAATGTTACCATTCTCCATGGAAATGCTTGCCTTTGCACTGAATTCAATTAACTTGTGTTTGGCACCATGCATGGTATTGAACTCTACAGGTTACTTATGTCTATAAAAAAATATATATAGATTTTTTAATTAACTGCAAATGTTTTGCTTTTCAGTTTCAACTCCCAGGCTCACAAGCTTAGAGCAGGTATCTCACCCTCTCTGTCATATGCTGAAAACTACAAAATGAACTTTTCTGCAACCTGTTTTCTGCAGGCTTTTCCAGTACTGGATAGAAGCATGCATTAGTTATTTCCACAGAGATTTACACCAAAGCTCTCAAGCGTCAGAGAAAGGCACTGGCTTCAAGCCACGAGTTTTATTTATTCTGTTATCACCCAAAGATCTTTTTGCTGACACACTGCCTTGCCATCTTTCCCACCCTGAACCAGCACCATTCCCTTCTTACACAACTTGCCAGTCATTTGCATTTACCCTCCCTTTGGGCAGGGGTAAATGCCCTGATTCAGTCCAGAAGCCTGCTCTACTATGCCGAAGTATAACTTTAAAAAGCATGGCACCACCAAAGGAGAGCTTTTAGTTTTCAGCACACCTCTCTAGTCATGCTCTCCTGCCTCTACCCCACCCTTCTGAAAAAAAAAAAAAAAAAAAAAGTCACTTCCATGAACTAATTTTATTGCACACCTATGGAGGATTCAGGCCTTACAGAGTTTCCCCAATAGCTGTGGTATTAGCAGAGACCCTTATAAGATTATGCAGGTTAATTGGAAGTAACCTAATTAATAGAATAAATCCTGTGTAGGAAAAGAAACAGAAGAAAAGCTGTTTTTAACTCTGGTTGCTGGGAAACCGTTTTTGCTCTTGTTAGCTTGAGGGAGATATAGAGAACGTGTATAGAGAGATATCTGCAATGCAGCAAGAAAGAATTTTGGACTTTGGAATACAGATCAAATTTTAAAGCTGATCTTTATGTTTAGACATTTAGTCTACATTTTATCTGCCATATTGTTTTTGCACTGATTAACTGACAACAAATATCATCTACAAATTTGGGGACTTTGGGCCCAATCTGTGGGTTTCAAGGGGGCTATGCCTACACCCAGGGAGCCGCCCTGAGAGGTGGCTCAAATCCATTACCTGCAGCATATGCTGGGTCTGATCCATACCCTATCACAGTATGTTACAAGAAGTTTTCAGACAGTCTAAAGCACATTATTACAGAGGCCATCTCTCCTGCAATTCTCACTGCAGGAGAACTTCAGACCTGAGAAATTCCACTGTTCGAATGAAAACAATTCAAGTGTCTGCAACAGCGCTCCTCTTGTATTAGATATGCTTTCCCTCTCTCTTCCCTGAAACACCATCCTGACAGATGGCAAAGCATTCGGACAGAGAGATTAGGGTGTTCTTCCAGCAGCCCTGGGTCAGCATGCCCAGCTCAGCATGCCCAGCTCTTCTGGCACACAACAGAAAAGCCTCAAGTTTTACAACTTGCCTCCCGCATGAGCCAACAGGTTTCAGAGGTGAGCTATTTGCTTGTACCCTCATTCGAGGGCAATGCTAAGGATGAGTTTTGATATTTATTGTTTGTGGTATCAGTTAATTCTCACAAGTCAGTGCCATGCTCTGTTTTGGTCTGTTCCACCCTTAAATGTGGTGGTGCCTGAGCACCGTGATTTCTGAGTATGGAGCAGAAAGCCCAACGAGTTAACCCAAACAAATGCCACTTGAAGTTATATTAAGCTATTCATGCACTAGATTGTGAGAAATTCCCATATGCCTTGAGTGGCTGATTATCAACCACAAGTAAACTATTATTCAAGAGCTGCTGCACGGTGCTAGAACATGGCTATCAATATAAGTTGCAATCATGTGTTGCATTCAAGAGCATTAGTAAGTAATGCTTTGTCTTGTTATTTTATGGTACTTAAATCCAGACTGGTGAGATTTTGTTTCATGCTGTGTTAAGCAGAATCAAACTTCCTTTCCTGCTTAAGAAACAGGGATACACTGATGTCCACAGGTCTCAGTGCTAGTTAACAAGGATCAGTGTCATCTCATGGGAAAGATTAAACAAAACAGTCTCTTCTGGCTCCTCCCTGCATCACAATAAAACACTTTCTGAAACTACTGTGAAGTTGCTTCAGTAAAGACTGCTCCACCTCCTCTGCCACACAAGCAGAAATTTCTTATCTGCTCTGCTAATTAGACTGCTCACGGAGAATGAGGCTGCTGGGATATCTCCTCATCCTCCTGCTCTCATGCCCTGGACTGTCTCGCACATATGATTTGGTGTCATCACTTCAGACAAAAGACCCTGGTCAAAGTTCCTGGCTGACGTCCTCCTTCTCCATCCACCCCCATGTCCACCCTCTGGACTGCAACAGAGCTGTTATCGAAGGCACCAGGCATCTCCCCGAGCCAAGACTGAAAACCTGATCTTCACATTTATTCACTCTCATTATCAGCTGCCATCAAACATGTTTCTGTTCTTGTTCTCAGGCCAAGGGGTTAAGGAGTTGCTTTACAAAAGAGTCCTTGTTACTTGGGAATCC
Organism: Theristicus caerulescens; assembly: GCA_020745775.1. Taxonomy (NCBI): domain Eukaryota; kingdom Metazoa; phylum Chordata; class Aves; order Pelecaniformes; family Threskiornithidae; genus Theristicus; species Theristicus caerulescens. Next base: position 101,690,161 of record CM036561.1, on the reverse strand, counting down.
TTCCAGTGAGCTGCTACAGCCAGGAAGTAGCTTGCTTCTATCCTTATGTGGCACAATGGCTGTAACTGGAAATGAGTATATGACCCCGGACATTGTGACGGACTGGCTGACCACTGGAAGATTCTTGGCTTCTTTCCTATTGAGCCTAAACTGGAGATAAACTCTCAAATCTCTAATGTAAAACCCTATTCTGTGTGCCCAAGTGGCTGTTAGCCATTACGAAGCATTAAGTAATAACACGGAAGGCTGCAGAGGAGAGACATTTGCCACCTATGCTTAGGTGTTAAGTCCAATGGCTTAACACCACCTTGCGTATTTCACAGTGCACTTCTGCTTCATCACCAAAACGGGGTTCTTGCTGTGTTTGTTAAAGTCACCACCCCAGACCTGTTTTTTTTTCGGCTAGATCCATGCAAAGAGAGGCTTGGTATTCAGTACCAAGACACCAGTGAGAGTTACAGCACTGCTGCTTTGGAAGGATGCCCATGATTATCGTATTCATTTATCATGCACCATCACCTCAGAAAAGGCAGGCATGATGGCAGACATTTACATACTAGAAAATGAAGACCTTACTGCTAGTGAATTATAATCTACGAAGAGCAGCAATTTTAAAAGGAGATCAACAAATTAAAATTTAGTTTAAAAGAGGAAAAAAAAAATTACTCGAGGCAGTTTTAAATCTGTAGAACCCTACACAGCAACAGGGATGCAAAGTTTCTGTACATCGTCAGTCAGGTGAAAAACTGCCAAACTTGTAACAAAAGGCTCTGGAAGCACGACTTGGCACTGTCCACATCACCGCTCTATTCGAGGCTGCCATCCCTGCAGCAGACAGCAGAGAGTGCAGCGTGATCCCATGCTCCAGCCTGGGATGCCAGCCTCGGACTCCACAAACCAGCAGATACAGAGATCGCAAGGAAAACCTACCGGCGTAGTGGTAATTTGCCAAAGGATGACATTTCAATCTCACTGGCTTTCTCAACAGCAGCTTCTCGAGAGCAACCTAAATGAAAAAGCAGGGGAAAACAGAATTAGAAAATGCAGTCAGCTGCTGCATACAACTGCATTTAGAAGACTATTTGGTACAAGGATATGAATTAATTTTCTCTTTCTTTTCTGTCGTACGAAATCACACCAAATTACTCCAAGGCCCATTAACACTGTACCTCACAGAAGAGCACCTAATGCACACCTGTCCTGCCTTAATTAGCACAAATGTAGCTATTACTTAGCACCTTCCAGCTCTTCCCTCCCTTCTGCTTGCCACATACAAATATGTTTATAGTGTTTGATTTGATAGTGTTAATTAATACTAATATTTAATGGTTGGTTTGATAGCATTAATATTTATAGTGTGAAGTCTTTTAGAATATCTGTTTAGGTCAACATCTGTCAGGAATGACAGCAAGTATAGTTAATCCTCCTTTGGATCAGGGAGACAGATCATTTGTGGATCCCTAGAATTTCTCCCATGACGATGCAGACCCCCGAGTATAGCAAATTCCACATCCTGACAGTAAGTTCAGTCACCTGTCTCGGACCCCTCAGATACAGCTAACAGAGCCTAAGGAAACTGGGACGCGAGCTAAAAAACACTGTATTAGACAATCCTGTGAAATTCATTCCAGCCCTGTGTTCCGTTGCATTTTGTTTTAAATTGGCTTTCCAGGAACCGGTGCAGGGCCTTGTCTTTCCCTAACACTGGGCAAAATGGATGTTTTGCCCTAGTTAATAACATTCCCATCACTAAACTAATGCAAATATTTGAAATGCATTATTTATATGAGAACTGTGTGCAATTACCTCACAGTTCTGAACAAATAAGTAGATGTGGTTGCTGCTACAAAAAAGGGTTTTTATAAGGGCTAGACGAGGACTAAGCTCTCTGTGACCAAATGTAAAGCTTGTGAAATATCAGGGCTGGAGCAAGCACTGGGAGACATTCAAAGCCCCAAGGCTATAAACTAAGTAATCTTATCTATATGAAATATACAGTAAGCCTTCAGAGAGGCACTGCTTTGAAATTTAAATTTATTAAAGAATGAAAGGGAAAAGTCATTCCCCAAAAATGTTACAGGATGTTTAAAGCATCACTGCTAATCAATCAGAAATGTCTTTTTTATATAACCATATCTAAATCCATTTAATAAAGCATGCTAATTCATCTGCAGAAGAGGATCATATCTCCCCTTTCAGCTTCTTATCTTACCATAATATCTCCTTTCGCCTCAAAGAGAGAGTGCAAAGCGTATTCTGAATTAGTTCCTCCACCAGGTAACACGCTGGAACAGCTCATATTTAAAAGGTCTTCCACTGTCAGAAACAAGTCAACATTTTACTGCTAATACAGTAGCCTGTCAGTCAAACATCCAGAGCCAAGGATTCTCTAATGCCACTCAAAGGCAATGCAGTTCAGGGCAACAGCTTTCATACTCTCCCTCCCCAGCACCTCATCTCCTGGTTTTAGGATCACTCACTGAGGAGGGGATGGGACAGGATCTGCAGGGTACATCCTTGGGGTGGGACAGGCTACTGCAGAGCCAGAGGCAGAGATGTGGCTGCGAGGTAGTGGCTTGCACAGCCCAGTGATGTCGCTGTGCCAAGAAGGCTCCAGCCAGGGTAGAGAAACAGAAATGAATCAGGATGGAAGCAGGAACAAACTCTGCTCAGGACTGGTAGAAGCCACTGAGCCCATCACATTTCCTCTCAGTTATGGTCACAGAACAGGCCCAGGAACCACCAGCTGCCTCTCATCTGTGATCTCTGCCCTTACCAGGCAGCACAGCACCCAAGAAACCACTTCCCAGCAATGATCTTTCCCCTTTGGCTACCAGGAAACAGTTCATCCAGACTTCACTTGAAGTACCACTATATAATGTTGTCACTCTGAATCTGTAACATGCAGTTCTGGTCTCTTGCTCTGCATTCTCAGTCATTAATACTCTCTTGAACATTTTGTACAGTATATACATGAGAAATCAATGTGAATTTCTTCAATAGGCACAGGGTGACGTGTGGACTTTAAAATGGCAAATCATCATACCTCTTTGTTGGAAGACTTTGTTTTCCAGTTCTGGCCATGGTTTCCAAACCAAAGTAGCCTTGTGCACATCTTTCTCCATTAGCAATCTGTCCTGCAGCTCAGGAATATCAGCCTGGAACCTGGACCCGATATTGATTCGTCTATAAAGGCAAATAAAGAAATAAGTATGAAACTACACAATGTGCAGAGAAAACGGAAGTCACATTAGTGTTCACTTTGTTTCTAACAAAACTTTTATTACATTGGAGTGGCAGGAAATTGTGTCAGATTGCTTTACGCAATGCTTTACTCTCAGTGGGATAAGGACTTTGAATATTAGAGAGAACTGATCTCTTGGGGGACCCAAAATTTCAATACACAATTCAAACTATACTGAGACATCATACCTTACAGACAACCCAAGCTAGCCTATATGCGTGCTGACTAGCAAAGAGGCGAGATACTGGAAACAATAACTTTCTGTTCCATAGAGAAGGGCACTCTTCAGCAGAGAGCAGAAAGAGACATTACTGCTGAGGGACAATCCTATTTGCAGTCTGCCCTGGGGAACCTACCAGGTAACACCTCTCCAAAGCTTCACAGTTAATATATAGAAAGGCAAGAGTACTGGATCAGCGTATGTTCTCCTCACAGCCCTCTTCCCAGCCATCATTAACCCTTTTTTCACCTTCAGTGGCTCCCACCAAGCCTCTCCTAGCATTTCTGAGCCACGACATCTACATCTCCCACAGCCACTTTGCTCCCAATGTCCTCAGCCACCATCCAGAGCAACCTTAAACACATCCAGCCCAACATGATTTCAGGCAGTTGAACACTACCTGCCCAGTTCAAAAGACTTCAGGCCACACTGGCTGGAGCCAGTCTATAAAAGCAGTAACAAAACAAATACTGTTTTTCTTACGGTTCAACAGTCTGTTCTCCAGGCCCAGGCGTCACCGGAATGACACTTCCATCAATACTATCTGAAACAGAGATTGGAGTTTGAGTTTAAAAGGGTATTTTGGTAACAACTCTATCGCTGCTGATGTTCCACCTCCCGGGCTGCATTGCCACCTCCCTATTAATATCAACGTTGCTCCAGCCTATTAAGCAAAAATTACCCTTTATCAATATTTAGACAAAGACAGTCTAAATTGTTATAGGTAACAGAAATGTCCTAACTCACAGAGATTTCTACTGCCTTGATCACGTATGATCAGACACTTTTTCTTGTGAAGCACTGAACAAGTACTTAAAATGAACCCCATGTCTCAAACCAGGTCTTTTCCCTCCACTTCAGAAGGCCCAGGTGTAACAAGAGGCATGGTGGCCCTTTCTTGAGGCAGACCACACTGAAAGACCACAGCCTTACTTGCTGGTTGGGCTCCTCTATTCACTTTATGCTTTAACACCCCCTCTACAAAATCCAAGGCAAAAGGCCTGATAAAGATGGACTTTTCCTGTGAAGTAGCAGAACCAGCCATGCATGTGTAAAAATCGTCAATGTGGTAACACCAGAAGAGAGGACAGTGGTATTTACTACATACTGCCACTCTGTAAATGTAACACTTACTAGACCGACACAGGAGCACCCGTGGAGTAGGTGTCAGCGGAGTAAGTGGCAGCTGAGTATGCGAGGTGCTATGAGATGATGTGATAACACTGCTGAAGAGACCAGACCCTTGCCGAACTGGACTAAGCATCGGTGGCGGAGTGTAAGGGGGGAGCTCATGCGTCCGGTCTAGCAGATGATCTCCGAGGACACGGGGAGAGCGAAGCTGACTCTGGTACAGGGTGGCACCGGAGTGGGACATGCTGAAGTTGAAGGAAGGAGGAGGTATGAAGAGAGGTTCGGGTCTGTGCCGATACTTCTTCTTGTCCTGCAACGGTTTGAAGTTTTCTTCCAATTTTACAGCGCTTTGATGAGGTTTTTTGCTAATTTCCTAAATGAAAATACGCAGAACTTTAGTCTTCAGGCATACTTAAATGTGGTTTGCACACAATCCCCTACAGCTTAGGGCAACAGCCACAGAAAAGCTGTTACCACCAGGCAGTGATTCAGGTACCACCATAATACGCCTGGTCAGTACAGTTATCTGGTGCTACACAGAAACCTCAGGGGAGTGAGAAAAAACAGGACAAATTACCCTCACCTCCCTCAGCAAGCCCTCTGGGTCAAGGTAGGGCTGAGCCACAGGCACAGACATGGAGAGGCTGCTGCCAGCTTTTGAAGGTGCAGGGAACGGCTCTCCCAGGCCATGAGTCTCCCACACCCTTCTTCAGCTCCACCTGAACACCCTGGGCACTTCTATTTGCACTGAACACACACAGGCTGTTGGGAGTTACTTCATTACCCAGTCACAGTTTATTAGAAACTTTATATGAGATGTTTTCCAATGCATTTATTTTGTTTGACTAGGAAGGACACATGAGCTCAGTGAAATTATTGCAGTACTCAGCAGCAGGAAAGGAAGAAAAATGTAATAAATTCAAATTCTTTGCCTCTTATCACTACATTCCCATCAGCTTGAGTACAACCCAGCTGCAACAAATCTTGAACTTAACTCTCTCCTCTTTCCTTGGAGGAAAAAGGGTAGTAGATGACCATCTGGGAAATTCACACACTGTAACATGCCTAGAATTCTAGAATTTGAATGTTAAAAATCATTTAACAATAAATCCCTGAGTCCACAGAAGCAGAAGGCACAGAATTTATGCAAACCTGGAATCTGGATTTCTGGGGGGTGGGGGTGAGGTGAGAAGAAACAGGTTCTCAGGCTGTGCTTTTAAGAACACACAGAAGCTGGTAGATGAACACAGTATTAAGTATTCTGCTTTCAGGTGTTCACATTGTACATCTTCTTTAGGATAAACGTGGAAAGCGGAAGAAAATTTTTGACAGATAGGGTTACTCCAGAATGTCTGCATCATCTGCTAAATGCTACTACTACATAAAGTAAATTACTACAATGTATGTTTAGACAACATACATCTTTACACCATGGGTGGTTCTTGAGAATCATATTCACCCAATAAAAATCATGTTAAAGGAGCATTAGCACTGTCACCCTTTATCCCTTATGTTAATATGTTCCAGCTTGTGGAAATGTTTTTGATTACAGAGGTCCTGTCCTCTCTGTTAGATCATGGCTGTATCCTCTCCAACAGCTGTTGACATTTTTTCTCTCAAAAAAAAAAAATTAAGCTTTGGAAAAGTTTTCCTTTTGCAGGAAAACATGCAGCTTTACAGAAAATGTTGTTGATAACGGACATTCAGAACAGTGAAAGGGTGAGAGTTACCTGTAACCACAGACATAGTCCATCACGATGGTGAACATTTAGTGTTCAAAAAGGAGAAAGGGGAAAAAACCCCTAAACTCAAGGCAAAAAAACAAACAAACAAAAACCTAAAAAAAAAAACCCTAAAAAAAACCCAACCAAAACAAAACCCCTGAAGGCCAGATCCAAGTCTTTGATTAAGGGCTCATTTTGTTCTGCTCTTTAAATGGGAAAGAGCTGGTACTCCTTTCTCACTAGCAAACTAACCAACCAAGACAACACCTTAGAAGTTCTATACACCTCCATCTCCTACGCTGCTTCACCCACAGTATACCTTAGCCTCAGTGTGGTTATGCCAACACTACTTAAAAAAAAAAAAAAAAAAAAAAAAAATCACATTGAGTATTAAAGGAGATTGTGATGCCCATGGGCTCTCAATGCAGAACCACCCCAATACTATTCTGAAGCTCCAGGAACAGATTCCCATTATCCGAGACTGAATGCATCCTTGTGGGCCGTGCTGCCGCACCTTGATAGATCCACTCTGGGTAGATCCTGATGGACCTTGCTCAACTACTAGCTTCAGCTCACTGTCCTGTAGCCTTGCTGAATATTTAGTTTCCTTCTGCTCTTTGATTTCACTGATTCCATGAGCTTTGTGGGAGCTTTTCTGGACAGCTCAAAGCACAGTATAAATAAATGCAACACAGCTCCAGTTCTTTGATAATAAAAAAAAAAAAGTCTCCAATGGCACAATCTCTTTACAGAAGAAGAAGGAACTGTAGATCTTTTGATGTTTGAACTTTTCCAGTGCTACTGCTTATATAAGAGAGAGGATCCAGAGAGGAAACTGATTGAGTTTAGTTTGCTTGGGCAATAACAAAGACTGCAAGCCTAATTTTGAGTGAATGAATGCGCATTTAGCCAAACACTGGCAGATTTAATCACAGTCACTTTACATACGTTGCAGAAACACACAAGCCCAAGCCACCTACTCTGATGTCTCTAGAGAAGATCTCCCACTCAGAGCTCAAGGATTCAGAAAAGACTGTCCCTTTTCTCTCCAGAAACTAGAAATAGAAAAGAAAAATTGTACCGCTGAGTTACAAGCTAAGTATTGTGAGATACTGGCTTCCAGAGTAAAGTGGAAGTTTATGTGTAAAACCTCTGTCTGAAAGGAAGAGAGTAAAAGATTTTATATATATTTAAAATTAGTGCATATGTCTGAGTGAAGGGTCAGGAGAGGGGTGATAAATACACAAATATTATAAGGAATCACCCACGACAGTATATGCTGTCCCTTCGTTTGGCCATCAGCCTCATGAGGAGAAGGAAAAAAAAAATCACAAGGATATTTCTCTGCATTATACAGATAATACCATACAGTACTTATACTCCCCAGTATTCTCTTATCATGGCATAGTCTGCAAGCATGGATTTGAAGGAACGAGCAGCATCTATTCCTATACTGACACACGGAATAAATACTGCTTGCTCCAGGACTCTTTCAGGAAAACAATAAAGAGCATTCTCACATCTCATTCAAGCACTCATCAATTCCTCGTGCTGCCTGACAATTTCAGTTTTATGAGCGAAATGAAAGCACTAAGCATAGCTATTTTTCCTATATCAGAATTCCCAGTGATTAACCCTTAGATCTGATGCATGCAGAGAGAAAGGAAAAAATGACTTCATTGCAAAACTCTGAGTCGGCAAGCTTCATACTGGCTTAGAGCACACACTGTAAGTACTGCACAGTGCCCTCCTCTCTTCAGCTGAAATGAGAAGCATGTATATCTGACTTTAAAAAACAGGAAGAAATAAAACTGCTGAATTTAAGCAATAACATAGAAACAAAGCAGCCTGAAAAGGAAAAAACAAAAACAGTAAAAAGATACTAAATCCCTTTGTTCTAGTGGGATAAAAGAATATCACATTCCAATTTCAAATGATTTATTTTCAACTGAGGTCTCGATTCCCCAGCAAAGGGAAAATTAGTATTTTCAAATGACTGAGGAAGAAATGCTATGATGCTTTTTTGTTTATTAGGCATCATTAAGATTCCAGAAAATATTCTAAAATATGGACATTTTAGAAAGTAGCAGCACTATAAGCAAAGGGATTTAACAAGCACAGCACAGTTAGTGGCAAGAAACGCAGCACTCACAGAGGATGAGCAGGGGTTGGCCACTTTTGGACTGCACGGTGGAGAGTAAGTCATCTTCACGAGAACGGGCATCTCATCATCTGACACAGAGTTGGCAGGCTTGTCTTTGACTGTGGCAGTGCTGGCAGAGGGCTGCGTGCTGGGCTCGGGTGACAGAAGCTTTACAGGGACAGACACTGGCATGACGATGGGCGCGAGGCTATCCACCTCTTTAGGCAGCGGCTGCTGTGGTGGTTTCTCTCCTTCATCCTGTACAGACAATTAAAGGCTTTCAGCCCGAGTGAGGGAGGGCTACTTCTGGATCAATACACTACGCAACGTATGCACCGTGGCTGAAAAGAAGTGGCCAGGGTTACAAAACATACAACAGCGTTGCTTCTTGGACTCTTTATTCGCCTTGAACGAAGTTGGCAGATTACTTATGACTCCTACATAGGATTCAGCCTCGGTGATAAATAACCACATTAAGCATCTTTACAAGATAACTTGCAGGAGGGGAGATAAATGCGTGCTCTTTTTATCACCATAAAGACAGAATTCTCCATCACCCACCTAAAAACAAAGACACAGATTGTGTAACTCTGGTAGCTCTTTGCCTTCCTGTGGTATTCCCCGTGAGGACAGAATTTCTAAAATACCAGGACAGAGAAAGACTGACTGACGGGGCAAGTTATTTTTATGCAGAACAATTCAAACCCACATTTTTGGTTTGGTATTTGTTCATACCTATAGAACTAAAACACTTGGGAAGAAAGCTGTCAAAGATTCAACAATCCTGCTCCTTCGATTAAAGCCTGGGAAGGCTTCCAATAAACATCCCTTAGTCATCCAAGTAGTCCAAATGAAAATAAGGAAGACTTGATGTTCCTGATATTTCTAATATAATAAACAAACACGAGGGGGAAAAAAAAATTTAGACACTCCTGACACAACTGTGTAGGGTGTTTTTGTAATGTGCAGAGAAACAGAAGGACAAACACTGTTCTGTCCTCCACCACCGCCTCTGACTTTAAAGCAAGACTTCTGGCCTACAAACTAGCAGAATTATGTGCATTTCTACTTACACAGGGTATGACATAACAAAACAGCGCCGAGAAGAACAAGTTTTGACAGCAAAGCAAAGCATGGCAAAGCAAGCAAACATCAACACAGAAAGGAGAGTGTCAAGTACTGAAGTAAAACAAACTGCTACCTGTTTGAAGTTAGGAGATGCTCTTACTCCTCCGTGTGACCTCATGTGACCATTTAGAGCAGGCAAACTCTTAAACTCCTTCAAGCATATTGAACACATTAGCTTGTTCTTCGCATCAGCTCTCTCAGGAAGTGTTTCTCTGTTCTGGCCACTATTTTTATTTTCATTTTTTTAGCATGGAACAGAAGAAGAGACATTAGTTTGGCATGTTCCCTTTGTTGCAGAGGAGGCTTATTAGTCAAGGAAGTCAATAAAATTTTACAGCTAGATGGTTATGAAGCCACAACTAAGCACAGGGTGAGTGCTGTGGAATACACGGGCAATAAACTAGAACAGCTGCTCCCAAGATGGGGAGAAGGGAAGTTTTGAGTAGGACACGCTCATCACAATGTGGCCCTTGGCATGGAAAAGTCTGAGAACCCACAAGAGTTCTATCATGACAGACCTACATTTCTCCACTCAGGACAGCAGTTAACAAGTACTTGGACACAATGCCCCTACTTATGGTAGACAACCATGCTGGAGGACACCTCAGCCCTTCAGAGGTGAGACTTTAAGAAAAACAGAAGATCCCTGCTGCCAAAGATACAAATCCAAACCATGCATCGCCCCTTCTCTTATAAATGTAACCCTGAGAGCAAACTGCTCCCCTGCTTTTGCTTTTTCTTTGGTTCCTTCTTTTTTTTTTTTCTTTCTTTTTTTGAAAGACAAAGCATTTATTTGATTTTATTGCTGGGGGGTAGGGTGGAAATCACACAAACTTAAATTCACAAAGCACAAAACTAAAGACGTTTCTAGAAGAGCAACAACTATTACCTACCCAGAGTGCGTTCCCCTCCCTCTAAACAGGAGCACTCCTTTGTATTTTTCATATTTAAACTAAAAAGACAAAAAAAAAATCTTTAAAAAATACCTTTGTTCTGGGGACAGCGGCTGCAGTCTGCCATCTGACAGTTGCACCTGCTATCAAAGGAGGAGAGGGGAAAAGAGGGGGAAAAAGAGAAAAGAATTTTTCAGGAAATATTAATGCATAAATGAAGGTCCTCACAGCATTATGTTTACATTTTCCATATGATTTTACTAATATTAAAAGCCTCTGAGTTGAGAGCCTTACACGTCTCTACCTAATCAGTGCCTCTGTGAGCAGGGCTAGTGCAAGTTTTCTTACACTCACCTGCTGCTTGAAGCCTTTGCTCTGACCCAGAAGTATTACTTGTGGAAACAGGGAGTTGACTAACTCTTCCTGAACAATTGAGCCCTCAGATGTTGAAAAATTAGCAAGAGCACTTTGTTGTAACTGGGTCCCTCCTCCCCAGAAACCGAGGCAGAACTTCCCAAAGCCTCTTGCGAGGGAAGCAGCAGCCCCGCAGCAGCAGTAGCTCTGTTGCTGCTGCCAGCCTGGCCCGAAGCCAAGCCAAGCGATGTAGACAGGAGGTCTGTTAACAAAGTTCCCCAAAACATCCCAGCGACGCCCACCACTCACATCCTAACCTTCCGGCTCTCCTGCAACCGTTTTGTTTCCACACCTTGCTACTCTTCTGCAAAACAAGTTTGGTTGAGCATGGATTTAAAATATTACCTACCTGAGGCCATGCAGTGCTGGGAGAGTCTTGCTGAGAGCTTTTGTTGTTCAGATGAACTCCTGAGGGTGGCAAAAGAGTTCGATGAGGGACAGCATTACCTACAGAATTAATCTCCTGCCGTGCGGGATTCTCCGTAGTCTCTGGTGGAGTGAGGCCAACGTGGGAGTTCAGAGACGGCGCTCTGCTCTCACTCGGGTATTGCTTCTGCTGATCTTGCTGCTGCTGCTGCAGTAAACTCTGTGGGTACAAGTGCCTGTACTGTTCGTGTGGATCTTGGTAGCAATACTGAGGCACTGCTCCCAACTGGATAAGCTGCACAGGATGACTTGGATCCTGAGGGTACTGGTGTGGTTCATGCATAGTCTTTGGATCGGGTTCCCTGTGATACGGAGGAAGCGGCAATTGCATCTGTTGCTGCTGTTGCTGTAACTGCTGCATGACAGGTTGCGTTTGGTAATACTGAGCTATTTGCATTGGACACTGCCGCTGCTGCTGCTGCCGAGTTGGCTGTTGCTGCTGCTGCTGGATATCCTGTATTGAGAGCCGCTGATGCCCCTGCTGCGGCTGAGCGTAGTACTGAGTCTGCTGCAAGTGCTGCATCTGTTGCGGTAAGAGCTGCTGGGACTGCATTTGTTGAACATGCGTCTGTCCTTGCTGAAACGCAGAATGCATCTGCATTTGCGATAAATACTGCTGGTAGTCGTAGTACAACTGTTGGGGCTGCATGACTTGCATTTGTTGCTTTTGCTGTGGGCTTGCAAAATTCTGGTGTGTTTGCTGTGGCACTGGTTGATATCTTTGTACACTGGAAGTTACAGGCTGTTGCTCAACCACTGGCTTCTGGGACAGCAGCTGCCTGAGCGCGCTGTCACCAGAATTATCCACCATCGAAGACTCCGTGTGCAAAACCTGAGCCATGTTGTTGACTTGAATTCTCAGATTTTGGTTAGCAAATACTTGTGTAAAGGAGTCCAATTTATGCAGGACCCCACTGGTAATTTTTTGCGATCGATTTTCACTGGGTTGAGAGTAAGAATATTGGTATCCATCATGGGACTCCCCCTGCCCGAGGGGGCTCCACATTGCGCTTTGATTGTTCAAGTTGTTCCTCGCTGGGACATGGTTTCCTGAGCCAGAATGTGTCCAACTGGTTTGTCTAGGTGTATCCATTGACCCAAGACTTTTTGAACCTACAGGCAAAGCTATACTGTCTCTTGAATCTTGGGGAAACTGGGGGGAGAGAGGGGACGCCTGGGGAGCATCCATAACAGACGTCCCGTAGCTATGATTTAGAGATGGAAGGGAGTTCATTTGGTGTTGTTGGTAGTACAAGTTCTCATTGCTGTTGGCAGTATGGTTAGTTTTATACAATTGCTGGTCCCCCATTTTTGGTCACTTCTGTTCCAAACTTACAGGCACGCGAACCATTGAAATCTCTATGAACCCTGAGATAGCTGAGTGAGGGGAAGGAAGGGGAGGGGGAAAGAAGCTAGAATTACTTATAATTCAGCATGTCCATGTGCATCACAAGGACTAAGATTTCCTCCAGTCTGTCAGTAATTCCAATCTCAGACTTGACGTTGCTTCACATCTTCAACGAATGGACCACAGCGCAAATCCTACACAGATCAATAGGTTCAGCGTGCCAGGCACCTGCGGAGTAAGAGAAAGACAAGGTAAGTGCTGGCTCTTTGCATAAACTGTTATTGTTATTCCCTCAAAGGAAACTGTAAAATCTCCTAGTTTGAAATGCATAATCAGATGCAAAATCGTAGCAGCTGGGCTATTCTAGAGCAGTTAGATTACTTCATCTCATCCCATTATCCTGTCTCTTCTCTAGCGCTCTGATAAAATCATTCTGCCAAACCAATAAAGGCTTATTCTTCAAAACTGTTTTTTCCCCTAAAGTATATGAACATTCAAGCAGTTTTAGCTGGCCACGTACTGCTCTCTCATGACTAGTTTTAGCCAGACAGTTGACTATCAAGCCAAGCCACCTTCCTAGTGTCACAGCTTTCTTGTCAAAAGCAACACGCTCATTTTATAACACAAAATCAAGTACTGCGGACACCGCAGGTGCCTCCACAAAGGCCTGAAAAGGCAAGTGAAAGAAAACCATAGCTTTGAACAAAGCTGACCGTCCTCAGATATCAGCATCTAAAAGGACATACAGAAAAGTTAATTGCAATCCGGGATTTGCACAGAGCCTTCCACAGCTTCTCACAACTTCCAGGATATCTACAGGAGGCGTCCACTGGTGGTATGAAAATAGAGTGCCACTGAAGAATAAGATGCAACACTAATGCTCATTGCTGTGACGATAAAAAACCAAAATCACGAGCATAGTTACCCAACTGCATCTGTGCACATAGATTTGTTTGCTACATCTATGCGGAATCTGATTAATGCTAAGACCAAACCAGTCCAGGGCAATCTTTTCTGATCACTCACCTTACATCAGGAGTGCTCAACTACAAATTCTGTTCTACGCTCTCACCCTTCCTTCCTCGCTTTGCATTATTTTAACAGACTAATTTATACCCAATGCAACCTTTTATCATTTTTACTGTATAAACTGTAATTCAGAGTAACACTTTACAGATGTCTGTACTGGTTTTGATGAGTAAAACAAAATACATAGACACATTATAGGGTTGTTTTACTGTTCCACAGTACGAAGTGATCACTGTGTCTACAATCACACACATGCACAGAGGTACAAAATGCCTATGCACACATAAATACATTTTAACATAGAAGCTGATTCCAAACTTTAACAAGGGCGCAAAAATATTAGATCACAACCTTAACTCTGCCTCCTTCACATCTGCCTTTCTAAACGTAATGCTTTCCACCAAAAAGACTCCTGCATACTAATGTCCTTACCTTTTTAAACTTAGGAGAATCCTTGATCTAGATGGATAAATGTGAAGTCACTGATGGAGAAAATTTTAACCATTGCCAGATGCATATTAACGAGGTCTGTGCTAGCAACAGCAAATAAGGGTAATACATAGCTGCAGGCAGAAAAAAACCTCTTCCGTTCTAGCATAATGTATGACAGAAAACCATAGCTCCCAATGAAGAGGGCTTTCAGTGTGCATACAGTTTTTGTGTAAACCATCTGCAGCCATTAGCATGGAACATTTTCACGTGACAAATAATGGCTGAGAATAATTGCAAGTTTATTTCCCCTTTCCAGAAATATACATTGCTTCATAGTTTCTCTGAACACACTCGCTTCCAGATTTTTATAGATGCACAATTAAAAAAAGATAGGAGTCAACAATGAATGGTCAGGCTGCCAACAAGATTTTTCAGCCACAACCCAACTTCAAAGACTTCCTATTAAAAATTATGAAAGGAAACTAAACAAAGGTTCCACGAAACATTGAAAGGGCATAAAAATAAACACTGTGTGATATTTCACACTGGAAGGCCATCAACTTTTAGAGGAAGAGAAGGATCCTACACAGGAATATGCATCTCCTTTTATGCCTGCCAAGTTCAGAAAGCTCAGCCGAGATGCTCTGAACGCATCTTCCCATGAAAACAGGGCACTATTGGATCTGTCGATACACCTTTTGTATAGGAGGTACGTCCCATTTCACCTATTAACAGTGCTGTAATTTACTCCAAGTTCCTTGGTTTTGGCCCTTCTTTTTAAAGTTTGAAGTGACAAGTGTTAGTCAAAGGACAAGAAATAATAGTGATACAAACCAGTGAGCGAGAATAAACATCTCCAGGAGACAATTAAAAGACTGAAAGAATTTCAGGAGTAAAGACAGTAAGAGCACTTATTCTTAAGACAGCAAGCAACATGACTTTGGTATAAAAATTAATCAAGTGGCCACCCAGGCCCCTGACCCCCTACTCTTCCCACAGGCAGGAGCATTACAGTGGCAGGTGCTACTGCCTGTACCAGCAGCCACAGCTACTTTTGTGGTCACCAGAGAAAATGTCCTTGGGCATGCACCAAATTCCACTTACTGCACCCTTTCACCTGGGGGTTACCTATCACAGTTCTCAGGGTCCTGGGAAACAGTTGAGAAGGTTTTACACCTGAGGCATTAACAGAAACCTCTCTTTTGCCCACTCTCGGCCCAAAAAAAAAAAAAAAAAGCTCATAGAAATTTCCTCTCCAGCAGTTCCAGTATCCTCAACTCACCTCCAGTTTGGGAGGTGGGACATACTTCTGTCTGTTAGGTAGATTAGAGTTATTATCACGGTTACACAGAAACATTTGTAAAACTCTGAAAAAATTATAATGGAATATTATATTAAAATACCAATCGAGTCACAAAAGAACTGGAAAGTTCAGTCACTATGAGAATCACATTTGAAAAAAATTTGTATTGTTTTCAAACACTCATCCCCCCTGCCCTCCCCCCCCCAAAAAAAAAAACCCACCACCCAAAAGAAAAAAGAAAGATGAAAATATTCCTTTCAAAAGCATCACTGATCTGGAGGGAGAAAAGTGCAAATGTTTAAAAAGCATTGTTATTCTACCTTCAGGTAACGCAGAAAAAATAGATAAGCACATTGATAAAAGCATAATCAGTAATAAACCAGTCCCTTAGATACCAGATTTTCTTTCAGCACTTGAGCAGGCTTAAATTCAAGGGCTTGATGCTGTATACACCGACCATTTGCAATCAGCTTTAACAAATTGCTAACAGTGTATATTTCTTGTCGGATTAAAATCTAACAAGAGTATTTCAGTGCTGTACACAACATCATTAAGGCTTTAGGGGCACCAAAGTTAGTCTCTGGCCATCTGAGAAGCCATTGGTAGCGTACTGAATGATTTCTATTTCTTGCAACGATAGGAAGAAAATGGTGCTTTTTCTCCTTTTTGTTTAGCACTGTGCCTAAACACCCATCACTGCAATTTATCACAACTACAACTCTAACTACTAAATGGTTAAATCAAGCAACTAAAAGCAGCAGGAATTTTAAAGCAACAATGGTTCGGCTTTCATCTGTGTTTCTGTGTTTCATCTCTTCCCAACAGTCATTTATGCTACTTAACCTATTACATTTCTGACATTACAGATATATCCCAATTAAGCAATCATTACAAAGAAACATGAAAACAAATGCAAAAGGACAGAAACATTTCTGCAGACTGCCTAGAAAGAGAAATACCCTACTTAAGTTTATGGATGGAATCTGGACTCAAACTAATGGGAGTTCAATTGATTTCAACAGAGACAAGGTTTCGCTCCAACTTTTTTCTCATCATGTCAGCGTGGTCCCCTGCAACTTGCACAGCTCCATTCTCCAGACTGAACACCAGGGACATGCCAAGCTGGCTGAAATGCCTTTACACACTCCAACTGTCTCCCTCTTCAAACACAAGCAACTGTAAAGCAATACAAGTAGTAGTCTCTCCTGGAAGCATGCCATAACTTAATTCTGGTAAATATGAAATGGAAGAATATTCCAACATTATCAGTCTTCAATAAAGGTAATCTGATTTTCCTCCTTCATAAACTGTATCACTGGAGAGTCAGAAGAACTTGGAGAAGAGAACAGGCAGTGAAATATCAAGGAGATGGTAGTTATAACATAAAAAAACCACTCCCAGCTCCATCACATACCACAGAAGCTGAAACCTGCAGAATTTTTCAACTCTAGTAAACAACAGATCAAGCCACAGTCACACTATCGAACTGCCTGAATCCACATGAATTTCAGAGCAAGACATCCACTCCAAATAAGTCGGTGCATGAAAGTTGGGCTGGGTGTGGGCTGCAAAACCAGGACTGAATGCCAGTGCCAGTTTTGGAACTGAGTTAATGGAGAGGGATGACAAAAGACTGTAGGAGAGCAGATGTTGAAGTAAGCAGACTCATTAAAAAGCCATAAAGTTATTACAGCAGTGACCTAAGCTGTCTTGGTAGGTTGCATGGCTGTGTATCAAAAGGGAATAGGATCCTATGGTTTGTCCAACTTATTTCAAGTTTTTCACCTGTCACTTTAAGCAAAAATCTACATGCTTTTATAGATTAATTACTAGTTAGCCTGAAAAAAAGACGACTGGATAAGATAGCAGATGCAAAAAAGACCTCCATGTTCAACCAGGTTCTGCAGGACAGAGCACCTGCAGCTACTTACAAGCAACCGTATCAGCAGATGCTCATTTGCTGGGGCACCATCCCTCCTCATGTCCCTCCCTCCAGGGCAGTAACACGTCAGTTAAAGCAAGTTTAACCACTGCTCTTAGCAGTCTGAACTGTTTTTTATAACACTTAACTCAAGGCATGCCTGCTTACAGAAATATGTCATTGCTATGTGTTTTCCCAACACTGCAGACGTATTTTAATTGTACCTTACCGCCCTTCAGTCGCACAGGCTGAGACAGGGCTTTCTCAAGTGGCTGTCTTTTTGCTATTAGAATATAAGCTTCATTTTTAACTGTGGATAAGGTGAAATCCAAAACCAGAAGTTCTCTGTTCCCTTCCTTCCTTTCAATTCCCTGCCCCGCTGCCTTAGCTTCAATAGAAACAAAACAGGATTTATTTAGCCAATTTTTAGCCTTTTTTATGAGAATGTTTTTATTGGCCTATTTTGTTATTCAGAACCGTGAGATCTTCTGCTAAGCTATTCCTAAATCAAGACAGCCACCATTCACATCATCTTGCGCTCTGATTTCCTTTAGGACAGCCACAGGAATATACAGCAGTTCCTTCCCTGGTAGCCTCCATTCTGCTAACATTGATGCTACCAGCAGCCCCTGCCACATGGGCTGACTATAATCCAGCCTTTAAGCAACAGCACAGACAGGCATAATTTTCCACTGGGCACTACCGACGTACAACCACCACTAAGAACCCACCAACAAGAGTGGCTTTAAAAACCAAGAGAGTGCTACCTAAGAACGGACGCACCTGCATTACTCGAACCCAGCTCTCAGGAGCGAAGCTGGCACTACCCCTACATCTTCAGATATGACGACTGTGGTAATGCTGGATGGCTGAGAAGCACAGAATTGGGAGAGGAAGAGTGGCATATTTCAGAGAACCCTGTGCTCTTGCAGGCTGTTTAGATACCAGGTTTGCCTCCGTAACTCTTCATGTAGCCACAGTTCAAGCCCCAGCTCCAGTTTTTTTTTTTTTTTGGCACAGGAAATAAGTACGTGAAAAAAGCAGCACAGTACTGAAACAGAATGAATAATTTCTAATACCAACCAAGGCGGTTGGGTGAACTAGCAGAGAGAAAAGGGGAAAGAGAGGTGACAAGATAACAACTCAAAGATCTACTTTTTTTTTTTTTTTTAAAGTGTCTATAGAAACCCTGAAATTTGATATAGCAATAGAGGCAGATACTGAAAACAAGGGTCAAAAGGTATCAGGATCATGGCTATTTTGGTTAGAACAAACACTGAAATAGCAATATGGATTTCAAGGACCAGCAATAATTTTCTATAGCTATCTCAAGGACAAATGCTTATAGGGCTGAAAAGTTTTTCATTCCAATCCTGGATACAACTGCTTCTATGTTTTCTGCTGCACTTCAATGTTGGCTTTCTTTGAATGGCAGAGATCTCAAATACACGCCCATGTCTGCATGCAAACACCAAGGTTGGTGGTGTTAGGCAAAACCAACAACAACAAACCCACTTCAGTATATGAGAACATAAGCATATAAAATAATTGCAAAAGTGAAAAGAGGATGGAAAGGAAGCAAAATATTTAGTACGCTGATTTTATAGCAAGCATAGTAAGAAAGCTATAGACTCTTAAAATGGAAGGGGAAAACAGATTAGCTGCTTTTTAATATTAATGCTGGTAATTCTTCAACAGTTGCACAAATCCTTCAAAAATTATCATTCCCTTTGCAGCTGAGCTCCTTCTGCAGTGCAGTTGGAAAGGCTGCTGAGTCTCATGTGGCTGCTCATTTAAGCTGTTCCCATTTCCACTCTTAAACTGAATTAGGACATTCTAGTCTCTCTTAATAAAGAACACATTGGACTTGGGGGAGGGGAGAGCAACGACAGCATTGGGAGGGGAACCGAGCAATTTCTCTACTTCAATGAAGTTTAAAAAAGAGGCAACAAAAAAACCAACAGCAAAACCAACAGTTGATCATCTCAGGAAAGCCTCTAGAAAAGGGGGAGGAGAAAGGAAGACAAGCAAGCAGAAACATTTTCCTCTCCTTTTGATCTAAGTTACAAGAAGAAAATGCATTCTGAAGCACTGGTAATTTAATGAAAACTTTTTTCCCCCAAACTAACAGAATTCTGGTTATTCAAGAAGAGGAGGCTGATTTCTAAATAAAGCCATTAACTCAATTTAGTTTAAGGGAGATACAGTTCCATGAGTCCCAAAGAAACGAAGAAGGTTGCTTCATCAAATCTGATTATCTGCTGTCAGTGAATTGGCATTACGGTTTCGAGGTACTTTGAAGGGTTTGGAGAACTGCGACTGAAGCAGGTATCACATTACTTCATAAAAATGACAAATATAAAATTATGTGATCTCACAATACGGATTAAAAATAAAAATAAAAATAAAATACAAACCTTGACTAAGGCCAGAAGGGCACTTGAATTGCATATTCCATGAAAAAGTGACTAAAAAGTGTACAGAAGACAGCATTAATTAAAGGGGCTGATCACCTGTGATAAACAATGATTTTCTGATTATTCACCAATACATTGCTGCATATTTGATCAAGGCTGAAGCTGTCTATGAAACTCTATTTGAAATCTCTTCAGCCAATCTGGGTTTACTGACTGCTTAGATGAAATAAATTGCAGTACCTTCTGCTGAGCCTTACATCAAGGGCAATGCTCTCAAATGCTTTCTGGAAAACAAACGTGTCCTATTATCAAAATTGCCCTCAATTTCATATTTTAGTTTACTACTATACTGAACTGAGTGACTTGTTTTTCCCCAGCAAGATCCCAGTTCTGCAGACATGACAAGACCCTGGCATGAAGATTTTAGGACAGAGAGATTAGACCTTGCCCACTTATCATATGTGGCTACGTTACAACCTCTGGTCACTGCTGTTGATTTGGGGGAGAAGGGGAAATTTTTATGCCTTTCCACTCAAACATCAATCCATCGGCTATTGTTGTGACCACAGCCATAATAAGCATACAATTTTAGTATAAGGTGACCATCCTTATAATGCACTTAACCAGTTTCTTCCCAACCTCTACAGTGTTTACACTGTGTAGCTTGTAATGTGATTGCCTTTTTCTGTAACTGTAAGTGCTGTGAAACAGTCAGAGAACATATGCTAAGATTTGCAAAAACAGGCAAGAAGGAAACATCCTGAGACAGATAAACAATTAAAAAAAAAAAAAACAGGCAGAAGTAGTAGTATGTGGAAAATAGCATATGGCTAAGCTTCCAGTAGGGAGGGAACAGCTATTTTGAGCCCAGTGTCTCCCCAAAGGAGACAGTTTTCAGAAATGCAGCTGCAGGACCCTTGGAAAAGTCAATCCCTCTAAAATACATCATGTTGGTACCTAGCAATGGAGCCAAGTAAAATCCAATGGCTATGCAGAACTGACCACCATGGCTGCTTTTTTTTTTTCCCCCTTTCTTTCTTATTTAGGTAATATCCATTTTGCTTGTATGAGACAATATAGCCAAGGTAGTCCTTTAAGAAAGATTTAAATGTGTGGGCATCTCCTGTGTCATACCTATTGTGGTACATAAAATAATGTTTTACAGGACCCAAAGCCAACACACAACTAGTCATATTTGAGAAGTCCATCAATAAAGCCACAGAGACTCAGAAGCCCAGACTTTGGAAAACAGTCAAAAAGCATTGAGCCTTATTAAACAGGCCAGCCTCATAGAAAGTGGACATACGATGCTGCAACATTACCTGATTTTTGAGGATTTGTGAGACTCCTGTGTCTTGCTGTGCTGTCCTTGCCATAACATTTCATGCTGCTTTCATTCTGTGATCTCAAAGTGATGTATCTAAACATAAAGCAAAAGAATGGAAATTAGTTTTTCCCCCCACATGATTATCTTATAAAATATCACCAGCCTGCCCCAAACCATGAGCAGACCTGCAAGAATGACCTTCCTATTGTAAAACAACTAAATACTAACTTCTATTCATTATAGTATCTCCATGCTACTCTGTTCTTCAAGTCACTACTACAGAGGACATCTATCAGCACTATAACTCCCTTAAAGAACAACCAAGAACCTCTTGCCTGTATCAGTAGTGAGACTGCTTCATTGTCAAATCTCTGGGATTGATACATCCACGATCCTTCAAATTACAGACTGAAATACAAGTAAATTCATCTTTTCTTCTTACTCAGCTTGGCGCCTACTGCAAAATGAGGAATGGGTTATGTTGATGCAATAAATAAAACAAGATTGTGCCTCTCCTGCAGAGACCGTAAAGATTTCACAGCATCTTACACTGCTTTGACAGAACCCAAAGACAGGCTGGATGCTCTCACGGAGAGGAGATTTGCTGGCCCAGAGCTTGCAACCTACATGACGAGCATCACATAAACAAGAGAAGGTATAGCAATCAGGAAGGGAGGGATTAATGAAAGTCAAAGGTGCGGGAGATACAATCAGGTTGTCACCCAGTGCAGAAGATATCTAGACAAGGCATCTTAAATTATTTACATGAAAACAAGACATTTGTTTTTGTAGGTGCTGCTGCCAAAACGGCTTTTAGGGAAGGCCCTGAACACCCGAGGGTGTTAAGAGAGCTGGCTGATGTCACTGCAAGGCTGCTCTCTATAATCTTTGAGAAGTCATGGTGATCAGGAGACATCCCAGAAGACTGGAAGAAGGCTAATGTCACCCCCCTCTACAAGAAAGTCTTAAAGGAGGATCCAGGAAATTATAGGCCCATCAGTCTTATTTCAGTCCCTGGGAAAGTTATGGAACAAATCCTCCTGGGGGCTACCACAAATCAAATGAGGCACATGATTGGGAAAAGCCAGTATGGATTCAGCAAGGGCAAATCACGCTTGACAAACCTGATCGCCTTCTATGAGAAAGTAACCTGCTTCGTTCATGTCAGGCGAGCAGCGGACATTGTCTACCTGGATTTCTCCAAGGCTTTCGATATGGTTTCCACAGCCTCCTCCTAGAGAAACTGATGCATTATGGTGTAGACAAGTGGTCTGTGTGGTGGGTGGGGAACTGGCTGACAGGCCGCACCCAGAGGGTGGTGGTAAACAGCTCCTTTTCAAACTGGCAACCTGTCACAAGTGGGGTCCTCCAGGGATCGATATTGGGCCCAACGCTGTTTAATATCTTCATAAGTGATTTGGATGATGTGATCAAGCGTACCCTGATGAAGTTTGCTGATGATACCAAACTGAGTGGGGAAGCGGACACTTCGGAAGGGAGAACCACCCTGCAGGAAGACCTGGATAGGCTGGAAGAGTGGGCTAACAAGAACCTTATGAAGTTGAACAAAGACAAGTGTAAGGTCTTGCACCTGGGAAAACATAATCGAGGAGTGCAGCACAGGCTGTGATCTACCCAGCTGGGGAGCAGCTCTGTGGAAAGGGACCTGGGGGTCCTGGTGGACAACAAGCTCAATATGAGTGAGCAGTGTGCTGCTGCGGCCAACGAGGGCATCACCAGCAGAGATAAAGAAGTCATTATCCCACTCTACTCAGCGCTTGTCAGGCCACACCTGGAATACTGTGTTCAGTTTTGGTCCCTACTATACAAAAAAGAAGTGGACAGGCTGGAGGGGGTCCAGAGAAGGGCCACAACGATAAAGGACTGGGAAGCCTGCCATATGAGGAAAGGCTGAGAGAACTGGGTTTGTTCAGCCTTGAGAAAAGAAGGCTTAAGGGAGACCGTATCACCATGTTCCAGTATTTAAAGAGTGGCTACAAGGAAGATGGAGACTCCCTTTTTACAAGGAGTCACATGGAAGAGATGAGGGGTAATGGGTACAAGTTACTCCTGGGGAGATTCCAATCGGACACAAGAGGAAAATTTTTCACAATAACAACAATCAGCCATTGGAATAATCTCCCCAGGGAAGTGGTGGATTCCCCAACATTGGACACTTTTAAGATTTGGCTGGACAGGGTGCTGGGCCATCTTGTCTAGACCGTGCTTTTACCAAGAAAGGTTGGACCAGATGATCCTCAAGGTCCCTTCCAACCTGGTATTCTATGATTCTATGAAACAAGCCTGGAAGCTTAAGGTGCGATTCACAGCTCACTGATGTCAACAGGAAACTCTTCATTTGCATCGAGCCCTGCCAGCTTTTGGAAAGTCATTCCAGGCTTAAGAAACTGTATAAATGACTGCTTGTGGGAAAAGAGCACAGATAACCTCAGTGACCTCGATCAGCATTTTCCTCCTCTCACCTTCATGCTAGATTCACTTGTTTAACTTACTCTTTAAAAATGTCTGATAACAGGTCCCAAGCACTGTGACACTACCACATACAGCAAGAAGCCGCCCCCCAAGCCCAGCAGTGCCTTGCGCAGAACAAGTGCCCTCCCTTAGCCCACCAGCAAGGTGGGGGAGACAAACCCAAGCAGCTCCCTTGCCCTGCCCAACACCAGCCTCTGCTTCCCTCTTCGCCTTCCCCCAAGGCCACAGGAAACAAACAGGTCCACAGCACAACCCAGACACCAACCCGCTCCATCAAAACACACGCCACGGGAGACAGTGGAGCTCCTTACAAAGTCTGAGCTGCCCAAAACGTCTTTCTTTGACGGAACACCTCAGCTGATGGTAAATGCTGGTAGCATCGCACAGGGACACATGGATTTTCTTGGATCCAATGAGTTTTTGCTTACAACATTGTTGCGTTGAGTCCCAGTACCTAAAACCTGTGCACATCCATGTCTTGCTACAAATGTGAGCTGAAATGCTACAAACGTCCCGGAAAGCAAACCGCTCGTTACCTGCTTGCATCCTATCTGCTGACGGCTTTTCTCAACAAATCCCATGAATTTGCCTCTTTGTTGAAATAAGGCAGGTTTTAATAAGCCCACATGTACTTAATGCTTTATCTAACTTGTTTTTTAAACTGGTATTTAACACCTTTAGGTCTGTAACAGGCATATTGAATCTTCCAGATGACTGACAGGTGTATACCATCGCTTTGTGTTTGTCACAGGAAATATTCAGAGACACAATGAAAAGCTGAGGTTAATGCCAGTGGAGCCAAAAAAGAAAACATTTTTTCCCCCCAGTTTAAGACAGATATTTAGAACCTGCCAAGATATTTAAATTTCATTTTAAAAGACCCTGCCATGTCATGACCAGTGACCAAAGTCACAGTATATAGTTTTGCTTTCTCTTTCATTTATCTGCTCTGGAACAATGAACGCTAGTATTAAACCTAAAAATGCCCAAGTATTCTGCAGACAAACCATCCCTGGCAGCTTCCTACAGAGGCCAGGCCAAGGGACACTGGGAAAAGCAACAACAGGAATGCCCTGGAAAACCCTTTCCTGTTTTTCTTACTTGTTTTGGCTGCTTTTCCCACTATACCACCTTCATCATCAGAGCTACAATACCACTCATATGCAGTTGTATGTAAATTAGCAGATATGTGCAAAGCTCTCATATGTAATACCATAGTTAAAGAATAAAAATTGGGGCATTTTAGAGCCAGAGGTAGTGAACTGATGGCTGATAAATACTGAGAACAGTCCCAATGTAATTAACACAGGACCAAACACTGCAAAAGTACAGAAAATTTACAAATGAGTTTTTAATTCCTTTCATTAAATTTGAATCAGCATCTCATTTTTGAGGTTTAGATTAAAAAGCAATCTAACTGTATATTCCTTTGCCATATTCTTCAGTTTTGCTCCCATCCCAGCCCCTAGATTTTGCATATAACCGAAGAACAGTAGGGAGAAGCTGAGAAGTGAAACCTACAGCAACATTTACAAATTAAGAGCTAAGTCAGAGATCAGCTATCCCATACACACAATATAAATTTTTGTTCTTCTCTCTTCATTAGGATTGATGACACTGCTAGAAAATAAGGAGCACATAATACCTTTCATGGGAACATAAAGCACAGATGAATTAGCAGAGAGAGAATGCAGCTAAATCAATTTCTCATCTCAAGATAGTAATGGAGGCAATTTCTTGAACTTTACTATGCTTGTAACGTATTGATTAGCAAAGCTTCACACTGAAAGTTAAACTAGGTATTTTTCCAGGGATAAAATGGAGGATGGCAGAAAACTCGAGGCAACACACCAAAGAATGGGGATTTTCTCCAGCCACCTTACAGTTCAGAAACTCAAAGTTTCCACCTACCTGCAAGTTACTGCAACACACGAGAGGAAGATTTCTAGATGAAGGTTGAATTAGTCCTGCAGGAACCTTCATAGAGCAGATTTAAGGAGAAGCAGAAAGGCAGTACTGCTCTAGGAGCAATGGCACAAACACCAGTACCAGTTACGCTACCTGCGGCATGAGGCTGCGGCAGCAGCCCTAGGGGCAGCATTTTTGTTGCAACACTTCAGCTCCCCTTGGCTGCAGGTCCCCATAAAAAGCCATTTC
Organism: Theristicus caerulescens; assembly: GCA_020745775.1. NCBI lineage: Eukaryota > Metazoa > Chordata > Aves > Pelecaniformes > Threskiornithidae > Theristicus > Theristicus caerulescens. Next base: position 101,664,411 of record CM036561.1, on the reverse strand, counting down.
CCAGAGGTCTTTCAGTCTCCGCTGTGACTACATCACGCTCCGAGATGCCGGTCCCCTTCCCAAACTTCTGCTACTGCTCTGAGGCCTAACAGCAGGTTACGACGAGGAGAACCTTTGTCTGGCTGATAAAGATGCCCCACTCAACCACCATGAAGAGCTGTGCAGTGAGACCAAGGAGAGCCATGCATGTGCTCCATGGGCTGGTCAAGTGTGCCTGGCACAGGCCACGTGCTTCCAAGGACAACGCTACAGCTGCACGACAGATCTTAGATATTAAAAGAACAATACAGATCAAAGACGAGGACACACCTATCCTCTACCGAAGTAAAGTGAAATGTTAGACATATACCCTTCTAGAATATCTATATTTACTTTAATGGGATGGACTTTTGTATCATCTGACATTAAGAACTTAACTGAAGTGTTAAAATTGGGAACTCAGACTTCCTATAGAACATCACCAGAGCATCCAAAATGTCATTCTGAGAGAAGACAAAAAAAAAAAAGGTCATTTGGGATTTCTCTTCTCCTGCCCAGTGGCCACCTGTCTACCTAACCATACACAAATGCCAGCTGACAACCTTCCCATGAAATGAATAAGCCTTACCTGCTTTAAATCAGTGAAACTCAAGAGTTTTCTCTACTGTATTTGTCATTATTTCTATTACAACAAGGGTAACTGAGAGCAGCCTGTTATCTAAACTGATTGGTCATAATTAAACAGTATTTAGTTATTTTTGGAGCAGAAAAAGGGAAAGCAAGCCACCTTGGATAAGAAGCACAAGAACAGAGTACATGTATTAAACAAGCAACACCAAAGACTGTAATATCAACTGGCAAAACCAGCAACAAAAGAGTTGAAAGTAACAGAACTATCATCATCAATCATGTGCCATTAATTTGGTTCACTTAACACAGCTACATCAGAGCACAGTCTCTCCCCACATGCTGGAAGTCCTCTCTTAACTATCAACTTCATGATTTTGTTGCCCTTCTCTGGTCCATGTTCAGCTTTCTGGTTGTACCTTATTTCTGAAAGAAACTCTAGAAATTCAAATTCTCTTCTTAGGACAGGATTCTTCATGCGTGCAAGATTATTTTTATATGCTCATTTCTACATCTTTGAAATGCTTCAGGAATATTGTATTACATTTATTTCCACAGCAAATCTCTTAGACGAACGACACACCTTACAGATGAGATGCTACGGCACAGATAGATTACAAATTCAAAAATCTATTAGTTTTTCATGTGTAGGATCCAGCACTTCAGATAACAGATACTGTACAACGCTAGATTATGTTTAAAGCAGTTTTGACTCGAGCTACTGGTCAGATGCCTATGAGTCACACAAAGCAAATAGGTGATCACACTAGAAGAGGCTACCATAGGCATAACTGGTGACTACCCAGGAGATGCCTGCCTCGAGTGACTGCATCAGATGGCTGCTCTGTAGCACTGGCCAGAATATAATCCAGTTTCCTTGGGCAGGGCTCCGCTTGTCCCATCCAGAAGAAAATCCTATTTCTTGCAATTCCTTCCATCTTTCATTACTAACTTCAAACAACCGCAGCAAATTAATCGTGGATCCAACACAGCCTCCCGCTACAGCAGTTTAATTTATCTTCAGAGCAAATCCATTATCTGTACCAAGCCGGACAGGAGTTTTTTTTTCTTTTTTTTTTTTTTTTTTGGGGGGGGGGATAAATGCAGTTTAGAGTTTTCTGATGAAGTGCATTTATGTAAAACAAGGCTAAAATGAAGTTGTAAAAGCATACTTTCATTCTGGCATTTAATCTGAAAGAAGTTGGCTTAGTATCTTATCTGTGCGGTGTCATTTAAAAAGGATATTCCATTACATGGTATTGTCTAAAAGCTGGAATGGTTCTTCTGTCAGTCTAATATGGCCTCTACACAGACCAGTCAAGTTGAATAAAGTGAAATTATGGCAGTGACAGGCTGTCACCCGGCAGGGGATGGCATGCTAGCAAAACGCTCATCTGAGTTGGAGAGGTACTTGCCAACAGCAAGTCAGATAGTCAGATTCACCCTGACAATCCTGTCTCCATCCCCACCTTGTAAGCAAGCGTGTTTGGGTAGGCAGAGGTTTGCCTGCCCATTTCCTGCAACTCCTGCACTCATCTGCTTCTTTCCTTTCTCTTCTTTCCCTAAGTGAGTCCTTTCTCCAAAATGGAGTCCCTTTCCAAGATGCATTTTCTTCTCCTCTGTCATGCCAGGCATCACTCCTCAGGTACCCAGCCAGTCTTGTCTCCTCTCCTCTGCCTCTACTCAGCTCTCTTCCCTCAGGTCCATGACCTATACCTCCTGCCACACAACCATTTCTAGTCTTCTCCTTATTGAATTCGGATAGCATCCTGGCCAGCAGTACGAGCCTGACAGCCCCAGAGCTGCCTGGGGAACCATCAACTTCCCCTTCACAGCTCTCACATGCTCGCTTCATGCTCATCTCCTGGGAAGGGTAGTGGACACTCACTCCCCATCCCCTTCTTCAGGACATTCATAATTTTTGTTCGTCTCTTCCATGTCAAGTACCTTCCAGACTGAGGACTCTTGGTGGCTCTTTATCACCCCATACTTTGGATTTTTCTTCTTCTTTACAACATTTTGTGTACTGGGGGGAGGTGAGATGGAAGACATGGAGGACCAGAGCTCCACATGGTATTGAAGACAGGGGAGCACCACACATTTACGCAGCGGCACATTTATGCTTTCTGTTTTGTTTTCTGTTCCTTCACTAACAAGTACTGACACTCGTTTTACCGATTGTTACGCTGCCATTTTTACAGGACGACCACAAAGGCTCCTTCCAGAGCAGTAACACCTGGTGCAGCAGTCATCACAGCACACACCGCGTTGTGACCCTCCTCCTCTTCCCGCACACATTGCTTTCATTTATCTACAAGCAATTTCCTCTGGCACTTTATCATCCAATCATTCAGTACAAGGAGTTCTCCTGCAACACATTTCAGCCAGCCCTTCTTTTCATTATTCTTAATACCGTAAGCCTACAGTCTAGCAAAATATCAGTGCCTTACTTTAAACTATGAGGGGACTGAAACTGTTCGAACAAAATCATCACCAAAAATGACATCAATAAACAACCCTGCTTCCTTGAAAAACCCTCAAACTATTCTTTCCCTTCACAAAATTACTGGAAAACAGCCACTCTCTTAAATGAAATTCCCCAATCACTCAAAAAAAAAAAAATCTTCAAGCAGGCACTCCCCATAATGAGCTTTAGCCCTAATTGTTCTCAACTTTGCCAAACTGGAACACTTTACAGCAAGATCTGTCAAGATCCGGACAACCTAACGCTTGGACCTCTCGTGCCATGCTAATGTGCCATCCCTGCCCCGAGAAGATGGAGCAGGAGCTCCACAGCTAAGGAAACAGCACCACCAGGCCAAAAAAAAACCCTACCCCAAACAAACAAGCAGACAAACCTAAAAGTCTAACAGCTACTGCTTGGTTCCAGATACTCCACGCAGAAGGTAGGAGGAAAAAAAAAAAAAAAAAAATCCCACCTCTCTGCAGACAGACTCCTATGCAGTGCCAAGAATATTTTGAAAGACACAAGATGTAGAATAACTTTTCAACTGAATATTCATTTCTGAATTGAAGGGAAACATCTTAAGGGCGAGTGGGCGTAAGGAACGATTCCTCCCCGGCACCGCCACGCTATTTATTAAGGGCTGTGAATACCCACAAGAATTCAGCTTTGGCCTTCACACTGTACACTAACAAGCTTAGTTTACTGACATTCACAGAGCTTATGGAGCTCTGCTTCAAATGATCTGTCTGAAAGGGACAATTAAATCAGACAACTGGAGATTGAATGACCAACAGAGCTAATTAAATTCTTAAGTCCTGTTTGTATGTTTATCCAAATCTTTCTCACCATTCTTGCTGAGAAGGGGAATGGGCTGGCCTGGGAGGTCGAGGGAACAAAAGTATGCCTGCCTTCCCCCCCCCGCCCCCTGTTACAGATCTGTTTGGAACAAAACTTGAGACATGAAATCAATGCAGCCAGTGGTGGAATTCATCTTATTGTGACAGAAATATTCCATTTTCCCTAGCTTATATTTTAAATTGCTTTCTGATATACCAGGTTATTATTTTTTTAGCCCCTTTGGTTCCTTACATAATTGAATGCCACGCCATTCAGCTTTTACAATTACTTTTACCATTTTCAGAGGAACATTGACACTCAGCAGCTTTCTCAACTTTCTGTGAAGAATTTATTCCCCACAAGTATTAGCTCCACTGAGTATTTTCTTCTTCATTACATTCAAAGCTCTTAGCCATCCCTACAGAAATCTTTTCCCTTGTACAGACTTTTCTGTACAGTAGGTAGTATTTGCCGATCCTCGGTTTCCTTTTCTAGTATTCCACGTAACCAGAAGTAGCACAGAAAAGGGGAAAGGACTATGCTTTTTAATACCATGGTGCCTTCGGCTTGCAGGCAAGGGAGAATGGCTAAGCACAACTTATGGATGCATTTTTGCAATAAATTCAGATTTTGCATTTAATACTTGCAAAAATAAGAACAATGCTCCCCAAAGGTCTCCTAGCTAAGCTATGAACATTTTGCCTAATTACCCTACAGGTATAGATACACAGCCTCTGAAGCTTTGAGAACTGGCTTTTATGATTTCTCTTCGAAGGCCGGCTAAATTTTGGAGTATGCATGTTCCTAGCCCCTCTAACTTCGCTTTCAAGGGATTGCCCACATTAAACACAGGTCCAGCAGCACAACACTCTCTCCAATTTTGCCCACTTGTGACAAAGCACACAGGACACCTGACAGAAGTACTTTATTGATATAGAAGTGACAAAGTAAATGCATCTCATTCTGCAAGGAGCAAGTTCATCCTCCTTAACACTTACCTGAGAGAAATATAAACAGATAAATACAGATTAGGGTAATGTTTCCCTTCCCAGGTAGGCTGAGGAGAATTATTTGGCCAGTGGTTTTCGGGGTGGGGGGGGTGGTTTGGTTTTGGTTTTTTAATTTTGTGGACGACTGGGTGGGGGGGAGAACAAAACAGCACCTTAAGGAAAGGGCCTTTTAAATAAATTAATGGCTAAAGCTTTATTTCTGACAAAATTGCCAGCTTGTTCCTTAGCAGAAAAATAGAAAGGAGTTTCCAGAGAGTGCCTAACAAGCGCCAAGGAGGAAGCCTTCTCTATAGCAGGCACAGTACACCACCATAGCATCTTCTCCTGGGAATGAACTGTAAGTAGGAAACACTTTGAAGAAGGTGATAAGCTTGCTTGTCATCTATGGCTCTACCTTATGGACCAGTCGACCAAGTCATCCTTCAGAATTACTGGAATGTTATCAAGCATCACACTTCCAACTGAAAGCAATGTACTACCTGACCATTTCATATCATTTTCAGCTGTCACAGATAGAGCTCAAATTATTGTCACAGATAATTCAAGAACCAAAAGGCTCTGCCTGCATTTCCCCATGAGCCAACTGGCGTCCTGGCACCGTGCTTTGCATGAAGGTGAAGCAACTGGGGGCTCTGCAACAGGGAGCCCAAGGATCATCTCTCATTTCAAGTCCCAATTTTGTCTGAGGTCGCAGTGACCTGAATCTAGCATGAATTATGCATAATCACCCTCCAAGCAAGTGGATGTGTGCCAACTGAACCTTATAAAAATTTTGGTTGCTAGGAGGTAGCAGTGGACATATTCTAAAGTCCTGTTTACTCGAGCCATTGAGGTTCCCCCTCTGGAATAACCTTCCACAGTCTGCTCACTGGTTTCTCTTTCTTGAGACATCAGACTTCTGCTAAAATCTGTGATTTCCCTTTTGCTGTCATCTAGAGAAGCCTCTATGAATTATCTCTCTGAACAGTCTGCAGAAGACATCCAACTTCTTCAGAACAAGCTCATATCTTTAAACAAACTAGATCACACGCCTAGCATAAATTCTGCTCAGATAAAAGTCTTGCATTCAGACACGGTGTTGTTCAGATGCCCACATATCAAGTTCTGAGTCTCAAACTCCACAAGCCGGCACAGCAGACAGAACCTCAGTACCACTTTATAGAGCTTGCCTTAGCTTTTCAGCCTACTCTCTCTCTTGAAGACTGTTATCTCAAATGGATACATGATATTTTTACATCAACATTTTTCATCAATTGTTTTATGTGGATATTCAGTTTCAGAGTGTGCTATCTGGAAATCTAGGCTGCTCCAGATCATGCTTTTAAAGACTTAGTCTATAATTCTCCTACCAGTTTGTAGGAGATGCATTTTTATCCTCTGATTTAGAAACACATAAAAGGATTTTCCATGGTTATCTTAGCTAAGATTGGACTTATCAGAGTATTTATTTATTGCATTGTTTACATGTACTGTGAGCCACCTGATGAGGAAATGGAGAAATAAAAATAAAAACAACCTCCTCCTGTAGACCACATCACTTCTGACACCATCTCTACTTAGACATCAGCTCAGTTTTGTTTGTTTTATGGAGGAAGAGAGTAAGCAAACAGAGACTTCAGTTTTTCATCATTTACTGAACCTATGGCATACAAGGCTCATTTATCATCAAGCACTAGACTCAAGCTGAAATGCTAATTACAGACACAAAGAAAAGGTAATGTTATTTCAATAATTAGTAAGCAAGCAATTCTCAGAACAGTGTTATCTGATTTATCACAGGATTCTGGAAAGAAGATGGTGGTGCTGACACACCGTGGTTTCCCTTCTGTTCAGTTTTCACTTACAGCAGATTCAAGCCTCTCTGGAGTATCTACCCGAGAATCTGATTGGAAAAGTAATTTGTAGCTCAGAGCAGGATGGATGCTAACCTCCCCGCTCATGCATCCTTGGGAACTGCCCAAGGAACAGTGGCTACAAGCAACATAACCAGAGGATTGAAAAGTGATGATGCCACGAACCTCAGGTATTTTTAGTTCTGTCTGTGGACTTCTTCAAGCCTGAAATATGCAACTGATAATGCCATTTCTAACAGTCCTCATCACCGCAAATACCAGCAAACATGGGGCTGTAGAAGGGGAGTGTGGAGAGACTCTGAGTTGATTTGAAAAACACAATTAAAACGGGAGGTAAAAACAACTGCAACAGAAGTGAAAGGTGAGAGACATTCAAACACGCTGAGAAAGTCAGAAGCAAAAGCAGCTCATGCAGTACCAGCCAAACCTGAGCAGGCAGTGCTTCAGCCTCTCTTACCCAGAGTCAGCAGCCTAAGATCTCCCCAAAGCTTCAACATAGCCAGACACAAGGAAAGGTGGAGTGTACAGCCTAGCAGGGGCACAAGTCTCCAAAAACCCCCTCACATGATGAAAAATATTCCCACTCAGAAAGCATAGTGGCACACTTCTAAGAGAAGGCTGGTGTCACCACTGTGTGGCCTGAAGAGATGCTAAGCCTTGCCCTTGTTTCCCTCCACTTAGCTCCCACTGCACAACACTAGCATTTATGTGAAGGAAACACCATTATTCCTCTTGGTCAAACCTCGTGGTCCTTAACTTAGGTGCAGGCTGCAAAACTTTCTCTTTAGAGTGGTGCAGTTGTTGAGGGGGAGGGCTATTTCTTGTTTGTTTGTGGTTTGGTTGAGGGTTTTTTTAGCATCGATGCAAGTCACACAAGAAAGGCATCTTAGAAATTATTTGAATAATGAGTTGAATAGTTTTATGAAAATGGATACAATGTTACCAAAACACAAAATAAAAGATAGAAAGGATTCTCTTCAAAAAAAGTATGCAGGTGGCATGCACCACACTGTGCTATCTGGGAGTCAGGACTCAGCCTTACTAGGAGCAAGGCTGACAGCAGGCATATGGTGACCGAACCCAGCACAGCACTGGGGCGTTCCAAAACAGCCTTCCCTCAAGACTACACCCAAAGGAGGAAAGCATCAACCTGCATGAGCGTAAGGTAAGTAAGTGTTCAAGTAGCAGCCTCATCTGACAAAGATCTCGAGCAGAGACCTCATGGGGATGGCTACAATATTATTAAAGGATTTTCTCCAATGTATGTACAACCTTACATTTGTTCCTTTATCTTGCAATGGAGAATTCTAATTACCATGCTTCAGTTAAAAGACTATAAGAAGGACGGATAATATATAATGAAGGTACTGCATGTATGATTTAAAGTTGCCCCCAAATATCTAATGTACAAACATTTGTTTCCCTTCAGATGCCAAGAATCAGGCCAGAACAACAGTAATGTGATTTTGGCTTGTGCAAAACAATGCTTTCTTTTTTAATAAGCAATGGACCTACCTAAAAAAACCATTTTTTTTTTTTTTAATCAAATTGTCCTTATGGAAGATTCTGAGACAAGCCTTCTGGGTAAGAAGTAACTGCATGAGACAAAAGATAATCAAAAGAGTACTGTTTTCTGCCATGTTCTTAGCATTCCTGGACTGCAAATGCAAGCTACAGAAAAAAGTCTGTGTATCAGATACTGTACCAGGTAATATAACAACATGAATGTCTAAAGATTATCTTTGAAAAGTGAAGAGTTGCAGTAAGCTTAATTTTTTTATTTTTTAAATATTGAGATCCCTGCTATAGATCTGACTTTTATTTTAGCTTTCCTACAGGGCATTGGCCTAGAGGAAGCCCATCTTACAGAAAAACCTTAAGGCATTCTTTACCTCATCTTCCCCTGCATTGATGTCTCTGGTAATGCAGGACTCAGATAAGTCTATGTGATTCCATGCTGTCCTGCTGGTATATTTTCCAGTAATCCCTAGCTATCGCAAAAGCTGCATCTCTCTTTTCATCTTCTGCATACGAGTTTTACCCAGGTCTAGATTCAATAGTGGGCTGAAATTCCTTTGCGCGCTGAAAGTCTCAGTTGTAATCTCATTAACTCCAGGCACCAAGTTCTGCAAGGCTGAAATGGTCTGAATTGACCATCCGTAATGCTCCATTCCTTTAAGATCTCCTGTGCTTGCCAGAAAGAGGGATGGTATAAAGTTGTCTTCCATCACAGGGAGACCTATGATACAATTATCAAAAACTTTTTGACACTTTCTGAAGCCCTGCAAGTCTGAGCCATCATTCCTGAGAGACCTCTTGAGCCAGCCCACTGACACACAGATAAGATAATGGTCTTTTCTCAGATACTATTACAGTGGTTTTGCAAAATGCAAACCATTGTTGAAAATGGAGGAGTGCCAGTCTGGTATGCCTTACTTGTAGCCAGCTCCAGCCTTCTCTTTTTGTCCCTGGTGAAGCCACCAGCAGAAACCACAACCCAGGGGCTGCTCTTCCATTCAGATGCCTTTTGGAGTGCTCTCCTTCCAGATGTGACCTGTTACAGGCCACAAATGCATCAGGAGCTGATGATGAATTGAGTCAATCTTTCTGCGTTTGTATAAGAGGAAAAACATCTCTCTGGTACTCTTTGTGCACAACTAAATGCAGGCAGTGCTGAGGCAGCTGGTGATGCTTCTCTGTGTTCACCAGCAAACCAGGGTACAATTACAAACCGTGGTGCTGGAGATCCATCTGATAAATAATTACATCCTTATTTCCAGTAGATATGCCCCTTCCTGTCAGGAGAACTTGATGATCAGATTCTGATGATTTATTCACTAGTCTGAACTATGAAGTCCTGAACCAAAAAAATATTTCTTATAGTAAAACATACATTACTAGTAATTTTCTCTGCACAACATAGGACTACTTAAGACATTAAATCCTGAGATAGATAGACCTTAGACCTCTCTAGTTTGAGGCTTCTGATGAGTTTGTTGAGGAAGATGAGATTTGGGAATGCTCATAGGTCTTCATCCTTTTCAAAGAGCAAAGAATAGCAAGTGCAGTCTGTGCAACTTCTCCACTGGTAACAGACAGATAGCTTCACTCTACAACCTGTGGTTGATCACTATTTTTCCTTCTTTAGGGGGTTACACAGTCCATTTAACCTAGGGAAAAAATGGTAGCATAACTCTGTGGACAGGACTTTACTGGTCTGCTGTCCAAGTTATAGATCTTTCACACAAGCAAGAGACTGGCACATTTTATATGTCCCCAAGCACAGGATACTGAGTCAGCAAGAGGTTTCTGGTTCGTATTACCTGAACATTTTCAGATACTTAAAATCACCATCACCACCTTCTTCCAGATCTCACTTCTATTTCTCAGCTTCTTATAGGCTCTTAACAACAAATGATGCTTAATAAAAATAAAATCTTTAGCAAGACAGTAGGCTCATTTCTATTTTCATTTTAGCCATATCCTCAAATGGACAACCTGTCTCCTGAGTATCGGGCTAGTATCAGAAGGAACTTGCTCTGGACTTGAGAATGTCACAATTTCCAGTGGGTTCATGTCTTTTGGAAAGTCCTAAACTGAAAGACTTTAGATAAGATGGAAAATCCTGATATAATTCAGGCTTTTGACTCCATGCCCATGCCTAAAGGGCCACCATAGATGGCCAGTTCTGGCCTCACAGGGCTGTTAGCATCTGATTTGTTTCTAATAAGCAGGGGGAAGGAAAGATCCTCATAGCTCCTACTCCTAAATCTGGTGAAGTAGTAAGGAAAGAGTTCTCTCCCTCCCTGCCGGGTGCTTTAAAAAAAAAAAAAAGTCATCCATGTGAATCAAATAACTTGCCGAATGATTCATGACTGTCATATCTGAACAAAAAAGTACCACGTCAATAAACAGAATCAGAAAATTAAAAATTATAACTGCAGATGATTAGAGCAAAATGCATGAGTATTATGAATTCTGAATCTTAAGAATGGATGACATACTTGCTGCATCTCTTTAACATTGGGAGGAAAAAAAAATTAAATCTATTTAGTGGCATAGCACCAGCCTTTGCAAAAAGGGTAAAAATAACATTCATCACAAGAGGCAGGAATCTAACACATTAGACAGTCTGCGACAAGAACTCTTATGAATAAATCAAATAATATCAAATTAGGTAACTAAAAAAACGAACAAAACAGGTGTTTACAGACAAAAAGAATACTTGCCCGTGTGTTTCCAAATTAACAACCAACTGGAATTACACGTATTTGCTGTTTTAAAATAAGCAAAGAACCAGATACACAAAAAGATCTGGATTTAGCCATCCTCTAAGACACATTGGGTTTTAACATTTACGGCGTACTGAAGAAAACACCCCACCTCTTTTCTCTTGATTTAATGTTACATTTGGCACAAAACTTTCATGTTCAGAAAGCGATTTGGCTAGACAGCAGATGGAGTATTCCATTAAAACACGAGTGGCAAAATGTGCCCACCCTCCCAGTCAAAAACAGCAAAGCACTTCTCAGTAACATCTGCCTGTAGATCACAAGATGCTCACACAGATGCTTTCCCACAAAATACCTTTTCCTTACTCCTATCTAAAACTGTTCTTATCTGTAAGTGAATTCTGTAATTAAAAAAAAAGGGGGGGGGGCACAAAAAAGCAGCCTCAGGTATTCTTCCTAGCACCATTCACTTACCCAGAAAAGCATACAGAAACACTAACAGCATTAGAGGTAAGCACACCTGCAGAAGGCTATGAATGTCAGAGGTCTGGAGTACTCGGTTCAGCAAGAAGTGGCTATTTCAAGTTAAGCGTAAGTAGGAGGAAGAGAAACTTGGTTCACTTTATAAAAAAAGATATGTGGTAATATTAAAAAAAAGAGAGAGAGAAAAACCAGAGGGTATATTAATTATAATGGTTCTGTGGTTCTCCTGTATTTCAATCAGAAACCACTTTATTTACAGCTCTTGGCTCAGTAGCAGGCAACCCAATGAGAGCATTTTTCATGGTGCAATTTCTAATGCAAATAAAAGTAAAGGTAACCCTAGAGTGGTTTGCTAACTTATATAATGAGACAGGAAACAACTGGTACAAGTGAATAACGATCATATCAGATACATTCAGAAAGACCACACGACTCAAATTCTTTGACAAGTACATTGACCTCAAAGAACTATCTAAAATAGCTCTTTTTGCCATAAATATATAAACACTTTTCCTAAGATATCATTTTAATAGTAATTTAAATATACATTCCATCAAAATATAAAGTTAAACCCATTCTCTCCACCCTCAAAACCAAGAAGTGACCACCGGAGATAGAAATCTGTCTTTTCTGCCGAGCGAGTCCACAATTACTGATTTCGGACAGAGTGAAGATGAGCCCTAAGAGGCAACGCTGGGGTCTGCCCAGGCAGCCCCCTTTGCACTACTCACAGCTGGAGCAGCATACAGGAGGTGAACGGGAGGAGTAGAGGAGACAAGTGGAAAAATGCATCTGTGGGAGAAACTAGTGTACACAAGCAGGCAACATGCAATTAAGGTCTCCCAACGATGGCTGAAACGTCTCCCTAAAACCAGGGTAGGTTCACCAAGGACTGGCCTTGCACGTTCAAGCAGCAAACCCCTCAAATTTGCCACCAAATTCAGTTTGGGGATGGGCTTAAGGCGCAGCCCCCCACAGACGGTGCCAAACACTCCTCAGATGACAACAGCAGAGGCTGAACTTACGCCACCCCCATCCTTCTCCCCCTCAGTTTATAGTTTACAGCTATAAACAACCATCTCCAGTAATAAAGAGCAGACCTGCTTGTTCAGTAAAAGGGGTCACACAGACTTGCACCACGTTATTTTGTTTCCATTTTAAAAATGAAATGAAAAATTGCTGTAGGAGTTTTTTCCTTATGATGTTACATTTTTGATTAAAAGCGTAAAAACTTGGACAGGGCTAGTAGCTGGCTAATGAAAGCTTAGTCTGTACAAGGCCATCCTCGTAGGGAAAGGTTGGGAGAAATAAATTGTCTGGCTTAACAGCACTTTTCCAAATCGTGCCAGATACAAAATTTTCCATCTTTTCAAATTCACGAGGTTGCGTCAAACACTCGCATGCTCTCTCAAATGCTTTTCTCCTCTCTGGCTTGTCAGTTCACTTAGGAAAGAAATACCTACAAGAGCATTTTGGGCTTCCGTTCGGCAGAATGTTTTGAAGCAGTTTCTAATATCATAGAAAATGCCTGTCAACAGCTGTTAGTGGCACGGGAGGGATCTCTCTGTATACAGATGCTCATATGCTAGCAAGCACTTCACTGAGAGGAACAGAGCGATGCGTGTTACTTTCTGCAACCCATTTGACTACAGGTAGTTTCAACTTGTATTTTGCTCTTAACAGTGAGGAGATGCAGGAGCTGATCTTGTATCTCTATCAATTCACAAAGGCCTACTGCACTTAGAAAAGCAAGGAAAGCAGGTATATATATTTCTTTAAGATGTAAGCATTCCTTCAAGGCTGTAAAAAGTATTTTGCACTGGGCAAACTAATTAAACAGGACTTCAGACCAATGCCTTCATTATTGCCCTCCAAAGATGTCCTACTTGACAACTGTGGATGCAACCGTGCAACTGATATCACCGCCAACTTGGTTGGCTCATCTCTCCAGGTTTCCTATACAGCCAATAAAAAAAAAAAAAGGGGCAAAAGAAAAAAAGAAAGTTTCCAGAAAAGGTGACCCAGAACACCAAAATTCAGTTCCTGCTGAGCTGCCCTAAAGAAAAGACTCTCCATCTCTACTGATTGCAAAGGGGCCTAATGAAGTCAGGAGCCTAATGAAATTAGCTGATCAGGTCAGGAGCCTAAACTTAGGACAACTCAGAACAGCCCATTATTGATACTGCTGTGTTTTGCAGTTTATGTTATAAACTGCAACAGCAATAAGTTCAGTTAAACCTTTTTCATAACTAACTAGTATCAGCTTTTTAGGGACCAGTCATCATTTGGTTTGTAGATAGGCTACAACGCATTGCTAAAAAAGACAAGGTTACAAGAAAGCAGGCTGCGACGAAGCAGGTGCAATGGTACAAAACGCAGAGGAAGGAAAACTTTCTGCAAGGCAAACATTGAAGATCCAATACTTTTCTGCTGTTATGCTGCAGAACCACGAGAGAGCCACCTCTGGAATTGTATTTAACACTAAAACACAACCAAACCCACCCAGCCAGCTGAAAACCCCCCAAACACAGAGCTGCCCACCCACACCAAACCACCTAAATTAGAACAACTGCTGAACGTACCAAAGTGCCGCGTGTGCTATTAGACCACCGTGGTAGCAAAAGCCGAATGGCACGTAGCAAATGCCCGAGCTGCACCTCCCGCACCACATACAAGCCACTGAGCAGCCGGCCTTTTCCACTGGACGGCACCGTAAGGAAGAAATTTTGCGAGAATCTCAGCAGCCCTTAGAGCTGCTGTCGTGTGTCTGAAAAAAAAAAAAAAAAAAACCACCCTAACACACAGTACCACTCCCACAAAAAAGGGATAGAGCTTGTTCTTATATAAGTATGTATATTATTTAACACTCAAAAACAACAGTTCCATCACATCTATGCAAAACCAGAAGTGGTGAGGAGCTGAAGGAGAAATAAAAAAAAAAAGAATTTCTACTCTATTGTATCTATCCATTTTGTTTATTTGCCTCAGGGCAACTCAAGGACCCTCAACACACCGCAGAACAAGGACCACTATCCATTTTCCTTCTTTTCTTTTGTTGTAGCACAAGGTGACTGATGGGAGTATAATTCACACAGTATTTGCATCTTATCTCCTAGGAAATTATCTTTTGGATCTGGGAAAAAGTGATTACAAAACACCTTAAAGGTGAGATAAACAAATGCATGCCATCATCTTCTCAGCCAAACAATTGTTCCTGCTTTTGCAGTCATCTGAAGGAGCTTTGCTCTTCCTTAGATTAAACAAACACGCGGTGCCCAAGATGCACACATTGTTTCTAAGGTAGATGTGAAGGAGAAGGCCTAGGTGACAAAAATAACTTTCAAATAGATGTTAGTATATTCACATTGCAAAGAACATAAAAGGAGGCAGGAAGCAGGGGAGGGAAGTGTCTCTCTCATATCATATTTAAGTGACAGTACAAGTAGCAGTGACTTTTTTTCCCTGAACTGCTCACAGATATGGGACCATTGCATAATCTTGCAATAATCTTGTAAATTCTATTCACATTTTTTCTGAACATTACAGGAATTCACAGAATTAAGAGCAAAAATCATGACTTTTTTTTTTCCACTCATCACTCAAAAGAAACAGATGCAAAATAGAGCAAGTTTTCCTGTAAAAACAGCTTCGTCCTACTTTATGAACTAGTTATTCCTAACTGTAACCACCTCCCCTTGCACAGACTATTATGTAGTGCTAAGAAGCTCCTCCAGTCTCTACAAACCAGCCATGATAAACAAGTTGGTTTGTGGCAAACAGAAATCCATACACACACACAGGAGCGTAACAGCTGGCTGATGGAAGCAGATGTGCCTGTGTATCCCAAGCCTAAACTCATCTGGGCAAGTAGCACTAGAAAAAAGCACCCAAGGGAAGGGAGAAGAGGCACAACTTGGCGTAGAACTGGAAAAAAGAGGATGAAGGGAATGAATGCATACATTTTTGATATTTCGCCCTGGTAAAATCTTGGACTGAGATAAATTTCACTGACATTTCTGCAGATACAGGGATAAAAATCTCAAGAGATTCAATGTGAAAAGTTATTTAAAACATGCACAAATTTAATTTGATAGTCAGCCTTTCAGTCAACCTATTTTCTGCACTTCAGTGAGGGCAACAGGGGGGAAAAAAGATTTAAATCTTATAAAATAATATGGAGAAATGCATTTTTCATTTCAGAATGTATTTTTAGGACCACATGGAAAACGTCCTTCAAGGATACCATCCCTTGGTGGCATCTGAGATAGCCTACATGACAAGCATGTATCCAATAAGCAGGTAACTCAGTGTCAACAATATAAAGACAAAAGCAAGTCAAATTCAATTTTACTTGAAGATGTGGCTTTCTAAAATACCACATAGGAACAAAGGCATTTCTGCAGTAAAAAGACAGCTGGGGCTTTGCATGGCTTACTTCAAGAGCAGCAACATACAGCTTTAGTTATATTGAAAACCAAAAGCATTTTGCTTGAACCTTTTTCAGACCATCCTTGTTCTCTGACAGTTTTTCTCTACCTGATGTCTTTTCTAGTTTTTCATTCACATTCCTGATAGTTCTTGACAGTTTCACATCATCATCCTTGAGGACTTTTTAAAAATAAACCCAGAATTCAAATCAACCTACTCCTTAGTCCATCTCCAGGTCCCTTTGCTATTTGTCATACCGGTACTGCCTTGTCCCAAGCAGTCCCTGCAGCACATGCAACCTGGTTCTCCATCCAGCTGCACTACTCAGTGTGCACTCCTGTAAGGGTCCACTCAAGAGAAATAATGATTTCCACTTTAATTTAACTTCCTCTGAAGTGCCTAACATGTCTTTCATAATCAGTTTTCCTTACCTGACCTATGCTAATCTACTATAATCTACTGTACAAATTTCTGAATCTACCTTTAAGAAATATGCAAGGCCATTTAATGCACCAATTGCAGCAATATGCCAAGAGCTGCTCTAGTTAACCGTTCCGTGGAGTTTGGAGAAACTTACTTGTAATTTTGTAGAAAAGCATGCTGTGTCTTTCCTGCATGAGAGATCTGTAATTTAGAAATAATATGCACTGGAAAATATCTTTTTAATGCGTCTGACCATGCTGTTGAACACACAAAATAAGTACATTACAAAAGCATGGCACTTCATGATTTCTGAAGTTAAATACACAGTCTTAGTCTCCAAACAGACCAGCGTGGTGTCTCACCTCCACCTCCTTACCCCCTCACCACCCCAGGCTTTCAAAGTTGAACTCAGCGCTGTTTGGTTGTGTGCACACATGTGCGTGCATCCCTGCGTGTCTGTGTAGCATCATCTTCAAAGTGCCCCTGAGGAGGCGTATTCACTTTTTCTCAGGGAAGGCTGTGGACTGGAAAGAATAAGCTCTTGCAGTATTAAGTTATTTAATACTTCAATACTGCAACAGATTAACAAACAAACAAAAAAGTAAACCTCGTACAAAGACCTTTTCCCACAGTGGTTTTAAGGCAGAACCAAAACTGGTTTACATCAATGAAGCCCTCTACATAACTGGGCCAGAAATTGTGGCTTGGGAAGAAAAGTTGCTATTACTTAACTCCTGAGCTTCAAAGAAACTTTAAGAAAGTTTCTTTGTAATGTTTCCTTCAACAGATCTCAAGTCATCCTCAGATATTGCTGTCGTACACTAACACAAGCAGAACGGGATGCTACGAAGGGGAATCAAACCCCTCTTAACAACCACAGATGTTGGGAGATCACTGATGCGAGCTACAAAGGCTCCCTACCACTTGCCTTTGTAGTATTTACTTGAAAAAGATAAACTGGAATTACTCAGTAAACTTAGTTCTAGTCAAAGGCCTGGTAAACCCCTCTTTACAGGCAGGAGAGAAACATTTACAAGGTAGGGCAAAACAGCATCTATGTTAAATACCAGAAGGGTTGAAGTCTCTATCTTGACAACAGAGTAACAGCACTCAGTGGGCTGACAGCAAGATAGAAGTAGTATGACATTTCTTCTAGGGCTCCAATATTTTTATAAGCGGTCTAAAACATATATAGATGTTCTGGCTTCAAGTGACGTGTACAGAAAGGGAACCTTCTCAGCAGAAGGCAGGGGTGGAAAAGCTGAGGGACCTGCTAGAGAACCAAAACCCCCTCAATAAACCCAAACCACCTCCTTCAGGTAGACAAGTAATAAGGCAGGACAATTACTGTCACTGGAAATAGTTTGAAAAAACAGTTCTCTGCATTCCAAACGGACTGATCCTAAAAGGAGGATTAGGATGTAACAACGAGCAATGCAAACAAAGGCTGGAGCAACAGTGTCCTGAAGGTAGAAGAGCTATAGACTTGATGCATGTAATTCAAATATTTCTGACAGGCTATAATTTTCCAAGGCTAGCTTCTCCAACAGATACACACTTCCATACTTTCCTCTTTGCTGTTCATGAGTATTTTGGGCTTGTCAACATAAGTATGTATTTAAAAAGGCTGGGAATTGGACTTGCAAACAATATTTGACAAAATCCTTTTACGCTACTAAGAAAATTGAGGTTTATTAAGGAAAGCATTTATGCAGATTAGAAAGCAGCACAGACACACAGAAAATACATGAGAACAAAAGAAACAGCTTTCAATAAGGCAAAAAAAGCTCAAGGGAGAGATGCCCTCAGCTCTATACCAGGATACCAATGTTTCATGTGTTCTTGAACAAACTGGAAAGACATGAAGGCAACACCTCCTCTCCCCTCCCCCCAAAAACCTGAACAGCTAAAATCCACAGATGACAATTATTTACAGTTGGTCAAAACCAGAGAAGACTGGAAAGAATTCCAGATGAACCACGCAAGGCCAGGCCAAGGGGCAAATTAAATCCACTGCAGATCAATAAAAAGCAAAGTGTATTTAAATGAAAAATGCGAAGCACTCAAAACTCATTGTTGGGTTTAACAGTTCTGGAGTAACTCAATATTTGAATCAAGTCTTCAACAAATAAATGAAAAGCACTGCTAGATATGCAAAGATACAACTTAGAAATATTCTCTTTTTTTTTCCATTTTAAAGACGAAAGCATTCACATGATTATCTAAAGGATAAGACCGACAACACTGTTGTGCCACAGCATAAATCAGAAGCATGCTCTCCATCAGAGTGCTGTGTTCAGCTCTTATCATCTGATCTCTTCTGGAGATAACAGATATAGTAAAAGGTTCAGAAAATGGGGACGAGAATAACTCGGGACAAAGACAGATTTCTGTACAGAAAGAGATGGAGAAGTTTGAAGCAACCACGCTAACAGGAGATGGATAAATTATCAAGGATATAAAAAAAGAATTGTGAAAGACTGCAGTGCTCCTATAGACTCTCCTCATGCAGAAGCAAGGGCATCTTTGAAACAGCAATACACTTAAAGCTGCTAAAAGGAAATGTGTGTTTGTTTAGTTGGTTTGGTTCTGTGGTGGTGCTCTGTTGTTCTTTTTTTATTTTATTTTTATTCACTGCTCAGGTTGCACAATATTTTGCTACAAGCTATGACAAAGACCTCGGAAAAATTCAGAGAAAGACTACAGTTTTATATAGCTCATGACAATGAGTAAGTTACTTTAGGCAGGGGAAAGATCAGAAACACCTGCCTGTCCTCTCTGTACTTGCAGGATGTAAGATTTTCATGGTACAGGAACGAAGACTAACAGAAAAGGCTCAGAATTCCCCCTTTGGGACTTCAACATAACCGTCCACCTTAGGACGAAGGCCATGTTAAAGTACCAGGTACTGCCCTCGCAAACAGTAGGCAAAGGAGACACACACATTGCAGACCTGGTCCATTAAGATACCTAATCCTCTGCAGAAGTGCGGAGTGGTATGTCCACACAGTAAGGCAGAGGAAGCCGGGGACAAGGGAACATACAAAGCTTTGTTATGAGGCTTCAGACTAAGGATGCTAGATGCGCTCTGTTCAGAAGCGGTCTTTGCAATGCTTGGAACAAGAAACTGCACTGATTTCTCACGAGAGGACTGACAGTGAAGAAGTTGCTGGGTTGCATGGGGGCAGTGCCATCGCAATGGTCCAACACAAACCACCTCCTCCAGACACCATCCCTTTGCAGTGTTCACAAAAGTGCTCATACGCAAGTTATTTACAACAGGAGCAAGGTATTTTTGCCATTAGTACTACAGTGTACACTCTTCACCAACTTATTCCTGAGTGCATAAGCCCCGTGTTATGCATGACAGCATGAGAGATTTTTGTATCTAGAAACCACCCCAGAACTAGGTTAGCCTGGCAGGCTTGCAGCACTTCATTTACATATGAGTCAATCCTTCTGCAATACAAACATTAGTGATGCATTCCCCACTGTCCTTCTATTTATACTCACTATTTAACCTGCAGGCAGCCCGAGTTAATTAAACAAATCAATCCCATTGAGATAATTGTGTCTCAAGCAAATTAACACAATTAGCCTTTTAAAAAGAAAATCCAAGCACTACCCGCTATATTTCTTCCGATAAATCATGTGCTCGTTCCTCCAACTCTAAGTTCATGGCTGTCTAGGAACCTGCCTTAAAATGAAAAGTATAATGACACATGAAACTGGCTGACATTTGACTGTTACAGCCAGCAGCTTCTCTGTTTGCATCGCTGACTTCCACTGAAGTCAGAGGCACCTGTCAAAAATAAATATCCTTAGAGGAGAAGGATGCAAGGAAGGATCCCACTACACTGGACACTTCACAGCTGTATCACTTTGAGGACGGTCCCTGCTCCAAAACAGTACATTACACTGGCACTTAAATGAACGGCAAGATAAGCAGTGAGCTAGTTAATTGGATATACCAGGAGTTAGAGGCATTCTTCATCCTTTCTTCTCCAGCTCAAATTTACAGAAAACCCTCTGGAACAAAGCTGAAGTTCTACAAATGACATGTTGGTACCCATCCTCTTTTGGAGACCCGCACCTCTATCCCTCATGTGCAACAAAGCTGCTCTGGCAGTTTAACAGACACCATCACCCTTAGCCACCCGCTGTTTTCTCAGGGTGGTGGTGTTCCCTGGGGCAGCCTCAAAGCAACCCAACACAGCCCATCCTCCACCCAACATCTCAACCACCCTGCACCAGTGTGGCCAAGGCAGGCGCATGTATCTTTTTCTACCGGTCCTGGTAACAGAAGGGGCCACAACTTTTGGCTGAAGCAGGAAGATTGAGCAGACTACTCCATCAGAGCCTGTGAGGAAAAGCAGTGAGAAGCGCCAAGCACCCTGCAACTAAAAATGGAAAACTTAAATAAGAGGCCAATGTGCAAAACCACGACCTCGTCAGCTGAAGGTCTAACCAATCTCACTCTTTCAAGAGACGGTAAAATATCTATGTAGTACATTTGCGACTGTGCGGACTGAGACCTCACAGTCGCCTGCGATGGTTACTGCGTTATTTTGCATGAGCAGCAAGGGTTGCTTGAATGTAGGAGACTCCATTTCACAGCTCGTGAGAAACTGCTGAGCAGAGGCAAGTGTGTGTATCTGAGTGCGGGAGAGACAGAAAAAAAAAAAAAGATGTTAACGAACCTAACCAGTAATAACTGTCTTCTCATTTCTCTCAGCAGATGATTCAAGGAGGGGCGAGCTGCTCCTCCCGGTGCCTCCCACTGGCTGCTAGGCAACTGCAGCAGCCGTGCAGGGGCAGGAGGGCATCCAGCATTAACTTCTTTCTCTTTTTGAAGGAATTAAAAAGGCTTAGTCGTACATTAGCTGCAAAACTGAGTGACTGACAACTGGTAACTGGTACTAAGTTCCTGGGAGTAATTACGGGGGGGGGGGGGGGGGGGGGGGGGAAGGGGGAAGAGAAGTGATGGGTGGGAGAGGGGAGGAGGGCAGGGCACCAGACTGGCATGCTGTTGCCTGGGCACCACGCACTGAGGGAGAGTATGCAGGAGGTGATTTAATGGAAGACTCCCCCATACTCTTTGCAAAAGAAAAATATAGCACTTTTGGTGGTTTGGTGTGGTGGTGGTTTTTGTTTTTTTTTTAGTATACAAGGACTAAAGCATTTTTCCCTCTCAGCACATTTCTCATCCACATGGCACCATAACCAAAGTATTGCATTGACTCCACAAACATGGCTAAGATGGTAACGGCGCTGCTCCCTCCACAGTCGCTCCAAACATGCCTGTGGACCATGCTGGCCAGCAACCAGGCTGGCCAGCCTCCCACCTCGCCAGGGCTCTGCTGCTGATCTGTCCACAGAGCTCCCAGCCTTGACCCCAGCCAGCTGCCCCCCTCACCGATCAAGCAGGATCCAGCCGTGGACCACACAGAAAAATGGGTCACTGAAATGGGCTGGGTGACAAACTAGCCTTTTCCTCCTGGAAAATTATTTTTCCAGCTTGGATCCTTTCAGTAACTTGGTTCACCAGCCAGCCGTGGAAGTGGGTCGGTCAGCACAGGCAAGGGTGGCCCCTTCAGCCACCCACTGGTGGACCATAAAGTCCCCCAAGGTGGCAGCTTCTCCTGTGCCACAGCAGCATTCCCCATGCTCACGTAGGAGATCGCAGACAGGAGTGGGTAAAGCAGCCTCTTCCGTAACCCCGTGGCAAGAAGTAACTAGGGATGCTTAAACGGCAGCATTAACATTTTGCAGAGGGTATGCAGTTTATACTCAGTGTTGCCAATGACTATCCTAGAGAGCCAGAGAAGTTTCGTTAGCGTCCTGTTAGGGAACGCACTGTAGGAGGGTCCTTCACAAATCAAGCCTTCAAGTGAGTCCTACTCAAACTGCACAGACAAGCAAGGGAAGAGGTTAGCCCCAAAGTCATGTACTGCGCCAAACAGGCAATCATCCCCCATTTCTTGTATGGCCATTCTGAATTGCACACTGCACTTTGCATTTTCATTACCTCCACAGACCAGTGGCATAACCAGAAACTAGTACTTATTAATTGAAAGAAACCAAACAAACCAAAAAACACACCAACCTACTGTCTTACAAAAATATGTACTCTTCAGGAAAGTTAGAAGAAGCAAACTTAATTTATATGGCACATAAATCTTCCAGTAACCTGATTTTACACAGTGCAAAAATCAGAATGCTTACATATAAAGATGCCTACTTCTTCTTATAAAATGAACTTAACACCGTATCAACTCAGAACAAACAGCACAAGGTTTTACATGTGTATCTATCTATCTATCATTTACAAGTCAGAGTCAAAATGGATAACAGATATAGCAGGAATATAAAAGTACTTTATTACAGGGCAGCCTGGGAAAAGGGCTTATCATAAAGTGTATTTAGAAAACCAGTTCTGTGACACAGGATCCGCAGACACAGATGTCCTGTCATAAAGAATTCATTATTTACAAATATACTACAGAACACTCCATTTGCAATGAAGTACCATAAATAATTCACGCTCAATACGTGTCAGAAGTGAAGGCAGTGGCATTTTCTCCGCCATCCTCAAAGAGCTCCCCATACTCAGTGAAACAGAGCTCTGCCATAACATCGCAAATGCAACAAGTACATTGAATTTTCATTAAAACACAACACTTCGTTCTCCACAAAAGGTCTCCTTGCCAACACAATTTATATAGGGACTTGTCCCCACAGTGGCAATGCTTGTGTAGAAGTGCAATTCATTTGTTTTTAAGACATTAAGTTGCACATATGAGTTTTATTTTCACCCCTGTAAATAATATCAAATTGCTAACTTGGGTCCACTGCCCAGGTGCAGCAGTGTTGCACAGCTCTACCTTGTGTCCTCTGCTCCGACCCGAAGAGACAAATCCAGAGGCAGGCGAGAAACTCAACTGATGGGACCTCCACCTCTCTGTGGAAACGCAGCACAACGCATATTGCAAAAAGCATGCCAGAAGTTTGACACGGCGATGGAAACATGCCTCTGTTTGAAATTAGATTAAGACAAACTTTATTTTATATGGGTAAACAAACAGTCACCAGAAAAAAAAAAAATCCAGTTGCTACTGATATGGAATGAATCTGGAAAACATACATAACAGCGGAGGGTCCCCCGTGCATTAGCTTTTCATTCTCCCTGACCCATGCAAATTCACCTATTTCCCAAAAGACCAAGCAAAAATTGCATAAAACCCTTGATCATAAGTTCATTTTCCTCTCTATTCTACTTGTACTGTTCTTTACTCCAGCAGGATACCTGCATGGATGCAAAACTTCATTTGTCTGACTCCTTTAATCTTCCTAAAAAAAACCCAAAAAAACAAAAAACCCAAACAACCAACCCGCAACTACTGAAAAAAACCCCAAACAAAAGCCCCTCAGAACTCTCCCTGCTCTAACTACAGATGCCCCTCTCCACATGGATGGGTAGGCAGGACTTAAATTCTGTTTTCTCCCTTTTGAGTCATGAATCAAAACCCAGCAGATTTGTCAAAGAGAGAAAAGAAACAACAAAACAGAAAACCTCGCCAGCCTACTAGAGATGGTACCGAGAATAAATACGAGCACAAACACCAGACTTGGCTGGTACATCATTTTGCAGCATCAGGTGGTCTCTACCCACCTCCCATAGACCTGGAAAGCAGAACAGACCATTGCGATCACCGGTCTGTGGTGTGCCACAGACCTACGTGCAGATAGAGTACTTGTTGAAGTCCAGAACATATATACATCAGCAGTAGTCTCCCTTGCTAAAAACATGTAGTTCTAACTCACAATCAAGTGATCAAGAATCTATCACATCCAAAGGCAGTCGCTTCAGTGAGTAATTTATCCTATTTTTTTTTAAATTTGTGTTACAACTAGCCCAGATTCATCTGGTTTCACCTTTCAGCCATTCAATTTCATTACACCTCCTCCTACTAAACTGAAGAGCTTTGTATTTTCTTTCCTCTATAGATATTTGCAAAATACAACTCAGCCACTTAAAGTAAGCATGCTAGGCCTTTTATTTAAACAAATAAATAAAATCTAATGGTAAAACAGGTTTTCCAACTGTAATTGATCTCTCAGCTCTCTAAAGCCTTTTTTTTTCCTTTTTAAAGCATTTTTTCCTAAAGCAGGCACGTAAGAACTGGACTCCGTACTCCAGTAATGATCCTGTGCCATCATACACTGATAAAATACTATATACTCCTACAGAACATGTTTGGCTTTTGAATCCAAAGACCATATCCATTCTTTTAGTAGCGGTGCAAGGACTCTGTATTTTGTTAGCTTTTTACCATCACCCCAGGTCCCTTCCAATGTAAACTGCTCTCCAGGATGTAGCAAGCCCTTCCCTCTGCATAACATACAGAGATGGACCGGTCTGGGCTAACATTCATACAACTCAAACAAGTCCATACCAAAAGGAAATTAATCCCGTGTGACAAAGGACATATTATTTGCCATACTCCTGATTTTTTGGTGGTACTTTCAAATTTAAGAAGAAATAACTTTGTCAGTATAGTTATCAGTGATCTTGAAATAAGATTTTCTCAGTTCTACCAACTAAAGGCTTGTAGTTACTTCTCCCTTTCCTTTCCAGATAATCACATTGCCTCATCACCCATTTATACGCACTGCCATTATTTCTCTATTTGTTTCATACACGTAGACATACATAAATGTGACAGAAGTTCCAGTATAAAATGTGTTCCTCTTTGCAGAAAAGTGCTGAAAAGCACTGGGTGTATATTTGATGCCCTCACAAGCAATGGTATGGCATACTGTTGTATACTCATCCATTTTGAGCACTGGATACAGTATTTTTAAATGTAACCTTCCCTTTCCCCTCACAGAAAAGCTTCGTGAGTTAAAACATATCCTGGTTAAGTGAATGCAGGATTGCAGTTTGTTGTTTTCTTTTTTTTAAATGTAGTATCTAATAAAGCATCAGCAACATTAACATTATGGTTATTAGTTTACTTAATATGATGATGTTCCATTAGACAAAAGATAATACAATTGTAGGCTGGAAATTAACTATGGAAACATGTTGATATGGTTATATGGAGTCATGAAACTTCTTCAAATGCAGGAGCACTGTGTCTACAATATAGTTTAAACAAGTTAACTTATTTCAACTGTATATGCATAATAAACTTTTGCTCTGTGCTGTCATATCAGATACTCATTCTTCCAATACAAAAATGTTTTTGTTTTTTATATGCAATAAAGCATTTAATGACTATTAAAAAAAAAACCTATGGTCGAAGTTGAGGCAGAACAACTTGTCAGAACATAGTGCTTCTTGTGCTTTCAGCTCCAAAGAAGAATTCCTATCATTATTAAATAGCAGTAATATTTATAGACAAACGTACCAATTTAGTTGTATTACTTTACTTTGCTAGAGTAAGAGAACTTTATCTTTTAGACAAATGGCATCAGCACTGCAATGGTGTGCTGGAAAAGGAGCATGCATAAAGAGGAGCATGGGCAGAAGAGTCCAAATCCATCGTCACAACCGAGCTGGATGTCAGTGGATGTCACAGCCTGTATGAGAGGACTCCCCTAAAAAGCAGGGGTCTAGACACCAGACCCGAGTAGCCAGTGGTGCTTTGCCCACATGGATTTAGGGGATGCCCCCCGCATTTAGGGGATGGAAACACCATAATGTAGACCTAAAGGTGTTCTTTTCCTAGGCTAAAGTTTAATAGAGCTTTAACTTTTTAACAAAGGTCAAAGAAGTTTCAACACATCTCAGGTTAGCATTGCTTAAGTAAAACCAGTGCAGCCATTTGTGGAACCCTAGTTCAACAGCAGAATTAATTACTAGCCACAAAGCCTTCCCTAGGATATTTAACTGATTAGCCAAGAACATATCTACCAGAGCTATTTAAAAATAAAATGTTTCATTGGTCAGAACTAACAAAGGACAGACAACTTGCCCATCAGAAGAACACCCCGATCATCCCATAGCTGTTCCTAAATAGCCAAGCTGAGGACTTGCTTCTCTGAATAAGAGGGGTTTGGAGTCTTTTTTGTGTGTTTTGACCTCCATCACAAAGTTAAAGGGCAGCAGTTTCCTCATTTCTGAGCATGCTAGTATCCCAGGCAAGGGAGAGGCAGGGCTTTCACTTCTCACCTGCCCACAGGAAGTTCACACCTCACTGTTACCAACTAAAATAACTGAAATACAGCAAGAAGCTCCAGCCATCCGAGACGACATGAATCTTTCCCATCCTCTGTGAGCTGGCTTCAAGTGAACTAAGTGATTTTTGTAAGCCCACATCAAGCCTGTGGTGGAGGAGAAGTGGAGGTTGGGCAAGGGAGACAGAGACACTCCAAAGCTGGGGACACCTCAGACAGGACAAAGATCCCCCCCAACTATGAAGAGTGCCTGCATCTCGGTGACACCGAGCAGAGCAGATAAAGGCATCACTTGAAAGGACAACCCTATCCTTAAAATGCTGCTAATTGTTATTCTGCTGGCAGGTTGCATATTGGCCTTTTTTTTCAGCTTTTGAAGTATGAACCAAACGGCAAAGTAGGCCGAGAGACCGTTTCTTGTAACTTCAGATTTCTAATATAGGTTCCAGCCAGTCACTTAGCTCTGCGCTTGTCTTTTGTGGTTGCATGTATTTCCTATTTAAGAAAAGGACTATAGCAGTTCCTGGTTTGTCACATTTTCTTCAACTAAAGAGTCTGAGCGGCAGCTTCCTCTGCTGTGCATTACTCTGCATTGGTGAACACTCTCTTCCCTCTCACCCTGCTCAGAAACGCTCAGCCACCTACAAAGCTGATTTACAGACATGAGGCAACAAGATGAAGGATTTCAAAACCACATCCATGAGGACACATGGGATTTTTCCCTCCATACCTACATTTCAATCCTCCCTTCTCCATCTGCACTTTCCAGCTCTTTCAAAATAACGAGCAAATATTTCTCCAGCTTCACAAATCTGGCACATTGCATTTTCCTTGTCATTTAAGAGATACTATTAATACCAAATAGTTTGTGTGTAAGAACACTGTGCACTTTGTAAAGCTTTATTCAAAGCATCCTGTGATCTTCCACTGAAAGCATTAATTTAGCACCTTCACAGTACTTCTGAGGCACATATTATAATTCATCTCACACAGGTGGAAACTCAGAGGCACACTCAGGCTAAAGTGACTTGCTGTTGGGCTAACCACCAGAAGAACTCATGTCCCACCTCCCCAAATTCATTCTGTATTTCAGCATTTCTGGCCAGTGCTTGCTCCAGCACTTCCTGCCCCGCATTTGACTTCAGAAGAAGTCGTCCCTTCCCTCCTCTATTAACATACCTATATAAGTCTCTGGCAGAACTTCCCAGACATCTTTTCCCCCCCCACGGATTTCCTGAGATTAAGTAATTAAATCATAAAGGAAGAAGTTCATCACCTGCTAGGTAAACTACTTATACAAACAACATTCCCACCAACAGCAACCTGTATGGCCGTGTTTCTGTGTCCCAGATACCAGCCACACTGGCTGAACGTGAAAAGCTGATGTTAACCCCTTCCAAATGAAGAGAATACTCTCAGGGTCTGGGTCTTTAAAACTAATTTCCCTGGGTAAATGAGAGACTGCTAGTAAAATATTGCATAAGTCTCAATTTGTTTTAAACGGGAGAAAAAGAACAAATAAGGTCAGTCAGTCTCCCTCTCCTTCAACTATTCTTCAGATACTATTATACAATTACATAAAAGTGTATTTCTTTAATAAGAAATATAAACATATATGAAACAGAACAAGCAACCAGAAAAGGATTAACACTTTAATATTACAGCAACATCTGAAAATATAAGGAAATAATAATCTCAAATTTAATCAGCAGTGAAAACCAAAATCATGTATGAAAAGAAGGCAGGCTAAGCAAATGTGAACTTGTCTTGCATGACAGACAGCATGGGAGCTCCTAACTGTATGTGACTCACTAGTGCTTAAAGAGCATTACTTGCTTTGATTCTTGCACCAGGATCCATCAACATGACATCTGGACACACAGCCCTCTTTCTTGTTTTAATAAAAGTACTTTAATAATGCAAGAGAATACCTTGCCATTAACCACTGCCAGCTATGGTTTTGCTGAACAGTGGCCATTGCTACTTTTACTCAAACCTCATGCAGTAACAGGTCTCACCAGAAAACAATGATCAAACTTCAGATTATACTACAGATGACCCTTAAGAACCTGCTGAAAACTAAATTAAACAATATTTTTCACCTCCTTTTGTGTCTCAAGTAGTCAGAGCCACAAAGCATCTCAAGACTCCACTCTTCACTAGGGTATTCAGAGCATGCCATCTCATCCCTTTCATTCCCTCACACCATGTCTGGAAACTGGAGAAACAAGAACACACGCTCATCTGGCTCCGACCAGAACTGAGGAACAACAGCTGGTCTCTCCAAGTAAGTGACACATGGAGCACGCATTTATCAATT
The DNA here is from genome assembly GCA_020745775.1 of Theristicus caerulescens. Taxonomy (NCBI): domain Eukaryota; kingdom Metazoa; phylum Chordata; class Aves; order Pelecaniformes; family Threskiornithidae; genus Theristicus; species Theristicus caerulescens. The sequence goes on along the minus strand of CM036561.1, from coordinate 101,635,570 downwards.
GCTAGAGAGATAATGCAGCGGATAATGTTGCAGAGCCTCGATGGCTCTCCAACAGCCTCTCTTGGTAGCAATGGGAAGTTTTCTAGGCAGCATGGTCCATTCAAAAGATCAAAGAAAAAAGTTACACAGCAAGCTGCACAGGTACATCCCAAGCACATTTTTCATGTTTTTCAATCAGTAAAAGCTTGTTGGATATCCTCCTAGCACTGTGTCAAAAAGCTCTACTTCAATTGAGTTTTGTTAGTGGGACTGATGGTGTAACTAGTTCAACTTCAGAGAACACTTCTAGTGGAGACTTCGTCATCACCCCCTCTTAAGGCTACAAAAGGTGATGATATTTTAAGCTGCAAGCCAGCAGAAGAAAGCAGAGAGGAAAGGGACAGACAACTTTCTTCCAAGTTGTCTATTCAAGAAATCCAGAGGAAGTTTAAGTGGGACACAGTCAAGTCTACTCATTTGCCTCTCTGTTTTTAATAGCACAGACTAGGACAAGGGCCAGACAGCATACACTTTTCCTTTGTATAAAAAAAAGCATGCGTTAGAAAAACATTCAAGTTTTCAAACTAGCAATGCACAGGATCAAAGTGACACCACTACTATTTATTAGAGGTAAAATTCATCTGAGCTTACGACAGACAGACCAAACGTAGAGTATTCCCTGACCATCTGAAGATGGCTTTGGTGGGAGGGTACCATTACTCCAGTTCCCACCGGCTTCCCACGCTGCCCTAAGCAGATTACTCGAGTCACTTCAGAAATGGGCAGAGTGAGATGCATAAAATGAGGCTGTGTACAACACCCCTATGCAAGTAAAGGTCTTGACCTTTTTAATCTCTAAGAGGTGTGTTCAAATACTATACTCACAAGCAACTGCTATAATAAATCATCAAAGCAGTATACTGTTAAGGCTCAGCATCTGAAAGCAAAAGGCTAATGAAGTACTAAAGCAACAAGCTTTTTTCCCTCCTGATAAAATGGAGGAGGAAAAACAGACCCAACCCTGCTGGCACACTTTGTAGACAAATTCCTTTTGACAATTTATGAACTTTTTTCCTCCTCCTGTTTAACAAAATTACTTCAACAGTATAAAAGTTGGCAACATAGCTATCTCAGAATAGGAAAGTTACTCTATTCCTTATTGGTAAGCAGTGCACACACACACACAAAAAACCCACCCACAGGAAATTGAGAGCTATTCGTTTAGTTTTAGCCAAGTCTTTGCGAGACTGTACCTTTTGACTATTAGTTGATGGTAAATGTGCAACTGTCTGGTACTTAATCTCATAAGAACTAGACCAAAAAAGTATCAACATTAAATTTTACCTTCAAAAAAAGAACACAAGTGGTATGAATACAATTCTCTAGAAAAATGCTACTTAGCAAAAACAAAACAACTACTCCCCCACATACATTCAATACTTAAAAGAAAGAATTCAAAGCTGTAATTATGTTCACACAAACCCAAACTGCAAAGTACAAGAAGTTCAGTTTAGGGATTCAAAATCCTGTGTTATCTCTAATGACACCATGTACCCCACTTCCTCTCATATTTTTTTCTTTGGTATTTTGGGGGCCTGATGGGATGCTGTCCATTGTCTATTACCAGGGATATGAAAGAAAGTATGAAATCACTTCTTGTCATCTGCACAGAACATGAAACCTGGAGCAACGGTAAGCAAAAACCGAATCAGGTCACTTTCTGGTAAAGTATATTTTTTGCTAGGTATAGTTTATCTGCACAACAGCTGGTTTTAATACAGCAATAACACAAAGTTACAAACTCCTAGGAATAAAAAAAGAACCACAAGAGTTACCCTTGGGGAATTGCACTCAGGAAGGCAATGATCCTGTAAAAAAGACTGGGGGTCATGGCAGACACAATCTAGACGCTAAACTTCCTGCACAAATCTGCAGCTAAGCAAGGAAACATAGCCTCTGGACGGATAAGAACATTATTTTGTATCTAAAGAACAATAACGGCAAGGCCAACATGCATTTCTGGTCTATTCACTTCAGAAAAGAAAATACCACAAGAACAGCTAAAGATTCAGAAAAATAGATCTTATATTGAGAGTTTTAAAAGTCTGCATAATTGGCTTATCAAAGCGGATAATGGTTATCAGTGACTTACCGACAAAATGGCTAAATGTCTCTACCAAAATTTACTCAGAAGATAAAGAATCCATTAGCCAAAACTAGGCCCCAAAAAGATGCTGCCGGGCAGAGGAAAAAGTTTTGAAGAGTTCAGAATTAATCTTCTCTGCCTGACTGTACATAATTACAGTTGATTGATATGATGCGTAGTATGCTCAGAAACTCATCGACAGCACGCTTGCAAAATGCAGTATTCGCAAGAACCACTTTTTATCTTATCCAGCTGACTAAAACCCTGTACAATTCCTCTGGCATTTACCTCTTCCCCGCTTTGCAGCAGTGCTATCCATTCAGAAATACAGACCTCTGCATTTAGGTAACTCCAACCAGTATGGCTCTTGGAGCACATCTCTTCAGAAGCACCAGCCGCTCCCTGCGCACCATCAGAATATTAAAATCAAAGTTCATTTGTCTTCAAAGTGCTCCACAGCCTCAGTTCAGTGTATTCAAGGCTTTTCCCAGAGTTTCCGGACAGACTGCGATGCACTCTTCTGCTGCTCTAGCTACTGTTAATTGGTGCTGGAGACAAATTTTTGTGTGGCTAAATGAGGAACATGAAGTGACTTCCAAGTAGAATCACTCATGGCAGATCTGAGGACCAAAGCTTACAATATCCAGATCTTCCTCTCTCCACTTTTTAACTCATAGCAACTTGTATTAAACAAAAACACCCGGGCAATGCACTACACTACATCCCTCCATGGATAAGGAGAAACAAAAAAGCTTGCCATACTACTAGCGCAACATGTGAGAATTTCTATAGTAGAGAACAGAATTGACTAAAATTCTTCTGGAGTTAAATTATTGTAATTTACAACTGGGACATGTCTCCTTCTGTCATTTATAGCCAGGAGTAGGCTCTCTGTAAAGTAACAACAGAAGTTATGGACTCACTGTAGAAATTACCGAGTGAGAGTTCATGACCTGTGCTAGTAAGACAGGATGAACAGATACCAGAGGCTCATTCTGGGGACAGAAGTCTATGAATGTATTTCACAGAATATGTTTTCTAAAACTAAAGCCCATTCCTTGGAGTTTATGAAGTCCACAAGTCATGAGTAGCCCCTGTAATTTCAAGGCGCACTGGCTGAGCATCAAGAGGGCAACCAGAGAGTGAACAAGAGTCACAGTTGGCTTTGCTTCTTGGGCTGCAGAAGGGCACCCACCCAGCAGCTGACAGCTGCCAGCCCCATACAACCCCACCACCCAAACAGGTGGACTAGGGAGAGCCCTCAGCTCCTTAGCACATCAGGTCTTTCAACAGGAGGAGGAAGTTACCACCTGCAGCTGGGGCTCAATCATGAACCCAGAGAGCACATTTTTTGAGGGAGATGAACAGCAAACAAGCTTCTGCTGTTCTCAGACCTCTGGGTACCTTAACTAATATTTTCCTTTGATTTAAATATCTAGGGGATTTTAAGCTAAGTTTAATCTCACATGTGAATTTTGCAACTTTTCACTCACTGGGCTCCCCGTGACATTATTTTTAGACTACTTTTAAAAAAAAAAAAAATCAAAAAACCAGCAAGTTACTGGCATGTCTCAGGTTGGCAACAAAGCCACAGCCTGGAAACTGCACAGCCTCCATGCGGAATGGGCTTCAGAGAAAAAAGCAGAACATTTCCCTATCTTGCTACACCAGCAGCAAACCCTTAGCCTCACTGCTAGGATTTTGCCTACAGCCTCAACTAAAATTTCCCTTTTAACTCTACCTGGAACCCTGTCTTTAATTCATTTAGGAAAGGTTTGATATGAAGAGTGGACAGTCAAGAAGGGAGTTGCAGAGAGGAAAGAAAAGGGGAGGAGAGGGGGCCAAGACTCAAATGGTCGGTAGTGGTGGTTAGCACTTCGGTACCGAGAGTCAATCTGATCTGTTTCATAAGTTAACAGGAAAAAAAAAAACAAAACAGCCCCCACAACCTGTGTTCTTGGAGCCAGGGTTTCTCAACAAAAGCCAAGAGGCCTCTCCGTACCAATGGTAACAATACATGGCAGGACCTTGACAGCTGAAGCACAATAATTAATCATTTCAACAGTAAGTTACCAAGGAGTATCATCCCCTTTTTACTGACAGGGGAGCTGACTCAAAGGCGACCAAGGGAGTTGCCCAAAACCACAACACTAGTCATTAGCAGAGCTGCAGTTAGAAGTTCCTGGCTGCCAGCGCTATTTTCAAGCACTGAAATTGGTGGCCACCCCGCAGCCGCAGAGCTGGTACCCTGCATGCTCACCAGGTAGAGAGTCACCTGCTCCCCACACCATGCCTCTGAGCTCCAGTCACACCACCAACATCAGAGAAGGAAGAAAGAAGGGTGCGTCCAGCCAGGGCGGTGGGCTCAATGATGAGCAGCAGCCATGCCCGCGTCACCCTGCTGACCTGCTCTGGCAGGCACCCACCCCAAAGGGGCAGCTGCCACCCTCAGGGTCTGCCCTGACGCTCCCCTTGTGCCTGTGCCTCCGTTGGAGCCCAGAGAACTTGAGTCAGAAAAATAAACCTAAGGCAAAGTCAGAGCTAGTAGTTTTGCCAGGTTTGGTACCCTGCATTGGCTCACTGAGTGGGGTGGGTTGGAAGATGGGCAACATGCATCCCAGAGACTGCAGTGCTAAACTACACCCCATCTTGTTTGTGCTTTACGTACTCCGAGGGGAAGTTCAGATCAGTTCACTTCTCAAGCAAAAGGTGAAATGGCTTTTTCCATCTTAGCCTTATAGCTTTAATGTGCATTTTACAGTACCGATTTCAGTTTCTCTTAATTGCTTAGTCAAGAGTGCAAAGTTACATACATCTTACAGAACCAGCCAGCTCACAAAGAGGATATTTCACAGCAAAAGGTGGCCTTTTTTTGTAAGGGTAGTTTGAAAAGTATTAAATAGGTTAATTTTCCATCTCAATTGTTATAGAAGCAGCACAATTCTTATAACAAGCAGCTTGGGAAACCCAGTGTGACAGAGATGGGTAGCGGGAAGTGAGTATTCCACCTTTACGTTAAAAGCAGAACCACAGAAATTCGCTTTTCGTAACATGATTAGTCTTAATTTATATATAAACTTACATCTAGACCTCTGTTATATTAGTTGAATGTATTCATCCCCCTGCTTTCTATATTCCACCTGGTATCTGCCTATACCAAGTTCTCCAGACATTCCTTCCAACTCACTTGATCCTTTGAAGCTGACAGTTATCTACACATTCAGGCACTGAAGTAATTTATTCTTTTAGAAGAATTAAGCATTTACAACTTGCAACATCAGATTGTGCAAATATTCAAATTTTCTGGAAGAAAAAGAAAAGGAAAAAGCATTTACCTTGATGTCTACATTTATGTAGATATTTTCTACCTCCCCCCCAACTTTGTTGTCTAGAGGCTTTTCCTTATGCATGAGAGATTTCCCATTTTTCTCCCTGTGCGTTCCAGGTACTTTCCACATATTGTGACAAAACAGCTAAACAGCACAAGAAAAGGAACTCAAATTACCTGTTACTGTTTTATTCAAATTAACTTTCTTATTTTGAAAGATTTTCTAAGATGGCTTCTGTGGAGACAAAAATATTCATAGGCAATGTCAAAGGAAGTTATTAAAACTCATCTAGCAGTGATGCAAGAGTTTTGCACTGATGTGCACTAACACAAGAAGAAACCACAATGCACCAGTTTAGACAGAAATCATTCTCTGACTTTGTCTCAATTTGGTCCCAAAATCAAGTGTTATTCCCAGTAAAAAACAATGAAAACACACCCAAAATGCAAAAAACCACAAATACTTCAACAAGTTACTGTAGTTCTGCATGTGTTAAACTGGGGTTTTCACTGCCAAGACTCATTAAAAAAGAACAACCAGAAAGTGTTTGCAAAACAGATTGCTATTATAAAGTGCATTAACAGCTATTAATAATAGAATATACATCAACCTACTGCTTTTCAGATAATCAATATTAATTGGCAACCTAGTTTGGAACTGTTAAGGCAAGTGACCTTGGAGCTGAAATTCATCAGGTCTAAGCTAACAGTAGGTGAAAAAAGGCCTGATAACAGTTACTTCCTTGTCATTTCCTTCCAAAAATGACACAATGCCGTTTCAGTGATCAAAGTAATTTTTATCTCATAAACGTACCTCTGAAAATAGATTAGGCCTCATAGAACGATTTTATATTTATGATCTGAGCTATCGGGCAGACCTCATGTGGAACTTGACTTGCAGTTCACAAGAGCCCCAGATTCCTTGGAAGGAAGATAAACGCAGAGGGAAATATGGGGGAAGGAAAAGAAAATATTGGGCAAGAGGTCTGGCACCTATCAACATCGCTGCACGCTCGCCAAGTCTCATAATTTCATCATTAGGCTTCAGGCATATTAAAAGAGCTATTATTCATTTTTTTCGTTTGACCCCATCACATAATCAATAGGATGGATGCCAAAAGCCAGCCATTACAAGGAAGTCACCATGGCTAGGATTAAACCAAGATTACTCCCTGCACAGACTGGACCATCTCTCCTTGCTTTAAATGGGACTACAAGATAACAACCCCTTTAATTGCAACAGTAGCAAGAAACATGCGAGTGCTTCAGAAGTACTCCCCCAGAGGAAGAAACAGCAGGGAATGGGTCAGGAACTATCCGTGAAAACTATAAGCAACCAAGGGAAAAACATGGACAGGAGGCACAGACAGGACCTGAGGGCATGCTTGGGGCAGGATCCAAGACGCCTGTCTGGAAGGATGGAAACCCAGGTGTAAACGAGGAGAGAGAACGCAAAAGGGTGCAGAAGGTTAAAAATAAATAAATAAAATAATACTGATGCCAAGATAGTAAGGCCTAGTTGTAAGAACAAGGGACACCTGAAAACTGTGGCCTTGAGAAGGAGCATGACCAGGACAGCCGTTTCTTCCAATGCAGGAGGACAGGGAGTGGGACAGTGGCACTTCTCCAGCCCAGGCTGCTGGGGAAGGGATAAAGGAAGCCCTCTCAGAGAAAGGAGAGTGATACACACATTCATAGCTCTGGATTAATTTCAACCCTGAGAAGGCATCACACAAAACGAGGGCAGAATATTTTCTTCTAACAGTGAACAATGAGAGCCAGTGGAAAGTGCTACTTCTTCCTCCCAGTATCTCATTTTAAAGCCAGTCCTGTGATTACTAGGGATCTGGCGCACGATTTGCATGTGCCTGGGGCTGGCAATAAAGCCGCGGCGAGAGAAGGTGTCATGGCCTCAAGCTGCAGAAGTTGCAAGAGACAGAGCCTGCTTGGTGGTTGTTTTATGAGGAAAGGGGAGAGCAAGCTTGCCCTGGGAGAGACAGTACAACAGCAGCCAGCTGCTGTGCCACAAGAGCTGCCCATGTTACAGTACACAGGTATATCAATATCCACTTTGCAGAAAAGAACAGTACTTAAAATTAAAACTATATAATATATATATGCTATATAATATACATATAATACATGAGGAGTAACATCTTAGGAAGACACTAGCAGTTGAGTGAGTATGACTAAGGAGCTGTTCCACGTGCATGCCAAAGAAGTCCGCAGCATTGCACTGACACCAGACAAAAAACTTCTTCGCAGTTGACTGAATCCGCTAGACCAAACCAGCCTGAACACCAGCATTTCTACCTATCCCATCCTGGCCATGCTGCTTTTCAATGAGAGCATATGCATGCCAGCAGTGATGCCGTGGTGGGCACCGCACAGCCTCCAGCCACAGCGATGCCGGTGGCAGGCACGTGATGGGACAGCAGCAGAACCTCCTGTGCACAGAGGGGCGCCGGCACAGGTCAGGCTGAACACGCTCTAAGAAGTCCTGAAAGCAATTTTAATTACCCATTCTTGGAGCATAGGTAGACCGGTTTGAACACGTGCAAGTGAAGAAGCTCGTTTACATAACAAGCGAGGTATGCATGTGAGGTGCTTTGTGTAATAGCGATGCACACTGCAAGACCTCTCACCTGAAGAGCTGTTTTTTACCAACTATACACATACGAGACCACCTTCAGGTAGAGAGTAAGCCATTAAATAAAATATTCATAACACAATTCAAAAGTGGCATGAAAGAGGGTAGTCTGAATGGACAAAATGCCTAACACTTGCAAAAAAAAAAAAAAAAACCACACTAAGCAGCAAGCAAGTCTGATTCTTGCGTACTCCACACAGTGCCAAGAGCCATTCAAAGTTTTCGGTTCTTGCTTGGGCAGCCGCCCTGCAAAGGGTAACTCTACTTAGCAAACAAAACTGAAATGGGGAAAAAAAAAAACAAAAACCAAAACCAAAAACTCAAGATTGTCTACAAGAGCTAAATCTCTGAATCCAAGTAAAAAGTCATTTAGTCCTGGTCCTCATACAATGACATCATTTATCTGTTTCCGCTACATTTTCCAACCAACAGCCAAGAAGAACAATAGGGATTTTTGAGGCCTGTAAACAGGCCAGAGCTCAGGAAGACAGAGGAGACAAAATGAAACACATAAGTGATAGAGCTGGATAGACACAGGGTGGATCATAAGTTGAAAGACAGTGACAATCCCTATGTAATACTACTACTGTGTTTGGCTGTTTGTTGTTTGAATATGGTTATCTTAACACCTATAAGTTTTAAAGACATCTACTCCCCTCTGCCAGTGGAAGCCTCTGAACCAGAAACCGAAATAAAAAAGTATCTATCTAAACACTATCTTTTAAAAATGCTGCTATTGAAAAAAAATAAGAAATAAACATCAGCAAACCTACAGCTTCCTTCAGCACATTAGTGACAGCAAATACTCATTTCAAACTGAAACCTAGAGGTTTCCTACTCATATACACTCTGTCCTAATAAAAACAGCCCAAATTCAAAAATACTGCAACAGGAAAAGCAAGTTTTAAAGTGTAGAAGTTAAAACAGCTCAAAGATCTTTTTACCTTTCAAATGTCCGGGGGGGGGGGAAGGCAATCTCTCAAAACTGAACAAAAACTCTTCTACCTCACCTATTACCTTACAAAAAGCTCTAAAATAGTAGGATAAGTATGACCTATCTTGCTAATCCCCATGCCTGGAAAGGCATACAATTTTTGTCTTCTGGACTTTGTACATCAGTTCACCAGGAGAAAGGACTGGGACAGAAGCTGCACAGAACAGAGACAGTCTCTGCTCGGAGGGTCAGAAGCAGATGTAACTTAAAAATAAATACCTCAGTTATTTGCAGGGTTCTATCAGGGAAAGAAACAGTTGTCTTCAACCCGAACAAGCAACCAGTGAGACTTTTGTGTAGGAACATATTTATCTTACCCTCTCTCTTACCTTATCAGACACATCTCCTCGGCCTATTCAGAATCCAGCAAGTCATAAAATTCCATCTGTAACAAAAGGAAAAGTCCATTAATACCTCCTGATAACCTTACAACAAAAGGCTAATAAGCAGTTCAAGGGGAAATAAAAAAAGTTAAACTTCTGCTGCCATTCCAGTATAATCTACACCCCAGGCAAATCGCCCTCCCATCTGCAGCAATCTGGGAAACCTGGATATAAAGGTATTAAAGATGTTGTAACATGTTCTGTAAGAAACACGCTCTTCCTCCTTCGGCAAGGATAAGAGGTGGCCAAAGCGTACAGGTTGCCCTGCCGAGTCATAAATAAGTCTGCAGCATCCTCTCATTAAATTAAATGAGCATCAAATTACATAATGTGAATGGTGGTAAAATGAGACCAGTGGTAATGGCTAGAAATAATCACAGCGGTGTTATACATCGTGGAGACAATTTTCCATCAGTGTATCAAACCTGGGTATGCAGCACCTTTTTTCTCCAGGCCAAGAAACTGTCAGCATGCAGCCTTTCTTAAATATAGTAAAGCATGCAAGAAACGGATGGAACAAAGCTCTCATGCACGAGTTTAAATGACGCCTACCCTGAACAAGTACATTTAATTTCTTAACACCTTTACAAAACAACCTTTCAATGCAACAAAGATGTTTTTATAACATAGGTAAACATGACGCAGTCTGGCATACCTGGGATCAGAGGAAAGAGTGCCGCGCACCTAACCAGCAAAGCTGCAACCTTGGAATGGTCAATAAAATTTACAGTCACGATAGACTCGGGCTTGAACAAACACTTTTCCGTGGCACTGTTAAGAAAAGGAGACATGACCTGCAATCCAGCCAGTCCGTGAGTCACTAGGGCAGAAGCGAGACCTCCTGTCTGGCAACTCTGAAAAGCCCAAGAGTCTGCCTAGAGTGAAAAATGTGAAACAAGGATCTAAAAAACCAAACAAACCAACCCTCCACACACCCTTCTAGCCTTTTCAGCGTCCTGCCCACAAGCCCTAGAAGCCTGTTAGTCCAGTGCCAGGCACACTGTATGAGAGAATACTATTTTAAAAAAAAAAAAAAAAAGAAACAAAAACCAAACAACCCTTAATTTTTCAATCCAGTTATCTGGGGGGAGATATGGCAGGAATGGAAGGATTTGAAGCAAATAGTTTTCATGTTTGCTTACTTTTCCTGTAGCGATGCTGCTAAGAGTAGCCCTGTGCCTAAATTACAAAACTAGATGCAAAGAAAACATGGTGTTTTAATGGTCTGACATCCCTGATTTGCACCCTTGTTTCGTTTTCCTTGGCAGCAAGCAATGCCAACAGACCCCAGTGGGAACCACAGGTGCTTCACCGTGCTGCGCTGCCATTTCCCTACCAGCAAAATGGGGACAGCAGCACATGGGTCCCCAGCCAGAAGGGCTGCCTGGGAGCCAGGGTCCAAGCTGCCTTCCCTGGGATGCTTCTCTTCTTCCCCTTTCTTTAAGTGTACACTAATGTACACTTAAGTGCTAAAAATAATCCAGTGAATACCATTTTTCTCATCTTCTACTGATGATCATTTATTTTTTGGCATTCCCAGAATAATATGACAACATACTTCCACCACTATGGTTTGGTTTTTTTTTTTCCCCCCTCTGTTTTGTTTTTTTTCTATGAAGACAAGATCTTTTGTCCACGTGACAGAAAGATTTGAACAAAAGAGAGCCACTGACTGAGAGCCCACTTCAGTATCCCTACCCTCCTATTCCCCTGCAAACCCAGTAAAATTCCTCAGAGCACAACCTCTTCCTGGCTACTTTCAGAGAAACTGCAGCAATCATACAAGAACAATGGGGAAGTTTGTTTTACTCAAAGAGTAAATGTTTTGCAGCTTCCAATGTAAATATTTTAATTAATGGATTTTTTTCTTTTTAACTCTCTACTGCCTTACTGGTGTTCACATTCACACAGAGCTATCAGGACAGAAGCAGCACTCAACTTCTGTAATAGAGAGGAAGAGAGAAATACAACATAGAAAAATGACACATTGACTTCAGAAAAAGCACCTTCATAAGCAAATCAAAACTCACTGGGCATTTGCTGGGGGAGATGTGCAAGAAAAGAATTAAAGAAAAACGAGACGGCTCATTTCCTGCGTCCGGCTGAGGCTCGTGTTTGTTCCCATCAAGATAGTGGGTCTATTTTAATAGCCAGCTTGTAGAAAACCACAACCTAATCTGTTTCCAAAACATTACACCCAATGACCAGGCTACAAGGAAAAAGCGATGACTATCTTTTTGTCTCAGCCATCAATACGGTGGCTCCTAACCACCCCATCACTCTGCATCCACTTCACAGAAACGCTCCAATCTCCTCTTAATGATCCATAAACCAAGCATTGTGGGCTCTGTCAGCGGGATGGGACTCGGATTCACTCTCTCTGAGCAGGACTGGTTTTGTACTACAGAAGGTGGCTGGACAGAGATTCCAAGCCATCCTGCACGTGCTTCTCTGGTGGTTTCTGGATCCAGCAGCACCCCCAGGTGCAGGCAGCTCTTCCACTCCGAAGGGCACCTCTCCCCACAGAAACCATCTCCCTCTTCTGCCCCCAGATACTGGGATAGAGTTTGGATGCGATATTGGCAGATGGCTGGCATTCAAGATTTTTTTTTTATTTATTTTATTTTTCAAATGAAGTGGGACACAGATGGTGCTGTTCCTGCTTTCCCAAAGCCTGACTAGAATGTGAACGTAGACCTGTCTGAGCTGGGAAGCTCAACCCCATAGTATGTTTCTGAAGAGCTGCAGAAACTACTGCACAGACCAGTTTAGCGTGAGCCAGTCCCACATGTGGCCATGTTCCCCTTCCCCTGCTTTTATCTGCATAGGTTTTGTTCCTCTTGTATTGACCTCACCACACTTGATGCCTGTTAGCAACATCCTTCCACAAGTTCAACAAGCAGCTCCATAGAAATTCCCTGCCACTCTCAGCAATATGCATGCTACCCTGAGTAAAATCCTCACTATATTTTTCCAAAAATACTGCACTTGTACTCTTTCACCACAGCACGCAAGATGTTGGTTGTACGCTTGTAAGACTTCCCAGATTCTGCGATCCTCGCAATCGCCATCCACACCAGCAGCTCTGTCACCTCCAGGCCACCGTGGTGGTGGCACTTGGCTTGTCACATCCCACTAGGCAGTGGCTAGCGCTGGAAAGGATGGGAAGAGGCCCACTGCCCTCTTTCCTGCAGGGGCCACTAACTGAAGGAGCAAGACCTCCTGATTGCAATTCATTGAGAGCAAACCTTCCACAGACCTAAAATAGTAAATGCTAACTATCGACCGCTCCCCATTAGGATGGGGGGCAGAGGGGAGAAAGAATGCCTGGCTGTTAATTGAGAGAGATCCTCCAACCTGGTAGCAGCAGGAGACACTGGGGACAACAAGGCAATTGCTGGTTCCGCACAGGCAGCCTGAGGCTGGTGCTCACGCAGAAGGAAGCAGATGTCAGAAGACACATCACCTCCTTATGGCATCCACCCACCTCAGTACCTGTCTCCTGTGAAGGGTAAATGGATACCGAAGGGCAACGCCAGTTGAGAGCTCCCCTTGCGGCAGGGTGATTCGGAAACACGTGTTTGCACGACCTTTCCTGCCCCTGCCATTACCACAAAGTGAAACTAAATCTCCTGATCCTGAATTTGAGTGTTATCAACCACTGCTATGATTGTACATGCACATACAGTATCAGCTTTAGTTCCCACACAAGCAAAGACTTTTTTTTTCTTTTTTTTTTTTTTAGAAAACATTTGTTTCCCCATATTCCCCATCAGATTTCCTGGCTATATACGCAACATTAAACACAGAGTAAGAATCAAAGAAGCATATATCTCTACTCAAAACAGAGCTCTTGCAAAATAAACTCATACCACTTTCAAGAAAGACCCGAGTGAGAAGGCAGACTTTGCATTAAGCCCTCAATGCACATGGACTCTGGAAAAGGAGATCCCTGAGCAAGGGAGTGACCTAAGGCTTATGCCGGTCCTTCCATCTTCCTCTCTGACCTCTTCTAGGGAACCACTGCACTTGGCTTTTTCATGTGCCTATTTAATCAGCAATGTGAAACTCGCACAACCTTACCGGTGTCCCTGTGGTCTTCTCATCAGAGCAATGAGTAGAAATGCTCCCCAAAGGAGCGGCACATTCATAAGTCTCCCATGCCCACGGGATGGAAAAAAGAGTGAGGAGAGAACAGATGAATGTTAATCTCTCCTCCTTGCCTCCAGCAGCAGTCTGTACTCTCCCACGCAGAGAAAAGGGAGGCTGTACAATTTGTGGAGGCCAAACTGTCTGGAAAAATGTAGAGAGAGAGAGAGAACTAATGGCAAATTCTCTTCTCTATCGATTCTCTTACTGTAAGGAAAGTGAAAGTCAGTCATTGAGTCGCTGGTGGAAGACGAGACCACAGGGTCTTTAAGGGGCTGCTTTTATGCAAACCACAGAGCTGGACTACTCAGGATTGTATCAGTTCAACCTATTTGCTACCTAAAATACTCTGCTCACACACTGCTTGCACTGTACAACTTCTTACAGGGATTATTTTTATTAGTAGATTACATTTTTTTGTCTGATCATAGGAACACACAAGAAGGACCCAAGACCACTCCATTCTGGATGTTAATTGACAAACATAGGACTCTTCTGTAGCGTACCTAACTCTAAACAGCTACTTCCTAACCATGAGTAGGTAGCCAATAAGCACATGAAATACCAAGGCTGGACCAGTCACCACCACACACACTTCAACTGATTTTTGTCTCAAAGGCGTCTGTCAGCACGCAGTACTGTAACATGCGCCAAACGAGAGCACGGGGGAGAAGCTCTAAGCAGGAAACAGAAGCTCATCTTAGATTAGCACAGCTCACTCAAGTGTAGTGCTATGCTCAGATTTGGTTTTGATTTGCAAACCCTGCTGTCATTGGCTAAGAGGATGTTTGAAGTTTTGTTAAAAAAAGCCCCAAAAAGAAGCCAGAAAGCTAAAACAAACACACAAATGAAGTTGCCCTGGCAGCAGTCGGTACCTTTAAAACCTATGTAAGATGCACCTTTCTCAGCCCTTGTTTTATAGCATCCTGCTTCTTGCTTTCCCATCTCCTCTTCCAGCTGAAGGCAGCGGCTCTGATGGGCACCTCCCAGGTCTCCAGCACAGCATGTGCAAAAAGATGCAGCAGAGAGAGCAAAAAGAGTGCCTCCCCACTGCAGGGGCTTGAGCAACACCAGCCACCTCTGATCTTGAGAGTCCCTCCCCACCACCCCCAAATCCTTGCTACAAGAGGCACACTTTGTTGCCTGTCGAGATGTCTTACAAATAAGCAAAGTCCAACACCAACTTGGCTCCAAGGAAATCTTAAATAGCAGCTTGGTGGACTGGCGGCAGGCTTCCAGCTCTCACCATTAATTCGAAAATTAACAGACTTAGAGTCGCCATATTGCCTGAAGATGGCAGTTCCTACCCTCAAACGCATGCGCCAGCAATTGCGGCCATGGTGTCGATTACACTAATACCTGTCCAGCAGGAACCACTCAAAGAGTTCGCTTGCTTACCCTAACTCATGATAAATCACAGTAGCAGAGACATATTGCAACTAGTAAGTTGATCAAGGGCAAGGTGGAAGTTATTCTTCGGGTAATCTACAGAAGAAATTTGAGCCGTAAAGGGAAAACTTAAATAAAGATCGGGGGGGGGGGGGGAATATCCCCACTATTTAATATTAGTATTTATTAATATTTGGGCTTCAACTGTGGATAAACAGACAAGAATCTCTCTGCCTGTGCACATATTTAAGACTGTTTACACATTATGTCCAAAAGGATGTCCTCATTTTATAAATAATTTGATCTGATGACTACACCAGAAAAAAGTGCAACTTGAGGCTACATAGAGAGGCAAAACACTTGGCTACTGATGTCTAAACAGGGGGGGCAAAGACTAAACATCAGAGTCACTAAAACTCAGCAAATGGTTTATAGTTGAAGCTAAGCACATAACATAGTGCACATTCAACTCACACCAAACTGCTTCTTACACTTTTAAAGCTGTGCTTACCGGTAAGTCATTTTAAGTATTCAATGTAAGATTCTCCTAAATGTAAACACTCCATCTGTTACTTATAGCTGACCACGTAAGCCATTCAGCAATGCCTTACTCCTCTGATGTGGTAGGCACAGCACATCAGAAAGAGCACTTGTGGAGCCACAGGGCCAGTTAACACACCGACAGCATCGGGAGAAGTTGAGATGTCTCTCTCCCAGGAATGAGGAGAAAAGGTTCCCAAAAGATTTACCGGCTGAGCTCAAACGTACTTGTGGAGCCACAGGGCCAGGTAATACACAGACGGCATTGGGACAAGGTGAGACATCTCTCTCCCGGGAACAAGGAGAAAAGGTTCCTGAAAGATTTACCAGCTGAGCTCAAACCCTGCATTTTTGTTTTCCTTCGTCACATGCTCCCATATGTGCGCATATATGGTTGTAGTTACAAGTGTATGTAATTTGCTTAAGATCAATCACTTTGCATGCCAGGGCAGCAGGGGAAACAGAAACCCTGCACACAAGAATCTCATTACCCCATAAAGAAATACCATTTCCAGCTAAAATTTGCTCTTCAGTTTAGCCAAATGCACAAACTTAGTTTGTTTCCAGTTTTGTTTCTCAACTGAGAACCTATGAACAGCAACATAAGAATACCACAAGCAGTCTCAAAAGATGGTCAGAGAGGTATTTGCTACCCAAAATATTGGGCAGCTCAATAAATTGAGCAAATGATGGGGTTTTTTGTGATGTTCCTTATTGTCTGCTGCAAGCCATAATACCGGGTCATACTCCAAATACATTGCACAAGGGCATCCTTTGAGTTTAAAGAGAGAGGCAATCAAGAGGTCTGTATGCAGAAGGAAGAAATAAAGGCTTTAAAAAAAAAAAAGCAAGCAGTATACATGTAATTTTGGTGTAGCTAAATTCTGTATAGCTACTGATACTATATATAAAGTATCTGATATACAGTATCAGTCGACAGTATCCGATATACACTATCAGTAAGGAATATCTGACAATAAAGTAGAAGTCTGTTCTCTTAAGAAGACCTACATTTCTGACCCAGAGGAGCAATGAGGACTGCAGGCATTTAACTTGAAATCAGTGACCACATGTGGTAAGAAAAGCTTGCCAGGATGTGATTCTTAATTACGACTTCATCCTTCACAGCTCCCTTGAAAAAGGATCAGCGGAGACATCTTGCCCAAAGCAGCTCCTACAGAGCACAGCCCCACCAGAGAGGAGACCAGGGTGCCAAAAATAACAATAAAAAAAGTTTTCCCCTCAAATAATGAGGTATCCCTTATAATTCAGCCCTATAAAACCAGATTTGTCAAGTTCTAAATCGGGTTGCAGCAATATTTCATTACAGCATAAATCTTCCTTACACCCTAGTAAAGATGCCTAATAATTTAATATGCTATAATTTTTTTTTGATCTGGAACTAGTCAAAAATCTCCTGAAATAGACATCTCTTTTACAGTCCATTTTCCATATAGGTATAGATTCCAAAATGTAACTGGTTCACATTCTTTGCATGGAAAAACGTTTGCAAAGTGCATTTACACATAGACTAAGAAAGGTGGTAATTATCCCTCTTGGGCTTCTTAGGTAGGTCAGTGCACATCCTACAAAGGCTTCTGTATTATCCCATGATATTCATGGAGCATCATTTTTTTCTGAAAGCAGCAGAACCTCTTGAAAAGAATTACACCAACAAGTAAAAATTTCAGATGGAAAAAAAAAAAAAACGGGATTCCAGAGCCAGAACTTTCAGAACTTTTTTTTTTAAACTTTTAATAAAACGTTTCACAGCCCTTTTTCTGCTGAAATGGATTACTACACAAAATACTGAATTACAACTGTCTCATATACTACTATTTCAGTGGATAACATGCACAAACTTCACATAAAAAGAAATAAAAGAAAGGAGAAGATATTTAAATGGATAGGGGGAAAAAAAATACTGCCAGTACTTGCTGTTATTAAAATTTGTAATTCCTATTCCCTCCCAACTAATCAGGTCTGTAATAAAACAAACACCATTTCAAAGCAGTTACTATGTCTGTATAAACCACCACTGTTAAAAGTTAAGAGTACGACCACATCAAGCACTACAGAATATATACATTTTTCTTCATGAAATAGATATGATAAAAACAGCTACATAAATTTAAGATTGCTCAAAGTTTGAAAAAACAGTGATGTCATTATTTTCCTGCTGCTTCTGAGAAGTAAGCACAGTTTACATCCTCACTTCCTGCTGTCCCGCTTTACTTAACCCAAGAAACACAGGACAGGCACTGCAGCACTTCAGTGCTGGGAGCATCAGAGGACATTGGGACAAGTCCGTTTTATATCTTACCAAGCGTCTTTTACAGCAATTCAATAAAACCTGCACTGCCAGGAGTTAAAAGGTGAACTGCCCTCTTATTTGCTATGTCTCTATGAGCATGCATGCTATTTTTTTTCTTTACCCTGCTCAGACAAGGATCACTGGCAGCGTATGGAGAAGCTAATTCATGGTCCCGATCCTGCAAAACTCTGCTAGGAGAAGGCCCCAGAAAGCATCTAAATGCAGCAATTAAGATGTGTTTGACTAGTGTGCTTATCGCATGATTGCACTCCCTGGAGTGGAGTCTTGATACAGGCTTAAGTCAAGATAGTGAGTGTCACAACCATTTCACAGTTTGCTGTCAGATCTTTGAGACAATTTTAAAGAAGAAGGAAGAAAAAAAAAAAGAAAGGTGGTGGTTTTTTTTTTTAAACTTCAAATATTTTACACTGGGGCAAGGCTTTAACAAAAATGTTATTTTGGGTAACTGACTGACTCACTATTCCCTGAGATTAAATGGCATCAACCCATTCCTAAAGAGCTAGGCAATCTAAAAGCAGTTCCCTGCAAAAAAGCTGGGTTCGTACCATCCAAGGAACTTCCTAACCCTCTTTTCAGACTAACATACAGCCAGCCCTGTTGCTTCTCTCTCAGTTCCCACACTGAAACAGTGGGAACTTTACTTTCCCCCTTACTTCGTTTACCAAACCTGTAAGTTTTCTGTGCTCCAGACTCCCCTCAGGGATGCTCAGGCTGAGGTGGCCACAGGAGAGCAGAGGCTGTCTGCAGGGCTTAGGTGGGCTTCCGAGAGGCTGGGGGATGTCTGTATTTTGCTTTTTTGGAGTCAAATGCTGGGACTAAGACTGGTAACAGGAAACTCCTTAGTTAACCATTTCTCCCAGTGCTCCTAGGAAACAATCTGTCTGAAAAAGATTTTTTTTTTCATTTAAACAAATAAACCAGCTCCCCCCCCCAAGACCCAAGAACCCAGTTATCCAAGATTAATGCCCAGCCAGTTTCACCACAGTTTTTAAGAACTGGGTTGGCTTTTCCAGCTGAGGAAGAAGTGAGGCCAGACTCCAAGAGCCATTGGGCTGATGCCGATCTGCAGAAACTCCATGGAGTTCAGTAAAATTATTCTTCATTTATTTATAGCTCTGCCTATAAATGCAAAACCTGGTAAAAATGGTTTTCAGATACTGAAACTGTAGTAGCCTTAAAAATATAATTCTAGCTGACTTATGACTTTTGAATTGCTCAGATAAAGGAGGGACCTGTCTTAATTCCTGTCTCTAAATTCGCTTCCCCAGACATCTCAGTTAATTCAGTGCATCTACTCCAATTAAAGCTTACTTTTGTTTTTCTACTCTGTGCTTTGTATTTTACAACATCTGCAGTTGTATATATACACAAAACACATATTAGAATTTGTTTGTTTTCAAACAAGTGGCACACAATAAATATAAGTAATATAAATATCTGACCTTATATTACCAAATCACCAGTACTTCAAGCAAGGCTTTTTATTCAGTTAGCTTTCTTCTTTAAAACACACACACATATCCCAAAGAAAACGCACATAACACAAAAAAACACAAAATCCTCTTCCTAGAATAGTATTTACTTGCTGAGAAAAGTTAATATTTTCCTTAACTGGAACATTTTCATAGCTGGGAAAACAACGCATAAAGAATTGGCTAAATTCACATGCTTGTACATCTATTAGTTAAAGTATTTCTTCAAGGAAGTTTAATCAACAGTTATGTCTAACACACACAGTCACATAAGTAGTGCTGTCCACAAAATACTACCAACAAAAATATTTGTATAAATGGCAGAGGAAAGACATGGTAATGTTTATTACACAGGTGGATCATCTTGCTAATCACACTTGGAGCTTTTATGGCATTATAATTAACAGTATACATTTTTAAGAATTACAGCCTCGGTTAGTCTTTGTACCTGGCAGAGTTTACATCTACTACTTCCAATGCACTTAGTCTTGATTTTGAAATCAAGGTACGCCAATTAAATTATTAAAATCCTCAACATTCACAACTGCCCTCCCTGTCTTCAAATCACAAGAAACAACCAAAACCTAACCCATCTCCAGCACCTCTTCCCAGAAGTATGCTTTCTAGGTTTTCATATACAAAAGAGGCTGGAACTTGCCCCAGCTGATCTGCGCAACTTTGATGACTGCACATTCAAAATAAACGCCAGGAAATTAGTCATGGTAGAGTAGCATCTCTAGGGGACAGTTTGGGTGGCCACCAGCAAGATGCGAGTGGAAGGATGTGTGAGAGAGGAAGATTGGTATCTACCACTTCCTCTCTTCTGCCAAAAAAAAAAAATTAGAAGAGGCAAGAGAGTCCTTCCTCGCCTACTGTGGGCTCAACCCCAGGCACAGGAGAGGGCCAATGCTGGCGTTCATGCACAACCCAGGGAAGGGGCAAGACCAACAGATTTGGTGGGGAAATTCCTCAATGCCAAAAAACACATGGTTTCGCCAGTTTGGTTAAATGGTGATTTCTTGAAGTGTCTCAGAGAGCAGTTATTACAGAAATAAGACCACAAACCTGTAAGGGATCCGACCTCCAGAAAGACAGTCCTTTCCAGTCACCAGCAGCTACAAGGTACCCGTTTCTCTCAGGAAGGTCATCAGAACATCCACACCCATCAAAAACACACCACCTCCTCCCTATGGCAAACCCACAAAAAAGGCTCCTTTTTTCCCCCCCCTCCACATGAGGGAAGGAGGACACCACCATGCCCCAAATCACTGTAATAGGAACCACTCACTGGGTGGAATGGGCAATTTCCTCAGGAGCTTGTCCATGCCCCAACCCCGACACAAAGACTATGCAGTAAAATATAAGCGTCCGACCAGACTCACCCTGCAGGCAGCCAGCAAAAGGCAGCACTCTTCCCAAAGAAATTTTAGAAGCTGAAGCAATCAGCAACTACCCCTTCGACAAACCCGAGCAGCTTTATTTTGGGTACGACCCAGAGCCAAGTCAGAGCTGTTTGGCTCTAATCCAACAGATTTTACCTGTTACACAGCGTAGGTGCCGGCTGTTCACAGTGCTGGCTTGGCACACCTTGCAAGTCTGCTGTCCTCAGGGACAGCACCAAAATTAGTCAATGCTCAACAAAAAAAAAAAAAAAAATTACCACTATCTGCAAAAGGTCAATGTTGCATGCAACGAAAGAAGCATCAAGTTTTCCTCAAGACGTCATTTTGCTTGTCCAAGCACCCTGCCAGACCCATCCAGCTTTCCAACATGACTGTACCTTACAGATGGTGGGGTTTTGGGCCTCCAAGGCTGCCGAGCCTCTCTGCAGCCAACATGCCCACATCCTCCACCATGTGTCCCGCCAGCAAGAGCAGAGATGCTACCAATGCAGGCACGGAAGGAAAATGAGGAGCGATAGCAACCCAGGATCTAGCCCTGCCTGCTGAAAGATGGGGAGCTGAGCAAAGGAGCAGCTCTTACCGAGAGAAGACTCGCTCCTAGCACACCCTCAGAGCAGTGGCACACCACAGGATGCCATACACAGGGCCCAGCAGTCCTACGCTAGTGGAGATGTTTAATAAAAACCTACTTTTCCCCACACTTCCACATCACACACATAGGATGACAAAGGAACAAAAAGACCCCCTGAGAAACCAAGGAAGAACCCTGCAGAAAGGCCTCCTGCTAGACTGAGAACATGCCCACCACTGAGAGGAGGGGGAGAGATGGAAACCAGGGGACTGAATCACAGGGTGTTAAAAGCTTGGTGGACGGCTGCTCTGCCAATGGAGATGTAGCCAGGGAGTAACTTCCACAGTGCTCTGAGGGCTGTGGGATGGCCAGAGGAGGAGACCCAAGTTTCTCTTCAAGGGAATCACCCTTCCTAAATGATCTTGGGCGACCTCCACACCACTGACCTAGCAAATGCTTTCCAAATGCCTCAGCCTAATGCTTTGGCCTACGTTGCTTTCCCTCCTTTGCCTCTTCCCACACCTCCCAGCTTCCCTCCCTACCTTGTGGCTTTTTGCATGGGTCTGGGCACAGCAGTACTGCACAGCACCAAGAGATAAGGGAGCCAACTTGCTCCCTCCCAAGCCACAGCAAGCCCAGGAGGAGGAAGAGGAAAAGGAAGGAGGGGCTGCAGGCAGAAGAGTCGGGCAGAGAAGCCAACTGCAGCTGGCAGCAATCACAATTTGGCCAAACCCAATTAACCCACCTGCAACCATCAGTTTCTGACGGGCTGGTGACTCCAAGCTGTAAGGGCTTCACAGGAAACTCCATTTTCCTGAAAAATGCTCTTCTCCTTTATCCTCATTAACATCACTTGCTTATTTTTTCAAAAGCAGGGAAGCTAACTACCATTTCTTCTCAGAGCTGTACAACACAACTGAAGTCTTTCCTTTTCACGCTGAGAAGCACCTTACAGAATAGGTTTTAGTTGCCTTTGATTAGAAAAATGGACAGAAAAGCTTTAATGGTCTCCCTTTAGCATCTCCGCTTTCCAAGCACCAGTATGAATTTTCCGTGCATTTTTAACCACACAATAATTACACAGGCTAGATCCCTTTCTCTGAAACTTCAAATGTTAGTTAACAGTGAAAGGGCCATGTTAATAGCTTTGCTTTTTTAAGCTTGCTGGGATCATTACTTTACTCCAACTTCATACAGCCAGGAAAGAGGAAAATGTACGCAAGCAACAACGGCAATAAGTAAGCTAGAACTAGGCTGTGGATTAGTGAGAAAAGGAAAAATTGATGGATGAATAATGCAGGAATGATGTATTGGGTTATTGAGTTGTATGCATGGATATGATTCTGTGACAGGGCGCATAGTTATATCATACACAAATGTTTGGTCAGTTGGAAGTTCTCTTTTGCCTTCTGTCATGTCCACTTATGCAGCCTGTCCGTGCTGTCTCCTGGAGATGGAAAAGCCTGCTTTTGGCCCAAATAAGGGTTCACCATTTTCTTCTGGGCATTTTTGGAAGTAAATAAAGGGCATTTCCACTAGAAACAATTCTTATCATCCCAGGACAGAAGATGATACAACACAAAACCATACAATGCCATTTGTATTTAAAACTCAACAGTTTCAAGATCAATCTTCTTCAGCTATTAAAACAAATGAGAAAGATGCTGGGGGGATGCAAAGCTTACACTTCAGAGACACTGCTTCTGGTATTTGAGAGGTTTAATACAGATACTATCTCATAAACTCTTCAGCATCACATTTATGAGCAGGGGGACACATTTATTTCTTTGGATAGGAAATACAGAGTAGATGACCATCACATCACTGGTGAAAACTGCTATGTCATAAAATAACCCACAGCCACCTGAATTTATAAGTTCCTCTAATGAAGCAGCATGTGCCAAGCCCGGCAATCCTGATGAATTACATTAGATGCCTATAGACTTCTCAGAAATAATTCATTTGCTCAGAGCTTCATCTGCACAAAGACATACATACACTCACACTTCTGAAGGAAAAGAAATTCTGACTTCTTACATCCACGCATTTTCACTTGAGCATAAACCTGTAAGATTATTAACTATAATAAAGCTCTAAAATGGATGCTAAAATGGTGTTTCAGGGCAGCATCAGACACTCCAAAAACATATATAAGCTGAATTCTAGTGCACTATATAAAGGCAAGTTTCAACTAGAGAGCTTTACTGTGATTTGTGGTACTTTACAAGCGCTCTTGTAACAATTTTAATAGTTTAAAATATTGGAGCTTAGTCCCAAAGAGATGTAGCTAGCGCTAAACTGCCATTTTAATGGAATTTTTGCACCCTCTCTCTATGCTCTACTTTATAAATAAACCTCTAGACTTTTTATTGATTTTTTTAACATGATAGATTGAGCCTCTCTGGCAGAGAGGGCCAAAGAATAGCACATGAAAAATTACAGGTTCACAGTTTGTGAAAGGGACGACAATAACAAAACCCCCAAGGGAAAACAATTGCAATATAATGCATATATGCCTGTGTTCATTGCTTTTCAGGTCTGCACCCTGTGTGTGTGTGTGTATACATACATACATCTCAAGACCTCTTTATTAAATTTACTGTCAGAAACAATTAAAAGAATATCATATACAGTTATATCATGTGCTGTACATCTTTTTCAGTTACAAAGCGTAAACTTGACTTCAGTGTCTGTCTGACTTGAGTAGCCCTTGCTCTGAAGTGATATAGGACATGCCATCAAAATTATCTCAAAAAGTTTCGTTGTAGTTCAAGGTCTAGGTTCTGGAGATGCAGAAGTAAAAAGAAAGGGGTTTTTTATGGTATATATAACAAGAACTAGCCTAAGTTAATGCAGTTAGCTGGTCTTACAGGGTCCTGTGCCAGACAGCTCATCAGGATACTGTCCCGCTGACCCAAATTCTGTAACCAGCTCTGCCCGTGTGAACATCACCAAGTACATTTGTGGTCAAGCTGTGAGATCACTACTCCTCCTGCAACCCAGCTCAGAAACATACTACAGAAACATACAGTGGCAGAATAACAACTTACTACCCATGCGCATGGATGCAAGTGTAATGGATTCATAACCCACCCACACGAAAAAGACACTTAGTTTTCTGACACAGAGAGGGACCTACTTGGGTCGCATGATCCAATTTTCAGTTACCAACATTTCGCAAGGGATAGAGCGGAGCAGCTGATACCACAGGTTGCTTTCTTACACAGGGAAGAACATGAAGGACAACTAAAAACAAAGGGAAACACAACAGAATGCCTGCAGCAAAACCTAAACTTAGTAAGTACAATCACAGATATTTAGCAGTCTTTTGTCTTTATCCCATTTGGTTCATCTCTCCTTACTGCAACATATTTTTTTAAATCTGGATCTGTTCACTGTATATGTGACTAGATTAAAAAGATTCCTTGAACACATGACTGTGCAGTATCGTTTGAATTATTTGCAGGATCTTACAAACTCCTGTATGCTTAATTTTAGAAACAAGGACAACAAAAAAAAATTCAAAAACCCAACAACAACGTCTGCCATTTCCATATGTGCTCTTACTAGATCTTTACCAGAAATGAAAAAAAACCCCACCATACCACCCCAACAAACCCCACACAGAAAGAACATTAGGGGCATTATGTCTTCCCTGACACTTTTAAATATAAGATACTTCTGAATTGTCGGTCTCCTAGAAATCTTTTACACCTGGCTCTAAGTTCCCCAACTGACAGGCAGAAGGAATGGCAATTCAGAGAGCTATTTGTGGGGACGTGAAGATGATGAGACAGCAGTATCAGGGATACTGGGGGATTCTGGCCATGCAATGCCCCAAAATGATTTTAAGTGGACACAGTTGAATCATTCCAAGTCCAGAGCAACTACAAGTATCCTCACATCTTCCTCTCAGCGGTTGTTCTTCAGACGATGGAAGGAGACGCAAGATCAACAATAACTATTGCAGTAGTAACCAATGGGGACCTGATACATATGCATGCAATGCAAGGGCAACCAGTAATACAAACAGTATGCTGTTTGTATTGCTCAACGAACATACAGAGAAAAAGCAGGGTCAAAGAGTGGGAGGCTACCAAACTAGAGATTTCATGTCACATCTCCCACCAGCCCATACCACCTAAGTCACCAAGCAGGGGTGCAACACATGTCCAACATAGTTCCTGTAGGCTGGTGCGCACATCAGAAAGGACGGTGCTTTTTCCTCGATTCAGCCAAACCAGATATACAGACCCAAAACCAGACCTCCTGACTCCTCCTTGAAGGTCACACCTCTGCAGGTCAACTGTGGAGCTGAAGGACCAGCACTGCTACCAACCATGCTGTTGCTCTTTGAGGAACACGACCTTCAGAGGCCAATGGTTTCAACCTGGCCTTTTTGCTGGTGCTAAACTCACACAATTCTTTATCCCCATCACTCGTCTGATTTTTAAATACCATTCCGCCTGAGCTCGCAGGCACCTGCTACTGACAATTATCAGAAAACATATGTAAGAAAAAAGAATAGCATATGGCTATACAAGTAACTACAGCAATGAAGTGCTCCTCGCAAGCTCTAAAAAGGACAAGTAATTTCACCAGTTCTTCAACAGGCCACCTCCAGGGCGTGTGTGAGCACCTACCGCTCAAACACATGTGCACAGGGTAACACCAACACGTGCCCTCCCAGGGCACCCCTCAGCACCTCCCCTTCCATTCCCTCCTCCACGACTGCTACAGAAACAGAGCTGAGCCAGAAGAGACATTTAAAAAAAAAAAAAAAAAAAGATACAAAGCATGTGAATGGATATCCATAGCTTTCGCATGCCAAGAGCCCAATCCAAAGCTGTTCCTGCAAGCCTTCCCGCTGAAGGTGCCTGGAGGCCTCCTCGCCTTCCTCCCAGGGCGGAGTGCGGCTGACGAGTGGCAAGAGAAGGGAAATCTCTCCCCATCCATTGCGGCGATGGGTGGGTTTGTTTCACTGTATTTTTTTTTTTTAGTAATTGGGATCAGTCCCTTCCCCACTGCCTCAGACCTCCCAAAATAGTAAAGATAAATAAAACCATTCTGCTTATAGGACATCGTGGCTGGAAATTTAGCAAGAGGAGAGTCAGGATGATCATTATCCTTTTGCTTTGTCTCTGTGCACATTTGGTACCACCACCATCACAGTACCAAGTCTGCTACATTCAAATGCATAAATACTACATCACATTTCCCCCTTTTCTCTTCTTAATGTATTTATTTTTCCTCTGGGAAGTGACTTACTTTAAAAATTCCTTTATGATTAAAAAAGGCAGCAATCAACTTTTCAAAATGTCAACTTTGATTTTATTTCTGTTTCCCTCCTCCCAGTTCCTCAGGCTCTCACAGGAAAGCCCCAGGCCTCCATTTCACACTTTGCCACAGCTGCAGCCCTACCGGCAAGCCCAGAAGAGCAGCCCCAAAACCTTGGTGTTTCGGGTGGAGATAAGGCATTCTCGAAGCCCTTGCTACGGAGCACAGCTTTGCATATGGGACACGCAGGCACAACCTAAAAGAGCTTTAGTTCACAAACCTACTCAATCTCACAAGGGCAGGAGGTTTTAACCTGCAGGGCTTGAGGGGACATACCCGTGCGACGATGTGCCCCAGCAAACTCCCGACCTGGTCACCAGATCTGCAGAAAGGCAACACGCCATCCCTCGCTTGCTTACGCTGCATCAGCAATCCCGGGAACAATGCGGCGTTCGGGGGTCGCCCAGTCCAGTCGCACGCACAGCAATGAAATAAGTTACGTTCCCATCGATTCTGAAAGGCTTTAGACCAGGTCTTTATTTCTCTTCATCACACAAAATTCAGAGCATTTACGATGAAGTTATCAATGTGTCACAATCAGCAAGGGAAGATTCACAGCGTAGAGCTAATACTCCGTTAATAACCCAACGGGGAGGAGAAAAACCTCTGAATTCAGCATGGCTGACATAAGCTGTGATGTCATTTCCACACAAAGGCTAGTGAAAAAAAAAAAAAAATCTTTTTTTCAGATCCAAGATACAGAGATATGTAAATTGTTTGGCCTCCATTTCAAATAAACAGTGTGAGATAACCCAAAAACTTAATAAAGCTTTCAGCCTTCATTCCTGCTCTTCAGAGGACTCAAAGCTTACGACAGGATCAGATCGCGGGGAGAGCAGCGAGCCAAACCACTTGTAGAGGCATGCAGCCTCAGCGCCGTCCCACCCAGCAGTGCCAGGAGAGTCTGGTTCTCACTCTTCAACAAGATGTTTGGGGTTTTTTTTTATTTTGGAGGAAGTAATTTTAAACAAACTATCAAAAAAAAAATCTTGCTGTAACAACTCTAAAGGATTTTGGTATGATTATGGCTGAAATTAACAATTCTCTAAGGACAGATTAAACAAGCCAAGCAAAATAGGTGAAGATCAGAGAGAAAGGGCATCTAAGAATTATAAAAGATGCCCAGCTAAAATAACAAAAAAATAAACCAGTCAAACAGAGAAGAAACCACTGAAAGAAAAGTCTGAAAGTACAAAAAAAATAAATTTACTGAATTTGGGTAACTCAGAAAAGGCTGCAGAATAATTTTACCATTTTTAAAAAACATTAACTTTTTTTTTTAAGTTAAAAAAACCACTCCCCCCCCCCCGAAAGTAACTCCTTAATACAAACTTTGCTTTAAGTGCTATGCATACCTATTATGCCAGTAAATAATTTTAGAACTTGAGAACATGTATGAGAAAATTCAACCTGGAGGGTAATTTTCCTGAAGTTTCTGCCTGGCAAACGAAAATAGTGTTTTCAACAGATGAATATCCTTCCCTGTAATTGTTATTCTGTTACCATCATGTAAATTGGTGTTTTACGCAAATGCAGCTTGAAACCTACCTAATGAAAAAAAAAAAACCAAAATTCAAACCAACCTGCACAGGATAGGGCAGAACAGCACTAACAACATGTAAGTACAGGTTTGTAAATAATAATAAAAAAAAAAGTTGTTGCATAATTTATTCACTTTCCTACTAGTTTCACAGATTAAGATAGCAGCACCATGAAATAACTAAAAGATTTCTTTTGCCTTTAGCTCAGTAATTTACAAGTCTTTGGGTTTCATTGGGTTTTGTTGTTGTTCAATGGGAAAATACTGTGGAAATAACGTTTACCTGCATTCCCAGTCTACAAAGCTCGCTAACTGCAGCTTGATAGAGGCACATGCCCACCAAGCACCATAAAGAAAGATTTACAGTAAGCGATGACTAATCTTTACAGCGTATACTGTACTTATATCACTGAGTCAGCTTGAAAGTTCGTTCATTCACTCGAACACCACTTCTTCCATTCTCCTCTCTCTCTGATCTGCAGACAGATCTGAAATCTGCCTTCCCTTCATTCAAGGAGAGCTTCTCATTGCCTTAATAGGCAATAGGCGCAGGTAGAAAAACTTACTGCTATTGTACAAGATTGACCTAAAAAACACGGACCTGCCTACACAGCAGCATAAAAACAAACAAAGAGACCAAGAAAAAAAAAAATCCCTACATTTTCTTTCAGCAAGAAACTTCTGTGTATGCAAGGAAGGAGCCCTGCAGGAAGGGACTCTCTAGGGGGCATAAACTGACCCTGCTCCTGGAAAAACTTCCCAGCTCCAACATTTGGCAATCTGATCATACAAAACCTGCGAGAAATGCCCAGTTTAAGTGATCTGGTTTACTGGTAAGCAGTAGCAGAACAACACAGGCACATAATGCAGATAGCTGGAATGGCCACATATGACTTTGCATTTGCTGAAGCCTAAAATAAGATGCCCCGCTCTTTTGTTCTCTTTTTTCGTTTCTTGCAATTTACATAATTAGCAGTACGGATTTTCCAGAAATAACCTGAAAGTAAAAGTTCTACCTGAAAAAAAAGCTGTTTATGCTCAGGATAGCGTGAGGCTTAAATGTAAGGATTTTCTTTACCTAATTGAAGCCTATCATCCACTTTGTAATTATGATACTTCAACTAGAAGAATACAATTATTACAGAGTAAAATAATTACAGCAAAGAGCTGCATTCAGATACAGACCCAACCTTGCACCTTCTTTCAGTCACCCAGGTAGTTCAACTGACTACAATATGAGCAGGCATTGCTACAGATGACTAAAAATTGAAAAATTTGGCCCAATACCGAGCGCACTTAATCCAACGGAAGCCTTTCCATCAACCAGCTTTACGTAGTAATCTATGTGCCATTGCCACAATGTCTGCGCTGCAACCTTATTAGTTTTGGACGATTGCCTACTGGTTGAGATCTAGTCTTTAAAACCAGATGAGCCCATGTTATTTTAATGAACCCCTACTTTAACTAACGATCAAGTAGTTAGCCTAGGGATTGTATGCTGACAGACTTCCAGCATGAAAGTATTGCTCCTTTCATAAATTATCATAATTCTGTGGCATTAGTCTATCATTTATATATGTGCATTCAACATCCAGATTAAAATTTCTTCTGAAAGTTGGAAATTGTTGAAATAAAAGTCTGCTAGGACTTTATTTTATCATCCCCGCTCATGTTAAGCAGTACGTTACTATGCAGGCAGCCACATTTGGCTTAACTTACGTTCCTTTCATTAGCAAAACAGCACTTAACCCAATGTCTTTTTTCTGTGCACCTCCCTTTTCAGGTGTATTATTTCTTTAACTCTAAAGCTGTTTTTAACTTCAAAGACTTATTTTTTACTACAAGCAAAATGAAGGGTAAAATTCATCCTCTGCAATGCATCTTTGGTTTTCAAGCATATAAATGGCAAAGCCTTTTTTCGTTTTACCTGCAAGGCATATTCTCTTATTCATACTTTTTCATTATAATAGCAACAACTTTAGAAAAGTATTAAAGTTCATTATGAACCAGCTCTTCCAAAATTTCATAGTCCTAAAAAAACCACTTTTCCTCACTTCAGAAAAATTTTGCTTCTCATTTTCTACTTTTATCAAACACATGCAGACAGCAGCAATACTTTTTCATCGTGATCCATGCAGCTCAGGTACCAATTTACTGAACTCTGACAGCATAAAACAAGCTTATCTGATGAAAAAATATAGAGAATTACTGTTCATCACCACCACTGAGAAGCCTCTTCCAGTCTTGGAAACACACAGCATCAATGGAAAAAAGAGGGAGAAGCTGCCTGCCTGCACTTCTGCAAACATTTTGGCTTAGAGGAATTATTGCCACCTTAAATGGAGGTATGTCCCCACCATCCTCAGAAATACGGGTTTAATGTAGTTATGAATATGAATCTCACTTTTCCAGACAAAAATTGTCTGTTAATTTAGAAACCTCCCTCCACTCCCCCCACTCTGTACCCGATGCTTTGCCATGCAGGCTTATTGAAACACGTGGGGATGGTTCGCAGGGCATTCATGCCGATGAGGACTGAAAGGTAATTAGTGCTTCACTGCTTGTGTTCAGAGACACCCTCTAACAAAGCAGATACCTGGTTCCTACAACCCGTGTTATCTTGGCGTGATCAGGAGGGACAGAGGCCAGAATGCCATTTCTGACACTCAAATGCCTACAGAAAAGACTGCATCCTGCCCTGCTTGGCATGCTACTGCTCGCAGCAATTGTGTTGCCAAAGAAAAGTTAGAACTTCAAACAGCTTTACTCAATCCTTTTATATAAAGTATCCTGGTTCAGCATCTCACCACTAAAGCACGTCAATCTCTGAGATGGTTCTCTGCCCTATTTTTGCCAGGAACTCATTAGAATATCACTGCAAGTACTTGTTTATTATCATTGCTGTGATGCTGAATTCACGTTTTTACACTGATCAATAAAAACTAAATCAACACACTACACACCCAGCCCACACATGAAGAAAATTCATTTAACAAGAAGATCAAAGTTGTCTACCTTCTACTGCTGTAAAATCACAACCAGCCTGTCGGTTTTTGCCAGTTATCTTTGAAGAATGATTGGAAATGAACAAAAATAATTCTGGAAGCACATACTGAAATTGCCGATACAAAACACAGATAGGAGGACACATGCAAATAACCATGTGGGAGACCTCCACTTGAATTTGAATTGCATGGCAGGCCAAAGAGACAGCTGGAGTATCAACGCTCCTGCAAAACTGCACCATTCAATGTAGCTTAACATTAACCATTTCTTTTGTTTTATCAAAATACGTAGGGGTTTCTTTGCAACATTGAATATCAGCTTTTGAAAAGTAACCAAAAAAAACCCCAAAAAGCAAGCCAGCGAGTTAGCATCTGAACTGCTTCCACCCCTTTCTCCCCAATATATTAGGGACACAGGCAGCAACAAAACTGCTGTGCTCAACACTGAGGTACACATGACGTAAACTTGCGGTTCAGGTGACTACAGCCTCCTGCGCTCAGCAGACACAGCTCTGGTAATGGCCACAGAGCTCATGGTTATTTAAAGTCCCACTGTGACCTAGGAGCCATTGCAAAGGTGATGCTTTCAGCCTCCAGAGAGAGTGCAACATGCAGCCCTCTCCCTGCTCAAAGCAGCGTGTAGCCAACTCAAAGACCACCTCTGCAAGGTAAGCCCAGCTTTGATGCTCAGGACAAAACAAAACGTAGAAGAGGCAGGCCAAAAAGAAGCAACTGGGAAGATATTTATGGAACTCTTAGTCAATATCTTCAATATTTCAGGGCTTTGCAGCCTACGTTTTGGGGAAAAGAAAGCTCAGTTTAGCTATGTAGGGTCTTCTAAGTATTCAGACTTGTGGCAGATGTGAACCATTTAAAAACTGGTCAGCATCCATTTTTTATTTACTACACTGCTATTGTTGCTAACAACGCAAATCTTAACATCATAAAAAGAGCAAATAACCAGCAAATTTGCTCATGAAATAACAAAGATGCTATTTACTAGTCAGGGTTGTTTTTTTTTTTCTGGTACAAGCAGGATCTTCTACCAGGACACCTTCTCCACCAGCAGAAAGAGAGAGAGCAGGGTAGCAGCAGAGACGAAGTGCTGGTGGTACAAGTCCAGTAGGCAGCACTGCCGGCAGCAGTCCTACTCGAACAGCCAGCAGCTACAGACTCTTGCCAAAGAAGCCCCATTTACCTACTCCTTCTTCATGCACTGCTGCACTGTCCAAAGGAGTAAATAATCTTTGATCAAAATGAGTATTAACAGCATCTTATCTTATGCCTCCAAACTTTCACAAATTTATAATGCAGTATTTCCTAATCTGCAGGATTCAAAAAACTCTATTCAAAATTAAAGTACGTGGGATCTCTTTGAGGAAAAAACATTACGACATATGAATAGCGTACTTCATAACATATTTCCTGCTCACCAACAAATTGTATTCAATTCTGCATGCAGAGCAGAGGGCTATTTCAACTTATGCAAAGCTCTAAGAGCATTTCACTAGGACCCACTTAAGATCATACTCTTGCAAGAGTGCCCATATGCATTTCTGCCATAGGACAGCAGGGTTTACCCTGCTGACCAGTCCAAAACTACATGCCAGGATTGGAGTGTGTGTTCTGTTAAGAAAATGAAAGAAGTTGCTATTTAGGTCAAGTGTAAAATTGAAAAAAAAAAAAAAAAAAAAAAGCCCTACTAATATAGCTGTAATTGGCATAACCCTCCAAGTGTAAATAGAGATCCTTCCAGGAAAAGGCATTTCTAGTCCTGATTTGGCATGTGAAACATGACAATACTGGGAAAAACACTTTTCGGCTAGTACAACTGGAACTTAGACGGGACTCTTACCCACACAGAAGTGTTGCAAAACCCCTCAATCCCCTAATATGCACTATTTTACCAGCAAAATTTTTGGTTTAAAGGGGAGAATGTATTTAAGGTCCTTTCTAAACATATCAGCATTAGCTATTTTTTTTTCTTTTAAATATAAAAACTAGAACACAGACTTCCCTCCTATCCTCCCCCACACCCCCCCAAACACACATACACTAAAAATATATAAATAAAGGAAATGAAACTTCCCCATCAATGAAAATAGTGTATGGGGTGAGGGGGGGAGTGGAGAACAAAGACAAAAATGGATCTGTACAGCATCTTTTATGGCCAACTAAGAGTCAAATGACTTTTTTTTTTTTGAGACAGGGAACTTCAGCCATTGTCAAATTTTAATAGCCACTTGCTTCACAGCGTTGGGTACTTTTTTTCACAGTCCCATGCTGAAGTTATTTAGGATTTTATATTCACTTAAAGAGAAAGTACCCAATATAAATTCTGCACCTCAAATGGACCCTGTCCTTTAAGAGCCTGGTAAGCCTTGTTCTAGCCAGACAGTGTGACCAAAACCCTCTCACCGTCAGGGACCTTTTAAAAAACAGCTGCTGATAATTTAACATTTAACTTATACCTGTTTTGCTGGGGCAATCCTTCCCCAATCCATATGTTTGCAGTCTTTACACTCCAGGGCTAGCTGGAGGTTCTAGTACCTAAATCTGAGCTTTTCCTCATTACTGAACACGAGATTTTTGACAAATGGGAAAAAAAAAAAAGGAATATCAAAAAAGACCATCTACAACAATCTTGCTTTGCTATAGATGCAATAAAATGTACACATGAAGAGAAAAAAAAAAAAGACAAAGCAAAACAAAACCTTGCAGCACTGCACTTCAAGGACATATCACAATGCAGGCTCTATCGAAAATCTTACCATGAGCAGCTGATGAGGGGAGGGAGGGGAAAGACAGCAACCATTTTCTTGCTGAACTAAGAAGACAGGAGAAAATTTGTGATAAGGCTCAGGATGGCTGCTTTAGAAAGGTCGAATTGGTGGGAAAGGGAAATTCAGCACTTGTGGCCATGGGCCTGGAAAGTGACCTACACCAGTCCTGCTGACCAGCGGATGGGAAGCTGAAGATCAGTGATTCGCATGAAATTCTAACAAAATTTGAACTGTAGATTGGAGAAAGACAAATCAAAAAGAAATTTTTTTAAAAATCAACTACCTTTTGAGTCTGCATCATATCAGCATCTTGGGTCTTTCCAGAGCAAATCATCAGTCAACTATGAAAACTTAGGTGGGCTGTTTGTGTGAGACATGTTACTCTTTGTTACAGAGTAAGCTGAAACCACAAGACTCATTTCACTCAGAACCTCAAAATATACCCAACGCTACACAACTCCTCCAAAACTCTGCAATATCCCCACTGTAATATTGACAGTTTAAACTTTAAAAAAAAAAATCCCTATTAAACAATAATAGGGCATACATTAAAAGCATGCCCCGGGTTCCCCAAGCCATTATCCTCTCGAGAAGAAAGTAACGTAAATGATGTATTTGCCTTCTAGTTTCTGCGGCAGCAGGTTGTAACCTGAGCACATTTTCCAGTTTTTTCCCCACACAAATCAATGTCTTTTTTCTTTCTGCTGCTGTTCCAAGCAGGGCCAGGTGAGCCTGCACCCACCACCACCACGGACCGACACAGCCAAGCCAGAAAGAGAGAAAATAAACCACTGTCAAAAATACTCTTCCTTCTGCCCACAGAAACCAATATCCAACAAGAACCAGCACCAATACGACTCGCTGACCGTCCGTGTTACCTACTTCATCCTCCCGGCCGGGCTGAACCGCGTGCTACCTAGAGACACACATGCAAAGGCAGCAGCAAGGAGATGATGGTGCAAGAGCCGGTTCTCGGCATCTCCAGATCTAAGGGGAAATACTCCCCCAAGCTCTACAAGATAACTTGGCGCATAAATGCATGCTGCTCAAAAGCAAATTCAATGGATCTCTTAAACTTGTTTGGTTTCAAGCAAAGAGTTAAAGACCAAACCAAAACTGATAAAATTGTTGCTACCTTTCTTTGAACCACACTCAGACCTACTCTTTGAAGGAAGAGCCGCCTTTCTTAAAATATATTTGAATGTGCTATTTTTATCTTTATCTTAGAAGGCCTGATTTCCCCTCACAGCCCCGCAATTGATTACAATAATAGGTTTCTCAGAGCCGGACAAGTTAAGAAGAGGTTTTATAACTTCATATGCAGCAAAATGTATGGAATTTGCTGCCTTCACTTTTTTAGTTTTGAGTGCAGCCCCCTCACCTACCGCCCTACAGATACTCACAGGCGCGGTAACTCTACTCTTCAAAGCAGTGCCATGGAAGTCAGTGCGACCACTCCTGCTGCTCACCTTACGTAAATAACCAAGCGCTTGGCAGCCACGCCAGGCAGAATTCATACACGCATTTAGAGATGCTTCTACCTACACCTTACAAGTGGAGGAGAGGCAAAAGGATCTGTTAATTTTAGGGACAGAAAAAACGCAATTCTGATCATAATTTTTCATTGGAAGCTACACAGCCCCAAAAAAAATGCAAGGGGAGGAAACAAATTGTTTCCATATCAACAATTATTTTGTATCTATCAAACACTACTTGCTTTTTTTTAGAAAAAAAAAACAAAAATGTATTTCTAAGGAAGCTGAAATGAAACTGCCTTATCTCGCAAGTTATTCTGACACATCATAAGGAGACACAACCTTCCAGCACCAGAAGCTCATGATGACATTACAGATCCCAGGGCCCTTCTTTAGTTTATTACTGTCCCATTACAGAATTGGGAACTTTTCGAACACTTTGCTGAGTAAGTTTTTAAGCAACATACTACCCACTTGATTAGAAGAAACAAAAAAACAAAATAAGATTAAAATATTCAAGCAAAATACTGCTTTAGGAAACCTAGAGTACATTACAAGACCACTCTTCTTACACTTTTCTCATATTCCCTGACAGATGCCAAGTTACAAGCTCAATTTATAACGGCAAGCCTCACTATATCACTGGAACTACTAAAATGGCCAGAAGTAATGGAGTTTTGAGTTTAAAATCTAGGAATTCCTTTTTTCTACTTAGGCTACTTGAGCACTATCTAAAAGCGAAACAAACCTGAAACAAGGACTCGCTTTATGGTCTTAAATGCATACTGGAGTATCCTCAGAGACATGGGATCAGCAGTCGAGGTTGAGCATATTAGATGGATAAGACATGGAGACATTTTCAGTCTATCCAAATACAACATGAGTCAACCTTGGGTAGAGAGGTTAGTCACGCTGCGGTTTATTTACGCTCACGTTGGCCCATGCGGGAGTGATGTAAACAGCAGAGGCAGGATTGCCTACCTAGCTACCCTCTGGCCCCATCCCTCCCTGCCGGGGAGGGATGCCAATGGCAGGACATACGTTGATAGCAAAGTGATTAAGCTCTGGCCTTATCATTTCACCGAGAGGCCGATTCTCCACTCTTCACTCAGGCCAACCTCCACAGTGAAGCGCATTACTTGTATTTGAGCTTTTTCGGCTTTTCAAGATACACTGGTTTGACTACCACACCGACAACACTGCTCAGTTCCTCGTTGGAGACTCCCAACTTCAGAAACACAAGCTGCTTATCAATGGTAGTACAACAGATCATAAGAGCATTTATTTGCGCCAAAACTTTTAAGTAGGGTATATTTAAGCCTTTAATTTTTCCAAAGCATATCAGACTATTGGTTATAGAAGAAAAACGCATACAACACATTTTCTTCGTATGCAGGAGCGTTGATACTCCAGCTGTCTCTTTGGCCTGCCATGCCATTCGCATTCAAGCGGAGGTCTCCCACGTGGTTATCTGCATGTGCCTTCATATGAAAAATCACTTACCTCAATTCTAAACAAATATATTTATTTGTTTTAAGCAAAGCTGCATAGCTTAACTTCCATGCTGCATATGCATGCACGGAGCATCGATGAAGCAGCATGTTTGTTGTTAAATATGTGCCTTGGACAAGCCTTAGAAAAAAAGAGGTAGCATACCAACCAACCAGGGAACATCACGCCCCATCACCTCAGCGGGTAACGAAGTGAAATGGGTTATTTCTAGATAGATGCATCTTATTAAGGAAACGGCTCCATTCTGATCCAACGTAACATCCAAATGAGACCACCAAGTAGATAAGCGATCACGGCAAACAGCTGCATATACCACACGCAGGAACGGTTCACACATACACCGACATTATAGGGACGAGTCGCTTCGCTGTGGCACTGCACCCCGGGCAAGGGCAGGTCCCCGGGGAGCTCGCTGGCCAGTGCCGCAGGCAGGACGGGTACAGGCAGCAGGGTGGCCCCCCCAGGCAGCCCGGCAGGCCAGGCCCCAGCTTGCCAGGTGAACTCTCCCCTCTTCCCATTAGACACTTACAGTAAAATTATAGCTGTCAACGATGTAAAACTTCACCCCTAGTGATTACCTGCTTAAATCATTAATCATGCAGTTAAGCGCTTTGCAACGTTTTCCATAAAATAGTTTAGTTATGGGTCATCATATTTATTTTGCTGCTATCATATTTCTCTGTAAAAATCTATGAACCTCACCAGTAACTACTCGAATCACGACCAGTGCTGATGCACTGGGACAGCAAGTCCAGGTCACGTTTTACTGGGCGAAGGCAGTCACCCCGCTAAGCTTACATCTTGAATAGCCAAGCCCGGCTAGTTGACTGGCAGATGTGAAAACCGCTCTGTAAAGTCAGCAGAAGGATGAGTAGGCATTATCCATTTATTAACTGGTTAACTGCCAATTAATTTTACTTGCAAATCACCTCTCTGGTATTTAAACATCTGGCAAAGAGTTTTCGTTCGTTACCCCCCCATATTTTGAGGGGCCGGAAAAACGAAGCACTTGCGCGCCCCGACAGCGCCCGACCCGCCGCGCATTCCTCTCCCGCGGAAAAGCAGCAGAAATTCGCATTTCTGCGACAGAAGTTCGCAGCCAGCGCTGCCGCCCGCCCGCGGGGAAGGGCTCCCGCGCCCAGCCCCGCACCGCCCCGTTGCTAAGGCTGATACCCAGACCGCGCCGCAGGCGGGGGGTCGCGGGCGGGCCGGCCACGCGTGGCAGGGGCCGTGCGGGCTGCCGCCGCCGCCGGGACAACTTCCGCGGCCGGCCCCGCCGCGCCGGCCTCCCCCGCCTGCCCTCCCCGCGCCGGCACGGCACGGCACGGCCCGGCCGGGGCAGGGCAGGGCGCCCCGGGACCGGCCCGCCGCCCCCCGCACCGGGCAGGTACGGGGCAGCGCCCCGCCGCCCCGGGCGCCCCCCGCCCGCCCTGCCCGCGGCCGGCGGGGAGCGGCGATCGGTGAGGAGGAGGAGGCAGCAGGCAGGGCCTCGCCTACTCGGCGCTGCAGAGCGAAAGCGAACTGCAAACTGCAAACTTTTTTTTTTTTCCCCTCTTCTTTTTTTTTTTTTTCCTCCTCTTCCAGCGCAGCCCCAGCTCGTGCAAAAATGAAACTTGCGAAGCATTCGCCTACCTGGCGTGAAGTCTGCAACAAGTGCAGGCGCGGGGGCCGGGCGCGGGGAGCGGCGGGGCCGGGCGCGGGGCTCGCGTCCCTGTCGGCGAGGAGGGAGCAATTGCGATATTAATTTATTACAGAGCTGCCCGGGCTCGGTCCTACTTCACTTACAGTACGGCGCTCATCCTGTAAACAAATATCGCTCCGCCAGGAAACATACTCCCCCCGGCCCGGCCCCGGCCCCGCTGGCGGGCACCCACCCCGGCGGCGGCACATGGAGCGGAGCGGGGCGGGGGCCCGCCGCGCCCCCCCGCCCCGCGCCGGGGGAGGCTCCGGGCACCGGCACTTACCTCCGGCACGGCCTCCCCCGCCGGCCGCGCTGCCTTGTGCCGAGTCCGTGATGCAAAAAAAAAAAAAAAAAAAAAGGAGAAAAAGAAAAAAAAGAAAATCCCGGTGTCAGCAAATCGCTGTCAAATTATTTTCTTGCAGAAGGGAGAGGGGAGCGGGGGAGAGGGAGCGGGGGGGGAAAAGCAGAAGCAGAAGGGGGAGGAGGCTGCGGGAGGCGGCGGGATCCCTCCGCCGCGATGGGTCTGGCCCTGGGTAGCGAAGCAGGAAGTAAGGTGTCGGCGGCGCCGCGGCCGCGGCCGCCCGGCCCCGCGGCGGGGCGAGGGCGAGGGGCGCCCGCCGCCCCCGGGGGCCCGCCGCCGGCCGTGCGCCGCCGCCGCCTCCCGCCTGCCGCTCCGCCGCGCCGCGGCTCGTCGGCAGCCCCTCCTCTCAGGGCGGCGAGCGCAGCGCAGGTGCCGGGGCCACCGGCGGCGACCTGTCAGCGGCTCCCGCCGGCGCGGCGCGGCGCGACCGGGGCCCGCGGATCGGCGGGCGAGGGGGTGCCGCGGACTCCCGGCGCCGCCGGCTCCCGGCGCCGCCGCATGCCGCAGGGCGGTGGGGCCGGGGGCCGGCTCCTGCTCCCGCCCGGGCGGCGGCGCCGGGGGGTGACAGCGGCGCCGCGGGCCGGCACCGCGCCAGCCCTGGGGCTGGGGGGCTCCCGCCGCCGGGGGGCTGGGGGGGGGTCTCCCCCGCCGCCGTGGAGCTGAGGGAGGGGGGGTCTCCCCCGCCGCCGTGGAGCTGAGGGAGGGGGGGGTCTCCCCGCCGCCGTGGGGGTGTCATGCAAGGCCCGGGGAGCCGTGTCGGGGACGGGGCGGGGGGGATCGGGGGCCGCGGCCGGGCCTCCCCCAGCCCCGGGGCGGCATAGGAGGAGGAGGGTGGCGGGGCCTGAAGGCGCGCTCTCACCGGGGAGGTCTCCTGCCCTCTGCGGGGAAGGGCTGCCTCCGGCTCCGGGGAGGCTCCTGCGCTTTGGGTTAATTTGGAAGTTAATTCTCTAATACAGCGAGCCTTGTCGGAATTTCCTCCTGTGGTCACTGATCTTTGCCACTGCTAGTCTTAAATTATAATTTTTTTTCTTTTTTTTAAATTCTGCAGAAATGTTTTTGTGAAATACCTCATTGGTCCTGCCTCCCTTGAGCTCAGAATTTGCATTAGATTGCACCAAAATGTTCCCTTGCAGGGAAGGATTTTGCATCTTGGGGACAGATATGTGATGCATACGGCTTGTGCCATGCTCTGTTTAAGCTCCTGGACAATGACGGACAAGTTACTGTAAGAAACCATAGCTGGGAAGAGAGAAGCTGAAGCGGGGGTGGTTATAGGGCCTACTTCTGCCTTCAGAGAGGAGAAAAAGAAACAGACAAAACTCTCAAGGGTTATAACTGGAACAGAGAACGGTCTTTGGTGTTAGCATTTGTGATTCAGCCGTACATTATAATGGTTACCAGCAGCCTCATTTTCTTTTTATGGTCATCCTGGTTTCCTGGTTGCATGACACTTCCATTGGACCACTGTTCTTAATAATTTAGCCTTTTATGAGATTGTTTTGATTTACCGTGTAGATTAGAGCAAGAGTGAAAAAGTATGATATCACCCATTGGCATTAAACTCCTTTGTACTATACGCAAAGGTCTCAGTTGTTTAAAATGTTGAGAGAAATGTTCTTTTTTTTTTTCCCAGCCAGCTAGTCATTTTCTAATTTTATTTGTACTTAAGTGAAAAATACCATTCAGATATTGTAACTTCTCTGTGCTGAGCTATGCAAAATCTACGCTGAGTTTTGGATTCAATGGTTGGCTTGTTTGCTTGCTGGAGTCCTAAGTCGTATAAACTATGTTGAAAATAGAATTAAAACCACAACTCAACATGTGCCTTGCCTCTGTTTGTTTTTTGTGTCTAGTCTGAAACCCAGAATAGCCCCTATTACTTGTGATTTCCAAAATTACCTTTGAAAATAAGCAATGGAATTTAACACAGTCTTTCTAGGTTTGTCTCAGCGTCTCAACTTGTTCAACTAATCAATACAAACAAATCTATATTGAATCAGCTAGGTGTTACTTCATTTACCCGAAACATGCAGGTTTGTGCTGTAACTCTCAAAGTAGAAGTAAATGTATAATTTAAATTTGAACAAAGAATCGTTATCGAGCAGCCTTCTGACATACTATAAACTTGACCCGTCTGACTGCCGTTACAAGTTTAGCTACGCAACGCTCTTCTGAATGAAGTAAACTAGTTTATTAGCTTTGGACAACATTTCAAGAAAACTGAGGGGGCTGGCTACAGCCAGGCTGCATTCTTTGTACTTATCCTGCAATTTATGAATTGGTCTCCATCAAAAGCTCGAAGCCTTCATTTATGTTTTCAGTTTTCCGGATCCTTCTTCTAATCTTCAAGGATTTGAGTGTCAAGCTTCCCGGTTTTGAATAACAAATCATATTACTATTTACAGTATTCAACCTCAGAATAATTCTACGGGCTTGTCACGATTTTGCTTAACAACATTTTGGCGGTGATAACTGGCAAGTTGGGGAGTGCTGGGAGCCCTGGAGCTGGGGTGAGGTCCTGGCTGGCCGAGCCGCCCGCTTGCTGCTGTCAGAAGAGGGAGACCTTGCTCTCTCTTCCCTGCCCACCGGCTTGCCCTGCCGAGCTGGTTCAGCTCACCGAGCCAGAAGACCATTCCCTCTCTCTCTGGGTTCATCTCCTGCCATTTTGGTGAGCTCCCTGGGAGGTCAGCTGGGTGCCAGGGGCAGCGCAAGGGGAGCTGCTGCTGCAAGCTGGCGGGGTGGCTCGGCTGCCTCCCCAAACCTCCCACCACTTGCAAACAACAGAAAAGCAGCAAATGTCTTATGGTAACTGCCATCGCTCTGTCAGATTTTGGATAGAGATTAATGAATTTTCATTTTTTTCTAAGCGGGGCTGCTTTAGAAACGAAAGAATTAGAGAAGTTTAGAAGTGACAGAGGTCTGTGATCATCCTCCTCGTTCATTCCTTTCCCACACAGGATTGCTGTGTCGTTATCTTCCCAAATGCCTTAGTTTTTATTAGGAGGCTTTGCCTTGAATTTGTGGGCTTTCCAAGAAAGATGATGCTGAAGCAAACATAGTATGACTGTGGTAGAAGGCAACATACCTTTGTTCAACAGCTGGAGTCATTAAAGTAAAACCCCTTAAGACTCCTTAATGAATCGCATTTATGCAAGTTTCTTACTGGTCAAAGTCACAGCAGCCAACATACGGATGTCCATCCAGTTTCTCAGTTTTGGATGCCTGTTTCCAGATTGAATTTTGAATTGTGGATGTTATCTTAAAAAAACCCCAGTAATCAGACCTTAATTATCCAAGTTGGTTGGACAAAACCAATGACAGGCTTAGTTTTGCTTTAATATGGAGCTTTTGAGCCATATAGCATACTGATACAGGATTTAGGATTAGAAGTCAGTTCAGTCTCAGAATCCGACATCCTACATAATGTGGACTGTAATATTGGTAATTGACATTACATCCTGCTCAGCTAAAGTTTATTTTCCAGAAAAAAAAAAAAAAAGTCATTATGGAGATGTCAAGAAATGGCAAATATGCCCTCTGCTATCAGTTGTTCTAGTGTAATTATTGATCACCTCCTGGTT
Source organism: Theristicus caerulescens (assembly GCA_020745775.1). Classification (NCBI taxonomy): domain Eukaryota; kingdom Metazoa; phylum Chordata; class Aves; order Pelecaniformes; family Threskiornithidae; genus Theristicus; species Theristicus caerulescens. The sequence continues at coordinate 101,592,956 of CM036561.1, read as the reverse complement.
AAATGTTTGAACTTGATTTTTCATTTCAATTTGTGAGTTTTCCAGCATGACATTGCTCGTTCCTTCCCATCTAAATTAGTTTGGTATCATCTGAATCCCTTGGATTTAGTCAGTCATTTACCTTTGTCTCTTTCTTGTTAGATAAATGAGAAAAACTGGGGCCTTACAGGAGCGACACTAGTAGGGTCAGACTAGTTTAAAAAGCCAAACATGTTTTCTGGGATCGCATTCCCTGTGCATCATCAGGGAAGTAGCCACAGCGTCCCACATACCTGAACACAAAAAAAATAAATGACAGTTGGCGATGGGCTTGCTCAGAGATCAGCAAGTACATTGTTCCAGCTATCCCTGTACTCAAGAAACTCAGTATCGCCACTTTGTTTGAAGGTAATGTTAGCAACCCCGCTCTCGCCTTGGTGCTCCTTGCCTTCGTGTAGGTTCAAGTACGGTGTTTCTCCCTCCTAGGTCCTCTCCCTGGGAAGCTCAGGACACCGAGAGCTTCCAGGATAAAACAGCTTGCGCTCTTTGGTGTCACTTCTTACCTCATCTGTTGCAAGTTAGGAAAAATGGCCAAGGTTGAAATGGAGCTGAATAATTTTTAGTAGAAATGCATCAGGACCCCGGCTACTGCGAACTCCGGTGTACTTTCCTTTGGCTGCTTCTGCCGCCCGGGGAAGGAGCAGACCTGTGGCAGACAAGCAGCATCCCAGCCTTGCTGGTCCGAGTTGCCTCTTGTCCAGTGAAGCGGCTGCTCTGATGCCAGACGTGAGGTGAAGTCACAGATTTCACCGGCAGCCTAATCTGATCTCAGACTGTGCTGCCGCCATTTGAAAACTAATACTGGAAGTAAATTTTTTTTTATTCTTCACTTTCAGCCAGATCGGTTTGCTGATTGCACAGCATAAGGAATGGTGCAGAAAAGGTGAAAACGTGCTGAGGAGAGAAGAGTATGAAAGCATGCTGCTGTCACTCAGCGTGCTGGTGAAAGCCCTGCCTGCTGGGTCTCTTTCCACGAAGGCTAAAACCAAAGTAAATTGCGATGGCTCAGGTCCTGCTGTCCCCTCTGCAAGTTACTGCCTCCAGCTGCTTGGTTTTGCCTCCTGTTTGCACCCAATGCTGACACTCACCGCTTCCCCGGTGAGCCAGATCACCTCCCAGTGCTGGCAGAAACCCTGTGTAATTTTTCCCCTGAATTGCTTCACTGAGTCAGCCAGACGAGTAGCAGAAAAGGAGGCAGGGTTGTGTGCCCAAGAGCGGGATTTGGAGCCGCACCAGTTTAAATAGCCTTTAATTGTCATGAAGCCACGGCTGCTATCTCATCTAGCAGATAAGATGCTCTTTAAGAAGGTCGGTCCAGGCAGTGGACCAAAAAAAAAAGAAAAAGTGAACCTGCACGGCTGTTTGCACCACGGTCAGCTCTGGAAGTCCACAAGCAGTATTTTTCTCTCAACTTGAACCTTAGGAACTTTTTAACAAAGCTTAGAGCCGCTTGTCTATGAGTCAGTTGCTGAGTGGCTCCTCCGGCACAGCCTGCGGGAGCTGCCGAGCCCCTGGGGCTCCGGCCCAGTGCTGATGGAGCCAGGTGCTGCTGGATGAGGGCTCCTCCGGGCAGCTCTCACCGGGACCTGGCCTTGACCTTCCTGCATCTCCCTGCAGTTGGGCACACGGGAGATATGATGCCGCTTTGCAGGGATGCTCTGAAACAAATTAAAGCCCGTAAAGCCCTTAGGAATGTTTTGGTAAAGAAGTTACAGATAGGCAAGTTAGAAATAGTGATGACTCGAAGATTTTTTTTCAATGACACTATTACTGTTTTGCAAGCGTGTGCGAGCCCTAGAGAGGAAAATGAGCTAGAGACATTGGGAGTTTTAAAGGGGACGTTCTTGCTTCATTTGGTTCGTGTCAGTTCCTGTTCCTCTTGGAAGAGTCGCTTATACTATCGTGCTGTCAGGAATAATCTGTGGGCATGTACATGTGCGTGCAAGAGCTACAGTGACACGGACCATCTTGCGGGATCACATCCTAGTGAGCAACGCTCCAGTTTGTGTGGCTTTTTCACATGCTGGAGAAGAGGAAATGTTTTATTTTATAAAATATACTGACATATGTATTTATAAATTTACAAATGTGTATAATATATACATATTATATAAATTATATTACATCCATTTGTAAATTATGAATGAATAAACATATAAAACTCATGTATCTTTATAAAACAAACATCAGTGAAAATCTCATCTTTTTATTTTTTGAAGAATTTCCAGATTTTAAGTTGATGGTGTGGTTTGAGCTATTTTAAACTTTAAAACCACTCACTCTGTTACAGCTTTTTGTATCAGTAGATCTGAGAGGGTCTTACAATCAGGGGCCAGTAATACTGTCCCCATTTTACAGATGGGTAAAGTAGGGAACAGACGTGGTCCAACATCATCCAGGAAAGTAGCTTCAAAGGTATAGTATGAAACCAAGTCTCCCAAGTCTCTGCACTTTGTTATGTCTTAAAGACAGTCCAGTATTTTTCAAGTAAGTCTTATGCCCAGCTCGAAATGTTTGGAGCTTTGATTGACATGTGAGAAGTTTTATCCTCCTGGTTTTGTATGTGCTCCCGGTGGTAACAGCTGAAAACTGCTGTATGAAGAAAGACGCCTTATTCTAAATGTCCTGCTGTTGTACTGCCGCAAAGAAATACACAGTCCTGTTTGCAGACAAAGATTCAATTCAGTTACAGTATTCAGTGGAAACTGCCTTTACAGAGACACCGTCAACTTGAAATCCAGTGAAACATAGTGACAGATTTAAGGTAGTGTCTCCTATGACTTCTGTTGAATGCCCCCACCAATCTTTGTGAATTGTTTTTTCTTGGCTTTAAAAATCTGTTACATGGTAAAATTGACATATACAAAAAGAGGCTTTAGGACGGCTTGTTACACAGAGATGTCCTAATTTCTAAGGTGTTTGCTGAATGAGAGAAACCATACTTTTGCGTATGGAAAGGAAAAATGGAGCTGACTGTATAAAAAAATATTCTAAAGATAAAAGGTAAACAGTTATGGAAAAGATGTGTGATGAGAGTAGAAGGAAGCCTGGCATCTTAACTCTAAGTTGCAGTTAATCTAAATCATTTTCTGTAACGGAAGGACAATATCTAAATACAGATATGATTAAGTCAGTGTGGTTCCCTACCACAATGTGTAACACGTCCAAGTCCACACTGATGACTGAAATCAAGATTAAAGTTTTCCAGTGTATGTAGTGAATTTCAGTGCAATGGCAGCAGTGTTATTCAGGATTTTGTCTGTCAGAAGTGGATATGATATTGGCAATAGCACACCACATACTGTGTGGAAATTGCTCAGGCGGCCATCTCTGATCAGAACTATCCCAGTCATCGTATCACCCTTCTTTCAGCAGTTTCTCAGTCTTCTATTTCATATTCCTCAGCACAGAAGCAAATTATTTTGCTGATTTTATGCAGAGTTGAATGTACTCTGTGTAGGGTTTGTTGAAGGAGTTTAAAGGAAAACAACCATCCACATCTTCTGCTCTGAACTTTCCCATTCAGAACTGTAACCTGAATTTTTATACAAGCCTTTTAACATAGCAGTCACTTCTAGGTCTCACTGTGTCTTACTTATTTGTTTCTTACATACGTGACAGTGAGCAGATATGCCTTTAAGCTGTAAGGATACAGCTGTCATGATATAAAAAATACTATTAACTAACATGGCTAGACTCATATTATATATCCAATATATATACAGTATATTCTGTTTACAGTGATGTAAGGCAATTTATATTGTCAAATTGAAATAAGCTATATTGTTTCATATTTTTATAGGGATGGAAATGCACTTACAGTAGAAGACAAGCACATTTACATTTCTATGTCAGTGTTTTTGTTTGGTGGCCCCAAAACACTTGAGAAGGTGAGAGCTGCACTGAAAAACAGAAAGCAGAAAATGCGATGGAATTACTGTACAGCTGCAGTGAGACAGGGAACTGCAAGGGACCCCTATAAAGCAGGTTTACAAAATTAATAGTAGAGAAAACCAATTTGCTCTATAGCTGTGGCAGTTTTGCCAGCAGCAGCTGAAGGGCAGCAGATGACAAGTAAATCCAGGGATATGTAAATATGTGAAGTCTTCTAGTATGCTTTCTGATGGACAAATTTTGCTTCTAGAGATGAAAAAACTACCTCCATCCCATTCAAATGGCCTGTGACTCTCCAAACAGATATGGGAGTTGGGAAATCAAACAGAGGGTCCCCAAAAGAATCTCTCTGTGGTGCTCCAGACACAAGCTTAGGTCTGTGAGACTGAAGGACTCAGACTTTTGGGTCTGTTCTGTTGAGAAGAGAGCTAAATGGTACAAAGTGGGAATGAGATTGTTTTCAGAGGGGGAAAAAAAAAGGCTCTCTTCTGGGTCACTAAAGTGTGGAATTTTCCTATAAAAGTCTCCAAAGTTTTCTTCTAGCCATGTGTAGTACCAACTTGTCCTCCCGTACCTGAGAGCTCCCTGGGAACCCACCAGTGATGACTGGATAACCTGGGGACGGGAAGGCTTATCTCTTAGTCTGTGGTACCCACGGCATTGCCAGCTTGCTAGAAAAGCTTGAAGAAATACGGGGAGTCACATCTAGGGAGGGAAGAGAGGCTCTCACGTCGACCTTTTCTTTAGTTGATGTGTTGGTCTGCAGAATCCATTTCACTTTATTCAGAAATTCTAACAATGACAAGGCATATGTTTGTGTTTCTCTGGGTATATATTTTACAGAGTATATGCCCTCTTATCGTGCAAACATCTCCTCTAAACCCCCTCGGGAGGACAGGTACAGCTCCATGGCTTTTTGTTTTGAGTCTCACACCAGCTGACTAATCTAGTAGCTAGTGATAGCTGAAGATTGAGACACTGATAATTCCTCTGCACCCCAGAGAGAGGCAAAGGAGCTAATTATACATTGATTGTATATCAGTTGAGGAAATCCCCAGATGGGGAGTTGTGGGTGTATTTCACTTTCTTTGCAATACTTGAGCAATGCGCTGGGAACAAAGGAGGACAAAAAAAATAAATTCAGCCCTAATTATTCATACTGAAGCTGTGGCCTTCTTAAAATATGCTCAACCCAGGGAGCGAACCCAAGGTTGAGTGAGGCTTCTTCCACACTTGTTTTAAGACTGCACCATTAGAGGCCATTCTCACTGAAGTGTCTGCCAAAAACCTCTTAAGTCTGTGTTTAAGGATCAGTCCTGTGTGGAGGTCCTTCCCTAGCGGTGTGCCAGTGTTTTTCCCTTCCTATTACAAGGCTATCTGAAGATCTTGGACCTGTTCCACAATTAAACTCCAAGCATCTTCGTTGTCTATCTGACCTTGCAATATGATAGGCTGGAAACTTTTACTGTCTGGCTTTTTGTAAGGCTTGTTTTACAATCTGGGTAACGTAGATTTCTCTGCTTCCCATTTCCACTTCTGTAATGTTTATTATTTTCAATTGTATGTCTGGTTTGGTGTTCACTTCTGCAGTTTCTGCCTACGTTTCATGCAGTTCTTCATCTTATCTGCAATTGCTATCTGCACTCTCAATCAGCTCATCTCTTTTTATTAGTATTAGATCCAGTTGGTTCATATGCTTGCATACGCTCTGGGATGGTAATGTCTTGCCTTGCCAGCAGACAGAGATTTTAAGATTGTGATAACCTATATGCTTGTCTGAGGGATGTGAAAATAATGTTATGAATGTTGTTTATGAAAACTGGGTTTTGCACAGCTTCAGTAGCTTTCACGTACTGTAGTTGACTGTCCTCAAAGAAGTGACAAGTAGAACTGACAGCGCTGCAAGCCCATAGTTTACATCTGATCATATTTAATTGAACACAAAAATCCTCAGCATTTTCCCTCAGTTACCTCTGTGTAGATACTACTGTGAGGACAGTTTTCTTTAAGTTATCCTACACTTTCTTTGCTCCATTTTAACCTCTGATTATACTTTGTTTCCTCTTCCTAATTTTTTCTTCTACTGACCTTGCACTATGCATAAACATTCTTCGTAAGGAAATGGGTGAGATACTTGTAGTTAATTTTTTATGAGTTAGATTTTGTGCCTGGCTTTCCACTTCTTCTCTCTACTGCCAACAAAGCAAGTTTATTTTCTAATAACTTAAAGTACCTCCTTTTATCCTTAATTCTCTGCAGATGCTTCCCTCCTTCTTCCTTGTTAATTCAAGTCTCTCTGCTTCCAAGGATCCTCTGCCTAGGATTGTGCCTGTCTCCTTCTGTGCCATTTTCTGCTCCGAGATGGAATGCGACAGGTAGCTGCTTCTGTCCCCCTCCCATTGCTGAGCATTGGAGTAGAAAGACGCTAGCTTGCCTAAAAGGGGCTCTCGGCTGTGCTTGTAACCAGTTTTCGAGCGAGTGTTTTGAAAACTAGTTAGGCAGTTTTCCCAGTATAGACAGGCTCATAGAAGGACCATTAATTACTCAGCGCAGGCTTAACCGTGGGCAGAAAAAGGGGGCTTTTGTGCGATTGTCAAACCCTCACCATTATTTGTACATGTTGGTTTTGTATTTAATAGGATTACATGACTTCTTTGCTCTATATGCCAAAATGGATGGTTCCTTTCAGTATAAAACAAAGCCAATAACCTGAAAGGAACCACGGCTCAAAAGCACAAACTTGACCTCTGATTGACCTTGACATTTACAGACTAAAAAGAACTTTTCTTTGAACAGACAGAAGAAGTCAGGGAGCCAGCAAGAACCAGGAGAAAATGGTTTTGTTGCTCTCTGATTACATTGTTTAAACCAACATACTACATGGTTTACAATACTTCATTACAATGTATTAGGGCCTGGAGGTGATTTAATGTCTGTTTATAACTGAGACTAATCTTGAAATAAACAAATGAATGTTTGGAAAATGAATGAAGCTGTTCTGCTGGAGACAGCATTAAATGCATCTCTGAAGAGTAAATCATGGCTGTACAGCACTTAAATGCTTTTTATTTCTACCTTCAGTTATATTTCAGTAGTTTTACCTAACAAAATTAATCATGGTGCAGTAAAAAAATTTCTAATTGGTTAGTGCTGTCTAGCAGCATACATTCTATAACAAATTTACAATTTAAAAACCGTTTGGCCCTTTAAAATAAGGGACAAAGATAAACTAGAAAACGCTGTAGCATTACACTAGGCACCATGGTGATCTAAATTAAATCTGTTACAACCTGTTCTAATTTAAAATTGCTCCGTCGTGCAAGTGAAGGGGAAAAGAAGAAGAGTTAGTTCACTTGTTCAAAGCATTTTCATAGTCCCAGATAAATGTTTCATCCATCCTGCCTTTGCTTGTGGGCTGTACGTTCCCATTTCCTCTGTGCATCCCCTGCGTAACTGCACATAAACGTGGTTTCAGACGGAGCCAAGAACTCTTCCTCCAGAGGTTCAGTATCAGTTCTCATCTCTATCAGCCGAGAACAAGCAACGTCGTTGAGCGTCACCATCATGGTGTCCAGCTGTTCATGACACCCAGAAGCTCCTCTGCAGTGCTGTAGGCAGGGGCCTTGCTAGAAGAGGTTGCTCTGGTTTCTTCTGCCAAAGGATGACTGTAGCTGCGCTCGTCCTGCTGTCCACCTCTGCGGGAGACTCCTTGGCCAGTCCTGCTTCTCTCCCTCTCCTGCCTCTCCTACCACCCAAGGCTCTATCCATAGCCCCCACGGGTTTCACAGCACATTTCTCGTCTTCTAACACCTGACTCATTCAAAAAATGTCTTGAATTTTCCTAAGTACCAGTCACTAAGCAGTTAAAGGCTGATTTGAGAGAAAAAAAATCTGAAGTCGTATGGCTCCTCCAGTCCCACCGCCCACACCCTTCCGGTTGCAGACTGGAGCGAGTGGGAGCTGGCGAGGGCCTGGAGTGGAAGCAGCAGCAGAGGACTTCTGCACTGCCATGCCTGTGCAGCGTATTGCCACCTAGTGCTGCGAATATGGAAAAGCAAGATCTTTCCTTCTGCTTAAGAACGAGACTCCTGCAACCCAGCCACCCAAGTGGTCATGGCTCAGTAGGTCCTCTTCTGTCGTAGCAGCACTTCTTAGCCTACCTACTTCACCATATCCTACACCCGTTATTACAGGTTTAGGTCTCTGAACTTTGACAATGCACTTTCTTGCGCTGCAGTTGATGCTAAATACCATGACTGCTCTTTTTTCACACAGGGGTTTTAAAAGTCTGGTCCTACAGCAACATAGCATATACAATTATACTTCATGTGGGCGGCTATCTGTTTGTATGCCCTCCTTCCTACCCCTTCATTTGCCACACAAACACGAGTGGCAGAAGCCTCAAGGATAATTAAGTTTGTTCAAGCTTGAAAAATAGTCAACCACACGAAAGCAAGGCCTGCTGAGGGGAAGGTTGCAACATAAGCCTGTATGTTCATCGGCATCAGTGAATAAGCAGGGGGGGGAAGGGCGTTAGCTACAGCAAAAATTTCAAGTGGTGCCTGCACCTTCCTAGGTGTCAAAGCTGACCACCCATGCACCACAAACGTAGGCTTTCTTGGTACCAGCTCACAGACCTCTTTGTATTAACTGCTATGCCTAAATATACACTAGCAGTGTTCTGAATTTACAGTGAAAACAAATGAGGTCAGGCACTTTTCTATGTGTGTATTTTTTTTCCTCTGGTCCCTTGTTAATTTTTTCCCCCTGTACAACTCATTACTGACTATTATCTTAGCTCCTGTTAAATCTCTTTTAGAGGCTGGCATTTTAACTTACCAGCTTGAGCTCTAGACTGCTGACACGTTACACTGCAGAAAGCAACAAAATTATCACGGACTGAGTTTGCACTGTATTTTTTCTGAGATGATGCGTGATGAGAATAAATCATGTCGTCACCCTGACATGATCCATTAATGAAGATGCACACCCTCTTGCCCTGCCCTCTTACTGGGTTAAGTAAGAACCCTTCCTCTGACTTTTTTCTTCATTTCCACTGTGGAAGGAGCTTTCTAATTCTGCAGATCGGTTTGCTTAGCAATATTGCTGTTGCCTAATGCAATAGAAATCAGTTATGTAACTGCCTTTGCTAGACTCGCGGAGAGCATTCACCAGACGGGAATATGGCCACAGTATCTTTATGCTTTCCATTATGTCTCCTGTTCACTGTTACTATGCAATATGCTCTGCTTTTAGTATCTTTTTTTAATCATTTTTCTTGACATCGTGTTTAGAATGTTATACACCTATAATCTAAGATCATGCAAAGAAAAAGCAAGGAAAAGAAATATGCTTATTCTGATTTATTGCTAAAAGGGCTGATATTATAGCATTAGTGCCTCCAAGGAACAAAGAATCGCCTACAGTTTGTCAGATAGTATTTTTAATACTCTAATTCTGAACCAAGTTCCTAAAATAACCTGTGTTTGCAGATTACCGTGTGCTCTTTTGTTCTGAATAATGTCTTGCTTAGTGAACTATGTCTTATCAATCCACCAAGTACTGGGTGTCATTGTTCACCTCATTCACAATTCATCTTTTAATTAACATTATCACAGGCAAAATTCTATTTTGGTCAGCATAATTTGTCATTGGAATTGGCAGTACAGAAATAAAAGAATTACCATCTGAATTTATCTGAAGACGATGTAGAAGATGGTGACTACAAACCTACCTCATCCGGCACTGAAGAGGAAAGGAAGGAAACCATGCAAAATGATAATGGCTTTAAAAATTATATTTGCAATGTAAAAATCACTACTTTGGTCATTCAGTATCTGCTAAGCAAACCGTTTTATAAAAATTACTGTTATTGAAAGTATAAACCTGAATCCTACGCTTAGACACATGCTTTATTTGGTGGAAAGGGTTGCTGACTTAGGGAAGATTAAAGAGGTACAAATGTCTTTGCAAGGTGATGATCTTAGACATAGGTATGTAATATCAACTGAATGAAGTAAAATGCCAATCATTTGCTTTAATAGTTAAACTTTGAAATTAAGTTACAACTGCATCATTGTTTTAGAGAGCAGACAAGGAAATAAATGCTTTTAAAATGTTTTTTAACTGTACCAGGAGACGAACCTTTCATAGAGAATAGAACACATTTCTGAATCCTTCTCACAAGACTTGACTTTCATAATGATTGCCAGAAAACGTCACTGATGTGGGGAAAATTACATAGCATTTTATTTTTCTGAGTCTATGAAGAAGAGATCTATCCCTGCAATCTAGATATGCAATATTTTTCTATTTACATTCAAATTAACACAGTGATATTAAATTGACTGCATTTAAGGTACAATGAACATGCCAGCAAGCCAGCTACTTAAAAATTCCCTTCAACATCCCCTTACCTTATGATTTCATCCATTCCTAGTTGCAAATGCAACAGGCCCTGAAGATGATCACATTCAAGCAGTACTCAGCCAAGATGACAATAATTTCTGCAAGCAGAGCACCTCTTGGGAGCATGCTCTACTGGAGGCCCTTTCTCTTTCAAAATAGCTAGGCTTCAGCTTGGCTGCTGCTGGTGACTTCTGTTGGACTTGCATCGAGAGGCAGTCTTCTAGTGTGGAAGATCCCATTTCGTTAGTAGCTTCTAAAACAGTTTTTAGAAAGGAACCATCAGTCTCCACTGTCATAATTAATATTTGCTCAATTATGCCTATTTACATCGTGTTTTTAATGGATGCAGCATTTATTAAAAATACTGGAACCTAATCATTAATTGACCCCCAGTCAAAGTACCATTAAGTTTTTGGTTTCTTTTTCTTTTTTTTTTTTTTTTTTAATGGCAGAGGCAAGCAGTGCTTAAACAGACAGGTCAGGAGGTGAAAGAGATATAGATGATATCCGCACCTTTCATAACCATAGTCTGTAGCATTCTGTGGGCTATCTTGTGTGTTGACAGCAAGGTGAGACCCAGAAACACATCAGCTAGAGCGGGGAATGCAATGAAGGCTTACTATTAACCCTGTTAAAACATTAAATTCTCTAGATTTCTTCAATTTCTATCTGATAATAGACCTGGGAAGAGTTAGGCTTTTTGGCAGAAGATAAAGGCAGTCTCCTCAACCTTAATTATTGTTCCTGAATTTGAATAATATCTTTGCTTATGAAGTTAATGGCACAGGCTAAAAGTTATGGAAAATTCTACCCAAAGATATAAAAAAATGATACCCAGGAAGTTGTTATGCTCATATTGAAATAATGGCTTTGCAGTCTAATTTCTGTTTGGGTCGCCCACCTTTCTAGGTAAAATAAGATGCCTTTCACATTACTAAATCCCAGGATTTTTCTAACATTTTATTCATGCAGCCCAGAAGGAGAGATGATCAAATCATACAGCTTTCTTTCACCCTCTGCCTTCTTCCAAAGAAGCGTCATGTTCTGTATTCCTCAGGCATCAACAGCGCATGAATGAGAAACAGCGTGGGCTTTACTGATCTTCTAAGGAATATATAATTATTGTCTGTGTTCTAAGAACAATTATTCAAAAAGTGGCAGAAGGTATAAAAATAAATGCAGTAAAAAGATGTACCATGCATATAGTAAGGGTACAATCAGACAAAGGGAAATTAAGCTTATTCTTAGAATATTAGGAGGTGAAATTAATATTCTACAGGCCATCCTTTTACGATTCCCTCACAGCACTGGATAAACCCATCTTTTTCAGTTCTTGCAATCAGTCTTTCCAGACATGTATGTTCCCTTCATCTCACAATTCCCCAGAACTCCCAAACACAGTATGTAAGTAAATGCGACGATTTATAAACCCTTGAGGTTTCAGAAACAAGTGCTTACATAGTATGACTAATATGCGAGCGTGCGCTGCTGCCCCCTGATGATGAACGTTAGATCTCCTTGAGAGTAGCCAAGCAATGGCACGCAGACCACCTTGTTTCTGATATTAATATATGGCTATAGATGTATTTGTTACTGCTTGGACAGATATAAGATAATGTTTCTCCCTTGGGTAACTCAATATTTAAATTATTAGTTGAGAGGAGAATGAGGGGAAGGAAGAAGAAAGAAATGAGACAAAAAAGGGAAAAACCAACTATGCATATGCACTATGAGAATGTTTACAAATTGTCAAGGAATATAAGCAGTGAACTGGAACTCACTTTTAATGCACAGTTTTGTTGTAAGTTAGTAGTGTTTGGCAAAGGTAACATTTATGGCCACCTTCAGCTAGTACTTCAGGCAATTATAACTCAGTTTGTCTTTCCTGCCTGTTTATTCCCCTCCCGTGCATTGTCTAAATTTGGGAGTGTAAATTGTCTGGAGCAGAGACTTCCTCAGCAGGATTTGCTCGTGTAGGTTCCTGCAGGGTGGGTCCTCATCTCCGTGAAGGCTGACAGAGGGTGCGAGGTGGAAATAATACTTAGTTTGTGCACGGCACTTAAGTCCACACAGAAATTTGCAGCAGGCAAAGGAAGGTGTGGTGTGAAGCCCTTGGCATGGCTCACGCAGTCGCTCAGGTGCTGCGTGGCCGTACATACACAGTTAGACGTGTCTGCTTGGTTTTTGGCCTGGCTGTAATTACAGTGGTGCAGCACCAACACGCAGGCAAGCCCGTCAGTACAGCAGTGGTACAACAGGTTTTCGGAAAGACCTCGTAAGAAGCAGAGCCTGTAATAAGTAAAATGAAATAGAGTTATGGGGGATGATTGTTTGCTGGTTTTGTTGGTGGTGACTTTTTTTTAAGTTGCAGACCTGGAGCTCTACCTGAACGAGCAAGGCTGAGCTACGGTGCTACAGCCTGGGTGGTGCGCGGCCCCTCCCGGAGCCAGGGTTTACAGCTTCTGCAATTTAGTAACATTTGTCTCAAAGCCGTAGTTGCCGGATTCACCTAATTTACTGATTTTTTTCTCTTTTCACCCACGTGGGGTGCCGGGGGGCCTCCCAGGGAGCCCTCGCCGTCCCCTGGGCTTTGCTGACAGGCCGGGCCTGTGAGGACGAGCGGGCTTCAGCCGTGGGGGCCACCCGGCTTTGCCAGCCAGGCCGAAGATGCCCCCCGTCCCGGGCACGGCTTCGCGTTGGAGGAGAGGAGAAGGGCAAAGGACTGCGTGAAGAAGGCCGTGGCGCGGGGTGCCGAGCCGCCGGCCCTCCCCGCCGCCGGGCTGGGCCCTGGCAGAGTCCCTCAGCACGGCCCCGGGCAATGGGCGTCGTCTCCTGGGCGACCGGGGGGCGGGAGGGGCGCCAGGGAAAGACTACAACTCCCAGAGTGCCCCGCGGGCGGGCGGCGCGGCGCGGCGAGCGGTGACGTGCCGGGCGGAGGCGGGGCGGAAGTGGGTTCCCCGGGCAGAGCGGCCGGCTGGGCCCGGTTCCGGGTGTCCGTGCCTTGGCGGCGGCGGCGGCGCGGCGGGGGGGGGGAGAGAAGATGGCGGCGGACTTGGAGGCGGAGGTGCAGGCCATTGACAAGAGCCTGCTGGAGTGCTCCGCCGAGGAGATCGCCGTGGTGAGGCGGCGGGCCCGGGGCGGAAGGGCGAGAAGTGCTTGGGGCGGGGGGGGAAGGAGCGGGGGCTGGCGAGGCCGGCGGGCGGCACCGGCCTGCCCGGCCAGCGGTGGGGCCGTGAGGGCCGGGGGCCGTTCCTGGGGCCGCGGCGAGGCCTTGCCCGGGGCGAGGCCGTCCCCGGGGGCGGGCAGGCTTTCCGTGAGGGGGTGTCGCCGCCTGGGCTGCTTCTGAGGGCTGCCCGGGCTGGCAGCGGCCCCTCTTTCGAGCCGCAGCCTGCTCTTGTCGCCAGCGTCGCTATTGCAGCCGAAGTCAACGGCAGCGAGCGGCCAGCTTTTCCTGTTGTGCTGGCTCCCCGGCAGGCCGCCGGGACGCCGTCACCCCCAGCCGAGGGCGGCCGCGGTTCCCCGCCGCCCGTGGGGCTCGGCGGGGGCGGACGCCGGCGCTGGGAGCGGGGCCGCTGCTCCCTATCTCCCTCCTTCACCTACGGCCTCCTCGCCATCTCCGAGCGGCTGGGAAGTTTAGTTATCCAAGTTTGCTGCCTTTTCGCATCTCTCTACCGGCAATCGTGCCTCGATGTGAGAAGATCCCCCTCCCCTCGTTAATGTAGGTGGATGTCTGACCCCATACGTGCTTCGCAGTGTTGAAGTTTTGTTACAGGATTCTTCCTCTCCACCCCAGTGTTTAAGATGAGGTTCTGGCAAAAGCTTGCAGTAGTTAGACTTAGGGCTATTAGAATGGGACGCTTATAGGGGAAATATTAGTAAAAATCGATGTAATATTTTAAGTAATCTACTCTTCTTTATATACTTTTCCTGTTTTTATGGAGAGTAGTTGAAAGGGAAGAGGAGCAAAGTCTTGATGGTAAAGTTTTCAGAGAAACTTTCGTTTCTGGTGTAAGTGCCAGATCTTATAGGCACTCATGCATTTGAGGAACTGGAGATATATATATATATGCTAAAATATTGGGACTGCTGATGTGCATGTCTGTAGGATAAGACCTTGAAGAGCTGTCTGTGTGTATGTCAATGAGAATTACATTGGCTGCTTCCCAAAAGAAAATAAAAGACAGTGCTATAATTCAGATTATCCTCAGATTATGGTGGTGTATCTACAGTGCAGACAAAGGTATGATTAGATGAGCAAACGTGCGTAGTTAGCTATATCCTGGCTAGTTTAGCTCCCAGATTAGTCTTCCTTTCCCTCAACAGAAAACCCAATAATTCCATCAAACACTTCATATAGTAGCCCATACCGAGCCCAAACTACCTTGTCTGTGTGGGTAGCAGATGCTTTTTTTGGGCCACACTGTAGTTAAACCAAAGGCAATGGCGCACCAAGTGGAGCACGTTTAGGAATTTGTTATAGGTACAGGTGCCAGTTTGAACTTAGTTCTTTTTTGTTTTTTATTCTCTGTGATCACCAGCACAAGCTACAATTCTGAGATCTATCACTCTCAAATCTGCAACATGCTAGCAGCTAAATGCTGCTGGCACTGCCTGATTGTATAAGTAAACAAGGTACTTGGGTTTTAACATTGTTTTTCTCCCTCCTTTGCTGAGAGCATTACTTTGCTGATAGCCCAGTATTAACAAAATAAATGCCAGCCCAAAGCAATAGTTGCAGCACTTTACACTTCTATTTCTCATTGCAACAACTTTCAAAGAACAACAATCAAATTAATAAATTATCTGTAACAGCACATGAGCTTACATTGCAAATATTTGTTCGTGTAGCTAAGAAAAACATAAATTGTATCTTTTAGCTTTTGAAACAGTGAAGGGAGCTGTTTTGTGGCTTATTTGTATTACTGTTTTGTTCACCTAGTGTCTCTTATGGACCCTGATGGACCATTAGGTATTTACTTACATAAAATGTTATTTGGTCAGTGCTTTTGGGTTGTTTGGGTTTTTTTGGTGTTTTGGTATTTTTGTGGGTGGTTCCCCCCCCCCCCCCCCCCCCGGCAGTCAAAAATTGCTGCAGGAGAGTAAGTCTGAGGGAGGAGGAAGTGAAGAGGAATATACTTCTCTTTTTTAATAAAAAACCTCTCTTGGGAGAGTAGAACATTAGGTTTTCTTACGTGTGACTTCAGGATAGAAGACAAATACTAACTGAAAACTTGCCTAAATAAAAAATATTTTTGTTAAAGGACAAATCCCAAAGTTTTGAGTAGTTTTACTGGAGGTCAGTGCCTCCCAGGTAGCGATTTAGAAAGGCAGCGCAACATATGTATGCATATGTATATATTTCTAGTAACAATTTTACATGCACAACAGTATTTCGAGTTGCCTTCCTAGTAGCTCTTGGAGTGACATCTGTTTCCTTGTCCTAGTAGCCTGTACTTCCTTCTGATATTCTTTTAGCCAGGATCTGATTTTCAAAACTGTATGCACAGTTACACGTATAGAACTGGCTCCACAAAGAGATTTAGGTGTGATGACATTGTGTTGCCACACCTCACTTCCAGGCAACTACTCCCAGAGTTTTTGGGATGGGAAAGCCATTTACTCGAGGAACAAGAATTTTCTCTGGCTAGGTATTTGTCTGAGCTTGTAGTGTAGCTAATATGCACTGTGTATTTTCTAGATAGAAATTAGTAATGTACTGCTGAATTAAAGGGCTGAAATTAAGGGTATTTTGCTGAGGAAAAAATGCAAGCGTAATAACTAATATGTGCCCTGGAAAATAATCTAAAAATGATCTTATTAAATGGAAATCATGGAAGAGACTAAGTTGGTTTCACTGTGATTGGGTCAGTTCTTGGCGGTAGTAGGTATTTGGCACAAATGATGAAAGAAGAGGAAAAGACTAATGAGCTACGAAAAAAAAACCAGATCAAATTCTTAGTAATGAAAACTTTACTTTTTTTCATTTTTGTGCAGTATTCTCTGAATCCTAGTGGGAAGAGTGAGGTTATCTGTAAACTTCTAGATTGTTGCATATGGCTTTTTGGCAATGTTTTTCCATGGACTTCCTTGGAAAAAAATCTGGGCTTTGACCACCAAAGCTAGATCAATACAGAAAGATTTAGTAGACTGATTATGATTTTAAGAAGTCGAACTGAAGGAAAGAGAAGTGAGGAATGCATATTATTCTATTAAGAGCTGTACTGACAAATAAGGAGCTTTCTTTTTGTATGAAGTTCTGCTTTAGAAAACATAGTCTAGTAAATAAAAATACTGCAATATATTAAAAAAGAAAAGAAAAGCAAAAAGGCAGCCATTCTTAAATGGCACAAGTGGTCTGCTGATTCTACATGTCTGTATCCTGAAGAACTTACTATAACTGTGTTGTCTCAAACATAAGTTCTTAAGAGTAAGTCATAAATAATTCAGAGTAAATCAAGCTGTAACATTTGCTTACCAAACCCATTTATTTTGGTACAATTAATTCTTGCTTTTCATGTACAGTTCTAGGTTGATTCTGAATTCTTTTGCTGAAGTTTGCCAGGGGGTATCTGGTTGTCATATTTACAATGAGAAACGGCATACTAAGGCTGTTTATGTAACACAGGATTTAATCAGTGCACACTTGCAGTATGTGCTTGCTCCCATTTGTTTATTATAAAAACCGTGCAGCCTTAATTTACAGTTTAAACCTTTATAAAATTGTAATCCACAAGGCAGAAATAAAACAAATGTTGTCCTAGAGGATTTTTTTTTTACTCTGTGTGTCTATGCAAGGGAAAAAAAACCCTAGAAAGAGCTGTGAGTTTTTCAGTGGCTTATAGCAGGTACGGTAGTTTGATGGCTTTTAGAACTCTGTCAACATTGTTTTTTACAATTGATTGGCTAAGAGAATTCATGGATCTAACATCACACTTGAAGTAGTAATTCAGATAAGTTATTTTGGTGGTAGGAGAAACCAAAACCCCCTCATTTTCATAGGTAATTTGTTGAAATTAAATGAGAGGGACTGTTACCTAATGCTGCGCTTGCCATTCTCCTTGTACTTTTTGTCTTTGCCTGTTCCTTGCCAACTCCAGGCTTCCGCTGCTCCTCTGTGTCCCCAGCTGGCAGCATCAGTCTGCACTCCAAAGAAATGCAACCAGCATAGTTTGGGCCTTATCCTAAAAGTTACTGCTAATGTTGGGACGTTTTACTGGTCATTCATCCTGGAGGAAAATTTTTAAGAATCTGGTCTCTTAAATCTTGTGGTTTTGAAAAGAACTTTAGATGTCAAAAGGATAAAATGTGCAAGCAGAGAAACAAATTATTCCTTTCCTAATGTCTGTCTTCTGTGATCATCTAGATGTAACACTTAGAAGGAAGCATGGCTTCCTAGTTTTTCAATACCATTTTAGATTTTTGATTTAGAAATAAAAAAAGTCATCTGGATGGATAGAACTATGTTTGGTATTTTTATTAATAAACGATTTGTGTTCTCTTTCCTTTGAATTTAAAAGAAATGGCTGCAAGCAAATGACCTTCAGAAAGAAGTATACCAGCATCTGGCCTATTATGTACCAAAAATTTACTGCAGGGGTCCTAACCCTGCCCCACAAAGAGAAGACATGCTGGCACAACACGTTTTGCTGGGACCAATGGAATGGTATCTTTGCAGTGAAGATCCTGCATTTGGTTTTCCAAAGCTTGAGCAAGCGAACAAACCTTCCCATCTTTGTGGCCGTGTTTTTAAAGTGGGAGAGCCTACGTATTCTTGCAGGTAGTTCAACTTAGTATTGTGAAGTATTTATAATTTGTGAAGTCATGGAACATTTTTCAATAAGAATATACTGTCCTAATGAAAAGTTAATACCCCAAATTTATTTTTAAAGTAACATTGCAGTGTTTCATGAGAGGTGCGACTAGGGGAAAATTAACACGCTACAGGTTTGTAAATGGAAAAATATTAATCAGTATAGAGTGTTTTCTGTACAAAAGAAATGCAAGATTAAGAAAGTGGTTGGGGTGAACTGTCAGTGTGATTTAAGGGCATTAATCAGAAGTAAGTGGGCAGGTGTATGTGTGTATAATTCAGGTGTTTAATATGAGCTGTTGATCCTGTATTTTTAGACCTCTCTCCATGACCTGTTAAACCAATCTATTGGATGCTAAAACAGGCATAACCCTCACTTGGTGGAGTGACAGAGGGAGGGAATGTCTGTCTTATTTGGAGGATTTATTTTTCTGGGTTTCCACCCCCTTCATTTACAAGGAGAGAATGACTGTAGAAGAATTTTACTCTCTAGTGCGCTCCTTTTCTAGAAACATGATACCTTATTGGTCTCATTCGCTGAAGTTCTGATTCAGGGTGGACTTGAGATACTTAACTCAGCAAGCTGCCTCTTCTGCATTTCTATTTCAACAATCAGTTAGAATAGGTAGTTCTGGAAATATTTTGAGACCTCTTATCTTGAGATGGGTGAGATTAAACTGGTGGGTACTTTAGATCCTTTCAGCCACTAAGAGAACTCCATCTCCTCTCAGGTGTTCTTAGGTTCTTCCTTCACACCTGTGAAAAAGTGGAGAGATCTGGGTAGAGAATTAGAGAGTGGGAGGCTGAGGACTATCAGAGGCTATAAAAAGAATTTCCACAGTTTCTTTAGTACCTTTTCATGAAATCTGGTCCCAAAGAAGTATAAAAGCAAACCTCAGAACTAGTATTTTAATTCAAGTCAAATTGCATTGCAGCCTAGAAGTAATATGTTAATGATCAAATATTCTTAATACGGACTAATGAAAACTGTGGGAGTTCTGTTAATTTCTTCTAAACACTTGTTTTTTGAGACTAGCAACTCAATATGTAAAGTATATCCTTGAGAATACTGTTGAGTATGATGAAAACATAAAATAATGCAATCCATTGGTGTAGAATTTAGAGAATGAGTGAGTGTACTGTTCATACTCAGGGTCTTTGTTTCATTAGAAAAATTATTTAAATACAGCAAGGTAATCATAACATTCAGGTTAGAAAGGATGTCTTGGTGGGCCATCTTGTCCGATCTTCTGTTCAAGTCAGGGTCAGCACTGAATACAGAATATTTTTGCTGTTGCTGCTATCAAGATGAAGTCTCATCTTCTTTTGATTAAGTACTGAACATAGATGTAAAACTGTTAATGTTTCCTGTTGTGTGTTCATAATTTTCTTTGACTACTTTTCTTTGGTAATGAAGAATGAGAGTTTAATTTAAACTTTTGTGGGATACAGAAAAGAATTTTTTCTGAGTCCATGAAATACATTAAAAGCTGTGGCTTTTCTGTCCAATTGTGGAGCTTATAGGTCTGCCTCTGCTTTGGGTGTAAGCACCCTTATTTGTTTCTACTTGGTAAATGTTTCTGAGTTTCTAAGTATATTGCCACAAGTTTAGGGCTCTGAAGAATCGATACCCAATATTGTACAACTAATCTACACAATACTGAAGGCATATTGTTGCAATAAGTGTTTTTGATTTTTTTAATTAAAAAAAAAAGCCATGAATATAAATTATTCTGCAATAGGAGAGCTTCGTATAATTTTTCTTTGACATTTTCACCTTTAGTGGCTCCTCTGGAGAAAACTAATGCGAAAATGGTACTTTACGCATAGTAAGTCATGGTTGCCTGATTATGTTTCAGTGATTACCTGGTTTAATTTATTTGGTGAAATGAAATTAAGAGAATTCTTGATAATGACATTTCATAGGATCTCTGGTGTTGTCTTTTGAACAAAATAAGTTGTTTCTCTGAATTCTTGTTTTAATTATAACCACGATAAGACATTCATTCTCTTGGTAGTTATTTTTACATTGCAAAACTTGACTCCCTTAATCTTGAGGTGCCTTGAAGTCAGTTGCATTACATAGGTTCATGCATTTTCAGTGTTTCTCAGGGAGACAGTTAAATGTAATGCATAATTGTCTCATTCGTTTAGCCCCTTTTGCTAGAAATATTACTTCTATCTAATATAGCAGTGCTTGTAGACAGGACCTTACTATGGTCTCTGATCTCTTGGTTGAGGAAATTGTGTTCTCGGACCTCTTCAGTGAGCTCGTAGGGCTAAACTTAGAAGCAGAGGTTTGATCTAATCTGTTGTGCACTATCTTTCTTTCCAGCGTTCAGTGAAAAAATGTCTTTTCTGATTGCTGGAGATGGTTAATGCTTGTACTCTGTACTTGAGAGAACTTGCTTGGGTTTATACTGTTTACCTGTCTGTACTGTGTTCTGTTATTTGTCTGTTTACTTGCTTATATACTTGTCTTACCTCTTGAAGGCAATGGCTATATTGCCCAAATATACATGCTACCCAGACAATATTTTAAAGCCTCTTCTGTTATGAGAACAGGTTTTTTTCTTTCTCCTTCATTTGTTTCCCCCTCCTTGGAAGCCATTCCTTTCCTCTTTCAGAGTATATATATTAGTCAGAAGGTTCATATTGGTGAAATATGAATATTCAGTGTTTTCATATTTGAAAATTACCTGTTGTAAAATGTGTAATTAAAGGCAAAAACATTTGATTAATGCTGCCTTCCCTTCCTCCCCCCGCCCCCGTTTTTTTTTTTTTGCTGTTTTCAGAGACTGTGCAGTTGACCCAACTTGTGTGTTATGCATGGAGTGCTTTCTTGGAAGTATTCATAGGGAGCACCGATACAGGGTTAGTAATACTGCTGGAATATATGACGTAGTCATTAATAATTTTGTATGTGTATGAAACTCCTTGTTTAAAGTTTTAAGAATGTATACATAATTTCAAAATGTTGGATGAACACAAAGTTTGGAACTATGTCTGCAATAATCTTACAAGAACTTGAGTTTTTTGATCTGAGTGTAAGTTCTGAAAGTTAACACTTTAAAATATCGAGCAATTAAATTATATGCACAACAGTTAAGCTTACAAATGTGTATTATTTTTAACATGTGTCCTTTAATGCTGTAAAATTCACTAAAGGGCACATGTTTTTTGGCTTGCTTTGACCATTTTTAAAAGGTAATGAAAAACCTTTATCAAGAAACCACTTTTATTTAAAACTTACTTCCTTTAAACATCTGAATTGTTATCAAATTCTGTACAATAGCAGGATTTTTGTTCGTTTTTAAACCTAAAGTTAAAATAGCAAACTAAAACTGTAGATGCTGTTTATTTTAGTAATCTACTGCTATTAGTAGTACAGATTAGTTAAAAAAAAAACCCTACAAACAAAACCAAGAAGGCCTTGGTGTGTTTTTAAACTAAGAAGCTAAGTGAAAACTACCAGTGCAGCCTTTCTGTAAATCTGTTTTTGACAATACTGCACTTCTGTTAATGTAAATATGATCACTGCATAGTTATACTGAGCACTAGGATTTAGGAAAAAAAAAAACCTAAACACAACAACTTGCCCCAAGAAACCCAACCCAATTTGCTGATATCGGCATACTTCTTGTATGTAGGTTTTTAGTTTGCAAGCTTAGTGAATTAACAAGTCTAGGTGACATCCAAAAGTGTAAGCAAACGTTGTTTCAAATGTCATTCTAATTTTGTTGATACTGTAGGATGTATCTGTATGTACAGAATGTACCTGTATGCCAAAAATAGATGAAAGAAGAATTCTTCTATGAATCAGTTGATAGTTGTGGTTCAAAAAGAGTATTATTACACTTACTAATTTGAGGTGATCTTAGCTTTAAAATTCATTTTATTAAAACAGTGTAAATATATCATTACAGTTTTCAGATACTTTATGCTTGCTAAGACTTACGTGGACAATTTGTAAGTTTTTTCTGTGAACAGCACATCTTTTACTCACTGTGTAATAGTGCTGTATGAAACGATTTAGCTTTGTTCAGATTAAAAAGGTGAGAATCTGAAGTAGTACAGATGGCATTGCAAGTAATAGATTCAGAAAAACTGAAAACCAGAAAAAACCCACAGCCTTCAGGTGGGGCAGAATGGGGGTGTTTGAAGCTTTTGTTGTTTTTTTTTTGTTGTTTTTATTTTATTTTATTTTATTTTGGCATAGGCAGACTGACGAAGTAGATAAGCTTTCAGCCATCATAGAAACAGGCATGGTTTCACTGTGCTTTTTTAAGAGAGTACTGGCTAAAGCTATCAGGTGTTGTGACAATGCTTCTGTAGTTTAGCTATGAGTACTCATTTCTTCATGTGCATGTGTGTATATGCATATTCACATGAACTGTTTTGTTTTTAAATAATTTTAGATGACAACATCAGGTGGAGGAGGTTTCTGTGACTGTGGTGATACAGAAGCTTGGAAAGAAGGTCCTTACTGTCAAAAGCATGAACTTAACACTTCAGAGACTGCAGAAGAAGAGGTAATAACAATTGAGGCATCATGTTTCAAAACATTGTTAACTGTGTATATATGTGTATATATATATCATTTGTATGAAGTTATTTTTAGTATTGTATACCATGCATGAGAAATGGGAGGAAATTTAATAGTAATATTTGAACTACACTATGTGTTAAATAAAATTAATGTCTTGTCTCATTTAAGGAGTTATTTAGAATGACATTTTCTACTTGAAGGCTTTACTTTGTATGTTCTTGGTCACCTCTGCAGCTTTAGTTCTGTTTCTTTGTTTTTCCGTCTTATTCTGAAAGGTGAAGGGAGTCTGCCACGTGAAAAAAAATCTGTGTGTAATCATGTGTATGAAGAAGCCAAATTATGCTGTCTGTGCAACATATGTTCTGATTCTCACCAAAGTGCACAGATTTTTTAAATCAAAATAACTTGCTGTTACAGGAAAACTGTAATGGAGGTATAAGATAGAGGTCTATAAAAGCTTGTTTGGTATGGAGAAGGTAAATAGAGAACATATCTTCGCCCTTTCTCATAGCATAACAACTCGGACATATTAAATGCAAAAAGACATGCTATTTCTTACAGTATGAATTCAAGCTGTTGGACTAACTGTTAAAAAACACTGTTGTTGTTAAAAGTTTATATGTGTTCAAAAGGAAATTTAACATGTTTGTGGACTGAAAAAATGATCAATGGCCATTTAAAAATTGCAGATACCATCTTTGGTGTGGGAAATATTAGTGCCTTAAGTTATTGGAGACCAGAGGAGCATTCTGTCGTTTTCTTATACTCTCCCCTTAGTATCTGTTATTACATCTCAGGAATGAGAGTGGCTAGTTGGACTTCTGGTCTAGCCACTCACATCTGTTCTTATGTAATATAATTTCTGTGAGATTTTTTTGAAGGGAAAATATAAGGCAAATTTTTGTAAGTAATTTTGCCAATCTGATGGTTTAAGTGAAGTAACTGTGTTTGCAGTGACAGTGGTCCTTCTAAAATCTGTTATCGCTAATGCAACCCTAAGACTCTAGCACTGCTGCATGGACTCATCACTTGATCTACATGCCAGTTTACATTAGCGGGCAGCCTTAGAAAACTGTTGTTCTGAAATCTTGGGTGGACTGCTACTTCTGTGTCCAAAGATACTCACAGAGCGAGTGTGAGTGGTAGAAGAATTAAGGTGCTGGGCAGGCTTTGTATTTCTTCCCCATGAATGATGGGGTTTGAGATCTCTTATGTTATGCAATGTTGTGTTCAAGGTAGATCAAGGATCATTTGAGCATTATCGGAGCCTGTTTTCTGCCTTGCCCACGTACGTGTCTTCGTTGAAAGTGCCGGGAACAGAGGCAGTGCTGCTGCTTGAGATTTGTCTTTGCTTTTGGTGACTGATAGTTCTCCATACTCTAGATAAGTTTTAAATGAAGCAAAAAAAAAGAGAAATGGCAGTTATTAATGCTCCTGTAAGGCTTCCAAATATTCTAAAAGAATCTTGGGGTGGGTGGGTGAGTAAACTTTAGTTGTACAGGTGAATTGCTGACTGTCAAGGGCCTCCTGCAGATAATGCAGACTTAAGTTCTGAAAAGATTATTATGGCCATTTTTATACAACATAAACTGTAGTGAAACACAGAATTTGATATTAAGTAATCCGAAAACAGAAATTGGGCTACTGTTAAATATTTTAATTGGCTAACAATTACACGTACTTCAAAATATCAAATGATGAATTGAGTCAATGACCCAATGTATAGTACATGTCCAGGTGACCTGCAGGGCATGCAATGTTCCCTTTCCAGCTTTGTAGAAGAGGGACTAGTTGTTCCGAACATCAAAA
Organism: Theristicus caerulescens; assembly: GCA_020745775.1. Classification (NCBI taxonomy): domain Eukaryota; kingdom Metazoa; phylum Chordata; class Aves; order Pelecaniformes; family Threskiornithidae; genus Theristicus; species Theristicus caerulescens. Next base: position 101,568,447 of record CM036561.1, on the reverse strand, counting down.
ATTTGAAATAGTAGAAGAAGAATCCTTTCAGAGAAGAGGTTTTCAATGTTTTCTGTTCACACACAAATCCCTTGAAATGGATTGGAAGGAAATGGCAGTGGTACCTCTCCTACCTGATTCAGAGTTGGCAGTGGTTCTCCTTTGCTGCCCCAAAAAGTAGTCCCTTTGACTTTGCCAACTGAGGCAGCACTCCTCTTCCTCCCTCTCCTCATTTCAGTTCCCCCACCTGCAGCAGCAGCCATTCTGCTCTGGCAGAGAGAGGAGGATGAGTTTATAGTGGCTGCTGGAGATATCAAATGGAGGGCACCCTGGAGAGTGCAGAGTGGGCACAAGTGGGTGCATGGCCCACATGCAAAAGGGGAACAGCTGTCTGAACAAGACTGAGACATGGGCAGATCATTATGAAACAGCTAGTTACATTTAAGCATTTAATTATTTATATGCCACAGCATGTAAGAGATGTGCATCATAAATCATGATCCCAGTGTGCTGGATGTTGTATAGATAGCTTGGATAGATAAGACTTCTGCCTCTAAATGTGTGCTACATATAAAACAAGGCAATAGATGCAGAGTTGTTTGTATTCTGCAGTTTACTAATATTGGTAAGTGGAACAAAAGATACAGTGATTTCAAATTATGTTTTTGAAGGCATTGAGGAAAAAGCAGATTTTAATACAACTGAGGTTAAAAGTTCTTCAGAAGAACTATCTTAGAAGGTGTGCAGAAGTGGGAACAATGAAAGTGAAAATGGAGAATTGTGTGAAAACTTAAGTGGGTGATCAGAGGCAAGTTAACATTTAGGTACTGAATGTTAGATTATTGCTTTGGTGATAGTGAAGAAGTGGAAAAAGAAAACAGGATGATTATTGACTGTATTCCTTTCAAATGTAAAGTCATTTAAGTAAGACATCATTGAAGATGCTTACATAATCTTTGACAAAGAGAGGTGCAAATTTGAAAATTTCTGTTTTGAATGTCATTTAATTTCTCAATTGCTATTTATATTTATTTTTCAGGATCCTCTTGTGCAGTTACCAGAAGATATGGTAGCAAGAGCTTACAATATTTTTGCCATCACATTTAAATATGCGGTAGATATATTAACATGGGAAAAGGAAAATGAATTGCCTGGCCTAGAAATGATGTAAGTATAGTATTTGTCTTCTGCCTTTTAAAGATTTGCAGATATTTACAACAGAAAATGCAAATTCTGATTTTAACTATGTTTTTTGCCTTTCCTAAAATTGTCAGGAATATTTTGTAGACAATGGACTAAAATAAGTTTTAGATTTGTTTTTCTCATATTTTTTACTTCTGTGATTATACGCCCATTTCTCTTCATAGCGATGATGAAACAATGTCTTTGTGATATCTTCATTTTCTTAGTATTGAAAAGGAAGTATTAGCAAAAGAGAATACCCTAAAAAAAGTGGCAGGTTAATTTCTTATGATCAAAGTCACTGAAATTCTGACGGCAAAAGAAGTATTTTGTACTTTTGGTCATGCACTTATTACAAATTTTGAAGCATTACAGAATATTTAAGTGTATTGTAGCATCATAGTTATCATGGATTCATTTGTGACATCTTGTTAGTAACTTCTTTTACTTTGTGTTGTGTGAGTAAGAATGCTGTGTAAATAAATGATGGGAATCAAAAGATTGCACTGAATCTATGTAAGCTTAATAAGTTGTGGTTTTGAGGATTGTGGAGTTTGGGCTTTTTAAAAGACTGCCAAGTTTTTGTTCTCTAATAAACCTTTATGCAGTGTTGGGGAAACAGTGTGGCAAAATAATGCCGAGACTGGTGAAGTCTTTAAGAAGCTAGGTATTGAGCACAGCTGCAATGGAAGGAAATATGTTTTCCTTAGTAGGAAACTATAAATTCATAATCAACAAATGTTCAAAAACAATACTCAGACTCAAGTATTGTCTTAAGATTTTGTTCATTTTGGACTGAATTCTGCAGGAAAGATGCATATTCCTATTAAAGTTAGGGGTGGTCAGTCCTTTTCAAATAAATAGTTGAGGTATGTTCCAGTATAGCAAAAGAAGCCCAGGCTTGGGTTGTCTGCTTGGTGGAAAACTTTGTTAAACTAGAAGTTGTTTTTTTTAAATTACATAGTTACATTACTTTGAATTATATAAAATCAATCCTTGCTTTGAAGTGAGAAGAGTGATACTTACTACTGCATGCTGTTTAATGATGAAGTCCATACCTATGAACAAGTTATTTATACTCTTCAGAAGGCTGTCAACTGCACGCAGAAGGAAGCTATTGGTTTTGCAACAACAGTAGATAGAGATGTAAGTAAACTGCTAGAACTTTTAATTATACTTACCCATATGTTTATTTTGTATGACTACACTTACTTTAGTTTGTTTTCCCAAAGAGTGTGTTTAATGTGATTGAGCTCTGTGTGACAGGCCGCCCTAAAATGGCTCAACTCATTGGCCAATCCAAACCAGACCTAATATTGAATATAAGTTTCAGTGTAACTGTATTCCAGTAGAATGTGTAGATAGCAGGGTGCCTCTCACTCCTCTGTCAAGGGCAGGCAGCAGCTTTAGCTCATCCCTTACTGTACACCAGGGAGCTGACATTGAAAGAGCCCCACTGAAAGTGCTCCAAGAATGGGAAATGCTTCTCAGAGTAACACCACTCAAATGTGAGGGATAAAATCCATAATTGGCTGCTTTTGTTCCGGTGCTTGTGGAACTATTTGTGGGTTTTTTTAAATTTAATTTTCTTTTTCATAGTTGTCAGATGATAATGACAGGAAGAGGTAAAGTATTTCATACAGCAGTTAGGAGGAACAATGATTTCAGAATCACTACATGCTGAATATAATTTTAACTAGTATGTCGGTCTCAGAAGCATTCTGCCAGCTGTGTTTGTATTCTGGCTTGTGTGCATTTTTTTAGAAAGGGAAACTTTCTAGGGACAACTGCATGTTGTTATTTGTGCCATGAGCCTGTAAGTTGCTGTGAAAGTGAGTGTCCTTTTATGTTGTTTTCATAGAATCGTTTAGGTTGGAAAAGACCTTTGAGGTCATCGAGTCCAACCGTTAACCTAGCACTGCAAGTCCACCACTAAACCATGTCCCTAAGCACCACATCTGCACATCTTTTAAATATCTCCAGGGATGGGGACTCAACCACTTCCCTGGGCAGCCTTTTTTTGGGGGGTGGCATTGGGGGGGGGAAGTCTCTTCCAAAATGGCAATGAGAGTGTTGTTTTGGGTTGTTAAAGTACTTCAAGAAGGTCAGTGGAAAAGGAAATACAACCCCTTTATATTACTTAATACTGAACTAGATTTTGTTTTTCTACTATCAGTCCTCTATTTTTGTCATATCAGTAACTGGAAGATTCCCATCTGATCCCTAAATGTGTGCTGACTTGAGCACGTGCTGTGTGTTGTAGGATGCACTTTGGAGATTTTTCCCTACTGTTGATCCCTGTCCTACTCCTAAATAGATACATGAATGCATATATACATGTGCATGTGTGTTTGTATGTAAAAGAAACGAGAAGGTTATGCCTGAAACACTGATTTGGCATCAGACCAGATCTAAAATCTCAGTAAGCTGTGCTGTTTATAATACACTATACATTGACTCAACTATCTATTTTAACATATGTATTGACAGTATAGAAGACTCATATAATATGGAAACCTTCCGGTTTTGAAATAAACCAGGTGCTTTAGTTGTATGTTTAAAAGACCAATTAGCTTTCATATCTAGTTTTTAAAAGGCATTGGAATGTCTGAAATATCTTTAAATTCTACCAAAACTAATGATTGATGCATTAGTATGAAAGATAAGGTTTTGGTATTTTAAATAAAAGTAGTGTGATGGTTACGTCTTAAGAACAATATTATACACAGAAAATTTAGTATAACAGTTAACTGCATATATGGTATAATTTTTTTTCTTTTAAAAAGTACAGGGTGCATTTTGGGAATTTAAGTATGTAACTATATACAGTCATTTAAAAAAAATGAAAATAGCATGAAAGCAAGAGTAGTTAACGTGCATCTGAAGCTTTTACTGTATCTTTTATACTAATGTAAAACACAGCATTTGAACTTCTTGTTTAGAAGCTGGTGGTAATGTTACTTCTTTACAAATTTAAAGGGACGTAGGTCTGTTCGATATGGAGACTTCCAGTACTGCGATCAAGCAAAATCAGTAATAGTGGTAAGTAATATTATGTAGTTATTTGCCTCATCTTAAGCAAAAAGAGGCTTTGCCACACAGTTTTGGGATATTGTTACTGTAAAGACTCTTTAATACAAAGTGTTGGAGGTACTATTTATAATACACACAATAGAGGTATCAAAATACAGGCTTATGCTCTGGGTTTTTTTGTTTGTTTTTTTCTACTATGGTCTACTTGCACCCAAAATCATTTCCTAAAAAGAAGTTCCCAGACAACTTTTCCATTCAGAAGGCAGAGTTTGATCAGGAACTTCAGATGTAATCTTTTAGAATTGCATGTCAGTTCAGACCAGTGAAGTTAAACTATTTTAGTTTTTCTCCTGTAGTATGAAGTTGTTTGCCCCTTTGACAGCCACAGCTATGGAAGTTGTTACTGGTTGAATCCAAGTGTGAAACTACAAATACACTTTCATTTTGCATGTGTGTATTTATGCGCGTGTGTATATATATAGTCATAATATCTATATATATTACAGGGTTCTTCCATGTAAGAACATGGGAATAATATTTTCTATTTAATTTTTCTTTAACTGCTGCAGTGCAGTACTTAATCACATGAAATAAATAGCTTATGTATAATACTGCTACCACCGAAAAACAAATACTGTAACTAGAGTTACTGGCCTTAAACTATTTAGGGTATTTTGAAAACATTAATGTATCTTTAAAGGTAAAGTTGTGCAATATTTTTAACTTGCTACCTATGCAGCCAAAGAACAGAGAGCTGTTATGTGTAATGTCTAACTACTAAGATTATTAACACAGAGATAAGGAGAAACACTTTCTTTCTTGTTTTAACTCTGTGTGTTCAATTTGTATTATTTAAAATAGTCCGTGGATGGTTTCTTTCCTTGGTGGGCTGCTGTGTGACTTGGATGTCACGTTGTGAGGAACAAATGTGTATGTCTTTCTTAGGTTGTGCGTGGGACTCTTATTAGTAAAATGCAGCAGATCAGTGTGTACATTGGTAAGAGGCCAAGAGTGGAAAATGGATTAGCCTAAATATGTTGATATTGCATAATAAGGTCCTTCAAATATTAACAGGGTAAACGAAGTCCAAACTTTGGTTTTGTTTCTTCCCTGTGTAGGTGTTAGTAATTAGAATATGTATTAATGTTATAAACTATTGAAGTTAATCATAGGAATGTTGTGTTTCTGTACAGAAATATATGCTAGTCCTCACTTAAATATGCATTATCTCCTTTTTCCTTTTCTTTTTAAGAGAAATACCAGTCGCCAGACAAAGCCATTGAAAGTACAAGTTATGCATTCATCTATTGTTGCCCATCAGAGCTTTGGTCTGAAGCTCCTAACTTGGCTTGGCAGTGTTATTGGATATTCAGGTGGGCAAACTTCAACTTTTTTGAGATAAGTTAGAGAATATTTGTGAGGCAAGCTGAATTCCTGAAGCAATATTGTCTACTTATTTCAGATATGTAATATATAAGGCAAAGCTGTTAATAACTTGTCAGACTTCATTCTGTTTTCTCTTATTGGAGTGCTGTTCTGAGTTCTAACTTCCACACGAAAGTGCTAACAGTCTTACTTAGTCTTCTCGAATACCATTTTCTTTTTAGTTGCTGTTGAATAGAAGCTGAGAATCGCTGTCAAATGCTGTATGCCAACAAGCTATATTTTTCAGTCCCTAGTTCTTTTTAAATGAATGCAGTACACTGAAAATAACCTGTCTGATTAGATAAAATTATTCAGAAGTAATTTGATGAATGATGATGAAAGTGATTGCTTCAGATTTTTTGCTAAGTAGAACAGAGAAAATGCAAAGATGTGTGGAGGTTTTTGGGTAAGTATAGAAGCCAACAAAGTATTAATCAGATATTTAGAAAGAAGTTTCTTCAAAGGAATCAAGAGGCACAGTATCATTTTTATGGGAAGGCTCTGTGTTTATTTTGGCTTGGTTCCTCCTTTGTCCTGATGAATCATAAGGTTGTGAAGATGTGGAGCATGAAGGGAAATAAAAGGAAAATGTGTCAAACTGCTGATGTGTAGAAATGTAAATACAGTCTCCAATGCACTTTCTGTGTTCTATGCATCTGTAAATGTTAACAAGAATTATTAGTAAAGCACTCTCAACTGTAATATTGCATATATGTTCTGTGTAGCTGCAAGATTTCTTCAGAGATTGTATGTTTTATTATACGGTTGAAAAACTAGCCAAGGTTACAGGCACAAGATCCGTATATCATGTTATGTTTTTGAAAGATAAGCAGTTTATGTTTGTATAAGTTAATTTTTAAAGATACATAAATCAAGCTTTTCAAAAGTTATGGTGGCAGTTTGTGCAACTATTTGCCAGTGTTGCTGGCAAATAATAGGTATTAATAGAAAGGAGAGACATGAAGATATTTAATTTCTGAGATAAATTTTCAGTATAACGTGTAGGCAGGCACTGTCTCTCTCATATTTTTTGAGCCCAGTTTTGTGCCACGTCATTTGTGCCAGGTACCGATGTCACTGATTTTCAGCACTAAATTACAGTTGCAAAAAAGTAACTTCAGTATGTTCAGTATGCTCATCAAATTACAGATGAAAGTGTTGAATTTATAGTTTTATTTGTGTGTGTGGTGTTTCTGAAATTCTGCAGAGTTCACTTCATTAAATGCAGTGTCCTTTATGATTCAGAAGGGCAAAAATAATGTTTGATGGTAAGCAATATGCATACATTTTGTCTGTGACCTACGTGCTCAACTACTTGAAATGCCTTACACACCTGGGGATGCAGTCTTGCAATGTACTCTGGAGTCTGGTTTTGTGAAATGCACTTTTGAAAAAGTTGGTTTCCCTTAGCTTTGTAACAAACACACCCAAACATCTAGATTCTGCTCAATCTTTTAAACAGCCTGTTACCGTTCATCTGTAATATGGGGTGAGAGAATTGCACTGCTTGGGTGGTTACACCTAAATATCCCTGACCAAAGGGAGACTGCCAGGTGGAGGGGTCTTCTGTGCCACAAAATTAGGTTGGATGATTGCTGTGAAATGAGTGTCAAACTCTTGTCAGTGACTAAAGGGGAAAAAACCTTACTATGGAACTTTGTCACGAGCTTGACTACCACATCCTTTCTAGCAAATGTCAGTTCTTCAGGAATAAGCACCTGTTTGCAATTTGTTGAACAATGCAGTAGTTTCCATTAATTTGTTATCCTTCATAACAGTAGTTGAAATTGAACTCTGCAAGGCAAAAAAACCCCCAAACTGCTATAGGGGTTCACAGACTGTATAGAACTGCACCTTGCAGGACATGGTATGGTATACATGGCACTAAGCCACTGCCAACTTTACCTAAGAAGCTGAGATGGCTAAGCAGCGTGCAGAAAGAAGGGCTAATGCGTTTAAGTCATGTAGTTGTGTTAGTGAATATGCATTACCTGCGGTGCAAAGCTAGGTTGAACATTGTTAATATGAGCGTGTCTGTGTTGTGTTCTGTTGCAGATGCAGGCTTGTCTGCAAGGATATAACAACTTACATGTTTATATAACAATTACTGCTTTCCATTAGGAAAAAAAATGTAGAGAAGCTTTAAAATAATAGCAGCTAGTAAGTGTAAACAAAAAACTCATGTGTGTATGAGAGTAATTTCATATATGAATTATATTTTCCTTTTGATAGGACTCTAAACAGGAAAAATATAACCTAGAAAATTAGCCTGCTGTATAATTATTTCTTATATTAGTAAGCCAGCAGCACTTTTAAGAGAGCACATTTTTATTTGATAACTTTGAAACAAATCATTGTGTTTGGCAATTTTCACAAGGTTCCTAATGTTCTCTAAGGTTAATGTGAAATTCCAAGGTATAAAATATTTGTGTTTCTACTGGCAAAATATGAGCAGTGTTACTTGTCAAGGAAAAGAGGGCCCTATGGCTTCTACTGTCTTATGAAAATTCCAATATGTCAAAATAATGTACAAGTTTGTGTTTAAGCTATAACTAACTTACATAATTTTTCTTCATTAAGATGGCCTTCGTCGAATATTGTGTCAAGTTGGCTTACAGGAGGGGCCAGATGGTGAAAATTCTTCTCTTGTGGATAAGTTGATGCTGTATGATTCTAAATTGTGGAAAGGTGAGTTTCCGGAAAATACTGAACAATGCTACACATATAAATTTTCCCTTTACCGTATGTGCTAATGTTTGATCATTTTTACTGTGGTGTATTAGAGAATTGCCTGATTTGTGATAATCTGCCCCATCTCTGCAAGTGTTCAAGGCCAGGCTGGATGGGGCTTTGAGCAACCTGGTCTAGTGGAAGGCATCCCTGCCCATGGCAGGGGGGCTGGAACCAGATGATCTTTAAGGTCCCTTCCAACCCAAACCATTCTGTGATTCATGATGCACTCCAGATGTATTGAAGACAAGATCATAAGGAGACCATTTGGAGATGGGGTTGGTGTTAGATCTAATTTTTCAAAGTAGTCTGAAATTAAGGCTGACTTGAATACATGGATGACAGTGATAGCTAAAGGAAACTGAGTAAACAATAGAGTGATTTGGGGTTTGTGTGCTTTATAGGATCTCAGCATCTATATCATATCTGCCAAAGTGCCTCTTTTTAAGGGATAGGACAGAAGTTTTCTGCTTTGACTTGTTTTTGTGTTCATGAGGTATTCTTAAGTGTTCTGAGAATATTCACTGAAAACTACTGTTCTGTTATTTTAGAGCCCTTAAAATTTTAAAACCTTATTGATATAATGGGATTGGCTAGAAAGTTGTAACTTTGAGGAAGTGGAGATAGTTAATTTCTTTTCCATCGTGGATTCTGTGTCTGATTTGATACCCTGAAAGGGCATGTAAGGCCAGGTGTAAGAAAGAGAAGCAAAAAGAGAAGGCAGAGAACGATGCAATGTATCTGTCCTTTCCTTATTTAAACATGAATATAGTATTTTGAAGATTGCTACCCTCCCCCCAGTATCTTTTGTTGTTCTTCAGTTCTGAGGTACAGATATCCTAGAGAGTAGTAACATCTCTTTGTGGTCTATTTTGGGAACTTCTTGAAGCATCAATAAAAGTAGTAAGGTGGAAAGTGGATGTGGTATGGAGAAAATTATTCTTTTAGATTTTGTTTATCTAATACCTTTGTATTGTGTGAATGAAATCCTGGCACTCAGATTTTTTTTTTTTTTTTTTTTTTTTATCTGAAAGGTACTACTTTTGTGGACTATGACAGCATTTTTAATACAGGTTTTGTTAGGGTAATGTATTTCATGTAAGCAAGGAGTAACTTCTGCATTTCTATTTCAACATCAGTATTTCTCTACTTTTTCATGTATTTCTCCACTTTTTCATGTATTTCATAGTTACTCTGCATTAAGGAAATAGTGTAATGGCTTTTGACTCAAAAGTGACCTATAGAAAGAAACGGTACATACGTGCATGTATTTCCAAGCTACATACAGTCAATTCTCATTTGTATTGATAATATTTTCTGGGATGCTGCTCAGACAGACTAGAAGTTCAGAGAGAGCTAAGCTGATTATTTTGCAGAGTTGTTCACAACTAACAAAATTTCTTGCAGTTCCCAAGACTGCTCATAGTAGCATACTCTTTTTTTCCACTGGGCCATCCAAATCCTCCGTTTATCCTGAGAAGGAATAGAGTTCCGTTCTTGTTTGCCTGACTTGCCTTGTATTTGAAGGTTTATGTTCCCATTCAACAGCTCAGTGTTATCTTATATAGGAGTAATAAATAATGCCACTTGAAGTATTTTGTTTTATGTATTCTTCTTTGTCCTTTGCTGCCACCTGACAGACTTAATCAAAGCAACTTATCCTCTGAAATGCACACTTACCTCATTCTGTAAAAGTTTACTTTTCTAAATGTTTCCACAATATGTTGATAGAAAATAGTGACATGCAATATTTCATTCATTTTTCTTGACAGGAGCTAGAAATGTGTATCACCAGTTATTCATGAGCAGTCTACTTATGGATTTGAAATACAAGAAACTTTTTGCTATCCGCTTTGCAAGGGTAAGTATCTTTCTTACAAAGAGCCTTTAAATGCTTAAACTGTCTAGTGAAGAGAGTTTAGTTAGTATACAGTGCTTCAAATGAACTGTTATTCAGAATTTTTTTCTTTTTTTGGAAGTGAAAAGTTGAAATGAAATGCTGACTACCTTATTTCTGTCTTCAAAATATTAGTTATAATGGCCTCTCATCTGCTGGGAAGAAAATGGGCTTTCCAGGCTCCCCAGAACTAAAGCAGTTCAGATGTTTTTGTCTTCACCGTCAACTATGCAGGCTATCACTTCTTAAGACCTAATCTCCTCTCATTGTTGAGGTGTAAGCTGTTACAGCACTACTCGGAAATAGTGCTGAAATTCAGTTATGCTGATTAGTATTTCTTCAGTAACTAGTTATTTGAAATGCTTTAAATCAGCACTGCAAAATTATGCTCACTCTGCTGAAGACAAATAACTTTTTTGTGTAGAAAATAAAATATTAGCCTTTATTGTGAAAATGAGAGTGAGTAGAGCTCATGTGTGAGCAGATTAAGTTGTCATGTTCTTTGTACAAAATATCTATATAATAATCCGTAAGAGCTACTCTTCCCTTTATCATGGCATTAAAGTTTCCCAGAGCAGACATTTAAATAAAAAAAAATCAGGTCAGTGTGGATTAGAGGTGAATTTCCCCTTGTTGTTTAGAATTACCGGCAGTTGCAGAGAGATTATATGGAGGATGATCACGAACGGGCAGTATCGGTGGCTGCTCTGTCTGTCCAACTCTTCACTGTACCTACTCTGGTGAGTAGTGCCTGTCTTTCTTTTAAAAACTGATAGTTGGCACTCCTTGCCTTTTTTTGCCTCCTTCTTAATAGAACTATGAGCGATTGCAGAGTGATTTTATGAAAGATGACCACGACAGAGAGTTCTCAATTGCTGACCTCTCGATACAGATATTCACAGTGCCTTCTCTTGTAAGTACTAAAAGACCAAAAAAGGAAATCTTTATTTGTTAAAAGCAACTTGAGGTTCTTGAATCAAGACTGCAGATTTCTTTTAACATTACTGTGGAAGTGCATGGCACTGCTGCTGCACAGCAGTCAGACAGTTTACATACATTGCGAAGGGTTTAGAAGGTAAAGTGTTCAGCATTGCAAAGTTTGAGTCTGACTTCCCTGAGTGGGCTGAGTATTTTTGGGTTTTCCTTTTACATTTTTCTTCTGCTTTTTTTAGAAGGGTACTTAAATGTTTTAGAGAGACACACATAACATTTAAATTCCTCATCATACTGAGCCACGGTTACTCTTTGTGGAAATCTACATTACAGTTTGCATATCACAGTTTCAGAGCATACCATTCTGGTGCAGTTTTATAAGTGATCCACTTTATGTTAATTTTCCAATCAACACAAGTGCAAGCAAGAATTGTCTCATTACATCCCTGCTTCCTTTGGTACTTCTAGACTCAGACGATGCCTTCTTTCAGGTTTCCAGTTAATTTTTGTTACAGTGCTTCAGGCACTGTTACTTCTCCCAGCTCACTAACTCTGCTGGTCTTTCACCAGCTTATGCTTGTTTGGGAAACGTCTTTTTTTGCTCCAGTCTCCAAATAAGTCTGTCTTCGCTTGCACTATGAACTAGACAATTAAATTTTAGAGCTGTACTGGAAATAAAAGTCTGATTTTCATAGCCAGAATTGTTTAAAAAATGAATGCTTCTGAATCCTTCCAAATTTAATCAACTTAATTGAGCTCTAAAACTCAATAGTAGCATGGCAGTTATGATGCTGAGCAAAGTTGTTTTTCAGTTTCCTAGGGGTGGATGCTATTCGTGGAAATTCAACAGGACCTTAGGATTTTGTTTCCATGGTTCAGGGAAATATTGTGTTACTTCTTTTCATTTTGATGCTGTCAATAAGAATGTTGCCAGTATTCAGAATTACAGTTAGACTTAACCAACTAGTATTATTCAAATGGTTATGGTATTATTTTTTCCTTTTGCAGATGGGGTGGTGGAATATGTGTATTAATACCTTTTTTTTTTAAAAGGGATTTCAAACATTTCCTTAGAGGAAAGTAATTGCAGTGTCCCTTTTACATGTTTTCGATTTCAAAAGCCTACAAAAAAAGTAAAACAAAATTTTTAAACTGTTTTGTAGCAGTATAGAATAGACATGATGTGAAAGTAATTATGATAAGCTCCTACCATATGAAATAAGAAAATTTTTTATATATATTTAGAGCCATTTGGATTCATTCTTAACTGAATGAACAAGTTGAAGAATGTAAAACCACCCCACTGCCCTCCAGTAACATTTTCAAACTGATCTTAGTAATTTAAGAGTTTGAGCTCTCAAGTAACTGAGGTTGTTTGGTTTGAGGGAGGATGGGTGGTTGTGTTGATGGTGATTTTCTGGGGGAAAATGTTAACGATTAGATTTTTTTTCTTTCTCTCCCCTGCAGTAGCATTTTAGAAACTGTATTTTGGAGTATCATTACCAACTGTAGAACCCAGAAGCTCTAGTCAACAACCACAGTGTTGTTGAGGTAGATCAGAGTAGCCAATCTTCTTGAATCTACCAGCCACATAATAAAATCCTCATGGGATCTGGGAACTGCAAGACTCATCCCATTTACCTTGGACAACCAACAGAACGGGGGAGTTCTGGAAGAGCACACAAGTAGGAGATGGCAGTAACTTCTTAGTGCCACCTACTCTGTTGTGGGGTTGGGTTAGGTTAGGTTGGGTGTGGAAGATGATCTTCGTCAGACTTTGTGATGCCTGTTGTTTTGTTTCCTACAACACATGGATATATGCAGTAGCCCTTCAGGGGAATCATAAGTCATTTCACGTAATTTCCATGTGGAACGTGCACTATACAGTTCCTTAGCAGTTCAGAAGATGCGCTGTTCACCAGTGCTTTACAGTTTGTAAACAGAAGGCAGAAGAGCTGTTACTGCCCTAAAGGGCTCATACTTAAATTATATGAGAGAGGACAACACATACTTAAAGGGAGGTACAAGTAATGATACAACACATAATAACATACGTCTTGTGCCATAATTATATAGGTTAGCAGGAGCCTAACCCTAGTCAAACTTCTGTAGAGAAGGAATCTGGAGAGAGATCTGGATTGTGATAATTTCTGGCTGGATTACTTTTTATTTCTTCTCTGAATGTCTGGAAGATTGGCTTTCAATATGCTTTTGTTTTAATTATTGATGTAACTATTTTGGATAAAAATTCATGTATTTTATAAACTTCATGGCGCAGTGTGAAACTCTTGTTAGCTGTGTCTGTTAATTACAGCAAATTTCAATGTACTTTGGCATAGGCTCGAATGCTAATAACGGAAGAAAATCTCATGACCACTATCATCAAAACTTTTATGGACCACTTAAGGCACCGTGACATCCAAGGCAGGTTTCAGTTTGAACGTTACACTGCTCTGCAGGCTTTCAAATTCAGGCGTGTTCAGAGCCTTATTTTGGATCTCAAGTAAGTATATTAATTATGTGCTGATTCGATCAATTGAGGAGGAAAAAAAAATATGAAATTAACACTTGTATCTTTCTAATGTACCCAGGTATGTGTTGATAACTAAGCCAACTGAGTGGTCAGATGACTTGAGGCACAAGTTCCTAGAGGGTTTTGATGCCTTCTTAGAATTACTCAAATGTATGCAGGTATGTAAATCTGTGAATTATAAAATTTGCACTGTGTTAAAGCAGGAAGTTAGCTATCATGATATAAAAATGGAGGAAATGTAATGTACTCACCTCTGTGCAGTATAACTTTTGGAGTCGTCATATTTCCTGAAACATAACATCTCACCTAACTTTTTTTATTTAGTTTGTTGTAGAGGGCAGTAAAAAGGAAGAATGATTCAAAAAGAAAAATGTCATTTTGGGCATATTTTGCAGCTACACAGGCAGACAAGACACAATTAATTGTGTGAGCAAAATCCAGTCCATCTTAACCAATTTTCCCTCATAGCAAGAGCTCCAGTAACTACCTGTCAGCAGAGTTTCTCTTTGTATTGAGGAATATATAGACATACAAATAGACCTCTTAACTGTGTTTTTTTCCCCCAGCCTTTTCATGTGCTATGTTAGGAGGAGTATTTTAAAAGCGGTGCAGCTTTTACAAGGGCAAATTGACTGTATGATCAGTAAGGTATAAGTCAGAATCACTCCTACTTTTCAGTACCTCAGTAGCATACCTTTCTCGGTACTTAGCTTTCATTAGTCTGCTCATGATAGTCTCTTGAGTATACTGTAATCCTTGGATGATGGTGGTGTTTTTCTTCTTATGCCAAAAGCTGATTAGGTACTATAGTACCCAGTCTTTCGTTACTATTTAACTGCATTTAATAGTACATCCTTAGAAAACACATTAAAAAAGTGAAACGTGTATATAAGATAATGTATGTATGCAAACATTGTTGTACTGCTCATAATACTGAAATCTCTGCAGGTGTTAATAACAAATAGAGCTCATATCCAAAACCTTTCTTGTCCCAGTATTCTTCTCTCCCAATTTCTGTTTCATTTTCTTGTTATTATTCTGATGTGCGTGATTCCTTTTCAGATTGTCCCAAGCTTCTTTTTTCCTGTTGTAGCAACAATATATTTATAAGGACAGGTAGCCACTGTCTCACACTTATGCAAATGTTGTCAACATATTTCAATTACATATTGTTGAAATGCGTAGTTCTTTTTGTTCTAGGGTATGGATCCAATAACTCGTCAAGTAGGACAACACATAGAAATGGAACCGGAATGGGAAGCAGCATTTACATTGCAGATGAAATTAACACTTGTTATTTCAATGATGCAGGACTGGTGTGCTTTAGATGTAAGTTCCTTCTGAATTGTTTTTCCATGTGAATGTGTGAAGGGGGAAAAAAACCCAAACAAATCTGTAACAACTGAGCAAGACACATAACTGCACCATTAGCCAAGATCATCATCTCTGAGCAAGTGCAAATCTTTTCTGTATTTAAACACATCTTTTATGGCTTGAACTGACCAAGTCATAAGAATGTGGTTAAGCCTTTTAAAAAAATATTGCAGAGAGTTCTGTCATGCATCTGCAAGTTGTGATCATCACAACACTATCAGGTTATAATTTTCAGAGACGAAGGAATAGTGGAGTAGGCCCTGGACGTACCAAATGCTGCCTGACTATAAATGAGGTTTGTACTCCATAAGTATTTCAAGTTTTAGGAGTACAGAACTTCTGCATGGTAAAATACGGCTGTGGAACAAGTGATCCTAGAATACTTGAACATTCAAGCTGGCTTTAATCTGTCACTGTTAGTTAATGTGCAGGTTTTACTAGCCTAGCATGATCATTGCTCAGAGTTCCCATAATATAAGTTACCAAAAAAAAAACCAAACCCAAAACTAGTGGGTGTTTTTCTAATCAGACATACCTGTATGAGTTTCGCAATCTTTTGTCCCCCCTTCAGCTCCTTTTGCGGATTCCTTATCTTAATATTGCAGGACTGTTAATAAAGGTAAAAACCCAAACCCATCAGACTTTTTTACATTGGCTGTATTATTTTGCAGAGCTCTGTTTTTTCATAATCTCTGTAAACTGCAATCTTTCTTTTAGGAAAAAGTGTTAATTGAAGCTTACAAGAAATGCCTGACTGTGTTGATGCAGTGTCACAGTGGTTTTACTGATGGAGAACAGCCTATTGTTCTCAGTATGTGTGGACATTCAGTTGAGACCATCAGATACTGTGTTTCTCAGGAAAAAGTTAGCATTCATCTCCCAGTTTCTCGTTTACTTGCAGGTATGAACTAGTTTAAAAATATATCAGGAAATGAAAAATGTTGTATAAAAGTGATTTGTATTTGTGTGTACGTAAGGAACCACACAACAGTTGTTTAAAGCCCGAATAGGATGCATTTTTGGCTATTTTCTAGCTCTTTGATAGCCTCTAGGCAAAATGTTCCCGAGCATTGGAGAAGTTATCGTTTCAGGCCTGGGGGAGATTGTCCCATGCCTCTGGATTTACCAGTGGGGTGTGTCGTAGGCAGTTACTGCTGCTTTTTCCACTTGAGTGATGCAAAAGAAATGCAACAAAATATGGACTGTAGTTGACTGTTTTGAAACATGTTTAGCTGTCAGACTGAATAGACTAATCAACATTTTGTTAGAGAACAGATTTATCAAACAGATGTGTCACTGGAAAATTAAGCTGTCTTTGTATTGTGCTTATCTTGTTCAACAGTTGTGTCGAAAAAAGGTTGATGAATTTTAGTTTACAGAATCAGAAAGTCTCATGATAAAAACAAATTCATGAGTAATGAAGTGAAAAAGGTAATTCTTAGGTAAAATACTATGCAGCTCAGTGTTAATAACTTTAAGTGTTTGAATCCTTGTAGCTTTAAAACAAAGCAATCCAGAAAACGCTTATGTATTTTGTAGGGGCCTCGTTATACTTCCTGAGGTATTATATAAACCTCTAAGGACTGATAGAAAGGATGAGGTATCTGTTGTTGGTAACTTTTCCTGATAGACCAAGGACTCTTGGCTGTCGCGGAGGGGACACGACAGAGTCAAAAGAAAGGCAAAAATCTCACTTGTACTGCAAGTTTTATACAGATACAATGGGAAAACTTTAATTCTCCTAAAATGTATGCTTTGTAATGTGTCTCTTCAGGAAATAGCTGTGTAGCTCCAGGGTGATAAATCTGCAGACTGACTTGTAGCTGTGTCCAGAAAATGGTCCATTAGTAATTTAGATGACCTTTTTTGTCCTATTTGAATTACATAAAATATTGTGTGTAATATTATGTATGTATTTGTTTCATGTATTTATGTAGGCTTGCATGTTTTGCTGAGTAAAACTGAAGTGGCATATAAGTTTCCAGAACTGCTACCCCTGGTATGTAATTAAATGTAGCATATTCATTAAATGTAATTCATGCTGAACGTGAAATTGGTCATGTAAGTGTAGGATATTGTTAAATAAAGCAAAGGACCTTTTTGCTATGAATTCTGTTTAGAGAGACTATCTTCAGTAGATAAAATTACCTCTTAAAAGATTAATATCTACATATTCATGACTGGAGCATAAGCAATCAGTATTGCTCTCTTAAATAACTTAAGACTCGCGTTTAAGGTTTGTATTTTGTTCTTCATGCATTACCTCCTTTTTGTAGTAGAAACTGGTTTTTGGAACTCCTGGCAGGATCCGATTCCTTCTCCTTGGCCTAGCTTCTGATTTTCTTCCCCAGCTGTTTCTTGCTTCCTGCATGATATGCTGTTTCTTTAAGGGGAAGTTAAAAAGAACAAGATAAGTTAAAAGAGGAGAAAGCATAACTGGGAGAAGAAATCTCAGTGTCTTTTGAAAGAAGAAATACTTAACCTTTGAATGAAAGGAAGGAAATTACAATGTTATTAAATCGATAGCGTTGATGTTTTAAAACACAAAACCTTCTGTCTTTAAGAATAAACTAAAGCCCTTGTGGAGTACTTCTGGAGCAAAGACAGAGTGTAAGGTTGGTTAACAACTGGATAGATTGTGAATAAGCTCATCAGACTTTTGTAATATATGTGTTGGATTTGCTTCTCTTTTGTATTGCCAAAATATTTTAATGATCACAAATATCATCATCCTTCATTTCAGTCCCATTTTCTTTTATTTTCTCTGTATACATAAAAATGTTGCATTTTCTTAATGCAGAGTGAACTAAGCCCGCCTATGTTAATAGAACATCCTCTACGATGCCTAGTCCTATGTGCCCAAGTGCATGCAGGGATGTGGAGAAGAAATGGGTTCTCTCTTGTTAATCAGGTAAATATCTAGTAGCTGTAGAATCACTGTTTTCTGATAACTCCCCCAAGGTAAGTTCGGACCACAAAACCTCCACTTTCTGTATTGATTTCAAATTTCACTTGCATAAATCTTAATGAAGGCAATGCGAGGTAGGAATTTATATCAGCGCTCACGTAATTTGAATATTTGTGCTTTTAAACTGGTCTTTGATTTCTTAGTCAGAAGTTGCTTTTTTGTTTCAGGACTGCTGCAGTGCTCAGTGAACTTAGTGCTCTGTGCATAAAGAAGTTTTAGTATAATGCAGTTAATGACTCAGCCTTTTTGCTGTGTACTGTCCAACAGCAGCATGAAGTGCAGAATTAGATCTGTGCATCTTTGGTAATGCATTCATCACCTTGATGTAAAAGTGTCTCAAATATAAAAATGTGCACCATTAAGATACTATTTATGTTTATGAAGTAATTGAAATCCAAAGACCAGGCAGAAGCATTAGAACTGAGTGTTTCTTGGCTTTTGTCTAGCATAGTTCTTTGATACTTCTGGAGACTAGCTCCATCCATCTCTAAACTTATGTTCTTTCTGTTTGTACAAATTAGGTCTTAAGTGTTTCAAGCATAAAAACTATAAAATGGGTACTGTAGTGTCAGTGCCACCCACCAGGGTGATCATCTAAAGTGATTTTCTCAGCGAGACAGATTACAACAGAAACAGGATTTAGTTCTGTGAGGTGTTAACCTGATGTATTTGCAAGAAACTTCTTTCTCTCCCACAAGCCCCCATCTTCACTAGATAATTGCAGTGCATGTGTACTAGGAGACTGAATTAAGCTGCTCAAACGTATTATATTCTGACACTTCTTGCCTCTTAACCTAAAGGATCTTTATAAGGTGATGTCCTTTATTGTTATTATTAAAGCAAAAGGAGCTCTAGTTATGTACAGTTATAGCAGTGCCCATATTACTGTAGGCACACATCAGATCTGAAATATCAGCATAGCTTTTGATGGAGAAATAAGTCTCTGTGTTAATTTCCCCTGGTTGTCAGCATCTTGAAGTTAAGAGCCTGGTTTAGTTTAGGAAATATGGCTCCCACAGTCTGGAAGTCCTTTCTCTTCCATTTGGCTATGAAGAGCTCATGTTCAGCCAGCTCCTTTTGGATATTTTCCCAGAAGACAGGAATGGGCATCTATGTGTGGATTGTTAGTATAGGGAAGGCAGGGAAGGCATGCCTAGCTCCCTTCCATGTAATTCTGGTCAGAAATGGTATGTCTCTAGAGGAAAGTTAGCATGCTGAAGATTGTTCCCAGTCCTATGTAGAAACTTGACAACCCTCTTTATTTTCCCTTAATTGTGCTAGAATCAACCTTTCCCACATGTCAATGCCATGCAATGATTGTGGTGTTGCTGCTGCTGGGTGCAGTACTGTTGAGTTTGCTCCCAGGATGGTTTGGGTTAAGTATGGTTCTGTCACAATATTAACATTTTGCTGAAACTGGCAATTCCTGAAAGTTTATATCTCAAATAATTCAAAGCAATTCATGCAGCAAAGAAAGAACATTTCCCCAACTGCAAAGGCTTTCTCTCCTGTGAATTTCAAACAGTTAATGGCTAAACAAGTAGATATATTAAAATACAGCCCAAAGAGGTCCAAAATATTTCTCCTTCCAAGTATATGCAATCTAGACATTAGATCAATACAACCCAGCCAGCAACTGTGCTTGTTTTGTGGTTTATAAAAATGCTTTTTGCATACAAATATATTTGTATAACTTTTTCAAATCATGGATTCATTTTTTGTTTACTAATACTGTATAACAAAGTTTACTTTTCCAAAATGAAAATAATAAGTTAGACTAAATATGGTGTTTGTTAATTATTGTGGTTTGGTTTTTTGTTTCAGATTTATTACTATCATAATGTGAAGTGCAGGAGGGAGATGTTTGACAAGGACATAGTAATGCTTCAGGTAACCACATATATCAGTCTGCATTTTTATCAAGCGTTTTCAGGATATGTGCGCTTTTGTTCTTAGCTCCATCAGAGCCTTTAAATGGCAAGGAAAAATGTAATATTTTTGTGGAAGGACTTCTATATTTTTTTTTATTGTATCTCTGTCTTTATGGGATAATTTGTAAAGGAAATACTGTTGTAATCCTTGTTTTGTAAATATACTGTGGAAAGTGCAGAAGTTTCTGTGTAACACATATGTAATGCTCCATCTTCAAGAATGTAATATTTTAACTAATGGGTTGTGCTGTACTGGCAGTTGTGAGAGTCTGCAGGTCTTCAGTAATGTACTCAATGTATGTGTCGCCTCTTCTCCCTCCCTTCAAAGCTGGCGTCTAAAATGCTGGCTGGAAAGTGGGACTAGTTTGTGATTTTCTTTTTTCCTTCAGAAGAAATTTTACAAATCTGGCAGTCTACTTAGCTTTGACATAGAGAGGTCTGACGTATTACTTCTACACTGAGAGTGACGAAATCTAAAATTTGCAGCTCTGGGTGCGTAGGCCACCTAGACAGCAAAATATTTTCTTGGAAAGTCCTTCAAATCTTATCCAGAGTTAGCAATACCCAATATGATGTATGTGTCCTGAGTTCTGCTTTCAGACATATTTTCCCTGAGGCTTGACCTGCCCCTAATTTTTAATGATCATCTACAGCTGCCCATTCAGATAGATACCCTTCAGTTTTGTTGGAAATTATTCTGTCTTAAAGATGGTCCCATTAGCAATAGTAAGCCAACAACAAATATTTATAATTGGCTAACTTAGATACATTGTTTAATAAACAGAGAAAACTTTGGCCAGGAGTTTTCAGAAATGGAAGTAAATGTTTGTGGCTACATTGAAACATTAGTACTGTTCTTTCCCAGAAGGTTCGGGAAGTCTTGCTGAAGTCTTCAGCCTTTGTTTTGAGGATTGGATTTTGTTTTTAAAATCTTTATGTTCTATATACTAAGTGATATTATGCCTTCTAAAAGGTGTGCCAGCAGGAACAGGATTGTAGAGACAAAACCAACCATCCAAAAGTCTTTAATTGGATTTTATTTAGAGTATTTGAGATAGAAAGAATAACCCAGAATATTTTACACTTAAAAGGGCATCAGAAATTATTGATAAAACATAGGATCCTGCTTTTCAAACATGCTGTCACTTGTGTTATTGGAGTCCTAAGAGAGTATACTTAAGTAATTAAATCTTCATGCCCAGGATAGAAAGAGGAATGAATTTCATAAAGAATATACTGTGAACATTGTATATAAATATGCACACATGCTATAATAACACCCCGACCGTTTTCTGTTTATAATCATTTTTTTCTTTAATAGACAGGTGTGTCTATGATGGATCCAAATCACTTCTTGATGATAATGCTGAGTCGCTTTGAACTTTACCAGATATTTAGTACTCCAGACTATGGCAAAAGATTTAGCACAGAAAATACTAACAAGGTATTTTATGTACTACTGCAATAGAAAATCTGCAATTTTCTTTTCAAAAGTGTATCAGATGCTGTTGTACCAACACTGTGCAATTTGTTGATAAAAAAGCAAAACCTATCCTATTTTAATTTAGTTTGACCAGTTTGAAATATGCATAAATATTTTTACCTGTCAAACTGGTAAATGTCAGAAACTGGTGCATAATTTTTGCATTGTTTAAGAAGTTTAAGGCAGTTGTGATTGCATTTCAGCATAGCTTAATTTGGGAGTGCTAAGGGTGAAAACAAGCAATGTTTTGAAGCATCAAAAAATATTTTTAGCATATGCAATAATTTTTTTTATCTTTAATTGAAAAATGTAAATTCTTTTTTTTGTTTGTTTATTTTAATTCAGGATGTTGTTCAACAAAATAACACTCTTATAGAAGAGATGCTATACCTCATTATAATGATTGTTGGTAAGTTCAGACTACATTTGCTTAATTTTAAAATTTAATCTCTTTAATGGTCTGGAATGAGCATTCTTCATTGTCATCTCAAGTTCACTTCTATTTTGAACTTCCTGTATATCTGACTTCTTTCCTAGGAGAAACCTAGGAGAAGAGCCTTGAAACTAGCTTAAATTAACGTAATGAATTTTTGAACACTGGTGGGTGAACACAAGATTTCACAGAAGAGACTTCCAGTTGTTTGCTTTAAGTTGCAAAAGAAGAAAGAAATGTTTAAATCCTAAAAAAAAAAGTTATATTTCATTTTTGCAGGTGAAAGATTCACTCCTGGAATAGGACAGGTAAATGCAACAGATGAAATCAAACGAGAGATCATCCATCAGTTGAGCATCAGGCCAATGGCTCACAGTGAATTGGTAAAGGCATTACCTGAAGATGTAAGTAACTTGCGAGGGGGAAAAAAAAAAAGGCAACTTCAACTTTATAAGGCTGATTGCTGAAAATTTTTCTTATGCAAGTTTATGCCACTTAATATGGAACGGGAGCAGCATGATTATGCTAAGAGTCAGGTTAGCATGAGTACAGATTAATAGTTGTCATGGAGAAGGTAGGAAAGAGCTATAGAAGAAGAAACAACATATGAAAGAGGCAGGAGCCTGAGAGCTGCTTCAGCTTTTTTCTCTTTTTAATACTGTTTCTTATCAGGCCATCTGGCCAGCAGTCTCTGCAGTCTGCTTGTAAACCCTGAATAGGCACACCGAAGTGGGTTGTCGGAGCTATCCAGAAATATGAGCTGTTATATTTTAAAGCCTAACAATAATTGAAAAGACATGGAATCAGACACAGTATAATGACTTGTGTAACATAAATGCTTCATTTGCATGGACAGAAGCATTTATCTGAATTCTGGTATGAGTGGTTTTGTAGGATAGCAAATCTTAAGGGTTTTTTTTAGAATATTTTTGAAGTAATCTTTTAAACATCATTTCCAAAGGCAGTCAAAATTCAAAAGTTAATCTTTTACCATATTGGTAGTACTTTTAATGACAAATACTGAAATATTTTTCCTTGTTCTAAATATTTTAAATTTGAACAATTTGCAAAGTCAAATTTTAGGGTAGCATTATTTTTTAAAAAATATTTTAGGGTTGGATGAAAGAGCAAACTAGGATTTAAGCTAGAGTTCTAAATTGTATTCTCAGTCTTAAATACATTTTCCTGGCGTTTTAACTGCTGTGAATAGGTATTGCAGGAAGGGGATGGGAATGTTGAAAGGTAATTTGTGTATGAAGTAGTGTTACATAGTTGAGCTGATTTCTCCTGCTGCATTTTGTGGTTGTTTTACCATTTTTCCATGACTTGTCTTTTTAGCTTTCCTATATTTATTTCATTTTAAAGGCCTAGAAAGCAGAAATACTGACTGTATATTCCTAAGATAGGCTGAGTAAGCTAACTTAGAGTTTTCTTCTGTTACTGTTACATCTAAGTTTATTATGACAAAGAAAAACAGAAAAAATGAAGCACTTAAAATGGCATGATTTTTTAAAAATACTTTTTGCAGAGATGGTATTCCTGAATGTATTTTCATGTTACGTGCTTTAGCGTACTCTTGAGAGCCAGTAAAATGACTTTGTACTACATTTGTTTTGCATGCTTATCTAGTGTTGTATGATATTTGAATGTGTTTAATCCAAGAGCTACAGTAACACACCGTCTTGTCTTTTTGCTCAATGTAGGAGAACAGAGAGACAGGAATGGAAAGTGTGATTGAAGAAGTAGCCTGTTTCAAGTATGTTTCCCTTTATTCTAACATGTCAACTTTACAAACGGAATATCTAAATTAGTGAAAATGAGAGAATAGAAGAAAGGGGGCTGGGTCATGGTGTTTTCCTATGGCTTTATTTTGTTACTTATTTGATTTCTAGAATGCCTATTGACCAGTGGTTTTTAGCTGTTCTAGTTAACCGTTTATGCTCAGATGTTAATAACCAATGAACATAAGTTTTTATGTATCCTTTTTTTTTTTTTTTGCAGGAAACCTGGATTAACAGGCAGAGGGCTCTATGAACTAAAACCAGAATGTGCCAAGAACTTCAATCTGTATTTCTATCACTTTTCAAGGGCAGAGCAATCAAAGGTGACTAGTAATTTAACTTTCTAGTTTTAATTGTGTGTGTTTTTTGGTTTGTTTTTCTCCAAAGCTTTATTCTGTGAAGAAGTATTATCAGGTGGTTAAAAGTTAACTTTTAAAAGTTAACTTATTTGAGAACGTTGACAAAATTCGCCCACTTTCGCAGTGATTTCTGTGCCATGAGATCCTGTGCCCTATACAGAGCTGCTGAAATCAGTGGGGCTTCAGAAGCTTGTGTGTGGGTTCTCTTAGGTCTTATTTTACTGAAAGTATTTAAACAGTCTGTATTTTCACTTACCTTTATGGAAATTACCATTTTAGCTCAGACTTGTCTTACAATTTTATGCTGGAAAAAGAATCTAGGCTGGCTCAAGTTGAAAGATTGATTTTGAAGATGCAGGCCCTACTTTACAAGTAGAATGTAAGACAAACTGAAAAGACATGGAAGCTTTCTTGTTTTAAGGCTGGGAAAAGGGGGGGGAAAAACAGTAACAATGTAATAAAGTATGAATTCTTTTTTATAAGTTTTATATTTATACAGGTTTTGAGTAATATTGTCATCATTCTTCTATTTCAGGCAGAGGAAGCACAAAGAAAGCTGAAAAGACAGAACAGAGAAGATACAGGTATTTCTCTTTGAGAGAAGATGGGAGAAGAGGGAAGAGCCTATCAAACTGTATTGCCCTGACACTTAGACTAACATCCTGTTCTTGGGCTAGCCAGAAATTGGTGAAAATGTAGCAATTTCCTGTATGTCTCCCTGGTTATAGACAGGAATCTGATCCATCACGGGACCAGCCTTCTGAAAGGCTTATTCCTTTGGCTTTTCTGTTACATGCAAGCCATGTTGAATGTTACAACCTGTTACCTGTAATACTTTTTATCAAACAACTGTATACTGTCTTGGATTACTGTTAAGCTGTTTGAAAGTCAGGCATTTATGTGGGTGTTGCAAATTTTAGAGATGCTGACATGTCAAACACACAAATTTCTCTTTCAGCACTTCCACCACCAGCTCTTCCTCCTTTCTGCCCACTTTTTGCAAGTCTGGTTAATATTCTGCAGTCTGATGTCATGCTGTGCATTATGGGAACTATACTGCAGTGGGCAGTAGAACACAATGGCTATGCCTGGTCGGAGTCCATGCTGCAAAGGGTATGTTTCTTTACTTAAAATTATGCTTATGCTGAAGGAAGGAATATGTATTTTAGCATTTTAACATAAGTTTATAGATTTGGGTTGTTTACTTCATATCTGACATATCCAGAATACTCTGAATGAGAAACAAACGGTGTTTTCCGATATACAAGACTAGGGAAACGCCTCTGCCTCCGATGCAATTTATTTTTAAAAGTGAATGGAAGGCAGAGATAAAATTCTAATGGGATGCACACAAGAGGGAAGAATTCTGCTTGAATCAGTTGAAATAGTGTTTATTGTGGTAGAGAACCAGTTTATCTGAGTTGTTGCATATTAGGTAAAGCACATTTACTTTTTCTTGATGTTCCTTTGCTTATTTTCAGTTTAGATTAAATCACTTTAGAAAAAATCATAGAAGTACAGAAAAGAATTTTCTAACTTGAATATGTATCAGCTTTGGGAAACTCAACTGAGCTGTTTGTTCCTCACTATTTATAATGATCTGTAGAAACCTGGAGGGTTACTGTAGATTTTGTTGTCCATGACGGTCATTTTGTGGGGTGTGCAGAGATAAGTGCTGAACTGCCATCAAAGGGCTATTCATATTGGTCAGGGCTGTTGGTTTAGTGTCCAAACCCAAACTTTTCAAAAGTATTGATGGATTTTTAAATAACATTTTGAAATAAAACCCCAGCTCTGAAACTGAGTATTGATTTTTTTTCTGACATTCAGTCTTACTGAGCGCCTATTACCTTTTATAGCTAAGTTTAAATTAACATAAGCAATTCTGTATAACACAAAAAAAAAAGTTGAAAATGGAACAATATATCAGTATGATAAATCACAATGCAAGTTGAAGAATGTAGCTACATTTAGGTAATGTGAGAATGCTGCACTTTGGAATAACAATGTAGAATAAGATTTTTTTTTTTTTTTTTTTGAAACAGAACTAAAACATGCTCAGCCATATGAGTACCTTTGTTGTTCTCCAAAATGTGCGATTCATTAGGGACCTATCACTTGCTCAGAAACAGTGCTTTGTGTTCACTGGTGCCATGCAGTTGGACTGCATCTTTCCCAAGTTAACCACTCTTGTCTTGGAAGCACCATGTAAATGTTGATAGGAGGCATCTGGAAGAGGTGGCCTATATGTGATAAGACCTGGTTAGATAGATGTGATAGGCTGAGGCAAAATTGACTGTTACTTATTAAAACAAATTAAAAAACCTTCAAGACTTAAATGAGGTTTTACCACTTTTTCTATAGATACTTTAGTTACCTTAGACTGTTGGATTCCAGTTCTGCTACAGATTTTTCCAGTGATTATCCTTTTCTCACATGGGTTTCAGTGTTGATTCCAGGCATTTAGTGATGCTTTTTGTCTAGAGCATCCTGGCAATTTGTGTGAGGAGGCAAAAGTGATTGATTCAGCATGACAGAGTTCACCACCAAGACTGAAATATTTCAGGTTTAAAATGCCATTCACTATTTTAGTGCCAAATAGGGTAATTTCAATTTTTAAATTCAAGATTACAGCTTTTTACTGACCTAAAAGTTAATGTTATTTTAAAATGTGTTTCTAGAATGTTAAAAGAAATATAGTGTAATAGTTTTAACTTTTTGTCAATTAAATTTTTTATGTAAAAAGGATTTAAAGTGTGCATCATGCTTCTGTCCAGAGACTCGTGATAATAACATGCAATTGCTAGAAAGAAAGCTAAGAAGTGCTGACCTCTTGCTCACTAGACAGGACAGCAAGCAGAAAGATACAAGTGGTGTAATGTGTTTTTTATTTGGCAAAGTTTCAAGAATTTGTAAACAAACACTGTTACTCCTGTGTAAGGTAGCTTTGGAATTACATGTATAGAAATAACTTATTATATAATTTTATTGTATGACTTCCTTGTCTCTTAATGAATTACCCAAACTATATAAAGAGGTTATATGAATTATTTTACCTAGGTTTTGCATTTGCTTGGAATGGCACTACAAGAAGAAAAACAACATCTGGAGAATCTCAGTGAGGAGAATGTTGTAACATTTACCTTCACTCAGAAAATATCAAGTATGCCTTTCTTTTCAAATGTATAGCAAACTTTAAATAACTGAAAATGCCAGTAGCTCTTATTTTATTCTTCTGAAACAGTATTTACCAGAGGAGTCTTTTTGTTTATGCATCAAAATTTTACCATGTTGCCTATACATATGTGCTTTACATATGTGTAGATTCTATGATAGTAGCAATATTAAAGGCCTTTTCTAGAGGAGAAATCCAGAAGTAGAATAATTCCCAGTAAATCTGATTCTTAATATCTTTATGTAGCATCTCAACATGCTGTATAAGATCAGATGCTACAATTGCAAAAACTGCAGTTCATGGCTTAAATGGTCTTTTAATCTTGACTCTCCTTTGCATCTTCTGGCTAGTGCCTGTAGTTTTGCTAAGACACGAAAGTTGCTAAGACAATTTATTCCATTTAAAATATTGGAAGTTCTATGTGGCAGCTCCCAAGATGAAAACAACCAGGGAGCACATACAGTGCGTTTGTCTTGTAAGAAAATATAGTCAGTGAGCAAGACTTTTAAGACTTTCCTCTAACTTTTCAGGATTTAGAGGGTATTTGTGAAAATGTTTGCGGAGGGGGGAATCAAAGTTACATACTGTGCCTATTTGTTGAAGGAATCCTTCAGCTGCTGAACATATACGAGTGTTGTTTTTTTTGTGTTGTTTTTAATGTTAGTGAATGATGAGTTTGTCAGGTTACAGTATAATCAACTGTTGTCCTAATTTTTTTTTCTCAGGACCAGGAGAGGCACCCAATAATTCCCCTAGTATACTAGCTATGCTAGAAACACTGCAAAATGCACCTCATCTGGAAGTGCACAAGGACATGATCAGATGGATATTGAAGGTAAATCTATTTTATGTAACTGCTGAAAATCATGGAAAGAAGATTTTTGAAACTTTCCTAATTATATTGTGATGATTTCCCTATTTCCCATGTCGATTTGTTGTACCTACTTTTTTCCTCTTCTGGAATCCAACACTGTGTATTATCTGGCCAGCATTATAGTATACACAGTTATTCGCATGTCACAAACAAATTGTTGGGTTTTTTTCTTACAGACTTTTAATACTATTAAGAAACTAAGAGAAAGCTCTTCTACAAGTCCTGTGGCCGAGACAGAGGGAAATATTATGGAGGAGGTAAAAGCAAGCTATAACAGTTAACTGATCTGGAACAGGTCTGGGTTGTGACTAGCAAAAGCTATATTTCTAATTGCAGCTCTAAATCAAAGATGGGAAACATCAGTTATTTCTGAAATTCTGTCTCCCAGATTATAGATCAAACCCATTTGTTTGAAAGACCGATTGGGAGAGTCCCTGGACTATCTTTCTTTGCTTTATGTATTGTAGTCTCCAAATCTTCTACAAGTTTATTCCTTAGAACTGTTGTAGTACTGATCACAGCATTTAATGATTCTGCTCTTCCCATAATTTCAGACTCCTTGGAAAGTTGTTAAAAGAAATGGTATCTATGTATTTTTACTGTGCAGGTCATTCCAGATAAGGTCTGCTGATTTGTGTAGCTTGACGTGACTATCAAGATACTACACAAAGACCTTGGAGCATTGTAGTGCATTTAGGAATAAAGCTAGTTTGGAGGAAGAGCAGCACTAGAGATGAGACTTGTCACTCACCTTTTTCTTATGAATGCTCAAAGGGAAGAGAAATACAAAATACAGTTAAAGGTTGAGGGGGAGAGGTACACTTCTGGATCTGCACTGAACATGAACTGACAAAAAAAGGGCACAAAATAACTTTTTGGTAGACTTTTCTATTGTCTTTTTATGAGATTTTCATTGTTTGGAGGTTAGTACGTGTTACACATAGCAGTAGCTAAAATAAATTGTCCGATGTAACAAGATTTTAAAAATGACTGAGTGAACAATACAATTTCAGAGTTCACGTGATAAAGACAAAGCTGAAAGAAAGCGAAAAGCTGAGATTGCCAGACTGCGCAGGGAAAAGATCATGGCCCAGATGTCTGAGATGCAACGGCATTTCATTAATGAAAACAAAGAACTATTTCAGCAAACTTTGGAGGAGCTAGATACTTCAAGCTCCGGAGTACATGCAAATAGGTAAAGGAATATAATTTACGTTTTTTTTCCTTTAACTTTTACATCAGATTGCCCTATTGTTACTGCTTTAAAAAGTGCTTTTTTTTAGTCTTGATGGAAAACTATTCATAAGTTTTTTGAGACCAAAAAAGCAGCAGTAAATGGAATGCTTTCCTCCCCCTTTCTGTCAAGATAATGGGATAAATATTGATTCCTCCCTTGTCCCATCCTCATAGTGCTCAACATAAACAAATAATTTTTTGTATAAAATCATCCAGTAAATTGTTAATAATACTGAAGAGACTATGCTATTAACCATAGTAAATTGGAAATAGCTAATTATGTGTCTGTTGAGGATCTGGAAGAAAATCTGCTTGTAGCTGGAAATACAAATTGAAGCATGCTAATGACTTTGTGGGGAAGCGGAGAGCGTTTTCAGAATTTGTCGGGCACTTGAGGGATGGTGATGATGGAGGGTCGCAGATATAGGTTCTATGTTAAACTGGAGCGGGTAATACTATTGGGAGGGCGTGAATTTTTCCTGTAAAATATGTTCTGTTTCTGGGGACATAAGAATTGTTGTATAAATGCCAAAACTATTTTTTGTCGGAGAGCATTTATCATAAAGCTAGAAAGCTTTAAATCATGATCTGATTTGTAATGTTTTTCAAATAATTTGCTCACTAGTATTCTTTGAATATTCTAGCCCTGTAATTTCAGATGCAAAACTCACAGCCTTGGGACCAGAGCAAACTAGAGTAGCTGAACACAGACAGGTTGTTATGTGTATATTGTGTCAGGAGGAACAAGAAGTTAAAGTGGACAGCAGGGCTATGGTCTTGGCAGCATTTATTCAGCGATCAACTGTGTTGTCTAAAAATAGAAACAAAATTATTCCAGACCCTGGTAAGTAAATTTCATAGTTGTCTTTAATATTAACGAATGTCAGAGTCACTGTAACAACTGCATGCTTTCTTTTGAGACAGTAGCATCACTTTTTTATGTTAACTGTGAATGACTTCATGGTAATCAGTGGCAAAACTCCCGTATTTTTAGTGAGGTAGAAATGTGTGCTCTAAATAATGTAAAATCTCTGCAAAGCATTATCTAAATGTTCTGCCAGCCATTGATGACAAATTATTTGTAAATATTAAGAACTTTAAAATCAGAAGTGTTTGTTCTTAAACTATGTCTGTAACATTATAGAGAGAGGAGGTGTTGATGTAGTGCTGTAAAAGCACAAGATACACATTTCCTTCCTCTCAGTTATATGATCTGAAATGCCTCTCAGTGATAATAAAACATGCTTGGATTTAGGTAGCTTTGTGAAACAGATCACAATGATCAGTGGCATTGCTACAAAGGTTTCTCTGGATTCTGTATATGTAAACACATAGAAAATTTCTGCACTGAATCATTTTTCACTCTCACTCTGAAGATTAATGTTGTTAGACTCATTGTTTAATGGTACTGAACCACCAAAACTGCGGGTAGATCTTGGGAACTTTTACCAGGGCCCAGCACCTCCGAAAGCTTGGTTTGAAGTCTACGTACAGTACGTAGGCTCAAAACAAAATGGCATGATACTTGTAAATGATCTAAACAGTTTAAGTTGTTGTGGATTAGCAGTATGTTTTATGCTTCATCAAGTGAGTTATACTTTTGTGATAAAGTTTAATAATAACACAAATGTGGTAACATTTATCTGCAGTTAAGTCTTTTGATAAATGTTTATTTCAAAGTTGTTTTGTTGTTTTTTTTTTTTTTTTTAAATACAGAAAAGTATGATCCATTATTCATGCACCCAGATCTGTCATGTGGAACACACACGGGTAGCTGTGGACATATTATGCATGCTCATTGTTGGCAAAGGTAAAAAGCTATATTTAAGTTTTTAGTCCAAATAACATGTCATGCCATCAGGTTGCCTAAGGGCACTAATTTTAATGGCAAAATTACTACCATGTAGTAAACTTAAAAAGGAATGTCATGAAGCGATTAAAACAGCTTTCTTTTTGGGGAAAAAAAGGTAGAAATCATTGTAATAACTACTGGAAATATGTTCAAAATAATTTTCATTTACTATCTGTCATCTTGGTAAAGAAGGATCCAAAGCCACACATGGCAGCTTTCGTTCCCTTTGCTTGTTTATCCCTATGCATAATCCCCTGTGGTGCACATATATCTGAACACTGAAGCTCAGATTTTTTGGGTTTTTTTGCAGTTCAGTAATAGACATATTCCTGCTGCTGCTTGTGCTCTCTACTGAAGTCTTAAATGACAGTGCATCCCTTGCAGTCTTAATTCTTCCATCATGTATAACTTGAAGTAGAAACATCTGCAACCTAGTTCAAGTTCATCTTCAACATAAACTCAATTTTATCCTTTGTTCTTACTTTTTTCAGTTATTTTTATTCTTTGATTTTTCGAGGGGGATAAATGTGCTTAGTGCTATGTGGTGCCAATGGTGTGACGAATGCAAACAATTCAAGCCTCTGACTTTGATTAGTCCCTTGCTTTGGTCCTTGGCCTGGCTCCTGAAGTGCCTGTTTTCAGATTCTGCCTTGTGTGTGAAGGCTGTTAGGAGCTCCCAGAGATTCTGTGGCCATAACCACACAATGATCTTAACGCAGGTTTCATTTGTGGTCTTTGATATCACTGCTCACTGAAGATGTGTTCTTCATCTTCTTGTGTAGCTCGTGTACAGTCCTGTGTGGTTGCCGTTAACTCCTGGAAATGTCCTTACATGCCTGTATTCAAACCATTTTGGGGTCATTGGGCATGCTCTAAACCATCCCAGAGGCTTCTGCTACAGCAGTTACATTTAGCAAAGCAGTGAATTCAGTTCCTTATCATAAAGGATTCAGAGATCAGCCACCAGTTTTTCTAGTGGCTGCTCTGTTGTGGCCTGTAATGGAATATACACGTGGATAATGCTCGTGGCACCTCCCTTTAAATTTTATGTAAAACTGAAGAATTTTGGGGGTTTGTTTTTAATCCTTCAGTATTGTCTCTACCTCTCCCTCTCACCTTTTTTTTTTCCTAAATGGAAATTGCTAAAGTTCAGACTTAAATGTGATTTTGACAGCTCAGTGAACTTCAGCATTTTGGGGTATTTTGGCTGCAAAAAACTGGGGATAGCTTGCAGTTAGTAATATTTTATCAGTCAGAGGGTAGAGCTTTTTCCATCAGATAATTCTTTTACATATATCTGGGAAAAGGCAAAACAGTGTCTTCATGAGAATTCATGAATTTATATGTTAAAGTAATGTTGTAATAATTTATCATTAATATCTCGCTCTTTTCTAAAGGTATTTTGATGCTGTCCAAGCGAAAGAGCAACGAAGACAACAAAGATTACGAGTACACACAAGTTACGATGTAGAAAATGGTGAATTCCTTTGCCCGCTTTGTGAATGTTTAAGCAACACGGTTATTCCTCTGCTTCCTCCATCAAGAGTTTTGTTTAACAGGTCTGTTTGCTTTATAAATGTCCTTGATAAATGTAAAAAACAAAATCCCAAACAAGTCACACCCCAAAAACCCCTTTCAAAATGTTTATTATCTTCGGTTTTGATAATCTCAAATGGATTGCCTGCCTGCCTGTTTTGGTTTATGGACCCTCCTTGGTTATCGTATAGTATGGAATTTAGAGTATGAAAGGACAGTAAAGTGTAGGACCTGCAGGAAAAGAACTGAAGATAGAGAAATATGTGGGCAACAGAGAAAGAGCCTGTTGAGAAACAAAGAACATGGAATGCCTATGAAATACTAATTCCGTATATAGTTTGTTCTTAACTGATGTGTGTATTCTGTTTATATATATTTTTGGACAGGTTAGATTTTTCAGGCCAACCAAACCTAGCTCAGTGGATCAAAACAATATCCCAGCAAATAAAAGCGCTGTATTTACTTCGAGATGAAGACTGTGCAAGTAAGTCTGAAGAAATGTGTATATTTGTATGTGAAAATCATAGAATCATTTAGGTTGGAAAAGACCCTTAAGATCATTGAGTCCAACCATTAACCTAATACTGCCAAGTCCACCACTAAACCATGTCCCGAAGTGCCACATCTACACGTCCTTTAAATACCTCCAGGGATGGAGACTCAACCACTTCCCTGGGCAGCCTGTTCCAGTGCCTGACTACCCTTTTGGTGAAGAAATTTTTCCTAATATCCAATCTAAACCCCCCTGACGCAACTTCAGGCTGTTTCCTCTTGTCCTATCACTTGTTACTTGGGAGAAGAGACTGACCCCCACCTTGCTACAACGTCCTTTCAGGTAGTTGTAGAGAGTGATAAGGTCTGTCCTCAGCCTCCTCTTCTCCAGACTAAACCCCGCAGTTCAGGAAAAAGACCCAAGTATTATGGTTCTACCACAGTGGCATTGAGAGATGGTGGCAAAAGTGGCAAGAGAAGTTTGGAATTTCAGTTTCTGGTGATGTGCTCCTGCACCTTTTTATAATGTAAAAGTTATGTATATGTGAATTACTGGTGTTTTATTATTTCTTGTTTGTACAGGCAATTCTGGTAATGCAGAAAAAATGCATCAGCTGCAATTACCTGAAGGATTTAGACCCGATTTCAAGCCGAAGTATGTATTTACATCTTAATAAATTATTAAAACTTCATCATGAAATGGTAACATGAAAACAGAATGTGACTTCTGTGCTATAAGGTCTCACTAATTAAGGCAAAAATATGAATTTTGCCTTAATTAGAAAAGTTGATCCTATTATTATAATGGTATTGAAGTCCAACCCACAAGTACTAAATAATGCAGTAGAATTTCAGAGGTAGATGTGATGCGTGGATGTGCAGAGAAGATGCTGCTGTTGTATAAATTTCAACATCAGGATTAAGTTTTATTTCCCTATCACTTGTAACTGGATGAAGGACTCATCATTATAGCTCAGCACTACAAGTAAAACATCAAGAAAGACTATGAAACGGAGAGTATGTTAATATGTCATTTCAGCTACTATGCTATGTTTGTATTTGAGTCTACCCCTCCTTCACCTGGGGAGAAAGTAATGAAATTCATTACATGGTACAGACATTTATCTGCCTGTGGCACACAAAAATGCAAAACACCTATCCCAGCTGATGACAGATTTTGCCATCAGTCACATGCAGTTCTTTTAATTTAGTCTTAACTATATTATCTTTGAAGACTGGATATTCTTAATGCTAAAAAATGAGATTGGCTCCAATCAAATAATCAAAAAATAATTGGGAGTGTCACAGAAAAGAGGTTACAGAACGCCACATCCAAAGAAAGATACTGGAGTTCTCACTTAAAATTTAAAAATCCAGGTGTTCAGCTATGGGGTGAATGCTCATCATTAAAAGTACTATACTGCTGGTGGAGAAAAAATGAATTAGTAATACTGTTTTCTTTGTTTCAGGAATCCTTATTCTGAGAGCATAAAAGAAATGTTGACAACTTTTGGTACAGCAACATACAAAGTAGGCTTGAAGGTTCATCCAAATGAAGAAGATCCACGTGTACCTATAATGTGCTGGGGAAGCTGTGCTTACACAATACAGACTATAGGTACTAATGTATTCATTTTGCTCCTTTATATGTGAATTTCAGAATTTAGTTAAATTCACAGCACTGAAATATTTTGGGGTTTTGTTTTTTTCCAGAACGAATTTTAGCTGATGAAGATAAACCATTATTTGGTCATTTACCTTGTCGACAGGTAAGGATCAAGTAGCAATTCCTTTCTGAATCAGTGGAAAAAGAGGGAATTGTGCTTCTTTAATGCAAAATACCTAAATTTTAAGTTACGGTTATTTGATAGTTTTATTTGTTGGATCCCACTGTTTAGTCAATCAGTATCTGATTATTAATCTATGTAAAACTCAACTCTAGCAAAGCTATTATGTTTTTTTTTTTTTTCTATAAATGCATAGTTTAGCAAGGCCAGGGTTTCTCATGGTAACAGTCAGAATAAGAATACTGAAGGGAGCTTGTATATTTGCATAAACATAAATATCTGTCATGTGCTTAGACACTCCAACTGCTCCCATAAACTGCAGCTGAGGGGCCTGAAAACAATGCTGTAAGTTAAAAGACCTTTTCATGTTAAGGAACTTCGTTAACTGTGGCAGTGTCTCTTTTTCTTTGTTTTTAAAGGATGACTGCCTTACATCATTAACAAGATTTGCAGCAGCTCACTGGACAGTTTCATCTCTTTCGGCAGTACAGGGTCACTTTTGTACTCTCTTAGCATGTAAGTTTACCACCTTATTCTGTTTTTTTACAAAGATACAGATATAGAAAGATGCTTACAGAATGATTGTTAGTCTTGATTACAAGAAGCTTGTTTTATGTAGTGGTTTTAAGCCATAGACCAAGAGCTGATATTTTCACATGTGTACCTATACATATTTCATCATACCATGGGGAAAAAAAGACATATCTCTTGGTCTGCAGTTCCAAGATACATTTCAAGAGAAGCATGGATATTTTGCTGTGAAGGAGTTCTGTTGATTCTTCCCAGCATTTATGTTGCTGCTTTTAGAAAGGTAGCTAGAGCAAAAGAGAAGGAAGCATGATCCTTCACAAAAGAAAAGTGATATGCTGGAACTTTAAAGAGGAGGAAATTAAGATAAATGTAGTATTGAAAAGAAATGGGATATTTACAGAGGTCTGTAATATATCTGCAAACTTCTCTGCATTTCAAAAGTAGGATCTGTGATAAGACAGGACTTATTATGTAATGTCATATATTAGTTGAGAATTTTAATGAGAACAGCCCAAAATTTCCAAGGCTGAAGCATTTGCAGATACAGGTGAAAAGACTGAAGTTCAGCCTAATGCAATAATTATGTGAGAGGACTATTCTGAAAGGATATTATAAAATGGGATAATTTTAATGTTTACAGTCAGTAGAGCAGGGAAACTTTTAAAATGTGTTCATATACTGAAATTACTAGTAGAATTGATACCACCTACTTCAGCAAACAGTTGGCAGCTTTATGGGGAAGAACTTAATTGACATCGGTTTGTAGCAGTAATGACTGAGCCATTTTCTATGTGAAGCAGAAGAGAAAATGTTGCTATATATTTCACTGGAACTTCGTAGTATATGATGTTCTGCATGGTTTAGGTTTTCTTGAAATTGAATTGGTGTTTCTTCAAAGCTCTTCTTCCCTCCAACTGACAGAAGCAACTGTACTGCTTTTATTTTTATGAAGGAAAAGTGTTCGTTATTTTATTTTTCAAGGCTAGGACTAAGGAAAATGATTAGCCTTTGATCTGTCAGTATTCTATGAACTATTTATACATAAAGATAACTTATCGAATAAAAGTTTGGTTTTGGAAGTCCCTTGCTCTGGTCACGTTTTTGATGGAAGCATTTTTAAGACTTTCGGGTTGAGCTCTGTGGCTCTTTGCTTACAAAAGTAAAAGCGTTTGAAATCCGAGTGGTGGTGAAATGTTTGCTAATAGAAATAGCTTCAAAATGTCACAGATCTTCAGTTGTTAGTTTTCTGGCCAGCAAGGCAGCAGACTTCAACTGAAGTATTTTTAAGTTATTATGATGAGACTATTTTTTATTTTAGTAGTGTTTTTAAACTTGGCAGCTTAATGCTTATAGCTACATTGTAAAACTATTCTCATAGCTGCAGTTTAAACTCTCTTATTGTAAGTCAGATTTTACTGCTTGATGTAGAGAAGTTTGCAGCTGTTCCTTTATTGTTGTTTTAAATACATTGTAACAGTTTCCAAGACACTTTATTTGTGTTTGGTTTTAGATGGTTTAGATTGTTTTATTTTACTCTATTACTTGGAATTTAAGTGTGAATTTCTGTTGTTGGCTGGAGTGCTTTGGTTAATACTTTGTAGTTACTGTGAATGTGAATACTACAGAGATGGAGAGACCAATACCTAGCTGTTTCTTAGAGATAAAATAATGAATTTAAGACACTCTTTATCAATGCATTTTTGAGGCCGTAAGGCAAATGAGTTATGTGAGGCAAATTAAGGGAACCTTGTAAAGTTGAGTGGATTGCAAAAGTTTCCTTTGCACAGCTGTCCAACAGACAACAATCAGTGTTTCTGTTTAGTCACTAGTGTTTGAGCTTATTTCTCCTGCTGGAAACCTAAGCAACAGGAGGAGGTCACTGTGGGAGTAGTGAATGGCAGCACTTACTTTATAGTTACTTTGTGTGTGTTTCATTTCAATACAGTATAGTCAAGTAGGCAAGAGTCTTTTCCAATAATGTTGAACGACTCTTGAAATCACACCTTTCCATCCAAAACACGTACATTTGTATTTTAAGTACTTTAAGCATGTAAACCAAGGAGATGGCTCTCATCTTGTAACTGAAATACACAAAAATCTTTTCATATATAAATGTTCAATTAATAAATTTATTTTTCTCTCTAAAATACTCAGCACTGGTGCCTAATGAAAAAAGTGGAAATCTTCCTTGCATACTTGATATTGACATGTTTCATTTATTGGTAAGTATTCCATAATACGTATTAATAACGGTTTGATCCAGTAGGCACTATGTCAGAACTTCATTGGAAACTTTCTGTTTACTCTGGGTTAGGAACCTTTCAAAATGTTCAGGTTTTTAGTATTTTTTCACTACTTAATACAATTTAAAGACTTTTTTCCTTGCAAGTATTCTTATCTATAAATAAAAAGGGGTAAAATGAGGTGGAATGTATACTCTTTGGATGTTAAAAAACAAAACAAAAACCCAAAAACAACCCCCCAGCAAACCACAAACAAAAAAAATAGCAAAAAAAAAAAAATCAAAAAACCCTCAGACCCCCCCCAAACTCCCTAATAGTTAATCATTGTTCCCTTAAATAATGGCTGGCTAATTAGCTTCAAAATTAGCCTTATGAGGTATGTTGCCTTCAAAGGGTATAGTTGCAGCATGAGCAGAGAAAATGGGAAGATTAAACAAGAAAAGGAATATACCAGCTTTCTTGTTTTCTTTTACAGGTAAGCTTGGTGCTCTCTTTCCCTGCCATACATTGTCAGGATTTTTCAGGGGTTAGTCTTGGCACTGGAGATCTTCACCTGTTTCATCTTGTCACTATGGCACATATAATACAAATTTTACTTACCTCATCAACAGGTAATGCCGCTTTCTTTCAACTTCTGTTGAAATGATTCCTCAATTGTGTACTTGGAAAATACTAAGGTGCTGTTGGTAAATGTATGCAGTTTACAGTTGCAAAATAAAATTGCTGGTGCTCTCTTTCAGCCCATAGAAACTATTGATAAATTGTACTCATGAAAGTTCAGTCTTTTGTCTTTATTGCTTAGCACTGGAGGTTTTTTGGAGCATAGCTGGTCGTGAATCCTTAGCTTTCCAGCTAATGTAACAGTGCCTGGAAGTGTTTATTGCAGAGACTTGGCTTAGGCATTGCATGATGAATAAGTTGCAGTTAGCAAAGTAAGGAATCAATGTATCTTCTGGCAAGAGGAACTGGATAAGGTATAGTATGCCAAAATGAAAGAGCTCCAAGCAAGTATATTAAGAAACCCAACCAATCGAAGAAGTAAACCAACAGCTCACTGGAGTTGACAATAGCATAAACTTAAAACATAAGATGTGCAGCACAAAACTTTTTTTTCCAGTACATCATATTGTAGTACAGTGGAATGTTTCACTTAGTTTTGGCCTTTTTCTCAAAACTTGAGAAATTAGATTCTTGCTGTGTAAGCATGTATATATGAAGTAACTTGCTTTTTATTTTGCTCTTCTTCAGAAGAGAATGGCATGGATCAAGAGAACACTAACAGTGAAGAGGAAGTAGCTGTGCTTACACTGTATAAATTTCTTTGCCAGTGTACAGGAAGGTAAAAGGGAGATCTTTTGATAAAATTTATGTTTTCCCCCTACTGGACTCAACATTAACTACTGACTGAATTCTACATATTAATGCTGTCAAAGACAAGGCTTTTAACTTGGGAACTCTTGCATCTTGTTTGTTATCCACTACTTCTAAATACAGTTTTCAAATAACTCTTCCTATAAATTCCTCTGTGCTCATGAAGATACCTGCTCATGAAGATTATGCTCTGGAACGACGTTTTTAGTCAGTTTGCAGATGTGTAGAATCTGGAATTGGCAATGTCTGAGTACAGAAAATTTGTTAGGATCTGAAATGTTTATGCAAAATTTTCCTTAATTTACTGCCCTAGTTGGTTACATTTTTATGATTCTCTATTTAGTTGTTTTTTCTTGGAATTAGCTCTGAAATAAACACTTTGCATAATGCTTGTTTCAACCGTAGTCAGTAATTTAATATGAAGTATGA
The DNA here is from genome assembly GCA_020745775.1 of Theristicus caerulescens. Lineage (NCBI taxonomy): Eukaryota > Metazoa > Chordata > Aves > Pelecaniformes > Threskiornithidae > Theristicus > Theristicus caerulescens. The sequence goes on along the minus strand of CM036561.1, from coordinate 101,528,880 downwards.
CGGAAGACTTACTAAATATAGCTCTCAGACTGAAATGATTAAATAAAAGCAAACTTTTTTATTGTGTTCTCTTAAGTGCCTTGAAAGAAATTTCCTCAGGCTGGCACCTGTGGAGGAATCTAAAAGCTGGAATCATGCCTTTCCTGAGATGTTCTGCTTTGTTTTTCCATTACTTAAATGGAGTCCCAGCACCCTCAGAAATTCAAGGTACTGTCGTCTTTGTATTGAATCAGCTTTTCAAAAGATACAAATGTTTATGGACAAAATAAATTACATTTAAACTCTCTTTTCTGAAGAAGCTGATTGAATGACTGTGAGTGCAGAATCATATCTGCATAATGAAAAAAGCAAAAAAAAAAATTGTTTCCTTTTTAAAAATGTATTTTTTTAATACCAAGTCCAATGGCATTCTAGATTACCTAAAACAGAAACTGATGCTCTTCTGTTAAAAAAATGAAATATTATTTCAAATCTGTTGATTACTGTTTTGAAATGAGACCTGCTTTTCCTTGCATCGATTTCATTCAAATCAGCATCCACTAATAATTAAAATCTCCAAATACACTGATGTTACATTACACCCCAAATAATCAATGTTATTAACATACTTTACTGCCCTCCACGTATTGTATATGTGGGGACTGAATGTAAATCTGAAGATATTACTTATAATAATGGTAAGTAGGTTCACACTGCTTCAGGATTCCCGTGTTTAAAACCAAGTATGATATATGGTGCTGAGCTGACATGAGAACAGCTGCAGAACTTGTGGAATGTTTCCTTGATACGTAGCTTCTTGACAAATTGTGTTTAAAATGTAGATTATTTTCATTTTACAGTAGCAGTTCTTAAGTATTTGGGCCAAAAAAAAACCCAAAACCAAAAACCACCTCTATTTCTGAACTTTGATTTTCTGTAACAAGTTTTCTCAAATTCAGTCTGGGCCAGTAGTGACCACTTGTTCTTTGTTACAGATACTTGAAAGATGAGGTACAAAGTGCAGCTGTACTTCCAGCGAGTAGGTCCATGGGCCTCTAGAGAGTTGGTTGTAGGAGAGGGGAAGAAGGTGGCTTTGCTTCACTTGTTACAATCCTCAAGTCCCAGGTGCTTGGATGGCCCCGCAGGTCCCCGTCACCGAGGGATGTCCTGATGGTGGCTGTAGCACTGGGTGTTTTGCTTTCCTTACCCACTCCCTGGCCCCGAGACCCACTGATCCCACAGCTGGCCTGTATTACTCTACTCTTTTATTGGGGGTTGCGAAATGGGAATCACTTGGCTGTGAGAGGGAAGTTAGCACAGCTTTCATTTTAGTTTTCTTTGCTCCTTCTTTCAGGAGCAAAAGAGGCCATGCCACGGAAGAGGTACTGGCACTCTTTGTCCTGAAAGCTGGGAGAGCACAGGCCCAGGGACTCAAACCAATAGACTAGTATAATGAATATGGCAGCATAGCAGTTGTGTCTTACATAATATTTTTGAAGAGTTCAGCATTGCAGACATTTGGAATTTCTGTATTTCTGAGGCTGTGGTATACTTCACTAGTATGCTGTCACTGATCACCTGCCTCAGTTTGTGTCACAGACTACAAGGAGCACAAAGTAGCCATTTAATGGATGATACTAAAATGAAGACATACTAAGTTGTAAAGACCATTGAACTCTCTGTTGGTTCTTACATGACCAGGCTTGAAACTTGCTTAGAGGGGAAGTTTGAGGAAAGTTGCTTCTCATTACTGGCAGTTTTCCAGCATAGCTGTCTGGTGCCTTTACTAACACTTTTATACTTCATACCACGTTTTGGATGTGGGGGAATACAGTTTGAAAAAGAAAAATAGCTGTCCCAGGTAGGGCTGTATTTCATTTATTGTAGTTAGTGTCGCTTAAAAAAAATGCAATTCTGAGAATTATGCTTTTTTTTTTTTACAGTAAATGGAACAAACCAGTTTGAACACTTATGTAGCTATCTTTCCTTGCCAAACAACCTCACTTGCCTTTTTCAAGAAAATAGTGAGATTCTGAACACGTTAGTAGAAAGGTAAGTCATGTTTTTATGCTTAGTTTAAATATAATAACGAAGTCTGCACAAGATAGTAATATAAGTAAGTATTCTCCCAGGAGTGCATATATGGAAATGAATAGTAGACTTTGAAAAGCATTTGTGAAAGAAGTGTTTTGAAAGAAATAATTTTGGTTGTAGAGATTGTTGAATAGATGTACTTTGGAATTTTTGCTTACTTGTTTTTTGAAAGTATCATCCATTGAAGTTAAAAGCCATTTTTTTTCCCTTGTAGTTGGTGTAGTAACAATGAAGTAAAAAGATATCTCGAAGGCAAGAGACATGCTATCAGGTAAACATGGAGAAATTTTAAGCAGAGACAGGGGAGAAACTTTAATGTTGCCGTTTTCTCAGAATATTTTTTCTAAAGGGTGTTTATAATAACATAGTATCAGTTCTGCTGTATTGAATTACAACTATGTTAGGGCATAAGCAAAGAGTTTTTTTGGAATTTTGTAAGAAAAGTGAAATATTGCTTAAATTAGTAGATTTTTAAAGGCAAAGTTAAATATTACAGTTTTATTTAGACTGATCTGCAGTAATCAGAGGCCATAACATTTCTTCTAATGTTTCCTATAGTAGATTTGTACCTTCTGCTTCAAAAGGTATGCTGTTGCTAAAAGACATATATAACCTTTGTATAAAAATACCAGGCATTGAAGACCTTTGTAAAGAATCCAAATTCTTCAGTGAAATCATCACCAAGGCAGTTGCTAAAAATAAAATTTGCTTTTCATACATTTCTACTTGCTAAGCAATTATTTTGAATTCAGAATACATTTAATGCTTAGTGGGTGTAGAAAAGTGTTTGGGGTGTTTTTCTTTATGAACATTGGTTAAAAATAGTGGTTATCAATTATCCAGATAATTATAAATGAATATGAGGTTCACAGTGCTGTCATTAAAAATATATCCCTGCATTTTAATCTCCTGTGCTAAATACATAAAGTCAATCTTTCAACATTGTACATACATACAATAAGGCTAAGTGACAAAAATAAAAATTAATCACTTCATCTGTTAAATACCAAGCTATTAACAGAATATCTTATACAGTGAGAGTACTCTGATTGCATAATTGATTTCCTGTTATGTGTGATTGTTGGGATTATTTTGCATATGTTCCTTTTGCTGATTCTTAACTGTTCTTCCCAAGATTGTTTAACTTGAGAGTAATGTTTTTTCCTCTCAGCTTGTACTTGTACATTGCTTCTGTTACAAACCTCCCTTTACATTTCACAGTCTAATTTGTATTATTCCTAGAGCTGAAGATTATTAAAATTTAGTGTATAGCATCTGCAAAAAAATTAACTTTTAACTGTTGTTTCTAAAGATATAAATATTTGCTATTAAATAGGTCCTTTTCATTGCATGAATATTTAATTCTCTTCAGGATACAAGTTCTCTGAACTTGAGTGTCAGACTATTTTCCATTCAATATTAGTGACAAAAGGAAAATACAAAGCAAACTGATAAGGGAACAGGACAAATATTCAGTTAAACCTGTAGTGACCTCATCATGAGGCTTTGCTAAAAGCATATATATGTATATAACGTGCATTTTTCTGACTTTCTGCCTGTGTATTTTCTCAAATTCATAACAAATATAACTAAGAAAACTAGAGGTGGTCTAGCTGAGAGATATTGGGGGTTCCTTTTTTATGTGCTGCCATTTTATTCTATGAATGGCAGAGAAGAGGAAAACTTTAAAAATTTAATTATTCCAGATACTGTTTAGATGAGTCAGGAAAACATGAATGAGTTTGAAATCACTGTGTATTATTCATTGAAATATGAGTGGTTAATTTGCTTTATTCTAGCTATGCAAGAGAATCCAACAAATTAATAGACCTTCCGGACGACTACAGCTGCCTCATTAACCAAGCATCCAATTTCTCGTAAGTTGTATGCAATTATAGTGAGGACCCCTAAAGTCTTCTGCTCCTTTTGATGAACTGGGAAACCTCTAACCTGAAAACCTCAGAAAGATGTTTGTAGAATCATAAAGTTAATGGCATGTATTGATTGTCATCTCTTCCGGCAAAACTGCCGTGTATTTCAGTGCAATAGAAATTGCAGGGATCTGTATAACTGTTAACTGTATAAATGTTCAAAAGTACTTTTGAATCTTTTTACCAGCTAGAGTTAATAGATGCAATGGATTTTTTTGTTCTTAACAAAAGGTGTCCAAAATCAGGCGGTGATAAAAGCAGAGCCCCAACATTGTGCCTTGTGTGTGGGACCATGCTATGTTCTCAGAGTTACTGTTGTCAAACTGAATTAGAAGGAGAAGATGTTGGAGCCTGTACTGCACATACCTACACTTGTGGTTCTGGAGTGGGCATATTCCTTAGGTAAGGAACTGAACACCTCTACTTATATTGTTAGCTTAGATGGTGTGTGTGGACATGAAAGGAATAGTTCTATAAATGTGATTGTAGGGTGGTTTGTAAAGGCAGTGGTTTGTTAATAACAGGGCTGCCTAAAAACTACAGCGTATTCATCTTCCTTATACTTTGGTGTAAGGTTCAGAGGTTGTTGCCTTGAAAATAAGGTATCATACAAAATTTGAATTTCATTTTAAAGTGAATTTGTTTTCTGTGTGTGTTTATTTCCACTCAAGTATTACAAAACAATGAAGGTGAATACCTTGATTTTGTTGTTGTTGCTTCTGCTGCTGTTGAAAACATGAAAATTTGTTTTAGTTGTCTTCCTCCATACAAGGAAAGATTAGATAACGTCTATTTTCACTTTGGCAAAGAGATTAGTGAGAAGTGAAATTGTTTTATTTTCTTGTTGTGGTTGTGTAGAGTATTTTACACAGACTGCAAATAATACGACATGAAACTACATTGTTTTTAACTGTTACCGAGGAGTTACAACAGTAAGAGAACAAGATCTTTAGTTTTAAAAAACAAAAGTACCTTTAAAAATCTGTACATGCTGATTATACAGAATGAAAGTAGGTGAGAATTGGAAAAGCAGTGTCTATGAAAATATGAGAAACTATTCACCTAAAAATCAATACCTAAAATCTTCTCTGTGTTTCTCTCTAGAGTACGAGAATGTCAGGTGCTATTTTTAGCTGGAAAAACAAAGGGCTGCTTTTACCCTCCTCCTTATCTCGATGACTATGGAGAGACAGACCAGGGACTCAGGTAAATATTTTTAAAAAGATATCTTTTAAAGACAGGAATTCTAAAATTATCTGGTTTGTAAAATACACTTTCTGTGTTACCTTTTTATTTTAATTATATAGGTAATATATTTTGTCATTGCTGTTGCATCTAGTATCTTCAAACATTTTAATGCTAATATGTGTTTTTAGGTTAAAAATATTTAATGGAAGGTCTTTCCCAGGTTATAAACAGTTGTCTTGAGGTGTAAAAACTTAAATCTTTTTAGCATCTGTGAAGTTGCCTAGAAACTAAGGCTGAAAATTTTATTTGTATATAGTGTATTTATTTGTGTAACCTGTGTTAATTTAATACCAAGTGAAAATACTAAGAGATTATTTTATTTAGCGTGGTAATTCTTTGTCTTAAATCCTGTCACCGCTTCCTGTGAGAACAGTTTGGGGACTTGATATTGTTAATGCTTGCTACTTCTGAAACTGGTCAAAATCATAGTATATGAGCTGATTCAGCATGGAAAGACTGCTGAAAACCTACATTCAGACTTTGGTGGACGTACATGAGATTCCCAAAGGCTGGAGGGAACTGTTGAGCAGTAAGGGCGGGGGACCAGGCAAGGTAGCACTCCAGTTTACTGATGAAAATATCTGTTGATTTGTTCTGACAAGAGAATAATCTTAAAGGGTTATCTAAATGTTTTAATATTTTAAAGAGCTATCTAATATTTAATATGTCGCACCTGAGTGTTTGTGTTTAGTTGCAGTGTTTTATCATTCCTGATACGTATTATCTCCTTTTCAGACGTGGGAATCCCTTACATCTGTGCAAAGAACGATTTAAAAAGATTCAAAAACTCTGGCAGCAGCACAGTATCACAGAGGAAATTGGACATGCACAAGAAGCAAATCAAACACTAGTTGGCATTGATTGGCAGCATTTATAATAGTTATCTGCTGAAGACTGGAACTTTATTAAGATTTTTGTAACTCAGTAAGCTTTTCAAAGGAGGGATTAGGAAAAAAAAGTCCGAGGGGGGAAAAAAACCAAACCCAGTCCTGTTATTTAATCTTTGTTTTAAAATGTATTTCATAAAGATACCAGTTAACATTAATCAAGTAAACTTCTTTCTATGTAAGCAAGTTTTATTAGTCATATAATTTGCACTGTGCTTCCTTCACAGAAATGTCTTGGGTTATAAACCTGGGCAAATGGACTTGAGTTTCTGATAAAAAAGAATGACTCTTTTTGGAAGTCTGTCTATGATTTTTCTTATAAACTGCAAGAGAAAAAGACTGCTGAAACAGAAACTAGATAGAGCACAATTACGGATTGTGTTTTGCCCCTTGCTAGTAATCTGAGCCGTTTTATTTATTATTCTGCATTTTAATACTTAAGCTGTGTGTACATGCAATGGAATGAAGTAAGGAAGCGAATAATGTAGCAAATGGATGCTTCAGTCTGCATCAGTGGATAATTCACTCTTTCACTTGGTGTATCTAAAAACAATTTTGTCCTTTGTACTCTTGCAGCTTTCTTGCTTCCAGTTGTTTTTAACTAAAAAGAACCTAACACTAGCTTTACAAGTAAAATAATTTAATTTAAAGCTTTTCCAGAGCATTGCACTCCTTAGAATTATGTAGTTTGTAATTTGAATTTAGGTGGGAAACCCTTTCACTTTCAATTATGTGATTGGTTACTGGTATTCAAGGGTTGACATTGTGCTTTAGAAGATATTTTAAGATAACGGCAATACGTATAATGTCATGAAAGCTAATTTTCTGTTAATTTACAGAAGCACAGAGGATATTTTCTTCACTTTTGTTAACAGTCAACTTTTAAGGTGCAAATCCCATCTCCTTTTTGTTGCAGACAAACTGAATTGTTTCCTCTGGCTTTGAAGGGCCACGATCACACTGCCCACATTTTTGCATCATTTCTTTTTTTTTTTTTTTTTTTTTTTTTGTCCCATCAAGTATATTTACTTTTTGGCTTGATTTAAAGCTCTGTAAAGATGTTTGCATATAGTATATTTTATAAATATATTCTATAACTGCGCAGATTTGCACTTGATATGAGGGTGCCTGAAGGCAGTGGAGTTTTCTAGCTGTGTGTAATTAGACCGCCAAGGTGTCTCTAAAAAGTGACATTATGCTTATTGATTTAAAATAAAATCCATTACCTTTATCTCTCCTATCTTCTGACAAATTAGCAAAATCTTAATTTACATAGTTCTATCTCCTTAATAATCTGTGGTTCTTTTAGTTAAGTCTTGCTTTCTGACTACGTCTTCAGCCCAGATAAGCAATCCCTTTGCTGTCTGCCGTGTCTTCAGTTACACTTGGTCTGACTGAATTGTTTCTATTTTTACAGATTTAATGCTTCAGATAAATTTTGTATATTCATGGTGTACAGGACAATTTTTCAAACATTCAGTAACAGTATTGAGTGAAGATGTGAAATATGAAATAAACAAACTTGGCCAACGTTGATTTCCTTTTTTTAAAAACAGTACAGACTACTCTTGTCTCTACTACCTGTCATAATTCTAATCATTTCTATGTTGCTGTCACTTTTTACAGAGACATGCAGAAGTTGCAGGAAAAAATGACATTAATGCTTCATCTCTGCCTTCCCCTACTTAGGTGGTTGATATATCAACAGTTTTTTGTGCATGGTACTTGAAAATCACGCTTTTTTGGTGATGTTACTATTCCTTTGCAGAGAGTCTTGCTTCTTAAGCTGTGTGCCACAGTTTCAAATAATGTGTAACTGCACTGAAAAACTCTTTTTTCCTGTAAGAATAATATTAAAAAGATAATTGATGATACCGCCAGATTTTTCTGTGGAAAGCAAAATATTGACAGCCAGAAGGATTTTTTTTCTCTGGTGTCAGAGTTGGAATAGGTTGGTAAAATTATGACCACAAATAATTGCAAAGTACACAGTTTATAATTTTTTGCAAGTTTAGTCATTCTTTACTCAAGACTGCTATTTTCTGATTTGGTTTGCATGTATTTATATTACTGTAGAATTATTTATATATATAACATTGTTTCACTATCAGGGAAATAATATCTGTAATAAATTGGCTATAACTTTAATATTTGCGGATTACGTGTACAATCTACAACGTATTACGTGTTTGAGGGGAGAAGAAAATGACAACAAAACCCCACAAAATCCCCAAACCAGAAACCATCACAACAGAAAACAGAACAAAGCTGAAGGCATCAAGTAAATGCTTTTGGTGTTGATATTAAATTAAGTACTTTTTAAACGTTGTTTTTAGAATTTTGCTGAGCTTGTTCCTTCAAGCGTGTCACCTTGTTAATCACCGGCCAACAAATACCTGGATATGCAACATCTGCAATTCCCTGGCTAAAAATGTAAGATGATTATATTATTAGTGTCATTTGCTTCAGTCAGCTAGACCTTTCTTGACCTCTACCAAAAAGTCTAATCGTCTTTTTAAAGGATTGTAAATTATATTTTATAAAGGGATGAGGGTTGAGGTTCACATTGGTAATGTTTTTTACTCTGTTCGTACTTAAAGATAACACTTTGTACTCTCTCTAATCTGCCATAGGAGGCTCTTTCTTACCCTACAAGTGTGGCCACGCAGACCTTCTGTTCTTTTACTTTTGATGTGAAGCCTTACCAGCTCTCAGGCTCCAGCCCTGGCATCTCATTTAAGTGCATTTTATTTTATGCTAAATGACTTGGTGTTTTGTTTGGAAGCTACACGCTGTGATCATTTTCTCTGTGACCTGAATGTGTAAAGGAGAAGCTGGATGCTCGACTTACTGCGAAAGTACCTTCAGCACAAAATCCCAGCTGTTTTCCTTTCTGGAAGATTAAATTGCACAGGGGGGAGTTGCATCTCAAATCTCTTCACAGGAGAGTCCTGTGACAATCCAACTGAGTATGCAGTCTGCTTCCCTTCTGCCTTGGACTCCCCTTCTCTGCTGCTTTCTAGGAATTGCCTTTGGCAAGAAGTAGTGGCTCTATATTTCCATCCCACTGTTGAGATTATTGATTGTTGAGTTAAATATGACAGTATTAAACAGTTTTGGCTGGAATATGAGCCCCTGGGGAATGCCACTTTTAACCGGTTGGTGTCCAACTGTTCATTGCTGCCCTCTGAGCCTGCAAATCCAGCCAGGTTTCTGTCCACCTTGCAGTCTGGTCTGCATCTCCCCAGATTGGTTACGAGGATGTTGTCTGAAATCATATGGAAAGTTTTCCTAAAGTAAGGCATCTACTGTACAGAGAAAGTGGTTTTACAGCAACTTTCATTTATGAAGAAGCAAAAGAGGAACAGGCCTTTAAACTAACCTAACAGTTAAATGATTTTGTCTATGACCAGGACAGGGAGGCTATCTCTGATAATAGCAAGAGATATGGGGTTGATTTTTGTGGGGCTTCTATCGGTCTTCTGATCTTCATATTTTTGTATTGCAATCTGCTCTGCTTTTGGTGAGCCAGGACCGTTACCTGGCCAATCCTGCATCTTAGTGGGAATGGGATGGTGCATGGGATGGTGCTCTTTGTATCTTAACTGGCATTAAAGCAAAACTTTCTTAGGGAGGCATCCACTTCTCTACCGTTAGTTCGGTTTCTCAGCTCCTTATGGTGAGTGTCCCAGAGTCCTGCTGGACCCTGCATGGAGAAGGTTGGAGACTTCATGGGAACAACACTGGATGCAGTTATTATCAAGGCTCGCCTTCTGCAGGAGTGCTTCCAGGTGCTCAAGGAGTGACGACAGCCAGGGAGCCTGCGAACTGTGCCTCTGGGTACATAGCTAACATGTCACCATCTGGCTGTCTGCTTCCTCTGGATAACTGGTTCAAGTTATATGGTACTGCTTCAGCATATCCTCAGCGTAAAGACGTAGGGACGGGCACACAGAAAGGTTGCTTACCAGTGATGGGATGTCTTACAGACAGGTTGTCTTTAGGGAAATGTCTCTCCTTACCATGAATTCCTTTTTTTTTTTTTTTTTTCTTTTTTCCTTATGGGATTTGAATGTTTAGAAGAATGGGAAGGAGTGGAGTTGGCTTCTCCTTTTGGGCTGTGTTCAAGCAAAGGTGGGAAGAGTCCCACAGTAAGAACATTGCAAACATGTATTGCTGAGGCAAAAAAGTCTCCATCATTTTAGAGCCTGATGAAAGTCGTGTGTGTGTGTGAGGACAGCACATCTTAATCTCCAGTTGCTGATAACTTCCGGTTACCAGTAAGTGGCTTCAGCTTGTTGGAGTGTTGTTTCTTGGCTTGGGGAACCAGCAGTGCCTGACTGAAGGGCATTGCCATCAGCCTGGGATAACTAAGTAGAGTTGCCTGCTTGGGTGGTGGGACTGCAGCGAGAGCCCACGCCGCGGGCAGCTCTAGAGCGTGGAGGCATGCCCAGAAGGAGCTGGAGCCTCCCTGCCTCTCCTTGCTGCCAGCCAGCAGTGCCCATGCAGTTTGGGGGTTTGCTGTGGTGGAAGTTTGAACTGCTGGGGAAGGGACAGCGAAGAACTCCACGTCACGTGGATGGCTGGGGATCCCAGGCTTGGCTGGGGATCCCAGGCTTGACTGGGGCTCTTGACCAGCCAGTGCTTGCCCCCAGACCAGGCTCTGGGAGTTCAGCCACTGGAAAGCTCTCTGAGGCCTGGCTGAAAGTCCCACAGAGCTGTACTCTTCAGACTGATAGGCTTTTTCCGCTAAGAGGGAGAAGGGGTTTTATTAAATTATCTTTCTTTTATTCCAAGGCTCATAATGGTCAGGAGAAACAGCAATTCCCAGTTCTGTTCTGGGAGAGTCAGCTCAGTGTCCAATTGCAAATGCAGGTGTGACTCTTGTCTAACTGTACTGAGCTAGTTTTGTCAATATTATTATTTTTACATTATGCTGATCAATACTTATTTTGTTAAACATGTTACAGGCTGAGACAGGAACATAAGCTACAGTAAAACAGTTCAGATGTTTACAAAGCAGGGGCTTGTGAATGTGATGCATTGAATGTGCGTTGTAACCCTCTGATGTGTAGGGAATGTTTCGATGCTGTTTAGTACAGCTTATCACCAGCTGGCCCTAAGAAGTAGCCAAGTATTTATGGTGATAGGTGGAAGCCTCATACTAAAATATCTTATTGCTTCAGCTTGAGACCTTATGGAAGGTGATTCGCTCTTATTTAACTTTCTAAGTTCACTGTATCCACCCGCACACTTACACCCACAGGCACCGGGACACGTGTCCAAGTGGTCTGGCCAGGACTACGTGCCACAGAGGACAGGAGCAGCGGCTGCCACATCCTGCCTACGTACCCCTTGGCTGGTGATGGCAAACTGGCTTTTGGAAGGGTTTTTTTTTATACCCATTGGGATTCAGCAGTAACTGTGATGGTGTCATCTTTTGTCTCAGTATCCTGCTGCTTCTGCCACCTTTCCGCCTCTCCTGGCATGCAAACGTTAGATGCCCAAATCTTATATCTTTATCTTGATGAAGAGATTTGTCAAACACTCTTCTCTTGGAGAAAAAAGGAGAGGGAGAGCATGAGGAGTTTCTGCAGTGCACCAGGTGTAGGAGCTAAGAAATGGCAAGTACTGATCTTCGTCTCCATGACAGCAATGATTAAATGTTACTTTTTCATCAGTTTGTGAATATATATTTTCACAGTCTCTTTCCAGACAGCATGAGCTCGGAGGTGGTAAGTTTTCCAGCTTGTTCTTTGCGTAGGATCCTGGAAGGAAAGGCAGACTGGCTAGTTGGCCCCGGGCAGGGTGGGACAGCTGAGCTCAGGTTAGTGATGGCATCTGTGTAGACCCCTGCGAGCTGTTTTAGTGACTTACAAAACCAAGGTGTTGATTTGAAATCAACCACGTATTTGAGGAATAATGTGTGGAACATATATTTCTGTACTTGCAGTACTTTAAACGTGGAGGATGCTACAGCGTGTTAATAAATTGGAGAAAAGGTTATATAAAAATAATGCAGGCAAGGAGATCGGCAATATGTTCACTGATGTAATTCACTGGTGTCTTCTAACCAGAGATGCCTGCATAGAGGGGTAGCGTTTGCTCCCCATAAAGACAGCTCCAAGGAGCCTGTGTTTTCTTGCAATGATTGTATCAGAGTCTTTTGAAATGAATGTGCAGTTTGGCACAAAGTACACTAGGAAGAAAAAAAAATTGCAGTAATTGTTGGGCATCCATTTAGTGCTGTTGAACTAGTCAGGCATCTTACCTGTGTATTTTAAATCTTTCCATGTCAAGCTTTGGTAATTCATAAAATGCTGTTGGAGCTGAAAGCTCAGAAGGTTGCATGAACTCTAAGTACTTTGTGTTGCATTTTCTTTTTCTGTATACTCAATGTAGGCTTTAAGCTCCCCTCTATCTCTACTATCAGCTTGAACAGGATGGAAGTGAAAATAAGAAATTTTGAGTGTTTTTTTATTTAATGGAGAGATAAATGCTATGTGATAGCAGCATGTGTGGCACATAAAGCACTTCAGTGTGGGTAGCATTTCAAATGGTTGCGCAGATGTGGAATGAAAGTTATACAGGTGTTGAAAGGTGGTGCATCCATCTAAGACAGCAAACCCAAGAGCAAACATGGTTGCTTCATTGCACTGGAGCGTAACACGTGCTCAGGGTGGGAGGCCCTGCTCCAGGCACGACTAGCGAGGTGCGTGCAGTTTCGCAGGGCTGTAGTGGTAGTGATTGCAGGGGAAGAAGGATGGGGTGGTTTCCTGCTCTCAGAGCTTCAGGACCCACTTGTAAGTCTTCACCAGTGACAGTGACCTAGTTGTGAAATATTTGAGGAGGGTATGTGGCACCGGGAATGCGTACTCACGTGAGCAGCAGATCTGGTTGAGCACCAGCTTGCAAAGAGGGAGGGGAAAGAAAGTCGTTTTGTCCCGCTGGAGTTGGGGATGTGCTGCAGTAGTAACTATTTGAAATCTAGATATGGCATTGTGAGTCTCTTCCTCAATAAAATGCTTCCTGAAATGATTTTAATCCATTTTTAACATTACCTAATCCCAAGAATATTCTGAAGTACTCTAAAATTTAAAAAAAAAAAAAAACTTAGACAAGTAGAGAATAAATGTAAATTTTAGGACCTAATTACACTTAAAATTCCGGGATGAAAACAAGAAATGCTGTCATAATTTACTTAAAATATGCCTACAGCAACATTACAGAATCAATGTTACTTCTGCTCTTGATTAATTTATGTGATTAATGAAAGATTCACTCAGATGAACTTGTGAATTCACCTTGTCCTAGTTTGTAGTTTCCACCTGTGTTTTTTTCATCTTAACCTTAGTCTTATTCATGTCAGAGAAAACACGTGTGTAGATGGGAAAACTCAAACCCATTTGAAAAAGCGTTTGTCTAAGGCAGAGCTGCGCTACCCTCTGAACAGGTTACTTGGGCGGTTGGGAGGGCAAAAAGCAATTCTTGAAAAGAAAACTCTGCATTTAGGGACGATGCATGGCTTGGAACAGATGCGTGCAGCGAGCGATCTCCTTCCAGTTTGCGTATGCTGATGTTACTGCCTGGCTGGAGCGCGGGCTCGGTGTGTCTCCAGCTGGGAGGGATGGTGGTTCTTTGATGCTGCTGTTAAATTCCGTATCGTCGCATGTTTCTAAGTGATTTCTATGGTCTTTCTTCAAGAATTAAACTTCATTTGCACCCCCTTAACAAGACTGTCAGTCTGGGGAATTGTCTGCCTAAAACTTACTGCTTTCTACTTCGCTGCTGGAAGCCAACGCTTTGGTCTCCTCCTTTCATCGCCCCCCCAGCTGGCGTTGTGCCTCACAGAGTTTCACGTGCCCAGGTCTCCCCATTTCTGATTTGCGATGCTTGACCCTGTTTTGCCTGGGAATGTGATGTAAAATGCGTGGAGGCTTGCTTGTCTCGTGAAGGGATGTGACTTCATCGGATGACAGGCTGCAGACCTGCCCTTTGGTCCTTCTTTTGCTGAGTTTGCCTGGCATGTCTGATTCCCGCCCCACCCTTTGCTCTGGAAAAATTGGCTTTGAGAACAAACTATGGAAATGCACCTCATAATGAACTTAATAGTTGACGCATGTTTAGGGACTCTCCTTCTTTTTTAGTAGAAACAGGTTAATCAGGCAAGACTTGTTCTGTGTGCATTGCTTTAGAAGGGGCCGGTGGGGTGAGAGGTGGGAGCCCGGCTCAGCCCTTCCTCCAGTGCCGTGCCCAAGGGGGAGGCTGCAAAACGGGGGTGCGTTTCCCAGGGAAGGGTGCTGCGGAGGTGCTGCCCACAAAGCTGAGCTCCAGGACAGGGTTTCCTCCAGCTTTCCCACCTCACAAATGTGCTTTGGATCAAAATTCAGTAATACCCGTAAAATGACACGGGATCAGCAAACGCAGGTGCTTTGAGAGGTGTTTTACTACTTCAGTGTTTCAGTCAGTCACTGAACACTATAGGTCTGATATAATTTAAAAAAAAAAAAAGGTTTCACATACGCATTACTTCAGATTTCATTGAGATAGCTGCATTCCTGTTACCAGAAATAAATTTGCCTAAGCCTTCGTCTCCCCGCAGGGGGCTGTTATCACATGGCACCATTCTATTTTTCTGGCCTTATCTCTTAATTAACTAATCTCTAATAATGCTCTTTTTTTTTTTAATAAGCATTTGTGATCCGTCCCCATTTTATGTTGATTATGGGAAGAGCAGTGTTTGTTTTTTTCCAAAACAAACAAGTCAGGTGGAAATAAGTAAGTGTGTTGCTGGGATCCTTTTTTCTTTATATCAGCCTTGAAAACCTTCCCTGACCATTAGTTAGTGCATGGTGCCTACAAGCCCGATATAGCATTCCCCTGCTCTTTGCTAAGCTGCACACATGCATTTGGCTGGTATTATAAAATGTCCAAGCTCATGTAATGCATGGAGGCTAATCTTATCAATTGTATTAGGGCTACTTAGGAATTAATAGCTTTAAGGGAGCTGTTTATATTTCCTCCTTTAAAGCACTTTAGTGAATGTTCTGTGTCCCTTCAAATAAATGTCACCAGTAAAATAGTGCACTTTCTGTCACTTCTTTTAAAAAATAAATGTTATTTCTTAAAAGTTGGCACTTCAAGGCTTTGGGCTGGCTCTCAGATCTGTCTACTTGGATTTAAGCCGGTAATCCATATGGAGTTATCTAAAAAGAAGTGGCCTGGTTTGTATGAATTAAGCTCACATCCTTCTGAAGTTTATTAGTTTGAAAATCAGGGCACGGCTCTGGGAGTTGTTGGATTGCTGCAGGCAGCTTTGACTACGTGAGCTTTACTACTTAAACTTAAAATAACAACAATGCTTTCATTGAATGTCTGTTGCAAGCTAGATTTAAATGGGGAAAAAAGAGGTTATACACATGGTTTAGCTGATCGCCAAAGATCCTGAGGATGCTGGTGGTTTCACTTGTTGAGCACTTCTAGAAACTAAGGCCTGCGAAGATGTTGTAATTCCTATGTACTACAAGAGGATACTACTAAAATGGTCCAGCAAATTCTGTTTTTAGTAAAAGGAAAGTGATTTGGGCGTCTGCTTGCAAATCCTGAGCTTAGCTGGGCACAGGAGAAGAGGAAGGTTTCCTTTCTCTCAGAGCATTACACAGAGGGGGGGAAAAGCTTCCCATCTATAGGAACGCATAAAATGGGTCCAAAAATGAATTCAGAAGCAAAAAGTCAGCAGTACTGCAAATTAAAGAAATCTGTATTAAATTGTATATATTTAAACATTTTCTTTAAAGAGGTCTTTACTTGCAATAGAATTTTTAATACCTAGATTTACACTTGCAGGCAGCAGAGATATCTTTATCTAGAACAGCATTTGCGATGTCACAAGAAAGTATATTTAAGATTGGACGAATGATATATTACATGTAATATTTTACAAAGCAGTCATATTACAGTCCTGTAGTAATCATAAGATGTTACAAAGATCTTCATTAACCAGGAGACTTTATTTTAGACAGCATTATCATATACACTGTTTGTTCTTATTTGTACGAAACCCCGATTCCAGTACTGTTCTTCATAAATAGACCATTCTCAGATGGTCTTTCTACCTAATACCGTGAAACCCTTGCTCTGGGAACTGGCTTCTCCAATGTGGTGTTGAAAGAATAATTTGACAATTTGTTGTGTTGCTCTAGCAATAGACTGGAAAAATAATAATAGAGACCACAAATAATTGGAGAGTCTTGTCTAAAGCGATGGCCTAAGCCAGATTTCTAGGGCAGTGATAAATCTAGATCTCTCTGAAAAATCAGATGTCTAGTCAAGTAACCAGTATGGATTTCAGCACACTGAAGCCTCACAAGGAAGAACCAATTAATCCTTGTAATGCAGCTCCTATGCATATTTGACTCCTCCAAAAAGCTCTTCTCTGATATGCGTGGCCACATTGTGCGCCATCCACAATCTTGTTCTTCTCTAAGGGACCAGCTGAGAGGAGCAGCCGGTCGTAGCGATGTCTTATGAGAAGGAAGGAGTTGGTCTGGTTTGTACAGTTCTGCCATGCAGAGGGTCCCTCAGCAAAGCAATAGACGATAGGCTGTGGTGAATAGCAAGTTGGCTTTTACATTAGTTCCCCTTTTCCTAGTCAGTCTTACGCACAAAAGAACAGAGTTGACTTTTTAATTCATTGTTGTCACTAAATTCATTTTTGTCACTAAAGGTAAAAGCTTTGACCAGCTTTGAAAAAGTGAAAGGGTGCCACAAATACCCATCAAAATCAAACCTTGCGTGCAGATGGCCTGAAACAGCCTGGCCACCGAGATACAGATATGGCTTGATGTACAGACATGTCCCTGCCTGTCCCGCTGTGAACTTGTCTGTCCATCCTAGAAGGAGTCTGAACAAAAGCTGGAGGAACTGACTGCTGCTGGGGCAAGTGCACAAGTGATTAAGAGTGAAAACAAACGGGCTGTGCAATGATCAGGCAGCTGCAAACGTGACTTCATTTGAAGACCGACCACCAGCCCAGTTGAAGGGACCTGCTGAGAAAACTCTCCCAGGTACACCCCAGAGAAGCAGAGGCTTTGCACAGCCGGGGGAAAAATAAGTGTGGTGCCTGGCTCATAGCTGAGGGACGGAGATGTCTGCAATTGTTTGTGCAGGGGGTTGGGGGTTTCTTTCTCTCTTGGGTTTCTTTCCCTTTAGCTGAGTTTATCTGGCAGCTGCAGATAAACTCAAGATGATGCTCTGTTCCCTTACTAGAGGCCACACACCACAGCAGACTCACTCCGTTTCTTATTCCAACTTTGTACATGCGAACAGGGTCCTGCAGCTATGACTGTGTTTGGAGAGATGCAGCATATGCAAAACGTGCCTTCACTTCGACTTTTAAAAGATATAATGAAGGGTACCCAATCACTGATAAAGAAAAATAAAACTTGCAATATTTGCACACTGGGGACTGATTGAAACTTACTTTTCCCTGGCCTCAAAGTTTGAGGCTTGACATACTTACGGATAAATGGTATCCATTTGCTAGGACCCTGGAAAATATTTAAAGTGTTAGTTCTAAGTAGTCTTTTTGTTTGGTTGTTTTGTTTTTTTTTTTTCCTTGTCTTAAAAATACCTGGGCTTGAATATTCTGGAGGAAGCTATGAGATTACATACTTTTAAAAATGTCCAGAATAACCATAACTGGCACATGCTCATAGCATTGGTGCTACCCACTGCAAGAGGAATCTCCTAAGCTTCTGCTTGTTTAAATACAAGGTGAAGCATAAGTCTACAACACACTCATTCAAGTTATACAGGCTGAAAAAAAACCTGAGAAACAAAACCCATAAATCTTACCTTAATGTTGTTTTCATGATGCTTGTGCTGTTTCATTAAATTACAATTTTTACTTAGTACATAAATTCTTAGCATAAGTTTGCATTTTGTTCTATGTACATCTTAAAAATACAGCAGAAAATACCACTGCTTAGCACATTAACAAAAATCACATTATATGAGAAGTTTGTCAAAATACCTGTATACTAAGTTATATACAATTCTGGAAATCCTTCTTCCTTTGACTTCTAACATGTTACTCTCCAGAAAACCAATCTGTTTGTCTTTAAAAGTTGAAGTACATAAAGTATGCTGATAAAACAACTTGAGCAAAAAATATTAACTTTTCAAATCCCACTTTTAATTTCAAAATAAGATGGAATGGATCGCTGTGTGATGCCAGCAATTTTTTTTTTTTAAACTAACTGTCCCTGATAAGGGAACACGTGAATATTGCAAGTCCTAGTGGGGTTATTTCCCCCAGAAGTTATGAATATGGTGTACTCGCATTGCGGATAAAGGTATTATCCCAAGGTGCACTATGTTGTATACTCCCATAACACCAAAACCAGCATGCGTAGAAATGTGTATTCTGGTGGTTGATACATAGCTTTTAAAACGTAGATATTCATAAATCTCAGGTTTTTTTACTCCTCTCTGATAAAAAGTCCACATCAAATAGAAGCTCAACTGACCGTTGTGATGGCTGGAGTCTTCCCACCTTCCTCTCCTTCGGCCCCTTCGGCGTCTGCTTCCACCTGATTGAACTTACCAATCTTTTTCAAATGCTCCAGCATGGACTTCATGGTGTCCTTCAGGCTGTTCTCCAGGATCCAGCCTTCACTTTCACATTCAGGGTCTTCAGGATTTGCGATGCTTTCCAGAGAGGTGTGCAGAAGACGCAAGCCAACCATCACTGACATCTGCGCCATGCAATGGAAAAGACAGAGAGCATCAGGCAAACCTTTATAGATTTGTCCACGTCTCCACCGTCCTCCGCTATCAGCAGCCTGGGCTGGTGGCATGAACAAAATGCCAGAAGCACCGAATAGACGCAGCTTAAGGGCTGCAGGAATCCTCCAAAGGAGAGGAGATCCTGAGCAGCCCTCCCCCTTGGATGGCCAGCGGGGTGGGGGGGAGCTGGCGGGAGGAAAATGTCCCTTCACAAGTAGGAAAGGAGAAGGTGGAGGTCTGAATTTGGAGAGTGCCTCGGAGAGTGTGACAGTGGATAAGCAATGAGCAGACACATCAACTTAGGAAGGACGTACGTGCCGCCCACTGTGAAACAGCGGCTTTGAGTGGCCATGAGCACAAGGGGGCTTTCCATGTACCCCGTCACAGGGTAGGCACTTCCTGAGCGATTTTAATGAAACCTCTGCTCCTGTGCACTAATGTACATAAAGCTGTTCATATGTGCAACAACATGCTCTGCCACCATCAACTTAATTTTAACTCTCAATATTTTTACTTTGTATTGACCTTAATATGTTTGGCAAGTATATTGTTCTGATCAAGGAGATATTAATGAATTGGCATCTGTGCAGAATAGAGCAACATTAGTATTTGAGCCATCAGCTTGTCTACTTCAAATTCTGGTTTTGTTTATATATAGGTATGTGCAAATAAGGAAGCCAAGGCAGGAGGTGATCTGTATCTCTCACTGGTTCCATCTAAACCAAATTTCTATTTCT
Source organism: Theristicus caerulescens (assembly GCA_020745775.1). NCBI lineage: Eukaryota > Metazoa > Chordata > Aves > Pelecaniformes > Threskiornithidae > Theristicus > Theristicus caerulescens. Next base: position 101,509,215 of record CM036561.1, on the reverse strand, counting down.
GATAAAATATTTACCAGTCCCAGCAGCCCTGACTGAGACTCTTTATATTGCACTATGCTGGTGTCACACCCTTGACACCTGCCTCCAGAGAGAATGTTTTTAGCCAGTCTCCTGCCTTCTGACACCGTTCAGAACAATCTGACCTCTTATGGTGCTTATGAAGAAAAGTGATTGATCTGTGAAGTAGAGAAAGAAAGAAAGAAAAGGCAGTGCCCAGAAGAGCCAGCTTGATGAGGTGGTAGAGCAGGTGGTCAGGATAGGGAAACAAAAGACTGGTTTAGTCTTTCGTGTGCTAGGTAAAGCTCAGATCAAGACCACTTGTTGTTGTCAACGACCTCATAGTATTTGTTCTGTCAGGGAAGTACGATGCCTCTGTTATCCTATCCAAATTCCCAAGGAAGTGATTACCTCTGGTCTTCCTAAACCCTAATGGTTAAAGAGGTCGGCATCCCTGTGTGTTGCTTACCTGGTGGCACAGCTGAGGCCCACGAAGAGCTGCCCTGGACCTGCAAGGTGCTGCTCTCTGTTGGGGCTTTTGAACTAGAGATAGAGCAAGCTTGCAAACTGTCATGCAGGATTACAGCACTGGGTAGCTGGGCAGATTTGAAGTTGGGATCCAGCTACATAGTGTGGTCAATTGCAAAATTCACATCTGGCTTTCAGACTCAGGGGACTGCTCAAGCATGTGCTTCTGTGGACCATTCATTAGCCTATCTACCCTGGTCACCCTGCTTGTCTATGATCAGTGTCTCCAAACTCTTGGAAGTCTACAGGGTAACCACTGGCTACCCTCAGAATTTTCAGATGTTGATGTTTCTCTGCCTTCACTCAAGACCAGAAAGCAAAAAACATTGGTCAAACAAACAAGCTTCATCAAATGTTTCCTATCCAAAGGCAAATTTTCATCCTGTTCAACATAGGAGCATGTGACTTGCAACACCTTGGTCCTCAAAGAAGGTTCTAATGGCGCTGAATCTGGAATTAGTCTCATTATGTTGTGAATCTACCCAATACTATGATGACTTAAATCAGTTGAAACCCTATAAAGGTCACAAGAAGTGACAAATCACATCACACTAGTCTTGGGATTTAAAGCCCTTGACATCTTCCTTTCAATCTGAGCCCCAGTTTTGCTGCTATCGGTTACAGGACTAATATCTTTCCTATTAATGGCTGTTGCAAGTAAAGATTAATAGGACTGGATGCAAAAGATGGCCTCCATGTTGCTCTCTACTTGTGCTACCTCACTGTATGTCAGCAGGAGCTTTTTTTTGTTACTGACTAACTAAGTCCCACTATTTGACAGCAAAATTATCTGTACTTACAGGCATCCTGGATGGCTTTAAGTCGCTAAATATGGTCGTGCTTTAAAAAAGGAAGGTGCCTGTGCAGAAGGGAGCAGCTGACCTGCCCTCAGATGAGATTCTGTGACAGTTTCTTTCAGTTCAAGACTTGATTTTCTTAAAAATCTTGCTCAGAAAGATTTTGAGTCCTTGGGGTTGAGATTTGCTAAAAGCAATGTAAAGGCTCTCCTTGCCCCCTCTGACCTAAGCCTGCCTTCTCTGCTGGATGAGAAGAGAGTCCAGGAAGCTGAAGACAACTATCTGGCAAATTAGTCTGTATCTCCTATATGATAGTATAGAGCATTGGACTATCAGTTTTGCTGAAGTAATTTATGTTGTAAATTATTTATCCAGACCCTTTAATGCAGGCAGCTTTCCAATAGCCTCATCTCTCAATTTGCAAGTCCTGGTCAGGACACTTAGAGCTGCATGCAATGCATAGATCGTATTATCAGGAAAATTATGGAAGGCAGCTGGATGTGTCTGCTGTCTCAAAAATGTATGTTAATACCTCAGCACGCTTCGGTTTTGTAGAGATACTTTGAGGGACCTAGACAGGCTGGAGAAATGGACTGACAGGAGCATCATGAAGTTCAACAAGCAGAAGTGCAAAGTCCTGCACCAGGGAAGGAGCAACCCCATGCACCAGTATATGCTGGGAGGCGACCAGCTGAAAGCAGCTCAGTGGTAAAGGACCTGGGGGTCTTGGTAGACACAAAGCTGGACATGAGCCAGCAATGTGCCCTTGTGGCAAAGAAGGCTAATGGTATCCTGGGCTGCTTTAGACAGAGCATTGCCAGCAGGTCGAGGGAGGCGATCCTTCTCCTCTACTCAGCACTGGTGAGGCCACAGTTGGAGTGCTGTGTCCAGTTCTGGGCTCCCCAGTACAAGAGGAACATGGACATACTGGAGAGAGTCCAACAAAGGGCCACTGAGATGATGAAGGGGCCTGAAAGGAGAGTGCAAAGAAGATGGAGCCAGGCTCTTTTCAGTGGTGTCCAGTGACAGGACAAGAGGCTGTGGACACAAACACCAGAGCTGCTGTTTGAACATCAGGAAACACTTTTTTACTGGGAGGGGGACTGACCACTGGCACAGGTTGCCCAAAGAAGTGGTGGAGTCTCCCTCCTTGGAGATATTCAAAAGCTGTCTGGACATGGTCTTGGGCAACCGGCTCCATGTGACCCTGCTTGAGCAGGAGGGGTTGGACTGGATGACCTCCAGAGTCCCTTCCAACCTCAACCAGTCTGTGGCTCTGAGTTGTAGACCTGTGCTTAATCACAATCCAGCAGAGAAGGCCTGGGCATCACAGTTCCAAAGCTAATCCAACCTCACTGAGTGATGATTTCCTCTGGCCAATGGACAAACTGTGATGAAACCTCTTGTCGTTTTACAGCAACTTGGAAGTGGCAGGAAGAACAAGGCCACAGTGTTTCTCCAGGGCTGGGCATGGCCAGGCTGGGCTGGTGCATCCCCCTGCACCACAGCATGCTCAGCCCCTCGATCTGCGCTGGCAGAGCAAACTGTGTCCTTCTGCAGGGTCCCTGTTCCCATACTGCCTGTGGGCTGCTTTTGAAGGTTATTGGGAGTTCACTCCTAATGTTGAATGCATCAGAGAGGCTACTCTCCAGCGCACGATGCGCAATGCACCTCCCGCTCGTGTCTCATCACTCTCCTGAGTTCCCACCTCCTGCAGCTCAGCGCTGGGCTCCCTCTGTGGCACCACATGTGAGACGAATCTCAGGGTCTCAGCCTTCGCAGTAGCTGTGGCCTATCGAGAGCCGCGTGTTTATACAGGTGAAGGACCTGGGGCATCTCAGGAACTGGCTGCTGCCCTCCCTTCCTTCTGAAATGCCCTATTCGGGGCACCCTTGAACCCCCCATTTCCTCTTTGTTGGCTGAGGCAGGTCAAGAAGACAGCCAGGCTTGCTCTGCTTGACCTTCTGCAGCGAAGCCCATCTGTTTGCTAGGGTTTAGCCTGAGGCGGCTTAGCTAGAGCAGGGTGTGATCTTTTTTTGTCACTCTCATGACCGGTTGTCACTCCTGGGAACCCTACAGCTTTTGCTAGTAAAAGCAGCATGTGGATAATAATATATTTCCAGAAAATATGACATGCTGCATTTTTTTCAAATAGAAGTTTTAATACTTCAAAATAGGTTCATTCTTCCTTGCACCTGATACAGAAATGTTAAGCGTAAATGGTCTTCCCTGAGGTCCCTACACCAATTTGGCACGTTACGTTTTTGTACAGCTCAAAGTACCAGCTGTGATTAGTGTTTCCCTCCGCGCTCTGTCCCGCTTCCCACAGGTCAATACCACCAGCCCAGCTGGAGGAGTGCTGCCCCGGCCCCCAGAAGGCCTTTGCTGGGGAGGTGCTGTGGCCATCCTGCTGGCCTGAGTTTACAGCTGCTCCAGGCGCAAAGCAAACCAGGGCACTCCTTTGCTTTTGCGCTTTTCTGTAACTTCTCAGCAAGCTGGTCCAAGGGAAAATGAGAAGCGCAGAGCCAGCACACTGACTCCCTGCTGGGTCGCACCCTGGCCTGTCCGAAATCTTACCTTGGCCAGGAGTCGGGACCTCTGCTGCGCTCCTGCTCAGTATAAAATTGTTTCTTACCCTGACTACAATTTAAAGAAAGTGGTTCTGTTTCAAGGGAGACTAAATGAATGTCTGCTTCCTGCTGTGCTTCCTCCCTTCAAAGTTTGCCTTAAAAGTGGAGGGAGTTTGAGACCCAAATCTGGACCCTTTATGGTAGAATATCAGGCAAGTCATAAATATTCAGGAGGGCCAATTACTATAACCCAGGATTGTGATATTTCTTTAAAGCTTTGCCCTGAGAGTCCTCTGATTACCTGAGAAAAATCTCACCTTTTATTTTGAAAAAGATGAAGAAAAAAGAGAAGATCATATTTCTCATTACACCACAGATTGAAAATACTACCCAGGTGTACTTCGGAGAGTTAGAAATAAAATACTGTCTTTTCATCGCTGCTATTAATGCTAATGTATCACCGTCATTAATCTCCTACAACTCAGCAGAGGTATGTTACAGGTTCCTAGTCATGGTTTTTCACAGCTGGCATTAGTATTTCTGTGCATTTTTCCCTTGAGTTTTTGAATTTCTTTCTGATTTTCATATACAGCTGAAATTCCCCTCTCTTCAAGAACTCTTCATTTGAATTTGGGCTGAGACATGAGCTCCTCTTTCTTTTCTTACCAGAATAACAGTGCTACAAGGAGGTAGTACCTTTCTCAGCCGTGCAGAGTAGTTGTTTTTAAAATAACACAACATGAAGTAACTTTATGATTTTCTTTTTCAGTTCACATATTATTTGGGTAGGTGTTCATTTTCTAAAAAGCATCTTCACTCCTGGAAGGGTGTTGCCCAGTGCTTGTATCAAGATATAATGCGTCTTTTTTTAAGTTGCATTAATCTAAGTTTTAAAAAAGCTGGCTGAATCATTTAAAATAGGCAATGCCATTTGCAGCAGCATTTCAAGGGTTAGAAAGACTCTGCTGCGCTCCGTGTCGCAGTGAGCTGCACCCTCCCCATTTGCCATCCCATCCTGCCCTGCCTCTGCATCCTGCACCTCACGCGCCAGCCCTCGTGCCACTGCCAGCCCACGCTCCCTGCATATTAGTATTGATTGAACACCCCGGCTAGAAAATTGGCCATCTCCCAGAGGCAGAAGGACATGTTTTCCTCACATCGCATGAATGGTATTTTAGCAGGAAAGCTGCACTTCAGGTTATGGTGCCCACAAACACCTGCACTGGGCGGTATCTGCACCTGTTCGCATATGCATGGTGGTTTTGGGAAGCAGAATAAAATCAAATTAATCCATCTGCTTCACCTAAACCACTTCTTGTGACCAAAACCATTGATGGAGCTGATGAAGGACCTTAAACCAAGTGCTGCCCTGAAGCTAGACACTGCTCATGGCTCTAGGTTTGATTTTCATCAGCACATAAACCCATTAATTGCACTTTCTGTCCCACAAATTACTGCCATCTCTTTCTGATGCACTGCTTTGTGTTCTTTTTATTCCCCACTAATGGTGACGCATGTAAAATTAATGCATCTGGATAGCCGAGCCCTCGCACGCTTTTCCCTGCTCAGCACCCTGCGTTTGGCAGAAAATCGGTCCCTTCTTCCCCCTTGCTGTTGGATACTCGAGGCTCGGGCCCCTTGCTCTGAAGTGGGGTCTGTAATCTAACACCCACCCTATGCTGCCTGGCTGTGTCCCCAGCCTGGAACCTTTCAGGCCTTACACAGATGTTCACTATTAGATGTCTTCTCAGCCAAAGAATGGTGGCGGACGATTTATTTTAAATAGATCTGATCTTTAACTTGAAAGTCCACACTGAAAAAGGCTCTGCCCCTCTGGAGCTGGCGCTTCAGCAAAGCAGGGCTGAGGGGAGAGGGTTACCTCAAAAAGCCAGACGAGGAGGACGACGGCGCCCATGGAGCTCATCATGCTGCTGTAGTAGTGCAGGAGGGCTTCCCGGCAGCCACGACGCCAGAGGTTGAGCTCCTCCGTTTGGTAGTCGTAGCTGTAGTGAGCCGAGTTGTTGGTGACCTGGTACTGGATGCAGGGTCTCGGGGAGCTGGGGTTGCAGCAGCTGAAAGGGACGCCGTCCACCAAGTACCTTCCATCCACGTTGCTTTTGATCCGACTATGGGCAAGGGCAGAAGGGAGCGTGAGTAGACACATACACATGCGTATAAAGATATACTGGAGAAAACTTGCACGAGAAAGGAAAGCAAAGGCAACGCGGATTTTCCAGCGTGCCTCCTGGCCATGCCGTTTCTCTGCATCCCCTGTTTATATAGTGGTGTTTGTCCTGGGTGTTTTTCCTCTCTGAAATCCTTTCCTATGTCAAGGCTACCCTGAGTCTATAATTAACTCTTCACGTTGGAAACGTGCCCTCCCAGGTCACTTCTTCAAAGAAATTAATTTTTAAGAAAAGTAAATGGCAGAGAGAAATTTCAGGAGAGGTAGTCAGAAAAGAGTTATCACAGCATACTTAGGGTGGAAAGGAGATGTTGGAGGTGATCTGAGCTTGGAAAAGGACCCACAACAGCCTTAGGACCCACCATATCCAGCTAGACCATTGATCCAGCAAACCTAATAGCTTCTCTGATGATAATAGCTCCAGGAAGGGGTTATGCATTTGTTCTTGGCCTGGGAAGGTAGCCAGTAATTAAAACATGAAAAGTGCTTCAGCAACAGAATGTTGAAAAATTTCTGAAGTCCTTGCAGGAGCTCCCCACCTATTATTCAGTTGAGGCTGTGGTTGCTCTCCATAAACACCCATTTAGTCTGGTGCCCTATGAGATATTTAGATGAGAGATATTTAGAAGGCAAATAGTTCCACTGGCACTGCAAAAAAAGACTATAATAAGAGGACTGCAACTCTAACAAACGCCATTTTGCTTAGAAAATGACAGAATGGAGAGCCCCAGTGATCTAGAAAGGCGCAAAATTCTGAGAGTTGCTTGTAGCTTTCTATACAGATATTTTAAAGTTGTGTCATAGAGAGAGAGGTGATTGCAACAGCCTGGTGAAGCAAAATGCCACTTTGCAGTCATGACCTATATATATTTAAACGCCAAATGCAGTTGAGGTTTTATCTCTAGATGTAAAGTGTGCTCTGAGTTGGGTCTAATTCCCATTGATGTGTAAATGCTCCACCAGTTTCAGAGAGATTGGATCAGGCCTTCGCTCTACAAATAATATAAAAATCACATTGCGGAGGACAGACTCCCACCTTCCCTGGAATGAAGCAGAACTTTGCTATTGACTTCAAAGGGGCCAGAATATCCCACCAGGAATGTGAGCAGAGATTGTGCACCACCGCTAGTTCAAACTTTGAATTCACTCATTAACATCCATTTGTGGATTTTTAATGCCCTATTTCCTGCCTCAGTAGTACAAAGAAATTGCCCTGAGTCTCAGTCCCAAACGAGACATCATTCATTAAGGACAATATAACCTCGTTTTCCCTCTGTGCTCTGCCCTTCCACTGCTGCTGGATTAAGTTACAGCTCTCAAATCTCCATATAATGCTGGCAAGGTGAACTTACTATGTTTCCAAGTAGTTATTTATACCCCTGGGCATACCTTCGCAATGCAAATACTCCCTTATGAAATGGCGAATGTATTTGTTATAACCCCGCAGTGCAATAGGTTAAGCCTGTAACAGTTTTCACTATAAAGTCCTAGTTCAGAATTGCAAAAACAACCAGACCACCCAACACATCAAAACAATATGCACAGAGACACACAAGTGAAATACCATTTACATAGTCAGGCAGGGATCCCAAGAGATACACAAAGCTTTTTTCAAAACTACTTCAGACGTTTTTAACATAGGCAGTATATTTAAAAGGCAGATTGCTTCCAGTTTACAAGACCCTTTGTGCAACCACAGAGTATGAACATTAACGAATGGCATTCCCAAAGAACTCTGAATAACGATCTCTTCCCCCAATGCCTAATTTTTTAAAAGGTTGTGGGTATTTATTTTCAATGCTCATTTTTTTATTTCAAAAGTTCATTTGTTCTCATGTTTATTTTTCACTTGCGCTTACTGCGCCTAACCTGATTTTGAGATTACTGCCTCTTTGGACACTGACATCAGAGCCATTAAGGTGTTTCTGGCCAACAATCTGTTCTGGCTTGTATAGAGGAAACTAGTGCTGTTTTCATGTGAGGTTTAAAAAAATTAGGCACAAGTATATATATTGAACATGTTTTTATACAGGAGAGAACATAAAATGCATTTGGCTACAAGGGACACTGTGTAAAGCTAGGAATGTCAGCGGGTGTGGATGGCTCAATATTGTCACAGTGCTGAAGCAATCCATTGAGTGAATATAAAAATAAAATTCTAAATCTTAAGAATTTAAAACACATGAGCTATTGGTAAAGCGTTACTGTTTCTATTTGTTTCCATGAGATTGATTAATTGCCAATATCTAAAGTGGAGTTTTAAAAGTAGTGTCAGCAGTATATATCCAGGGAAGTAGGGGTTTTTTTTTATGAACTTAATAAGTTGCACTGAAATCTGCTTTAGGAATAGTGACGTTCTGATGCTTTCCTGTTGATTTTGGGAGTAGGTATGCATGGGGTAATAATGCGTTTATAAAGAGGTAAAAGGCAATAAAAAATATATGATTTTAAGTCTGTTCACATCACGCTGTGTAAGAGTGAGATTTGTATTTTGGTGCTTTATATTATATGTTGTGGATAACGTTAGAGGAATTTGTCAGGGGAGAAAGCAATCTAGCTGAACATTTGGGATGCTTATTAAGCAAGAGCAGAGAAAATACGTTTTTTATACAAACCCCGCTCCAGACAGTGCCTGTTGTGATGTACATTTCTTTAATATAATACTGATCAAAGAACGATACTACGCAATACAAACCCCACAAAGTCACTTACTCTTTCACTTCTTTGGAGCTGAAGTCTAGATATCTGTTGCTGATCCACTGAATTTCGAACCAATCTTTGAAGCCGTTGTTCCCACAGCATTTGAATTCAATTTGGAGCATGTCGATGGTCTTCTTCATGAAGCATCTTCCGGGGGTGTCTGTGTCCCGGTAGAACTTCATGCCGTTCTTGAGCCCCTGGGCCAGCGTGCTCTCCAGAGAGCCCCGCATGAGAAAGCAAATCAGAGCAACGAAAAAAATGAGTATGTTAAAGAAGAAACATAGTGCCAGGTAAGGTTTCAGCAAAGGCTTCCACTTGGCAAATTTAGCGGGATCCAGAGAATCGTAACAAATTTTGCCAGCAAAACCATTGAAGGCGCAGGATAATATACCCATCAATATCAAAGAATTGGGCACAAAGTGGCTTTCAGAATTGTCCATCACTTCGCTTCGCTTCCGGAGCTCAATTTTGAGGAACAATCCCATGCTAAAAACAAGGATTCCAGCAAACACTGAAAACCAGTTCATGAGCCATAGTCCCTGCGCTAATTTTACTCGTTTCTTCTGGTTGAATTTGACTTTCAGCAGTGCCATCTTCGTAATGTGAGATGTTGGAAGATTTCGCAACCTGGACCCCTCTTCTTGGCGTAAGCAACTCGAGGAAGAACCATTCAGGCGTTGGAAGAGACCCCGAATGGCACGGCGGGAAGCGAGCCACTGCACGGTCCTTCCATCTTGAGCTCCCCCAGTTCGGATTCAAGCAAGTAAAATATTCAAAGGTCCAAATTAACAATTTCACATTAGTGAGAATAATGGGCAATTAGCACCTGCAACTATTTCTGGTGGTTCCTTCCAAGCAAAGGAGAAACAGTCTCAAGGTTTCAAGTGATTTGATCTGGATCTGCAAGACGTCATTCTAATACCTTTAATCATTTGATCCAATTTGGAGAAATGTCTGTCAACAGATGAGTGGAAATAATCCCTCACTTTACTATTTAGTAGATTTGTGCTTTAGGCTGCTGGGCAGAATGTGAAAACCCAGAGATATAAAAAGATCTTTGTTGCCAGAGGAATATGGATCCTTTGAGGAAAAAGGAAGAAGCCTCCGAGATTAAAAGAGGCTGCTTGAATACAAAAATATACTTCCCCTACGTGATCCTGATTTATTCATATCTACAGGCAAAACCACCTTTCTAGTCCTTATCCTTCTGTGTTGTCCCGAGATGACATCCCCTGGCTTATGTGTTCTGGAAGCAGATAAGCGGGTAGTTTACAGTGATCTAAAAAACCTAAGCTTGGCGTTTTCTATTTACTTCCAGGGCTTGTACCATCTCCAGGCCTTGGCAGGAGGGAAGGAGAAAGGAAAAGTTCAGAGAAACTCAGTAAATAAACCCCAGCCTGAAATCTAGAGATGCTTTTATAAAAAGCGAGCTGATGTGAGCAGCTTACTGGATAATCACGGGGCCAGGGAGGGGAGCGGGGCTGCCCGAGGAGACTCGGGAGCTTACACCAGGGAGGAATTTGACCCAGCGGCTGGGGAGGGACCCTTGGGCTGCTGTCACCAGCCAGTGCATGGGATGCACTCCCGGGGTCCTTGGAGTCTGCCGAGGGACCTGCAGCCTGGCTCCACTTTCATGCTATAGCGGGCAGAAAAGGAGGAATGAACCCCCTCCTTCGGCGGTGGCCTTCCTCCTTACACCGCGCAGCCACTTCAGGCAAGCATGGATGCTGGGCTTTTGCTCTTTCCAGTGCTTTAGGGTTTTACTCGCTTTGAAATATCACCTCCTGCTCCCCCCTCACTCTGCAGAGGTTCAGAACTATTGGGAAAGTCCTGCGCTGGCTCACCACCTGCCAGGGCAACGCAAAATTAACCTCAGGCAACCTCAAGCAATGCAAAATTAACCTGCAGGTGTGTGAGGGCGTGGGTGCTAATGCCGCAGGTGAGAAAGGAGCAGCCCCAGGAGGGGGACCAGGAGGCTCTGCCCCGGCCTGAGCCAACCTGACCTGTTGTTGCTGCCCGAGTGCCCTGGGGGCATCCTCTAGTGGCTGCCAGCAGCATGGCGCACCAGTCCCCAGGGAAGGGTGAAGGGACCTGCCCAGGAGGAAGGCAAGTGTGAAAAATAATAATGATTTTAAAAAAAAAAAAAGCACTGAAAAATAGCATTTTGATAGTCTGTTGCTGTGTGGTACTGCAGATGTGGCTCAGTTACTGTTTGAGATCCCGGGATGCTGGGGGTCTCTTCAGTAAAGACAAAGGCTATCAAGCTGCTACTTATTCCTGCGTGAAGTAAATACAAGGTTTTTGCGATGGACCTTTCCTGGCCCATCTGGGTGCTATTGCAGTGACCCAGAGAGCAGCTAGTAATGGGGATTTTCTTAAAGCAGGCCTGGTTGTTAGCGTCGCTGCTGCCGTTACAGGTGAAGGGTGAGTGTGTAAGAGGAAAGGAGGAAAGCAATTATCCATCAGGGGCTCTTCTCTCCGCTTGCCTTGAAGTGGCTGAAAAGTGCTTTCTTGGGAGAGTCTGTTAAATATTTTTGTGCAATAAGCCATAGCACTGAAATAACATCTCTCCTGGCTTCTCAGCAAAATACCCCATAACCATGCCGCGCATGTTACTACATTTCACTGACTCCTCCAGAACTCAGCTAGGAAACACGAGATAGTTTGGAGGGTGTATTTATCTCACAGCCTGAAGTTAATTTTAGATAAATGAACTTGAAACTATTTCCTTTCTTGTCAGTGATAACAGAGTGAAACTCAAACTGAAAAAGAATTTTCTATCATCAGGTCTGTGGGTCTGAGGATATACAGTGAAATATGTTCTGCAGTGCAATTAACAGGAGAAGAAATAGTAAACCTGCCCACAGCAGATGTAAGCCTGGTGCTGCTCTGGATATAGTCAAGTTTGTATTCAGGAGCACAGATGACAGTCTGAATACCCGCTACCTTAATAATTTAACATTCAGATGTCCGTGATAAACCTGATGCAGCAAACCCATGTTGTTGTATACACTAGGGTGTTTCCTGTTAATTCAGGAATAAAAATAGTGAAATAGAGCATGCAGCATATGCTTCAGGCCTCATTGATCCCTCCAAATTTACTCTTCTCCTTAAACAAAAGTAACAGGAGGGGTCCTAATAAATCACTCCTAAATAGTTAGTGTTTTCTGGGAGATGATCAGTGATTCACCTGATGCTCAGGAAGGGACACTCAGGTACTAACTAGACCTTCAAGACTTCAGGTGGTATCTTTAAAGTCATCACAAAGAGCAATCAACACAACTGAAACAACCTAGATTTGGGAATCTGCCGTTTATTTAAGTAGTTTCAATAGTTCAGTACCAGCTGGGGACTTCCAGTGGCAAAAACTACCCACCTATCAAGTTAACTCACCGTGCTTGGAAGCTTTAAAGGGGATTGGTGACAGTAAATCATATGCTATATTCTGATGCTTCCTTCAAAAAATGAAGTTAGCACTTTTAAAAGTGGAGAGTTAATGCTTGCCGCTTATCCCAGAGACAGAGCTGACAATCCCTGTGCCAGCTTCAGCACAAACTGATCAACTGAGGGCTGTCTCAAGCAGAGCAACCTAAGGAAGAAGAAGTATATGGGGAATCATCAAGAAGTGTTTTGGGGTGTAGACAGTACAAAAAAGAAAACTGGTTTTGCCTGGCATCTGCTTTTCTTACAGTTCTTTATCTTGGCTGGGATTCACCTTTAATTGGGCAGACTTACTGCTGTGTTGAACAGAAAATATTGAAACTGATCCATAGCAAACAAAAGCTAATTGCAGCAAGGATGTTTGAGTTAATGGTCTCCTCAAAGGTTGCATATTAACTCAAATGTATAATTTATATGCCATTTTGGAGAAAAAAATGGTAGAATAAAATATTCATAGAATCATAGAATGATTTGGGTTGGAAGGGACCTTAGAGATCATCCAGTTCCAACCGCCCTGCCATGATCTGTTAGAACTCACCATGAATGTGTCCAAAGTCAAAATATTGTTAAAAAATTATAATTTCTATTGATAACAATACAATAGGGATACCTTTCCAGAAAGCTATGCCTGCTAACCTAAACATAACTCACAAACTTACCAGTTAATGCTAGGAGGGAGGGAAAAGTAGTTTTTAAAGCAAACATTAAAAACATGGTATTTGCTATACAGTCTGCTGTCCGGTCCTGGACCAACCATGATCCTTCTGTCTTCAGGAATATGAGATATAAAAGGCGAATTCCCTTTATGTAGGTATATCCTATGTGCCTAAACTATGGAAGTGCTCTTAGTTGGTAATAAAAACAATTTCCTGGCCCAATCTTTCTTTCACGCTGCTCTGTGATCTGAAGCATGTGGCTTTCTTGGGTTCTTTTTTTCTTTTCTTTCCTTAGAAGTGGTTAGGTTTCATTGCAAGGATGAAGACGTCTGGTTTTACCTATGATAGGAAGTTATTGTGTAGAGATAAGAGGTTTGTTTATGCACTGTAGTTTATGGTTTGGCTTGCATTTGTAACTGTGTGGTGTGTACAGGGACACTCCTGAGGAACAACGTGATAAAATGGCTGCACTGCATCATATGATTAACAGGTGGAGAGAACTCTGATTTATGACTTTTTTTTTTTTTCCCCTCCTATGTACACAAGTAACTTGGTAGGCTGCTATTGTTGTGGCATGTGAGGTACTTGCAGGTCCTGAGGCTGGAAACAGTCAAGTTGCTAAATTCACTGCTGGGGCTGTTGTCTGCCCTGGGAAGGGTGATCTGATCCACTGGACCCCGTGGCTCTTCAACTACGCCGGCACATAGTGTGGGGGTTTAAGCCCGGTTTTGCTCTGGGTAGTTGCCAGCATTTCAGCCATCCTTATCCACAGTGTCGGTAAGGTGTTCAGAAAATGCAGTTTTTCTTTGACCCCCGAGATGCTCATTATGAGTATTTATTTGTATTACTGTGATGCCTAGGGTGTAGTGTTCACCGCTGAAAGAATAAGAGTTATAAATCAGTTTGTACTTGCAGAAACAGGAAAGAAATATGTTGGGAATTGAAAGAAGCTTACAAAAGGCTCACAGTAGTCATTACTGCTGGAAAACATCTCAGCACAACAGATGGATCCTCAAGTAAGTCAGATAAATCAGATCACAATGTGAATGGAAACGCTGAAATTCCACAAGTCACACAGATTTTTTTTTTTTTTCCTTGCCATTCATATCTTTCCCTGTATACGATGAAATTGACTTTTTAGTACAGTACAGGCTAAGAGCTCTCTCATGCAGATCTGACAGCCGTAACAGGAATGCTGCATAGAAAAAAGCCATAGCCACAAGAAGTGGGGGGAGCCTGATGGAAAGTAGGAGGTAAGGGGAGAGAGCTGAGCAGCAGAAGAATGATGCATAAAGGAGGTAAAGAAATGTACGTGTCTGCATACAGTTCTCAAATCCAGCAAGTCTGCCCTCAGATCCCACTCATATGCTGGGAGAAAACCACTTGGAAAGACAGAAGTAGAATGTATATGAAGGGTGGGTAGGGGGGGGAAGGATTGTATCTGTTCACAAAAACTCCTTCCACTGAAGAAATTCTAAGTATTTTGTAACACCTGAAGCAATTCCAGGTAAAGCCACTGAGATTTGACCTTTGTCTACATATAGCTATTGCTTAAATAGAAAGAAACTTTTTTTTTAAAAAAAAGCCCTCAAAAATATAATGCATAAAAGTATAAGAAACTGTCTTCTGCATGCATTTCTTACCTGTTTTTTCACACAACAATTTTGCTAGAGCCTACACCAGAATCTATTCAAATGAAACAGGGCTGGATAAAGAGAGAATGCAAATAGCTTCATTTTTCTTCCTGGTATTCAGAGAAGCAGGTGCAGACAGAGGGAAATGTCTGGACTCCAGTGGGAAGCGAGGGGGTCGGCCCCTCTCGGGACGGACCTCCAGGTGAGATGGTGGCCTCACCAGCAGCAGCAGCAAGGCTCTCGGCTGCTTCTCTGGAGGCAAGCTTTGGTCCGTGCTACCTCTCGCAGCCTCAACAAATGCTAACGCTCAAAGCTCTGTGCGGTGCTGAAGAATGGTCTCAGTTTTCTTCTATGGGTTCATTGTGTATTTTTGCATAGAACTATTTTATTTCATTCACAGACACATACGAGCTTTAAAAAGTTGAGTAACAGCGCTGTGGTGAACTAAGGATGTTTCACTGGCTTTAAAGATTTCAGTAAGGCTGTCAGCTGGAGGAGGGCTGTCCAACCAGGCTGTCTTTCAAAAATGATTAAACCAAGAGTTTGCTCTTGTGACTCCCTGTGCAAAATGGTTCCATAACTCAATGCTCCCCACGGTTTTTATAAACTTTCTGCCAGTTAGCCCTCTATTCAGGGCCAATTTGCACCTAGTTTATGGTGCTGGTGTTTCTGTTATCCTCATAATGTCTTCACAACCATGTCCCTGGCAAGCATTTGTTTTTCAGCCCCTTCTGATGCCTAGCATTATTAATTTCTTTAGGGTATGTGTTTTTTTTTTTAACGAGTTCCTTGGTTATTCTGGTGGCAAGGAGGTGCAAACCAGAGCTAGAGTTCTTGAGGAGACTTTGCTTCAGTCTTGCGTTATGCAGGTTATGTGAATCTAGCCACCGTGGGGGTCACACTGACAAACTGCTGCAGAAGGGGGCAAAGCGAGGCTGGTGGGGCTCTTAACTGGGCAGGGAATTACCGTCCCTGAACATGCTCGTTCAACAGGCTCCTTTGAATAGTTTTTCTCCCTTGCATCATGCTTTTAGTCCTCCATCTTGCTACTCAGCACGGTAGCTTGAAAACAGCTTGTTTTCACAGCAGTCCTGACTGCTTCTGCCCTCCCTGTAGCATGACTGTGAGCCTGATGTTACCTGCTACCCGCTCAGCCATGAATCCTTGCTCAGCTTGCACAAAGCCTCCCGAACAAAGCACCTCTTCCCCCGTGGGTCTCTGGGGAAGGGGATTTTTGCAAGCTCTCCCTAGCAGGTTAGACACAAAGCAATCCTGGCTCCTGGCCTAGAAGCAGCTGCTAGGCGTTTTCTTCATGTCAGCATTGCTTATCGCTCCGAGGGAAGAAACCGAGCATGTGCCGCCCTCCTTTCTCCAAGCTGCGATTAGCAGAGAGAGACAAAGCGGCTCTGACCAGGCTGGCATCGCAAGTCTCCTTGACCCAGGAGAGTGGAGACAGCCTGGCACATCTCCTCAAACCAGCTGCTGCACAAACTCTGCCCAGGCTTCCCTCTGAATACTTCTCAGTGGCAAGCTTCAGAAGGGGAATTCAGGAGCCCGGCCACTTGCTGCTGGCAGCTCAGGGCATGGCATGACGCACTCCTTACTCCCTTTGAAGGAGGTTTGCTTCAGTGTGATGTATGAGACACTCCATCGTCAAGTCATCTAGAGACAAAATAGCACAAAATTCCTCACTTGTCGAAACCAGACACTCTCAGTGAACCTATTTCATCGCCTCCATACTTAAGATGTGTTTTTGACCTCTTGAACAGCTTAAGGCTTACCTGCAGACAGGAAGCAATGTTTTCAGTTGAGGCTAAAGGTAAAGAAATATGATGAAGTTACAAATACTGTGGACTAGACTTTCAGTCTTTCTGTGTTTGGTATTCACTCTGTAAGTTGTTCCAATGAAATAACCTAGACAACTCTATAGTCTAGACCTGCCAAAGTATCCCCAACATCTCATTTCTAAAACATTAGTTTGAGTATGTGTCAACATAAAAAGAATTTTTTTTTCCATCTAAGAAAATGGATGCTAAGAAATTAGTTTAAGAAATAGCTGAGAAAGTTAAAATGTGGATTGTATACATATAACTACCCTGTAAAACCTTTTTAATATATATACACACACACACACTTACACCTACCATGCTTTTAAATACTTTTGTAAAAATTTAATGAGTATATAATTCTCAATACATCTGAGTTATCACTTTCCACTAGATTTGACTGGAAAATGGATTCTTAAATGAATAACTGTACTTTTGGGATATCAGCTAATATCCTCTCACTCGCGTGGCGTTTTGCTTTTTTCCTACCTACCAGGGCCTGCGGAATGCTGGGGGTTATAGCACAGGCGCGTCACACATCAGCTGTCTGCACGGCTGGTGTCGGGAGGAATTGTTTCTTCTGGGGCACAGATGACGGCCTGTTAGTGCTTACGCTAATTGTGACTCCCTTTTCCATATGTATTTTTAACAAGAAAATATTATAAATAGTGTTGCTAAAATAACTAATTAGATTGAAATGCTTAGGTGTTTCTTCCAGACCTGAAAAAGTTGCAATTTCTATACTGATGGAGCCTATGAATATGCTAGCAAACCTTTTCCAGTGCATAACTTGTGTTCACATACTATCTCACTATTAACATAACATACTTCTGTTTCAAAATAGTTTTGAATTTCTCCTAGGAAATTAACATTTAAAAAAGATGCATGGAAACATGTGCAACTGTGTGTGTGTGTGTGTGTATATATATATGAAAGTACGTGTTTAGAGCTATAAATCACACATAAAAATTTGCCTGACCAAACTTTTTCAGACTCGTTCTCAGACTGAATTTTCTTGTTTCATGTCATGCTTGAGACCAAGATTCACTTACCTATTTTGTATTACAAAGGTAATGATAAATCTTTAAGGAAAAGTAATTGTCTGGAACACCTTTATAGGTCTCCTCTAAAGTCATATTCCTGAGGAGTATTACCTGATAATTTTGGTTTGATAAAAGTCAAGTATTTGGGGGGGAGGGGATATGACAACACACAAACATTGGCAACTAGGATGTTCAATAACCAACCTCTGAAAAATATCACTAAGGAAGCATTTTCAGACTGAAAATGAAGCCTAAATTTCCTTGGTTTGACTCGTGCTCTGTTTATTTAGGCAGTGCTGCATGCTACAGACCAACAGGTAATGCAGAAATACACTTCCATGTCAGTTTGAAGTGTGTTGAGAAGCACACATCTCCGATACCCGCTAAAGCCTAGCAGAGTGGTATCTCTGTTTCTAGATTTGCCAGTGTCCATCAATAGTAAGTAAACTTAAATGTTTATAGCTTTTGGCCAGCAGAACAAAGGCATTTCTCTAGTTTTTTACAGGCTGAACAATTTGCAATCCTGGGACTAGAGGATGCTAAGGGGACTGATTTGTCTCTACCAGCAGCGTATCTGGAGAAGAAAGATTAACTACAAAATCAGGTTCTCTACTAAGATGGATGTATTAAGATACTTCAGAGCCTCCTCTGATCACATCCCTTTAACAACAGATATTAAAAATTATGTACATTAAAGCAAGACTAAGGGTGTTTTCTTTAAATCATTTTATGATGCTGTCAATGCAAAGAAGAATCATTAGTAAAGGGACAACTGAAACAATTCAAACCAAATATATTTGAAATGTGAAACCCAATTCAGTTAAAAAGTATACATTAACAGAAGTAAACAAAACTGAAAGTTGTGAAGATTATATAAAAATTCCCTTTTTTCCCCTCCCCTTTTAAATTAAATATGCTGAAAATTTAAGTAAGAAGTTTCTCTGTTCAAAACCAGTCAAGTGCTCAAGTGAATTTTCAAGTACTTGTAGCAATGATGCAGTTTTTGATAGTTCAGCTAGTATTAATTTTCTGTTAGAGGCACATATATGATAGCAGGGCAGCATACATATTTTGCAGTTTTAAAATACAACTTGAAGATGATTCTTAGGTGAGACAACGATTTCTTGTAAAATGTCACAAGTTAAGGTGTGGTTTTGGAAACCTAGAACTACTATGTATACTTTGGGTATGGATAGCGGTCACTTTACCACCAGTGACATGGTACTGTAAAAACATTGTATTCCATAATGTTGCTACTTTTTTTTTTTTTATTTAGCAGGAGTGAAAGAATTGGACTTATAATACTGTGCACTTTATGCAAGCTAACATGCAATTTTGGAACAGGAACATAGCACTCTTCATCTTCCCATTTTACTGACTCCCTGTCAACACTGCACTTATGCAGTAGCAGGGTGCTGTAAATTAAGATCACAGCACCACAAAGCCTAGCGTCTGGCAGACGGAGGACACAACTAGTAGGACATACCTGAACATGTCTTCCCTGAAGTTTCAGACCGCAGCAGAGCAGTTTACCTAGCTTCTGTAATGGTAATCAGCACTTACTGTATGCCCCCAGAAGTACACTCAAAGCACTCATTCAAGTTAAAACTGTTTGCAGAAGCAGCATTCTTTCACATATCTTCAGACTGTGAAGGTTTAGTATTTATATAGCCTCTGTAAGTTTGTTAATTTCAAACAATCTTTAATATATTAGGAGAGTATTAAATGTTCATTAGGAGACTTTTTTCCTTTAGACTTCTCTCACTTGAAATAAAAGCCTAAATAAAGACAATTTACAGATTTCATTGCTCCCCATTACCTCACAGAAGTCCTCTCCCATACTCCCCCTAAGATATAGTATACCACTGTCATCTGCAACTTGAGAACCACAAAAATATGAAAAATTTGGTATTTGCTCTTTCCATTCCAGTACAGTGTGTACTACTTGCAGCTAATTCAGATTCTGCCTGTGTGAGTGAAAGCAGCACAACAGCTCTAACAGAGGCTCACTGTTGTTTGTGTTAGTGCCCCTTGCCCCACCTTAATTAGAAAAACTCAGCAATGAGGTACCGCAGTAGCTGGTAAATTCCACAGTGATACATAAAGACTGTAGCAGCAAGTTGTGTAAGAACAGTAAACTATATTTGACTGGTATTCAATTAAAAAAAATCCAGTCATACATTGTAATTCACAATTTAAATACCGAATGGAATCATTTAATGGCATATCAGGGATGAAGTCCCACAGTTTATGAATCAATGCGTTTACACCAGGATTTGTTGCTCAGCACCGAGCTGCCTCCGCAGTCAGTCCCAGCAGGTGATTCTTTCCTCCGCGGGGATCAGGCTCCAGTTGGGCGAAGGCTTGTCAGTCGCCAGCCAGTCAAAGTCATCCACCAGGTTCCAGTTGTTTCTGCTCCTGTCGAGCCCAGAAGACTCGAAATCCCTCTCGATCCCAGGGTAGCTCCAGGCGTAGGGGGCGAAGGAGACCCGAGTGCAGTCCTCGATTACGGCCCGGCTGGTCACCTGCACGTAGAACCGGCTGTCGCGGGTGCGATGGGTGCGGAGCTGCTGGCAGGCCAGCACCAGCAGGCAGTCGCTGCAGCCATCCACCAGGGCGGAGGTGGAGACGGGCCCGCAGAGCACGGTGCAGCCCCGGCAGTCCCGCACCCGCAGCGTGTTGGCGTTGCCGCGGAGCCGCACCCGGCAGCCCCGCAGCCCGCAGAGCACCACGTCGCGCTGCAGCAGCTCGGCGGGGCCAAGCTCCAGCTCCTCGTCCTCGGCGCCGCTGAACCCGCACAGCGGCGGCCCGCCCGGCTCCCCCTCGGCGGGGCCGGGGTCGGGGCCGGGGTCCGGCGCGGCGGCCGCAGGCCGGGCGGGCTCGGCGGGGCGCGGCTCGCTGCCCGGAGCCGCTTCTTTCTTGAGGGCCCGGAAGGCGAATTTCTTCTTGGGCTGCAGCTGCTGGCGCCGGGCCGCCAGGTCCCCCTGGAGCCGGGCCACGGCCTCCTGCCCCTGCCGCACCTCGTAGGGCGCCAGGAACCGCACGCTCTCGGTCAGCAGCTTCTGCAGCCCCTGCAAGCGGGCGGCCGCCTCCTCCAGCGGCCCCGCCGCCAGCAGCGCCTCCACGGCCTCTCGCTCCCGGGCGAAGGCGGCGACGACGAACTCGCTCTGCTCCTCCTTCACCACCTGCGCCTCCTTCTTCTGCCGCTGCCGCTCCACGCCCTGCTGCCGCTCCGCTTCCCGCCGCTGCAGCCGCTCCGGCAGCACCACGGCGGCGGCCGCCGCCTCCGGCTGCAGGGGAGCCACGAAGGCGCCCGGCGCCTCGCCCGCCGCCTCCATCTTGCCTCCTCGCCTCCCCTCCGGTCACTAAGCGGCCCGCCGATTGGCTGCCGGCAGCCCCGCTTGCGTCGCCGCCGCCGATTGGCGGGCCGGGGGGGGGGGGGCTGCCGGCGGGAGGGGGGAGGGCCGGAGGGAGGGGTCTCCTGCGGTTTTAAAGGGGCCGGCGCCGCGGCGCGGGATGGGGTGAGTGCTGGCGGCAGGTGCCGCGCTCCGCGGGCCGCGCTATCCCGCTCCCCAATTAGCGGCTGGGCCGTAAATAACCCCCCCGCCTCCCCCCCGTCCCGGGCGCGCCCGAGTGCCCGCTTCTTCCCACCCTTCTCCTTCCCCTCTCTCCTCCCCGGCCGCGCCCGCGGCCCGGCGGCCCTTGGCGGGGGCAGCCCCGGCCGCCGGCACCCCCAGCCCGCGGCCCTTCCGCGGGCGGCAGAGCGGGAGCGGGGCCGGGGGCGCCGCCGGGGGCGCCTGCTCCCCGCCGCGGGGCTCGCGGGGGAGGGCGGCTCCGCGGCGGGGCCCGGGCGCGGCGGGAAGGGCGGCCGAGGGCCGCGGCCGCCTCAGCCGCGCCGCCTGCCGCCGGCGGCAGCAGCAGTAGCTCTCCACCTGCCGTTGGAAATAAAGGCAGGCCGCGGCGGCTGCTCGGGTCTTCTCCGAGGCGGGCGGGTGGTGCTGGTGGGCGCTGGGTGCCCCAGGGCCGGGTGGTGGCCTGCCCCGTGCCCGGGTGGGCGCGGAGCCACGGGTGGCAGGGCCGGTGTCTGCAGGGGGCTCTGGTAATGAACCCTCCCTGCCGCTGCCTCGTCCGCAGGGAAGTGGGTACGGAAAAGGCTGTTAATGCTTGCAGGTGACTACAAGGGTGCTGCCAAAGGCACCGTTTCTTCTTGGCCGCTTATTTGGTTTCTTGAGTGTTCTGTTCCAGAAGGGTTCAGTTCTTGAGGGCAAACACGAGAGTGGTGCCTGTGGGGTGCTGTGCCCTAGGGAGACGTCCCTAGGAGAAACCCACAGGGGCCTACATGGAAACACAGCGAGGAAGACTTTCTTGATGTCTTCAAGTTTTATAATTAGGAGATGTGTTTTAAGTAAAGTTGCAGCAGGAACCAGAACTGAAGTACAGCTGGCTATGAAGTAGAAAAGTGACCACCATTGTGATGTATTCTTTTGAGAACTGCTCTTCCATTTCATGGAATGTTAATTTTTGCAAAGAAAGTTAACACAAAGCACTCCTTTAGAAACGTACGAAAATAAATTTTAACTCCTGTCCAGTTCTACAAATACCAGCTCCCTTCCCTTGGCATTTCAAAGTTACCTATAACAAATTAACATAGGACCTAAAACTAGCCATTGAAACAAAAAGGTGGCAAACCTGCAGTAGATGTTCCGAATTTACTGTCCTCTATTTGATGATACGATGAGTTTTTTGTCTAATGTTCCTGTTTGGAAGTATAGATTGTTACACTGCTTAAGGTTAGCATTTGAAGGTAGCATTAGCTTGAAAGTAGCCATTGCTTTCTGGTTCCTGAGAAATTTGGTTTGATTTCTGTGTTAGACGTGATATATCATCGTTAGAGGGTAGGGAGTACCTGAACCTTATATGTAATAATGTCAGCCCAGTTAGGATGACAGAAGAAAGGCAGTGAAATGCCTTTAATCCTTGTAATGCATAAAGGACTTGCACTAGAATAGAGGATATTCTTTCCTTATCATTGTTACAATATAAAATCAGGGGATTTTAAGGGATTGTTGCATAACAGTAGTACTTTGGAGCAGGTTGGATGGGGGGCAGCAGGATGGGTAACATCGTGGTTAATGCATTACAGCTCTTAACTATCACAACACTGCAATGTTAATGTGTCCAGAATTTTGTTTCTGAAAAATCAGATTTTGAGTCTTAAAACCTCTTACCTTGTAGAAAGGGAGACTGCTTAATCTTGAAAAAGGAAGGATATCTTGAAATATTCTCACTTGATTTTTTTTTTTTTTCCTACCAATGTGTTTAAATGATGCATTTAGTAAGTCTTAGGCATTTTTGCTAATAAATGGTCAAATCCACTCCTGCCGTAATTGCAGTAATGTTACATTAGGCAGGAATACTGTGCAATTAATTCACTGTAAGAAAAAAAAATCCTTATTTCCATCTTGTTTCATAAGATGTGTTTCATTTTACATAGCAGGCTTTTTTGCCTTATGCTCCCACGAGTGTAGGTAATACAGATGGTAATAGTGATATAAGTGCTTATCCCATACATGAGAATATTGACAGAAAAAGGCTTTTGCTGTTTTTCAGTATGCACAAATGTTACTGGAGTATGGCTTTGGTACCGTTACACAGATGTGACCCGGTAGATGAACCGAGTGGGTAAAACAACTTTATATATGAATAGATTACAAAAAAACACTAGTGTACACAGCTCAAAAAAAATGTTAAGTATTTTATGCTGCGGTATAATGATTACTTTTTATTATATTTGGGCACTTAGAAAGCTAGGTATTCTAAATTGTTTTTTCTAGAGGTGATTGGAGGTTTAAATTAATGAGGACCAAATACATTTGTGAATAGGAGCTTCTGGGAGAGAGTGGAATCTTTTCACCTTGCTAATGCGCACAAATGATTTTTGGGTTAGAAGCAAAATAACCCCAGATGCAAGAAGGTGAAGTGTATGACCATAATGAAAAATTAAAAAGGGAGCAGTAAAATTCTTCCAACCATCTCATCTTGATGTTCCAAATTTACTTTCCACACTTACAATTTGAGGTTTTGGTATAATTGATATTGGTATATATATTTTTTTTGTGGTAATACAAAGACTCACAATTCTCTTCCTGACTTTGCTGGCAGCAACTTTTATGTTTTAGGGCTGCTTAGTGTGCTCCATTATAAGCCACAGAGAACAGAAGATTTACAATTTCCCAAACAGTAACCACCTGAATAAAATGTCAGTCTTCTAGCTCAGGCTCGGACTCATTTTGGTAAGCTGCAACAAGCAGTTTAGCTGTTTGAGGATATTAGATAAGAGTAAGGTACATAGTTCTGTCTGTGTTTTTCCTACTTTTTTTTCCCCCTGGATGTGCTTTAGTTCCTCTCTGGTGTAAAAGTAGACAGTAATCATTTCAGTAAGATGTCTTGCTGTTATTTGTTTAACGTGAAGTTGCAGGTTGCACATGCTTACTGGGATCTAGTGCTGTGAAACTCCAAAACATAAGCTCCATTATGCAGGCTTTCAGGTTTAAATCTGTATCACGTGGTTATAGCTCTTGAATGCTATCTACCTGTAATGCTTTGTACTGATTTAAACTAGGTGAACAGCATGAACTCATAGCCTTTGGAAGTGAGATGTATTGCACAGTTCAGGTGAAGGTTCAAGATCCTGTCTCATTCTGTCATTATTTTAAGAGGAGTGGGGAGTAAAAGCAAGGTCCACAGAGGCAACTGGGTGGCCTCGTAATAACAGATTCTTAAACCTGAGGTTCCTGAGCTGGTGAAAGTCAAGAACCTCTTAGTTGTGATATGATCTCGAGATGTAGATTTGCACTTGCTGAAGCAGAGGAAGGAAGTAAATACAGTTATTCCCTATCCTCGGTATGCATTCCCACCACGGACATTTTTTATTCCAAAGGGTGTAATGCATGTATGTTGCACTGTTACACACAAAAAATGCTATTTTGTCTTTTAGCTGTGTTTTCAAGGAAAGCAGCAGCCCCTGTGTCTTGCATGGAGCTCTTATCTGATAGATGTGATCTCTGCCTGTTAGACTGAGCTTCTCCAGAAGAGATTAGCAGATGAACATAATTACTCCTGGCTACAAAGCAGGTAGTTCGGTGGCTTGTGCAACCATTGTATTCTACTGCTGGTTTTAGTAAGGGCTCTTTGAACTCCTCTGGCACTGTGATCAGGCATTAAAGATGTAAGCTATGTTATGATTCATTTAAGATACTGTAGACTGCACAGTTTTCACAGTGGAATAGGGCTTTAGTAAAAGTGACTGTTGAGTCACTGTATCTCTGTGTTCTTCTCTTGGAGAAAAATAAGTTCCTTTAACATTACGTTTGGCATACTGATTGTTTTTAAAAAAGCTTTTGTTTGGACTAAAATGTTGTGCTTTATATATTTGGCCATATGGAAAGGCAAGACAATGTAAAATATGTCTGTTTTTAAATCACTAATTAGAGAGTTAGAGCTAAAACTATAAAACTTACTTGGTGCATCTTAATTGCTGTGAGTAATGCGAAAGCTTTGAAATGTAATCCTTGGGAATGCTTAAGATACTAATTATATTCTGACCAGTCAAGGTGCACTTGTTTTGAAACGAGTCTGAGCTGGTCCCTTCTGAGAACCTGGTATTCCCAATGCCAAAGGTGGAGAAACAAATTCATTTATACGAACATGAATTATTCTCCAAAACCAGGGACAGACTTCAAAGCATAACATTTTATGACAAGAGGCACTTCAAGAGTAACAAAGCAAGGCCCAAATATGCTAAACACAAAAGCTCAAGAACAGAAGAGCACTTAGGTTTGGTCCAGGCTTGGCTGCTGACTGGTATTTAGAATCCTAACTTGCTAATTGACATTAGTTAAATTCCAAAGACCAAATATGTAAACTACAGATGCTGTCTTATGGACTCTCCATTTGAGGCAGTTATTCTATTAGTTCTGAGTTCCTAAGAGATTTTTTTCAGTGCCTCGCTTTAGACTTCAGATGCTTTTACTTTTTTTTTTTTTTTTTAATTTTAAGGCATTTCAGAAAACTATGTTTGGTTATTGGACTAGCCAGTTCAATGGGCCACCTTGGTTCAATAGTACAGCAAAGTTTTCCATTTTGGAATTGTGAAACTTAATTGCAAACATATTCCATTTATTTTTCTGAATAATTTAAATAGAATTAACTTGAAGTCATTGTGTCCAAGTTTACTGATTTTCTGTTAGCTCTCCTGTAGTATATTCATCAGTTAACAAAACTAAACTTATATTCATTTTGCCTTTTATTCATCTTATGAAAAAATGTCAGCTATAATTTTGAAGGACTGCCTCCTATTATTAGCATTTGTTCTTCAGTCTAAATCTGAAAGAATAAATTCCATTCATATTGATACACTTTGTAGCGATAATATTAAGACTTACAGCAATTTTTATTCATATCCAAATCTTATCCATCTGGTTTCTAGTAGGGTCCCAGGAATACCCAAGTAAAACCATTTTTTCTCAAAAGTTGTGACTTAGATGATGCTTTATTCATAATGTTCCTTCTGTTCCTCTATTTTGTCTTGTCCTTATACAAGTATAGCTTAGCATGTTTGTGTTTCTTTCCTGAACATGAATGCTTTTGGCATTATTTACTATTCCACTGTGTTTTTGTTATCCCTATAATGCCTGGTTTCATGTTTTAGGCCTCCACTTTTTGCTTAGGTACCTTCTATTAATATTTATTTGCCACCCCCCCTTTTTTTTTAACCATCCATAGCACCTCAGTTGTATTAGGAATGGTCCTTTTGTTAGGACCATTGTCCTTCCTTGCCTGGCTGCTGTTTTTAATTACTACTACTTTTTAAAAAAAAAAAAAAACAAACCAACAACCTTGTGTCCATCTACTCATTAACATACTTTTATGTATTTCTGTATCCTTACTTACCTGATTTTTTTTTCCCATTCATCTGTGATAACCAAATGAACTATGAACATTATAGAAGCTTCTCCCAATTTCTGCCATCATTTTTAGTTTAAATTTCTTCTATAAATTTTGGTGGTGTTAGTTGTCGAAGATTATTTCTCCAGATACCATAGTAAAGTTCTGTCTCCAGAGGTGTTTTTTTCCAATACATTTCAGTGGCTGAATATCTGAAGATTATTGTAAAATTGAAGTGAGAGCTATTAATCTTTCAAACTTAATTCTCCTTTTTAAGGTACTCTAAGCTGAAGAAAATGACTCTGTTTAAATAACCTAGAACATGATATAGTTATTCTTGATCTGTTCCAGTAATAATTTTGCATTGCTGTTTGTTTCAATGGGAGGTTCAGTCACCATATTTTCTCTGGTTTTACTTGATTGTCTTCCATATGTCAGATCCACATCTCAGGGAAGCACAGTTCTCCAAAATCTGTTCTTTGGATTCATTACGGAACAGCCCTGTTGGCCTTCACACAATCTCCAGTCATAGAAACGTGTCTGTCTTCTGCTATTGGTGTAAATCTCTTGTTCTGAGGCTCACGCTTCGTTACCTGCTCTTACTACCTACATCCTAACCAATCACCCCTTAAGATATGTATTGGTTAGATAGTCCTGTGTTCGGTATGATGATTGATACTGGAGTCATACAGCTTTATAAGTTACATCGTGCAATTATGACCCTGGTTTTGTAAGTGCTGTTTAGTGTAAGTAAGGCACGATATCAAGCTGAAATTTGTAACGTTTAGGAAATTTTTACTGGTGGGTCATCAAAGTATTGGTGGCAACTATTCAAAATTGGGGGGTTGATACGGATATTGAACTGAATTTTTCATGTGGTATGTTGCATTCCAAGTTAAAGTCTTTGTCTCCCTTCATGCCCCACTGTATCTGAGCGCCCTACTTTTCAAGCGTTGTGACCTCTACCTTTCTATTGCTTGTACCTTCTCGTGGTGACCTATTTGTTTCTGTGCCTTCAAGCTTAGAGTTATTTATTCTTATCTAAATTAGTAATAAATAAAGCAGTATGTAGCTGGATAAATGGTGTATCTGGTGAACTGACACAAGAAATGTTAAGGGACGGAGAGATAAAGAAGCATGGGAGGAAGAAGTGCCATCAGTAGAGCTGAAGCACTTGGTCTGAGGAAGCAAGGCTGCAGCGGAGTAAATGGCATTCTTTTCCATCCAATATACCTCAGAGAGGATGCAGCGAGTTGAGGTTACAAAACAATTATTCACGCAAGAATCTTGGGATGACGGTGGAATTCCTTCCTTTAATGCAAGTAGCTTAGTCCTTAAATTCTTTCTTATGAATCTGCTGCTGCTTGATCTTCTTTTGGGGTACTAATTTATGATTGCACAAGAATTTGAATGCATGTGATGCACGTGATGCTTGTGATGGAAAAATGGGCTGAATAATAATGAAGTGACTTGGTCTAGGAGGAACCTGGAGACAGAGTGAATGGGGAGGGTGTTTTGTACCCCCTTATTTTCTCCCTCTCAATGTCTACACCTAGTTTTCAGTTCTGCACAATCTGTCATTTCAGGGCTATGTATCTCATCTCACTCCAAATGTCACGTGGTGTCTTTGCACACCTATGAGAGTGGTAGTTGTTAAATAGCATGGTCACAGTTTGACAGCTGATGTCAAAATATAGCCACTAGTATGTTGTGTGATGGGTGCACATGATGTTCCCGGTAGCTGTGCTTAAGAATTATTATGCCAACGTCTGTCTTCTAAAGATTTCTCCTATTCCTTTTTGACACTGCTCTTGCCTTTCTTCTCATGCTTATTTCCCCTTACTTCTTCTGAAGCTGCTACAGGAAAATGAATGAGAAAATGAATGAATGTGATTGAGGAAGCTAAGGAGAGACCGCAACTGGATGTGCATTGTACGTGTTTTGGAGACTAGGACTCTGAGGATGACAGCTCTGGGCAGGTGACCTTGGGGTAGAAGAATTTTGACATATTAGGATCTTTTGTGTTAATGCAGCAAGGCAGTGAGAAGAGGGGAAACCTCCTGGGGCAATGATACTCAGGTCAGAGACACCATGTGATCCTCTTAAAAAAGCATGAGCACCTCTCCGTAAAAAGCAGTATTTCTTTAGAAACATGGTCTGGAAAATTCTGTAGTACAGCAGAAAGTGATAACACTACAGCTGAAGACTGCATTCAAACTTAGCATTAAAGGTAACATTAATTTTGCTTTAAGTGCATACTTCAATCTGACCTATCAAGTCTCATCCAACTCTTGATTTTTCTTTATTAACTGTTTCTACCTGAGCCAATTTTGTTTCTGAACAGATATAGCAAATATAGAAATATATGCAAATTTACTTCTGCAGAGGGTACAGTGTGTTCTGGTTTGGTTTTGTCCACTCAGTGGCAATGTAAAGGGTTTTCATTCTTAAACTCACTGACTTGTGTGGGTCTGGAGAAATCTAGTCACTGCAGGGTGCTTCACTGTATGGATGTTAGCTCTCCGTCCCTTTTTGTACTGTCCCTGCTTAGCAAGGTTATTGCCAGCGCTGCTTTGAAACATCCTTCAAAGAAAGCAAGTGTAAATTAAGGTACAATCGTGGACAATTTACGTAGGCTTCCTTGTGTTTCTTATGATAAGGGAATCTATTCAAAGTCATTTGTCCTCCTTCCTCCTACTCCTTCTTTATATTGCCTACGTCCTATTTGTGGTTTCTGTAGGACTGAGAGAATAATAACGTACCGATCAGATGTTCAGCCTCGTAACCTCTGAAGCAAAGTTCCTTCCTGTTAACCAAATCAGAAGAACGCTTGTGGTGTCCCTCCAGCTCACAAGTTCTTACTTGAGCAACCTTCTCTGAAGCCAGTGATGCTGAGCAGGCTTTAATTCAGGGCAGGGTTTGGCCCCGTGAAGCATTTGCTGAAGTTAGGGACCGTGAAGTTTGGCCTTTTTGGTTTTCTAATGCTAGTGCCCGGAGTATAGGCTGTAAGAGCAGTTAGGACACTGAGCTCTTTGACAGGTGGTGTTTGCGTCCATACCGTTGGCTCTTCAGGCCCATACTTTATTTATGAAAAGCGCAGTTAATATATTGGCTGACGGACTAGGCAGCGCCATGCTTGTGTTCAGTGTGTCTGGACTGTGTAGAGGATCTGTTGGCCTCATGCTAAGGCCTGTTTGCTAGGGCCCGGCCTTTCCATTTAGGGGGTTGATGTGAAACTTCACCTAAATTTTCTACTGTGGACATGCATGTAAATAAGAATTGCAGGTGAGTCGCGGCTTTGGCAAAGGTTTGGAATCAGGCTTAACCTTTGTTTTCCATATTATTGTATGAATTGGTTGATTACTTAAAAAATAATATAACCAGATTCTAATTGAAAACGATGCTGAGGTACTGACTTTTTTTTAAACATAAAAAACCGGGCCAACTTTTTGGAGAGGGCCCATTTAGTACAGTGCCCATAACCGTTTTCATGTCATTGTGTTGAAAAATCTAAAAAGTGTTTTTTGAGCTGTAAAGCTAATGAAGAATGCGCTACTAAATAAAGTCTTCAAATCCTTGTCTCTAAGGAGTTTTAACAAAGTTACTTTTTCTTAGGAAAAAAATGGAAAAGGTTGCTGTGTGGAAGTCCTTGGGAATTTCGATGACTAGCAGAAAAAGGGTCTTTAAAGAGATTTCTTGTTTTAAAAGCATTACCATACATATCTCCACGTGCTAAGAATCTGTGTTTTCAGTTGAAATGTTTTTGTTCTAAATAAACTAGGCTTCTCTGAATCATCTGCATAAAGAATTTTTAATTATATTTTTAATGAATGAAGTGAATATTTGAAGTTGAACTTGTATAACCAAAAAGCTTTGAACAAAATTATTAATGCTTTTAGCCGAAATAAATTGTGGAATTGTACCAATGGACTCTCGGTGCTATAAGCTTTGATTCCAAACTAGCATTTCTGGGTTGCCCAAAACTTTTTTGAAGCAGCTGAAACTCATGTCATTTGTTTCCACCAAGGGTGATAAGAATGTAGCTGAAAATACTTGAAATATTGCAACTTGGAAGAGGATCAAATCTTATCTTTTTCAAGGTGACCTTGCATGGATTTTTGGGGGGACCCCCCCGCCCACCCCAAGTGTGTAGTGGTTTACAACTGTAGTATGTCGGAAACCAACCAAGTTGTTAATGTTCTTTTTAGTGGGAAAAACCTGTTTGCCTTTGTTTTTTTTTTTTTTTTTAACTTTTCTGCAACCCAAAACACACCCCAGCTTTTTAACCGAAAGTAGACAGCTCAGGCGCGTATCGATTGCCGGACCAACGGCTTTCTCAAAAAAAAAAAAAAAAGAAAAGAAAGAAAAAAGGGCGGCTGAACTTTTTAAAGGGCCTGACTGTGCAAAAGGCGAAGCGAGGAGCGCGCCGGAGCTGGGGACTCATCATGTCAGGGCGGCGGTCCGTGTGCCGGGGCGCCGGGCTGCGGCAGCGTCTCCCGGCGGAGCCGGGTGGCCGGGCCCCGCCGGCGCGGTGCGGTGCGGCGGCTCGCGGTGCGGTGCGGCGGCTCGCGGTGCGGCGCGGTGCCTCGCCCGGCGGCGCTGCGCGGTGCGGTGCGGGGCCGCGCTCGCCTCGCTCGCTCGTTCTCTTCCTCGCTCTCCCCCCTCCCTCCTCGCTCTCTCGCTCTCCCTCTCTCTCTCTTACACTGCCAGCCCCTGATGTGATGGCGAAGAAACCCCGTTGACAAGGCACTGCTTTTTCATGACGGTGAGTTTCCCTTTGAGTGTATTATAATTTTGTGATAAAAATTTCAAGGAAAAAAAAAAAACACACAACCTCCTTCCTCCCTTCCTTCGGGGAGGGAAAAGAGAGGGGGGAAATCTATCTCCAGACAGACAGAAAAGAAAGAGGAGCAAATTAACAACCAGGAGTTGCCAAAACCAGGATATTAGGTTTCAGCCCAGAGAGCTATTGGCTCTGGGGCTATGTATATAAATATATATCTAGAGAGAGCGAGCGAGAGGGGAGACGAGGAGGAAGAAGAGGGATATTTTGTGGGTGGCTGTTGTTTGGGCAGATGTGGATTCACATGGAAATGAACTATATATATTTTTTTTTTTTTTTTTTCCGCGAGGCTGGTGGTGGTGGCTGCTGAGGGCACTTAAAAAAAAAAAAAAAGTTGTTTCTTAAAATAAAGGCGGGGAGGGGGGGGTAGAAGGGAGAGATAAGGTTTCAGGTCCAGGCTGATAGCTGCAGAGAGGGGAGAGGTTTGGGGTGGGTTTTTTTTTCTTGCTGATGCCATGCAAATTCAGGAGAGGAGGGAAGAAAAATCTCTTTTAATGACTCATTGATTGAGCCGGTTTAAAATTAGTTGTTGTTGTCTTTTTTTTTTTTTTTAATTTTCCGCCCCCTTGATGGCCATCAAGAGAGGGATGGAAAGAGGAGAGGAGGGAGAGAGTGTGTGTGTGTGTGAGTGTGAGAGAGAGAGTGAGAGAGGGGGATAGAGAGAGTGTGTGAGGGAGAAAGAAAAATAATCTTTTCAAATCTCCTCCCTCTTTTTTTTCCCCCCTCGTTTCTTTGCTTTTCTCTAAAGCTCTGTGGTCTGTGAAACACTCTTTCTTCCTCCTCGTCGGGAAAATGGAGACACTTCGTCTCTCTCCTGGCTGTGGAGCTGGGAAGGATTTTTCTTTTCTTTTTTCCCTTTTCACTCCTGGCTTGATTTTTTCCTTTCCCCCGTCCACTCGCCGCCACCCTAATCCTGTCATTTCTTTGAGCTTGTGTCTCAGATTTGTGCCTTCTGGGGATTTATTTTTCGCTCGTTTCCTCGTTTTCGGTGTCGCCAGCAGATTTGATTTGATTTGCTTGGTTCTTTATTTGCGATTTCCTCTGAACTGCTCCGTGCCTCCTGCTTTTAACCGAGGAATGGAAACGGTGCTGCTTTTTGTGGGCGCGCAAAATGCTCGGGCGGTAGGTTGGGGCTAATGCGCTTTTCTCTCCTTTTCGGGACCAAGTTTTCTGCTGTGTTTTTTTTTTTTTTTTTCCCTTCCCTTTTGGAGAGAGAATATTTAACTGTAACGCCTTTTTTTTTAAAAAAAAAACCCATAACAATAAACCGTCTCTTTCTGGAGTAACCCGTTTGGCTTGGCTGTAGAGTGGATGTGAATCTGATCCTTTGTGCTGCTGGGATTATTTTCCGTGAAAGAAACAATGTTTTATAAATAGTTTTTACTTGTGGCTTAAAACAGGCGTTGGTTGTGGAGGGGATTTTCTGAAATCCTCACAGCTCACGTTTATTGGGTTATGGGGGGGGGTGTTCAGTACTTCCAAGTTATAGTTTGTTTTTTGCTATTAATTTCAAAATTCACTTACAGATTATGGCAGAAAGCAGATGTAATAATGTTAAAAACCGGGCAAAATTAAACGATGTATAGAGGGGACGTTTATATTTACTTAGAACTGTTAGTAAATAATCACTGGGGGGAGGAAAGAGACGTGGAGGCCTTTGCTTTTCCCCGATTCTCCGCTCCCCGCTCCTCTCCTCCTCGGGGCTCGGCGGTACGGAGCGAAACGGGCTTTGAAGGAGAGGGGAGAGCCCCTCCGGAGGCGGCGGCGGCCGCACCCGGGCTGGGCGGCCAGCCTGCGCCGTGCAGCTCTCGGGCCGAGGGGGAGCGGGGGAGAGCGGGGAAGATGGCGCTGCCTGGCTTCCTGCCAGCGTTTGTTGCGCAGTTTCACGCTGACTCTCCTCCCCCACGGGCGCCATTTTAAGGTCCTTTCTGCTGTCGCCGCGCCGTGCAGGGCGTTGCCGTCGAGCCCCGCTCGGGCTGTTTCTGTCTCGGGAAGCGTTATTCTCTCGGCCTTGAGATCCTCTCCCCGAAATCCCAGAAGCTGCTTGCCCCCCCCCCCCCCCTTTTCTTTCTTTAAGAAATTGCTGTAAGGGGTTTCCTCTCTGTGTGCTTTGGGGAGAGAAGAGGTGGATTCTTGGCTGTGTGTGTGCAGGGGAGCAGAAAGGGTGGATTGTTTTGGGCATGGGCCTTCTTGGGAAGGGCTCTGAATCGCTGCCTTCTCAGGCTTCCCCCATCTCCTGAGCCGTCAGAGTCACGGTCCTGTGAGGTATTCGACTGGCCGGGCTCAGAGGGGCCTGTGCTCCCAGCTTAAAGCCTGTAAACATCACTTCAGAGCTTGTTTTCATATCTCAAAAATACATGTTTCTCGACAAGAGCTGCATTCGGAGTGTATGAAGAAAAAAGATTTGAAAGAATATCCTCTCCTGTTGAACGATGTCCAAAAAATACAACAAGTCATTGAAAAAAAATCCACCTTTAAAAAATGCTCTAGCGTAGCACATAGGGCAAAGTAATCTTCATTGAAGAGCCTTCAATTCCTTAAAAAGTGCTTGCAAAAATACAAGGGCAAGTAAGTTTTTGGAGAGTGGGTAGAGAACTCATGCTGTGGCTGCTACTCTCTTGGTAATTTTTTTTTTGGGGGGGGGGGACTAGCATCTTCAAGTTTCTATCCTTTATATCTCATAGGAAGCAGTGCTTTTTCCCAATGATTCAAATTTGGCAGCTCCACTTGAATACGCTTCTAAAGTTTTGTTTCAGTGCTGTTTTTTAGGGTGGGTATTGAAAACAGTCTCCTATTTTTTGATCAAAACTTTTTTTTTTTTTTTTTTTTACATTTCTGTGTAATCTGATCAATGCTCATAAGGCTTGAGTTTAATACCAACAACATCTGTATTCAGGAACAGCAAGTATGCTGCCAGCCCAATTTCTGCTGCGCCCACTAAGGAGTGTGGAATGCTCAATTAGTTCTTCGTTTTGTGCTTTCTGACAGATCAGAGGAGGGCTTCCCCATGCTTCTTGCTCATTGCTGAAGGAAGTGGGAGATTTTTTAAAATTTGGGATTAATTTTAAGGCTGTTTAAATTCTTTGCCTGTTGGTGTTGAAGGGTTTTAAATGACATTTCTTGTGAAATACACATTTTTATTGCTTGGAATATATTAAAAAATTGTCTGGATATAAACTCTCTTTTCTAAAGACTTTAATGGGGACAACCTTGTTAACATTTTAGGTTTTTAAACAATACAGCTGATAAAACTTTGTGTATGGTGTACAGTATTTGTTTGCATATTTCAGAAATCTTATTATATGGAAGTCACTCTTTCTTGAAGTGATTATTTTGCATTTTTGTTAACAGTAGTCTTGGGATCAAGATAGTGAATTTTTTTTAGTGGTAGTGCATTTTTATACAACAAAATTTATTATGCACTAATGTCCGGCAGATTGTGTGTGGATTTTTTCATTAATTTGTGAAAACAATGAAGAAATGACAAAAATGGGATAAAAATGACCAGTTTATATTCTCTCAGAGCATAATACTTGCCAAATGACTAGGTATACTCTCTACTCTGACCTGCTTGCATTAAAGCAAAATGTATTCTCATCTTGAGCTGAGATCTTTGGCGGATAGCATGTAAATATACTAGATCTGTTCTTTTTAGACGTATTTCTTTGGCTGTGTCTGAGCTTCAGGGTTTTTTTTTGTTGTTGTTGCAAGTAGTACTTTGTATTTCGCATAGCTTGTTTATGTTGATGGAGGAGTGCGGAAGCTCCCCATGTTGATATACTAGCCCAGTTGTGCTTTCATGGGTGCACCTTGGCTTATTCACTAGTACGATACTCATGTATTTTAAGCGTGTTCTTATCTTGTTCATACTTTGAGTGCTTGCCTTGTATATTATACCTGTATTCTTGACTTGGTAATACTCTCAGTATATGTGTAGCCTTAGCTGAGGTCAGTGCTACATAGTTGTGCCCTTGACACAGATGGTTCTACCATAGCTAAATATTTACGTCACCTTATAGATGTGCAGTTTTCCTGCCCCCCCCCGGTCCTCTTCCAGTAGAGCTTATATATTTAGTTTAATTGTACTGAGAGAAAAAAACCAAAGTCCTGCTAGTATAAGCTGCGTTTCCAATTTCCTCCAAGGACCCTTTCTGTATCCATAAAGTTTTGCAGGAGAGGTAAGTCCATAGTCTAGAGTTGAAGAGCTTTGCAGGCATGGATGCGTTGGTATGCTACTTGGGTGTTCATTGTGCTCTAGCTGCGTTTTCAGAGTTTTGCTGGTATACTTCCACATTGGTTCCAGAAAAGTTGTATCTGCATAACTGCAGTTATGTTTTATAATGTGGCTCTAATGGTCAGTGATCATGCCTTTTCATGCTGCATTAGGCTTGTGGTAAGTCTAATGGCTGGTGCTTTTTAGCGTAGATGTAGCACTGAGAGCGTGAAAGTGTGTCGTCCCCATCTAAGTAATAGATACAGTCCGGGCATAAGAGCCTCTTTGATAATATGGTTCATTATGTTCGGAGAGTTGGCATAATTTCTTCTACTAGTTCTGCTGGAATAAGCTGCATCTGTTCTTGAAAGGTTTTTTTATTGTGACATACCTGCTCCAGCATAGACGTGGGGATTGTCGACAAAAACAATCGTGTTTTGCTTTCTTACAGTAGAGGAAAAGCAGCAAGATTAATAAACTGTTTTAACATTCATTGTGACCTGCAGCTGTTCTAGTTTGAAAGTTGGAATAAACAGTACTGGTAAAGCCCTTGTTGCACCAACATAAATGCATAAACACTGACCTGAAGGGATGTTTTTTCAAGATTATCAGGTAGTTAAATGAATATGTTTATTTTCAAATGTTTGTTTGCCCCTGCTTTCATTGTTGAAAAAACAACTGCTGTCTTTGTATTATTTTTGCTTTATTTGAGAATTGCTGAGGTTTTAGACAGAATAAACATGTTTAACTAGCACAAATAGACTATCAGGTTTTTTTATTGCTTCAATTCATTTTCTTGCGCTAGTTTTAAAATGTTCTAGAGCTACTTCTGATGTTACTTTGAGTTAGGGAATGCTTACCAAAAGGATAAGAAAGAAAGTGGGCAAATGATGGTCAAAACTTAATACAATAGTCTTTCTTTCATTGAAGGTATTAAGAAAGGGTGGTGAAGTGAAGAGACAGGAGTCCAGAGAGAAAGTTTTAACTTCATTACAAGAGACTCATCATTTTTGTAAGGGCTGATCTTATGCCTTGTCTCAGGTGGAGCTTGCAGTAATTTTACTGTGAACTTGATCTGAGTGTGGAATTTCAAGATGTGGTGTTGAAGCTTGAATTTATTGAGTTGTGTCACCTACAGAAAATACCTTGGCCTCACTGAAATAGGTAGCAAAATCTCTACTGGCTTCAGCAAGGACAAGATGGGCAGTGTGAAGGATTTTCAGTCTGGTTTTGGGGGCATTGATATGGACTGCACTGCTGAATTAGTTACACATCTGTCAGTTCATCATACTCAAATTTCAGTTGATTTCCCAAACATCGGAACTGAAAGGAGTATAAATCTCCATTCAGCTTTAATTATTGACAGTTGTTAGCTGATACTAGCTTGTGTGAGCCATGCCTGTGGCAAGGTAACTGTTGTTTTTTTCTTTTTAAACTCGTATGGACTAGGGTGGCAATGAAAAGGTATTAATTGGGCATTGGTTTATAAATTAATTGAGAAACGGTCGGTGCATAAGGAAGTTACATTCTGGAACTGCATAAGTGTTTTTCAGAATCTTTGAAAATTATATGCACAGAATGAAAAGTATGATACATAGGAATTCTCTAGTAGAAACAAGGTAAAAAGATCTGAAGAACTGACTCGACATTTCTTGAAGTATTGTATTATACAAATAATGTATGCTAGTAGCCTGTGTTATTGTATACAGTAGTTTCTAGAAATGCTTAAGAGCATCTAACTTCCTTTGGGCAGGCAAACATTTCTTTCCTAAGGAACTGTTGAGATTACACCTCCTCCTTTTCCTCTTTTGGGATGAAACTAGGGCCTTTCAAAATGTTTTATGATTGTTGAGATTCCCTGAAGAATTGTGTATGTGGTGGAGCAGCTTCGAAGGCAGAGCCCAAAATAGGCCGTAGCAGATAGTCGCTGCTGGGGAAATGGGCTGAGCTGAGTGCTCAACTTGGTGAACCCCATGGGGTGTGTAAGCATCCTGACCTCCAGGCTGCGAGTTACTCTGGATTTTCTCTATGTGGTTTAAAAAAAATCTGTTTCCAGATGAAAGTCTTGTCAAGATTTTGGTGTTGCCAAGAGCAGCTCTGGATGCAGTAGGAAAAAATTGTATTGAATAAATTAGAAATTTGATGCTGAACATGTGTGTCTGAGGGAAACCAGATTTTAGACAGCTGCACTGGGGGTTCACACATGTACTCGGTGTGCTCCCCTGTAGCTGGATTAACCTTTACTATGATACATACTGTTAAAAATCGAACTGCACATTTCCATTTTTTTCTTAATATATTAAAATATCACTAGTTTTTGGAAGCTTGATAAGTTACCACATTTGCCAAACTCAAATCGAGAATCTTTTTTTTAATGATACACTAAAGGGAAATAAATTTTAAGGGTTGGATAAATAACCTATTGTAGGTTGTCTGCGCTTTAGTGTGTGGTTTTTATTCGCCCTTCTGTATGTGGAGCTGGTACTTCACAATTGTGTGAAGACCCTGCCTGCCCTCTTAGGTGTTCATCTCCTGCTAGACCTTAGAAACCATGAAGATGCATAATGTCACGCCTAGCAATTCACAAGAGGTAGCACTTTCGTGTTTTCTTACTGCTATTTGTCTGACTCCTGAATAGTCCCCATTTTTGGAGTAGTTTTTCTTGGAGAGGTTTTGCATCATTCTTCTGAATATTTAAAATCAGAAATTTCTTCTTGTACTCTGTTGCATACAGATGTATTTGAAGTATGGATGATTAAATTCAGTTCCATAGCTAATTTCAAACACTGTAAGTTCATCTTAAAAGTACTACTCAGATTAGGATCTTGGAATGAAAACAGATTTTCATATAGATAGAAAGTTCACACTTGCTTATTGCACGGTGTTACTAGGTTAGAATCCCAAATTTCTTATTCTGTTAACTCTTTTTTAGAGCACAATTCCAGGTAGATTTTGCAACAGTATAGTAGTTGCTTTTTTTGATTATTCTGAAAAAGAAAATATTTCTAAGAAATCATTACATATTGTAGAATATAAACACAGCATGGTTTACAAGTGAGTAGTTAAATCCTTGTGTTTTACAACATAAATTTTTAAAATTAATTTTGCTTCCATGCTCCTGTTGTCCTGAAATGACAACTTTTTGATAATTATGCTTTCTGTATTTTTGCCTGAGTAAAACTGAGAGTGAGATTTTAATTTGCAATGAAGTTTTTCAGTATTTACCTCTTTTCCACTGAATACTGTGTCATTATTCTGCTGCACATCATTTTTTACAGTAATGGGGGGGGGGGAAGTGGAAGTACCTCTTAATAATAGTTTTTTTGTATTCCATCTGTGTAAAAATCAGTTTCTTGAAAATAAAGGGCTTGATGTGGTGAGCAGCTCTTAAGTTGATCATAAAATACGTGCTTGGTTAGTTACAAGAATCTGAAATAGTCCAGTTTGCAAGATATTAGATTGTTCAAAAGTAGCATGGACTTGAAATGTAAGAATAAAATATATGGTAATAAGGGTTTGAGTTTATACTCCTTTCTTACACTCCTGTGTTGCAGAGCATGCAAATGAGGTTTTGTTCCTGTGTAGGTAAGTTTCCTTCAATGAATGCAAGACTGTTAGGAACCTCAGAGATAACTGGTAGTGTAGGTAAGGTGGTAGTTACAGCACCGTAACAACCTCAGGTGCATACTGCTTAAATGATATGCGTTACCTAATATGTGGTAAAATGGCATCTCCCCCCCCCCCCCAGCCCCATTTCAGAAGCACACTGAGCAAAATATTAGCACTGTGAAAGTTAAGGAGAGTTGTGATGGAAATTTGTGTGAGGGAAAGACTAAGGACTTAAACTCTGGGCGTTTTGCCTCTGCAGTCAGTGTGGAATCACTTAACGCTGCTGTGATCCTTTGATGTAATTTAACAAGGGATGGATGCTTGTGCTGGGTTAATAGAGTTATCTTACATCTGTATTCAAAAAGGATATGAGGGATAGAAATGTCGTAAATTTGGCGTAGCACACTCAGTTCACTACAGTACCATTCTCTACAGTGACTATTACAGTCACTGTTACTAACTCAGATTTCTTCTATTTTTGTTGTTCTGATTATTATTGTTATAGTGCCAATTTATTTCTTCAGGTATTCCATAGTGAAATTACTATGAATGTTGGGATTGTAGATTAAAATTCTGGAGCATGGTGTAGAGCAACAGAAGATTTGATGGCTCGGATCCATTATAAGGCATGACGGAGGTGTCATCAGAGTTCCTGCTGACTGGATGTGTACAAAGTCTTAACGAGCTTGTGAGGATTAGGGGCCTACCTCGTAACTCAAACAGTAGTTGCTTCAGGTACTGCATATGTTACTGTATGCAAGTTTGATTATCTCCCACTGTAAAGCTGTAACTGCAGCAGTCATTTCCTTGCTTTAAAGCATTGATTTCCAAAGGTCAGTGTTCACTCTCAGAAGTCATGGGCCAGCAGGCTGCCAGTCAGGAATTGATCCCATGTAGTTGTATGGAAGTTACAAGGCTGTAGATTTTTACAACAGTTTTGCAGATAAATTTATGTACTTGTGGCTTACCAAGTTTTGATGTTGATTGTATTGCACTTTTGGGAATTACTGCTCTAAATGTTGCTTTTCTAAACTAGCCATTCTCTTAGGCTTTTTACAAAACGTGAAAATAGTATTTTACTGCTTTGTATTTGAAGTTATGTATTAAGGTTGTATGAAATTACAAATGACTTTGAGAAAGGAAAATAATTCTTTTGT
The DNA here is from genome assembly GCA_020745775.1 of Theristicus caerulescens. Taxonomy (NCBI): domain Eukaryota; kingdom Metazoa; phylum Chordata; class Aves; order Pelecaniformes; family Threskiornithidae; genus Theristicus; species Theristicus caerulescens. Next base: position 101,469,070 of record CM036561.1, on the reverse strand, counting down.
GACAAGCTTGAATATAATTTGAGTGAATTTAAAATCCAGTATTTACAGTGGTTTTGAATACTCCCATTTTTTAAGTTATAAAAATCATGTACGGTATACGAAGCATGTATGAAGAGTTGGGCTGTTTCTGGACAAATCCAGTTTTAATGACTCTGCAGGTTGTAGACCCTGCATGAGTAGCATGATGCTATGGGTGTGTAGCATGGTGACTAAAAATTTAGGCTGGTAAGGACTGCTGGAGGTTATCTGGCCTGCTGTAAGTAGAACTAGCTTTAAAGGTAGGACAGGTTGGTCAGGGCCATTTGAGTTTCGAAAATTTGCAAAGTTTATCCGTTTGGGATTTTCTGTGTTGCATGTTTTGGCTCTTGCCTCGTGTCTTGGTGCACATTGATGAGAAGAGGCTGGCTCTGCTCGTCTTACTACTGCTTTTAGCTATTGGCAGACTGCAGGTAGCGCCTTGGTTAGCCTTCTGTTGTCTAGGCTGAAGAAACATAGTTCCCTCACACCTTCTTAGTGTCATGTGCCTGCAGGATTTTATTGGCACTCTGCTGGACTGGTTCAAGTTTTTCTGTATTTCTTTGGGGGGGGGGAGGGTGTGTGGCAAAGCTGGACACCGTATTTCAGATGGGAGCTCACAAATGCTGAGTAAAGGGGAGTGATCACTTCTGTTGACCTGCTGCTTGCACTGCAGCTAATGTGGTGGTGGTGGCTGTGTTAACTGTATGTGTGTGGCTACAGTCTGACAATTGCTTTAAGCTGACTGAAGCACTGCTGCCTTCCCTTGTACTTAACTACCCAGCTCCCTCATCGCTTTTCCCTCTTGTGTGCTGGCACTAGTGCCCTTGTAGCCCCATGGCAAGCCAGAACCAAATCAAGAAGCTAAACCCAAGTTGAAACGGATCAATGTATTTTGTCAGATCAATTTTCTGTTCCAGGCGACTGTTCAAAGCCTTGAGCTGGCTCGGGGAAGGTGGATGCGAGGGCGCAGGACTGCTCTCCTCCTCTTTTGTTGGCCTGTGCTCTGTGGTAGGTGAGAGTGTTGAAAGGAAGGCAGGGCCTTTAAGGCTGAGTTGTAGCAGTCCCCCAGAGGGTTGGCCTGTGTAGCTGGGATTTCCTTGTCAGTTTTATTACTTTCACCTTTTCTTATAGTCTGTTGGGGAGCGTACGATAAAGGGCACTCTGGTTATTTCCCAAAAGGGATGGGCAGTGCTGCTGCCACAAGTACATGTGACCCAAGTTGAAGTATATGCTGGGCTCACCAGTGCAGTAGCAGGGGTGTGAAACTAAACAGTAGAGGCTTTGCTAATAGTAAGTTACAGGGACTATCTGTGCTGGGTTGTGACTAATTAGTAAGGATTGCCCTTTGTAAATTAGTTGGATGCACCAGCAGGGCTGAGTTTGGCCTACTTATGATAAACTGATTTTTTTTTTGGGGGTGTGGTTTTTTTTTTTTTAGAGACACTATAGAACAGTGTTGATGATAATTAGATATTTGTTAGGCTACATTGTAACAGCTCTCCAGCAGGTTGTGTGAATCTCCCCAATGTGTATTCTCCCCCAACTATCTCTAGTGTGGGCTCTTATCAGGCCCTGCGTGCACTGGTGGGCCCTGATGGCCCAGACGAGCCTCACCTGGAGCCTCCACCCACTCCCTTTGTCCACTGGCTGAAGCCCCCGTCAACAGAAGCCCCCCCGTCAGTCTTTGAGAGTCTAGGCCAGTGGTCTCCAAATGTTTTTGATGGCACACCCGTATTGGTAAAAGTTTTTTGAGCATGCACCCACAATATATGTGTATTTATTTACAAATTATATGCATGTACTACTAAAGTTCTAATATATTCTTCCTGCACCCCAGTGGATTGTCTTGTGCACACACCCCACTTTGGAGACCACTGGTCTAGGCTGCATAACTCTAATCCTCTAATTCCACTTGCTATGATGAGTTTTATTTTCAAACTGTCTTGGCTTGATACAGTTTATACCCATTTCACACATCAATCATTGATTTGGCCCGCTATATGTTAACAAGCACTGAGGAGGACAGAATTTGCATAACTTGTGTATAGAAAAACTGAAAAGATTGTCGGCAAGAGTAGCAGCAAACTTTTCTACCATTTGTGCTGTAGAAAATGTGTTGGGAGAATTTCACAGGATAGGCTTGCGTTTATTAACACACTTTTAAATGATCATCTGTGTCAAGGTCATGTGTTGCTGAAGTTGCCCTCTTTTCTAAATAGACTGAATGAGTAGTTGCTTTTGGGTGTGCAGGGACTCTTGTCTGATTGTGCACCTCCTCTGTTGCTGTCCTGAAGTTAACAGGACGCTAATCCTCATTGAAAATCTGCATCAGTTAAAAAGATGTAAACCCACAGTTAAGCGATTATGTAGATCTTGGGTATGTGTGGCAAAATAGGAACAGAATTTAGTCTAAATAGGTAGGATTGTGGCTTGGTTGCAATCTTGATTGTTCTTTCACAGACCATGTACCCCTATGTGTGCTGTTTAAATTGTGTGTTGGTCCTCTGGTATTTCACAAGAGCACTGCCATGCAGCATCATGTTAGTGTAGTGTTACCTAGCCATCATGTGGGGGGATATTGAGATGGGAGTGATCTGTCTGTGCTTTATTCGCAGTTTTCAAGGTGCAGGAGCACGCAGCCCCTTAGGCTGTGAAGGCTGACCAGAACAACTTCTGAATACAGCAAGAGCTGTGTATGATAGGTGTGTTCGTGGCTCTGTGATGGTACATTCATCAGCTGTATAAAAACTTGGTAATGGTTTTATACAGATTAACTCTTTGGTAAACCAAAATTGAAAAAAGAAAAGGTGACATAATATTTCTTTTTCATGTGTGTATAGAATTCTGCTAGGATGACAAGAATGTTGTTAAAGCTTGTTAGGAAGATGCACTTCTGGAGGGGACTGGTTGTGATTCTTGGTGTTTATCAAAAATGTAGCTGTTTTCTTTGGGTTTTATTGTCTGTTGTGAACTGGTAGGAGTTTACAGTATGTTGGGTAGATGTTTCTTGTATCATATTTGTGAAATGAGGATAAACAACAAATTATTTTTTCTACTAAAGCCAACTGCATGTTCAGCTAAAGGGCTGAATAGTGAAGAATATGTATTGCCATTAAGATTTTCTCTCATCAGTGTTTTCATGCAATTTATTTTCCTTCTGATAGTTATGTGCAGGTTTTCAAGAGTTTAGTGAACTTACCAAATTTGTCTCATTTGTGTTAGTAGTTTTAATACCCACAGGAGTACTGATTGAACAAAGTTCTATGTGGTCACTTTCCATAATGTTGAACGCTTTTTGTAGTATAGCCACGGTGAATATTTGGTTCGATAAAGCAAAGACATTTTATTTTATTTAAATAACAATGGCAGTGTGGGATGGGATGGAATTTTCAAAGGTAGATGGGCAGTGTGAAAGCAAAGATCCTGTTGACTTTCAATGGAGCTGATTTTTACTTTTGGTTAGCTAGGAGTCTTTGAAACCTTGCTCTTGAGAGATGGATGTGCTGTTTAGCTGTTAGAGGAAGTAACAGCTTTCTGTAAGTAGTACTAACTGTGCAGTTAAAGCAGAATGCTAATCACTAATGCTAATTACTTATTAATTGGTTCTTACTAATGCACATTTACATTTAAATTTTGTGACATCATAAAATGTGTTATTTGCTTAGCATTAATTTGTGAGATCAATGCTCATGCTGGTGGCTGTATGCACCAGTGAGCAGATGTAATAGTGAATCATGGGAGAAATTATTTTTCTTAGGATGCATAATCACCTCATGAATGCTGATTTTGTCGACATTTGAGGTAGTTCTCTGTAGCCGTGCTTTGTTTTTCTGTTTTCCCAGAGAGGTGATACTGAGGGATCCTTATAGTGATGTATGCTCTGCTTCTGCTTCACCCTTGCTGTAAGCTAAAGCACAGGAGATTGAAGAAAAAGTCTGAATGAGGCTATGAGGACAGAGTGCCCTCTGCTAGTCTAAAGTATAAACCAGTTTCAGAATCAGTGGAGTATAGAAAAATGTCAGGAAAGAGGTCACAGAATCACAGGACAGCTGCGGTGGGAAGGGATGGCTGGAGATCACCCCATCCAACGTCCCACTCGCAGCAGGCTGCTCAGGGCTGTGGTCCAGCTGCGTTCTGGGTATCTCCAAGGATGAAGACTCCATAACCTTGCTGGAAAACCTGTGCCGGTATTTGACTACCCTCAGAGTTTAAACAACAACAAAAAGTTTTTTCTTATGTTTAAATCTTTTTTGTTTGTTTTTTTCAATTTGTGCCCTTGCGTCTTGTTCATTCACTGGATACCACTGAGAAGAATTTGGCTCGGTCTTCTTTACACCCTCCCACCAGGTCTTTATACACATGGATAAGATTCTCCCATAGCCTTCTGTTTCCTAGGCGGGACAGTCCTGGTGCTCTCAGCCGCTTGTGTAACAGATGCTTCCAGTCCCTTCATTGTCTTAATCATTATGGAGATCTGTATGAGGGAGAGCCTGAAGAATGATTCATGTGGATCTGGTCAGGGACAGTAAGTTTCTATTTGGCAAGAAGTAAGACAGCAAAATGAATTAAAGCCAAAACTATATTAATAAATTTGAGAAACTACATTAATAAATCTGAGTGATAAGTATGATAGCAGACTTTCTAAGAGAAGTTGAGAAAACAACAAGCATGGAATGCACAGTGGTCAATTTGATGTGGTTTGAAGATACCGCGAAGATGAGATTGGATAACTAAATGGAAGCCAGGGCACCAAGAGATTTAGGAAACGCTAGCATCAGTTGATAATTGAACTGGTGGATTAGATGGGATATTTACAGAGAGAATAAGGGAGGATAAAGTGGTCCTGGAAGTTACTGACAGGGAAAAGGGAGAAGGTATAGTCTCAGATGACGTTCTGAGAATTATGGTGAACAGGACAACCAGGATATGCAAACAGAAGCTTCGAAGGAAAGAGTGATGGAATGTGTTTGGTACAGGCAGCACCTGACCGAGTGGACAGTGCGTAAGAGAGTTGGTGGTCATGATACTGTGAGGCTAAACCCGCTCTGCACCCAATGAATGGGTGCTTACATTCAGTATGGCTAATGCAAATGAATTCTCCACCCGCTGTTAAAAGGATTGTCAGAACTCTGTACTATTAATCACAAGTTTGTTTAAGTACACTTGTGAGTATTGTTGAGGGGAAACTGGAAGTGGCCATATTGTCACTAGCTAAGAAAGGTCTGCTAGAAAATAGTGTTCTTTTTAATGCTTTGTAATGTCTTGGCTAAGGTTTTGGTTCTAGCCTATAACAGCACCGTCATGATACTGACCTAAATTTGTTTACCTTTCTGGCTCGTCAGTATTATAGCCACTAATTTGTAACAGTCTTTGTAGGTTCTGTAGTGTTCGGTTATTCCCTTGCTGAGATTAGCTGGGAGTAAATTCCTATAGAAGCATTTTAATTGGAGTCTTGAGATTGCATTCAGTGTTGATTTTTATTTTTCTTTTTCACTACTTTTTTTAAGTCATAGAAGTTCTGTTTAATCAGTTTGGTTAACTATTTGTCTGTCTTCAATTTAAAATTCTAAAAAAACCCCTAAATGGTGAAACATTGCATGGGATTTTGTATGTCATTACATGTGACTGAATTTGATTTTGAGATAAATCAATGGACCTCTCTAGAAGGTGCAGGTTTATTTAAGAACTGTGCCAATAGTAGACATCTGTCAATTTCATAAATTGTTTAATAAAAAATATTGAGATATTCTAAATTGGTTTTATTGTTGAAAGCAATCTTTTGTCTGACACGTATCAAATATCCACCCTCTCCCTTTTGTTCTAGTTGTCATGGATGATGACGACGATGAATCCTGTCTCCTTGATCTTATTGGGTAAGTTTTCCTTAAGCAATTCTTTCAGAAAAGTTGGGAAAATAATTTTGCAAAATCATCTTCTAGAAGGTGATTCTATGTCAGTATTGTCTCAAGACAAGGTGACTTGCAAATGAAGTGAGTAGCTAGGCTTCAGTTCCTCCATGGGGAGATGTGTGTATCACAAAGCCTTCAGTCCTGGTGTATGCTAGCTGACAGTCCACTTGATGGCATTCTTCTCAAGAGAGGCGGAGGAATGAGTGTGCATGGAGTTTGGGTTCTCTTCTCAGCTAGTGGTAATATCAGGTCAGTGCTGAAGCACGTTACTAGGGATGTTGTTACAAACTTCATTGCAAAGAACTACTTTTTGGATTAAAAAAAATAAAGATCTCAATTTTTTGAGTAGTGGAACTAGATCCTTTGTTAACACTATGCTTGCATTTTAAAGGGAAAAGTAAAGTTATTCTTTTCTTAATTATAAATACTTAATTTCTACTAATAACATGCATTTGCATAAAAATGTTAGAAAAATAGAATTGTTACACAGTACTATTAAGTATTCACAACAAACAAGAATTTATCAGCATTTTGCTCAAAGATAGTTGATTTTAATAAAATTGGGGATTTAAAATGTTTGGGTTTTTTTTTCCCCCCCTCATTATTGCCATAACAGATTTATTTGGAGGTTCATAATTCTGCTACTAAAAGGTCGTCTCTGCTTCATACAAAAGTTTTTTACTGTCTTAAATGTGGTAAATAAATAGGCCTTTTACCTTTCTCACGTACTCAAAGCTTCCAGCAAAGCCAGTGAGAGCTTTAACTTCAGAAAAAACCAGAATATCACCACAGTGGCTGCTGTACTTGGGGGTTACTCTGTGGATGCTATAGCAAAAGCATTGCCAGTAATGTCTCACAGTTAGGTTCTATGAAGTATACTGTGCAAGATTACTGATTGTAGCCATATGAAAACACATCCTGCTTGAAACATAAAGATGATAATTGACTGTATGGGACAATTAAGTGCTCTGTCATGAGCATGAATCACGAGGATCCTGGTACAAGTTCACAGGTGGTCCAGAAAATGAAGTGCTCTCTATACAGATGAGTGTTTGTGTGAAAAATTACAGTGGTGTTCTTGCTGCTGGTAGCAATTATTGTCTTGAGCATCTAGAAGAATGGAAAACAGCATTTTTTTTCCATCTGATCTTTGATTTCGGTAAGTGCCTTCTAAAATTCCTTCCTTACTAAGGACAATATTTAAGGTGATGAAGTGTTCTTCATTTTTAATTGCATTTTTCATGATTTAAAGCCAGTGAATGTAATTAGTATTAAATGGCCTGGTTATTTATCAATAAAACTCATAAGCAGAATAGAGCCCTATACGAGATCATGAGTTCTATTCTCCTTAATTCTTGAAATTTAGTGTAATCTACTACGAAAATGACATTTTCATTTGAAAATATATGTAACCACTTCTATGTTGTAAGCATAACTGTACCATAAAGTCCCTGCCAAGTACTGTCTAACACATCTTTTGTAAACACATGAATGCAATTTGTTTTTGAAATTAAAAAAAAAGAGGAATAGAGGTGTATTTGTGCTTTTTGAGGACTAGTTGTAGATCTGAAAGATCTTTAACCTGTTCCCTCTTTATTTTCTAGGATGATCAAGAGAGAAGGAGAGATGTTTTGAATTAATTTTTTTTTTTTTACGTTAGAATCTCCGGCTTCTCAAAAATGTTTTATTGTTACTTGTTAATCAATAAAGATGTTTTAAAATCAAAAAACTCCATGTCATTTTACTCTTCATGCTAATGGACATGTTGGGAAATGCTGTATAATTGTTGTAGTAAAATAATCCCATGTAATCAAACCTTTTTATGTTTTTTATTTGGTCTGTATGTGCAGTTACAGTAATGTATTTTTGATTTGTTTGACTTGCCAACACTCATTCTATCAGACCACATTTTTTACATGAGTTTTATTCAGTGATATTGCTAAGTTAATGAAATATGCTGAAGTTGTATTTTATAATATTTAATCAGTTATTTCTGTGGTTGATTTTACTTGGAAAAGATGCTGCTTTTTTCTCCAAGTGAAGGGACTGTTACTCTGGCAAGCATAAGTTTTTGTTAACTTACGTTAAGGGTGGCAGAAAACATGTTAAAGATTCAGGTTTGTAAATACCCTGTTGACTTAGTAGCTAAACAGGCATTGTAGTTCATCTCTGTAGGAGAGATGGTACCTGTTGTAGTTCTCATGTTATTTGGTGGTAGTATTTTCCTTAGGTTTTGTACTATGTGCTGTTGTAAAATACTGTTATGTTTTAAGAGAATATGAGTAATACCCTCACAAAGAGAAGTAAAGTAGAATGCAACTAAAATTTTGTGATTAACATAGTTTATTGCTTGAAATGTCTTGGTACAATGACAGCAAATACGATCAACATCTGAAAATTATGCTGATATAGAAACACAGATCCTCAGATGGTGTAAACTTTCAGCTTTGTATTGGAGTCAGTGAAAGAAATGTGGTTTTACTATAAACCTGATTTATATGAATACAGTATCTAGCTTAGTTAAATTAGCAGAAAGAGCTTCCTAAAAAGTGGTAACTTCTTTTTTTTTTTTTCACCCCCACCTTAAGGGACCCACAGGCGCTGAATTATTTTCTACATGGACCTAGTAGTAAATCTGTAAGTAGCATTCCTGTGTATTAGACATACGTAAGCTTCATTGAGTGTATTATTTCTAAACATGTTTTTTGTCTTTTACCAGAGCAATGAAGACTTGACTAATGCAGAATATTCTGTAGCCAACTCAAATTCAATTTTCGCCAACTCCAATGTAAGTGGTCAGGAGATAAATTATATTTGTATTGAGATTGCATGCTCCTGTTGTTGCTTTACTTGGCTTTTATAAAACTGAATGAAGTAGATGTGGGTTTTGACCTTTTTCATATGAAAATTCTGAATGCTAACATAGAACCACTTCATGCTGTTAATACTTTAAGTATTTCATTGGGTTTTCAGTGGGGAATTAATCAAAAGATACTGCACTGTTGGGCTGTGTTTCATAAATATGTAAAACAGCTTGCTGAGCAGTGAAAATATTCTCTGGTGTAACTCTCTCCAGTAAACTGGACTTGTAATTTTAGTGATTGTAGGTGTAGTAGTGCTCAAATGTAGACCTTAAAAGTTAGTCATTCATACATTTCCTTTGTGTGTTAGGATGGTTTTGTTTCTTATTTCTAAGTAGAATCTGAGCTAGCAATTTTTTTAAATTAATGAATGTTTTTTTTTGTTCTTTAGACTGAATAGCTAGCTTGGATGTTTCCTTCCTGTAACTTCAGTGCTAGGGAAGTCACTTTAAATTCATTCAGTGTTGCAAGTAGGCTTCAGTATTCTTTCTTCACCAGGAGTGTATTGCAGCCCTGGACCAAGTTTTACCCAATAAGGTTGTGGAATCCCCATCCTTGCAGATAAAGCCAAGGCTGATCTTCTCTAGTGGTGCTTTGAGTAGAAGGTTGGACTAGGTGACTTCCAGAGATCCCTCCTGGCCCACGTTTCTTTGATTTCATTGGTGTGTTTTTTAAAAAGCATGAATTCTTCATCCCACAAGTCAGTTATTTGAACACATAGAGTAGGGTTTCCTTGGTAATTCCTCTTTCTGTTGTATTGGTGTCTTGACTCTTTGTCCCATGTTCCTAACGGATATGTGGATATGGTTGTAGGTGTGTAGAGACTCTTAAACAGGTGGCATAAGTAAATCCTGAAAACTGTTTATCTATGTGTAGAGAACTAGTGACTTTTCTGTAGCCACAGTAGTGTGATGTGAAGTGTTTGCCCTGTCCTTCCCTTTTTTTGGCTGGGATAATTTTCTTCCTAGTAGCTGGTATAGTGCTGTGTTTTGAATTTAGTATGAGAATAATGTTGATAACACAGTGATGTTTTAGTTGTTGCTAAGTAGTGCTTACACTAGTCAAGTGTAAGCACTTGACTAGTGTTGCTAAGTAGTGCTTACACCTCTGCCAGGTGCACAAGAAGCTGGGAGGGAGTATAGCTAGGACAGCTGAGCCAAACTGGCCAAAGGGCTATTCCATACCATATGACGTCATGCTCAGTATATAAACTGGGGGGAGTCGGCCAAGGCGGGGACTGCTGCCCAGGGATGGGCTGGGCATCAGTTGGCAGGTGGTGAGCAATTGCATCGTGCATCACTTGCTTTGTATATTATTATTATTAGTACTACTACTACTATTTTACTTTATTTCAATTATTAAACTGTTCTTACCTCAACCCACGATTTTTCTCACTCTTCCGATTCTCTCCCCCATCCCACTGGGGAGGGGGGAGTGAGCAAGCAACTGTGTGGTGCTTAGTTGCTGGCTGGGGTTAAACCACAACACCCTTTCAATATTATTATTAAATATTGTAGAAGAAACATACATTGAGTGACAGTTCTTTCTCCAGATAAGCTGGTTGAGATAATGGTGGGGAAGCAGGGTACCAACAGTAATAGGGTGTGCCTAATTTTCAGTTCATCAGGATCAGTGGTTTCAACTTGGTACCAGGCTAGCCATTATCAGACAGCAGCTTCCTCTATGCAGCATGGCAGAGGTGGGTTTTGATGACTCATCCTAAGAAAAATGAGGTTATGGGGGAAAAAAGGGTGATGTATGACATGAATTTGTCATAGCTTAGACTGCCTAGTTGTTCTTTGTAGAGATTCTTCTGATAAGCATGAGTAGGTGGGCAGGAGCCAGGGATGTATTTCTGGTGTATTTTCAGAAAGTGAGTTTTTGGAGTAATTTTGAGAGGGAGTGGGAGATTCTGAGCAAGGCGAGATTGTTGCATAGGGAGTAGCAGTTGGGAGAAACAAAAATACTTGGTGAAAGCCAAAAGAGCTTTCTGGGGTATGAGATTGGGGGGGTAGGTAATCTAGAAGATAGGTGATCAGAGAAGCAGGCATTTCTAGTGTGTGTTCCTAGGATGGCTTACTGTATTTTCATCTCCAGCACTTGTTCCTCTCATGCTCTGTTCTCATCCTTTTCTATCTTCATAATGAATACCTTCTTCTCTTCGCTCCCTCGCATGAGAGCCCTCTGCTGACCGAAGTAAAGAACAACTTGATTGCAAAGATAGATTCTTACAGTGCATTGTGAAGGAACAAGGAGTATCTGAAAGATGAATAGAAATAGATGGTTTCACAATCCCTGCTTATAATGTAAGATACCTGAAAAGTTAAAGGCTTCTGAATTTTTAGTCATTAAAATCTTTGCAGATACTGAAAGTTCTGTATCCAGAACATACATTTGTATGTGTACAGAATTGCTACCATGAAGTAGGATTGACTCTCTTGATGCCTATCTCGTGCCTTTCAGTGGCAGAGTTTACAAATTCAGTGTCAAGGGTTCAGCGCCTCAGCTGGTAAGCATGCCCAGCCAACACCTAACAGAAACAAGATTAAGTTCCTGCTGATTGAAGGATGAGAAAGCAGTGCCCACTCTTCCCCCCTCCCCGCCCTGCCCTCTCCCCCTGAGTTGAATGATTGCATACCACCTCTAGTGATTCCAGGTTGGTTTCATTGGGTGGTCATCAGTCTCCGTTATAACCCTCATGAGAGGGTTCTTTAGCCATTGCGTTACTACCTGGGTTGTACTCAGTGACTGCTTCCACCTTCCTATTATAGTATAGTAGAATAGCTTAAGAGAGCAGAATGTTCATGGAGCCAGCGAGAATAAGACTCTTGTTGGTAAGCAGATTCATGAAGTTGCAGAGGCACTAATTTCCTGTTGAAATTATTATGGTGTTCTGCGTGGCTGTTCTGAATCTGGACAGCAGTGATTCAGATGTCAACTTGGAAGGTCCCTCACTCCAGTTTAAGCACATAAAATTGTTTTTGGATGTTAAACAGTCCTGGGAGCAGGGAATGAAACTTGGGATTCTTCATTCCAGTGGGAGAGTTTCAAGCTATTGATCTTGATTGCATGTAATATTATTTATTATTATTATTACTATTGCTATTACTATTAGTAGTAATAGTTGTATTGTTAGTGCTAACTGAAATAACATTAACTGGAGCCCTCTAAGTTACACAGTTGTGAAAGATTTCAGATTGATCCTTGTCACTGGAGACAAGTTACAGATGCAATAGGGAATTCTGCACAAGAACCTGACAGTTTTAAGTCCTAATAACACCCTAGTTAGGGATTCGTTTTTGCTCTGCCTGATGGTAACTAGGTACAGTTGAGACCCTGATTTGTGATTTTAGGTGTTCATGAGATGCAGACATCAAGACATTTAAGTACTACTTTAATTCCTCCTGTTAACATTAAATGTAAAAAAGTGTATTGTAATTTTATAATGGTATTTTGAAAATATTTTACTGAATTTTAAGAAAGATCTCTTAATATTTCAAAACATGATGGAAGTTTCATAAACTACACAGGCTGATTCAGAAACAGATTGGGGTAAAATTGTGAATAAATATGCTTGAGAAACTGAAGTTAGGGTGGGGACATTATTGCATGTGATAATTACGGCTTGCAGCATCTTCACACTGCTTATATGAGCTGAAAAGAAGCGTCTATGACCTTCAAGGAGTGAAGGCACAGAGTATGAAGGTGGCTGATAATTTCACACCCACATTTTGCATTTATCCTGACCTAAAAAGAAACTGGATGTTGTCTTTGAATAGTTGAGATATGATTTGGCAATTTAGAAAGGTGTACTCTGTCTTAACTTAAAACTATTGCAGGTGTTGTTATGCATTTAAATTTGTCATTCCACCTGTAGAAACCTGATAATTTGTGTTGTCTAGAGTTTCTGGACATAGTTTTGTTTTAGGAAAATTTTATTGACAGTAGGCCAGAGTAAAGTAGGTTCTGATTTTCCTTGTCACATTATTTATGAATGTAGATTTGAAAGATTTTTTTTTTTATTCAAGATGCCACTTAATATTTGCTGTAGTTTCAATGTTTACAGTTCTCCGTAATCTTTTTACTAGTATAAACCACAAAGTCTGTAGCTTTTTTTTCTTACCGCTTTGTTTCTAAAATTTTTCTAAACAAAGAATTAGTGTAATTCCTTAACTTTATGAAATGGTCACTAGTTTGCACTGTGTCACTATAGAAATATTGGTAGGATTTTGGAGATGGGTCTCATTTGATAGAGGAAGTCAGTGAAGGAGCAGCTTTCTCCTGCCTTTTCTCTGCCACTACTGTTGCTACTGAAACCTTGCACCAAATTGAGTTACAGTGGAGGTCTTTTCACTCCTCTGTTCTTTTATCCTTTTGTCCATACAGTGCTCAGCTTGAGGAAGGGAAAAGGGTACTTCAAGAGCATGTCACATCCTCTTGAAACAGTGCAGCTGCAGAGCTGAGTGCTGTGGAATTGGGAGATCTGAGAAGTGAGAGTAGTGTCTCCAACAGTCTGTTATGAGGGCATGAGTGGGATGTGACGCACATGTTTATGCTGGCCCACTGTATGGGATGAGTGTCACCTTACATACATACTATGAAAAGGGTATAATTTTGTAAAGAAAGTTTGCTTGCATGAAAAAAAGCTTAATGGGGAAACAAGGTAGAGCTTGGAATTCGTGAAAATGATTTATTTCTTGCTTTGCATTTCAGAACACTGATCCTAAGTCGGCTGTAAAAGGTGTAAGCAGTCAGCTTGGAGAGGGGCCTAGTGATGGACTGCAGCTGTCCAGTAGCCTTCAGTTTCTTGAAGATGAACTTGTATCTTCTCCTTTACCTGATCTTACTGAGGATCAGCCTTTTGATATTCTTCAGAAGTCCTTGCAGGAGGCCAATATTACTGAACAGACTTTGGCAGAAGAGGCATATTTGGATGCCAGTGTAGGTTCTAGCCAACAGTTTGCACAAGCTCAGCTTCATCCTTCTTCATCAGCATCCTTTACTCAGGCTTCTAATGTTTCTAATTACTCAGGTCAGACGTTGCAACCTATAGGAGTTACTCAAGTGGTACAGCAACCTGTTGGAGCATCTTTTGCAAGCAATACAGTCGGTGTGCAACATGGCTTTATGCAACATGTCGGAATTAGTGTTCCCAGCCAGCATTTGTCTAACAGCAGCCAGATCAGTGGTTCTGGGCAGATACAGCTAATTGGTTCATTTAGTAATCAGCCTTCCATGATGACCATTAATAACCTTGATGGATCTCAGATAATACTGAAAGGCAATGGTCAACAAACACCTGCAAACATGAGTAGTGGCCTCTTGGTTCATAGACAAACTCCAAATGGTAACTCACTGTTTGGTAACTCAAATTCAAGTCCAGTAGCACAACCTGTAACTGTTCCATTTAACAGCACAAATTTTCAGACGTCATTGCCTGTCCATAATATCATCATTCAAAGGGGTTTGGCACCAAACTCTAACAAAGTTCCCGTTAATATCCAACCAAAGCCTATCCAAATGGGTCAGCAGACTGCTTACAATGTGAATAACTTGGGAATACAGCAACATCACGTACAGCAAGGGATTCCGTTTGCTTCTGCAAACTCACCTCAGAGTTCAGTAGTTGGTCCTCATATGTCTGTTAATATTGTTAATCAGCAAAATACAAGAAAATCAGTTACACCTCAGACAGTTAGCAATGCTGGAGGTAGTATTGTTATCCATTCTCCTATGGGACAGCCTCATGCACCTCAAAACCAGTTTCTCATACCTACAAGTTTGTCTGTTAATTCTAATTCAGTTCATCACGTCCAGGCCATAAATGGACAACTTCTTCAGACTCAGCCTTCCCAGCTGGTTCCTGGCCAAGTGTCTGCTGAGCATGTAATGCTCAACAGGAACTCTACAAACATGCTAAGAGCCAACCAGTCGTATTCAGGACAGATGCTGAATAATCAGAACACAGCTGTTCAGCTTGTTTCGGGCCAGACATTCACAGCGCCTGGAAACCAAGTTATAGTAAATCATGGAACTTCACAAATTGTTGGTGGACAGGTGCCACTGCAGCAGGCGTCACCAACGGTGTTGCATTTGTCACCCAGTCAAGCTAATGTTTCTCAAGGTAGATCGAGTTTTACTACGATGTCACCTGGGCAGTCTACAGTCTCAAATATGTCAGCTTCTAATCGATTTGCTGTTGCAAGTTCTGCTGGTTCAGTACATCCTAGCTTGGGACCATCACTTCAGTCTGTCGCATCGGGAGGAAACTTTACTGGAGATCAGCTGACGCAGAACAGAACTCAAGTTCCTGTCAGTGCATCGCATCGTCTTCCAGCATCCTCTTCCAAATCTATCAGCACCTTTAGTCACACGTCAGTTGGAGTAACACAGCAACAGTTCGCCTTTGGTCAGGTATGAAAGCTGCTTGAGAATGTAGCCAAAGAAATGCTTCTAAGCTATGTTAAAATCTGGTTAGCAAAATATTAAAGTTGGTGTTAATACAGAGAACGTTAATTTTGCTAGTTTGTATTGTTATAAATACTGTGGAACTGCTGAAAATTACTGGAACCCAGAGACATCATTTCACTCAGTATTTTCTAAAGTCTTATCACTGAGTGAATGAGTCTGTCACTTTCATTAATTCAGAAGATTTTGTTGGTGAGTTGTAGTAATATTTTCAGAACTGCTTAGCACTGATCTATTTCTGCTCCCATTTAAAGGAATGGACATTGTAAGATTACACAACTACGAGCTCTCCTGAAAATCTTAACCATAGAGCTAGATGTAAAGGCTTGGGTACATTCTGAGCACTTATAAGTCTTTTGACCTCAGTAAAAACTATGCATGTGTTTTCAAGGTTTGACCTATTCAAATTAGAGATGAAAAGGTTTCTTGAGTTTCTCTCTTTTATTTACCATACAAAATTAATCTGTTAAAACGTAACCTTTTTGGCATTTTGCCCACTGTAGTTTTGTGTGTCTGGAGCAGTTAGAACTTTTCAAATTTGAAGCAAAGACAATGCAAGAGGTGTTTCTTAGAATCCTTAAAAGAAAATACATTTTAAAGTAGTTTGTCAAAGCATAACATTTAAAAATTATTTTCTCTAAGAAGCAGCCTACTTAGTAGTAATTTTTAAAAATTCCTGAACTTACTTTTAAGGTGAGAACTGGTCTTTTTTTGTTCTGTTGATGCAGCTGCAGTATATATTCAGCTCAACTTTGTCTGTTTTCATAAGTGAACTTCCAAACTCTGCCAATATTTAACTTGGTGACT
Organism: Theristicus caerulescens; assembly: GCA_020745775.1. Classification (NCBI taxonomy): domain Eukaryota; kingdom Metazoa; phylum Chordata; class Aves; order Pelecaniformes; family Threskiornithidae; genus Theristicus; species Theristicus caerulescens. Next base: position 101,453,007 of record CM036561.1, on the reverse strand, counting down.
TGTCACACAATTAGCAACAAGGTATTATTCGGCTCCTGTTCTTTTTTTGCCTTTTTTTTTTTCTCTTGATCATTATAAAATACCGATACTCTCAGAATGCATTGGCACTAATTATCTTGGATCTTTCTCTTTTCCCAAAGGTCTAATGGATTTTTTTAACCAAGACCAAAATGGGCAATGAAATAATGTGTCTTAGAAAATAATGTGTATTTAGAAAATAAGGGCGAATATGTTGTAGAACCACATTTTTAGTCTTCGCCAAAACTGCTAGCACAGGTTGTAACATTTTGTTTGCAGATGAGTAATTTGAGGCCTGCCTGACTTTTTCTTCATGTGTCTACATCTTCCTATTTGTAGGATATATGCTGGGTCAGTGAATTTCAGCAGTTACAAAAACATAATATTTCTTCTTGCTGTAAAAGATTATTTTGGTTTTGTACTGAAATTTCAGAGCTGAAAATGGGAACTACAGAGAACAAATTTTGCTGTTTGCTAGGATCTTTTTAGTTTGTTTGTACTTGCATTTTAAGTATTGTACTGTATTGTAAACCATGTATCATTTAGTCACTAAACACTGGGCAGTTTGTTCCCCTGTATTTTTTTGTTGTGGAGACAGCTTATTTAGTCATACTGCAGTTTTGAGACTCTGAAAAGCTGAGCTTTCTGAGGGCCACTTGTAGTGGTAAATCATGGTTCTTCTAGAATGTAACTGGTGTATATTTGTACTACTAGTGTAATTTCTATTCCTCTCTGATTTACTTGATAAAATTATTGCACTTACTGAATTGAGATGTCTGAAGTTTCACCACTTATGAGCTTGAGGATGAAAAATGATGTGTAGAGCTGAATTTTAGTTGCCTTTTTTGCTTTTTTCCTCTGTTTGTTGAAGCTTTCAGTAAATATTTGACTCTGTTTTTTTATTTTTTTTAATGTATGTGGCACAGAAAAAAGCTATGAACCAGACATCACCAGTTTCTGCATCGAAGACACAGGATAATTTGAGACAGCCTCAGCTAACAAGTCTTCTGAGCAACACACTATCAGGTCAACTAAGGTCTTTTTAAAGTCATTTTCTTAATTTTCTCCAGCAACAGAAATTGATTTTTCTTTGATATGTCAGACTTGCGTTGATGGCTCATGCTGATAGGGTCCTAAAGGTTATCAAAATTTTATTTTTAGAAGAATGCAAACTAAAGTTTTCAGTATTAAATTGTGTGCTTTTATTTTTCCCAACAATGAGACTTCACTTTGTAGAGTGAAAAGTTGAATCTCCACGATAAGCAATTATTTTTCCCCTCTCTAAAATCCAAAATTGTACTTTCTTTCATTTTTCTTATTTTTTTTTCAGCTTAGGAAAATAGAAATAAGTCATTTTCAAAATATGGATATCTGCTAAAAATTCTATGAAACTTCTAGACCCTCTCTTGTGATGGCTGCTTCAGATACAGAGGAAAGAAAAATAGTGATTACAAGGTTATGTGCAGGCTGTCATCACTCAATTTGTTTTTTAACGTGTCACTTTCCGTTAGAATAGTTAATGCATTGTTCATGGCAGAATACTGGACTTTCCAAGCAGCACCATCCTACTGAAAGAACAAAACCAATATATTCAAACCCAGAAAAATGCAGTAACTTTCATGTTCTCTTTGTACATAAGTAACCCTTTTGAATAAGGTCCCATAATCTACCTGCTTTTTTTTTTCCTTGTGTATTGTTACGTGCAAGCTGTGCAGGCAGTTCTCTGCAATCAGCACAGTATGGGTTTGGGGGGGGATGATCTTATTTGTGTTGGTTGTAATGTAGCATGGCTGATAAGATGCTGTTTGAATTCCTGAGCAAGGCAATTGGAAGAAGTCTGCCCATCTAGAAAATGTAGAAAAAAAAATTTATGATGCCTGCTGTCTAAATACTTTCAGGATCTCTAGAAAAATTGGATTTGTATTCTTGAGGGAGGGTTAGAATTGAAAAGCTTGATAAAATGTACTGTATGATTTTCAGTAAATTGCTGGGACGCTATACTTAGAGTACTTGAATTTCTTCTTACATTGCAGAACTATGATAGGAGATGATTTATATCTGAGGATTTTGGTAGTTGGCAGCACAAAATGTCAGTCCTGTTTTCATTTTTATGAGCCAGTCTCTTCATAGGGTAGTTGCACTAATGCTTTTAAGCATGTGAAACATGTATTTTTCTCCTAAAAGCTAAAAACTCAAGTAAAATGATCAGGATAGGTACATGAAATTATTCTGTTCTTGCTTAGGATTACAGTCTTTTTAACATATTTTTTATAGGACAGGACTCTGGAGGAAAAATCATACAGCAATCTCTAGGAACCGCACAGCCACAGGAAAAAGTAATAGGATCACCATCAGTTCAACAGAGTATACAGGTGAAGAATATTTTCATTTATGTTTCCCTTTGCCTTAAAAGTTTAGTGAAGTTAGGGATGTTTCAACTCCATATTGGTAACCTAGGAGTCCTTGCAGGTTTTTTTTAGAGTATATGAAGTCACTCAAGCTTGTCAAATTCTACCTTGACATAATAAACGTTGAGTATTTTGCAAATTGATATTCTGAATGCTGTTTTGAGATTTAATTCAGTAAGTGGAGTCTGACTGTACTGCTCCCTGAAGATAATTTAATATGACATAGCAGTTCTTCATTGAGTTGGACGTTAAGTTAGATCATTACTTCTTACAAACTCAGCTATTCTCTAGCTGATTGGGAGAGGATGATTTGTGAGAAGTAGCAGAAAAATTCCATCTGGTCTTTGTCTGTTTTATTCTTTACTGCATTGTGTTCTTTCCCCAGTGTCTTTTTTTTAAAAAACAAACAAACAAAAAACCACCAAAAGTCCTCCTATATATGGCAACTATGTACAAACATGTAACACTATGTCCAGGGTTTGGGGCTGGAAGGGGAGGTCAGCTATTTTGGAGAGGGAATACAAGAACTGCTGGAGGGAGGAGACGGTTGTTACATGGACTAAGTAGCTGAGGGCAAGAAGTGAGGGTTTGAAGTAGGCTTGAAAGTGTGGGCTTCGTTGTGGATGGAAGTAAACTACACAATCACAGAAGAAAACAAAGGAGGACCTGACTTAGAATTTTTGTTCCTTGCTGTAAACGTATTTGTCAGTGTAGTATGACATGAATGTTTTTCCGTGTCTTACTGATACACAAGTAGAGCAGTAGATACTCACCGTAGTGCTCCATTACGAGTTCAAACTGGTTTTGTAATTGCTGGCCAGATGTTCATTCTCCTGTGGTGGTGAATACTTCTTATGCTCTGATGCTAAAGGCTTTTTGGCCAGCAAGTACCATTACAGTGTGCCTGCTTTGAGGTGCTCCTACTTTGCTAAGAAGGATGCTCTGTACCACATGCTTTTTTGTTCCTTCTAACCATGTTGTACTTCAAAAGAGCTTTCATGCAATCTTTTTTTAAAACATAAGTAACTTTTGCTCTGTGACCAATTTCATTAGTAAGACTAGTTGACTAAAAGAACCCAACAACTGCATATTAACCAAAGACTCTTTGATCCAGAATGCCTTCTTTGGGAAAATACTTGGATTGCAGTAATGCCTCTCATACAGTAGTACCACAGGCCTTCACCACCTCAGAGAGCCTCACATCTTAGGACAGTGTTCCCTTGAAAAACCTTGGCTTCATGAATGTCTAAGGAAAGGAGATGATGATGTAAATCTACCTGATGGGTATAGCTATAGCATAGACACTGAAACAGAATTCCTAGAACCACTTTCACCCCCCACCCAGCCACCATGGCTTTTGAGAATTTACGTATGCAGCCTTAGCCTGCTTTCCTGACAGATACTCTAATCCATCAAAATCAGGCAAGATGACATCAGCTGAGAAATGCAGAGACAGTTCTTGAAGGCAGATTTCTTAGGAGAAGTTTTTAGTTGTACCTTATCTTCTTTTCACCTGCTAAATTTGATAACCAACCTTTTTCCTAGTGAAGCATCTATATGCACTACAGTGGAATTTACCTACAAACAACATTTCAGACCTTTGGTTTGTGTAAGAGAAGTGGCTTCCCTATTTCATTGATACAGTGCCCTGTGAAAATAGGAGGTAGTTGAAAGTGTTTACGCTTATGTGGTGGTTACACTTAGTATTGGTGATATACTTAATTGGCAGAAATAAATGCTGAAACTTAGGTTTGCAAAGGAGGGGATATATTGTAATTTGTCTTTTATTTTGAACTTAGGTGGATGGTCATTTAGTTGGACAGAAAAGGCCTGCTGCTAAACAGTTAACTAAAGGAGCTTTGTAAGTCATTCTTCTTCTGTAATTTTGTTGCAGATATTTCCTCTAACCTTCATTTCTTTTTAGTTTTTGTTAATGTATAAACTTCTGTTAGAGTGTGTGTTAATTGTCTATCATTAATTTTCCTTGTAGTATTCTACAGCAGTTACAGAAAGATCAGGTGCATGCTGTGACACCAGATAAAAGTCGGTTCAGATCATTAAATGATGCAGTTCAGAGACTCCTTTCATACCATGTGTGCCAGGGATCACTGCCAACAGAGGAGGACTTAAGAAAAGGTAATTTTCTTTTTAGAAATTGGCAATACGTTTGTAATCAATATATTGAGAGAATTATTTATGTAAGTTAGAGCAAATAAGAAGGGGAATATTTTTAAATTTGTGCAGGTTACTGAACCTTCTGGTTACTGAAGAATAGTATTTGAAAGCATACTCTTGTCTTTTCTAGTGGACAATGAATTTGAATCTGTAGCTACACAGCTTCTGAAGAGGACACAGGCTATGCTGAACAAATACAGATGTTTGCTTATAGAAGATGCAATGGTAAGGTGTATAACCCGGGTACACTTTATGTTTATAGGATGTGATTCAGTTTGTTTAAAAAAAAAAATCATCTGCAGGAAAGTGAGACCTAGCATTACAATTCATTTTGTTGATACTATTTATTGCCTTATGAAGGTGATAAATACATATATGAAGGTTTTAGAGATACATATGCCAGCAAAGCTTGATTTCTCTCCCAGAAACAGCTTCAGGCAGGAGAATGGTGGTCAAAGTTTTACTAAACCCTTGGCTCCCCTTGGCTTATTGAGTAAGGAGTTACCAGTATGGAGCAGACCCAAGTAGCTCCACAAAAGGTAAAATGTTTTGAGGCTAAACCACGACTCCATGCTTCTAGAAACAAGACAACAATATCTGGATGGTGATTTTTTGCATCAGTTCCAAGTTAGGTGCTCTGGGAGATGTTCATGGGGGTGTAAGGCTGTACAAAGCTCTGCTGAGGACAGGATTTCAGGAGAGTGAGACCCATACTGGGTGCCAAGAAGCACAGTTAAAGTCAGCATGAAGATCTGGTTAGCTCAGTCTCTCCAGGAAGACTTCTCCGCTCCCCTCACCAAGACACATGAACTTCCGCTCTCTGCTTATACTTTGCTCTTGCACTGAACAGGCTGTGGTAGTCAGGCAGGTGATTTCTGTATATTTCTGTGAGTGATAGAGCCTGAATGAATGTTGAAAAGCTCCATTCAGAGGTCTCCAGCCATATTATAATTGGAGCTAAATCATACTACAATTTAGGAAATCATTACTTCTCCTTAGAAGGTAGATGGAGCCTCCCATTTTCATCAGAAATGCTTCTGATTTAAGTGCTTTCACAATCCCAGGCATGAGGTAAAAAGAAAACTGACAAAGTTACTTTAAGAATGTATTTTACAAAGATCAGGAAATGTCATTGTGGCTTCAGACATGCTAGTTTCCAAGCCTGGAAAAGTTTCGAATTTGAGTATAATCAACATTTAAATCACTCTGCTTTAGAGACAGGAATAAGTAATGTAAGTGTTAGAATTCATATGGTTTTGGAATCCAGCAGTCCCATTAAAGAAGATACTAACCATCAAATATTTGCAAGTAATTGCAGGTGCAGAGGGGAGATGGAGGTTAAAATCTGTTCTTTTAGCATCTGGTATGTTATATGGTAAATTCCATTCAGTCATTTTGAGGAGGATATTTCATATAGTGTTCAGGTTTGGAACTAGATGCCCGTGTTGTGACTTAGTAGCCAGTGAACTTTCTTTGGTGATTGATGGATCCACCGGGCTTGAAGGCATTGTCGGCAAAGTGCAACTCGGCACCAACTAGTTAGAAGGATGGGAGAGAAGTACAGGGAACAAACAAGATGATAGGGTGGTCCCAGTGCAAGATTTTTGCTGTTTTCTTCTCTAAATGAGAAAGATACTGTATGATGTAAAAAATCGTGGTGTACAGTGGTAAACATACTCAGTCCTGAAAAGGTGCAGTTCTTACAATTGGAATAGTAATTCCTCGTTTTAAAATCTTTTAACAAACAAAATGTACCATAAAACATGAATAATACTTTATGGTTGAGTTTCAGTAGTGGTTGGGGTCACAGTCAAGATTGTTGAAGATGCTGTGGAATTGTGAACATTGTCCGCAAATATCTAATGAAAGACATTCTTTTTCTCTGAAGAGTAACTAAGCTATAAATGTTTTTATTTGGTACCAACATATGAGTGACTCGGAGATGGTTGGGTTTTTTTCCTTTTCCTGCAGCGGATAAATCCCTCTGCGGAGATGGTTATGATTGATAGGATGTTTAACCAGGAAGAAAGGGCATCTCTGACCCGGGATAAGCGTCTTGCACTAGTGGATCCTGGTAAGTAATGGTTAACTTCTGAATCTTAGAAAAGTACAGAGTGTTTAAACATAGTTGTGGTCATGGTGAGGCACTGATTGCTGGGGATTCCAGTAATTGAAATACTGAATAAGCAGTTGCAAGTTAAATTTTAATAACTCCCAAATTCATGAATATGGAGACACTGTAAGATTGAACACAGTTATTGGGGGAAAAAATATATTTGGCCTGTTTGGCAGAGAAATATTTCCGGTTTCTTTTGACAATAACTCCTGCATAGTCTCAATTCTAATAGGGAAGAATTTGTGAGTTTGCTGGCAGTCAGAAAGAGCACTGCTGTATGAAGCATGAATATTCTTGTTCATCTTTATGAAGTGTTGCTTTTGGAATGTCATGGCCACTTCAGTGGCAGCATTTTTAACCAGACTGTTGTTGAATGTAGCACCTCGAAACACATTATTTGTGTAAGATAAGAGTTACTATTTGTTTAAATGTTCCACATATTCTGCATATTTTTAAAAGATAAGCAGAGGATGTATTGAAGAAGGTATTAGTCTTCCCGATATCATATTTGCATATTTAGAATGCTAGGAAGTGCCCTTAGTCTGGTTTTACAGTGCACATACATGTATAATATGCTGATTAATTTGGTGATAATTTCCTACGCTGGACGCAGCAGAACACTTCAGTATGTGTGCGTCTCTTACAGACATGAATCTTTAGGCTGTGGATGTTATTTGAATTTTAATACTTAGAAACTATGTTGGTGTGTCTGTTATTTTGATGTATAGGTAACTTAAATGTTGTTACTTAATTTTCAGATGGTTATCAGGCCGATTTTTGTTGCTCTGCCAAACAATTTGATAAAACAGCTGAAGAAGCACAGTCCAGCAAAAGTGACCATCAGTCTAGCAAAACATTACCTTCTCGAAGTCAGACTACCAAAACTCAAGCTAGAGACCGACCAAAATCCAGCTCAGCAGAGTCCACAAATCACAGTAAACTTCCTCTAGTGCCTAACAGCATTCTGACACCACAAGAAGGAATAGCTTCTACTAAAAAATTGGAGAGCCTCACTAAAGCTTTAAAGTTAGAAAAAGCTAATTGTTCTTCTGAGAGCCAATATGTGGCCCTTTCTGAAGAAAAGATGGCTGGGAAAGATCTTGCCAAGTCCACTGAGAATTCTTCGAGTTCTGAAGACTTGTCAAAAACTGTGTCAAGAGGTGGTCATGGAACACACAATAAATTATTAAGGAACACAATTCAGTCTTTCTCAAAGGTAACGTGTAATAATTCCCTCCAAGAAAAAACTCTGAGGAGCTCTCCAAAGAATGAGGTTTTACATCCTGATAACAGGAAAGGCTCTGGTGAACCCCAGCAAGACTTACTGCTCAGTAAGAGTCTAGAAACGACATTTAAAAACATCTTGGAACTTAAAAAAGCTGGGAGACAGCCACAAAATGAGGCAACAAGTAGTGGCTCAGTTGAATTAGAATTTCCTAATTTTTCACCTATTGCTTCACAGGAAAACTGCCTGGAAAAATTTATTCCAGACCACAGTGAAGGTGTTATAGAAACTGACTCTATTTTAGAAGCAGCTGTAAATAGTATCTTAGAGTGTTAATAGTTACAGTACCATGGACAAGTTATGTTTCTCTTAGCAGAAGCAAATGTGAATGACACCACAAGTACAGCCTGACATGCATTTAAGGTTAACCTTTCTAAACTAGATTCTGTTCTGTGTTTGAGAGCAATACTCATTGTGGTTACAGTGAGATATCCAAGTAAAGTTAATCCTTGTTAGAATGCAGTCTGTTAGGGCCTTACTATTTCAAGTATTATTATGGTAGTGCTTTTGATAATTGTGCAGTACTGCAACATAACAAGGTTGCAGGTCGTTAGGCCCTATGTAATATGGTAATATACTGACAATCACAGTCATTTGAAAGGATATATTTATTAAGAAAATGTTTTTAAAAAGTGATGGAAGCAACAATTCTCCCCTACCCTTCTCTTCCACAAATCATCAAATTTTTAGTTTTTCTGGAAAACCCACTGTACCTCTATTCAGAAGTAATTATTTGCTTTGTTAATGAATCTGTGTTCTAGGATACTTAAGTTGGAAGGATATCATCAGTGTGTTTACAAGGCTTCATAATTTAAACTTAAAGTGCTTTTCTATTGCTTTCTGAGCAGAAACTAGTACTTGATGATATATTTGTAGTGGGTAACTTTAGTCTGTGGGATGATATTATATGATCTTAGTCACAGTGGCATGATATGAAGTAATAAATGCTTGACTAAGGAAGGTAGAATGGAAGCCGGTAAATGGCAAAGTGTACAGGATGAGGCCATGATAGAGCCATGAATTTATATATATAATACATATATATGTTAACTCTTGAGGAAAAGACTTTGCATTTTATAATTGGATGTAGTCAGCCTTGAGTCTTTCTGAAGTGGTATAAATGTTTTTTTTATTTGTTGTTTGTTTTTTTAGACCAAGTGTCAAAAGCACTTTTATTTGAAAACTGTTATGATATTTGTAGCTTATATTTTAAGAGGACATTAGCCTTACTCTGATTAAATTTAAAGGCCAGTGTTTATTTTTGAGTTTTTTGCTTTTTGCTGTCAGAGAATGTTAAATCATCCACTGTAGCAGTCATAATTATCAAGATATGTACAGACCAAAGTCGATCAGCTATCCCATTGTTTAAGCATATCGAAAAGTGTGTAATTATTAATTCATATGGTAGAGCCAAGTGGAACCATTGCATGGTTTGTATTTGGCTTACTGTCATGTTGTTAAGATAGAATCTTATTATTTTATTTATTTATTTTAATCTATGACATCTTTTTTTTTTTGCTGCCCATGCTGCTTTTTCCTAGTTTACTTTGGTCATGAGTGCTTTTGTGCACATAAGTACGCTGACGTTCGTCACGTGCCTGTAGTACATATGTCTGCTCAGGAGGATATAGCTTTTGTGATTTCTAAGGTATGCTCATGTTCTCCCCCAGACCTTCTCCACAATTTCTTAGAAAAATTACCATCCATTTTCCAGACTTGCTGATTACAGTTTTCATAATAGAGAGGCTCATTGTGACAAGCTGTGGTTGTCAGTCAGATTGCCAGGAAGGAAAACAGAAGTTTTTGCTGTCGTGTAATTCAGTCCATCTGAATAGCTCAAAAGAAAGCAGAATTAGATCTTTGTGACAGTAGAAGATGACAGTGCAACTCAGTGTTGAGCTACAGTCCACTGTCTGACCACTAAAGGAAACCAAATCTAGAAAGCAACGTGAGAAAGATGAACTTACTGAAAATTCATTTCCCCTTCGACGTGAATGGAAATGCTGGTTTTGTATGTTACTAATTGCCATTTAAAAAAATTGTGCCAATTTTAAAGTACATGTTTGTAAAAACCCAACATTCCCAAGTGTTGTATAAAATATTCAAGGTAATAATAAGTATTGCCAGTTTTAAATTTTTAGTTAGGTGTCCATAGAATAGACTCTCAGGCAGTTAGTTGTTTTCTTATTGGCAAAACTGACAGTGTAGTCTTCACGTATTGCCTTTTTAGATTTAATAATATGCTCATGGCTGTGTATCCTGATGCACATTTTATTTTATCATTTTGGAAGTTTAACCATTCTAAACTATCTAGGAAGGAAAACAGTAAGTTACACAGCTGTATGTTAACTAGTTAATTTTTTCTTTTCTAGGGAAAAAAAGTAAAGTTGCACATTCATTGATCCACTTGCTTTTTGTACCACCTCAAAATGGGTATGGGGTTTCCAGCCTCTCTACAGCAAATACATAATGAAGTATCAGGCTATGTGTCTTCTATGGGATCTCATTTGGGGATGGGGGACAATGGCATATAAAAAGTGACAAATTACGATAAGTAATCATGGTTGATTTGGTCAGACACATTTCTCTGAAATACTTATGAGAGGAACCCATTGAACAATCCTAGCAAGATTAATCTTAGATTGTTAATGTTCTGTTCTTGACTCCTTTGAATTCAATTCTAAAGGAATTCTGGTACGTGGTGAAGCAGTAAATGAAAGAATTGTATTTTTGTTGTGCTTAAAAAAGTATGAATTTATTAATCTCATGGGCTCAAGTCCAGCAAAGTATTGTGAATGTGCATGACTTTAAACATGTTTTCATTATTTTGCTGGATCAGCATTGTGATTTCAATGTTATTTAATACTGCCTAATATTAAAACAAATTTTAAACTGGCAATTAAGAAAACTATGTTTGTTTTGAAGATTTTAGTATAATTTATCTGTTAGATTAGGGAGGCCTTACAGACTGACTTCACTTAAAGAGGATGTGTCACTTATTGTCAGTGTGGTATGGACTTTATTTGCTTAAATACCTTCATTTGTAAAGTATGTCTCACTTGAAATTGCTTTGTATACATTTTGTAAAAATATTTATAAAATGTTTTGTAAAAAAAAAAGTATAACAAATTGCAGTTTATTTTGTTATGTTGGATAAATACTGTTAAAAGACACAAGTCAGTAAATATATTGTTAATCCATGGATAGGAAATGTTTAGTTGGAGATTACAAATTGAAACAACCATTGCAATACAGCCAAAGATTTGGGAAAAAATGTCTATCTGTGATTGTCTTGATTTAACCAAGTTGAATATTTACATTTCCAAAAGAGGATTGTTCTCATTTTTAAGTAATATGGTTGCAAAATATTCTTACTCCTGTGCTTTTCATAATGCAGCCCTGCTATAAAATACTTAATAGGCCAACTTTCCATACTCTTTATGAATCTTTCTGAACATACGCTATTAGGACTTGGTTCATGTGGCATTATAACTACATATAGTAATGTTGATCTCCAAATAACAAGATTGCCAACGGTCCTGCTCTGTTGTCATTAGAAATCTTGCCATGGTGAGGTTGCTGAGGCACACTCTCCTTCTCCAGCGTGTTTTCACAAGAGAGAGGCATCACCTTCCTGATACGTTGGGGAGATAGAAGAAAAGAGAGGGATTTTGTTACTCAGCTGGCCACCTCACCCATGCTGCAGGTTTCTGAGTTGTGCCAGTTGTATTTGGTTCTAGACACCTGTGTTTGCAGTATTTCCCATTCCTTCCTTTTGGCTGTGAGAAGATATTACAATTGCTGGTGATGTAATGCTTCTTCCTACTTTTAGAGGGGTGATCAACCTTTTCTTACTGTGATTGAATTTTTCAGAAAGTATGCTGAGATTCTGATCTAGTAAAGCTCTTATGCTTGGAACTTCAACACTTTATTTTTGGAGGCTATGAAAATGAAGGATTGGTGGAGTGCACTGCCTCTCAACTTGGAGTAGGGCCTGCAGTGTTGAAAGGTAGAAATCTTTATGGTTAGTATTGATTATTTTGTCAATGAGACAAAATAAACGTGCATTTTTAATGCTTCTTACATGGATTCAGACAGTAACAACATGAATAAAATCAGTTATATATTATTTTAATCTCTGTTTGGGTTAGGATGGCTAAGCATCTTGGAATTGTTTTTCTCTTTTATCATATCCCTGTAGAATTACCAGGCAAACTTTCTGGGTTGGGAAACATTTGATGTACGGTGTACCGTGCAGCTGCCTTCACTTCAGAATATCTTTTTGTTACAAGAACATGGTGTATTTTTTAATTGCCTTTCAATAGCATTTTTATGGTGGGGTTACGTTTATTCCAACATTCAGGGCAGAACTTCTGAAGATTTGGGCATGCATGTTAATGCGTAGCTTACTTAAGAAAGTCAGAACACCTGTCGTTTTGAGGTTCTATACAAAGAAAAAAACATGGCCAGAATAAGCTTGGCACAAGGAAAGGTATGTAATTTTAAATGTTAGAGAAATTCCTCTCTTCTTCAGGAAGTGTTTTCTTTATAAGCCTTTGAATTTTTCCTTTAGAATTGTACAGACTTTTTCTTCGAGTTTTCACAATGATGTGTTTGTCAGACAGCTTCAAGAAATGCCAGAAATTGTCTTCGTGACTTGGGGGTCACCTGTCACTTTGGTTAAAGAAAGTCATTGCAGAAAATAAGTTCTGGTGAAGATCTGAACAGCAGCAGCTCTGATGCACAGATACAATATACTGTACACAGATTTCAGATTGCAGTAGTGGTGGGTATACTGAATTATTTGTTTATAATTTATGGATTGGCATTTGTCTTTCTGTGCTACTAGTCTTGCAGCTAGTCATTGTACTGGAAATCGAAAAAAAGTATCCATAATAACTAGTTGCAATAGGTAAATGCCATGCAAACTTGAGCAAGCTTGCTGTACTAGGGAAGAAAAAAGATGACACAAATCATCCAGCTGAACCAATATTTTTGGTGTAACAGCAAAAACCTCTAAAGGGGCCCTGTTGTGTGCTGAGCATAAAGCCCTGCTTTATTTTTATCTAGACATCACACCATACAGTTTTGTGGGGAAAAATGTTTTACAAATGGAGGAAGAAACTAAATCAGAACTTAAGGCTCTTCTGTAGTATACTCTTTGCTTGGCCTTATATGCTAGCTTTTGTTTAGGTAGGTGCCATTGTTTCTGCAGATTATTAGCTTTCTGGAATGTAGTGCTCAGTCTTCATTGCTGATTTTGCACTGCAGGATTTTTTGGAAGAATTACTTCCAGTTTTTTTGATTTCCCCCCTTCCCCCTTGAAAAAGAAATCAGAATCGTTTAGGTTGGAAATGCCCTTAAGGTCATCAAGTCAAACCGTTAACCTAACGGTACCAAGTCAAATGAGGTGTTCTCATTTGAGGTAAATTATTGCAACTATAGTAATGAGATGACGGCAATTTTAGAATTCAGTGCTTTGAAGGGGAAGCAAGGTTAGTTAGTCCATGCTGATAGATCTAGACAGCTTTTAATGTTTCAATTAGCTTTTATGTCTGCATAGCTTTTCATTACATAGTGTAGTCGTACCAGAGGCCAAATGTTCAAAATTATCCTGAACTCTTGGCTATTCAAGTTCCTTACTGTCACATGTTTATTACAACTTGTGAAGATAGTGATGTTTCATTCTAATTTACCAAAACAGGCTTGTCCTGATAGACCTCTGCTGTCTCTGCACACCACTGAGGTGGGAGTAACATAGACCTAACTCTGACATTCCTTTCTAGACACCTGGCACATAGGGCCTGACCCACAGTCTGTTGAATCAGTGGAAAGATGATTTTCAATTAAGGATTACGGTGGTAATACTTCTCTTTAAAAAATAAAAACTTTTAAAAAGTACGAAATTTAATTGATATTATATCCTTGGGTGGAAGGCGATGCGAGGACTCTCAGATTCTACAGTGATGACCGTCTCAGCACGTAGGTAGGTAGCATTATATAGTTAATGGTGTTATTTGGGGTGGTGATTGAATAAAATGTTTTCATATAGGCAGGCTGCTAATTTTTTCCTCTAAACTTTATACACTTTTAATAATTACTGCACAGTTCTGAAAATACAAGGCATTAGTCTCTCCCATGAAGTGTGACTCTAAATGTTCATACTGAGATGTGAAACCATGCACAACTCATGGTGAGAAATTAATGCAAGTAGTTGATGTCGGGTAAGTGGTACAGTGGCTGGAATTATAAAAGTGAGCTAAAATAGTTGACATTTATATGAGGCTAAAATCCTGTCCGGACTATTGTGATTAAAACTAAAGTTCAGCAGCTGAAATCAAATTCAGAAATTACAAATTGTGATGTTTAATTGGAGAAGTACAAGGTTGAAATCCTAAAAACAATGAGTGTCCTTCCTGAGCTGTGTCTCAGCAAGTGGATTCTCGTTGACTTCAAGCTCTGGGAATTATTTCAGAGATACTCAAAACTGACAGCTTTTTGAAATTATCAGATGGCACATAAAAGACACTGGTAAAAGGTGCTTGTTTGAACTTTTCATGTAACTTCTAAAGCTCTAATCACAAATGATGCTATTATTTTTGAGTGAATTCCATTTGCTGATGAGTCAGGCAGCTAACAGGCTTTGAGAGAGCTGCATGCAGTGTGTACTTGTTTGCATACAGAAGAACATGGTTAAAGAAAATTTGGCCCAACTTGGCTTCAGTGATTATTGTTGGAACTCAAGGGGCTAGTATTATAAATACAGGCATTTAGATGCTTTTCTTACACTGCAGCATTCTGCCACTGGGCCAGCACTGACAAAATATGTATCTAAATGTGCGTTTTGTTCTCTCTAGAATACTTTAAGTGATGTAAACAATATTTCTGCACTATTACTGAATTTGAATAACACTTAAAATTCAGTTTGAAGCTGATTTAATCTCAGATTAGAACTCATTCCAAAGTCTCATTCCAAAGTGCAATAATACACTGAAACTATATTGCAATTATCTAATAGATGTTTTGGGCTCTTTTTTTTAGCCATACTATGGTTGATGTGTGTGTGTGGTGCATATCCTTTAAGTGAGCAGCAGCAGAGTGTGACACTGTTGGAAACCTGCTGTAGTTCATTTCACAGCTTGATATTGGTAGGTGTACCTGAGACTGATAAATGGCAAAGAGAATAAAAATGCATGTGGTTAATATTACTGAGGTTGGACAATTCAATTTCACCTTGCTTTCGAGGTAAAATTAATCAGGGAATAGGGGATTTGGAAGGCCCCTATTAACAGGGGCCAGTAACAGGCCAGTCTGCTGTGCTTGTGAAGGGTTGGATACCGAGTGCTCAGGAACAGGGATTTGGAAACCGTTGTGTACGGAGAAGGAAATTCAGATGAAGCTAAAGGAGATGAGGCTCCAGTGTTTGGAACAGATGAGCAGGAAGGTAGGTAGGCGTGTGTGTTTGATGGATTTTGTGGGGACCTTTGAGATTTGAATGACTAAACTTGATTTTAAAAACACAGGATGTATTGTACACACAGGAAGTTGTACAGGATTGTATCCATTTCTGCATTAGATCACATAATTAACACTTAAAAAAATTGCTAAACATACTGTCTTTTTTTTCCCCTTGCACCACTGAAAATAGCTGGATGATACTGGGTGAAGAATGAATTTAACAACATAGTGAATATTCTACTTTGATGTAGATTTCTGTGTCTTACTGTTGCAAGGATGGGCTCAACAGACAGTTTTAAAGCTGGTTGTGAAAGAACATAGCTAATACGCAAGGTCTGGTTTTAAATTGAGCAAGAACATTACTAAAAATTGTGAGTAAACTGCAAAATATTGTGGAATTGGGGAAGTGTGCTCATGATACTGAATGAGCATCATTGGCAATGTATTCCTTACCAAAAGGTAAGGAAGGTGTGGAATCTATTTGCTACTATGCTGTTTTTTTTCTGAGGTTAAATTTTGCCCATTGATAGAAAAGAGTAGATTTTGAGTTTTTAGTGAAAACATACACAACTTCATGACACCTGTAATAATTAGTATTCGATTTATGAGAATGCATTATGTTACTCTTGCCTATTAAGGAGGGCAATTTTAATTCTGTGACACCCAGTCTGAGGGTTAAAACTTCTTTCCCAAGGAGCTGAAGACCTCCTTTTTTAAAGTTGAATTGCACCACATTTGATTTGGCAAAGCCAAAAGAGAGGTGCCACCCCGCTCTGATTTTTTGTTGTTGTCTTATCCTTTGGCAATCAAATTTGAAGCCCCTAAGTAAATAAGCATTCTCAGATATTTCTAGCCTTAAGTCACTCTGACCTGTTTCTGCAGCAGTGTTCTGTCAGAGACTGCCTGGTTTATTTCAGAGCCATTGTGATCAAGCAGGATCCTACAAATAATCATAACACTTTATCTGTATTCCCATTTTCCTTAAGTGAGATGCAATAACATTTGGGGGAATTTAATTTTATGTCTTTAATATGTAAACTCTAGCTAAGAGACCCCCTTTGCTATTTGCATGCAGATGTATTTAGCATCTACCCCAAGCAAGGTGAATATTTTCTTTCTTACCTGGCTAGCTTAGTAGAAATAAATACTAATCTAGATACCAGGGCAAGATTATTGGTGACAGTGAAAACTGGAAATTTTTTTTTTTTTTTTTTTTTTTTTAAATCTGCCGTGCTCTTTCAGACCTGAAGGTGCTAATAACAGTTTTATGGCTACAACTCTGATACCAGGGTCCAGGCATGGAAAGAATGTGAGACTGAAGGCTGGAGGTAACCATGCCACAAATGGTGAAGGTTAAAGGAGCCTCAAAATGTTATAGGCAAATATAGTTCTGTTTGTACTGCAATCCAAAGGCAATATGTGACTTGAAATCCAGTTTTGTTGTGTGTATGAAGAGGAAGAGAAGGAGCAGACATAAATTATTAAAGGTCTGTTGTTTTTTAGAACAGCCAAAAAATGAGGATTTTTGCTTGCTTCCCCTCCTTTACTTAAGGCTTCAGGAGCTTTGGCATTGATGAGTTGACTTAGTCTTCTGTAAAAGGTTTAAAAAAAGAAAAAGGAGGGTGGAAAGCAGAATACTCAGCTCTGTGTGTCCGTTCAAGGGGTAGTTCAGTAACATCAGGTTCTGTGCAAATAAACAGTAGGTTTCAATTGTCTGCTGCTAATTATCACCCAAATTTGATTTGCACACTCTTCAAAGGGACTCATATCTTTCCATTTAGTTATTTGTTTCAGTGTGATGAATCTTTAATTCAAACCAAACGGGTCAATTTCCAACTGGAAAAAAAAATAGGAGTGTGTTTGTCCTCAGTCATATCAGTGTGTCTCTTCAGTTTTATATGTGTGGTGATTCATGGCCTCAGTGGGGAGGTGAATTTGTGTCAATCCGTGAATTGGCTTTGCCTGTTTGGCAGGTTTGTAAAGGGTTTGGTCAGTTGTAGAAGGGCCTAAGTAATTGTGCATAATGGAATGGTTCTGGGGGGCTTTGAGTAACAAGAGGAGGTTTTAAAGTTATAGAGATGTAACAACATCTCATTCTGAGTACTTTTTCCCCCCAGATATTATTTTCCCTTATGCAACATCAGGTCAGTTGGTCCTTCACATGCCCTTTTTTCTATTCCAGTAATTTTCTTTTTAATCTTTATAGGGAGGGTATTTATTCCTCTCTCTGTAGTGATGCAGCCTAAAGTTTCTGAGGGCATTGAAATAATGGTTGCATGCCTTTCCTCCACCAAAAGCATCAACTACAAAATATAGGCCTATAATGAGAAAATAAGGCAATTTAAGAAACGTCTGATGCAGTAATTGACTAAATAGATGTTGAGCACTACCTTAGAAATCTTGCAGTGCTGTGTCATCTGGACATTGTCCTGGGCAACTGGCTCTAGGTGACCCTGCTTGGGCAGGGGTGTTGGACAAGATGACCTACAATGGTCCCTTCCAGCCTCAACCATTCTGTGATTCTGTGTCAATAACATTTAGCAAAAACTGGGAAGGAAGGAGTACTAAATGTAACTTTGGTTTCACTGACTGCAGTTTTGAATTGAACTTTTTGGGGTGACACAGGTGATGGGGTGTATTGAAAACCACATTGCTTTCAGTTCTTCATGACCTAGAAAGAGAATATATCGTCAAAAACATGTTAAAAGATTGTTACCAGTCAAATGCTTAGTATTTTAGAAAAGACAGAATTATAGGTGCCTGTATGACTATTTATCCTTCTTAAGGGAGCATATTTTTAATTTTTATGCTCTCATAGATTACGTGCTGAGAACATGTTAGCACTGCCTTGTGCACGTGTCATACAGTGCATTCACGTGCTTACACACACTCACCACATTCCAGCCTTTTGGACCTGCAATTATTCTTGGCTGTCAGACAGCTTTTTAATTACCTTCTTCCAAGGATGCCCGTCTCAGTACACAGGACAGCACAGGTACCTTGTACTGTAGTCAGGTCTATCTGAAGGCTTGTCTGCGTGCTATGTAAAAGTTACACCAAGCCTAATGAGGCCAAAGCCCCATCTGAACAGTTTCTCCGCTGCCTAGGTAAGAGTCTGTCCCCTAGCAAAATGCTTAGCATCGATTCATGCTTCCTCAGCCTCCTCTGAGAGTCAAACTTTCTCCTCCGATTGACTCTTCTGGGAAGAGAGCACCAGTCTCCCTGGGTACTTCCAGTACCAATCTTTAGCAGAGCTGGCACTTGAGTATTTCCCAGACACCACAGCTACTGATCCTCTGGGAGTCTGCTGTGTGCTATGGCTCGTAACTCCAGGCAGTCATGAAGTGTTCGCTGGATGGAGTGAATGCTCTTCATTTTAACAGGCCTTGCCTGTTTTCACCATTAAAAATATTCCATGTCCATCCTCATTCACAGTCTCTGTCAGTTATCTAGTCTGTCATCTGGTACTGCCGTAGCTGCCAGCTTCCCCCTTGAGAACAGTCTTGATCTCTTCCTTCAGCTCATGGTGAAAGTGCTCCTGGCAACTGCTCTCTGAGCACAGATGGCAAACTTAGAAGGTCCTTGTTTCAGACATTTGAGCCTCTGCTTTTTCTGCACCTTGAAATCAGTCTTTGTGATAAAAATTTATTATTTATTTAGTGCCTTTGTGCTGTAATGGATCCAGCCAAAGAGCAATCTGCCATCCAGCTGGCTAGGCACTTAACAGCCACAGCAGGGAAAAGGGTAAATCCAATCAGTGAACTTCTGCCTATAAAGGTGGTAGTGAAATCGTTAGCTAGCCCGGGTAATTGGCAGCAGCTATTCACAGTTGCCTGTAGTTTTGGTACAGATTCTTGCAAAAAATTGTATTCAGGACTGCGCGCTCCTGTTCCTCTTGTGCATGTAGGAACGCATGGACCTTCCAGTGTCAGGGTCCTCACAAATCGGGGGTGTGTGGTGCTGGTTTGGTGCAGATGTTAGAGACTGCCTTAGCTGTTGGGATGCCTGACTGCACTGAGCCTGACGCAGGGGTCTGGCCTCCTTTACCCTCACCCAGGTGAGTGGCTTAAATCACTTGTACCTCTGGATAACGAGTATATGGGGAGTGTTTATTATTATTTTTTTATTTTCCCAAGGGAAGGAAGAAGGAATTGGGGGCAAGTAAACACTAGAGCTAAAATTTGCTCTGCAGACCCATTTTTTTTCTGCATTTTGCCTACTTTTCAGAAAGAAATAGCTTGTATAGATTCTGTAAGCAGAGAGACACAATAGTACTGCAAAGTGTGAATTTCTCCCAGCTGTCTTAATGGAGTGTTGATTTTAAAACCTAATTTCAATGCTGCTTGCTATGCAATTAACACCCAGTTAATACATTCGGTTAGTTCAGCTGTGTGGTACCATACGTTGTGTTGGGGGGGGTGTCAATATGGACACTTTAATGAAAACACCTGTTTAAGATAATTGAGTAGTCAAAGAGCAAACAAAATCTGATGCTATGGAAGCAGGAATAAGCCAGGAAAAGCTGGTAATATTGTAATGTTATTAAAATTATTTTGAATAAAGTGTTAATTTCTGTTACACCCAAAAAAAACTATGGCAAAAAGAGAGGGAGTTGAGAGACAGGAAATTAAAAAATGTAAGAAATCAAGTAAAAGGGAACCTGACAAAATAGTGGCTGACACAGAGAAGGTGAGTTGGATACCTCCATGCAAACCTGAAATACAGGAGAACAGGACAGCTAATGAAACAAAGATAAGCATCAAGTGAGGTCAAAAAACTTCTATTAAGAATATAACTATTCCGGAAGACTAACAGAATAGTAATTACTCCCTTTTGTAACAGCAGTGGAATTTAGTGGTATGAGGTTTTGAAACCTAAAGCACAGTGAGATGAAAAAAATCACCCTGATTGAGGAGACTCTGCAGTTTTTCGTGAGAAAACAATTTGCAAGAGTTACAACTTTCAAGGTAGTGTAAGATCTGACCGCTTCTCAGCAGTGGTCTCTTAAGTTGCTTCTCTGAATCTCTTGTAAATTTAACAATGTTCTATACTAATAAAGCAAAATCAGGGATTTTAACCACTTAACAATAGATCAGGTGGAACAGGAAACTATTTCCAAAAATTCTGGAGCTTTCTGGGCTGGGGAAGGGATATTTCCCTGGATTTAAGATTCCTGTATTTTATCAATTCTTGGTGACTGTGTTTTGCACATCAGTTTCATGATTCTCCACGAGGTGGAGGAAGCAGCTTATGCTTTGGTGTGTGCCGGGGTGTGGGCTCTGGTGTGGGGAAGCGGCAGTGGGGCGGCTGTCCAGCTGTGCAGGGCTCCTGCTCTCCTCCTCTCCCACCTGCCAGCCCGCACACCACTTAGCCTGGCAAACTGGATGGAGGGAGCCTGCAAGAACAGGCTCTGAAGGTTTCTTGCTGGTTTGCTCCTTTTAAAAACAATAACGGGGATTTCAATATTATGATTCTTCAGGCGGTCTTTAAGGGCTTCATGACGGCTGCTGACATGATCATGTCTGCTTTTCCATCAGAGAAGCTTAGTCCCATAGCTGTGCAATGCCTGTCCTGTGCTCATACAGCAAGGTAGTGGCTGGGCTGGCAGATAAACCTGGTTTTCTGAAATTCGGTGTGCCGTGGTGTGTTCACTCCTAGAGGGCAATTTCACTATAAAATTGCCTTTCTTTATGGATAAAATACAAGTAGGAAAAATAACAACTAGTGTCTGTAATTAAAATACTGTAACTTATACTAGGTTTCTGCTAAGGGCTTTGATTTTGTGAACAGTGTTTCAGGTTTTCTGTTGACTGCGGTGGGATTTTAAAGGACTTAACCTTGCACGATTAGCCCCAAGCTTGTGTGTCTCAGAGTCCCGTGTTTTCAGTCTTTGCAGCTCCTAAAAATCAAAACCCATGTAATTTGCAATTTCCTTTCCTTGTCTTAAACCCTATCATCTGATTTTATTTTTGCCTGTGATGAAACAGGTCAGCCCAAAATAGAAAATATTGGTTAGTTTTAAAATTCAGTTCAGTTAATTTCTGTTGAAAAAAAAAGTTCTCTGTTAATACTCATGTAGGCATGACACAACACTGCTTCTGTTTTAGCTGGTCATCTTATGGCAGATCACGTGAGTTATTTTTCAGGGCATTAAAGCGTGTTGGCAGTGGTGCTAAGGTTGTTTCCCAGTTGCACAGGACTAACTCGATTGTATCAAGATAAAAAGCCATGGGAATGGGATGTTATTAAGGTGATTTACAGAAAGGGAACACAGGAGTAGAACTGAAAACTGAAATAGTAAATAGCTTGGAAAGAAGGCTGGAAAGGGGTCTTGAGGAGCCATTTCATCCTCGATACGTGATCCTCTATGCTTATACCATTCTTGGCGGAAGTTTCTCTAAGGTTGCAGTTATGAGCTTACACAAAAGGTTGTTTTGCTTCCCTTTATCTCAAACGTTTTCTGTGAGCTGCTTGTTTCTGTGTTCCCACAAGCATTGTGTTGCCATAAATGAAGTATCTGTGAGCTGCAGTGTGAGGTTAGAAAGAAGTGGGAGGTGAGGAAGGTGCAGACTTGATAAACGGTGTTGCCATCAGGCAAAACGTCTGAACCTGCTCTTATATGTACAAAGAAGTGTATTCTACGATGTCCCAAAGCTTTTATTTTCTGGGGGCAAGGGCAGACGGTTGGTTTAGTTGATGCTTTCTCCCCCCCCCCCCCCCCCCCCTACTGGTATTATTTATGCCAGTTCCTTAAAGGAGATAAAAACCAATATTTATTTTTGTCAAGATACATGAGGGCTTCTTCCAGCATAGCTTCTCCAGTTAGGGCCATAATTTCTTCTTGCTTCTGATTGATATACCTATGATAGTAACTCATCTAGCTCATAGCCAGGACTTGGAAATTTCTAACAGCTTGGATATGTGATCTGTACTTCAGGTGGGGTTTGGTCTCTGTTCCTTTAGGTGTGTTAGCTTGTGACAAACTAAATAATGTTAACATAAACTTTACTGAAAGAGGTTTACAGGAGTCAAGCTTTGCTAGCTTCTATGACGGCTAAAAGAATATGTTTTGTTACTGAAGACTCAGTTGATTAGTAGCAATCTGTTAGTGTGGTAAATCAGTCAGATGACCAAGGCCCAATTCCTCTCTAGAGGCTTAAAGTGCAGGTGACCGTAGTCATGATTAATAGAATCTTAGCTTTAACAGAAATCATTCTGTTTCAGAAATATGGAAATTTAATAGTAATATGCTTTCTCTGGGTAGAGGGGTAAATATATGGGAACACCCTCCAAACTACTTGAAGAAAAATGCATTTATCCTGAAGAACATAACCTTGGCCAGAGATACCAGATCTCTGGAGCTGTGCTAAATTATGTGAGTTATCTCTCCCAGAAGAGGCAAAACTTGTCTCCAGAGAACTGAAAGAATATGTTGGCTTTGCCAGTTTCTTATTGATACAGGACTCAAGTTGGGCAATACCTACATGGGAGGTAGGTCACATTTAGCAAGATGGGACAGCAGTTGCCTTAATGCTTTACTCTGTTTTCTATCTGGGTGAGAACTGGGGGGACTGCCTCAAATTCTCCAGCAACAGCAGGTGCAGAGCAAAAACTGATGGGGAGCTGCAGAGAAAGCTCTGATGGCTTCCCTTACAGGGTTGGGCTGGAACGAGGACCACCCTGTGGGTCTGGTCCTCGTTCTCCTCGGCGGGGGATGGCTCCTTGCTAATCCATGCCCAGGGCTGGGAACACCAGCAGTGCCTCTCAGTAGGCACCCTCGGTGCTTCTTCAAACTGCCCAGCAGCCTCCAGCATGCATGACCTGGGATGCTGCTCTTGCTCCCCTGCCGGTGACCTGCAATTGATATAAAATTGATATAAAATGAGGCAGTAACAAGCTATAGGAATCAAATTTTACTGGTATAGTTCAGAACTCCAGCAGATAAAAGTGAGTGTGAAATGAATGCTGTCTCCTTCTTTCGGAGTCATGGCTTTCATAGCTCAAACTGGGACCAGTCTCCTGATGCAGGAAGATCTGTGTCTTAAAGCTTGCAACAGCATTTTTTTTCCTGTGTAATTCGTTATCCTGATTGCTGGTTCCCTTCATCACAAAGATGCTATCATTGCTGATCTTTTTAAAAATCTTTATCAAGCCTTCTTTTGTTTGCTGGTGGCTCAGGCTGACTGAAAAAACATAATCTATAAAACATGTGGTGAAGTGAAAAATATACCAAAATTTCACTTCAATGCTCTGGCCAAATCTGTCTTGTGGGAGTTGCTACTCTAGCCTGCTCTGTGCTGGAGAGCCATTTTTCTCATCTTCACTTGTGCTGCAAAATTGTGCTTCCTCTTATGCTGAGGCCAAACACATCCCAAGAAAAAACTGCTTGGTTTGCCAAACGTGCAGCTGTTGACACATGTATTTATGCTCCCTGGCAAACTAAGTTAAACAAACAGGGACTAAGTTGGGCAGACGTTATAGGAGGTAATACTTCATTATAACTCGACTATGAGCAGCTTATTCTCCTTTCCAATTATGGCATCCCTATGCATCACTTTCCCAAGAGAGGAGTATTCTGGGGAAAAAAAATTACGGCATATAAAGTCTCGAAAGCGCAGTAACTGTACAGTAGGGGACAGTAGCTGGAATGAAGGGTCTGAGCACATGTACATCTGTCTCATTTTGTTAAAAGCATGGTTGTTTCTACCTCAGATATTAAACTGTTAAATTAATTCCTGAAAACTCAGTCACTTGGTTCTCAGTGTGCCTGAACTCAAGCTGTGTTTCAGTAACATCAGGTTCTGTGCAAATAAACAGTAGGTTTCAATTGTCTGCTGCTAATTATCACCCAAATTTGATTTGCACACTCTTCAAAGGGACTCATATCTTTCCATTTAGTTATTTGTTTCAGTGTGATGAATCTTTAATTCAAACCAAACGTGGGTCAATTTCCAACTGGAAAAAAAAAATGTGAGGAATGTGTTTATCCGCGGTCATATCAGTGTCTCTCTTTAGTTTTATATGTGTGGTGATTCATGGCCTCAGTGGGGAGGTGAATTTGTGTCAATCCATGAATTGGCTTTGCCTGTTTGGCAAGTTTGTAAAGGGTTTGGTCAGTTGTAGAAGGGCTTAAATAATTGTGCGTAATGGAATGGTTCTGGGGGGTTTTAGAATAAGGCGTGCAAGTCTTGAAGTTACACAGGCACAGAAAAATCTCATTAGACTTCAATTCCCATCCTACCTATAAAAAGATATCAGTGTCAGGATGAAATGGAGAGATGGGATAACACGCTCTAGACTCCTTTCTCCTGCATTGAATCTGAACTTAAAAATGTGTATGTTATATTTTGCACAGGCTCCTTAGTTGTCACCATGACCCTCTGCCATGTGCACACCCATAAAATTTCAGTCACAGAACTGAAGGAATTCTGGACGTTTTTCATTTTAAAATAAACAGAAAGCACCAAATGCAAGCAAGGGGGCTAGAGCAACAATAAAATTTCATTGTAATAAATACCACATGTGATCACGATTTACGAAGCAGACAATAAAGACTAATTTAAAAAGAGAAATCCTTCTATTCTCTTTCATGTGGCTAAAGGCAGCATCATTTCTGGCCGTCTTTACTGGAGATTTATTCAAAGATTTAACACCCCCTTCTGTTTTTCTTCTCCTGGAAGCTCGGAGGAGGATACTTTATTAACTTGCTATTCTTTAGATTCACATCTGACCTCTGTTTTCTTTTAACATGGAGATAGTTGGTAGGAGTTTGGGTTTTTTTTTCTTTAAAGAATGCTTTCAAGATATTTCTGTAGTATGATGTAGCTTTTCCCGCATTTATTTATTTTTTTCTAGTGACTGGAGTAAATGGACCTTATTTTAGATAAGTCCATAAATATTGAAAAAAACCCTCCTCAAATTCTGTATGTTGTCTTTCGGTACTTTCAGGATAGGCTATTTAACGTCTCTGCAAAAGAAGAGCCTATTTTGGTTTGGTGCCCAAACAGTCAGCTAAGTCTGAACTGGTGACCTAATGTAAAAATGTTTGCTGCTGTCAGTGGAGGAAAGATTTCAACTTTATGGCAAGTATTTCTTACACCTCACTGTTTTGGGCTGCTGTCAGTGACAATTAAAATCAGAGTCCTTCTGAAGTGGAGCTATAATTACAAAATTAATATCATGTGCATTTTTACTGTGGCTGTATCTATAAGGTGCATCTCAACAGGGTTTGATACAGGGAATTCTTCTTTGCCAAATGGAAACTTTTGTGTTTGTCTGGATCAGTGTTTCTGGATTCCAGTGCTATGTGACTGGTTAATCTCCATAATATTTTTACACTTTATTTTCAGTCCTGCCAAATCCAGTCCAAATAGTTGTGTGTTTTCTTCCTACAATGGAAGTAGAGTATGCACTGGTAGAATTGGTCCAACATACAAAACACATTAGGATGTATAGGATAGAAGTTTTACGTTTGGATTGTCTCAACATTTGTTGATGAAGGTGGGGGATCTTTCTTATTTAACAAAAACAAAAGTAAGAATAGACTTAGAAACAAGTACTGGCCTGTCACGATAGGAGTGGGATAAATCTTAAGGTAGGGGCATTCAGATTTGCAGATGTATTTCATGTAAATTCTGAGAGTGTTTTGCAAGGTTCAGTTGTGATGTATGTAGGCACCTCTTCTTTCCTAATATCTGTGGCTATTCTGCTCAGGTGATGAACAGCAACATGAGAAAGACTTTGCCTTTTTATATTCTCAGGGCCTTCAGATAATATCTAAAATTATTTGTCTCTAATAGAGTGAAGCCCTAAAGGAACGGTCACCTCTGTGCAGAGGTTTTGAGAGTGGATGGTGGTGGGCTCTGTTAAGTTCTTCAGTGGTTTAGCCATAATCTTCATAGTAGTCGGAGCTCACTTTAGTAAAACCTGAGGATTCACCTTTTTAAGGAACTTCTGTCTGCAGGGTGGCTGCCTGGAGCAATATTTATACCATACGAAGCATGATACCATTGCTAAAATATCTTGGAATCATGCTGTTTTGTGGGAGGGTCTCTGTTCCCATCCTTGTTCCACCAAAGACTCTGAGTTGAGAGTCTGGGAACTTGTGAATGTGATGGATACTGTTTGAAATCACCAGTTCCGAATGAAGACATGGGCTTTCTCTTGAGCTGTTGCATATCAATAACTGGTATCCTTCAGGATTTGCATTGCACATGCTTGTTTCACAGTTCTCTGTAGTCTAGAATTTCTCTTTGAATTGAAAATTCGGAGAAAACAAGGGCTTGAAGATGGGTTCCAACTCGTGTACCTTCCCAGGTAAGGGAAAAGACATGGGAGAACCCCCGGATCACACAATTTTCTGACTTTCATATCATCTCGTTGTTGTGTATCTGGGTCTAAGTGCAACCATTTCTGTGGGAACAATTCCAAACTCTGGTCCCTCATTTTTCTTCCTTCCAAAAGGAGGAGAGTGACCTGAAGTTCTCTTCTAGCTAAGCAGTATAGAGTAAATGGATTTTAAAGTAAAGAATACTTTTTTTGAAGATATGTTTACTTTAAAATTCTTTTGCTTCAGAAACAAGTCTTTTTTTTCAAGGTACCAGGCTGCTTGAATTTTCCTTAATGCTTGCTGTTCGTAATATCGTGGAGGAGGAAGCTTTCCCACTCTGTAATCTTTCACTCACTCTTTCTGTCAGTCTGTCTCCCTAGATAGCTTCTGTGACCCCTTTCTCTTAGAAAGCTTTTTAACTGAAGTGGTCTTTTGATGTCTAGTTTTTTAGCCAGCTTTGTTACTTTGGCCAGGAGCCTTATGTTGTTGACTCATCACTTATGAAGAAGATACTTAACTGCAAACACCCTGATGCATTCTTGGTAATTCAACACATAGCCTGCTATTTACACAGATCAGTTCAACCATAGAGGAAATTCTTACAATTTTCCAGGCTGAACAAGAAACTAAACTTTGCTTCGTGTATCTAGTAACTTTAGTTCATTGACTAGTTTGGTCTCGATACCTGGGCTATCTGAGACTCAAATTGCCTTTACATATGTAGGAATCTACGCTACAGTATTTGTTTATTTCAGGAAATCTGTTAGAGCAAAGTGAAGTATTGCTTCAGATTCTTCTCCAGTTCTCAAGTAATTTGAATTGTTTATGTAACTACAGTCAGAAAGTAAGTATCAAAAGCAGAAAATCAGCTCAGCTATATATGACTTTAAATAGTTTTTCAAAAAAAATACCTACTTGGTACAGCTCAGTCCTGAATTGAGAATGAGGAGAAATTAAGTGACCTCCATAAACCTTCAATGGGGCATGGCAGAAATAAGCTCTGTGGAGAACGAAGACATTTTATCCACTAAAATTTCTCCAGTATATCCTAGCTAATCTTCACACCTGAGGAGTTTTGTGACCCCCCACGCTGCTTTCACACCTAGGTAACTTTATTAATTTCATCAGGGTGAGGTCAGGAAATTCTCAAAGTATGGAGCAGGTCTGTAACCGAAATTTTATAAGGGCTCCAAGATTAGTGGTGTCCAGGGCATAAAAACACTTTGAGAAGAGTCTTTGACAAAATATCCACGTCTTTTCCCCGCTATGTTGCTATTAAGAAAAATGGGCCTTTTCTGTCGGGTGGAGAAACCTTGTCACAGTTATCCATGCCTTTGACACCTTACACTGTATTATGTTATCGCCATGCGCTCCTTACGGGGCTGTGTGCTGAGACCCTTGGAAACCAGAGCTGGTGCACAATGTGGAGCTTCATGCCAAGAACACTTTAGATCAGCTCTGCTGGCTGTTAATAAGTTCCTGGGCAGAATTCAAGGTGCTAGTTTGAACCTATAAAGCCCCAAATGGTTACCCAGGAGGCTGCTTCCCTTCCTGCAGCACAGCACTTGTAACTGGGATCAGCCAGAGACACTTGACTGTGGCTTTGGAATTCACTTCCCAAATCCATCCACCTGGGCTGGGGTCTGTCAAAAGTTAGTGTGTGCTGTAAGCTCAGCTTGTCTGCCTGATGACCTGGTAGGGGATGACGTGAGGTACTGTGGGTTTGCTTTATGCTGGTGGTGGTGTGTAATTTTACCTAGTGGCGAGTGGGTTTTTTTTTTCCTTTCTCATTATGCTAGAAAGAACAGTATATTGTTTTTGAAATGATACCATAGCTACAATTTATACCTGCAGTCATGTGGCTGGAACCGATGCACTGCCAACTGCATTTTAATTAATTACATTTCTGATTCCATTGAAATCAGTGGGACTATACAACTCATTCCCTGGTACTAGGATTTATTCCCCTGAGCAAAACTTTCGAGATCAGATAAGGATCTATAAAGAAGTTCTATGTAAAGACTGATGAGATCAGGAAACCCTGATAACAGGACTTCCCTTTAAGACTGAGATCAGTGACACACCATTATAGAGCAGAAATGTCAGTTAGAGAAAACAAAGCAGACAAGCAATAGTGTAAAGGGAGGCAAAATCCGTGTTGATGTTTGTCATGCAATGTTTATCTTCAGCTCATTAAACGAGGTGCAGAAGCAGGAAGCTGCAAAAGGATGGGATGTGCTTGACCTTGACTTCTGATGGAGAGAGGTAGGACATGCAGTTACAGTTCTGCAGTGCAGAACGCACAACTTGCAAGCTGAGCTGACTCTTGTTCGGTGCAGATTGTATGAGGTGCCATGATGTGGTCTCACGGGGCGCATCAAGGAAATTAAAGCTGGAAAACTAAACCTGGGATATTTGGGCATCTAAGTAATTTTGCATGGCTGTGCTGTGCCCTTTAAGAAGGTGCCTGTAAAAATATTTTTGGGTTTGTAATAGTGTAGTTCACAAACAGGAAGAAATGGTGACAAATGAATTTGTTGTGTTTAGCAATAGTAATAATAATACAAATAACAATACATAGTTGTTCTAAATGGGAAGCCTAGGAGAAGTCCAATGACTTGATGAGAGAAAGATCTATTGCTTCTCTGTTTGTTTCACCTGGAACTGTCAGGAGAGGGAGGACAAGGCGTTAGAAGGCTGAGAATATATATAAATCCCAAGGCTGGAGTATTTTATTCACCAGTGGCTCATCCCTAATATTGTTTGGCTATAGACTGAAGTTCCTATCTGATAAGACAGGATGTAAAACTGTGAGTAATCCATCCACCAAACAGCACAAGACAGATTTTTCTGGTTTTGCATGTATAAACAGTTTATCCCTGCATTTTTATTCCTGTTTGTTTAGACAGATCCCAAATTTAGGTGTTGCACTATGTGGTCATCCACAGGAGAGAGGCACTGAACCCCCAGTGAACTCCATGGGCCTCCCACCCACAAACCCCCAAAAGCACCAGGTCCCAGCACAGCACATTCCTTCATAGAGAAAATATGTCAGATGCTCGATCAGCCCAAACTTAATTTTCTTCTGCTTTCAGCCTCCCAACTATGGGGATACAGCTGTTTTAGGCAACCTGGAAAACTGCCTGTCCTTGTTAAAGCCCTTACATATTCACACAGTGAACAAACCCCCCACGTCTGTCGTGACAAAAGGCTTTTCTTCAGAGGTAGAGCCATCCCTATGTACTCATGATTTTTCTAAACTGTGCGTTCATTGCCAGTAAAGAACTTTTTTTCCCTAGGAAAACACATGTCCCAGCTCTAATAAGTTTATTTGTAAGCCTGATTGACATATGATGGGACAAAGTTAGACTGACAGTGAGTGTTTCATTGATGTGAAATTTTACACCGTATCTGGACATAGTATATACTTGGTTTATGATCCAGCTGGGCATGCTTGTTAGTTATTGTTGAGGTCAATCAAAGTGTAATTGTAACATAGGGAAAGACGGTCCCAGGGCTACAAAGATTTGTTTCCAACAGCTGCTATTCATTATTCATTAAACTCTACCTTCTGTTTTTGAAATTAATAACCCTTGGCCTTCTAACAAGGCATCAGACTTTAAGAATATAGATTTAAAAATCAAAGATGCACTAGTTTCATCCCCAGACAAGTGAGAGCACAAAGCACTTTAGCTAGTAATAGTAGTTGGCTGCAGAACTTAGTATTTCTGCTTGTAGAAAACCAGATGTGAGTTAATTAACCTGAAATTTATGGGCACTGTATGCTGGATGTGAGCGAACTGACTGGTGTACAATAAACCCCAAACTTATGGAAGTCCGGGGGAACACTCAAAACTTCAGTTAAATAAAATTTCATAAAGATTAAGGCAAAGTACAGTATCACAAGTCTACAATGGGGGAATATCAGATTAAACAGAGTTTATTCAAATTGGCACTTGCACCTCCATTAAATTAGTTATTTTCCACCATCCATTCGCCATTGTTTGTCGGAAGTATAGCACAGGCTTTGGCGCAGGACGATGGCGGAAGGAGGCACGTGATGTTTCTGTCCCATGAATCCCATTCCTGTGTCCCCGTGAATGTTGCTCCACTGAGATGGCACGTAGGAAAGGTCTCAGGACAGCTTTGGAGCATGGCTGGGGACAGGGACTGCTTCACTGCCGAGTGCTAGCTCTGCAGTCCTGCTGAGCTCCTGTGCGGCTTTGTTGCTGCTGAAGAGCAGCTACAGAGGGACCTGGAAATTGTGGATGCAGTCTTACTGAGCTTATTTGACAAACAGTATTGTTTTGGGAGTGTTTTCTGTAGCTGGGTGAGGGATGTGTTCTTTGATTCCATGAGCCACAGAAAGAATATGGCAATATCTGGGAGTGAGTTGTTTGAATGAAAGCTGTAATTTTTGAATTGCAATATTAGTTGTCTTGTCCACTGTAAATTTCTAAACTCTGCAACAGTTAATGATTACTGCTGCAACTGGTCTCAGAACAAAGCAGTCAAATGTATAGCTATCACTGATGCTATGGGATTAAAAAGAAGTTATGTAATTAGCTACAAGGAAGCTTTGTGACAGGCCTATACCCACGTATCTATATGTTTGCAAGGAAAAAAATTTTAAAAAATATTTACCTTTTTCAGTGGAAATATTTCAGCCTCTCTGCAGTGTGACTTCCAGAGTGGGATCCAGCATTCTAAAAGCAATCTAATGAGGGGAAGACATTCTCTTTGGATTCTACCCTACCAAACCTCCACTGGAAGAGACAAAACATTTCTAGAGTTCACAAACTAGACAACACCACCTTTGTTGAGATTTCTACTGTTGTGAGATACCCACCTGCTTGAAGAACAGTGCCCTTTCACTGCAACATCCTACCTATACATTGGTGGTGGGTGACTGTGGTAGGACTCATGACTCTCTCTGAGACCTCCTGCCTTCCAGAGGTGTTGAGCACCATCACTGAATAGTGGAGTTTTAAATCCTGTGCATAGGAACGGGCCCTATGTCTCTCTTTCCAAAACATTGGACTATTTTGTATTGGCCTGAAAAAAAATTTGTGACACAATTTCCCTCCAACGCTTATTACAAGTTTTAACACATTCTAATAGTGAGCACCTCAAATTGTGCTTATGTTTCTTCTTGAGTTTTATGTCAAAGTCTGTGCAAAACTTATTTCAGTTGACTTCAGAGGACACTGGGTCCAGCCCAGGCAGGTCCAGGCACATTTTCCCCATTTCATCACTTTGTCATCACAAAGGGCTCATACACCGTGGCTAAAATATGTACAGCATATTGTTGTGAGGCTGGGTGTCTTAGTGCAGGCCATCTATGGGAAATATGATTATGTTAATTGTGATGCATGATCATAAGACCAGTAACTATGGTAGTATATCATAAAGTTAATTAAAATTGGTCTAAGAGTGTTAACGCAGCCATCTCTCTACTCTCTGAATTAGTCTCTCTTATCCTTTTCTTTCCTGTGTAAATTCCACTACTTATTCACTTGGGGTACTTTAAACCATTGCTAAATGTTACATTTATGACATGTTTCTAAGCAAACATTGGGATATCCATTGCACATGAGCATGTTTCCTCAGCTCTGCCGGCCTTGTTGGGCAGCTTATCTACTGTTCTCCCTAAGTCTGACCTTTCATGTTTAGTTACTTTAAAGACACTAGAAAACCAACTATCTACTCAATTTCCTTGTAGCTTGGGGGTAAGGTTAAAATATCATGTAGCTACCGTATGTTTGACATTATACAACCACAACTGATAAGCAAATATTTTCTTTTTAAATACACAGTACATTTTGCAAGAGTACATACAAGTATTCTCATTCCTATTCTTTGTCCTGGAGAAGGCCTAGTGTTGTTAAATATAAAAAGTTGCCACTAGTGTTTGTCTTACTGAATCTGTTCACATCAATTGGTTCTGCCTACCCCATATTTCAAAGCAAAATGATGGGGAGAGGTCATATAGATTGCCCTTCTCTTCAGTTCTTGGCTTAAGGGTGTCCTGTTTGTAATTAAGGAACAATTTCTTTTGTGATGGTAGTCAAGAAATTTTTCTTTCTTTTCTCTCTTTCCCTTTTCTTCACGTAATATTTGGAAAGGTATGTGGAAGCCAGAAAACAGTTAATACAGTTGGGAAATTTGTTGCTACAGCGGTAATTTGTTTTATTTTTTTGAGAAAATCTGAAACAGCTTCTGTATTGCGCATTCAAATCCATACACTATCAGCAGCGAATTTGGAGGTAAAGGGCTGAATGCAAAGGTTTTGATTGCAAGGCCATCTGGCGTTATTATGAAAAACGTTCTTGAATGCTTAAAAGAAACCTAAACCACATTGCTCAGTAGGTGCTGACTCCAATGAAATTGAACCGTCTTGGTGCAGGTTTGTTGTCTGACTGTTGGAGAGACTGTGGGAAAATTAGCTATTTCTATACTGATGAAGTGGCTGTGGCTGAGAATCATGTTTTTAAGGGTAAAAAATGGGAAATGGAATGTCAGGCATGTTGAAGCAAAATATTTTAAAATTGTAACTTTTTTTTTTTTTTTAACTTCTTGCAAGGTTCATGCAAGATGTACCTTTTTAGAAGACCAGAAAGAGATAAGGAATATATTGTTGCTCCAGTCTGGTCCTAGAGAGATAGGTACTGAAGAAAGATAAAATCTATTTGCCATCACAGAATGGTCTGAAAGCGTTTGGGCAATACAGAGAAATATGCTTCTAGAGAATATGGAGACTGGTATTGCTTGGGTCGATCTCCTGAAGTCTGAGTTTTTAGATTTCTGTGAAACTTGATTTGTTTGCCTGCTTTTCTTAAAGTCCGTGTGCTGTGTTTGCTCACAGGCTTCACTGCTTGGATGGAACCGAAGGGATTAGCAATGGGATGTAAGGGCTTTTCTATCTAGGTCAGATTGGATTTAGCACTGACTGAAAACGACACCGGTTGTTTAGTATTGTGGATCAAATCTACAGTGGCAAGATTCATAGCAGTCTGGGTCATCTGAGGTCATAGTGCAGCTAAAGTTGAGAAAGCACAGCCAAAGCTGAAGCAGCATTTTCAGACTGCTGAAAATGCTGCTTCAGGGAAGAACGGCACTGACTATTCCCACACGAGGTTTCATTCGTGTGTATTTCCTCTTCCTTTTTGAGGCTGAATGCTTTATTCCTAGATGCCACATGTAATGCATTTACGAGCTAGGAAAGCATGCATCAGGCCAGGCATAAAGCTGATGAATTGTTTTTAGTTTGAATTCTGGAGTCTGAATTGCTTTGTCACTACTCTGAATCAAGAGTCTGTTTCTGAGGCTGTCAGCAGGTTCAAAAGGTCCTCCTTAAGGAGTTGGGGGGGGGAAGATATTTTTTATCTTTTCACTTTGTACAAGATTTTTTTCAAAATAAAAAAATAATTAGGAATGAAAAGTCTAAATATTCCCATTCAAAAAATGTGGATATAGAGAGCCTTGGTCACTTCAAATTACTTTATTTCACCGTTAACTCAGTGGACTCATTTCCGCAGACAATGCCAGTTTTGGTGAAACAGGTGGCAAGCAGGTTCCCTGGACTTCCCGCCATAGGATGTTGGAGCTCCTGCCACAGACACAGTCTCTCATCCACCCGACGGGCTGTGATGGGAGGACACAGCCAGTCAGGAAAAGAAAGGGAAGATGGAGTCAGTGACATGTTAATCTTCCTTGTGAGTGTTTCTGCCCTTCCCTTTCCTTTACTCATCAGAGAAGGGAATTGGAAAGAAAAAGGATCCGGTTTCTGCTTTGGCACCAAGGACCTGCCTGCATGGCAGTTTGGTAGCTTGTGAAAGGCAAATGCTGTTTGCCCCAGTCTCCTTATCGCCAACCTGGGTTACTTGCATCATGTGTGTGGGAGAAGGTTCAAGCTGTAATGCACTGGGTGACAGCAGACAGCCAAAAACCAAAGAATGGGGATTTAAATTTTGTTATCTGGTTTCTACATAGCAAGCCAGGTGTATCCACCATGCTTGTTGCTGCCGTATCTGAGAACTACAGGTCATTTCTTGTTTGAAATGGCAGAGCCCCAGTTCAAGGCCTTTGTTTTGTATTGGCAAAGTAGTTCAGCCATGGTAGACTCCTAAGATTTATAAATTTGGCAAAGTATGGGACCTTCTCTGTAACTGAGATCTTTTTCATGCCATGGGACAACGAGCTTCAGTGACTTTGCAGTTGCAGACACGCTGAGCTGTGTTGGTAGAATATTTCCTGTTTCAGGCAGACAAGATGTCGTAAATCTTCATTCTCTCTGTGATAAATTGTGTGTTAACGAAGAGGGAACTTGCTTTGATATGAAACCAGGTTAAAAGAAGAATTCTTCTGATGAGACAAACCCAGAGATAGTGAAAATAGCAAATTAGGATACAGGGGAAATGACGGGTCCTGAAGAGGAATTTTTGTGTGGACAATTACAAATTCTGTACAGCTATACTTGAATATTTTTAATGTTTGAGTTAAGATCTAAGGGGTGCATTTACAAGCTACTGGTACAGATAATGGCTGAAAAATCTGGTGCTGGATTTTGAGCACAAGATGTATTTCACTATAAGCACACCTCCTCCCTTCCCATAAAACACAGTCTGTCTCTGTATGTGTAGTCCATCTTGCCTTATTCCACAAAAAGGGTCTGCAAATGAGTAACTAAAAGGTAGAAGGGATGATTCGCCCAAAATGCTGCCTGCAGGGTTCACTTTGATGCTCTCACCAGTCTCATGTGCAGCATGTCAAGAAATGAGCCCTCATGTTAGTTGATTGGTATGTCCTCAGTTTGACTCACTGCTGCATTAGACCAGTTTTATATTGATGTAACACCATGGGAGTGACCTCCAAGCTTTTTATCTCTGTGTCTCATTGAGGCATTTATTAAGCATCCAGTCATCTTATTAACTGAATGCCTTTCAGTCCTGTGCATAAGGCTGGCAGCTCTGACAAGGGCAGAGCGTGCGTTGCTATTGTAGATCCACTACATCTTCAGGACCAAATCATTCAGATCTTGGTGGTATACAGAAAACCTCGATACCTGCAGATTGGTCACATGTCCTAGCATAAAGCACACTGAAATGACTAGGGACTTTACTACAGACTGAAAGGTCACCTTCAATAACAATTATTCCCTTTTTACAGCTCACCTTCAGTCACAATCAGGCTGCACATTTTTGTGTTGCTTTCATTTCTCCCACTGATATTGGATGTTTTAAGGAGGTAAACCCTGGCCTCATCTATCATTCTGTCAAATGTTGCACATCAGACCTGTACTTGAATTATCAGTTGAATGTGGATTATGTTACCTGTCTCTGTTCTGATCTGTTTCTGTTTTCCATGTGATACAGCTGGTGTAGGGTTTTTTATCATATAAAAGCTATAACCTGGAAGAACCAACATTAATTTCCTCTGGAGCCTTATGAAAAGTATCAAGGGTGCGCCTGACTTGTGGTGACAGAGCTTTTCAGCATGCTCTGTGAAAGAACTGCTTCTGGGCACACATGGCAGCCAGATATAACTTACATGCACAGCGGCGTACATATAGTACTAGTTCATTAACTTTCCCTTCATGAATCTGCTAACCAGATACTTTACTAGCACTTTTAATGTACCATCACATGTCTGGGGTCAGATACTAGTAATACCCAGCTGCAGATCAGGCTGAGTTTCCATAAGACCTCAAACAATAGTGATTAGGTGAAAGCTTAATACCTTTAGAGTCTTATAAACCCTCTGCCTCATATATTACATCAGACATTCATGAAAGGGAAGACAGAATAAATTAGTCCATGTAAAATGTATCTGGAAGGCTAAGATAATCCTATAATTCCCAGTATTATCCCTAATAACGTGACCCTAGAACCAGTGATGAAATGGAGCAATGAGGTCATTGCATGCCAGGGTTCAGATAAGATCTTCCGTGGATTCTTTCCTACAACATCTGACCAAAGAAGTTGAAAGTAATTTGAAAAACCTCTTGAAAGTAGTCTTTAGTCTGAAAGGATTAGGAGCCCACAGATGAATATGATGCTCCTCAATCATCTCCCTGAAAAAAAAAGCTTTGCTGAGACAGCCTCAAATCACTGCAAAGAAGTCATTATAATTCAGGAACCTGGGGTCTGTTTTATCAGTTCCCAGACACAGTGCAGCAGATATTGGGTATGATTAAGAAATGGTGCAAGGCGACTTTAAACGGACCTTGCATGGGCAGCTGATTGAAAAAGCTTCTGGAAGGGACATGGGTCTGGGCTAGGGTTCTGGGAAAAGGAGAGCGGCTTTTTGGAGTTACCTTTATCTTCCTCCTGGAGCTGCAGCAAAGGCGGTGAAGGTGCAAGGTGGCTCTCTGGGAAGGGATCACAGCCATGCAGTGGTCCTCAGCTGGAGCACTTGCACCCTGGCCTGATAAGCCACCTGCTCGTACCTCCTGTGTCCTCTGGCCTGTGTGGTGTCAGCTCTGCAGTGGAGGCCTCTTCATGACTACAGTGGCTTTTTCTTTTCGTGTGGGACAGGTACCATCAGCAGGAGCTGACAGATAAAAAGGGAATGGGGGAAGTGGCTGATGTGAAGGCTCAGCTGATATTCAGCCAGTCCCGTGCCCACAGCTGCATGTAGAGGAGATGGGTGCCTGTGGCCCTTTGGTTCTTGGGATCCTGGGACAACCATAATAGAGGGGCCAGCAGCTGGGACAACAGCAGTCTGATGGGCAGGCCACCAAAAAGTGTGGTGGTGCATGCCCTGAGCTGAGAAGGGAGTCTCTGAAACCAAGAAAAACTTGGTTTTTGTTTTCTCTTCGCAGATAAAAGACAGGTACCAACAGAATGTAACTGATCCCAAGGTATCTGCTTATAAATTAGTGGTGCTGGTGATGTCTGGGGCTTAGTACCACGTAGTCTGCCTTGAAACCACTCTCTGTTTGTTCTTCCCACAGGATCCTAGGAGAAAGGGTAAGCAAGAATTTCTTCTTCCCACTGGAGTAGACTATGAACGCAGGAGGACTTTCTATGATTTTCTCTGGAAAGGAACTGTGGTCGGGACATATGGTCTTTTAATTTGGAAAAATCTTATATTTTCCAGGGTGCTTGCCATAAGTCAGGGAGAGTTTGGGCTCACAGCAAAGATGGGTGGGTGGAAAAGCTGGTTTTTGTTTGGGTTAGGTTTTTTTTTTTTTTTATTTCTCCAGTTTAGGCTTTGACACACAATGTTTCAGTCTGTTGTTTGAGATTTTGCCACTAAAACCTTGGGAAGAAAGGAACCTTCTTCCCCATTGCAAGGCTGGTATTGTTTGGGGTACCCTGCTGGGCTTCTGAAGAGAAGTGATGACAGACACCCTGTGACAGACGTAAAACCCAGCTCTGGAATCTGAACAGCAAATCAAGCATGTGAGCAAAAGCTACACTGCCTTGTGTGTGTCTTCATCGTTGCCTGCCAGTTTCAAAACAGGACTATGTAAGTATAGCACTTTAAATGCTTCTTGGGAGGATCGGCTGCTTTAAATAACTGAAGAGAAAAGTGAAAGATAACTTACAACTATGAAATGTAGAATAGTGCAGTGTCTGGAGAAACTGTACAACGTAGGGATATGGAGATCTGCACTGTAAAAGCCTGTAAGTCAGATAAACCACCGGGGATTCACTTTTACCACAGTGAGAAGACTCCCAGTCCTCAGTACAGATGTGAGACATGTACGCCCAGTCAGAAAGAGCTGAGCCCCTCAGACAATTACAATTAGATTGTGAAAGTTAAATGCCTGGCTGTATCATTAACTTTATATTGTAATAATAAAAGGGCAGTGAGAACCTCCAGTAAAAGAGTCAGACGATGTGCTATTCCCAACCTGTGATTCCTATGGATTATGGGCATAGTCGCAGCCAACACACAGCACAGTTCCCATGTGAACAGATCTGGTTTCAAAATCACCGCTATGAAATAAACACAAGAGTCTCAGGCAAGTGAGCTCTAGTCCAGTTTGGTTTGACAGCAGAGAGTGATTCCTGCACGTAAACATTTCCAGTGCTCGGGGCCCAAAGGGATGTTGTGCTCTGACCTCGCCTCACCTGAGAGCAAAAGGATGAAGATGGACAAGTAGCTATGTTCATGGCAACGGAAGAGTGGGAGCAGAGAAGCATTGTAGATCTAACGTGGTTAACCCAGGCTTGGTTAACCAAGGGCTGTCTGGGGTATAGAGAGACAGCCTTGAGGCAGGGAGGGTGGCAGCAACTTTCACTCTTGATAGCAAAGGGAGCTGTGTCTGCTAGACCTACCTATATTGAAGGAAGAGGAACCTTAGACTAGTATACCTCAACAGATCAAACAGCAAAATTGGTCACTTAGCACACCTGAAAATGCTTGTCAGAATCTTATTTTTCTGTTTTTCTGTTTCTAGCTTGATGACCAAATATGCTTGCATACTTACAAGCTCTACAGGGGTTAATTCATTGGGAATACCTTGGGGATAGAAATATTTGGAAGCACTGGAATTCCTGTTTCTCCAAGTGTGAGTGGAAGTTATCTGTTCATGTCCGACTGTGCCTTTGATATCTTCAGATGGAAGGTGATGGTGACGCCCCAAGCCGTTTCATGCCAGCCATATATCACCGTTCTGGCACCAGTCCTCCTTTGACATCTGACCTGAGTACTATCAGTTGCAGTACATTCGGTTGCCTACAAAAGCCAGCTTTTTGCTGTAGGGAATACCATTTCCTGCAGCTCCTGGCAGACCCAAGGGGCCAGAGAACTGACTGGGCAGGGCTCACCCCTCCAGACTGTCTGAAATGCCTGTTTCCACTGTAGAAGAGGCCCTCTTTGCTCAAATGTAGCTTGCACCTTTGAGGGCAGCTCAGTCTTGCACAGGGGAGAGGATAGATAGCACTCACTGAATGAATGAACAGTTATTCAGTGTCTCACTTTATTATTCTATGCTTTTTGCCAGCTCTTCTGGGTCATATACGTTTCCAAAGCATCTTTTATATATAAAGCTCTCTCTTTTTGTGGTTTTTTCTACGGTGCTGATCATTAAGTTATCTGAGACTTTCATACCAATGCATTCATTTTCACTCTGCCCCTGTGAGGTGAGGAAATGGCCCAAACCACTGGTAGAGGGGATTAAGACTGCAACAGGGATGTTGAGAGTCTCCAATAATTTCAGCTGGTTTTGAGAGAGATTAGCACTCTAGGCAAATCTAGTTCAGACTCTCACCCCAAGGTGAGACTCCCAGAATTGGTGACCATCTGTGGGGAACTGGCAGTACCCAAGCTGCCTAAAGCCACCTGAAAGCATTGCCCATCGGCAAGAGTAAACTTGAATTGCTGAGGGCAGCATTCATGTGCTGGAGCCGTGAAAATGGCTGTCGCTGCATTCACTTCTCACCTTCCAGTCTTCCCAGCAAAAGGCCAGAATGAGGAAGAAAGCAACAGGGATGTAAACACCTTTGAATGGTAAATAGGCAGTTCATCTCTGTGGGTTTTTTGAAAATCACCCCAGCAGCGTCAATGTTCAACAGGGATTTTATTCTGCCCCGCCGATGATAATGCAAGTTTTTTTTCCCCATTATCTTCAGCTGGAACTTTATCAAACCTACTGGCTAAATCTGGGTCATTTTCTGCACCAAAACACTCTGAGCGCTCAAGTTGAGAGCCTTAATGCTCTGACTTTTTTTTTTTAATGTATACTCTTTTTAGTGTGATTCTTGGGGAGCTTTGCACAAAACCCTTCTCCCTAAACATTCATGATACAGACTCCCATGTGATCAGTCAACAGGTCTGAACTGTTAGAGCCAAGCACAAGCCTGACTCATGTGAGGCAATATGCTCTCAGACTAAAGATGTCACAGTCTGTGAAAACTTGGGAGAGATTCCCTAAGAGCACCAAATTGTGAGAAAAATCAGTACAGGAGATCCCATCCTCGCAAAAATAGCAGTAGCTGAAAAGTTCATTTTGCCAATGGGCTTCCTAGTTAAATGCAAACAGAGGAGGGCTTGTGATTCCTGACTGAGGTTTAATGGCATACGAGAGTGGGATATTTCTTTCAGTATGATCCTGACAATAACATCTACTAAGCCCCATTCGGCAAGGCTTGCAAAATAACCTCAGCCAGTTTATATCACCTGGACCACTGGAATTTTTGCCCTGCATTTTAAAATTATCTATTCACTATTTGTTTTTTTTTTTTCTCTTTTTGAAAATTGCAGAATTATTCTTTTTTTGTTCATACTGAGGAATATGAAGACATAAGGAAAAACTTTGCTTTTTCTCCAGACCCCATTATTTAATGCAAACAGTTTTGTCCATCCGAGAACAACACTTCCACCGAGGCCCAGTAACTGAGTTCTGACTTTGCTTTTGAGCCATATTTCATCTGATGTTGGGAGGGAGCATAATTCTCTGCTCCTCCACAGCTAGAGCTCATAAAGAAGAAAGACCAAGCTTTTCTTGCTGACAGAGTACTTTGGAAATTTAGGTTTTGAGGTTTATATTTTTAATATTACCATCCCATGAAAGTAAATAGATAATTAGGACTTTTTTTTTTTTTTTAACAGGGGAAGAAATGGCAAGGGGGGGATGAGAGAGAGGTCCAGATCTCAGCCTCACAACAGCAGTCTCTTGAAAGCAGCACTGTGGTGGGCAGTTTCAGTATGGTGATTTGTTTGATCTATTATAAAATCCTCTATACCAGTGTGTAGCTACCACCCACTTATATTTATTATGCAGTTTTATTTTTGCTTGGTAATATTTTTCTTGTG
The DNA here is from genome assembly GCA_020745775.1 of Theristicus caerulescens. Classification (NCBI taxonomy): domain Eukaryota; kingdom Metazoa; phylum Chordata; class Aves; order Pelecaniformes; family Threskiornithidae; genus Theristicus; species Theristicus caerulescens. Next base: position 101,411,452 of record CM036561.1, on the reverse strand, counting down.
TTTATTTTAAAAGGTCTACATTTTGTGGTGACAGTCTCCCATTTTCCAAATTAACTGCTAGCAGATGTTGCTGTGTGGTGTGAAGCACACACAGCAGCCTAAACCGCCAAGGCCTGGATACTGGCTTAGAAAAAAAAAATCTTTGTGTTATTCAAGCAAGTTTCAGGAGTGTCTATAAAGTGCTTATGTAGAATCTTATTCAGAAAATAAATTACTGTTGTTTTTATAGCTTTTAGATGGTTTTAGTGTTTGGAATTACTGCTGAAACCTAACAAGTCTGTACCATGGTTTAAGAAATGAAATATCATTTGAGCAGTGTTACTTAGGAAAGGATTAGCTGCTGATATATTACATACAGGCAAATGCAGGTAAGTCATACTTAGAGCTACAAGTGCCTAGTATTGTCCCTCATAAAATCCCTGCTACTGTTCTACATATCTGCTAAACCTCAGCTTTTGGAGCTAAAAGCTTCAGTGTGAGCAGAATGCTTTGAGTAGACTATTTTTGACACTATTGCTGAAAATGAGATCGAGAAATGGGGGTTTGTGCTTTTACCTTTAGAATAAGGTATTGCAATTTGGCTCGGGCGTTGTCCTGTTGCCAGGGATGTGCTTTTTTGCTGCATCTGTGAAATTTCACCCGGTTTTGGATAAACGGTGCATTTGTGAGAAGCTGAGGTTGCATGTGTTGCAGAGTGACTTGCCAGGCAGGTAACTAACCTGTCCGGACCATTTATATATCATGCTACAATTGCTCATCCAGGTAAGTAGGTAAGTTATAAGTACTCACTGTTCTCCATGCCTGTCGTGAGTACGACAAGAGGGGGAAAGAAAGGGTGTTATAGTGCGGCAAGTAATTCACTCCTTAACTTGTTGCTGGAGTGCTCAGGATGCGGCTGTGGCTCCATCACAGAAGGTTTTTAAGATCTGTTTGTGCGAGCGTTTGTTAGGAATGACACAGGTATATTTGGTTCTGCATTAGAGCGGAGAGATGGACTAGAAAACCTTTAAAGTTTCCTTTTAAATCTACCATTCTCTGTCTGAGCCTTGCTTTGTAGCCTCCCTCAAAGAAATTGGAAAGTTACCCGGGTTTGCCCCATTAACTACATTACTGTGGAAGAGCTGTCCACTAGATGTCACTGGTACTTCACTGAAATAAGATTTAAAAAGCCTTTTCTGGTAGGCCGTTCAAGAGATGATGTACAGGTGAGCACCATACCTGTGCTTGCACCCCTCTCAGCACCGCTCCTGCGTTGAGGCTTGTAGTGCCTCTCCACGGACATCCCACATTGACCTGAGGAACCGAGCCATCCCTGGGCTTGTGTGTGGTGGCTAATACCTCGCACAAGTTTAAGACCAGAAAATGAGATTATGTTGTATGTTGTTTTGAAGAGCCTGTGGATGGGTACAGTAACACTTTCGGGATTAGCACTGTGCAAGCACATTGGGGCACATGCCTCTCTTGCTGTGAAAGTATTTCAACGGTCCTCTATTTACTAGGATTGCTAAGGATTTTATTTTCTTATCTTCCAAATGCAACAGCTAATTCTGCATTTTATTCTAAGACAAAACTCCATGCTGCTAAGGAATATGCAGACTTTTGTATGCTTTTTCCCTGTAAAAAAACTGTAAAGATGACCTGAATGTCCAATAATCTTGCTAAAGAAGGGTTATCACAAAGATGGCAGATAAACGGAAGCTGGTCTTCACCAGTGTTTTTAATGCATAAGTTGGACAAATTATATCTGCGTTATTTCACTTGACCTACTAGAGATCCCTCCAGTTAAATCACCTGTAGTTGGCCTACAGTTGACCCTTTGTTGACTTATTTAATCATCTGCCTAGTTTTCAGAACAGGTTATGAGCATTCAGACTTAAATCAGTCCTTGAAAAGGTCCTGTCATTAGGCAGTAAGGCTCATACCTGATAATCTGCCTGTCACATAATATGAACACAGATGACAATCACTTACCTCTTTTATGTCATGATATAAGGCCGAAATTGCCTAAAATGAGGAAGAAAGCCATTATTTAATCAATGGAATTGCGTCAATTGAGTAAAATTTGTCTCTAGTGTAAACAAATGGAATGTCTTTGCGCTCTGTGAAAACAAGACTAAATTACTTGCAGATCTTGCAAATCAAAAAACATAGGAAGTGGACTTATAGGCTGACACGCTCAGGGTTTTGGTGTATGCATTTAAAATAATTATCCAGATTACACTGGATTACTTAATATATTTTTTGCATCATGTGTATGCACTTTTATTTTTGAAACAATAAAAGCAATATTAGTCTTTTTTTCAGTCACGTTTGATTATTTGAGAAATTCCTTAGAACAATGCAGGATTATTACCAATAAATGTACTAGTTAAATTAGAAAATGTCAAAAACCAGTTTTAACTTTTGAAGGTGAGTTGAAGAGCAGTCATCAGTGTTTCTCAGGACAGAGAAGTTTTTGGTACATGCATATATGAGTCTTGATGTGAGAGAATGATCTTTCATTAAAAAAAAAAATCAAATCTAAGTTTCCTCCTTGTATCCCCATACATATATAAATAGCAGAACACAATAATTTAGCAATTCCTAGATTCATGCATTTACCCAATTACCCAGTTTTTAGTACTATGAACACTCAATATTTAGTGGCTGCCTCCTAAAGAACAATCTGTACGTGGAAAAATCAGAAGCTGCATGGGCTATTGGGATATCAGCCTGCAGGTATTTACATATCCTTAAGTTTTCCACAGGTCCAATGGAAGAAAATGTGAGTGTGTTAAAGATGTATGTTTCTAATCTATAAATGCCTAATTTCTTACTTGCTGAAGTAAATTTTGTTTGCACTTTTGTAACCTGCCTAAAGTGACCAGCTGGAGTAAGATCAATCATGTGCTTGACCTGATGCCTCTAGAATGCAAGATATGCCTACGTAAGTCTTCCTCACTGATTCAGAAATTGGGATTGCTCCACAGAGAAGTTTGTAGGAAGAAGCTAGTCTAGGAACCAGGTATTTAATCTTTTTTTTTGTTTGTTTTAAAGCTGCTGTTGTGGCCTTTTGGAGGTGACGTCAGATGATTGAAAGAAACACTGTGGGAAAGGCAATAAACCGTGCGTTTAATGTGTAGGTCTTGATTAAAGAGGCTTCCGAGACAGCCCCTTTACTCAACGAATGCCTGAAGAACCAAGTCAAAAGACATTTAATAATCTCAGCACTTTGTAGGACTGATCCGTAACTGTGACACATGATAGCTGACAGGCAAAATTTCAGTGCCAAAGATCACAGAAAAGGTATAGCAAATATGCAGTGCATTAGTCCTCCCCTTTCTCGTCTTTGAGTTGTCTAGAGTTGTGGTTATGCAGGGGTTTTGAAGGGGTAGGGTCCACAGGAGGGAAGGAGCTATCAATGGAAAGAGTCCACACCTCACTGCTATGGTGTCCTCTTCTGCCATGGTCTGTGCCAGGCTCTGACTTGAGGAAACTGACTCCCCTGCTTTTATCCCAGCTGTGTGCAAAAGCTCCTGTCAGCGTGAGGGTGCAAAGCCTGACTGTGGTCCATGCAACGGTGGGACTGACTGCCTACTGTCTTCATCATTTTTCAAGTTACACCGCATGGAAGAGAGCATTTGAAAGATGCTGGGCTGCATCTTTTCCCTAATTGTGGTTAGGGAACAGCGGTTGTGGTGGTGTTTTCTCCTCAGATTCATTTTCAGGAATATAAAGAGAAAGAAATGGCATCTTGGTGGAGCTGGAGGTTTGGAGTCAGAGCTCTTGATTCTGTCCTTGACCCTGCCAATACGTGAGCTGCAAATTACAAACCAAAATTACAGAAGAAACGGTGGCTCCTTGCTGCTCTGAAGTGTTGGGTCTGGATTTCTGAAAATGCACAGAGAGCGAGCTCGTCACCACGTAATGCCTACAGATCTCCTCTTGATGTGCAATAGTAACTCTCGTGCTCTCTCCGTGCACCATGGAGGTTAACCCTGCGCAGAGGGATATGAACTTGAAACTCCTTTGGTTTATTTGAACATAGGACAGCTACAGCTCTCTCCCACGTCTGTCTTCACTACCAGCCCTAAAGTCTCCATCTGGCTAAACACAAGTCAGCGAGTTTGTTGCCACTGGAGTTCCTGTATAGCCAATTATCCGCAGGAGCTAGAGTTTCTGTATTTCCATGGTGGCAATTTTAACTGTACCAGATCTCGGACTCCACAGGTGACCTCTTGCAATGGGGTGTGTTTCCCATTTTATCGTGGTGGTATAAACTAAGGGGTCCTTTCTGCAGGCAAATTTTATGGGGAGGAGAAATGGTTTGTCCAGCTGAAAACAGAGGAGTGGAATGGTGTGAGTGGGGAGGCTTCGCATAGGAGGGTCTATAAATCCTGGGGGACAGTTCATATTATTCTGGATTTTGAGAAATCAGCAGGAAGGCAACTGGCAGCTCCGGTTTCATTAGGGTGATGCTCCCTGAAACACCCTTGGCAGTTGGCTTCGTTTACAGGTCAGTGTAATGATAAAGTTCACTTCCTTTCATTGAAGAGGTTGCTCTGGATATCTGAATATGTTTATTCAGAAATGCCTGACATAGTAGCTGATAAAGAAAACACTATGCTAGATTTTCATAAAATAAATATATCTAATAGCCAATAATCAGAGTGACATCTCTGTATTTGTCTGAGAATCTGATTCCTACCACTTCTAATTTCATGCTCTAGGGTCTTGTTTCTCTTCTTTTGTCATTTAGGATAATTTGTTACCTTTTAACTGAATTAAAAAAAATTCTCTTTATTGTTACACTCTGCATAATAAAGCATACTTAAGCAGCAAGGTAGAGAAATCTGCACCTTGAGAGAGTATCATGTTGTACTGAGACTTCTGAGAGATTAGCTTTTGAAGAACCTCTTTGTTTTTATTCTGAATATGATCCAGTCCTGGGGATTTAATTTTCTTCTCCAGATCATTATGTTTGCATGTTTTCTTATCAAAGGAGGAATAAGTTTAGGGCATGAGCCTGTAAATCTGTTTTCACATAATTTATTAAGAGTCACATGGTACTGGTGCCATTGAAGGGAAAGATATTGTTTATCTTTTAATTTTACAGTGACATCTAGTCCTTTCAACATGGTTTTCATCTTTAGAGCTCAGTGCATTATTCTGGTTTCCCACGCTATGATTGCCCAGGGATTGGCAGGTCTGAGAATAAAACTCTCATAAATTTTGTTCTCTTTCTGCTTAGTCACTCTCCCTTCTGCATCTCCTTACAGTGCCCATCATCCAATGCAGTCAAGTTGCCTTTAGTAATGCAAGATTGGCTCTCTGCTGGATAGCCTTGGTTGGACAGAGGAGCAGAAGTTTAGCAGGATCTTGTAAGTCATTTGGGTTTTCTCTCAAGTCAGACAACTTTTTATGTTCAGAGGCCAGATAATTATCCTTTTGTTCAAAAGACTGTTCTCGTCCATGTTCCACAAAGAAAGCTGAAGAGTTTATCGTTTTCGTGTTGTGATCCCTTAACAGTTGCTGAGGTTTGTGAATGAGTATTTCTATCATTTATGAAAACGCTATGGAATACTTTGTGGGATTTGCAGAAAACAGTTTCTGGTTTCCTCCTCCTTCCTTCCATTAACACTCTGAATATCCTAGGGAGTGATTTCAGCTGTGTTCGGAACCACAACTTGTAAGAAAGGAGAGCGTGCTGGTGTGTCACGCAGCCAGGCACAGTGTGGCCACGGGGAATCGCCCCACATGTGCCACATATGAAGCAGACTGCTTATGGCTAGGGCTGATGCCGGTGTGCTATAGGATGAAGAGCTCCTCAAGCATCGGAGCAATACGGAGGTGCAGATTGACAGTGGAGTGCCACCACAACGGAGGGAGAAAAGTTTGGCTTTTTAAAAAGAAATGCTCTCCTCTGAAGTATTAATCCCCTACAGGAAAATAGAAAAATAAACTTGACTTCTTACTTGAAACTGAGACAAGGCCAAAATCCAACTGTATCATGTCCTGCGTAAGGAGAAGTTAACGCCTTTAAACTGTTTCATTACAGGAGAGGCGGCACCTCTGCTGTCTTCGTGGGGATAGACAAACAGCCCGATTCTGCTTGCACAAGCTGAAGCCATTTTTGGCTTTGAAGAGGCGAAAAGCTGGGCCAAAGTCAGTTTTGAAAGTGGATTTGAAGGCTGTGTCTAGTTAATTTAGATGCCCTTCTTATTAGGGGTTTGAGCACTAAGGGATCAGAAGTGGAGTGATCCCTTAAGGTCTTCAGCTTCCATGTCCATCTTAACGGAGAATGGGCTCACAAGGCAAAAACCAGTAAATATGGCTTCCGAGGATGGGTATAGTTGTGCTTTCCCAGGCCTTTGGACCCTACTGGGAAACTTCCAGTCAAAAAGGCAAAAAGCTTCCTATTGCCCAAGGTTCGAATACTGTGTTTAAAAGGGGCTTCCTCCTGGTTTCTAAAGGCAGCTGATCAAAGCATGGCTTTGTGCAGAGAGCACAACACACTTCACATGCACCCAAATTAAGTTGCTTTCCTGTAGCAGCAGCAGCAGGGCTGAGTGCTAGCCTGTGCTTCCCAGCAAGCCTGCTCGCCATGTTGCTCCTCTTCTCTGAAGGCAGCAGCTCTCAGCAGGCAGCTGCTCTCTAGTCAGGTTGGTTTTAGGCAAGCTTAATATAAAGACTGGGATTGCATTATAACTATGGGGAAGAAAGTGCCAAGTTGGTGGTTTTTTTTTTTTTTGAGTACTTGTAACAGTAACTTGTAAACTTAGTTATAACAGGCTCCAAAGACTGAGAAATTGTGGCCTGTCAGTCCAGGAGCTGGGTCTCCTGTTTGACGTTGTCTGCACAGCTCTGACAAGAGCGTGCAAATATCTTGCTTGCAGCAGAGGAGCTGTGCTCCAAAGACAGCTTTTGGGCTGGGTCTGAAACCCTAATTTTCATAGATCTGAAGGAGTCTCACAGTTCCTGCTAGAATTGACAGGAGCAGCTGATGCCAATATTGGTGAATAGCAAGACTTGATTCGAGTTGGACACTCTTGCTTTCAGGCTGGCAGTTGAAAGTGCTGCTTATAGTGTCCATGCACTTCTCTCAAGGATGTGGGATGCTGTCAGGCTTGGCTGGCAGACTGATACTTGCCGGTGTTTTTAAGACTCCTCAGGGGATTGAACAACTGTACATTACTGTTGTTATTAACAATCAGAACATATTTATTTTATTATAACTTGGTCAGTATTTTATTCAGAGCAGTACAACCCATCTTCTAATATCTATGAGTTAAGGTTTGGTTCCCTGCCAATCATTTCTCCAAAAACTTGGTGCTGTAGATTTTGCTTTGCTCAGTGAGACAGTCTGAGCTCTTCTGGCCTTAGGAGCAGTGGATGTAAACATGTAACATTACCACCCACAAACAGTTTAAAAATAATACAGCCACCTGACTCAGCCTGTCAGATGGCAAAAATTCCTCCACTGCATTGAAGTTAGGTGGCCAGTATACTGGGATCCATCTTCATTACTTGCATATTTTATTGTGTTTAAAATGATTAAGGGAGAGTCTGAAAGTAAGGTAGAAAATACAGAACGCTTGAATTCATGAAGAGCCAAAGGAGATTCATTAAGATGTGCTTTGCAACCCCAGACCAGTTCCTTACCATTTCTGCAGAAACACAAGCCGTGGCTTCTTTAAAATCCACTGCCAAGAGAACAACATGTTGCTTGCTTTCACTTTCTTTTTTTCATACTTTAAGTCTCTGATTAGTCCTGTTCTTTCTGTATGAATCAACCTGCCTGCATGTCCATCCACAAATACTTTTGTGATGTGCCTCGTCCAGCAAACAGATGCTGTTTAATTTCTTCTGATCTCTTTTCCTCATCAACCTCTTCATTGTCCGTATTGTTACAGACACAATTCAAGATTTTTCAGCTTATGCCCTGGTTTCTTTTCAAAATAGCATAGGGATGATGATTTATTAATTGTATGATGTTAGGCCTAAAAGCCCTTTCCTGGGCTCTTACTCAGTTGTTTTAGGAGCTGTATAAAACCAGAACAAAGGCAATATGTGTGCATCTGTTTAACTCATTATTCTAGAAATGCAAGAATTCTTCTTAATGGTGAGACAAATTCTCTTCTGTTCAACTCCATTAGCTCTATACCAGGATTGAAAAATCTGACCATTTCATTTAACAGTAGATGCTCTTTATGCTGTCCTTGATAACTTCAGTTCTGAGAACAAATTAAATGAGAGCTTGCCTGTTGCAAGAGGTTGGATTTCAGAGGATAACTTGATAATTAATTTTTCCTGAAAAGGACACTATGTCATAGTTATTTCCCTTGCAGGAAATTCTGGTTCCTCAAAGCCTGGTCTGCTGCTTTGGTAAGTTCAGGTTTCACAGGAGAACAGGAGACCCGACATTGGGATGTCACAAGAAGATTTTGCAGGGGCTTAATGTAGCGTGAGCCAGTTTAGCAAATATTCTTTGTATTTATTTTTCACAGCTAGCTTTCTAAGGCAGAATTAATTTTTAGTCTACCCTGTTTCTAGCAGTTCTTGCTTGTATAGAACTTTCCAGTTATTTGAAAGCTTTTTCTACTGATAATCTTTATGCTGATAAATAAAAACAAATAGTAGAAGACAGCAGAGCTCCTAGAGAGCCATCTTGCTTATATAGCTGTTCCTTCCCTGGGTATCTGCCACCGCCTCCAGGGAGGAGGATGCAATGAAACCGTAGACGCTCCTTTGAGGGATTCTCACTGAGCTGTTGACAAGTTCTTCATGGGCTGTGGACAATATACCACTATGCACTTGTGTCACACCACAGGGCCTCCCATTGACGCTTATCCTTTTCGTTTGGCCTCTGACCTCTGCTGCTTGCCACTTAGTGAAGCAGCAGTTCAGAAAAGAAAGCAAAAGTCAGGCCAAAGTAGCTTTCATCTACCTTGCATAGCCTAGCTTGTACTTCTTGCTATTTTTCAAATTACTAATAATTAATACAGAACCTATATATTTTTCTCATTTTGAAATAAACCCCATTCTTCAGTATAAATGGACAAAGTAGCATTGTTTCCATGCTACCCAGATGTGTGAATTTTCACTCTGACATCATCATTTCCCCCCCCCCCCCCTTTTTTTTTTTATCAGAGGTAACCCAGAACCAACCCCAGAGAGTTAAGAAATGTACAAATGCAAATTTATAGATTTGGTCCCTCTGCACGTTCTGACTTTCACACGTGTTAGTGATCTGTACTTGGGCTTACTGAGCTGAAAGCAAAATGTTGAAGTACAGTTTACACAATCCATGCAGCAGTGATTTTGAACGTGAGCATCTCATTCATTTGGGTAATTAAACCACTTCATTACAATTGTTCAGTATATAAATGCTGATCTTTGAAGTTTGGAATGGAAATAATTGTATTATTCTGGATCTGTGACCGTATAGCTACGGCACCCCAACTCTTTGCACAATGATACCAAAGAATAACTTCAATGGCCTCCAAGTCTTTTAATTCAATTACTGGATTACAGGAATGCTGAAAACCCTCTGTCTTTAACCACGATTCTGTTTTGTCAAGGTGTTGTACAAAATCAGAATGAAAAATCACCTCTCTTGACATGGGGGTTTGCAAATAACCCCACAAGCCTCCTCCGTACCCCTCCTCCCACTGATTTTGGAAGTGGTCATCAAATGAAAGGGTAGAGCTAGAGGGAGGGAAGACGGTGATTTAATTAGAGATCTAAGGGGTCATTTTTTTTCCCCCCAGCATGTAGTATTGTAATTCAGCACCTTTCCAGTGACAGCTATTGATGTGTGATGATTACAGGCAGCCAAGAAACTGGCCTGCAGGTCCACTCTTCTAGACTTACCATAGCAGAGACAGAACCCCTTGCTTTCAAGAATTAGCAGTTTGCCCGCTTTGTTGACAGTTAAACTGATTTAGATAAAAGATTCAGTGAGAATGAAATTAGATGAAATACGTAGAAAGGATAGCTGGAAAGGCAAAGTGGATGTTAAAAATGGACAGTGTCGTCCACAAAGAAGGCAAACCTTTGAAAATACACTCAAGAGATTTAGGAGCATAGATTTTATCAGTCATCAGGATTTGTATTTTAAACCCCACATAGAGGTTTGAGTGTTTTCTCTATTATTTGTACCTCAGTTTAACAAAAAGGAAATGTATTTAAAATGTTTAGTTTTGAAGTTTAAGATGCAGAACTTTGACTTGGAAATGACTAATTAACTTTGAAGTTGTTTACTTACTAAATCTTTGGTTTTGATCAGAGCTTTCACAGTGTTACCTAGCGCTGCTGAAGTCAGAATATTACTTGAGAAATTATGCTTTCTTTCATTCATTCAAAAAAAAAAAAAAGATTCTGACTCTTAACTGGCTGGAAGAGCTCATGATTTAAAAATCTATCTTGTATGTGAAGGTGGAGAGATGTCCGGTCTGTGATTTTTTTAAGATTTTTTTTTTTGCTTGCTTTTGGCAGGAGCGTTACAAAAAATGACAATCAAAACAAAAAGTTTCTTAGTGCTGATTGAACATCAAGGCACTAGTGGTGAAAGGAAGCCGCTGGATATCCTAACAATTTACGTTAATGCTGTAATCAAGTTATCTTCGTTGGCTCTTTTGTTTTTTTAGGATAGAAATAGAGGACCATGCTGAGCATTTAATCCTTTTGCATGCCTCTCAATGAACTAAGAAGGTGGTCCTTGCTTAAAACAGATAGACAATCATCAGACCACTAAAGCAGCCAGTTGTAGCTTCATTCACACTGGTGCTCAGTGGATACCAAGCGTTTGCAGGATCAGGGCCAATATTTATAACTTCAATCTACTGCATAGCTCTTTTTCACTTCTTGATTCTTAACAGGTGCTCTTACCCTGCCCAGTGCTCTGCAGACTGTGAAAGCAATTGATGGTATTATGGTTAGACACTAAATACATCATGAAGATTAACTTGATAAATGATCAATTCTGGCCTCATGCTTGAAATTTAAGTGAATTGTCTGGATGAAATGTGTAAATCCCTGTATAACAGACATTAATCTCTTTCCAGACTTTTCAGTGCTCTGCATGAGATGAAAGCAAGCAAGTGGAATATCTTTTCTGGAGGTGATTCTGTATTTTTTTTCTTTCACTAAGAATAATTTCCTGGGGTGTAGCGTCCAGCTGTGTGCATACAGTGTATGTCAACAATAAGGGGGACAAGTACTTTGGCGAGTGTTTCCACTGGTGAACCTCTGAATAACCTAGGATCTGATAGACATCCCAGGTAGATCTTCCCTTCTAAGCATTCCCGCCAATGTCCTACAAGTCACATCCCTGTGCTTGGGGCTTGCCCCTGACAAGAGTGATGGGAGTATTTATTCTAACTAATAGCCTGCAGGCATTGTGCTGCGTATGCTTTAGTGGAAGAGTTCTCTTTTTCTCTTACCTCTTTCCCTTCCCCCTCTCTCCTGACCCTAGCTTCTCCCCTTCTTTTACCTTTTCTGGATGGATTGTACATTTTCAAAGTTTAAGGCTTGCTTATTCTCCTGGTGTTCCCTAAGTAGCACGGCTAAAGTATTACAGGCCGGTCATCAAAGCACCTTTAAAAAGGGAATTGTCAGGAATTCATGTGTGTATGAACTATATGCCTTTGCATAGCAATTTTTGTGGGTTATCGGAGCAAAATATGACTTGCTTTGACAGTGGTCCTATCATAAGCTCTTACCTTCAGGAATTCAACCTCCTACTTTTACAAACTATTCATAGTCCCTTTGGAAATTTTAAACACAGCATGTTAGGATGTTGGTTAACAGCAAATAAACCTGTGTGCTGACCTGCCCATGTGCTAATAATAAGTCATGAGTCTGCTTTTTAAGAAACTGTCACAAATGGTGGTTGAAAAAATAAATGAACGACCGAATTCCTACAGATAAGACCATCCAGATGGGACTGCTGGGGGGTAGGTTAATGAGTTGGCCCCGTGGCCTTGACAGTCTTCCTTCAAAAAAAGGGGCACGTGTTGTTCAGATGAGCCCATGGCCTCTCTTTTCCAAAGGTGAAATTTACCATGGAGTGAAGGGCCAGCAAAAGGTCTCTGCCTCAGGCTTGCACGGGGCTTGACTGATAGATAAGGCTTGTGCTAGTGAACCTCATTTTTAGGGGGTAAACTAGCCCTTTTGGTGAGTTCCTGAAGAGCATTCAAGCCTAGGCATGAACATTTTGTACAGGCTTTTGATACACTCCTGGTCCTTAAGGATTTGCAGAGACGCATGCCTTTATGGGTTAGATAGGGGATGTGTGATTATCTTGCTTATACCTTTTAATGAATGTGCATAAAGACTGCGTATGTGGGAAATATGCCATCATTTTTTGCAAGAATTGGATGGCTTTAATTTCTAGCTTTGTTTTTTTGTTATATCACTATAGTAATTAGTTCCACTTTCCATAATACTAATCAGTTCAGCGTTTTCTGAAAGGACTTTTTGTACTGCAGAAATTACTTCCATTTGCATAGAATGTTGGATTTGCTTAAAATAAGAAATGACGTTTTTGGCCAGTAGACACACCAGATATTAGGTACCTTTTTTGGGGGGTAGGAGGTGGCTAAAGAACAACACCAATAGAAACAACGACAATACGCAGCTATTATCTCTATTGCAATAGCATTTCAGTTTCTGGGGGTATGTGGTGACTCTGTTGCTTTGTGCCTTGGACAAAAACATAGCATGGATAACAACAACTAAACTCCTTGGTCTTGGGAGTTGCTTCCTCTTTTGGCTGATGGACAGTTTAGAGAGTTAGTTCCATGATTTCTAGTGTCTCAAGAGTGCATTAGAGTTTCACAGCAGGAGATTTGTAAAAGGGAAAGGAATGGTGTACAGGGAATTAAAAGGTCTGTAAAACTAGAGGCTCGCTCTCCTGTGCGGAGTGATCTTGTCTAAATCAATAAACGTCCATGGGCTGTGTTTTTCAGCTGTGATTATTAGGACTGTGTGTTCAGTCAGTGCATTCTGAGCAGAGCCAATATTGGCTTAATAACACCAAAAAATGTATTTACAGCTATTTGTCCAAATTCTGAATAACTGTTCCTTTTGTTCTCTCTCCTTTGCTATTCCCAAACCATAATGCAAGCAGGTTTTGGCTCCGAGTCCAGTGAAGTATTTCTAAGCATGCTTAACTCCAGGCACATGACTACTCAAGTTAACATTTGTAAGACTTTCTACAGGCTTAAAGGTAAGCACATGCTTAAATGGTTTGCTAACTCTGAGTCTCATTTTTCCTGAGTATTTAGGAGAACATTATTCTTAATGACTGTGCCATGCACAATAAAAGATGTTCTTGAATAAAGATCATTATTATCTGTCATTCATTTTCCATTATTCTATATTCGACACTATCTGTGCTCCTGCTGAACTGTTTATTTTGGATCAAGAACTGTAGTAAAGGGACATCAATGAAAAGTTGCACTTTGATATAACAAGTAGTCAAAGCCAGTGACTGTGCGAAAATCTTAGAAGTCCAAGATTTCTTTTACAGAAATGCTATGTAAACACGTGGAAAAATGAAATATAGCTAAAGAATAAGAAAGCAAGAAAGAAGTGGCTATATGTATGTTTTTATTGCAAAAGGGTGGGGTTTTTTTACTGCAGCGTAACTGGTGCCTGCTAAGTCTTACCCTGCAAGGTCCTACAGACGTTACAGGTTTCTACCACACAGTAGGTAAGTATGCTTAACTCTTGCAATCAGCAGTGCCTGACTTTGCCTACTCCGATCTCTTATAAAAACTATAGTGCTTAGCTTCTGCTAAGTGGGATAACTAACATTTAATACTGTAAAGTTATGCAACTACAACAGCAAAACCAGAGTAATACTGGCAGTGAAAGGAAAACCTATTTTCATTTACAACAATTATTAAATCAGTTCTAATTCCAGGGTAGCAGCTAGGGAAATGAAATTCACAGGTATTAGGCAAAGATACTGTCACAGCTGAATTCTTAAAAGTAAGAACATGAAACAGAAAACCAACAAGCTGGTTATGAGGAGGACATGTTGTTTATGAGCTGTTCGGTTACATTTTCTGCTGATCCATCTGCCTGTGGAAATCCTTTGCCATGCCTTGAAGACTAACATATCATTCTGAAGATACAGGCAGGATTCAACCAGTACCATTCTCCCCAGATATCTTCTGATGAGGTGTCAGCTTCCTTTTGGCAGAGTCTGGAGGATAGATAAGGGACTGTGGTTACAGGCACAAAGGGCTTTTATGACAAGGTGAGAAAGAGAAAGTTTCAGATTAGCAGGAATTTGTATCTTTATTGTGCTTTTAACTTCAGTTTCAAATCTTAAAACAGATTTTCGCTGGTACATGAACTCAGTGAACTAATGTCCTATTGCATTTTAATTTCATCACTCTGACTCTCTGACTTCAAAGCCTGCTCCAAGTCTAGAGAAAAGTTCACAATCCGCTTGATTTGGCTACAGAAATGTGGGTTTGTTGTACGCAGTCACAAAACAGTGACAGCTCTTGAAATAGATCAGCCAAGAATAAAAAAGGCTACTGTATGTTTTGAAAGATTCATTGTATTTGTACCTGGATAATCAATAATCTTAACTAGCTCATCAATGTTAAATAAGGACTACTAATTTTTAAGGAAACAAATAGAAGAAGCCTCAGAGGTAGGTGTTTAAACTAACTGAAAATAAAATTAAGTAAAGCAGTAAAACAAATATAAAAAACTGCAGGATGTGTTTCTTTCCTCTCCCTAACTCTCTCCTCCATAGTTGTCTTATTCTCTTGTTTTGTTCATCAAAAAAAGTTTTTAGATTTGCAAATGTGTTCCGCAAATTCAAGTTTTGGAGCTTTAAAATTGTGACCCGTCAAAGTTCACTCTAAGCCTGAGGGATATAACACATTCCATGAAATTGTTAAGACTATCCATCAGATCAGATGGCAATCTAGTAAGTGCAGTAGTATCTCACCAGTTCAGAATCACACTCAGCATATTGTGTGGCCATCCTTTGAGATAAAAGTCACTGGTGTGTGAATTCAATTATTTCACATACATAGAACTTTCCAAATCACTCCTGAGTTCTCATGTTTTAGGTGTACCCATATCTGTTATGTTACTTTGGGGAGTGTCAATTGTACTTTGACTTTGTGGGTAATGAGATCAAAAAGAAATAAGATTTTGTTTGTTGGAAAAGGACAGTTAGAGAGAGTGGAGCCGGTGAAAATTCAGGAGGGTAGTTTTTAAATTCCCTTTCTCTAGGTTGTTGAAAGAATCCACAGAGACTGAGGAAATGGTATTATTACTACTACTGCACCATATAGAAACTGCAGAGCAGAAATCAGCAAAGACTATTAAGGAGAAGACCCCAGGTTTTGGCCTGCACATTTCTCAGAAGTGATAAGAAACTCAGGTCACTGTCTTCTTCACTAGAAACTGGATGGGACCAAATATAGCACCTGATTCAGGTAATAAACTAGGTGCAAATATTGTTCTCATGGTGGTCCATCAGATCTATCAGTCCATTCTTATTTACAGTGGGGCCCTCTGTACCGTAACAATCATTTGGCTTCTGGTGCTGTGGGACAACTTCTACAACGACGCAAGTAGTGGCCAATACTGAACATACCTGAGCTCTGGTTCTGGATGTGCATATCAGTCCACAGACCCATCAGAATCTGCAAAGGAAGATCAGTGATCTAGTGCTGAAAAATGCCACTTCTCTTTGTGGTCCAGGGGAACTGCTGGGTACTCAAATGTTTTTCAGAGCAGGACATTTAGAAGCATAAAAATAGATGCAGTGCCTAACTTTAGGGGCTTACTTCAAAAGTCTTGGTAGTCCTTATTTGGGAAAAAAAAAAAAATCAACAACTTTGGAGTTTTCATGAATTGAAGGCTGCTGAATAGGCATGTGGCTATTGTTTTGTTTACTCAAAAGCAATTTGTTTATTTCTGCCATATCTTAGTGTGTAATATTATCATTTAATGGCAGACGAATATATAAACAATCCTAGGTTGGTGTAAAACAGCAGCATCTATCAAGAGTCTGGCCCTGTGTGCTCACTTGCATTGTCTGAATTTCTCTAACTTTTCCTTTTCTGTGTACTACATGAAATCTCTGCTGCTCTGATATCTGTGCAAGGAGATTTATTTGGCAGTAAAAATGTCCACTTAAATGGAAAATTCAGTTATTTACTTTATAGAAGTGAATAGCCTTCAATAAATCAGTCTTTCTTTCTCTTTCCTATTATTATTTATTGTTTACATTACTGTAACAGACATGACTCCTGTAGAGCCTTTCAGCTTTAATCCACCAAAGGGGGGAAAATGTGATGCTGAAGTAGAATTGAAGCAAAGGAGCAGCCGGACCTCTGAATTTTATTCCCTACCAATGGGCAAGGGGCTATTCTCTGTGTTGTCATTCAGTATCAGAAAAAAGCAATTTTCACTTGCTTTTTGTGGCAAGAATTATTGCCTCTTTAAAGGGTTGCTGAGGGCCTAGAAGAGAAGGACAAGGGTCTTTGAGAGGGATGTGTGGCTGCTGCCACAGAGGGAATGGCAGAAAGTAGGCGGTGTGCTGCAGTAAAAATGCTGTATAAACCTCCTAGACAGTTAGGAATACCTTGTGTAAAAATCCAGATGCCCATCTGTAACCCTAGACACCGATGTGTTTTAAAAACATGACTCTAAAAATGTCTTCTGGGAGGAGGATTTAGGTCCTTGGTCACAGCTGAATACCCCATCCCTCAGAGTGCTCTGGCGTGGTGTGGGGATGGTGAATCCCATGCACTCAGTAAGGAGTTGTTGCTCTTAGGTAGAACGTAAATTGCATTAATTTTGTATGCTTTCTGATTTGTACATTGGAGATGGTAACTCTGCACCAATACAGACATTTATCATATGATTTAAGTGCATTCTTATTTAACCCTGTTGATGTCTTGGGTGACTTCATCCTTTCTGTAGATGTTTCACCTCTTTGTCTCCACTTCTTTACTGCTTGTACTGCTGAAAATCAATCAAGTGCACCAGCGTTTGAAAAAGGCTGACTAAATGTTTTCTAAAGAGAAGCAGGACAAGTCTGTAAAATTGGTTGCAAAATGCACTTATCAGCAAGTGCTGTGGTATGGTATGTACTCCGTGTCATGTGGCAAGAATCCCCGGTCTGTCCCTGCAGCTCTTCCTTATGTTGAAATTGCTTTCAACCCTGATGTTAGTTCAGTCTTTATTTTTGGCAGCAGGGTTAGCAAGTTGAAATTCTGAAAGGCGAGGAATGAGAGAGATACAGAACTGCTTGGTGAAGGGGTCAGAAAGGACAGACTAGGTGAAAGCAGTCAGGACTGCTAATGTGTTCCTCTTCCGTCTCCTCGTGGGATGGAGGAAGGCGAAATCCTCCATGGAGCCCGGAGGTCCCTTCCCCCCACTTTCACCTCCACCCTATAAGCTTCGTGTCAAAGCCCACCTCTTCCTGCTGGAGGATGACTGGATGCGATTCCTTTCAGAGCCTGTCAGCGCTTCTGCTGTAACTGCCCTGTGGAGATGCTGTTGAGTGACATGAAACACTTTTCCTCCTGACAGGATTAGCGAGCCATCTCTCCGCACTGCCCAGCTTCCCCCTCTGCCTCCACCAGCTCTCTCTATGTGGCCAAAGAGGCATGCTTGCATCTTGGATAGCAAAGTAGCATTGGGTCAATGGTCCCACGTTTGCTACTGACAGAGGAACTCTGCTATTAGAGGAAACTTTCACTCTTCACACAGCAAATTAACCCATTTTTTGAGCAAGAACAGGAACTGTTAGTCTATGTCTATTTCTTTTGTGCCTCTCCATTTATATCTTGTGGGAACATAGGGATTGTCCGGTGTTATGCCCAGTCTGTGGTCCTTCCAGATGAGTTCCTGCCCTGACCAGTCTCATCAGGTGTTCTGTAGGAGGGAGAAGATGACAGTGGTGGTTAGCCTGTCCCAGCAGAAATGCTGTGACTGATCTCTGATAATGGAAAACTTCCCTCTTTCTGGGAAGATATATGATAAAATCTTGCCAATGGGACTCCCAGAATCAGGATTTTTATCCTGGGTGTTCATTTTGACTTCCCGAGTAACAGTGTAAGATGGACAGAGAGATGTTTTTTAGGCACTCTAGTGGGTGATCAGTCCAGCAATTTGCTGGAGGGAACCAAGAAGTCACTACTGACTTGCCTCTCCCCAGTGCCATAGTTGATGCTTGCTTATCCTGTCCCTCTCTCCCTTGTCCCCTTGACCAGTTTGTACTCTCCATTATTATTTGGCTATATTGGGTTACTCAAGCAGGTCTTATCTTTCATTTGCCTACTTTCCCTTCATCCCAAAGTTACTGTGCCTTTTTTGAATGAATGCCTTGACTGTGCTTCTGTTAACTTATGCTAACTAAAGCATGCCTGCCAGGTCTTCAAAGACCAATTATCTTGCCTTGCAGTTGAATGCATACTTTTCTCATTGCCAAAATCTAGGTGCAAATATGTATGAAAAAATACATTTGTTACATGACTACATAAAATAACAAGAAAGAAACAGCACAAATTTTTTTTCATTGCATATATAGTGGGATTAGGATGTATTCAGGCAAGTGTGTACTCAGATTATTCATTCAGCTTGAAGTAAGCATGTATGTCGAAATCAATGTTGGGTCTGCTTATGGGTTGAATCTGGCTCTGCAAACTTACAATATTATGTTACTACATTACAATATGCTGTCATGTTCAAACCTTTGAGTTTATTAAGCCGGATGTAATATGCCAAATCTTTACAAATTACTCATTGTTTTGGTACTGGATGTTGGCAGTATTATCATTAACATAGCAAGCCAAATGACCCTTGCACTAGATTTTCCATGTTATTTTCCAAGCAGATGTCAATGCAAGAAACTAATCTTAGTTTATCTCAAATTATTGTACTTTCAGATGGTTATTCAATCTGTGAGGTATGGGACAGTCCATATTCACATTATCCCAAGGGAAGCCCTTTGAAAGAACTGTCACCTCTTTGCTCTCGAAGGTTAGAGGAAAGCATTTTCTTCCAACTCTTTACAACTCTGCTTCCATATGCTGCCAACTCTACTAATCTTTTTGCCAAGGAAAAACAGCCCTTTCTTTTCTGTCCTATTCCACCTTTAATTTGTCCTGTTCAGGTTTATTTCTGGAGGAGAGGACTCGTTTCTTCTCTAAAGCAATCTTTTCTTGCAACAACCACTCAAGCATTATGGTCTTACCATGGCTTGACCCTTTTGGAAACACTGAAATGTGAAAAAGGGCACTTCGATTGATCCCATGGTGATGAGCAGGCTTAAAAACACTTAGGTAGATCAAAAAGGCTGAGTTGCTGAGTTTTGTGGCTTCTGTTTGGATTTTTTGTTTCATTTAACCTGCAGTGTCAACAAAGCCAAAACTCTGAAAGGTATACCAGACAGGAAAAGCCAGTTGGGAAATGACCTGAAACTGTTGTTGGCACCGCACTTTAAAAGCGAGCCTTTTTATTGTCTGCAAAGCAGCACCTGCAGATCACTATCCTTGTGTTATTATTAGCTGGTACAATGCTGAGGATACCTCTGAATAGTGGCATTTCATGTACAAAAAGAAAATGCATTAAAACTCTCATTTCAAACCTGAAGTTTTGATTTTCCTACGGCAGGAATTTTTCTTCATCTGATTTTGACGCCAAAGTTGTGTCACAGGGCCGAACTTTTCATCAGACACTTGAAATCAATTATGAGGCGTGCTGAAAGGACTTCAAGAGTGCTTCAGAGAATCCTGATTATTTTCCTCACACAAGCTTTCTATATTGTCTAACTAGCATCACTAAGAAAGACAAAATGGTTGTCTGATATGCAACAATTATGCCATAAAAAGAAAAAAAGGAATGAGAAGGGCAAAGGCATTATAAACCTACAAAGGAAACCAAGTGTAGAGTGACCTCTCTTGATCTTTACTATCAAGGCACCAAGTATGTGTTTCTTACTGTCCAATTCTAGCTAAATTTAATCTATACACTGTCTACCATATTCCCTCTAGGGAATGCAATGCCAAACGAGCACACAGTGTTCTCACATTAAAATCTTCCACCAGCATTGCTGTGGGCTGTGGGGGATATTAAGTCAGCCAGTCTCCTTGCTGCTCTAGCCTGAAGAAGGGGCCAAAGTTCAACAGTTTCATTAATTCATTCAGGAAGAGAGGAAAGTAAAAACAAACCAAGTATTTGTTTTCATTGATTGTCCAGGTTTCATTGATTGTCCAGACAACTAATTCACTTGATTGTCTTTTTCTTTTTCCCCTTTCCCCTTTTTCCCCTTCTAGAAATTAAGGAATTATGGAATTTTAATGTCGGCAATGAAGATACTGAAGATACTTAAATCATTCCATCATAGTTAAGTTTTTGTTGAAAATTTTAGTTTTTGCTTTAAACTTCCTTTGCTTCATTAGTTTAATTTTATCAGACTGATAGTAATTTTTAAGTGTAAGCTCTTTATTTGGTGATGGTTCTTTATCCAATGAAACTTTACTAATTTTCTTTTCCTACTAGTCACTGAACAAAGACTGCGTTTCAAGAATGCTGGCTGGTTTGCAGAGCTCTGGCTGTATGAGATAGCTCCTTCTCTCTCTGAAAATGCAACCTCACGTAGCATAAAGCAATTAAACTGTTGGGAAATCTGAGAAACCCTGTGGTCACAGGAGATGCAATCCTACATTGCCTGCAAAACTCCCTGCCAGATGAAATAAAAATAGCTATTAATTTCACCATTTTAGGAGCTAAGAGCGCATATGGGAGCCAAGCTCAAAAGCCATCCCTTTGTACAGGCTTTCCCCCAAATGTAAATGCAGTCATGCTGTCAAATAAAAACAGAGGCAACAATCTTAATACAAGAGACTGCTGTCGCACTTGTATAATCGAAGAAATGCTCGGTCTGAGACTGATGTGTACCAGTTTGAGAACCCCACTGGAAACTCAGAGATCATATTCAGTGTGCTAATATATAGTTTACCCTTACAAATGTATAAAAGTTACACCAACAAGGCCAAAGAAATGAATGAAGGGCTGGACCAGAAATATGGAGGATAGCAATAGATTGCCTTGGTTAACCTGGTAGTTGAGGAGTTCATGAGAAGTTTGTGACTGCTGTTCTTTGTTTTTCTTCTGCAGAGCAATTTCCCCTGTCCTCTTCCACCTCTTTCATGTTATTTATTTTCTAGTAACACTGACCTTTCGCACTGAAAAATAAAGAGTTTCCTCCTCAAAGAAGGACTCTTCCATGTGAAAAGATTTTTCTGGTATTTGAGTTCACATTTTGTAAATATCTTTTCTTGCAGGTTTTTCTGACTCATGCATAAAACTGTATTTTAGATTTTAGGTAAATGCTTCAAAAGTGCATGACTTGGAAGCCTGTATTCCCTGGTTTTCATTAAGGTCTGAATTAGTCTTTTAAGTCAGATTTAAAAATAAAGCTGAGGCTCATAAGTCACTTAGGTACTCTTCAAATTTACTGAGGGTAAATCCTGAATGCAGTTTTTTTGTGTCTTGTTTATAATTATTATCTAATGTTTAGCCAATGCTTGGCTGTGGAACAACAGAGTTGTGAGATGACCAAGCTCATTTCCTGAGTTGCATCTTTTTGTTTTCATAACAAGTCTTTATTTAACATTTCATTTAACAAGCCTTGTGGACTATCTCTTGATTAGATTCTGCATGTTTCCTGCCACTTGCATGAACTGAGAAATGTAACCTTAAAGCCAGAGCCAATATAAATATTTTTTCATAGAGTGATGTAACAACTGGCTTTATGTTTCACAAAATTCAGACTTACTAGAAACTCTGAAACTTTCCTCCATTTTCAGTCTGGCCTGAAAAATCATTTCAGGCGGTCGCTTGTATAAGTGAGGAAGCTGGGGATTTAGCATTATAGGAAATTGTTGCAGAATCACTATCAGAAAAAAACAGTTAAACTTTCAGAAGGAAGATTGGGATGCCAGTATTCTTAGGATTAAGTTAAAATCTGGCCTAGGAAAACCTGTGTGCATTGCACTTATATGTGTGTGTAAAGTGGGGGGTCCCCTTGTATTATTTGTTCGCTGTTTGTATATTCATTGCGATGCAGACAAGTTATAAAAATCTTCATCTAATTTGCCTTGCAGTCAAAATCAACTAAAACTTTTTCCTCCCTGCATAATTCCTGGATTTAATTGTTAATTTGTGGGACTAACTTTGTAGGGCCCATGCTCTGCTCTTAGGTTTCATAGTGGAAACCTTCAGTGACTTCAGCTGAGTGAAGTTACTTTGCAAATGTGTTTGTGTGGAGACCAGCAGCTAGTCCAGAAGAAGAGTCGTAGTGGGTATTGCTGGAGAGTCTGAATGAGAAATTGTGGTTGATGGTAATATCAAGACCAAGAGAAATTGGAATTGGAGTTTAAGGGAGCAGTTTGCACTATAAGCATAATTTTGGGGAAGAGGTCAGCTAAGATAGTCAAGACTAAAGATTGTCACCGTGGGATATGCCCCTGAGAGGTTCAGCCAAAGGACTTGAGTGTTGGAAGTTTTTCAGTGTGGGTTTTTGTTTTTTTTTTTTTTTTTTCCTCAACCAGTGTAAGATTAATTTATAGTGTTTGGGCAGGGGGGAAGTTGGGGGATGGGGTCAAATTGATGGCAAGCTGCCAAAATCTGCTTAACTTCTTTATCAAAAGAAAAATAAACTTTCATCTGCTTTTCTGATGTCTTTGAGTGTGAAAATGGGTGTGTTGCAAACCGAATGTATAAGCTGGTCCACAGCAATGAATTTCAAATTCTTAAAGTTTATGGGACATTATTAAACCTGTAGTTATGGTGGTATGTTAGCAATTGCTGAGTTTTACTAGCTTTACTTGAGTTCACTTTAAAAAAATGAAAAATCTTGGTGAATTGCTGCTGCTCTTGGTTTCCAATGGTCAATGTTCAAGTGCTGCTTGGATTTCTCTGCTGATTGTTTTGATTTGCTGCTCAAAGGCCAACATGTAATTCACTCAGTCTGGTTCCTGAGTCTGATTACGATTTTTATAGTGCCATCTCCCAGTCTCAGTCTTTATAGGTTTTTTTGATTGGTGTAGGGCTGTTGCAGCTTGGTTTTCTGTTGTGAACTTTCAGTGAGATGTGCCAGGTCTGCAAGATGGTCCTATTTTTTCCCCTTCTGATTGCTGTGAAATGGTACTTCTTCAAGGCCGCCAAAGCTCCCAAAATATTCTAATTTATTCTTTAGTATCCAAATTAATCATGGTCCTAATAAGTACCCCGGTTATTGAATTTGCCTGACTCTTCTGTCCATTTTCATAAAACTATTCTTGTAAGACTCCATTAAATAAGACCCTATTTTCAGTCACTTTAGCTTTGCCAGACTTTAACTGTTATGTTTAAATTTTGTCAGGTGTCTACACCAAGCAGAATGTGTTTGTTGGACAAAAAACACACCAACATATTCTAGCATTTTTCAGAGTAATGCAAAGGAAAAAAAATACACTGTTTCATTTATATTTTAACTGTTAAGTATTAAAAAGATAAAAACAGTATTTGTAGCCACATGCTTTGAATCAGAGACCTGACAAAGCCAGAGGTTTGAATATTTGGGCCAGAAAGATATCTTTTGACATCTACCCTAAAGAATCTAACCTTATTTGATGATATTATCACCTTTTTTTGAGAAATCAGAATTCAAATATATTTTTCAGAAATGTTTAAGCTTATAAAGTCTGACTTATATGAGCACTGGAATATTATTCAGGCACTGGAACAGGCTGCCCAGGGAAGTGGTTGAGTTCCTGTCCCTGGAGGTATTTAAAAGATGCGTAGATGTGGTGCTTAGGGACATGATTTAGTGGTGGACTTGGCAGTGCTAGGTTAATGGTAGGACTTGATGATCTTAAAGGTCTTTTCCAACCTAAACAGTTCTATGATCCTAAGCATTGTCATTTCCTGGGTGTTGAAAATTTCAGTTTTGCTCAGCTATTACCAAGGCGATTTCTTCTTTGATACCATGTGGTAAAATGCTTTTGGATATCACATTTTGAAGCTACTAGGAATACCATTGAAAATGCTAAGAAGTCAATTCCCAATTCTGATTTCTGGAAGATTTTAAGTAAGCGTGTTAAAAAAGGAAAAAAGTCCATTGTCATATGAAGACACTTTCTCTTCACTCATGGTTAAATTACTCATGGTGGATGTGGCAGGGTTCAGTGGTGAAGGTTGCCTACAGCTGTGCATTTGAAGATCCTGTCATGTAACGAATACACTGGAAAGACTGAATGAAAACAGTGGAAAGGGACAGATAAGGATTTTCCTAAGTGTTAAGTTTGTCACGGGCAAAACAGTCTTGCCTTGGGGGATTTTACTTAATTTAATTTATTGCCAATTAACATAAACTTCTAATTACTCGTTCAAGTATTGAGAAAAGAAGACAATTAAATGAACACTTAGGGAAACACTTTTCTCCCCCTTCGCCAGGCTTGGCTTCAGTCCGACTCCTCTCCTCCTCCTTCCTGGTCTCAGCCTCCCTGATAGCCTCACGTTTTCCCACAGCCTCCCAGTCCCCTCAGTGAGGTGACTGGTGGCACAGCAGGTTGCGGTCACCAGCTTAATGTCTTTCTGCTGCTCCTTACTTGTTTTCCTCTGCACCAGTGTGGGTCACCCATGGCTGTGTTCCCTCAGGGGTGTCCCTGCTCGGGTATGGGGCACCCATGGGCCACAGTCCCTTAGGGGTGTCCCTGGCCTGGTGTGGGTCACATGCAGGTGCAGTCCCTTGGGGGTGTACCTGTCCTGGTGTGGAATGACCCCAGTCCCATGAGGGTGTCCCTCCTCTATCAGGGGGTGCCTTCTTCTGAGAGCCTGTCTCCAGCCATGTCCCAAGGATGACATCTTTCACATGTCCCCTCCATTTTGTTTCCTTTTCTTTCTCAAAACACATCTCTTCCTCGTGTGTCTCCTGCCCCAGCAGCTGCTTTCTTTAACTATGTCTGAACAGAGGTGCCACGGGCTCCCCTGACAGGCTGTAGTTTTGGGGTGCTCACAGCAGTGTCGGAGTCAGCAGGACCTTGTGGTGACCAGCCCCAGACCTCCTCCACACAGCGCCCCTGCAGCCCCTGCTGCCCACACCCTGCCATTTAGGCCCAGTAGACATTTAGGAACGTTTCCTAACTTACTGGTTCTTGGCTTTACACCTTAAATATATTTTTGGTAAATACAGGGCTTGTTTTAAATCTATTTTCAGAGCATCTGAATATGAAGTTGTATAGATGGGTGTGATATTTGGAATTGGATTATGCTGAACCAAAATGCTTTTGTGCAGTGGCACTTTGTGTCATAACGATGGACCAAGACACCTCATGACCAGGCGAGTGCTAATGAAGCTTGGCACGATTAAATGTCTCTGAAAAATCTGAAGACTATTTATTATAAAAGCAAATCTGAAGGCGTTTTGTTACAGGAATTCACATTGCTCTTTGCTGATTGGGATCTTTCTTGGTATCAATCATCTGTTGAATAACTGAGAGCGGTGAGATGAGTATACCCTGAAAGCTAAGTCTTACAGAAGACATTCAGAAGTGGTACATTTGGTAGAGAGCTGATTCATTAATAACTTTTATGTTTTGCTACCGCATGGAATTTTGCTTTACCAGATTTTTGATGCTTTTCTGCAAAAGTTGCAGATAAAGTTTTGAGGAGAAAAGGACACATCAAATATCTTTTCCAATATTTTCTGTTTCTGGGACTGAAAAGTTGCTACAGCTAATTTATCCCTGGAAACATTAGGTGCTGCTATTTGAAAACATGAGGAGAGAAGTAGGATGGCAGTGTCCAATAAAAGCATAGGTTTAGTGAAGATGTGAAAATACAGGACTGGTGGAAACAGGGGTGAATATTGTAATGTTTTCATCCTGCAACTTTGTTATGTTGATTTTTTAAATACAGTTCTAATGAAAATAGTATCCCTGCTTAAAGCTGAACTGCAGTCAGCTGCCTTTGTGCAAAACACCAGTTGATTTGAATGAGTTATGCCAGCAAGAAATAAAGATAGAATATGTTATTTGAAAGCCATGCTTGTCAGATAAAAGGGAGAATAACTTATTAGGATTATATCTTACTGTACCTTTGGAAAAAAAAAACCCATTAAAAATACAAACAGTGAAGAGAAAAGCATTGGGTGAAGAAATACAGTTAAAAGAGCACATCTGTTTCAAATTCTTATTTGGGGAAAAAAATCCCCACATATGTTTTTATTTTAAGTTTGCATGTGTGTTGTTATCCTTGTGTTAACTATTAGGTAAATAAAAGTATTGAGAATCCATTTTTCAGTGAAGTTTGGTTAGGAATATTTGTACACATTGTGAGAGAGATAATTTGAAAGGTAATTGAAGCCCTGCAGGTCCCTTAATTTTAAATACCTGCCTTTTGTATACTAGTGTTGACCAAAGGCACTTATTTATTTTGGAAATTAAATAATTTTACCCTTCAGTTTGCATTTTTGACATGCCTTGCTAGAGTACAGTGTAACACAGAACCATGTCACTGAGTTTGCTGCAGCCCAGCAAATACAGCTAGCAAGAACTGGACTGTAGAGGAAAACACATTTGGTTTTGGTTAATGAGGTACATGTATTCAGCCATGATTGGTTTAGATAGCAATTTTAGATACGCTCTTGTAAAGTTAATAAGTTTTCTACTGAATAGATAGGGGGATCTCATGCTAATAAACCTAGCCATGTGGGCATAAGTAGGAGTGAAATTCCAGTTCCATTGAAATCTGCAGTAAAAACTCCATCAGTTTCCTTCAGTGGAACTTGTATTTTACCTTACAGCCATTGTATGGGTCGCCCAATCTCAATCTGCACTTTTGTAAAGATTTGTGGTGAAAAAGTATTCACTTTATTTTATGTTGCAAGGTTCCTGATGTTAGAAAAACTACTTGTGTGGGGGTCTAGAACCATCCTGTTCTGCTTTTGTCATCAAATTAAAGTGCCTAAATTAGGAGCATTGACCCTTTTCAAGGTCAGCCAAGAGAGATGGGGCAATTTACCCCACCTGGGATCTGATTCATCCTCTGGAGGGAGCTGCCTTGTGCTCTTCACAGATGGGATAAGCCAGGCTGGGGAGCTGCCCATTACTTCTGCACTTCCCTGGAGAGCCCGAGATCCTCAGGTGCTCAAGGGGACATTGATCTGCTCTATCGCAGGTATTCTGAGGAACAGTCACTGGAATATCACAAAACAGAAGTCAAGGTGGGACTTTTGAAATTACCCCCCAAGTAGCTGGGCAGTGTGAGCTCACCTCCTGACGTTACCTAGGAGAGCGCACAGGGGAGAAGGAATCTTTACTCTGTGTTTTGCAGGAGCTAGAAACGCGTTGGATGCTGGGCTTTAAATGGAAATAACTTCATGGACTCAGTATGCTCCCTTCTTCACTGCAGAAAAGTCAGTGATTCAATATTGTTGCCTCTGCCACTTTATCACTCCAAGAAATAGTCATAAAAAGTAGCAATAGAGTCATTAGAGAACTCTATTAAAACCATTACTGTGACTCTAACTGCTGCAGGAAAAGAAAAAGGCTTCTGGACCAAAGTTTTCTATCCAAGATTTTTGCCCTCTGTAGAGATGAAGGAGGCTAAAAAAGAAATCCCTGTCTGTAGTTCTTGCCAAATAGGCATGGCTTCAGTGTTTGGAGAGTCCCTCTTGGGAGATCAGGAATGGTTTGATGTGGAAAGATTTATGGGCACTTAAAACTTATAATGAAACTGTTATCTTTGCTCTCTCTTCTCTTTCTAAATCATATAAAGTCAGGTGGTATGTACTCACAGTAGTATTAATAACTGTCAAGTCAGGTATAAAGCAAAAAATATTCCTGACTTGGGTAGAAATTAGAGCTGAGGATGAAAACTGTCTGTGGAGAAGTGATTTTTTTGTTGTCTCAAATAGTAAGTAAGGTGCTGCTCTTGCAAATCATTCTCCATAAGAAGATCTTGTGCCAAGTCTCGTTAACTTCAGCAGGAGCTTCATGAGAGCCTGGGGATCCTGCCTTTCGGAGCAATTTATGTGTCTGAGGCCGAGTTGGAGAAAGAGCATTGTGTGTTGGAGGGCAAGGTGGGGAGCTGCTGGCAGAGGGAACTAAGCAGGGAAGGAGTGAAGGGGGAAATAGAAAGGTAGTAATGCTGTTACAATCAGAAGAGTTTTCTTAGATTAAAAATCCAGCTGAAATACATTCTCTATTCCATTTAAAAAATATGGCCTTAATAATCCTGGATTGCCAGGGATCAATCCTGCCTCCACTGCGGGTGCTGAAGTCTGTTGGTTGGTTTTACAAGCCTGGTGTTTCAGCCCCTGTCAGATCATTCACATACATGTATTTCTGACTTGCACAAGGTTGCCAGAGCATTGCAGGGTTGTTTTATACCCTCCCTTATTTTCATGCTAAGATGGAAACATTTTGAAACTGAACTCAGAAAAAGTGAAGTTCTGAAAGAAAACACAGAAGTTCCTGTTAAATACCCTGGAGCTCGTGTAGGATTATAAAAATTCTCCAAAGCTGGCTTGGTAAATGTGGGAGATAGGGTGATGTATCCTCAATCTGGTTTTAGACTTTCCCCACCTTTAGCCATCAAAAATTGCTGCTGTGTTAATCATTGCAACTGATGCTCTTAGGAGTGGAAACTGTTTGTCAGACTGAGGTATCCAGAGAGAGAAGGTGAGAATATACATTGAAACCCACTGTTTCCCTTTTCTCCACGTATTTTCTTGTCCAAGAAAAATTTTCTTGTCTTCTTTGTTTTCTCCTACCCTGTTTAAGATCCTCAATTAAAAAGTTGGTTTGCTTACTGTTGGGACTGGTCTGCTAATCTCATCCCCAGCCCAGTCCTACGTTCTGTTTCACAGAGGCCAGCACCATCCGTGCCAGAGAAGGTTTCATGAGTTGCTGAGATAGGTGTTGCTGAAAAACCTGTCTTTAGGGTAAGTTTCTTTTTTCCTCTCATCCCCTTTAATAAGAGTTTTGCTGATGTGGTGAAGTCTGAGTGCTTGTCATTAATAATAATTAAAAAAATAATGTCTACAAGTTGGAAAAGGCTGATTGAAAACAGGAGTATATGTGATTTTTGTGCATTCAAAGTGAATACATAATCTATTTGTGCTGTACTACAGTATAATATAAATTTGTTTTAAATAACTTTTTGTCACTTTCAGAGACTTGCTGTTTAAACTACCTTTTTTTTCTTTCCCCAGTGGCTAGACGCTTTTAGCCACCCTTTCCTAAATCTTATTCTGTGCTCCATATGTATGAGATCTCATCTTGAACATGTATTGTTAATTTTTATGATTGGTGTAAAAGAGAAGCATGGAATCTGGGTCAGTCGGATTGAATCCATGGGAAAATGCCACTAAAAATTAATTTATGATGGGTGAGAATGATGCTGAAAAGGCTGACTTAATTTGTTTCATTACATTTGGAGAATGAAGCTGAAGGCTTGACAGCACCAAACTGAGGTGGGCACAGCAAAGCCCAGTTCATGGCAGTCTTCACTCACAGCTTTGTCTAAGCATCTCTTTAATGATGGGTAATATGCTGCTCTTTGGCAATTTCTGAACAAAATCCTGAATTAATTTTGCACCCAGGGGAGAGTACAAATCATCAGTGTGATGCTGTTGATGGTGTTTATTTTTCAGAAACTTAAGCAGTGCAAAGAAATGATTCTGAAACATAGGCTGGGGGAGGGAGGAACAGGAGAAATGGGGTAGCCAGAGTAGGAAAAGAGGACATTTCTTACCACTGTGTCCAAGGAAGAATGGAGATCGAGGGCTGAAGACTGGGTACTGCTTAACCTGTGGAAAGCGCGTATCCTTAGCAGGGATTGTCCTTCCACATACACCATAACTGTTTAGTGCTTAGTGTGCGATGGTCTGCTGGTAACAAAAGGACGTCAGCAAATTCATTTCTCTTTGGGATCTGAATCATCTTTGAGCTTCTAAGATGGCTTAATTTCTCTTTGTATGCCATCATTGAATCAGATCAAGTACAAAGTACATTTTTTAAAAACTTTAATGTCAGAATAGCTCTCAAATACGTTATTGCGAGAACTTTTCCTGAGCAGAAGATTAAGTGCTGCCCCTTCTCATTTGACTAATGAAGGGAATGACTAATGAAGTGAGAGTGCGAGAGTTCACACATAATTTCATTCTATTTGAATTTGAAAATGCTGAGCTACAAAAGTGCTAAGAATTTCCATTTGTGGAAGAAAGAGGAAGATGACTATCAGAACAGAGCTCCTACTTCAAATTTACTGCAGTGATTTTCTTTAGCATTGCTTCTTTTGTTGTAGGAAGTTGTAGAGCTTCTGAAAATATTTTTCCATTTTAAACAAAGGGAGCTGTGTTTCTGGGTTAGCAAATGCTGGTGCTGTCTGTGTCTTCACATGTGATCTTGACACTCTGGTTCTATCACAAGAAAAACTGAGGGTTTGGCATCTAATTAATAATGATGGGAATCTACCTTCTTTGTCATCAAAACTCAGTTTTGGGAAAAAGAAATTTTTTTTTAAAAAATAACATGTTTAAACCTGTTTATAGATTCAGCCAAATTTCAGAAATAAAGGCATGCATAACTGCTAGCATCTTGTGGTATATCAGACAGCAGGACTGTAAACTGCTATTGCCCATGCAAATGGTGTTTCCATATGCAAACGCGGAGAAGTCTATGGCCACTTAGGCGTTTACAAGCACACAACGTGTGCATGTTTATGACTGTGCAACGGTACATGGACTTTGGCCGCGGAAATGTTGTCAATAAAGTGCAAAACCATAGATGTATACATAAGCACATTCCCTGCTTATTAGCAACCTGCTATAAACCCCTGTTGACATAGCTATTGGTTGTGCGTAATCATCGTGCGCATTTTTAACTATCACATTAAGATTCCCAGTTTCTTGTAAAATCAGTCACTACAGTATTTTCTTTTTTTATTAATACCTGTGTGTATGAGGTGTCTGACAGAGTTATTATCCACTTTGGTGATGAAAAACTCCTGCTGAGGTCCGGGAGAACAGGATTGCAAAGACCAGCATGATGTCTGTCTTATAAAGCGCTCATTCTTCTGACTGACCATCTGTGTGTGAAAAAGGACTGCTATTACGCAGCAGTAGTTTTGTTGAGTTTGGCCTTGATTTCTTTTTTCCAGATTCTGCCTAGCAAAGAGGGAGGGAGAGAAGGGAAAAAGTGAATTTCATTGGGGAATGGAGGAGGTGGGGGTGGAGGGAAGGAGGGCTGAAAGCTTAAAAAATGAGTGACTGGTAGAAGAGTACAGTAAAGTCAGTGAATAATTTTACTGTCCTGGTCTAGCAGCTTGGGAATGTGCCATGTTAAACAATAACATCTTCCAAGTGAGAAAGGCAGAGAGGGAGGGGCAAGTTAGGGTGAAGCATGGGGAGGGGACTGGAGGCAAGAGAGGGATTGGATCCTTGAGTACAGTCATTGCCAGTTCTTGGATCAGCTACTTTTTATTTTTCTTTTTCTTTTTTTCATTAAATATTTGACACTGTGTCAATGCCCAGGATATAAAAATCTGTACTAGTCTGTTACCATTGCTTGACAAATAACATTACAGGTAGGCTGCTGGCTTCGGGTTTTACCCACATAAATTAAATCATTATTGCTTCTTTGGAGCCTTATGGACCTCACTTCTCTAAAATTGTCTTATGGCACTGAAGGAAACCTAGAGGCAGGACTCCAGGAAAGATGCAGGGCTGCCATGCAACTTGGCCTGGGTCTTTTTTCATTTTGTTTCCGTCCACCTACTGAAAATGTTATCCAGGGGCTTTTGAAGGCTTCGTAGATTGTTTTCCAAAAGTCTAGTAGGCTTATCAATTCAGACACCTTCTGCCAGTTTGCTCTTAGCCAGGACTAGAGTGCACGTCCAGGATTTCGGCACAGAGGGTATCTTGGTCAGTGTGCTGAGCTGCTGGGAAAATTTAAGGTAACTATGTATGCACTGCACCATTACTGGATGCCTTGGGCAAGAAGTGTGCTGCTTTGGGAAGCTTTGGGTAAGCCCTACAGAGCATTTCCTGCCATGCTGTTTTCTATGCCCGGTTAGCAACAGCAGCATGTTGCAGGAGTGCCATGCAGGATAGAGGAGGCTTTCAGGGCATGGTGGTCCAGAACAAAGGGGCTGTCAGTTTGCTGCTGGAGAAGACTTCTTGTCCTGACAGAGATGGTATATGAGGCTTGGGCAGCGGCCACCCGCAGCCTGGGTTCGGGCTCACATGAATACAATTTTTGTGGTATGTTGCAGACATCTGGTTTGGAGGAAACTGATGCTGTGACTGAATGTGGCCCTTAGTTCTTAGTTTAATTAAAAGTTAAACTTCAACAGGTCTGATGCACCATCTGGTAAGAAGATGTACTGTGTGTGCCTGGCTATGCATGGGTGGTGTGCCCCTCCTTTTCCCCCAGCGTCAACGCACTGGGGACAGCGACACTGAGCTGCTGCCGGAGCCGCAGTGGATTTCATGCTTAAGCCTGCCTTTCATCAGCGGTTGAACAGACCCCATGAGACACGTTTCTCTGGGAAGGTGCAGGAAACATGAGTTTCAGCTGCTAGTTTGACTGGAAGGTTTTTCTGGACGGCGTGAAATTGTAGCAGGGTCTGGGCTTGCTGTGTTGGAGGAGAGGCAGGGCTAAAAAATCTGAGAACATTGCTGGGGATATTGGATAATTTCAGGCATTTGAGCCAATGGTGATAGGAGGCAAGCCCTGGTTCGGCACTGAACTGGTCTGAAAAAAAACCCAAAACAAAAAGCCAACCAAGAAAAAGAAAAAAGATACAGGAAGCTGAGCTTCCTACATCAGGTCTTTTCTTAAAGAGCTAATGTGTTATAGCATTGACGGAGACCCAGAAAGGAGGTAAGAGAGAGAAACATGTTGCTTTACTGACTCATAACCCATGTCAGTTAAGAGGTATTTCATGCTTTTATGAGGATGGATGTGGCAAGCCTCCAAGAAATGGGTGAAAATTATGTAGAAAACACTTCCCCAATTAGCTAGAACATTGCAATGATGTAATAGAAGGAATGGCAATCACGGAGGGGGAAGTTACTGACAAAAATCTGTTCCGTGTTATTCACATTATTCCTGATCTAAAAATGGGGATAAGCAGTAAAAGGACCAGATTTGCTAATGACACAAAGCTATTCAGGAAAATCTAAACTCAAATCAACCCTGGGAATTTGCAGATGCTATTAGGATGATGAATGGCTGAATCTCTTTTCTCAGGTTATTTTCTAATCTTAGTAAATGAAGAGTGAAGAAACTAGCATAAATTATATATATGCCATGACTAGCAGGAAATAGCTATTGCCATCTGGGAGGGAAGCACCTCAGGTGTCATTATGGCTAGCTCTGACAATGTCACCTCAAAACAATGGCAGAGTCAGCTAGAATGCCAGGCATTGGTAGGAAGGGAACAGAAGTCAAAGTATAGAGCATCATGGCACAGAACATTCACACCTGGTCTTCTATGTGAAACTCTGGAAACATTGTAATTTAAAAATCCTAAGGATTTTAAGAAAAACTGGAGGGATGGATGATAAGGATGCTATGGAGTGACTTCTACGTGACAAAGAGCTTGATGGACTTCCTAGGCTGGAAAAGAGTGAATGTGGGGGAAAGATGATCATTATCTTGAAAAGCAGTGAGGATGAATGAAGAAGGATAGAGAAAGTGAATAAAGCGGTATTTCTCTATTCATTGTTTCTCACTAAACAAGAACTATGAACACTCAGTTAAATTCTCAGCTGATTTTAAACAAGCAAAAGGAAGTGCGATGAAGTCGTGGACCCCATTGCCACAGGATGTTGTCCTGAACAAAAGCATAAGCAGGTTTAGAAAAGGATTAGGCAAATTAGAGGAGGATGGGTTCATAAGTACCTATTAAACATGGTGGTGCAGGTGCAAACTCTCAGTTCAGGAAGTCTTCAAGCTGGTACCTGGCTGGTAGCTGGATGCATACAGCAGGGAAAGAATTACTCTGTATACACCCCTTTTCTTATAGCTGTTATTAGACTGGACTACATAGACCTTTGACTGGCTCAGTATGGTAGTGCTAGAATATGAAATATATTTTTTCCCCGCTTGGTAGCATAAGAAGTGACTTCTTGTCAGTCTGGTACAAATGGCACAACACATCACCGAGTGAATGGGGAGAGTGTTTCTGCAGGGTGCTTTGTGACCAGGTGGGCTCTGGACAGCGTGCCAGGAGAACTGTGCTTGTGGCAAGGGTGCCCACATTCCTCTCTGGCTTTACAAGTAGAGGGGATGATGAAAAGTACTACAAGGCAACGTGCTCTTCATTTAATACCGATCATCTGTCTTAGTCCCAAAGGTGACTGAAAACACATTTTTACAACAGAGAAAGTGAATGGCTACGGTTAATTTGGTAGATGGGAATCTGCTCTGGGAAAGTGAACAACGGCTGATCAGAAGGTCGTGTTCTTGCTGATAGTGCGTCTGCTGATGTTTTTTCCATATCGGTGTCAAAGAGGGAAACCAGCAGCTCCTATGCCAATGAGAGAGCTATCTGTTATGAATGTCAGCACTTTGTAAACTACTTCACTATACTCCCTGTCTCTTCCCTTCACCTCTTAGCCTCTGCTCTAATAAATATTTTAGATGGAGAGATATTCTCTGCAAGACCTAAATGTGCTGTGTAGATGTACTGTAACTGTGTAGGACGGACCCTCCTTTTACCACCTCTTCTGGGTTCCCCTCACAAAAATCTGATGGTAAAAATAAGTAGGATAGACTGAGAAGTCAGGTGAAGAAGTAAATATGCTCTGATTCAGACATAAATGCTGATAGTTAAAAAAAAATCACCAAAACACTTGATAAGAAATCCATGTGAGTAGACTCTGACTTTTAGAGTGCAACTTAAAAGACTTGTGCTGAGGTTCTGCAATATTTAATTAACGTTAAGTGTTTTGTTCCTTTTTCTTTTTTCACTTCTGATTTTTGTCCAAAAGTGGAAGTGCAGGAAATCCCTCAAGAAAGGCAGTTCTGGAGATTTCCAGCTCATTTTGGGGCTCTAGAGATTCAGATAGTTTGGGTAAACCTGTGAACTTTTGGATGTTTATCTGAACTGAACCTGAACTCTAAATCTTCTAGGGTTCACCCAGCTAAGTCAAAGGGAGGAAGGCCTATAATGATAATTTTAATGTTCTTTTCTCATTCAGCCATGGATATGACCCTCCCCAGCCTCCTGAGAATTTCTGTGTGCTGCATTAAACAAAGAAAAAGCTAAATAGTATGTATCACATATGCACAATTAAACATCGTACGCACCATTACAGCTTCAGCTGCTATACATCCTAGTTGCTAGCTGCTGTCTTTGTAGGAGGATTTAGCTAGAAAACAGATGACTCTTTCCAACCTGACATTGCCTCTAATGATGTCTTTCATGTCAGATGAAGATAACTTACAAAAAACCTCTAGAAAAAAAATTATTGAGCTAGACTAAGCAAAGCAATAAAAGGAAAAGAAAACTCATTAAATAAATGCGTACATAAATATGTAGTGTTCATTCTGTCAAGCTTTTAGAAGTGAATATAGTAATTTTTTCCTTATCTGACCTTATAATTACCGCATCTGAGTTCTTGATGTTTATCTGTGGAGACCTCTGGGAAACAGGGGAGCAGTTTATAATCTCTATTCTATAGAAAATAATTTTTTATAGTACCAAAGATAACATCATAGCCTTTCTGATGTCAAAGGCAAAGCACTAGCTGATTTTTCTTGCTGCAAGATTTTACTAGTAGAAGTTAATGTAAGAAATCCACAACAGAGTGAAGAATGGAGACAAGATTTCCATCTACTTTGTCAAACTATCCACACATACCCCATCATCCACCACAGTTATCACTGGCTCCAATTTTTACTCTTGTATTACATGTAAGGAAGCCATGATATGTTTCCTGAGGGTTCTCAGCTTGAAAACACCCAAAGGTGCTACCCTGGCCTAGCTCTCCTATCTTCTGTCCTTTTTAGACTGTATCAGGGATGATGACAGTGGTCTTACACTCATTAACAAATAGGTGTGATGAAAACATAGGGCCTGGGTTCCAGTGTCCTTACAGATGCAAGAAAATTAATTGCTAGAAAAATGCATAACTAAATTTCCTTTGGTGAACTTGCAGGTTAGCGGTTTGGTAGCAAGTCTGAAGAGGCAGTGTGCTTCATTGCTGAGGTTTGGAAACATGATGCCCTCTATTCCTGTCACCTGCCTTCCGGCACCTAGATGAGTACCACCGTCAGGAGCCTTCAGTGCTTCCTCCAGCCTGTGGAGAGAGGGCTAGTGACCACGCTGTAAGATCTGTCTCACTCTTTGGTGGTGCCTGGAGTTACAAGGGATAAATCTAAAGCTTGCTTCCCAAATGCCTTCCCAAGTCATACTTCTAATGTTTATGAAATCACTATGACTGTGTTACCACAGCATTTATGCCTTTGGAGCTGCTGCCACTGCAGGGGAAATCTGGAAGAGCTCGTTTTATTTTCAAAGGAATTTGGAAACCATCAGTGCTCGGTTTGAGCTCCTGGGTTTTCTGCAGAGCTCGGCATTCAGCAGGGGTATGCTGCTCTCATCAGCTTCTCTCCATGGGAGCAGCTGCATGTTGAGACCTCTTCAAAACTTTAAGGACTGCTGTTAGGTCCTTCAGTCACATGAAATGTCTGTTGCAAAGTTCAGACTGGGCTCGTTCACAGATTTTTGACAGGACTCTCAAAAAAATTGCAGTTAATTTATACTTTTGAACAGGAACTATGTGGGATTCAGTAATTTTGTGGGATTTCCGGATTTTTGAAATTTGGCTAGCTTTCTGTTTTCTTCGTGTGTGGATCCATGCAGGCATGAAGTTCATAGATATGAAGCTATGAAAGCTGTAGCTTAAGGAATGATTTTCATCAGTCCTTGTGGATGGAGACTTCCAGTCTGGCATACTTGTATTGCACACCTTACTTCACATTGCACTCAGTCTTTCTAAAATACTGCCTCCTGGAGAGTATGCTTGAATAAAAACACTCTCCAAACTCATTCAGCTTCTAAGAACATCCTATTGGAAAAGTTTTTTTTCTCCTAATGAAACCAATGCAATGGAGCACTGAGCAGGAGAAAAATATTAATGAACAAATCCTCTAGAGGTAATGGCTTAGGAGAAATGTCCATGCCAGCAGGATGCAGGAATGCCTCCTAGATATACTTAACCTGGTATGTGCAACTGTGTTTACATAGCAAATCAAAGAAGATTAGCTTCTATATACAAGGTCCAAGGAGATCTGAACCAGGGGAGTTATACTTACTTGAAGGATACAGCATAGTGAACTTTTTATCAAACTCTTAGCCTCAGCTTGAGATGTAGGTATAAAATTGATTCACATGTTCACTGTCTGAAACCTTTGTAGTTTATCTAACTATGCATCGTTCCTCTGCTTTTGTCCTAGTATCGATAATATTTATTTTGCCATCCAAAGAATGGTTATGACTTTCTTTGAAGCCAGAGTATTGGATGCAAGTTTACAAAATTGAATACTTGCAAAAAATACTTAGATGTGAGTCTTGCAATATCTTTTATTCTGAAAATGTTTTACAGAGAAGTCCCACTGAAAGCAAGTCACCATCAGCAGTAAGATTCTAGTGCTGATGTAGCTTTATCTCAGAGAGAGAGAGAAAAGCCAGGCAATAAAATGGGATTATCAGTGGAAATGAAAACATTCAAAGGAGTGAAGCATAAGAATAAACAGTCTCTCTCACACGCCCTCAAAAGAGGATCTTTCAGCTGGGACTTCAGATAAGGAAACATTTCCACTAGAGGTGCAAATAGGAGAAATAATTGGGTCAGTTGAACTCTGGGTCAGTTGACCCTGGACCTTGTTGTGGCTTAGGTCTGATCCTGCCCTGAGCAGGAACAGACCAGGGAATGTGACTATACGCGATCTTTGTGGAGCCCAGATTCATCCCTTTCTGAGTCTGAATGCCACAGGCTGAAGCCCTGACTCTTCATATTGCCAAACAGTGGGGGAGCTAAGATCCAGATCTGGATGGGGATCTACGCAGCATGGTTTGGATCCCCTTTATCCCTAGGGCACTGTAACATGCTATCACACTTTTGCTTTCCCTCGTTGCACTTATTTATTTGTGAGTCATGCAATCCTGTCAGCTCACAGCCTGGTTTCTTCTCTCCTGATGAAGCCTGAGAATGGTGATTAATGTCTTATGTTTTGTTGTGCCATGAGTTGCCACGGGAATGAGCTCGAGATTGCAAATCTAATGAAGTATCCTATCTTGAGGAACAAAGAAGAGTTGGAATTGGTGACACTGTGGGCAAGAAGCCTTATGTGAATGTCTGTTGTCTGAGATCAGTTTAGGTCAGCCTGGCTGTCCTGGTACTTCCTATCTTGTCTTTCAGCACATCAGGAAAGCTTATTAGAACTTGCTCTAATCAGTAATTATTCATTACTTAGATAGGGAGTTTAGAGCCTAATTTCCTATGTGCTTTTCAAAATAATAGCTGTGAAATTCTTGTTGTTTACTGACTGGAAGTTTTTTTTACTTGCAGAAAAAGGAAGAAAATATGCCTAAAAGCAAAAATATGTGGGGCAAAAATTCAAGAACTGCTGAGAAAAATGCCAACACCCTCCTTTCTAGCCCAGCATGCAATGCTCTATAGTGGATGTGCTGAGAAGAGTGTAAAACCAGAGCAATATTAGAGTGATGCTTTCATTGTTAAACTGTCGAAACAGCTGGTAATCTGCAGTGTAGGGGCTTCCTGGGGCAGGGGTTGTATCTTGACCTTTGTGTTTTACAGCCAGTGGTCCTCAATTCCTTCACCTCGAATATGCTTCAAAATTACACAGGATTTTGCAGACTGGAAGAAACATCTCATTCTGCACAAAGTTATTAGAAAGGGTGGTGCAATCTCTGAACAGCTAGTATTATTGTTTCCTAGTCAGTGACACTGCCAAGTGTGTAGGAAGCTGAATTCTTCCTGTACAAGTATTTCGCATAATTTGTACCGTAATTTCCACTATACTAAGTAAAATAACTTCCTGTCCTGGGGTGGGCTTTGTTTTCTCTTTGGGCATGTGGAAAGGATGGAAAACTATATGGATAATGCCGTTGCTCAGTATTGTCCTTTTCCAGAACTCTGGCCCGTGTGGCGTGCAGGATTGTGCTGGGAATTTCCCCCCTCGCGTTTGAGCCTTGCCTGCGATTTATAGGAGAAGGATCGAAGTCCTGACATTTGGAACACAGCAATGCCTATTGCTTATTTCCCAGTAGAACTTTTGACTTAAAAGATTTAGATGCTTTTCTTTATTAAATGGAGTGAATACTTCAGTGTTTTCAACTCAAAGCCCATCAACATATCTCCATATTTTGTCAAGGGGCCCAGCTGCCAGTTCTCAGTGGAAGTGCTGTTAGCAGTGGTGGTAATCCAGCATGGTGGTCTAAGAAAAGGATAGGAGCCAGACATTTGTGTTCAGGCTCCAGTTTTCTCTCTTGTATTTGGCTACAGTCACCGAAACCAAAGCTTTAAAAAAACTCTGGTTTGTGATAAACGAGATGGTCACTCCAGAATCAGGACCCCCCGGCTTTTGAAAATGCTGTCTCTTACCTTTGTGCCTCTGTTTCTTGATCTATCAACTCTCAATGATGCTATATTTCTTAAAACAGACTTGGCTGTTTAGTAAATGTTTGCAGTGCAATGGTTAAATCTAAGAAAGTAAATGTGCGGATGGTAGGCTAGGTTGTTAATTTTGGTCTATAATTGCAAACTGAGAATAGAGTAGGGAAAGTCATACGAAACTGGATTATATATTTGAGACTTCAATCTCTGCCATTAAATCTCCATCTCTCTTTGTTTCTTTCTCTCCCTCTCTTATGCACACACGTCCTCAGGCCTCATACTCTCTGCTCTGGCTCCCAGCTCATCCCCGCTGTCACCACAGTGGCATTTGGCAGTCCCTGAGGTGAGAGAGGGAGCTGAAAGTGTGCTGTATGGTGTCCTGCAGCTCTGCCCCGATACAAAACACATTTCCCACCTCCAGGATGCTTTTTCATGTCTTCCCTTCCTGAGCCTTCCCTCTTCCCCTACCCCCACAGGACAGCACTCCCTTTCCTTTATGAAAAGTTTTATATTCAAATTACTAATTTTAACCTGATTATTGTTTGTGAAGCCAATAATTGGAAGAAGTCAGTTATTGGTTAACAGCTTTAGTGGTATATCAGTTCCAGCAGCTTGCTGTGCTGCTGCTAGCATGAATCCACGTGCTTCTCAGCTAGAAGCTCTTGTCTCCCTCTCCTCCCTCTCTCTCTCTCTGAGATCCTTTGCTGGGCCCATATGGTGTTGGGGATGTAAGCACTTCAGAGGAGTGTTTCAATATACAGTTATGATTCTAATTTTTGGCATCAGCTTTTTATTACAAGTTGTTGCCTGGCTGGAGGCGTGAGAGAGTGGGAGCAGGGAGGGTTCTCGACCATGTGTGAAGCAAGGAGATGGCAGACAGCAGTAGCAGCAATAATACAATAGCTTTTCTCTGGAGCATGAAAATGGGGTCTGGAGCAATCCCCTTGGCCCCTAATCTCTTGCTAATCAATATCTGTTGCTAGCTCTGGGGTTTATAGCATGGACCATGACAGTTTTGCTGGGAGGAAGGTTCAGGTTTTCAACCACAATAAAAATTGCAGCTCAAGTTAGTAGCATGTAAAGTGTTTTGGTCTGGCATAAAAAACGGTGCATAAAGTATGAAATCCATACCTCTGTTTTAAAATAAGAGCTATTCTAGGCACTGGTGCTCATTTTCTATGTTGTCTTGAGTTTGATTTTCATGTAGGTCTAAAAATGTAATGAAAATGTAAACAGATGTGTTTGTATGATAATACAGAATAAGCTCCTGATATGCAGCAATTTGGTTTGTACTTTATATTAGGTAGAAGTTGATACTTATACATGAGATCAGTACATGCAATCATATTTCCAAACAAAACTAGTAACTTACATAACTGTAAGAGACTGTGCGAAATTATTAGTAAATGGCAAAGATGCAGAGTAATATCCTCTGATTAGCAATTACAAAACCTGGATATGCAAAATTAAAACTAAACTCAAAAAGGAATGAAACGGTGTCAGGGATGGATATGCTCAGGTTTAGGTAGTGTCCTGAAATGATCTCATGTAGTAGCCTCATAATATCAAACTTTATTACCGTGCACAGAATACCACACACAGCTCTCCATAATGAAGTGCTGATGTACCATGGTTGATGGGAAAACCAGAATAACAGAGATTCCCCAGGGCACAAAGGGAGCAAAAGCTTCAGACTGACTTAGCATGGAGCCAGGTCTGATCCAGCTGAAATTATTAATTCTAGTCCAACATGAACCCTGCTAAGTATAACCTGGTCACTTTGAGATTATGTGGGTCCCTGTGTACCACGTTCCCCTGTGCTCTGAGTTGTGCTGAGCTTGTAAAATAAAGAGTAAGAACCAGAGCAGCCCTGTTGAGCGGGTTGAGGGAAAGAACACAGGTAAGCCCTGAGGATGTGGCTCAGGGCTGGATTTGCTCAGCGGTAGCATGCTGAAGCAGCTGGATGGAGGCTCCTGAGGAGCAATATGAGAGGTCAGAGGTTCCCAGTGAGGTGCAGGTGCTAGGTGTGTCTGGGTTTTGTGTCTTACTCTGAGATGCTTGTACCTCCTCACAAACTACGCAGAGAGCCGAGGT
The DNA here is from genome assembly GCA_020745775.1 of Theristicus caerulescens. Classification (NCBI taxonomy): domain Eukaryota; kingdom Metazoa; phylum Chordata; class Aves; order Pelecaniformes; family Threskiornithidae; genus Theristicus; species Theristicus caerulescens. The sequence goes on along the minus strand of CM036561.1, from coordinate 101,369,685 downwards.
GCCTAAATGAGGGTTAGAGATCCCACTTAGGAGCTAGGAGTGAGGTAGACTGCATGATCTCATGTATTGTGCTTGCCTGTAAGAGAAAGCTTTGTGGTCTGTTAAATTTTGGATGAGTTTTGGGCCTTCCTGAAAGTAGTTAGGGAACAAATGAGTGTACAGAGTCCTTCTGAAGGAGAAAAGGATGAGAGCATTCCATGGAGATGTATTAAAGTCAATCCAAAGTGAACTGATGACTTTACAACCCTCAAGCAAAGTACCCCCAGATCATTTGTTTTGTGCAACAGGATCGTGTATGAAATATGAAAATGTGTACATGACCTTTTTTTAAACTGCTGTGATTTATTGCTGCCAGAACCATGAGGGAATCAAGATGAGCTTATGAAGAAATCAATGTTATGTGGGATTGCAAAATGATGCTGGGTCTGACGAATCCTTTCTGAAACCCTTTAACCACAAGAAATCTGCTGCTTTAGTCAGATGTTGCTGAGTGGATATCTCATCCACTCTGATTCCAAAAAGCCTTAGGTATCTAATTGATTTTCAGGAAGGTGATGTTTGCCTTTTTTTAATATTAGTGTTTGTGTTTCGTGCAATCTTCTGCAGGCACTTGGGTTCTGTTGTCATGATGTCTTTTAATTGAGGAGAAACTTGACTGATGCTGGTTTTATTTTCTTTGGCAGCGTAAAACAACCCCGTTTACCTTTTTCAGATTATTCAGCAACCTTTATTTGCCTTGCTCTGCTAAACATGCTTTAGTTTAAAAGTTACTATGTTCTTTCATATTTATGATTTAACGTGTGCTGCTCCAATTTTCCCCATCCTTCTCAGTACCTTCGTTCTGCACCTGCTGTCTTCAGGTGATAGTTCTGAAGCAGGCAGAGGAATAGTGGGGAGAACCAAAAATTTTTATTTGTTTTCTTCAGAAGACACTGTTAACCTGCTGAAGCAAAAAAATTCTTTGAGCTGAAAAATGGGACAGCACAGCCTTGAAATCATAATACAATTGCTCGCATTTGGGAAGGTACCATAGCATGAGCTGATTTTCATTGTCTATTGGTGTTTCCTACAGTATAGGATTAAATCTATCTGATATTTACCACTAGGTTTATTTTCTCCTTTTCTCTGTGTGCTTTTGTGAACAACTAGTTCATCAACTAGCATGCCTGAAACCTTGAGATACCTCAAGCAGGCGTTGTTTTCCAAAAATACCGAGCTCTCAGTCTCAGGCCTGCTGGGTGATTCAACACAGGACCCCAGAGTCGCAGAGTGCTTTTGAAAATCTGTAATGGATTTTCATCTAAATGGAGTTTTGACCTATCCAAGAACTAGCTTATAAAAGCATTGTAGTACATGAGCCATCAAATGTCTCTGACTTCTTGGTAAAGCAATAAAGTGGTCTGCTTTGCACAGTGCAAAGCTAACCTTTGTGGTTGCTACCTGTACAACAGCCTTGGGATCACTTGCGGGTAGTTGGTCCTTATTAGACAGGTGTGATGGAGAGTCCCCATCAGACAGATGTAACACATGTAGTGAGTATCTCGCAGAGCACAGCAACATGGTACGTACGCAGCCAGGGGAAAATGCTGCGGCTGTAAGGCTGCCTGGGATCAGACCTCCTTCCCACCCGCCACAGTCATGTTCCACTGCCGTACCTCACCCATCCTCAAAACCCCCTGCCATTTGGGGCTGGTTGGTGGCAGTAATCTACATGACCCTGTGCCAACCTTGACTCCTGCTTTCTCCTCCCTGGGGCCATCAAAATGTGATGAGGCTTTACTAGACTTGACTTGGGAGTTTTGGTGGCTTCTTCGCAGCTCTGCTGCATCCGTCATGGCAAAGTTCTCTGTTGCTGCAGAGTCCTCCACTATAGGGCTGTGAGAGCAGGCAAGTGCTCCCCCACAGCCCAGATGATGTCTGCTTACGATAATGTTCCTTCCAGAGATGCTGGCTGAAAGCCTTTGCGAATGAAACTGTCTTCGGTAGCATGTTTTCCCTTCTTACTAGAAGGGGAGGAGGATGACATTTCTTTCCCTGAAGCTTCTGGCCATAGGGCTTAGAATAGGCAGAATTTCCTTTGCTTCTGGTAAAAACTAGTCAAGATTATGTATGACAGGACTGTGTCCTGTATGGATCATGTTAATTGTATATGCATCTCAGCTTGAGGTAAGTCTGGCCTGACTCACCATTACTTTGTGGTTGTGTATGACAGACAGGGATTTCTTTTTCTCAAAAAAATTTTTTCTTTTTTAATTAGAAAAACTTTGTGCTCAGACATGATTAATCATTTTAGTCAAAGTTTCCAATGTTTTGATGAAAAATCAGATCCTGTAATGTTTATTTTATTATTATTGCCATGTGTTATCGTTGTTGCCATTGTTTTCAGTCAAACCTGTGAGTTTGTTTCGGTTTTATTTTCAGATGACAGTTTTTGCCTTGGGACCTTAATTTGAAAGTGATTTTTTTTCTTTGGGTCTGGTTTGGCAACGTATTGTCCTTCAGTAGGGATGAAATCAGCTCCAGAGGTGCTTGGTTCAAGTGTCAGGATTTTGGGACTAGCCTTAGAATAGAGGCTTTGACAGGTCAGCTTGACAGGTCGCCCTTTGTTTCCTCTCCCTCTGCTCCCACATTCTGCTTGTGTGAACAGAGCAATTGGTGCTGAGGAGCTGATGTCCGCATGAAGCACATTTCAGGCGCTCTACCTTGAACTGTTTCTAATTGCGTCCTGTAGGCTGCATAGCCATAACTGGCTGGACTGCAGTAGGTGCTCTGCTGGAGTGGATCTTCCAATTTAGTTTCATAATCCAGTTTGTGAGCCCTAAGGCTGTTTGAAATGCAAACCAAAGCATGGTAAATGGGATGATGAGGACATTTTCTTCAAATGCTTCCTCCTGATTTGAAACAGAAAGCTAGTGTGATCACACTTCCTTTATTTCTCGTGCTCAGTGATTCTGACATGTTACTCTCTATGTGAATATCCCTTGCATGGTTAAATTTTCAGAAATGCAGCTGTACTCTCAAGCAAACTTAAGTATTGTGGGTCTTTACACAGTAAAAAAGAAAAAAATAATCTAGCATTGTAAGAAGTCCGGTGCAATGTGCGTTATAACTGTGTGAATGGTTGTCCTCCCTGTGCTTCAGATCATTTATAAGTCATCTGGAGCAAGTATCTTGTGTGCAATTTTTATCAGTTCAAAATGTGGACTAATTTTCACATATTCAGTGGCCTTCAGCAGTAAGTTTTGCAAAGCCCCATGCTATCTATGGTGTCAGCTGCTCTTTTTACCTGGCCTGGATTCTCTTCCACTTACATTACACCCTCACTTCTACATAAACTCTACTTCTGCCCTGTTTTGCCTTATCACCTGTAAAATAGTCACCTGCCTTCTGAGATAACACCACAGATGATAACAGTGTGATGTGTATACCCACCCCAGTCCAACTTTAAATTTGGGAGCAAAAGCTGTCCTGTTAAATTCGGGATCATCTTCATCCATCGATCACTAGTGTAAGTAGAGCTACAAATCCAAAGAATGTACTGCTATATTAGCCATATTTTTCTATGTCTGTATGTTTATAAGAAAACTATGGTCTAGCGTGCTTGGATATTTCTCGTATGTTAAATATATACAACAAACAACCATTAATGAGTTTTAAAACTGTGATGCTTATTCAGTCCACCCAGTGCTCTTGAATGTGAGCCAACATTAATTCAAGCCCAGTTGATCCTAATAAGTAACTAAGACCCCATTTCATAAACATGCAATTCTAGCTTGTTATTTCTGGCACTGCAATTAAGCAACAGTCTCTACCCTCAGAACGACAGAATTAAGGGATTAGGGATAAACTGAAAATCGTGAATAATTCACAATTTCTTCCCTCCTCTTCTCCCCACCAAAGGCAACTCTAGAGAGGCTCAATAACTGCTCTCAGTTACACAGCTTTTCTTCTGTGAGTTATGCACAGGAGTATGATCTGCCAGCACAATGGGATTTGCTCATACGAGTGGAGTCTGTAGGATCAGATGTGTAGTATCTGATACTTTCTATTATCATCATAATAGGTTCGGGAGGACAAGGACCAATGCCTGCACTAAAAGCTGCTACTTACACTTAGCCATCCTGAACAGGGATCTTTAATGCCTCCCTAATGTGTGTTGTCCCAGTACATATTTCTTTTCAAAAGAATCTATGACATTTTTTACTAAGATGTGGCCAGTGTAACTTCTTTACCCTGATACTTCAGATAATCTGGAACATGTGTTATACTTGTTCCTTAAATAGATTTTCTGTTCTACTTCCCTGATTTTGCAGAAGGATATTTTATGAAGATCTTTTGGAAAAGGAGAAACTTTGCAGCAAATTATCAGGAGATGCATTTTATTATGTAAAATCCAGCGATGTAGGAGTTCAGATTAAAGCAACAAAGACTGAAAAACAATGTATTTTTTAATACAGACATTTCTTCCTCAACCTTTATCTCTACCATGCGACCGGATTTCTCATGCAGGTGTTGCAGTCTTACAGCTGTAGAATATAAGTTTAGGACTGTCCTTTTATGTGTTTGTACAGTGCCCAGTCACTGGTGTCTTTGGCTGTCTGAGCTTCTAGGCATTATGGTGATATGGAAGAGAGTAAGAGGTAAGGATACGCTTCGCCTCTCTCCTGCAGTGAGAATTGCTCGCTTGTGTTCATAAGGTCTGTGTTGCTAACATACTCTTTTGCTCAAACTTCTTGCCTTCTTGCTGATGCTGCAATGTTCGTATAATGCTGTTGTATTGTTGCAGCATTGTGCCAAAATTAAAAAAAAGAAGTCTAGATAAATTAAAAATTGGGGTACTAATGGCCTTATAGACTTGCTGTCTTGTTTATTCAGTGTCAGTGAATGGCTGTGCTCTTCAGCAGCACTTATTAATTTTTCTCAAGTGGTTGCTGATGTCGTTATGGTTCTGGGCTTTCTTTTTTCTTCATGTGCAATTGTTATTTTTATCGAAGCATGTGGGGAGAATGCTGTGCACACAGCTGTGTCAGGAACGAATTCAGAAAAGGCCAAGTCAGTTTGTAAGAGAAATCAGGTGTATTGCCATCAAGTTTCGGGTCAGTAGCAGGGCACCAAGTGACTTGGCTTTCTTAAAAAACAGACTAAGGCTTTTAATTTCTGAACAGAACAGGGGAATGCATGCAACCCACAGAGACTGGAGTCTCTCCAGGCCTATCTAACATAATGAGAGAATTCTTTGTGAAATTCATAAAACGATGACATTTTAGTGGTGAGTGAAATATTTGATTACTTTTTCCATAACCTAAAATAATTGGAATGTTCTTTTGCAATCCTGTTCCTGGTGAGGACTAGGAATGTGTAACCTCACCATATATCTACCTCAGAGACATCTCCAGGGCATCATGTGGTGATAGGGAAAAATGAGTTGAAAAGTCTTTTTTAAAGCACCAAGGAAAAGTTACAGTCATGTTCATCTGGGAAAACATCCAGAAGATGAATTCAGAGTCATGACCACAAGTCTGAGGAGAGAAAAGATGGTCTGGGTGAGGTTTGGTGAGCGCTGTGATGGCCAGCGAGATAAGGGTGAGCACCTGGCGTAGTCTGGCACGTCTGTGTGGCTGTTTACAGAATGGGAGAAGGGGCATGCTGCTGGCTGGCACCCAGGGACAGGGCAGCACAACCCTGGTGCAGGGGAGTGAGGTCCTGTCCCAGTCTGGCTGGACTCACTGGCAAAAAGACAGCCAGGTCCTGAGCTGCCTCTTTGTCCCCTTTCAGCGCACCCAGCTCCCTGCCACCATCCCGAGGGGGTCCACATGTGTGCTGAGCTCTCCTGGGGCTGGCGCAGTTTCTCCTCAAGTTTGGACATGGACATCTCAGCCCTGTGGATGACAGGCAAAGTCTGGCTGTGCCAGCTCAGCACTGGGCACCTGGCTGGCTTGCCCCTGTGGCCTTACAGGGTTGATGTGAAAAGGATGGTGTATTCCCAAGGAGTTTTATGGTGAAGCGTGGGCAAACAGAAAGGAATAAAATTGCACTCACTCCTGGCTGAGGGCTGAAATGGCTACAAGACATTGATGTCTGTCTTAGTTCTGACAATCATTAGTATTTATCGGTGTGTGAGGAGTAAGTGAATAATACAGAAGGGATTTTGGCACTCTGCAACACAGGAGATTTTTAACATCATTTAACATCTCTGGCTAGCATGGGTGGTGGGTCAGCATGGTCTTTCGCAGCAAAGCTTATTTGGTACATTAAGAGGCACGATTTAGCATTTCAGCAGTGGTAAAGAACAATTAAGATCTGTTAAATTGGTCCTTGACATTCAGGACATGTATGCTCCTGCAGCAACAGGAATACTCCTAGGTACTATATTAGGGTTTTGTATTTGAGGTATGGATATAGCTCTGACACAAGCCATAGCCAACCACAGAAGAAAAGGATAGTCTCTGCCCTGTGGAAATGGCAACTGGAAATTCAGGAGGAATCTCATAGGCTGAGATTCCCAATACACTGAGAGCTGCGTTGGCATATGAGACAGGAATAGACAGGCATTGGGTGATATCCGTTTGAACAGCTTGGGATTACTTTAAAGGTAGACCCAACCTTTCTACTCCCAGTAACATCGTATCCCTGCTAGCAGAGGACTATGTCTATTTAGTTGCTGAGGGCAGAGTATATATTGCTCAACATGGCTGTTTTATCAGACTGTTCATGGATAGTTCTTTCACATTTTATATTGTGTAAAAACAGAAAGACAGTTTATCAAAGAGTAGTTTGCAACTGGACTGTGTTGACACAGCATTTCGTGAGGACACAGAATACCCTGAATGGCTGTTTCTAATGCGAAAACATTAAACCATTTAAAGCTGAACGAGTTTCGTTGATGAATTAGACCATGAATAGTCTGGTGCAAAGGAGCTAATATCTGTAAGAGGTTGAAAGACTGGAGAGGGATGGTAGGAGTTATATATTGACAGAAGATGAGCCAGGCTACATCATGCCTGTTCACCAAATTAATTATTTGTTTTAATATTTATAAAAGTCAATAGGAAACAGATGGTAGACATGGAGATGCCTGTCAGGTTTCTGTAATGGAGAAAGGAGAAAGAGTGAGAGGAAATCAGAATCCCACCGTAAGAGGGGAACAGGAAATTAAAATGTCAGACAACTGACAAAACTGCAGGACCACACACAAATATAAAGAGGTTTCTCATAGGATCTCTAAAGCATTTTAAATTTAAGTCTTCTCTCTTTTGCCACCCAGAAATCAGAATAAAGATTTTTTAAAAGAAAAAAAAAGTCAAAACACACACCCTCAGCCCAGTCTGTTAGAATACAGTATATTGAAAATTTCTTTGGAAATATGTCTGAGTAGTTTGGAAAAGTCCTACTGTAATATCTAGTAAGAAGACACAGAGAAGAGAAGAGATGGGGAGTTCCTGACTCGTGATTCAAGTATGGTGGTATCCACATCCTTGACCTTGGCAGTAAGAATTCATGGTCTTTATTCTGCAGACTGGTGATATGGCAGGCAAAGGTCTTGCAGACTGGGGTTAACAGGGAACTCTGGGTTACGTTTGTCCTCTGCAGCTGTTCTGAGCACCCGCTGCTTGTGGTTTGTCCTTACGTTTGGCTGCGTTTATGCTAATTTCACCTGCGGTGCAAGATGTGAAAGATGGGGGCAAGGGAGTACTGCTGGGTGTAGGGATAGCCTTACAGTATATGTTACATCTAGAATGTCAGAGGGGGGAAGGAGGAAAATAAGGGGGTGAAAGGATAGGAAGCTTTCATGTTGAACAGATTTGGTGGAAATGTGCCAGGTGTGTTAACTGAGGGGCAGGGATCCTGAATCCGTGTGGGATTCTGATAGTCTACCTGCAGCCAGCATGCAGCAATGTATTCTCCATGCCTGTCAGTAGAAGACAGTTCTGAAACACCAAGTTGCTCTTTGCAGAAATCTCTTTTTTCTGCATCATTATGTGAACCAGCTGACTTTGAAAAGAGGTTGTAAATTGAGGTAGGGTTACTGGTCTCTTCCCCTCTCAGAGTTGCTTCTGGTTTTTAGTACCCATGGGAGCATATGGGAGATATGGGAGCATGGGAGATTTGTGCTTTGTCCAGCGCCCTTCCCAGCTGGGGAAGGTTTGCTGCTGCTCTAATAATCTCTGCTTCTTTAGCTGCCCCTTGCTTATGTCTCTTCATATTCAGCAATCATCACTGAATAAAGGCTGTCTGCTGACCTTTCCTTCAACAGTAAATTCTGAGCCAACTGTGCTGCTCTGCTGAGATATGGATGTTTTTCTGTCTGTCTGTCTGTCTTGTGGTAGGGTTTTGTATGTCTCACTTTGACTTTGGCCAAGTGCCTCACAAGCTATGGACTCTGAATGTGTGCCTTATTTGGAGAAAAACATAGGCTTTTCAGTTGGCTTGACCTCCCAGTAAGTTTCCTACTCTCCTTTGACCTTGTTTCTGCCTTGCCAGTCTTTGTATTAAACTTTTTTCTCTCTTTCACATGTAAGAAGGAGTTCACTGATATCTCTTCCTTCCCCAATAAAAAGAAGAGAAAAGTTTAGTAGCTGCTGCTAATTGTGCCCCAGTCCTTCTGCTGGCATTTGGTGTTCATCCCAGGAATAAGAGATTTGCAAGTTCACATTCACACCAGGTCAGCAGATGCTTCTGCTGAGGATTGTACTGAAACTTGTAAAATAGCCTACTTTAATCAGGAGTATGGAAAAGTCTGCCTCATAGAACTATTGCCCACTGCATTTAGCATAGACGGGCAAATTCAACCCTTTGCAAGCAGGCTCTATAGACACTCCCTAAGAAACAGGCTATTGTATCTTCATGTTCTAAGAGTAGGCTTTTCAGGATGGTATTGGTGAATATAACTATAATTTTGGAGGCAAATGCTGGTCCCTCAGTTGGATCAATGAGATCAAGATTAAGCCCTTTAGATCAAATGCAGATCACAGTCCACCAGAAAAATGACTTTGTCTGCAGTCAGCTCTTCCTCCAGTTAACAACTGCTAAACCACAAAAACAAAGTGAGGAGCAAAACTTTGCATGGTGGCGTCCTTGGTCAATGACAATAAGATGCCTGCCAAATAGATGGATTTTGTGATTTCCTCTGTATTGGCTTTCAAAAGGAGAAGTGTTGGAAGGAGAGGAGAAGTAAGAATGCAAATAAATGGTGCAGCAGTTCAGGGACTAGCAGAGTGTCAGAGGATCTATTCTTTATTTGTCTGGTGGTCTAAAATGGGAGCTTTCCATAAATGCATGGCTTTTTATGGCATTCATTGTAAGCAGGTAGTGTGGGAGCAGCAAATAGATTTGGTTTTAGCTGGATGCTAAAAGGAGAAGGAGTTAGTGCTTTTCCCTTTTGCTTTTCTCCCTTCCTCCAAACACTGGGAGCTTTAGCAGGTGCCTCCTTTGGCAGATAGATATCTCGGGAACCTGGTGTTTCCAAAAGATCTGAACTGAACTTGGCTGAACTTGTCAATTTGTCTGAAGTTATCGTTTACTGACCATGTGAAGAAATAAAGGACATTCAGGTGTGGGACACTAGGAGTCAGTGTCTTTGCTGATCACTGAATGAGATGAGACTCATCCATTAAGCAGGCTATGAAGGATTTTTTTTTTTTTTCACAATTTTCTTCTGCTTTTCATCTGAAACTACTTCCACTAAAGCTAGATCTAAATTCATCCCAGGGGCTACTCCAAAGATGAGTTGTATTTGGTCTGTTTCATTTGTGACTTAAAGACTAGAAAGAAGACATACCTGTTACAGAAATGTTGCCAATGACTGACTGGGGAGGAAAAAGAGTCCAGTCCCTTGTCCCAACATGTTCACCTCTGTGGGGTTTTCCCTTATAATTTATTTTTTCAAGGATCTGACTGAAGCTGATTTGTCCTTGGTAATGGCCAGCCTGGAATAAATCTTAAAGATATTTTCTTCCTTTCCTCTCCACTTAACTGAAGCCTGAAATGTGTTGTCCTGCCACTCTTCCTGCCTGTCCCCCCACCATCACACTATCACAGGGCTGCTGTTACTCACAGAGAGGATGGACAGGAGTGACGTGAGTAAGGCTCAGTCCCGTGGAGGAGACTGGTAGACATGGAAGGAGACAGATCAGCATCAGCACAATATCCAACCAACTGATGTCTTTTTCAGAGTTACGCTTACCCGTACTCTTAAAGTATGCCTTTCATAATGCTTCCTTCACCTGCGAGCCTTGAAAACCCCAGCCTCTGGTGTGCTGCCTCCTTTTGAATCAGTCCCCATCTTACCCTTACCACACAGCCGCTGCTGTCTGTGTGGTCTTTGAAATTCACACGGCTTGGTGGCAACCAGTAGGGAGGGAAAATAAAGTGTTTTATTTATTTAGAGTCAAGCACAGTTTAAACTCCATTCTAAATAAATAAAAACTCTTAGCCAGATTTATATAAATAAAAAAGCAGATTTTCCCCTCTCTTTTGGCTGCTGTTGAACAGCATCAGTTTCAAGACCACACAAGGAGCTGTGTCGACAGCTCTGAAATGTGCGGTGGAGGCAAAGGTAGGAAGGGTAGGAAGGACCTTGATAACTTGCTTTGGGATTCTAGTGCACGGAGGTTCCCTGTGTACATAAAGGAGTAGCCCTTACACTGTGGTGGGTTAAAATGTTAGAAGAAAACTGGGAGCATCTTATGTCTTTAACAAAGGAATATTTCTATAAAAGACCAGTTTTTCCTCAGATTGTTCATCCATTCTACCAAGTCATCTGTGTGAATAGTAGGATTAGTTGGCACAGCTGAGCACTATTATTTCAGTCTTTTAGTATAGTCTAGAGCTGATAGAGCACCCATAAAAAGCAGTGATTTGAGGAAGAAAAGTTTTATTCTTAGGAGGCTGATCACATTTGGCCTTCGGGGATTGAGTGTGCACTACACAAAGGTAGTTTCCATCAAATGGTGCTCCCACACAGGTGCTGACAGTGCTGTGTCTCCTGTTACAACCATCACTTAGGGAAACTGCAAGCATGGTTTCATTTTCTTGGGAATGAAATGTATTATGTCTGCACAAGGTTTCAGATCTCTCTTCACTTTCAGACCTGCCAAGCTATCAGGAAGGGTGACAAGCAGCTGCTATGTGGAGCACCTGGGTTTTGTTACTCCAGATGAGAGATTATAACAGGCCCTAAACAGATATCTGCTTTAAGTGGGCTCTCCTCGTGGCAGCATTTACTCCATTGCTCATGGATGAGAATGGGCTGGAGGACATGGTTCTGCTGGTTGCAAGATTAGACTGAGAACAAAAAGGGCCCAATTAATTATTGCTATTTTGTGACTGGTCAGAGGCCACTATAATTATGATAAAAAAATCAAAGAAACACTCTTGCAAAGCAAAGCCTTGCTCACAGTTCATTACCTCTTTCATATTCTGAACCTCCTTGGGCTGGCGGACAAAATGACCAACAGATGTTAGTCACATTGAGGAAAAATTTCAAAGAATAATTTTTTAAACATGTCCTTTTATAGCTTACTTTACCCACTTTATGTATTAATTTAAAGTTATGTATGGTTATATATCCCACAATACTTTTGGGTTGCCTTGTTCTGTTAGTAAAACATCAGTTCACTTTTTTCTTCCCACTTAATGAGACAGCTAGGGTCACAGCTTGTCATAGGCAATGGTATCAGGACAGCACAAACTCCTAAACACCTTCACAAGATCCTTATCCTTAAGGTAGGTAGTACATCTCAAGGCTGTATTGCTCTATGGTCCAATTAACAGTAAAATGCCATTTTTCTTTGCACAGATGAAGTCATCATCCTACTTCTACATCTGCTGTGCCAACCTGCAGATGGTTGCTTCCGCTGCCAAAAACCTTCGACGTAGCAAATGGTCTCTGTCCCAGCCCGCTCAACCCAGAGACATGAAGAGTTTCCCTCCTGGCTCCAGCTGGTGGTGGCTTAGTGAGTCTTTTTCCTTGAGAACACTGCTTGCCTTACTAGAAAGAGCATACGTTTTGAAAAATGCTACTTGATGCATGAACATAGATAGTGTGGCATAGGCTCACACTGCCTGCCTGCATGAATTTCAAGGTCCCCCGAATTGCTCCATGTGTAGGGGAGTGGATTCAATTTTTATGTGTGCATATTATGATTTCAGAAAGAAACGCTGCATTTTGAAAACCTGAATGTAGGAGAGCTAGGAAAGATGGTGCAAAATACTTTCAAACCTGAATTGTATTGATTTTTTTCGTTTTTCTTCTTACAAAAAAGAAGATTTTTTAATGTTTTCTCCTATGAAAATATAGTGTCAGTGGCAATGGACTGTATGTGCAATAAACAGCTTTTTGTGGTTATTGAACACCCCAGCCTTGCCTTATAATTTAACCAGCCATAAAGTCATTTATTGCATCATCTACTGAGTTGCCATGAAGGATATCGCTTACTTGTTGCAGCGTTCTAAGTAACTACACCAAAGAGACTATTCATTTTCACAACGGAGAACAAAAATGATTTACCTGATTTTAACTCTCAATAGTAATGTGAGGTGTTTAAGGCCTTGAAGATAATTAATGTGTGAGTTTTAATTCTTCTCTAAATATGATAACTGAGCTATTAGAACTGAACCAGAAAGCAGGTGGTTCTACACCTTTTGTATTGGTGACTGTGAAATATCATACTATCTGGCAAGAATGGACTCCGGGAGAAATTTTGTGCAAATTTACAGAAAACAGCCATAAAATTACAAATACTAACAAATTTAGGTCTTGAGATTCTGAGTGAGATGGAGCTGCTATTCTGTTTTAATTATTTTACTGGAATTCAGTGTAAATGCTAGCTCTGAAACATCAAAGAAATTCTAAGGAATAAAAAAAAAAAGCCTGTGGGAGGCTATGTGTAAGGACAATAAACAGAATAATCTGTGTAACTGTAGGCAGGCTAATTTGACACTGATTCTGAACAGAAATCATTAAAATCTTCTTAGGATATACAATTAGCTAAAGGCTGTAAAGTAATTGTTGCCAATCAAGATAGTTTTATTTAAATCTGCTCTTGCCAAATAACTAGATTAAATTTCAAATATTGTCAGTAAAGTTAAATGTGATGACAAGCTGCTCACTTAACAGATTAGATTAATATAATTAGTTGGAGATAAAATCACTCACTACATATTGCAAGGATTAAAAATATTTTGCAAAAAGTATCTGTAAAAAGATTATCATCATCACAAGAGTAGAAAGGGTTTTTTTATTCAGGAAGTCAGCCAGGCTGATTGCTAGCCCAGTGCTATTCAATTGACTCTTTTCTTCCAGTTATGGGGAAATAAGTATGAAGGTATTGTTAGAAAAATATCCCGATGTAATCACACTTTGTTCTGGTAAGACCTTTTTGCTAACCAGGGAACACTGTTTGATAGGGTATATTTAGAAGAACAAGCATTTTCTCACAGGCAAATGTGAGCACAAAGGTCTGTATTTAAGAGGAAGAAGGCCCTGCATGTAAGATTTCTGCATGCTAGAAATCAGTGATCCGGAAAGTTTTAAAGTTCATGGTAGTCACCTAAGTTAACATGAACTTTTAGGCTGCTTTTAGGAGCATGACTACAGTATTGTATGAGCAGGTGGAAGAATATTGTGTAGGATTGGAGAGGTGATTATTCTCATAGATAGGACTGATGAGGTATTTATTAGAAAAGCAGGTTAATTTCTGGTGCCTATTAGGAAAGGGGATCATAAACCAAGGAAATATGGGAAAAAAATTCCAGGGATGCTCTGAGTGTCTATCGATACTATAGATCTTCAAGACTCTCAAGTACACAGTGTATAACTTACATGTGTAACACACAATACATACCAGTATTCCTGGTGTTATAATTTTATCTATTAATATATATATGTATTTGTTTAAAGAAGTATGTACATATGTGTGTGTGTATGTTTGGGAGGTTTGTGGTAACATACCTTCTTTTTGATTACAATAGTGTCCATGTAAAAATCTTAGCCTTTTAAAAGAACAAATTAATTCTTTTATTAATCTGCTGTAATTCATCTTGCTTTACCTTATACAATATTTTTATGCTTAAAATGCAGCAGTATCTGGTGTGACTAGTATCGTGTATGCTCCAGACTAGCTTCATTGATCTCCGTAGCATAACGGACAGTAGAACTTGGCCCTCTAAAATTTAATATGTCAGTCCTAAAATAATTTTAAAAGGTATTTATATATCTCCTCCTCCTCCGTGCTGCTTGTAACCTGAGAGCATCCATGTGGCTAAGAATACAGACTTGTCTTTTCTAAATTGAAGACGTTCTGCTCATACCACTGGAGAAACAAACTAAAAAATAAGGCAACCAGATGTTTAAAAATGTTGAAAGTTCCTTTTTTTGGAAAGGTAGCTACGTTAAATAAACATTAAAATGCTATTTTTTCTATATAACTATTCATTTTAATGGCACCCCAAGAGTTCATCCAAGGGTCTCTGTGTCACTTGGGAGAAGGTACAGTATATTTTGGCTCCACAGTCTTCGACTTGCTACAAAGAGCTAATTCTTCCAATTAATGAAATAAATGTTGCTGATGTAGATGGATTGACAAATTATTTTAAAGGCTAGTTTATTCAAGCAGATGGCAAGTCTGATACTACTAGAATGCTTTAAGAGGCCTTCCCTGGCAGGAAAAGAAGCCCTTGGAAGAACAAGATATAGTGACTATTCACCCCCATTCACCTGGTGGCGTTTACTCCTTTGGGCATCTTCTGTCCACAGTGACACTGCAATGAAACTAGGAGGTGTGAAGACTTTTTGTCCTGTAGGGCTTTCAAGAGGGCTTTCCATTCAGGGCAAAAGCAACCTGTTCGAACAACATAACAGTGATGAACATCAACAGCTGAGGTAGCTGTAGGTCTGGGAGTACCTGCTGGGCATACTGCAGTTTGATGAGCTATTTAATAGAAAAGCAGGTTAATTTCTGGTGCCTCTTAGGAAAGGTGATCATAAACCAGGGAAATGTGGGAAAAGAATTCCAGGGATGCTCTGAAGTTTATCAATACTTGCTTTATGATCAGATGCTGAAAAGCTAAATAGAGCAAGGAAACCAAAGGGAGATTTCAAGGCTACAAGTCTGTTTATGTGGGAAAAGGCTTTTGGAAACAGTATATTTTCCTTTCAGAAATATATTGCTCTCTTTGGGACAGCATCCTGAAATAGCTGCATTTTAATTCAGTTTGCAACAGTTTATAAGAGGAGTTGTATGGCAGTGTTGATATTTCAGGAGTAGATCAGCTCCACGGATTAATGCATTTACATGTGTCAGTAATGGTGAAGGTGGGTTACTGCACACCTGAGACCCTCTGTAGGGCATATTGATGTCTGGCTGCAATTTCTGAGCTTTACAACTTTAGCTAATTAACGTGATAGCCTCTGTGTTTCCAGACAGGAAATAACACTCACTGTCAGCTGTACGGTACATGGTGATGGAAGGTGTGTTGCTGCCTTGATACCTAAAGATATAAAAGGGGTTACAGGGAAAAGCTTCTCATCTCTCAGGGAGCACATCTACCCCTAGTTATGGCTTGAAAAATACAAAAAATATGAGTTGAAGAAGTCGAATGCAGGATTCCTTTTGCCATCTTTGGAAGCAAGACTCGAGGCTCTCAGCTGGTGCCCATCAGTGTAACGTCAGAGGGCTGTAAGGTGATATAGGACGTTGCATACTGCAGTAATCTGGGTATACCAGAACTGGCTTTAAATGCACTGCCTGATGTACCACAGCCAGACCTCCTACACCATAGTACTCAGCTAGGCCTTTGGCAAAGCATGAGGGTGTATATAGCATACGCAGGGCTCCATGTTGCTGTAGCTAAGCTCCTTTTCTTCCCCGTGTGCTAGCTTGTTTGGAGCCTGGTCAGCTGTCTATATGCTACACGCTATATGCTCTGTTGTACTATATACAAAAGACAAATATCACAACTGGGCAGAATGCAACGATCCCTGTAGTGGAGTTAACATCCATGGTCTCTGGGTCTAGCTCAGTGAGAATAATAAATTCAAGACATGGAATTAAATTGCTTTGCTACTGTATGAGCTTTAATGTTAATTAGCTGTGTGAGTGGACATCTGTGCAGGACTGGCTAAACCTCCAAATCCTGACAGAACATTACTCCACTGGGAAATGCTGGACCTCAGTCTATGTAGATAGGTGGGGTTTTTCTTTCTTCCTGTTTATGGCAGGGGAGCTTTTGGAGGCTGTTTTATTTTCAGTCACTTCGAGCTCAAATATGAGCTGTCAACCTGCAGAGCAGTGTAATATTACAGATAGTTGGATGTTTTTCACTGAGTCCCAAAGGCTAAATCACCTCTGGTTAAAATATCAGTTTTCGTTGTTAGTGAAATTTGATTTTTCTAAAGAGAAATGTCAGGAATACATGGAAGAAACTGACTTATCATTAATGTTCTGGTAGTAGCTTAGTCATAAAAACAGGTTGTATTTGCAGTACATGTGGATAACCTCTTATAACGTATTGTTTACAGAGCCCAGGAGAGAAATCTCAGCATCATGCCAATGCAAGAATTTTGTTATCCCTTCTCTTGGGAGAAAGGTATGCAAAGAAAATCATTCATTTGTTGTTTTAAGAGGAATATATTTACCTTCCAAGAATTATGTGTCGCAGATTGGTTTGATTACTGCCATTAGCCTATCTGCTGCTGCAGAGTGTTTGCTTTGTTTCTTAAAGAGAAAACAAAATGTGGTGGTGCAGCTCAAACACAGGGGATAGGAAGAGTATGGATTTGCATTAAAAAGACTGCTTTTTCTGGCTGCAACATAGATAGATGTTAAGAAAGCAGCCAATGAGGCAGTTTCAGCAGAGAAATTTGCACGTGCTTTAAAGTTTTTTGTTTTTTGTTTTTTTTGAAGCCTGTAGACTGAATAAAACACAATTCCCAATTTCTCCAGCTGTGCTCTGTCTACAGATTGCTCCAGAATTTCTGTGCCTTCATCCTCATCTGTCTCTCTTTTTTTTTTTTTTCCCAAACACTTCCAAGACCCAAGAGGATAGTTGCTGGTATGTGATGAAGGCTCTGAAAGGAAAAGAATAAATTAACATCAAATGGATTTCTCCTCCTCCCACTCTGCATACAGAATGTCTTAAGGAGACCATAGCACAGTGTCAGTACTGCCTCCCAACACGTTCTGTACCCCAAGAACCCCTCCTAGTCCTTTGCAACCTCCAATAACTTCACTTAAAATAAAACTCCTTCTTTGGTCTTTCTTCTGTGAAATTATTGGTGGTGTCTTCTGGAAGGTGCAAATTGATGAATTACCTCCGTTCCTCTTAATGTCTGAAAGAACTGGGATTGTATGGTGCTTTTCAGGGGCTATTTAAGGATAGCATCCTTAATTAATATCCAATTGGATTCAGCTATTGACATCTGCTATTTCACACTGTTAAAGAAACTGGTATATGCTTGACATCACCTGTCTTTTCAAGGGTACCCTGCTTGCATTGCTTCTATCTAGTCTACATATTAAAGAAGGAGTGTCAGAAAAATGTCAGCACTTGTATCAGTGTACACCGCATTGTTGTATCAGTGAATACTCTTTAGCAAAACAGAGTCTTACAGTTACCTTACATGTCTTGTTTCAGGCAACAGAGTGCAAGGTGAGGACCGAGATGTGGGAGAATACTTTCCCGGGCAGGGCAGCACTCCTGGTCATGGCTCTCCTGTGGTTCCCCTCCCAGCTTCACCAGAGACCTCTCAGATACCACTCCACCTGACAAAAAGGTACGTGTAAAGTTTAATGTGCAAAGATGGGATTTATTTCTGAACTTCAGAATGCCAGCTTGTTTTGCCATGATTAACAAGGAAAGAAACCTCTGATGTTCATGGTAAGAGAACATGGCCGAGAGTGTGGAGGGATGGCAGTTTAGCTGCACTGCGTTAATGTTCGTGGCTTTCCTTTGCCCTGTATGAGATAAAATCATCATGTTTAAAGCTCAGTAAAAGCAGCCAGAAAACCCTTGTCACTACATCGTATCAGCTTTGATCTGTTGTACTTGGTTATGTATTTTTTGTTTGTTACAGGCTCCCAATTTTCCTTCCTTGCTCTAAAAACTATACTCAGAGTATTGGATCACTTTTCTCCATATCAGTGAATCTGCTTATTGACATCCTGTGCAAATTGTCTTCAAAAAGGAATAAATGAAAGACACTAGTGAAAAGCGAAGTTTGACCAGAGGGCAAAGTTCTGTCAAAACCACTTTATCTTTCTTTGTAACTGAGACAAGACCAGATGCTTGTTTATAACAAAATGCCTGCATTGGGATTTTTGAAAGCCCAGATGAGGAAAACTGTATCTAATTGCTGCTAGGAGTGCAGCCATGTCCTAGCTGCAACCTGGGTTGTTGTGTCCTAAAATACTATATTTGGAGATTCTGGGAGTGGAATAAAAGTGCATATGTTTTTGCTGAAAGGAGATAGGGCTGTCAGTTCAGAAACACACTGAACATCTGCTCTGGCTGAGCCCTGTGGTTTAACTAGATTAAAGCCCCACATTAAAACGATCATCAGTCAATCAGAACGCTTCCTCAGTCTGAGAAACATAACATCACGCTCAGTGCTGCAGTTTCCAAAGAAGCCAATGTGTCGTGGTAAGGAAAAAAAATCAGAACAGTGAAATATTTCACAATTGTGGTTTCTTTGGCTTGTGTGACATCACAGACTAATGTTTAACCTAGGATCAAACAACTTGGAATTTGTTGCCCTAAATGATTTTAAATCTAGCTAATTATTTTGAGCACATCTTGGCTATTAACTTTAGTTAGCAAAATGAAATGTAATTCATGTTCTTCTAGCTTTGGGTGTGTTTCCAACCAATAAAGCTGTAGCACAGACCACAAATTTGTGTTGTTTCAGTGGCACATAGATAATTTTCCTTTTATTTAAACCCCTAGATAGCCATTTAAGACTACCAGACTACAGGTCTTATAAATTATAGGAGTATGAATTGCCAGAAAAGCTCTGTTTTATTAATAAAAAGAAGACCCAACCCTGCCAGGCCAATCAAGATAGCCTTCTTCAATTGGCATTTGGCTGTGAGCTGGTTGCATCATGTGTATACAAATAATCCTTTGCCATAGACTAGTTGCTAACAATTGAGTAAATGTTGGTCCGAAGTATCCTACATGATGATTTGCAAGACCTTTTACTGTAGAAATTTTGAATTACTTAGAATTAAATGCCTTGTTGCATTTATTAAAGTATTTAATTAGTTTGGTTTTGTTGTAGTGAAACACAGAAGATAGAAATGTGTATTTTCTTCTGCACAGTGCATGTAACAACATAATTTTTGAAGTCTATTTAATTTAGACCAGCCAGAAAATGTATTCAGCATTGTGGAAACACAGCGTTAATGAAAAAAATTCTATAAATCAATGTACAGCAAGTTGATGCTCCCTTTCAGAAACGCCCACTGCATGTTGAGGAAGCATCTGGTGCAACTTGGATGTTTTTTGTCACTGATTTTAATAGCCAAATGTGCAAAAAAGCTTACTGAAAATATTTCAAGATTTTTGCTGATGGAAGTTACAGATATGAATTGAGAGACTGGAATCAAGGGACAGATTTATGGCTATTTGGAGCCTGAAGCACATTATAGCATATGGATCCTGCCCCCCTTCTCATTCCTTCCCTCACACACTCTTGGAACTGCAGTGGGAGGAAGGCTTCCCTCTCGGGAAGCATCAGTGATCCTTTGCCTTTGCAGACAGGGAATTTCTTGTAAGACAGACAGCTATGTTCCCCCATGCTTCGAAAGCTTGGCTTAGCCTCGCCTGCTGCGCTTTTCTCCTGGTAGTATTTGACCAGTCCTTTATTGGGGTGATGCTGAAAGAGACCTTGCAGCAACAGATTTCACTGAGATGAATGTGTTCATATTGCAGAACTTAAAAAGATCACACTACACCAGATAAACGTCATGTTGTCAATCTTTTTTTGGAAAACTGTGGGCTAGTATAATTTGAAAAATAAGAAAAGGAACTGTGAATCCAGTATTATCAGATGATCTCATGACCTGGGATGGTAAGGAACGGCATTAAGGTGTCTGTACATTAACCTCTCCTACCTGAAGCAGCTCCAAAAAGTCACATTTACAGGCAACACCGTAGTTCTACGTAAAGCTCTGAGAAAGCAAGCTGTGCTCCTTAAGGGAGGAAGATGATGGCAGAATAAAACAACGAAACACGAAAATGAGATAATTGTTTTTTTCTCATCTTGGATATTTTGTTTCTGTTGATTGCTGACCATGTCAGATTACTGATGTCATGTCCACATATCCTAGCTCCTTTCTCATTGTAACTTTTACTCTCTTCCGAAGGAAAAAAAACTGTAGGGGCAATGAGTGACTTGTTGACGAAACAAGTAAGGTTCTCATTATGGGGGGAAGCATTCTCTATCACTTAGAGTGAAATTTTAGTTTTTCAAATGTCTTGAAAAGTCACCATGTGTTCATGGTGACTACTGTGTTGGAAGGCATGGCATTTGTCTGATCAAGAGCTGAGTTTCTTGTTCATGTGGTTGGCATTACATCATGGATGTTCAAGTTACTGATAATGCTCTTCAGATGCATTAAAGATTTGGTGTAGTTGGTCTAGACTTACACTAAATGTTAGGTGCCACAAAGTGGCTTCATCCTGGGAGAAAAGCAATGGGCAAACTGCTGAAATGAAGTAACAGTTGAATTGTAAGAAAAAAATGGTATGTAGAAAGGTGATTTTGCTGGAGCTTCTATTGACAGGGTAGACATTTATCAGATAAAATGAGGTAGGCTATATGTAGAGAGCTACAAAGAAATCAACACCACTTGCTGTGAAAAGCATTGCACTGGCATCAAAAAAGAAATTTATAAAACTGGTGAACTAACAGCGTTACTCCATGGGCCAGAAACTACAGCCTTAAATGAAACATATGCTGTGATTTCTTCAAGAAGCATGAGGTGTAAAGAAAAATTATTTAAGATTAAACAGTTAGAGGGACAATAGAGTATGAAATTAGAGTATTTAATGGTTACAGTGGTGGGAACTTGAGAAAGGGTAAATAAATTACGAAAAGACAGGTAGAAGCCTATTAGAGCAAGCAACCAAGTGTGGTCCAATTTGAAGAATGGACGTTGTCTACAGGATTATGATGGGGCTGAGCAGAGTGGAAGAACAATACCAGGTTCTGAACGAACAATGACTCTGCATTGTTCCCAGGATTTGCAAATCTGCTTCAGATCAAAAGAAAAACAGGACTGCTGGCACCCAGACTAACAGGAGAATATTTTATCCCTTGATTTTCTAATTAGAACTCATCTGCAATTGAATTTCTCACTTCTGTGGTATTTTCAGCTGGTAAAGCAGCCACTTGTCTAGCAGTGCCTATAACCCAGACACTGCATCAGCCTCCAGCAGTGGACTCCCCCAACACCGGAGCTTGAAAGCAGAAACCTCCAAACAATTCAGCCAGGCAGCAAAAATGCAGGAACAAGATAACATGTGACTAGCTGGGATGGAGATGCCCTGGGTTAGTTTCCCAGGTTCCCACCATGTGTGGTGGCCAGAGGTAGCACAGGCCAACCCTCCTGCAGGGTTCTGCCCTGTGACTTGGGCTGGCGGCTTCAGATCGCTGGCAGAAGGTAGCTGTGGTCACCATGTGTCACAGGGGCAGTGTGCCTGGCCGAGGGTGATGGCACACAGCCTGTCAGCTCTTTTCCTCCAACTGCCCCATCAGATGCTCCCACCCCGTATTTCTGCTCAAGGGCAAATCTGTCACGGCTGTGCACAACACTGAGTACATGGACAGTTATTATGAGAGCAGTTAATGCTCCAAAAAGTTACTCCTGGCCCTGCCTTCTGGTATCTTTTCTGTGCTGTCACATCTTGTTCAATGTTTTACTGACACTTGAGGATTTTGGAAAAGCATGCAGTAATTACAGTGTATTATTATTATCTGCATTTCTGATACGTAGCTTATCATAAAACGCCTCTTAAACAATTTCTTGTTTTTTCTTAAAGTGTTGCTGCAAATGACCTCATTTGTGTGTGAACTTCAGTTGGATATGGTAACACCTTGTAAAGTACTTTAACAAGACAGAAATGCTTAAATAAATTTTGGGTTTGGTTTCAAAGATCTTCCCTTTAGGAGACTGCAGTAAATTCAGCCCCCAGACCGACACCCAGTTCTCTGTATAGATTTAGTTTTCCAGGGTTAACATTTCTTCATGGTGCAATTTAATTGCTTTACAAGGAAAGAGTACAATAGTGCTATATATCTATAGTGGCTTTCCCTAGCTTTTGGAAAGTATATGGTTTTACAATTAAGCAACAGGGATGCTCTAGTCTGTCACATATTTGGGTTTGTTAAATCCATTAGCAAGCAATAAAATCTCTGGTATTCAATCTTTCTCACTATTTATATCTTATTTTTATCCCACCCTTTCACCCTTGGCTTTGATTTACTTTCACTTTTGCCAGTTTATTTACAGCCACTAAATAGAAACGATGCCACTCCTGCTTCACAGCTCAGCAGACAGGCAATGGTGAATCACCGTGCTGGGCCATGCCTATTCAGCCTCTGCTGCCTGTGCAGGTTTTTATAACTGAGCCTGACTTTCTCCATCACACCTCTAAAGCCCCTCTGAATGAAGTCTATCTTGTAAGGCCAGGCTCTTAAAATGGATGTGAGTACTATAGGTTTCCTGTAGTTCTCTGTTTTCAGTGATTTAAGCACAACTGTTTTTGACAATATCCTTCTTTAACCCAATATACTCCTGGACTCCCCAGCCTGACATAATCCTGCAAGTGCTGGGCAAGGCCTTGGAGTCCTAAGTGATTCACTGAAATGTTAGTGTATTTTCAAGCCCCAAACTGAGATTTTGTTTAAAAAAAATTGAAATAAGAAAAAAGAAAGGGCTAGAACTGAATAGATTTTGTGTACACTGTCCAAAAGTACGTGTATGGAAAGCATCACTCCTTAATTAAAGTCTTCATAATTCCCTGTCCCCAGGTTCTGACTAGTCCTGGATGGGATTACACAACACGAGGATGTCTCACTTGTAGGGTTTAGTCTTATGAGACGAGGGCAAGTTTGTCCTCACTCAAAAGGCAAGAAAGGGAAAAGACCTCACTCTGTTAGTCACCACGGTGGCTGGAACATTTGCTAGTTGTGGCTGGGAAGGACTGATGCATGAAGCCTGCTCCCTGTGAACGTGTTAGCCACTGGGCTGGTTGTGGGGAATGTGCCACAGCCTACTGTGTAATGGGTAAACTTGGTTTGTGATCAGTTAGAAACTCCTCTCTGGAATGAAGCAGAACTCTAACAAAATCTTCTTCACCCTAAGCAATTGCAAATGACATCCACATTGATACCGAGGAGGAAAAGCTGAGAGAGAAATAGAAGTCTGAAAGAGGTCCTAGGGAAGCATTCAGAATTTGCTGGGCAGGCTTGAGAATGAAATTTTGGAGAAAAAAAAATACCTGTGTGGGTATTTTGATGAATGTAAAATCTTACAAAGAAAAGGCAGAAAATCACAAGGCAGGTGAAGCCCAAAGCCTGTCATTTGTTTTGTAGCAGTCTTGAGTCCCGACGATGCCTGGCATTTGGACAGAGGTGTAGGAACTCAAGAAGCTACCATCACCCAGAGTGAGTTTGGAAGCCTTCACGGAGAGTGCACAGCATGCAGAAGGGGGAGTGATAAAAGTGCCACTAAACAAAAGGAATTCCTCGGGGGAGCACTGAACACCAGCAGAGCAGGTAAATTAATCTGGAAACAATTTGCTAGCTGTTGGCTGGGGGTATAACTGAGGCAAAGCCCGAATACAGAGGCAAGAGCTTCTCTTCAGCCAAACTATGTAGCTGCATAAAATGTGATGTAGGAGTCACTTCCGAGTCTGAAGTAGATATAAAGCAAAATACAGATTGAGAAATACTGCTCTATGTTTAATTCGGTTATGTTTATCTCTGGGGTAATTTTAGAGGACTGGAACACTTTTCATTTAGATGTAGATAGTGTGATGATGGGATCAACATACTGGGGGTTCAGGAAATGCTGTAGGCAACAACAGGTGAAATGGCAACACAAACTTTACAACTAAGGGTTTCCCAGCATATATGGGTAAAAAAGTTGATGAGGATAAAATTTGCAATTGTATTTGGGGAAAAGGTGTCTTTTACTAGACCAAAACCATGTCAACCACATCAAGAGGGCATACTCACTGGAAAGACAGGGGACTTGACTTAACCTACTAAAGCTTTTGAACTCATCTTTCAGGTAACAGGGACACTTCCAGCAGGGTATGAAGTGGTCTGAGGAATGGGTTTGTCTCTAGAAGACTTCCTTTGCTATGGAGGTGTGGTTCATAAAAAGTCTGGTAGGTGCCTTGCTCAGAGCTCATAGACCAAGTAGCCAAACTGTGGTGTCACGGTGACAAATTTGGGCTCCACTAGCTACGGAAATGGAGTAATTGGGCTTAAGTCATCAGCATGGGGTGGGGTTTCTGAGGCCCAGCCTTGCTCAGAGGACTGCTCCCGAGAGCTAAGCTGGGTCTTTTAGGGCTTCCCGTGAGCTTGGCTTCACCTGCTGAACTTCTGCTGGCATCGCAGTGCTCCCACACAGAAACATGGCCCAAAACCCCCTCCCCTGTGCGTTCGGTGGGAGTCACAGCCCAGTCCATGCGGGAAGCGGTCTGGCATGTCAGACCGCAGCCGAGCAGCTTGCCTCCCCCCCACAGCCCTGGGGGTGCAGCATGTGCTGGCCTCCACTCCCCCGCGGAGCAACCTCAGCCTTCGAGGCTGTTACTTTTCAGGTTACGGTAAGTTCAATTAGAGTTAAGGTGACTGTTTCACTCCAAGCTGCTGATGAACTGGCAACTGCTATCTTGATGATCTGTTTGTGATTATCCTACTGACAGTTTAATTTTATTTTATTTTGGCCTGTTGATATTTGCTGTCCCAGGGGCAGGGCATTATGTTGCATGCTCTGTATACAACATTATGGTTACTCTTCAAATATGCAAATAGAGACATGTGATTTCTCTCAAATCCCTAGCTATTGGGACTCATTTTTAATGCTACATACATTTGCCACACAACTCTTGGTTTTCGAAGCCCCTGTTTCTGTTCTCAAACCTTGGTCTTTATTTAAAAGTAATATTAGAGTTGATTAACTGTAAAAAAAAAAAAAGTTTTTGCTGCCTAAAGCCATGTCCCCAAACAGAGCAGGTAGATTATTTTCAGTGATGGATTCAAACACTTCCGGGGGCTGCTCAGTCTTTGTATTTACTATTATCAATGCTGTAATTTTCTTATCAAGACTGGCAGTTTCTTCTCACAGAAAAACTTTATTACAAGGCTGACCAGCCTAACACCTCACTATTAGTAACAGAAACAAATAAGAGTTGATTGTTCAGCTGCTGTCATTTAAAAAGACTAAATCAACCTGCCACGAAAGGATAATTCCCTCTGGTAACTTTATCCATTTGCCCTTGGTGGTGACACTGTGGATACCACCCTGGTTGAACTATATATTAGTCCTAGAGAAGCACTTGGAAATATATAGCTCTGCACAATGTTGTAATTGAAAAAAATTGAATAGCCATATATGGTTCAGTAATCTGAAAAGAATGCAAAGGTTCAGTTCTAATTGCTTTGCACAATTTAATACCATTTTGCTGCACTTTCCAAATGGGTTTATTCTGCTGTTCTACGTATATCTATTATACAGTTTGGCAGCACTGGCTATATACAGGCAGCAATGTGTATATTATTTGATGTTCTGACCGCATTTTTAAAAGACTTACCTAACCAAATGACCCACTCCAGGTGTTTGCTATTCCAGCGAGAAGGGTGGCTGCTCTTCCGGAGCCCTGAGAAGGGTTCAGTAACCTGTGAGATGAGTTAAGGGCCTGACTTTAAGCTTATCCATTAAAGTAGTCTTTCTTCTATTGTGTCTTGGAATCAAGTCTCTAAATTCTCTTTGGGTTGGGGGAGCTTTAAAAGCTGCCATGAAATATGTGCTTTTTAAAATTCACTTTATAATGTCCACTCAGATTGGCTTCTATTTATTTTACATGCAATTCTTCTAGGTGTTTCTGGATATTAAACCCTGAGTACTGCCTATCTGTGAAAAGCAGCTATTCTGAAACCTAAGGAAGAATGACTCTAAACAGACAGTCATCAGAACGGAACTTCAGCTTTAACTTAAAATTGCTTTTTTTTTTTAAAAACACTTGACATTAATGTCACATTTTGCTCTTTGCGCATTCCTCACATAAATCCTACATATAATATGACTGTGCTTGAGACTACCTCTTTTTTAAAAAAAGTTTATCTAAAATAATTGTTTTAATATCTAAAATAATTGTATTAATATCTATAAATACCACAGAGACTAAATCACTGTGCTTCTTTTCAAAGCAAATTATCTTACTGCTGATAGAGATGATAATAAAACTTAGTTAAGATGTAATTCAGGAGATATATATATATATATTTTTCAAGCCTTTTCTTCCAACTAAGTAGGGGATTCTTTCAGTTGGTGGGGTTTTGCATCTGGTTGTTTTAAGGTTTCTGTGTTGTTTTTATAATGATACAGATGAAAAAAGAGTCATACTGGGATTTACAGCAGGCAACACCAGTAGGGTCAAATTGTTAAAAACCTTAGGAAAAACACTTGCAATATTTTCAAGGTC
Organism: Theristicus caerulescens; assembly: GCA_020745775.1. Lineage (NCBI taxonomy): Eukaryota > Metazoa > Chordata > Aves > Pelecaniformes > Threskiornithidae > Theristicus > Theristicus caerulescens. Next base: position 101,342,970 of record CM036561.1, on the reverse strand, counting down.
TGTATAGACGTATATATGCAAAAGGCATGAATATAAATACAATCACACATTTCATGTGTGCCAAAATGTATGCTAGTAAATATTACAGTGCTTTTGGGAGGCTTATTGGAAACACAATCCCAGATGAGGGAAGTGTATGGGAATAAGTATATTGTCAGACTGTCAGGATGTGAACTGCACAATGGAACAGAAAGAACAGCAGAGAGAAGCAACTTTCTTTTAAAAAGTAAATTTAAAATAAAATGCATCTTCTCCATTTGTGGTGGAAAACCAAAGACAAATGGAGACCAAGGAAAAGAGAAGATAAAGAAAAATTAATGAATGAAGATACACTGAAGTAAAAACAATTGATGCTTGAGAGGAAGCTGAGATTGAAACTGCTTTTGGATGTCACTTAGTGGCATTACACAGTGTTCTTTGTTCTAGGGCAAGCAGGCTTTAGAAAACCTGTAGGAGATATGAGGTTTGTCCAGAGTTTCTAGATGTTGGAGTCTATGTTGTATGTATGTTAGTCTCCAGGTAGTTCTAGATGTAAATTCTTGAAGCATCCTAACTTTCAGCATATTTGTATCTTACTGATATTGTCTTTTATTATTCAAGAATAAAGGAGTCTTTTATAAAACTAATTTCTGATTACCTATCAGTACATTGATTATAGGACATAATACTGTTTTTAAGAGAGGTATTTCTTAAAATGAAGATAGCCAATAGTAATTTTTTCTCTCTAGCCTATTTTGATTAGTCCTGCAAACAGTTTGGATCTGATTACTCAGATCTTGGCAAAGCAATGGTCAGGTCCAGACTGCTTTCTGTGGAGGCAGGTATAGAGTCTGCTGAAGGTTATTTTACTGTAGCTGAAAAAAGAAGCATTGAATTGGGAATCAATAATAAGATATAGAATGAAAGAGTTAACTTCTACAGTTTCACTGCCACTCTTCTGTTGCAAGGACATTATTAACAAAGGCTTGATTGTTGTTTTGGCTACAAGTATTAAGTACAAAAGAACTTTATGAAGGTCTCAGACACAGACTGGCATTTAGACTGACTGTCCTTTTCCAAAGCAGCTTTTCTATTAAATGAGTCCATTATTAAAACATGGTAGCTTTAATTAAATCTCTGTAATCTCCCATCAGGAAAATGGCATTAGCCTGCTAGCCAGGAAAATATGGTAAGTCCAAACAGTATCCCTGTTATTAGCGCTTGATTGTCTGTTGGAGTGTTTGATCAAAGGCATGGAGATTTTGATGTTGTTTTACAGTAAGGCAATGTACTCAGGAGTGTGTGTGTGTGTGTGGTAGGGGTTTGTAACAATTACAACTCTTTCTAAATACCGGACCTAAAATCCTAAAGGCTGCACAAAATGCTGCTCTTGTACTGGTCTAGCTCCTCCTCGTGCGGTGCGGTTGTGTCACTATAGAAGTGCTTGGCCTAGCAGAATTTATTGGCACATGAGAAAACAGCTAAGCGTGTAAGATGCGTTTAGCAAACATAGATGTGTCTTCCCCCAAAGGCTGTAGTGCTGGGAACTGTAGGTATATACATAAATAAAATCCTTTATTTTTCATTTAAGTTTTGGTCAGATTATGCTAACTAACTTGATTTCAAATCACACCTTTAAATACTGGTCCAGATGTGAGATCAGAAGCATCTCTAAAGGATTTCACCCATCTCTCCAGATAAAAGTACTAGAGATACAGAACTGGTAAATAACAATCGTTGATGTGGTTGTTTAATGAGTGGGTTTGTTTGCATGTTGCAGCCCAACTTGGCTTTAAGATTTACACTTAATTCTTGTCTACTCACCACTTTTGAGTGACACAGTTACACCAGATTGAGATGGGGAGTGGTGCACAGGAGACCTACTTGCATAGTGTCTGAGCACACACTACCATGGAGGAGTACTCAGGTTGTCTGTGTCATCCGATGGGCTAATTCTTTCTTCTAGGGAAAGGCAATAAAAGAAAAGATCATGGAGCTGTTTGTGCTGAAAGTCCACTTGTCACTTACTTGTCCATCATCACTGCCCTTCCTGCTTCCACTGAAATCACTGACAGCTGCTGGTGACTTCAGGAGAATGAGCATGAAGTCCCGTGTGACAAATATGAAAATGATGGTAGTCCTAGACTTCTGGGTTTTATAGGGATGCAATTATCTTAAATATGGGCTGTTCCTACCACCACAAAAAAAAGGGGAGGGATGCAATTACCCAGAGAGCATGTGGCATGCTTTTCATTGATTAGACTGTCCTATTTGATTAAATTCCTCAGTATTTTTAATTTTCTAGCCCTAATTGCTGCCTTACATCTTTCTTGGGTCCCTTTGTTCTAACTCATCTGCTTTCAGGTCCAGATTTATTTTTTCAATACATTCAGATTCTCCACAAACGTATCCTGTCATTATGTGTTTTATCTGTCTCTGCAGATGGTTATTTGACAGAAAGTTTCCATCGACTCCAGAGAATGGGTCCTGTAAATACCCTTTGTGGTTCTCCGATGGAGTACTTGCAAAATGGAATTGATTAAAAGGTCAAAAAACATTACTGTTGCAATGTCTGAATTGCTCCATCAAAGTGGTAGTGTGACAAATGTGTGCAAATCTTTTCAAGGGACTAGTCTGGATTTTAAAAAATTGTTCTGTCTTTCAGATCAGCTTTCTGATGTTTCCTAACAAGAGAGAGATTTTCAAATTTTATATACAAACTAGTCTCTCCTCTTACACTAGTGTCAGTTAGTAGTAACTCTGGACGTAATGAGGTTCCCCTAGTCTGAGTTACAGTAGGATTGAGATTCACAGTATTTAATCTGTTTTCCAAATTCTGGCTCTAAGTTGTTCAAAACAGCTCTTTTGAAACCACCAGCTTTATTAGTATATCTAGCTAAGGTGAGAATTCTTGCCGAAAGTGCAAGTAACCAGAGCATACCTGGGTCTTTCAACATCAGAATGGCTGATGGGGAGCCGGTGAGTGTAAGTAATTCCAGACTTGTTTCACATATAGTACCTGACACAGGAGAAGAAGTAGCTATATGTCCTCTCCTGCTCAGAAAGTCATAGAAGGCCAACAAAGTCTCAAAGGTGAGGATATTAATTTATAAGGACGTCAGGGCCAGGGCTTGGCAAAAGGTTCATTCTCAGCTTATCTTCACAGCAGCCTTTACCGCCTTGTTATCTAGCCATCCTACATCAGGATATAAATTTGCCCCTCACCACTTAAAATACATATCCCACAAATAATTATTAGCCACTGCATCTTAGTTATCTGCATTGAATCCCAATGGAGACAACATAATTGTAACTTGCATTGCCAGCTAGGTAAGCCCCATAGGGTGCCTCCTCCTTGTGATTTTTCTAGCAGCAAAACCTCACTGAGCTGATGTGTACACTCCACGGTAAAACACAAACCTTTGCTCCATGATGAAGGCAAAGCCTCAGTGTGAATAACCTCTGTGTCTCCTCATTCACATGAGAGTGGGAGAGATAATTTATGTCCGTCTGCAACATCAGTAGTGAACTGGGCACTTGAACTGAGCTTCAGGGACTTGAATAGGGAATTGTTTCTACCTTTCCTTATGCACTCTCGTAAAAGCAGAACTTCTTTTGGGATGTAGTAAGTCAGTTTGTCTCACTCTTGGTTTAGCTAAGCAATCACTGGGCAGATGGGCATCAAACTGAGAACTGTCTTCTTGACAGATTGTGCACATATTCTTCGCAGAGTTTATATGCGTTGCGGGTGGATTTAAGAATGGACTTTACACAGGAGTTTGAGGGAAGTCTCCTTCAAATTCTGGCCACAGATTCACAACATGATTGAGGTTGGAAGGGACCTGTGGAGGTCATCTGATCCAACTGCCCTGCTCAAGCAGGATCACCTGGAGCCAGTTGTCCAGGACCATGTCCAGACGGCTTTTGAATATCTCCAAAGAGGGAGACTCCACAACCTCTCTGGGCAACCTGTGCCAGTGCTCAGTCCCCCTCACAGTAAAAAACTGATTCCTGATGTTCAGAGGGAAGCTCCTGTGTTTCAGTTTGTGCCCATGGCCTCTGGTCCTGTCACTGGGCACCACTGAAAAGAGTTTGGTTCTGTCTTCTTTGTATCCTCCCTTCAGGTATTTATACACATTGACGAGATCCTTGATCCTATCAAAACAGGAATTTCAAAGGGAACAGAATTTGTGAGAAAAAATCAGTTTGCCTATAGGTTCGAACAAAGCTGCTTTTGCATGAATTCTGGAAGCGGAGTACTTGTATCTGTAGGACATGTCGCTGGTGCCTAACCTCCGCTCCGTAATCTGCAGCCATTTGCAGACCTGCCTTTCGATCGCAAAGGAACGCTTCACTGCATGCGCAACAGAGCTGACTGGCACATGCACAGTAAATTTGAGGCACATTGTCACATGCAGGGTGAGGGGGAAGAAGGTAACAGAGAGCAGCCACCAAGCACTCAGTTTGTCTGACTAGTAAACGGTGATGTGCCAGATGAACTGTTGTGGTGGGCAGATGGCAACCCAGAAGCCCGGGCTGTGGGATGATAAGGAATGTTTTATTGAACCAGACAAATGACATCGTTTCTTGAACAGTGAGTAGTATTCAACATGTGACACTGTTCTCCAGAAACTTTTAGGGCTTGCTGGTGTTATTGCAGTTTATTTGGATGACAAAAAGTATTTCCAGATAAATATGACTTTGCATAATCTTAAAGCAATATATAGAGATGGTAGAAATATTGCAGTTCAGCGAAACAGGAAAACTAAATTGTAAATGACAGAAGAGTCCCAGTTCTGTATTTTGCAGCGTCTAATGAAATGACTGATGCAGTACAATCTATTATAGAGGGCAAATGTGAAAGATAGAATATGCTACTACATAATTCTCTCAAGCACTTTTAATTTCTCATTAGGATTAATTCACTGTTCTTTCCCAGACTATTATTTCATAGCAACATTTGTGATTTCTCATATGATAATATTGCTTTAAAAAAAGCTCCTTTGGATGAGTGTAGGCTGTAAAGTAGCACATTGCCAAGTTAGGAAATATATCTTTTCAAAATAAAGTCCTACAACAGGAGAAAATAAACACACAATACTAAGGAGCAAGTGTCAGAGATGTTCACCAAATTCTGTGACCACTGGAGAGGGAGACAAATCTTTTTCTTTTGCAGTTTTTCCTGGCTAGCAAGAGAAGCTGTACACAAAAGCTTCCCTGGGTCTCTTTGGTCTGCTCTTACACTGCTGTGCACTGGTACTGGGTCTGTTCTTAGCTGGTGGCCTGTACACTCACGCTAACTCCTAGCTTTGTGCCTGGCTGTTCTTGCAAAAAACGCAGGGTCTGCCCCACAGATGGGCAGTGTGCCTGCATGTAGCTTAAGATGCAGGTCCTTACCTTCTTTTAACTCTGTTTAATGTTCCTGCCCAAATTTAAATCTGCTCCCTTGGTTTTACAGTGCGAGAAGCTGAACATGGGAAAGAAAAATATAAGCATGTAAACAGGCAATGCATTGTAATCTAGGTGCTGAAGCATGGCTGTCATCCCTCCAATTCACCTGCTAAAACAGCTCTGGTGGTTCTCAGATATCACACATGGCTGTTGCGGCTTTGCCAGCAGTGTTGGTCTGCTCTTATAATATTCATGTTCTGTTGTTGTTTTGCCAGGCTACTAACATTTTCCCAAGGAAGGAACACATACAAGGGAAGAAAAACAATGAATTCAAGAGCGTTGAACTACTTAAAAATAAGGTTCACTGCTGCCTCCCCCATGATACATTGCTGTGAGTAAAGCTTCAGCACTGATGTTATGTACAGCAACTGCAGCGCAGGGCTGTCAGTTCTCATTATTTAGAAGCTGAGCAAATGAATTGCATTACTTCTTCAAACAGTCTTCTGAAATCAGGCTGTCGAACAGGGCAAGAGGCACCAGTGCAGCTATAGACTTTCACATGGTTTGAATTGAAGCAGTCGTCTTTCCTCTACTCTCCCTGCAGCATCAAGGAGTGCCAGTGCTGGTGCACCACCAGGGCAGTACTGAATTGAAATGCAAAGTAACCGTGCTTCATGATTGCTTTGAATGAAAATGTAGCAATGTTCAGTCTGTCCAGGGCTGAAGTGAAATATTCAGTTAGGAATAAGCCTCACAAATACAAAATTATAAAGACTATAGCTTGCGCTGGAAAGGATAGCCTTTTGTTGGGCTTCTGCAATATTGTGGTGGTCTGTGAAAAGTCGGAAATTTGTGACAGTCCCAGTAGCATCATGGAATCTGTTTGATGCAAATCCTGTCACTGTGGAGCATTTGTAAAAAACTCACCAGACTAAGAGTAACCACGCGGTGGAAAATTTAATTCTTATGATACTCTACTACCATTATGGGCTCTTTTATATTTCAGTAATGAATTACCACTCTGAAAATAATAAAGCAGCAGTAGGGTAAAATTCCTTTCAGCCATAATAGGGCAATTGGTACAGAAATCCATCATTCTGGTTACAGTGCTAACTTACAAATGATGAAAGTATAATGATTTCTTTATATATACTGTTTGCATGACTGAACTTTTGTTAAATGTGTGCTAAACTGTACAGTAATCACAGTTCCTGAAATATAGTATGTGTGACCCAAAGGAAAGGCTATTTATCACTAGTTTTTCAGACCTGTGGATATTTTGCTTCTGTGGGACTTCTGTGGTCAGTGGCAGTTATCTCTACTGTTTTCTTTCGATCTTTTGCTTAGGGATTGTGCAGAGCCTCAAACGTATTAAAATAAAGTTTAACAGAAAGAATCTATTTGGTAACAGTAACTTTTGTGGTTCTAATTTGTGATTTAAAAAATGTGAGAAAAACGCCCTGTGTATAAAATCCTTTGGTATCACATCGGTGTCAGTGCTGGCTTCATGTTACCATTACCAGTTCCTTTTCCAGCTTACAGATTAGCAGAGACAGTTTGTCTTTTCCAGTGGCAGCAGCAAGAGGTGGTGGGTATGAAATATCACCATGGATGTGTTTAAAAAAACTCAAGTATTTTTTGTGTAGAAAATGTTCATGTTTTAAGTGAAAATGAGAAGAGAGCTGAGAGGAGAATAATGGAAGTCATTCTGCAGTTCTAAAAGTACAAAGGCCATTTTATGAACCCTGGGTAAAAAACCCCTCCCTTTTACTTAAAAACTGATTACACCTTCTCTTTTGTTGCTCTGATGATGCATAATGCTACAATTTCTTTCCCTGATGATACACTTTTTTACTTACCTACTCGTGTGCCTGGCAGATTATGATGTGGAATACAGTTTTACATTTATGACTAAAAGCCAAGTTTTAGTTCTTCATATACTGTCTTCTCTGAGGTGTCACATTCAGTCAATAATGCTATAAACAAATTGCTTCAAACACATATTCCTCTTCTAGTATCATTTGCTTTTATTTTGATGAACAAACTAGAACCAGAGTAGTCTAAAATTCAAGCATGGGTTCATTTTCAGCAGATCAGCTTGTAATAAAAAAAAATGTTTAAACTTGTTAGAGAGAGGCATATCAGTGAAAGTGGAGGAGATTGAGAAGGCTAGGAAATTAATGTTATTAATCCAATATGGCATATATAAGCTCTTTTGCATGAAATTTTAGTTTATTCTGTTTCTAAACCCACTAAATGCTAATGAGGGGAATAGCAGTGACTTCTGCATCTTCTCCTTTTGTCTCTTTTCTAATTTACTGCTGTGGGGTAAAAACCCAGCAGATAGGCAATGCCATTGTAAGCACCAGAGACAACGACTTGAAACGCGTAATAAAAATTCTTCATTTATTAGATTTGTCCTTCTGTGATTAAAACCATATCTTAACAGCAGACATCTGTTGGACAACTTACGCGGTTCCTTATTGTCTTGGTATGTGAGAAAATACTGCAGGCTGAATTGCTCAGCCTTGTTAGACCCTAGTATGTTGCGGATGCACAGGAAATTAAGCATATGCTCAGTGGTGGAGTTGTAAAAACATGCAAGTTTGGTGTAATCTGTTGAAACGAAAGAGTGCCATTCCTTGTGCTGTGCCCTATGGAATGTAAAAGGAGGGAATGATAGGAGCCCTCTTCCCTTGCCTGATTTCTTGTCTTATATCTGATTGGCTGTGAATCAAGTTTGACAGAAAAAATAAGTGTGTGATAAGCAGCATGTTAACATGAAAATAATTTTGCAGCTGCTTCTTTGAAGCCTTGTACTATGGCCATTTCATGAAGAGATCGCTATGAAGAGCAGTGTTACAGAGCAGAGCACTGCTTTCACTAATTTTCACAAGAGAAGTTAGATTTTTTTTTTTCCCCTCAGCAAACATATTTCCTTCAGGTTTCCTTAAATGGGATATCTCTTTCCTTAGCATAAGTACTTTTCTCCCTGTGAGCACAACTAACCAATCTTTGGAAAGGTGACTGCTTTGAAGTCAAAATAGCAAAATAGTACTGTGGGCTGCCAGCATGCAGCAGACTTTGTTTGTGTGTACTTTCAAAGCAAAAAAAGACCTTCATTGTTATAACAAGGCGTTTCAGAAATATCCAGGGCCAGCTCTATGTTTCGCAAGTAAATATGCAATGATGCCCATGAAAAAAGTCACCAAGGACATAATATCTATTTACATACCCATGGTTCATCTAAAATTTGTGTGCTACAAAATATGAAAACAGGTAAAAAGCTTTATGAGCTAGATTTTCAAAATATTGAAGATTCATATGAATAAAAGTATATTCAAATTTATGACAAAGAAGGTTTAAATCTTCATGTTTCAGGACACAAAACAGCCTCTATGGAAGTTTAGGAAGGAACTCATCTTGAGTCTAAATATACAATGCCCTGCTGAAGTACTGGGCTGTTCTCCCCCAAATCCGAGTCAAAGATGGACTACGTAAGAGCAGTGGGCTACTATTTTGATATGCTATGGTGATTACCACAGAATTGTATCTCCATATACTTCCAAGAGGACATAAAGATATCTTGTCCTTGCTGACAACCTGGGAGCTGCAGTAAGTACTGAATCCTTTTTACAGTGAATCCCATATTATCCAAGTGCTAAGATTCAGAAACGGGGCTTTGTGCCTTTCCGGGATGTGGACAACAGCTGAGGTTAAGCCTCTAGAGCTCAGGTCTTGCATCAAGGTAACGTGTTCAATAACCAGGAAATACAGAGGTGAAGGTACCTGCTGGGCAGTTATCATGCCTAACTCTTTAGGACTGATGATCATTGCTGTAAAAAGGTTCATCACAGTTAAAAAAGTACCAAATAAGTGATGGCTTCTTCATTTCTTGACCTTCTCAAGTTGACACTGGAGACATATTGAATACCTGTTTGTAAATCAGAATGTGATGGTTTCAATACCAGAGCAACTGGGTTAATTCTATGCCCTGGGGTATACATGCATTAGAGAGCGTGGAAGTCAAACTGGATGACTTTATGATGTTTTCTTGCTGTTTACCGGTAGGTATGAGAAAGGCCTAAGAGAATGCCCTTCCCAGGGCTTCAAAGAGTTAATTTCAACAGGCATTTCAGCTGGGTTCACTCTGTTAGCTGTATCTAGGCTGAGTGATAGAGAAATTCCTTGGAGCTAAGCTGTGAGTGTAATGTGAAGAAAAGTCAACACATGCTATGAGAAATCAGGGATGTCTTTTTCCAGTGTTTAACTCGGTACGTTGTATGAATGAAGAGTTTTCTTCCTGAGCCAGTGCAAGTGGTGTGGTAGCATATATGACAGGCTTTGGGACTCAGCAAGAAGTATGTGAAGAAGGTTGAGAAATTCTCCTCTGGAAAGTGATGAAGAAAAGGCTAATACCTAGCAAGTATGGACGGCTTTTCTTATGTAGTTTGTAGGCCACAAACTAGAGGCTCATTTGGGCTATGTTTTAGTGAATTGCATGAACTGAAAGGTGCTTATTTTTTACAAGATTTGGAACTTTTCATTTTCCAAAGTCTTCTAAACAAGTGTTTGATAGCTAACCTGCAACTTCTATAAGTGGTATAAGTATTTTTCCATCCACAAGATTTCCTTTTCCCATGTTTTTGTTTAATTTTCCCTGTGTCTGATTAAGCAGGTGAATTACTTTGTGTATAAGTAGTATATTTTTCTTAAAAAGAAGGCCTTTGATAATGCTCAGTTCTGGCAAATTTAGTAACTGTATGTGCAACTGATGTCAAAACAATTTACCTATTTTTTATAGCTACAGCTAGAGCTGGTTTTTATGGCTACTTTAGTCCAAAAAAATATTCCTGACTAAGTGGATCAAGATAAAACCACAATCTGTAGTTGCTTCTTTCAACAAATACCAGATTGGGACAGTCATTTGCCCACTCATGGGTTTTCTGGCTCCTTTCTTATTAGACGTTATCCGGCAGTTAACAAAAAAGTCTAGAAGAAGCTTATGCTTGCTTTTGGACCTTGGTCAAATCTGACCATATTCTGATAAGGAAGATTTAAAGCAGCGAGTATGTACATAAATTGTACATTAAAGTTGTGGGGAGAGATGTAACAGTCAAACGGCACAGAGGTCCTGCCTTCTGATGTAGGAACAGTAAAGATGAAAATCCCAAAGCCTCTTCTTTTGATCTATGGAACTTAGAAGGTATCACACAGGAAATCTTTGGTAAAACCAGGAATTGCTCCCACTCCTCCAGACTCTGGCTACCATGAAAATGCTTATTTTGTCTTTACTGGTTGACTAAGTGATTCCAGGGGGGTTGCCAAGTGTAAGGAAGAAGTGTAGGCTCTGATCCTGAATGTAGTTGTCTCGGTATCTTCATTTTCATTACAGAACTAGAAAGCTCTACCTCTTTTTTCCTGGAAGGGGAAACCCCCCCACTTTTTGGTGTGCCTCCTGACTTTTAGTAATACCACAGACTTCTTTGCCTTGCAGTGAACCAGTTCCACAAGGAGATTGCCACATCAGATTATGTGAGTTTGCTTCATTTCCAGGCAGTGCTATTTAGTATACATCTGCTATGTAATAGATGCAAAAAACCGAAATGATTTTCAGTTGCATTAGTCTTTATTGGATCTGACCTCTGGTCTAGGAGGTGAAGGGAGAGTGGAAAATGAAAGCTGATTTGGTATTAGCCCACTATTCATATTAGAAAAAGTAAATGCTTTTGCGGTTTTCCTTACAGAGGTGTCTTTATTCGTTTGACATGCCTTTAATAACTAATTCTAGTTGTCTGGTTGCCAAGATAGATTTCCTACAGGCAGACTTAAAAGTGATTTTGTCCTCTTTGAATGCATGGCTTCAAATGATCCCAGAACAGCAAACATTAAACTTCCTCCTAGATCTTGAGATTTTCTGAAGCACTGTAATAACATAAAAGGATAAGACTATTAGAAAAAATAAATAAATGAATTAAGCATACTCCATATGATATGAGCAGGACAATAAAACTCCTTGTTTTTCTGTGCTAGCTAATATCTCCTTTCCAGTGTTGGACATATGCTGTGGATTTCTCACTATTTTATGGATTTCGGTGTCACCATTCATAGATGCCCGGGGATGAGAATGTCTTGCAGGTTTCATCTGAAAGCAAGAAGCCAACAGACCCCAAACCCTTTTGTTTCACAGATGGCTTTGTCACTGTTTCTTTCTCACGTTATCACAGAGCTTTAAATGTGTATCTAGTATGTCTAGTATGCATGTGTCTAGTATGCATGTATCTAGTATGTCTATGAGTATATGTAAAACTGGCACATGAACTGTGAAGTAGGATGTCATTTAAGTGTGTTATGCACATAAAGAAATTAGGAGCAATTTTCAAACTTGGCTTCATACAAAAACAAATTGAGCTTGGGTCTGCTTAGATAAAGAGCATGAGGAAGAACATTGTAATTTCCAGGCATGGACTCACACTGTCAAGAGGTATATCTGCAAGGGGGCTGTCCCCATGCGTTTTCGGTTAAGTTTGGTTAAAATCTGGAAGTTGGCTCTCTATGTACTGATAACCAAATCCACCTGCTCTTTGGGTTACTGAAGTCTAATAAGATATTAATTACTCTATGGGTAATTACTACAAAGCTTTTTACCTCAGCTAAATTTTACATGAGCTTGGTTTGGTAATAGAAGCAGCCTTGCAGATGAGAAGGACTCAGCCAGACTTCATTTTTCAGGTGAGGACCTCGGTGTTGCTATAGGCAGGTTGTGCTTAGTGACCAGGTCACCTCATTCAGTGCAAGGAGTTTCATCTCTGTCCTGCATGGCACTGAGGAGACAGACCAGTCCTGATCTCTCCCTGAAGTTGAGTCATTTAATTGTTGCCTTCTGAGAGGTGATTTCATAGGATGACACACACTCTTCCTCCCAGGCCGAGCCCACCAGATATTTGTCCACTGCTCCTTTGGCAAGCTCTTTAAGCACTGTTAACAAGAACAATATGTTTTGGAACAAGAGATAACAGCAATAGCTTGTGCAGTGCCCATGCCTTTCCATTTCACTGTAGAAAATACCTTGTGGATAAGCCTTGGGTCCATCCTGTTTAGCATTTTTAATGGTTACATCACAGTGACAGCTCAATAGCATTATGTGATTGGTTTGAAGACATGAGACCATAGAAGCAACCAAAGAGGACCTAATTCTGGCAGCTGAAGACACTGCTTACATCAGTTGTTCCTGTTATTTCTCCTTCCATACATTATCTTACATCTCGTACAATGCAATTTACTGTCCTTTCTGTTAATTGGGTGACCTCAAGGCCTTTTGGCATGGCATTTCTGACACTTCTGTATTGCCACTACCACGGTCATCACCAAATTTTGTCAGCACAGTTTCATGTTTTTATGCTAAGGACACTGCTGAAAACATTAAACATGCTCAGTCCGAACTGTGAACAACTCCATGAGTAGCCTCCCATGGAGCTGATAATACTTCTCAGGTACTAACTCCTCTTAGCCAGTTCCCTGTTAATCCTGTTCCCCCCCCCCCCCCCCCCCCCAGTTTTCCTAATAATTTACTCTCTGACCCTGTATTGAATGTTTACAGAAGCATAGGCAGATGAGATCTTCCTTTGTCTGGGAGACTGGTTTACTTTCTCAAAGAAGCTACAAGGTTTGTCTGGATGATCTGTCTCTAGTAAAGCCATGTTGCACATTTTCCAGCTGCATCCACATCATTATTTTTTTTTCTTAAAAATTTTCAGCTTCCTTGGTACCCGTGAACCAGTAAATGTCTGGACCACTGTATGACTCTCAGTGGTGCAGGGATCCTGTGACATAAACTAAACTTCATTTTTAGAGAAAAACAAAGTCATGCTACACCTCCTTTGCTGCAAAAGCAGTTTTTTTATGCCATGGATATGATAAATGATTGCACTTGAAACAGCCTGCAGCTTATAGCATTACCCTGCCAAAATAAAACTACGAAAGCTAGCTTGCACAGTACAAACCTGCTTAAGGAATTGCAATTTTAAAAGCAGAGCAGTTGTTTTGAAATGCAATTAAATATTTTGGAAAGTTTCTAACAAATATTGTATCATTTTCACAGGACACTGATTCTCACGCCATGCAAGTTATATCCATTTAATTCTATTTTATATGGTATCAAACTTTCTGCCAAAATGTGGTGTTGGAATGTTTTTCGTTGTTACGGGTCTATCAACATTACATCATTTACTCACTGCATCATGTGTGACACACATGTCTGTGCTTAACCTTTACAGTTAGGATATTTGAGCCTACTTTAATCAAATGTTACACTGCTAAATGGGTGTTATTCTTTAAAGCTTCCTTGCTGAAGAAACAGGTCTGAGTTTTCATATGTCCTCCCACTATAGGTTGCTATCAAATGTAATAGAATCATAATTACCGACAAATTGGCACATACTAGAGGCCAAAATTTAAACTCGGTTGCCTTTGTTCTGTTGCCTTAGCCCTTGTTTCTCACAAAAGCATCCAAAAGTTGTGAACTGGAAGATGCATGTCCACACTCTTGGGAAACCAGTAAGATCAGTGGCTTCTTTGCAGGAGTTGAAATGGGAAAATGCTGAAGTTGTTCAAATGCAAAGACATCTTTCTTCCCTTACAGAGGTGTCTGTGGATGTCCCCCACACACTGCCTCTTCTTCACTGCTGTCGATCTAGAGAAGAGACGGGCACCTCCTTCCAACAGTCCTTTCAGTGCTGCTGTGTGCAAAGCCTTTGGGGTTGGATTTCACATCCCTCAGGATAACTGAGAACCAGATTTGCTCTGTTATTGAACAACACAATGTAGCTACCAGTAACCTATCCCACAGGGGCCTTTATTCTGGGATCCCTTGATTAATTTGATGACTGTTTCTCCATTCTGAGCCTTAGGTGATAAATTACACAGCAATTTATGCCATCTTTTGGGAAACTCAGATAACTGGGAAGGATTTCTTTGGTGAATGTGACTGTTGGTAGTGTGGGAAGAGATGAGTTATGAGCATCTTTCAGAACAGAAGGAAATCATAACCTACATAAAGAAAAGCTTTGGCTTAGAAAACCCTCTCCTTCCTCTCTGTTCAGTCTCCCAGGTGTTTGTCAACTGTGCAAACGTATAAGACATACAGAGCAAAGGCTATGCTAAAAAGCAGGTGAGGCTATGGTGAGATTCCTAACAAGTTTCTACTTCCATTTTTTTCAGTAAAGTTCAAAATGTATTGCACATCCCAGGCCAGGACTTGAACATGGAGGTAGCACCGCAGTGCTGTGCTGGGAGGACACCAAAAAGCCCCTAAACGTGCCACTGAGGTAGACCCGCATTGCACAGAGCTCACCGAAGGCAATGAAGAGGACTCTGCAGGGCAACTCGATCAGGCTCTGAAGCAGAAGAATGGGGCCACTGAAGTCAGCCTGATTTCACTTGCTTGAAGTACTATACTTAGGTATGTTGCGGAGTTTGAGCTAAAGGTTCAGTCCTGATGTTAGTGAGACCAGCAGAGCCTCCTTGCACAACTTCTTAAAGAAAAGCTCCAAATCCAAGGTCCTTTCCCACGGATTCCTGCACTTTGAGCTTCTTCTGCTCTGTCCTAATTGACATACAGACTTCAGGAAGGCCAGTTCAAATCCACTGTGAAACAAATGGAGACAGCCATTTGCTTGTTTGGATCCTAGAAAAATCTTTGCGTCAAAGATAATGTATAGATATCCATCTCAAACTCTGTTTTCCCAGAAAACAAGGAAAACAGAGCATGGATGAACTACCAAGTTAAAGTTCCTCCTTGACTGAAGTCAGTTGGTTTATATAAATACAGATTTTAAACATTATAAAAAGTATCTTTTGCCAGATACTGTGTTTGTAAATGCTAAACATTAATTGAGAAAGACTGTTACCTATGGACCTGTGTGAAGCTAGAGGAATTATTGGAGGGTAGAGTGTGGGGGGTTGGCTGGTTTACTGCTTGACTAATCAAAACATTTCAGTGCCATTAATTATGCTCAATGGCTAAGCCTGTATGTGGGTTAAAGACTTAAAAATTATCTGATTTGCAGCTCTTTTCTATTTCATTTTGTAGGTAGTGTAAATGATTCTGTGTCATGAGAAAATGTATACAACACTGATAAATCCATAAAGTATTTGACCTTTAATCAATCCTAGTATTTTCAATCCACAGAGCCTTCTTAAATGCCTGTAACCTTGGCCCTTCCACTCCCATTCATCACAATTACTGTTTGAGCTGTCTGATGCAATGCACAAAGCATTGCATGTTGACATCCAATATTTTATCATTAATAAAATAAAAAACAAGTAAGAAACTTTCCAAGTATTTTTGCTGTTCTGATATTTTCCAGTGCAGTGCCCGGGAGAGGAAAAGGGACAGTTTTGATTTATGTTAGTGCTAGCAGATACTGTTAATGAGTGTTTACTGTTAGCAGAATGTAGATATAGTTGATTCTCTAAATAACTTGTTTCTGGATACTATGCTAATTTTCAGTGATTGTTAACCTTTTCATACTGAGAATAACGTTTGTAAAATAGGCAGGTAAACAGTACGGACTGCATTTTAAACAAGAGTTTAAGGAACCTGAAACAGCAGGGTAGATGAATTAAGAGAGCTTTGGACCAAACCATGCAGACCTTATTCATGCTAGAATACATGAGTTAGGGCTAGTAGGATTGTTACAAAAAATCTAACATTTTCTCCCATCCCCCAAGACTTTTATTATTGTCTTGCTCAAAGAACACTGCAGTGATGGATGGATGGAAATGCTAACAAAGTTTACCCACAGAGGGATTGGTTTCCGTAGATGGCTGCATGATTCAATGCAGAGAACACTGCAATCCTCGTGAAGGAACTTGCAGTTCTGCTGTGCACCCAGGCAGTTGCTTTAAGTTTCTGGGGCCTTTTACTCTTTGTGCGCCCTGACAGTGAAAATTTCAAGATTTTTTTTCTTGAACAGTCTTCTTCCACACACATTTCTGTGCCAAGTACAAAGAATAAAACATTTGGATTGAGATAAGTATGACAAAAATAAATATTACTGAAATTTTCTCTTGTGTAGCATTGGCTTTCACATCACCTATGATTCACAACCCCCATGAGGCAATAGGTGCTGCCTGGGATTTTTGCTGAAAGAGAACTTCCATTTTCTTTGCATTCTGAATGAAATATGAGTCCTTGGACCTCTGCTATATAAAAGCACTGTTTGGATATGTTATCACGCTGCTATTTGTCCAGATTCAGACCTATAATATTCTCCCTAGACCTCTCACACCCAATACAAAAATACTCTTTCATTAGAAACATAGAATCATTTAGGTTGGAAAAGACCTTTAAGATCATTGAGTCCAACCATTAACCTAGCACTGCCAAGCCCACCACTAAACCATGTCCCTAAGCGTCACATCTACCCGTCTTTTAAATACCTCCAGGGATGGGGACTCAACCACTTCCCTGCGCAGCCTGTTCTCAGACAACACTTTCAATGAGGAAATTTTTCCTAATATCCAATCTAAGAGTATTCTTTACATATATATATATATATATCTTTATATGTTCGCCTTTACATATATGAATTTATATGTATATATCTTTCAGAATAAGGAGGTATCATGACTACTTCTTTGGCAAAAGGTCAGAAATGCAAAGAAATGGCAACATTAATGTTTTTATATGTGTAAAGTTCCATCTTAGCTGGAAGGGTTTTATGTTCTCTTTCTCCATCTTGTAGATTTTTCTTAGTATAGTTTTTATAGTCTTAACAATTTATTAGCAGGACTTATACTTTTGACGGAAATCATGAAAACATGACATGGGAACATGATCTAAGTTCCCCCTCTCCCCCAGTGATAGTTCTCTGTTGTTTTTCCAGCTATTTTGCCAAACCAAACAAAATGATTTTAACTGAGCACTGATGTGGAAGGATTAGCATGATATGTCTCTGCAATGCTGGATGGAAGAATGAGCATGATTTCATTTTTACTGCAGTTACCCTGTAGGCTTTTCCTGCCTCTGCAGTTTCGTGCGGGTGGAAGTTTCACAGGAATGCCATGGAAAGATTTACAGACTTTCTGGCCAGGTTGATCACTAGCCTCTCTGACATCCTACCTCTGTTGACAAGACTGTCTGATATGAATTGCAAGATAAAAATCTCAGCCTGCTCCAGAGAGCTCAGGGGTCACATCATTTGAGTGTGGGAAATATGGACTGTGGCATTATTGTACACGGGGTATTCACATACTAAATTGCCAGACCTTCAGTTCTGCATAAAAGAGGTTCTGAGAGAATGGTGTAGGTGTAGGGGCAGACAAAATTCATTAATTCTGCTGTCTTTAGTGGAACTAGAGAATGCTAAAGGAGCTGATAACCTATTCCTAAATAATAAAAATTGTGGCAGCAATTCCATTCTGCTGAGCACTGGATATCCTTAATTCCCTGAAGAAAATGGCTGATCATCAGAACTCCTGTTTTCTGCCATTGATGCAGAAGACATGAAGTTCAAGAGGTCCCAAAGAACACCCATTCCCTTTACTTCATTTAGGCACAAAAATTGCACTGTGTAGATTTTGCACATTTTTGTAAGGCTCAATCAAATAGTACTTGCAGCTTTGTTTCAACCTGGCATAAAATGGAGTGGCAAAGGTTTTTGTCTGTGTCTACGCCGGTAAGGTTTTCCATGATGGAAGCTCTGCAAAAAGCCCATCTTAATAGCAGTTCCAGGTACAAGACTGACTATAGCTGAATTTAGGTTGGAAATGGTTTTCACAGTTTTGTAGAACAATTAGGTCTCCTCCATGCAATGATGTAGGATACTAGAAGTGGTCTCAGATGTTTACCAGTATGCAGGTAAGTTGTCTTCCATACAGTGGCTAACTGCATGGCTGGTGTATGACTCCACTTGTGTTGCCATAAACTCTTCCACATTGCCCTGTGGAGAGAAACACCTAAAAGAAGCTGTTCTTGTGATGCCACCATACTACTGAAGAGGCTTTGACTTGTGGATTGGAAGATCTGACATATATTTGTGTACTGTGACCTCTTCCTTCCTCTCTTTGACTCTGCAGATATGTACATCCTCTAAGAAATCTGTTGTTCTTGGCCGCTGTAGCTTCTGTTATTAGTCCCATATTTTAGGGAAAAAGCATTGCTCGTATTTGTGAATAAGGAGTGCTATTCCATAGCTCTTGTTTGTCAAGAATTCAATCTGCTGCTGAAACTGCTTTTTGCTGCTTTATGTCAGAGATGCAATGCTGGTGAGACTGATGTCTTGTCATAGACTTGTATTCATTAGTTTCATTGCACATTGAACATACAACTGCTGCTGAAGTGCTCGTTTATTACTGTATGAAGTTGTGCCAGTTCTCTAGGAAGGGATCTGTGAAAAATGTCACTGGAAGTGTTTACCTGGGAAGTAAATGAACTGGACTCAATGATGGGCAGGGTGTAAGCAGGGTGAGTAGCAGGGGAATGGATCCCATTGTCTGGTACAGTCTTCCATATAGGCAGATTTTATGATGGGGTTTCTGAGCGTCTGCATGTGGCAGCCATTTCTCCTGAAGCCTGCCACCTGTTAAATCCCTGCCTCACCCCATTGTGCAGAGGAACTGTTCAAGCTGAGGTGAGACACCATTTTTGAGGGCATGCAAGTTTGCCCCTCAGACAAGCACTTGGGATGTTAATAATAGTGGTGCCTGAGTAAATGGAGCAAGATTCATCCCTCATACCCAGCTTTTCTTCTCCCCTGTATGTGTCTCCCTAGTGCTTGGAGTCAGTGTCCTTCCTCTTCCCATTCTCTGCCTCCTGTTTTCTTTCATACCCGACACTCATTTGAAAAAGCCAGCCGTATACAGACACTGGAACTGTTTATCTTGGTAGAGTGAGCATTATCTATGCTGTTCAACTTTTTGCCTTAAGTCTTTTGTGTCTCCTTTTTCTGAACTTAACTCATTTCCTTGAGTCTTGTTGCTTAACAGCCTGAGTTTTTATCCAGATACTAAATTCATAGCAGGCGACCTTTCCCTGTAACCTCTTTCTCTCACAGTCTGAGTTTTTCTGAGCTCTTGTTCTTTTTTCTTTTTTTCTTTTTCTTTTTCTTTTTCTTTTTCTTTTTCTTTTTCTTTTTCTTTTTCTTTTTCTTTTTCTTTTTCTTTTTCTTTTTCTTTTTCTTTTTCTTTTTCTTTTTCTTTTTCTTTTTCTTTTTCTTTTTCTTTTTCTTTTCCTTCTTTTTCTTTTTCTTTTTCTTTTTCTTTTTCTTTTTTTTTTTTAAATTCTCCTTTTGGGGAAGGCCTGAAGCTGGTTTTGGAGGTCAGTGGCCTAGGAGAGATTATGCCTAATTGCTCAGCAAATATATTCTCAGGCCAAAGGGTGGTTCCAGACCAGAGAAGAGAGACCTGGTAGCATGGTAACAGTAATCTCTGAAGATGAGATGAAGTTCATCTAATCCTGCATGAACTTTCCATAGGTTTATACTGAATTTTCTAACTGCAGTCCTTTCTTTCAGATGATAAGCTGAATGACCTCCCAAGGGTAGGGCCAAAGGAAATGCAGGTCACTTTGCCAGTGCCTTTAGTGTTAAAATGTTTTTACAAGGATCTAGTTAAATATGATTGTTTCTGTGTATTCTGACTTATGAATTTAGGGAGTCCCCCTTGCCCTCCTTTGTGCGAAGAGAAGGGAGAGGTAAGAAGGTGTATTTCACCCAGCAAGGCAGAAAATGTTCCTTTTGAAGATATTTATGAATATATTGTGGTATATGAAGGTCTCCTCCTGAAAATTCCTATAAATTTGCTTAGCAATGTCCCTTGAAGAACTTGGGAACCCTAAAGTAAAAATACATGCAAGTTTTTAGCCTGTAGGGCTGCTGGGTTTGTCCAGTGAGCTTGGCACGTTCCTGTGGACCTCCCTCCCCTCAGCAGGAAGAGAGAGTTGTGTGGGTAGTGCTGCATCACATAGGAAAGTCAGTGAAACTAAAATAAGAAGATCTAGCTCTTTGCCAGGAATTAGTAATAAAATGAAACTTGCATCCAAGTTTCTATGAGGAGTGAAATGATACAGTTCCTTTCCAGTAGATGAGTCTGCAGAGGCATTGCGGTTGTTCATGTCTACACATATATATATATATATGGCAGCTTTATAATTGAAATATCAACAGCTCAGAAACAAAACTCAAAGTAAATACATTTGCCTTCATTTGAACGCTGTAAACTGTTCACAGCTGTTACTTCAACTGTGAGGTAGGAATATTCTGTAAAAGGAGAGGAAACTTCATGGGCTAAAGTTCAGTTCCTACATATTCCTCCAGCAGTGGCTTATGGCAGTGGCTTCTGCATATGTGGAGGGGCCTGACTTTCCCTCTCCTAAACTCGCAGAGCTGCAGGAAGCCTGGGCTTGTACGGGTACGTACCTTATATGTGTTTTATACTGCTGCTAAGTGAGCATGAAGCTCGGCTGTGCTTGCAGACCTTTGGATAAGCATGCTGTGATGAACTTTACTTTTGGGGCTCGCACTGTCTGGGTTACATGATGTGGGGGAGAATGCTACGTTTCCCAGGGAGAACACGGGGAAATCTGGAGGAACCTCTTCATCTCCTTTTCCACCCCCCTGACATGTTCAGTGCAGTGGAATCCATCACACAAGGGTTTCTCCAGGTACAGGCCCGTCACTCCCTGCCAATATGTGCATTTGCCCATCTTTCTCATCCCCCATGGTAGTGGCTCTGTAATCTTCGGAGACTTGGTGTTCCAGAAATATTGCCAAAATCATGTGCCATTGTGAGATTTCATACACACAGAGTTGTGAGATTTGAAAATGTGTGTTTCCATGAGCAACAGGGCTTAGCAACCCTGTGGCGCTCTCTGATAGAAACGCATGAAGCTGTGGCTGAATCTGCCTTTATTTCAAATATAGGTGAAATTGGTCAGAGGGCTATAAAGCTGTTGTTAAGAAGGGATTCAGTAAGACTACATGAGAGTATGCATTTAGTACTGTTTTCTTGGGAATCTAGATATTGTATAATTAATCCCTTTTATTTGTTTTGCTTCTGATGCCTTCAGGTGTGTTTGGGTCATATATTCAAGTTTTCCTCATTACTACATGGGATAAAATTTACATTCCTGTAAAGCAATAAAGACAAAACTAAAAACCTGCTCTTGCTTCCAGAAGCTGAAGATGTGAAAAAACACCAAACACTCAAGCCTTGTAGTAAAATACCGAGTTGGCAATGCTGCTGCTGTTCTCTTATACCAGGATATATAATGCACGCTCCCGCAGAAAGCGACGGGGTTTAGCTTCCAGAGAGCACACCCAGACTCCTCGAAGAAACCCAGCAACCACAGCAAAGAGGCAGATTGAAAGGATCCCCTAATGAGTGAGTATATCCAGGGCTTTTAGTTCCCCATCTGCTGTTTTGACAAATACATGTGAGCTGTTTTGCCAGCAGATATCACTATGTGTGTCCAAATTACAAGCCAGAATGAGAGAGAAAAAGCATTTCTCTACTCATAAACGACAGGCAGATTTAGGAATGCCTGCTGGAGTGTATGTGCATTATTAGGCACATTTTTAATTCTTTTGTCAACCTCTATTATGAGGTCATTTCACTTCAATGCAAATTAAAACACAATTTTTCACCTTCCTGTGTTCTCTTTTTTCATTATACATTTTTTTAATGTGTTGCTTGATCATGGCCCCTAGAACAATATAAAAGCCTTTAACTGTCTGAATTGAACTACTGTGGCCTTTCTTGTCAAAAAGAGCTCCTGGATTTATTTCTGTGTACATTGACACTATAAAATGTTACTTTCTTTTCTCTCTTCTGCAGGCAAAGAGCTATAATAATCAAGTTTCATTGTCATTTCAACCTTTGTTCTAAAACATTATGATGTGTAGAAAATTGATTAACTGGAATTTAGTATATACAACAAAAGGAAACTTTGTTGAAATCCAGAGGGCCATTTCTGTTCATTTGATAAATGTATTAGTTTCTTTGGTTTCCTGAATTACCAGGTAAAGGGCAACATTTTCCAGATCTAACTAATTTCACTGAAACATATGAAAGACAAATACCAGAAGTCAAATCTAACATATTCTTCCCAGGGGCCTTAAAAAAACCCACCCCAAACTCTTTATTTTGAAAAGCTAAAGTAAGAGTTCAAAATTAAATGGATGATTCATGTGAGATATGTGAACTGAACAACACATCAAGCTGTTGTACCAGCTGAAATGGCCTGGGTTTTCTCAGCACCATTAAAGAAAAGAAACAAGAGGTGGAAAGAACAGATTGCTGTTTTATTCCATCTACGCAAGCGTCACCGTATCTCAGGTTCGCAACAAACCAGACCCTCTACGATGAGCTCTCTGTGTGAGGGTGAGGGCATTTCGCCTCGTGGCTGTGGAGACAAGTTTTGCTTCATTTGTCTCTCCCAGGTATGGAGGAGCTGAGGGTTGGACAGGGTCCATAGGAAGAGGATGCTGTGCTCAGCACTGGTGGCCCTGCAAAGCCTTTACGCACAGTGGCAACCCTACTGCTTCCCCAGCTGCAGCTCTGTGCTCATATGTTATTCCTCCATAAACCTATTCCCTCCTGCTGCCACTTTCCTGGATGTGGAGCACAGCAGAAGGCTACCGTCCCATCCTAAGGAAATTCTTGGATGTGTAGACAACTGCTTCGCAGACTCCTCATCTCACGGTCACATGCAAAGAGACCTACTGGGGTTTGCCATGAATCTTGCAAGTGTGAGGGATACAGCAGCCTCGGCAGTCAAGTAGCAGGAGGAAAAAAGCAATCGTAACTAATAGAAATATTAGCTATTAGTTCCCTGACATGATCATAGTATGTTTCTTACTGAAGGTAATTAAAGTGGAAATCATGTTCTTGTGTCTGAGATGGCAGAATGTAAACACAGTAAAAATTATAGGATATGCTGCTGCTTTTTTTTTTTTTTTGAGTAACAATAATTTTAAGCAAATGTAAGTGTTCCCAACTGGGCAAATGAGAATCCTTAACTTAATCTTCTGTAGGAGATACGTTATAGTCCCTAGCAAATATTAACCACCACCTTTTGATGCACAAAAGATCCCTCTCGCAAGTGTCAGTCACATTTATTTCAGCCTAGACAAAATAGCTCCTAGGTGTCGCAGGAAGAAACAATGGCATCGGAGTGCCTCCTGGAGAACATTCAGATCTTGAGCATATTTTGTTTTGTGCTGGAGTTGAATTTGATGTGATAGGTCTGGAAAAATATAGAGCTGACAGTCTATATACACAACCAGATTTTTAGTCCACATGGGTAATGAGACCCAAGCACCCAGCCACTTTTTTCATGCCTCTGTCAATTTAAAGTGCATTTTTAAATGAACAGTGGAGTTATTTGGGTCTATTAATTACAGTAATTGTTTCCTGCGTGGAAACCACATGTATGAGATGTGAAAGGCGCGTGTGTGTGAGAGGGAATGCTGGCGTGTGTGAGACTGGTGCAATTCCCCTTTGAAGATTTTTTTTTTATCCCTAGAGAGGGAGCTTGTAATGAGCAACAACATTTACATTGAAGACTTCAATGCTCCTTGTTGCCCCATCGTTGCCTTGCCTTTCACATGGAGATTAAAGCCAGTGGTTGAAGCTGCTCCTCCTTTTCCCATGTGGCTGATATAAATTCTACATCAAATAGAAAGGAGGAAGGGCAGGTTTGGCTGTCAGCAAAAAACGAAGGAGAGGTCTGACAGCAGCAGGAGCAGGGGCTCAGTTCTCATTAATCTGGAGGGCACCAGAGGAGTAAAAATAAAACCTCGGGAAGATGCCTACTGTGCTCTTTAAACAAAGAGCCTGTGATTGGCATAATAAGAAGAGCAGCATTGATAAGTACATGGGAAAATGCTTTTCATAAGGCTCGCCTACTGATGGATGTGATGGGAAACTCATGAAGATTTTCATAGTTTGTATAAAACTTGAATGCTGTGGTTTGTGCATTATGGAAGTACAATAATGATCCTGTAGTTCAATTTCTAACCTGTTTTCCATTACAAGTCTCTCCCTTTTAACTTTCACAAGAAAGCCTTCTTTCTGCCTGATTATGGTATTTTTCCTAGCGCAGAATGATGCCAGAGGAAAATTGTTTGGGGAAAGTTTGGGATTCATCTCAAACTTTGCAGAATGTTATTTCCCCTTTTACATCTTTTGCTGTGGTGACACATCTCAAATGTGGCTCGGCCCATGTGCTTTCCTACACTTCGCCCCATGGAACAGCTAGCTTAGCCTGGAGAGAAGAGGGGAGGGATGGAAAAATATTCAGCAACACGTCCTGATAGCGTTCTGCAGCCAGACAGCATGGCTTTATTGAATTAGGGAAGAGCTATGCTGGGAAGAGAGACAGTAGATCTCCCGAGATATCTAAGAGTAGATAGTTAGCCCTTAAGCTGTGCAGATAGTTTATATGTTCAAGTCACGGCACAGACATAAATCACTCCTCAAAGGCATTAGAGTTCATAGTTTATTTTGTCATTTTCTCAGCTTGATTTTAGAAACATTTGCATATTGTCAATTCTGTTTTTCTTCTTCTGTGCTGAGGTCCTGTTCTCTGCTCCTCTGTGCGATAGGTGAGTAGCAGAGACTCTGTTCTGATATACCCAGAAGTATAAAAGCAAGAGGTGTAGAGTCAGCACGGGGTTTTTTATCCACCTCTTAGTTTGGGATGGTTCCTGTGCATGAACATGGCAAAACTTACTCTCAACACAACTGGGACAATAAATGGTCAGAAATCAGCATTTTAGCTACTCTAATCAATGCTGTTTTCCCTCCTTTCTTTCCCAGGGAAATATTTATAGTTGTTAATACTGCTCCTTTTACCTGTTCTCACCCAAACTGAAGATATAAGTAAAGACTTCAAGGTTCAGAGACAAGACCATGAAATAAAACTCCCTTTGTTAGTTAAGCTAGAAATCTGAACCACCGCGGAAGATTATTAGAAAGGTTTTAGGCCAGGGGAAACTTTGGTACTGTTTGAACATGGAGGAACCCAGGCTGCACATCAGAAAAGATTTGTGTCAGCAGCACAACATTTTCTCTCCCCAAAACCCTGTTGCTTCCTCATATTGTTTATTGTCTTATTAGTTAAACTCTTTCAGGCCTTTGCCAGAGTTTAAGTACAGGGCTGATGATATTTGAGTCTCTACCGCTTTTGATGAATAAGTGGTTCCTTTGAAGCCACTCCTTTAGTACCAGGTGTCATCATGTCACATGAGCACTAAATATCCAGCTGGGCCAAATGAAGAAATAGCTGGCCTCAATGCCAGGGCTACTGGCCCTCTCCTCCTTTTGTCAGGAGGTGAATTTTGTAGTTCTGCCTAATGTTCATTCAGTGAAATCAATGCCAATCTTTCATTTTTTTGGCTCTGTTGTTTCTGTGCCACTGGATGGGACAGCCTTCTCATGGCAGTTTTCTTGTGACAAAGCCAGAACAGAAGGAAATTTGTTCTTGTTGGGGCTTGGTCACCAGAATAAGGAGACCGAGCTGGTTTTTGTGATGTGAGTATTCCAGGGGAGAACCAACTCTGGCAGATACTCTTACGTTAGTGCACCGATACACAAAAGGATAAAGTTCTTGTGAGCTCATTAAGTGCTGGGTACAAGAAAAGGTAAGTCAGAAAGAGATTAATCTGACAGGGAATCTGTGATTGATTGTACCAGGTATTTTGGGTGAAAGTGAAAAATAAAATGTGTTCTTCCTGAAACATGTACTTATTTTGAAATACTGCATATTTGGAAGTATTTTTGTGATGCCCAAGTAATCTATGCAAGTCTTAATACAGTAAGATTTAATTAAAATGAAATAATTGAATTAATTCTTTTAAATGCATAATTTAAAATAGTGTCTTCAATCAGAAGTATAAATACAATAGTCTCTGTAAGTGAACTGCATCAGCCTAAGGGCTTGCTATGCTTTTTATTTGCTTTATTAACTAAGAAAAAACAAACTTCTGTAGGAGTTATTTTATGTTTAGGCATGATTAAAAGTTCTTGCAGTATCAAGGGATATTAATGGGCAATTATATTTTGAGTTTAAAATGGATTGATTATTCCTTTCCAAAAGAACACCAATGCACAGACAAACTGCACAGAAATAACATGTCAGTAATATCACACTACTGTACAGATTTTAAAGATAAATTTCCATCTGGCAAGCAGACATTCAGGAAGGAACTGTTGTTAATGCGGCTTTCACACAGACGAAGTTCGTAAGGGATAAAACCCGGCTTGAAGCTTCGTTTCTACTTCTCACAGTTGGTAAATGTAAATATACTCTAGATGTTTCTTAAAGAAATTGAACACAAATAACCGATAAGAAAAAAGCTGAGTTTCCTCTCTTGTTCCACTGGAAGTTTTGGACTATTCAGATGGTTCTTCCAGAGAACAAGAGCCAAACGGAAAAACAAAAAGAATTCTGAAAATGACAACTACAAACGAAGAAGAAAACATGCTCTGTAAATATTAATACTTCACTGAAAACATCAATGTGCTCAACAAACGTCACTTAATTTAAGCCCTGTGAGGGAAGATAAATAATAAAAACCTCATTTACAAACAAGAAGGCTGGAAGAGAGCCTGAGCCTATCGAAATGATATCCCTGCTGACGTCAGTGGCCTTTGGAGAAGGTCCCCTTCGATTTGTGCAAGGTCAGGGCTGATGACTGCCACAGGATGCAGAGGAGAGCCAGGCTCTCTTCTGTTCTTCACCACACTACTAACCCAGCATTATACAAGGTAAGATAATGGAATAATACCTAGGTGCTCACTATAAAACACATTGAGTTTGTTTCCCTAACGTACATGCCATTGATAAACATGAATAATAATACTCTCTGTTACTGTAGTACTATTTGACCTGAGGTATTCAAGGATTGTTACAAAAGATGCACAGCATATTTCGGGAGGGAAGAGAAATTAATCAGACAAAAACCATATGGTACTTTTAGTAAACATACTGTAATTGGAAGTTGTCTTTGCTCATGGAATTGAAGCTAAGAATAACTGCTACTGGTAAACAAAGTAATTATTAAAACCAGCAGAAGGAAGAGCTGGTTGAAAGATATAATTTCAAACTGGAATGGTAGCTGAAATTTCAAAATTTACTTCATCCTGAGCCAAAATGAAGTATCAGTCTCAGAATTTTATTTAGGGGAAAAAATATATTAACAATGGTATTAAAATATGTTCAACTGTATTGAAATTCTCCATTTTAAATGGTGATGAAATCAAGATGTTAATGTAAAATATTTTGACATTATTCATCCTCATTTTGTAAAGGAAGAAAGGTTTCCTCAAAGTGTTTGATTATGTCATTGATTTTTATAACAGTTCAGCTTCATAGTTTAAGGAATAGATTTGACTGACACTTACATGCTTAGTCACAAGGAAACATGCAGCTACTGATTCATAAGCTCCAATGGACCTTGTCTTTGAAGGCCACCTGTACAAGTGCTCATTAAGCATGTTCCAGGCTGCTTATGAGATCTCTTGAGATCAAACAGTTTAAGAAAATAGAGTTTGTAGTCTTTACCACTAATAGGAGTTACACAAATGTGTCTGGGGCAGAGCGTGCTTTATGGATATTTTCTTATTTGCATTCAGTATTGCCTTTCCAATGGCCACTGTAGATTTGCTCTCCATTTTGTAGAAAGCTGATTTATATGCTAATTGGCTCACTGTGGTTCACTGAAATGAAGGCTTGTTTTAAAAGGGAACAATATTGTAACTCAATCTGGTAAGTGTGGGAGACAGCTGTCCGCAGTTCATAGTTTGAAGTATTGTTTTAACAATTGTTTCTTTCTTTTTCTTAAATCGGTGGTAGAATATTGCCGTTATGGGACTTTACGTAGAAACACCTATTTCTTATAAGAGAAACAGACTTGCAGGGAGTGGAGCTTGGAGATGAGGCACCTGTTAGTTATTTTCTCAATCAGTCGCAAACTGGGATCTGAATTCTAACAAATTCCCCTTTTCAGTTGCAAAAGCTCTTCAGGAAATGGGATTACACTGAATTTAGAAATGTTGACTGTTTCAAACTGGTGCCAAGCTAAGAGAGATGTGTGAGCCTGTGGCAGCGGTGTGGCTCCATGCTTGGCTCTGGGGAAACACGATATTGTGCTTTGGGGGTCACATGCAAATCCACCCCAGATCTGGATCTGAAAAGAGCTGCTCTTTGAAAGCTTCTTGCCTGTTGATGTGGAATGAAGTTTATGTCCTGAATGATGGTCCTTCATCTTAAAACTTGCCTATGCTGTGGGAATTAACTGACACTTCTAAGTTAAATCTAAAATTGGGCTCAGCATCTGTTGTCACAGCACCTTGGGCATTGGGGATGACTCTGAAGTTTTATTTAGATTCCTTACAGTTAGACCTGGGGCATCCCTTCGTCTGCCACACGCAGGCAGGGGCAGCCTCCAGATGTGCTGGGGAGCATTCTGCGAGGGCAAACAGTGGCTCGCGTGCAGATGGCCTTTGGCGGAAGGGCAATTATACTGAGAAGCTGTTAGTAGGGAAGCAGGCAGGGAGGGAGGCAGGCATCTGCAGAATAGCTTGGATGCAGTTCAGACACTTGCACAAATGGAAAAAAGGAGTTAGCTAGGAAGAGCCGAAGTAGAAAACTTTATCCTCTGGTTGAGCAATGAGCTTCAAAACGAAGGAGAGGAGGAACAAACAGGGCTGCGTCAAACAAGGTAAGGCTGGCTGAGTTGGAAAGGCCAGGCTGGGCAAGTAGGTCAGAAAATAACAGCTACATGTCAATGCAGAGGGTGAACAGGTTGGGTACTGAAGTCAAAAGTGGTTGGTCTCTGTGCTGGGAGCTGGAAGTACTCGCTGAATCTAAACGTTTGTCAACCTACTTGGAAATCTGAGTATACGCTAACTTGCCTAATTTTAGCTAGCCAAATTTTAACGTTTTGCCCTAAAGCCCATTTGTTTTCGTAATCACCTACAGAATTACTGCAGGGCATAAAGCTGCGAGTTTAACAAATTCTGGATAAATAAGGTCTTGATTCATCAGTATTTGCCAGATTAAATAATTTCTTAGTACACATCTTTTCGACCCCAAGATTTCTTATGGTCCTGCATAATAAACTGTTTGTGCAATTAGCAATAAATTTGTCACTGTAAGTCACTCTTTAAAGCTGGGAACAAGTATAACATTTATTAGTGTGTTAGAGTTTGCAGTTAAAAATAGCTATCCTGTTTTCATATAGCGAGCATGCTTTCAGGCTTGTTTTCTCCAGCTCCATAGATACAGGGAAGGTGACAGAATCAGCATGACTATGTGATAGAAAACGGTATTCTTTGCATAGAAATGAAGTTTATTTGCAACATATTTTGATAAAGGAAAATCTGCAAATTTTGGCTTCGTTGCCACCTCTTTCAGCATTACATTTTGGGCTTTAACGAGTGTTTAATGCTGCCTGTTCTAATTGCAATAGGCCTTATCTGAAATGTGCAGTCCAGTGGTATTAATGTTAATACATTATACAAATATGCAATGTTAATACATTATGCAAAACCAAATACCAACTGGTGCTCAGCATGCAGCTTTAGCACTCAGTGATTAATTAACACGCAGTGAAGGACTTAACTTTCTTCACATTGAATACTGTGGTCTAACATGGGCCCCTGAGGTACCAGTCTTGCAGATGTCTTTGCACCGAACTCTGTGGTGAAATTGCTAAGATTGCTGCTTGCAGTACTATGAATGGCAATTAGACTATGTAACATAGACATTTACTTTTCATAGCATTTACCAGAACTGGTGGTTATTTATTTGGAAATCTCAGACATGAGGTGTTATTTGATTTAGGGAGCAGTCTGTGTAATTTATTACCTCTGGATATCCCTTGGCTCCTTAGGAAATATCTAATTAATGCCATTTTCTTGATTAGCTGATTCCTAATTAAATTTAGTATACTGTATATGTTTATTTCATTTGCTGTATATGTTTATTTCATTTGATTTAATTTTGTAACAAATCTTTCGGGCTACGAATTACATGTCTATTAGCTCTGAAAAACCAAAACTGATGCAATATAGAAGAAAGAGTTAAGCTCACTTTGGGCTTCAACCTGTAAGAGGTTGAGGGATCTCTTTTATATCAGTAGGAGAAGAGCAATCTGAGCCCTCATGAAATTATACCCGACCTGTGTGTGGAGGGTGGTGGTGGGGAAAGTTGAAGACTGAGGAGGAAGAGGGGGAGACTTGGGGCAAGAAGGATTTCAAAGAAAGGATTTAATTATATTGGAATTAACTCTAGATCATTCAACTGGACTGAAACAAAATTAATTATAAAGCATTTGTTTTGAAGAAGCTGAGCCAGAAAAAGCACAATGCTGCCAAATAATATTTAATAATTGTATTCAAAAATTAGAAAAAGGACCCTTTGGGACTCTTAGTAGATCATTGAAACCAACTGCTCTTTTGATGAAGTATGTGTCTTTCTCAGATTAAATTACAAGGGCTGTCTCATGTTCTCATGAGATTCTGTAAACCTATATTACATTATTTTAGTAAAAGCAAAATAAAAAGAATTAATTGGTGATCACAGACTTTTTAAGAAAGGGCAGAGTAGAGTTTTAATGAGTAGTTACTCAACTGTCTTACTGCTTTTCCCCAACCTGAGCCTCACGTTTTCTGTGGTGCTGGGAGAAACTACTTTTCTTGAACAATTTCACATTTCCTGGCCCTGCTCATGTCTTGTAAGTGATGACGTGTCTTAGAAAATAGAGCAACAGAAAGAGAATGATGGTTCTTGAGTGAGTTGGGAAAAACACAAGGAAACCTTTTGAAAGAGAGAAAGGGATGTGTTTACCTTTTGCTTTGGCTTCAGCCGTGTCTAGACACAGCTTTACGTGCTTACTGGTAACCGCAGAGCTTTGGGGAGAATCCTCTTGCTCGTTAATGCCCAACATTAATGTCTCCTTGAGGCATTTGCTCCAAGGAAGTGCTAGGCAGTGCCACCAAAACTGCCAAAATCACGTTTGGCAGGACCTGGCAGTGTGATTATGGTTTCTTGAAAACAAAATCTTGAACGCTGCTGATTTGTACTGCCAAACGCCTCTAGCCCTGGGACAGGATGTTCGTACACAGTGCAACTCTCCCTGGAAGCTCCGTGGGTGCATATTCACTGCTAACTAATTTTAGGCAATACTTCAGTGTTTATGTTGATTTGATGGATAAAGCTTTCTGAGATGTTTTGCGTAGAGAATTCAAATGTAGTCACAAATGAGAAAAATGTTAATTGGATCGGACAGCTCTGTGTTAGATTTCAGGTGCCCCACAGCTGTGAGCCTTTTTTCTTTTCAACAGTGTTTTAGTCAAGAAGTGGAATTAATGTTGGGTTTATCTTAACATTTCTGATTTTTCTGGCTTAACATGGCTCCTTTCTTGCCCAGTTTGAGACTCCCACTGGGAGATAATTGAAGTTCCTCCTGGGAGAGTTTCTGCAGCAAAACTGTTTTCTTTTCAAGCTCCCTTTCTGTTTTGCCTCACTTAAAATTGACAGAGATATGGCTGGATGTGTTGATCAATTTTTAAAGGGCTATGAGCAAAAAAGATGGGCAGAATGGCTGATGTGCAGTGATACCTGGTGCAGTGCTTCTTGGTAAAAAACAAATACGGCTATCAGATTTTTAGGTGTTAGATTTGTAATTTTTCTACAGTGTTAGGCAGGTTTTCATGTCTTGCATTTCATTAAAACATTTCTTGACAACATACACTGTGAAGGGTATGCCGTGTGTGCAACAACTTGGGGGATGGAAAGATTAACTTGGCACTTCAGGATCTGGGCCTCTTAATGCTCTCCTAATGTCTGTCACTGGAATTATCCTCACAGGCACTCTTCTCCCACGATGTTTCCTCTGTAAGGAAATTTGTAGTGCCTCTTCCAGATTGTGGTGAAAGAAAAGCCAGTGCTGACTCTCCTGACTTTGGCTCTACATACAGGTGTTAAATCTCTCTCTGAAGTTCAAATCAGGAACTCTCCCTAAATTAAGAGGGATCTGGCAGTCTCTCATGGGCTCTGCTGTCTATCATAACGATGTATGATCTCAGAAACCTTGTGACAATAAGAGCAAAACAAGGTTAAAAGGAGGGGAAATAAAAATTCACGGCCAGGCTGACAATTGCTGGGTGACACCTTGTGTGTAAGTGCTCAGTCAGTATCCACGGCCCTGCTCCTGCCGGACAGCTTAACTCCACCTGGGGAAGGCCGCAGGTTTACTGGGGGCCTACAACAAGCTCTCTCCCTTAATCCCATATAATTTTTTTTTTTTTGCCACAAATGTAATTTTGTGAATCAGAAAGAATTAACAGCAAAATAAAGCTGGGAACTGAAGAATAAATTGGGAGAAAGATAAGAAAGCATGTGGGTCATATCTTGATGCTAGGCCTTGCTTCCCAGAGAAGCAACAGTGCTCCCCTACAGGTAGGGTACCCGGGGCCTCTGTCTGGCTTTCTGCCAGAAACAGGCAGGGCAGAGATAACATTTCAAGGATATTTTAAAAAACTGTAACTATTTAGAAAGCCTGGTCATTTTGCACATCTCAAACTATCCCGGCCCCTCGGAGCAGGCTCAGACACAGAGCAGATCCCAGATGGCTTCCTCCAGGGAGCACGGGTCCTGCCCCTGTGTACATGTCCTGACTGTGCTCCTCAGGTACTGCCATACGATCGCTACATATCAATCCGTACCAGTAAATCTATTACCGTGGCCATTATAATGGCCATAAAGTGGCTATAGAGAGAAAGTAACACCACATCACTGGGGTCTTGCCTTTGAACACATTCTCAAAGATATAATTAAAACCACCAAGTGCTTATTTCAAAGCCAAAGTTCGTAAGTGATGGGTCTGGCATCATGCCTATTGCAGGAAGGCTAATTACACCATAAATTAAACTTTTTTTTTCCCTAACCAAACATTATGACCTTTAATAAAATTGTTTTTACAACCAGCTGTCAATAAATCATCCAGGAAAGCTAGTGAGAAATGTTCTGTGAGCACTCCACTTCTGTGAATTTCATTAGCTGCAGTTTATTTGGTTTTGTGAGCTATGATGGTTTTTAAATCTCAAATTAAAAGCCCCGAACCATAAAAACTAATTCAAGAACATTAGCATCTCAGTCTCTGAAAATGAGCCTCTCTAATTGCAGAAATTAGTCAAGATTGTATAACGATCAGGAGGTCATTAAAAAAAAGAATAGTGCATAGGCAGTGCTTGATTCAGCTACAGCAGCTTCAGAAAAGCTTTTTTTGAATATACCCTTAACGACAGAAAAATGTCTCCAGGTAGATTGATTTGAAAGCACTGTGAAAGCCTTTAACCTAGCAATTTGATTTCTCAGACATCAGTTTTCTGGCCTTATTTATTCTCTTATGCGCATCAGGCCTTTTGAGTTTAGACACATGCAAGAAGTTATGCTGCGTATTGTACTGTTGTGTGTGTAGCAGTGAAGTATGAGGTAATGTCAATAGGCTTTACTTCAGGAGCTCTTTTTGTTTTGCATTCTTAAGGCTCCTGTACTACTTCATGATAATTACAAATATTTGTAGGAAATATACTATACTGCTTGATTTGTGACTTTAAGATGGACATATTTTAAAGCTAGGCATTTTTATTAGATTGGTACCAGAAAACGAAGCTGTTAACATTCTACTCCTCTGCCTCATAGAGCTCTTCCAAGTAGAAAAGTGAGTTTATTTTGTGTTGTAGAAACATCTAGAAGGCCTTTAAATTTGAATCTGATAAGACAAGATAACAATCCTTATTGTCAGCTCCTTTTTGGAATTGCAGGTTTCCTCACATTTGTTTTCCTCTCCATATATTTTGGCATGATCATTTCAAGCCCTTAACACTCGCTGTTCATCTGACTTTCCATAGCTCATGTGGAATATGTATTATAAAAGTCAGATATACCTTCCTGAGCTGTGCATGGCTTCCATGACTCCTTGTTTATACAGATGTTGGCATCTCACACAGATGTCTGTATGCTGCCCTGGGGTTTATATTCAGAAGGTTCCCCAGAAGTTCATCTGTAAAGTGTGTCCACTCCCTCTATAATGTTTTGTTTCAGGGACCCTAAAATGAATATTTAATCGAAAGGAGAAGATGAGACTTTCCAGCACCTACTTTTTACTAGTAAATTTTAAAAATTACCTTTTTTCCTGTACTCTCCCTCTTTTTTTTTTTTCTTCCAGATTATTTTCCTCTTACCTGCCTCTTGTCACAAGCTTTGTGCATTGTCTGAACCAAAGGTCTTTTGGCATGTCTATACCAAAAATATGAAAACATAATGTAAAAAAAATTTTGAGTCTTTATTCACCATTTCAGGTTCCCTATGTGCATGGGAAGCTTTGAGACACCTGCACCCCTTATTCCATGAGCTCTTCTGAATGTCAGTCTGAGACATCGATTTCCCTGCATATTTTCCTTCTCTGGATCTCACAGATTGGTCCATTCACTTATTTCTTGCCAGACATGCATGCACACTGCCAAAACCAGCCTTTCAAACCCAAACGCCATAGTGTTGTCATTCACATTGTTCCCCAACTTCCAGTTCCCTGCATACCAATGTGTAAATGCAGACATACACATGCACACATTTATCTGTAGCATGGTGATGGAAGTGCCAGTTTTTATTATGTGACTTGATTTTACAAAGTGGGCTCCCTTAGTCTGCTAGCATATTATAGCCTTGTTATTTCTGAAACGAATAACTTTATGCTTATTCCTCATATTTGATCTTTAGTGAGATTGTTATTATAGCTATTCTGATGATCTTTAATGTTTTCAGACTGAATTTCAATTAATACAGTGGTTGTTTCCCTAGGCGTTTGCCTGTATGACATGTAACTGTCACTTAAATGCCTTGGCAAAACAGTTTGCACTACCCTCCCACCCCAATCAAATACTGAAACATAAACTCTGAACCTTACTGTGAGGAAAATAAATCAATTATAAATTAATTCTAAAAGCAAGATGAGGGCAAGAGAAATCAGAATGTATAAATATCAGTTACTTGAACTCCATGAAATATACACACACGTGCGCCTGCGTATGCACACACACATAATGTTAAACTTGATCTGGACTTTTTCCTTCTGGCTTCATTAATCAACTAGCCAATCAATCTGAAATATTTCACTTCAGCTTCACAGATCTGTTTTATGTATATACATTTTTCAGCTTTTATTTTGTTTGAGGTTTTTTAATATTACTTGGCTTGCCCTTCCATTATTCTTGAATGTTTAAGGTTGGAAAAAAAAGTAAATTACAGACCCCCATGGACTGATGTAACACAAGAAGGCAGATGTTTTTCCCTTTTCTCAGGTCACACGTTGTTTTTAAACTGAATGCACTAAGTCCAATAAAATGCTTTAAACAAAATACCAGTTTCATATAATAGTAGGCATCTCTTTCTGCAGCCATGTTTATCATCTGTGGAAGCCATGGGCACTTCAGATGAATAGCTCCTATTTAGTTCCCATTAAGTACCAATCTGAATTGGTATAACTTTACCCATATGGAATATGCATCATAAGTGTCAGAAATGCCTTGGTGAGCAGTATATAGT
Organism: Theristicus caerulescens; assembly: GCA_020745775.1. Classification (NCBI taxonomy): domain Eukaryota; kingdom Metazoa; phylum Chordata; class Aves; order Pelecaniformes; family Threskiornithidae; genus Theristicus; species Theristicus caerulescens. The sequence continues at coordinate 101,306,984 of CM036561.1, read as the reverse complement.
TTTCACAAGTTCTCTACCTAGCGGTCTATTAATCTATCTTTGGATTTATTTATTTATTCATTTATTTAAATAACAAACAACTGACTTTTCCAAAGGTACCAACTAAAAAATACTTTTCAGAAAAGATTTTCCATATTGATTTAACAGGTAGTCCTATAAAGTGAGTACTTGCTGCATACATTTTCACCATGCATGAAAACAGAAACTCTGGCAGCTGAGAAGAGTGTCACTCCGTATGACTCTCGCTCTGTGATATGACCAGCTTGTTAGGATTTTGTATCAAATTACTGCTTCCCCCCTTTTTTTCTTCTTAACCACTTTAACATTAGTGGTACTACTACTTTCATTATAATTGGGTTTTTCTTATTGTTTGACTTTGTCTTGCAGCAAGACTCAGGATGTCTCTAGAAGAGAGAGTATAAATACTGCTGATATCAATAGAATGCAACATCTGAGGGAAACAAAATGCAAGGACTTGCCAGATGCAACATTTCTGTCCAAACTGGCATCAGAGTTTTCAAGTTTGGATTTAAGGTTTTAGCTCAGGCCTGGTATCAGGAGAGGGGAAACTCAGCACTTTTACTAAGTGCATGATTGCTGATAGCCCCAAGCTCATCACAACTGTATGATTTTAAAGACGTTTCCATGAGATTTTTCTAAGTCTCTGAACTGATGTCCTTTTAGTGCATTTTTACCTGTGCAGGATATAAAAGATGAGTATTACTTTTGTGGGTAAATTTTTTAGTTGCTGAGTGTGTACCTGTTACTTTATACATGCTCCGTTATTTACCTTCCATTTTAAAGTGAAACTAAGAATTTTTTAGACTGCTAAAGAGTCCCTGGATTGTGGGAGTGCTCAGGGAAAGCCAAGATACCAAACACCTGTTTTTCACTAAACTTGAGGATGTTGGGTAGGTCAAGAGGGGAGCTGTGGGTTAGCTCATTCCACTGTAAAGCAATGAAAGCCATAAAATATTATGAGCAAAAAGCCACCTGTTCTTGAATTAGTGCTTGCCGTCTACCTTTGTGGTTTAAATTGAAAGTTCAGTATCTAGGCAGCCTGTTTTCCTTTTGCTCTAACTTAACCACAGTGTGTCAATTGGTACAGTGCCTTCACAATCAGCTCCATCTCAAAGCTCTTTGCAAAACATAAAAGCGGGTGCACGCATGCATCCCTTCCTCTCCCAGGCACTGCGCACTAACGGTAAAGCTACTTTTCTGTAAGCAAAGCATAAAAATCAGGTGAGTGTCAGAAACTAAACTGGATACCAAAGTACTGGAGAAGATTTTCAGAAAGGTACATCCATCATGATGGATGGCTGAGACAGCACTGATTTACTGATTTACTTCAGGTGCAAATGTTTTCCAAGTAGCAGCTTTCCTCTGGCAGCTTCATAGTCCTCCTTTGTTGGACAGAAAAGCTGATGGTCTCGGTCTCTACTGCTGGGTGTCAGCATGGAAAAGCATGCATTTTTGTATAATTTGGTAATTTGGTTGGGTTTGAGGGGATTTTTGGTGGTTTTATTTACTTTTTTTTTTACCTGGCAACATATTAGTTTGTTCAGGTTCAAAATGTAAGTGTGGAAGAAAAGGAGCTGATCTTACAGAATAGCCATATACCTGATGAGAGGTACTCTGTCATCCCATTGCTACATTGACCAAAAGACAAATGGCTGAAGGCAATAAAAGCAGCTAGACAGGGTTTTATCATGAGATGCCTGAGGAGCTGGTAACCTAAACAGATTTACTCTGTCCTGGTCTAAAGGTAATGTGAGTGCAGCTGACTCTTGGGGACTAAATGCCATACAGGACTTTTTTTTTTCTTAGGTTTTAGGGTACATCCTTTGACTCTTGATCTTCCAAAAAATGCCTGCTGGTACTGATCTCGGTGCCTCTGTGCCTGTTTTTGCTTGTGGTATAGGCTATTCAATCTGTTGTATTTGCTCAGTTAGCATCCAGTTCAGTGGGCTCTGAAGTATGAGGCTGGTGTGGCCATGTTACGCTTTCAGGAGCAAGTCTGTTTGTTTCATTAGGTCCTTGGCTTTTAAGATATTTGGGGCAACAGTTATTTTATGCACCTACCTGTGATACCTAGGTGAGAGCTATGCCCATCGTCCCCTTCCCACATTGTCAGTGAAGAGAGAGAGCATCCTTGGGGCAGTGATTCAGATCTCATGTGGGCTGAGGCATCATTTCTGGAGATGCTTCTCTTCTCTCCACAGACAGCTTGTCCAGTAGGCGTGCAGCAAAGCTCGGGCCAGGGTCCCTTCTAATGCTCTCTTGTGAAAAAGATGCGAGTGTAAGCCTCTCCGGCTTCCTTTCGGTGGCCCTGGGAGAGTTGGGAGTCTATCTGCTAGGTCACATCCATACAGCTCTGCCACTATATCTAATGAAGCCCTAACATCCAGAGGTGCAGCTTTTGTGAGGACTCTAAATAGGCAGCTCCCTGCCATGTCCACTGCAGATGGCACAGTCTAAAACCACAGCCTTCCTACCAGCTGAGGGCACTGAAAATGCCAGTCTGTGAAGGATGCAGGCTTCTGCAGTGGTCCATGTGCACTCCGGCAGAGGTTGTTGTGAACGGGCTGGTTGTTCAGCTCCACAAGAAAGTTTGTGCCAGCTATACGAGGTTTTTTGTCACTCATCTTCTGGTGGACGTGAGAGAGGAGCTTTATCTTTAGTAAGGAAAAAAAAATTTTTACAATATGGTATGCTGGGCTTAAGGAATAGGCATACGCTCTTCAGGCTTATTGTAAGTCATCTACACTGTTAACATATATTTGCCAAGCAGTACAAAATGCCCAGGAGAACTTCAGCTTGCCTGTGTTTCAATGGTTTGATATTTTCACATTTCTCTGTGTTTTTGTTAGTTTAAAAAAATTTATTGTCCAAAGCAAAATATTCCTTCAGATAATGCTATAAATTTTAGTCTAGCTCCAATTCTTCTTATTTTGTTAGTTCTGGCTTATTTAAACTCCAGAATCAAGTAAGACAATAATCAGTTTAGTTTTGCAAACAAAGGAAACAAACAGAAATAGCTAAGAATGTTAGAAAAATGGAAAGGAGTTGTCTCAGTCTCTGTAAGAGCCACACACGGATTAACTGATGGATTTTAATGCCAGTATTTCAAGGTTAACTTATATGACTTTTATTAGGAAAACTTTAGAAAAACCTTAAAATTAAAAAAAGAAAATCACAAAAGATTAATGAAGTGGCTATTTGATTTAGTATTTGTACAGGCTGCTATTTACCAAAAGCGAAACCTCATATTCTGCTCTGCATACTCCAAATCCACTTCCTCCGTTTCTGAGCTTGTGCTGTCAACCATTTCCAAAGCTCTGTGGTAGCACCATTAATAATCCTTTTGATATTCTTTTCTCTAATAAATGTAAATCATCATGAACTCATTTGGTATTAGCGTGGATGTCCTAAGTATTTCTATGGTATTCCATCACCTAATAGAAACACTCAGTTGTGGATCTGACTAAAACTAAAGCAACAACATTGCTGTGGATGAAAACTTGAAAGAATCCCATCTCATGTTATGAATATGAGTGTCGCTGTGTACTCTGATGTGAAATTTGGCCGGATTGTGGCAAGTGGGACCGTGAGGGACATGACAGACTGACTCCTGCCTCCTCTGAGCTTGGAGAGGGCTCCCTGTAGCATCCCAGGAACATGGTGGGGCCCCAGGCTTTACACGCAGGGTGTAAACCCTCCTGCATACAAAGGCAAGGCCAGCGTAGCTGGTCCTGTGCTTTTGCTTGGCTCAGCATGAAGTGCTGAGCAGTGGTGACCTGGGCATTTACACCAGGCGGGCACTGACGGCTTTGGATTGCTCAGATCAGTGGTGGCAAAGGCATCTGGGGCTGCTGGCCACAGAACTGAGCCGCTGCTGTCAGGTCTTCTGTTTCTTGTAAAGCTTCATCTCTCAGAGTTGAGACGATGTACAAGAATCGTGGCTCTGATGCCAATGGAACTTGGGCTTTTGCCGTGAGCAGGCCTGGAAGTAGAAAGAGGAGCAAGGAGGTCTTCCTCCGGTGGCTTTTCAACCAGTGTAAATTGTGGTCTCTCTGTGGAAGTCCAAGGATAATTTCCACAAAGTGAGGATCTGTCTGCTTTGTTTTTTAAGCAGACCATCTTATTAATCTCAACTGGAATTCTGCTTGAATTTGATAGCAAGGGGCAGTGCCAGGCATGCAGCACCCGGGGAAAGGAGGAGGATGAGCTGCTCATGCTCTGTTCTTCTAGTCTGGTACTCTGAATTTACCTAGTCACAGCAGCTTTTCTCCAGCTGTGGGGACACGTGACATGATGGGCAAAGTATGGCAGCGCATGCAGTATCAAAGTATATTCATGGGCTTTGGCAGGAGGGAAAAAGGAAGGTTTGGAAAACTTAATAACATCAACAGGACTGGGATTTCCCTATTTTAACTTTGAATTTGGTTTAGTACATGGGTCTGCTAGCTGTGGTTGCTGGTCCTTGCGGTGAAAACAAAGCACTGACATAGATGAGAAAAGGGAGATGAAACTACAGTGTTACTTCAGTCCAGCATCAGCCATAAAGACAAAGAAAAAAAAAAATAGCGTGACTCATTTAATGTGGGAAAATAGAAACCCTGCTCTTTAAAGTTACTGGACAAACACATCTCTCCATAGTCATGTCAGAAATAAAGCCTGTATTGAAATTGCTGGGGGTAGTTTCAACTTTGCTATTGATTCATACAGTGCCTTTATACTGAAATTTTGAGTAAGCTTTTTCTTTTACATTTTGTTTTGACTTTTTGGAGGATTAGGTATTTACATTTAGACGGGGGAAGAAAGCAGGCAGACTGGTTTATAAACTTCATATTACTGACCATTTTTTTCATACAGTGGGCTATTATTTTGGCAGTAATTGCAAATGATCTTTGCACTGCAAAGGTATAAAATGTCAAATTCTCGACATCTAGTCAAAGTAAAGGAATATGTCAGCTTTTTAATGAGTCCAAATGTTGATCTGCATGATTATTTTATTTATGTGATTGAGGTCAATCACATCCTTTTAGAACACAAACAATAGTAATCATTTAAATTTTTCTGTTAGCCTTTTAGCTGTGGTTAAATGTTTTTTCCTAAACAGCTTCTTCTAATATCTTTAATTTGCAATATTTTTACTGGTGCCAATTGTTCTGCTAAAGTTTTGCAATGGATATAAACCACAGTGGTTTGTTCATTACACTAGATGCCTACAGATTTCTTTTTCTCTGTAGCTGTGCTGTATGATTTTATGTGAAATTGATTCTATACAACTGTAACTAATAGGATTTTCCTGGAAACAATCAGAACATCTTGTACCAATGTTTACAATAAATATATAAGAAGAAATTGATAGCTATCTAACAGTTTCCAGGAAGATGTGAATTAATGCAAAGCCAGCCTCTGAATGTTTTTCAAAGGGAAAGATTGGGTTTTGTTTTATTTTATTTGTATTGAAACTTGTCATGTTATTTGAATTCCCTTAACATTTTTTCATACTTCAGAGCCTTTTCTTACATTGTCCATCCATCAAACATGCTGTTCTTACGTGGTGCCTGGGAAATGTTAATTGAACAATCCTGAGTTTAACCCCTCCTTCAAATGCTTTGTAAAAATACAGCTGTTAATAACGTTTATTTGGCTTCAATTTAGATATGAAAAAATCCATTTCAGGAGGTTACTGAAAAAAGGTTTAGACTTAATATGTGTTCCCCACATATTAAGAGCAATGGCATGTGCTGTAAAGAATAAAAACCACAACACACATACATCAGTCCTCATGGGCTAATGGAAATCTAGACCTGATTAAAAACCCATTTCAGGACTTTTTTATTGCAGGGGTGGGTTTGATAGCTGTCAGTGTACAGGAAAATAGCACATCTGGAATCTTACTGTGTACTTGTGCTGGCTGGTATAACTCAACCTGTGTGTCAGATTTTTTTTTTTAATAGCCAAGATTTATTTGGTTTCTATTAATTTTTTAAAAGTCTTTGGTAAGTATGCTTATTAAGTACTAAATTTTTACCCTCCACAAATTAAAAGCTATATTTTAGTAGTGAGCAGTTTCCTTTTGAGAAAAGTAAGAAAGCCAGAAGTACGCATTAGTAATGTGGAGAGTTAAGTTATTTGAATGTAGACGTACCCCAGTGGGTTCTCAGGGATGACTATTTTGCAATTTGTATAACAAAAGTTGCATTTTTCTTGTGACTTTTCTATCTAGTTACGGGAAGTCTAAAATGAGATATTAAACAAGTAGCAGACTCTGACTCACTATAATATCAATAATTTATTTTCCCATTAGGACAGTGTATACACCTAGGAAATTGTAAATATAGTTTAAAAAACATTCAGATTTGCTTGTAAAATATGAAACTTCAGGAAAGAAGAGGCTTTTTTCCTAAGCAATGTCTTGGAGAAAAATGAACAGTCAGCTACAGATCAAGAACTCCAGCGTTGTTTTGGTTTCAGATCTAACCACGATTTTAATGAAATATGTATATTTGTAATCATCCTTAAGTTAAAAGCAAGAAAGAGCAATTAAAGTCCTTTGACAGTCCCCCACATCCTTAGATTTATTGTCTAGTTAAATTTTTAATAGTGCAGTTTCAGAACTTTTCTATTTTAATTACTCTAGAGATTTGTACAGCTGAAATATTTAATATATTTTCATGTATTCAAATCATGGTCTAAAACCATCAATGACCGGGATGTTGCCTGTCTTGCGTGGTCTTAAAAATCTCCAAAGATTGAACTATGCATATGAGTTAATAATGTTTTGGCTGATTTACTCAACAGTGTCACTTTAGCCCTGTCCTACTCAGAAGAAACACAATATTTTAAAGTTCTTGAAGGTTAGAGTTACCAGGTGAAACTGTAAGTCTTCAATGGGAAAAAAAGCCAAAAGCGGATAAATTCTAATCACATTCTATTATATTCAAGATGGCAATGTTTTTGAAGGAATTTATATACTATTCATTCGATTTATATACAGTGTAAATGGACACACATTTAAATGTCATTCCAGTGTTAAAATGACTAGTTATAAAAGTCATAACAAAGGACCTCTAGAATGTCACTACAAAGTGCCCAGAAAAGTTCAGCCAATTCATTTGACTGAGGTGGAAAGAAAAGTCCACCTCTCTGGGATAGAGTCACCCACTGGAACAATCATTCATCAATTAGTCATAATCTTGACACAGCAGAGTGCCCATCGATTTTATTTGGACTGAAATCAAGTGAAATACCTGCACATGAGATATTTGGGAATTTTGTGTGATACCATGTTATTTGCCCCCAAATATACCAGTCTTTTCAGTTTCTTAAAGGCTTTAGAGCAGAATGCAGTAGTGACTTCTCAGATAATTATTTATATTTTACAAAATGTACCATGTGCATTTCCTTACGAAGTATTATGCATGAGAAGTAAACTGTACAAAATAAATGAGCACAGCATATGTCATGAGGTAATGGCCTGGCTTTTGGATTTCTTACTAAGCAGGCATTTTCAGAAACAGATTTTGGAATGCTGTGATTCATGGATGATCAGTGGGGGATATTCTGGGCATTTTTTTTTTTAATGAGGAATTGAATAATTCTGGCTCTTTCTGGACTCTAACCTGGGCTCTTGCACTGGGTTCCTACCTTCTTTTGCTGATTACTCTTAAGAGGTCTAAAGCTAGAACCAGAAAATGTTGATAAGCAAAGTCTGCTTTACCAGACAAGATCCCCCACGTGTCCACATTTTAACCCTCTGATCAAACTGAACAAGGTATGAGGTTACTGACAGGTTTGCGGGCTTGCAAGGACAGGAGTCTGCAGTTAGCAAGTATTGGGAGGTACTATTTTTTTCATCTTGTGTAGCAAGGAACTTCTCTACTCATTTTTGGCAAGTAACAACAATTTGTAGTAAAAGTTTGCATTGTTTTGTTGCAAAGGGTCAACCCAGAGTCAGTGCTTCCTTTTTTAATCTCAGAATAAGCTGAAACTAAAATAGGCTGTACACAGTAGGACGTGTGCTCCACAGGACTTTCTCGAGGCATGGATCCATATTAATGGACCAAGGACTGTGTCTTTGAGAGGCACTCCCTGTCAGAACACTGCTGGTCTGATGCTGGGTGTGTTGGACTGTTGGGCGTCTCTGGGCAAGAGCAGCTACTTCAAAATGAGCCAGTTTCGCTCCACAGACCGCAGTGAGTAGCTGTCATCAATGCAGCCCTGCTAGGCTTATGTGGTGCAGGTCTGCAATGCTTGGGCCAGGAGAACAGGTGCTGGTGCCAGACAGGTGATCTGAGCTCAGTAATCCGGTAGGAAATATGGAGTCACCCTGCTATTGTGCAGCCCCGCACTCCCAAGCATCACACACTCAGCGGGCAGTTTTGGTAGAAACCTCATGCTGGGTGTGACATTACCACTGGTGAATGTCACTCAGTGGACTGCTGGTCACTAATCGATCAGAACTGTCTTGCCTTTATTCATGTTATAATTCTATAGTGAATGAGGTCAAGTCATTTGCCATTGCCTTTGGATGCTTGCAGAGATCCATCATGTTTGCTTTCTTCTATATCCATGCAGTTTAAATTTGGCAGTGCTTGCATGAGCAAACGAGTACTATTAAAGGTGTGACAATATGTCCACAGGGCTGCAGCTCTTGTGTAGATTCCTAGATTTCAAGAGAGAGGACAGATCCTAATGATGACCTCTTAGCCATTTCTGCCAGCTGTTCTCACATCAAGCTTATAGACCTGAATGCAACAAAAGCTTATTTTTTTAGACAGACATTTGGTTTTGCTATTAAGTCTTCAAGTGACAGGGAATATATTATGTCCTCAAGTAGACTATTTTAGTGCTAATTTACCTCCCTAGTAAAAATGCACATTATTTTTAATCTGATTTTGTCTGCTCTAGCTGTTGGACTTTTTCATATCCCTGTCTACAAGCTTAAAGTAGACCTGATGATTTATAAGATGGGAAATATTTTTGGCATGGATGAGCGTATAAACTACGATCAAGTCAAGCATTCAAATTACCTTGGATAAGTTTGAATCTTTACAGTCATTTAGGAAAAGACAGGTTTTCCAGCCACAGACCCATTCCTCTAACCCTTTTCCGAACTGTTCCCAGTTTCTGAACATCCCTTTTAAGTGAAACTTGGCTAGAGAGCTCAAGATCAGAGGTGCAGCAAACCTTGTCTTGTGCTCTTTTAGTACTCAGTGTAATTTACCCAGTGATCCTAAGATGCCCCAGAGTACAAAATAATTTTCCTTTAAAAAATTGTGAGCTTTATAAACCTTACAGAGCTCTCTTTCAGGACGGTAATTCTCATCATTACAGCTGTCACACCATATTTACTGCTGTCACTGTTTTCTGTTAAAATGATGAAGCAAAGCAATGTCTGCAATTGTTAACATCGTCCTGAGTATGAAATGTCTCGTGTTTCCCAGCAGACCCTAAAATAGAGGGACGTAAACTGAGGAGGAAAGCTTTGGCAACTCTGAAAACCAAGACCAGAAAATTGCTGCCTAGTGACAGTAAAATGAGAGAGGACACGAGGATGACAAATGGGAGTCTGTGTGGGGGACACCTCAGGACACAGCTATGGAAAGCTCTGGGGTGGGGTGGGATTTTCCTGTGTCCCAACATGCGTGCAAGGGCCAGAACTGCGGGGCCTGCTTGGCAAAATACAGGTGAAAGAAGGAACACGCTCAACCCCTTCTTGGATGGACCAGGGTTTCTGCTTCTGAAAATGGCATAAGAAGTCCCACAACAGCCATGTCTGTCATTCTAGTAGCCCTGCCACAACCTAGTAGACATAAGGCATTTGCCCGTTGATGTCAGCTCTGATCCTGTTTGACAGATATGTATATTTTTTAGCATTCACAGTGGCTCCTACTCTCATACATCTTTATTAAAATTTATATTCTGTAGAAACTTCTTCACATTTGTTCTTCATGGGGAAAGATTTTTTGTCTCCTTGGAGTAAGGGAGCTTTCCAGCCATGGACTTTGGAAGACTGAGGAAAAAGGAGTTGGTGCGAAATGCCTTGGGGGTTTTAACCCAACCTGAACTGCAGGTCTCTGTGGGTAAAGGATATTGCTTCATGAATGGACCATATCTGGTAAGGAGGTCTAGTGACTTTGCTGAACAAGACAATAAAAGCAAAGTCTTCTGCTCCTGTCAGATTTCAGGACACTGAACTTGAGTTCTAGATAAAGATAGTTTTTATAATTTAATATTTTGTCCTCTGTGGTTGCTAATCCTGGTCACTTCTTTCTTTAGCTTGTTTTCCCTTTGCTGGCTTCATTACTCCCTCAAATCCCACCCATCTTTGGCTTTCCCAGGTCTTCACACTCAGCTGTACCTACAGCTGGAATTATGGCTGTAAATGCCAGTAGAAAAGGATGAGTGAATTCAAAACGGCTTTTCCATGATTTTGTTGCTACTAAGGTGAATCTTCTATAATATTAAAAAAAAAAAAAAGAAAGAGATGCCCCACCTAAACTAAACCAAACCCAGTTTAACTATTATGCTGGTGGGAATGTTCTGTGCTTGTAAGAAAATGCACAGAAGGGGGTAATTATACAAATGCCTCTAATAAGCTGTAGAGTTTGTTTCATTGAGTAGAGATTCGAAAGCTAAAACAAATGATAGACTTTCTTCCAGAAAATATCATTTTGTGACATTTGAAGCTGGAAAATATTATCCCTCGTTTATAAATGAGGAAACCAAGTGCGGAGATGGTTATGTGATTTGCCAAACGTTTCAGAGACAGTGTGGAAGAGAACTTAAGTGTGACAACACTTCTAAGGAGAAATGATAGCTCTAATGTATGTAGAGTTAGCTTAGCTCCTCATTGCCTAGCAGAGTCCTACACTTCTGCACTTTGTGACTGTGAAAAAACACCTAATCAAAATGGTAGCATTTCTTGTGTGTTCACTTTTCATAGGTGCAAATGAAAACACCAGATGGAAAACAAAATTTAGCTGATTGTGGATATTTTAATAGCTATATCAATATCAAGCATTCTTTTTCTTTAGTCTGTTCATATTCAACAAGGACATAGATCTACTAGTACTTTCCTTAACAGAAAGGGTCACTGGAAAAGTTCAAATGATGGTGCTTTCCTAACCAGTCTAAGAGAATTAACTACTCTAAAATGCTTCCTGGCTTCTGTTACCACAGAAATTGTAAAAACAGTTTTACAAGCTGTTGTGCTTCAGTGCAAAGCAAACACATTAATAACATTTAATGAGCATTGCTTCTTGCATCTTCCTGTTAATTTATGTAATTTAGTCCTATAAAAGAATCAAGAACTGTTTGTTTGGAGCAGCTTAAGATGTTTATTAATAACTGTTGGTCATGTTGTATTTGTAATGTGAGCCTAGATAGGAACTCACAGTTGTAACAGTTCTATGATATCAAGAGAAGTTAACTTTGCATATGCTTAAACATGCAGGAAATAAACCATTTATGATACAGTAGAATGCAGTTTGTTTTGTCTACCTGATCATAAACTGGAGTTTGATATTTTGGTGCTGTGCATCCTCAGACCCTGAGCCTAAGGGACCTTGCACCTCCACAGTGCCTTTGAAAGTCGGTGTGGAAGCCCCCACACAGACTACGGAGGGGTGCCTCCGCTCCTGCAAAAGAGGCAGCATCACATGTTGGGAAGCGCCGTGTCACACCAGAAGGTTCAAAGACCCTCTTAGGAAAACAACCCAGAACTGTAAGGGGATGGCACAGACGACCTCAGAGATCGTCTCCCTTTTCATTTCCAGGGCTAGCTGGTTCGGGGCAGTGCTGGTTCCAATTACAGCTCAAGCACAGCTGCAAAATTCCAATGGCACCCACATCTTAGGCACAGCTTTACTGCCTCTCTTCCTGGATCACCGGGCTGATATGCAGTATATGCAACTGATCTGGCAGATATATAGATTCAAGAACAACTTGGCATTGTCTGTACATATTATTGGCAATTTTTCAAACTTTTCCATTCGTGTGGATCTCAAAGCCGGTCTCGCTTCATTTGTAAATGCAGTTACTTGCCTAAGTCATGCATGATGCCCTGTAATAAAGTTATTTCTCCAATAAGCTCAGACCTGTTGGGCAACTTTGTGCTGGAACTAATTATGCTTCCTGACATCCATTGAGGAGTGACTCATAATTTGCATATGCTTGCCTTGTGTCATAATTCCTGAACTGTCAATTGAACTCATTCTGTATAGTCCCATTGTATAGTAACGTAGTTTTTCATAAATCATGTAAATTGTGCGTTTTATCATCTTATCGTTTCTTTGTGTCAGAATCTTTGACTGTGTTGGTTTTTATATCTCAGATAAAAATGAAATCCAAAGGCTCAATAAGTAAGGCTTTATGAATAGTGCTGAAAGTTTTCTACTGTGGGGGTTTAAAAATACACTAATAGAAACACTGTATTTTATGTTTTGAATTTCTGCTCTAGTGGAGGAGAAAAATGGTGAAATAGGAGAGAAAGAAAATGGTTAGTGGTGAGAGAAATATGAAGACGAGGTATGAAAGAGGCTGGGGCAGTACTTTCGTTTCTCTTAGCCCTCTGCACGAGGCTCATACCCAGTTCTACACACTACAGTGAGTTACTTTCAGTATATTAGTGGGGAAAAAAGGTGGTACATCAATTTTAGGCTGGCTTTCTGCATGGTGCCAGTTTCACCACTGGTCTCTCTTCTTTACTGTCCTCAGCATCACTGATGTCAGCCAGTATTTCTTTTGATAATTCTGCTTTCTTCTGCTATCAGTGAGCAGGCTGGGCCCAGTTTGGGCTGGAATATCAGGTAGCAGCTCGATATGTGAAACTAAGTTTAATCACGGCACAATGCTTTCTGGTAGCCTAGATGTACTAGGAAAAGAATGCTGTCCCTACAGTGAGGTTAAATAGGTCTGCAGGTGATATTGCTGGAGCAATAACACACCCTCTAATTCACTGACTGCAGCTTGTGATAGGAACGTGATGTGCCAGCTGGATAGGATCCTGCTAGGAATGACTATAAACCTTTTTATTAAACACGATTCTGCTTGTCTGTACTTCCCTCTCCCCTCCTCTAGTTCTCTGAATTGCAATTTCTATCCTCTTTTTTTGTACAGTAGGAAAAATAATCCAGATGAAAGCTTTCATTCTTTGCCTTACGAACCTCTTTCCTCAGACCCCCTAAAGGGAAATTTTTCCTGGAAATTTGGACAGTTCCTTTATTTTCCTTAATACTTGCAAAAACTAAACCACTGCCTCAGAAGAGATATTTGTATTGCCATACACTGTTTGGTGATTTTTTTTCCTTTATGACTTTTCCCTGTCTCTTTCCCGTCTTCTAAGGCACAGCTTGTGGAAATATGTCACATTTCTGTGGTGCAACAGAGTGGGAGGCAGCAAATCTGGATCTTATTACCAGTTTGGCCATAGTCTTCCTGTGTGAACATGGGTAAGTTATTTCTTTCTGCACTGATAATACAGCGATGTTAATCACTTACTTCACGGGGCAAGGGTGGCCAATCTGTAACATGCTTGAAGTGTTTAAGCAGTGAAGATGAGGCTCCCAAAGCGGGTCTCTGTCATGTGTTTGGCTAGCACAGAGACTTCTGGGCAATCTGAAGCCCCTCTGTGGGACACAGCAAGTGGCTACAGCTGATAGTGCTGATACCACCCGGCCGCCCTGGGCTTCAGCTGCAGGGCAGCCCAGACCTGCTCTTCAACAGGTCCTCTGGTGAGTCATCCCCATGTCCCACCCTGTTGAGATTTTGGTATGAAGCATGTAGGATTAGCAAGGTTGGCTATCTCTGTCATGTGAGAATAAATGGAAATGAAAATACGCTGAGCTCTGGTGAGAGGAATATCAGAACCACAGCAAAGAGGGCTGGGGGAGAGCAGGTGGTCCACTCCCTGCCAGATGCAAGTATATTCCTGCACGTCTGTTTAAGCCATGCTTTAAAAAGTGCCAGTGATGGACCAAGCTGGTACCAAAGTGCAAATATCAGGGTTGATTCATATTATAAGGTACCTTTCAGCCATTTTCTTGTTCCCCAAAATAAACAAACTGCATGGGTTAAGGAGTGCATTCCTCCCCACACGTGTCAAAAATCTCTGGCTGACTCTGTTTGCTCAGTTCCCCTGATCCTATAAATTATGCAAACTGTGTTCATCTTGGACACATACTGCCTTATTTTCCCACTTACTGCATAGCTTGGCAATGTTAGAAGGGACATATTTTTCCTCCCCTTCTTTTTGTCTTTCTGTTGAGCATTTTATTTAACTGGGATTGTAAAACAAAAGTATTAGTTGCCAGTCTGGTACAATGCTTCATGCTTTATCTGATAGTGGGCACCACTTATACCACAGTGTAAAGGTAGTTTAAAAGATGTGCTAACCCGCTCCTTTGAGTACAGTTCATCTGTGTGGCGTGTGTAAGAAAATGGCCCACGCTTGGGCCTGACAGGGATTAAGAATAGATCTGGCAAAACTTCACATTCTTCCCCTAGAAACTGGACTGAGAGAGCAAGCAACCTCCAGGCTCACAGACAGCAGCTGAGCGTTGGGCTTGGATTCGCACACCATGCAAAGCCGATGACGCAGCCTAGGAAAAAGAAGAGGAGGGAAAGCTCTGTCTTGATAATCAAGCTCCTCTCCAGTTGCTTCTGTTTTAGATCCCCATCCAGCAAAGGCTCCTGCATGGACTTTATATACTTAAATAGTTCCACTGAAGCAGGTGTGATTTCAGGGTGCTGCCCAATTAATCTTTAAAATCATGTCTGAAGATTCATTGACTTCCAGGACTGCGTCTTTTCTGACAATCTTTGGATCATTTAGAAAAAAATGCATCTTCTCAAAGCAATCAAGATACTAGGAGGAAGCCATAATATGAAAAATGGACCTGGTTTTCCCCAAATTGTCTAAAATTAAGGATCGAGAGTCCCATTTTATGACAGTTTCCCCCTGCTAAGCCTTCTTTTACGAGAAAAAAATTCACAGAATACATTTGACCAACTTCTCAACAAACAAAATTGGAACAACCTGTTTTGCTAAGTTATGTTAACAAACACTTGCTGAGAATCTTTAATTTCTTAAATTCTCCATGCTCCTTGCTAACTATGTGCATAAGAAAATTAAACTTTTTTTTTTTTTAAATGAATCCTTATCCATTTTGTGGCCCTACTCATGAGTTCTAATCTCTCACACCTGGAGATGTCTCCCTTAATGCTAAACAACACTGAAGATTAAAGTTTTTTTGAAGGTGCAGGGAAGTATGAACAAGTTCAAAGGTCTTGAAATTGCATTTGTTGGTAGGGTGTAGCTGGTTTACCAGCGTTACCAAAATAATACTTAACTTTCATACAAACTCAACATGCAATTAAATACATTCGTCTTGTTCTTCAGAGTAGAATTGAATCAGCTTCCAGAATTTAGCTATGCTTGCTATATGCATGTAACATGAGATGGTCTGGAAAAAGCTTGCCAGGGCTTTTTTGTCTCTCTTCCTCAATATACCTGGAACTGCAAATCGAAGGGACCAATATAATATGAATATGGGGGTGATGCAAGTTTAAAGGAAAAATCATGGTAATGAAGGTGTTTTGCTTCTGCTGAAAATCACCTTAACTCCTCACGCAAGACTTCTGCTTTTGTGACTAGCTTTGTAGGTTTTTATAGTTGGAAACATGATATTGTCTGTGGCCTTCATGGACGAGAGAGCAAGTACGATGTGCTTGCATTTTATCGATTTTCCAGATACGGGAATGTTAATATTTTTCATATGCAATCACACTGGTGTTTACATTATTTTGGGATGTGAAGTCTGTTTTGATGCTTTATGAAGTCTGACATTGCTTGAATAAACAAATTCTTAATAATTGATTAAAAAGCATAGTTGTACCACTTAATCTGTCTGTGCGAGAGAGGCATTTTTCCTCTGGGACAGGAATAACCCAGCATTTAGTTAATCAAGTTTTAAAAGCTGTGAATTTAAGCTCTTTGGGATATATACATTACCAATTGCAGGAAGTTGAGAAATAAAAGGAACTTTTCAAATAAAAAGATGTCAATTTAATAGCAAAGGAGCTAGAAACAGATGTTTCACGCAAAGCATAGGAGTTGTGTCATTCCTTTAGGTTTTCAAAGTCACTTCTTGTCAGATGCATTGGTTAAGAGAGAAAATTAATGAGCTGTGTTAAGTTTTATTACACAATCTTCTGATGTGGGAAAGCTTCCCTCCAGGAACAGCTCTGTGCATGGCTTAACTGATTTAGGCATGCCTGCTGCAGTATTCTCCAGAATGTGTTGGAGATCAAAGTAGGGGGAGTTATTCAGGTTTTATGGCAAGGTAATTAAAAAAATATGGGGATTATTACATATAAATCATACTTGCATAAATTTGCTGGCAAAATAAAATCAAATAAACACGTTTAAAAAATGAGATCAGGAAAACATTCGGCCACATTTTTTACTGTTACAGATGCAAAGCTGTACCCTGAAGTCTACACAGCTGACCTCTTTCTTCCACTGCAGAGAATTTGGCCCAGTTCCATTTTAGTGGTGTTCCCATTTACTTAAAAAAAAAAAAAAAAAAAGAGAGAGAGAGAGAGAGAGAGAGAGAGAAAAGGCATACTGAGCTCTCCTATGTTGTGACAATGTGAAGATGGGCACCAGGTACAACAGATGGAGAGGTGGTCCCAGGAAGAGCACTGGCAAGACTTCCCTTGGTTTCTGAGGTGATTTCTTCTGAAAGTATTCTCTTACAAGTAGACTCATGTGCCTGAGCATTTATCTTTTCAATGCAAATGTTAGTATTATACAAAGCAAGACACAAGAGACTCTTCTCCCTGCTATTGTTACAGTACAGACTGTAAGCGAAGAGCAGGTTTGGACCAACAGCTTCTGGAAAAGGGAGTAAAAAAAAAGCCCTAGAAAACTGCAAAGACTTTCTGTTCTCAGGTACACAGGACTTCTGAGGGGAGTGCATACAAGCTCAGGAAAGATTGTAGCTCATCCTTTCTGGCCACATACAGGAGAAATGGATGCATGCACTATGCTCCAAATAGGGGCTCAGAAATCCCAGTCTAGAAAGAGGGAGAGATGATCCAGTTGTAAATGTTGAAGTCCTGATCGTGAAATGCAGAAAACATTTCTCTCTGGGTGGGAGAGAAGTGAAGAGTATTGTGAAACTTCTGTTTAATCAGAGGAGAGCTTCCACATTTCTGTCACATAAATATGCAGAAAGGATAAGCTTATAGCTTCAGCTGTCCTAAATGCAGGGATACTGTATGATGACAGAACACACATGCACATGCCTGTCTAAACATATACACAGTTGTAGCCAAAACGTATAACACTGTCAGGACTGAGCTTTCTCTCTCTAAGGATGTGCATATGCCCTCTTTGGTTTAATTGGGTTTATGACTCTACATGTGCATGTATATGCAAGAGATATAAAATGCAAGTACAGTAGCTTTTTATGTGAAATAACATTTATCTTCTTGTACCAACTACAGGTCCCTGAGAGAGTACATGTAAAGTTCACACTGGAAGCTACACAGCTGAAGCACTAGCAACAGAATAAGCAGAACACGCTTGGCTGTCATTTTACCAGTCCTCTCTGCTGCAGTCCTAATGTGCATGAAAGAGGGGCTACTGACCAGCAACTGCATGCAGATGAAACAGTACAATCTGGACAATGAAAACTTACGTGAAGTATCAGGTGAAAATTCCCCTGTGCTTTGCTCTTCTGGGTGACAAAATAATTTCCTGAGGCAACTGAAGAAACCACCCCACAATGTCGAATTGTTTAAAGGTACTTGATTGTGAAATACTGTCCATTTTAACCTTGTCTTGGTGTTTGGCATGGCGGATCCCTTCCACTTCTAACCTTTTTCAAAGAATCAATAGATGCTGCATCTAATAATGATAATGAGTATGTATTAAAGATATATTATCTGGAGCTGGAAGCTGAAGGCTGGACCTGAAAGTATTGCAAAACAGTTGTATTTTCATGCTCCCTGAATATGTACTGCTGTTAATCACACGTGTGCAATCTTGAAGACAAGGACCAGAAAACTCATTGAGATTTTGAAACAACAATAACATAAAGCCCATTGCAAGATTTAATATAAAATCTGAACAGTAAAGAATTCTGTGATGTATCTGGTTCTTGTTTGATGTACTTCTACTGCCACAGTTAATATAGTGTTTGCAGTGCACACATAAAGCAGATACACTCAGATTCCTCTCTAAAAGAGTTAAATTATTTTATAGTCATGTATGCTATCTCTCCCATTGTTTTTTTTTTCCCCCATGATTTCTGTAGGCTGTATGTAGTTCATGTAAGTTCTTCTTAACAGCTTTCAACAAAATTTGCTGTAATATAATGGTAGAGGTAGACAGTTACAAAGAAGGCTATAAAGATTTTTCTAAGAAATTTCTAAGCATGAGAGGAGTCCCTCTTTCTTAGTAATTACCAAAGTCTATGAGAAAAAAGAATCCTCAAAGGAGGAGACATACTTTTCTGTTCTCAGGTGCTAATGATTGTGTATTTCACTACAGCAGAATAAAAATCACCCTCCTACACAACATCAGTCAAAGTCTTCAAAATATTTCAGCTCCCAAAGTGGAACTGAAGTAGCATCTAAGTTTTCCTAAAGGCTGGTGCCAACCCTTCAGACATAAGGTTCAATTTCAGCTTTACTTCTTTTGTATGCTTGAAAACACCAGCGAGCTGAGGGTTTTCTTGGGTTTGCTGCAGATGTGCTGTATGCATGTGTGAATGTTTTCTGCAAGATCTACAAAAAGACAGGAACATATGATGCCTGTTGTACAAGCTGTCATGTCTGGCCAAGGTCAGTCTGACCCGAGTATTCAGGATGCTTAGAGCAATAGCCGCATTAATACATAAGTCCTTGTGTCCAGTAGGAAGCTGATGACTTTTATTGGCTTATTTGTGGCTCTCAGTGGCTGCAAGCATCAGGAACAACATTGTCGAGAAGTTCATTTGTGTTTGGGTTGGTTGGTGCATGTGCGCTCCCCACTTGCATCCTAAAGTGCTTTGTTTCGTAACTAGTGTGTTGATACTGGGCCCCAGTGTCACTGCTGCTGCTGGCCGTTTCTCCCCTTCCCGGTTCTTTTGCTGTCTTCCTGTTGCACTGTGAGGAAAAAAGAGGCAGTATGTTGTATACATCCTCCATCAAACTCTGCTCTGCTGGAGGGACTGAGGAGGGACCACGGGAAAATATGGACTGGCAATTTGTCAAGAATTTGTGTCTCTGCCTCTCCAGTGCTTTCTGGAAGGAAGATGCCAAGTCTTAGCACAGAGTTCCTTGCTCCTCTGTGCCACTCTGTGCTTGCTTTTGCAGGTAAAGTGGAGCACTCCAGGACCATACAGCAACCCCTGATGGTCAGCATGCTGTACACAGTCTGCTGCTCTCCTTCAGCAGGAGCCCTGGGGGCTGAAGGCCAGGAGACAGTGGTGGCCTTGGCACTAAGCCCCTGAGATGTCTGCATGCTGGTGGAGCCCTGGCAGATATGAGCACAGAGCCTTCTTCCCAAAATCAACATGAACCCTCACTGCAGTTGTGTTAAGGTCAAGGGCTGGACAAAGCTGACTTTAAGCAGTCCTAACTGCTTAACTAGACTTAACATCCTCATTTCGCCCTTTGTAAAATGGCATCATCATTGAGAAGCACCTTGAAATTCTTATCTAGAAGCTGCTTTAAAATTTGGAACATTATTATTATTAGGTTACTGTGGAACTAGAAAAAAAACTACCCTGGACTTTTCCTCGTATGTGTTTGTGCCTAGATGGCAGCCTACATGGGCCCGTATCTAGACAGACTCATGGGCACAGTGTTTCTCAAGGCATAAATCATTTTAGAGGTTCACTAGGTTTACTTCAGACAGTTGCATCTTCTCTGTTTGGAATAGGCTGTGTTATCAGCCTAATTGCAGCCGTTAAACCATTTGTGGCCAGAATTTTTTGTTTGTGTGCTGACATCAGTGTTGGCAGGAGAATGATCACTGAAGGTGATGCTAACTATCAAATATGTAATTGCTCTCCAGTAACAGTGACTAAGGGCTTTAAAAGGGAAACAGGACCCTATAGAAACTGCTTATTCTGATTCTAAAAGGGTCAGATAAAATGAGGAACCTGCTCTGAACTGTTGGGATGATTTTGTGATGAGATACATGGCCTGGGCAATCTGATTATGGGCCATCTGCATCTCATACCTCCTTGAAGGCCAAATTTGCTCTTTGCCAGTTTTTTTCTTTGGGGTTGCACCATCTTTTGCTTTTCAGCTATCTATACTGATGAGATTTTGATAGCTTCTTGTACAAAGCAGCAAATTTAATGGTTTTGTCTAACTAGAGCTATATAAGTTTATGTGAAGCAAGGGCATGCTTTTCTGACAAAGATCTCTCAAATCCATTAAGTATGTTGTGTTAATGTTTATTGATTTTTTGATGAGTGCAATGATTTGGTAATTATCTTTAAATCCTTTCTCTTCTGAGTGTGCAGTGTTTAATGTATGGTTTTATTGATTAAATAATGGCATACACTTATGTAAGAGCAGTGTGTTCCTGTACAGGATCTTCCTCATTTATAAATTAGATGCACCATGTATTCAAGCATGGCATCAGTTAAGCTGACATGCACCGAGGACGTTGCTGGCCTGGTTCTGGTACAAGTGTCCAAACAGGTATGTAACACTGTGCATTGAGATGTTCAATACAAATTCAATTACATCAGCAAAGCTGCTGTAAGAGAAGAAAACCTTTTTACATTTTTTAGCACATATTGCCGAGGGCGAGTGTTTTTAATGGCATTTTCATTGTTATCAGGACTGGTATTGTAGAGATAACTTAAGTTTCTGGTGTGACTATGCAAAGACACAGAGAGTCTGCTCTCCTACACATCATGGTAGGCTCAAGAGTTATAACACAACAGCAGTTTGTGGAAACCAGAGAGAAAATAAATTTAACAGATGATCCTAAATATTTTCAGTGACATTACTTAGTTTCCCACTCAAATTATAAGCAGACTTGCCTATTTGCCTCCCTCTCTTGCAACACCATTGCCAGTTATTCTATTCTCTGTGTCTTTAATGAGTAGCCTTCGTTCAGTTATCACATACTCATATAATCATTTACCTTTTACATATACATTTACAAAACTCTAATGCAATGTGAGTTTAAAGGCAAAGTCCAACCAAACAAGGAGTGAATCAACACACTGAAAGTCGAAAAGTGGCCACAAGATGGGCTATCAAAACATGAAGCTGCTCAGCCAGAAGGAGGAATTTCAGTTATTTGCAATTAACCCTACTCTGGTAATCCTTCTGCAAGAAGGCATACACATCTGTTTGCCTTTTCATGCAATGTGCGCTGTGGCAGGATGAAAATCAGAAGCAGAACTAGTTACCCTTCCAGGAACTCCCAGTTCTAATGTAAGATTATAATCTTGGCATCTGCACTGTTTGAAGATGGCACAAATAATAACAGAGAACAAAACCTAACCCAATTGTCCCTAAATTCCAGTACAGAAATTATAGTTAAACCTCCCCTGATACACTTCAAAACCAGCTTGTGTTCTTTTCTGTGCTTGTTCCTTATGTTCACTGTAGGTAAGTGACTGCTTTTCAGCTTTGAACTAATTATCATTCCTGAAAGCATTTTCCAAACCACAACCGCTTTATGGGCCAGCTTCTGTTCTCAGTGAAATTACAGGAGGTCTGCTGGTGACTTCAATGGGAGCAGGAACAGTGTTAATGAAGTAGTCCTATAAAAGAAAAAAGGGGAAAAAAAAGAGGTAAACTACTTTACCAGTGTTTTGAGGTTAAGGTTAGAAGATTGCTATAGTCGTTACAGTAAAATGACTCATTCTACAGCTTTTTCTTTAAAATGGAAGTGCAGCATTGGCTTATTATGCACATCCTGACCTCTGCCTGTGTACATACTCTCGCTGCATATTCTGATTTTGGCAGGAAGCAAATATTGGAGTCCTTTTTGCTTTGCATTTGCTACAAACAACTTTTTCGGACTCCATGCGACAGATCAGCTATTTTTCCCCTGCTGCTCTCATAAGTTTTTATAATATCAGCCTTAAAAATCACATTTCTTTGGCAAATTTCTCCAGGATAAAGTCAGCCGTAAAATGGAAGAAAAATGCCTTTAGGCTTACGAATTCTTCTTTCTCTCAAGCAGCAAAATGCTCTCATTTTGAGAAGTGTCTGTGTTCATTGTTTCTCTGAAATCTGAACTTTTTCCACTTGGAGACAGTTAACTCCCTGAGAATCTCGCAGAAACAGTATTAGATGTTGATCTCTTCGCAGAAGAGCGAGGAGAAGCAGACAGTCAGGCCACATCGATCTGGGCTGCAGGACGTGTTTAGTGAAAAATCTATAGAGCTCAGCTTAGGGTGTCAGCTGTCAGTCTGCAGAGCATCTGTCAGAGGAGTATTTGCTTCACTGCCGCTGAATGTGAGTAATGCTTTCACAATATGGCAGTACGATGCTATAGATTACAGTTGTAATGGAGCACATCCTGAACAGCTGAGCCTGCTCTCTCTCGCTCATTCAATAGCAAGAGTTGCCTTGCTATAAGAGCTTGGGGGATTATGTACTCCAAACAGCTGTCTATAGCACCATGGATTTATTTGGGCTAAATGAGAACTTGCTTTCTTTAGCTAAATCAAACTTTATCAGACAGTTTTACTGTTGGCAGTTAAAATAAAATGTGTTTGCTGAACAGTAAACACCTTGTTACTGTTAGGAAGGATTATATAAACAAAAGGCATACACAATGAAGTCTTATGCCAACTGACTTACTGTCAAAATAATATACTGCTGTTAGTGGAATTGTGCTCACTTGAAGGAAATTATAGGCCTAGAAACACATCTTGAATGACAAAGAAACCATTTTTCCACAAATAATCTTTAAAAAGTTTAATACACTGTGCCTTGTAGAAGTGGTTTCAGAGACCGAGGATGCTGTATCCTCACAAAGGAAGGTTAAGAAAAACTGGGTGAACCGCCTGAAATCTTCAAAGGTTTACTGTATTTGCATAATGCACTGGATCAAGTAGATTTAGCATATTGCCCCTACGAGATATGTGAAAGTTGTTTTTGTCCAACGAAAACTACAAACACTCCCTTTCAAAACAGGATACGCTGTTCTTCTTTCACTTATTACACTATATAATCTACGCAACTACAGAACACTCATGGGCAACCAAATACATGTTACAATAATATTAGGCTATTTAGGCACCATAAATCAGCTTCCTTTCGCTCCTCAAGAACCTGAAAGTAAGGCAGACATTCTGTTTTATAATCACAACAAGGAAAAAAGGCAGGTCCAAGCCCAGCAGAGTCACTGAAAGGCATAACACTAACTACAATGAGTTTTGGATGATTCTTCAGAGAGTTTGAAAATGAGTTTACTTTCTTTGTGTTAAAAACTGAAGTTCCAATTCAGAAAAACATAGGACTAATGCTATTTGCACTTTCTCACTCCGTTCTGAATTTCTCTGTGTGAAATTATTTGCATTTCTTTCTATGAATGTACAAAGCATTTCTTTTAACTGACTACCTAACAGTTAAAACATCAGAATCCAGCAGAAATGACCAGGGAATGTCTTCTGCTTGCAGAACCCACCACGTGACCATAACGTAGACTGGAAAGATGGACAGTGCCTCGAAGGTCAAGAGCCGTAGGCTGAATTGGGGCTAATGATTTCTGTTCCAAAGAACTTCTCAAGGATAACTTGAGGAAAGATTCATAAGTCTGCAAATTCTTGGAAGAAAGTCTATAATCTATGCAAATGTGTGTTGTGGAAGATCAGTCAAGCATTTATTAGTATAATTAAGTAATTCATTACTACATGTATGTATCGTACTTTGGAAAACTTATTCTTCCAGGAAGAGAACACGTTGGAACCTTGAAAAGGGGAATTTTAATGGTGCCTTATAAATTTTCCTTTAGACAAAACTGGCTCCAGGTGAAGTTAAGATGAAGCTTTCCACACGTTTCCTAACAGAATGTCTTGCTTCCTTAATGTTATGCCTGACCTTAGAAATGCTCCTTTTCTTTTCCACATTCTCACTGAAAAGCTCATATAATATTATTCTGTGGACAAATACACCAATTTTGTTGCAATTACTTTTTCCAGTTCTTTAGGGAAACTTGAGGACCCAGTAATAATCCCTTTGAGCTGCTTGTCATGGCTGTATAGTTTGTAGTGCAATAAAATGTAGACAGATTCTTAAATCCACCTTCTTACATCTTACAAAAAAGTCACAAATGAAAAGATTTCTCTATTTCATCTTTCAGTAACAGCTAGAAAAAGATATCTGGTTAATAAATGTTGCTGCTGTAAATTTCAGGACAAGGTCTAGAACTATCATTTTGTTCTGCTAACCAGAAAGGGGTGTTTAGGTGTCTTTCCATGGGAAATCAAGGATAAGGTGACTTTATGAGGATTTGCTGTTGGTCTTCTTTAAGTATGTATATAATTTACGCTGGTACGCAAGTACTCTACCTTGGCTAATTAATTAGGGTCAAACCCATTACAGGTTCACACTGTTGACCTTTGACATAAACCTGAAGGATCAGGGAAGATGATAATCTGTTTTAATTATTTTCTGAATTCAGTTCTTAAAAAAAATGCAACTATGGACAGGGTATTTTATGGAGAACATGATACCTTAGAGTTTTGTTCTTCCTTCAAACCAGGCATTAAATGGCTTACTGTTCAAAGAAAAGGTCTGTCATTTATGAAACTGGACACAAATTTGATAGCATACTATGCTTCTTTCTTGCATGTATCAAATTGCTTTCTATGGCATGTAATACAGCACAGACAGAACTGTGACAAAGGAAGATGCATCATTATAGTCAATTCTCCCATGCACTAATAAGCTCCAATGAGAAGCAATTAACATTTCCTGAGCAATTTGCTCTGTAAGCAGCGGGTCAAGTGAGGCACGGTTGCCTTCAGATTTATTTCCTTCTGTCCATTTAATTTCTTGCACTGTAAAAACTCCTGACACTAGTGAGGAAGTTATGTGTCACCACTGTTAGGAGGTACTCGTACCCCGACTGTCCGGTTAGTTCATGCATGCTCTTTGGCCAGATGCCTACTGCAACACAGAGGGTTTAATTGCAAAACCTGGCCTACTCTCCTGTTTGGGCTATTGCACTGGCCTAGCTACTGATTACCACTGTATTTCTAGGAACTTTGTTATCTCTGTGACATGTAATCCTTTGTCAAATGTGGTTGACATTTGGGAAAGATTTCAAAAGCTAGAAGGAGATAAAGTGTGTGATTGCACAGGCTTATTTCCTTAGGGAAGAGCAATACACAAATATATATATGTATTTGCAGTGATTTATCTGGTAACATATGTATCAAAGCTGTAGGTAATTTGAGATTTTGTGGCACGTATAAATGCTGTGTTCTGAGAGTAGCAAAGTGAATTGAAGTTAAAAAGCTGAACACAACGGAGCTTGAAAAATTCTTACCTTGGATCTGCTGCCAGAAACATAAAATATGCTACCTCTAAAAATAAGAGTCTTGTCTTCCAGATGATGTGAGTTTGGCCTTTAAACAGGGATCAAATTCTTTTCTTTGTAAAAAATAAATGCACACCTATACTCTGGCTACTCTCTCTCATTACTCTCCATGGGAATTAGCCACGCAGCCTAAAAGCCCCTAGCAAAACTCACCATTGCCTCCAGGTAGCTGCTTTTCTGGACTTTCCTAGCCTGCATTCACCTTACTTTTAACTGTTAGTTAATTTTAAATTCTCTACAGGGCAGTTATCAGAGTCTCAGTCATCTTTCACTGCCACACCAATGTCCTAGCAGTCCTTCCTCTTGGTCACCATTAAAGCAATGTCCAGCAGTTCCATTTTTACTTGACTGAGACAGTAGGTGGTTTGCAGCTGTTCTGGGTTTCCTCTTCTGGCAAACAGAGAAACGCACACCTTTAGGTACTGTTGGCTGTACTATGTGTTTGGTTGAACTGAATCTGGTTCATATGCCTGCTGCTACAGTGCTGTCCCTCAGTAACAGTGCTGGACTCCTCTTGCAAAGTGGCCTTTTCTAGGTTTCAAAGGCCTGGTGGTAAGGGCACTCACTGCTTCATCAGATGATCTTAACCCTCTATTGCTCCACCTGCAAAAAGCATCACCTTGACTTTGTTGAAAGCAGAATTTGACCTTTCTTTCCTAGATCATAAAATCCACGATTACTGCTCATAATCTGGCTCTCTGAAACCAGCATATCCTCTGGTTTCAGTCAGGACAATAATCAGGGACAGCAAAAAAATTCAATTAGGTCTGGTTCAGTTAGTTGACTTGAGGTGTTTGCTTCCAAGAGGAGACTTTAGGAAGAAGGTGCTGGCTTGCACACAGAAGATGCTCCCTCAAGGAAAGGATACAACTGTTAATCAGCAGATGGAACATTTACATCAAAAGGGTATTTCAGGAAGACACGCAATATGAAATACATTTTCTTTCTGACACGCAGGCAAATTAAGTCATATCAAAGACAGGTTATATGCTTTGAATTGTTAAAAGCTCCATAGCTCTTTAAATAGCTGCCAGCCAGAATACACGTTTGCATGTTTTCAGTAATGCACATTAGTTCTGACCCTTCTCCAACTGAAATCAATGGGAATTTGGCCAACTACATCAAAGGAAACAACACTGGGACATGTAAGTTTGATGCAGATGACTGATTATTGAAAAATATGTATTTGTATGCGTGAGAAATAGGACAAAATAAAAACCAGGAATACAATCCCCATTAGATTTAAAGAAGCATTTGGATTTTTTTTCAATTCTGCTCCAATGAGTCTTGTTCCAGAGCAGATTTAAAACTACACAAATAGCTGCCCTTCTCCATTTCCCACTTTTCAAGATGGCAAAAGTTTCAGGAAAATCAGATTGATCTGTGAGATTACTGGCACAGTGGAAACTGAGAGCATATCAGTATGATTAGGACCCTTCTCATGATTACTGAAACATCAGACTTTTCCCTTGATTTGGCCTCGAATGTAAACTTTGATCCTGAGCCTAAAATATATCCTATTCTACTGTAGTTATCTCTGACCTGAACCACAACCAGCATACTGAAATGTATGCTCTGGGATCTGTAGCCAAGCCCTCTAAGTCACACTATCAGCACAGAAAGGCTTTAAGATTGGCTTAACTAGGCACTGGGAAAGCCAGGGTGCCCCTTGTCTCCCTGTGCATAACATCAAGGGAAACAACCTGGGTAAAAGGCACTGTGAGCACAGCGAGGCACAGTCCCTGCTGGGTTCACATCTTTGGGCAGCGGGCATCTATATGCAACCGAGAACAAGAGCTGAATTAATATCCAGAGGGATTCCTCAAGGTACAGGGAAACTCTTCACCAGACAGATGCATGGCTACGTGTAAGAGATGCGATCACTTTTTTTTTCTTCCTCTCTGCCTTCCTACAGAAGCCCTAATCACAAAAAGTGCCATTTTCGTCAGCAATGATTTTGAGGGTAATGCTGTGGATTTATGCGGATTACTTTATGCAACTGTTGGCAGTGTCAACAGCAAAAGATGACCTTTCAGTGTATGTTTCTATTTGCAGTGTTCATAAAAACTGGGCTATCCGCAGCTACAAAAATGAACAAATAGATCTGGAGGCGTTTGATTTACTTTCCCAGTGTTGACTTTCTACTAACATGCTGGTTCTTACTACCTGTATCCTTTAAGCTGTCACAGACAAGCCCCAACCCACCCCCTCATAAAAAAAAGAGCCTGCAACTGCACTGAAAACCCTTAAAATAAATACAAAATAACTTTTTTTTCCCCCAAAAGCACTCACATTTGTTCCTTCAAAATTAGGACTCAGCAAATAGTTGGAATACATCTGTACTCAGAGGAATCCACATCAGATCATAAATTTGTTCATGTTAAACACAAACATATGAATGCAGTCTTATATCCAGGGACTATGGAAGGGTTTAGAATTTGCACACTTTACTCTGTGTAATGCCAGGGCAATGTTTCACTCATCTATGTAAATAGAAAGCAGGCTTGTTGCATTAAAGGCATAAGTATCCTTATGCTCTGCATAAACATCACAGGATTCAATTTTGAGAACGAATCACATAATTTGTCATATCTTTTATTGTGATTGACTTCAGTGATGGCCATACACAAACATATGATTTTCCACTCAGTGTATCAGTGTGTCTCTTGGTATGCATTTGCTGCTAGAATAACAGGAAAGAAGATTAACCTCAGATATGCAAATAAGCTTAATTGAATAAAACGGGACAAATTACCCCATCGGCAGAGCAGTTCCTGGTTTGGCTGTGCTGCACACACCACAGGAGCACCAGGAGAGGGCTCATGTGGCTCCTCTCCTTCCTTCCCTCTTTTTCTGGGGCTGGTGGCAGAGCTGTGCTGGGGCGACAGGTACCCCAGCACGGTGAAGCACCATAGCACGCTGTAAGAGACCCCACTTGCACTACATTACCCCACCTTTGTGTAATTTAGAGACACGTGAAATTACCTAAGCTTTACTGTCTCTCCTAAGAGCCCCGGGTTGGTTACTTAAAAAAAAACCAAACAGCTTTCATTAAAAAAAATAACAACCTCCCCCCTTAATGTTTATAACCCTTGTCATTGCAAAGAGGAGGGTAAATGTGAAAACGGTTGACACACAAGGCCCCAGAATCGAGTCTCTGCTAAGATCATTAACCATGTATTTGTACATCTTCAGTGTTGGCAGTTGCAAGGAGACCTCGGGCTTTTGGTTCACGTGGGGTGGCAGTGCTGGTGGCACAGGAGGCACACTCGGAAGACCTCTCTCACGTTGTCTGGGGCTGCAGGAGGAGGTCAAGAAATCATTTGTAGAGCCTGTCCTCAGGCTCTCTACATTGAGGCTATTTATGTTATACCACAAAAAAAAAAGGGGGGAATGGTTCAGTACGGTCATAGTGTTAAAGAAATGTGTCTAAAAAACAGCCACTAACTGATGAGGGAAAGAAATCTAGAGCAGAAGAAATCTACTTTAAGAAGTATTTTTCATGGAATGTCATTTATAACTTTCCCACCCCTGAAGCTTCATTCTTCATCCCTTCCCTGGAAAAACTGGAAAAAAAAATGGAGTCTAAAGAAACCTAATTGTATGTGTATGCCAGATGCAAGTTTTGTTAAGCCATCTACTTCTTGTGAGTTGTCTCTCTTGGGACTATTATTTATCATCTTTTACAAAACAGATAAAAAGGATTTCCTGCTTCAAAAAATGTACAGCTTAGGGCCCAATACTAAAATACCTTATTTATAAGAGGACTCCCATTGAAGTCAATGGAATTCCTTGTATGAGAAAGCATTTGCAAGATCAACCACTAAGAAGAGAAAGCAGTGTACAATAGGTGACTGTAATACTGGGGAAAAGCAACAAAATGAAAAGATGAGGGATGGGAATTTATGGTCATGTAAAATTAGGGAAGATTGTGAGAATCTCTAGGGCCACCACTTTTAAAAAACAAATTGTCTTCTTTAATTCAGCAATGTATCTACGTATGGTGAAGAAGTAGCTACTGATTTTATCAGCCTCACTAAAATAGTGTTGGGGAAATTACTCCAGGAGAAAATAAAATCTAATCTAATCAAGCTAGGGTTCTGTGATCTGCATTGCACAGCTATGAAATCTCCAATACAGGTTTTTCTTTATTTCATATGAAAATTAGTTTCTGAATCTGAAAATGGATTTCTCTGAATCAGCAAATCAAAAGGGAAGTGATGCATGTCACCTTTACTATCCATGGGTGCCTCTCCTAGTGTTAGAGAGCTGGGCAGACAGTGTGAGGGGGAGCGGGTTGCCTTCTCTGTAAGACTCAGCCATCAGTCAGTTGTACCGGTAGGACACAAGGGCTGGGTTTGATCATGTAGCAGTCAGGTATGGCCAATTTCATTACTTTTCACCATCAGAGATATTAATCTCATCTTTGTAATTCTTATTTGTTCTTCAGTTTTACTTAGGGATATATGGTCTTTGTTCAAGATTGCGTCAAGATTTTCGTAGTTGACCTGGATTTACTTGGCCAGGCTGGATAGTGTTTTGGCTCTCTCGGCTGTAGTTGTTTCATCATGAAACAAAGTGACTCAAACTGAAACCTTGAAGGACAGTTGCTCACGGAAAACCTTTCTAGATTTTTAAAATGCTGAGCTTCTTTCTTGCCATCACTGCCCATAAAGCAGTACTAGCCTGTTGTTGTAGCTCTATGATGGGCTGAGCACACAGGACTGGTAAGCCTTATAGGGAGAAATAGCTTGTGTGTAGATGGGAAAAAGGATAAGCTATCAGGCATACAATCCCTTCTTTAATTGAGCAATATAAGTGAAGCTTTGGAGCAATTATTCCCAAGCTGTATTTAATTGACATTTTTTCTTTTTTTTTTTAAACTCCAAGAAGGAATTTTGTGCTTAAAAGTGTGCCCATTTGTTCAACAATATCCGACAACCTGACAAAATTTTCTAGCAACCTTGCTCTCTCTTGAAAGGACAATCACCACCCTAAAGCATGTCTTGGGCTAAAGCTGGTCATAATAATCACTGCAAACTGTTTATTCAATGAGCCCTTTTTCTTGGCTCTTGAACAGTTTCTTTATAATCCCACTTTTGACATTTGTAATTCTCAAGTTTGTGAGGTTTGCAAACATATTTGATCTGGAAACTGCACATATACAGTTCGTACTTGCTACTCTGAATAAGCTTATCCAAGGTTTGTGATTGATCATAACTCCATCTTGCTTGTTTGGCTGGATGATTTATGTTTTATAAAGTATCTCTGCTTCCTATTCATTCAATTCAATTTATTTATTAAGCCAACTTCTGCTACTGGCCCAAGATACATGCTCTACAGGTCTTTACAGAAAAGAATTTTCTTTGTGAGCATACAGAAGATGAAACACAACTAGAATTCCCCCAAAGCTGAAGGACATTTTAAGTATTTTTTTTTCACAGTGTTTAGATACTGGAAAATTCAAACACCTGAATTCAGACAGTATTAAATATATGTACTTTGCTTTCTTCTGTCTCTGTCCTGTCTGTCACACTAATGCAGTACTATTATACTCCAAAAATAATACTAGGTGCTGGGATTATTAGTTTGTTAAAATGTTTTTGTTAAAATCCACATGAAATGGCACATTCTAACTGCTGAAGTAAAGGACACTGAAGAGGTTTGGTCAAGGCATTATTCTGAGAAGCATATACCTATATTAATCTCTGCACTATCAGAAATCACTTTATTTTTTCATATTTGGTGCAAGTTTCATTAACTTTCCTGTGCAAAGCACCCAATATTTTTATCACCCTTCCTCTATCTAACCTCAAGTTTTTAAGTTATGAGGACTGTGACATTCTTGTAAAGAATATGATGAATAGGAAAATAACTCCAAAAAAGGTGTGGCAGGTTAAGAAAAACCTTTGCATGACTTAATACGTTTACCTTGTTAGTTGCAGCTCCGTAGAGTCTTCCTAAGGAATTGAATTACACGTGTCTTCCTTGCAAAGTGCCAGATGGAAAAAAAAAATCTGTATTCAACTCTTACGAGCCTTTCATGGAGTGCAGCTGAGAGTGAGTACTGTGTCTGTCATTTTCAGATTTGTTTTGGAATGGTCTGCTCCAAAGGAAAAAAAAAATTATTTTTATGTGTGTATGTACATAAATATACATATCAGCTCACACGCATGCTCATACTACGGAAAGAAAGTCCAGGCAATTAAGTAATCACAAGAGAGAGATTTGTTCCTATGCATTACCAGAAATTAGAGTCAACATTATGCCTGTGGTCTCCTTCAGTTCCATCCTGCATGATTCTGTTAGCTAAAATACATCTGTCGTCAGCACTAACAAAAAATAAAATCTATGGTTTTAACTTAAAAATGTGATGGGATATTGCCTGGAATGTTTTCTCATATAGACAGTGTTATCTGAGTCCTTCCTTGGCAAGAAGTTCAATCTGAAGACAGTTCTCAGATGGTTTCGGCAGCTTCGGTTTGCAATGCCTCTGGAAGCAGAGCTCCATTGTCCTCGTAAGGAATTCCCTCTCCCCCATCCTTCGAACTTTTTCATCGTTTGGGAAACTCACAGTTGACCGTGAAATCTCTTTCAACTACTATAAGCAGTTCTGGAAAGCAATTGTAGAATTACCTGTTTACTATAGGCATTACTGACATAACCTGTGTCTAGAGGACCCACGTGTGTTGTGTCACACGCACGGCCTTCGCTGATGGCTGCAGCGAGGGATGCTGCAGCCTGGCTAAGCCCGCAGTGAGCACAGAGATCCCCGAGCCTTCGTATTCGTTAGCTGTGTTGGGGGAAGCCACTGCCGCAAGCTGTGGCACTCCAGCGCACGTGGATAGATTAAGCCTTTCACAACCTATAAAGTGCACCTAAAAATAGACCACACGGAAGAGCTATGTCACAAATTTCTGAAGCTTTTCATTTTTTTTTCTATTTTTTGAGAGACCAGCACTCATAAAGCAGTGTTGAGAGGGCATTATACTAAGGAAGCAAGCAGTAAATTTGTAGATTTACCTCTAACAGCTGGTTTGGGAGGGGCCAGCCATTAGGGCAGAGAAGGAGGAATGTGGGATGCGGGAGTAAAAGGGAGATTGTAATAATACTCATAATTAAAATGCTGCATTCTAGCTGCTGGGGAAAACAGTGCTGCAGATTTCTGGAAGAAATTTGATTCCAAGAAGTGCAAGAGGCCATGAGTGAAAATTCTTTCATAAGCAGGAAGTGAGAGAGGGAACTATAGGAAATATTCTGTTTATTTTGGCCACCATTCTAAAAAATCTGGGGTAAAAGCAAAGAGAAATGAAAGAAAGAATATTGATAAATGATGTGTGAAAAGTACCTAGAATTTCTGGACACAGCAAAGCCTAATTATGAACACAAGTAATTTATTCATGTGTTGTCCCGGAACTAATCAATATTTTGCACTTTATTAGGAATGGGAACTTGCTTTGTCTCTTTCAAACATACGGTAGTTAGCTGATTAATTGAGTGGTTTGTTCAGTAGTATGACCAGCTGTTATAAATGTTTTAGTAATTTTTTTGGCATTAAAAGCAAACAGGCCTTTTTTTGTCTTTTTGGCTGAGCTGAATAGGAAAGCACATAGCCAATAAACCTAGATCTTGTTTCATATCCTGAATTTTGTTTTGAATGCATAATAACCTTAAATGTGTTTCTATGTTTCTAAGCAGCTTCTCACAAGACGCAAAAATAGGTAGCTATTTTGCTATGTTTAAAAGTTCTTTTGATGTCATATTTTGCTTTACCAGTTACCCTCCCACCGGCTGTAGCCACAGCCTAAGAGACATTGCTCCTAGACCCTTGAGACCTGTTTTTTGAAGAATCTGACATGTATTTTTGGTGTAGACCTCTCTTCTGGATTAATGTCAAGGAAGTAACTGGAAAGCACTACAGACGCTCACTGACTGTGAGCCCAAGCCCTCCAAGGAACATCCCCGCTAACATTGCTGTGCTTAGAGCTGTGCACTGTGCAAAAACTATGGGCATTATAAAGCCCATATTGCAGGTTATGATTGAGGAGATGAATGGAGGGGTATTCAAAAGTAGGAAAGGCTGTGTGGCAAGGGGCATGGGACTGCAATTTCTTCAGAACAGTGAGTCTTCTAAGAAGTCTGAGAATGGCTTGTGGCCATGAGAAACGTGTTTGTCAAAATGCATCCCCAGCTGTGGGATGGCATAATTCAAGTGTCAGACACCGCCTTTCGTTCAGATTTGGAAAGCTGAAGCCCATCCACATTTGTGCTCGATTCCTTGCTGAGCCTGAAGATGTTGCTGGGCTGAAGAATGTCATTGTGTAGTTTCCATTGTCGGCTGTCACTCTGCATATGTTTTGGGACTGATCTGAAGTTTAGTTTGACATCATGACTTTTATAAGAATCAAACCCCCCAAATCCCTCAGATGAAATCCATATGGCTTTGTTCACAGGCTGAAATAAAATAATGCTCACAGCCTTTACTGCAACTGAGGGATATTTGGTGGGAGTGGTTTTTTGCTTAATAAAAGTATAACGTTCAAATGCTGGAAATGTGGATATTATTAAGTACCTGCTCTGTGAGAATAACTCAAGTGCTGTTTTATTCCCTGTCCCTTTCGTTAGTTCATATGCACAAGAGTCAGATCTGAGGCTGACATGAAGAACGATCTCCGCAGCCTGGCATGGACCCAGCTTCACTTGAACTCTGTTTTAGACATTATTGGGTTTTTGTCTGCATTTTGGCTCCTTGCAGCTCAGTGCTGAACATTTGGCATAATGTGTGGTAAGGGTTATTATGATACACAGAGGTGAGGTAATTCACATCATTTCTGCAGTGTAGGCAAGTTTGCTTGGCTGCTAGAGCGGTTAAAGCAGGAAGCTTCCCGGTGTGCCGAGATGCTGATTACTAAGGGTCAGGCCTGCGCTCACCATGACATCATAAAGCACAACCGGGGGCTGATTTATTTAAGAACTGTCATGTCACTGGTTTTGTCAGGAGAAAAACAGAGGACAGGGAAGGTGAGGGGGAGCAGTAGGCTTTCACAGTGCGGGATTTATGTTGAAGAAGAAAACATTGACGGGTCCTTACATAAGAAATGTTTTAGTTACTTGTGAGCCTGAGGTACGGAGTGGCACTCTTCCCTCCTTTCACTGAGTCATTTCCAAAATAAAGAAAATGTTAACAGCAAGTCTGGCATGAGAGGAAAGACCATGACAAAGCTCAAGCCAAATATTTAGGCCTCCTTAGCCATTGCTCTGGACAAATCCAACACCATTTGGCATGTGGGAAAACATGTAATATTTGCATATACATAAGAAGCATTGCAGTCCCCTCTGAGGTAGTGCAGCGCTGAATGAGCAAACCTCACCAGGATGTCTTCCAGAAACAGCCATGGGCAAGCGATGCTTCCACTGTCCCACTGCTGGGTTTCTGTGCCGCCTCCTCCCATTCCTTGCGCAGAATGTGGCCCGTGGTGCTGGAGTAAGCACTCCAAGACTGCTGGAGTAAATACGCCAAACCCTGGCTGAGAGGTGCCAAACTGGCATATAGGTGGTGTTAACCTGGTCAGTTCTGTAATAACTTACCATAGAAATATATTCTTTTCTCTCTCCTCACAAAAGTTGTGTTTGGTTCCTGAAGGTCAACTCACCAGACACAAAAAACCTACTTTGTCAAAGCAATTAATATGACCCATGCACTGTTAAAGCAATGGAAATTCCCATTTGAATGAGACTGTAGCATGAGTAAGGGAATATATTTATAAATGCAAATCTCGGTACTGATAGGGTACATCTCAGCTTTTCCATACAGCCAGTTGTAAAAACGTCCGCTTGGTATAGCTAACATCCCACTTTAAGACCATTCTGCTGACTTGATCCACTAGATTTCAGCTTCAGCTCTTTAGCGTATTGCATGGGAAATGTATCGCTGGTTCTTACGCCAAAGAGTACTCAGCGTTTGGTTTGATACCCTATTGACTAAGTTATGTTTGTACTTCTAGTACTTCCTTTATTTGGCTGTCTCAAACACTTTTCAAATGTGAAGTAAGACTTGCAACAGGCAGGTGGTAGTGTCATGAAGGGTAAATTAGATACAGGCAGCTTGACTGATTTCCCTGAAAACCTCACAGCATGGGGCTATAAATGCAAAAAAAAGGGTACTCCAGATTCTCTGCTCTGGTCAGGATTCCCTCATTTCCAGAGTAATCTGCAAACAACCTGTGTTGAAAATCTTATTTGGGTTACAATGCTGAGAATCCACAGATATTAGAAGGAGAAAATAATAACAAACACCAGCTGATTGCAGGTGGGGACAAAGCTCCAGATTGTTCAAGGACATGGGAGTTCTCTGGGTCACTTCAGAGGCAGCCCTTCAGGTCCTGACTGCTTAATTAATTAAGTAATTAACTTTCATTAGGCTTTTACAAGCTATATAGATCCCCACATGCCCTCTATTCTTTTCCATGCTTCTCTCTTCAACAGCTGGACTAGCTACCTGCATCCACGGGTGAGTAGCTCTGAAAGGTGGGTCAGACCCATCTGGGTTTTTTACAGAAACTCAGGGGAAATGCAGAGGAAAGCCAATGTTGGCAGTATCAGAAGGAGTAACTGATGTCCTCTGGAAGGTTTTGATTATCTGTTAATAATTCAAAAAGCAATTTCATTGTGTATTCATTTAGCACTTAGCAGTGGCAGCTGTGCTGCCTGATACTTTAAATAAGTAGTTCTGCTGAAATGAACATGTACATGTAACCTCATAGATGAGATTTTCCAAACAAGTCTTAACTGGGCTAACATACACATCTGAGTTTCAGAACACTTTTTGGGAGGAGAGTGCTGAAGAGTAGAGTGAAGAAATGATTCCCCTTAAAATGGATTTATAAACCACTCTTGAATTCACCTGCAATAGATTTTCAAGGTGATAAGGGCTTGCACCAAACACATCTTTTATCCATAGATTGCTCCCATACCCAGTTAAAGGCAGTGGGCATAACAACTAAGTTTTTGGTCGTTTTGTACAAATAGCCCAGGTACTCTAGAAATACATAGAAGGATTTTAATGATGAGAGTGCGTTGATATCTTTTGACACTGTTGCCCGCAGGGATGCTGGGGAATATTTTCCTTTCCCTATTGCATGCAGCAAAGACAGGTGGAGACCATTAGGGAGGTGCTAGAATCTGTTGTTCACTTTTGTTACTTGTGATGATGACCTGAGCCAGGGAAGGAAACAAACGCATGGGGTGTGTGTTTCCCCCTTTGTATGCGCTGAAAGCATGCACTTTTTAGGCGTAGGAAAGGAGATGGCTCTATCCAGATCCCATTCTGTCAGATTGTAATGTTGCCATTCGCACTCGGGTCTTAGCTCCTTGGCTCTGTTTAAAAATGGTTGTAACTAAAAAGCTAGCTTGTTATATTTGTTGCAGAAATGAACAGGAGAGCAGTGACATTTTTTTATACATTCTGCAAATTCTCCGAACTGTTCAGAGCAGTTCCCACCTCTGCATCAAGGGAAAGGTCTGGCTTGAGGGAGGAGTGGGTAATTGAAGCTCTAATTGAAATCAGTGGGAACTCCAGATGCTTTACCTTACAAATCAGAACCTACCTGTCTCTAGTGTTTTTTCTTTTTGATTTGAGAAATATTTAGGCCTTGTCAGAATTGTTCCATTAAAAGGAGAAAAAACAAGAAACTGTATAATTCGAACATTCCTCCTTGTTGCAATCCTGTGTTTTTATGGAGAGCGTATGGGAAGTCCTGCATTTCTATACACAGCAAATGGTAGCAGGTGGGCTGTTTTTGCTCAGAAATGAAAGGCTGCTTTTGCAGGGTACCTTGCTCAAGAAAGCACTTGCTTTTAGCCTCAGTCAGAGTTGAAGAACTGGGAGCCAAGCTGTGAGCCAGCAGCAGCCAGAGGGTTGTGGCTGGTTAACAGAGCCACAGCCTGGCTGTGCCTCCCCCTGCTCCTTCCCCAGGGCTCCTGCATGCTCCTTGTGTCCTGAGGGCTGGTAAAGACTAGGAACAGAGTCAAGGTAGGTAAAATCCTACTGAGAGAGTGGTAGAGGCTAAAATAGGTCCCCTCTCCTTTCCCTGGAGGAGTAGAGATGCTCAGGCACTGGTCCCTGCCATGCCGAATGATGAGGCAAGGTTACTGCCCAACAGACTATTAAAGAATTTTTTTTCTTCAAATAGAATACACCCTTGGACTGTGTATTTGGTCCAGACGGGAAAGAACAAGGGGGCCAGATAAAGGCTTGCTTAAAAATCTCATTCCTCTGTATTTCTGTGTGTTTTTAGTTGGCAAGCATGTATTTAATGGACAGGCTATAAGGGACCTCCCTAAGTCAGTATAAAGAAATTGTATCTTAATTAACATTAGCCATTACAAAATTACCATGAAGGACTAATTTAATTTTAGCAGTCCCCATGACAGCCTGTATATAAATCACAGTATTTTTCTTAAATTCACGGTCTCTGTTTCAGGGCTTAGTTATATAGTAATGCAGCCAGAGAATTGCTCCCTGGATGTTAATTAGATGAGGATTTTCGTGTCAGATGTGAAAAACTTTGAAAGGACTTGTGTCAGTTACCACTGTCCCCTTTTTGACCATAACTAATTTAAATCTTAGGCTACTGAGCTTTGGACTGGTAGCATCATTAATTTGTAGTACCACAGTATCACATTTTTTTAAAAAAAGATGAATTGCAGAAGGCTAAGAACTGGCAAACTCACTTACTAGATGGTGACTTGAGTTGGTGGTGACCCTTGGTTGTTTGAAATCAGAAGCCCAGAAATGAAAGAGGACTTTTTCAGTCTTGATCAGCGGTGTGTGCAAACCTGTTTATTTAAATAACAGCAGATAGTTTAATGTTCATCATTCAAAGGGAACTTTTTATACTTTTTCCTCTAGGTTCATGCTTGCTTTCTGACCCTGCTGCTCAAATAAACTGCAGGGTTTGTTGCTCTTTACATACCAGCAGTTTAAGTTCTAAAGCCACTCTTACTGACCTGAGATCAGATAAATACTCTCATGGGAAGTTTTAAGTTATTTGCTGACACACAGTTGGATTAGGAAGGGTACAATTTTCTGCAAAAGCAGACAAAAGTAGAGATGTTCCTCTCCATGAAAGATCTTTGACCCTTGGTCTTTGCCCCGGAAAAAACGTTGAGGGAGCATTTTTGCAGGGTGTGTAAAAATAGTCTAGCAGCTTTCTTCTGATGAAGAAGCCTAAAAAAATCTACTTCAGCTCTAGCATCATAGAAGACCCCAGTCTAAGTCTCACTGGAATTACCAGAGAAAATGTAGTGAATTTCAGCAGGTGTCAGATCAGGTCCAGAAAGCAAAACTTCAGGATAGGACTTAGGCTTTTTTTTTTTTTTTTAAAAAAAAAAAAAAACAAAAACCAAAACAAAACTTGCAGATTGGCTGCAATGTCTTCCCAAGCCAACTTGGAAAATGTTGATAGTCATGAAGGATCTCTTGCTTCTAATTCTCACAGCACAATAAAATTATAGAGGCAGTGATTGTAGAGCTAAGAAAACTAGATCTTCATACATTTCAGGAAGGATCTGGGTGTGGCTGGGAATGAGGGATGCTGCACCAAAAAAAAAAAAGCTTATTTTCTTGTCAAAAAAGAGTTCTTGAGTGGACTGGACAGAGAGCATCTTTGTAGTTTAAATTTGTGTGCTTTAATATATTCCTTCTTTCTGCCTCCTCCCACTCTTTTACTTCAATGTTTTCCTGGAGAGGCTTTTTACTGATCTGAATTAAAGCAATAATATTTTATACTCACAGGGATACTTGCCTGTTTTACATCTCTGGATGAACGTTAAAAAGCTGCATTACTGCTTTTTCTTCTTTCTTGCTGTATGTATTTGAGTGCCAGATTTATCAGTTCTAGTTCTCCCAGTGCTGGAAAATGAATTTGCTTCAAATTATAGCTGTTTGAATGAGACCAGTGCACAAATGAAACCCATTACTGTACGCCTACAATAGGGCCAAACCTCTGATCTCGATTTCAGTTTTGTAAATGAAGAGTCAACTCTCATAACTTCAGTCAAATCACTTTGGATTTACACCAGGGGAGCAGAAATCAGAATCCGGACTTTCATGTTTAGTCTGAGAAGCATTTTGAAATTCTTGTGGATGAAAGATACTAAAAATGTATGTTATTATTATGTTATTTCTTTTCCATATCCCACTTCACATCATAGGACTGACCATATATCCTAGGACGGTTCAACCCACACTTTTCCTAAATGTTACCCCTTTAATTTGATGATTATAGCTTTTTCATGTCATAACTCTACAGTTAAGGTTAAGCAATCATTTTGATTTGAAACCATTCTCTTCAGTAGCATCCTGGGAAATGTGAATGAAATCTATTCCACCATTTTTTGAACTAGAATATGGGAAGTTAATATTTTTCCCATTTTTAATTTATCCAGCCTTTTCTTGCCAGCAGTTTACTTGAAAACTTCTTAATGCACAGTCTGCAGACTTGGCGTGGACATCTGAGAAATAATTTTGTATATGTTAAACCTTTGTTAATAATAGTCCCAAGCAAACTGCAAGAGGAGAAACTGCTGGCGTAATGTATATTAAATATAACAAACAACTAGTGGAATAAAAGATCTTTGGAAAGATAAAAAAACAATGCTGAAGTCACAGTACTTACTATTGTACAACCACATGAAGTGATCTTTTCAGAAAAGTTTGGATGCTGAACGCAGTAACTGTCCTCAGGCATGCAGCTTCTTTGTCTAGATCTGGCAGTCCACGAATATGTATCTGAAAACTCAAGCTTAAGAAGTTAATGAAAAACTGAAGTTTAAAGATTAAATGGATGAAAAGGGGAATTTAATGTGGATGCATGAAGTTATGGTTCTGGAGCAGACACACCTGAGGCCAACCCTAACTCTGTGGGACCCTGTAGCTGTATGGGGAGCTGGAGCCTGTGGTACACGGGGCCTCTGACCCAGCTCCCACTGAAATCAGCGGGGAACAGCCTACCAGTCTAGATTAAATTTCTCTCAATTAGGCCAAGTCCAGGGAAGTTTTAAAGCACATTTTTCAAGCATGGACTTCTGTCTTTTTGACCAGAACTTGTGCTGTTCTCCTGCATGACAGGTACACATTGGATTTTGTCCCAGCAGTTTGGTCTTCAATTTCTAAAAATAAGTTGACTCTCCCAAACATTTTTGCATGGCTCAATTGATCTTAAAGTGAGGATCAGAATGAAACATTGTAGCTCTTTTGAACTTTGCGTGGTTTTATATGACTTTCTGGTACTTGAGCTAATAGTTTAGGGAAAAAAAAAATGGAAAACATGAAACAACATTGCATATGTAGTTAAATTTTCTGGAATGATGTCAAACTTTTTTCATGACTGGAACTATCTGAAATCAAAATAAGACAAGCCAGGAATATTAGTACTATTTACATTTCCAGCAGTAGGGTTTTTAATATCTTCTGCTAATGCAATTGTAGCAAAAAGATGGTACCTGAATCTTCTACAGCACTTCTCCTCTTGAAGTGTTTTACAAAAAAGACTGGCGATGCTAAGCTCCCGTTAAATGAGAAATCATGGTACAGTGTGATGGAAAGATTATCCAGCAAACTAATGGCAGGAATGGGACTAGAGCTGTCTCTTCATGCGGTGAGTTAGCTGTTACACCAGTGCCTCGCTGGTGCTGCTTATCGTCAGAGACAGTCTATGGTCTGCTCTTATATGGCCTGTTCCTACGGCCCTATTTACAGAGGAAAGGAGCTTTCTAAGCTCCTCTTGTCGTTCATGCCTTCTCTTGAAGTGAAAGCTCACTTTCTCAATGTAAAATTTTGCTCAGAGAAAACTAAAACTAAAAATGTCAAACATGTGACTGGGGTGAGAGGGAAAATACCCAATACAAAGAGTGTTCCAAGGGGCTAGCAGTTTGCGTAAGATTCGTAAATAACAGGGGAGAAAAAAAAAAACAAACCTCTGAGACCTGTAAACCATAATGGGTATTGCTGAAGGCCTTAGAACATAATGTCCTGCATAACAGCAAGCACAGTTTAGTTTGATTAGGTACTCAAGCAGAGAAGTCAAATGGCAACATATGTAGTAGTGTTCACTGAAGATCAAGTACAACTTTTTATCTTAGAGTTGTGACAAGATCGATGGAGTATGTTATCTTGAGACCCCTTAAAAATAAGCACCTCTCTTTACTATTACCCTGTTTAAAAAATGGTCATTTCTAATGCATTTGTGAAGTGTATACATTTCACACATAGTCTTTTTTAAATAGTTGTTTAGTTAAAGTTGTGATGGGAAATGTCCCTACTTGCTACTCGTGGTGCAGAACAGCTTTCCCACAGGTGTCACCTATAGAAAGCTCTTCCTGCTGCCACCTCTGGCCAGTCCTGACAGCATTTAAATCCAAATTGAAATCCATCCTTTTACACTCTTCACAGAGGAAACAACAGGTCTAGTTGCATCGGTGGGTATTTCAAATAGCCTTTATTGTAAATCTTTTCCAGGCCTATCAGTTTCTTCCGGGCTTCGCCTTGCGAAAGAGCTGTATCATGTAAACAGGAAACATATAGGAACTTGTTAATTGCTGGTTTATTTTTCTTCTGCAGCAACATAGACTGCTTTTCTTATTGTCACTGGAGGGATCAAATTACGGCATGAAGCGGGGATGCTGGAGCAGAACGTTAAAGCAGTAAACTGCGTTCAGGCTGGAGGAAGTGGAGAAGGCTAGGTCTCTCCCTTTGTTGATAAAGCCCATCAGTTTTTTCCTTTTAAAACTTGCTTATAAATCGTGGTGAAAAGGTGCTTTGGGAAACTGTCCCAAAAATCAAGGTAGCTTGAGAAAACTGCTTTTCTATCACAAGGTGATGCTTAATGCTGAAGCTTCTAAAGCTTTTATCATTGCCTGCAATGGCCAGCATATCTGTGAGGGCTATAGAACAATTAAGATTTTTTATTTTTGGCTATGCTGGAATCTATATGTAGATACCACCTCAGCCTTGCTTTCAGCTGAGATAGATGCTCTCTTGAGGCATTGGAGCAACAACACTAACACACACACAAAATATCCAAAAGGGATTAGATTTGGCTCTTCCGTGAAGAAAAGACAGAGGAAAGGGTGCTTACTGATGAAAGCTGGAGGCAGTCCAGTAAACCATTTGAGGATCTCCTGTTCCCACATCAGAAAACTCCCCATGCAACGAGGATGAGTCCTTACACATGATCCTTTAATTGCAGACCAAGATCAGCTTTTACATTCATTGTAACCTTTATTTTGGGACTAGGTTCTTGGTACAATTACCCTGGTTTCTTAGATTATTGCAAGATTCTCTACTATAAGCACAAGGCTGTCTGCATTTACTTTTTTGGTGCCATTATCTGAGAGGTTGTGGTTGGCTCTCAGTGGTGGATGTTGTCCCTTTCTGGCTTTGCTTTCATTGCCAAGCACTGTGAATCGGCTGGAAGAAATCCTCGATAAATATAATAATCGTGTATTGATATACAGTTTACTTCCATGATGTGTCATATAAGAGACTCCCAGAGTTTGCCTTACAGTGAGCTTATGCATGACTGAACTTAATGTATGCCACTACATTCATATCTGAGAAAATAGATAATATTATTGCCCTGCTAATAATAGTTTCCTTATCTGGCAAGCAGCAAAATGATCACTACTGGGATCTTTAGGAACCATCATAACTTAACTGGAAAGTAACCCCATAGTGTGAGGTAACAGTGTTTCTTGGAGAACACACCAGTCAGTCTCCCCAGGGGGACACCCCTCTGAGTAGCTCTTAGAGAAAAATAGTGGTGTGAATATTTTCCTGGGAGAGAGAGGGTTTGCTGTCGATAGTGTACTATCAGTGCCAGAAGCAGGATATCATATGCTATTCCAATATATTTAGTGTCATTTAGAAGGCCTGAGGAGATAGGACTGTTTCAAAGGAGCAGTGTGTTACAGAAAACAGTCATTGAATTGAAGTGAAAAAGGGGAGCTAATGAGACAGAGTGATGATACAATGGAGAGTTTACCAGTAATCCTCAGCCAGCAATTTCTACTCCCTTTTGAAATTCTGTCAAATTCTCTCACTATTATAGTAAAACATTTCTGAAGTGAAGACCAAGACTCTACATAAAACCAAAATAAATCACAGGCTATCACAAGGAACTCGTCAAACATTTTGAAAAGTAACAAGCAAGTAGCAGGGAATGTTATACTAACCTGGTACTTCTGGTTGGTTACAATTATTGATAGAAAAACTTCCTTGGAGGTCTATGGCTCTCTTAGGATGGCCACCTCGTATACTGAATTGCATGTTTCCCAGGCAACAAATGCATTTTGCTTCTGCGCTTTAAGTTTATTTAGGGAGAAATGAGCCCGTCAGGATGTAGGGGACCTAAAAAGGGGAAGGAAGAGGAATAGCTGCAACAAGAGAATATCAAACAACGAGCAGGAAAGAGAATAAGCTTTATTCTCGCTCAGAGCCGGGTCCTGTGTGCCTCAGTCCAAAGAGTAGCCCCAGTGAAGTTAGTGGGGAAACCTGTGCAAGGCAAGAGCAAAGCTGGCTCCAAATCGGAGGCATTTATCTGAAAATGCCTTAGAAGTAGAAAATCTATCAGATTTCAGTTAAAATAACAACAATTCTTTGCAGGTCTGCCAAATGTCTGCAGGCTTCGGGTGA
The DNA here is from genome assembly GCA_020745775.1 of Theristicus caerulescens. Classification (NCBI taxonomy): domain Eukaryota; kingdom Metazoa; phylum Chordata; class Aves; order Pelecaniformes; family Threskiornithidae; genus Theristicus; species Theristicus caerulescens. The sequence goes on along the minus strand of CM036561.1, from coordinate 101,262,696 downwards.
TTTATTGTCAAATCAATGCATGGCGAACGCCGAGGTCTGCCTTCCCCTCTTTCCACGCCAAACAGAGGAACCTTCACAAGACCTTGGCACTTGTCAGATTTAAATCCTTAGGGCAGTATTTCTCACCTCAAGTGCAAAATTCACCACTTCCCTGTGAAAATCGGTACAGTTGAGAACTGTGCGTGCAGAGCAGAGCTCACTGCTGGCGTTTCTACAAGATTCATTATGTCGGTGTTGGGTTTGCGCTTGGTAGTGTCAGAAACTGGGGGGGAAACTGCTAGTTCTCCTCTCCCCCCTTTCCCAATAAGCTTAAAATAGCTGTGTTAGAGCGCAATCTGGGCCTGCCTAATCTCAGTGCTGTTTTTTAGAAATAATCTTCTAATTCCCACTCTCTCAGCTTCTTTGAAACATAATGAATTGGAATTACATGTAAATGCCAGCAATATTTCAAAGGGAGGCTGAAACACAATGTCTGGTCTCTAATTAGCTTTGCAGTGTGTGGCCTGTAAACTTGATGATAAATGAAGCAATTAGCCATCAGTGGCTTCAATTAGATGGCAGTAAAAATGGTAACAAAATAAAGTCACCAGTGAGGAAATTTGCTCTGAAAACTGCTGCTGTGGGTTGGCTTCAAGCTTACCAATGAATTGGGGCTAATTGGCTCGTTTGTTCATTGTTTCTCAGGGGCAGAGCAACCACCTAATTAGTGAGCGCTTTCCAGGGCCCAAAGAAAACAGGAAGGGAAGATGTGACATTGTTCCTCTCTCCGAGCACCCTATCTCCCCATGCCAAGCAAATTGCTTTTCTCTTTTGGAAGAGGAGTGAGGTGGTTTGTACTATCTTCCAGATAGTCACTTAAGCCTTGGATCCCAGAATGCTTCTCAGACATTTATTGACAAATCAAACCTCAGCAGAGCCCTCCCAGACTCTTTTCTTGAAGCAGCAACCAGAAGTCAGGAGCTGGCTTGCTGGCATGGTACTGGGAGGAGAAGGAAAAGGCAGAGCGAGCCCCGGGACTGCTGAGCCCAGCAGTGCTTTCCAGCTATGCTCCACTGTGTAGCGTGTGGCTCTGTTGGTTTTGACACCTAAGTGGGGGAAAATAACAATGGTACAGTACTTTCCTGGTGAGAGATTCACCAATGTTTTCCCACTTTGACCAGTATTTTATTCCAGGACACTCCTCTCTGTATAAACAGGACAACTTAATTGCTACCAAAAGTACACGATAGGGGAAAGAGTCAGGCTGGTGGTAAAAACTGTTTTCTGTCTGTGATTCTGAATACATTCATCTGTCCCCACCTGTAAAGTCATGCCTATCAGTGATGATTATCATTATTTTAATGGGAGACATTGGGGCTGTCTCATTTTCCATAAATGCTTTTCAAAGATGATCAAGTGAAGAAGGACAAATAAGACAAAAGCAAAGTGTGAAAACACAAGGGATTTTCAAATCAGGGTTTACATTTTCAATTAGGAGACTTTGTTGTTGAAAACAAGAAGCCAATTTGTCAGAAGCAAAGGCTAATTTGTCTTCACCTCTGAAGACTGGAGGGAAACAATACATCCTGCTCACTCCAAACCCTCCGGCTGGGAATAACAAAAAGGGCTGCTTGGTTCCAGTTGTCCCAATTCAGCCTCTGTAGGGACTGCAGTACATGTTCTAGAGAATGATGATTATTCCTTTCCAATGGTCATGGTATCCTAAAACACATCCTAATTGAAATACAGCAACTGCAGAGGAGGAAAAAAAAGTATTGTAATGTCAACACTGGTAATGTGATTCAGGAGTAAACTAGGGAGAGCTGGTGTCTGGCCCTGCTGATGGATTCATTTTTGAAGGTGTTAAGCCCACCTGCTTCCAGGAAAGCTATTGTCTTTCACTACAGATTTTACCAGAATGATACCAAGATGATTTGGAGAGTCTCTGTGGAAACTGCAAATTCAGTTTGATAGTATAAAAATGCTGCTGTGACATATCGTAATTAACACCAAATTTTCTGCACTTCTTGGCAGCTCTGGGCTGACATCTCTAGTGGTACTTCACTCATGTTGCATTTGTTGCACAGCACCCTTAATGTTTTACCCAAAGCAAACCGGAACATTTTACCTGCCCTTCTGTGGTGCTGGGTGTCCCTGCCTGCACCTTGAGGAGCCCCGTGTATGGGCTCTGCCTGGAGCAGTCCGGAAGGAACTCCAGCCACATCACCTGGCTGTGGGTCAGACCCACACCAAGCTCTGCAGAGACCAGTGGACTCTCAGGAGATAAAAGCAAATGTTCTGGAAAGGCAGGATGTGTTCTTGTGCAAAGTGGCTTCCACTTATATATCTTTAAACTCTATTGCGTATCTTTTTAAGCTCGGGAGGTCCCTCAGTATCACTGGCATTCCCTGGTGAAAGACCAACAACCTTACATGCTCAGAGAAGTGTGCCTATTTCAAAACAACAAGTTTCCAACAGTACCTTGCTTATTGATTAAAAACAACTATCTTAAGAAGAAAAATTAAAATTTCAGTGCTGTTCCCTGAGCAGCCGAGCTGTGGTGTTCAGAAAGGCTTTGCGGTATTTCAAAGAGCAATCTACCATTTTGCTTCTCTTCAGGGAAGTGTGAACCGATGCAGTTAGCAATCTTGGCTGACATCCGAATTCTTAACAGGAGGAGCATGTTCTTGCAGAGCAGAGAGAAATAACTGAGGCTGCATTGCATCCCCTGCTAGTTGTGGTTATTATCAGTATACATGTCTTACCAGCAAACTGCTGGGCTGGACGTTTAGCCCGTAAACTAAAAATACTTTAATGTTTTGCTCCTCTGTTCAGAGATTGGCAATTGGAAAAAAATAAGGTTGTTATTTAAAAACAGGCTGCTAAAATGAGACACAAAATATTGCAGTATTTTTATTATATATAAAATGAAGTCTCTGCATTTGTTTTTTATTACTGAGTTACACACAACAAATGAATATGCTCTGAGCCAACAATTTCTACTCTGTTACACATGTGCGCTGTGTTCCTCTGGCTGCAGTGGGGTTTGACTAAGCCCTTCTACCCAGTTGAAAGAGTAGGCAGAATGATATTAGCTTAAGCAATGAAAGTCAACAGAAAATGGGGGATTTGGGATCTGAATAGTAAAACGTGTCTTGGAGCATGTCATTTGCACAATGGCAGTTCTTGGCATCCAGTGGCTTTGTGCTAAAAATGAGAGTTTATTCTTCAAAAATCTCCAATTTGAGGAATGTGTGGTGGGCTTGAAAGGGCTCAGAACCTCTTGCCTGAATGACACTGCTGGGGCTGGAGGGCAGATGAAGACTTTAATCGCTTCCAGTCATCTCTTTTGTATGGTTCAACAGGAATGAGTTAGAGCATTACTGTGAGCAATGCCAGCACGTAAGACATTTTGAGTCACTGGTATGTTAAAACTGTTCAGATCTTAGAGCTAACAATATAAAAAAGTATGACTAGGATCTTACTGTTTTGTCTGCAGCAGTGACACAATACCTTGCCTACCTGCTCCACACCTCCCTGTAGAGTAGTGGCTGAATGCCAGCTAAAATTGCCTAGAAAAACTTAAGCTTTTTTTAGATTCATTGCAGAAAGACAATCACAACAAAACAAAGAACAAAGTCCCCCCATCTTGAAGTAGCTTCTAGGAAGCATGCAAGATCTGGACATCCTTTTGCTTATTTCAATATTAGAGCATCATATCTTTGGAAAGATTCCTGATGTACATCAGTGGAAGCCAGTAAAGAATAAGGTCTGATAACTTCATGCAGAGTTGAATAACAGAGTAGGTTAACAATCACAAATCTTGCAATATTGGAAAAGAGCAAAGCTTTTCATTGCAAAACTGTATCTGGATGAAAGCAGCAGAATAGGAGTTCGTCACATCAGAGAGCATTCAAAAACATATAAAGCAAACAAAATGATGATCAAAGAGAAATCTGGGAAGCTGGTGTGGTTTTTTTGTTTTGTTTTTTTTTTTTTAAGGTCTGAGTATTGCCAGGAAAGTTCCTTTTTTTTTTTTTTCCGTTTTGTTCCCTAATCCATTGGGAAGCAAGTCCATGACCCTTTCCATGTTGGCCCACAGTGCAGGATTAGGTTTGTGTAATACATAAGCCATAAGTCATCAAGCAACAGCCTGGCTCATCCTGCATGCTAATATTAGAGTGGACTGATACCATTCCACATGATCTCCACCTATAGCTGTGCCTTGAAGATCTGCATTAGTTTTAAATTGGATCTGAACCCTTCGGCCCCAATTCATGCCAGGCTTAATTCTCATGTACCTTCAGTGATTACTATCTTCTCCCTTTAGTGATTGCTGTTACTACTCAGTGAGAGCAATGGAAACAAAGACTGGAAATTACTCTATGTGCACATGTGCCCTTCTCCCTGTTAATGCAAGATGGGATGTTGAAGATTAGTCCCTAGTTCCTTTCCATTATGGTATCTTTCAGAGTGAGCTGTAAACCTATTATCACTCCAGAGGGATTAGTTATCATTGTGTCTAATTGCAAGATTAAAGAATGATTAAGAAGGTATAAAATGACAGGGGGTGTAAAGTCCTTAATGTGAAGAGAAACCTTATTCCAGGATTAGACTATTACCTGCCACAGGCTGTCCCTCCATGGATTCATTTGCCAAACGGCTTAGTCAAATACTCATTACTTGACTCCATTTACTCTCTGGACAGGTGAAAATTGCACTTAGTTATAGCCAATGAACGTGGCAGCCAATGAATTATTGCATGGAGGGTCAAAACTCTTTCCTGACAGAGTACAGGTGAAGAAATCTTTGGATGGGATGGTGTGGCGAAAGATGTGAATATTAATATTATCCAGGGCTAGAACAAATAGTATGAAGGATGTTTGTCTAAGTCCTAATAGTGATTCATGAATATAGGGTTATTTAAGACAGATTCCTTTGTTCCTAGGAACAAAGGGTTGCTCAAAAACTAGCTCTCTAGACAGCAAAATGTGAAATGTCTGTTAATTTTTCAACTTACAAAGGCAGGGCAAGACAGATGTATATATAAATCTAAATACTCCTTAGTCACACAGTATTATTTTCATGTCTGTTCACCTGCTTCTACAAGTGTTGAAGCAGAAATATCTGTATTTGGAGTTTATGAATAAGTTGCTTATTTGTATTTATCAGTAACCTACAAACTATGTTAGGCTGAATGGTAAAGACTTTCCATTCTTTCAAGGTGGCTTTCCTTAAATTTGGGATACAGGAACATGCACAATTCCTTAATGCAGTGTTCAGAAGGGTACCAGGGCACCCTTCAAAATAGCTACTCATACTGGTAAGAGAGATGTTCAGATGGACCAAATATCTTCTGGTGATCATAATGGTCTAGTAAGTTCTCCGTCTGCATCAGGATAGTGAGGAAGAGCATAAACCCTGACAGCTGCAAGAGAATTTGCTTGTGTGTTTATTGAGCCTCTTCTGTTATAAGCAACTCAGACAAGTTTCAGTAATTTCTCTGGCAATACTCATGACACTGGTGCAAACAGTTTCTCAAAACTCACAGAGGCTTCTCACTGCTATCCCAAACATTGCCTCTGTGTGATTTGATCTTACTACTCCTTTCCAAGTGAATTAGGAAATTAATAAATGACAAACAGTAGTTGAGCATTTATTGCTTTTACTTATGTAAAAGAGTTGCCTCATTGAGCAAAGGTGGTATCGCACAGATAACATTATACATAAGTTTGAAGTCTGATGTTTTAGCAAGTGTGAAGTTCTGCCTGTTCATGGCATGAAGGTGTGTTTTTTAAGCTGCCTGGTAAAAGGCAGATTGACTTTGTCAAGAAGAAACTTGGATCTACTGAACCTAGTTCTTCTTGCTGCCATAACTTATCTACCAGAAAAGTTGTGGTTTAGGGGCTTGTCTGAGCCCCCCAGCTTCAAAGAATGAGGTCTGATGCTGCCTAAAAGACATCACCCTCTGTGAGCAAGAGACAGCTAATGACTTGAAGTTTGTTGGCCCAGCTCTGGCCCTGAGCACTCTTTGTCACCGATGGTGCTGGGCAGAGCCTGAGGGAAGCATCAGAGACAGCTGCTGAATTGTTTGGTTCAGGAAAACTGATGTCCTGTTAGAACTGGCACTGAGATGCAGAGGAGTAACACATACCACATGCAGAGAGCTGGAGGCATCTCAGGAACAAGAGGCAGGTGGTAGGACAGCCACCGTGGGCACCTCTTTTAAGGGGCTACCCAGATGCTGCATGCATGAAGGGCATATACTGTTAAGCAACTATTCATGACAGTAATGCTGTAACAAAAGTTTTTTCCTTTTTTTCTACTACTCTACTTTCATTATCTTTACTTCTGTGTGCTGATAAGAACCAAATTTCAGTCCTTTGAGGTTTGTCTTTAATGAGTGAAAACAATGCCTAGGTGAGAAACAACTGAATGCTTTGAGGAGCCATTCACTGTGCACCATCCTATAAGAAAAAAAGAAATAATAAAACCTCGTAGTTACCAATAAAAATAGTAAGGGAGATGGGAAACCTCTCCCCCATCTCTACCCGTAGGACAGAGGAAATAAATGCCAGGCATGAGTATTTGCCTGAAAGTTAGTAAACAGATAGTAACAGGGATAGGCTACCCCAAGCATCTCTTATGTATGGCAGATGCTGTGTGTAATCAAGATACCGGTTTGGTGTGCACAGTGGAATGATGGATGGTTATCTCCTTTAAGCTGCAGTGAATAAAGCTCTGAGAAGGGCTGCCAGGCTCACTTTTACATATGCGTTTTCTGCAGCCAGATGAAAGTCATTTTCTAAGAGCTGGCAATTGCTAACAGGGTGTGCACCGCTGGCTCTATCCAGACGTGAAGGTCTTTTCCACAGAGGCTGAATGCATTTTTGGCAGCTTATGTTGCTCAGAAAAATCAATGTTGTTTTGTAACTGTTTGTTATCTGAAGGCTCTGTGTAATGCTGTGCAGTGGTCTTTAGAGCAAGGTGGATTAGAAGTAGATTAGAATTGCAATAAATAAGGCTTTGCATCAGGCTCATGCTGTTTGAACTTTTCTGCCATTCACAGTGCAGGTCTCCTTATTGCTGAGCTTCTCCCAACAAGGAATCTGAGGAAAAGAGGTGTTTCTAGTTGATGGGCTTTTTTGCTTTTTTCTTTTTTTTTATTCCAATTACTTGTATTGCAATATGGAGCAGTGTCCAGAAATCTGACCCCAAATGATTTCCTGGTGTACTAACATAGTATAGGCAGACAGTGAGGTAGCCCATACCCTAAGGAAGCTTGCAATACAAGAAGATAAAAAAACTGGAAGGGCATACAGAGAGGCATGCAGAGACAATATGATTTTCTTCTGGCTTTGCAACAGAAGCAAAAGAACTCTGATTTCTCCTGTTGACATGCCAATATGCAGTCCATTAGTCCACATAAAAAGTAAACGATGGTGATGTTTCCCCCCCGCCCCCAATTACATGCTATTTATAGTCCAATACCCCCTGACATCTATAGCAAAATTCCCAAAGATTTGGCAAGGTTGCAATCAAGGCCTGTGAGTCAAATCCTAGCTCTTGGATGTAGACAATGCAGGACCAGGCTTGTGAGATGAAGGAGCTGGCTGACGAACAAGTGCTGCCAGCAGGGACTCTGGACAATGCAGGTGGTGTGGGGCAGCTAGGTGAAATAGGTGAAAAGCTGAACATGTAGGGGACAACTGGGTCTTGGGCTAAAACCACTGAGAGAAGAAGAGATGGTCTGAATTGTAACTACAACCCTGTGAAGGATGCAATTAGCAGACTGAAAATAACCAGGTTTGAGATTATTGTGCTGGTCCAAAAGACACTCTACGAAACACTATTAGACGGATGTATGGAAGGAGGAGTATATATTTTTGAGATCACTGGATGTTATATCAGAGAATATGGATTTTAGTGCTAATGCCAGGAGAAGGCCCTGCTTGTCACATAAACAAAAACTGCACTGAAAGGTGACCAAATGAAGTGTGAGCTGGTTACTGCCAGCTCGCAATTTTATTAGGGTGTCCATATTTGCTCCTGTTTTTTAAAGTCTTAGTTCCTGGACATGTGTAGCTACATAAGAATCTCTTAGGGTTGTTTTTGTTTCCTCTTCTTATTTTTAAGGACATCTAGTCCTTAAGGAGCAAAGCTTAAATATGCTATGTGAATATAAATTGCTCAGAAACCAGAAGGCAAATGGAAGAGTTAGAAGGGATTGTTGCTTTGCTTTGGTTTGTTTTTTAGAGACATTGTGACTTTTAGGCCAATGTCTTGAATTTTTTAAGACTGATTCAACATTTTTTTAATCCTTTGGCTTTTCTCTGGCCTGGTTCTGAGAAGCATCTGAAAGAGGAGTCACACAAACCCGCAGAATGGGCCTGTTGTGTGCTCTCTCTGATGCGATTTTGCTGCATTTCATAGGAATCCTCATTCCCACCTGGGGAGGGTGAAGCACAGTTTGGAAGCTGGAGATGAGCTTTCCTCAGGCACCAAAGGTTAGAAGCTTAGAAACGCTTCCCTTCCCTCCTGAAAGGCAAGATGACAGCACCAGAAATGAGAAAGGAAGAGAGAATTAGGAAAAGGGAAAGAAAGTGGTTGCGATACATTCTGAATACCACTATGCTATGCCTTGGCTGCTGTCCTCTAATTATTAAAACATGCTGTTGGCTAATACATGTGTTTTATTTCCAAGGGGTTTGCACAGAATTATTCACATTTATGCATTTCATATCTCATAAGCCTGGATATGAATAATAATGGCAGACACCTGATTGTCCTGAGCAGCCTAATGTCAGTCAAATGAATTCTCCAATTCAAACCAACTGTTAGCAGTAGTTTCTGGAAATGGGACTTCTTGATGTAGAAGCAACATTATTCAGGTTAGATGTTTTAAAACATCGATGGTGGTGTCTTTAGTTCTTTTGCTTGTGAATAAGTATAGTTGGCACGGCAGTTATAATAGCAGACATTACTAGACCTAGGACCCTCACCTCTGCTAGCACAAGCAACTAGAGAATATCAGTCCCTTACTCTGTGCAAGGCATAAGGCAATTCTGACTATGGAAAAACTGATGACCTCCAATGGATCTGAACATCTGCTTACCTTTCAGCACTGACACTGAGGCTATGGGCTGGATTAAAAATACAGCTTCAGGAACCTTTCTGCCTGTGAACTTACCACTTGTTAGGTGTGAGGTACATTACTTCCCTCAGTGGCTGGCTCTGATCCATCCTTCTTTGCTGTCTTGATATTCCCTCTGGGACTCACCTAACAACAATGCCACTGTTTGTTCAGATTAAAAAAAATTAAACAACAAACCTAACTAGATTCCCTATGGATATTCCTCCCCACAAAAAAAAACCAAACACAAAGCTTCTGCCTTAAGGACACAATTAAGCCTCCAATTAACAAGTACACAAAGGCACACCAGAGCTGAGCTATCTTTGTTGATTGGGAGCAAAGCTAAGTAGCTCCCATTAAGCATCCCCTCGCTGAAACCATTAACACCTATTGGGGTTGCTTTGCATTTCCCCACCGGCGCAGGATGGCCAGTCCCTCCTGTGGCAGGCAAGCAGAGTACTGCTTCATCTCCTTGCAGAATAATTTAACCCGGCTGCAGATCTGTCCCCCAGCAGTGCCTGGCTGCCTGCCGGCCCTGGGGCAGGGTTTGAGCTGCTGGGGCACCTTGCTGGCTGCAGCCTGCTCTTGGGGAAATGCCAGTAAGTTGCTCCCTCCCTCTCACTGCATCATAGGATCATAGAATACTTTAGGTTGGAAAAGACCTTTAAGACCATCGAGTCCAACTGTTAACCTAACACTGCCAAGTCCACCACTAAACCATGTCCCTAAGTGCCACATCTACACGTTCTAAATACCTCCAGGGATGGTGACACATCTTGCTTCTTGCTCTGCAACCTGAGGGCTGCCATCCCTTCCACCTTTACTGGCCTACACAAACGGTGAGAGTTTGAGCATCACAGCGAGGGCAAGAATTTGTATATTTTTAGAGTCCAGTACCAAGAAGGGGAGGAAGATAAGGTCTTAGACATGGCACCTGATGCTATGGTAATGCACATATGCATGCAAAAATAGGGAGCAGGAATAGCAAATAGTCTTTTCCATCTCACTATCTCGGGTGAATAATCACAGTGAAACTGAGCTGCACAGTCATATATGAAAGAGAACCTGACCAATGCAGAAAAAAATTGTCAAATCAAATTTCCATTATGGGTGCTCAAGCACAGGGTTGTAAGGAGCTGAAGATGGCATTGTCCAAGTGGTTCCCTGGGCATCTGAGGGGCATGAGCAGTACGGGGTGCCTGGCTCTGTCTGGGGGGACAGCTCTGGGACTCCAGGGGGATGATGGCTCCACGATATGCCCTCAAGGAGCCTTTGCCCCAGATCCACTCACTTTCCTCTGAATGCCAGGTTAGGATGTGCCCAAGAGATGCTACCTTATATTTCTACCATGAAGTTTTATGGAAAAAGTCTATCCATAGATTTAAGCCTAACTAGACTTTGCTGCATTGAGACATGGCTGATGTTTCCTGCTGGATGATTTGTCCTGTGACAGCTACAGAAGAGGCTAATGAAAAATGAGAAGAATGTGCTGGCTATCTTAGCAGCAATATTTCACAGTGTGGTTTTGAAACCGTTTGTTTTCTTAACTTCCTGAGGTCAACGGTTACGGGAGATGGATGTCACCACATGTGCTCATTTGGAAAAATAGCGATGGTCAGGCTTTAGGTTAGTGAACAGTGTTATGGAAAGATAAAAAAAACCCCAAACCCAACAACAAAAAAAAAACCCAACAACTTATTTGTTTGGGACATGGTCAGAATTTCAAAAATCTCAGTTCAGGATGTTGATTAGGCAAATTCAGCAGGCTTTACAATTAATTTATGATTTGTTCCAGAACTGAATAAATAATGCATGAATATTCAGAACTATTTTAGGCTTTTTTTAATTAATATTAAGGCCTTCTGGAATCCAAGTATGACTACAGATAGACTCCCATCTCTTCCAGGGGGCTTTTGATCTTAGCTTAGTACAAAACCTTGTTGTTATTCCTCAGGTCCTGGAAATGCACTCCCTTAGGACACCAGTCGAGCACTTGAAGATATGAATTATTAGGGAACGTAGTCACTGATGTTGTCTACTGAAGAGTCTAAAAGCTAGGATGCTTTAAATAAAATACTCCCATTTAAAAATGTTAGACTAATTCAAGCAGCGAAAGTGCAATAGTAATGTTTTTAGCATTTATATAACATATAACATCCTCACTCTTGGCTCCAAAATACTTCCCAAATACAGATATGCATCATCCTCATTTTTACAAATGAGGAAGCCTGATGTAATTTATCTATGCTTAAGCGCAGGGCTAAAGACCCGGAGCCAGCTGCTAGCGGGGCCACAAGGGAACGCTGGGCTCTGTGCTCCCCAGCCCGCACCAAGCCTAGGGAGCAGTAGGTCGCCTGGTGGCGGGGGTGCCTGTGGCCAACTCCAAGCCCTTGGGACTCCAGCAGCTTTAAAACCCAAATTGGCTTCAACTTTGCAGCTGCTGGATGGAAGTACTGCCCAGCTGGATGTGCTCCTGCCCTGTGGTGCAAGACACCTGGGCACAATTGGACTGTGATGGTCCACGCTGAGCTTGTACCAGCAGTGCCTTACCTGTATTCGATTCAGCGCCTGTGCAGTATTCCTCTTGCGTGGGCATGCTATCTTGTTATTAGCCAGGGGATTTGCCACACGATACCGGCTGGTTCTCCTGGAAGCGATGCAGGCTGGTCCCCCTAGGTAGGGAGCTGAGAATATCCTGCTTCTGGCAATAATAAAGAGCAAGGCGGTGCTCCCCCCACTACTTCAGTTTCCTGGCTGTGTCATGCAGCGCCTTTGTGCGATACTCGGCACTGGCTAGCGATGAAAAAGAAATGAACTGGAAGGAAAGGGTATGACAAAAACGAATGGTATGGTATAACAGAAACTGGTTACAACGCATGAGACGCCAATACAGAGCAGTTATGCTTAAAAATGCTGAACAGATGGCATAGGACAATGCAAAGATTGTTTAGCATTACCCCGAGGTATAGTGAAATATTGTCAGAGGTGTGGGAATGTAGTGAGATTTTCCAAAGAGGTCTTCTGGGACTGCTCACACACCCCAGCGTGCTGGCAAGCGTTGGGAGACAAATTGAAACTAATAGCTGAGCAGGTGAGACCAACAGGATCTGCACTCACGTTGTTAAAATGAGGCTTTAATAATACAGAGTGGGACAGTGCCGTATATTCGATAGCTGTTTTTGTTGCTATTACAAGTAATTTATTTTATGTAGACATCGGAAAAGATAAATTACTAGTAGCAGAGGTGATTAATATGTTAGGCAGAAACACTGCAGCTCTTCTTTCAAATGCCAGTGTCCATACATAGGAAAACTTAGAGGGAGCTGTGAAGCTATGGCAGCCACTTAAGAGTGCTAGAAATGAAGGCACTTAGTAGATTTAAACCAAACTTGAACAAAATACATTTAAATGAAGGAAAAAACCCTAAACAGTCTACTATTTTTTAAAAAAACTTAACTATTACAATTGGTTAGTTGCAAAAGTGTTTAAAAAGAAAAAAAAAAAAGAATTACACTGGATTTTTTAATGTTAATTCTTATATTGCATCAAAATAATTAAAGAAAAAGTACTACTTCTTTCTTGACTTCTGTCTGAAAGTATAAGACAAAAGTTGTCAAATATTTGCATGTGTTTTCTGTGGAAACAGCCCAAGAGTGTTTTCAGTTAAAAGAAAAAATGCTCTAACTTTTTGCAAATTATATTGGCTTGGGATGTGATGATGCTGGAGAAGTGTTTTCTGTTTTGTTTGTAAAAAGAAAAAAAAATTTTTCAGAGGTCGTATGTTAAACTTGAGTTCTTCCTGTTTTCCACAAAATCAGCAGGTGGTACTTGCAAGCAAACTGTTTCTTCTAATTTGGCAAAAATTCCCAAGAAGAAAATATATCGGAGATCTGCAGTTTGCTCCAGTGTGAAACTTGGCAAGGAATTTTTTTTGCCTGCAAAAATAAGGGCTTACTTATTACATTAGGCACTTTTTCAATATGCAATAAGGACATGAAACATCTCCTGGATGCTCCCTAGAGATGGACAAAGTTCTCCCTTGAATTCTTTTTTTATGAGAAATGTATGCACATAATTTTTTAAAAGGTTTCCATGAAATAAGAAAGAAAAAGCTGAAAACGTTGTGGGGTTGTTTGGGGGTTTTTTGTTGTTGCCCCAAACAAAACCCCAAATAAATAACTTTTTGACAAAACCCCAGAAAATCAAAGACTGTTGTTTACATATTTAATTTCTGCTGAAAGTTTTCAGGAGCTGTTTTCTCTCTGCCTGTCAGCTCTCTTAGCCTCCTCCTCTCTTCAGGAAGCATCTCAAGCATCTTTTTTTTCAGGATCGCTTCATAAGCCTGTTATTGTTTACAAATATTAAAACTCTCAATAGGAATATATGATTCCTATGAGTTCCTGCCTGTATTGTGGTTTTTAAAGTCTACATTTATAAAATTAGGCACTTTGGCTGTTAGGAGTTTGCTCCTGCAGTTCTGGCCAAGAAAAAACCCTTCCCCATCAATGTCAGACATTAAGACACTGGGACCAAGCCAAATTGCTGTTGCCCTGAAATTTCTTGGGTTTATGATCCTCCACCAGAGCGTGGTTTGGAGGTGGACTCCAGCAAAAGGCTGTGCCCTGGAGGGGGATTTCATGCCTGCAGAAGTCTGGCGAGGGCTGGCAGGAGCTGACTCAGGGGACGGTAACCCCATTGTGTGTCCTCCTGGGATCCTCTGAGCTCTCAGCTGCCCTCCAGAGCTCGGGGAGGCTCCTCTAACCCAGCCTCCAGTATCTGTAGGCCATAAAATATTTCTCCTTGTTATACATGAGGAGAACTGTTGTCTGCTTTGCTCTCTAGCCTTTGAAACCTGTGTTTCCTGGCAGTTCTCCTCATGCACCCACAAGAGTCCAAACAGCCGTTAGGATTACCGCAACCCATTTCTTATCCTGCAGCATCCTCCGAGAGCTCCCGCAACAGCCCCACCGAGAGCCACCTCCCTCCGGACGCCTGATTTATTGCTTCTCCTCCTCCTGCGGCTACAGTGGGTCAACGCCACACTGAGGCAGTGACAGTCTCCCTGTTGGAGGTGGCCCTGCTTAACACGGCTTTCTTTGGGGAGGTGGGTGGCCCGGCTACGCCAGTGCCAGGGCTATGTCTGACAGACAGATGAGGAAGTCAGTGGGACATCACTTTGCATCTTTTTTTGCCTTCCCCCCCCCCCCCCTTCTTCCCCAGAGTTGTCAGGCTTTCTGCTTGTGGTATTTTTAAACCAGGCTTCCGACAGCTTTTTGAGGGGGGAAAAACTGCCAATGTACTGTCTTTTTTTTGGAGGGTAAAATAGTCCAGTGAAGTGGATGATGAAAATAAACAGCCAAACAACATCAAAATGAAACATGAACATTTAAGCAGAACTTTCTCACTAAAGTCTTTTTTTAATTGTTTAAGAAAAAAATGCAGCTGAGTAGACCTCTACAGTAAAGCTTCATCTTTAATGCTTGATTTCTCCATAACTGCAGGCAGTGACACTATGTGTCCATAAAATGAATCAAGCTTTAAATTAGAGAGAATTAAATGACCCTATATCTCATTCTTCCCTGTCTTACACCAAGGTACGCAAGTAGCACGGCTGATGTTATCAGGGCTAAAATCCAACATCCAAGAATAAATTCTTCCTTGTGATGCACTTCTGTGTTTGCTGAATAGCACAGCTATCAATATTTTTAAAAATTAAATCAGCAAATTAAGATAGCAATTGTTTCTCATAAAATAAACTATACTGTGTGTCCCAGATAACGCGTATGCGGGAATAAATCTCAACCAGGCAGAGGCTTATTTAATTGATTAACTTTTAGATTTGGTAAGTAACCACATTGGAGTCAATACAATAAATAAAGCCAAACATATGCTTTGTCTTTGCAGGGCTGGAGTCTTAAAGCTGAAAAGGTATAAAAGAGCTGCTTAGCTGGAAGCCAGCAAATTTGTAACCTTTCTCTTGTTTACTATGTACAAAAGAAAATACCATGCATTATCAACAACTTCATTTACTGGGAATTTAAATGCAGTTCCCAGAAAACAGCTCCCATTAGGATTTAATTAGAAGACTGCCACTTTTTCCAGCATTCTATTCCTCATGAAGTTTGTGGGAGTTAAGGGTAGGGAACACATTTTATCTTGAACTGATGCAGGATTCATCCTTATACTGCATTGTAAAAATTGTTCCCTGACGTTTTAGCCTCAGATCCTTGTAAATGCTCATTTCAGCATAAAACTTCTATCCAAAGCATTTGGCATAGATAGATCTAAAAGTAAAAAAGTTATTTTGTGTTCAAAATTTCTCCCATCCCACTTCCAGAAGTGGCTTGGATGTGGCTGGTGCCCGTGAGACATCAGGGACCGCTGACAGCAGGGGAGAGGTGCGAAGGCCAGTGCCTCTGTGAAACCCTCTTCAGCCAGACGGTGTGCAAGGCTGGCAACGTGTAAGTACCTGGCTTGTAATCTGACTTTGAAACTCTTGGGTGACCTCTCTGCCATGGAATATGAGGATCTAGACATGGTGTTTCAAGGTCTTCAATTTTTCCGTGGTTTTTACTCGTATGCTGAAAATAGGTGGCTTGCCAGGGCAATGGCTGTGAAGTGTAGTAAGAAATGCCTACTCTTTCCCCTCATCCCCACTGACTGGTTAAGATCAGGGTTTCAGAGCCATGCTGATAAAGGTAATTTCAGCCAAATTTTAGGTTACGTCCAGAGAAAAAAAAGTGAAAGCCCTAATTTTTCTATTTGTGGATTTACAGTGTGCTGCTTATTTTGGATCATCTCTGTTGGCAGCTTGGAGTTACTCTCTCATTACATACCATGCTGAAGTCATGATGACATCTTGTAGTGGAGTGCAAATAACATTTATTTTTCAGGCAAAATATAGACCTAGTGGTTTCTAAATGTTGTGCTGTTTCTTTTTTCAAGGACTTTTTTAAGATGATATTGAACCTCTGTCAGGAGTAACATTTTCCTGATGTATACAGTCCCGGTGGCAAGGTGGTGAGGCTGCCGTGCCTCAGCTGTGCTCAGGGTACCTTAGGTTTTTTGTGGAGCCCGTTGCATCCCTCACAGTCCTCCCGTCAGTGATGTCTGGGCTGGAGCTCTTGGGAGCGCTGGATCTGGCTACATCTCTGCTACACACTCAAGTAAGCCATGACCTGATCCCTCAGCAGGGCGGCCATATGGGATACTCGCTCGCCCGTGATAAGCACTGAAGTACGCCGGGGGTTTTTTGGGAGGGATGTGTTAGCTGGCCAGGTACCATGCTGAGAGTTTACCTGGCTGGATGGCAGCCCAGGCTGCGCAACCCTCCCTGTCCTGCTCCTGAGCAGCCAGCTGGGGCTGCCACGTACAGGTATCTGGGGGATGGGCCGTAGGCACAAATTGCTAAAATTGAGATGATGGAAGCCTGAGAGTGCCTGGAAATTGGTACCCTACTCCAGCAAAAGGAGATGTTACCAGATGACAAAAGTTCCCTTGCCAAATGCTGCTGTATTGTTCTCTCACTTTAAAATATTAGGGGAAGAAAAATTTATGCTTATTCCAGTACGTAAAGGAAAATTCAACTAATCCAGACTTACATATTGCAAAATTTTTCACACAGTCAGCTTATTTATTTACTTGTACAGAACGTGTCACAAATCTGTTAAGTAAGAGCCATCCAGGGTGTGTTTTCTTGTTTGAATGCTGAGCTTGGGCTCTGCTTTGAACAGTATAGTTTGAAAAACTCAGAAAAGACCAGACGTATCAAATAATTATATCAATATTATTCCAGCTTCTGTATCATTTATGCATAAAATATATGTTTGTACATATATTTCATACACATATATGTTTAGACAGGTTATATGTAATCAATTTAGACCATATTCCAAACTGGTGCAATATTGGTCTTGTTTCAATGAATGATATGCAATATATACTAAGGATCTGGCTTTTTTAATATTAAATTACCAAAATATATGCTTGACTTCACACATTCAGCAAACCCACTGCTGCACGCAAAACATGAAATAAACTATGTGCAGCACCAGGCCTTAATTTGTTAAGTCAAAAGTTTGTATAACTTAGTCCAGAGTGTTCCTTTGTGGAGCTTTCCCATTTTTCATTAAAGATGATGTTCTGTGCTATAAATGCAACTGCTCCAAAAACAAAGAAAAAAAGAAAGGGAAAAAAAAAAAAAAGGGAGGAGGAAACGAGAGTAAAAATGAAAAAAAAAAATATTCCTCAAAATTAAAAACAGATTCTTATGCAGGCTGCGAATGTTTTGGACTGGTGTGTGTGTGTGTGTATATATATATATATAAAAGAAACCACACAGACAACTAAACATTAGTCCAAAACATGCATAGTGCTATGTCTGTCAGAAAGGAGTTTTGTTAATGTGTGAATTTGTGAACTGTTATACAATTAGACATTTTTAACTATTTTTTATAAATACATAGATGGTTCACTGTGGGTACTGAAGGGCGTAGGAAAATATCTACCCCTATCATCTCTGCATTTAGTCTGATTCAGTGATTAAGATTTTCACACAGTCAAATCTGCAAAATGGTTGGAAAACGTAAAAAGCCTAATAAAAGCTGGTAGGAAAATTTGCAAGTGCAGAGACACACCCTGGGATGCGATTCTATGCCTGCAGTGCTTTGGTGCGATAGTAATAAGCACAAGTTTGTTCTCTGAAAGGCTGCAGCATAGCCTGCCATGCATTTATACCTGCAAAAGCAGTTTATTTCCCAACCTTTTCCATGTTTACAACTGAATTCTTCTAAGAACAAGATCTGTGCATGGAGAGAAGTGCTTAATGGGGAGGAGGGAGAGCTTGCAACAAAGGAGCACTATCAGCTAGAGGACAGACACTGCAGCTTTTGAGAGCATGAATGTAAGAGAGCGGGACGGAGACCTGAAGGCCAACACATTTTCTTTCATTGGAAATCACACAGCGTAGGCAGTAATCCTTCCAGTCGTTTATAACTGTTCTTCCCTTGGACCGTAGACTTTCCCTGTGATCAGGACAGGCAGAAAACATGAAATCAGTTAATTAGCCTTTCAGCTGGAAGCGTTTTAATCTGCTGATAAAAATCAGCAATTGGGAAGGGCAGAATGAAGCAGCTGTAATGCTTAATGATTTTTTTTTTTGTGGGGTATATAATTAAATCTCACTTGGGTTTTTCTTACTGGTAAAATATTATTTGGGGAATTCAATCAATGTGTTACACATCTTTCAAGGATTCTGGTGCTCTTTGTAAACTGCTTCCCTTACAAAGACGAATTACTGATCTATCACTCCGGGTTAGTTGGCCCTGTGCTCTTACGCAGCGTGGACAGACGAGGCATGTAATTTCATTCCTATTTGCTTTGCACACTTTTCCTTGGCCTGCTGGCAAAAGCCCTCTGGTGCCAGGTCCCACATTCCAGCTGTTGTGCATTTGTCTTACTATCAGACAAATACTTTATCATCCCATAACTTTTTTTGGAAGGGGGCTGCAGGGCAGACAATAATTGTGGGAAAATCTGTGGAGTCTGGCTGTGCCTTCTGATATGCTACAGGATGAAGTGGTTTGTCTCCCTGCCGTTTAGAAAGGTTACGTACAGGCAGGCATTTAGCTAACCACCACCAAAACCACTTCGTTAAGCCCGGTTTCTGCACATCCCTACTAGATGCAGCAGCAGCATCCTATGCTCAGGGATACAGATGATCCTCACCTGACGATGCTTTTCTGTTTACAATACCAACACGTTCCCTGCGCCGCTGCTGCTCACAACCTCATGTCTTTCACTGCTATTGCCTTCTGACAGCTACCTGCATTTCCTCATCCATTTCCCCCTTTTCCAGTGAAACTTGAAACCAGGTTAAACTTGCTCAGTGTCTGATTTCACTTCCAAATTGAAATTCAAAGCCAAAAGAAAGTCCAGGTCTTCCAAGGTTCACCAGCCTCTTGTCAACCCAGGACTCAGACACATACCAATGTAAACCAATTTAGGGCAGTATGTGGAAATAATGTGACTCAAAGTCTCTCCTCATTGCTTTTATCCACACTTGCTTTTAAAAAATTTCATTTACTTTGTATCTTTCTCCTTCCTCCTTTGTGTGTCCTCTATCTGATAGGTTATATTGATTGTATTATTGCACCAAAGGCTTGACACATCTTAGGTACAGCATAAATGCCCATTTTTTAATGGGTGGCATAATGATATAAGTTAAAATGTATGACAAACATTCCCACGATTCATACCCGTGTCCAAGACAAATCTCTCACTGAATTGAGAAGTTTTGCTTGGGTGAAAATAAACAGGTAGTCCAATTAGGCACAAAGTCTGCACACAGGGATTATTTTTGCTTATTTTAAATAATTTATTTTTGTAAAAAGAAGGCATACCAGCGGTAGTTTACTTTGGATAATTCTGCTAAGCAGCTGGACTTTGAGGAGATTATGTAAGTTGAACTAATTGCCAAACTTCTGATGCTCGTTCCTTGCTAGCCATAATTTAATTCTATATTAAAGTTTCTGGCTTTCACCCCTAGTTCCACATGATATGTGCTTTGTGTAGGGCCAGGGATGGTGAGTAAACAGTAACTATGGTAATCCTGAAATTCCTCTGTTCCTACGCCAGCCGTTCGACCCATCCACCTCCTAGGTGCATATTAGAGCTGCCTTAAGGCTGTTCTAGTTTATACCAGCTTGATTCCCACAGGAATATTCGCACAGCTGGGAAGAACAAGACTGTCATTACTGCCCAGGTTTTATTTACTGTTTCAGGGTAGTATTTATGCTGGCCAAATTTCACATTTATTTTGAAATCAAAGGTTTTCATAAGTGGCAATTTTATAAAGAAAACAGACAGTTAAAAACATTGGAGCTACGAAACTTGTTAGAGCCTGGTATATTGAAGGTATCCAATTCTATGCATGAGCTGCATTAATGATAGCAATGGGAAAGAAAAGTGGGGAAAGCACCCATGCGATAAGGCACCAGCTGTGAACAGTTCAGCGGACTACAAAAATGCTCCTACTCCTGCAACCGCTAGTGGAGTGACCCGGGGCTTGAGAGAAAGTCATGGTAAGAAATGTGAACAAAAATGCAAACACAGACCCAGCCACAGAGGCATATTTTATCACTGTTTAAGACTGTGACTTTTTCCAGCATATCAAAACGACTGTCCTGTGCTGTTGCGGTGAGATCTACTGTGAAAGTTCAATATCGGATCAGCTTCAGAAGGTCCTGTCTGGTGCCTGTGGTGGGAGTGGAAGTATGAGAGCAGAGTTAAGCCACTGTATCAAATCTGAGGAAAGTTTTTGATAGGAGAAAATAATTGTATTCTTGATTCTCCTTGCTATTCTTAGAGAAACTAATGCTTCAGTAACAGCTGGAGTTTGGCTTCTTTCTTTGCTCGGCCCTTGGGAGGGTCACAGCCAAGTCCTGAAGAAGTGTGCTGACATCTATGGAGCAATTTAGCCTGATGAACTGAGGGGATGGATGCGGTGGGGGCAGAACGATGGGCTGCATTTGCGGTTCTCACTCCCCTCTGCGGTGCCCGGCTAGCCCCTCAGTCCTGCTCCGCGTTATCCGTGTTGTCTTTAGCATTGAGCGAGGCTGTTGCCTTTCATTTGCACTCACAGTTGTTAGTGTAGCCCCGGGGCTGCTTCCTCTCCCTTTCCCCATCCTTTCACCAGCCCATCTCTGTGAGGAAGGCAGGGGGGGCTCTGAGTGCACAGCTGAACTGATAGCTAATTAATAATGCTGGGATGGGTTAGATGGCAAATTTTTTTAATGGACTAAATATTGTGGTCACCTTTGAGATCCATGGAGAGAAAGAGAGATTAAGGTGTTGCCATTACTCCTGAGAGTGTGTGTGGAGTTAGGGATAGAGATTTACTTATGGACAACTTGCCAGTTGCTGCTTGTGGTGAGAAGGGAGAACCAGTCTCCTCAGGTAGATAACCAACAACTCCAGCGTGAGAGGAACGACACACCGACATGGAGCACACAGCAAAGAGCAGCACACCACATCTCTTCAGCACAAACTCATTAAAGCTGCTGGCTCCTCCTTGAGCATCTGAATGGAGACCCCAGGGCTGGTGGACATGGGCAGCATGCATCTGACAGTGGGGCAGCTATCAGCCTTGGCAAGAGCCGCACATCTGCTCTGGGCCTCTGAAGCTCTCACAGATGAGGAGGCACAACGATGAGAAGGCAGCAGGGTCTTCCTTCAGCCCCTTCCTATCTGCTGTGGTGGTGACGTGGGACCTCACCAGTTAATTGACCTGTTCATCGTTTTTAGCACACGGACCTCTTGTACATCTTCAGATTTACAGCTCTTCAGAGACAGTCTCCTACTTTCACAAAGTGAGAAGTTCCTGGACCAAATTTCATTGCTGGGCAGCCTTTACAGCCCCCCTGCACAATGCCTCCAAGCACATCCTGCCAAAGGGAAAACTGAAACTGAGCCTCTGGTCCCATCCATCCTGTGGCTGACTGATCCCTTAAAGGATACAGTGACCTCCCTTTTGGCCTGGTAAAAGCCCATATTCCACTTGGTGGCCTTGGACTCTTATCTCTCTCATCTCCACCCCTTCTCTGAAACCATGAAATATCAGTCTGTGGTGCCCTCAGACATGAAGGACACAAACTCCCATGCTGAAGAAAAAACGGCCCAGCCTTTGGTTCTGCCAACAGTTTTTGCAACTGCATTCAAGCTGACCTCTGCTGAGGTCAGACACTGAGAGTGGCACCAACACCTCAGGTACAGCAGCTGGTGATGAAAATGAGCCATTCTGGGTACCGCAGCTGGGACTCATTAGTCTCCCACTGGGATAAGCACTGCAAGGCAAATGGAAAAGTCCTCTAAGCCAGGCACGCCACGGAGGGAAGGAGCCAAAAACTTGGCAGTGACCTCACTCTTCCCCCGGGACTGAGGTGGAGCCACACGGGTTTCCCTGCCAAGGCAGCCACCAGCATGAGCAGAGCACCAGGAGTCCTCTCTAAACTGGTGCAGCTCCTAGAAAAAGCCCTTCTCTTCGCATAACTCAGGCATTAATCTTTCCATCACCACAATGGCACCTCTCTGATGAGGCCCATCATTTGTGCTCCTTGCCTGACCTACACATCTCTCTTGTAGGCTCTCACCTCCACTGGACTTTTGACACTGGCTTTGCCCAACCAACACACTGGGACTCTTCTGGTGTGGCATCACCATGGCCCTGCCGGGCGTTTTAGGACCTGCTATGCAGACAGCAAGGACTGGGTTTCAGCCACTGAATACAAAGAAAGAGCTGTTCTTCCCCAGAGAGTCCCTGGCCAGACTCCCAATACCAAAATAGCAATGGGGTTATCTACATGTCAAGCAATGCCAGCATCATGTCTTGTCACCTAAGGTCTCCTTCCTATAACTGGGTGTAGCAGAAATCTCAGCATGGGTACAAGACAGCTTAAAGGGCTAATGATCAGGATGCCCTATGCAGATATACAGGGCTGTGGTATATGATTTTCACCATCCCAAAGAAATTCCTGTCCACTCCTCATCCTGCCTTTCCTACAAACAGTGGGTTATTAGAATTTGAAACTGTTTCAAAGGACACTTGCGAGAAATCAAAAAATGATCCTGGGGGCCCTGTCTGTGATTTGACTATTTTCCCCTTAGCTTGATTTGAAATCATTCATTCCACAGGAGAAAAAAAAAACATTTGGGAAAAATGGCAGTAAAGGACAGAGTACCAAACTTCCCCTCTGTCTGATAAGTCACATTCGTTGCTTCATTACAGCTTGCCTTGATTTTCTATTTACTCTGTATTAGTCACTAGAAACTTGTTTTCCATTAATTATTAACTAGACTATTAAAAGGTCAAACTAGATCTACAACAATAATCCTTGCAGTGGATCATATAGCATGTCCCCACCTGCTTCAGTGGATCAGGTACCTTGCCTCTGAGTTTTGCCGCAGGCTCCATCAGAGCACCAGCGCCTTTGCCTGGCTGCGTCACCTTGTGCCCATCTCCCATGCCTGCAGTGAGCAAATCGGTGTGAAGCACCAGCAGGCGGGTGAAGGACCAGGTTCAGCAGAAGAGCAGTGCAATTGCTGACTTACCTGCTGGAAACCCCTTACTCTTGCATCCAGGAAAGCTGTTTCTTACCAGTCATCTTTTATGTCATCTGTGCTAGTAGGTGCTCAAAAAAGAAAGACTGCTTATTTGCCCTGTAACCTCAGTGGTTCTTTGAGCTATTGTAGCCACTGTGGATCTCCCGTCTCTGTTTTATCTCATGATTTATCTGTTGCCTGCATTTTTCAGAGCCCTCGAAAAGCTGGGTAAGGCACCCAGAGGACCATGAATGCTGGCAGGACCCCTCAAGAGACAATATGCGCAGTGCTGGAAGATCCTGCTGGCAAAATCCTCTGTTCTCAAACTAATGTGCAAGCCGACCCACAGGAACTGCAGTAAGGAACTGCCGTTCACAGTTACACTAATAAATAGGATTTCATCTCAGTAGCTGATGATAGCAGGTAATAGGACTCCCCGAAACAACAACCAGCTTGAATTCAAACTATTTATTTATCAACAGATTGGTGAATTTGTTTACTAATGATCTAAATGACTCCATCTCATATTTTGACCCAGATATGTCAGTAAGGTGTCCCTGCTTCATATTTATGCATGTGGTGGATTTGCTTTTCATGCACCTGCTCTTACTGATACGTTTCACTGATGAACAGAGGCAAAGCTTTTCTCTTCTGAACAGTTATTGAATTACACTTATTTTCTCAAGCTTTTTACTTGTCTCTCTGGAAAAGAGCTCAGGTTCACAGGCTTAATGCCCGACTGATCCATGGAGCCCCATTTCCTGCGTGTTTCAGTGCTCCAGGTAACAAAAGTCATCTCTTTCTGGTCTCTGAAGTGGAAAAGCTAACTGGTCCCTTCAGAAAGAAACCCCCTTTTGTTCCTACTTTATTACTTATGACTAATGACATTATGAAAGGTTTGCCGTTGTGTCTCTGTTCTTGCTGCTGCTGGGGTGTATCACGGTGTGCATGCGGGGGCTTTTTGCTGCGCTCCCAAGCCAACGTGCTCTTCACAGCTTCACTTTGGGCTGCACGGCACATGCCACATTTCAGGCAAAATCCTCATTACTTTGGTGAGGCTGTGTGTCCTCAGTACTCCAGATGACTCTTCCCTGCTCATGGAGGATTACCCCGACAACCTCAAGGGTGGCTTTTGCGAAGCAAAAGGTGCAGCTACCATCTCTGCATCTGCCTAGGGCAAGAGTTATCTCCAATTCACTGCTGTCTGGAATTGCTTGTTATTAATTCCTGTAAATTGTCTTATTTGTCTGAGGGCTGCCCAGATGAACAGCAGACGCTTGAGAACACTAAATGGGAGTCAGCCACAGAGTTCAGAGATTAATCTGTCCCTTTGGGGTGCTGAGCAGCCAGCAATCCAAACAGCTTGTTGTAAGAGGCTTAACAATGCAGAACAGCTGATTTCAGATTCATCCATTGAAAACATACATTCATGTTGTTGGATGTTGGAATAATGCTAAATCACTTTAATCTAAACCACATTTGAATACGACTCCTACAGTTTAAAGGGCACTGAATTAATCTTGTGAGTAACGGAGTTGCCTTGTAAAATGCATTTGTGTGATGTTGTAAGAAAATTATAAGAAACTTGACTGTAAAGAGGGCAGCTCTTTGAACTTGTAAACCCTCACTGTTTAGAAATATATAGCTGTCTGAACACGAGTCTAAACGCAGCAGATTTGAACAAACTGTTCCTCTGCTTTCCCATATTTTAATGTGCTCATCAGTGAATATTTATGTACGAAGCCTGTAGTAAGCGCAGTCGTCATTTCTCAGCTGTCTCCAATTGGCAGATCGATGAAAAATTTGGTGTGCTCCCACTCAATTGAAAAAAGTAACTAATAGGCTGCTAGGTCATTTTCTCTCAATGTTAATCCATCATTATCACCTGAAGTGCATTACTTTGAAGACTGAAGAAGGTCCATATTTCAATTTAAATGATGCCTAACAGGTATAAGCTTGACATTTTCAGTTCCCACTAAGGCTTAAAGAGCTGACAACATTTTATTTTGCTGAGAATATATCTTTTCCTCCTCAAGGATTTCTATACAAAGACCTAGTAGTAGGCATGCCTTTATGCTAACCAGAGACAAGTTTAGTTAGTTGTTCAAAAATGCCTTCCTTTTCTAGGGCTTTAAATTATAGCTGTGTTTGAAAGAAGTTTTTTTCCTTTTTTTTCTGTTAATTCATGTTGGGTTTTTTTTTCGCCCCTGCTTGTAGTCAAAGTCTTCATGATCTTGGAAAAGAAGGATGATGCTGGCAGATAAGATACCTGCTTTGTTTGGGAAGGAAATGCAAGTATCTGGTTTTGCAGCAGCCAGATGGGCTTCAGCCTGGATCTGTGATCTAGCAGTGGTAAGGGAAGGCACATTTTGGGTGGAATGGCTCTATGGAAATCCTTTTGGAGATATAGCATGGGTTCTTCAAACTTGTTGTGGACCAAATCCTACCCTGTGTGGACATCAGGACTGCCCACAGACAGAAGGACAGGGACGTTGCTGGTACTGTACACCTAGAAGGCGTTTGGAGAGGGATCTCATTTTACCAGAGTACGTTCAGCCCTTCCTCGCCTTTCCACCAAGGCTCACGTACGCACAAACGCATGCCAGGCGTAATACAGTTGGCAAAGGTTGAGAATGTCAGGTTCCACCAGGTCTCAAGAACCCGCAGATGTTTCAAATCAAAATGTTACCTTAATAGGAATAATGAGGTGTTTGAGAGAGTATTTTGGTCTGTGCCATTTGAATGGGAAAAACTATCTTTTCTCTACTCTGGGCATTCTGTTCATCTGAGCATCTTCAGCTCAAGCCCCTTCCCATAAGTTATCCAGAGAAGAAAGCTGGTGATTTTTCTCTGCAAAAACAATGGGTATAGTTTACTACCTTAAAAATGTCCAGATACACAGTAAGGTATTCTGAACAAATGTTGAGTGGTCTATTTCCAGTGCTGCTGGGCTGGGGTGCAGGCACCGGTCATGGTACGGACTCCACAGCGCCAGGCAGCAGGTGCAGAGCCGCCCATGGTAGGAGGAAATCTGGGGAAATGTACTCCCAGACGGACTTCATTTCACCTTGGGCACAGCAAAAGCATGTTTTGCAGCAACCAGATGGACTCCAGTCTGGATCTGTCACGTAAGGAAGATGGTAGCTCCTCTTCAGAGAAAGGAAGGAGCTGCAGCTGTTAGAGACCTGCTGCCTAAAAGGTCATGGGAGAAGACGGAAAGCATTTTTACACGGCATCCCGCTCTTCCTGGGAGAGTCCTTGAAGCCTGGGCCACAGCTTTTGCTGGATGTAATTCGCGCTCTGTTTAACTTTGAGGATTTTTTTCCTCCTCACTCTACCATTCCTTAGAGAATGTATCTCATGCTGAGCGGTTTTGCATACTTAATTATTAACTATACATAATTTCAAAAAAGTGCTTTGAAATAATTCCCTTTTGTTTCTTTTATGGAAAAATCTTTCCCCCCAATTATAGCATTTCCTTTACTAACATATTTTGCATGAGATTCTTGTTTTATGGGAAATTACACAGCTCATTAACTTCTGGAGTAATTGGTATCCAACAGTGTAATCAAATCACAGGCTATAAATAAAAGGAGTTTTAAGGTACAAATCTTCATTGAGCCTATCTCCCAAAACATCCAATTTTTGGATGCGTCTTGCCAGCTCAGCAAAATCTAATTTACCTGCTTTGCTTGAAATGTTTACCCATCAAAGTGACCTATTCCTATGGGTAGCAGAATATTAAATGTTTTAAACATACTGTATTAATATCATATGAATGCACTGACCTTTTAAAGATTATTCTCAAAAGGGACTAATGAAGACACACACAACAATAACATAAATAGAAAGGCTGAAAGGAGACAGGCAATTGAGGAAGAATACCAGTTTTTGAACCTGGAGCTTTGTACAACATTTTTAGAAGTTACTGATGTATATTTTCCTGTCTTCCATGAGCTGTAAAACATCACTAATCCCATTCTATTTTTTCTACCCATCTAGATTTATACTGCATTCCTCAGTGTGGTAGCTTAGCCTTATTATCTCAAAGCATTATATCTACTCAGATATATCATCATTAGGTGATAGGTGGCCTATAAAAATAAATTCAGTAAGATGAATTTGTAGCTACATATTTAATGGTCTGATCCTTATGAAATATTATGAATTTATTTCCACTGCCTGTGCTGGCGGTGCACATCAGCTAAAGAGCTGACAATACGTACTTAAGACCATTTAAATGTATATATGGGGGGGGAGAGAGAGAGACATATAAATATATATACACATAAATATGTACAAATTCAGATTATGTCCTTTGAAGAAAACTGTTTCAGAGGATGCCGTGGGCTCCTCAGAGGATGAAGCAGAGGGCCTAGTAAAAGGGGTCAAGCTTAGGCTTGAAAACCAGTATTTTGTATACAAGGAAAACCATGGGTTAATCATATGTACGTGTATGTATAAACACATATGCACGTATATCTTTAGATCAAAATATATCTTTACTTCCTTGCACTGAAGGCAGAAGCCCCAGCCAGGCAGGTAACATTGGCCAGACTTGTATTAATGCCCCAAGTGTCTGCCAAGTGAAAATCTGCCAAGTCTCCAAGAGTGCAAACTGGGTGCTTTAAGTTTTGCTTCCCTCAGCCTCCTTGCCAGAAAGGACACACTGCTCAGAGTCCCTCTTTTGTGGTGTTAGAGCTGAGACCCTCTGAGGGAGCATCCACAGATATATCATTTCTATTCTTCCCACATGTTTTAAAATCCACACTCCAAACCCTCGTGCATTGTCCATTTCTGTCTGTCATTCACAACTGAGCGAAACGAAGGACTATGAATAACGATAATGTAAAAAGCAGCAGGCAAATGTAATCTACAGCAATGCTGGGTGGGGAGCAGCATCCCTGACTGGACTTGGCTTGTGTTTATATGGGCTGCTATTAATAATAAACAAGAGTCTCTATTTCTTTGCCATATGATAAGCATCATGTTCAGTATAGAGTTCCAAGGTTTGGATCTGTCATTGAAACCTCTGAAACAATACATACGTGACCAGATCTGAACCATCTGAACTGTTAGAAATACAACTGTTCTGCAAAGTCCACTGTGGAGCCAAGTGCTGCTGCCGTGAAAGCAGCATTTACAGGCTCTCCAGAGGAAAAAGGTCACACTGGGGCAGGGTGGTTTTCAGTACACAGCTTTCCTTTGGTGATATTGTTAGACATGCAGCATATTTAAACAGGCTTTATGGCAACTGGCAAATCAACTACCTCGAAATGGTATGTATAACAAGGGAACTAAGGAAAGACTAAAAATATAATCCTTAATCTAAAGCATCTGACATGTTTTCTGGACAGTAGTTTGGTATTACCCAGATGTATGCTCACAGAGCTGTCTATGAAAATCAAAACCATCCATCATACTGAAACGAGTTTAATTATGAAAGTTTTGCTTTTCTAGTCAAGGTTTAATTTCAGTTATTGCTGATTTCACACTACGTAGCCTCTCTTAAATTACATTCTGCTGCACGTCCATCACGCTAAAGCTGTTGGGATCGTGAATGCAAAAGAACACAAAGCTGATTCCAAAAGACGGAGATGAAAATCTTCAAACCCCTGTGTTTCTAATGGAATGAATTCCTTAATCGTTGCAATATTTGTGAATTTATTAAAACAATGAGAATTAGTGAGTATGAGTACAGCAGTGCATACATTGTCAGATCCCGAGGACGCTTGACACTTACCACCACCTCAGCTCACAGCGCAGCTTGGACAAGCTGCTTCTATAAGCCTTAGCATTTCTGTTTGGCAATGCCAAAACACTGACCTTCCTGAGGTGAGCACTGGGATTTAGTAACCCAGGCACAAAAGCCCACCAACCTAGAAGAAGCCAATGTCAAGATTATCTTTACACACGATAATTTCTTGTTTGTGCTAGCATGTTGCCCTGGTCGGGGGTCTCAGCCAGCCATGCCTGTACTGCTAAGAGGTTTGGGGTCAAACTCCTGCCCCGCAGGAGCATGGTGCGCACCAGCTCGCGTCCCCACGGCTCAGAGCTGCCTTCTGCAGCCGGGCTGCTTGGGCAAACACCAGCTGGAGCTTCCCAAACAGCCAGAGAAAAGCCAGCAGTGAGGCAGTGCAGGCAAGCCAGGAGCAGAGCTGAGCTCGGTCCCCAGCCCCTTTTCCCGAGCAATGCAGGCACCCTCCGATGTGCCCGTGCCAAGCAGGGCACGGGACACAGGGCAAGGCTGTCCTTCCCCAGCCACCCCGACGCTTTGCTCCTGTGTGGGAAGACATCTGTATGTGTTAGAAAGCTTCAGAACAGCCTAAAATAGTCCCCAAAGGCTACCCCTGGTTTAAAACTCAGAAGCAGTGTCATGCTGGCTTTCTGTGAGTAGTAAAAGTAGATAATTCCAGGCTGTTTACTTAATATTTTTCAGTTGCATAGTTAATATCGATACAGCATATATTTAGCTGTGGCCCTGCTCATCTGATACATTTAAAGGATTGAATTCCTTAAATTGTTTTGAATTTAAGATGCTGCTGAAGACTCCCTCTGGAAATTCTAGGTTAAAAAAACCCTTGCCATAAAGTCAAGAATATGATAAAAGCAGCTTTAAGCAGCTCTGTTGTGCTTGCAAGTAATTATTTGCAGGGCCAGTTTGGTGAGGGATGTTAGGGCCCAGGATCGCAATCCAGCTGGCACCAGAGTGCCTGTCCCTACAGCAACTGCACAGAGCAGCGCATCACCTGCGAGGGAGGACAACCTCAGCACAGAGGTGACAGTGGCCACAGCACCCTGTAAAAAGAGAAGAGTGAAATACCATTTGCTTGCTCCTCTCCCAAGCCTGGGAAGTCTTACTTGAGATTTCCAAGCTTTGGCAAAGAACTCATCGAAGGCCATTTTTTTAATGTGAATAAACTGTATAAGGAGACAGAATAATCTTTTCATATAAATACACACACCAGACAATATTATTAGGAGAAAAAACATGCAGGTTTTCAGATTCTCTTCAGAATTATGTTGTTGATGAGTTTTTCTAAATTTTTTTGCAAGGGTGACCTATTAGGAGCACACCTCTTCTCAGGTGACCCTCATCACTACTGTCTGCCAGGAGCTTGCTATCTTTAGTGCCGTAGAGGAAATAGGAATCAGCTGTAATTAACAGATCTGAATTCACACACCCACTCCAGAGTCCTCAAGTAGCTGGGCTTTACTAGTGATTAAAGATGAGTGGTCACGGCCTGGTTAGTTAGTATAAGTATTTGCAGCAATGCCTGATTTGTTACTTTTCTGACCTTGAGGAACTGAGCTGTTGACAGTAAGAGTTTACATAAATTAATTTTTTTGCTTCTTAAATTTCATACTAATGAAGGGTCTTAATTATAACTAGTACTTTTAGAAAAGTATAGCCTTGCATAAACTGTAAGATGCTTCTGAACCTTTGTGGGTACCTTTGACTCTATTGGTGGTCCTCACCTGCAGTTTAAGAAATATGGAGGGGTAAAGGATTAAGCAATGAAGCTATGTGAAGTTCTCTTAATAACTGCTGACCTTGCAGTTTAGTATATGACATTTCTGACAATAAAGGGTAAGCTGGTACATATGGAGTGGTGCAGGAAACCACAGAATCTATAAATATACACAACTTTCTTTTTCTGAGTACCTGGGGGAATGTATTTACTGGGTGCTGATACAGGGAAGTGCTGGATAGTCCACAATATAAAGCAGTAAAGTTTCTATCTTAATTTTTCAGTCAGCCCTAAAAAATTCAAACTTAGCTTATTAGGTCTAAGTCTTTCTCTAGCAGTAACAATTCTGCCTATGAGGTTTCATATTTGCTAAGGCATCTTTTTTTTTTCTTTTTTTTTCCCTCCTGTTTTTATTTAATATTTAAGGAAGCTTATTTTCACAGTGCATTTTATTCCTCATTTTGTGAAAATCTAACTAAAGCAGAGTGGACACAGATTTCCATTCTCAAAAGCCACCCAGAGCATTTCTTTCACACAGCACAGCAATTTGAGGCATAATCTTGTTTTTGTAATGAAAATATGGTTACTGCCCCAAGCTGGGTTGAATGGTGCAGCTATCCTGATAGGTTTCAGGGTAAGTGGATTCTTAACATTCATTCCAATCAATTCCTAAGAATAGTTAAACAGAGCTTAAGGTAGCTTTAAAATAGTGTGAAGTGCCATTTCTGCTGTGAAACCTTCTTCTGAATGAAAACCTTTTTCCTTCAGGACAGTAAGGGGAAGGCTTCAGCCTGCTTTCCCCTCAGACTCCTTATTTGTAACCTAACTATTTTAATTAACTTTTAATTTTATTTTCTCTTTTTGTTTAGAGCTAGCCACTGTAACTTAATATAGTATGGTTTTATTACTACTACTAAAATTCCTCTGCCCGATAATAACTGGACAGGTGGTTAGCCACCATTTTATGAGCAGTTAAACCATTTAGCACATCACCACTAGTTTTGCGTTAGCACCAACCCTGGGATTCATTACATGGTTCAGCAGTACAGAAACCTAATGCATTATGCCCCAGCAGGGTTCACCTCAGGCTGCATTCTGTCTGATTTTTACACTTGGTATGGATGCAAAAAGTCAACAGTCTTGCAAGAGGCACGGTTACACTAGACAGCTCCTCTTTGGACCATCTCTGTACACTTGCAATGAATCCAGTTGGTGAAAAGTGCTGAACTGACACCAAACCAGAGTCCATCCACTCCACGAAGGTGCAGATGCAGCCTGAGTGTCTGATGTGCAGCTCTTGCTGGGAGGGTGTTTCCCATCCCAGACTGGTTTAGGGGAGAAAGAAAAAATAATTAAAAAAAAAAAAAAAAGACAAGAAAATGTTCATGTTCTCTTAATCATTCGCCCACACACACACCAATGAAGCTTCCAGGAGTTACTGCTAACCTCTGAGATGGTGTTTGTCATGTAGATACGCAGCCATTAGAAATATGAGAACCATCTGGTTCCTTTCTCCTCAGAGAGCAAACAGCTATCTGCCAAGGTGGGCTGAAGTCAGATGGATTATTTCAAGATAAAAGGCTTGTTTTCTTTCTGTAGTTTCTCTCAGCCACCCGAAATAACTGCATCTATTTATTTTTTCCCTGCTGTTACTAAGTATAGCTATATGAGGGTCCTCCTTTTAGCCCTCTTTTCTATCCATTTGCCCTTTGCGCCCCCTCCCTTCTCTCTCACCATTTCCATTTAATTCCAGCTCAGTACAGTATTTTCCTCTGAGTACAGCAGTGACATAGCTGCATAGTCAAATCTATAGCAAAGATTAATCTTGATCTGTGAACTGAATTTTAAAGAATATTTCATATATTTCTTTAAGAATAGCTGGGATTTTCAGAGAGAGAGCTATATCGCGAAGGAGGGAAAAAAAAGGCATAATTTTGAAAGACTGCTGTTTTCTCCTAGACTTCTACCCCAAATAAAGAGGAATTTTCTAAGAAACGAGACAACTGTTCAGGACAGTCCAGTTTTTAAAGACGATGACTATGGATAATCATATATGCAAATGTTGTCTGAAAAATCAGTTTGACTTGATTTTTTCCAATGGGAAGTTTTGAAACTTGCAGAATCCCCTTTGGGATGTTGGGGCTGAACCCACCCCTCCCAAGGCTCCTTCAGCCCCTGCCGCTTGCTCCTCCTTCCCCTGGCAGCCCGATTTTGGGAGATGCCTGGCCAAGGGTGCAGGGAGGGCTGTGAGACAGCAGCAGCATCCCCTGGCACCCCGCTCTTTGGAGAAACTGCAAACTGAGAGATGCCAAACGCCCAAGAAATCTGCAAAAAAGAGAATTCTTTCTGGCAAGCAGAGAAACAACAGTTTACAAGTTGGAAATATATGTATTGATGTTTGATTTCTTGCTGCTCAAACATACTTTGGGGCTTCATTTAGCCTGAGCTCAACTGCTGGTTGTTTATATAGGCTACTGGCTGTTTACATTAGGTCAATACACAGGATGGGCTGTTTATACCAGACCAGCAACAAATTCCACAGCACGGTCTGTGTCTACCACTGCTGCTCTTTTATATCTGCAGAGCTGGAAAGAAATAAAAAATCGGCTCTGGAAATAAACAAGTAACAAACCCTCCTATGTACGGAGTATTCCCTCTTGCCTGAGAAGTGACCAGCACCATAACTTTTTAATGGTCTGTTCAAAAATATACAGCATGGGGAATTAGCCCAGCAAAACATGAATGGCAAATGATGGGGAAGAGCTGAGAAGAAAGTGAATGGTCCGAGTTGATGTTTGTCTCCATCTACAGGGGACACAGAAGACCCATCTGTAACCACTTCTTGGTCTCTATTGCAGCTGCAAACACAGGTTTGCAGTGCCCTTAGCTTGTGGTGTAGCTGGTTCCAGCTCCACAAATGCAAAGGCTCCTATGTTTAATTTAATTCAAGTGTTTCTCTTCTAAATTACTTCATGGGTTCCTCTGACAGAGCTATGTAGAGAGCTGGATGAGCAATGCTATTTGTATCCTTCACGACATTGATAAACATTTGCAATGCTGTTAAAAAGCTTCTTGGCCACAGATCAGTGGGTTCCTGTAAGGCTGCGGAAGAAGGTGGGTTTCTGTCCTGATGATATTATTGCAGTAATATTATTATTGATATGATATTATGTGCCCCCTGCTGACCTGAGCTGCCAGGGTCTGTCCCTATGGGATTCATCCCAAAATGAAGGATGTCTTGGGCCCCAGCTCCCCACTGACCACCATGGCGTTCCTCCTCTGCTCCTGCACTTTCCCAGGAAGGGTGCTGCCAGTTGGAGGGAAGACAAGGGAGAAAGCCCATCTTTTAACTTGCTTATCTTGCTGGTTCCAGCAAACCTGTCAAGGTGCCGGCTGTCCTGATGCTGTTGGGGACCTTAGCCCTGTGCTGGGTGAGCGTGGATCCCAGGAGATCGGAAATATCTCATTGTTTCTGGAAAATGCAAGCTTGATGCCTACCCCTTCAGATCTATATGTTTTTTTACACACTTCAGCAGTTTTGTTTGTATTTGACGTTTAACTCTAAATGCATTTTGACTTTCTTTCGATTCTGGGCCTGCAGCTGCCTGTGTGCTTTCTCAGCTGTGACCTAGGGAGGAGTGCAATGAGAAAGGGCGTAAGGTTGAGCAATACTCGTCCAAAAGGGGATTATTTCACCTATTGCTAGTCGGCTAAGCAAGCTGAAGCTAGTCAGCTCTGTGCCCTTAACAGCTGATGAAGAGGCATCTCCCAAGGGTGATTCTTCCAACTAGACACAGAAATGGGCAAAAACCATCCGAACAGTGTCTCATCCCACCTCATCTATGGACTATTGATTACAGAGAAAGCCTAGATGAGTAGCTTGCATTAGGTATCTGACGTCTCAGTGACTAAGGCGAAGGCAGAGGAATCCCATCCCACCTCTCCCAGTCCTTTGCGACTGCCCATGTGCCTGCATGCACCAGCCTCACTGGGGCTACCTAGTAAGGTAGTAGCAAATGAGCTTCGTGAGGATGCATGCAGAATTTGCAAGTCTTTCTTGCTAATAAGCCCCATTAACTACTTCATGTGCCCAATCCATCCACCACAGGAGGGTCATCTGGAAACTCCCCAGCCAAGCTCCCATGTCTGACAGATCCAATTCCCATGTGTGTCCTGTCTTTCTTTTTTTTTTTTTTTTTTTTTTTACTTTCAGATGTGTGTTTCTATACCTGTGTTATGCAGGATCCAACATGAGTTATAATGTTAATGGTAGATTTTATTAATAAATTGTTCCAGGAGGTTGCAACTGGTTTAGCATAGCTTACTGTTTCCATCAGGAACTGGAAGCCTATTGGGGCTCCCCATGCTTGCCCTCAAGCTGAGAGGTGATTTAATGAACTGCCTCCTCTAAGGGTTGGCTTACACTTAATTCTGAACAAGAAATTACTGCTGTGCTTGTTTTTCTGTTTTTCCTGCAATAATATCATTGCAGTGAATTTAATACAGTATCAAGGTTTTGACCAGGTTTTATGTTTCAAGTGAGCCTTTCTCCAACACCCTGTTGTTACAGCACTGGGTCACAAGGCACCTCATTTGGCAGATCTCTCCCAAGTGCAGTATTTTTTTCTTTATCTGCTCTTCTTGTGGCCATTGCCAATAGCCTGAGAACTCACCATCTTGTGTCTTTGAAATCTTCCAGTTAAATGATAAAAGAAAATTGTTCATGAAATAGACAATGTTGGACACATTCCTGACAGTTGCACAAGAAGGAACTGAAGCTCGTGAAGAAACAGAAGCTCTTAAATTTTGGCAGCATTCAGTAAACTGTCTCCCATTAATAAATAACTGACATAATTTTCAACTTTTTACTCCTTTGCAGATGCCTCTCACTTGGCAGCTGGCCTCATCCCAGCCAAGACAGGAGTAAAAACTCCCGATGATTTCAGCTGGCCGAAGGGTCAGGAGGCTGTGGCTGGATAGCTGGATGCTGCAGCGCTTGGGGGGGAGCAGAGACCAGTGGCCACTCAGAGAAGCCTCCGTGAGTAAAAATGTTCAATCTGATCTTTAAAAAGCTTTTCTCTGCTTTTTAATCTCGGGCACGGATGCACTCTGTGGGAATCTGCTTCCAGCGCTGCTTTGCAGACTCCCTTTGCTCGTATTTCATGCTAAGGAGAACAAGCTGCGTGGTATGTGGCAGCTGTATGGGTCAGGTTTGGGGAGGTGAAGAGTGTGCATCTAGGCAAATCGATACTTGCCAGAAGGGGTAAGGCAGCCGTACCTTTCTTTCCCTCTCCCCAAAATCAGCCCCCCTCAGCTCAGGCACAGGCAGGCTCACACACTGGGAGGTGATGCTGGTGTGCAGCTGCCAGTGCTGCATTTGCACCGGGGCTGCATCCATTTCTCAGCTCCCGCTGACTTCAGGGGGGAAGAAATGTGCCCCTTGCAGCTTATATAGCTGGTGTGGAGCGGCACAGGCACACCTGAAAAAGGAAGAATAAAAATCCCACTCCAATATTTAAGCCTTAAGTTGCAGCCCTGGTGACTTGCTGTTCGTGGTATTTTTTGTTCCAGCGGCTGAAGGCAGGTAGGAGCAGCACACAGGCTCCAGGAGGGTGCCTGCATTTTTCTGAAACTCAGAGCCTGTCCCAGCAATGTGGCGCTTACTGGTATCAACCTCCGAGGATCCCTTCTGTGCTGTGCAGGACTGGGCCTGCAGCTCACCCGCTGGCCTATTGGTTCAGCGTAAATCTGGAGCAACTCAGGATTTGAAGCACTATAAGCTGAAGCAGAAATTTGCCCTGAGCAAACGCGCTACTGTTTGATAGGGCTCTGTGCCTGCTTGTTTAATGTGACAACTGCACCGCTTTTCTAACAACAACTTTAAATGCCATTCATCAATAAATCCATTGGGCTGCTTGGCTTGTATTACATGCCACTGATTAACTACCATTAAATTAGCAGTTAGTGTAATCAGATATAAACATTCCTTTGTGGCTAAGCTGTTAAACTTTTTTTTCCTTTTTACAATTGCGTGTAACACATGTCGGCACGAGACAGGCTCAGTAATTTCACATTACTGCAGCTAAATTATGTTTGTGGGCTCCAGAAACACTTCTGGTGCTACCAGGCTCGTAAACACCTACCTGGCAGGGAAAAGCTACAACTTCTGCCTCAGAGCGTTCAGGGTTTAACAGGATTCGGCGTAGTACAGTGAGTGAATTTATTACATAAATATGTGCATGGGCTATGGACAAGTGATTGATAGGAGGAGTTCAGAGTTTGATCTGCTGCCATTTGCTGATGATTTTCACCCTGGGTCACATTATTAATTGGTGTAAGTCAGCACCCAACTCGTTACAAGGGGACATGAAAGAAAGGTAGGCATTTGCAGTGTAAAAGGAGAGGGATGCGACTCTGTGTGGCTTTCAGCTCCGGGAACTTCAGACTGTTGTCGGCAAAAGTGGATTTTGATTTTTCAAAAGGAGACATTTCATAGGTATTGATTTGTAGAGTAGAATTAACTATATTTATTTTATATGTAGCTCTGCATCCTCTCCGTTGCTAGGCATTTTTTTAACTCTTTTAAAGACATAAACGAAATACACGGCTGCAGCAATACTCAGAAGCCATTTTCTTATATGCCTGTGCAATACAGCACGCAATGAAATTATTACTTGAAGTTGCTATCTCAGTGCCAACATTAAATCACAAAAAAATAACAAACGGCAAAAATGTTCTCATCACAGCCTTCCATTCCCTCATAATGCAAGAAAATAACTAGAACTTGCAGCACACCCAGAAGATGGATAAACTTATCTTTGGTCAAAAAAAGGCTATAGAAGAGAATTTTTTTAAATGTTGGGGTGATGTTTCGGGGTTTTTTTGGTCTGTGTTAAATCTGATGACGTTTTTATCGTGTAGATCTCATTGTATTGGCTTTCAGATGCTTGTATGCTTTAGATTATACTTGCACATAATTACAGGTGAAAATTTGCACCAACAGATATTGGTGTAAATAACTTGTGAGCTGGAAGTTGGACTACTAGATTTG
This sequence comes from Theristicus caerulescens, assembly GCA_020745775.1. NCBI lineage: Eukaryota > Metazoa > Chordata > Aves > Pelecaniformes > Threskiornithidae > Theristicus > Theristicus caerulescens. The sequence goes on along the minus strand of CM036561.1, from coordinate 101,224,964 downwards.
CTGTTTTTCAAATTCAGTTTTGCCTCTTTAAAAAACCGTAACATCCAAAACATGTAATTCAAGTTGTTGGGTTTAGGTGTGTTTTTTTTTTTTTTCATTTCAGTTGTACTGATTGGAAATACTATATGGATTGTCACACTTTGATAATATGTTGTCATTTGCTCTCGTGGAAACCTGTAGTTTCTCCAGCTATGTTCAGACAGCATTCCTGAGCTGTCAGCCTTGAAATGGGAACGCGAGAGAATTCAGCTTAGCTGCATGTGTTGTCTTACATTATGTTTGACGATTTGAGAAACATATGATACAAATGACTTGGGTTTCCAAAACCTAACAGTGGGCCACTCTCCAAACGTATTCTCCCTCACTCCGACTATAAGAAAGGGGAATTTATAGGGCTGCTCTTAATATTTTCTTCAGGGGTGTAAACCTGTAGAAACTGGATTAGTATGTTGACTCCCTCAATTAACTTTAATCTAATATCCTGCCTATTTAAATTAGTGTAAACATTGGTGTATAGGGTTAAGGGAAAGAGTTGAACTGAAAAAGATTTATTTAAGGATTAGTGTAGTAGCTAAATTAGAATTAAATCCAGGAAGTAAACATCCCAGCAATGCAAGTTGTGGGAAACAAGAGACCACAGCAAAGACCAGCGGTTTGAAACAATAATGTGCCACCATGGGAAGAGAAAGGAAGAAGGGGAGAAACAAGTAAATCAAGCATTACTGTACAAATAAGACTCTAAGCTTATTACTGCCACACAGGTTGTGGGGAAACTCCCAATTAAATGCAATGGAAAGAAACTTTTATCCTTTTCATCTTTCTTCTTGATTTGCTCGGTTGAATTACATTGCAAAGCGAAATACCCACAGCAATTAGAATAAAAGGATACATTTGTAGAAGAATCCCTGAAGGTACAGCAATTGTCAAATCTGCTGGCATCAGATTTGCTACAACATCTAGCGAGGGTTTATTAGAGCCTTTGGACGAGAAAAACGAGCAAAAAAAGCAGCTTCACTCTCTGTTAGGCAGCACTAGGAACCTAATTCACCCGGGACATAAATGCATGAAAGTTTTCTCAGATTTAGGAGAGATTTTATCTCTGTTCTGTCCAGCAATGCCACGGCAGTTCATGCGGGCTGTGGCTGGGCCCCTGCTCTCAGTGCCACCTGCAAGCCAGCATGCAGCAGGCCAGGGCTTGCTCAGCAATTCTGCCCTGGCACCGAAAGCCTGGTGTGGAGCCCAGCTCTGCGTGAGGCTTGCCCCATCCCCACGCTTGCTGACAGCTTTAGGGCAACTGCAGGCTCGCTCCCCCGGTCTGAGAACCGACCAGAGGTTGCTCCATTTGTATCTTTCTCCTGTACGAATAGGAAGGGTTAAGATTTGAGCATACTCCTACATGAAGCATCTCAGACTCCAGGAGTCCTCTGTGTGCTGAAAGGAGATGACTACACTCTCAGACTATGAAAAGCTGCCTTCCAGATTTCAAATTAAAGTACTAAGCCTAGCTCTCTATATTCACTTAGTAATACCTCCGATAGAAACATGCTGTCTACTGAATTATCACTTTCGGACCTGAATTTTTGTTGGTAATTTGCCTTCAACGTATCAATCTGATCAAATCCTACTGAATCGATGAAAAAAATCTAACAAAAGTGCAGCTGGGGTAATATGGCTGAAGGCTGCTCTGGCTGACTGATTTATAAATTAGATAAGGGCTTGCTCATTCAATAAATGCAGTTTTAACAGGTTTTCTTTGTATATACCCAACGGCCTCAGCAAATGTCAGATGTTTTCTTTTACTGTTAGTCCTTATCGGCAGAAAAATTAGCCCCTCGCTACAGTGCTGCCAAAGAGAGAGGGGGTCCTGTGTTAGATGAGGCTTTGCCTGCCACGAGCCAAGGCCACGCATTGGTGACAGGGAGGAGGCAGGCCTGGAGCTGCGGGTGCCGGGCTGGCAGGGCAGGGCTGGGAGCATCTGTGGGGGAGTCTCTTCCAGCAGAACACACAGATGGCTTCCCAGCCACATATACAACTCAATTTTTTTAATCATTTTGGCAGTTTCTTTGCGCTTTATACCCCCAAAAGACTGAAATGATCCAGCCAGCTTATTCGAAAGGAAAATGTCTGAATTTCAGCTCCTATGAGCTATTGTCTTGTAAAGGCAGGCAGCTTAGTATTTCATCTTTCTGACTAAAACAGCTTTTAACAAGCTCACTCTTGGCAGAACGTTTTGGACTTAACCATGACTGAAATACATCATGTGTCTTAACAGCATGCTTTGTGTGAACTGCCACCCTGCTTGGCAGGAGATGCAAAGAAATACTGGTCCAGGGGTGACCTGAACCCCCATAGAGTGTCTTCTGAGGGGTCAGGGGGAGGGGGAAGTGTGCAGCATCACTCTTCATGCAACATCTCCTTGCTGGACAGGAGAGATAGATAGTTTATGAGGCTGTTACTTCACAGGGGAAAAGAAAAAAAATCACTCCACAAATTAATTATTCTTGTTCTAATCCTCTTCTCTGCCAGCACGCTGAGTGCCCTGCCAGGCAAACCTTCCGTGGTCTGTTCTGGGTGGATGTGGATGGCAAATATAAATGCGATAACTTAAGTGTTCCTCATTCGCCTTAAAAAAGCACAGCAACATCAGCAGTATTAAACATGCAGCAACAAGATCTCTGGGTAAAAGCTCAACAGAAGAGTTTTCTAATAAACCTCCCCTGTCTGCGTAGTTCAAGCTTTCCCCCTGCCTGAGACCTGTTCCAGCTGAGCTGCTTGGGTTTAGAGCTTCAAGAGATTTTTCATAATGTTGCTTGACCAAGTCCTCAGCCAAGAGGTGCCACTGTGGCCCCGGGATGCCCCGCCACAGCTCAGGTGATGGAAGGGCTGTGTTGGGGACAGAGGGCTGAGCAACCGCCCTCGGGGCTGGGAAACCCTCCCGCACCCTGCAAAGGCTGCGCTGCCCCAGCCTGACACCGCCAGGCACTGACTGCCCTCCCATCCCGCCACGCGCGCGCAATGGAAAGCAGCAGGTACGGAGAAGGCAGAGGATCAGGCATATGTCCATCCCTAATCACCATCTGCTTTAAGGTTTTGTTGCTCTTTTTCACGGTGCACGGTATCTCACTTTGGGAGTAGTGCCCCTGGGCCAGCAATTGATATCTTCTTCAAGCTGTGCAGATCCGTATTTTTCTGACAACGTAGGAGGACTTGGGTCTTTTATAAGAGTGCTTTTATCAGATGCTGCAGAAGAGAGGTCTTACTATAAGCATGAAGTGGACCTGGTCTGTGTAGAAAGGGCAAAATCTGTCCATAGATCAATTTAGTGAAGTACCGCAGCATAGAAATAATTTAACTCTGCTTAATTCTGTTACCGTGGAGTCCTGAAGAGTTACAAGAGGTTCCTTAGTTTCAGTTGGAGTATAAAGAGAGAGTAAAGAGTACTATTTCAAGGCTAAGTCCCATATATCTGCCCCTGGAAATCATATCTGAAGAGGTCTCAGCTGGAGCATTAGCCCTGAGATGTTCCCTGGGCATGTTGGGCCAGTCTGGACCCATTCGTTGGCATCCTGACAGGCCCTTCAAGAACATACATACTGGGAGTTTATGTTATTTAGACTAACACAGTTTGCTGCCTCTATCAGTGTCTGCCATCTCACCAGCTTAGCAGTAGTTTGGCGAGGGGGAGCTTTTGCTTTACAGCAACAGAAACCTTAAGCTAACCTGGCAGCACCCACCCTGCTCAGTATTTGCTGGTATCGGTTCCCCATGTGGCTGGAGAGAGATGGTTTAGCAGCAGTGAGATGGCGTGGCCAGGGCAGCAGAAGGCAGCGGTCCCTCTGTGACTGGGCTCACCTGGGCTTATTTACAGTGCTTGAAAAAGTAGGGTTGTGATGCAGGACCCACGCAACTCAGTGGGGCTTTTTCCATTGACATCAACAGCTTTTTGGAACAGGTCTTTAGACAGGATCAGTAGGGAAAAGGCCAATTTACTTGTGGTGTTTTATGGCCCATCACATTAATCCTGAGTATAAAAAAAAAAGCTCACATCTGAGTAGTGGTTTCCTCCCCTTGTTTAAATAAATTCAACTGCTCGGCTTCTGAATTCCCCATCAGAGTTCCACATCAGCTGGCCCTGTTTGTGGAAAAGTCAGCAAGCACGTTTCAGCCAGCGTGGGGTATTAACGTAGGAAGCCAACGCTGGGTCAGTTCTCCTTGTTCCTCTTACTGGCTATAGAGTTTCACAGCCCGGGATATTAGTAAATATTTATGTTTAATTACTTTCACTTAAGAAAAACAACCACAGCCAAGAAAACTACAGTGCAATTTAATGGGTTTTAACTTGCCACACTAAACTGCCTTCTTAAACATAATGAATTATATGAAGTCATCCGGTTTCAGACTCTCTTAAAGAGGTAATTTAATTCAAATAAGGTTGCATGTTACTAGCTTCAGTGTCTGAAAACATTTATAGTGCCAGTAACTGTTCCATTGCCCTGGGTTATTCTGCAGCCTGAAAGACAATAACAAGCTAAGCTTAGAAAAGTGTGCTGTGGTTTGGTGCAACTGAGAGATGAAATTGCTAGGTACATCGCCTCGAGCGAGAAGCACTGGGTGAGTGTGTTGGAGTCTCCTTTTACGTAAGACAGTCCGGGTTAAAACAAAAACAGGAAAGTAAATAAGATATCAGCTGCTCAGCAGTATCGGTTTTGAATCCTTTCCACAACAAAACAGCCTACAAAGGAACGTTGTGGGCTTCTTCCCTCTGGGTCCTAGCTACAATGCTGCCTTTCTTACGTACAGTGATAGGTTCAGGAATATGTCCTTCGGTCCATTGTTGCAATATAATATAAAGACACTCCTGTTTTCTGGCACTGCTGTGGAGCTCATATTCAGGGAGAAAATAAGGGGGACGTTGGGTTACCTGTACGACTCTTTTTTTCCCTGGCAGGTAGCTAATAGAAGGAACTAATGAAAAATACCTGTACTCTTCCATCCAGAGATCCCCAACTGCTGAACTATGTGTAGGACTAGGAACATCCATCAGGATATTTTTTTCCTCGTGAGACAAACTGTTATCATTGGTTTGAGCTTGGCAGTTAAGAGCCAGAAGGTCTTGCCACACAGGCTGTAAAACTTTGTGAGGCTTTCAGTGTCCTTTAAATGGCTGTCCTTTAAAGTAATTGCATACTCTAAAGCTCCTTATGGGGCTTAAGGGCTTTATTTGCCTAGGACAATTGCACACCTTGTGAAAAAAGCTGTAATCCAAATCCCGAGCTTGGTTCTGCCAACTTTCCAGATGTTGATTGCTAAACTTGTGAAGGCTGCTAGGTGTTGATTGCTAAGTATGTAGCCTGCATGTATGTCTATCAACATGTTAGACAGAGGATGCACAGGGAGAGCCACTATATTCTTGATGTTTCTGCAAAGTTTGATACCCAACTCAATTTTGCAACTTCGCTCATCTGAGCACATGTAATGAATGCAAAACTGAGGAAAGATTACTATATTAGAAAGTGCTGCAAGTGTAATAAACAGTCCAAACATAAACACAGTGCTATCATACTTTAACTGTTCACCACAAGTAGCTGTGGAGGTAATACTTTGCCAATTTTTGAATAGGACTGTGAGCACAGACAGCATTCAGTGGAACTAGCTTTGATTTCAGAGCTTATGGGGTCCCAGGGAAATTACAGTACAAAGGTTATTTCACACTACGTTTTCCAGTCATCTCCTAGTTCAGATGCCTTTTCCCATTGATTAAAGTCTTACCTGGGAACACATTCATTCCCCTTGATTCATACCCCAGCCTTGAAGGAATTCCATTTATTTCAAGTTGACTGATTGAAGAGTGAACCACTGAGCAGTACTTGCATGGGTAACAATATCAGCTTTTGGATCATTTAAAATCCTTGAAAATCACTTCACAGAATGGCAAAGGGTTTCTTTTCAATAAGAGATTTGTGGGATAGGGACTGTCCCCTTCCAGGAGTCACACAGCATCTGGCTGAATGGAACCGTAAGCTTGCAGGCTCTGCAAACTACGTGACTGTATTAATTTGGTCTGATTGCAAGCTCTTCACTTCCATTCACATCCAGCTAGCTATGACTGCTAATTAATTATGTGCTTTGAAGTTTTACTCTCATAATACAAAAGTCATCCCTGGGAGAACATTGCTGAACATGCTCAATGAATGTATGATCTCTTCTTTAAAATAAGCCACGTATAAAGTTGTTCAGGTGTTCTTACAGAAGACTTCTGATAGGATTAATAGTGAATATAGAGCAATGGAAGAAAATATTCATTAGAAGGGATTACATTTAAACTTTTCAAGATGACTGATATTTTTTCCCTTTTAACTCAAACTTGAGTAAGCTGGTTATTTCTTGTCATGACCTACAAAGAAACCTTAGATTGCCAACGCATTTGAGCATGAAATTTTCATTGTTTTCTATGCTGCATTTTAACTATGTCTAAAAAACAGTATTCACTTCTAAGGGTACTTAGTCATCTTCTAGAAGAACTAATTTCATTTAAGCTCACGGTCAGCAATCAGTCTGGAAATGAAACCATTAATTTTAATGCAGTAAGTGCATGTATACATTAAATTTTATTGCTTTGTCTGAATTTAAAAGGGCAAAAGTAGGGCAATTTCAGGCCAGTGTAAAGTTGCAGGTGCCTGTACTTTATTGTTCACCTCTTAAGAAAAGAGAGCTCAGCGTTTCAAACTTTTAGTCCTGCATATCACTGAAAAAAATTTCAGCGCTGCATGTCACTGAAATAAAACGGAAAGGTTTCAGGAAGATTTGGATCAAGCCTTTGGACTATACCGTCTATGCGTGAGGATCCTCTCACCTAAAGATACATCATCTGTAAAGCGCACAGCAGACTTGACAGTGTACTACCATTACAGTCAGTAAGGACACAGATTTCATGAGTCCTGAAACTTGCTACCCAAGCCTGATAAATGTAAAGATCTATTGAGCCAACTATAAATGCATTAAAGAAAGCATAATAATAAAAGCACAACCGAAGCCAAGAATATTTCCGTTTTTTCAAAGGCTTCCAAACATTTTATATGCCATAAGATCATATGCAGAGTCAAGGCATCGCATTTCAAGTTAAAGTCAGACATTCAGCTGTAACTTTGAATGTATGGGTTGGAATCAAACACAATATTTTCACATTACTTGAGTTTAGACTTTCTTTGTGTTTTTATGTTCCTGTTCAAAAGAAAGGAAATCCCTGATACCAAGACAAGTAATCTGTGTTCTGAGCCAATAAATCCTCGGGGAATTTGAAGCAGGTAGATTGTAAGAGGCCCTTTTAGGAGTCTGAAAAGCACTGGGTGACATTAGACGGATCTTAATGAGAGTTGCAGGTGCTCAGCTTTTAGGACGAGGTCATTTCCTGTGTGTTGGCACAATGACAAAGATGGAAGATTGAATGGTTCTTCTAATTCACAACTCAGTAATATATACTCCTTAACTGGAAACGGCTGAAAAGATACCTTTGGAATGTTCTCGGTGCCCTAACACGTCCTAAACACTGCAACCAAGTCTCAGCATCATTAAAATAATAGATGCAAATAAGAACCTGCTAGCCAGTAATCAACAACAGCTCCTTTTCCAACCCTTATCTTTTGGTTACATGTTTACTAGAGATGTTCTGTGGCTTTGTTGCCATCCTGACTGCAGGGAAAAAAAAAACGAAACAAACCAAACCCAAAACCAATCAGCAGTACCAATGCATGCCTTTGTATTTAATTTTAACATGAAAAATTGCACAGGTGGAGACTGGAGAGGCTGAGATGTCTCTCTCAGCTTCCTGGGAAAGCACAATTTTGGCAACATGTCCAGCCGTGGGCTAAGCCTAAAACACCATCTAAAATCACCTAAACTTCTTTGTTTGTCTCTTGGCCTCTGTTTGTAGTCACAGCTAAATGATTCAATACAAATTCCCTTGAATAAACATGCAAATAAGACCAAGTATTTACATTTCAAATAGATCGTCATTAAGGTTTCAAGCTGTCAATAGGACCAGCACAGGAAAATGTTATTATTAGACCTGAAAGTCTTCAAGGGAATGTGTGAGAAGAAAGGCTAATATCAGGGGACCAGTAATCTGTTCCTAGCTGGCTTTTAATTCCGCTTAGCAAACATGAATGATTTTGAGTGTTGAATGAAGAAGCAAGCTACAGAACCTGCACCATACGTTTAAACTACAGCTGGCTGGAACACTCTATGCCTGAAGGCAACATTTTTAAGTTCAAAGGTAAACATTTGGGGTTTTATAGAGAAAATTAGTTGTACAGCACATTTGATTTAGTATACTGCTACCCAGTCCAACTTCTAATTGAAATGTATTAAAAAAATAGCCCTACTTCCACTGACAGTATGCAGTTTCCTAGAGAGCCGCACGCTTGCTAGTAAACATCAGTCCTCTGGGCCAGGTCTAGAAGACAGAGGTCAGAACTTCTATAACTTAATATTTTTCAAGGCACCCTAAAGACTTCCTCTTACCTACCCCATGTAAATTGTTTACAGCCTGCTCCAAAGAGGAACTCCCCCGCAGGACTTTGACCATGCCTGTAAACTGATAAAAAACCTCTCCCTGGAAACTTCCCCTGGTGAACCTCGCCGTAATATTTTATTGTCTTCCATCCTAAGTGTATACACAGGGATCCTTTCTGGTAAAAACGCAGGCAATAAATAATGCTGAGGAAGGAGAGGTTTATACATTGAACCTTATTAAGGAGTGATGGTGGCATTTTGTCGTTCTTGCTGTCAGATGAAAGGGGGAAAGAGAGCTTTCTAATGCTGCTCCAAACGCCAGCACGCACTGACCTGCAAAGCTGTCACGTAGCATTTGCATGTGATTTTGGACATTTTAGTATGACTTGCTTAGGTTTTATTTCTTAGCATTGTGGTGCTTTTTTTGTTAAAGTAAACTTTATAAAAGTGAGGAAAACCTATGCTGCACAATGAGGTATTGAGAACCATGTGTTCCATGGTACAGAAAGATATGTTATGATTCTTATCTTTGTGAGACTGTGAAAAAATAGTTCTTTGACCTCAAACTCATTAAAAAGTTATTTAATAAAGAACTTGAAACCATTATCAATATTTACAAAAGAAATGCTTGGGAGCTGAGTTATGTGTTTTGAAATTCACAGAAGGCTCAGTGCATTGAAGCAACAATATACATGATAGGAAGTATAGCTGACATTTTCCAAATATGAAAACCAGATGATGGAAGGTTTAATTTCTATGAATTGGAGCAGTAGCTGGGAGCCTAATAATCTCTCAGGAATATTTTCAGCCCATCAGGGTGTTCAAAGAATAAAAAATTCTCAGCATTTCTGGAAAAGCAGTTGAAATCAACACGATTTTGCTAGATTCAAAGGTGGCTCCAGTCTTTCACCTAGATTTGAGGACTAAAACAATTTTTAAGGTTTTTTTTTCCTGAATAACAGCATTTTTTGTAATTCTCAGGATAAATAGAGCCAAATTATCAAGGGATATTTTATGAATAATAAAGGGCTTTTTTACACAAGTATACAGGTTTTCTACTTGCAAAACAACGTTGCTGACTTTATTGGCTGGTATCTGTTATGCTTTAGAGAAAGGTGGGAATAAAAAGCCCCCTGCAAAGTGTAACCACATTTGACTGAGGGTACATCCATGAGGCATCTGCAAAATGTTGTGAGAAGAACACCTCCGCAGAGAGATGTAGTCATTAACTGCCCCTCTAAGCACCTGAAATCTTCAGAAGCTGAAAAATCCTCAGAAATCCTTCCGACCCTTAACCCTGAGGTGCCCAAACCCCGATGGCCGGTCAGTCTCCGCCAGCCAAGGATGCGGGTGCTCCCGTTCCCACGGGGTTCCTGCAGAGCCGTGCAGGTGTGAGGACACGGGGAGGGCCCCACTCTGCAGCCATCCTCAGGGCTCAGACGGCCTCGCAGAGCGCCGCTGGGCATCTGTGAGTCAGGGCATTTACTTTCCCAAAGCCGTCGTCAAGCAGACTGGCCTTTAAATCCACCTGTTGTGCTCTTAGATTTAAACGTGCCCCAACTGCTGGAAATGTGTGCGCTGTGTGTTTCTGCTTCTTCTGTTCAACATTTAACCAGGCACTGACTCTCAATTCTCTTACGCAGCAGCTGATAAAAACCATCAGAGTACAGAATAATTTCTCTCATAGTTTTTAATACACAACCCAATTTGAGTAGTCATGATGGGGGAAACCCTGTCCTGTACCCTCCTGCCAGAGTACTCCAGCAAGAGGTGAGGGATGAGGGATGCACTCTGGTCAGGCAGTACAGGGATTCAGGTATGTCGGTCTCCTGGAGGGCAGGTGACACTCCTAACCACCAGGTTACATGACGAGGTAGCAGTACAGAGCCTCAGTCTCTGCTCCTTCACAGGAGCCACTTGCCCAGGGGTGTTTCTGGGTCTGAATCCCAAGTGTAGGAGCATCACCTTTCAGCCTTAAGCCAGGCACCTAGCTCTATATTGCACTCTGTACTTGCTGATGAGCTTAAGCAGCACTTTTCTCAGCTTGACGGTGTTCCTGACCCCCATTCGTACGCTGTGCTCTCTCTTGGGATGCCCAGGCTCTTCTGGTACATAACATGAAGATAAAAATCCCATGAGTGCCACGGCACCGTGAGGTTGGCTGTTGTAAAGCCAAGGTGCCTCTTGTACATCTATAGCCACAAGACCCTTGGTCTAGTCTTGTTCATACCAGTATCACTCAAAAATAAGAGATCACTGCTGAAGCAGGTTAGGATCAGCATCAGAAGCAAAAATACTAAGCACCATGTTAGGCAGTAATAACAACTACAGCCTAGGGCATGAGCCCTGCACAAGTACAGCGATGTCTTATTGACCATGTACTTACTATTACTGTAGGCATGTTTACGTCTGAAAAATTCTCACCTGGGTTCCAACCACACACACAAATATTCAATTAGCAAAAGTAGTTAAGTGAGATGTTCGTCCACATGATGTGTGAAAATCCTGAACTGTTTCTGAGTGCAGATCCTGAAGTGCTTTTAAACACTTGTGGATTTTTTTTTTTACATAATGCAGTTGTTTTTTATACATGATGCAGTGTTGGTGCTGTGCTTTTCCACCATGAGTGTATTTCACTGCTCATGCTGTCAGAACTATGTGTTTCCTACATTACAGCAACAGTTGATTAAAAAATATTTAGGCAAAAGACAAAAAAAAAGGACATATTTTTAATTTTTAATTACATTCAAGGGACTTTAAATTTATACTTTAGCAGGCTTGAAAATGGTCTAACTAAATGAACGAAGAGATGGCAACAGGGTCGCAGGATAGATGCAGTGACCAGGATCACTGCAGGAAGGGGGAGACTGGCCACTGAGTGCATTAGTTTTCCCAGAATTTCCGACTCAGTGAGTATTCAATCAGTATGCTGGGGCTGAGCTTTAAGCAGTAGTTGGATGAGGTCTAATCCATACATCTGGAAACAGCCTGTGTATCACAGAGAATACGTGCAGAGGGGGCTGCTCTTGTATTTGTCCCATGTGTTTGCTTTTATTTGATTTTGTATTTGGGTGGGAAAGGGAAAGAGGAAATTCTCTGACATTTTCACATGCCTTTTTTTTTAAGTGACTCTGAGAAACAATTCGAACATCTTGTATATCCAAACGAGAGGCTGTAAAGGGACCCGACATCTTTCCTGGACGCAGTCTTGGGTACTTTGATAGAAAGTACCACATTGCCATCTCTAAGAACCACTGCTGCGATTATCCTGCCAGCACCCTTGGAGGTAGATACCAAAGGTACAGGAATAAACCACAGATCCAGGTCTTCCTCCTTGCCATGTCTTTGTGAACTGGTAGACAGCAAGAAATTGTCTTCTGAGTAAAAAATACTCTGCTTCTAATCCTTTCCATTGCTCTATGCTGCTGGAACAACTAAGATCAGACAACCTCCTTCTGTACCTCTCCAGCCTGGCCCTTGTATTTCTGTCCTGATTTTAACCCAAAATTGTTTAGGCCCTCTAAAAAAATACTACTGCTGCAAAGGATTTTATGGCCTGGCAAAATATCTGTGTCGGTATCTTCTACAACCACGTGTAAAAGCTCACAGCTCCTAAAGCTCTTCAAGACTACGGAAACAGAGGAATTAAAATAAAAAAAATGGTGGTGATTTATTATGCCTGGATTAACAAAATGCCAGCCTTTGCTAATTGTTCTGGGAGCCAGGAGGAAAGGAATCAGCATTGCCCTGCTGGAAACGGCTTGGGTCGCTGCAGCTGATCGCTGCAGCCCTCAAAAGCCTGGAGGAGGAGGAGGAGGAGTAGAAGGCGGCCAGGGTTGAGAAAACGCCATTTTCTCTGCTGGCAGGAGGAAGGAGCAGAAGGGATGGCCGGAGGGGCTCGCTGCATGGAGGGAAAAGGGGGGGCGCTGGGAGAAGCAGGCTCAGTGGTGAAGATGGGAAAGACAAGACCACAAGCGGAGCCTGGAGAGATGAGCACTAAAGACACAGCAGAGGCAGCCGTACTTCCCACCGCAGCAGGGCAGGGAGGCAGGCAGAGGGAAACCACTTCCAGGGAAATGCCAGGGCTCTGCCTCTGCATTTTGAAGTCAAATACCTGAGTTTTAGTCTTTCTTGCTTTAATGCTGCAGCTGCCCAGAGCCACAGGTTGTCCCAGACTCCGGCCTATCCTGATTCCTCAGAACAAGCTCCCAAAGCTTTTCTTTGGATGGTACTTATGGAGAAAAGTGATGGTGGTAATGGTAAAATGTACCAATTTTAAACCATCAGTCCCAAGTGACCTTCACATTTGCATGACTGTGCACTATGCTCACGTAGTATCATACGTACTGCAAATGTTACCGTGGTGTTGCCTGAACATTCTCCTTCCCATAATAACTCAGTGAACCACGGCCAGAGGGAATCGCGCCTCAGGCTCAGCAGCAAATACAGCACGCACCCCTGGCCTGCAAAATCGCTCCTTTCCGACCTGATCCTTGGCAGAACCCCTGGTTACCCGTGCTGGGCGGTTAGACCCCGCACTGCTGAAGCTGCTCCTTCACTTCTGAGCAGGTCCTCATTTGATGTCAATTCATAAAGCAACACAAACAAAGCCTATTCACACCTGGAGCCCGTCCCCCTGCATTAAAGTATTATGTTATTGTTTATTAGGCTGAATGGATATTATGTGTATGTGTGTATGGTTTTTCATTTCAGATTATGAAAAAAAGGAAGTAAAAGAACCCCCAGAGTGTCCACAAGCCATGAAGAGCTTGGATCAAACTACAAACGCGGGGACAAGGCAAGTGATTCACTGGTAGGAGGAAGCCCTGGGTTGTCTCCTGGGTGCTGCAGGATCAGCGAGAAGTCATGTCCCCTGTGCATGTGGACTTCCCACCCGGGATGTGACTCCCTCCCACTCCCTTTGGGAACAGAGCCCTCTGTGAGCAGCACTGGCACCCCACCTACTACTCTGGGATGCTTGGGACGCGGGGCATTTCTAATGTAATATAAATCATCAGATGAAAGAGGGGATTTAAAAACAATTTCTTTTGTGGCTGGTACTTCAAAATACTTTACGAGTTATATCAAGAGGATTTTTAAAAATCTTTCTTTATGAGTTGCTTTCTTTTCCAGAATAGTATCCTTGGAAATGACCCACTGGGTAAAAACAAAACAATAATAAATCCCTGTGAAAAACAGCCGTTTGATTTTCCATGAATGTCATTACCTCTAAAAGCCACGGGAGCCTGTGCTGCATTTGGGTGGCACTGTGAAGAAGACAGAAGAGTCGGAACAGAGAACTGGCAGCAAAGATACCATCAAATGTTGTCCAGACTGCTGGTAAGTGCATTTCTCCACATATCAGGTTCAAACAAAGAGCTTGCGATGTGAATTCAGGCCTGTGCCAGGTACTGATGCTGCAGTTCACATCAACAAGGTCTAGTGAGACGCAGCCACACCGCGGGTGAAACCAGTGGGAAGGAAAAGCCAGAGAGTAAACAGCTCGCCTGAACAACTCGCCGAAACACTCAGTGGCAGTAAGTTGAGGCAGCTGCCTGTGCCTTTACCCTGTTACCCGCTAGATGATGTGACTACTGTTTGCATATAGATATTTGCACCCCAGCTGTGCTGTGCTGGCAGGTTTTGTTTTTCCAGGTGCCAGGCAGCACCCAGGAGCTTATGTTCTTAGACTAAGTGGACTTGAGGCTTGCTGCCGTGTCACTCTCATCAGACCAAACACGTAATTTTTGAAATGCCTGTGAGAGGTGACCTATAGCCTTTGGCATGTCCTCAGGGAAGAATCAGCCATGGGAACTCACAGCAGCTTTTTTAAACAATTACTGGAAGAGCTCATGGGGCTATTATTCACAGACTGGTAGAGGGGCCTGCCATATGGGAGCTCAGTCTTTCCTCCTGGCATAACGAACGAGGGGAGCTGGGCAGGAAGCAGGAGGAGTGAAAAAGTACTTGAGATGCTTGGAAACATCTGCCTGTCCTCAGCTTACCCACCCTCACCTTTGTAGAGAGGGGGGACAGGCCTTGTGCCTTTGCCAGTCCCCGCAGGCCAGGAGGAGTGGGAGCGCTGCTGTAGGTTTTGAAGGCACTTTCCAAGCTGCCCTCGTACTTCTGCGCGTGGTCCTGCCATTTTATTAAATTCTTCTGAAGTTGCTCCTGACCTAAGCTAAGTACTTTTCTATTGACATCAACTTTTGCCACTTCACTATTCACCCCCAGGTTATTAATAAAGCATTAAACAATATTGGTCTGAGTTCTGCTCTCTAGGGCACCTCATTATTAATCTCTTTCCCTACCAGAATTGGTCATTTATTCCATACCCATTTATAACCAGATTTTAATCCATGACAGGACTTTACCTCTCACTTTGTGGTTACCAAGTTTCCTTAACAGTTTCTTGTATGGGTGTTTATCAAAAGGCTTTTGAATGTCCAAATAAATTATATCCTCTGGTTGTTCTTTACCCACTATTTTATTAACTCTTAAAAGTGTAAAAGATCTGACTGGCAAGATTTATTCTTATAGCAGCTATGTTACTTTTTTCCTTTGCTTGAGACTCAATATTTCCCTGCAGATTGTGAAATATTTAAAGCAGTGACCCTCTGAATCTTGTGGCTTGAAGCAGCACCAGATACGTTGTCAATGTTTAATTAAAAATAAAAGCGAATGTAATACACTGCTGACTTCCTCAACTACTTCCTTGTAATGAAGTTAAGCTAATAATGTAAAATTTCCATGAGCTCGCCTGTCTGTCTAAATATTTACAGGGTCTTTATCGCTGCAGCACCAGATTTCCACACGCATTAATGGAGTTATCCTTGTAACGTGTCTCTGATACAGGGAAGCTTTAATCCCAACTGCCTGAAGAATCAGGGCACACTGACATCTGGCACATAAAAAACAAATTGCTGTGCTTTGAGAACACAGGTTGGGAGATAAAACACCTTCTCCCACTTACAGATCCTGTATTCACAAAAAACGCAAGAATCATCACAATTCACAAATGTAATCAAAAAGGCACAGTACCCCAGCAACTCTTCCCAAGCTCTCTAAACCCCAAGTTCATTTTTCCCTTTGGAAAAATGCAGAGCACCGCAGGTAGAGTCCAAGCTTTTTCCTTTTTTGCAGACTGCCTCTGCTTGCAGGTTTTTGCTGGCTCTGCTAGTGACCATTTATTTTGGACTCACACCACACATCCAGTGTTTCATTATGCATTTTTGCTCCAGCCAGAACTAATACAATTGGCTGCATCTCAGCTTGCCTCAAATATACAAGGGAGTGGGTTTCCTGAGAGAAAAGGAAGAAACAACATCAAAAAAAGAGATCGTGTTTAAAGTAAAGAGCACTACAAAGATTTTGCCATGTAAGAAAACTTACAAAAGGCTACAAAATACACACGTGCAAGGGTCCACCACTGGCCCCACATCCCTGAGGAGAGAGAGCCTTTCCACCCTGCCCTGGAAGCTGACCAGACCTTGGCAAAGCAGGGAATGACGGAGAGGTTGGATGTGGAGGAGCCCTCAGTGAAAAGGCATGCAGGACATGGACTTGCGTTTTCAAGGGACTTCTGGCCTCACAGCTGAGGTTGGGCTTTCCAAAAAAAGCTCTCCTTCCACATAAGCAGCCAGAACAGGTGGCCAGGAATTCAAAAGGTTATGAAGTCCTTTCAAAAAAAATTAACTCCTAAGTGTCAAAGAGGAGTGATGTGAGTGCAGAACATTTCTGGAAGAACAAACTTCCCCAGCAGAAGCTCTGAAGGATTCCAGCTCCCACAAACATGTTTCCAGTTGTGGTTTTTAAGTGAGATCTTGAAGCTACCCACGCTTGAAAATGTGGGACTCCTTTTTTGGGGCCTGGAGTCAAAATCCCTTGAGACCAACGGTGGGACTCACTTGAAGATGCCTGCGTGTGGGCGTTAAAACGGGGACAGTTGAGCTTAGCTAAGTTCATTGACTCCATAGACCAGCGATGCTCATGCAGCCGGGCTGGGAGCATGGAGGGGGACAGGAGTGTGGGCGCTTGAGATTGCTCCTGGCCGGGTTTGGATGCAGACTCCCAAACCTCTCTTTCCCATCGCCCATTCCTGAAGCACAAGCTTTGCCTCCAGGACGGCCATGGCTCCTGCAGCAACAAAATGATTTCCCCAAGGAGCAGTCAATATATTGCCACGATCTTAATCTTATTTAGCATGGTAGCATGGTTTTAATTTTTCCGTGTTTGATCCCTCAGCTTTAGGAATATTGATAGAAATAGGGACTGTGAAGATCAAATAAAGAGCAGCCTGTTACATATGAAAAAATACCCTTCAGTCCTCACTCTCTCCGCGGTGATTCAGCTTTTCCAACTGCGCTGCCGAGATAAAAGGCTCGCATGTGAGCAGAAGTGTTAGCAAGGTCTGTAATGCTTTCAGCGCACCGGCTTGCAAAAGAGCCTTGGCCGCGGGAGCCGATACCGTCTACTCCTAAATCTCCTCCAGCGGCGGGGAGGCCGGGGGTGCGGCTGGGGATGCAGAAGAGGCTTTTTGCCCCCTTTTCACGCCGGCACGGGCTGTTTGCTGTTCGCCGCAGCTCGCTGTTGACTTTAGCCGGTAGCTCTGTTTATGCACCCGCGTTGGTTTTCCTGGCAGCGCGGTGGAAGGAGGCTGGCAGCCCCTCCTCGCCCCGCCGGGCCGGGCCGGGCAGAGCCGCCCGCCCGCCTCGGCCCGGCCCCGCCGCCCGCCCTAATCAGTGGCAGACCCCGGGCGCGGGGTAATTAGAAACATGGAAGGGGCTTTCTGTCTTTTGAAATCTGTCTCTCAACATCAAAGTGCTCCGCGCAAGTCGTCCTCCAGAGGTCGGCTCCCGTATCTAAATGAGTGATGTATTTCATGGTATCTGTCGGGAGGGATATAATGAAGAAAACCGGCTTTGAGATGGGGCATGATGTGAAAAACAGGTGGCCCTCTTTAATGGGTTGCGGAGCATCTGTTTTGCAGTCCGCTTGTGTTCCCGTAAACTGTGCAAACACGGCGGGCCGGCGGCGGGCGCGCAGCCTCCGCGGGCGCGCAGCCTCCGCGGGCGCGCAGCCTCCGCGGCGCCAGGCGCTGCCCGGCCCGAAGCGGCGCGTTTCTGGGGAGAAGCAGGAGGGCGGCTCTGCTCCCCGGCCCCTTGGGCCGCTCTCCTTAAATCACTGCCTTCTCACGGTGACAAGCAAAGCCCGACCCCCCCATTTCGCTGCAGACCCTCTCCTCCCCGTCCTGCAAGAAGAGCGGGCACTGCCTCCACCTCGCGGAGATGTGCACCCCCCCCAAACACACCCAAAGCACCCAGGGGCGCAGGTGCCGTGCGAGGTCCCTGGCAACGCAAGCTTCCCCCCCTCCTCCGCGCTGGCCCTGCACCCCCCCGGGCCACCATCCCCTTTCGTGGCGGGCACACGGCCCCTCGGAGGAGCCGCCTCCCCCCCGCCCCCCCCGCTCCAAGAGGCCGTTGGCCTCCGGTCGCCCCCGGTTTGGCCTGTAAGAAATATTCCGCTGAGATCACACCGCTTGCTGGTAACGTTTCCAGCGCCTCCGCCTTTCTCGGCT
Source organism: Theristicus caerulescens (assembly GCA_020745775.1). NCBI lineage: Eukaryota > Metazoa > Chordata > Aves > Pelecaniformes > Threskiornithidae > Theristicus > Theristicus caerulescens. The sequence goes on along the minus strand of CM036561.1, from coordinate 101,206,876 downwards.
TGCTCAGCCGCTCCGACTTTATTCTGACTCTATCTGTGCAGCCATAGAAAGTGTTGGCTAACATCAACCAAGCCATAAATCCAGCCGAGCGTGCACGTTTCAAGTGCTCACGGGCAAATCGCCGTGATTTCCCTGGCGGGCGCGCAGGACGGCGGGCTGCGCGCCTGCTGCGTGCCGGCTGCGCGGCGGCTGCGCCTGGCTCGGGATGCGCGCACTGGCGAAGCCCTCCGCGGTGAATTCATCAGCGACGTGCGATTTAAGATGACCCACTGGATAATATTGCAATAATAACTGCCCTGCCGGGGGGATGTCGGCTACATTCAGATCTCCGGGGGGGGCATCCCACTCGAAACAGGGAGGGCTGCAGGTGTGGGAAACGCATTTCATATCGTTATGAACCCGCTTACTTTGCAAAAAAAATTACCCCGGCGTGCAACCCTGTCCTCCTCTACACCCGTGAAATCCCGCTGAGCGCAGCAGGAACAGGGGCTGGCTCGGGAAATCTGCAACGAAGCTGCCCTGGCACGGCTGAAAGGTAAAAAACCCGCTGCTCCCGCTAGATAAGAACAGAAACGATTGGGGGTGGTGGTGAAAAGACCCCAAATCCCCTCAAAACTCAAACAACAAAAAAACCCATGCCCCCCGGCAAAAAAAGAAAAAAACCCAAACCACCAATCCCCCGGGATACAGCAAGCATAAAAGCCCGGCTGTCCAACACCCACAGCGGGCTTCCCTCCCGCCCCCCCGGGGAGGGCAGGTGGCACCGCCCCGGCGGGCGGAGCGAGCACCGCGGGGCAGCGCGCAGCGGCCGCGGGGCAGCGCGGAGGAGCAGGGCGCGCCCGGGAGCCCGCTGCCCTGCCGCGGGCAGCCCCTCCCTGCGTCGTTTTTATTTTAATTGGTGATTACGCGCCCCCCCGTTATGTTTATGTGGTGCTTAGTGCCGGGCTGCGGGAGCCCCGCTGGGAAGGGGCGCCCGGTCCGGCCTGCGGCGGGCGGGCGGGCAGGCAGCTGCCCGCGCCCCTGCCCGCCCCGTGTGCGCGGCAGCAGGCGGGCCGTGCCGGCGGTGCCTGCGGAGGGCTCTCGGGAGGCAGCGGCAGGAAGGCGAGGCTACGGGAGAGGCGGTGGGTCGCCCACAGCCCCTCCGGAGCGGCCTCCGCCCGCTCTCGCCGCTGCCTGCGGCCGCCGAGCGCTTCCCCGCGGGTCCGGGCGCCGGCGGTCGGGGCTGAGCCTCCCCGAGCGCCGCTTTCGGTCGGCTCTGGAGGAGCGCTGGCCGTCACAGCACGCTGCCGTCGCCGATTTCTTTCTCCTTGCCCCCCCCCGCTTTTTTTTTTGGTATGTCCGATGTGTATTACCTAAATGGCTCGTCCCTTTCCCTTATTGGAAATGATTTCCCGCTTCCATTGTGGTGAACTTTGCCTCGCCTGACTCTTTACGGCTTTTCTCTTGTTGATGGGCTTTCTTTGTGGAAGTTTCGCGGGCCGATTGTGTTTGTTAATTAGTTGCTAACAGCATCGTAATGTGGGCTTGATGGATAACCATGTCATTAGCACTCACCCCTGCAATTCACATCTCCAGCAGGGCAGGGGCGACCCCATGCCGGGACCGTGATTTGTGGCTGCGGTCTCGTGTGCGTGACACCCCCCCGGGCCACCTCCCTGCTCCCCTGCCCAGCCCGCCTCCGCGCCCGCCTGCTGCCGGGAAACGGCATCGGGCCCCCCTCCGCCCCATGGGTACGCGGGTGCTTGTGCCCCCCCCCACCCCCCGCAGCTGCCGGTCACAGGGTAGCCCGCACGCACCGCCGCCGGCGCAACTTGCACCGCGGACACGCGTGGGAAGGACCGCAGCTCCCGCCTCGCCCGGCGGCGGCAGCCCCATCCCCGCCGCCGGGGCCGCGGCGCCCGTCGAGGGGGTCCCCGCCCCCCGCCCCGCCCGCTCCGCTCCGCCCCGCGCCTTCCCCGCCGGGGGGCTCGGCCGAGCCTGGGAGATGTAGTCCCGGCTCCCGGGCTCGCCGGAGGCCGGCGGGGCTTCCGCGGGGGACTACGTTTCCCAGGCCCCCCTGCTGCTCGGCGGGGCCGCGGGAAGGGCCGGGCTGTCAATCAGTGCGCGTCGGCGGGGGTAGCGGGCCGGGGATCCCCCCCGCCCTCCTCCCTCCGCGTCTCGCTAATAATAAGTGCTTCAGAGGCTTAAAAGCAGGGAGGCAAGTGTCATGCGGGCGCGCCGTAAGGGGCTGAGCTCCGGCTGAGCGCCCGGGTCCGCTCTGCCGCCGGCACAGCCCGGGGGAAAAAAAAAAGGGGGGGGGGGAAGAGGGGGGGAAAAAAAAAAAAAAGCCTCGGAGCTGGTTCCCGGGCAAGGGGCGAGAGGAGAGAAGCCCGAAAGGCTGGACAAGCCGGCAGCGAAGTGGCGATGAGGCGCAGGAAGACGGCGGTGGCGGCCGGCTGCTGCCTCGCCTTCCTCCTGGGCACCCTGCTCAACCTCCTCTTCATCCCCGGCTCCGAGCACCCGCCGCCCCGCGACGGGGCGCCCCCCTCCCCGCCCGGCGCCCCCCTCTACCCGCCGGAGGAGGAGGGCGGCGGCGGCGGCCGGGCCGCCCTGGCGCGGCAGATCCGCGAACGCTACGAGGAGGTGCTGCGCTACCGGCAGCACCGGGCGGCGGCGGGGCGGCGGCCGCTGCGGCCGCGGGAGCGGCGCCTGATGGACCTGGCGCCGCCGCGCACCTCGGCGGAGCAGCCGGGGCCGCGGGGCCGAGGGGCGGCGGGGCCGCGGGCCGGCGCCTCGGCCGAGCTCTCGCTGGAGCCGCCGCTGCTGGGCTGCCGCGACATCCGCAATGTCAGCGGCGTGCAGTACTTGGGCTCGGGCTACACCAAGGCGGTCTACAAGGCGGTCCTCAACCGCACGCTGGCCGTGGCGCTGAAGGCGGTGGACTTCGGCGGGCACGACATCGCCCACTGCGTGCGGCAGTTCTCCGCCCTGGGGGACTGCTACCGCCTGGCCGCCTACAAGATCGTCAAGGAGATGATCCTGCTGCAGCGGCTGCGCCACGCTAACGTCCTGCAGGTACGCGGGTCCTGCGCGGGTCCTGCGCGGCCGGCCGCGGAGCCCCGCCGAAGCGGGTGGGCTGCGCTGCGCTGCTTTTCCGCCGCTTTCTTGGCCCCGCCGCGGGCAACCTGTCGGTGCCGCCGGGCCGAGCGTGAGCGGGGAGCGGGCCGGGGCCGTGCCGCGGAGCCCCTTCACCTCCTCGCGGGGAGCCGCAGCCCCGCGGAGAGGCGCGGCGGGGGCCGGCGGTGCGGACATGGAGGTCCCCGCGGGCAGGGCGGCTCCTCTCCTCTCCTCGCCTCCCCTCGCGTCGCGGGCCGGGGGCAGGCAGGCGGCCCCTCGGTGGGCGCTTCCCGCACCGTCGGCGCTGCTCGCCCCCCGCCGGCAAGGGATGCGCGCCGGGCCCGGGGGCAAGGCCGGGGAGAGGTGCGGGGTGCGGCGCCGGGTGCAGGGCCAACCTCACCGGCGTCCTCCCGCCGCGGCCGGCCTTGCGGCTTGCTCTCTGATGGCCCTTACTCCTAAATAATACCGAGATGAGGAAGGGGGCGAGGGAGGGGGCCGGGGAAGGACTCGGAGGATGAGAAGGAGCCCACGCACGGGGTCACCCACCGGGCCGGGTGTCCGTCGTGTCAGTCAGCGCCCCGGCAGCGCAGCCCTCGCCAGGCGGGCTGCCTAGTAGGGCTGTTCCACATCAGCGTGAATCTCGACGGGTCCATTTGGATGTGAATGCTGGTGTGGAAATTCCTGTTGCGTTTCGCATAGCATGAGCGTTGCGGTAGAATAAAAAAATGAACGTTCGACCAGACGGTCTCACAGTAGGCGCTTTTTGAACTGACTCGGGTAAAGGAGTTTTGTGTTTCTTCAGCAGCAGCAGCAGGAGTACCAGCTCCCCCACGAGAACTTCAGATCCCAACGATCAAAGCTCTCGAGTTTCATATACTGCTCAAAGAAAGGGTAGTCATGATTTATCCACGACAAGAAAATAGATATTAAAATTCCCTCCTTCCTTCCTTCCTTCCTATGTGCATATCCCTTCCTCAGTGGTGCCAGGTCTAACTATAATGCATGAGGAGAGCAACATCTAGCAAGTTACGAAGAGCTGCGCTCCTAGTAAGGATGGTGCTTGCTCCTCTGTCGCTGTGCTGAATTCTTGTTGGGAAAGCCGCGCTTGGGTGCAGCCATCGTTACTGATCCAGTTGACAGGAGGAAATACACCCTACGGTTGTAAGCGCGGAGGGGATTTCTTTTTTCCCCCAAGGTTGTTTTGCTTGCTCGGTGGAAGCCAGCTGGCCAGGTCGAGCTCGAAGCGTGTGTTTTTAAACTTGCGGGTCATTTTGCTAGGCACTGGGGCTTCTTCCCCGTGTTACTCGTGTGTCGTTTTCTGCTCTGGGAAGATTAATTCGTAAATAGCTCGTCCTCCTCCCAAAATGGAAGGGGGCCGCCTTGTCCGTGACGGGTCCCCGGCAGCCGCCGCGGTGTGGCTGCGTGTGCGGGCAGCGGGCGCCCCGGCGGGGCGGGCTGCGCTGCCCGGAGCCCCGCTCCCCTGCGGCAAGCCCGAGGGGGGGCCGCGGGGACTCACTGCTCCGCTCGCCGGTGCGGGGTGGGCTCTGGAGGGGGAGGCGAAGGCGAGGTGCGGGGTGTCCTGTGGCGAGGAGGGCCGGGGCTGGAGGAGGATGAGCAGGGGCTTCCACAAGCGCCGGGAGGAGAAACACGCCCAGCTTCCGTGCTGGGAAGATGCTCTCATGGGCAAAAATCCCGCGTGTTAATTAGGGCTTCATATTTAGATGCCACCCAATTTAAAAATAGATTACGCTTAAATCAGGAACACGTTTTCAGTTTCATTCCGATTTTTGTCATCGCGTTTGCTGTTGCCTGCCCTCCGTCTCCATCAGCCCCTGGCAGAGCCGCCTGGCTGAGACCAGGAGAGCCCCGCGCATCACCGGCCTTTTTCTAACATATTTCATTCTAGGGACGCTCGGGGCGAGGCTGCTGCGCCGTGAGTGAGGGATAAACGTTTGATAAGACATTCCCTTGAAAGGGGGCTATAAAAATCGACCTGACAGGCTTTATCTAGGCACGGTCGGGGCAGCCGTGTGGGCCAGGAATAGGTCTCTGGTGTCAGGCTGGAGTCGTAAAACCGGTGCAGAAAATGGGCACCAGCGAGCAACGTGAAATTTATTGATGATGTCTCTGTTAAAATCTCCAAGGGGACAGGATCTACCGACCTCAAGAGTGATTTTTAGCTTGTTTTCAGCGGAAGCTGGCCCAGGGCTTAGAAATCACTGTCCAGGGTTTGCGGCCGAGGGAGAGGAAACCAGTTCAAAATCTCCTCCCCTCTCCTCTGGCTTTTGACAGCCGCTTCGGCTGGAAGCTGAAGTGGGACCCATCCTGCCTACAGATGCCAGAGGCTCCACACAACGTCTGCTGGGCCGGCAAAGGCCGGGAGCTTTTCTGCCTTTCCTCCTTACCTCTTCTTTGCTCCTTACCCCGCTCCCCGGCGGCTGCCGGCATACCCAGATAGGAGCCGGCCGCTATAAATAGCGGCGGGACATGCCACCCTCCTGCCACCCGCCGTGCCGGGGGAGGGCAGGGCTGGCGGGCAGCCTGCCGCAGCGGCCCGGCTGGCTCGGGGGGAGCCGGGGCGGGTTTAGGCACGGAGCGGTGCTTTCCCCTCCCTCCGTGCGGCGGCGGGAGCGAGCACCCCCGCGCTGCCACCTGCCAGCAGCGCCCGGCTGCCGGCCCGCCCGGGGCCGCCCGGGGCCGGGGGCGAAGCGGGGCTGGCTCCAGGCAAGCGGGAGGTCTTCCTGCGCCTACCCCCGCCGCTGCGGGGGAAAGCGTCCCCTGCACCCGGCGACCCATCCAGGCACGCCGCCGTGGGCAGGGGAGCGGCCCCAGCCGTGTCCCGTCCCGTCCCCCCGCCCCGGGCTGCCCTGGCCCCGGCCGCGCCGGAGCGTCCCCGGCCCCGGTCAGGGGCTATTCGGGGTGAATGCGTTCGTGGGTTTCTTTTGCTGGAAATAGGGTTTCGTGTAGGTTCAGTCCTAGGAAAGGAGGTTTTCCTGTAAATCTCTGGCAGCTGACAGCCTGAAGTGTAGTTTGTAAGATAACAGGCTTGTTCTTTACTGTCTCAGCAGTTCCCATTCTGGCCTGTCTCTTGTCAAAATCAGCTTTTTTTTTTTTTTTTGCCATCCTTTTAAAAGACTTGATTATTGTACAATATATGATAGAGGGGGAAAGAGCTCTTTCCAGAAAGCACCACTGCCTTCAGACAACATGTTGACATATCCACCGTGCCCTCCGCCTGGGGAAGGAGCCAGATGTGTCAGCTCCGGCAGATGTGGCGAATCAAGTCTATCAAAAGAAACGCCGGCAAGAGGGAGAGTGGTTTCGCATTAACCAACGCGGAGGCGAAGGCAGCTCGCCTTCCTATGTTTATTTCCCCACTCTGCCCATCACTTGCATGCCCGCCGAAGCATCCATCGCCCCCCTTGCCCCCGCTGTCTGGGGTAGCCCTCGGCCCGCTGCAGCTCGCCAGGCCGGCCCGAGGCTCCCTGGGGCAGCAGCCGCTGGGAAGGGCAGGTGCAGACGGCGGTGGAAATGCATTTGCTTTGGAGTGGGGAAGAGAGGGGTAGTTCATTAAAGTTGATTTTATAATGAAGGGCACTGGGGAAGAGGGGGAACTTGGGTCACTGATTTATTGTAACAGAGGATTTAGCGGCCCGCTAATTGCTTTGCAGTCGCTCTGTGTCAAATGCGGTGCCTGATCTCTTCCTTTCCCTCCGTGCTGCGGTTTCTTTTCTTGCAAAGTTCAAATGCTGCTGTCTGAATCCCGGCTTTCTGTGCATTTTAGTGGGGAAGATGATTTAGTGTGCTTTAATTCCTCCCTGCCCCTATTTGAGGAAGAAAAGAAAATCAAACCATTTGCAGTTAATTTCAAACAATGAGCACGATTGTAAAGACACAAAGGCAATGTTTGATTTACTGTAATAATGTAATTATAGCCCTGGAGTATCAGAATTAAGGGTGTTGCCATTCATGGGCATAAGCGGTTCTCTAGAGGAATTCTTTCTTCCTTTGCATTGCTGAAGCTGAAGAGAGGGGAGGGAAGGTTTGAGAGTGCAGATGTTTGGAAAAGTGCAAGCTTATTTCTGTGACATCTATTTATCAGCACTTCTAGCGTGAATTCACAATGATTCATTTAAGAAGGAGCTACTGCTTTCTTAAAGACAAACACAAAAGCTCAGGGAAAAGGGCTGGCTTTGTCTGAAGGCAGCGGAAGACACCAGCTGCTAACAGAACCACTGGTTTGCTGGCTGCCCAGGGAAGGCCGTTTCATTTGGCTTATTTAGCTTTAGTGTAAAGTTAAAAGAGGGAGATGAAATCCTGAGATGGCATCAATGCTAAAAAAGTCACCATCCAAGTTACGATGTCAAAGCAGTTTCTGTGTGAATTGGTTCAGTTAGCTCTAGTGTATTTGTTAGCGATTTGTTTTAAATGGTTCTGATTACAGTGAGAATATTTCTCTCTCAGAAAATTCATTGAATCAAATAGTACTGAAAATAATACATCAGTTGCTGTTGACAAGTTCGGTAGACTTAAGATGTGCTAGCCGGTCATGATATTTTTAAATACCTATTTTTAGGTAAGATTTTCTTTTCTTTACATGTGATAATTAACAGACATTTTACCCTGATGGCTTCCCTATACATATGCATAGCCAGCAGGATAAGGCAGTTTTAATTTTAACGTGAGAATTAAAGTACTAAAGCTTTGTATACAGTTTGCGTATTCCAAGTGGAAGTCGACAGTCTTTCCAGGTCTGAAGAAAGTCAGTACACAATTAATTTCCAGTGCAAATACATTTGCATAGGGAGTGTATGGACTCTTGAAGGTCTGGTCCTTCCCCATCCTCCTTGCATGAATCCACTGTTTTCACAGAAAGGAGGGAGGAAGGGGAGATCAAACCATGGTGGAAACAGCTCCTTGGGGACCTCTTCCCTGTTGCCAGCGGGTGGGCATTTAATCCCCTTTGTGGTGGCAATGGTGCAGGATTCCCAGCAACAAGCCTTGATCTGCAGTTGGCTAGAGTTTGCCCATGACAGCTTTGGGAACGGCTGGTCTGAGAAGAGTGCTGTGATTGCTGATACCAGCTGGTGGGTGACTGCATGGAGAATTTGTCATTCTGAATTTTGGATGGGGCATCAGAGGTTCACAGCTCTTGGGAGCAAACCTTTCAAAACCAAGCGCCTAATGAGAATTAACCTTCCAGGCTGGGGCTGGGACTGGCTGGGGTCTGACCACGCGCTCCATGTGTGGTCATCAGTAGGGGATTGCTGTAAAGAGGAGGGTCAGTTTAGACCGGGATTTTTTTCTAATGCTTTTCTAAAGTAGCTCAGTTGAGCTGCTCTTGGGACAGGTTGGCTAAAGATGCATGAGGCCACCACACACGGTGCAAGACCAGGCTGATGCCATCTGTTTAACTGGCATTAGGATCAGAGGAACTTCAGGTCACAGGCAGATGAGCCTGCCAAAGCTTGGTGAGGTGGCAGGAGAGGTTTGCACTGCTGGCTCGCCACCTCATTCCTCTGGTAAGGCTGCCACCACCGCTGCCCGGTGAGCAGAGATGGAACTGCTTCTTTGTCCCAGTCACTCCACTGCTTGACATTGCTGTAGGTGCGCCTTGCAGGACACGAGGCATCTAAGTCACTTGGGCATCCTTCAAAATTGTTAGTGGTGGTCGATATAGGGTGTCAGGAGTGGACATTTAAGTGGGTGGAGAGAAAAAAAGCAGGCAGTGCCACCTACTGATGGCTCGGTGGAGACAGCTCTCTGCTGCTAACAGATGTCCCCACAGCCCCAAGGAGCTCGGGGTGGAGTGGAGAAGGGCAGAGAGAGCAGACAGATGCGGTTTGGCGAGGAAAGAAGAATTACACAAAGTGCTTCTTTATTGTAAGACTGCTTCCCAAAAGGCCCAGATGTTATCCTGCACTTTTAAGAGTGAAGAAAGGATCTGTTAACAAGAACTCCAGAGCTGCTGGAAGCGCAGAGCTGATACAATTGCAAACCAACTCTAACAGTTCGTGTCAGTGGAAGGCAAGTACGTCCTGATGCTGAAGTCGCCAAATGACGGTTTTTCCCATTGAATTACATGGGATGGCAGAGGCTGTTCAACTTGCAACACTGTCGGCAGGAACAGCTTTCCATAAGGCATGTGCCATCACAGAAGTTGAAAAGGCTACATCGTCCGTCCTTTTGAAAGCAGCATTCATAAAACTAATCCCAGTCATTTGTTGAATGATTTCTATGATTGCTTCTCAGTTTTATGTGCCATGTAAATCATTCCAGAAGACTCTGGTTTGAATTTCTGCCTCCTTTATGGGAGCTGATGACTTGCAACCTCATCCAGTTTCCTTCAGGGGAGCCCAGCACTGCTCCTTCTGTGCAGCAGCTTGGGGAGATCACTGGTCACCATGGGATGCTGTGGGTACGATCAAGTTCTCCCTTGCTGCTTGCTTTTTTTCATAGGAGTGACAATAAGTGAACAAGGCCACTCCACGCTGTGAATATCCTGGCCTGGAAATTAGTTATGACCGGGGCAGAATTGCAAGGGAAAGCACATGGTTTTTAGAGTTTCTCTTTTCAGTTGTCCCCATCCCCTGTCTCCCCCCTACCAAATATGGGGTAGCTAGGTAAACCTCTTCTCCCTGGTATCCAGTGAGAGGACGCATGGGAGTGGTTCAAAGCTGCGCCGGGGGAGGTTTAGACTGAACATTAGAAAGCATTTCTTTTTTAAGAGGGTTGTCAAACACTGGAACAGGCTTCCTAGAGCGGTGGTTGACACCCCAAGCCTGTCAGTGTTTAAGAGGCATTTGGACAATGCCCTTAATAACATGCTTTAACTTTTGATCAGCCCTGAAGTGGTCAGGCAGTGGGACTAGATGGTTGTTGTAGGTCCCTTCCAACTGAATTGATCCTGTCCTGTCCTGTCCCGTTCTGTCCTTGCAATGGATGGTTGTGGCCCTTTTGTACGTGCTCTGTCTTCTCATTGCAGCCGTATTTTGGGAAGGGCTGGTCGGGCTGTGGTGGTTAGCCGAGGAGGCAGGAGATGACCCCTGGAAGGGCACACCAGGGCTGGCAGAGCTTTGCTCCTCTGGCCCTCTGCTCGCCACACAGGCACAGGGAGCTTTGGTGGACTCGGGCATGAGCTGGCCCACTTTTAGAAGTGTTGCAGCCCTGGTTTATGAAGTGTCTGTGTCAGATATGCCAGCTGGGTTTTTTAAAGGTCTTTTTCATGGATTTTTGTGCCAACACAGTCATCTGATGGTTCAGATCGGTGCCTTGTGGCATCTAACTCCCATTGCAATTTTTCATTTCTATGATGGCCATGAAAAACTTGACAAGAGCTAGTTCTCACAGGCACTGTGCTAATACTAATATTGACTCTAGACTAATTTTAAAGGAGTTGTTATTTTTTGTCACACTCAGCTGAACCACTCAGTTTACGTAGTAGACACCAAACATGGCTGTTTTATATTGTTTTAGGCCAAATTTGGAACAACATAGTTTGGAAAGAGTTGCCTTTTTTTGGACTATGTAGCTGCAGATAGACTCCAAGCTTATTTTAAAGATCGCCATGATAAAGTACACAGTGATATGGGTCAGATACCTAAGAAAGAAGAATTATACAGGTGGGTCTAGTGAATCCAAGTCAAGCTTTTCTGAACACGCAGTGCACAGAGGTTGATAGTTTTGTAGTGCAAAATCACGTCATAACGAAGGGTTAAACTTGCGGTGCAGTGGAACTGCATGCAGTCCTGTGGATGGAGGTCAGGGGAACTTCTGGTCTGGCTATTTACAAGATAATGAACTGGCCTCCAGTGATATCAGCCCGTTTCCATTGAAATCATGGTTGTATGAGTGATCTATTTGTCTTCACTGGAAGGCTTTACAAGAGTAGGCTACTTGTGTGACTAAATATTTGCAGGGCTGGGCCTTGAGCTTGTGCAGTGCAATGCAAATTCAAAGTGCTGTAAATGTTTTTGGTAGAAGAATTTTCCACTTCAGAGTGTAAGGAAAACAGGGAGAGTAAAAGGGAGATAACGCTACTAAATCATAAGATTATAGCCAACATATTATGGGTCAGAACAGCAGGTATGCATGGATATGTATACACACACATACATATAAAATATATGGAGGTATCTGTGGACCTCTGTGGATATACCGACAGATACGGTTAGATATACATACGTACGTGTTTCTAAATAATACATTCTAGTTTTTCTGTTAGTGAACTTCCATGTTTAGTAACAGTGCCAAGTATGAGATTCTTGTACCTTCTAGCTCTTCTGGAGCTTAGTGCTAATCGTAATAATGCATTTATAAGCAAGAGCCTAGGCAGAGCTGTGAATTTAGAGTTTAATATTTGAATTACCCACTGCTTGCTCTCGGTTCCAGTATCCAGCAGCAGAGGAAATCCTGCCTCGCAGCTGTCAGCACACAGTTTTGGTCCTGCCGTTAAAAGGTTCTGCGTGGTGCTGGGATGCCCTGTATGAAAGTCTTTTTCCAATGGAGCTCAGCACTTGGCAGGGCTTGGTTGCTAGATCTCAATGAGGAAAATCAATTCACTTCTCATGTATCATCTCTATATATCCTGTAGCAGGAAGGCTGGTGTTGGATCCATCTTTATTAAGTTTAGGCCTTTCAGGGAACCCATCCTTTTTCCAGTGAGATGCATGTTGCAGGTTTGCAGATGCTTTTGGGCTGAACAGGTGTGGCAATATATAAAAATATTTTAATATCTGTTTATATTTATAAAAACATACTAAAATAGAGTTACAAATATTATGTGTATATATTATCTATAGAAACACACATATATGTGTCATATATACACAAATACATACATATATGTGCTTGTGTGTATATTTATACATGTATATACCATCAGATGTGTATATATTTATATATGTATATACCATCAGCACTGAAGGGAAATATTTAAAACCCAAGGGATGACTAGCTCTTAGAGTGACATAAACATCTCAAATCATGTATTGGTAAATCATAGCTGTATCAGCCAGTGCTGTATGTTGGCGCTCTCTCAGGGACTGTCCCAGTGCTTCAGGAATGAAAGGTGAATCCAAGGACTGGTTGCATAAAAAATATTACATTCACTTTGATAGCAATAAAGTGGCAAGAGCTTCTAAAGTGTGCTGTTCTGGTTTTGACATGTAGCAGCTCAAACAAATGGCTCATCAAATGGCTAGCAATGTCAGTGGGAGCTTTTTATTTCCCCTGGCCACCAAGTCACTACAAAATACAATCTTGACACAACCAGTTTTGATTAAGTAACCCTGTGTTAGTTAGTAAGGCTGTGGCAAGTGCTGACTACTGTTGCTCTTCATAAAAGTGAGATTTTTTTTTAATTGCACTTTTCTATTGTGGGCAGCAGTTAGGCCTTACTGTAGTTAGTTTGGGCAAGTCCAAATTAAAAGAGAAGAGAATTAGGTTTCTAGAAATTACTGCTGGTGTAATGCAGTTGAATGTGTCACTTATATAACAGCTGGAAATAGTGTTCTTGAAGTTCCTGGAGTCATCAAAATCTCAAATTCATTAAAGAAAAAAGGGGGAAATTTCCAGCTTATGTGGTTGTAGAGAAAATGTAAAGATTGTGAACATTGAGGGCTAAAAAGTAGCAAGGCAAAGAAAAAGGTTCACAATGTGTTGTGATTTTCGCATGGTCTGTACAGGGGAGTTTTGCCCTCCAGTAGCCGGGGCAGCGGTTCTGCCGCAGCCGGGCAGAGCCAAGCCACGGAACCCCGGTTGGGAAGGTGGCTGGTCCTACCATTCCTGACGGAGCAGTCTCTATAAATGAAATGTAACACTTTTGTCGGAGACATTCTGGCCTGCCATTTATTTTTCTGAAAATCCAGCTAGGGTGCCTACGCTAATGCAGGAGGGCCCGTTGTTTGCACAGACTTACCCTGCTGATGACAGCTTAATAAGCTCCTTTATTTTGTGTTTTTATTCAGTAAGCTTGTCAGCTTTTGTGTAGGGGCTGACCTCTGCTTTCGCCCTCTCCCCCCGCCCCAGCTTCTCTGAAAGGGGCACCTCTGTCCCCATAATTTGTAGTAAAAGGGAATTATAAAGGGAGGTGAACTGACTGGCTGTGGGGACATGGGCTCCTACAAAGCAATGTAACTTTGGCAGGGGCTGACCCTGTATGCCCAGCGCGCCTAAAAACTATTGAAGTCAGTGGGAGTTTCGGGGGCATAACGACTAATGCAGGACCGAGCCTTTACGACTGAGAAAATCCAAACAGCAAGGGAAGGATTCCGTAAACAGGGCTACTTGAAATGAATTACAGCACATGATGTGAGAACAGGTCAACATTTCATATCTGGCATACGTTTTTCTAAACAGACAGAAAGGCATCCCACTACTGTGGCTGTTTGCTATTAGATTCTACGCAAAAATATATTGGGGTGGCATTTAAATGCAGTGACTTGAGATAGCAAAAAGATGTGGGATTGTATTTCTTTCCATTCATTTAATTGGAACCATGCTGAAAAGGCGTATGAAAACCATCACTCTTGAATATATCTGAAGTGTAGCTTTGAGATGCTGAGAATGATGTCCAACATAATAGAATTTCAGATAGAGGAGATATTTTGGCTCATCTCTTGCTTCCAGCTATATTCAGTTTCCCCGTGTGGTTATTTTTCTTGTTATTGGATGCATCCAGCTATCTGTTTCTTACTTCACCGTCTGGGAATACAAACCATTTTGTCTCATTTCAGACCTTAAAATGGATTGGACAAAAACAAAAGGAAGGAAAACAAAAAGGTATTTTCGGTAGTACCTCTGTACTTGTTTCTGTGTCTTAATAAGCCAGCTTCTTAAACGAAAGGCCTAAGAATTGCTATCTTGGAATATTTTGCATCTATATATTCTCTGCATTTTGTAACATCTGTATGCTGGGTGGTGGTTCATCAGGAGGGGATGAATGTAACCATTTTAGATGCTTAACTGGCTGTTGGGACTTGCCCGGTTTGTAATCACGGTAATTGCACATACAAATATGGCCATGTAATTACGCGTGCATTTTTGCGTTTAGTTTCAGGAGTTCGTTTAGAAAAGTATAAATGCGGCCCAATAAATCCTTTATATCTCAGACTTCTGTGCTTTTATAACTCTATATAATTATGTAATAACACTGCATCTGGAGAGGTTTCACTTAAGTAAAAGCAATAAAGAGCTCAGGTTAGATTATATATTTTTTGAGTTAGACCTACACTAACTCGCTCAGTACTGTGTTTTTCAGCTTGTAAGATTGATTGAGTTCAGCAGTACTCGTGCAAGAAAATTTTCTTGTGAGAATAAAGAGCAATTTAATATGAAACCAAAACTGGATCAGGTTATTTAAGCTTCCGCAATGACTGAAGTGATTAAATGGGTATTAATATAGTAAAATATACACCAAATACTCAGATACTCGGGCAGTGAAGGCTTTTGCCAGGTACAAATTGGATACTAAAATGAAAGAATTACTTACAAGCAATGTTCCAGCTCTGAGAACAAATCTTAAATCATTATTATTACTATTGGCATTCATGGATTGAGATAAAATAGACACAAATAGATGCTGTAATTCATTTCTACTTATGTGTTCATATGCACATAAATAGATAATAAGACTAATTTCTTAATATTTTGTGTGTATAGATATGTATGTGTTATGTTTTTTATAATCAACTGAATGTGTAATTGTTGTCTGTCTTCCGTATTTCTATTCCTGGAATGGTTTTCACAAACGTTGAGAATGTCTAATGAAGACTGATCTCTTTTTTGTATTCAGTGTTACTGTGAACCAGCAGTTATTGAGGTACTGTCATTTCCCAGTCTGGATTGCTTGCTAATTTCCCTTATGGCTTTTTTCCCAATGGATAGTATTACTGTGCTAAAGACAAGTGCCGAGCTCTGCAGATGATACAGAAACAGATGTTAGATTTTGACGCTCAGAAGTGAGGGTTTTCAAACCTACCGAGCTTCATCCTGCCTCCTTAGTCTGCCCCCGCACAAAAGAGATGTGAAATACCTAGTAAGAACTGCAGAATCCAGCTTGTCTCTGAGAAAAGATATATATTGTATTAAATATTTTAATTTAATTTCATTTTTTGTTAGTTCAGAAGGCTTAAACGGAATTGTGCTGATGTGATCCTCTATGATAGTTTGCAGCATACGAAGATTTAACTTCTGTCCATAAGCTGCACAAAAATGGTGTCACAGATGATAAAGAACAAGCCCAAGTCCCGTCCGAATGGCTCTAGATTAAGAAATGGTTGCTGTTGCAATGTTTGTCATGGTTATGTCAGTGAAGAGAAAGGTCCCTTTTCCTATTTCAAGTGTTCATATCGGCAAATTCTCTGTTGTGCATCGATGCCAAAATCTTTTCAGCATGTTTTAAAATCAAATCTTCTAGCTCTTTTTTTGTTTAGGTTAATGTCCGCGTTTAAGCAGCTGTTTTGAAATACAGTGCCTTTTTTACACCAACAAGAAAAATTGTTTACTTCTTTTACATTTTTTGGCACCCTTTTTTCCTTTAAATGTAGACAGCTACAGTCAGAGCTAGGAGAAGGGTTCATAACAAATCCCATATTTGCTGACTTTAGCCTGGTCTTTGCTTTTTTGTCTGGGAGGGTCACAAGCCCTAAAAATGTGCTTGATACTCGAATCTGCTCGCAGCGGTTGTGTTCAGCCTCGTCCCGCTCCCTCCAGCGATGGCACTCGCTAGCCTGGCTCTCCGCTTTCCTGCGGGATTGGGGTCGGTCCCCTATCTGGTCTGCGTGAGCCTGGCTTCTTCTGCAGGGCCATATCTGAGTCCTGCAGTCCATACCCCATCATCTTCCCTGAGCTTTTTAAAACTAAAAGAGGCTTGAAAAGTCAAATGACTCTGGGCAAGGCAGTAGAGGAAGAGCAGCAGGGCTTTTTTTAATGCTGCGTTTTCACACGCACCGTCTTACTGTATGGTTTATTTGACTGGGGGCAGAGATTACATTTAATTTTATTTCATGTGTATGCTGTTCGGGCCGGAAAGTTGCAATCAGATCCTTTGCAAGCTCATTTAACTGCCTCTCTGCCAGGGCTTGGCAGGGAGTTTGTAAAAGCCTGTCCCCCAGCCCTGTCAGACATTGTCCCACTCCATATAAAGCAAGATATCTCTTCTCCACAGTCTCTAAATATTCTTCTTGTGCAATTATTTGTGCAAGCGAAAATTAATCCTTCAAATATTCTTGGAAACCAAATACAAGAAGGAGCTGGAGCGTGGCCGAAATTGCCATTTAAATGCTTTTAAACTGAAGAAGGTACTGGCAGATAATATTTTGAAGTATTTGCCCTTCTTTAACAGTACTGCACACAAAAGTCCATCAAGTATAGTGAGAGGCAATTTCTGGCTGGTAAAAGATAAGTTTTGGCATTTCAATTGCTTTTCAAGCTACCGTGTCATTGAAATACACATTGCCACTCAATGCGCAAACAGTAGTCCTATGGGCAATGTCATTAAAAGCTACTTTGCCATGTCTTTTAAGCAGAAAATCGGTCTCATTTAGCCAAGTGTTGCATAGGCTAAACTACTTTTCCTCAGATAGAATTCTGTTTCTGCATTCATGGATATTTTAATTTTTTTTCTCTTAAACATTCGTTGGTACAAGATCCTGTACAGAGGGGTATGCAGGGGGCACTTCACTGGCCGTGTGCTGTATGATGCCCACAAGAGACTCTGCTAGCTAACTTGGGAGTTCCAAGGGAGCGTCACTCAGATGAGAGGATACAAAAGCTATTGGGGGGGACTTGAAGGCAATACAATGTGTAGAGCTGAGAGCCTTGTAAGAAATACTCACTTTGCACCTCATCCACGGAGAAATGTAAAAGCATGCCAAGATACATTACATTGATATTGCCTGGTTGTGATTTTTTTCAGCTCTATGGCTATTGTTACCAAGATAGCAATGACATCCCAGACACGCTGACGACCATCACTGAACTAGGCTCGCCTTTAGAGATGATTCAGCTTTTACAGACTTCCTGGGAAGACAGATTTCGAGTGAGTAACAACTGTTTTAAAAGGACTTTTAAGGGAGCGATGAATACAAAATACCATCAAGCATGAAGCAGGGCTTATGTACTATGCAGTGCAATTCACATTTATTAAACGTTTACTTTGCTTATGATTACATCTTCATTTAGAAACAACATTTAGCACTCCCTTTCTGCGGCCTTTAAGGTATTGTGCTATTTTGTCTGTAGATGTTATCTAATTGTAGATGGTTATATGCTTTTTACATGATATCTTCAAACATGTCTTACTTGTTAAAGCTCGAGGCCCAGGATTTTTGGCGTTGAGCATTGTGTTCTGCAACTGGGATTTAAACAATAGAAGGATGTTACATTTCTCTCCTGATCCTTATCATAGGTTGGTTTTATAATTGTTTTCTATGCTTCCTGCTCTGTTCGCCTTTTGCTGGGGAAAGAGTGAAATAAACGTACACAAATCTCAAACCTGGGTTGTCCACCGCGTTGGCAATTTACCAGGAGCACGAAGGTCCCACTTAATTTGTCCAAAATGAAGCCAGACTGCAGCAATGCTTTGATCAAGACAGAGCTGTCTCACTCAGTGTATATTGGGATGTGTTGTTGGCTGAGGTTAACTCCCTAAGACGTTGCAAGGCAGCAGCAGTCTTCATCTGAAACACTTTGGATTGCATGGCTACATCTGTACCAGAAAACTAAAAGTGCGCCTGACTGATCTGGGAGACGCACCGCAAGGTGCAGCCCACGTCTGTACTATTGAATTCCCGGACTCTCTGCGGGCCGGGGGGCTGCGCACAGGATGCCCGTCGGAAACGGTCCCTGGCCGTGCTGCCTTCTGGATGGCATCCAGGGACCATGCAGGAGAGCAGCCCTGGTCCTGCTCAGACCCGGGCAGAGACCGTGCTAGCAAGTGTGCCTGTGGGATTAAGTTTCTGTGCCCAGGAATGTTCCCTGGCAGAGTTTATTTTACTAATATAGATGGAGTAAGTGTATTCCCTGCACTCAGCTTCAGCTCCTTTTTCCTGAAAGAGGTACGGTCTTAATAAGTAGTAGAGGTACTAGTCATGGCTCCCGAAATACAGGACCTGTCTTCGGCTCATCTGATCCAGGGAATGCAGATAATGGACTGTGATGGCAACTACATGCGGAGTAAACGACCAAGAGATATGTTAGATTATGGGTAATAAACAGGGAAGTTTCCGTCCAGCATGGACATTTGTGAGTAAGCAATTGCAAAGGGAGATGAAGGAGAATTAGATGAAGGTGCTGAGCTGATTCACAGAGGTGGAATTACAGATGAAACATTCCTGTGACTGCTGTAATGGCATCTTAGACAATGTCATGCTCATTAGTTTGTCTAGGATGCAACTAACACAGAGAACGAGGAGGAAATAAAACCGTATCTTCTTGATACATGAGACTTGTTTGTGGTCCAGTCCTGAAAATGGCTGTGTAAATATTTGCCCTTGTTCCTACAAATAATTTCCTTGTGTTGAAGGACTCGGCAGTAAGCTCGCTCCCCAGATCAGCACCTCTGCGCTCAGCAGGGGTGTGTGATACTGAGCAAAGCCTTCGTCTGTGTGCTAACAGCTTGTCGTCCAGTGGCATTTGCAGTCCCAGCCTGGCAGCAGGTACGCAGGGCAGCAGCCCGTCGGGGCTCAGCCTGGTCACAGAGGCGACCAGTGCAGGAGCAGGGGCTTTTTGGCGTTTGATAAAAGGCAATAATTTCAGATGATGACCTGTGTTTTTAGTCAGGCTAAATTCTGGGCAATTGAAGATACATGTGTTATAGGTTAGTTTGGGCTGGATGTGCCTTTTATATACAGCATATTGCGGGATGGCACATACCTGAATCCTGTATCCTTCCAGAGGGAGGAAAGGGAGGTCAAGTCTGGCGTCCCATAACCAGGCCTGCGTTCATCTACACCTGCAGGCATCTCAGTGTGAACTGTGGTATCCTATAAGTAGGATTAAAATGTTCTGGTCTGGTCAAGCAGGAGAATGATTATAGAAGTGTGAGATAGTCCTAATGTCCCACAGGGGGGGTCTGTGAGGGATAACTTCAGACATGCTCAGCTTTCTTATGAAGGACGCATTTAGGTGCTCCCCTGAGTATACGGTTTATGCCCTGAGACTGAATTTGGATTTGGCTACTTCAATACACGTGGCCTTAGCAGTGTATTTTGACAGAAAACAAAGATTATATATAAACAATAAAAAGCTTGCTAGACTGAATAAGACCTGTTATTAATTTAATACATAGAATAAAAATTCCAGTATTTAACTGCGTTCGTATTAATCCTACATTTGCATTCATATGTTACGTAGTGGACTCTAAAGGAATGCATGAATTGAAAACAGCACTTTGGTAAGAGGGCTGAGGTCACTGTTCATCGAGTTTGCTGTCTAATAATAGTTATTCAGGTTTCTAATGTGCAACTGAAAAGTGCAGCATCAGCACAGAGCTCCCACCCCAGCCTCAGAGTGGCACGTCAGGGTCCACCAAGGTAGACCCACCAAGGCAGATGGATATATATGCTTACCCTGAGGCACAGGGAAGAGTTATGGAGGAGCTGTGGAGCTCCTCTTTCTGGGAATTTGCTTCCTTCTCCCCTGGAAAAAGGCAAACATAAGAGGAATCAGTGGAAAAAAATTATAAAAGCAGTCAAAAGGCGTGATCAGTGCAGAGGCAATACAGACACCGTCTGCAGTTGGAGCTCCAGGCGCGGGCACAGGGCGGTCCGGCCAAAACTTCCAGACCTGGAGTTTGTAAAAGCAGAATCAGGCTGCCTGTGTGTAATGTGTTATTAAAAGTTAATGCTTTTATTTCTATTAAAAGTAAGAATAGCAACAATGAACTCTGCTTCAAGAATAGTGTGGGAAAGCACTAGTAAAGAAGCTTATTTTTGTTTCAAGTCTCTAAGGGTTTTACAGTCAACTATGTTAATCTTTTGAAAAAATACCTTAATTGCAACATTCAGGTCTGAGGATAAGTTATAATGCTTATATTGTCATGTATTTATGAATAAGTCTTCAGCTAAAGTAGTTTCATTTATATACTTTGTACTAAGAAAATAACGCAAGGTACCCACATTTTTGCATTTCAGATATGTCTCAGCTTAGTTCGGCTTCTGCATTATTTGGCTCATTCTCCTCTTGGCTCCGTGACATTACTGGATTTTCGCCCTCGGCAGTTTGTGATCGTGGATGGGGAACTGAAGGTGACGGATCTGGACGATGCCAGCATTGAGGAGAGCTCTTGCACCAGTAACAGCGACTGCTTTATGGAATTCCCCGCAAGGAACTTCACCCTGCCTTGTTCTGTTGAGGGACGGTGTCAGAGTATGAACGAAAAGAGGAATCTCTACAATGCCTACAGGTACATGATCGGATAAGGTAAAAGAGAATTAAGAGTGGGCCAAAAGTCTCCAGCATCCTCTGTAGTTATTCACATTGATGAGTACGTATTGTCTGAGAACCATTACCCAAGAGTAAGTGAAGCCATGAATAATTGTTTCACTTGTGAAAATACATAGCATTTATAACTTTGGAAATGTTTTGCATACTTTGAGTGTGATTCACCACTTTTACTCTAATTTTATGTTGATTTCATTCCACTGAATTCTTCACACAAGTAGAGATTTTCATAGGACTGAAAGAGAGTGAAACCCGTGGAGATGGGGGCCCATCAGCTCTGTGGTGAGACAATTCAGGCAGCTCTCCTTCGGTGTGAGTTAAGAGGGGACATCATGTGTTCTCCACCACCGGCTGAGGAAAGCGCTGGCTTCAGAGGCAGAGTTAGAGTTCAGCTCTCATCCTGCACCCTAGCTCAATGCTCCCTGCCTCACCAGAGCCTGCCTCGGTGGGGTGATAACAGTCCCTGGTGCAGCCCAGTGGGCCGCTGAGAGTGGGCCGCTGAAACCCTCAGTTGCTGATGACCAAATCTTTGAAAGCAAGGGGTGCTCCCTTTTGCCCCCCTCCTCTCTGCCCACAGCACCTGAGTCTCTGCATGGGCAGAGCGCTGGGGGACTGGCTCCCGGTGCTGCTCCCGCTCTGCGGCAGTGCCCTGCCCGCGATGGGGGACACGTAGGTGACGGGTCACGCTGGACCAGTCAGCCACGCTGAAGAAAGCGTTCAGCCTATGCGTTCATCTTCCAAATTTGATTTTAAGGATTTCTCTGAATTTACAGCAGAGTCCTTCTGGGTGATGGCTTTGTGTTTGTGGTCTCGGCTCTCCCCTGTTGGCCATCGCTCCCCTCGGAGGGCTGTGCAGGATGCTGGGGGAGCCGTGTCGCTGCTTTCCGGGGAGGCGGCAGCCGCCGCCCAGTGCCGCGCTCTTCCTGCCGCCGCTCTGGCCAATGGGCGCTGCTGGGGCGGGCGGCCGCCTTGTCTGATCCAGACAGGAGGATGGAGGATCTCAAAGCAATGCCATAATGGTGTGCTCATTTCTCAGGCTTCCCTTTCAAGTATCATGCCATTTACTGCCTGCCAGACCACAGCGAGGAGAGGCTGCTCCAAAGAGAGTCTTCTGCTTTGGTCCCAGGGCGCTCACCAGCATGTGTGTTGCATTAGCTGACCACACTGAAATGGGCTGCACCACATGACAGCCATCTGCAGTTGTGCAGTGAAGTTTTTAGTGTGTCCTGCAAAATTTTCCGTTTCCATTTGCTTGGCTTAAAGATCCTGCTTAGCTTGCTAGCTTTTGGTTAAGACCGTTTTACTAGTCTGGCTAAGAAACCTTTAATAGGCACCCATCCATCTTGGTCGTAAGTGGGGATATGTCTGCGGTGTGGTGGGCTTGTGGCAGGTTGCTGGTCTCACTGAAGGAAGCAGTCTTTTTTTATTACAGTTCTTAATATTGCCTTTGAACCGCGCACCAGTGTGTAGCACACGCACAGTGCCCCAGTGTTTTCAGCCCCTGCTTTTGCTTAATTCGATAGAGACAGCGGGTTTTTGTTCAACAGCAGATTCATGCTATAGTAGGCTGCGACCACCCATGCTAGGGCATTAGCAACAAACTCTGTGCACTTGTCTTGGAAGGCTAAAGCTTCAGTTCATTAGGCATAGGCAACTAAATTCCATGTTTTCGTGGATGCACTCTGTTGCTGTAGAGTTAGAGAGGAAAGGGTTGCTCGTGCTGTTAGGCAGAAGTCAAAAGCAGCAATATGTCAAACAGTGCATAAACCCCTTGTAATTTCAAAATATAGCAGGCCCTAGCCTTGAAAGCGTAATTAGCCTATCTAGCTGGTTTCTTTATGAGGTAAATAATTAAAGGAGAGAAAACATTTTGGAAAAAAACTCTACCATGCAAAAACTGGCCCATCTTGACTTTCAGATGGGTACCTTCTGTCACAACTGTGTCTCTATGGGTTTTCCTCCAAATGTTTGGAGGAACAATTTTCAAAGCACTGGACAGTTTTAAAAGCAAGGATAATTAATATTTTGAACTATTAACCAATGGCTGAGACTAATTCTCCATCATTGGAAATTCTTAAATTAAGATCAGATAGTTCTCAAAAAGAAAGGAAAAAAAAAGGCTGTAGGAACAAATGTAAAAGGATCTGACAATCTGTGTTATGCAGATCACAAGGGATGCCACTGGCCCTGCAATCGATGAGTAACAAATGTTCCTGCAATTAAGTTGTGCAGGCGCCAGTGTCTCTACATGTCAGAATTTCACATGTGGGTGTTTGCATTAGAACAAGTCGTATATTTCTGTAGCCACAGAAGAACAATAACCTCTGTGACTTGCATCCATCCAGCATTTAGCAAATGACAGCTACTAAATTTTTGCAAAGAACTATTCACAATCAGTCAGACTCTGCTTTATAGATAATCTCTAAGCAAAAAAAGTGAGGTAAAATTTACCAGACAAATTATTCATTACAAATGTTATGCTGCTCTTCAGATTTCTGTATGTAGTTATATTGGCTGTTTCATACTCATTGCTAAGGAAACCTACCTGGGGATAATCCCGCTTGGGAAAATCGTAAGTACTGTTTTTTGTAAGGGATGAAAAAGGGAGTTAAAATCTCAAGGAAATATTAATTGTGTAAGTGGAATATGTCAGCTCAATAATACCTCGGTCTATGATCAATTTTTGCTATCGGTAACTTAATTTTTTAATTTGTGCTTATGTGAGATGTCTGCTAGTCTCCCTCCTGAGCACGAGTCCCTGGAGGTTTCTGTTTGATAATGTGGTCTCTGTATATGAAAAAGCGTTCACTTTGCTTTGCAGGTTAGATGTAAAGCAGGGCAATTTCCTGTTCTGCTCATTACCTAATATTTGTCTGATAGTTCTGTTTATATTGTCAGATCCTGAACTGTCCATCTCCATCTTGGGTTGCTATGACACTGAGTTTGCAGTCGGTACTAATATTGGCAGAGTAATAGAAATTTAAAGGAATAATGTGAAAATTAAGTGTACTTCAAGTGATGGTAAAGACATTGTTTTTTCTTTTGTAATTAAAAATGTTAAAATGGAGAATATACATCCATTGATGAATATCTGCGTGAATGCATCTTGAATTTAGATCAATGATGAGAAGAGAGAAGACATTTTGAATTGCAGTGGCATTAAAACAATAGAAGAAGGCTTTCCCCTGGCAATTAATTTGAAAGACTAAGAAAACTGTAGAAAAGAAAATAAGAGTCAGTTATTTGAAATGAGCAGAAATTTGATTTATGCACTTTCAAGGTCTGAAAAAAACCCCAAGACTTCTGGGTTGATGTCATCCTTTTAGTTTGTTGAAGTACAGACATCTTTGCAAATAGTCACAATCCACGGGGCTTCATAGCAAATTTCTGTATTAATGGAACATTTACACGTAGCTACAAGGCAGCCTTGTATATAACAGTGTGGTCTAGGTATGCCAGACAGCTGTATGAATAGTCTCAGCTATATATTTATTTGACTATAGAATATGATTATATTTCCTGAATAGGTCAGTGGCTTATAAGCAATTTTATTCCTTATGTTGTTCAGTAGTTACCAGACATTTGTAAACTCTTTTTTTTTAATTTTTCAATACGGATTTCTTTTCCATTGCAGGTTTTTTTTTACGTATCTTCTTCCACACAGTGCTCCATCCTCACTGAGACCATTACTGGATAAGATAGTCAATGCAACAGGTAATTGCAATAAACATGGTAATGCCAAGTATTTCCTTTTTTAGTGTGACTATCACATTTGGGATGTGGGGGATGCTGCTTTTTTGTTGACTGCAATAGTTCACTGGGGTGAACTGCATCAGAATGCAATTCCTTGTGGGATCTGGAGGAGCCCCTGTCTCTGGCAAGGGGAATTTTGTTGATAAAAACAGGATACTTCTGCATTGCCGATGATACCAGTGGTGCTTCTATACCTCAGAAGCCAGAGGCAAGTGACATTAGCATAGATCTTTAGGATTTACCAAGGTAGTGCCTCTGGGACAAGAGTAGTTGCATGTGCATGTAAATCTCATTTGAGGGTTTTTGGCGCATTGTTCTAGGGGTTTTATACCTCGTACTGTGTGTATTCAACGGGGAAGTTAATGATGCTGGGCTATAGCTAATTAACAAGCAACGCCTTTGGAGTTCCCTGTATTGGCTAAAGTTCGTCCCCGTGGGGAGCTCACCGCCGTGTTTTCTGCCCGCAGGCCTGGGGTTCCCAGCTGGACGAGCCAGCCTTTGACAAGCCTGGCTCATGTCAGGTATGAAACCCAATTTGTAGTAACTCATGGACTTCACGTCCACATCACAACGCCGTTGTAGAGCAGGGCACCGCTGGGCTCTGAAGCTTAGGGCCTTATTCAAATGCAACCTCGTTTTGTCCTGTGCAGATTGCTTCTCATCTAACTCATTCTTTTTCTGTGCTTTTAAAGGAGAACTTCAATGGGGAATAGATGAGACGGCTGCTCAGCTAGAGAGAGTTTTGAATCTGTATAAGAGTGGAGAGTACCTACAGAACACGACGCGGATGCCAAAAGCTGGTAAAGTAGTCTTGCCCGAAATATAAAATCAGAGACTCTACTTTGACTTTTATTTGCAGTTTGAAAGGGCAAATGTCCAGAAAACAGGGCTCAATGGCCCTTGAAACCATGCACATGATAATCCGTTGGCTGCTTTTTGCTTCCTGGGTGTCTTCTGAAGCCGTTCTCACTAAATGAGGTAGCTGGACATCCATAGGTGTGAGCAGACTGTAATGGGGATAAGGAAACCCAACAGAGCGTTGCTCTCCGTAGCAGATCTGTGGAAAATGTTTTTCATCACATGCACACTATTCTCTGCTGTTGGACTGTCAGAACCTCCCCAAACATGAGTTGGGGGGAATCTAATCAAGATGCTGTAACCCTCATGGATTTCCTGTGACTTACAGGAATTTCTTGCTACATAAGCACTTGTAGATTGGAAAAATAAAATTTTTGCTTTCTTTGCAAGAAAAAAATAATGTGTCCCTCAGCTTCTGCTAGCAATAGAATAAAAAAGGAAAAAAAGGACAGGATGAAAACCAAGCTTTTTCATAAAATCTCCGCAGCACCACAGGTATGTAAAATGCTATTCAAACAGCTATGATACAGCGGGATGCATATTCTTCCCGGAAGGATAGCTTGTGGAATTATAAACGTCAAAGAAGATTATGTATGATGGAAATGACTGTTAAGTCTAACAATTGAAAAAGCTGTTTTGCAAATTATTTCTTGTACGTACAATATTCATGTCAAACTGTCAACATAATTGACTGCAAGTTGATAGGAAAATTATGGCTTTGCTGCAAAAGCTCAGTAAAGAGGGAAGGATGGGTTCTAAAGGAAGATGAATGTTGGCACGGGGGGTTTGAAAAGTTCAGTGAAGCATTTGCTCTGTGAAAAAGACACAGGAGCCAAATTCATGCCTGTCGTAGCACTGTTAACCTCAAAGAGCCATGACACCAAGGATGAATTTGACCCACTTATCAGAATAATTCAATATTTATTTTGTTGTAAAATTGGCAGGAAAATCATTGCAGGTGTTCATTTAACTTTCTAATTTTCAGCTTTTCATTACAATCTGTGCTGAGTGAGGCCTGTCAACACAGCAAAATTATTTTCAGCAGTACAATCAATAGTACAAACACGTTCTTTGTTGAAGAAGTGCCAGGAGGGCTGAAGTTTTTCTGTGATGCTGGTTGATTTCCAGATTTAACTGCCGTATCGCGACAAGATGAAGTTTTGAATTTTAGAGGGCTGTCATGTTTATAAAGAATCTTGGGGACTGAAGCTTAGGACAGTGGTAGTAAATGTAACAGTGCAGGTTTCTACTAATATGGAGCAGAGCTCCACGTGTATTTGGCTACTGTAATAATTACACATTTTTGTGTTAGTTTAATTCTGTAGAGTCCTGGATAATATAACGCAGAATCCGCTACCCGTGTTCCCGGTTAGTAATGCCTTTCTGTGCAAGGAGCCCTTTTTATTTGTAGGACACTGCTCATGGACTTAGGCACTTGACAGCATGAGCAAAGATGTTGAAAATCCGTAGATGCTTTGTGTAACATATTTGGCCAGTCTGCATTAAAGACCGTGAGTGTAATATTGAATTCCTTGATAGGAAAATGTTCTCAACCAATGGCAAGCCTGAGGAATCAGATCTCTTAATGGAAATTACACTTAGATGAGATGTGTTTTCAGGCTTAGCTGCCATGCCTTTAAGATGTGCAGGCCTGTTTCTTGTTTGTTCTAAGGCTACTTTAACCAAACAGAAAAGGGGTTGTAGTTTATTTCTATTTTAAGATTCCCTTTCCTTGCCAGAAAAGTATGAAGAAGTTATATCGTGAGGGTGAAAATATGGCTACCTACTCATTCATATCACTTTTATTCTGAACACGCTCCTTCCTCAACCAGTATTTGATTGGTAATACCATGCTAGAATTCATCTTTAATATTCTCAGTCCAGAGATTATGGAATTAGAAATTACTAATTAGAAATTATCCAGAGATTCTAGAGTGAGAAATTCTCCTGGGGTATGGTGAAGTTGCAGGAGGGGGTGACAGTGGTGCTGGAAAGGACTGGTGTCCAAGTGATCAACCTCTTCCTGCTGGCAGGACGTTCCCAGCTGAGCTGGTGTCCTGACCAGCGAAACCAGGGCTGAAATGCTGAGCAGACTGAATAATTTGTGTAACTCGTGGTGGGTGAGGGAGGGAGAGATGGGTGTGAAAAGGGACAACTGTGATACTTTCCCAAGCTGTCAGCTGAGGTCTTGCTTTGGCCCTATTTGAGGTCTAGAAGGACACTGTGTTACTCTCTGAAAGCAAAGGAAAAATACTTTTAAGATTGTTGGATTTTTTTTTAAACTTTTTTGCCTTGCTCTACAGCATAATGAAAGTTCAAGGAGAGTGTTTTCCAACCCAGTGCTAAGTTAAGATAAAACTAGAGATGATGGTTTGGTTCTCAGGCCAGATCAGAGTTAATCAGAGCGTCGCATTTGTACACTTTTGTGCCAAGATCGGGCAGGCACAACTTCGCATCGATTTTGCTCAGATGATGGAAGTCTCACAAGGTGACGGGGTCCAAGATTTTCGCTCTCTCAAGCAGTAGAAATGACAAGAATTAACAGTGCCAGTCTCCTCTGGCATCTAACGGGTTGTGACAAAATAAGGCCTTTCTGGTGTATGATCTATTTTGAAATCCTAAAAGCAGAACTGGAGGAGAATTCAGATCCAAGACTCACAAGATTTTGGTTTGGTTTGGTTTCTTTGGGAAAAGAAACCACAGAAGGTTCAGGTAACGGTGCTTCAGAATTTGTCTTAGGTCTGAATGCTTTGAATTATCTGTTGTCGTGGATAGAGCATTGTACATTTGTACTAGGAAAGAAGACATCATGATCTTGGGCAAGTGATCTAAGGCCGTAACTAGAACATAAACTTTGAGGAAACAGTCTGTTATCTATCTGAACCTATGTTTTTGAAAGGAAGACCTCCTCCTATGAACACCATGAAGTGAGAAAGGTGATATTGATAATCAGGAGGGAAGTGACATGAAGAAAGTTCTTGTCAACCCGAGTGTTCCCATAAATAAAGTTTAACAAGATGACATAGTCATATTACAGAAGGTCTTGGATATTAAGCTTTCACTGTGCTTCAGTTGTAAAAGATTTTATAGTGCTGTAAATTATATTATGCTCTGGACTTTGCTTTAGTATCTTAGAAACAGAGTAGAGGCGCGGGAGACATTCGATAGCTATGTATGCGTTCTGTAATCGTAAATCACACTACTGTTAATGTTGATATAGGAACATTACAGTGTTTAAAACACCATGAGCAAATACTTTTATATTCCGTTGACTGTTGCTCTGTCTTGCTGGAATCCAGAAGTATGTGAATTAAAACAGGAACCATGTATTTTTTCTGACATATGTTATCTAAAAATTATTAAATTGTTCCATTAATTATCCAGATTAAGACGACTATAAAAAAATCTACTGATGTTCATCAGTAAAGTCCTGCCCCAGTATCAACATTTTTATTACTTCTATCAAGTGACACTGATTTGTACCAACTGGGTGTCTGGGCCTTGAGCTAAGCCCCAGCCCTTCAGTTAGCTCAGAATTTACTCAGAAATGCGTGAAATCAGCTAACACTATTAAATCTGATAGCTTTGTTATTCATTAAAGCTAATAGATGACCCATTATTAGGCCTGAGGGTGTGCAAGCCCACAGAAAGGCATAATTAGCTGCCGCTGTTAGTTGAAAGTACGTTCTCAATGCTAAAAAAGCTGGAAGCCTGGACATAAAGCAAAGACGCTTCATGTTTTCCTTTGTCTTAAGACAATTTGGCAGGATTACGCTGTATGTAAACATTTACAGTACAACAATGTTTTGAAAAAATATTCTGCAGGGTCACTATAGCAACCTGCTTAGGAAATTGTAAATCCGCCCAAGAATTATTGAAATTGGGGGGGGGGTGTGCAATGTTTGTGCACATGTGTATGTGCAAGAGAGACATTTTGCAAGGTTGCTGGAATATTGTTTGAGGCGCTTTGTATATCCTACGGCAGGCCACCATGCGAAGGCTAAAAGTATGCTGCTGAAGGCGCTTGAAGGCTCAGCCGGGAACTTTCTGCAGCCCAGATTCCTGCTTTATCTGGCACTTGTGCATTTGGTGTTTCTTTCCCAGGGATGTCAAGGCTGCTTTGGGGGAAAGCTGAGGGGGAAAGGTGCACAGGGCTGCAAGCACGGGCAGAAAGTTTCCCTCTATGCCCTGCCTGGCACAGAGGGCTTTCGCATCAGCAGCCGGGCAGTCCCAGCACACAGAGGAACACAGGAGCAGGTTCCTTTGCACCCATACGGCACTGGCAATGCAGTGGGGCTGTATAGCAGCCGCTTGGTTGTTGCTCACACGTGTCTCCACCGTCGTACAAACCATATGCCCTATTCATTGACCAATGTGTTCTGCTGTCGCTTAACTTCTCTAGGTCCAACTTGGCAGTGTAGAGCAAAATGTTTTCTGCTGATGGGTTAGGTCCTCAGCTCCTTTCAAGAACACTAAAGAAGTCACTGAGTGTCTTTTACAAATCCTGTAGGCATCTGTCTTTAAGCTTAAATACCCCACACACGTGACCCTAGACACCTTTTGGCTCATCCATCATCAGCACCATTGTTTTTATGAGCGAGTGGGCCAGATGCAGCTTACAAGCATCTATGGTGCTGGTTTGGGCTAGTTGCCTTCAGTAAATCGCTGTGCACCGCAAAGGTGGCCGTGGGCGCAGAGCAGCTCTGCAGCCCGGTGAGCGGCCCTGGGACGTGGGGCACGAGGCAAGAAAAACACTCCAGCTGTGTCATGTTAACAGGAATAAAATGTAAGGGAACATGTCGTTCTCCTCCTTATTTATTTGTGTTTCGGTGACAGCCTGCATACCGATTTAAATATGGCTCTACTGTAAGCACAATAGAAGCATATAAAAAGAGGCAAGCCTTCCTTCGCTTCCAGCCTGCATGCGGGAAACAGCCAAAGGACGGAAATACTCATCAGAGAAGCAGGGCTATCTCCCGGTCTGACGGCAAACCCGTGTCCTGCCAGGCCTGTCTGTCCTTCCAAACAGTTGGGATTCGTCAGAAATGATTGAAAGCAGAGACACGCGGGATACGCCTAGCATGTCATTTTCTCAGACATACCAAAAAATAGCTTTCCGTAGTGCAACTGTGCGTACGGCTTTGCGAGGCTTGTTGTCAGAAGCATGTCTAAATGTGAGGTATTGAAGCATGCAGAAAATTTCAGCATAAAATGAAGCGTACTAAAAACATAAGTGTATTATTGTCTATTTAGGATCCGATTCTGTTCTCCATAAGCTCCCTGGGAATCGGTGGGGACTGTTTGTAGAGCAAAACACTGCTCAATACCACTTTTTGCTGAGATTGGCAAGATCAGGCTCTTTCTGCTTACTTGTAAGCAAAGCAATTAAAAGCAAATCCAGAGTTGACTGCCAGCGTTCCTTTGAGAGTGGAGGAAAAGAGGAGGGAGGGAAAGGAGCAACATCATTTCTCTCTCAAGGATGAACATTACTGTGTCTGTGTCATTGACCCATGGTGTATTGGCAGGTGATAACTAGAAAAGAGAACTGGGCAAATTTCCAACGAGTAGCTGTAGTTGGTAGTAAAAATGCAATCTGGCTGCTGTGGCTGAAATAAACGGTCATTAGGACTGATTAAAGTCAGATTTAGGGTGATTCAAACAAGCTAAAAGGGGGAAACCACAGGCGGCTTTCACATAGTTTATTATATACTTGTGGAGTTATTTATATGATTCAGTCTAGTGCAGTCAAAATGAGCATGTTTATAGATTGTAGTCGGCTTCGGAACAACGCAGGTGATTTTTGATGGAAAAAATTTAGAACAAGATTTTAAAGCATTGACTTTCTTTTGTAGCTCTTGCCCGGGTCAGTGATGCCGCAGGTTGCTTTTAAAGATACCTCTCTTACCTGTCATGAGAAGACGCTCGTTTGGAAAATCACTGTGGCTGCTGTGGGGGCTGGCTAGTACTGTAAGAAACTTCTAAGAAGATTTTGGCCTTGAAAACATTGAATTTTGAATTGAAACAGCATATTTTGATTGACCAGAGCAAACTTGTAAAAATATTTTAAAGCTATTAAAAATATGGCAAAACAAAACTTGAGGATTGCCCAGATTCAGCATAGCAAGGTATTTTGACATTTCAAAATGTTTACGGGGCAGGAAAGATGTTTCCTAGTAGGATTTATTTGTATCACTGTGAGCAGCAAATCAGCTCCCATATGTTAAGCTGGAGTAAACCTATCGTAAGTGGCATCAAGGTCAGGCTTACTGCATTACATGTATTTGCTCTAATCCTCACAAAATCAGTAGATGGAGAAAAGGATTCTTTTTCCATTGTGATACCGGCAGGAGCATCTTGCATTTCTCTGATCTGTTCCTTGCCATTACCTTGATAGACTTTATGTACTTTGTGTCAAGCTATGTGTATGTACGCAAAAGTGTAAATTTATGGCTGCATTTATAGTATTAGGCAAGTATTTATTGGTTTTAAACACCATTAGTCTGGAAATCGACCAGAACTTTGACCTTTTTATGATGTGATTTACTGCCATGAGCCTTCAAATTCCATAGACTCCCATTTAAGCAAGTTTCAGGTCTTGGCAGGACAAAAAACTGAGCTGGAGCTGTCTTTAAACCAGTGGAGTATTGCTTAATTGAGCAAGCAACTGCACTGTAGTGACCAAGACGACCATTTAAAGGTGTAGGGAAGCCCAGCTCTCCTGCGGCCTGGGGTTGATGGCAATGCCAGGGCACATCTTGATGGAGGGGCATCCTTCAGAAGCGTCCTTCTAGGTCCTGTGAGAGGAGCGCATTTCTTCACAACTCGTACAAATAAGGGCTCAGGGGTCAGCTCCCTAATTTGTCGCTGTGTAAACAAGAGATTCCAGGGATATTTGCCTTCGCATGCAAACGGGGAAGGCAGCTACCTAGCTCTGCTCAAGATAAAGTGAGTTTTGGAGAGAAATGCGGTTTCCTCAGACCAGCGCTTGGTTGGTGTTGCAATGAGTTTCTGGTCAGTTCTGACTGTGATAGTTTAAGAAGAGATCCCGTGCTGGCCTCCCGGGGCGGCGGGGGCACCTGGCTGGTTTGGGAGCATGAGCCAGGGTGTAGGGCAATCGCGTGTCCCACTCTCTGCTCCTTGTGGCCTCCTCCCCATCGGGATGCTCCCGGGGGAAGGCAATCCTGGGCAACCAGCCCTGCTGCCTGCCATGCAAGTGGGGAGAGGGGCTGCCTTCCTGCCTGTCCCCCTCGCTGCATCCCACTCCCCTCCCCATAGGCAGCGTAGGCAAGAGGCTCAGATCCCCACACTGCAGGCATTCAGCGGTCTGTGCCAGTTTGGGGAAGCTGCCAGAAGCTACCTTTGTGGAGCCCCTGTGACTCTGTGCTTTCACTTAGACTCCAGTGGCTGTATTTTCATGTCTGGCGCTTGATGATCTCCCAGCCAAGGAAAACGCTCTTTGCACGTGGGTCGTGCTGCTGCGTACCTGTTACGCTACCCTGTTCCCACAAGTCGTTGCAGATGGTGGTGGCTTCCCTCGTGTAGGAACTGGCGGGGAGCAGCAAGGAGAGTAGGGACAGCCACAGGGCTCTGCTGCATGGTGAGGCCACCCTAAGTACCAGTGTCGGGGTTTCCATCCTCTCTTGCACCCGCAAGCCAGGACCTCGCCATCACCATCGCAGTTATGGCTGGCCCAACTCCATTGATTAATGTGTCCAAGCTGCCCAAATGATTTACCAGGCTCGGTCACCTTGAAAAAGTCAATGGAAAGGGAGAACTTTATCTCCTACTTCTGACAGAGCCTCAGGTCACGTAAATCACTGCTGCTCTTTTGAAACCTGTTTACGTCAGCTGAGAGCCTAACCCCTGACAGCTGTACCGGGAACAATGTTGAGAAGAAAGAAAGTGCTGTAGATGTATTAAGAGGCATATCTGCACGCAGAAGAGTTTAAAAATTGAATGATAATTCAAAATAAGGGTCTTCCAGATGGGCTCCTGCCTTGCATGGAGAAAAATACATGACGTGACATGGGGCTGCTCTGCTTGGTGCCCTGATGGCGTGCCGAGGGATGCTGCAGCTCCCTCCCAGCCCCAGCGCGGAGCTCAGCAGGCTCCAAGAGCGCCCGCGGGAAGGGCGGGGCGCGCTCCCTGCCAACGCGGAGAATCAGGCAGATGCTTCATCTTCTGCTGCTGCAGCAAGTGCCATCGTTCTGTGAACGTCCTCTGTGGCATGGGGGTTTGCGCAGTGCAGTGGTGGGTGGCACTTCTGTAGCTGTGCAAAGAAAAGTTGTGAATAGTCACATTTTATATCCAGTCAGCATGGCACGCACACTGATACAGACAGTTGTATATGGTGCCAACAAGGGTGAATTTATTTTTTTGCATCTCATTTGCACACACCATTTTACAGACCTTGGCTGTGAGGTACAAGTCAATACTCAGCAGTTACCATACACAGATAAGAGAATATTATTCGGTTACATTCAATTATTGTTACACTGTACAGTTGATACAGAAATTAAAAAAAAAGGGACTTTACCTATCCAGCCAGTGGCAGTTTGATTTATGCTCTGACTTCTCTTCAGAATAAATGTATATATATGGGTTTTTTTGATGGAGAAATGACCATTTGTAATGTGAAACTACATTTTGATTTGGTTTTTTTTTCTTCATGTGCATGAGTCTGCATTTTCTGAATTAATGAAAACTTTTTTGCCTTTGATTTAAGTAGGACATGATCAGCTCTGATTTTGCTTCTTGTTTGTGAATGTTTCTTATGATACTTTTAATGAGCCAGGCTTAAAAAAAAGAATGCATTTACTGCATTTGTTTCCCACTATTTCAGACTGCGTGGTGTGCACGAGCACTTGTGGATGTGTACTTCTTTTTCCCCAGCTGAAGTACTGGCGGTTTAGAGTAGTAGACGCACTCACCTCTGACTTGGTGGTGTTCGTACAATGTGCTGCCTGAAATATTAGCAGGCTGAATCTGCGATGTCAGGCAGAAAATGCCTGAACCAAAGTGACTTAAGAATAGGCTGTGAGTCAGGGCCGGGAGCTCTGGTTTCCATAATAGATACAATTAGAAGAAATATAGAATGTTATTTATTTTTTTGAATAGGATGTGGGGGAGAGAGACAGGGGGGAACCGTCAATTTGTGCGTCTGGACGCTAAATAGAAATGTTTATAAATGAATAGTTGAATTTGCTGATGCATTCACTGGAGAAACCCCCGTCAGCGGCTGGGAAAGTGAGAGGAGCTGTGAAGAGAGAACAAGAGGCAGCTCATAAAGGCAAGTGAGACTGAACGGCAGCCAAGGGAGAGGAGTAATCGGCAGGGCAGCGCGGAGGCGCTGGGCGAGGACCACGCGGACATGCTCCCGCTACTTTTTTTTTCCCCTTCTCTTCGGAGGCCCATCAAGCAACTCCCCTTTTGTGTTAATCTGAGCAAGCAAAAAAGTTTGCTTAATTAAAAGCCTGTCTTTTCTTCCTTCTCTAAAGGGGCCAGAGGAAAATAGCATGCTCTTCTGAGGGAGAGGGAGGGCTGGGAACGCCTGGTCGGGTCTCACCCCGACAATCCCGCTCACTGTTAAGAAGTAGGACAGTGAGTCAGTTCATTCAAGTGGATGCTGTTTATTCAATGGGACATTCTTCCTGTAAAACTCCTAATAAAACCAAAGCCTCGCCTACGCAGTGGGGAAGGGGAAAGGGTTTTGTGCACAGACTGTTTATTTACAGACGCTTTCTGGAAAAAAAGGTGAGAAGAAGAAAGGAGGAAAGGAAAAGGAAAGTAAGGTGCAGAGCTATAAACACTTTTGGGAGTAAACCAGGGCTGGTACAGTCTAGCCCGTCACCTTTTCCGTCATATATCCCACTCCTAAGCTGTTATAATAAACCTTGCCTGTTAAAACCAAGCAGTTTGCTAGAGCTTTCAAAATGATTGCTTTGCTCTGGTTATTTGCAGAGTACAGACGGGTGCCTGAAGCTTTTATTCCTGATGAGAACTACAGATGCTGGCCATCTTACCATCATAAGGGCTGCCTCCTTTCCGTGTTCGACGTCAACGAAGCCATTGAGATCTGTGACAGCTACTCCCAGTGCAAAGCTTTTGTCTTAACGAACCAGACGACTTGGACAGGTAGGTCGCGGATGCTGCTGAGCAGAAGCAGCATCCGAGTCACATATTCTGGCTGCTTTAAGTGTTTTAATACAGTTTGGGGAGTGTGCTGTGCCAGGCTGTGGGCACCACCAGCAGCAGCTAGAAGTTTCTGAAGCTCCAGCTAAGGTGGTTTGATTTGTGGTGGGGCTTCTCTTTGCCTGCTGTCGGGGGAGCAGGAACCTGTGGGCAGGCTCAAAGGATCTGGCACCAGAGGGCCACAGTACATGGATCATATGTCTCCAAACCGTGGGGGCTGAAATTTTATTTTAAAACACAGCAGCAGAAGCAACAACAAAAGCCTGTGACCTGTTGCTGCAGTTAAATGTGCAGGATGTGGTCCAACATCTGGATTTAAATAAATCTTTCCAATCCATATGGTTGTTGCGGTTTGACACAAAACCAAACAGGTTCTCCCACGCATCTAGCTGGGACTTCCCGGCTGGCATCAGAGATGCCCTGCCGCTGGTGGGAACACTGTGCTTCTAGCAGTAGGGCTTTGGCTAAAGGGCAGTGAGGAGGGAGGGTTAGAAGGAGAACCAGATAGAAGTAGAAGCAGAGGTAGAAGTAGAAGTAAGTAGAACTTCCAGGGGAAAATCCCATTTGCTACCACAACTCATTTTCTTGTCTAAGAGAATACAGTTGTTGAAAAGAGAAATACATTTTCGAAAAGGTCTGTGGGCCTGGCAGTCCCCATGTGGTTCCCCTGAAGGCAGGCAGTCAGTGCCGATTGACATCAAGCGGAGAATTGGCCCTGGCTCGCTGCTTCTGCACCAGACTTGTGCCTATTTCAGGCAACTCCAGAGCAATCTGAGAAACAAAATTGTTACAAGTCTCTGCTAAAAATCTGTGGTAGCTGCAGCTCTGGAGTGGCTGAGGGGTTCAAAGAGCTGAATGCCGCAGTCGGCTCCCAACCCTGCGCCCCTTCCCTGCGTGCCCAGGAGAGCTGCGTGCCCCCACGGCTGGCCCCGGCCAGCTCAGCTTGCCGTGCTCCCCTGACCACGCTGCACCCCTTGGAGGGTAAAGAAAAAAGACATGTTTGTGCCTATAAGGTGCAGTGGGCCAAATCCGTGTTCTTTTGTAATCTTCCCCTGAGATAAAACCCCCACTGAAGTCGGGGTGAGTTTTTCTTCTGTGTGTCATCTCCACACGTACAGGGCTGTTTCCCTACTTGCGATTGCCATTTTCTGCTGGGCCAGGTCGGCTCCCCTGCTGCTGTCCTTGAGAGGAAGGGTGGCTGATGGTAGCCAAACCTAGGGAAAGCTGATTGAAGTCCTTGCTCTGCCACAGACTTTAGTGTGGCAAGTTTTTTAGGCTCTGAGGCTCAGCTTTCTGTCTGTACATCTGCGATCACAAGATGTCTTAACCTTAAAGTCAGAATTTACCCTGTGTGCAGTTGGGTGCTTTAAGTTGTGCTTAGTTGAGCAATGTAAATACACACCAAAGCCAGGCTTATATACATGCCCAGCAGGTCCCCAGCTCTGAAAGCATCACAAATGAGTAGCAACTTCAGACAGTTCAGACGTTTCAGAGTGTTTCAGGCAGTGTACTGCTGTGGCTTTCTACATTTCTTGTGCTTCTGAGAGGTTTGGATAGAGACTTCCATGGAACCTAGAAAAAACTATATTAACCTTGCCTGTGGCTAACCAGTGACTACTAGGGCATCATGTCAGACTATTTATAGTCAGATTGTTGAAGTTAATTAATATACTAAAAAAGTAATTATTATGGCACAGGGAAATTCATAGGAATTTTAGAGCAGCTTCTGTCTCCAAGTACAGTAATAAAAGCAAATGAGACATAGTAGCAGTATTTCTAGTCTTACTTATCGTTCCCTTTACCATGCTGTTCCTGATGCATGAGCACTCAAGTCCCTGAAATCTGCAGCATGGAAATTTGCTCAGTAGTTGAGGCATCCCATTTGCCGTGTGTTACTTTTTAAGAAAAATAGTGTTATGGGAGCCCCCTAGAGAGGCAGGCTGGGACTAAATAGCGTTTGATTTTCTGAAGTTTAGAGAGAGGGAAGGCAGAGTTTGAATAGCTGTGGAAAAATCTCTCTGTGGCCTCTGCTCCAAGGAAAGGCAATGACAGTGCGGGTCGGCAGGATGGCAGGTACTCACCGAGAGGCAGGGATGTGAATAAGATGCCAGGTCAGCAGGCACGGGGAGATACAAGAACTGTGCTGCAGCTACCACAAATACCGCTGAGTGAAAGCTCACCAAATCCAGCCCCACTGGCCTCAGATGTGTATGTGGCAGGTGCCTTACGCTGCCCAGGCTGTTAGCGCTTGCTGGTGCTTTTTGTATGAGGAGTAGAAACCTTGTTCCAGCTTGTTTAAAGCCCAGAGCCATGAAGTGATCAGCAAGAGCTATTTCAGAGAAAGTAACGTTTAACATACATTGCACCAATGAGTTTTGCAAAGATTCAAGCATGCAAAGGTGATTCTGCTCCTATACAATCAAATGAATGCCCTGAACCCAAGCCTGTTTTTATCAGTGGGAGAGTCTTTAAATACATTTTTTAAAGGTCGTGTGAAATTTGTATTAAACTCTTCAGACCTTTCCTTCATTTACTGTGTTAGCTGTGCACAGCTGTATCTTGACCATAATTAGGTAAGAGTAAACCTACTGAAGGCAGGGGAGATTCACTGTCATTTTAGACATTTTAGGCATTTCAGTTTTATACCAGGTGAGGTTAAGAAAGAGTTCACTCTTGGGTTGCCCAAAGAATGCATAGGTTGAAGAGGAATACGAAATGTCAATATTTTGAAGTTTGCAACCTTTTGCTCATCACTTCTAAATCATTTTTTTTCCTTCCCGCCCCCCTTTTGCTATTTGGTGCAGGTCGGCAGCTTGTCTTCTTCAAGATGGCCTCAAATCATATCATGCCTGATCCTGACAAGATAACATATGTGAAGGTGACAGACTGACACCTAAAGTGGCTCAGTCTGACGCGTGAGTGACAAGAGCTGTTTGTGTATAAATATAGGCAGCTGTTAGGTATAAGGCGGCTATGGCCGGAGAGATAATTGCACTATTACTCATTCTAATCTATAGAGTGCTAAACAAAACTTTAAAGAAAAAACCTGCATGACCAGGATGAATGTGCAATAAACCGACATTTTGAAAATGTGATTTTTTTAAAAGCAAAGCAAAATACAAGATACGATACACTGTTAGGGTATAATTTTGGTTATAAATCAGCTGGCAGCTCTGGATTTTCTAACCAAGGTTAGCATAACGTTTCTGACCTGTGCCTGTGTGCACAGGGGTGAAAGCTGATCATTTCTATGGGAAGCCTGTATCCTCCATGCTGATATTTATTTCGGCATGTACAATCACAACAGAGTAACTGAAGCATATCAGTTTGTAAGCTGAATAGCAAACTTTTCTGAAGACAATCAGCATTTGTGTTAAAACTATCAAATAAGCAATGCCGGCGTATTTGTCAAAGGAAGGAATTGGTTATGTTTAGAATTGCAAGACTGTAGCTAATTTTCATTTTTTGCTTCCAATGTTATCATAAAGTTTCATTTTTAATTTAAAAGAGCCATTTTGTAGGTCTAGCAAATCACATAAGCATATGAATAGTCCCACTGAAAGGGAGAGACTTACCCAAGTGCCGAATGCTCTGCTGAATAGGGATAGGCCTAAGCATATGCTTACAATTAAGCCTGTGCTTAAGACTTTTGTTGAATCGAGTTTGAATTGTTCAGGAAGCCACATTTTTGACAGACTGGCAAAGCAATCCAGCTGGTGGAACAGTACTAGTTTAATGACTATCTTGCAGTTATTCATATTTTTTATCATCAAATCCTTGGTTTTCTAAGGTACCGCTTGCTAATTCTTAGAGTGAATGAAGTAAATGACCTTAATAATGGCAAATGAATGCTAGCCTTAATTCTATATGAGATGCATTTTACAGGCATGGTGTGTCTAGAGAATTTGCTTTCAGTGAAAGCAATAAAGTAAGTGCTAAAGTGACCAATGTCATACTGTTTTGTAGTTTGTACAGTCAGGAAAAAAAAATGTGCTTTTGTTTCTCAAATTGTTTATTTTTGTAAAAAAAATAAAATATATATACAATTTCTTTCATACTCGATTTTTTTCTGTTGCAAATAAATGCCTACAACCAGTGAAGACAGACCTAATGTATTGCATGTAAACTTAAGCCTGGGATATTTTTTGCAGGAAGGAACTGAGGTTGTTCCAGTGGCTCCCAGTAAGAGGTGTGTTTCTGGAGGTACGCAGTGGCTTTGTCTATGCGGTTGCCTGTCGCAAAGCAAGTGACCATTAGAAGGCAAGGCTTGAGCATTCTTTCTTTCTCTGTAGTCTGAGTCACATCGGTACCAGTCTTTTAACATTTGGAAGGGATGACGATGAGACCAGAACCCGAAGGTGTTACTCACCGGGCTAAATGGTGGTTTTTCTTACCGGGCTTTACCAAGGAGGGTCTGAGAAGGAGAGCCAGGGAAGCTGGGCAGAAGTGCTCGTAGCCTGTGTGACTATGCAGGAGAGAGGGTGACACCGTCGGCAGCGGGTCTCGTCTCACTTCGGTTTCTCTGAGGTCACTGATACCCTAACGACTTCTGGCAATTGACTGAAATGACATGCTGTAACGGCTGTAACTCACAAATTATCAAACTCCCAGCTGTAATAGCTCAGCTGATTGTGTCGCCGTGCACTTAGGAACCCATCAATCATGCTGTGGTAATAAACAAACACTCCAGATTCTTTGAAAATTGCTACATAAATCATGCCAACACATACTGCACAGTTCATTGAAGTGATATGGGTTGTTGGCGCTGAGGTGCTGGTATGTATTTTGAAAGTCTTTAACCTCCCGTGATTGCCTTACCATTAAGCACTGTACACCGCTCCAAAAATACTCAGCATCTGAAAACAATGTCTACAGTTAAATTCTTTAGTTGCATTCCTAGGTAAAAAATACCAACATTTAAAAGAAAAAAAAGATATCCAGGGTAATTCTTTAATGTTGTAGGCAGGTAACTTAGGATAATTTC
Source organism: Theristicus caerulescens (assembly GCA_020745775.1). Taxonomy (NCBI): domain Eukaryota; kingdom Metazoa; phylum Chordata; class Aves; order Pelecaniformes; family Threskiornithidae; genus Theristicus; species Theristicus caerulescens. The sequence goes on along the minus strand of CM036561.1, from coordinate 101,166,549 downwards.
ATTCCATCACTTTTTGTGCACCGGAAAAAAATGCCTCAAGTCAGGAATTGTTTATCACTGGAATTAAACAAACTTGCCAAACCAATTTACATCAGCCTTTGCAAACAGAGGTCAAGTAAGCAAGAAAGAAACGTAGCCATGAGCCAAGAAGCTGTATTCGAAATTTCAGTGGTAATCAGCTTTATACAGGAAGTTTTATAACTCCGTGAGAGTAAGGCTTTCCAATGGAAATGCTGATTAAAATCTTAATAAGAGAGGCGTGATACTACAATAAGTGACTTTAATAGCTGTAATAAGCACTGGCAAAAGTCTGAATTTATGGGCAGAAAGTGTCTTTGGCAGCAGTGGGTCTGATTCAGCAAAGTGCCTGCCTGGCGCTTGTGGCATGGAAACCCCTGAGAAGCCACAGAGGAGGAGGAGGAGGAAGCAAGGCACAAAGTGAACTGGCAGGTCTGTGCCAGTCAGCCTGGGAGCTGCTCCATGTTTTCTGTGGAAAAGGCATTTCTATCTGTTTGGTTTTTTTTTGCCCTAACATTTTGACTGCTTTTTACATTTCCTGGCTTTCTCAAGCCACGAGATAGAAATATGAAAGGAGACACCCACAGGGTTTTAAACGACTGACATCCGTGTGTGCACATGCACGTGTGTGTATGTGTATACGTATTTGTGTATGTGTCACGCTGATCAGGGAGAGCTTATTTCCTCAGGGAAAAACCGATTGGCTGTGCACAAAATGAAGTGCTAAACAGGATGCTGAGTTCATCTGGAGAAGTGAGAGCTGCGTGAAGCAGTGGGTGCTGCAGCTCTGCGAGGGGCTGTGCTGAGCGTTCGGTCCCGTCCAGCGCCACGATGCCCCAGCCGGGCTGCAGCTCAGCGTGCCTCCAAGAGCTGCACCCCGTGGTGAAGGGGTGACACTAGCCCCACCACTGGGAACAGACTCCAGGCAGTGAAGCGGGCACTGCTCGGCATCACTTCTGGCCCAACATCTTGAGGGATGTAGTGGAGACATGGTGAGACCTTTGGTCTTTGCTTAGACCAAAATAGAAATGTGTTCTTCTGTTTTTCTGTATCTTTTCTGAGCCTACTGTTTTCTCTCTGGTCATTTTTCAAAGCTTTCCCCAACTTCAATGCTTCTTTTTAAGTGGAAAGCTGAGGTCTCATGCATTCAGCTCCAGAAAAACGTTGTTACAGCCTGCACCACATCTAAGAGAAATCTGTGGTGAAATCAGTGATGGCGCCACGAGCATTCATCACCCTGAGAGAAGGCCTGAAAACAAGTGGGCCCTGTTGCCAGCTGAGGAGCTCGGGTAAGTTTGTTTAGAGAGTGAAGGGGGTTGGATGGGCAGTGAGACACTCGTGAAGAATCTCAGAGAGATGTTCTCCCAACATGAGATAAAGTAGTTCAGTGTAAGTAAGACTATTCCTAATGTGCTTTGCCTTGCCTCTGCCTGCTTCAGTGAGGCATTTTGCTTAGTACTTCTGCCAGCCCTGGCCACCAAGTTTCCTGTAAGATTTGTGAGAAGGATGGCAGAGTGGGGTGCAGGGAGGACAGCAGCTCGGAGTGAAGGCAGGTCTTCCTATTGCCAGTTACTGTATGTGGCGTGGTAACTGCTGGGGACCGCTGTCCTGGAGAAGAACCTGACCATGGCAGGTGCACAGTGAAGACCTTGTCCCTGCCTCTGAAATTCACCTTATCAACTTGTACCACAGCTCATGATAAGTCAATGCAGCCTTGGGTTCGTACTAGGTGAGCAAAGGAGTAGACTTAGTGACTACTCAGTCAGTCACAGGCAAGCATCCTGAAAAATATAGCTATCCACATGGGCGCTCTCTGCTACGGTTATGGAGAGCAGAGCCCCAGCAGCTCCCCACGGGACTGTCCTGCACTGCTCCTCTCCCACAGCCTGCTGTGACCTGGGGACATGCGGGAGGCATGCGTTACAAGAGGCAAAATATATTCTGTTATTCCACTTCTACTGGTGGATGTGGGGTGCTGACCCTAGTAATGTTTGTAAGGCCCAGTGCCTTCATGCACTGCTGCTATTTAGAGCAAAAAGGCACTCTTGTTGATAATAATTTAGATTAAGCAAATGATTTAGAGGACTTGCAATTCAAAGCATATGGAAGGTGATAGTGAACATCCAGAGATCATGTTATGTTGCCTGTCAGAAAGAAATATATGAATAGAGGGATGTTCAGACCTCAGTAGAGAGCGCCTTATCTTGTATTCTTTACCACTAAATTCTTCGAAGACTAACTAAAACCTACTACCACGGGGGAAAAAAAAAGGAAAAACGGAGTGGCAAGGTTGTTCACAAGTTTTTCCAGGGAAACATATCCCTAACCTTTTGGTCAAAATGTGAAACACTGTTGAAAGAAGTCAAACAGATTTGGATTGAAAAGACTCAAGTGAAGTTTTTATCAATCGACTGCAGAAAGAAGAAAATGGGGGTCAAAGAAGATTTGTGAAAAGCAGGCAGTATATAAAGACTTTACAATCATATTCTGCTTAATGGTTTTTTTTTTTTGAGATGTGATCATTTGATCGTTTTTTTAAGAAACATTTTTTTCTCCCTCTGAGTTTTAAGCAGGAGCAAGACACATTGAGCTGACTGGGGCTGACTGCCTCTGAGAGCTCCCAGAGCACGTACGGTCCATACCCATCCTTCAGCACAGACACGGACCATGGCATTTTAACTCTAATAAGTAAGTTACTTGCAAGTAAGTACAAGTTATTTTTTTCAAGTTGACATGGATGCTTTTAAGAGCTGCGCTTTAAAAATACGATGGAAGCAAAACATTGTATCTCTTCCCTTTGTAGTTGCATGCAATCAACGATTGCCTTTGTGTAATAGGTGCTCCACTTCCCCATGCAAACTGAAGGGAAATATAATTCTGTAGGAGCCACCCTCATTATGAAACTGTCTTTGATGTCAAGCCGGAGGGCAAACAACACATTTATTAGAAATTGTGGCTTGTAAATGAAAAATCCCTGCTAACCACAGTTTTTCAGCAAATGACTGTGAGGCTAAGAAGGAAGACTAAACTATCCGGTGGCTACTTGAAATGATCAAGCCAGAGTCTGATCTTACTTAGCTTGATTTTACCAGTGTAATTCAGTTAATCCTTATGTTCACACAAAACGGAATCAGACTGTTGTTACATTTTAAAGTAGCTATGGAGTAGGAGCTAAATAAAACCTACCTCTTGGACCTAAATGTTTGGACCATATAAATGAGGAAAAACCCCACTGATTCTCCCATATATACACACGTGTGTGTGTGAGCACGTGTGTACGCTCCTGTGAGAGTTAAACAATAATGACATAAAGAGTTCCCTTACTTTAAGATGGAAGCTTTAGCAAGGCACAGAAAATTAAAGACTTACTATTTAATAAATAATCTCAGGAAAGGAATGAGAGTTCTATACATTTACACTCACTGTTTAACAGGTATAATGTCATTCTTATTTATCATCCTTGTGCTGACTTCAGGTATGCCCTGAGAACAATTTCCAGTTCTGAGTATTACAAGTACCCAGCATGTATAAAGATAATGGTACAAATTGGTATTTACAAATTGCAGCTTTCTATAAATACACTAGAAGGAATGTGGAGCAGCCAGTCAGAGAAATAGATGACCAGGGACACAGTAGCACTTTTAGAAGTGGGCGTACTTAATGTTTTATACAAGACCTTGGCTTTGTGCGAGTTCATGACCTATTAAAAACCTTATATGACTTACTAGCAGGTTTTACCTCATTCTTGGACACAAGCTGTTGTTCAGCGTGGATGCTACTACTGCTACATGTTTTACCATCCTGGCCTTTAGTCCCAAGAGTGACAAACCTAAAGCCTGTTTGAAGAATGGAAACATTTCAATTAAATGTCAGGTTTTTATCTGTATACGGCTCTGATTTCTGATTCATTATAGAATTTAGATAAAAGACAGCTCTTAAGCAGAGAGAATATTACAGAGGCAAAAAATAATGCTCATTTTGTTGTATAGGCAATGAATTTGCAAACAGACTCTGCACAGTCTACCTGGAGAATTGAAAGTTTAATGACTTAGATTGTGGCTCAAGGTGGCAGATGTGAAAAGAAATCACCATTTGGCTGCCTTATATTGCAACATATGTTCCTTGACCTATAATTATTCTGATATACAGTCCATTTCATAAAGACCAAGCTCCTAGAATCATCTGTTTATATGGGAACAGACTCCTCTTTGCTACTTTTTGCCAACTACTAGAAAGTATGAATAAAAGAGAAGTGCAATAATAATCTTGCAATTCAGAAACCACTGTAGTTGTGGTGCAAGTGATTCTGCAAAGCTTCTTTGGAAAGCAATGGACAAGAGTAGGCAACTAAAATTAGCAGTAATTCCAAAGTGGATGTTGATGCTAAACAAAAATATCACAGGATGGCAAATATATCTCATTCTAAAAGTAATAGGAAAGGGACATATATAGTAAAAAAGGTGTAAGAAAAACAGAGATACCATTTATATAATAAATATTTGTATAATATTCTGTGGGGGAAAACCAAACATGCAGTACCAAAAATTCCACGCTGAATCTCAGGAACAGAGTAACTCTTACCTCTCTGAAGTCACCAGCTCATGTAATATCCATTCTCAGTTTCTTTGGTACCCTCTGCCATTTATTTCTGTCCGAATTTCAGTCTTCCAGTTCTAACTCAGAGACGGTGGACTCCTTGTGTGTGACAGAAGGCAATGGCAGCAATGCAGTACCTGCTCAGCCAGCCTTGGTTCTTGCTTTGTATTGCAATTCCCTCACCAAAGTTCCATAGAACTTCGGCTTTCTTGGAATAAATTCCTTAACCACTAGTGTTCCTAATAAAAATTACTATGGGCTGCTGACAAAAGCTACCTTTCTCCTATGATGAGATAAAGTACCCTCCAATGCCATCTAGTGATGCTGATGATAGAATCTTTTTCAAAAACCTAGATCTTGTGCATTCCACATAACTTCTATGCGTGTGTATACTATGATCCTTATGTTTTCACAGCAAACCCAGAACAATTTTTCTTCAACTAATTTCAGCAGTTTTTACTAATTTACTTAGTTAATTTGCTATACTATTAGTATATTGCATTTCTGTGCCTTCTGAATTGTTTGGCGATGTAAGAGACCGATGAATCTGCTCCAGCTGTCACCCGGGAAGGAAAGTTATTTGGTGCCATATTTCATGTTGAATGCCCTTAATTCAGACTCTACCACAGGACCATGTGAAGCTGGCTATTCAGCACCTTCCAAGGAGCATGCAGCTCACTTTAAAGCAGAGCTCCGAATGCAGAATCCTACAGAAAAATACTAATAATTAAAAAACTGCACGTTATTTATTGTAGCAAACCAAATATGAATGGCATCAAATTTCTGTTGCCATGTCCTCTAGGAGCTGTTGAGGCTGATAAGATTTCATACAGCCACAGAAAATCTGGAGAAGGGAACACAGAGGGGATGAAGGAGAAAATGGCAAATTTGCTGTGTTTAATGTATCGGACACCATCTGTATTTTATTCAAATAGGGTTATATATTTTGTGAAAATAAAAACCAGTCTCATGAGTCAGTGTGTGCAAGGCAGTCACTTGAATATCTATAATGGGAAACATGTTTTAGGTTGGAAGTTGCAAAGGGAAATCAAATGTTTGAAGTGTCAAAGTTGGAAAAATATAAAATACGCCTGACACCGTAGCTATTGAAGCCAAAATGAATAAATCATCATCTCAGGAAAGAAAACCCCACCAAGCTCTTGGCTATAACCTTCATTTTCCTGCACTCAAATAAAATTACATACAACCTGATAATTTAACCAGACCTGTCAATAAGAACTGATGGCTTCAACAGACACTATTGCTTCATGCTTCAGTGTAGACTTCAGAAGCATCCAGTATATTATCCAAGAAATAAATTTAATGTCAAACTTTTCTCTTTAAGTTGATAGATAGAAGAACCTTACTCAGCAGAGCTGATGTAAAATATGTCATATTGCAGAACACTAGAGTAAAATGAAATTAATGCCAGCTCAGTAGTTTATTCCCTATGTACAGCTTTTCCTGAGCAGTTATATAAGAAGTATTTTAGTATCTTTCTAAGTAGGGCAAGCATGACTTCCAAGAAGGAATTTGAGAGAAACTTTGAGGTTACAATAACAGGAGTCTGAGTTTACACTCCGATTTCTGTTACAGTCTCGGTATTGATTCTGGTCGAGTTTTAAGGCGTTTTCTCTTCACGTTAGGCTCGGTGTCATAAGTGTCATTAGCAAACATAATAGCACCTATCTGTACCTGTTTGGGGAAAGTTATTGGCACATAGCATTTTCTGGCTTTGTCCACATCAAGGCTTTATTTATAACTAATGTCGTAGCCTGATGGAGAGATGAGAATACTGCCTCTTTAGCTGCAACTTGACATGCAATTATTTGGGCAAACTGAGGACTTTCATTTAGTGTTTAAGATGTGTACATACCTATTTCTTTATTCGTCAGAAGGGAATAGTCCCTGGAAATTGCAAATCAAAATAACACCTCATTTTTATTTGCTGAAAATAACCTAGCTGGCCTTTTGCTTGCTAAAAATAGATGAGCTGGTCTAAAGCCTCTGCTGTGTGTAGCCTGAGCTGAATGCACCAGTGAGAGAAAGAGTGATCGGAACCGGATTCGGCATCCTGAATCTCCCTTTCACTTTGGCCCTAGGTACATGTTGCAAGAGGCCTTCATTACCTGTTTGGGCTCTGTACAGGTCTCAGAGGACTGTAGCCTCCCTGGGAGGTTTTTGGAATGATCCACCTTCTCCACCCTCTCTAATTTCCTTCTCTTTCCACGCTGTGATCCATAGCAAGCAGCATGACTTCTCGGCCATGGTTTTACATTGTGAGAAAGCCCCATCTTCCCCACGGGAATTATGTTTAGAGGTAAGTTGGAGTTCTACACAATGGTGCCAGGTAAGCAAACTGGGCAGATGGCACAAACTCCAGTACCTTCCCCCACACTAAGTGGCAATTAACTTTTGAAAGGTCCTGTTGGCTTTCAAAGGATCACGTGAAGTTAGGTATCCAAAAGTGTGGTCGCACTGAGAGTCTGTCACCCAGGCAACTTTCATCTGCTCCAGAATGACCCTGATGGGTCTGACCAAAAAGCCAGTCACCCCCTCTGCGATGTCTGACAGTGGCCTGCAACTGACCCCGAAGGCAAGAGTAAGTACGGACCTGACCCTTCTTCTGACACTCTCCTCCTCTCTGTCAAGCAGCAATTTAGCATTTCGACGAGGTTAAATTATTAAACCAACTCTAGTCATTATCTACAAGAGTGTCATATCACTTGTCTTGGCAGCCGAGGCAGGACCAATATCTCCTACTTTGAAAACGAACTCCTCAGCTTTGGCTTGGTGCATATACAGCAGCAGGAAATTGTTATTCTGTGACTGAGCGCTTTTCTATTGACATGGTATCTTAATTAAATCTACAAATGGAACACGGCTTTCGTGTTTTCAGTAATTTTTTTTCCTCTGTGAATTACTTTCAATATTTGTTTGTTCCTCAGCCAGAAATGCGGTCCAAAGGAAGTTGGAAACAATGCTCAGCTTAGAATCTTGATAGTAGTACATACAGTCCACATAAGGCCATTAAAAACACATATTTACCAAAGCCTCAGCCTCCACAAAGAAGGTAGGGCTTTTCACCATCCTTGAAAATTAATGTAAACCTCTAGGAGCGGATGATATTGCTAGGTGTAGATTGGAATTTTTTATTACTACCTCTTGAACAGTTAGTTAGGAAAGTTTCTTAAAGCACCTCTGCTGATGGAATTACAAAACATGCAATGCTGCATTCTTTTTGACATATATTACTGTTATATAGATCTGGACTAAACAATGAATTTCTGCTTTTTCTGGATATGGTTTGTAAAAACACCTGAGGCAGATTCAGTGCTATCTGATCCTGTAGTGCAGGATCTCCAATCTCAGTTGCTGAGTTCTGGTCCACAATTAACTTGTTGAATGAATGGATTATAGGTTGAACTAATTCAGGAATTATGGTTAGGTAACTGAACACTGATTTTGGGCTATTAACTACAAATGACTGTGTGGAAATGAAATATCTAATGTGTCTATTTTTTTACAACATTGCTGTTAAATCCACTGTTTGGAATGCAAGTTTTAAAGTATGTCGAAAATCTCTCTTTTGAGGTCACCTGTTAATCAAATGTACTTACTAGAAGACGTTTAGATGCATGGAATTGTTTTCCAATCTCCAATTGCACTTAATATGATAAACTTGAAAAGCCCAGTGATCAAAGGTATTACTCTGTTTCATACACTGAATACCTTTCCTCTAAATGAACATAAGAGATCTGATCTTCTTTTCAACCTGCATGAAGATTTTATGAATGATTCTTTATCTCCGAATGTCTACATTTCAAATATACGGTTATCCAGCTTTCTGGTAACCGTAGAAGACCAGTAAGAACAAAACACAAATGGCTAAGGAATTGGACAAGCTGAGATCCCCTTACTCTTAAGAACCTCTTGCGTCCTGTCTCCAAACCAGAAAAATGTTTGCAAAAAGCTGCAGGAGTGCAGAACAGAGAGGAGGAGAGAGTGAAGCCTGGCTATTTTCCCTAAACTCTTACGTTCACTCATGGGACTCAACTCAAAAAGCTTACTGATGTCACGTGAGGTGCATGAGAGGCAAAGGAAGCTTAAAACCTTCACATTATAGCTACTTTAATTTGCCTTTCTTTCTTACTCCTTTAGATTTCTTGCTCTCTATCATGTTACACTACCATTCGTATATAGCAGTTGTATGTGAACTGATGGCTTAAGTCTATTTTGTCATGAAAAGGTCAAATTCCCACTGCCAACCCATCCTTTCTGAACTGGACTGCAAAATGAGGGCTCCTCATGCAGCCTTTGCTCTCAGGCTAGTCCTAGCCCAATACAAACAAAGCCATTGACTTCAGCGAGCCTGCTTGTATGAATAAAGCCTGTAAGATACGGCCTGTACATTCCAAATTGCCTCTTTTTTGTGCCATTCACACCAGGGATTAATATCTGTGGGAGGCTTTTGTGAAGCCTTCACCCTCTTGCCCTTCCACAGTCCAGCAGTAGCTGTGACTTCAAGGGTGCAGCTACATTTTTTCCTCCGTACTGCCCCTTTGTAGCACAGCCCTTTAGTTTATTATGCAGAAACTGAAACTTTTCTTCCAGTCTACAAGTTAAAGTCCCAAATTGCCTTTCTTGGAATATTGTTGGAAGGGCTGAAAGCCAGTGCTTTTCATTTCCCACTGCCAGCTGATACTTCTTTGCCCTCTGTCAAAATTTCAAAATTGGAGAATGGCAGCGGCGGTGGAATACAAGCTGTGCATTAGCTCACCTAAGAAATGATGCATTGAATATTCATTGTTCCCTATTGCAAAATGTCATTTTTCCATGAGTACTGCTTGAAGCAGTACAGAGAATACATTTGCATAAACCATTTGTCAGAAACAGAAGACTCTTTGTGAAGAACTATTAAGAAACCACATAATCTACTTTTCTGTTCTTACGCGAGGTCCAGGGAGAACACAGAGCTCCTTTGTAAACAGAATCTAAATACAAGTGCTGGGTATGTTTTTTCTGCAATCAAGATTCCATAAATAATAAAATTGGAGTTCAAAACCAGAAGTACCTGAAATTGTTAAATGTAATGTTAATGATTTCCTGGCAGTATTTGAGATTCAGAAAGTTTAACACTATTAATATCCACGCTATTTTGACTGAGCTGAACTCCCCCTCCCTGGTTCTGCTAAATAAAGCCGTAATTAATCTGCAATACAAATTTTGGTATCTCCAGTTCCTGGGGAAAAGCGTTTTTATAATACATCAGGGGAAGCTGATTCTGTAAATTCAGTTGTGGGTTTTAATAGCCTTCATAATTCATTGCTGTCTCCATGATTTTCTGCTTTTATTGCCTGTCTGAGCCCTTTTGTCTAGATAGGTGGCCTTGAAGGTTGCTTTTTTTATGATACCACCTTTCCTCCTTAACGTTTCATTGCCCTTCTCCAGTAGCTGATCTCGCGCACACTTAAAGAGGCCCTCCACCACCTCCATGATCACACAGATTGGGATAAGCCCGATAAGTCAAGGCAAACAAAGCCCAAGTGTGGCACACTGAACAACCAAAGAGATTACTGCTCATGCGATTAACATCTTTTCATGCCCCTTCTCCTACCGCAAGATGGTCTTGTTTCCTTTTCACTGGACAACACAGTTCAAGTATTTACTTGTTGCGTTTCCCCGCAGTGAATTACTCGGGCATTTCCACCATTCCCTGGGAGCCCTCCTGTGCCTGGCTGTGCTGCAGCGGGGAGGCGCAGGGGCAGTGCTGCTCGGCAGGGGAGCACTGGCAAAAAGCTCTGCACGTGTTTCGCTAGGCAGTCTTGGCAGAGAGCACATTAATGTAATCGCTTTCTGTTTTATTAATGGATAACTCCTCGTTTTAAATGAAATATGAAACCTTTGCAGATAGCATATGCCCTTACCGCACAGTGATAGATCAGCAGAATGCAGCCAGTTACCTGCAATTACTATCAACAAAAGTCATATGGACTAATTATGTATCACCTTTAATCCCAGTGTATCAGTCTCCTGCCAGCATTCATTTACATTGGCCAGTCATGCTAGGTGCTGAGTGCCTCCTGATACCAGGCAAAGTCAAGGTGCCCCAGCGTTCCCTGGGGCAGCGCGGGACCTGGCTGGAAGCCCCACAACACTGGTTTCTGTGTGCCTGGTTTTCCAGCTGATTACATTCCAGAAATCTAAAAGAAAATAAATTGATAAAGTTAAAAAAAAAGAAAGGGAAAAGTGTAGGAACCACCAAATGCGGGAGGCCTAGTTTAAATTACCCACATTTAAATGATTGTATAATGATATTTTATAATTGCACAGCTCTAGATTCAGCACAGCGCCTACACACAAAAGCCCTGTGAGACTACAGTTGCACTGCAGGCTAAGCCCAAGCTTAAGGAGACATAAATATTCCGCAGTACTCACCCCTTACAGTATAGCCCAGACTTGGGGCTCAAATCCTTGATCCACCAACTTCTTAGTTAATTACACAAAATAATAGCACACATTCAGCAAGAAGAACCGAGATCTCTCTTTCTCAGGAGTTATAGATAGCAGTATTGGTTGAATTCTGCAAAAGTCCTCCCCAGATTTTAAATTAATTTATTTGGCTCACAGCTGTTTGGTGTTTGCTTTCCATAACGTTTGTGTGATCAGACTTTACTGGCTCAAATATTTGCAGAAAGTGGATTACTGGAAAACTCGAGGAAACACATTGCAATGTAAACATGAAACGATTCCTTCCGGATGTGTTAGTTCACACATTCAGCGCAGAAACAGCCAAAGCGATCCGAGGCCTTTTGGCCAATCTCCTCTAAGCAGCACAACCCAAATGCGCTTATCAGTGACTTCCGCCAAAAATTAAAAGCATATCTGATTAAGTGGACTGAGTTGTGCTTGACTTGCATGTATTGAGAAAAGAGGCAAATTTCACCAAACAAACTCTTCTGGGCTTGCCACAGCCCTGACGGAGGCTGAAGGCAATTTTTCCTGCGGGGTTTTGCACTCCAGGACGTGGGGTTAGCCCCACGCCTGCCTCCGTCTCCTTCCCCCCTTCCCGCGCTCCCTCGCCCTGCTCCAGCCCCTGATGGGGTGTGCCAGCTCATGGTGAGAACAGCTTTGAAACTAGCCACCAATCTCATTTACCAAACTAACCAAGGAACAAACCAAGGCAAATCAGAATAGTATTTGGTGGAAATAGGAAGTATTTAATTTTAGCTTACATGTAATCAGACTCAAGAGGGTTTGTTACATGCTAAATGGAAAGCATGTAAGATAATCAGGAACAGTAAATGCCAAATGGCAAGCACGTAAGATAATCAGAAGCAGGTTTAAATATTTTAAAATGTGTTGATGCAATATCAGTATTTTTTTACGATCATTTGTTCATAATTTATTTGTATATTTCTTTCATAAATTGCTTTTAAGACACAGTGAGAGAAGTATTTATCTTATGCCCTGAGGTTTTTCAACAGCAGATGAGTTTTAGGCACACATTTTTTCTTATCATCATACCTCTGTTTTGAATCCTGGTACATAGCAGCTTATTCAGCACTAGTCAACAAAGTTGATTTGGTAACTGATGGTGCAGGCAGAGAACTGAACAATTAAGTATATCCCATGTACTTATTCTTCCATCTATAGATCCAAGAGCCTGAAAACAGCTATGTACTTTAGGCGAATTACTTACTTTTCGTTAGTGACAACGTTTAGCTTAGCATCCATGGATCCAACAGTTAGCATCCTTGCTGGAATGCAGGAGAGTGCCAGGTAATAATGGTTTTATAACGTTAATGCGCGAGGCTGGGGTGGATCGGGTGGCTTCAAACAGGGGGCTGCCCTGTGGTGGCGGGCGGGTTTATATTGGAAAAGGGCATGCTGCTCAAAGATCTCCTTGTCATTCAGAGTTTATGAAATACACTGGCTGGATGTCAGAGTACTCACCTTCCAAGACAGTAAAGTTTTGTTCTGTTTTTAAATGTTTCTTAACTGTAGTTTTCTGACTGCCTCTGCAAAGTCTCGGCAAGAATACAATTTTTCTGCTAGATCCTTGAACTGATAGCTGTCATATGGGCTTTTCGGGCTGAGATTTTTGAAGTGATTATTGCAGCCAGACAAAAACTGTCACCTGTATTTAGCAGGAGTCAGTCCTTAAGCTCTTCTGAAAATCTCAGCCTTTCCAATAAAGTCAAAATTTGGGTTTCTGAACTGCTCAGATGAAATTACTCTACAGAGTAACTGTGCGTAACAACAGGTGACGGGCAAGCCTCTGCGCATTTTGTGCACTGTTGCTCTTCTGGCTGCAGAAACATGGCACTGGTGGAAAGAATTTGGGCAGCCAGATGGAAAACTTAATCCTGAACATTTTACTAAAATGAATGATTGCTCTTTAAAGACAAAGAAGAAAACAGTATGAAAAGAATTCTTATATTCAAGATATGTGCCTGTATGTCCCTTTTCAGGGATTTTTTTCTGATCTTTATGTTCCCCATATTCTATACTTACATTGATTTAAAATTGTGCCTGCATACTCCTTCTCTTATATTAATTGGACATGTATTTGTTCTGAGAAAAGGAGTTACTAAAAAGCAAACACTCCAAATGAATGGTCTATGTTGTGGCATGCTGCAGAGAGGGGTGCTTAATATGACCCCCACATGCAAGAAGTTCTGACAAATAGGTTTACAAGCTTTGCCCTTCAAAACCCAAACTGGGTGCGTGGAGTTTTTTGCAGAATGGAGGCCTGCCCAGAGCCATGGGTTTTTGCAAACTCTTGCATCCGTTCCTCTTTCTAGTCTGACTTGTGTCCAAAATAAGGTGCTGGCAGTCAGCAAGTTGCCGTGTATCTTGCAGAAGCACTAACTTGTTAGCTGAGTGATGACTCCAGACTCAGCATTCCCTCAGCTCTCACTTGTGACAGTGATTGCCAAGGCTAGTGGTGAACTAGATAAGGTGGGGGGAACAAGCACAAAGTACTCCTTCGGATTCCTTTTGAATTTTTGAACAGTGACACATCATATGGCCTTATGTTCTTTAGATAGCCTAAGGCTGCGCATTTGCTAAGGAAGAATGCAGAGTCATTATTTCTCACTCTGTGTTTTCAGGCACAAAATTAAAATCTCACATGTTGTGCCAGAATTTAAGAGTTTGTTACTTTAGCAGGAACCAGGATTACTAAGATCACCTTTTTATCAGGCCCTAGTGGAAGACTAGCTTAGCAGAGCGGCGATAACTTTCAGGAGAGCCTAGGCATCTCCTGGGCTTAAAAGGAGAAGGCAGGACAAGAGGGGCAGGGCAGCAGTTCTGTTTTTCAGAAAAGGTTAAGGCAGTGCTCTGGCGCAAGGGGAAGGAGCATGATCTGCTGGAGACATCTCTGCCCAAGCACTTAGAGGGGCAATTGCTTAGGTTTTTGCTTGAGCTTCATTTCTGAAGCTGCTAGCTCTGCCAGGTTTACGCTTGTGCCACAGAGAAGCGTGTAAAGCTGCAGGGGATCCAAACCAGCCTGTTCAGCTGGTGCTGCAGATGAAAGCTTGGGAAAAAGCAACCCGCCCCTCAATGAATTCCTCCATGACAGATCCAGGGTGGGTGGAACCATCACAGGAAGCTGGCAGATATATTTATTTGGCAAGAATTCATTCTAATAGTCCCAAGACATCCATGATATTTAACGCCTAAGCAGAAGAGTAACTGCCACATGTAACAGCATCACCTTGATTTTAGGGCATCCCTTCTACCAGCTAAATTTACTACTTTCCCAGTCATTGATCTATCTGGGAATCCTTTTCAAATTCATGTGAGTTTTATTAAATGTTGGGTAATATGTGACCCCATCAAATGAATGCAGTGTCCACTTGGGAGACTTTTGTTCTATTCAAACCTTTGTTGACAATGCAGCAAGCTCTGCTATGGGCTGCCAGGGGGTGGGCGGCATGGGCTGAGCCGCGCTTTGATTGATTTGCACAATAGGAACAAAAATATTCCCGAAACTCTTGAGATCACTCAGCTCTTCCTGCCAGACTTCCATGAAATATAACATGCAATCAATTTAGCTTACAGCCAAATTCTCCCCTTTCAGCCCCCTCCTTCCTTTGGTGTGTCAGCGAAGATAAATGAAAGAAGCAATAAGGAGTACAAACAGCAGTAGCACCGAAAGCAGCAATTGCTTGTGTAGGGGGGGACTCATGGTGCCAGGCCAGAGCAGAACCCACAACAACTTGACCAAACACAGGAATGAATGAAAGGTCCTTTTGAAAGGGCAAAAGAAAGACCGCGTTGACCTCTTGGCAGAAAGAGGAGACTTCAAAGGGTTTACAACAGTTAAAAGACCCAGTTACACGCAGCAAAAATTGACTTGCATTGGATGCTAACACAGCGAAACTAAACAACCTCACAGTAAGAGATATAGCAGAAGGTGAAGTAGAGGGGGCATATTTTCTGCTAGTCACTGGAAAAATGTTGAAAAGGCTAGTTCTGTCGGGTTGGTGTTAGGCATAGGGTTCTTTTCGAAGCTGTACATCTGAGGAAAACAGAAATTTAGACAGAACTCCTAACAGGCTTTGGAAAAGTCAGGCACATGTTTTCTTTTCATTTTTCTCACCAAGAAATGTTCTCATCGTGTGCTTCTTTTGGAAACATTTGGCAGTTCCGTAGGTATGACAGAAACTATGTTTGAGGAAGTTAGAACTAATGAAATAGGGTATTGAAAGAGAAAGCTTCTGAATGATCCAAGTGTTGAATATGATTTATGAAAACTATATTGAAAAGGGGAAAAAAGTGCTAATTGCCTGAGATAGTTTCATTCTGCTGTTTTTCTTCACCCGAGGTTTAGTTTTTTTACTTGCTCCATACAGCTTGGAAGGTATTTGATCACACGAGTAATTTTAAGCGAGAGAGGGGGCCGCTGGCTGCAGTGAGACTGTTTGTGCTCAGGGTTAAGCAAGTGCATAAAACCTTTTGCTAGACAGTGGTCTAGCAGGGCTCTGTCTCTGAATTCCAAGGCTTTGAGAGCAAGTAAGTCACAGCACTTCAATGAACAAAGACTTTCCTCTTTAATCTACTCTAGTTGGGAAAGATAAGACCTCAAATGGAATCTACTTCAAGACTAGATTACACATTAAGATAAGCATAATACGATAAGGACCAACTGACGCAGCTTCTGTAAGGGCAAATTGTGCTGCTCTATCTTTCAAGAATTCCTTGAAAAAGTGCATAAAGTAAGAGATGAAATGTAGCTTTCGAACATAATTTACGTGGAATTTCAAAAGGCTTCTGACAGGAACCTGTGTGAGAGGCTTTGAAATACAATAAATAGCAAGTTATGCTGCCAACCTATAGGATGCTTGGAATACATAGTAAGTAGCCAATTTTAAACTAAAAGAGCAATGAGAAAACATATTGGGCTGCTGTTTATTATTTGAATTATTTTGGGAAAAGAGATTTAATGCAATTTGTTAACAAATGATTCTGGATCAGTAACAACTAAAGAGGACCATTAGGCACTCCTAGAAATACTTGTATTCACCCAAAGTGTTCATTCTTCCATCCATCTATCAGCATTCTGGCAGCTCTAATGAAAAGTAGTATGTGTTAGAAAATATAATAAACTTCTCATTATCGTAATGGACTTTGATCTAACATGGTTCCCTGAGGAAACAGATATGAATCATTTTATTACAGCTTAATGAATATGCCTTTCCAAAATAAACTAACAAAGAGAAGGATTGGAGAAATACTTTACAAAACTAATATCTCACTGTAATAATGATTTAATAGAAAACTATGAATGATATATTTCCAGTTGCACTGCAGTTCAGTTTTGGGTGCCTCAGTATAAATGGACATACTATGCATAGAAAGTGTCTGGAGCAGAATAACAAACGCCGTCAAAGTTCTGTGAAGATTCACATGAATGATTACTTTGACTACGGGCATTTGGCATCCAAAAGAAAAGGTTAACAACTATCAATCAGGCAAAATATGCTTTCTTAAATTTAAGCTTTGGAGTGCCCACGTTCAAATTTGTGGGTTTCCTATGTGCTTAAAATAAGCATATGCTTACCAGATGCATGGTCAGTCCTTTTCAGCATGAGAGATGGGAACCCATTTTCATGAGAGCCATTGACATTGTTTTTTGCAGTTACTTTCCGCAGACTTTTTACACAGTAGTCCACAAATCTCTTTATCCACAGCCCATGAACTGAAAATGACTCGCTTAAGTGAGACTAAAATGTGATTTCAAATGCAAAATAATGAATATCAATGAGAAGAGTAGCCACCCCTTTCTTTCTTCTTTGCCCCGCCCTATAAATGTAACAAGGTACCTGATTGACCTCAGATGCAATGCATTCAGGACATTTAAATTAAAGAAAATACTACTTCATCTAGTATTAATGGTAGTCAATTTGTGATTCATTGGCACATGTAACTGCTAGAACACAGGTGTAACATTCAAAACTGAATATGGGTCCTCTGTGGCATTTGAGTGTACAAAGGTTTGGATTGATTCAGCTTTTCAAATCTACATAGGAACTTTTAAGTTTTAGGACAATTCCTCAATTTTCCCTGACAAAATGATATAGTCTTGTGATTGGTAAGGATTCTATCATCTATTTATTTTCATTTATTTATTTACTTATTTATTTTTATCCCCAATAGAAAGGTATCTTCTCTAGTTCTATATACATGTAAAAATCCTATCCTTAAATATGTTACCAGTGATGGCAATTCCATACTATCATTTAGCAGAACTTTGTCCTATAGTCAGTAGTATAAATGCTCTGGAGAATTCATACTCCAGTCTTTACTGATAAATAAGATCATATGTTTGGAACCAAGTATCGGTTTATAAATCACCGTTTTTCCGGAGTGCAGTTGATATCTAAGTTTAGAATGACTAAGACATTAATGCAATATTGTCTGTTGGGTTGGTTTCATTTGTCTCTGAATATATTAAGCCAATAAAGTGAGATGAATGTGTAAGGTGAGGCTTTGTAAGTGCCCTGTATTAAACTAATGTATTCATATTAGATATGACATGAAAATAAGAAGCTACTGCCTTCTTTTCTGCCTTGGTGAGCTGTTATTTTGATAATTCTAAGTGGATAGGAATAAATGGTACATGCGTCAGCCTGTTGACTCACAGTCACTGGTTATTCTTATGTGGATAGCTGCAGGAGCATGAAGATTGATTGCACTAGCTCATAGGCAGCAGCTGCCATTTACAAATGCCAGCTAGTGCTTCTCATGGGGATTTGTGATAGAATACAGAAATAAGCCAGAATTACGTCTATTAGCTGAATACATGCCTTTTTTTTTTTTTCTTATTTTGCAGTCACACTGTGACTTATATCACACGATAATCTTTTTTACAACACTAGCTGATTTCAAGTAAATTTGACAGAGGCAGCTGGAGTTTAAAAGGCAATTAAGTTCTCACAAGTAGTGTCAAAATCAGTGATCAAGTAGAAGAGAGAGAAAGAGGTTTTTCAAGTGTCCTGTCTAAAGGAGTGGCTGCCACATGTATTTATTATACATCAAGGAATCTATACAACCAAGAAATCTAAATGCTCCAAAACCCAGGGTTTTGGAATTACAAGATGCAAGCAATGCTTCCTTTAGCCAGCCTGAGTATGTGTGTCAATTCATGTTGTGTATCATCTTGTGATCACGCAGTTGTGCTCTTTCTGTGGCAGCATGGCATTTGAGAGGCAAGCCATAAACAAATTCCTTTCTTTTCATACAGGTCCAGTTCACTTGATTTAAGATTAACAGAAAAATAATCACTTGGTGTTTTACTTAACAAAGTGTGGTCATACTGGAACCATAACCCAAGTAGTTCTATTTAGTTCAGAACCTGGTGTGCTATTTTTAACAGTGTAGGTATATGTATGTATATAGATATATGTGTGTGCATATATGTGCATACATTTTATACAGTGAATATCCTATAACCAAGACAATCAGGTTGGGAGCTTTCTTCAGCATGTTTTGTTTCAAATAGGACATATTTCTGCCAGTTTTACTCACAGTGAATACTATCTACTGGTGACTTACTCCATTGGTTTATATCAGTTTACTCATGTAGTAAAGAGCTAATCAGCAGGAGGCAAAAGTGCTGCCAAGTTTTTCAATTTTATCACAAAGTCTTGTGATATTTGTTTTTTTTTTTTCTGTGCCCTAGCTGGTAGAATAAGGGAAGTTCATGAGAATCTAAGCTTCCATTAAATAGAGTGACTTGTTAGCCTTCCAGGATATGGATAAAAGTTGAAAATATGAAGCAAATAACCTCAGAGGGTCAAGAAATGAGAAGTCAAAGATAAACATTTGTCTTTCTTGAGACGTTCTCATAATATCTCATAATTTTCTGGTGTCAGTGATGAATGAAAAGCAGTGTCAGAATTTCTTCCTCAAACATTAAAATGCTATGGGGTGACTTCAGCAAAGATGAAATATAGACATTTGGTTTTCTGCATGAAGAGATGGATCAGCATAAACAATATGCGGGGCTGAAACAACAACAAAAAGTACTATTATGGATTGAGCAGAAATATGGCCCTTCATCTCTGACAGTTGTCAGAACTATTAATCTCCTTTCTGCAATTAGATCGCTGAAACAATAGCAGTATCCTTAGCAAGCACAAGCACATGTGTCTCTGCTCATTCAAGACAAGTGTTGGTGTATGGGTTTCCTGATGATGGTTTTACAAAACTTTGTGTTTCAATGAAAGAGAGACAGAGACTGGAAAGTTAGAAGGAGCTAAAAACCAAGGACATACCTTGTATGCAGCCTGGGGAATAATAAAATAGCAAAGTAATGATGGGAGAAGGGATTCAGAACTTTGAAAAGGAAAACTTTCTCTTCTTTGGTTTTGGGGAATGTCTACTCAAATTGTACAACAAATAGAATTGCATCAGACGAACTTTATTCCATCAAGTGGAGTGGAAACTGATAAATAATGTCATCCTGAATTTGGCTGTTTAAATGGTTAACATAGCCTCATAATCCTAGGCAAAGTGGTTGTGGCTTACTAAGCAATCCACTGTTTTTTTTCCTTTTTTTTTTTTGTTCTTGGTTTTTTTTGTGAACTCCAGTTTCTCATAAGTTAAGAGGACACACTAAACTTTAAGAAACAGTGCAATAAATTGCAACAATCTAAGAAACTCCAGGACCATGCCGTCAGGAGTAATGGCCCAACAGAAACAACACATATTTTAAGAAACGCTATTAATCAAAATCACAGGCAGAAAACCAAGTTTAACGTACTCAGCTTTAACTTCCCAGAAGTAAGAGCTTTCCTCTGCTGTGAAGGGTATTCTGGATGAAGCCACCTAAAAAGAAGTTGGAGCCAAACCTTTAAACAGAAGGTAATCAGCTAGTGAAAAATTCCCCAGAACCTCTCTGTCATTTCCCTCTCACTTGTTATTTTGTCTTTGGCTCATCCCCAAAATAAGCCATGTTTCCTGAGATATAGCTCTCCATGACTCCTGATGCTGTCTCTCTCTCCCTCTCCCCCATGGATACTCTCCCCAGCGAAAGTATCACATGGATATCCTCTTTGGCATTTTTTATAGCGTTCTCATCTCTAGCTGTAAAAGATTAAATTAAAAGACTATTTGACCTGCCTTTCCTGGTCAGTGCCACTCTAGCAAGCAATACATCACTGGAGAAATGTCAACTTCATGACCCATTACTCAAATGAGGCGCCAACTAGGAAGAGGCAGCTGAGAGATCCAGGAATTTTAAATTTATTGTCATGATACTTCTAAAAATAAAATAGACTCTTACAGTGTGGGGAGTAGGAGGCAGAGGAAAGAAAGTTTGGGAAGTCTCTCAGGTCAATCAAAAGCTTTAAATAATGTGACTCTGGCAAGCAGGGTTTCTTTTCACATGAGATAGCTAATTCTGCTAAGTTCATTTTCATCCTGAAAAAGGCAGAATCTTTTTTATTCTCCCTCAGTGCAGCTGTTAGACTAGATTTTGGTCAGACTTACAGCATCAGATTGGATTTGGATGGATGAAGATATACCAGTCACTCCACCTTTGTGTCATGAATCGTTATCCTGAAGCAAGAAAGACCAGTTTGTGACTCAGCTGCTGACCTGCTGCAGTTTTTCAGGCCAGATTGTTTAAGCTGGCTCTCATTTCAGGGGAAACAGTTGGGGCAGTAATATCTTCAGAAGTTTAGTTTGACTGTCCTGTGCCTACTAGAGCATGGCCATTCTTCCTGCTTCCATACTCTTTCCAACCTCAGGCTTTCCTTATGGCTTTCCTGCAGCCTCACTCTCCGTGCTCTGTGGTCTTTCTCTGTTTATCTTTTCTTCTTATTTCCATTTGGCTTTTCCATAAAGATTTCGCTTCTTTCCATTTTTAAAATTGCATATCCTACTGACTCATCTCTTCTGGGCCACCCCTGCAGATATATGTCTTCTTGAAACAAATCTGGGAAAGGGAGCAAACCAAATTCTTCATGGACATGAACTCTGCTCTCTTTGCTGGCACGCTTCAGCCCTGTTGCCCCACCCAGTCTGATACATCTGTATAAACTTCATACTCTTGCAGAATGGGGCTTTTTGAAGACTTCTGTCACAAATAGTGAGTTAAATGAGTACTAAGAGAGCCCTAAGCCTGACATGCACTTCAAGATGGTACTAAAAGGCAACTGGGGAGGATGGAGGGCTGACATCTGTAAGCCAGGGCACAGCATTTCAAGATTTAACATAGAACCTGAAGTGTCTGGTTCTGATGAAGAAAGGCTGAAACATAACATTCGATGTAGTCAGAGGTATATCTGTTTGTGCCATTGACAATCCTCTTTTAGGGGGGCTGATGAAAAAAGTACAACCATGGGAGACTCAAAAGTAAGGCATTAAAAAGATGAGCAAAGGACAGGATTTCAGCCTAGGCTCTGGTGTGTGACATGTAATATTTTGGAGTATGAAAGTATGAAAGAAATACTAGAGACCCTCCAGGACTGGAGGAATTTTTTAAAAACATTAAAGAGTTCAGAGCTGCTCTGTGTTACAGTATTTTCTTTTAAGTGTATATAGTTTCACAGCTTCTGCAGTGCCAAGGATTTTTTTTTCATTAACTTTTTATTAGATCTTATGAAGTAATAACAATATATTATCTCACTTACATTAATACAGGAAAATATAACTACACAAGGCATTTATGAATTAGTTGATCAGACTTTTGAGGGACACCAGCCCAGTGGAATGGACAAACACACTGTGCCAAATTCTGCCATAAATTGTACCTGTATGACTCTGCTACTGCCTGCAGTGGTTTTTGTAGGATTTTGAGGGTAGGAGAGGAGAGAACTGAATCCAGACTGTTGATATAAACGTCTCCTCATTCTCACCTTTTCTTTTGCATCAGTTCTCCTATGGCTTTTACTTGGATCCCAGTCCTGCCACAGTCATCGCTGGGTCATTTCCCTGAGCTGCCGAGGACCCCTCTGTGCTCATTTGGGATTTGTCTGCATGGAGTTTCCTGTAAGGTTGGAGCTTTTGCTGCTTGGAAAAAAGACGATCTAATTCATTATGTTTGACCAGTACCCAGAAAAAATGAAGCTTTGACTATAAGAGTATTATGCTACTACTACTAATGATAATATTAATGATAATATTATTGGTACTACATTTTCCTATTACATTATAGTATTAAAATATGTTATTATATTATTTTTATTATTACAATCATTTACTTAGTTTCACTGTAGTGAAACCAATTTTTTTTATATATATATTTTTATATATATATAAAGAGGGAAACACTTTTTAAAAACCAAGTTTCATAGCTGCTGAAAATGGCTCATTTTCCAGGCTCTGGCTTTTTGCAGGGATAATCCCCAGCACAGTAGTAAGCCAAGACACCGTAGACTGGAAACAAAAGCGTATGACTCAAAAGAAAGGCTCTCATTCATGGCAGAATTACTGCAGCAGCTCACACTTCTGTGCTGGGACAAAACAATCTCCAGAAGGGTGTGATCTTGGCTGAGAAGAAACAGTTTAAGTCCAGTCCTCCACCAGTTTTGGTTTATGGTGTCTCATGGGCTGACAGGAAGGTCAGTCCCTACGCAATAGCTCGCCCTTCCCTGAGGAGCCGTGAAAGGTTGTGCAGCACTCGCTCCTCCAGCTGCAGCCACGAAGGAAACGGGCTATCCACACGCAAGCTCGCTAATGCAGAGGTCCCGAAGCAGCTGCCGGCACTCCCTGCTTTTATGGCACCTAGAAACCATTTTTTTAACTGTACCCTGTAACAGGTATGAAGCGTATCTGAGCATTGCAATTTATAGTGCCACAGAAGAAAAAAAAAAAAAAATCTTAAAAATGGCAACATGGCAGTGGAATACGTAGCCTAAACCTGAGCAAAATAATTATCTTTGTGTGCTATACATCATGTGATTTATAGTATGGCTTCAGGAGAGACCAAATGAAACCCTGAGGTGAATTTCACTCAAGAAGATCAAAAGTAAGATTAATGAACTGGAATTCTTTACCTATACCATTTATAGTATTTCATTGGACAGAGAGGTCACTTTCGATGTTAGGAGTCCCACCTATATATTTATATTTTAATCCACTGGCTTTTGCATTTTTTGTATAATGCAATTTGCATATTTATACACAATTAATATTATGATTTATTATAGTGCCCCTAAATGTGCTAGATGCTTTAGATACTGTTCCACATACACATAGTTCTCTCTTTCAAAGAGTTTAGTAGCTGGAGACGTAAGATTGCAAATGCCTACATTCAGGTATGGTTTTCCTCACTTTAGGTGTAGAAGCATTTGCAGGGCTGGGCCCTGTACAAAAAACTGGAAAATGGATATTGCAGACCTGAAAACTGTGACTCTCAGACTTACTTCAAGGCCTTTTTTTTTTTTTAACCTTTTTGGAATTAGAAATCAATAGGTTTAATACTCTTCAAATCTAGCTTTGCTTGGAGATGACTCGGGAATGTAAATTTGGGGGAAATACTTTGGAAACACTCCTTCATTCTTCTCTCCAAAAGCCATATCAAAGTATAGTGGTATAGTGGTATGAAGGGGACCCGAAAGCTCTTGTGAAAGAAATTTCCTTGGCAGGCGCGTGCTGGAGTATGGTAACAAGTGTTTCTATAAGGAGCCTTTGCTACAGAGGTTATGCCAGGACTGGGGATGGCACATCAGAGCAGGATTTACAAGAAATTCCCAGTAGTGCTTTGATCGACATCTCTGAGGTACATCAGGGATTTCTCCAGTCCTAAGAATAGCGATACTAAGGTAGTTTGGAGGGGGTCAGCTTCCCTTTATCTTCCCCAGAGCATGAAGTGCCTCTATGAAATGCAGCGCAGACGATCACTTGCCATTTTTCACACAGAAACACTGTTCGTTCCCCACCCAGAGAGCCAAGGGGTGCTGTGAGGCCTGCGCTGCCCACAGAGCCTGCCCGCCCTTCACTGCCCATCGCTGGGCTGTTCCCATCCAAGAGTGTCCCTAAACCAGAGCTAGTACTCCCTTACACCATAATTTCTCTCCAAAAATATTTTTTAGGTGAGCTTAATGGGTTTTTGTGTGGGAGGGCACGGCCGGTCCCCGTGTGGCGGCAAGGATGGGCCTGTGGTGGCAGCTGCTAGTTGCAGGGGCTGGCTGGAGCCCCGGGGCCTGGCCGGCAGGGCCCAGCCAGCCCCACCGTACCGCGCTGCCCGCCCTCGCTGGGCCTTTCTAAATGTTCCCTTTTCCCCAGCGCAAACCAAAATAAACAGAAGTGTCCGTAATGATGATGAATGCCCACCAAAGGCTAAAATAATGTGCAAGTTTCTAATTTGTTTTTAAATATAGAGATTTTATTTGCGAGGTTTTTTGTGCGAGCCTCTCAAACACCATTAAACTCATACTCAAATATTTACAATGTGTTTATACTTACCGTGTCCACCTCTGAACAAATTGTTTGACCTTATTTGCAAATGTGTTACAAGAACTCCCAATGACAGATGATCTTTCATAGGAAATCACAACATGTAAGTGAAATTGAAGCTACGCTGCTGCCCCGTGCAGTATATCAAAGTGCTCTGATCTCCCCAAAACATAAATTTGCAGCGCAGCCACCCTGGCAGACCCTGGGTGGAGATGGAGGAGAGTCCTCCTTTAACCTCGAGTGCACAGACGCGCGCTTCAGGGGTCAGTTTATGCCATGCGAGAGGAGGGCATTTGACGTGCAAAACCTGCGGGGCTGATGCTACCCAGTCACTCAAATCACATAATTAATGTGCTTCTGGGTTCCAATAATAAACAATTCTGATGTCTACTCGCTGCAGCCAAACTTCCTCGGCTAAGTAAACAGGTCTTTGCTTAAAAATGGCTCTTATCCAAAATGAAGTTTTTGAGTGATCAGCCAATCCTGCTGTGAGTTTATATTTCCATGATTGGGGGCAGGGGGGAACCAACTGGTTTAGTTTCCCACTGATTATGTTAAGATTGAAAGGACTCATTAAAGAATTATTTATGTTTCTATACCTATAAATTTTATGCCGACATTAGCTCACATTATCTCCAGACACAGTAGTCACACTTAAACCATGTCATTTTAGCTAACTAAATATTATTCTAATTATAGAACTAATGGAAGGTATGGAAAACATGAAAGAAAAAGTGAAGGAAAATTAGGATAATTCAAAATACACCCTTTTATATCTGAATGGCTAAAAACCAGTCATCAGAGAGCAAGAGCAGGCATACCTCATCATTGTGTGTCTTACCCCATCAAGGAACTGGAAGGCTCATTAGCGAAGCATTTCCCATTTGCCAGCAAAAGGTTCTGGTCAGAATCTTCTTTCATTACCAGCTGAGCTCTTAATAGGAGGGATGCATAGCATGGAAGCCTCTCCTTCCTCAGGTGACACTGCGTGCAACTTATTGGGAGAGAAAAATGGTGAAGAGCCTCTTCTACCCAGTGACCCAACCCAGTCCTTCCATCTACAAATTTTATGTTGAACCGTTTCCATGGATATCATCAAAGCTGCTGTAAATCAGCAATCCTGATTTACCATATCTGTGTCCAATAAAAGAATCAGGCCAATTACAGTTCTTCGAACAGGAGCCTAAGCAATGTCTGTTCCCAGTTTAGACACAGCCCAGACATCATTCTTCAGCCATCCGAAAGCCTTTCTGGAAGGACAATATTTCATAGTCATGTAATCATTGACTCTTTGTTGACACGACCAATAAGAAAGTCAATTGGTGTCAGCTGTAGTGATGATTTTGTGATGGGAACATCAGCCCCATTTATTCTTGATGACACTTAGTCTTGGTCACTGTTAATTGGTCTGGGATGAAACCTCCAGATCCTGTTACAAGTCCTTTGAGCAAACTAGTTCCTCATAATTTTTTCACATAGTTTATCTCCTTTGATTTCTAAAATTGTTTCCACTTGATGCTTTAGGCCCAGGTGCCTTTTGAGTAATAATAAAACTTTGCAGCAAGCCCCTACAAATCCTAGCGTTCCTTTCTACCTATCCTGATAGTTTAGGAGATGCTATATCTTCCTCAGCCCTTCACGGTCCTTTAACTTTTCATGTCTGTAAATTAATCATCCTGACACACAGAGTTCTACCAAACCAAAAAATGTTGTAAATATCCTATATATAGTTCTCATATAGGGCTAGCAACTAGGGATTTCTGCTTTGTTCTTTTATCACGCATATGTTTTACTTTGATGTAAACACTGTTTCAAAAACAGTAAAAAGAGCTTTTTCATGTTATGCATAGATTATTCTGTAAACATATGCATCCTGTCAGACACAGTAATAATTAGAAATAGCTGTAGTTTCATTGCTAACCCCATATTACTTCAAACTGCTTAGATTTAAAAAAAGCAAAAATCAGATGCACATCTCTGATTCTGGGTAGAAACTCTTTAACTTCAATTCATTTGGCTGTCACTAGGACTCATTTAATGCTTATAAATATTAATTAAATAGTAAACTCAATAAACTCATTCATTTTTTAAAGATTTTACAACAGTAAAATTTCACATTCAAAATTCACCTGGGTAGAATGATTGTTTAAATTTGAAAATGTCCCACATAAAAATTAAGGGTGAAATTCAGAATTTTTCTTACAACATTCCTGATTTTTTTTGTTCCTAAAGATTTTTTACTATTCAGACAAACTGATGACATGTATAAACCTCTGTTGTATTCTGCAATTGCAGTCAAAGAAAAATTTAACGTCAGAAAAAAAAAATTAAAAACTTTTCAGAGGGAAGATACATTTAAATGAGTTTTATGTCCCGTACAGCTCTGTGGATAATAAGATTGGAGTGCTCTGTTAAACACTGACACATTTATTTTTAATGAAACATCTCTGAGTGCAGGCAGTACTAGATGGTCTCTTGATATCAAAGGCAAAGTTTAAAGGTTTTATTTGCTCTTACACCTGTTCATGCAGTGAACATATCTTAGCTAGTAAGCATAGTGGTGCCAAATAACAGAGAAGTAAAGCTGTGGGTTTTTTTTAAACCTGGCTATCACAGGTAGTAGCAGGTTCATTTAATGGATCAGATTCAAAACTCAGTGAACTCAACAAAAGTATTCACAGTGCATTCCGGATGGGTTGGGCATTTTTATATTGTCTGGCATTAAAGTTCAGTCTGGCTACAAGGAAATCTTCTTGGGCAACCTCGAGACCTCTGCATAATGCTGTAGTTCCAAGTTGCACTTGTCCCTTATGGGTCCCCAGCTGAGAGCCATGCGCTGTGGGAGAGTTGTGTCTTACCATTAAGCCAGGCAGAATCTTGTGGCTCTAAACTGGACGGCTTAATCTAGCACTACTTCAGCTGTTCAGTGTAAGATTAGGGCCTGAGTGTCAATAGGCAACTGTGCTTGCCAGCTTTGGGTCTTTTGCTTTCAGCCCCCCCTTTTTTCCCCTACCTCTTTTATAAACAAACTTTTCAGGAAAATTCTGCTTTGCAAGGAGTTGTGCCAAGTGACATGCTTAGTGAACTGTGTTACCCTGGATAATTAAGAAGAGCTAAAACCCAGGTTTATTACAACAGCTTTAGCTACAGAGCTATCATTGACACTGTAATTACCAACAAAATAATCTCCCATCGGTCATTCTTCAACTTTTATTTTTGAAATACATTAAATGAACTATTGCTAATGCTAATGTCTCTGAAGATTAATGAAGCGGGTTGGGGAGGAAAATTTTTTTTAAATACAGATCAAGAAGTAACCTTTTCTGCCAGATGTTTCTAACGCAACTCTAAGAAACCAAGAGGTGCATCATCTTCATAATCAGATTGGCTCAGTGTGAATTTCCAGTACAATTTTATTTTCTTCAAAATTATACCAGCTAGTAAAGAACAGACAAAAGATGTTTTTCTTTGATGACGTTGCAGTTACAGTTTTCAAAAACATTCAGATGAATAGCAGATAGTCTGACTTTGATGAATCTCACAGTGTGCCTGTGACTTTGGTGAATTTGAGATAATATCATACTTGTCTTATCATTGAGAGACTGGCAGAGATACCTTCTCTTTAATTCTCCTTTGACAAACACAGGATCTGATCTTCTTCCTCTTCTCCCCTCCCCTTTGAGGCCAAGGAAATTCTTTCTATTTGCTCTGCTAGCATTCAAGTCAAATTTCTGCTATCAGGTATGCAGTGACGTTGCTCTGATTCAGCATTTTGTGCTATTAAAATTTAGTACTGTTAAAATGAATAATGATCCCAGGATTCCCCCCATTGCTTGGCCCTCCACTGCAAGCCTGAGAGGGTAAACCAGCGTTTTCCCAGCCTGCTAAGCCCCGCTGGGCCCTGAGCTGTCCTGCGTTCGAGGCAGTGGGATCCGGAGTGCTCTGCCACTCGAAGCTGTAGTGTTTTTATGACCAGATGGAGTTGTGATTCAAATACAAAGAGGCAGCAGAACCCCAAATGTAACTAAGCATCTTAATAGATAAGTGGATAAATCACTGATTACATGCTGTCGGTGGCCCATTGTTCATTGTTCAGAAATAAATGCCCTTAGTAATCTTTCAGCAGTAATGATATCAGCAATACTTATCAGAAGCAGACTGATGCCTTTTGTACAAATGGCTCTGATAAAGACCCCACAGAGCAGAGCAGAGCAGACAACAATTTAAACAAGTGGAACGAACAGAGAGGTGTATGGCTTATCTTTTGTAGCATTTTCCATGGTTTCAGAGTATCTGACAGTGGAGCCAATGGGAATATATACTTTCCATGATAACAGTTACATATGTGGCTTGCACTTTCAGTGTCACCACTGGAGCACGCACAGTCTCCTGTCTGCTGAGGCAGGGCAGCTCTGGCACATGGGATCAGCCATTGCTTCAGCCTCAGAGTGCCAAGTGATTTAAGGCCCTGTCTTAGGATGGTTGTTTTCCACAGCTGCACCTATTGGTCTCCAGATAAATGCACTTTGTTTTTTTGTCAATAGTTATCACAGTTCCCAGTCCCATAACAGGAGCCATAGGGGAAACCCCCAGAGTTACCATTTGTCACTATTCTGACTGCTATAGCATTGCCTTACTTTATTTGCACCATGCTGTGGGCTTCCTGTAAGGAAATACTAGACATTATTTTAGTCCTCATTTTTATGTGATGACCCCCATGTTGTGTCCATCCATATCCCTCTCCCTGCCCTTCCATCAACAATGTGTGAAGACGGAATAGGGGCTGGAGCCTACTTTGCTAATACCTTAAAATAATCTTACATCGCTTCTTCATTTACAACAAAAATATTGAGATCACTGTGAAGGACTCTCATTTAATCTATGCCATGTGAAAAAAGTGGAGCTTTTCTCTCTCCCTGCCTATCAGAACCTATTCTTGCTCTTTCGCACTCTGTCTTTGCCGCCTTCTTTCCCATCTTCCCTTTTTTTTCACTGTAGGCTCTTTGCTGTGCTCATTAACACTGTATCTGACCCTGTGCAGGCTTGCTTTTGCTGCCTTTCCAATAATTGAAAAAAAATTACTATTAATGCTGTCTGAATTTAAGTTTGCACCTATTCTAGAATGAGCTTTCTTAGTATTGCACTGTGGTAGAACAGTTTCATAAGAGCAAAAGCAGAGTGCAAAGCCAAGAAGCGTTATATAAGATAGCCTGGATTGACATTGAAATAATGATTCTTTGCTCTTAGATGTAATGCTCTATAACAAAACACTGGAGAAGATACTGCAGCAAAAGGAACAGCCTTCTAGTGTTCATTGGATACCTGCTTGTGAAAGACCTTCTTGTCAGGTCCTGAGAGCATAGAATCATAGAATCGTTAAGGTTGGAAAAGACCCTTAAGATCATCAGGTCCAACCATTAACCTAGCACTGCCAAGTCCACCACTAAACCATGTCCCTAAGCAGACGCAGAACTCCTACCTGAGCCACAGCTAATGTCCAGATTCCTGTCGTTACTGCACTGTGGAATACACAAACACAGATACAACACAATCCAGAGTAATTCAGTTCACACATACACAAATTAAGAAGTCGGGATGATTTACAGTTTATATTAAGCTGAAAGCCAAGTGGCTTGAGGAAAGCTTCAATAGAGACTGCATGTGAAGCAGGATAAAGCTTCATTTGACATCTCCACCAGTTGAGCATTGAGCACAGCTGTGTTGGAGATAATGTCCTTGTATGCTTGTGTGACTGATAAACAAAGCAATCTCACATCCTAGCTTGTGAGAGTAAAATCATTAGTCAGCAACTGCCTGTTACTTCTTTGGGCAATAATAAGTACCTTTTTTGATAGAAGCAGTTACCACTAGTCTGAAAGGTTGTATTTTTCAAACACGTATCTTTGGCGCAATAATCTTGCTAGACAGGTTGACCCAATACTTTCCAAAGATAGTGGAAAGTCCTGCACTGATTTCACTGAACTGAGGCTCAAACCCAATGTTTCCATATATGAAAATGGGGATCCTCATTGCTGCCAGTGACTGTGTGAACTATTACTTCTATCACCTGCTTGACTTTATATAATATGGTGTCAACAGAGTAAGCTAACTTTTATATTTTGATCAGGAATTTAAAGTGCGGTTAATAGATATGGAGGTAAATGAAGGATACCTCTGCTCAATCTTCCAGGTATGGTTCTTGCTTACTGAACGGAATGAGCTGTGGAGACTTCATCCCTTTTGCCTTTTTCAGGCAGGCGTTAACTTTTCCAAACAGCTGTCTGCAATATGTGTGGCCCCATATCTCACGAGAGACATTTTTGATACCCTCTGAGGTTAAGGTTTCAAAAATGTTATTGAAAAAATGTCCCTACTTAGAATATTCTTACTTCGGAGAGTTATAAAAAGGGAAACCCATGCCCTGAGTTGGAAATCCACATGTTACTCTCCATGTGGTTCACACATGTGTAACATAGGCATGTTTTTATGAATCATTTGTATATTCCTTAGCCAGACTCCTGTGTTTAAACAAATGTGGAAACAACACAATACAGCTGTATAAGGAATTTTTTGTTCATAAGTAGGATCTATAGATTTTTAAGGCTACGCTTTCAGCAATAAAGAAATTGTCCATACTGCTGGAATGTACTTCATGCCTTGATAAAATCTTTCATTCTTCTGGTCTGGAAAGAAAAGACCTATGAGCATTATAATGATGCCAACTTAGCATTACAAGAGTTAGTAATAGTCAAGGCTGAAGGTGCTGTTCATTACTAAGATATCAAAACAGGCCTGTCTACTTGGCAAGAAGACTGGATCTGGTGTTGTTTCCAAAATTAATAACATCTTATTAAATGAAATGCTTCAGACCTTGGGACAGTTGAACACTAAAAAAGACTGAAAAATGAAACACAAAATGTATGGCATTTGCTGGCAGTTCCCTCTGAACATTTTTCTATCCCTTCCCCTTTCTTTTAGACCATGAAAGGAATAGCTTTGGATGGTTGCAATAGCATATGAGAAAGTGGCCTCATTCCTTGTACTGGATGATTTAAAATATTACTTCCTGAATTACTGTACTCTGAGTCGTCCAAGAAGTAAAGACCTAAAAGCTGAACACATAACCGCTTGCCAAAATAAAGTGCTGAATTTGGACAATGTGAATTTTAGGTGTCAGATGTAAGATAGTCTACATGATAAATTGTCTACTGTCTGCTCCACTACTGATTTGATGAAAAGACAAGTCAAGTTCAAATTCTATATCACCAATACAAAGAAAATGAACTGCCTTTTACTGGCATACCATTCAATCTTATTCCTGGGTCTCAGGAACAATGCAGAATGGTGTTCTGCTCCCAACAGATGTACATGACTGCTGGGAAAAGAGTAATTTTTAACCTTCTCAAAGGGGTACCGCACATTACCTTCCCAACAGTGCCTTTGTCTGTGCTGCAGACCCTTATGTTTCTTCTCTGCTGAATTCATGTCCAAAGCAAGTGTTGCATGAACACCCAGCATGTTCGTCACCAGGTCTGGTATCTAGGACAAAATTTCTTATTCCCTTCTTATCTTATTTTCCCACTGGCAAGACAGTACTGGACTCATCCTCCTCTGTGGTCCTTCAAGAAAACTAATAAACAAGCATCTTGCACAGACATTATTATTTTTGTTTAAATGAGGTTTTAAAAATCTGGTTAGTAGCAGATTTCCAAAAAAGTAAAAGTATTTTTTCCACCGAGTATGAAGGCAACCCAAAATATACATGCCCATGTGAGCCCAGTTAATGAATCCCTATCACTAAAATAATCAGTAGTTATTCTAGGTGATTGATGATTAAACATTATCTTACTAAAATATCGGTTAATTAAGGTGATCCTATACTATCTATGGAAAGCAGAGAGATGACTCCTCCCACAAAAAAGTAAGAAATAAAATAAATGAAGCCAAAATTAGAGTTTGCATTTACTTTCCACAAATTGAGCTTAAGCAACATTAAGCATTTGTGTCTAAAGTACAGTTACACAGTTGACTTCCAGAGAAGGCTGACATTTCTAAACACTTCTGAGTTAGCATAACATGGGGATTCATGCCTTTGAAAGCAGTCAATTTTACATAGTCTAATATGCACCCTTTGTTGAGTAAGGAAAAGCAGTGCTTCAGATGCAATATTAGATATGCTCCATGCTGATGTGCCATTTTTTAACCCTCAGCATTTTTAATGGTAGTTAATATGTACCAGGGCAAATAGATCCACAAGGGTTAGATGCTGACAAATTGTTTACTGAAAGTTAAGCTGGCAAACTCAGTCTTTCAGAAGGAATTGCACCTGATGATTTTTCTCCTTATAGTACACCCTACATTTCACCGACAATTTTAGGAATGTGCACTAATTGAAGGCATGAACCTTCCCCATCCAATTGTGTGGAATTCAAATCTGTATTTAAATTATTCTAGAAAGAATAATATCACTGGTTTAGTGGAGGAATTCAAGCCTTGCGTATGAATAATGGATTTTTCCATTCCATAGTTGCATTATGAAAAAAAGGAATCAGAGGAAAAAGGAATGGAGAAAATTTTAAGAGAATCAACAATTTTAACATGGAGAAACCCTGTCTGAGGTGTTACGTAACTCCTTTTTTTTTATTCTACTTAAAAGATTTAGGCCAGTTTAATTGAAAAAAAAGTCAATTTAAGAAGAAAAGCCAAAGCATGTGATTTTAGAAATGTCCTGATTAAGTGTTTTGACTGACTTTTGTGGATATTTTTTCTGGGTTTTGTTGTTGTTGTTGTTGAAGTATTGCCAAAGCTGATCTGGATTTTGCATTCCTTAGGCTGCATCTTTAGTCTGTGCATTTATGTCACAGAATTTTGTTTTCATCCAGTGTTATCCAGAAGATGGAGAAAGGTAAGATACTAACAGAAGCTAAAAAGTGTCCTGACACTGGTGCTAAATGAAAATAAATGAGAGAATTCCCCCATTTTTCCCCAAAAGAAAGAAAATTTCTGATTTCTTCAGAGGAACATAGGTCATAAAGGGTGTGGAAGGAGAGTTTAGTCTCCTGACAGAATTATCTTCTAACATAGTTTCATTTTGCTTTGCTAAACTTTAGAGCAAGGACTTGCACTGCTGAAAAAAACTTGCTAGAAGGAGAAACATCACTTGATTTTTCACTATTTCCCCCCTTCATTTGTGCTAAGGAAAGATAAATTTGAAAACTCTGAGAGCTGGAAAAATAAATACAAAATAAAGGCCTCTGTACATCACCTACAGCAAATTCACCGATGAGACAAACAATAAACTCAGTAAATGTAGTCATTGGGTCCAGCTTAACAGATATCCTGTGTTGCTAAAGCAGTCAAAGCAGCCGGAGCTAATCACTTGCTCTGGCCTGAGGTCTATATAAACATCAGTAGAACAGTCTCATATAGATCTGAGGCTGGGACTGATTCAACAGAAAATTTAGTAAGAGACATCTTGCTGGATTGCTGGCAGGATGCACAGAGTCAATATTTGCAATAGTAATTAGTTCTGGAACTGAGACAAGTGACTTGATACGCATGTTATGGCATTGTCCTTTAGGTCTTTCCTTTTGGAAGTAAATAGTTATGTTAATCTAATCTTGCATAAAGTCTCATTCTCTCAGTCCTAAACTTCTTTTATAGGGGAATTTGTCTAGTTTACCAGCTGCTCAGAGAACAGCTTCTTCCTAACAAGTGAAGTATTCCTGCTAAAGACAATCAGAACTAATAAAGACTGGTTGTTAAAATTTAGTAGTAAGATCTAAAAAAAAAAAAAAAAGTATGCTGCAGACTAACATTGAAGAATGCATTTTGTCAGTCCAAACACTTTTCAAATAGATGCTAGCTAGACACGTTAGGAGGCCAGCTCCTTCCCTTTGGAAGCTTATTGTGAGACTTCTACTTGGAGACTACAAAACCAGATGGAGAGAGTATGATCATTTAGTCTGACCTCCAGCATAACTTAGGCACAGGACTTTCGTAAGCTATTTCTCATTCCAAAGAAGCATCTGATTTAGAAAACATTCTAGTCCTGATTTAAAATGGCTTGTGATAGGAATTCACTATAACCTTATTAAGCTGTCCTAGTGGCTAATCAGTCACTGTACAGAATTTGTCTAGCTCCAGTGCTCAGAAAGTTAAGCTTCTTATAATTTGATCTTTTGCAACTCTGAAGAATTACAACATTTGTGTTGCCAAGCAAGTCACCCTTTTATATTCTCCTTGACACAGGAATCTGTTGAGTTCCTGAGTGTTTCAGTATAAGGCAAAAATTTCAATCCTTTGCTTCATTTTCCCAAGTCTTTTCTGCACCCTTCATGGTTCCTCAGTACTCAGTACAGAGTTGGACACCAGTTCCAAAAGCAAATGTATGGTGACTTTCCTTGACCTATTTATTAGTATCATGTTTTTTCATCTAACTCTCAGATAAAGTAACTCTTTCAGCTGTAGCACAGCATTAGGGACACCTCCAGACTCCAGATATTTCCAGAGCTACAACTTGCCAGATGTAGTCTGCTGTCTTGCAGCGTTCACTTTGCATAGCTGGGTGTCCTGCTCTTGGCCGTACTGGAACTCAGATTTATAGCCATGCCTTTTTCACCCAGCAGTCCAGGTGAGTCTGTATCTGTGACCTGGTTTCCTAAGTATTTGCTTTCTGTGTCATCTTCAACTTTCTCATCATGTAAGCAGTCAGGGTTACGACTGCTCAAGCTTATTTCAACTCTATAGAACTAAGAATCGATTTTCCTTTTCTCATTTCTCTTTGGAGACCTCTTCAGTTGTCCAGCTTCAGGCTATTTCATAAGGCTGTATAAATTTATCAGAGTGCTCATTTCTTATTCAAAATGTCACTGGGTATTAACATAAAATGGTTTTTGTAAATCTTGCTATGTTACACTGATACTACTTTTATCAGCCAAACTTGATGCTTCTTGCCTCTATCTTTAGAGAAGGATATTAGACTTAGGTTTTTCTTTTAACTAGTTGACACTAATTAAATAGTTTTCTTTTGTTTCTTTATCTGCAATGTATAATGCCAATTATTCAGACCTCTTTCTACTGTGTCTCATTCACCATGTTTAAATATTGGCATAGGACTGGCTTTGTCCATCTCCAGGTAATTTCTGGAAAGTTTCACAGTTTCATGAAAATCTAGAGTTGTGCTGAAGAGAGTTCACTTGTCTTTTTCTTTTTAATCTTGTAGGAGGTTGCACTGCTAAAAAAATGTTCAACTGTTGTAATTGCTATTTATCATGTTTCTTGTTTACTTGTGTAAGGAAGATTATTTTGCCTTCATTGAATGATAATAAGTGTATCAAACCCTAAGACAGCACTCTCCAAATATAACATTATTGAACAATTAGTTATGGGCCAATTCTTTGTATTACTGACTTTATCTGTTCCTTTATTTCATACAAAACCCACCCATAACTGAAGATTATACCTCAAAATAACATTATGTTTTACGATCAATTCCACCTTTCAAATTAAAATATTATGTCTATGTTTTTAAGAAGGAATTAATGAAATGTTTAATTGTATCTTAAGTGTATGGGTTCAAAATAATTTTCCAGACATGCATACTCTCTCTTTCTCTGGAAAAAAATACAGTTAGGGCTCAAATGCTGCCACGAGCTCCATCTCAGGCCTTCCACTGGAAGAGGCAGCACAAATCTTGTGCCCATTGATTAGGCCAGAATTTCATAGATCTTTGTTTTCTTCTCTGTTTCCAAAGCTGTCAGAACGGAGAGCCACAGTAAAGACATTCCTGATCAGGCAATCCAGCTGACATTTAGTGTCATAAGATTTTTCTTTGGATGCTTGAGAGCATCCTGGGTAAGATGGCGCCACACTGGTTTGTCAGCCTGTCGTGTCTCTTGTAACCTGCGTGATGGGCGTGGGGGCCTGGGGTGAACTCGGCGCTGTAGCTGTGGAAGAAATCCAGACGTGCGGAAACCCCCTGGGAGCAGGGGCTGCAGCACTCGGGAGCCGCTTGAGCCCATTGTTCGAGGGCTGCAGAGTATTCAGCCCGAGGAGCAGAATTCCTCCCATTCGGCAACAACCGTGATTGTATAAACATACAGCAGGTCCTGAATAGGTTATTCAAGAGGTAAATACTCCTTTATAACTTATTTATACTCTCATGTTTTCCCTTCGGGCTGGTGATGATTTGGGTCAGAGTTCTGTGTGGTAACAACAAAAAGAAACTTGGATGGTGTTTTGGAAATAGGATAGTCCATCTATTTCTCTAGGTACCTTTACGTTCAGATGTTTAATAATAACTTTAGTCATCAGCAGGCATTCAGATTGCTTATCAACCTGCAACGAAACCAAGAAAAACAGAAATAAGAAAAAATGAACAATTCAATAAGCTGTAGATAAAACTCACAACTAGACTTCATTCCAAATGGATTCCATATGGTGAGTCAGATTCTGCTTTCCATTACATGAATATAAATCTGGAGTCATTCAGCTGATTTTGCTGGGGTAACTGCATTGAGAACAGGCAGCAGAATTTGGCCCATTGCGTAGAGATACAGCTTATCCTATTGCTGTTGATTTTCTTGCAATGCACCAATATACTTGCAAATACTCAGTTCTGTCGCCACATGTTAAGTGTTCTAAACCCCTTATTTTGCACTTGGTAGGTTAGCAATATTTGGGCAGCGAGAACACAGAGTCAAGGTGCTCCTGGAACTGGTTGTTTTCCTTGCTAAATAGCAACAGTATCTGCAATGAGCTGAGGATAAATGCCTTTTGGAAAGTGAGTGTGGGAGCCATTTGATAGTAATCAGGAAAACAAGAAGAAACTCTAAACCCTTATTTTTCTCTATGCATGAGAAAAAGTTAAATAACTTCCTCCTCTTTTTCCAAAGCCCAGCAGCCGTGTTCAAAAAACCCAAATCGCATGCTTCTAATAGAAATCTCAGCATGGTTAAAAAAAATTAACTAGTGTTCATTAACTGAATGTGCTAGGGTTCAGACAGACAGCTGAGTTATAGCAACTTAATAAATTACTGCCTGGCAGCAGAGCTACAGTAACTGTTGGTTACTGGCCATATCTGTCTTAAGTCTGTCCCAGTTGTAAACTGATATAACGTAGATTAAAAGTCAGTGAGTCCTAGTCTTTCTGCCTCCAACTCCATCAGTTTGAGAGCATTGATGCTGCACTGCAGCTGATTGGTGGTAACTCAATAGATCTCTGTCCCTTCCAGTGGCCAAAACATAGTAGTTTTATGAATTTGATGCTGTATCCAAAGTAATTGCTGATTGCTGAGCCATGACTCAGTCCCTGCAGAGCTGGAATTCACTACCAAAATGCCTTGAATATTCCTCATGAGTCAGATTCTATGAATGTTTATTCACATAATTCATGTAACTAGTTACATTGAAGACAGCACAAGTATTTGAGCCTACAAGGCCATGTCCATGCACTAGCCATGAGATCTATTAAACCTGTACAGTCTCTTTGCCACTGAACCCTAACACGTGTAACTCTGTGTCTGGCAGGAGCAGTACCACACCAGCAGTAGGAGCCTCTCCAAATGATTGCTGGAGGTTGAAAGATAATGCTGAGTGGAAGCTCAGAGTAGAGTGGTGGAATGGCTCATCTGAAACGTCAGAAGCTGTTGGTAAGTTTTTTCCCCCTGAAAGAAAAATGAAAGCAAGCTAGAAATCAAAAACCAATCCGAAAAGGTAGCAGGAAGTGTCCCGCTCTGGGCTTGAATGACAGCTGATGGTCCCTTTCAATGTTTTATTTCCTCAGCTTCTCCTTCTCATCCTGCCTCTAAGTTGAGGTTGCTCTCTGTTGTCCAGAGATCAAAGGGTGTACAATGCACAGACACTGATTTTAGCCAAAGGAGCTTTAGAGAGCGCCTTTCTTGCTTTTTAAGTTTAACTAGCTCTAAAATGAAGAGTTTGTGTCTCTGCTAAAATAACTCATACTGAAATTCAACTGCAGTTGAAGAAACTGAATTTGCAGTATCTGCTTAGACACAACTCCAGATGCCATTAAAAGAGACCAGATGTCAAGTATTTTCTGTTATATTCTAAAACAAGGGGCAATAAAAGCATCTATTTGACTTTACTCATTTTAACCTAATGGTGAATCACTGTGCAGATATGCCCACATATTTTAGCAATATAATCATGACATAGGAGGTATGGATGCTCTACAGCATCATGATAATATCAGCATGTCCAAGACAGTGTTGAGGGAAATGATCTCCAGATTCTCTATCTTCATTGTTCTGGTCACAGATGAAGACTTGGCTTGACAGATACACAGGACTGAATTTTCCCACAGTTTCCGTGGAAAAAGAATGGGTGCAGTGTGGGAGGGCGGAATGATTCTTCTTGCTTACTCATGTCACATGTTTGATTTTGACAGGGCTAAGGAGTTCATTTATATGCTCATTTTGATTACTGAGAAAAGTACTAAAAAGGAAAGGTCTGTGCTTGTACTTTATGCAAGAGTGAGCTTCAGGTTTACCTCTTGCTTATCTCTTAACGTAGCTCCAGCCTCTGTGAAGCACTGAAGAAAGTCTTCATTCAAAACATATGAATCCTTGGACAAGATTGCTGCCATGCTTCGAGTCGAATACTTGCTTGAAGATTCCTCTGGACTAGAGCCCAAATGAATTGACGGTGACATTCTGTCAGATGGTGCAAATCTGGTTCATCAGGGTGATGCTGGGATACATGTCTCATTTTGCAAGTTTTCCAGAAATTCCCAAGAATATTCCATTTCCATAAAAAAAAAAAGTTTGTAAAGTGAAATCACACGGCACCACATTTAATAGGTTTCCATGAATGTGTTGAAAACATGTATGTGGCCTGTCACCCTATGGCGGGTGATTAAGATTCTGCTTTCAATGGGATAGTTCCTTGATTTGCAGCTGGCACCAGGTGTGCACTGGATAAACTTTAGTGATACTATATATTTCTGAAGCAGATCAAACAGAAATTAGAGAACCTGCCAGTTTTGTAGGAAGAAATAAGCATTTCCAGAAAATGACATTTTCCATCTGTTTAATTTTTTTGTGATGTTTGGGCTTTTTTGTGGTTTTCTGGAGCTTGCTTTGTAGCACTACTAAGAAAGCTGGTGTTTCAGGCTTCCTGGGTTTCATGAAAACCTTTGTTTTGGCTTTCGTTTGAATGTGTTCATACTCAGGAATTCTGCACTCAGGGTTAGGGTTCAAACCCCAAATCTCAAAGCAATTCTGTGCTAAAATGATTGAGCTTTAGGCTGTCTATTTGTTGGAACCAGGGAACTTTCACCCAGACCGTAGCCTCACTGAGGGCTCAACTGAAACCTGACCCTAGTTTTGCTAAAAAGCATCTCAGTTTTCTAGCTAGGTGTATAAATGAATAGCACAGTCCTATCTGAACACTTCTCACTCAGATAATTTTATCTCATAACACACCAGCAAGGTATGAAAATATTTTCCCTGACTCATGCAGAGCTTGAAATATTGGTCGGAGAGTGGATCAAGAGTATGTTTATATGTGTGGGCACACACAGACAGAAACTTGCCTATGGACTGGCCTGGCCAGCCGATGCAAGTTTGGATCCGAAAGCCATAAAGTTGAATTTTCACGATGCCAGAGTTGTCCCGAATGGGCAGGTGTTATTCAAATACAATGCTAGGGTAATGTAGCTGTATGAATTTTACCCAGGATCTGGCTTTTGCCTCGGCATCTCAGAGAAGGATTTTGCCTGCCTGTCTGTTCTTGTGTGGTGCCTCACAGAAAACAAATGGTCACGCTGGAAGGCAACTGAGGCTAGCTGTCCTGAGGCGGTGCCGCCCGGCATTGCACCCGCACGGCCATCCTGTCCTCCTCCTCTCTCCCGCTCAGCTGCAGAAACTGCAAGCCTGAAACCTAAAACTCCTGGGCAAGCCTTTTTTGCGCAGCTCCCTTCCTTCACAATCCATCCATTTGGGGAAGGAATGAAAGCTCGCAGTCTGCCTCCTCCTCAAAACATTTCAAACTTTCACTTATCTTCACTTAGAATAACTTGCCTGACTGGAGCGGGAGTCCAGGCAGTCCTAATTTGTCCATTTGCCAGAACACTTTGTAAGCAGTCAGCCTCTTATCTTTTGTGTGAGGAGGGGGGAAAAAAAATGACCTTATTGCGCTAGCAGGTCATGTCATAGGTCATCCTTTCATTCTCCTCACAATCAACTACATTTGCAATCAAAGAGACAGCACATTTTCCACTAGCAAAATGCCCCTTTCAAAAGCAATTGGAAAGCTTAGTGCGCACCATGCTTGTCCCGAGTCCATGAATTTTTAGGGGGAGAAAAGAATTAGGAAAACTGAAAGATACAGTGGATTTTAATCTCACTGTTTCACAGAGAGATATAATATTATATCGCACAGCGAGATGCTTTTTCCTATCAAACCTTCAGTAATTTCCTCTTTTTTTTTTTCATTTCACAATTGTCAGAGCCATCACGAAGAGTGGGGGTCAAGTTTGTTTGTTTTTTTCCTTGTAATTTAAGCATTCCGTCCTGTCAGGGTTCACTTTCCAGTGACCTCTGAATTCATCTAAAATTGCCCCAAAGAACCCAAGTGCGTACAAGTGTGGGAACTCATCTGTTTGTCATCTCCACCCGGAGCAGACCTGCAGCACAGCTTGCCATTGAGTCTAAGTAGAAAGGGTGAGCGTGTCTGTGCTGGCAGCGAAGGCACGCAGGCTCTCTGAACTGTATAAAGTTTGGTTGTTAGGCTCGGTATTAACAATGAATCTGAAAGCAGCCATTTTTATGACCCAGAGTTTCTTAAAAGAGCAGTAGCTTTTGGTGCCTTCGGTTTTATATGTTTGAACGGAGACATGGTGCAGCTGGTTTCTGTAGAGCCACGGTGATCCCTAAGTATGTTTGAAAATCTTAGGCTGTGCTTTTGTTTTAGGAAATACACCTGCATTACCTGACACTGAGAACAGAGCAAGACCAGAACTAGGAAAAGATGTGTCTCTAATTATTTTCTTCTGGAATTTTCTTTAAGCTTTTTAAAAACACGTGATTTTTTTTTGCTAGGTGAAGGCTTACAGGTTTTTATTCCTGTGGTCTGTGAGATTGGATATTAGTCTGTTTCTCTTGTATCTTTTCAGCTAGCATGAATAGAAAAAAATTACTTTTTCCTTTTCTTTACTATCATTTATTAATGAACTGACTGTGTATTTAGAACATTTGGGTCTCTTTTAGTCTGTTTGTAAGCCTGCATATATGGTGAATTTATTAATGGAAAAATGGTAGAAGTAAACTAAGTAGTAAAATCCTCATATGTTAAACAGCTGTTTTAAATATGAATATAGTGTATATGTAGCATATAAAACCTTCAAAAAGAACTCCATGGAATGCTGGAATTCAGTTTTACTCCATTTAGTTTACGGTGCAGGTTTGCAGATATTATACAGAAGTTTTGAGGGAAATTAGGTAAGTACTGGATTTAGGGCAAATTATTTACAGCAAAATATTTATTTGATTAATTTAGTTCCTCTCCTGTACATGAATTACTTGCAAAAAATTTATATTTTATAAAATCACTTTGTTATTCAAGTACAGCCAGGTCCGTTGAAATCTCTGCATGACTCACATTGACTCCAATGGGCTTTGAACCAGGGAGTCATCCAAGCTCTCATTGAAGGTAGTAGGAGATGGACTGACTCCTCGGTGAGTACATCTCGACCTCTGTTTTTTTTGCAAACAATTTGATTACTGTTTAGTTCAGTGGTTTTCAAATATTTTCAACTTCTGGTCCTCTAGCATTCATCTAGTGAAGGTATGTCACTCTGTATTTAAGCCTGTGGACAAGTTCTTCTTGCTTTCTTTGTTACCTCTCAGAGACTTACAGAGTAGAAGTAGTGCATGGACTTCTATGGCTCTTCAGATCACAAGATGAAAAAAAAAAAACCACACTTTGCCATAGAGTAATTTGCTCTTCCTGAGAAATGAGCAGTCATTCACTTACACAGACTTGACTTCTCAAATCCTCCCAAAATATTTATTTGAAAACACTCTTAGTCCAAATACTGGTGCAAATGCATATCCACAATGCAGTAACAAAATGTTTTCTTTCTGGGAAAGAAAGAAAGTAATTTTCATGACTTTCACATGACTGTTCAGGAACAGTTCTACACACTGATCAATCTCATAAAGCTCTGCCATATGCCCGTCGGTATTTCCTCATTTCCTTATTTTTTATGTATTGTTTTGTATGTTTGACAAACAAGCAATCAGATGAAAAAAAAATAGCCTTTAACCCTATTTTCAGACTGACAGCTAGTAGTTTCGTATTTATTTAGACAGATCCTGTAGGGCACAATCCTCCCTGGTGCTCATTACTCAGTGGACTGACATTTGCACCCACTTTGGAAAGCTTTAAGATCACTGATCCATGCTAAACCAGTACATTCCAGCAAACTCTTGTGCCAAGGGGCATTAGTTCTAACACGTATCACCTTTCAGGACAGGAAAGAAATGAAATGTTATTATCTAACATCAGTACATCTTCTTTGCCTTTGGCTATTGTTACAATAAGCAGATTCAATTAACTTCTTAATTTCCTTGTCAAATTTTTAGATTTCTCAAAAGCAGGGCATGCTAATAACAAGTTCAGTGAGATTCCCATCTTTTTGTAACCTGTTCAGCTCCTCAATGTGTTTAGTTGAAACTGTAACCACCATACATCTAAAGGTGATATGCAAAATGGAGAAAGAGGACTGTGCACCTTTTACTTTTATAAAAGACCTGATTTATTCATTTATTCAACATTTGGTTCTTTGTTGGCTATCTAAGAAAATGTGAATAATATTCAGCTTGATCTGTGAGTGTTTCTCTGGAAAACTTATTTGGTCTCAGTTGAATTTCTTTTCAATTCTCCAGATCCTCCAATTGATAGGCTAAAATCTTTTGGGGCATTTTTATTGAAAAGATATTGAAAAAAACAAACAACATAAAATTATCTAACAGGATAGCTAAAATTAAGTTCTCCCTATGGACTGCCCTACACTAGTTTAGTTATTTATGTTTCTGATTCCAGTTCCACAAATGGAATGAAATAATAACTGAAAACAAATAGTTGGAAACAGAATGATCTAGGTATTCTTAGCTTGTTTGGTGCATTATAAACAAATACTAAAATACACCTACTCCCTAACTTGTACCTGTGCATCATTTTTTAATTGCAACCTTTGTTTAACTGCACTACAAGTAGCTTTCTGGAGCAGTTTGCATGTGATGTGACATGAACATATTCATGTTCAGCAGGAATTGTACACCACAAAATGAGATGATTTTGTTTTATAGCTAATTATGTAATTTCTTTCATTAGGTTGTCTAATTATTGCTCTTCTAAAAGTTGTTTATCTTTATTGGAAGTTGTCCTAAAGCTAAAGACAAACCTAAATCTACACCGTTGTTACTTAGATT
Organism: Theristicus caerulescens; assembly: GCA_020745775.1. Taxonomy (NCBI): domain Eukaryota; kingdom Metazoa; phylum Chordata; class Aves; order Pelecaniformes; family Threskiornithidae; genus Theristicus; species Theristicus caerulescens. Next base: position 101,122,564 of record CM036561.1, on the reverse strand, counting down.
CTTTATTTTTTTCTGTCCTAGTTGTAGTGAGACTGTTCTTTCTTGTGCTACCTTGTATGTATTTGAAGATTATTATAATTTCTCTTCAGTTCTGTCGTTCTATGGGTTTACCTCTTCCTTGAAATCCAGTGCCTAAAACTTGGAACAGAACTTCACTTACAGTTTTGGCAGCACTAGTCAGAGAAGAAGCATTTTTACCTGTTTCCAACAAAAGTGCTTATACCATGCAATATGATGTTTTCCTCCCCTCCTCTGTTTTTTTTTTTTTTTTTTTAATTTCCAACTGTATGGTATCATATCTAGTTTGTAAACCACTATTAATTATCCCCAAAACCTTTTCTGCAGAAGTGATCATTCGCTGTTCTGAATTTGTGCAACGGTTATTCCTGACTGTTTAGAGCCCTGCCATTATGCATATTAAATTGCATCCTACTTCTTTTTTTTTTTTTTTTTAGGATTGCATCCTGCTACTATGTTTTCAGACCATTTGACCACTTCCTCTGTCATTCTGAAGCCTACTCTTCTTCAACGTGCCTGCACCCCCTCTAAGCTTTCTCATTGCTTGAAAATGTAAGAAGCAATTTTATTAATGAAAATATTAAACTGGCCCAGGAGGGATGCCTAGGAAATGCCACATTATACAACCTTGTAGCCTGACAGTGAACCATTGCTCATTTCTTTTTAATTAGGTTGTTTCAGCAAATTCTATACAATACTTTTGAATGATATAGACATCTGTTTTGGATCAAATATTATTTTGTTTCCCTAATTTGCTTATGGTAATGTTACCTGAGACAATATAAAAAAAACCTTTTTGAAGTTAAGATATAGCCTCTTACGCTGCTCTTCTGCCTGCAAAATCTCTTGCCTTACTAGAGTGGGAAATAAGGATCATTTGACATGAATTGTTCTTGACTAATTCATGTTGGCAGCTGCATACAAAGCTAAGCTCCATAGCAGTTTTATGGGAAAAAGTATTTTGCACACAGAGGAACTATTATCTCCTACGAGTGTTCCTGAAACTCTCATTAATTGCAGTAACAATCACACTGTTAATGTTGCCAGCTCTCAGGATTTTATCCTGAGTCTCACAAGTAAATCCTTAGTTCCTGTACTCAAATGATTATCTGGGAATCCCGGATTTCTTTTTTGTAAGGCTGCATTTCTAGCCTTGCAAGTGGACAAGTACTTGATAATGTGACCTCAAATGGACTTCAAAGGCAGGAGACAAATAGTAAGAAGTCAATGGTGACTAAGTGTTTTTAAAATCTCATGATTTTGGGAGACCTGAGATGTTTCTGAGCGTGAGAGTTGGGATGGCTGTCGTGACATACATCAATTCAAAAGGCAATGCTACAGAAAGCTATATCCTCCTTTCTTAGCATTTTCCATGAAGAAAATATTCTAGTGAGACACTTAGAAAGTAGTGGAGATTAATTATTGCAGCAAAACCATTATACCAAAGTGCACTTCATTCAAAAATTTAGAGCTGCTAGCAAGGTAGAGTCAATAATCACTTCTCTGCCTGGTCCACTCTGACTTATTTCTGTAGTTTGTTCTGGCCTATTTCTGTTGCAAATAACATAAAAGTAGGTTATGAATGTAACAGACTCAGAAGAGAAAAAAAAGTTTTTGTCTGCACAAGCCAGACTGCTGCTTTGTTAGCAATTTCTATGTAGCTGCTTTTCCTGATCCTTGTGTGTCATCAGTTTTAGTCAAGGGATCCCAGGACCCCAGACTACAGCCAGAATCTTGAAAGACCTCATACCCCAGTTAAACATGTAAGTAAATGTTAGATTTTGCAAAAATGTTCAATACCCAACAGCCCAAACTACTGAAAACCTGGCAGGTATTTGGGGACCTAAATGGGAACTCAGCACTCCAGAAAATCTGGCTCTAAATTAGTTTATCTTGTGGTTTGTGGGAGTCTTTTGCACAGCAGCAGGGGAGAGAAAGGTATGTTAAAAGGGAGACAAATGTGGTTGCAAAGCCACGGAAGTTGGAAGGGGAGGGAATGAGGGGCAAGAAGGGAGGAATAGGAGCACCTGGAACAATCTTCTGAAACTGTGGATTTCAAGCACCCATTGACCTTATATCCCTTATTTGCCCATCTGTTCTTTCACGCTGTCTGAAATCAGCTTTATGAAAGTTAGAAATGAGTTTACATAAGCCATAGCCCAGACCGGAGGCAAGCTTTGTGCTGCTCCAGCCAGCTCAGGGAGCTCTGCAGGGAAGGAGGTGGGGAAAGGGGCTCCCTTTCAGTTTGCTTTTTAGAGCTGCCTCCCTGTGGGTTTCAAGACTCAGATGGTTGAAATTCAGCTGCCAAACACTCTGATTTTCAAATACAAAAGTTAAACATGGCCAAGCTTGTAGATACTTCCATACTGTAGAAGAGGCTGGGTATGCGCCTACCTATGTACCCAGCCACAGGCATAAATAAGATGTTACAGGCATAAACATAGGCAGAACCTGCTATGACATACATTTCACCATTCCTCCCCTCCCCAAAGATACTGAACTACACACCTAATCTACTTGAGAGTTTCTTTTTTTAGTATCCCTGAGCATAATAACTACAGAGGTTAATCAGGTAGGCATAGTGAGGTTCATAAAGGTCTCTGAAACGTCTGTTCTTAGTTTCCTGTTTATATAGTGGTGTACCTTCTGCATATTTCTTCTGTGGCATCTTTTTCTTTTTTTCCCCTGATAAAATATTAACCAAAAAGGCTCTAAAGGTGCTCAAAGTCTGGATTAATTTGCTCTCTGGAAACGTATGCACAGCCAAGCATCTTTGATTGCGAATACTGTCTCATGCAGCTTTTGTCAGCTGGGTTAAGCAGAAAAGTGCAGCTGTCTTACTAGGACATGCATAAAGATGTACTTGCTGATGATTTAGGTTAGGTTTTTAAAGCATGTTTGGTTTTGATGGGGACCTAGGTATTAGTATGGGGGTGTGCAATGAGCCTGGCAAGTAGAAATAACTGCTGACAGAGAAGATTTAGTAACACTAGACTGCAGTGAGTTTTCATGTAAGCAGGCTGTATTGCTCTGAGATAGCATGGTGGCACCATAAACCAGGAGATCTGAGTCCTGACTAGTTTATGTTTGTAGATGTTGAAATAAATTTTTATGTTGTTTCATCTTTTCTATTTGTTAGAATTAACAAATAGATTGGTTAAATTGTCCAATATCCCCATGCAGATGTGTAAGAAGGAGACTAAGGACTACTGTATTCAAGGAAACTTCACTCAGATAACAGGCAAGGATTTTTTTGAGGAACCCAGTCTGATTCCTCCACACCACTGAGCATAGCTGGCTGAGTGTGCTGGAGGGCCCTGGGACAAAATAGGATGGTGCAGGCCATGCATGTCACTGGAAATGGGGTTGAGAAGGGAGGGAGGGGAAATGCCGGGCTTCAGCATTTCATCTGGGATCTAAAGAGAACCAGAGCTCCTACGTTTTTATAGGAATTTGGGGGAAAAAAATAAAATTTTAGTAGTCTAGAATGCACAAGAACAGCACACTTGAGAGCATCCTTGTCACAGCGGGAATCCAGAATTACATTAATAACCAGGTCTCTTTCTCACAAGCATCAGCAAAGTAGAGACCATGAGATCTCTTCCCAATAAACCTTAGATTCATCTGTATTACGTTTATCCATACAGTCTAGTTATAGTCCTAGGTAGCCTATATTATTTTACATCAACAGAAAGAACTTTAAAATGGCCTTAGAGTATGCCATAATGATGCATTTTATGTCTTTATTCATTGGTCCCTGTGTGTGAAGTTTCATTTTATTGTATTTAGTAATATATGGTAGATATAAAGAGGCAAGAGACACTGCAGATCTCAGTGGTTCGTTAGTCCTGCACTTTATCATGTTTTAAAACTTCTCCTTCTCCAGACCACAAAACAGCTTCCTCCTGTATTGTGTGTATTAAGTGTGAATCCACAGAGGGAACGTTTTAAATGTTGCTGCTCCAGAAATAATGATTCCTCTATATCTCTTCTGGTATAATTTATTATTCTGGAGGAACTTCCCTGTGTAAATGCCTAGCCCTGAATACAGTCACTTTTATCCAGAATCCAGTGCTTGTGTGTAAGTAATTTTGGCTCAGCTATAAGGGCATAGTTAATGGAATAGTTTCAGAAACAGTCGTGTGCTCTGTTTCCTATTGTAAAGGCACATCTCCCTTGTTAGTAGGTACCGAAGACTATTACCAGAAATCCCAGGGCATTTTCAGAAAATCCTTAATGAACCAGTCTCGATGGGCATTTGCCCCTAAGATAATATACATGAAATGTCACCAAAAAAGGAATTATAATAAGCAATCCTCAAAAAAGTGCAAAAAAATTGCTGAGGGCTTGGTGCCATTCCTCTCGGAGGGAGGCCTTCCCTCTCCTGGTGGAAAGAGGCCAGATACTGAGTTGGGAAGAAAAGAATATGAAATAATATTTTTCCTAGCATGGTTCCAGTACCTGGATGATGATCTGATGGCTTGGATGGGAGTTAATCCAGTTTTTTAACTAGACCGAATTTTTTTTAATAGAAAAAGTGAAGAGATTTTTTTTGCCAGCAGGGGACAAATTTTCGTGCTGTCAAATTAAGCTGCTCCTCACACCTAGTTTTCGTTTGAGTCTACACCACAAATTTAGTCTTGATGAGATGGGCCCATAAATCTCAGCCAGAAGAATTATACGACCTATTCATTTTCCTTCTGCCGCAGCCACCAGCATCCTCCACTATACTATTTTAGTGGTAGAAACTTGTGAACCACTGCAGCGACAAAGTACTCTGGTCATTCAAATCCTTACCCTGCCTAAGGGCTGAGGGTACCAGAGCCCCGACTACCCATGGAAGTGTGTGACTTAATCAGCTCTCGCCCTCTCTGAGGTTAAAATGATGAGGCACTGACAGGCTGCAAACAGGCGGCCGTGGCTTCCAACGCTGCCTACCCTCTCGTGGTGTTGAAATGCTGGGCTGCTATGACACCTCCCAGGGGAGCGCTGCTTCTGCCGGGTGAAAACTGACCCAGAAACCTCACCCTTGTCCTCCCAAGCCAGCCAGTGGCCATTCTGTGCCTCTTTAGTCTGCGGCATCTCTTCATGGGCCTGCTTATGGCAGTGAAAAATATCCTCACTGGCTTGAGTACGGCTGATCCGTAGAGCAGATCTGGCTATGAAAGGCAAAAAAGAGCTTTGTGTGAACAGTGGTCCTATAAGTGGAGGTTGCTCATACTGGTTGCAGCTGCAGGACCGGCCCCTGGAGCATTAAAATGGAGCCTGGAGGAACCCCTGCTCTTTGCTTGTAGGGCCTGTGTTTTAACAGAATTATCAAGTAACAGGCTGAACACAGAAGTTCGTGATGCCGTCAGAATAGGAAGGTCTGGAGTGGGTTTTGTCCACCTGAAAAAGTTTTATATCCCTCATTTGGGTTAGAGCAATTGCCTTATTATCCTCCAAGGTGCTGCACATTTTATATCCGAGCAGCACACCCGAATTCACGTGCCCAGGTAGGCTTCCATCTTGTTTTCCAGAGCTGTTAAAGTTCAATGTTCATGAGCACTGGGTTAACTGTAACTTCCTCAGAAGTTATTTACCAGTTCCGTGTTGATGTGTGACTTTCACTGAGCTACACGCCTCGTATGAGTCCACTGTTTTATCTTTCAGCACCAAGGAACAGTTACTGCTGGACTCAGGAGACATTTATCAAAGAGATGACTGATGATTTACTACGAAGGGCTGCTGAATTCCTCTAGGGACTGTCTTTTGATGTGTTGCTATAAATGTTGTACTGTAGAATTGGCAGACTCTAACAGCTTTTTGTAACTAAGTGCTGCAAAAAGAAGCCCTGACCTCAAAGGACCTAAATATTTTAAAGCAAGAGGTTGTGCAGTGGTTTGGGTGTTAGGCTAAAATGTAGAATTAAAATATTGAATCTCTCAGATAGATAGTAAGACACATTAATTGTCTCTTTTTTAATAAAAAAATTAATCTATGATTATAATATTTTAGACATTTTTTAATTTAGTGATGGGATTTTGTGCTTATGGAGCCAAATGCATAATCACATGTTGTATGGCCCAACATCAGTGCATGGTTTTCTTCTAAATAATGAAGCAAAAGTGCATTCAGCTACCTGATTTTCATTATTTTCAGTATCTTGTGTTCCAGGCTATGAACAGAATTAAAGACACAGCTGCATACCTGAGAACAGTTGAAGCCCAGTTGGGCTGCTTGTACCCTCCCATTTTACCACACGATCTGGATACAGGAGAGGAAGCTCCAGCTCAGTGATACGGAGTGGGTACAAATGCCAACATTTGAATACATAGGGAGGCATAAAGAGCACTCCTGGGAATTCATGGTCAGGCAGGTGTCTGAACCTGCAAAGTAAAGGCATGAGTTTGCCTTTGCAGCACGCTAGAGATGCCAGTGGAAAAACTGGGACATAATGGGACAACGTGGTGCACGTATCAGCGTTCAAAGCCATTTCAACATTATATAGATAGTGATTTGTGACCAATAAAAGCAGACATATGCCAATTCCTCTTCACCCAGTCTCTCTCCCTCCCTGCCTTACCATCCCACAGAATTGTGGAGGGTGTTTCTGCAGTTATATTGACGTTCTTGCACGGAGCTTGGATGATCTATACAGCCTCACTGCTGGAAAGGGAGCATTGCAATGAATTCCCATTTTATAGGTCATACTGGGAACAGGAGAGCTGGTTCACCTTTTATATATGGGGCAACTGGCCAGACAGGGCAGGCTAGTGATACAAAGGAGTGATAATGGGGAGAGAGAGAACATCTGGAGACAAAGGAAAGTCAAAGACACAGAAGAAGCTGGTAGCTGTAGGAGAAAAGGAGAGAGAGAGAAAATCAGTAGGGAGTGAAAAGTGAGGAGTCTTAGTGGAAAGAGAAACTATGAGAAGAAAGAACAAAACAGCAAAGAAACTGATAAAAGATGTAGCAAATAAGGAGTATGTGAAAAAGAGAGGGATAAAAAAGAATATTTCACATCTGCTCATGGGGTTCAGATGACAGTTCCTGTTTAAATTCATGGTACATGTGTGAACACGCAGGTTCCCTAGGTGACTTTGAAAGTCTCAGCCAGGAAATCCAGCCAGCCAGAAACAGTGCCTCAGACAGGAAGCGTTACCTCTAGAAAAGCCAGTTCAGGAGCTGAATCACATCAACTAGACAATTTTATTTCATTTTTTAATGGAAAAGAACGAGGTTAGGAAAAGAGAAATGGCTGCTGCTTGTCTAATAAGGGCATTTCAGACTATGTACATGCTCTAATATTTTCCACTGGAGGAATACAGAGCCTTTCCTCATTTCCCAATGCCTTTTGGGACTTGTATTCTGCACCGAACTCGGCTTTTTTTCTTGGCATCTCCTTCTGCTCACTTTTGTTTTTCTTCTCTATCTCCATTGCACAGGGGAAGAAAGGAAGCCTCTGGGTGCTGGGAAGGAGCCTGCCTCCTGCCCCCTCCCTGCCTGCCCTTTTCCAGGGGACCTTGCTCGGAGAACTGGGGAGGCAGGAGCTTGCCATCAGATTTTTGTGATCTTTGCAATGAGATGAGCAGATGTGACTGTGCCTCCTTTACTAGTGCTTCTGTACGGCTGTTAGTTTTGTATTATAATCAGGTGCAGTGTTCAATCCTTCCGAGGGGGGTGGTGATTAGCCATGGCCCTGGAGGCACAGGAAAGGTAGCTCCAGCAAATGAGTCTGCTCCCCGCACTGGCCTTCTGCATCTCTCCCCTATTTTGGAATCAATGCTTACCATCAGGTTTATAAGATGCTAAGACAGGGCAGTTTTTCAACTGCTACTTAGCACAACACCTCCTTCCCTTAAAAATATAATTCCCACCCAATTTAAGGTAATACTCTGGTTTGTGAATTTTCACACCTACACTTGAAGCTGCACCAGGGAAAGTTTAGGTTGGATATTAGGAAAAACTTCTTCACTGAAAGAGTAGTCAGGCACTGGACCAGGCTGCCCAGGGAAGTGGTTGAGTCCCCATCCCTGGAGGTATTTAAAAGACGGGTAGATGTGGTGCTTGGGGACATGGTTTAGTGGTGGACTTGGTGGTGGTAGGTTAACGGTTGGACCTGATGATCCTAAGGGTCTTTTCCAACCTTAACAATTCTATGATTCTATGATTCTACTTCTCCTGCTCTATACATGTAAAGGAGGGATAGGACAGGTGATGGACTGCCAATTTGCCAAAAAGAACAACCAACAAAGTTCATCAGCTGGAGCTTTAAAGGCAGCATATTTGACACATATGGCTAGAATTAAACATGCACTAGCTGTTGGTTGAAATCACACTATGTTTTCCTCAAAATATACCTTTCTGGAGGTGCTCTTCATTCCTGCTTCGCTGGCTTGCACATTGCAATTTAATCCCAAAATCCAGAATTTGGCTCTCTCTCCACACAGTAAGTGGAAATCTGGTTCTTTGTGTTTCCCTAATTTGTATTATTTATAATAACAGTAAGTCTCCTGAGCTGGTGGTGGAAGTCAAATGACAGACCCTTCACCTATTATGCCATGTTTTTTATTGATTAGCTTGCTGAATATTCCAGATGAAACCAGTGTTTGTATTGGCCAGAATCCGGGCTGTGCCTGAAGAAGTATTTTAGTCAACTGAGCATTAGGAAAGCTTTGGAATATTAAGCCAAAAATAGATTTTTGTGCTTAAATAAAATACTCTCCTTAGCCTGTTGCACGCATAGTGTACTATTAAGCTGTTATTTCAAAGACCAGCCTATTTTCAGACTTTCAGCATCTGTAAAAAAATTAATAATGATAAAGAGGGAATTCATATTTTCAGGCTTTTAAAAAGCCCATTGTATAAGTCACCAGCTCTTACAATAGGCATCTGTCCAAAAAATATTCCTCAAACTTTCACATGAAGTGGTGCTGTGTTCATTAAACACCCTGCTTTTGTAGTCCCCTCTGGTCAAAGATAGAATGCTTCTGAAGAGCCTTCCAAAGTAGATTTGTGAAATCATATATATTTCTCTCTTGAGGAGACCCTACCTGGATGCTCACAAGCTACAACAGACATGGCATTTATTGATGGCTGCGTCAAGAGCTGAGCAAATTTATTTCACATGAGTGAATTTTTCAGACGAGATGAAGGATGGGAAGTGAATTATCTGCCAGGCAATAACTCATGCTCCATACCCACATGCATTTTACAGAACTAGGCTAAGGCACTACTGGGTATGTCAGGACTGCAGACGCCTTTTGTGTTTTCTTTCCTTTTTAGGACATTCTAGAGCTGTATAATTAAATGGAGATTATTGGCAACATTATTTAGCAGTCATTATGGAGTCATTAGGGTTCTGCTTGGGCAAGAAGATAAGTCCCCTTCCTCTCTCACACTTAATGCTTCTATCAACAGCTTAGAAAAGTGGTTTACAATGAATTGCTACTTAAGTAGTCCTATCTTCCTCTGCAATCTCCCTCCTGTTGTTCTTCCCTGTGGGCTAGCACAGAGGGTCAGTACACTTAGCTTGCCTGATGTAATGCAGACTTTCCGATAGCTTTTGGCACTTTGCAACTGCTCCTGTAAAAAAAAAAAAAAGAAAGGAAAAAAAAAGGGACTCACAGGGAATGGAGAAAGAGTCACTGCTGATCCAAACAGTGATGTCTTTCCCGTACTTTGTTCTGTAAGTAACAGCCTGTGCTGTGTTGAGTCGCTCTCTGTAGGCTCCTCAGACACGGCAGTGCTCTCCTTCCTCTGCAGCAGATGCTTCACACCGTGACATTGCACACAGCTCCGGGTTGCTCCATGAAGAAGGAGTTATGCCACCAAACTGCTTTCCAGGCTCCGTGGCTCTCCAGTGGCTGCTCTAGCATAGGATTTTTGAGGGCTGGATTCCCTCCATACCACACGGTGGAAGTGGGCATATAGTCTGGTGTCATTACATAGCAGTTAATAATTCTGCAAGTGTGTGTGTGTGTGTGTGTGTGTGTGTGTGTATGTTAGAGCTGGTCGGAAAAGGAAATGTCTGTTTTGTGGGAAATTCCAGGTTGTCAACATTTCATTTTGTTCTGCGCTGGAATGAAACATCAACATTACCAAATACCTGGCAAAATGGGACAGTCTGTGTCAGTGCCTGCCTTCTTGCCGGTCAGTCCCTTTAGCTGCCGGCCGGCCAGGCAGGGCTGCACGGCGCCCGGGCACCAAGCACCATGGGCTTCAGGCATGCCGGGAAGGGGCAGAGGGCTGCCAGCTGGCCTGGCTGCCCAGCGAGTTTCCAGAGAAAGTTTAATGAAACCAGCATGCCACTTCTGACAGGCAAACGGCTCTGTATTTTCAAAGCAGATCATTACTGTATTTTGTTTTCTTATGTTTTAATTTGAAATTTTGTTTTAAACAAGGTGAATCAAATGTCCCTTTCTTTTCAATTGGTCACCTAATAAACACCAAGCCCAAGAGGCCCAAGAAATGCACTGACTGAGAGTCAGAAGGAAGACTGTGCACGTATGCACAAAAGAAGTGGCAGTATTTTCTGCTCTTCGAGGACAAAACCCTCTTTCAGAGTTGTGTGTCCTCAGCTGGAGGCCGTGGCAAAAAAGCATCCAGCAATTCCCAGGATAAGTCCTTTAAAATGGGAAAAGAAAAAAGTAAGAGTTTTAATTATGACTTTTTTTTTCTACTGGAGCATAAATGAGGATTAATTTTTTAGCCTTCATTTCTGAACACTCCAACGCTTTCTGTTTAATGCATATTGGTACAGAGGTGAGGGGTAAGAAGTGCATAATGCCAGTGTGGAGCCAGCATGGGCTAATCCTGTGCTGAGCACCAGCAGCTAGCAGGAGCCAGGGCTTACCAGTCAGAGAAGGAGGAACATGTTTCCGCCTTAAACCGGTAGCAGTGATGTTCATTCTTACTGTGCATGTCTAAACTGAGTTCCCGGGTCAGGTCCCACACCCTGGCCACTGCTGAATGTTGTGGCAGGACACAACCTTTTCTCCCTCATCTCTGCCACCTCCTCCCCGTGTCCCCTGGACACCAGGCCCCAGTCTCCCCGACACGGGACCCAGCCACCAGTGCTAACGGGAACACTGCTGGTAATTCCAGTGGTACCAGGACTTCGTTAGAGAATTTTGCAGTCAGTTTTAATGACAGCAGCATTAGACCATAGAGTTAACAGAAGATGAGAGGGCAAGTGTTCTGGGACATTAGCAAAGCAGTTTACGTGACTGCAATCTACTGCCCTAGAGTATGCATCTCAAAATACACTTTTTCCCTAGAAATAAAGTCTTTCCTCTATTTTAAAAGCTTTTTCTTTTTTTTTTCCTCAAATGAAAGCAATGGTATACGTCTCACTAAACTGTTGGACATTTCCTTCTAAGTAGATGTCTATATGCTGTTGCAGACACCTGCCTGAGGTATTATTTCCATTACACTCAGAGATATTTAATAGATGAGCAGTGATAAAGCTCTGAGATGGATAAGATACTAATATATATATATATATATATATATACAGAAAGGTGACATTAAATTTGAATAGCAACCCATCATAGACCTTTGATTTTAAGAGGAAAGTTAATATGAAGAAGCAAGAAATCTGATCTGCAGAGCCAGTAACATCTCAATATCTTTTAAATCCTGCAACCCATCTTGTGAGTCAGTTGATCCCACTGAGTATGTTCAGGTCTGGTCTGAATTGCAAATGGGGCTCACCCTGGCAACATTATTTTGGAAACAGCAGCTGGGTGAATGGCACGCAGGGCAGACAAAGCCCCAGTGAGGCACGTGTGGAGGCCTGAGCAGAAGTGGCAGAATTTCATAGTCATTACTGCAAACTTTTTCACTATTATGCATGAGTAGTGACAGTCTTGCATTGTTAATCAGAGTAATTAGGATTTAGTTGAGGCATGACAATAACCTGTGCCTCATAAAGGCCTGAAGGCAATCCATTTTCTCCCCTTTTCCTAGGAGTCTCCTATTGTGATTCTTAGATAGCCCAGCAGGAATGCAATCAGTGAATCTCCAGCGAATCAGTGTCCTTAAATCTTCAGGCTTGACAGGTTGAAGTCTGACAAGCTATTAGAAAAAACTACTGATCATTAGGCTGTCTAAAATAGACTTAGCTTGTTTCTGTCTGTATGCATTGGTTTATCTGCAGAATGATATTGTTTGAAGCTTAGATTACTCATGCTGCTGCCGGCTGACATAGTTTGTATGATAAAATGACAAAGTGTGGCTCTGGCTAAACATACAAGTCTTTCTGTCTTTGCTGTTTCATTGCTTTTGACTCATTCTGTAGTAACAAAAAGTTGGTTCAATATTATTGTGAGAAACAAACCCCAAAATATACTGAATGGTTTAAAGTAATTTTTGATCACCCCAAACCCAAGTATCTCTGACAAATATGGGACGATAGTGTCAGCTTTCCCCAGATCATTTCAGAGCAGCGATTTCTAGGTCAACTGCTGTGGGCTATGCACTTTGCTTCATGGAATTCAGAACTAGGCTTATTACAAAATCTCTGATAAAAGCTCTCCTTTATGTATGTCTGTTCCTCTCCTAAGCAATGTTTTAATTTAAAAAAGAATTAAATTTAAATTTAATTTAAAATAAAATGATTAGGTCCATAATACATTATTTGAGTTGTGAGATTTACTTCAGTTATTCTTTTACTCTACTCAAGTTTTCATAGGAAAAAAAAAATCACATCAGATGATTGGAAAATTTCTGAACAGACATTTCTCTTGAATAGGATTGCATTCTTATTTGTCATTTACAATGACATCTGTTTTTCCAGTCTTCCCATCTTATTTCTTCCATTTTTTAAAAATTACTGGCTTTCTTACAGGATTCAAATCTCAAAGTGGAAAATAAAGAATTAATTCAGCTCTTCTTTCCCATTGGCAGGAATACTGTCATCCTACTCTCTTGAAAAAAAAAAAGCATCTGTTTTGCACCATTATGTATGTAGAACATATATGCATAAGCAACCTTAAACATGTATTTTTATACACTTGCATATACATAGAGTATGTATGTGGTACGTTATCTACATAAATTCTGTTTGTGAAAGAAACATAACGTGGCCTCTAAAAAGAAATACAGATTTACATGTTATTTAAAGCAGATAAAAATACAGAGAAGTAGCTTCATAAATACTTACTTACATTTACAGATATTGAGGAAAAGAAATTTGGCATGACACAAGCATGGTCATATTCCTGCAAAAGGATCAAGGGATACTTAATGCCATAGCAGTCAAGTCCCAAGTTTTATGCAAACATGACATTCTTTGTATTGCATTCTTCTTTTTAGTAGCTGCATTAATAATATGTGCCCCTTACATTTACATTGTGTCGTATTTCCATATATTACTTTAAGAAGATCCACATATAACTTACTAAGAGAGACAGCACAAAAACTCTGTGAGGTTTTCCTAAGGCTCTGCACAAAGGCTGAAGCTGCAGTTAGAACCTATTGTGGCTTAATTTGTAGTCTTCACACACAGATTTGCTGAAAGAGGTTTACCATATTGCATCTTGCACGAAAGGTGAAATCTATGCAGCCAAACTGATGTTTCCATTTAGCCAGGCATCAGAATCTAATTATGCTTTGAGATTTTTGCAAAGATAATTTAAAATCCTTTTGTAGAGGACAAAGAATTCAGTATGGTACCTTGATCATGAACTGTTTATGAGGATTTAATATAATAGAAATCTACATTAATGTACTTTCAGGAACAACCCAAAACACTCTCTTTGAGTTCTTATAGCATGCCTGTCTCTCTGGTATGTGAACATATAATAGTAGGTTCTACATTTGCCCTCCTGCCCTGCCCCGATGATGCTGTGGATGATGTTAATGTAGATCTGTGCAAATTTATGAAACAAACACTGATGGAACATTAACCTCCGAGTTGGTATGTGCATCAGATGTTTTTCATGACAGCTTTCCTTATGCCCTTTCATCATTTTGTTTTGTTACCTGATTTCTATGCTTAGTGAACATTTAAAAAGCGATTCAGAGACTTTTGGGTTCATTAGCAATATACAAATCTCCACCAAAAATAGTTAGTTGGGGAATTATACAAAAAGGAAGCTCTTTAAGGGAGAATTGGAAATAGCAGTTAAAAGAGTAAAATATTTGCAAGTAGCATGAATACTTTTAAAAGAATAAATGTACGCCAGTCATCAATAGCATTGATAAAAATGGACTCTGAATAAGCCACAGTCAGAAGCAGCTGGCAATGTTAAACAGCAGTGTAATAGACACCATTCAAACGAAAAGACATCTTCCAAAATATGGAAGCTGTGTCCAAAGAAAGAAAACAGAGGAAGAGTATAATCCCCAGCAAAATAAATGTTAAACCACAGCAACGCAAGCCAAAAATATTAGTGGAAGCAACTTGCAGAAGTAATGAGAGCTAACAGTAAAGCCTTTTGTATATACATCAGAAGCAGCAGAGTTGGACAGTTAGCAGGATGAGAAGCAGCAGCAAAGGAAGATAAAGACATTACGGAACAGCTAAATGAATTATTTGCACTGGTTCCCTCTGTAAATGAGGTGGGAGTCTTTCACACTGGGGTCATTCTTTACACAGAATGACTCTGTGCAAACTCCCAGATTGGAGCGTCAGAGATTTTAGAGCAAATCAGTACCACAACAAATCAGTAACAATAGATGGTATTCACACAGGAGATTTGGAAGAATTCAAATATGAAATTGTCTGTCAATCAACTGTTATTGTGATTAATCAAATCAGCACCAATGTCAGGATAACATGAAACGTATAGATAATGGGAACAAGAATAATCAGAGGAGTTTTCTATAAAGGAGTCTAAAAAGATAATGCCCTTTCACTTGCAAAAGTGATGACTGAAGGGGTAGTGTGGTGAAAATATGTAAATTTATGAAGATATGAAACTTTTGCAACAGTATGGGAACTAAGGGCCATCTTATTAGACAACAGGGAAATACTGAAAAAGGAAGTGATTTTTTTGTTCAGCACATCATTAAATTGTGGAACTCCTTGCCATGGGATGGGTGCTGTGAAGGACAAGCAAGTGAATATTTTTTCCCCTGAACTTACTGGATTAGACAAATTCATGAGGATCAGATGCTTTGTTGGGTATTAATAAGTGGTGGTTTACACGCTATCTCTGGCTCAGAAAGTACTTAAGTTGTTAAATATTGGAAGACGGGAAGTAGGCAATAGCTGAAGAGCAGACACTCAGAAGAAGGGTGCAGGATGAGCCCTACCTTAATTGAACCTGCTGCCAGAGGTAAAACACTGTCAAAAAGACATTGGTCTGGGCCTGTGTTATATTTCTTACACTTTCACCCCATGAACTAGGCTTTTTGTCTATATAATTCTTCTCATTTCCAGGGATGCTCACTTGTGTGATAATTTTACTTTTCTGACTGGATGACTGGGCACAGCCTGGGCAGGAGAAACATGAGAGAGATGCCTAAAGGAGGAGCCTTTTGCAACCTTTGAATAAAAATCTGTTAAGCAATTTCATCATTTTCTGTCTACCTTCAAAAATAATGTGATTCAACAAACAAAACAACTGACCACAGTGAATTTTTCCACAATGTTTTTTGCTTTACTGTATAAATAGTTTAGTACTACCAGCTGTTATCACCTCAGCATGTATTTAGCTCTGCCTTTGATTTTGGGTGGGGACAGGAATGGCAGGTACGTTCTCCCACCGATATTGCTTCTGAATTGAAGAAAGCAGAATGTGATTTATTTTCTTTAGCCATGAGACCACGACACAGGACAGATAAAGTGTTTGCTCCGATGTATGCAGGAAAACCTGCAGCCAAGCCAGAAACCAAATCCAGGATGTCTGAGTCCCATTTCCCACCCTGACCATTGGAATGTCCTCTGTAATCAGTAAGAGTATTCAAATCATGTGGTATCACTTCAGAATCTGTTCAGGGTATATTTGACCATGATATGTCTTTTCAAAAAAGTATTTTCCATGCTCTATCATCAAAAATTTCAGCTTAAATGCAGTTAAATCAGTCCAAGTTTTGGAAACAAGATTCAGGCCCTTCAGGGGATTGTCCTTCCCTGGTGTTGTTAATCCTGTGGTTTTTAAGGCATTTTTTTCATAAAAAGGAAATGTGTTTTGTTTTACTTCAATGTTTACAAGTGTTTGTCTGGGAAATATAGGATTATAAAGGAACACATTTCAAGCGCCACGCTGGGTGTGTTAGTGCTTTGTGTTCTGCTACCACATCTGAACTTCCTTCATGTTGTGTTTCGTAATGTCCCAGACAAATACGAATGAGATCATATTTGCTAGAATTGTTTAATCGTCAGTGGCCTGACCCTGAAAAAGATGAGGCACATTAGCTTTCCATCACCCTGGATGGGAACTGAGGTTGCACAGCATCTGGCAGGATGTCCTCAGCACCGCACAGAATTTGTGCTTTTAACTTAAGTCCCAGACCACTTCTATTTTCTTCAATATACTGCAAACATATAATTATAGTTAGCACAATTGGTACTTTCACTTTTAACTAAAATGCCTCTACCCAGCAGGCAAAATAATAATCATGAGGTGACATTGTGATGAATGATGATGCCTCCAACAAAGCGCTTGAGCCATAAATGGAAAGAGACAGTAAATTTCACCTTATTTTTTGAAATTGCATATGCTGCAAATCCATTTTTAATGAAAACTAAATAATGCATTTTAAGCTACAAATCACAATAAGCTTAATGCAATAATGCACCAACTTCTCCTGTCCTCGGTTCAAGTCCTGGTGGGGAGTTTCAAGAGAGTGCCTCATAAAAGACACATTGATTTGGGGGTGGTTCCCTGTGATAAGGCTGTTTCCAGTTGTAGCTCTTTGCAGTCTTTCATTTTAAGGAATAAAGAAAAAGAGGTGAAGCCAGGAAAATGGATAAAGAAAGATAAAATGTACAAGACACAATGCGTTTGGGGTACCCTTGTCCTGCTATCTGTACAATTGTACAGTCCATTGATTGCAGTGGCATTTCTCCTGACTCAAATTTACACAAATGGAACAGCATCAGGCCTCCAGATAACCATGATTTATGCCCTTCCTGGCAGTCACAGCAGATAACAGTGTTAAACTATACTTTCTCCTGTTTAAACACATTGACATTTGTGACATAAGATATTCTCTTGGAAATGACAGATATGATAATTTTGTACCAAGGCTCACTCAAGGATTTTAAGGACTTGAAAACAATTGCATGTGTAAGTTTTTAATTGTTTTCTTTTTCAGGGTTCCAACTGGAGTAATTTTCTGTTCCAAACACACAACATTAATGGAATAGTTTACGGACTGATTGAAATGCTGTCATTTTTCAAAGAAGGTTTTCTGGCTAAATGCCAGCTTTTCAGTAAATGGAAATACTCAATAAGAAGCTCAAATTATTTCAGAAAGGCTTAAATAAAAATATTAAAACTCCATCAAAAAAAATCATAAGCATGTTTTTGCAATGACTATGAAATACATTATCCATTCACATGTTCATTCTTTGAATGGCTCTAAATCCAGTACCTATTATTTAATACAAATTATTGACAATAATTTCATCATCTGAATTTCCTGAACCTTTAGACAAAAAGAAATGTCTTTTTGCTTCACAGACTAGCACACAGTCTTCCTGGGGAGGAATCCTCTTTGCAGTTACTTCTAAGGACTCTTCACTCTTATCATTCGGCAGCTCCTGATGTCTGAAGGAAGAGGGCAAAGCCCATACAAGCTGCCGTTCTGTCTTTCCCTACGGCTGATCCCCAGTACCAGAGCAGTAATACAGCTGAATTAACAGAGAGTTTGTCTATACCACAGTCACAAAAATTCCTTTCCGGATTATGGAAAAAGTGGTTTCAGGGAATCTGTCTTGTCTGCTGAAAAAAGATTTAATGAAAAATTGATGACCAAAGTGAGCACTAGTCTCTTCTCAATGAAACCCTTGTTCGAGCCAAAATTCCCATAAGCGTTAGCAGTGAACTTGAGTAAGTTTAGAAGAGCAGTACTAGCTGAGGAATAACTGCAGCACCATGTTTGGAGAATGCCGTCGGTTTGCTCTTGCTTTGTAACATTCCTGAGCGTGGTAAGCACTTGAGATTGCCACTGCTGGGCATGCCAGCTGGCTTGCCTTCCTTCTTCTGTTCTGCAGAAGAATCCTGGCAAGTGAAATATTTTCAAAATGTGTTTCTGACACAGTGGTGGAAGACTTACAGCTATTGTTTGAAGCAGGCAAGAAGAAATAGCTATATGTTTTCTCCTTGTTGGAAGAAATCACATCTTAATGAAAAAGTTCTGGATTTTCACTGCAGAAGAAGATAGGTGTATTTTGAATCTTTGCAATGGAGACAACCTTAGCAGACTAGTTTTAGTGGAAAGACTTGTTTTGATACGTGATGAAACACAAAAATTAATAATGCGTTTCTCCACTTGAGTCTTTCTTGACAAACATTCTGTGAGGATTATAATATAAATACATAACTGCTTTTCCTCATTTCAGCATGCCACTTGTGAACAATTTTGTCATAACAAACCCCATCTTCCCTGCTTTTCATTTATCTCCCTAAAATAGAAATGGTCTTTTTCCATTTATCCTGCTAGAATAAACATCTATTAATTCTCCCAGGTCACAAAACCTTCAGCTTCTGAAGGTTAGAAATGTCTGCACAGTATGCAACTCCTTTGGTTTAGTCCTGTCTTGAATCAACTCAGCAGAAAATGTCCAAATATTTGCCCGGTAATGGGAAAAATGAATGTAATTGATCCACGGCTCTTATGTACAACATCAAAGTACTTAGAGACAAGAAGCTATTGTAAGACAGTGACTAATAACTGTATGAGGGGATTTCCATTAGCAGGCCCACAAGGAAGATGATTCTAATTTGTGAGTGTCTTGTGAAAAGTTAGAACTGTCATGAACTATACAAGGAGTTTTTCATAAAACCAAAGCCATGGAAAGAGGCATTGCTTTTTATATGTATGACCTTGGGATACCCCAATTAAGGTCAGATACAGTCATAAATTACTTGAATCCACTGAATCCTCCTTAAAATCCTCCCATAACACAATTTAGAGTCTTTTACACCAAATCTTCCAAATCATTATATTTTTGATAGCTCTGTGGATAGCAATGAGCAAACTGAATTACCATGAATAGTTTTAAAATCTCATGGGATGTAGCGATCCTTTTCCTTACTCCAGAAGATGCAACTTGATGGAACTGTAGCAGCTCCCAGCACAGTGCTATTTGTGAGGCTGCCATAGGTGAACTCTTGAGGTACCTGCTACTGATATCTAGAGAACATATTTAAGATGAAAGAAAAGAGAAATAAAAGACTGAGCAGGGAGCTGATTCTGCCACCCTTGCCTTGACTTTTATTTTGCACACAGTTCTTGAACAGTGGTAGCAAATACATGGTCCTGCAGAATCTCCTCCTCAGTTGTATTTTCATGGCACTCTCAGATAAAAGTTGCATTTCAAATTTTACTCTGGTTTAGGAAGCTTGTGCTGTTGCCAACATCTATTTAAATTATCATCATAGACTCTTACAGATAACAATTAATCTCTACTTTTGTAATCATACTTACATATGCAAGGAACATACATACATGCATAACATTTCTTCTATATGATCCCATAAATCATCAGAATATTCACTGCTAAAGCACCTTTGGATTTTCTTCCCAGACGCTAAACTGTTCATCTCAGAAGTGCATATACAGTGGAACAGGGGAGAGAGAGTAAGAGCATCCTTGTCTTTTCACAGTCTTTGTGGATGGCTGGTGTGCGGGAATCAGGGACCAGGCCTATAAGTCTTTGCCTGGAATCAGTGTGAAAAGAGGTAAAGAGCATATTAAATCATGTTTTTCTTCTCTTTCTCTGCATTCCAGTGGGGCTGCCTGGTAGGAAGGAAAGGAGACAGCTTGTTCCCTGAGAAGGCATATCACAAATTCTTCCCCATTTGTGCCAAATGCTTGTAGTATAAAGGACTGCATTTTTTCTGAGACACAGTGCTTTGGATGTACTCCCTAATGTGGTTCAGCTTCCTTGCTGCCCCTTATTTTAGCCCATGCCTTAATCGTATAATTTAACCTTAAATTAGAGGCATATTTTACCCTTGTTTTGTATGCAGAAATTCCTTTGATGTAATTGGGAGCCCGTGCAAAGATGGAGGGTTTATCATGGCCCTTTGAATGCATGTGACATGGCAATTTGTCCAAGACATATTCTCATGCAAGAAGAATGGGATCCCATTGTGGGAAAATCTAGGGCCAAACACTGCACAGAACTGACGTCAATAGGATTGAACACAGTGTGAAGTTATGGCAAAATCTGATGTATTAGCTGTTTGGTGCCAGTGGTTTTTTTATGTATCCACTACTCTTAGCATTGCTGATGGAGAGAACATATAGTATTGTCCTGAGAAACCCTAACTCTTGGTGCAAGAGGATGAAAGGAAGATGATCTCAAGAGTCTGAGTGACCGTTTTAATTGGATACATGTGGACAGAGTCCAATCCAAAGCTCACAGAAAACTGTGGAAGTGATCCTGATGGCTTTTGGATGAGCCCCACTATGAAATTTTCGGATTAGGATTTGAAATAGAGTCAGTGAGCACAGAAGCCACTGTCTTACCAGATAAAAAGACATGATGCAGTTTTCCAATTGAGCATGCTATTTTCAATCAAAGCACCTCCAGGCTCTTTTTATCTTTTTTTCCTCTTCATTCTTTCTTAATAAGGCAAGTTTTGCTGACCTTTACATGGCCTCTCACAAGAGACTCCCTTAAAGAATAAAGTTCTAAGCCCCAACTCATCTCCTACAGAAATCTAAATAAAAAATATAAACAATATAAAATAGAGACATAAAACTTACCACATCTTATTTAGGCAGCAATTTCATCAGTGTTGTTCTAGCCCTTTGGCTATAACAGTGGTCATATCTCCTTTGCAACCTCTCCATGGGGTCTTAATCTCTAGATACATATAAATTGCATTCATTCTTTTAGCACAGGCCAGGATAATGCAGTGGAAGACAGGAGGGATTGGTTTGAAAGTTCTGGAGTTTATGAAAGGCATGTGAGATAAGAAAATGTCAAGGAAAACAGATCATGGGCAGAAGCAGATGTTCAGCTTGTGGCCACATCTTTGATCCTTTCTTCTTTGCATCTCTCTTACATGATGTGTATACAGAGACAGTATATAGCCTACATTGCTAGTGGGCAGAAGTGAGAGGCATCGTGGACTCAGAAAGATGAGTCCGTAACAGGATTGAAGGGGGTCATAGAGTCAATTTTTGCACTGTTTTCTCATGAGAAAGGAGGTCTCATGTCAGCTGCAGTGCAATTAGTACACAGCCTCTCGCCCACATGGATAGCTACACAAACAAACCTGCGTCGATAGCACTGCTAACCTTGAAGAAATATTGGGAATTGCTAGGAACAATACCTGTACCGGAGCCTGCAGAACTCTGCAGCAAAGACCTAACTGAAGAACTTGAACAATGCAGTCGAATGATTTATATCAGGACGAGGATCTGGCTTTAAACAGGCAGAGGAAGAGAATTTTGAACATAAACAACATAAACATTTAAAATTAGTTCAGACTTTTGTTAGAAAAGCAATACTTAAAGTGCTGCAGAGAGCATGTGAATCTCCTTGTACCTGTGCATCAGCTTTCTGGATAATGTCTTCAGTATCTCACAGGTATTGAAGCTTGCCAGCTGTGTGTTTCTGCAGCTGCTCTTTATTGAAAGACACAATAAACACTACAGTCGTGTAAATCCTTTATAAATAGCTGTAGCAAAAGCCATCCCTGCACCCTGTTCAAAGTTAAACACCATATTAACTCCCTAGCCCCTCTCCACTAGCTTGTAAATTGACTATAATACTAATAGTTACCCTTTTCTAAGTGTTTTGAGATCTTCTAATGAGAGGCATTATATACTGGTAAAGTCCAAAACATTAAAAATAGTTAGTTATTTATTTCTCATAATTTCTGAGCCATCATTTCCAATCCACCTCCATTGTTCCCAGCAAGCAACTAAAATAATTAACAGCAGACAGCCTATTAAGAAATGGAAAGTGTTTTGGTTACTTGCTATTTGTGGGTATGCATTGTTCCAGCATGGGAGCAGCCAACTGCTGTTGGGAGAATTTTCTGCTCAGCACAGACATTTTATGTCCAGTGTTTACCAGATTCTGAATCTGGAAAAGTTCTGAGATTGTCCAATTTCTCTAAATTTCAGTGTCCAAAATTATGTGGTCCACAATGAATAATGCTGCCTAAATAAACTCCAATGAAGTGTTATATTTTTTTTCCTCTTTAAGCCAACCTTTTTTCCTCCCCCAGATTCTCTATCCCCAACCCCTCCCTTTACCCCATGGAGCCTTTTAGTTCTCTCCAGAACTTTTGGTGCGATCACTGATTGGGGGTAGAGATCACTCTGATGCAGAACATGTACAAAGCAACAGAAATACCAACCAACTGGCATTTTATAGCCATAAAAATAAAGTAAAAAATAAAGTAAAAGCAAAAAAGGTAAAATAAAGAAAAGCCTGGGTTGTCCTACACACAAAGGACAAGTAAGATTTGTCTGTGTGTGCTGAGACTCAGTTTAACAGCAAGGCTTTTCAGTCAAACACTGCAAAGCAGAGGAAAGACTCTACTAAAGGATGCAGAGACAGCAGTCAAGTGGCTGTAGACAGGAAGAAGACTAATTTTCTCTCAGATGTCTTACAAGTTAAGATATCATAATGAATCAAATTTACTTGGCCTTTGTTTTGAAATTTTTTGTTTCTGTTTCAGACCTGCAGAATGGCTTCTTCTGTGCCTGCAAGTTTGGCATTTGTTCTGAGGATATTAGTTGTTCTAATCAAACATATAATTTCTACTCTCAGATGTTTCCTATTTTTCTATAAGCAGAAGACTTATGGTTGGTAGGGACACAGCTCTGAGCTTTCTCCATGAGGTGTAGCTGGATCCAGGGCAGATCTCAGGAGACTCCTTGGAGGCCAAGATTCAGGCCTGGGTGGTGCATGATGGAGACAGAAACAGCCAGGGCAGAGCCTTCATGGTGCTGGAGTGGTCTTACTTGAAAGGAAAGTTATGGCTTTGGGAATGGGGTGATATCTGGCATGGATATCTAGAAGGACTGAAAAAAATAGGCCACCTTGAGAAGACTTCTCAAGAGAGAAATAAGAGGCTGGCTGAAATACTTGATCTCCTGGGATCAATACCATTTGGCTCCACTGCCAAATTTCAGACCAGAACCATTTAAAATTAGAATCTAACAAAACTATTTTCTAGTAAAGCCTTTATATCGTTCCTAGATATCATTTTGTTTGTGGTCTAGAAAAGCCAAAACCTGAGTGCTAAGCTTGCCTCAGTACTGCTGTTGCTCTTTGCACATCTCAACACTGTGTTTGGGCAAATCTACCTACTGGTGTCAAATGGGGACAGAGGACTATGGCAAGCACGTAGCACAGACAGAGTCCATATTGTCTTCACAAAGAATGCTTTCCATGAGGTATCAGCTGCTGCTTTTAATTAAAAACCAGTTAAGTGGATTCCTACCGGGTCTGAGAAGAGCAGCTCCACAGATACTCCAGCAGTTAATCATATGGTAACAATGACGATAAGCATAATGGGCTCGGTGACTGAGGAGCCTGGTGGCAGGTTATTATAAAAATAACTGTTAACTTTTCTCCCACAACCATCTTGCAATGCTACTTGGAGACAGAGGGTTTCTGTTTGCTTGCTCTGTGGCTATGACACCGTGTAGTCTATCCGGCAATGCCTTGTACGTGCTCCTCAGCCCGGAGCCACCTGTGACTTCAGGCCACCCCAGCCCTGCTGGGGGTGGTTGCTCTCCTCACTGATTTTGCCTTTGGACTCTCTTCTGGAGTAGTTAACAAGGCAACCAGCTGGGATTGCCTGTCTGCTGGGAACTGTTTGGAGACCACTAGCTCATTTAACCAAAACTATCCATGAGGACCACAATGGTACTATTTTTTTTTCAGATAGCTTTTAGGGATAATGACTTGATCCAGGGGATATCCTGGCTTGATTAGTCACTATGCCAAGGATTAATATCATTATTGATACAAGTAACAAGATTGACGGTATCAGATACATAATTATAATTTTTAAATCATTTTTTTTCTCTCTGTTTCATTTTCTATATCATCAGTTTAAAAGTAGGAAGATTTTAAACTGGACTGTATAATTCTGCAAGACACAATCCCCTCCCTGCTGCCTTTTTTCCTGTTCTATTTCTGGCTTGCGTGGTGGAGACGATGATTTCTCCCTGGTGAAAAATAATAAATGAATTATAAAAGCATGCATTGCAATTTTTTAGGAATGGAATATGCTTCACACGCCTACTGAGTGATGTGCATGAAAATCCATGTACTGTACATGGTGCAGAAGAAGGCTTTTTTGTAAGATTTTTTTTTTAATGACCTGTGCCTAGAATACTAAAATTGAAACCTTGCTCTGGGTGGTCTTTATTTTTGGCTGAAGCCTCCTAATAGTTCCATAAATATTAATTTATGAAGAACGCAGAACACAAGTGACTGTAGAACTGACCACTTTCTTGGTGTTCTCATATTACTTAAACTGTATTATTATTATTATTTGCTTATAGAACAGTGGGAATACTGTTAAAAAAATTAAATGGGACTTTTATCATTGAAAAAGTTTGTGGTTTGCTTATTTGGATCAAAAAAAAATCAACTGAGCACATGCAAATAACTTCAGAAATAAAGTGCAACAGTACTAGTTTTGACACCAGCCCCGTTTGTTTCCTCTGAAATGTTTTGCCAGTCCAGCAGCCAGATATTTCAAGAACAGCCTCACAAGGGAAGATTAAATGTGTGTGTTTTTATAAAACAATGACATCTTGTTTTCAAAGCCCTGCAAGCTTAAAATGGATATTAGAGCAGTCACATATAAACTGCAGTTCCCAAGGACAACTGTTTAGCTTAAGTGCCATTTAATGTTCTCCTAAATGGTTCCGCTGTTTAGTGTGCAATATATCTTCTAGATTAGACCTTTAATCCTTTACATTGTGCTTGCTGTGTCAAAGAGGGCTCCATGCCAACTTCTTCCTATTGGTGGGTCTCTTTCTCTCTCTTTTAACAGGCACATGAAGAACATCAAAGTCTTATGTTTTGCCTCTTTGAATCCAAACAAGAAATCCAGTTAAAAGTTTTTGTGAACGAAAAACTTTAAACAGTTTAATGTGTTTCCCCCTTTATTTCTGCTTTAATTTTAGTGCTTTTATGAGCACAAAGAAGTAGAAGAAAGACCAAAAATAGTTTATAAAGTACTGTTTTTTTAATAAATGTAAAAAATTGATATAGGTTAGCTGGGTACATATAATGTTAACGAGGACTTCAGAGGGCTACAGCTTTCACACCTCAATGCCTTAAGGTGAAGAGAACTCAATGCCATTACAAATGTGATACACAAAGCAGAGAAATTATCTGGTATACCATGTTTAAGCAGAGCCGGGTATGAAACTAAGCCCAGCTCGGATGCTTAAGGCACATCGCTTTTTGCTGGACTAACGAGAAGACCCTCATTATTGATGGACCTTAAGCATACTGCTTTGCAGCATAAGTCAATAGTGGGTTTCTGGAAGCTAGCTCTGAATTTCTTAGTCTTGGCTATGCTTGCATTTGTTCCTGAGAGGAAAATAAATTTGCCCTGTATGGCCTAAAAAGCAAAAACATCTGCTGGTATTATGAGCAGCCCTATTGTCCGAGTTCAGCAGCAGGGAGGTCTGCACTTGTTCAGTTCTGCTTTCCTGCTAAGCATCGAGAAAGCCTATGGGGTTCATTATCAAGGCTCCCGAGGGCAGTGGGGCAATGAATTCACCAATCCAACAGGTAGCCAAAAAAGGCCACCCTGATGTCCTGGATAGTAGCAAAATATGCTATATGTACCATGCAGGGGACCCATATTTGGGAATAAGTTTGGAACACTTGCTCCAAAGCCAATGATGGACAGCCGCCATGGGCTAAGGGAGGGACTCGGCTTCTGGGAAGGTTAGCTGTGGTAGCTGGCAGCTGGAGGACATGGAAAGCTAAGACTCAGTGGGTGGTGAGGAGGAAAAAATGATGGTGCAGATGGAACACTTGGTTAGAAGAAATCCCACCTCACTTGGCCTGATTCAGTAACCTGAACATCTGTCTAAAGGAAAGAGACCGTTCCCCTGGTTATTGCCATTCACTATAGTTGCTTCATTAGTTGCAAAATGGCTGTGCTCCAACACCTGAGGCCCAACGTAGCTTTTCACTGTCACTTCTGTTATCCTGAACTGTTACCTACAAATAGGTAAGTTTGCTTTTTAATTAGGAGCATTGAGAAAAGAAATATATTAAACTTATTTTTTACTTGCATTTCTGTTATTTATTTGGGAGCTTATGGGTAAGAAATACATGTCATGTTTGGGTCCAGATGTACATACACTCAAAAGCGGAAGTTTGTCCCAAAATTTCCATTATCAGATGTTATTCACGTTTGGGCTTGAATATTGACAAAACATGTAGCCAAATGCCAACCATCTGAGAAGAAGTGGAGTCCAAGTAGCACTGACTAGGAAACAAAAGAGACAAAACCCTTCCTGTAAGCATGGGACCTCCAGGTCTCCATCCCAGCTGATGTTTCTGCCAGCACTGAGGAGGAATCCATTCAATCCCCAAGTTTCCTTGTGACCCCTTAATTTTTTTCTTTATAGGCATAGGAAGGAAAAATAACATAGGCTGTGTTCTCCTTATCCCATTTACTTAATACTACTGCTTTGGTTTTACCGAGTACTGAAAGCTTTCCAATCCTGCCTGGCAGGCCTGTAAGAAAAGGACTTCCAAATTTAAGCCTTACCATTCAGAACTGAGCCTCAAAACTGAATCCAAGCCCACTCTCACAGTCATTTTCAGCCATTATATGAAAATATTTCCACTAATGTAATTATATTCCTGATTGAATCAGCTGTATGGTGTTTTTTTGTTCAATACGGTATTTTTGTAAAGATGTCCATGGAGGACAGTTTAAATTGTTTATGTGGTAGATCTCCTGTCAAACGGAGGACAAATAATCATTGAATGTGTTAACAGGAGATGTTCTTTTGTTCATAGAAAGTTGTGCAACTTCTTGCAGCCACAAAGTAATTGCAGATCAAGGATTAGCTAAATTAACTCTGGTGACTTACTCAACAAAATGCCAGTAGATAGGGTCGTTGATCTCTAGTTGGAAGTACACACAACTCCTCCAGTGATAAGGGACTGTAACAAAAATAGACCTGTCAGGAGCCGTGAAGCAGGGTAAAGCATGCCCATCTCACTCCGGACAGAAGTTTTACTTACCTGTCTTTAAAGATCTCCATGAAGAGACTTCACACTTGCTTTAGGCAATCTTTTCCTGCACTTGACTTCCCTCACTGAAAATGCCACCCTGAAAACATTAATCTTTCTTACCACAGTCTTTCACGCTCCTGCTTGAACACATCATTTTTTTTGTCCTATCTGCCTAGCATGTGGGGATTAGCTTGTTCCCTTCCTCTTTGCAACAACTTTTCATATCCTTGAATACTGTTTATCACATCTCCACTCAGTCTTTCTTCCCTGTGCTAACAGACGGAGGAAATCTTCAGTTAACCGGAAGATGGTGTAGCTGCCTTCCTATCAGCCCACCCTCGTCTTCACCGAGATAAGCAGGATTTGGAGCCCTGGTGAATTTTGACGAGCACAACAGCCCCTTGAGGGACTTTCTGAGATAAAGCAGCACTGAAGCTGTTCTAATTTATCTTGAGGATATAACTGGATAGCGGTCATAATCAGAGTGGGGGGCATATAAAGATAGCCAGGCTGTTCCTCCTGTGCCTCTGATTTGTGCTGCACACAGCTCAGGCAATTCACAGTAAAGTGGTGATTTGACATGTTCTGCCCAAAGAAGCATTCACGATATCCAAGGACTTCAGCTGTGGGATACCAACCAGGCTGATATCGTCCACATTTTTCTTGCAGGTTATTTAGCTATTCCATTAACTTTTCCATTGTTATCTATAAGATGATTCATATAATTTTTAAAAAAGAAAATAGCAATATAGAAATTACCTTTCATATACCACCAAAATCAAACAGTGTCTAAAGACTTCTAACTTGACAGGCTTTAAATTCAGTACTAACAAATTTATGGCTGATGTAAAATTGGTACTCATGCTAGGAAAGCTGCATATTAACGAGAGCATATTAGTATCAGTTTTAAAACATTTTTCTGAAAATATTATTTAAAAATTTGGGTTAGACTCACTAATGTATCTTGGCTTCTTTGTGCAATTCTAGTGATGCAAAACAGATACAAACCAGTTTAATTGGTTGGTTAACCTCAGTTTATGACTTCTTTGTGCTTCCGCAGTGGTGGAAAATAGCCAGGCTGTATCTGGTTCTCAGTCTCTTATTAATCAAAGGTATCCAGTTGCCTCCCACTAAGGCATTTTGTGTGCTCTATAATGCACCTTAATCATAATCTTTGTTACTTATATTCTGATATCTAATAATTTCAATTTATAGTAAGATTCAGCCTTTAAAATTTTACAAAGTGATGGAGACTATCAATTTATATACCGGTGGGTATACTGGAGAAAGACTTGAAAAGAGCACACAACCTATGTCTGAGAAAGCCTTTTAGATGGCACTATTCATTGAAACAGCATATTTGAAAGTAATTTCAGAAGATGAGTGTAGAAAACCACCCACTAAGCACTTGCTCTTTGTGTGTATAAGAAGGCATAACTGTACTGCTCCTTAAAAAGAAAAAAAAAAAAGATTTCAAAGATAACATCTTTCTCACTGAGTAGGCTTTCCATCAGCTATAAAAAATAAAAAGGACAGAGGTACCAGATGTAAGGATGGATCCATGTTAGTGGTAGCCCATAACAGAAAAACGCATTCATCTGAAATACACCATTGTGTGCACGCTGAAGACTGGAGAACTGTCGACGTCTATGCTTTCTTCCTACGCACAGCTGCAAAGATAACACTGTCTACGGTTCAAGGGCTCCGTGGGGAATTCCAGTTTTGTTCTTTCAATTCTTATTAAGGTTTACATCCCCATTTCAGTTGATGATCAACTTGCTAGCTGGGTCAACTGCTGGCATAAATCCCATCAGCAATTATAATTGTAACTTGACAGTATCATTCCTGTTGTGAGAGAGCATGTTGGGGCTTTACAGTGAGTCTGGATGGATCTTTTTCCTTTTTTCTTTTTTTCTTCCTATACCGCATGAAAGAGTTCTTCCATTCTTACCTTCAGCTGCTAAAATTTCTGTGATGACAATATACTTTTATGATGCACTAAAATAATGACAATGATATGATACCCTCAAACTGAAAATGCCTTGAGGAAGACATATAGATGCCTAGGCCCTTATCCGAAGCTTACTGAAATCACTGGGAGGTTTTTCCATAAATTTTAACAGGCTTTGGATCTGGCCTTGAATTATTTATTCAAGACTAAACCAGGCGATGCACTTTCTCCAGTTTAGACAAACCTTCTGAATCTGCCAATTAGAAATTTAACAGGAGTGGTACTTTCTGGTTTCCTTCAGGAACCACTGCTCTTACAAATAAAGGCTTGCACTTCTAGTCTGCATTTATGAAGTTATCATAGCTTAAACCAAGTGCCACATTAAAAACAGTTTTCAGGTCACCCGAGCTGTAGTGATAGATGTCTTTGCAGATCAATTCTGCCAAGTTGTGCTTCTCTGGATTCCAATTCTGTGCCTGGAGACTTGCAGAGAGTGCTTGGAAAACTCTTGCTAGACTTCTTCAACTACAGAAGGGTTTCTAATGATTTCTTATGAGAGACCATACTTTGGACTATGCAGCTCAAATGAGCTTAAACAAAGTTTGGCCGGGAAGTTGTCTGAGGTTTGAATGGAGCCTCCCAGGGGGATGGGTGCATTGAGATAAGAGCAAAGAATAAAGCTTGTTTGAGAGTGTTAGTGGCCAGAACTTCATTCCTGTAGAAGGGGGATTTTAACGGCTTTAGGTTTTGCAATCTACCTCTGAGTTAAAAAAAGGGTTGTCTCCCCAAGCTTCTGATGGGGGTACCTGTATGTATTTAACCTAAGCACTGCAGATTTCAGCCTTGCATTGGCCTCCTTCTATGCAAGAAACAGAAGTTAAGTCCACGCAGAGACTGCGGACCAGATTTTCCTGTCAGTAGCATTAATTTAACGGGAGATGATACTGCAAAAGGAGCATGTTCAACTTGGAAAAAGATGGAGGTAGTGGGAAGAGAATTAGATTCAACCTTTTCCAAGAAAACATGCAGAACGTTTTCTATCTGAAAATGTTCTACAGAAGAAGTGCATGCTGTTGGGTACTGGTATAAATCTTTACTCTTTGAAACATGAGAGCCTGTTAAAAGTCAGCTTTAAAAACTGTTTTGATTATCTTAGTGCATTCAATAGCTTTATCATATTCTGCTGTTATTCTAACAAAGATTAACTAGCCCATTATTCCATATATGAAGTGCTTTGAAGAGTTTTGGACTGTAGTATCTGTGGAATTACTAGGTGTTGCCCTGAAAGGTTGTGGATGAAGGAATCTGTCAGCCTATGAAAGCTATGCATGCTTCAGGAATAAATATATCAGCAGGAGTAAAATAAGGGCTCAAATGGAAAGAAGGGGGAAGCAAAGAGAATTCTGTTTCATTCATTAGCTATTCAAATATGATTGGATTAAAATGACTCTGAAGTTTTTCCAAATTAATTACCTCTGCATGGCCTGAAATCCTTCATTTGAGTTATTCATGTCAAGGCAAAGCATTTGCTATTGGACTGTTTAGGAAAATTACACAGTTAATCCAGAAACCATCTGCAGTAACCTCACAATAGTTTTTGCACCCTTGTTCCACTTCAGCACAACCACTCGGCTGAGAATGGGAGCTCCATTTTTTCATACTCTCCTAGGAGGCCCCAGAGAGTTTTTGAGTGATGCTTCATCTCTATGAAAAGGAAAACAAACCAGGAAGGTCAAAGAGTCACTACAGGAGGATATCCTCTATGCATTCTCGACCACAATCTCTTCGGCGTCTAGAGTATTTGTCTGTCTCTCTGGTTGGCAAAACTTAGGAAGCTAAGGCACAATGCACAAAGCCACCCTATTTCATACAAATCACACAACTGCAGGATGTTCTATATGCTTGAAGAACTGAGATTGGACAGAAAGGAATTATTTGAGGCATATAATGACTAGTGGGTTCTGATATCCAGATCTGGGATTTTTCTGGACAAGAGCTGAAATCTCAACTCCAAATATCCTCAAGTTTGGGGGGAATTCTGAATTCAACTCCAGATGTGGATAGGGTAGTTTATTTTACTTCTTACTGTGAACAACTGACTGGAAAAATCAAATTCACTAATCTAAATGTACCAAAATTTTTACAGTCAGCTGAACTAGACTCCTTAATTAATTCTTTCATTTGGGCAACATTTATATGCTGAGTGGGGCTGTTTTGCAAATCTGTAACTTTGTATTTCAGAATATTCTTCCCTGATCAAGTCCTTCTTGTGAGATTTTTGAGTAATATTGTTTAACATGAGCCTTTTTCTGAAATTTGTGTTACTGTCTCAGTTGGGTCATGGTAGGTCAAGAAAAGAACGCAAACAAAATGCGCCTTGCCTTGATCCCTCATCATCTTTTCTAAAGGGAGGTAACGAGGTTATTCTGAGGGCTATTCATCATTCCTCTGGTGGTCCAACCACTTCACTTAGTTTATGATTTGCTGCCAGCGAAGCTGTATCAGCACAACCTGCGGTGTTGCTCTCAGGTTGACAGTGACAGACCATTCCCTGTGGAAACAGCAATATGTACTGCAAGGCATGAACTGACTTAGCAAACCTGATGAAAATAAAATGTTACTAGTCTGGCAAGATTTTAAATTAAATGGCAGTAAATGAAAATAAAACTTCCATTCAAGGTCTGAGTAAGAATTCATGGGGCATTAATAATTTTGTTGGCAGATCAGCAAAGGATTTCTTAATATTGTGACACAATTTTGCTGATTTGAGAGGAAACATCCTGTAAATCAGATAAGAACTTTTCTAATGAAATGCATTTGAGGGAAGTGACAATAGAGCTGGAATCAGTTTTTCTTATTTATGTTCTGGCCATGCACACAGCATCTCTTCCATTGCAGATGTCTGTTAATAGGGCTAAACAGAAGTCCTCACTCATGAAACGTTATGGGAGGTAATCTAAAGAAAATGGCTTACACAGCTGCCCACTGGTGGTTCTCAGATTCTTTTTTCTGTGCTACAGTATTATAAAACTATGGATTTTATTGAAGATTTTTTTAAAAACAAATTCTGGACCTTGAGTTCTGATGTTCTTCATAACTTTTATGCACCCTTGATAATGAGTATATAAGTGCAAACCACACAAATTCCTGTTCCTGATGGTTTTGGAGCCCTACCTCAGTGCAAAATACAGCTGAGAAAACAGTTTAAGAAAACCTGGCACTCAACCGACCATAACAAGTTCAAGTGTCCTTAACCAAGCCTAAATTGTTGGGCTAGGATGGGTCCCTGGGCCTAAATCTATAAGCCTGCTAACTTCAGCTCATGTGTCGAGACCTCCATCAGTAAAATTTAGACAGTTTAACCACTCTGTAGCTGAAACATAGAGCATACAGATTCCAAATGCAATTTCAGTCAAACTTTGGAAAGTTCATATTAATACCTGTTCTGTAAGTGAAATTTTTTAATTACACATTGAAATGCTGTAGACTGCATGATGAAAAGTCAAGAAGAAGTTGTCTTCTTCTGTACTCAGGAATAGCCTTGCTATAAATGGGGGTGAGAGGGAAGAAGGGATTTTATCACCCACAGTACTATTGTGTGGGATGGGAACAGGAGCCAGAGTTAATGGACAGAGTATAAAACTCCGCCGTTCTTCTTCCCCCCATAAATCCGTACTTGCATGTCCTGTGAGCGCACACATGCGTGTGCATGTGCTGACAAGCACAGCTAACTGGAGCATTTAAAAAAGTTTATGGAGAAAGGGAATACTTTATCTCTGCTGTAATTTACATTTTTATGGGAAGAATGCCCTTTTTTATGCTCTACATAGCTTAATGAGTTGATGATGGACTCACCAATGGGTGTTCTCCCACATTCATGGCTCCTAACTGTATTTACCATGCACAGAGGAAAACGCAACACACTTAATAAAAGAATCACAGGGCTTTTGTTTCCACAGAGGACTCTTGGCTTTACTGGTCAAACTGCTTCCAGAGAT
This sequence comes from Theristicus caerulescens, assembly GCA_020745775.1. Lineage (NCBI taxonomy): Eukaryota > Metazoa > Chordata > Aves > Pelecaniformes > Threskiornithidae > Theristicus > Theristicus caerulescens. Next base: position 101,089,239 of record CM036561.1, on the reverse strand, counting down.
GTCAGCAGTTGCAGAGCCCTTTCATATGCTGAAAATATGAACCCACACCATTCCAGGCAGCATTTGTGTTAGCAATGGAATTTTTAAATAGAAATAATTAGTTTTGCTGGCCATGGTTGTCACATCTGGCATAAATTTGCCCCAGTGAACCCTATTTTTAAAAAACAAAGCGTCTGAATTGAGGTTCCAGATTATACTAGTTACTGATCTTTGCAAGCCTAATCCATTCTTATGAACAACGCCTCTGTGGTGTTTTCTTCCCTGAAGGATATAGTACGGGTGCAACGCAAGCTTTATTGTGCTTAATCTGAACCAGAAGTCTGAGCTGATTATTTTAAAAGGCATGCTGTTTCTTAAAAGTTATTTTCTTCCTGTCTTCATGCTGTGCTGATAAGAAGTTATAAGTGGATCTCTTTAATGTTTTAGGCTGGAGTGACACAGAAGAAGGCAGTGTGCATCTGGGGGCTACACAGCCCAAGGTTAAGCCAGTCGATGTAGCAACAGCAAAGGCTGCAAGAAAATACTCTTTTACTTTGAGGCATACATACAGCTTTTAATTTCTGGAAACAACACACGTGGGGAGAAATTATGCTTTGTTTATAAAGCTGCTAAAAAGGGCAGAGGGAAAGACCTCACACTCTTTCAGCACAAAGACCTGGGGTCTGTAGTGCTGTTGACAATGACAGTAAGCCCAAAGCGCAGGGAGGGCAGGGGTCAAGATATATCCCCTGCACCCCTTCGAAGGACGCCTCTGCCCAGCACGCCAGTGTAGCCTCAATCAAATTCTCCTCCCCACCTTTATCTTCTGGCTGGTGCCCACAGTGATGCTGGAGAGCACTCAGATCTGAGCAGATCTAAGCTCTCAGGGGCCCACGGCAGCAGTGTGCTCCTTTATCTCCCTCTACTTATGGGGGTAGTCCATTTGCCCCTGTTACAGCAGCCTCACTACAGCTGCAACCATAACTAGTTGCCCTGCACACTGATCATTTCAAATATTAGGTTTACCTGAGTTGCTGGTCTGTAATAAATAATGGGGTAGCTAATACATAGACAGATCTTCAGTTAGTGCTGGATGTGAGGCAGCAATCTCCAGCAGCGAGGGAGTTGGCTTTAAGGTACATTCCTGGCTCATTCCAAACTCCCATCGGCCCAACTGCGTTTGCGTTGCTGCAGTGAATGGTCCTGCTTATTGATCCCCCTGTAATCGGTTCTCTCTGCTACACAAATATAGGTACTATAAAACCTAATTAGGTGTTTTTACTGTTTAAATATATTTGTCAGTAAAGATGTGCCCTCTGTCCAACATATAATATTTGCAAGTCATAAAAATCTCCTTTTGGTGATAAAAATGTCATTTCACATAATACTCTTATTTTTTTAACTAGCAAAAGCAGAGAGAGCAATCTTCACAAACACTGGATTGCCAGGCTCCCTCTATTATCAGTAACTAATTTTACCCAGTGTTATAAACAAGATAAGTAGGCAGGTACTAAAGTAATTTCATCAGCTGTTGTAGAAACCATTATTGATTCTCAAATCAGTAATCAGGTCTGTTTCTATTTCTAATCCAATAACATGCATAAGTGATAAGTTTGTAGATATCAGGTAATTTGTTAACTTCTTGGCATCCCACGGCTTCATGCTCAGATATCCCAAGTGACTCTCATGTATCTTGATTATGCCTTCGTTATGTCATGATGTCAGAATCTTAGCAATTAAGAAGCTGGACTGAAATCACAATACTGAAATCACACATGCGCTGCATGTGCGTGTCCCTCCCCACAGACCTGTGATCCTTGTTATATCTTCAACAATGTTAAATGCACATTTATATATTCGTGGAAATTAGACATGAGAATGTGAAGTATTAGCCAGCAGAGTCTCAAATTCATAATTAAATTACTTTGTTAATTATTTTTCATGCTAAATCAGCTCCCTGAGAAATTTCTTTCATCCTTCTTTTGCACGCCATTGTATTGCTAGCAGCTCCACATTGCAAGGAAACTGGTAACAGATCTTTATTTTTTGTGTCCAACCAGTTGAAGACAGGAATTAAGATAACCAAACTTAAACAAGTCTGATTTATCCACAGTTATACAGTTTCTGTTACTTCTCCTGATATATGTTTTTTTTAGCCTTTGGGATATACAAAGACAAATCTTACAAGGAGAACAAAATGCTAGTGCTGTCCTTTACAACCTCAGACCAAATTTTCAATGATTAGCCAGCTTTAAGCAGAGCCAGATGAAACCTCCCTGTTGCCTGTTGGACATGTCCTTGGTATCTTAGGAAAATACTGTCCTGTTACTTTAGAAACAGAGGCCAACAACAAACACTTAATGGAGGTGGCCAAGAAAAGTGACAGTGTTAAAGGGCTGTGTCATAGCTGGCAGAGAACCAGATGAAATTATCCAGGCCTTAGATAGCTGAGATCGAATATGTTCTCAAGCAAGTTGCAAAGCAAGAGGAAATTCCAGTAAATCATTTACTTAATGAGATCAATGTGCAACAGATCTTTTTTCTCTCCTACAAAGTTCATATTAGTATTCTGTTATCATCCTTTTTTTTTCCTGTTTGCTAAGTTATCATGTGAGATGCCAATGGGGTCTGGCACTGTTTGGGGTCTGATATTACTCATAAATATACTGTGTGAATTAGGAGCAACTGCTGGACCCAGTAACTTATTTTTTTTTGTGAAACACTTCTCTGCTGAAAAATGCAAACTATTCCAAGTTGTGGCCAACCTGTATACCTTACTCCCATCAGCTTCCCTGGTCAGCTGAGTAGGACCCAGGATTATCAGAGCCTCCAGGTTCCCAATTTGATCTCATTCCTACCACTAAGAACTTTGGAGGCACCTTTTTTTTTTAATATTTGTGTTTTGTAACAAAACATTACAGAATTTCACTTCTGTGAAATAGTTTCAGTGTTTTTGCTTATTACTGCAAGTTGGAAGGAACATTTCCTAAAATCCTGAGATTTTTCACATATGTACGATTTTGCCTCCTGGCCACTTCAGCAACCACACTGGAGTCAGTGGAATTATAGCTCCCTTGCCCAGTTAAAACTGCTCTGTGTTCGTGGACAAATTCAAACCTTGTGTTAGCAAGCGCAGTTTCAACCACACTTGTGGAGGTTTCAGAGTCTCGGATTCCAGCCACTTTTTTGAAAGTGTGCGGCAGGCAGAGGAGAGAAACCATATTAATGCCACCGGTGAGGGAAAGAGGGTAATGTGAGCTTAAATGTTGTTAGACACCAGAGAATCCACATGGAAGAGAGCCCAAATACATGCTCCAACCACCTGAAAAACTAAAGGACAAAGGTCTATAAAACTTAACATGAGAATTTACAGGAAATCAGGCTTCTTTGGTCCCAGTGTTCTCCGAACTACCTGTTTATAGGCACAATTTTCTATGTACACGTTCAACAACAACTGCCAAAAGAGTATCATTCTGTAGTCAAGGACATACGAGGACCACAAGAACTTTTGCACAGCAGCTCTTGACAGCATCGTCCTTTGCCTCTGTGTCCCACTGCACACTGTACTGCTTCAGAAATCAAGTGCTAAAGATGAAAACCTACGCAACTGAAAAGAAACTTTTGTCATCGATGTGCAACTTAACAATTGCATCCCACACAGGTTCGGGTTACCCCCTTTGGAAGCGTTTGTATCTGATTAGTCTGGTCAGACATCTAGTGTTATCCATCAGGTAGTGGGAAAGGAAAAAGTGACAGTGGCGAACAATTGACATTTGTTAAGTTTAAGAAAAGCTTCTTGCATAATTTGGAGCAGCTGCTTCTGAGATCTGATTACTGTTATCCTTCCTCCACCTTCAGGTTTCTGCACTGCAAGTAGAATTAGATGGTGGGAGGTTTGTGTCCATGTCTGCCCATGCATGTTTTTGCTTAGCACCTAGGACAAAGAAGCAGTAATATGGGTGAGAGGCTCACACCATTATCCCACAGACCCTTGAAGCTGGCAAGAGCTGGTCCTGCCCTGAAAAGAAGCCACATTGCTAGCCCCTGGCAAGGGAAGGGAGGAAGCCTCACAGGGACAGCTGGGGACAGGCGAAGGACAGGGGAAGGGTGTCATTCCACTTTATTCTGGCTTCAAAAGCTCGTGCAGCTGATATTTACAGAGTTCACAAAGCTTTCAGCTGAAAACCGAAGAGGCAAGTGGTTTGAAACTGCCTGACTATAAACACCAAATCTAAAGGAATAAGTCAGTAAATGAGCAAAATATACAGAATATAAAGGGTCTTCAGGTCTTTGTTTTCATTTTCTTAGCCTTAGAATGCTTCTGTGGTTATTCTCATCCACTCACTAAAACCTCTCAAAAATGTAATGACGTGCAAGCATTTAGAGGCTTTCTTTCTGTTTGTTTATTCATCATTTAGCGTAATCCCAGACTGACTTTAAAAATCCAGCTTTTAAAAAAGATTCAGTTACCTAATATATTTGTTTTAAAATGGAAGGGTAAAAACGCATCTGCTCTACGAAAAAAAAAAGATGGTTTTCTTTTGGAAATACACTTTATATAACAAAATCAAACTCACGGAATCAGATCTTCAGGTGAAATTATGGTACCGTAGGTACATCAAAGACAGTGGGACAACCCATGGGATGGAATTTCAGGAACAGCTAATTATTTGCTCTTAAGAAAAATATCATTTCCTTTCCTTAATGAGCCAACTTTCAGGAAATGAGTACAGAGAAGGGAGAAGAGAGGAAGAAATACAGTATTCTGAAAGCTAAAAATCTTGTTAGTGTTCTTTCTGCAATTTTTGTGGCTAAGACACTGAATGGATTCCATAAGTGAGATTTTGTCAGCATGCCAAATCTACATGGTCTTCTATCTTTTAAAAAAATGCCTTTGATTTTCACAGACTCCAGCCCAGCTTGGGACTTGCGTTTAAAAAAAAGCATATCCTGCTGCTACAGGAAATATTTTTCTCAACACCACTGTATTTTATTTATTTTAATCATATTTAAAAAAGAATCTTATAGAAATCCCAACAGTACTGTTACGCATAATCCAAAAGAGTTCGTTTCACCTATTTACAGGAGAAAAGCTCACAGGATTAACACATTTGGAAATGATGTGAAAATGCAAAACGGATTTAAGATTTTTTAAGAAGTCCAAGTATTGAATGCAGTAGGATGTGAAACTATTAGCTTTCTTCACATTTGGAGGAAGACCATACAACATACTGAATACAGGGATTGGTTTATTTTATACTGGATTACAGAGGGTACTACTTCATTTTCTAGTAGAGAAACTTGTGATTAGCACAGTATAAGGCAATTCCAGCAAGCTTAAGAATTGGATATTGGGCCAAAATTAAATCTTCATGTTCGCATATAACCACACACTGACAACATTCAGGTCTGAATAGTTTAATAATCTTTACTTCTTATATTGGGCCAAGTTCAGATTCAGAAAACCCTTTTCTGCAGATGCAAACTTTCGAGCTAAGATCTACAGTGAAAGGTTTGGGTTTCTTTTAATATATCATCCCTATTGGGTTTCTTACAAGTCATCTGCAAGAAACCCAAGTTCACTGTTATTAATAAAGAGGTTTTGAGAAACTATTACCAGGAAACCATCATTATTGAAGTGTGCTGGACTACAGTATGGGGCTGCAGCAATAGAAGGTTGTTACAGAAAACCGCAGTGGTAATCAGCTAGCGCAGTAGTTTGTAGGGAATGCTTTTAAATCAATGATGTAGCTACATATAAAATGTGAAGAAAAAAAGCTGGATTATTGGTATTTTTATTGGTGATATGTGACCTGTTTTATACCCTGCATATTTTCATCCCGTAATCCTTTGCTTCACCAGGTCCCAGGTCAGTAAATCGCTCAAAACAGTCCTTTGCCGCACTGGTAGAAAGTTACCAGCAAGAATGGCCCTCATTTAATTCTGGCAGCAAATTAAGACATCTCACTTCTGATCTAGAAAAATGCGTCCTAATTACAGAAGGCCAACCAGACTACCAACCCAGCTGTCCATAGGTAATTCAAATGTAGAAAATGGGAGAAAAAAGGCACTAAGCAGCCAGCCCACATTGCTCCTTTGTTTACTGTAAGCTACAGAAACAGAGATGACTGGATGAACCTTTGGTTTTTGTTATCTATTCTCTAGGAAGTCCTTGTTTTCATGGGTCAAAATCTCTCCTGACAGGGCCCATTCAACTGATAATCATCAGTGTGGGCCTCAGTAAGCCATGGGGTATCTTAAAACCTAAAGGGATGCTTAGCATATTCTGAAAGGCTAAGCCATCAGGAAATGTTTTTGGCAAATGTCACTCAGGTTTCCCAAATTATCCAAACTGATCCTGGTTCTGAAAATCAGATATTTTAAACATATATAGGTCTAAAGAAACCATGCATATCTTTTCCAGAGTCAGGTTAATTTCAGAAGGCTAAGATATTGCGGTTGCTGATTGATTTTGACAAAATTGCCTTGAAATAAAACAGATTTTCTAGCACAAACTACTTGTAATTTGTTCAGTCCTAATCAAACATAAGAATTGAAGGATTTGAGCATGGAGTCCTCCCAGACAGACTTTGAGCTTGGAGAAAGGTGCTTAGACTCCTACAACTGAGTAAGCTCACGTAAACTTACTTAGATGCAGAGAATAATTTTTTCCACTGAATTTTTCAAATTCCAATAAAATTAACTGTCTTGTTTTTAGTTTTCATTCCCCATGAACAAAACACCAGCTACTTTTACTATATCAAATACTGCAGTCCATTTCAGGCACTGCACACACGTGAGGTAATGATCCAGCCAAAATGGAGTCTGTGGAAAAATAATGGAGAAAAATATTTTTAAGAATCTCTGGTCAGCATATTTGCTTTATTTTCTTTACTACCTTTTTAAACCATCATATCCTTAAGTTGATTTTAAATGAAATGTGTGCAGAGATATGTTTAAATTTAATGAAGTAACCCCTTATGGATGGTGAAATGACTTCCTAATTACATTTTATGTTCTCATGGTTCTTGAGTTTTTCATTTTCCACAAATGGAACAGATTTATATGAGTTCACATGACAGCTCTAGCTTGGCGAGAAGTGACCACGGCTGCCAGAGAGACTACTTGGCCTTTAGATACATCAGTGAGGTAGTACTGTATGTTTAATAGAACTAGGTGTAAAGTGATGGTTCTTTTTTCACTGTTTATTGCTAAGCCAACCTGCTATAAAACATTGATCTCTCAGATACAGGAGACGCATGACTCCCATGCCACTAGGTCCAGTAGGCTTAACCTGCTGAACCCAAAGTGCTAAAAGGACTTAAAATGTAATCATTAGTAGATTTTTGCAAGCAGCTGGTAAAACAAGACTTCTAGGCAGTCAGGGTGCTTTAATTTATTTCTTAATCCTGCCAAATCAGCAGAAAAGTATTTTAACTTAGTTCCACTTGGCAGACAAAAGGTAGGATTCCAATGGAACGGCACAAGAGAAAGCATCCATGCAGGTGGAAAATGATAAACTCTGTGTAGTGATGGCTATCAGCTATGAGGTCTGCATTTTTAAAGTTGCTCTGGGAAAAAAAAAAAGTAGGAGAAATACTGTATCTTGTTTTGTCTCAACCCTGCTAAAAAGAAACTATTATTTTTTTTCAAAACACCAGCAGTATTGTGCTCAGCCTTTCCAGCCTCTATTAAATCCAGCACATTGTACTGAGACAAAAGAGATCAGGGAACTTCCCTTTCTTTCCTCCCCATCCAACTCGGAGCTCGTTTGTCAGCAAGAGTTATTGCCCTAACAAGCAACTTACAAGTCACCCATTTGTAGTTGTTCACTTTTCACATTAAGGGAAAACATCGCAATGGGCAGCCTTTACGACCAGGTTTCCCATTGTTTAAGCTTGACCCTGCCAGTGTTTGCACACAAGATGTCAGGGTAAATGATAAGGACTGCACCTTTGAAGGCAAACAAAAACTACCATCCACAGAAATCAAATTAATTATTTTTTTCTCAGTTGGTACTTTTTTCCCAGATTTTTGGGATACTGAAATATATCATGATGCTGGTTTCTTGTCAGTTCATCTCTAAATGAACAGTGAAATCTGTGGTGCTCATTAACTATAGGTATTGACTAGTCTACAGTGATTGCTGTACAAATACATGCCACACACTTATTTTCATGATCTCATTTAGATGATCTGTTTAATTGAATGCAATCTACAGACTTGATCTCTTGCCATGTAGCGCACACAGGAAATCCTGGAATAACATCCAAAGACTGTGTTGGACTGAAAGCGAAAACCTTTGGTTTAACATGCTGCCAAATCTTTTAAAGAAGCAGAAACTCACAAAAAGAAAAGCCCTTAGTGCCCTTGAGATCATAATGTGCAGCTCTGGCTGACTGGACTGATATTACCTGACCTGAAATTTGAATTAATTCTCATGAATTAAATGAGGTATTGATTGATTGACTGGCACATAAAAAGAACCTAAAAAGCAAAATGCAATGGATTTAAAGAAAACTTATATGAGAAATAAGGGAGGACATGAGAACAAACATGTTGAAAGTATGTGCTAAAGAAGTTTTGTTATACTCCTGTATTAAAATGTTACAAAAAATCTCCAAGCTATTTGTCTTCAACACTAAAAAAGCCCTGACCAAAGTGCATGTCATGCTTTTATTATCATCTGCTATGAAAGCCAAACTTGGAGTGAAGTTTAACTGCCAAAATTTCCTGAGTGGGTACAGAATTCATGGATGCAGGTTCATTAAGTCTCATCTATTACATTAAATATTTTGCTCAGTTGGCAAACAGAGGTGTTTTTCAGTTTCAAATCCACAAAGATCTGGCAGTCAAGTCAAGCCTTACCATCTCATGTGCCGAACAAGCACACTGCAAACCAATGTGGTTTTTCAGATGTTGCTGAAGGCATATTCTAACCACAGTTGATGTTACAGAGATAGAGCTAGTGGTATAATTTGGCTTGTGTTATCTTTATTGTCAGTGATGATGCGTGAAATAAAAAGAGCTCATAGAATCATAGAATCATAGAATTGTTAAGGTTGGAAAAGACCCTTAGGATCATCAGGTCCAACTGTTAACCTACCACCGCCAAGTCCACCACTAAACCATGTCCTCAAGCACTGCATCTACCCGTCTTTTAAATACCTCCAGGGATGGGGACTCAACCACTTCCCTGGGCAGCCTGTTCCAGTGCCTGACTACTCTTTCAGTAAAGAAGTTTTTTCTAATATCTAACCTAAACTTACCCTGGCACAGCTTGAGGCCATTTCCTCTCGTCCTATCACTTGTTACTGGTGTGAAGAGACCGACCCCCACCTCTCTACAACCTCCTTTCAGGTAGTTGTAGAGGGCAATAAGGTCTCCCCTCAGCCTCCTCTTCTCCAAACTAAACAACCCCAGCTCCCTCAGCCGCTCCTCATAAGACTTGTTCTCTAGACCCTTCACCAACCTCGTTGCCCTTCTCTGGACACGCTCCAGCACCTCGATGTCCTTCTTGAAGTGAGGGGCCCAAAACTGAACACAGTATTCGAGGTGCGGCCTCACCAGTACTGAGTACAGGGGCACTATCACCTCCCTGGTCCTGCTGGCCACACTATTCCTGATACAAGCCAGGATGCCATTGGCCCTCTTGGCCACCTGGGCACACTGCTGGCTCATGTTTAGGCGGCTGTCAACCATCACCCCCAGGTCCTTTTCAGCCAGGCTGCTTTCCAGCCACTCCTCCCCAAGCCTGTAGCGTTGCCTGGGGTTGTTATGGCCGAAGTGCAGGACCCGGCACTTGGCCTTGTTGAACCTCATACAGTTGGCCCCGGCCCAACAATCCAGCCTGTCCAGGTCCCTCTGCAGGGCCTTCCTACCCTCCAGCAGATCGACACTCCCACCCAACTTGGTGTCATCTGCAAACTTACTGAGGGTGCACTCAATCTCCTCATCCAGATCATCGATAAAGATATTGAACAGGACCAGCCCCAACACTGAGCCTTGGGGAACACCACTCGTGACCGGTCCCCAACTGGATTTGGCTCCATTCACCACAACTCTCTGGGCTCGGCTGTCCAGCCAGTTTTTAAGCCAGCTCAGAGTGCACTTGTCCAAGCCATGAGCAGCCAGCTTCTGCAGGAGAATGCTGTGGGAGACGGTGTCAAAGGTCTTACTGAAGTCCAAGTAGACAACATCCACAGCCTTCCCCTCATCGACTAAGCGGGTCACCTTGTCATAGAAGGAGACCAGGTTAGTGAAGCAGGACCTGCCTTTCATAAACCCATGCTGGCTGAGCCTGATCCCCCGGTTGTCCCGCACATGCCGCATAATGGCACTCAGGATGATCTGTTCCATGACCTTCCCCGGCACCGAGGTTTTAGTTTGGAAAAATATCTTTCAGCCGAAAAGTGAGTAAATGTAGTAAGTATTCAGTGGGAAACATTAAATATAGACTCTGATAAAGTGATTATTAGAGTAATTTTTTAAGGACAGAATTGGTCTTCCAGGTAGTGTCATCTACAGCTACCAAAACCTACTCATAGGGCTGCATAAACAGCTTCATTTATAGATTCAAAGCCACAAGCCACCCACAATTTGAAGAAAACTTTCCATACTTGGAAAATGCATGCAATATACGATTACTGTGCTGGTTATCACAATTTCAGACTTCACAAAAATTTGCTGAGTTATCCAAATGTAGTCTCATTATCTATCAGAACAATTACCTATTCAGTAAGGACTGGATACAAACACAACCCAGAGAAATTGGTATAATAGTCTGCAGTGAAAGGGAATACAAAAAGCTATAAATCCACTCACATGTAGAATTTCTGAATTATAAGTAGAAATATACTTCCCTAAAATATTATACCTTTTAGCAGTGCATTCTTATAGTTCAGTCCTTTTTTTTCATTTTATAACAAGGAACTACTACAGAATTGCCATCTTCTGTTTTACTATAAGCCATTAATTTTGGAGTGTATTTACAAAGAAGTTGCTCTAGTACATTTCTCTCATTACAAAAGTAACTGTGAAATGGAAAGAATGGAGCTGCAAATGTGAACCTCTTCAGAAACCTAACTTTGTTTTTTTAAGGACCACTTTCTAAAGATCCAGTTTACTTCCCAACACTGAACATGTCCCTGGGCCTTTGCTTCAGATCCCTCCCCAGTCAGAAGGATTGTGATCCCAGGCTCAGAGGCAAATAAACTCCTTCCTGAGCAGAAATCTGAGGTCCCTGTCCCTGGGAGGAAGGACATCAGGAAGATGGTTGATTGCCCTGTACCGCTGTGTCCCCAGAAGATTGCTTTTACAGGAGGACATTGATGCCCAGCTCACACCTGATTAAAGCCTGAACTTGTGCCTGCTACACCTCTGGAAAAGGAGAATGAACTCAGCAGCAGCTGTCTCCTGTGGTGCTCACGGGTTTGTTTTGTATTTATGTCAAGCTCATATCCTGAGACTAGACTGCAGATGTTTTCATGGACAGTGCAACTACTGCAGCAGTTAGTCAGATCAGCTCTAGTTTTTGAATTTCTGTGATGTTTTATATTCTGACACCTGAAAATGGCTTTTAATTGATCAAGTGCAGTTTCTCTGACTAAGAAAGAAGAGAGAGGAAAAACTGGAACAGGAGCTGCTGAGTGATTCAACGAAAACTTGAGCTGAGGGACACGAGAAATACAGCAGAGATAGCAAAAGACTAGTCCTGGTTTTGTTACACAAAAAGGATATAAGAACTTAAATTTTATAATACAGTGTACTAAATTATATACCTTAGCAACTGAAATTAATATCACAACTGGAATTTGTTAGAAAGCATAAAAATTGCATTTAAAACAAATGTTCATACCTCTGTAGGCACATATGTACAATTTATATACCCTAATACATACTTTAATATGGAGACTGTATTTTGCAGTTAGGATTATAAATTGTTCACTTAGAAGTGCTGGGAGTTAACAGGAGAGAGAAAGCAGGAATAAAGTTCTGAACATGTAGGACTCCAGGATTAATACCCTCCAAACCATACCTGATTGATGCTCTCAGGTTAGTACACAGAATTCATATGGAGTATTTTTTATGGGATGGGACATTCCTTAAGAATGTGAGAAAATGAGGTGGTCATCAGGCTGGACCAGAATTCTTGCATACAGAAATTAAATGAACCCAGCAAAACTCTGACTACCTCCTTTGCAACCATGGCTACACAGTCATGATGACCGCACATGACTTTTTGTGAGGAGGAAAATTAAACTGAAGCTCCACATCAATAAAGTGGAGTTCAATGGCAAAGGAAGCCTCAGGCAATGAACGTCTTAGAATGAAAAGGATTACTTATTAAAAAAAATCTCTAAATTTTTTCTATTAGCACTACATATGATTTTCTGAAAGTACAGCAGAGATTTTGGCTACAAAAATGAAACATGAAACTCCTCCTGCCTGCCAGTTTTAATCAAATATAGAGCTCAGCCCAAACCTATGCAAGGCTGAAATGATGCTGTTGGAAGTGAAGCTGGCTGTCTCCCATTAAAGGTCTGCAAGCTTTTTTTTGTTAAGGTTGTGTGAAGCCTTGGATTCTTATCTGACTCCTTACTGAGTCTGGATGACTGGGCAGCATCCCAAAAATACCTTCTCACATCTTTAGCTTTATGGGGAGTTTCATCCCTTCCTCCCGCTGAGGCCACAATATCCTCTGCATTTGTTACCTGACGGCTGTGTTATTACAGCCTCCTGTTTCTGAAGCCGAATGTAAGAAAACGTGCCGGCTCCAGATGTGGCAGAAGGAGGCTGTCTGCCTCATGCCTGCCTTAGATCACTGTAATCACTCCAGGCCAGTGCTCAGGTCCTTCTTTCAGCTCCAGGTAATTCCTGATGCCAGTTTACAGCCTTTGGTGTATGAAGCCCTGCTGCAGTTGCAAACCTCTGAGGCTCAGAACAAAGCCTTTGCGACCTAGGGACAAAACATTTTTTTGAAGGCAATCCAGTGTTGGAAAAATCTTTCCCTGAACATCAGGTGAATACAGCATCTGACCATCTTTAGAAAACAAAGGAAACATTCCTCCTGGAGAATGCTTTCCATTGGAAGCACTACTTGCTTCAAGTTTCAAACTCTTCCATTTGCCTTCTCAAAAAGCCACCAAGCACAGACTGAGTTTTGACCCACAGAAGGTAGAAATGCTAGATACTGCAGAGATTCAGTAGCTATTTCACTAGAGCTCCAGACCCACATGCAGGCTAGATGGTGAAGGCCAGAAGTCACCAGCTTCAGGCCATGGTTCAATGGTACAAGTTCAACCTTAAATTTCTAACTCCTAACACCAACAACAGATGACACAAATCACCGGTCTGGTGCAAACTCACTTGACCAATGCAATTTCTGATGGGTTATCTTTGTAGCAACAGGCTTCAAGCTTAATCAGGTACCAACTTCCATCAGGAAAGCATACAGCCAGAGTAAACTCTGTATCATGTGCTCTGCCAAATGTGACAGAAAAGTGATCCTGTGCCCAGGATTTAAGTCCAAATTTCACTGCTAGATAACAGCAGTGTGCACAGTTTCAACAGTAATGCTTGTGGAACTAATGCTTACCTTGCGATAGTTTATTTTTCTCATCATATTTTAACTACTGCTTAGCTCTAATCTTGCTGTTGCTACTGCCTAAGGGTTTTTCCCTGTATATATCAAGTAACAGAGTCTTCCCCAACCTTGTGTGGATTTATACATACAATACATATATATACATGCGTATATTGCGCCCTATCAATTGGGGAACAAAGTTTATACGTAAGTAACAAGAGAGGCCAGCATATGCTTTACTCTGTATCTGCCTAAACTTTTGCTATGGAGTCACAGATCAAACCAAACACACCATCTCATTGACAAAGTAGCTCATCAGACATAATTTAGAGGCTGCTGCTCTTTCCACCCCAAGGTCTCGCCCACCAGTTGCGAATCTTCATGCTTAAGACTTTTGTTTTTGAGCCAACTCCTTCATTTGTACCAAAGTCTCCCTGTAGTTCCATATGTACTGTTCAACCTGGCTGTTGGTGTTCTTCCTCTGTAACCCAGTGACCTGGGGGCAGATGGTCATCTTCCTCTGTAGCACCAGCAGTTTGGGGCAAGGTTCTCCCCAGAGAGTTGTGTGCAGTGGATCTCTGCGTGCTGTGGGCACTTACACCCCCAGCTCAGTGGGTGGGGGTACCCCAGCCACCAGGCCAGGGCGTGCTGTGCAGCAAAGGCAAACTGCACAGGCTAGGTTTTGAAAATTGTCCGCACTAACACTTAACGACTGGAAAAGAAGTGCGAGAGCTTCGGGCAACAGTCTGTACTCAAAGGTATTTGCAGGGATTTAAACAACACATCCTTTAAATTCAAGTTTTGAAAGAGTAAAAGTGAAGCATGACAGTATGCATCCCTCTTAATTCAAATTTTGTAAGAACAGCACAGAACATCTAAGAGTATCTATCACACAGTTGCTGATGTGATTGCCATATATCCCTCTCCTTGATAACCCTTCTGAGGCACTGTGGTTCAAGGTCCTGTATTAATTGAGCATTTGAAGTCTTCAGCTGAATGGAGTTTCAGGATGATGGTTATTTTTATCATTGTTAAATTACTTACGGTACCAGTTCTGTGTAGTTGATTAGTGTGGGCTTTGCAGTAATGCCTGAAAATGTGTAGAAGTGAGAAGTATTCTGTTCAGACTGCCAGAAATCCTGAAAAAACATCAAAAAGAAATCTGCAAATTTGTCCCAGAAAAAAAAAAAATCAGGTAGAAAAACAGGAAATGTCTGTGGAAAAACAGACATATGGGAGCTCTAGTTCTTCCATAATCTTCCAGTAGAAGTCGTCTGGGCAAAGAATCCAACTTCTTGTAGGGTGGAGTTTTATCAATTTATTAAAAGAGTTTAATGATGTGTGAAACCTGGACTGGTCCCACCTAGTCTTTCTCACCTAAAAGCCACTCATAGAACAGGCTCCCCCTGTATAAGTGTGCAACAAAAAGATGGCTCATAGAAGAATGAGTGTATTTATTTGTACCTGTGAATTCTTGATGTGCAGATACTGTATAAATACACATGCATACAGAGGTGAAAATTACTATGGGTTTCTTCAAAAAAAATATAGTTAAAAGATACTTCTAGTGTATGGGTCAATTCACACTGCTTCAGGAAAAAAAAATCTAAATGATATGTTTCAAAAGATTCACTAGAACAGATAAAGTACTGGTTTACTTCCAAGATCTAAATTATTATTTTAATGCAGATGTCTAGCAGAGCTGGGGTGAGCTTAACAAAGGGGCTGGCTGAAGATACAGCTCTTGTTCATCTTCCAAAGTACTGAAATAAATAGAATGTTTGACAGAGAGGACTGAAAAACTGGTCTTTTTACACTATTTTCACCTGAGAGATTTATAAAGCTTTTACCTTAGCTGCTAATTGATAATGTCAATTTTAATGAAGTAAGATAGATATACACATTATAAAATACTTCCAGCAGATAGACCAGGAGTCAGAAGAGGTTATAGAGAAAGATAAATAGAAAAACTTGGTTTATTGAGCTCAGATTATGCCAGTTGTTCAATATTTCTTAGTCTTGTAGGTTCTTCTTTATTCCTTCTGCAGAAAGAGTCCAGAACTCTTCAAGAAGTAATTCAAAATGGCAAAAGTAACATTTTTCTTTGCCTCTACCTGGCAAATTTTCAGAGAGATACATTTACTGGATGGAAACTTCCTGCCTGGACTGGCCATCCGTTAGTATGAGTAATGAGCAATCCATCCATCATTAGTGTTAGTAAGTTTTCCATTTCATCCTTTTCCTTCTTTAAGTGCATGATTTAATTCACAGCACATAAACATTTATGCAGAAACCTTGTAAAAGCAAAACCATGCCCAGTATTTCGATCATATATGAGACAACTATAGGCAGGTGGAGAAACTCACTTTAAAACAAACTGATGTCCAGTGTTTGTTCACAACATCTAATCTCTGTATTCTGTGTCTGTGCCTAATTTACATTAATCTCCTTTTCTTTTTTCTCCTCCACACAGACAGATTTCATACTCGGCACTGCTTGGAGCTAGAGCTGCTACATACTTAAGATGAAATTTGTTCCTGGGACAAATACAAGCTCTCAGGGAGGTTATAGGCCTAAAACTTGGTATCTCCCACCTTCAGTTCCTTGTCCCACTGCAGACTCCTTCCTGCCCTGACTCATGTCACTTTGGGGATGCTGAGCTGCAAGAGCCAGGTGGGTGTACGGGGAAAAGGTGGCCCACAATATTTGAACATCCAATATTCATCTCAATGCAGAAGCAACTGTCTTCCTGCTGGAGGATACCTGAAATATTTCCAGCTTTCTCTTTTTAATGAAGTCTTTCGGTTTCCTCTTGCTCCTTAGAGCTGAGGCTGCAGCATCTCACTGCAGGATGGGTCTAACACCATCTGGATGCTGGGGCACACATGAGGGGCTTTGGATGGCAACACTGCAATGACTGCGTGGCCAGGTGCTTTCCCTTTCTCTGCTGGGAAAAGCAACAAGTTTTACAGTTCAGAAGACTGGGGCCTTTCTTATACCTGAGACATGGCAGGAAATCCTTTTCAGTCAGCATGAGTTTTCAGCCACGTTTTCTGGGTTTTTCTTTGCCTCCTAGAAGGTTAGTGACCTCATTCTACCGACAGTGCACTTGGGGCAGAG
This sequence comes from Theristicus caerulescens, assembly GCA_020745775.1. Lineage (NCBI taxonomy): Eukaryota > Metazoa > Chordata > Aves > Pelecaniformes > Threskiornithidae > Theristicus > Theristicus caerulescens. The sequence continues at coordinate 101,072,555 of CM036561.1, read as the reverse complement.
GTGGTCAATCTTACCCTGCAATTCCAGCATCTGAGGAGCTTTTCATGGACTTTTAGTAACTGTCTTAATTCAGCCAGCAGCTAAACATGTGGCTATCCTCAGTGAAACCTTAGATGCTCTCTATCAAAGAAATCAAGCTAAGAAATCAACCCTTTCTTTCCATAAGTAAATCTGATTTCCTTGCCTTTCCCCAAAATCTACCCACAAAACTGACTGCTTACTTGGTGCACGTAGAGAGCAGTGGCAGCAAAAGCCCTGAACTGCAGGCAGAGCTGTGAGGCAGAGCAAAGCAACGCTTTTTCAATGAATACTCCCTGAGCCAAGAATAGTTAAAACCCTCCTCCTCCATCACCTTTCCTTAAAATTGAGGTTATTAATGAGTCACACTTACATTCATATTCCTCTGAGGTCTGCTTTAGAGAGAAACAATAGCCAGGTCTCCCTCTCCTTCCTCCTGGGTGGGCAAGCAGCACAATGCTAAAGCATTATCACATCAACTGCTGGGCTAAGAAGCTTGACCCAAAGCCCTGTGCCAGTGAATTATTTTCCCCTGACACATGGCTTAAGGCTAAAGGATTTGAACACTTAATTGGTGCATTTTCTGCAAGGCTTTAAAGGCTTGGCAAGGTGAGATTCCTGCTAATCAGTGATACAGCTGGGAAACAGCTCCTGCTGTGCATCATCAGCAGCCTCCACCTACAAGAATTTATTCATCTCCTGGAGCTCAAGGGACTTGTATTATCTGAAGGTGTTAAAATAATTTCTAAGTGAAGTTGTCCAAAAACTGTGTTTCAAACATCCTTCATAATTTGTGTTCACTAAGACATGTAACAGCATATATCTGTTAACGTGCATGAAAAAGAATGCCATGACTTTCTCTCACATTATCGTGGTGGGGTGGCTCTTTGTTAACCAGGAAAACAAAACACATTCTCTGTAACTTTTGCCTTTTCCTGCAAGAGTTACCTCCGTTACAAGCAGGCATTCACAAAATTAACATCTTTACAGCACTGTTTTATTATTGAAACTATTAAAAAAACCCCAAATACCTCCATCCTAAAGATGGGTCATTTGATGAGAAATTTGGGAAATTAAATCTTCATTCATTAGCACCGCTGGAAAACAATTATTCAGAGCATTCATTTTCCATTTTCATCCTGCCGTTTTACTGTACTTACACCTCTGACTTGCAAAACAATGATTTCTGTAATATTCCATACATTTTGCTGGCATTTTACTTTCTCTGCAAAAAGTTCTCTAAATAAATTACTTCCATTCTTGCTGATTTACCAGTTTTATGTCATCAGAAACCTTGTAAACCCACTCTCCACTGAGCTCCTGTGAACTGGAAGGAGTTCTGTACATGAAGGATTTGCAGGCCGGACACATTATTATTGCTATTCTGTTTTTCCAAGGAAAAGTATTTTTCACATTGATTCAGCCAAAATGATCTTTTTATAGAGAGGACAATAAAACTAAAGAGAGCAGTTACTGTACCCATCAGAGAGAAGAGACTCTCCCTTGAAGAAAAATGTATCCAACCACAAACTGACAACTATTCTTACAAGTGAAAGACGTTGTTCGCACAGGGCACACCCTTGCAGTCACACTCACTCATACACACATAGAAATAAAATCCATACAGTCTCAAAGTATTAGGGCCGCTTGGGAAGGCATTCAACAAATATTTATAGTAATTGAATAAAGTCAATTAAATTTCATTCTCTTAAACATGTAAGCACAGAAGAGGGAAGCAGAGGTTGGAAATGTTCAAGGAATGCATGTCTAGGGCCCTAGTCCCAAAAAGCTAGGTACGAGTATAAATGCAGTTTTAATCTTTGTTTTAATCCTGTTAGTTTCTCTTTCTCCTTTCCTCTGCTAAACACATGCGAAATTTGGAAGATGGTACAAAATTCCTCTGTCCATTTTCTCCGCTCACCTCCACTGGCTAGCAGTTTTATTTTTTTAAGTTTTATAGACTTCAAGCCTGCTTTTAGTCCTGGCATTGCATAGGAGTTCTATGAATCAGAATAAGATGATCCTCACCCACAACAAAGAACAATCCTGACAGAGATAACGCTGCTTCTCTTTCGTTCTCTGTTTACACTAGCATCACCCCCGGCTTTGCAGTGCCTCTCTCAAATTTGTAAATGACAAAGACATTCAAACAAAACCGGACTCAGCTTCTTAAAATATCTTTGACAACTTAATTAACTTTGCACACTGGCATCTTAAGACTGTCAATTGTAACATAGTTCAAAGATCAATTAAAAGATCAGTTCTTTTTCTCTGTATATGGGAAAGTATTTTTACACTAGCAAATACCAATTTACACTCATTAAGTTCTGTGAATAAGCCTGCTGACACGCTGGGGGTCCCATTGAAACATGCTCTTCACAAATACAGTAGGTGTAGTGTTTACCCATTGCTTAACTGTGCTGAATAAGCTCTTTGACAAATAAAAGCATTCTTGCTGGCCCCAGTTATCAGAAGGTGCACTATGTGCACTCTGCTGCAGTCATTCAGCACATTTTCTCATCATCCTACCAAACAGTTCTTAACTAAAACACTTTCCAAAAGGTTAGGACTAAATCACTCTGTGCAGCGATGGTGTAAAATCACTTGTGTGAATTGCTGTAACTCACTGGTGTAGATTTTTCTTGTATCTCATGTAATCCTAACATCCCTTAGTTTGGCCATTTTTCTGCTCTTACATTGTGGGTAGTAAACGTTCAGAGTTTCATGTTAGGACTGCCACGCAATCCAGCACACCGGCTGGCTCAGCAGGGCTGGGTGCCACTGGCGCCGCCGTTGGCAGGCAGCTCAGCTGCTCTCGCCACCCCTGGCATGGGCAGGTGCCGCCTGGGTGGAAGCCATTTGTGATAAGCACACATCCTTATATTGGTAACCTGTAACTGGGAATGGTTTGTGTACCTCCATGCAAAGTGGTTCTCATGGCGTATTATGTGTCATGAAAGTCATGTGTCTTTTGTTGAAGACCGTTTTCTGTCTCACGAAGGTTCATTTCCATCCCAAGGTGCAGCAATATCAATAAACTTTATCCTTTATATCCCTCCATGACTTACAGTATGTTTATTAGTGCATTTGGGTTTTTGGAGAGCAAATGAGGACAACAGTGGTGACATTTTGGGGGTTCATGGGCTTGGGACTTTACCGTGGATGTGTATAAAATCTATTGTCCAGCTGAGGGTTTCATTTTACTTGTATCACAGGCTGCCAACACATCTCTGACACTTCAATTTGCTACACTGTGCTAAAAGTCCTGCATTCTCTTCTTCTCACCCATCCCACTCTCTGCCATAGGCTACGAATCCAGAACAAAGCTTGAACATGGCAACAAATGAAGTTTGGGAGCCAGAGGAAAGAAATCAGAACGAAGATTTTGCCAGCACTGTACTTAACAGCCTTTTTCCCACAGGCACCATAAATTTTGTGTGACCAGCTAAAGCTGAACAAGGTGGTCATTTTGTAATCCACAGAGCTTTTACATGCATCTATTTAAAGGTGTATAAACAAACACATACACGCATACGTATCTACATATATAAGTATGTGTGTGTTCACCTACTTGCATATACATAAAATGTGCAGACGTGGCAGAATTGTATGGTGCTGTGATGGGATAAACGAGTCTGACACTTGCATGAAAACTTAAGAGTAAAATTGGCCACTGTTTGAAAGAGGAAAAAATGAGATGGTGGCCTTTCCAAACAGGTTATGTGTCTTCTTTACAGCACAGAGGTACGTGCTCAGTGTCTTTCAGTTAAGCAGTGGAAAAATTATTTGGAAGTATTTTAAGAAAAGGAGGAAGGGAAATTCAATTTTATTTGTTTATGTTTCTTTCAGTAAAACCTTAAATGTCAAGAATCTAACTATATGAGGTCAGAAGGAAGCATAAAAACTTCTAACAATGATCTAAAGCAGATTTTAATGTACATAAAAGGGTCAGACCTAAACATCAGCCACTACAGACTATTGCATGGTTAGATTTGAGTTTAATATGCTTTGCCGGACACCTGACATAAAGCTCTTCAGAGTTGCAGGATGTCAGACTTTATTGTTGTAACACTTGTAATGAAAAGAGAAATGCTCCCTAATATTTTCTTAGTATGATTTGTTAATGTTGTAATTGGGATTTTTACTGTCTGAATGTATTGCTTCAGTTAACGGGTCTATAAGGAAAAAAGAATAGCTCAAGAGAGGCCTCTTGGGGGTGTCAAGAGAAGTCAGGCTGCACAAATCATTGATAGAAGATAATACAACTTTATGGAGTCTATACACCTAAAAATCTTTTTTTTTTTTCCCCAGATGCTTCATTCCTATTGATAAAAGAAACAGCTATTTGAGTGTAGTAGGCTGTCTGCTCTTTGTAAACCGTTAGTCAAAACCTTCCAAAGGAAAGACCTGCAAGTTTTCAAGCTTTTTGGCTTCAAGCTTTCCAAGCCTTTCAAACTTTTCGATATGGTAAACATACAAGATATACAGGAAAATGTAGCTTTCTGCCTAGTCTAGGAGTGCAAATCCTGTCATTTTGGGTACTCAAACTGATCAGAAAGAGTTCCTGTCATGACAAAGATATATTCAGATATTTTAAAAGTGTTGTTGAGTATTTTTTGGGAGGTGGGGGTGTTTGCTTTTTTTAGAGGACTCTCTAGGTACATCTACACTGTTCTCGGAAGCAGACTTGGCAGTAGCTATGAAGAAGGCGAGTTTCCTGCTCTGTCTGTCCCAACCGCGGAGCCAGGCCACAGGCATCCCCTGCCGAAGCATCCCCTGCTGAAACATCCCCTGCTGCCTCCTCCACAGCCAGCTTGCCCCGAGACCCCCTCAGGCCACCCTTGCAAAGAAGGGCATGGACTGCAGGAGAGCTTCTGTGTCTGTGGGTTTTATTACCTCTACTCATGGAGGACAAATACATTTAATATTTAACATTTCCTATATGTTAAAAAACAGTGCTGTTACAGCAGTACAAGAAGGGCAACTGACTGACCTCACAGCTGGTTTTAAAGACAAGCAGCCAGGCAGTTCTCACTGCCCTACATGATCGCTTTCCTCTATTGCAAAGCAAAACAAGTCACCCAGTGTGAAGATGGGAGGAGCTCACCTGAGTTGAATTTTGGCTCTTTCTGTCACGAACAGGCTGTGCTTTGTGCAGGTTTCTGTTCAACCACAGGAGAAAAAGCTTTCTTCCTTAGAACATTTGAAACAAAAAAGCAAACTAAAAATGCATTGCTAACTGATTGCCCTATTGAAGTTCCTCAGGATTGTACAAACAAAGAAAAATATTTTTTTTAACTTCTTTTTAATAACATGCAAATTCTGAGATAATACAATGCTGGGTGTGCTGTGGAAACCTAGACAGATCAGCCATTGGATATACAGTATTTGTTTTCTGAGTCTTTGCCCACACAGTTTTCTTGCAGCTACTAAACAAAGGTCCTGGGAAGACAGAACTCAACCAACCGCATTTTGTTCGGGAAAAATATAATTCTTTAAAAGGATTTCTCTATTTTGTTTTCTTTAAGCAATCCAACCCAATCCTTTAAAGTGACACTTCAATCAAATATTCTCAAAAGGGATAACAGCTTTTAAATCTCTTGTTATCCTGTAAAAGAAAGAGTTCTGCTCATCACAGTGGGAGGCGCACACATGTTGCCTGGCTGTGTCTGACTGTCACATATCACACAAGGATGAGATGGGCTTCTGGAACAACCCAAAACGCCTATATTGTAATAGCTCTAGTTTTCACATCCTTGGCTGTTTTTGTCATTTGTTCTTGATTATACAGCTAGCAAGTGTAGGTAGCTGCTATAGCAGGAGTCTCATAAACTTGGTATTTCTACACTGCAGATACTCTCAAATAGAGAATCCAACTCTCTGTTTTGCCTTCAAAATAAAGTGCGTGGTATAATTTCCTTGCCCTTGGGGATAATCAGTCCCTCCTTTTCGCATACTGCAAAATCCAGTTTTCTATTAGTCTAACCACTGACACCAGTGGTTACAACAGAAATAAAGAGTAGCACAGAGATGAGTGAGACCGTATGGGGTTGTATTGTAAATATTCCCCCCAAGGGGGTTTGTTTCTCCCCTGATGATCTTTTTTTTCTGCTACTGTTATGGAACTTGCAGGTGAAAGGTATTTTCTAAAACAGACCTTCTCAACAGGAGAAGGACTCGGGAAAATCCTGAATTTTTACTTCTTGCTCAGAAACAGGTCATAGCTTTCTTGGCATGTTTTACCATAATCGTAGATCACTGGAGTAATTTATTTAAACTGGAATTAAGATTTAAAAGTAGCATCTCAATGACATGAAAAGCATGCTACGATTTCACTCACACAATTAGATGAGTTGTACATAAAGATATCTGGGGATCGTTGCAGTGGAGATCAGCTTGTTTGGTTCTTGAAAGGAAATATTTCTTTATAAGAAATAAATTAAGAACTGCTGTTATTTGAAGTATTGGCCAAAAAAAAAAAAACAACCACAAAACCCTAGACTGCAAACAATGCATCAGGGTTACATGGCTCTCTGTTTTATTTCAGGCAATTACTGATCAGGTAAGATCTTGTGGTAAAGGAGCGAGGAGGACTCAGGCATAGATTCGGTGTCTAATGGGCTGACACACACTGTCCTGTGTTCCCACTGCAGTGACTTGCAGCCTCGCTAAGATGCTCTGAGGCCTTGTGTTTGCGTATGCTGGAGGTCATTCAGAGCAAGCACACTTGCAGTATGCTGATTAAATTCCTCCTGGTTTTTGGTCCCTGTATCTATGCCCATCAGTTTAATGCTACTTTTCTTCTCACAGGAGTGATGTGAGGCTACATGCATTGATGTGTGTTAGATACGTCATACAAATGCAATAAAAAACCACAGAAAGCCTAGAAAATAAGGTAAAAATAAAGTAGCCCAAAGACACCAATTCAAAACAGAATTTGGGAGTCAACAACTCTGGTGTTTTATTTTAGTTTCCCCTCTCATTTTTAGTTGAATATGTAGATGACCTGCAAAAGATCTATAGTATAACATTTCAATTTGCTGAGCAAAATCACAGTTAATACCATGAAGGAAGATGTTGAAAGATTTTTTTTTTAGGGTGTTTTCTTTTTAGTCCACTGAAAACAGTTTCTCCTAATAGGCCTTTTCTTTTATACTGAATAGAAATGTTAGTCAACAAGCAGATTTATCTGATGTCACTCGGAGTTAAAGCACAGAATTTTGCCTAAAGACAGAAGATAAAATCAGCACTGTACCTACGCCCAATTTTCTATATGCTTTTAGTTTATTTCAGAGAGAAAATAAGGCAGGTCCTTATATCTGCTTTTAAAGTGGACTGTTGACAGGGCGGTTCTGCTTTACCCTGCTTCTCTTTCAGCTTGTGCATTTATCTCTTTAGCTTTCTGAGGCATGTTGTCTCTCTTTGTTCTGATAAGAATAATCCGCTGATTCTCCTTCCTTTCCCTGCAGTATTCACGCAGAGGCTGGTATAAACTGACATCCGAATGGCACTCATCCTGCTGAATGGCGCTAGGAACAGTGCGGGGCCGTGGGAGGACAGGTCAACTGGCTGACCCCTGGGGCAACTGGGCTGACTTTTACCCCCAGAACTGCTGACTGCTGTCACTGCACAGTGCAATCACATTTTATAACATCACCCTTTAGACCTTTTCTGTTGGGCACACTAGGCGGTTTACACCTTCTCCTGGGACACAATCCTCCAGAGACTGTACATGCACATTTTTACCTCATTTCAGGTAAAAAACTTCTGACCTGGCTCCTGCAGCCTTTGGTCAGGTGGAGGGAGACTTCATAAACAACAGAAGAATCTGGAAGAAGAAAAGATTGGCACAGAAAGCCAGCTGTACATCTAAAGATGTTGACATCTGCACAGTCATCTGTGCAGACAGACCCCATCTGTAGGGATCAGTCCTACCCTGCTGGAATGGTGGGCTTGTAGGGAAAGGACAATATGATTAGCTCCGATTTCCTCTCTAGATTTGCTGACTTGCTGTCTGATATATTGTTCTCTTTGAGTGCTTTGTGGAGTTCCAATCAGTATGGAAAGCATCATTATTAAGCCTTGAAATCCACCCTGGTTGCAATTGTACAGACTTCAGCAGTTCCAATTTAATGCTTTCTTTAGGAAGCCAAAGATTATTTTCTTGCCACCCTTCCTGCAGTAGGCATTTTTAACAGGGAGCTAGAACAGTGAATTCGAATCGACAAGACTTCCTTTATACCTTGCTGAATTGGAGGATAGCATATTTTGAAAGCCACATGAAATTAAACTGGAATTAAAAAAGGGGGAGAAATCTAAGGAAAAACTTCAAAAAAATCCCTGTCTCAAGTGTATTATGATACTGTTATTCAGAAGATCCTAAAATAGAAAAAACACCAGCAATTTGTCCACTGCTATTTCTCAACTAATAAGAAAGCCTATAATATTTATTTCTACTGCCTTGCAAATCCTAAGAAGAATTTTCACTGTTTAATGGCATTGTCAAATCAAAATCATTTGCAGCATAGTGCTAGAATGTGCCTGTGAGCCATTGCTGTTTCCATGCTCAATTTCAACATTCTGCTTATAGGCATTTCATTATAAAAAGATGTTGAACACATAAAAAAGTAAGTTTTTATTCCATAATGGAGGATGTGTGTTTTCTGTCTATCCTCATGCTCACAAAAGGGTAGAGGAATTTGCACAAGAGGACAGAGAAAATGCTCAACAACAAATAGCTGTACATCTGAACATCTTAAACTACCTGTTTACCCAGAAAACAATTCTGTGTGACATTTCAGTTGTCTGTTTTTTGAGAAGCAGACAAACAAAGAGAACTTGTTTGCAAAATCAGCAGTCAAAAATTGATTGTAAAAGTCCAGACATTGAAGCTCTTTCAACACAGGAGTTTATAAGGAAAGATTATGGGCAGACCAAATCAAGCTCTGATCTTCAAAGTTAAAATTAATGGGATCACTCTTACACTTAAAATTAATCAACCAGTAAATGGCTGGGATAAAAAAACCCAAAAAACAACAAACCCAGAAAACCACTTCTTGTAGTTAACAGTGCAAAGAGATATTTTACAACTTCCTTGTAACTGTGCAGTTTGTATTTATGGTATCTGTATCCAATGGAGCTTTCTTTACATACTTCTACAGCTGATCAGATTGTGCACTGCAGAGACTTCTGCTCACAAATATAACCATCCTAAAACCATTTTCTTCTCTCCTTTGTTTGGCTGCTAGTTTAAAAAAAGTCCCCATTGTTTCTTCTCTTCTTTGTTATTCCCTAATGCTACTGCTATGCTTATCTATTACATTCAAGAAAGCTGCTGGTTTATGGCACTGGCACCTGAACCTTGCCTCTCCACTCCCTCCATGCCCCAACCTCTGGCAGAAAAGGAGGGGAAGGAGATAGCTAGCTGAAGGACAAACTGAGGGAACGAGAAGGACAACAGCAAAATGAAAAGAGATAAGAAGCACATGGGAAGCATACAAGGTCATGATTCAGGGATCAGTAATGAGAGTGAAGGTGATTGACATGGAGACTGACATGGGTTAAAACTACCTCTTCTTTGCTTCAGTATGCCTTCAAGCTGGTGTGCAAACGGGATCAATCTCACTACATATTTAGAACTTGCAGAGAAAAGCTCTTATTTTCTGCTCTGGAAAGGAGAGTGTACTGCCACATCACTATTTTTGGCTGAGAGTGGCTTTAAGAAACGTCCTTTAAGGCTTGATACTGTACAAGCAAGACTACCCCAAAAACTGCATAAGGAATTTTTGTTCAGCAAAGCAGAGCTTGAACTCCCTGTTACATCAAGACATGTAACCTATTTTGGTTGCTTCATATGAGAAAATAATGTGTCCAGTGAAGTTCCTCCTTTCTGTCAAGTGACACTCTTGTCAAGGCTTAAGTTCTCACCAGAAGTCTCCTATAAGAAGATAGGTGAGCATCCTTGTCAAACAACCATATCAGCTCCTTCAATACCGCATTCAGTGTTTGCTTACAATAAGGCCCCTCATGCCCACTACGTGATTTTCAGCTGAGAACTTTCTTCTTGAGTCCTCCTCAAGTTATTCCCCCCAATAACTTAGGGGAACGTAACAGAGGAATGACTAACACCTTCCAGCCTACGTAACCCTTGGTGTGGAGTGATGCAACCTTTTGGGGAATGTGATAGAATGAGATTTCAAGTTGCAGATGACACAAGGCCCCAGTAAGGGCCATTCTCATGGCTGAGACATGTTGGTTGCAGAAGGGGCTAAATTTATCATCACCACAGAGCTGCGCGAGTTCATTCTCCACACCATGCAGTACTGGATTACGATCAGTGACTATCAGACTAACTGTGGTGTGTTGCCCATCATACGGGGGCCGCTAGCTACAGCTTTGGCAAAACTGTTTAAATCTGAGAGTCCCATTGCCTTACTCCTTCCAGACAAGGCTGATTAAATAATCTGAAAATGTCTACGGGCATGACAACATTGTGGAGGTCTTCAATATCAGCACGACATTCAACACAATGCATCTCTATTTCAAAAGTTAATTGAAATCCCCAAGGGTAAAAAAAAGCTTATGTAACATTTGCTTCACTCATGACTCACTGCGGGATACAGCGATGACTCCTGGCTCACTGTGATGGATAGGCTCAGAACAGCAGTGCTTTGACATTTTCTACGTCTTGGCCCTTTAATATGTTTTATGTTTCCACAGTTGCAATGAACATTCTCCACTGCCTTTAATCCTGGCTGATAAATGAAGCATGAGTCTCCCTCTAACCTTGGATACTCTCACAGCTAATGCTTGCTTGATATGATCTGCATTTTTCCATGGACTCTGTTGGAAACTGTCCAATTAACTCTCCCCAGCTATTGAAGGAGCATTGCCATTGACTGCTTAATGCTTTTGCTAAAAATTATTAGTCATGCCTGGTTTTTTTACCATACAATAGTCATAAATACAATTTAACCAGTTTCCCAGGTTGCATAAAATCTATACAAAAGGGTCAAGAATTGAGTCAGAGATCCTACAGAAAAAGGCAACAGAAAATCCTTGGACAAATAAGCATTCTGCCTCACTGCCTGTAAACTGATTTAAATCTAAAGCCATGAAGTAAATTTCTGTGTCTCAGTTACGTATTTATACATGGAAAAGCAGTCTAAAAAAGCAGATGTCATATCTGGAATGAGATGAGCGTGAAAAAGAAAATGATAATGCTAGGAATAATTCCTCCTCCTCTCCTTCTCACATGTCAAAATTATACTTGAGGAGCACTTGTGATATATGGTTCTCCATGCATCTTTCCCCTTCTAGTTATAACCTTTTTAAGGCACACACTTTCCTAACAAAAAAAAGCTGCAGATCAAAGCATGACAATTGACACCACGACAACAAAGAGACAAGGTTACTGGAACAAAACCAAGAAACAAAACTGATGAAAAGCCTTCAAGTACAGAGTGGGCTAATGAAAATCAGTGTGCACTGCATGATTTGAGTAAAAAGGGGATGAAATAGAAGAGAAGCAGGAAGGGCTGATGAAAACCAAGGGTTGAAGACGCATGAAGAAAGCATAAGAAGCTGATGGCTCTAGACTTGGGTTTTATAACCAGAAACTCTGTAATGCATTTAGAATTTAATGGAGAAACCACTGACTGGGGCATCAAACCACAAGACAGAATGAGGAGGAAGGATACTGAATCTTCTCATGGGTAAACTAAAAGTACTCAGAGAGGTAGATGATAACAAACAAACCTTTTCACCATTGATCTGAGTGTATCTGAAAACACATTGCTGTGTCTCTTGCTATTTTTTGAGCCCTAAAAATGGCTGGACAGCCCACAAATTGTGTAAAATTAGCTAGCAGCTAGAATGGGCTCTGATTCAATACATGTATCTTCAGCTTCTTTTGCTGAAGCTCCCACCAACCCCAGAAAGGAATATTAGAAGTTATTATCTTATAGTATAACTTACTCCTCAGTAAATCTTGTGCTATCATAGCTTCCTCTGTGTAGGTAGGAAATGCAATTGCATTCTCAACACTTTGGTGATAAATCCAATGAATGTTGCCAGAAAGACATTTCTTATAAATTTCACCACACAACTTCAGTACATGGAATTAGGATCCCAGGAATCCCAACTCTTATGCCATTGATATAGCCACTAAAATATTGTCTTGCCCTCCACCATCTAGCATGTAAAGTGTGGGTGAATGAGCTTTTTAATGCTACCTTAAGAAAGCAAATGAATTTTAACCACAGAATACTGCATTACAGTAAGGTCTTTTTAAAAACCATAAACCCAAGGAAACAAAGCAAGGAAGACTTCTATGCTGCAGCTGCCTTGAATTCTTCTGTCATGCTCAGGTACTGTTGTACCATGCATTCTTCTACCTTGTAGGCATCTGTCAGTCAGCACAGTAGACAACATGAATGACATGAGGATATTGCAATGAGAGTTTAAACAGATTTCTGTCTGAAAGCTTACGTCACTTCTAAGTCATAACTTAAGGAGGGAAAGAAAATTTAAAACAGTAATTTCTAGAACTTGGCATATTGAGAGGATTGTAGAAGAGGAAAATAAGTTTGAGATCAAACTGCACTGTTTGTACCACAAACATCCAGCTAATAAAGGATGATTCAGTTAAAATAAGGATTCCTCCCCTGTGCAGGCATTCAGTCCTGTTTCAGTTTTACCCCTCTTAAATAGTGCCCAGTGATTTAGTTATACTTTTGGTAACTTTTTTTTTTTTTTAAACTGCAGTTTTGGTAAATTCGATGCTAGCCAGGAACTGGACTCAGATTCACTGAAGTTTTAGATAAGGCAAAGGCACATTCCCAGGCTGTGGAAAATCCCATTCCCTTTTCTGTCAAAAAGGATTTGACCCCATGGTATCCACATTCACCAGAAGGAGCTGCTACCACGCTGCTTGCTGAAGGCACCCCCCAACACACATGCCAGGCTGTGCTTCCAAGGCCCTTCCTCATGTGTTCATACTACACCTGCTGAAATGCTGATGAATATGCCCTGCCTTTAGGGTATTTTCTGCCGAGGTGGAGGCAGAAAAGCTAGAGTGATAGCACCCTCCTTCCCTTTGCTCTCACAGGAAAGCTGGCTAGGGCCATGTGTACCCACCCACCACATTTCAAGAGGACCCAGCAGTGAATCTGGGGGAAGATAACCAAAGAGCGGAGACTACAAGTTTATATTCAGGCTAGATAGACAATAACAGCCAGGGGTGGGGAAGTGAAGACTCGAGTGCATGCACTTTTATATCTGCTTCCCAGTCTGGGTGTTGTTCTTGAAACAGTTATTTAAACAGGAGAAAATCTAAAGAAAGCTTAGGCTGCTGAGAATACCCAAAGAGCTACTAAACATGACAAAAAATAGGAGCAGGGTGCATTTACTCAAAGCAAGTGTAGTGCATTGCACCGTGTCATGCTGCTTAGCTCCCAGCAGAAATGGCCCATGTGTCTGTATGATCTTAACCTAACCCTAAGTGACGATCTGTTCACCCACATGCCTCCTACTCCCTGCCCTCTCCTCAAGCATTTCATGTTCCTCTTCCACCTCCCAAGCACCACTCTCACACACATGCTCCAGAGTCATCTCCCATCCTGCCAACACTCACCTCTGCTCCCCCTCCGACAATGCTGTTTGCCCCTTCATCCTCTTTTTTGTATATCTCATTCCCCTGCTCCTGGGAATTTAGCTTTGCTTTTCTCCACCCTGGTCCTACTTGGCACACGTAGCACATTAACAGCCCACCACTAAAGCTGTACACTGCAAATATCTTCCTCAACAGAGTGTGGGTCCAAAGTTTCTTTAGGCAACTACCTTTTACAATCTTTTTATAGAGACCTTAGCAAAAATGTCATATTATTCTGTTTGTGAGATTAACATCACTTGAATCGTTTATATACAGCAGGAATATTACTCATCACCCAGAATATTCTATAACATTAGTCAAATACTTCTTGGGACTTGGAAGTCTCGCCAGCCCCATGTCAACAGGAGCAGAGTATATCAATATATTTGAAGGTGTCACCCAGACAGGTTCCTTGTTACTATAATGCTTAAGATACCAGGTAGGCTTAAGAAGATGGGGCAGCTGTTGTCTTCTACCAGCTGCCACTCAGCAAGGGCTCTGAAGCCCAACAGGTCAGCTGTGCATCCCAGGCCACAATATCAAATCACCTATAGCATGTTACCCTATCAAAACTGGAGCTCATTTTATGTGCCACCTGCACACTGCATTAAAATATCCCATAAGAAAGGAAAAATTTAAAAATAGTATTTGCACCTTTTGATGTAATAAGCAAAGTCTCCTGACTATCATATGAACTCAGGACTTAAACAGATTTAAAGTGGCATCATATACTTGAACTAAACAGAAGGATTTTTAAGTTGTACCATGCTGTACTTCCACTGGATCACATAAATTCAAATTCAGAGATTTATTTGTCAGGGAAGACAAAGAAATTGCCTTTCCTTCAGGCTTTCTGTCTTTGGAATGATAAACTAAGTTACTCCATAGTACCATGCAGACAATAAAAACAAAGCAAAAACCCCAAATCAAAGCTAACACATGAATATGCGGGAATGTAGAGATATCATTTCTCTTCTGCTTCTTTATTGTTCTGAAATTTCATTAATAATTCCCGAGTAATGAAATTTTGATGACTTTTAGAAGCCACATGAATTACTTGCATAGAATAATTTCTGTTAATTATTTTTTGTTCATTACACACAGTGACATTTCTCATACAGAGAAAATCAGAAGCACAGAATACGGAGCTAGGGAGTTGTGTTTGGACAGGTGGTGCAATTTTGACTTTTGATCAGGCAATCTTAGGCAAAAGAACATTGCACATTAATACTTACAGATATTAACTGAAAATGCACTTTTGTGAATGATTAATATGCAAGATTAGGATTCCTTATACATAGGGCCTGTGCTAGTAGAATTCTGTCACCTGAATATTCATGGAAAAAATGTGAGAGAAGCGCAATCGGGTGAAGTAAATGTTTCCAGAATCTAAGATGACTGGTGTAGTGCAAGTTTTCCGCTGCTGATTCACTGCTATTTGGATAGCCTGTGATGCAAATTATATTTACACAGCCTTGAAATGCAAATTTAGGCAAGCAAGGACACAAATGTTATGTTTTTATATTTTGCAAAGATCAATAATGCATTGCCATTCTTGATGACCTTAATTTTAAAATAAAACAATGATAAAATTTGATATTATTATTAACCTGTTACTTAAACTGCCTGAGATTAATAGATAAGGTTGTTAAATGAGTGTTCTCTGTTGAAGCTATGCAGATTTTGCCACATAAAAATGATTTTTTCATTTTTCTTTATTTGGAAAATTAAGAATTATTTCATTGCCTCAATGTGAGATGAACTGTGCTGGCCCGTTGGATGTGATTATCTTCAAGTGCTGCTCCAGTGCTGTAGGATCCAGTCAAATGCCGTCTGTGTCATAGACTCTACCTTTGAGAGAAAATACATCTGTATGGACATTTCTGCCCTGCAGTAGGCTCTGTCTGAAGGCAAAATGGCAGTTCCTGCTGAAAGAGGGTATGGGAGCCTTTTGCTTGAAAGCAATTCTGAGAAAATAAGTCGGAGCAAGCATTCTGCATCCACCAAAGCAGGGCTGAGTCTGGGAAACTGTAGTAAGTGGCAGCTCCTGTTTCTCACACAACATCTGCTGCAGTGGGTATTTCTCAACACGGATGGTTAACATGCTTGCTCAGTATGATTCAGGAAGCGTCTTCTCTGTTTCACTGGAGGAGCTCAGCTTCAAAGTGCAAACCTACTAGTCACAGGAAATAAGAACCTGAAACTTGCAGAGAAAAGGATGTGGAGTAAACAGAGAGCTGGCAGATATAGCTGCATGCCAGGGATGATCTCGCCAGTCCATAAATATTGATGACTTTGCAGTCTCTGAATGTAGATTATTCAGGACTCTGAAGCCTGCAGCTGCACATTCACAGCTTGCTGCTCTCCGAAAGAGCATTCCTGACCTGAGAATGTGCATACGCCTGTCTGAGAATCCCCCACTGCTCTTTTTAACTCTGCTGAAACAACGCTCTCCTCCTTCTGGAATTTATATTTTATCATAATAATGCAAAAGGACAAATAAAAGGCTTGTTTTGCAAAACCCATTTGCCCTGCCACAGTTAGAACAGATTGCCACAAGAGAAGAGGTAAAACTCTCCCCTTTCTTCTTCTCCTCTATGTATTTTCATCATATAGCTACTTTTCATCTAAGACTATTTAGTAGAAATACACAGAAATATCTAGATAGCACTGTGACAGTTCATCCATGGGTGTATCATGCATAACCTAAATGCATTTGGCAGATAGGAGGCAATAATGTCAGCAAAGGGCCATCTTAGTTTGCCCACTTTCATTTGGGTATGGATCCAGTTATGGGACTCAGATGTCCTTACGAGAAATTCATTTAAGATTCAGGCTGGATTCTAAGTTCAATAAGCCAAAATTGGACGTGACATTCTGAGCATAATAAAGAAAACTAGGAAAGTATTGAAGTCCAAACAAGGACAACCCAAGCCACAAAGGATTCAGCAAAGTATTTCAGCATCTCTGAGAAAAAGTAAAGTATTAGGATCTCAAAGAGCCCATTAGGGGTTGGCTCACATTTTAAGGATAAAACTTAAAAGGGTACTATTTTAGTCTAATTCTATGACAAAAGTAGAAATGGCTTAATATTTGCTTATCACTTTGAAAATAAATAAATAAAAATTGAGCTAAATTATTATTAGATATTACATATATATACACATGTATTTATGTATGTATTTATAGCTATATATACATACAAACTCTATTATCATTCTTCAGGACATGGCTATCACAAATTCATGCTTAAGGCCTGATTTTACCACATTAAGTAAGGTCTTACTCTACATGTATTTTTAATGACTTACCTGTGTTCTCGGTCTTCTGTGTTCCAACAGGGTCATGATCCTTCCATCAGCATTTACAAAAATACTCATAGGTATAACAGAGTTGCTTTAAGTGCTCTGAACATGGCCCATGTGGAAAAAAGGCCAGAGCTCAGGCTATTAAACCAGATCTATTCTGGACAACAATGACATATGTTTTAAATTTTCACAGAACTTCAAACATGTATAAGGGCTTTCCTGAGAAGAGATGCTTCCCTTCACTGGGGTCTAGTACAGAAAGTGCAAATTAAATTAGGAGTAAATTGGGCACAGGTGTGTAGTGTTATTGCATCTTGCAAGTAATCTTGTGCCTCAAACAGCATCACAGAATTATCATTTCACCGTAGGTGTTTTTGCAGTGTGTCAGACACCACAGCTCACCTATTCATGAAAGGAGTTTACTGTTGAAATGATTGTTAAAAACCTCGGACTTGACTTTCTGTTATAGATTACCAGTAGCTTTAGAGGTTAATCAGTTAATTGGCAACTATTTTGGAATATTATTATCACCTTTATTTTAGGTCCCATTTAAATAGACATGAAAACGTTTTGCTTCTGTGCCATTCTCAGCTCCTTCTGGAATCAAGCTTCTCGCCTGAGTTCAGAACGGTCCTGTATAACACAGCCACGTTAGCACTGCTCTGTGCTTCTTTCTCTCTGGCTTCAGTGTCCTGGTTTTATTTCCAGCTAAATGGCAATGCAAACTCAGAAGCAATTCCTGTTGAGCATACACATGCAGCTGACCTGGAGATTTGTATGGAAATCTAAGACTGATAAAACAGTTTTAAGAAACTCTTCTATGGACTCCCACCAACATATGTCAAACTGTCTTTCTTCTTTCTCCTTAGCTCCCTTTACTCTTTTTCTCCTTTTGCTATACAGTTTGCTTACTTACAATAGGCTCATCACTAATGCCTTCCCAAACTTTACCAGAGTTGGTGAAAGAGCTCTTTGTAAACTACAAGCAGTAACATCTCATGCTGAAAGCACATCCAGACACAGCACACAATATACAAAAATCAGATAGCAGGTTTGGATCCAGATTTTTAAAAATGACCTCTTTTTTCATCTGCCTCTCTTGAATCATTAAGCCACCCAGCTAAAATCCATGTTTGAAAACTTGGGGCATAATGATTCATTAGCGCTAGTACTTTCTGTTATGGAAATCTCCGGGACTCCACACAAGCTGCAAGCGCTAACCACCTGTCATGATGAAGCCTGGGGGACCTGAAACTGCAACTTTTCTTCAAGGAAATCTGCTGGATTGGCACATGTTCTTTTGCAGCTCAGGCTTTGTACTCTGGCTCTCTGTTGGCTTTCCTCTCTTTAAGAATATTGTACTTGCACACTTGCATTTGTGTTAACTCGCTTTTATTTAACATTTTGATGTTATTTCTGTGTACTCCAGCGCCTCAAGTCAGGGTTTTCTGCAGCTAGACAAATCTTCAGTTTTGCTTGACTGCAAATGATTCATCCTTTCTTTAACAATAATATTTATTTCTACATTCACTTCATAAGGTCTTAGTCTGTTGACACCAGCATGGTACCATTACCAATATATAAACAAAGAAAAATTATAACACTGAGACTGAATCAAACTTGTGCATAGTGTCTGTGGTTGAATTTTAAATGGATGCAGCTCCAGAGAGTTTATCCACATAAAAGTAATAATTAACATTCCTGAAGTAATAACTGCTCGGCCACATTTCATACTGCTAGCTCAGACATTTGCATGCTTCCAATATGAGCACGATATGGCTCAGTCTTAAAGCTGCCAAAGCACAGCAGGTTACTCAGCATGCATAAAAAGAACTGACATTACATTCAGCAGGGACTTTATCTTGTTCGAATAATCCTCCCTACAAGATTATTTCAGCATGCAATGTGTTTCATTTAGGCAAAGTCAGAGAATGCAAAATAATGTGAAGTAATTATACTATTAAATGTTGCTATTACTTTTTAAGCCCTCTGTCTCAAAGCATGAATAGTTTTCTCAAGGCTAAAAATTGTCAGCAGAAGATGAAATGCATCTCTTGAGTAACCTTATTAACAGCAAGGAAGTTGACTGAAGATTGAGGTTGGTCCCTTACGCCACTACACTGGGAACCAGGAAAAAGACAGGAATAACAATATGTTATTTGCTTCCAATTGGTATTAACTCGCATTTCTAGAACACCCCAACTTGAAATTCTCAAAATATTTTACGATTCTCTATAGAATAGAAAGGTCCTGTTTATCAGCCTGCAGCAAATAGCTAGTGATACCTCCCTGTGGAAAGATTCACAGCTGTAACTGCGTCCTGGCGATTAGCACCTGCCCATGTCAGCCAGAGCATTGACTTTGGTTGCAATCTCACCAGGCTCTCTGTGTTAAACTCATCTGGTCGGGAAACAGAAATGACACCTTCAGGTAGATTTAAAGAGAAACAGATGTCTAATGTTTCCCAGTCATTTGTGTTTTGAAAATCTCTCCCGCAGTGGCTAACGAATCACAGTCCGGCTGTTTCGAGTTCATCCCTAGTGCCCAATCCAGGCATTACACTGCAGAGGGACTTCCTGAGTAAGTATGAACAACTGCTGCTTCTGAGGTCTGATGGCAATCTCTTACAGAAAAATATAATGAAGTACCAGATTTAGCAGTGACTGTGAGCTATTCAGCCAGTAGATGGTAATTATCTCTGATTACTATTTGATGACCAGCTATGCTCAACATGAGTTTGTAATCTCCTTTCTTTACACCCTACAGAAGGCGGCAATGGATCATTACAGTGAATGAGGCAACTATTGTAATTTTTATTGGAAGTACCAAAGAGGCCTTTTGTCCTTAAATACAGTTTATTCCCAGCCAAGATCAAAGCATAATGGGGAAAACAAGAGAAAAGAAACTCAGCCAGGGCTGCCAATTGACAGAACATAATCTTGCCACTGTCCACAAAGATGTTCATAAAAACTGTGCTCACTTCTTAAAGTTGTATTACTTTTTAACAGTTTAACTACTTTTTTTGCCTTCCTCTATTACTTTCTGTTTATTTTCATGGCTTTTTCTAGTGCCCCAGCCCTCAATGGGAAGCACTCCTTACAAGCATACCTTATGTTGTTGTGACAATGCCACATGGCTTATTGTAGAAAAGACTTGCTGAGATTTATTAGCTAGACAGCTACTTACTAACCCGACACGTGAAAAATCCTACTTCAGACTTTGCAAATGAGTATATTACCCAGTGAATGCCATCTGAGCAGTTATGTGAGCCAGTCTACTTGTACCAGCTGATATGAACGTGTCAATCTGGTAAAGCATTGGTACTTATATGTAAAGTTAAGCTCCTGAGCAATTACATATGAGCTCAAGTGCTGTGTTGGACTGGAGCCACAGGACCTGAACCAAAACTCATGGAACTTGATCAGAGTATTTTAAATAACTTCAGTGGATTCTGGATCAGGTCCATGCTGTCTGCTAGAGGTATTGGCTACATTTTTCCAAATAAAAGAAGTTAGGAATAATATATCAAAACCTTTGATCCAGGACTTGCAGGCCCAAGAATTAAGACTCAGTCCCTTTATATGATGAATTTACAGATTTCCTGACTTAGGAAAGCATGAAAAACACTGACAAATACTTATGTTGACATACAAATAAGTACAGGAGACCAAAGGGTAGAAAAGGCATTTTAATCCTCTAAAAATATTGAACCATTCCAGAGCAGAGAGAGTCTAATGATTTCAATCCACAGTTGTTTGCATAGCCCTAAACCCTGTATCCATGATGACATTTCATTTTACATCATTTGTTTCTTTAATCAGTTGTGTCTCATAAAAGCACTCTTTCAGCCAGGTCAGCAGGGAATGTGCTGAGCTACCATGAGCAATGACTGGAGTCACTGATTTCATCCAGGACTGAGTGCGTCCGTGTGATCACAACCCAGCTGCCTGGGGACCGCTGTCTGAAGTCTGTGTGTATCCCAATACATTACCCAGCTCAGGCTTTCAGCAGCAGGACGTGTTTATTCATCCCTGGCTATGGGTTTAGAGAACACTCTAAAATTGGGTTTGGACTTTTTCTTATTTAATCCTTTCCAATGTGGTCAAGTCTTGCCTATGTAACTAAAATCGCACAAACATCTTCTTAATGTCTGCGGCACCCTTTGTCTGTGCTGAGAGTGTCATTTCTGATCCTGTCTCATGCTAGTTGAGTTGGTCCTTCTACCATGATAATCACTGTAGTCTTTGAGTGCCTTCCAATACTCATTAAATAATGTGACTTCATATCCCTTATGTATCGTTTCTTTTTTCATCTTCCCCCAGAGGAGATATGTCTACAGTAGAGCACCCTGGACACAGCGTCTGTGGCTTGATGCTGTATGTTTAGCTAGTTTTCCCAGGGCAAGTTTCTCTTGGAATAAGAATATAGCTTCCAGGCTCAAATGGGGCAAATATCTGACAAGTTAGCTGGCTATGCTGAAAACACTTCATTCATCAAAACTAGTTACACTCACCAAAACAGACAACCGTATGAAAAACTCAACATATATATATGTATATACACGCATATATAAAAAAGATTTCTTTTAAGAAAACACTCATTTTACAAAAGCAAAAGAATCTAACACACCCCTTAGATTTTTAACAGGTCAGCTACTAATCGGTATTTATAGCTGCTAAAACCTGTTTTCGGCATTGAACCAAACAATCCCCTGGCTCCAATTACTGTTACCCAGAGAGTAGCTGAGAAGGTAGCAGCCACAAACAGAGGAGGCCAGACAGAAAAGAAGAAAAGTAATTTATTGATTCTTCTGATCCCTCCTAGCCTTTTATTATTGTTAGATGGTTCGAGCAGAACCATCCCAGATTCTCCTGCCCCTACTTGTGCTCATCAGATTTCTCCAGCGCCGCTCTTAAAAATAGCCAACAAAACACTAATCAACTAATTTATCTACTTTGGGGGTTTTCAAGCAAAATTACCTCCCACCAAACATTTCTGTTACCAGGGTGCATGTTTGCATCTACTGTGTAATAGTATGAAATTCCTTCTGTCTTCTGTCATCACACCTGATTAAACATCACACACATACTGTATTTCCAATATTTGTATTATTTTTGTACTGATCACTTGCATGCTGTTACTAATCAAAGCGCTCCAGCTGTAACTGAAAGAACATTGAACTTATTGTAAAACACCAGACAGAAAGATAGTCTCTCTCCAAAGACTGTATCTGATTTAAACTGGACATGGACAAATGCTTCTGTATTTCTCCTGCTATCCTTGCCCAAGTGACCTCCGGCATAGCTTTGGTGGCCTGAAGCCTCCTGAAATGCCCTACAATCTATCATGGTCCTTGTGACTATTTTGAGGCACGTGAAGGTGCTGCAAGACCATGAAGAAATCTTGCTGCTGAGCCTTCTGCTGAACTCTGCCTCCTTCCACTAGAGATGGGCATAGTTTATCACAGATATGGTTAATTTGACACATCTAAGAATTTAATGTCTGCATCAGTTTCTTGTTTGATTTACAACTGGAGTCAATGGACGGGATTTTTTTCATGGAAAATTAACTTTGTGATTTTGACACTTGATTGCTGACTAAGGAGAGGAAATAGATTTCAGCGTTTTATCAGCACTATAGTATGTTGCATCTTCATCTCACCATCAGTGAAGTAAAACTAACTAAATAAAATGCACCTCTCCCTGACTACAAAATGTATTCATATGCCTAAAGTGTTAGTAATCTGTTAATTAACAGGAATATAAAAGCTAGGTTGAATGATCCAGGGACTTTCTTTCCTTTTTTTGCAAATCTTTCCAACCTACTTATGTTTAAAAGGCAAAAATAGTACTCATGTTTTGTAGCTAAGTTTGATACCTGCCTTCCTTGGAAAAATATTACACTGAATCTATTGCTGTTGTCTGGCCTAGTGCCTACTTTTTGTCATTTGTTTCTCTCTATATTTTGATAAAATGTCATGCTTCCCCCTGAAAAAAAGCTCAAAGATGCAAAATGCAAAACAGTGCTAGAATACGCTAGTCTACAATGGTATTTTCTGAAGACGGTGACACTATTAGCATGTGTGTCTGTTAGTGGAATTATTCTAGAGATAAATATTGCCTAAATGTCATGAAAGAATCTGGAAGGAACTCAAAGTGACTCAAAACTTACTCATTTATATGCTGCTTGGGTTCCACTTGCAAACTGGAGTAACCAAGACGTTCTTACAGCTCCCAATTCCTGCAGAATCAGTAAGATGGGTTATATTCTTTCTTGCAAAGCATTAGAAGGAACTGTTTACTAGATTTCAACCCATTAGACTCCAGAGCTTACACAGGTGTCAGAGGGCATTTTTTGGCCTGCAGGCACTTTATTGCTTCTAAAGATGACTGAGGGGGTAGAATGCCACGTAACCTCAGTGACATGCATTTATCAAACTGGCAGCTAAGAGACTCCTATTTATAGTGTTTTATCTAGATCTCTGGAAGATAACAATCATACAAACCCACAAGCTCATTTTTATCTTTTTTTTTTTTTTTTAGAGTGAGGCTCTACTCCAAGGCTGGAAAGTCTATGAGACTCCACAGGAGTGTTACCATGGAGTTTCATGGGCTTGGGCTCAGGCTGTAAATATTTAAGTGGAAATAATAAAATGAAAAACAAAAGATGGCCAAATGCCCAAATGAAACCATCTAGGGCCTGCATAAGCTGTAGATAAGGCTAATGTGACATTCAAGATAAAGTAAAAGCAACATTTTAATTAACACATTTTCAGCTCCTATCACAAAGCTGCACTTGCCTTCATAATGGAATATAACCTTGCTTTTAACATTAGCTTTCCCTCTACAAAAGCAGCTTTCAGTGACCAATTGGGGGGGAAAATTCACATATTTTGTTTTAATAAAATAGAACTAGCAAGGACATAAAAATATGAATTTTGAAAGCCAAGCCTTGGTTTCCCAGTGGGAGGAAGTTCAAGTGTGCCAATTTCCAATAGCTCTGGGTTGGGATGCTGTGAGCATGCATGGTGTTTATTGACTTCTAAATTAAAGCAGTCAATCTCAAGGAAAAGCAGAGTAATGGAGGCCATTCTTTCAGTTTCACACCATGTGTGTAAAACAGTAACAATCAGCAAAACTTCACTGAGTGAACTGCCATGAGTGCAGCCATAAGATATTTTGGAAAAGGAAAATGCCATACAGCCAAATGTGCCACCCCCTCTTTGTTTATCTTATTCTACTTTTCTGCTTTTTTCACTGTGTCGCTCAATCCCATCCTTCTCCACAACCAACAAGTAACCCTACATGTCTCTTGGATTGATTTATATTTATTACTCACTTCAGTCATTCTCCTTCATTTGTTAACTTTTTCCAGATGACTGTTAGTAAAACTGTATGAATAATTCACAATGAATAATTTACTCAGCAAATTTACCTTCTTTTTATCTTCTGTTTCACTCCAACACATTCTTTGTTAGAAAGTATTCAGCCACTATGGGCTGGCATTGCAGGTGAGTGCCTGTGTAGCTACTGTTAAGCAAGAAATGCAGTAGAGGTCCCAGCCTTATCCTTCAGACAAAGCTATTGTCCACCAATTATCAGGAAAACAAAATCATTGAGCTGTCTGAGGTACAGCTCCCCCAAATTCTTCCCATCTAAGGCAGAAGAGGGGAGTACACTTTTTTCCTTTAACTTGTCTTCTCCTTCCTCTCAGAGCCTGGTCTGGATCTTACAGACCCCAATATCTTTGCTTGTCATACTGTACTACCCATATTTAAGCTCTGATTAGTTTTGATTGTTTTTTTTTTCTGTTGAATTGTCATAGCTTAGAAACATACAGTCCCAGTCACAAAGCCAACATTTGCTTTCTGCAACAGTTCTGCAGTTCCCTGCTTCCATGACTGTTCCTGCTAGGAAACTTGTTACTAGACTATTCCAGCTCAGCAAACACAAAACACAGAGGGGAGTGAACACAGAGCCCACTGGAGGCCCATTTCAGTGACTGCTTCCATATTTATTGCTCTGGTGCATGCTCAGGTTTGTTCATTTGCTTTTTACAAAATAATTTACCTAGCATCTCCTTTAGCTTTCTCACTCTGATACAACAGGAGGAAATGCTGCCCTTCTGTGTGTCTGCAAAAACTCATACACATCAGGACAAAAGTATGGTGAGGATGCATCTCTATTATCCTTAAAACTCCTTTTTTATTTTCCCAGGGTTCTCCTGTGATTTTTGAATGAAAAATGTTTGCAGCTTATACCTTCTTATTTTACACAATTTACACAGACATTTATATAGGATTAAATTAGGCCGTGTTAGGAAGGCAGGTACTGCGGACACCACAGCATTCCTGCGAGACCGCAGTACTTACGTGCTCTACAACATACACTGCTTAGGAATAATTGATCAAACCTGTCCTCAATCACACCCACGTGTGACTTCCCTCCACTTGCACAGATCAGACCAGGCAGCAGGAAGCTACTTATTTATTAGCACGGACCATATTTTCTAATGCAGTGACACATTTGATCTAATACCTACCCATGCAGCTGGGCTTTGTGGTCTGTAATGCAGATGGATGAGCGGTGGCACACACACACAGTCTGGTTTCTACCCGCAGGTGAATGTTTGGATTTCATAACACGCTGGTTTGCCAAAAGTCACACATGCGTGAGGGGGAGAGGGGAAATGGAAATCACCTTCAGGTCTCCACTTAGGTAATCCTTCTCTCCTGCAAACACTGTGCTAGGAGCTTAGGATGAAAATAAAATAAAATAAAATTCTCCCCTTCTTGACCTCATTTCTAAGGATCATATTCTCTATCCTTGTTCAAAAATGATACAAAAATCCTGTAAGATGATCGCTTGGCTGGGACCTCGATGGCACTCTGTTGGTTTGGGGCATTTGTTGGCGCTGTAACTGGTAGTAGTCATGTTCAGTAGAAGGTGGGTTGCCAGGTCTGCCACCCTAACGCTTACTGAGTAAAAAGCTGAGACAAATCCTGTTGCCATCCCATTATTTATCACATATTTCTTTGGCAGAAAATAGAGAAGATATATAGAGAAGATACAGAACAGGACAACAGGAGTATAACCTAGTTTGGTCCAGTGGGCCACAATCTGCAGCCATTTACTGCTGTATTAAACAAGGCATCAGCAATGTATTTCAGTAGGACAGACTTCTAGCCCTGGTTAATGGAGAAGCTCCAGTGAAGGCAGTAGCATCACTTCATATTTATATGAAGGGAACTTCAAACAGTCTTCTGGCTTTATAGCTTTTAAATTTGACATGCATTTCAGAAGCGCTATTGTCATTTTCACAGACATTTTAAACAAAATGTCAGACGTGTTATTTGCACAAGCATCTGTAAACTGTAGAGAACCATTTATAGAAGAAGATCCTGCCATGTCTGGATAGGTAAAGCTTAAATATAAAAAGTTCTTCCGTGACGTACCAGATGCAGGTGCTCAGGTGCTGGCAGGGGACCTGCAGGGTGGCCTGTGTGAGGAGAGGCCGGGGCCGCCTCATGCCGGATCCGGCTGGTTCCAATGGGCCTGCTGCAGGGCACGGCCGGGGCCCTCCGCCGCGGGTGGGCGCTTTGGGGAAAGCCTGCGTCAGAAGGGGCAAAACGCGAGGGCTGAGGGGGAAAGTGTGAGAAACAGCCCTGCGAGCCCCGAGGGGAGAGCAGGAGGAGGGGGAGGAGGTGCTCCAAGTGCTGGAGCTCCCTATCTTGACCCACGAGCTTTCTCATCCTATTTTCTCCCCCTGTCCCACTGAGGGGGGAGTAAGTGAGTGGCTGGGTGGCTGTTTGGCCATTAGCCAAGGCTAACCCAGCAAGCATGATTCCTAAACAAAGCACAACACATATGTCTTTGGCTCACCTTCTTTCAGCCTCAATAAGCAGGTGCTTGCTACATTTAAAAGAAAGAGCCTGGGCCTCTGTTTTGCTATTGACTCTCTAAGTGGTGTTTATGAAACACTCGAAAGTAGTCCCACATGAAACAGCCTGTGGTTAGGAAATTCACCCAGAAGGAGAGGTCTCTGCACCAATGCCTATTGGCACATTTTAATCAGTGATGGTAAAAATCATAATAATTTCTTTGAACAGGGACTGGAAACTAGGTCTTCACCCTGCCATCTAGGTAACCTGAGCAACAGGCTACACAGTATGTTTTTCTCCTTTCACGTCTCTGGATCATCAACTCTTTAATTCCTTTCTTTTGCAAAACCACCCAATGTCATTAAGAGAGCTATATGCCACTCATTTTCCCACGGCTTTGTGGCTAGGCACACTTAGAAGTGAAAAGATGTGGGTTTGAACCTCCTTTAACTGAGGAAAGCATAAAAGTCATGTCTCTCCCATTCTGGGCAAGCGCTCTCACCACAGCATTCATACACAAACACCACGTACCATCATCGTGACCGTCTCAAGAGAAGAAGAAAATGACCACGATAACATTTTGTGAGGGAACAGATTATTTCACTGCATGAATCTCTGGAAACACCTACAAGATAAGGTCCCTCAAGAGATTTTAGTAGAACAAAAACTGTTTTCAGGATGTCATTTGGGCTGACTGGGGACACAATTATTTAGTTGGTCAAATCAGGCCAGTTTAAACCTGCACAAAATTCTAGGGAAAATTGACATTTTTACCAAAATCATTCATCTCTTGAGACCCTTGAAGCTTATTGCAGAGAAAGAGACATTCTTAGGCATTCAGTACTTTAAGATGATAAATTATCCACTGTATTTACCTGATTTCATTGGGATTTTTTTCATTGTATCATTTATTTCTTTTAGCACCTACTTTAGGAAATTAATCATGCCCTGCAAAAACTTCGTTTCTTTCCACTGGCTGAAGGCAATCTGGCTTGGATGTAGCTATCCACAATGTAGGCATCAGTACATTCTGATTAATCCCTCCCCAGACGTATACAGATCTGAATTTGCTTTACTGCTAGATAGCAGCTGAACAGGCCCCTTTGAATGATAGTTTTGGACTTAGACCCTCTGGTTCTAAAAAAATGTTGCTTTTACCACTTAAGGCTTTTCCGGGACCCTGCCTTTGCTGACCTTGTTGATGAACATTGTGGTATATGAATAAAATGGCATATAAACTCCTACTGTGAAAGTATATGTTTCATATAGAATAATTGTATGCTGTGTTTGATAGAAACTGTGGAGCAATCTGATGTTACACCTTCGGCTAAAGGAATAATAATTTCCAGGTTTTCTATTCTTATTGTGACTTAAACAATTTTGCTTCATTTGAAGTGCGTACGCTGAGGGGATAGACACAAAGTTTAGAATGGGAATGACTGTTTTAAGACGATGTTGTGTTAGAATGGAAAACACTACGCTACTTTAGTAGTTAAGCATCTGAGCCTGCTTCCACGTGAATTAGACATTTCCAGAGGCCTTGGCAAAGCCCAGCTAAACACAATGCTCATTCAGTTAATAAAAAGCGCTGTACTTTCTCTCCTGACAAATCTGACTCCTGAGTGCTTATTAATACACAGCATTGCAACAGCTTACCTTTTAGCTTCCTAATGCAAGCCAAAAATTCAGAATATCAATTTATTCAATTTTCTTCATTAAAAACCCACATTTAAAATGAAATAAGTGTCAAGGCCCACACTTTTCAAGACAATTGATGTATGGATTTGCCAGACCTATCACTTTAGCACAGAGCCCTTTTTTGTCCTTTTAATGTCACAAGTATGTGAAACCCACAGCCATAAAATAAAATTCAAATAGGTCTAACAGTCAAGTTTGTCTAGATATTTTTCCCCCATAGAAAAAGTATTCAGTGGATTGCACAAAAGTTCCACTGAGATCTGAACTGCTGCAGTATCAATGGGCTGGTGAATTTCAAGGAAACACACAATTCTTTATTCTAATCATCTTTTCCTGTGCACTGCTTACCTTTATACACATATTTGATTTAGAAGCACTCATAGTTTTCATACCTTCATTCATCATTTGGAATGAACACTGGGGAGCTTTTGGGAAATTTAGGGGGGTGACATCATCACCAGGATCCTGAAAATAATAATTAAAAATGACAGGCGAGCACAGCTGGGAAATAAAGCTAAATTGATAACATATTTTGCCTGACTAATTAGAACTTTTTAACCCACAAATCAATATGAAATTGTTAAAATACTGCTGTTCAGTTGCTCCTCTATGAGTATAACTTCAGTGTGAAAAAATATGGAAGACATGAATACAATAGACAAAACGTTGGTAAGAAGAAGTCTAGCCTGCAAACATTAGTTCAGCACCTTCCTGCTACGGGTCATCCTTGGGAAGTCACTTCCATCTTGTTAATTTATCAAATGACCCAACCCTGTATGTGCATTTCTTGTTCTCCCCCACAGGACCAAAAGACGTTGCATGCCTTCTCCCTGTCCCCATCATTAATTGCACTGAATGTTATAGTCAGAGCATTCAGAAGGAATGAGAAAAAAAAATTATAAAGGAAAATGGAAAAAGATTTACTACTAGAAAGTGTCTTGGACACATACATGCAATAAATGACAGCTCACTGAACTGGCCTGTAAGCAAACAGTTGTTTAGCAAAATGAGTAGTTTATGCTCCTCTTATCAGGAATGACTTCATGAGCATTTCTAGAATTCTTAACTGAGCACAGAACAGCTGATCCATCCTGCACAGAAATATAGCTGAAAATTGTCCAAGGTTTTATTACTTTTCCAGAAGAATAATATGTCCTGGTTTTTCCAGCTGCAGATTGGGCAAGTTCCATTTAGTGAATGTTTTTAAGTCTCCCAAGTATTAATGTTAGAAGTAACATAAGATTCATTAGCTGAGCTTAAAGTAGTTTTTGGAGGTGTGTTTGATGGAACACGAGCTCATCCACGATGCTCAGAGGTCATGGCAGATTACTGTTCATACAAAACGGCAACTATTTGCTAACAGGAAACTTTGGAGCCAGACATCGAGATTCAGGACAAAACTGTGTCTGACTGAACACTAAAGTTTTAGCATTTTGACATTGCTCTCAATTTTCTTGGGTTTTCATCCAGAAAGCAATGATTTAAAGACTAAAGGCTCTATTTAGCAAAAATGTTCCACTGCTTTTGCAATGCTTAAACCAAGAATGTCATGAAACAGCTTTTTGGCACCCAGATGAGCTATTAAGCAGCAACTCAGCAGGGACCCCAAACCAGGTGCCTCCTGCAGAGAGCACTCAGGAGGTAGACTTTTCATGTTAACAGCTCTCCCCAACCTTGCTCTCCTCCTAGACTCCATTCAGGGCTGTGACCTCTTCTTCTGCAAAAGCAGTTTTCAGAAGTCAATCTTTTCAAAGACAAATGGTCTTCCTCCTGAGTTCCATATTGTCAGTTATGTGACCATACTGACTTCCTACCCAAAATATTCCTAACTCCCTTCCCACTACTGAGATTCCTCACGGCTCTGTACATTTAGTAGGTAACGGCACATACTGAAATTAGCATGATTTCTGGATATGAGTTGCATAGTGGTTAATCTGCAGCTCCTCCAGAGACCTGCCAGCCCCCTGAGCTTAACTTTGCACGTTCTGAAGGTTTTCAGTGGGGCCCATTTGGTCTTTTCATCACTAGCCAAATTTCATGTGGTCATGAAGAGAGAGGCAAATCAAAAGGGTCCTTATGAAAAAAGGAAGATAAGAAAAAAATAAAGGCTCAGTTTCACAGCCACGATTAAATAAAACAAACACTTTTGCCATCTGATTAGAGGTGAAGGAATACTTCAAAAAATATTTGCTGAAAGTCATCTAAAGATTTCATCTGAGGCAGAGTTTGGGGGAAGGGTGTTGGGAAGGTTAATGAACCTGCCTTGTTTGTGTTTTTGACCTTTTTTCATTTTCTGGAAATATATTGCAGCAGCATTTGCCAGAGTAGTAGGCTGTAAATCTGTATCACAGGATATTTGCAGAACATCAGATTCATGACCCCAAGTGCTCACATGTGAAACTCTTCAGAGCAATCAGGCTCATCCAGAAACCAGGAGATTGTAGGTGTCTGCTCAAAGCAGCTTCTACTCTGAATGTTTTGCTGTTTGCCTTACAGATAAAGCAATAAGCGGTTGCAGTGTAAGAAAGAGATGCATTCAAAATAGGCTGGCAAGAACATTAACATCTAACTGAGAGTGTTTTCTATCTCCAGTTCTCCTTAAGAGAATAGTAGTCTCAGAGTGGGATGCTGGCAATAGTGAGGACCATCTTAATGCTCTTAGTATCAATAAACAATTACACTGGTAAAATGGTCTTGTATTTATTAAGTTTCAGCTCAGAAGAGGCATACTTGAGAAAAGTAATCACCAGCCAAGGGGACAGGTGGCAGGGCTAATCTTTTGTCAAAATGGCCGTATTAGAAGGGGAAGCAATTTAATACTGTGTCAGCGCCAATCAGTATTACTTTCATGGAAGATTGTAAACAGAGGACTCTCAGGCCCTTGCTAATTAATTCACATGGAGATATTGCTAACAGATGGTAAACATACAATTAGTCATGGCATCTTTGGTGTCAACTTTAACGTAACTGTCACAAAAAAGAAAAGGATTGTACCAATAACTGGAAGAATTGTACTGTTCTGAAATTACTTACAAGTAATATATTCCTGCATTCACCATGATAGTTCTGCCCTGCAGAAATTTAAGTACCATGTTCATATTCTATCTGGTAACTTGTAATTTGTTCTGAGCAGAACAAACTGACATATGTACAAATGTCTCTGCCTTTGGGAAAGCAAGACTTAGCTCCATTTTTTATGTGAGACAAATATCCTTTGCTTCAGTTCTCTGTTGTGAATGTCAATACTTTGTTTCTTCCATTCAAAAACATTATGAAACGGACAGAGCGACTAATATTACTCACTCAGTAATACTGCCCATCAGCCTGCGCTTCCTGTTCAGCTCTTCCTTCTTGAGGAGAGAGTACACACATGGAGCTCCAAAGCATCAAAGACTTATTTTATAAGTATAATGTTAAAGTTATGTGCTGTTGCAAGCTAGGCTAGCTCCTAAAAAGCATGTAAAATCAGAGTAAATGGAGCCCAGTCTGGCAGCTGTGAAAACTTTCACTGCTAGCGCAGCCAAAGCAGATGCTTCAGCTCGGAGTGGCATTCAGCAAAGCTGCGCTGAATTCTGGGTCGTCTGAATGGAGCGTCGTCCAGGCTGGCATTCAGTGCCAAGGCTGCTGTACGCCCCGTCCCCTCTTCTGACATTCAGATGTGTTGCCTTTGGGTGTTATTTACATAAAGTGTAAACCTGGCATGTTCCAGAAGGAAGATACTTAAAAGAAACAGCGTATAACTAGATTATAGCTCGAGTAAGTCCAACCTTCAAGTGAGCCTATAAACTACATACCAAACCCTCACACAGCTGAAAGCCACAAAACACATACCACATACCTCAGAGAGGAGAAGAAGGGTTCACAGGTGGCAATAGTGGTGGTTCTCCAGGAGTCCCTTGGCTCCAGCCTGGGAGGGTGTGTGCTCGGTGTGCAGCCGGGAGCCAGGGTGACCCAGAGGTGCTGGCGCTGGCAGCCCCCAGGGCCTCTGCAAACAGTCGGCGTTCAGATGCTCCAGCACATTTTGTCTGAGCACCACCTCTTAACATGGCCCCAGCACAAAAGTTGAAGTGTGAAAAACTATGCATGTGTGCCCGGTGTTTAAATAGCCCTAATACACAGGGATACCTGACCACACTTTTTACCTTATTCTCAGGAGAAGAATAAAGAAAAAGCCAAAAGATGAGAAGTTTTTACGTGCTGAAGAAGAGAATACACTTCAAAGACAGTCACCATGTTCCTTATGGCTGAGATAGAGCCCGAATCCAGTGGGAGTTTGGCTGTTGGCTTCAGTGGAGCAGGTTTGAGCCTGACACATTGCTAACACAAAACGTTCCCAAAGGGCCTGAGCAAGATGACTCTCCAGCCTGTAGGACAACCTGTGAGAGCAGGATGACTGGAATCACACAGAGAAGTTAAAAGCAGTATAGAGAAGAGAGTGCCTGAATGGGAACTCTGAACACAAGCTTCATAAGTCAGAACCCTGCTATGTCTCAGCTTTATCCAGATCAATTTTAACACATAAATACATGCATATTAATAAATAAATGACAGGTCTATATTACTTCGTACGCAGTAGGCTAAAGCAGTTTCATATGGTAACTAGTGAAAGGTGAAATCACAAGTGGGTTAGTCTAAACTGAGTCTAACCCCTTGAGAAAAAAAGGCATATTTACTGTCCATGGATGGAATATTCTGTTTATACTAGGCTATATTAGGCTGTGTGATGTGCTTTGCTTTTTCCACTGCTTTAACTGTGCATTTTATCATACATTTCCAGGTGGTTTTCTGTGCAAAGTTCAAAGGAGTCTGAATGAAGTTGTTTTTCCTGGGTGAAAAGATGAAATGTTTTAAATGCCTTGCAAGGTTAGCTAATATACAAAAACATTCCCATTAAAAGATCAAATTCCAGACCACAGAAATTGATTTCCCTATTATAACAGTAGGAAATAAATGACATATAAAATAGATAGTGTGTGCTACAGGAAACACTAGTAAAGAAGGCTTCTCAGGGACTGCCAATAAGGCATCCCTTTTGCTCTGGTAGGTTTGCTGTGTGTTTTCATCAGATAAGAGAGAACAGCACAGAAGACAAAGGGTAAATATAACACAGGCTTTTTCTTCTCCTGTGATCTCTTCTCTGATCAGGTATTTCTATTGCTCAGGCTCTTCTACCTTGCCTACCCATGTTAGCTCCAGGGATGGTTTGGTATTTTCAAAGTTGGCTAGGAGGAAAGAAATCACAGACCACCTCTGAGAAGTAGAAGAGAATCAATGTCGCTTTTGTACCTCCTGGAACTGCATTGCCTTTTCACAGAGTATTTCCCAGGATGGCCCATTCTGCACCCTTCCAACATGAGCTCCGAGAGCCTTGACCAGAGACATATCTCTGGATGCTCTGAAAGACCACAGTCATTCAGAAAACACATTTTTCCCTTCATACAGAGCTTAAAAAAACTCAGCAGGTTTTGCTCAGAACGAAGCCAGATTTTTGTGCTTGCTTCTGGCTGCCTACCTATACGCACAGGCTGGGTTAGCTTATCCTCGAAACACAGCATTTAAGTTGGGGATAGAATATTTGGCAGTTACATTTAAGATGTAATGAACAAATCAGTTTGTCATCAGTTTGTAATGGTACAAACATTTGGATTATTGCAAGACAGCTTGAATAATATTGTGCTCTCCAAAGTAAAATGTTAGCATTTGGTTAGTGGCAACAGTGGGTAAAAATGAATTCTTGTTGCTGGAATGTTACATTTCTGTGAGGTTAACCACACTTTGGCCAGCATCAAGCCAGAAATTAGCCTCTTGGCTGCTAAGACGGCAGCCTAAATGTGTAGATTTGATGAAGAAATCCTCCATGGTCCCAGCTGTTTGAGCCAATTCAGAGAAGGGATAAAGGAGTTTAGCATTAATTTATACTTGGTTAAACTAGGTCTAAAATTGCACACACACCCCCCCCCCCAGTTATCAGTACCAAAATATGGTGCATCTGCTCATTATAATTGTATATCTTAATTAGAACCCAAATTCCTCAAATGAATGCACACACCTCCAGTGAATGACAGCTGGAGTCAAGTTTGAGCGCAAGTGGTTAGCATCAGCTCTGCTCTTCAGGCAGAGCTTGTCGAACCAACAGGAGCTAGAGTTCCCGCATACCTCCCATTATAAGGACCATTTTTTAAATATTTATGAATTTGCTGAATTTAAATCATTCAGGCAGAACAGCTTATTGCTGAAAAATTTGTTTCCACTTATACAGTTCATTAAAGCAGCAGAGATTTGTGCACGAGTATATATCTAAAAAATTCAGACTCTACTAATGACCCAGGCATGGTCACTGATTTTATGGTGAAGAAACATCTGCATTTTATCTGTTTCTTTTAAACATTTAAAGAATCTACAAGAACTTTTTTACCCTATAACCAGTCACTCCCAATCCATGACAATACAAAAAATCTGCATGTTTGACACTGTATTCTTGAAGTAGGCCCTTTGAGTCTTCAAAGGACTGTTTTTTTGATTGCTGAATTTAAAATTTCATTTAAAAGGGAAAACAGTTTTGCTTTCAGCAAGATGAATCACAATAATGGTTTTGACAGAAATTTCTTTAACTTAAATGGGAAAAATGGCAGTTCATTTGTCATTGGCTTTCCAAAAAAAGAAAATCCTCAAAAGTATCTTAATGTTTATCCTAAAAATTACCTTTTATCTTTGATTTCTATCAACCTACTTGAGGTCTGAATTCTTTAAGGGAACACAGATGTGACCATTGTTCCATATACATTCTTATTATAATTAGGAAACAATACTGAGCCCTTAGATACAAAAGAGGAATCTGTGATCTGACCTATGTGATGGGTTAAAATAAGGGTTAGCAAGTCATAAAGTGCTATTATTGAAGAAGGAGTTTGCAAAGGTTGTCATATTTGAACACACCGATGGTTCTTTTGGTGTTCCCTTGTTTTAGCAAAGGATATATTTGATAAGAGAACAAAACCTGTTTATTGATTATTAAAACCAGTCAGGATGCATGAGACTTTTTAGTACATCATTAAGCATGCCCTGCAAACATGGAACTATATACTCAAGTTGTTAGTTGGGCTGTATCTCATGGAAAGAATGGAGGAAGGAAGGAAGGAAGGAAGGAAGGAAGGAACGAAGGAAGGAAGGAAGGAAGGAAGGAAGGAAGGAAGGGATGGAAAGAGAGAAAAAGAGAGTGAGACAGAAAGACAGACAGAAAGACAGAAAGACAGACAGACAGAAAGAAAGAAAGAAAGAAAGAAAAATACCTGTACACTGTCTCATAAAGACAATTGCAAGGAAATAGCTACAAACATCATGAGTGTGGAAAATAATTGGAGAAGGGCATTTGTATTTAGTTTTTATACTTAGAACTAAGAAAATTCTACAGTATTCTTTTTGTTAGATTTTATGAATGATTTAAGAAGGTCATCGAGATAAAAAATGGAAAATGAACTACAAGTGTTATTTGAAAAATAAACAGTTTATTGGTAAACAAGGCAATTAGGTGTCCAGTCTGCACCAATGTTTTGTGAAAGCAAAATTCCTTTTGATTTCATGGAAGTCAATGGGATAGAGGAAAATAAGTTACTGATTATGAAGCCCTTCATAAATTCGGGAAAGATCTTGCTCCAAGTTGATTGGAGCTTTGCCATTGACACACAGCAAACAGGCAATATTCTACCTGTTCGGTTCAGATAGCTTACCACATAGTAATAAAAGAATAACCTCCATATACAGGCACTAGCTACTTACCATAAGAGGACACAATATAAAATACCTACAGCATAGAGACTGATTAGAAAATGTGAGTCTGTACCAGTATTAAGAAAAGTGTTTATTCAAATACAGTTAACCTGAGTATAGGATACACTAACAGACCCTGTCTAAAAGATGCTGTTTTTCAATAGTTTGGGCTTAATTTCTTTGAGCAAGGAAATTGTCTCTGAAAAAAAGTTTCTGTTTTGTTTCCAGCTAGGCTAGGTCAGATTGGCCTCAGAGAGAATCTGCACCAACAGTTGCACTGGTGCAACCAAGGGTGGGGACACTGCTGCCCTGTGCAAAGGTGCAGCTGGCAGCCAAGGGTGGAACAAGGAGGAAGAAGGAGTATTTTAAGCCAGTATCATCGCTGAACACCATCACTGAATGCTTGGTATTGTAACACCAGGTCCTCAATATTCTGTACTGTGCTAAGAGTTTGATATTAAACAACTAATAACATGTACATATTTTGAAACAGGATTTTCTCAGTTTAAAACAGGTAAAAAAATAACTCCCACCTCGTGTGACAAACTTGCAACATAAAGCCATCCCCAGTTAATCCTAGTTCTATTATAATCACACTGGTGTAAATGGAACTAGACTGTAAAAATCTCAGTTAAAAATGTTTAGATTCTCATTTTAAAAAGCACTTAATGGGAGCAAAATTTAAAAAGCATCCATTTCTTGTTAGTATGAAATGGATTCATCCTTCCACTCATAGTTAGGCATCCACTCTGTCCAAGTGCCTTCCTAGACACTGGGATCATTTGTGCAGCTTATAAATACCCAGTGTGGGAGCATTCTTCCTAGTTTTAACCATATGTTAGTCAAGCTCCGAGAAAAATGAAGAATTATTAATTCCACTATGAGGTGCTTATTGTCACAGGATCTGGATATTTTATGAGCATGACTGAATTTATCTTCCAGCATCTACCAGTGTAAGGCATAATGTTGTTCCTGTTTTAAAAGTGGGAATAACCAAAAGCGGCTGAGTACCTAACAGGAGACGACTTGGACCTGATTTTTCGGAGTACTTAACATTTTATAGCATGTTATAGTTTCACAGCACAGGTTCTATTGACTCAGCTGCCCTTCTGAATGCTCAGCACTTCTGAAAGTCAGACCTCAGGTATCTTGAGTTGAGTGCTCAAATCTGAGGAAAACACAGTCAGTGAGCACCTGTGAAAGTGCTGGTGAGGAATTTGCCCACCATTGCCAACAGCAGGGCGAGGGACCAAATTCAATTCACCAAGGTGGTAATCTGCTCTCTAAAGCACAAGATTTTCCATCTTCTTTCTAAATATCTGCCTTACCTTTGGCTTTATCAAGTCATAGGCAGGAGTATTTTGTCATAGATGACTTGCAAACATGGATGGTCACTTTTGCTGAAGACTACAAATTCAATGTAGCTTTTCTATGTGGTATTAGATAGACACAACACATTCTGCAAGATGCTGAGAGCTTTTTGCAGGATACCAGGCATGTTCACTTACTACTGAGTCTGGCTTGTTGACTACGGCCTCAGTCGTGCTAACTGCAACTTTGCAATTTTAAATGAAAATCCCATCCCTGCATTTTACTTGCACCAAGATTAAAGGAATACATATGGAAAGCACAAGGCAAGAATAAAAATAAGAAGTAGAATTGTCTGACATTTCCTCTGTAACACATCATTGTATTTTAATATCATAGGAAGTCAGCCTTTGTTAAAATACTATACGAAATACTGGCATGAAGCTGCAAAGCCGAGGTAAAAGACAAATTCTGAAAACAGAGGTGACACATGCAATATCCTACACCTAAGCCCAAGGAAACCAGACAAAAAAAGCACTATAAATTCAAAAGCTACATTAGAAATATTTATATGTCTTTCTTTTGGGAAAAAGAAACAAACATACAAATGCAAACAGATATTAGGAGAGAGTTTGCAGTTTGTGTTGCTACTTTCTTCTTTTTAGAAGCTTTTATTTTATTTTATTTTATTTTATTGTATTGTATTGTATCAATAAAATAGCATTACTTCTGTCATCCTTATCATTCAGACATCAAATTATTACCTCATAAAGCCATCACACTTATATTGCCATACAACATTTTTCAGAATTGTTTTTCATTTATTACAACTGAAAATTCCTACATATAACCTTGTTCGAATAAACTTGATACCCACTTTAAAGCCTCTCTGAATAAAGCTTGTATTTTCCCCCATGTTGTAAAATCTCTGACCTTAGTAATACACATGCACACACAGCTCTCCTGAGACTTCAGGTCTCTACCACCAGTAAAAACCAATCTACTCAGGACAAGAAGCAACAGTCTTCTGTTGTGATTGTTTTGGTGCCTGTTTGCATCCCTCCAGAATTTGATATATTCATGGCCAATACTGATTCTACTGATTCCCAGCTTGAAAAGTGCTTCGTCCCCACCAAAGAGCTATTGACTTAATCCATGGCCTGAAAAAATGCAGATACTGCAAGATCACAGTGTAGTCTGCTCACGGAGCTGGCTGCAAAGCAACCTGCTCCCACAGCGGGGAAGAGAGGGAACACTGCTTTTGGTGACAGCCCACAGTTAGATGGGCTTAGCCAATTGTGAAACCACAGAGTAAGTCTCCCTTTCTTCACTCCTAGCTAGGCCAGCCCAAAGCACAAAACCCCAAACCTTTACTAACAATATATTATGTCTGGGAACTGAAAGCATGCACAGAAGTGTACGTATACACAGATATCAGCATGTTCTCAGCTAGGAACTTCACACAAGCCACTGAGGAAAAGCGTAGCTGCCTTCTCGTAGCTATTCCTGACATGGGAAAAGTTCCTTCTTTTCATTCAGAATGATTTGTCATATGTGAGTTAACTTACAATAAGAAAATGCAGAAAATATTTTTAAAGGTTGAAATAGTTTAAAAAGTTAAACCTAAAAATGCTACGGGTATAAAAATAAACCATTTCAGCATTTCTGATTGTTTTTGCAAACATGCAGCTCAGCATTTTGTTTTCTTTTTTAGACTGAGTTGCATTTGGAATGGGATCCACTTTTTTTAACCTCAAAAATTACTGCAAGATGAGAGAAAGGGAAGAAGAAATGGTTTCCTACCCAGCTTTAGTCAGCCCCTTTCTGGACTGCGCTCTCTCTTCTCTGCCCGGATTTGTGCAGTCAACATGGGAGGAAAGCCACAAAGATGTTGGCTCTCTCAGCAGGATTTACCAAATCATTGCCATGTCATGCATGCTTACCCGCTGTCCCCTTGCATGTGCTCCTCCTATGGTGAGAGTCCAGCTCTCTTATGGTCTGCTACGATCACTTGTCATGGAAGGAAAGATCCTTCCTACATGAGTTTTGACATGAAGAATTTATATCACTTTATAACTGTCACTTCCTTTAGTCTCATTACAGCCCTGGAAATTGCATAGGACTATGACCATTTCTCAGAAGGGAAAATTAAGTTATTTAGTTTTGGCATGCCAGAAATTATAGCAATAGCCAGTGATGAAACCCAAAATTCCCTGCTCCAAAACATGAACTCATGCCCTGCTCATGCTGCTTCCATGCTTTAGCCAGTTCTTTTCTACTTTCTTTAACATACAAATCATGGCAATTATTATATATCCCAAGATATATAATCCACTGTCCACTTGCATGTATGTCTCCCTTTCTATTATTGATACTTGTAAATAATTTTATTATTTACACTACTACAGGATTTCCAGTTAATCCAGAGTTTATATCTGTCTACATCTACTAAGTCTATGCTGAAGTTCTCCCTCGTCCATGACAGCACTGCTCAAATAATGCTAAAAATGCACTGCAATGTAAAAGATAGATAGGAACTTTTCTGCATTCTCTTCTGGGTCAGCATTTCAGCTGTCTGGCTGAGTACTGGTAATGAGAAGACAACAAAGTTAAGAAGAACTGAAGTTATGAACAACACCTTATGACAGATTGCATGTCAGTAGGAAATGCTTACACTCTCATCAAGAAGAAAATCTTTGAACATCTTATGGTACATGGAGACACAACAATCATAGGTGTTGTTATATATGTGATCTAACTAAGACAAACATTCATTATTTACAAAGCAGTGAAATAAATTACACTCTTCCCTGAGGTGATATTTTATTTATGAGGTAAACTTATAAAGCCATTTATGTAACCATATAATTGTTTTATAAGAAACCTGAGGGCTTCTACTCTGCTGAAAGTTTTCCATGTAGCCTTTTCGTTTTCAAACATTTGGTTCCTCCTTATACAAAGTCACATTCTTTCTATCAGCAATAGCAGAAGAAGAGCACCACAGGTCAGAGCAATGGCAAGAAGCAGGCTGTGGAGATGGCAAGATGCTGCCTACCTCCACTGGTGACAGTTCTCCCTGCTACAGAGGATGCTCGGTACCTTCTGAGTCAGCTCCGTCTCATAGGCTGTCTCATGTCTCATTCTCACCTATTCTTTCCAAATTCTTAATCTAATCTGGATTCTGTGAATGAAATACTTATTCTGCAGTGCCTTAGATGATGTCTGGATAATACTTTTGTGAAAAACTGAGCAGTCTAAAGTAAAATCTTTTGAACTATGAAATCAGAAAAAAATATGTTAAGACTGCTTATAAATATAATTTGAAATATCTTGAAGTAACCCTGTGGATTTTCTGTGCACATAGCTGAGAGGAAAAGGGAGTTTTCTCTTCAGACACAAAAGAGAGACAGAGGTATTTACTTACAACATTACATGGCCTTGTCTGTGCCCAATTTGTTAGCCCTATACCACAGGACACTTGACAGCATAATGATATAAAATTATATAAAATGTAAAGGAAAGCAAACACCTATTTTGAAGAAATACCCACTTAGCACTCAGTTCAAGTGCCTGCATCCCCGAGCCTAGC
Organism: Theristicus caerulescens; assembly: GCA_020745775.1. Taxonomy (NCBI): domain Eukaryota; kingdom Metazoa; phylum Chordata; class Aves; order Pelecaniformes; family Threskiornithidae; genus Theristicus; species Theristicus caerulescens. The sequence continues at coordinate 101,031,336 of CM036561.1, read as the reverse complement.
AATAACAAACTGTTTCAGAACAAAGTATACATTCTGCTGGAAGGGTGGAAGGGCCGTGATATATATTTCTATCACATTACATTCCTACCATCATGAATCTTAATCTTCACATTAAAGTCACAAGGGCTACTATTGTTCATATCCTTTCCATTTTCATCCCCCATCTGAATACACTCTTCCATTTGAAAAAATAATAAAAAAGGCCTTGACACATGCCTGGATACAGTGAATTTAAAAGAAAGAAGTTTGGTTGCTATTCCTTCCAGTTGTGAAACAGGAATTGCTTTTGTATGAGGCTGGGTCTAACAGAGTGAGACTAAACATTTATAAAATCAAGTAGGGATTGAAATATAGCATTGTGGTTACTAACATTTTGCAGCAGCATATCAAGTTTCACGTTTCATCAGCTGAATAGAGTCTGTGTGCTGGGCTATTGTGGTTCAGTAGCTGACAGCAGTCAAGTAAGTGCTGCTCTCTTCCTGGCTTAATCATTTCTATTACACTCGGTGTCAAAACAATAATGTCAGTGAAATGGGCTTGCTGACATTATAGATTAGAATTGAGTGATTCTGAATGTCCTGTGACTGAATTGCATTTTATTTCTAGAAAATTACATATTACAATTGCAAATTAAAGAGCTTAGATCTCAACAGCCTGTATCAACAAATATGGAGCCATGGACTCCAAGCTGCCGGGGAGATGATCCGTCATGAAATTCATGAGGTTTAATGTATACTAACAAGAGAACAACTGCTGAAATATTCGGCCATGTGTTTGGAGAGGATCTGAAGAACAATCAGTTTTGTTACGAGGGATTAATTCAGCTGCACATGAGGTGAGAATCCCTGGGGTAATCTCAGAGATTTAAAGGATGTCCCAGAAAAAGAAAAAAAAAAAAATTTCCTTGATTTTCTTTCTTCCAGCTGCCAACCACCACAATTTATGAAGACACACCTCCTGACATTTACTTGAGGAACACATTCACAGTTTAGAGAGCAGACACAGTAGCAGGCTGCAGAATTTCTGAGTGACTGACAGCTACCAAATGACAAGAAGTAGCATTTAATGACAGCAGTCATCAGGACTCTTACTGAGAAAGAGCAGGGCATTTCTGCCATCTGCCCTTTAGATGGCATGGAGAGCAACTGTGTGACATAGTACTCTTCTACTCTAGTCTTATAACAGCCAAGTTTAAAACACATTTTCCAGAATATGAAAAGCTTTGAAATACAAGAGATGTATTTCCTCTTCATGTTTTCCTAGAAAATCAGCGCAACAGGAGTTACTCTGGAATTTGTAAAATAATCTGAGGTTGCTCGCAAACAGCAAGTAAGACCAAGCTTAGTAAAACTGCAGTAGTCAGTTGCCTTTTATGAAGAATAACCCAATCCCAACTTTTTCTTGTTTTAAAAAAGGCTGCTGCCAAATAATGGCGTTTGTTTCTTTTAAAACAAGAGGAGAACTAGAAGGCCTACCTCAGGAACATGTGTGTAAAGAACTGTTCATTCCTTTCAGGAAAGAAAATCTGCACCAGCAGATCTGTAAGTCAGAGAAAGGCAGTGCTGATATAATTGCTGGAAGATTCACTTACTCTTTGATCACAGGCTAAACTGTGTGACCATGAAGGAATAAGATTGTATTTCATGTTCTCGTGTGGCTTCTTCAAGCTTCGAATCCAGGTGGGCAGAGAGATAAGGGTAAGAGGAAGATTTTCTATTCCTTCCCCTCTGGGAGAAGATGTGAATGCATGCTAGGGACTAAGTGAAGTCTTAGCATCTTTTGGTTTTTTTCTTGTGGTAGTTGAAGTGTTTTCTTCTTTTGTATCGTCTCTTTCTCTTCTGTATCTTTTCCTTCTCTTCTGTCTCCCTCTACCCATGCCCTGGCTATTCTTCTGTCCTAAGTGATCATTCCCGTACAGTTTAAATATAATTTTCTTGTTCCCTCTTTTCTCTTCTACAGATGAATAAAAATATAAATATGTGCAAATATATACAGAGATACAGATAACATCATTACCTATTTGAGATTTTTTGATCAGAGAAATGGGTCATTTTTGTTCCTCTCAATACTTCATATGCTCCCAAAAATACGCTTTGTGAACATATGCAGCTTCTCAGATGACTAGAGAAGGAATTTTCCAGTTATACCAATTCTCTCATTCTTCACTGCTTTTTTTCTTTTCCTTCAGTAACCATTCTTTAACTGTGCAGTCATAATTAGAAGATGAATTCCCAGTGGCTGGTATTCTATCAGCTAAAGCAAGACAAATATTAGATGGGTTTGCATGTTTTTTTTTATATATATTTCTCTGAATGAAAAAATACATTCATCTAGTCTAAGTTGAAATTTATTCACAGCCTGCAAAAGTTTGTATGAATTCAGGATATCATTTGCAAGAGCTGTCATACAAGGAGAAAATGCAAACATATTATTCATACGTGGGAGTATTTATTTCCAGGAACCAAAGTAATAGGCCATCACTTTCAAGGCTCTCTGGAAGTTGATTTAATTAATCACCAGAAATAATGCCACCAAACAAATAGCAAACAACAGACTGTCAAAACAAAAACTAAAGAGAAGTTTACAAGTAAGGAAAAATAAGGAGGAAACATTTGATCTTAATACATTTTGTAAATTACTAAAAATATTTACCAGATACTAATATGCCAGTGTCTTGTGAGTAATGTGGAAACAGAGAAGAGATTATATATGTGGAATAAATCAGTCATCTTCAATATCATGACAAGGTAACATTTATGAAGAACAATGAAGGAGAGCTGGGGAAAAGAGCAAGACTCCATGCATTAATATAATTCATCATATTACAAAATTAATATTAAAAGCAAGTCATCTGTGCCACATGGTGGAACTTAGATAATTTTTCACTTAATTCTCAGCATTATTATTTTGAACCAGAGTTTAGAAGGCATGAATTAGGCAGCAAGAAACATGAGGTTACTTTTTAAAATGCTCATGTTTTTAGATTCTCTTCATTTACTTGATAGTTTTTGAGTAAATAGGGCAGGGGTGTGTATCTTCAATATTTTCTCTGCAATCAATCATAAAGGTTAGGTACACATTTTAAAAAATCAGAGCCAAGAACTTAGGTTAATCCACAAACCCAAGATAAGATATAAATTTTTAAAAATTATTATTATTTTTAATTTTTGAGGTGAAAATCCTGATGTAACTGAGAGAACAAGGAATTCTAGTTTTCTCCTGAAGATGTAAGAGCCAGCTTCTGTCCCATGGACATAAGGAAATACATTAGTAACAGAAGATGCTGACACATTTACCAACTGTGTTTCAAAAAGATTTTTGCAAAAGCTTCATTACTTTTGCTCAATGAATGATTACTGAGAAGCCACAGCTTTACCCAGTTATATGTCTGGCAACCTCCTTTGTGTAACTGAATGAGAAAGTGTGTCCTCATTTCAAATTTAGCAGAAAGCCAGTCACGCACATAATAAAGGTATAGGTTTTAGCAAGGAATAAAGGGTGCCAGGAATATAAATATTTGTTACGTGTAATCACAGAACATCTGTTGCTCTCTCCCCATGGGTGGTCTGGCTCCAAAATATCCCCAGCATTTGCACCTTTTGCTATGCAGCCCAGATAAAGTAACACTATACAGTATCTTGATTAGTGCTGCTTGCTGTTTTCCATAGGCTAACACTGCTTTTCTGGGTGAACCTAGTGTACAGGTCCAATAATAAAAACAATCACCTTAAGTCAAAAACAGAAATTGCAAGAGTACATATGGATAAAAATACACAACTTAACCTTCACAGCTAGGTTTGATTCATTTATTTTTACAGTTACAAATATGCCCTGTTTTTTTCCTGTCACTCTTTTCCTCATGCTTTGTCAATAAAGCAATTTTTTTCTTCCTACTCGTAGCTGTATTGGTGGTGGTTCCTTGGGTCACAAAGTTAAACTGTTTGACTCCACAGGCGTAAGTGCAATATAATCTTTCAAAGGGTTGGTTATGGCATTTTAGCATTAACTCTGCATGTCCTCTGCCTCTGCCTTTCTCTTCCTCTTGTCTCCCCCTGCCTCTCTCTTCCACTTTTGCAGGGTAGAAGGGGACTCTTCTCACACAGCAGAGCACTAAAGCTCTCTCCAGATGCTTCAGTCACATCATCTCTCCAGAAATGCATTAGAAGGACATTTCTTTCTAAGGAATGTTCTCAGTATTAAGCCTTTATTAATGTGAGGTTGTTTCTTTCCAGTGAATATGGCAAACTCAGTATTAAGAATGAAAACAGAACCTGAACTAATAAGCTACAAAACCCCCCTTGTTTGTGGACCATGGACTGTGACACTATTCTGTTATGAGGATGGGCAACAAGAGAGGCCTCTTGGAACTCTCAAAATCCAAAAGTGCCTGGTTGCGGATGTGCAGAGTGCCTGACTATACACTTATTTTCAGCAAAGGCCTATCAAACCCTCAAGCATTCCTCAAACATGTCTTTGCCCCTGTGGTCACTTTTGCCTTCTTTCTACCCCCAAAGGTCAGTCAGTCCCTTTCGCCTGTCCACCTCCATCTCCGTCGCTTTTCCCCCACAGAACAAACACAATAAAATGAGTAGGCACCTCAGGTAACTTTTGCAACAAATCAGGTTATCTTCCAGTGTCACTTTGGACAGAGAGAAGGAGGGAGGCTGAAAACACATTAGAGCCCTTGGCTTTCCCAGATTTTAGCACACCCAGAAGGAATGTAAAGGGCAGTTTTGATTTTCTCTATCCCCCGCCCGCCCCCCGCCCTGGGACAGGCTCATTTCATTTCCACGGGGTGGGAGGTATGGCTTGGGTGGGGTGCAGCATCCCACCCACTCCTCGGCCAGCCCACGGCCATCACGCTCACCGCCCAGCCCACCCCCTCACTCAACACTCTGCTCAGGGCTGCTCGCCGAAATGGCCAGCCAGCCCTACACGGCACAGAGGTCAACACCGTGTCCCTGTGGCTGCCTGCTGCCCCACTGGGCCACGGCTGGGCTCCCGAGGTGCTGCTGAACAGTCACACAACTGGTGACCTTAGGAAGTGTTTTGATGCTACGATTGTCGCCTTGGGACTGTCGCCTTGGGACCAAGAACATCTCCAAGGCCAGCAGATTTCAAAACAAGCTGCAAAAATACATTCAGGAAAAAACTGCCTTTTACAGAGAAAGTTTTTTACACTACAATACAGCTCCTACTCTCCCATAAGGCACAGATCCACATGCTAATCAACAGTCAGGTTTTAAACAAGAATCCTAGGAAATCTTCCAGTCATTTCTGTGAAAAAAATATCAGACTTCATTTTCTAATGAAGTATTATGACTAAGTTAATTTTTAAAAAATTAGAATAAAAAGAGCAATGTTCTTTCTGGAAAGCCCTAATTAAGTCCAGGTATGTGGTCTAGGAAATACAGAGCTGTGTAACCTGATGGAAGCGATCATTTTCAATTGTCAGGACACTTCTGCTTCTTTTCACCCCAGTTTCAAGTACATCTGGTTTCCACTTGCTCTATATAAAATTGATTCCTCCCTTTTTCAAATGTGAGTATCATGCTTGCTGGTTTTGTCCGTGACTCTCCAGTGGCATTTAACTCAAAAAAGTCAGCTCCACCTGGAATATGGATGCAGCAAGATGGGAAGGAGATGGGTGTTGCAGGAAATTTATTCTAGTCATGAAGGACCATCACAAACTTCAAAAGGGGCAGTTTAGTTGGCACATGAATACACCAAGCCTCTCTGATTCAAAACGTAAACTGCTTCAGTTTTAAGAACTGGATTTATATTTTGATTAATATCCTGCAAAAATCTGGTTTTGTTGGTGGCCTTAAACTTTCACATTCTCTGCATAAGTTTTGCACTCTGTCCTGACAGTATACATCACATATGACCTGAAATCTTCCAGGGACAAAGAATACCTTCTGTCTCCTGACTATCTCCTAGAGGCTCTTCCATTTGCCACCAGCAGTGGCATTTATTGAAGATGATTGTGAGTTTTTGAGACTCGTTAAAAATATCAAGTTCATTTTAATTATCCCACATAAAGGTATAAAATGATATCAATGTTAAATTCAATATCCAAAACTGAAGCTAGAACATGAGAATTTCTCCTTAGATGTAAGGAAAAAATTATTTACCATGAAGATCATTGGACACTGGGACAGGAGTTCAGAGAGGCTGTGAAGCCTCCATCCTTACGGATACATGAAACTCAGCTGGAAATAAAGTTCTGAGCACCCTAAACTTTACGTAGGAGGAGTGGATTACAGACTTCCAGAGGTCTCTTCCCACCTACACGATTGTGTGCTCTGATTTCCAGCATTTTTTGTTCTATTAAACAAAAACGTAACTACCAGGCAGGCTGTGGTAGGAAGATATAAAGGTCAAGAATCTTTGGTTGGTCCTTTGCTTCCACCTGTGGCAGAAAGGTCTCCCCACAGCAGTCTGCAAAAAACAGGTGGATAGGCACAGCACTTTCGAAAATCAAACTGTAGACCCATCGATGTACTTCAGCATTGTGACACTCAGCATTGTAAGGCTCAAGAAACAAGACAGTCATCCATCAGATACCACATTCAGGACAAATATTTTGCCCTGTTCAAGAAAGGAAGTTTTACGTATCAGGTTCCTTCAGGGGAAAACAGGATGTATTAGCAATGCTAAAGGGGAAGCAGCCGTCCTCTGAGTATCATCTGGTAACGCGGAAGCCCCTGGAAAGAATCTTTTTCTGCTCGATATGATTGGGCTGATTAGGGAAATCAATGTTTTCCCAAGGCAGCTCTGCTGATGCAACCACTGAAGTGGGCAGACTTCTGCTGCTTTCAAAATATAGCTTATTCCCTCGTTCCCTGCAGTACAAGATAGTCCTAGAATAATAGTCCATATCACAGATGTGTGTGGTGCAGCTTTACAGTGTTACAAATACAGATAAAGTGCTATACATCTTTGTGCAGATTGCTCTACAGGTGCTTTTGCAAATCTTGGCTATGATGATGGCACATAGAGGATTTTTTTAAAGGACATTTCCTCATTTTATTTTCGCTCTTCAGAGCATTATCTGTGCACACTAACCAGAGTCTGGCTTGAATAAAAAGCATTTTCAAGGCTGCCCATGCAGGCCCAACACCATGCAAACTGGAATGAGTTTAGTTTCACAAAACCTCATGTAGTTATGAAGGCAGCAGCGGATGCAGCTGGTGTGCAGCACTGGCTGAGGAAAGTGCTGATACCGTGAGGACACCCTTCACCCGGCCAGTGGTGAGCACAGCCCCCCTCCCAGTCCTCACATTAGCCACACGATAGAGCTGGCAGAAGTGCCAAGAGCCAGCTGTAACCGACTTGTCCAAGGCCAGGTAGGACACCTGAAAAAAGAAACAGAGCCCAGATCTTTCAATTTTTAATCCAGTACTTGGATGTATCTTTCTATTTCCTCAGGCTCCCCACTTACTCTTTAGCCACTGTGCACATTTACAGCAAATGAGGCGGTTCTGCTATGGAGTGAATGAGGCAGTGCTTTCTCCTGGAAGAGAAAAATACCCTGTGATCCCGTAAGTAAAAGCCATATTGGAAAGGTGATGCATAAAAGGGTACAGTTAACTTGCAGGCTGAACAAAGCCGATTTCCAGCATAAGACTGATACTCTTGCCAAATTTCAAGTTTCCATTACCTTTTGCAGAGGTGCTAGAGCCATTAAAAAAATCTTAAAATCTCTTACATCATAAAAATTTTTTAATCACTTTTTCCTAACCTATAAGCTATTCAACCTTCCCTAACTTAAATATGGGGAGAAAGTTACACTTTGTCTAGGAGCAAGCATATAGCCGTACAGGTAAAGCTTGGAGGAAAATTTAAATGATGTAAAGTAATTGAATGATAGCAACGCTTCTTTGCATATTAAGCAAATGACCCAGATAGAACACCTCAGAGTGTTATAAATGTTGTTTTCAAAGATGCACAACATGGGCATCAGCTGGTACCTCTATGTTAGTATTTTAGTTTCGATCGGGGCTATTTTTGTAGAGAAGACTTGCCCCCAGTTACTGTGCTTTCGTTCACATCCCAGAGTAGTCATGGCATGCACGAACTGGGTTTCTTGAGTTTCTTTTCAAAGATGTGCTGTAGGAGTGCACCTAATTTACTCCAGCCAAGACTGGTCTTTTAGTCAACGGAAGCAGGCTGGAGTTAGTCTGAAATTAAGTACCTTGCAACATGTATAGCTTGGATGTCAAGTTCTCAGTATCTGTTGTTTCACTCTACACATCTACTCCTATTGGTCTTTACTGCTTACTAATGTAGAAATAGCAAATACTGCTAATAAATAATAAATGCATGATTATTGCTGGTAATGCTGCATACAACATGATGGTATTATTTAAAATGCCATGTCTTTATTTAAAAATGCCATGGCATTATTTAAAAAAAAAATTACAACCACCTGAGTTCCCATTGTAGCAGTGCTCAAAGTGGATGCACAGGAATGACAAGTTTTTCCACACGAATGAAGCAGTCAGGAAGAAGATGTGTCTGACTCAGTCATCCTCAGAAGACCTAGTGTGATGAGTCAGATTCTGAAGTCATCGCTTACAGAAACCAGTTTATTATCTAGTTAGACTGTTTCAAAGCATATGAAATCTCTCAACAAGAGTAAGAACCACAAACTGACTCTGCGTACTAGTAATTCAAAAGCAAGAGCAGATGGAAAGAGTTGTCTAGAGACTTTGAACACAGCCTTTGGGATGCTCCCACCAGCATCCTCTGGCTGCGGTTCCGCAGCTGCTGATGCTGGATGTTGGGCACTGTTCGATTGTGGCACCACAGATCTGACTCAAATCAGAAATAGGCAAACAATCACATTTCTCTTGAAGTAACAAGAGCTGAAATCTATGCCAGCTTTATGCTTTTATTTGGGCTGCACAAGGACATGGAATATCTGATCTGTGTAGTCTGCTATTGCAAAGTTAACCCATCAAAAGTTATTGAACAAATTTGAAACAGCAAAGTGAGTTTACATGGGATCAGCAATTTGCACTGTATGGCTGTGGTATCTTTGTTCCAGTGCTAGAAGTAATGGATTTACTATACCATGATCCTTCAGAGAATTCAGACTATTCAGAAAAATGTGCCCTCTACTAAACCAACAGAAACCTCTGATTCACATCCGTTGTAGCAAACAGTTACGCATTTTACGACATTATCACTTTTCCTTCTGCCACCCGTGCTCCTCAGCTGTCTGCTCTATTTTCCGCCAAGTGCAGACACTGGTGGCAGAGACAGCAGAAGAGGAGGTGCAGCACCTCAGCCTCTGCTGCCCTGAGGCTGCATCCCCCTGTGCCGCTTGGTGCAAGCCCACCGTGGGGCAGCTGAGGGGTGGCTGGGGGCGGCCGGGCACACATGAGGAGGAATTGCCGACATATCACACTGCAGCAGCTGCAGGAGGACCACAGACAGACCACAGACAGAGGACTGATAACACCCCCCACTCAGCTGCCTCACATGAAGGACTGTGATTGCACGGCCAGTCTTCTTTATGAAGGGCTTTGTGCTAGTCCCGTGCAAATACCTACAACATATCCCACAAGCATTCAGTTAAATACAAAAGTAAATTATATTCGCTGTCACTAAACACTCGTTTACCACAAGTATTCCAGGTAACTAGATTACTGGCCAAAGTAATTTGGAGAATATTTTTTGAAAAACAAATATATTCTAGAAAACCACAGGCTTTCTATGGACAATTCCCCCATGGACATGCGATGAAGATTGCCAAGAAATTCACTGCAAATTATTTGTTCACTCAGCTTTCTGCCCTCTATGAAGCAGAAGACAGGAGGGAGTACGGGGCATTTTTGCTTTCTCTTTACATCAGATTTCAGGGTAGAAGAAGAGAAACGTGTTGACAAGATTTTATGTTTATTTGGTGAGAAGCAAATTGAAAGCACACTTAAAAAACCCAACAAAAACAGCAACACGAAAATAAGGCAAAATCAATCCAGCAGTTGCAAGACAATATTTAGTCTGGAAAAATAAGTGTTGATATGCTCCAGGACTTTTGCTGTTTCCACAGCTTGTCTGTAGGTACACATGCAGTCACACACAGAGGAAAGACCTAACACCCTAAATAATGGGCCGCTGCCTAATATTTCATTCACATGTGTGAGATTAATTGTTCCTTCGTAAGACAGGAGATTGGCTCAGAATTAGCTGAGTCCTGTAAATCAGCATCACCTGGAAGGATGCCATTCCTCTACCTGGTCTGGTGAAGGGCTCGTCTCTGTGAAGGACGGCTGCATGAGCATGTCTTCAGTCCTGAGATGGATGGGTGATGTTTTTACACTCCATGCTGTTTTCTTATTTGTCACGATGACTGTTCTGGTCAGTTAATGACTGCCGTTATAAAAAGAACAGTTTTCTTTCCATTATTATGGCAACCCCACAACAATAATTAATTGTAGGAGGAACTGTTTCTAAATGACTCCATAAAAGCCATTCTATAGCATGCCGGCAGCCAAGGTATCTTTCGGATAAGAGGAGAATTTCATGAAAGAGGCTGCCAATACATTGCGGAGTACATTAAAACAAGTGCTTTAATTTACTAGGGAATGCAAGCACCATTTTAAATGCAGAGAAATACTTAACTGACTGTTTATTATTAATTAGAACTGACCTAATGATTAACTTTTATAAATAGAGCAAATCCTGCTTAGAGGCAAGCAGTATTACTTACAAATTCTCAAATGCACTTTCCTCTTATCCTCCTTGCTGTGATTGAAACTAAATATTTACATCACATTTGGGGCCTCTTCTTGGCCCAGCATGTTATTTCTGTCATTGTTATGTTTTGCTCTTGGGGTGGGTCAGCCAGTGCTACAGAAGATAGCTGGTAAATCCAAAATCCAGGTGGTGCAGGCGAATATTATACATGAAGAATTGAAGCTAACCCAAGCAATGAATCTAGCTGAAATATATAGCCAGTTCAGGATGTTCAGAGTGGTATTTATACCATCAGCTCTCTGCTCGGTATCCTTGGGTCCAAGAGAAAGTTAAAAGAGGAAGGACAGAAGGTGTAACACTGGGTAATCAAAATTGTAATAAAAGCATTTCCCTCCACAGGAAGCCCTAAATTTCTGTGTCAACAGAAGTAAGCAAATAGATATTCTGCAATCATTTGGCACGTCTGTTTGATGATTTAAAAGATCTCATAAGATCAGGTGAATAATTACCCTTCCCAAATGGAGGAGTTGTGGATAATTGTTTCAAAAAGACCTCAGTGCTTCAGAAAATCTTGGAAGTGACAGACAATGCTTGCAAACACAAACTCAGTTTTACTGGGGAATGGCCAAATGTCTCTGAACATTAAGGGAATGAAGTTCTAGTACAGCCTTGAAACAGGAGTATGGGAATGGGGGAATGAGCTGGAAAGAGAGAGGAAAATGACCCAGTTACACTGAAAATCAAGATGAAGAACAAAATAATATCATGTAGGATAGAAAGGCAAATACAGTTCTTAAATGCTGAAAATTAGGATCCTCTGAAAAGCTTATCCTCAGTGTCTTATCCAGGCCAGACATGAAAGTAGTAGCCATAATGGGAAAGCTGCTAATATTAAATTATAGGCTTAAAATGCTTATTCATTGTACATATCTGCATATTTTACTACTGGAAACCAAGGTATTTGGGGTGTTAGTTTGTTTTGACCACATATATCACCGCTTTGATCAATGCTTGGCTTAGGCAAAAAATAAAGCATAAGTGTTGTGAAAATTTCAATATAATCAAATGCGTTAATTCTGTTGGCACTCTGTTACTTCTCAGGTTCATTGACAGTAACATGCTTTGAGGCACTCAAACATCTTTATATCTTTAGGCATTTTGAAGAATCAGAGCAGCTGGCATTGGAAAGTCAAACTTGGCTGCATGTTTCATCTACAAATCTTGACCTTTTATTGAGAAATGGTTCTTTGAGAGCTACTGAAGTCACTGGCATGGGGAAGTTATGGAGCCTTCATGCCTTTAAGACTAGGCTGGAAAAGCATCCCCTGAGAATGAGGTTGGTATAGCTGATTTGACCTCTGGGTAGCAGAATGACTAAGATGAACTTTCTAGGTTCCCTCCAACCATATTTTCTTTGATGCTGCTTAGTGTTTTTAATTTGAAGGCATGCAAGGTAAAAAAAACCCAACCAGCTAATGCAATGTTTCTTGACCTCCATTACCTGATGAATGAAACATTCATAGTTTGTACCTCAAAGGTGTTGCTTTTTTGTTGCTTCCACACGCTGAAAACCTGCTTCAAACTGCAACAAAACTCATAAATTACGTGTTTTCAATTCAAGAAAAAGTAATTAATTTTATCACTCAGATACCAGTGCACATCTTTCTCCTTTTATTGCAGCTTTAGAGTCTTTTTTTTTTTTTAAAGCAGCAGCACAGATAATCCATCTCTCACCTAATTCTGGGGGGAAGCGTGGGGCTGTTGGCCATCCCCCGTTTTGCAGCCGAGCGTATGGCGGTGCTGCTCTCCCCCGGGGCGGCGGGGCTGGGAAACGGGACCCAGCCCCGCGGCAGAGGCCTGAGAATCGCCCGGGGCTCGCCCGCTCCCCGCTCCCAACCCAGAAACAGGATCCCGGCCCGGGGTTTGGAAGGCATTTCGGAACAGGAAAGGAAATTGGGCTTTCCATCCCTCGCCCCAGCTGTCAGCCCCGGCGGGCTTAGCCGGGGAGCTGTTGCCATCTAATGGTGGAGACCGGGCAGTGGCGCGACACCTTCAAGGGCTTGCAACCAAAACGGGACCCGGCGAGGGCTGAAAGGCTGATGAAGCCGACAGAGACTCTTTGTTCCTTCTTGAAGGCATAAGTCTGGCCTGGAAGCCACCTGGGAGCCCTTCATTAGCTTCAAATAATATATTTTAACAGAGCAAAGCTCCCCTGAAGTTGCTTGTACCCGTCAGATCGGGCAACCTTGTATACCCACCACTTATTCAGTGGGCAGTAACAGTCTTAGGGAAACACTGCAAGAATATAGTATTTTGGGACTTTCCCACTTAGAAGCGGCATTCAGGAAACTCAGTCAGGCCTCTGGTGAGGACAAAGCTTTTATAAAGTTACACTAATAAGTGTGAAACTCTACATGGTTTTTAGTGGGGGATTTTTATTTCCTGCTAAGCTCCTCTTGCAAAAAAAAACCCAGAAGAACAGCAAAAGACATCCTACGAAATCGAAAAGTCTGGCTCTCTTGGTCACCCTCTGGGAAGTGTTAACAACAGAGATCACACTACATCATATTGTTATTTAAAGCTCAAGAGAATCAATCGTTCAGAAGCTGAAGAACTTCAAACTCTGATAAGACTATTAAATGACACCAATTCTCAAGACTGATATGTCAAACAGAAGACAAAGGGATCCTTTCATTGATGTTTGGTATGCGTGCTAGAAACCAAAATCCACTCCTGGTCTTGTTGGGCAAAACACAGAACTATGTCTAAACTGTAAGGGGAGAGATTAGAAAAACAGCATCAACAGAGACTCGCCACCATATTCACTCCAGATTTGTATCTAGATTTATGGATTTATATCTATTTACAGACTTTTTCTTATTGCAGCAATTATACTGGTAGTCAGATTGAGACCAGTCTACCAAGCATGGAGGAGCTGGGAACGACCCAGGGACCCCCAGCCTGTCACTACAAAACCCCTCCATGTGTGGGTATGGTGAGGAGTGCCTCTCTGCATGTCAGGTACAGAACTTCGGCTGCTTGTTGCTACAGAAGGTCGTGGTGGCAGATGTGATTGCCGCCTGCAGAAAAGACCAGGAGATCTCAGGAAGACTGGATAGCTGATGTCTCTTGTCCTCTGGGTCACTGCCAGGAACCCCGGCCAGACTGCCTGGACACGCGCCCCTTGGTGCCTGCATGCCAGCCGGATTATGTGGACACATGCGACTTGGATCTTGTGAGTACGTGGGTGACAGAGTGTGAGTGAGTGAAAACAGTTTTGTTTTAGGCCAGATTCCTCTTTCCCACTTGCAAAGTCTCATGGTTCAGCTTTTCATATTGCTACTATAATCCTACTATATTAATTACTACAGGGGCAGCATATTTGAGCCCATACCCTGAGTGGTAAAGACAGTCTAATACGCCATAAGACTCCTGAATAGAAAGAAAGGGGAGGGGGGAGGAAAGGGGTATGATTTTGTTCTGCTCTTTTGCCAGCATGAAACAAAGGACGGAAGTTTCTTTGATACTTCATCTTTAGATGCTACTTGTGGGTGAGATACCCGCTCGCTATGAAAGCAGTGTAATAAAAAGTATTGTCTAACAATTAGCCAAGAATGAGCCCCGAGCCCAGCTGTTACTGCAGAGAGGGGTGAAGTGCCAGAAACAGGTAACAATTCAATCACTCTCTATCCAAACAGCTTGCTGGCCCTCGGGATATCAATAAAAGTATCTCTGTCTAAACATATGCAAACACACAAGAAAAAAAATTGTAATTTAACTGTGGCTCCCAGGAACTCAATTACACATTGCTTTAAATTTAAAATGCAAGGTTGCAGGTAATGCAAACTTACATGTAAGAACTGCCAGATGGTTTATAGAAAACCAAAGCTGAATATAAAAGAAAACGGTAAAGTTTCCAGAAAATTCTTAAATGTCCTGTAGCTTTCCACAGCAATGCTGGAATTTGTTAGGATTACACAAGACATTGGCAGACTTCAGCACACAGCATTTTGGTTGAATAACTCTAAACTAGGGGTGCCGAGCCCTCTGCATATTATCCCAACTGATCAGTGCCAAGTCACGCTAGCGAGTGGCTCCAGCGAGCCCCCGCCAGGACAACGGCACCGCACACGTCTTGTGGGATCTTTACAAGGCCAAATGCAGGGAAAAACTCTAGGGCTCTATTATTATATTGCAGTTATCAATAAAGCCATATTCAAAGAAAAATCTTGCATTTTGAAATTCAGGTTTGAGGCCCTCTCTCCCTGAGACTGATAGCCGCAGGGAAAGCTGCAGCTGTACATGAACCGACTTTGGGAGTGCAGTAGTATGGGATGACAGTGAAGCAGAAATAGTAGGGAAGAGCATGGCAAGGTGCTTGTGCAGCCTCCCTCCTTGGTCTGTGTGCACCACAGGCAGGGATGCAGGGAGAGGGGCCGCCTGCCCAGGAATGGTGGGTGACTCTGTGACCTCGCTGGGGCCAGCAAAGCCCCAGGGCTCCCTTAGAAAACCTGCCGCTGGTAACTCAGCCCAATGACTTGTGGTTTAAAAAGTTCATGATATAAAGAATATTATCCTCTACTATTTTTCTGTAACCTGTACTAGGAGCCTTCCACTGTTCATTTCGAAAGCCAGTATGTCGGGACAGGTAACAATTTGAACTTTCATCCGTGTTTCCTCTTTTTTATAAATCTTTAAGGGAAGATTGTAGCCGCAAACCCATGTCACAGTCAGTGCTGTACGTACCAATACATAAAGCATAAATTGTCTGCACGCTTTGTTTAGGGCTTTTTGCGAATCGCGCGTCCTATGAAACCACCTCAGCTCACTTGAGATCATAGACTTGCTGTGACAAATACCACATCCTCTGAGTGACCCGGGATGTTTGTGTTTGTTGGCCAGATGACAATACATGGGAGACAATGAATACTAACCACATTGTATAATGATTTGGTCCAACTACAAGGTTCTCTTTTTTCTCTTCAGGAGAAGCAGGAAAAAGTTTTTAGACTTTTCACTTTATGGAAAAGACCTGCTGAGTTCAAACTGAAGAGGCATCATAAATTCAGTGAGATGACTCTCTTTTATCCAGCCCACTGGTATACTTGAAATATTGTAGAGGGAAGAAAATATGTAAAGAACATACAGTCTTTTGAAGAAAATGATCTTTTAGCCCATATAAAAAATGTTTTTCATTAAAAATCATTGGGGTTTTTTTGTGGTTCCCCCCCATTTTGAATTACACCTTTGATACTAACCCCTGCTGGGGTATAGTTCTTTTTCATGCAATAACCTAAGATGGAATTTTTTCTAAAATTACATCCATGGATGTTATATACTTTTTGCTATTATTTCATCATTTACTCTTATCTAATCTGAAAGGTATCAAAAGATGAAACTTGCTGAAGTCCATTCAATTATGCTCAATAGATACTCTTTTGTACTTTAAATAGCATTCCACTTGCATAAAAAGCAGTGTGTCTGCCTATCATCTTTATCTGTTTGTCAGGTTCACTTCAATATGTTGAGACATTTACTAACTCCTTCTTGTGAAAAATTCTTGCTTTCTAGATAATGTGATCTGCCTGTGGGTACTGTTATATATTATTTTTATATTACAACAACAGTCAAAATATGATAGGTATTTTTCCAAATGTGTCACAAATCTGTCCCCAAAACCTGCAAGTTTCAGAAAGTTAATTTGGTATCCAAAATGCAAGGCATGCTTGGCAAATGGGCCATACCCATCACATAAGGGGATCCCGTTGCATTTGCAACTTCAGGACCCTGTTATCCACTCCTGTCAGCAAATTAATCTGCTAGATATTCATAAGAAGATACCTCAAACCAGCACAAAGTCCACCTGGCAAATTCATAGACTGTCTCATTCTTTTGAAACATAAATTAATGTAATGTTAATCATCTCATTCTTAATAACTCCTCATCAACCTGTTGTCCGATGTTACTCAGTATCTGAAACACTCCTGCATGGAGAAGCAGTTAAGTACACAGCATAGCAAAGATGGTGACATCGGCATGTCTGTTTTAGAAGACCTCACAGGAGAAATGGATGTTAGTTTAAGATGATACTCTTGGACATTGAGTTTGGAAGCAAACCGGACAAGCCAGTAGCAGACCCATTTATAGTTGGGTGCAAGTGGGCAAGGCAAAACAGTGATAGAAACAAAGTCACAGGACTAGGAGAAAAGCCACAGGCAGCCACAGGAAGGAGACCCTACAGTGCAAAGCTGATCCCTATTGCTGGTGTGTAACTGAAATAAAAAAGGAAAAAGCTAGTAATTTTTCTGCTTTGAAATACATATTACCAAAGTAAATACACACTGAAAGTGAGTGGAAGTGTGAGGTGCCAAAGGATGTAGGAAAAATTTAAGGATTCTTCAAGGAGACAGAGAACACAGTGCAGGAGATCTGATTATTTGTGCTCCTGGAAAAGTTCCTCTTGTCCTGAGGCTGAATGAGAGACAAGGTAGTCTGTCAGAAGACCAGCAGAAGGGATACACTTCCCCATCACTGAAGGTGGTAGAGAAATTAAACTCTTTGACAATGTACAGAGCAGAGATTAAATAAGTAAGTGACATTTTTTGCTACCTGCAAGAAGAGATGGCTTATGCTCAACATTTTTCTATGTCTGGCAGATGCCGTGGGAAAAACAGAGTACTGATGTAGATTCAAGACCTATCTCTGAAGAGGCCCCGTCTTCTCAATCTGCCACTCGGCTGTGTTTTGCACTCAAGGTGTTTCACCAGAAACTAGAGTTTACTCCTGGTGGTACAGAGAGTAGAAAGGAGTTCACAGCAGTTGCCTTGATTCTGGGTGGCCAACACAAAGTACAACCAGTCATAAACAATTTATAGCTATGACCAAAAGGAGTTGGGTACGTACCTTTCAGACAGTGCAGTTTTAGCTACAAATACTTAATTTGCGAGTTAAATATAAAGGTATGGACATGCAGGTCAGGCAAATAGGTTCTTACCTTCCCTTTGTGCCTGTCTTCTCTCCATGCATCCCTACCTAACTCTCAAGGGAGTTAAGGCAACATACCTGGGCAAACTTATGTGTACTTCCCCATGAAGATATATGGGAAAACAAAGCAAATTCCATACCATCCCTTATACATCATTAAGTAGATTTATATCAACTAGAAAACTCCAGTTATCCTTGCCCTAAATCTACACTGCCTTGCATAAAAATAGTCTAGGTTTTCCCTAAATTGCTTTACTTGCCTGTGCACTAGGAAAATGGACTGGTAGGGGAAGTCCCAAATTTATCACCACTTTGTAGTTCACAAAGATGGTGTTGACAGGTTCCTCCTCTGCTGGAATGAGCTGAGCGGTCTGCCTACTCTGCCCAGCCAGGCTTTGTGCATTTTCAACCATGTTTCTGGTGCAAAGCACCCACAAATAACAGGCCTTGTTTTTTGACTGAAAGGAGTACAACTGACTGGTGTCCAATTTGCTGCTTTGTGTTTATATAAAAATAAAATTATAAGAAAGAAGGTTGATGCATGTGGTCAGAAGAAGCAAAAGTCCAGGCCGCTGTAACACTACCTTTTCTTCATGCTCCTCATTCACATACATGCACATGCACATGCACACATAAACACGATCTCTCTCTCTCTCTCTCTCTCCACATACACCTAATTAAACACGCCAACTTAACATGGTCTGTTGATCTGAGGCACATTGGAGAATGCTTGCAGACATTAAAGGGTTATCAACAGATAGGATCCATCCTATAAAGTTTATAAAAGACTTTGTAAAAAAAAGTTATTCTTTGATGGACTTCTGACTTTTAATTCTCTGAGGCCTATGTCTGAGGAATTATTGTCTCCAGAAATCATTGAAGAAATGGCTTTGTGCTATTACCCATCCAGAGGCTTTGTCCAGGAGAATGTAGTGCATCATCATAAAAAAACCCTAACAGAATAACAAAGTATTCTAGACATGTATGAAAAAAATCTTATTACATTGTCTAGTACACCAGAGATGCTTAATATCATCAAATTTCAGTACTTGTTGCATTAAAATACCAACTGGGTTTGAATAACAAAAAGCTAATTGTTGCAAAAAACCCCAAACCTCATCAAATATATTTTAAGCTGAATGCATGAAGTGGAGGGGGGAGGGAGAAGTCAGAGAAGTTCAGACAGAAGCTTTGTAGGATCAAACAGAGACCATTTGCTGATCCGGTAGCTCCGTGACCTTCTGGGCTAACATCAAACCATGTTCTCCACAGGACAATACTGTAGCAGCTTTCCTTAAACCATGGCTTAAAAAGGCTTCTTTTGTTATGAATGACGTGAGAAGGCAGAAGGGGAGAGGGGAGATAACACAGGCTGAGGCAGAACAACTTTTTCTGCCCAGAGTACAATGAGTGCTCCCTGCTTTCAGGTTGGTGAAAAAGGGATAAAAAGCGATAAATCAGAATTGTTGTCCTTACAGTCTCTTTTTGACTTTGACAGAAAGATGGCAAGTTGCATTGCAAATAAGTTTCAAAAAATTGTTCATATTTTGAAATTGTTCATATGTTCAAAATAATCTCCTATCCTCCCAGAGAATGATTGGAATAACATATTACGCCAGTGATTTACAGGTTAATAACTGTAATAATTTTTCATCCATGTTAATAAATAGGCTGCCTATATTCAAGTTAACAAAGTATGAGCAGTAATAGCTTTGATTTAACAACGTTATTTCTTAGGAGCATGCACATTAGGTATAGTGCTTTTTTAATTTTGCCTTGGAAATGATGCATCCACCCAAAGAAAGAAATAATTTGATTTTTAGCTGGTTAGGAGAAAATCACAGAATAGCTATGTCCTTAGAAAGGCTTTTGATGCTGTATTAAATAAACTAAAATAGATTATAGTGAAATTGTCATATTGGGAGTGCATAGATGAGTGAAATATTACTTTTTAATAGTAATCAGCCATCATTCACTCTTAAAAATATGGAACTGTTCAAGCATTATCTACCCAGTCCCGGTTTTCTTCAAAAGTTAATGGTTTGGATAATGGGCTGGAGTACTATAATCTGAAAGGTGTCACAAACCCTTTTGAAGGACTGAATTAGAATTCAAAGGTTCTTGAGAAGTTGGAGAAATGGTCTAAAACCTGAAGGAAATAATTAGTACAGGTAGATGCACATGAGGTTCATGGTGGATTATGGATTAAATGTGAGCCAACAATGTGAGGCTATTGCAAACTGAGAAAAGTTATATGCAACCTATGGGACATGATTATTGTCCTCTCCTCACTGATGGTCACATCTGAGCTGGTGCTTTTGGCACTGCAACTGAGAGAGATGGATGAAGATAACTGGGGAAGGACCCCAACAAGAGCAGCAAGTATAGAGAGGGTTTAATGTGGATATAAATGAGATGTAAAAGCTGAAGATTCTCTACCATGTCTCTTCTAAAAGAGGAGATTGAAAGGAGGTAAACTGACAGCTTTCCAGTGAGGGATAGCACATGTTCAGCTGCTCCTCCTGCCCACAGTGGAAAGAGAAAGAAGAAATCTGCTTAATTTGCATCGAAAGCCATTCAAAATAGCCATTAGGAAAAGCTTGTCTATCTGCAAAAATACTGAAGAATATGGGAGGGCATGGAATTTCCCTTTTTAAAATGTTTTTGATAGATATTAAATCATTGCTGACAGATGTCTCTTCTTGTCAGTTTGAATTTATCCTTCTGCAGAAGTATAGACCAGATGACCTCTAGAGGTCCCTTCCAGTTCTTCATCTCTGTGAAGCTACAGGGAGCTCTGAGCTCGCAGGCAAAGGAAACAGCAACAGCTACTGAGTAACAGCTCACTTCGCTGAGATTTTTTTTTTTTCATTCCTGCCACTGGCATACATCCATGTTCTGAATTTACATGCTGCTGAATTGCATCCAAATAAGTGTCTACACATAGCTACAAATATGTCCTGTAAGCCAAAATAATTGTTTCTTTTAATATGAATCATCTTGAAGAGCATTTTATTATTATAAATGAGAAAGTTTCTAAAAATATATTATGCCCTATTTGGCATGGTATTGTAAAAACACCATGGTATTAGATTTGAAAATGTCCCCTCCATTCCAAGTCTTACCCAAGTTGACTGGTGTATCTGAGGGCAGAATTTGGCCCACTGTAATTAAATCCAAACGTTGCATCAGAGTTTAACTAGTGCAAGACCTTGGTTTTTGGTGTAAAGACAGTGGAAATTTCTATTAACTTTTTTTCAGGGTTTTTGGACTGCAACAGCCCTTCCATAGGTTTTAATCATATGACGGACACAATTCAAAAGTAATGTATCTGCTCAGCATGAAAGAATGATCATGGGACAGGCAGAATTTACAGCTAGAACAGAGTTTTACCTCCCTCCTTCCTGCTCTCCATGTTTAGAAAGAACAGACCCTGATGCTAGCTGATAGAGAAATACACCTGAAATGTGTTGGTACTGCCTAATACGAATTCTGAATCACCACATGTGGACTGATCCACAAGTGCTTATACGTTTCTTGGCTGTTACTCTAAAGGTAACAGCTGACCTGACAGCAGCCCGCTGTCAGTGGAACACACAGGGCTGGATTCTCCATCTGCTAAGTTGATTTTGTAAGTCTTATGGATTGCAAAACAGAATTTTCTTTGGGAAGTTTATCCCATGCTGTTGGAAATTTTACTGGTGTAACACTGGCAGAAGGCTGGCATGGGATAATCACTCCATGTTAGCTAGAAAGAGATTTTTTTGATCAGCCTTACAAGAAGGTAAATAGGTGAGGTGAGAAAAGGAGGACAAGGAAGAGATAAAGATATGCGAAGGTAACAATGAAAAGAAAATTTGAAAGAGTGAAGCTCCACCGTGTTACATTCCCCACTTTGAACTAGTTTGAAGTCCCAAAAATCTCTGCCATTTTAACTTGAAGCATAACACAGTAACTTAGAATAAGGGATATTTTTCCCCTTGAGTGTCTTTGTGCTTGAAAAGGAGTCTCTTTGTCAGGATTTAATAGGGTAAACTTATACTAAGCACAAAGAGAAGGGCAGACCCCTTCCATTGTATTATATTTGCTTGTTCCATCAGGAGGGTTGAATCTGCTGAGTGAATGAGCAAATGATCTCTGGGGACCATAGGACTTCTCATCAGAAATTCTATCCTAACATCTGCTTGGCATGGTTATCCCATGGGCTATTATTGCCCTTATTGGGGAGTTTTCCACAACCCTGTGGAGAATAAGAATAGGCTTGGTGCTGTTTGGTTGAAAGTACACTCCCAGCACTGCCATGGTTTGGGCTTGGCTCAAAAGAATAAGTTTTAATGGGACTGACTTCTGAGAACTGCATCTTTATGTTTGGGAAAGTATATCTGGAGGCATTATCCAAGTACTTTTTTTCATGGAGGACAGCTGTTGGAAGCAAGCTGGCCCAGGACATGGCTCTGTTTTGTTGGCTTACAAAACTACGTTCCTCAGTACCCAGGATGGGTGGCAAATCAGGTAGAAGACTCTGGGATAAAAGCTGTAAAATTTATAAAATTTGGTCCACTGTGAGCTAGAATTTTATACAGGAATATTATAGGAATTGTTCTTCAAGCTGAAAACCAGATTTTGCTTTCAAAACAGGTGTCATTTTGGCATTCAAGTGAGCAGCAAACATCGTTGTGCATACACTGCAACTGTGAAGACAATCAAAGTCATGAGCTAAATGATAAAGAGAGACTACAAAAATTTCTATGGTACATGCCAATTTTCAAAACTGTTCTAGAATTTTATTATAATTTGATTTCATAGCTTGAAAAAAAAGGCTTAGCAAGCCAATTAGTGTATGATTCACCTTGTACACAGCCAAAAATGGTAACTTAGTCATATCTAGAATAGAACAGAACAGAATAGAATAGAACAGAACAGAACAGAATATTTCAGTTGGAAGGGACCTACAACGATCATCCAGTACAACTGCAAAATCTGACCAAATCCAAAGGCAGCTATTCAAAGTGCTTGCCTTTTCATGGATCACCTCTGTTTCAGAAACAATCCAGATCATAAAACTTACTTCAAATTTTGCCTGTTTTGATCACTCTTGTAGGAAAAATATTTAAATAGACATACCAGAACTAAGGTAGTTGGCCTGGGATATTATTAGATGTATCCATTCATAACAAAGAGAAGTAAAAAAGTTAAATTATATTGTATGTTCCTCTTTCTGTTCTGTATGATTTATGAGAAGGCCAAGTCCTCATTCAAAAAATTTCTCTCAAAAGAACTGATGGGTAAAAGTTGACAGGTAAAAAAAACGGTTGTGTGGGAAAGAAATGAGCCACTCACACTAACAGGCTATTAAATCCTTAAAGATAAACAGAGATTGATATCAGAAACTGATAAAGGAATCTGACTAGTAGTACAAATACAGCAGCACTTAAGGAATTCAAAAGAATTCCTGAATCCCCTGGATATACATAAAAGGATATGCCAGGCAATGTAGGGTGTCCATATCCCATACATTGAACTAGGAGTGCTAGAAAATCGAAGGGGAGGGGAAGTGGAAGAGGATGAGAAGGTTCAGCAGTAGATTATATTAAGACTTGGAAAGATGCCTCTTCTAAGCCATATTAAATACAGAAAAGGTCAACATTTTTGGCATTCAGGCCAAACCTAAATGAGAAGGGTTCAGTACTGTGCAACCTTTGTAATATGCTGTCAGCTCTTTAGCAGCTAGAAAAGATGTTATCAGTAGAGGCAAGAATGCAGAGGAATGTTCTTGGAAGCTTAAGGCAGGTAAAAGAAAGGAATAAGATGTCCCTTTATATTTTTTTTCCTGAGGTCAAAAAGATCTAGCAAATACGCAAATTTTATAAAATAGGTGCCTGAACAGAAAAATTTATTCTGAAGGGAATGAAAAATAAAACCAAAAGATATCCTTTGAAATAGCTAGTCAGTCCATCAAAACTATTTCTCTCTTGACCTTTCAGTCAGGATGCCAGTGATGTGCAGCATTAGTTGGTAAAAATACATGACTGGCCATGTGATATTCAGATACAATTGTCTAGTCATAGTAAACGGAGAGGTGGAAAGAAGACATAGAAGAACATAAACCAGAATTAACCAAGCCCCACAGATTAATCCTTCTGTGTAGCCTTAAATGAAAATCATATACTTAAATGGCACCCTTTTGCAAGCCTGCAGATATAAGGCAAAGGTAACACTGTCAGCCCATACCCTTTAGCAGAGCATGTCGAAGTGTCTTGGCTCACAATAACTAACCAAGGCCCATTGCAAGAAGCAGCAATCATTACAGCTGCTTTATTAGGATAATAATCATCGTAATTATAGAAAAAAAATATATTTTTATATTGCCTAGTTAGCAGAAAAGTGGCCCAGAGTCTGGAACTATATTTCAGCCACTGCCCTTAAATGGACTGCATAGTAGGTTACAACAGCTAAACCTTTGCTTCTATTTTATTGCCTCAGTCACAAGGTTTTAAGCTCTATTTATACAAGTGGTTTGAGTTATAAAACACACATTATTACTTATAAGTAATTGAAAATAGCCTCCCAGACAAACAGAGATCTGGCCACCTGAACTGTAAGTTTGCCTAGCAAAACTATAATTTGATAGGTGTGCGACAAATGGTAGATATCCGGCACTAATTCTTCTGCATGTCATTTGATACAAAGATGTAAGGAAAACAGTAGCAGAAGTATACACAGTTACTTCGAGTTTAAGTCACTAGGAAAATTATTGGGAAATTGCAAATGTCCCCCATTAACTTTTTAACTTTATTAGTATGTTTTCAATTTAGCTGACAAGCTCCTCCTTTGCAGGTCCTCCAGGAATGTGTAGAAAAATAAGGTACTTGATAAAATGTTTCCATGCAGAATTTGGTTTCAGCTATGCAGTAAAATGTACACACTCGAGGGCAGACAGGCTTTTTTCTCTTTAGGCTGGTGGAAACTGGAAACGTTAGAGAAAAAATGCTTTGCTCTCCTAAAGATAGGCTTTTTTAATAATGCACCTTACATACCTAAAGAAAAGTTAAGTATGGAAGCTAAAATTTGCAAGAAGAAAGAAAAATATTCACATGAAAAGGGGTAAAGAAATTTCTGAGTCTTCTATCGGCGAATGACTCAGGACTTAATCCTGCTGCCATTGAAGTCAAAGCAAATCGTTTAAATCAAATTGGACCTCCTTCTAATACAGGAATAAGGGCAAGTACATCTGGAGTAACTCGAATAAAACCTATCCCAAAAGTGTGGAATTTTCTGTGGCTACAGAGGATCATGGCCAGCTTTAAGTCATCTTCTGTTTCTGGTAAGCCTGGGTAAAATTTTCAAAGTCAACTGAGTGTCCTTGAAGTCTCACTCCTTGAAGACACTTAGGCGCTTCAGAAACTTTTACTCCATACCTCTTTCCAAACCACTTTTGTGTGTTTGCCTCCAACATACGCCCTTTAAATTGATGCCATGAGTGCACTTTGTACTGGAATGCAGCCGTCAGCCGGCAGTATAAATAGCTGCTCTGCTTAATTACAAAAGGAACATTGTTTTCTTTTAGACTCCTAGCATCATCAGTATAAGAATCCTGTTTCAGAAAATTTCAAATTCTGAACTTTACATGTTCATTTAAATACTTCCAAATATGTATTCTAGCAGATGAAGTATGAATTTAAGATAAATGTCAAAAAACAGTATTTGTGTTTTCTTTGCTGCAGGGAGTGGCTTTCAGCAAAAACTAGGACAATAGACCTAAATCTCCATAATCAGCATGGTTGCGTGTCATGCTAGCAATTGTTTTAAGTGGAACTTCCCTTCAAGTCCAAAGAAAAACCCTGCTTTCAAATTTTTGTCATGATATTGCTCTACCCCAGTTAATATTGCCCACCATAAGAAGGTGCTATAGAAGGCGACCAAGCTAAACCTTAGAACAGCTTGGAAGGGAAATGCTGTTGTTACTGCTTTACAGATACCTGAACAGAGTCAGAGAACAAGCTATATCCCTTTATGCTCTCCATCAGATCATATTGAACACCACAGAGTTGACTTTTCTTATTTCCTTAACTCATGCTCTGGGTAACAGAAGTTTGTGCATATGTGCACACAGCCCACGACCCCCTAAAACCTAATTAAGATGCTTTCACTGATTAAAAATAAACATTTTAGGTTTTGACCATTCTAAGCACTTCTCAGTCTACAGGATGAGTAAGACCTGAGCAGGGTTTGGCAAACAAGTACAGTTAGCACTAGCGTCAAATTTATTCTGTCCTGCGGCAGTAGCTTAATATGATATCCGCATACCACTAACATCAAGCGGATCTGGGGGCGACAGCCTGTTGTGCAGAGCATTTCCTGGGCTGAAGCATCCGTCCTGTTTGGAAGTGTTCAGGGCCAAACCCTGCAGCCCTTGATGAGGCACGGCTCCAGCTGGATTCATGGGCGGTGTTGCCTGAGTCAGGGCTGCCGGGGCGTTCTTGTTCACGGGAGCATTGCCGCTAGCCCTCGCCCGCTGGAGCCCACAGTAGGCAAATGCCTGTGGTCTTCAGGACCACCTAGGGGGCTCGGTGACAACGGCACTGTTGCAACGTGTGCTACATGCTGCTTTTAATTAGTCGCAGGCAGACTTCTTCAAACAGAATGGGTTGCAATTTTCCCTCTTGGAAAAAACGCTGAAAAGTTTAACATTTCAAAAACTCTTTGGAGCCTCACTGAACTTCGGCAGAGCACAAGTTTGAAAGGTGTGGTTTTCCTTCAGCGTTGCAAACGTCTGAGACAAGGAGGCACTGAAGCTTGATTTCCAGACCAATTATTTCTCAATAAGCATCTGAATGTGTTATTTGAACACTTTTTTAGCCTTTTAAAGTTTGCCCACCCATCCCTCAACTGATCTGCTCTTCAAAGCTCTGTGGTTATTTAATACAGTAGTGTTCTGAACATGTCGGCAAAACAAGGCAGTATGGCTTAGTTGCCATATGGTGATCAAATCTGTACCGTGCATGAAGGAACACACACCAGAACTTCATTTTCTATGTGGGGTATTCTGTTTCAGAAATCAAACAGCGTCATTGAGCTCAGTCTCCTGTCATCAATAGGAGATCTTAAGAAGGCTACTAAATGATCTGGACAGCTCTGAACACCAGAGCTGCGGTTACACCATGCTACGCAGCCAGCACCTGGGGACAAGGATGGACAGGGTGGGTGGCACGGCAGCTCTGGAGTTGAAGTCCTTCAGCCAGCTTTAGGTCTTTTTCACTGGTGAGAAGAGAGTATAATTTGGATCCTCTGAAGATTAGTTGTGCAGGACATGGTTTCTCTAGCCCAAAACACTCTTCAGATGTTGTATCTGAGCTATCAATCTGCATCTTCTTTGTAGTCAATAGAGAAAAGAGAAACTTTAGCATGATTTGTCTATGATTTACTTTACGTGACTACTTCATGGGGGCATTAATCATGCCCTCAAAGTTCCTCCTCTTCTGTACTGACTGCAGAGTCCATGACTAGTTCACATGCTGACAACTAGAAAGCAGTTGTGTGAAGTTATGAGTGAGGAATACATCCTCTCTGAGTAATCTTTTGAGAATACCCCATTAAGGAGGCTGGGATGACTAACTCAGATATTGACACCTACAGCTAGATTAATCTGTTCCATGTTTGGCCACATTCACCACTTTTCCTCATCATCCACCACCCTCACAGCTCCTACTTTCAGCTTTTTTCCCCACCTCAAAACCCTATGTCCTGTGTAGGAAGCACAGACTACAGATGCGCATGATATACCCCTTGCTATTGTTATCAAAACCTCTTCCTTTCCTCCTTTGTCAGATTTATATCTCAGATGATCTCTGAATTTAACAAAAGCTCTCCAAGATTTCATCTTTTATCAGTCTCATTCCCCATGGAGTGCCGTTTCTTCTAACACTTTGGACTACTTTGGACTGTCATTACTGAGCATTTTCTAGCTATTCAAAATCTTACTCACACGCTCACTGGGACAAGTCACTTCTAACAGGAGAATAAAATATCTTTTTTTATGTTATCAGCTCTCAGAGTATACAACCACAGTTGTACCCAAACTGACGCTTTTGCAAGGCTGCCACAAAGAATCACACTACGTAAGTTTTGGTGCCTACAGAAGGCTGTTCAGATAGGAAAAAAATCTCATTTTCTAGTCTTTTGACTAGAGGCAGTTTTTTTGCTACCTGTGGTGCCTGGAGCTAGAAGAGATGTATTTGAGCCTTTGAACCCTCTTAGGTTAGACCTTCTTTGGGTAAATATTCGATAGGACACTGAGGACAGAAAAAAGGGCTCTGACAGAAAAAAAAAAGTCGTCTTATTTTTTTTCTACTAATAGACAAAAACTCATTTTCACTCACGGTTCCTCTCAGTTCAGGGACTGGACACAGCCTGGTAGGAATGGGGAACAGAAAGGGCACTTTGGGTACCACTGTCTGTCTCAGGATGAGTCACAGAGATGGAAAGAAACATCAGCAGAGTGTGATGGGGTATCCTGGGCCTCAGATCCACAGGAATTACAGGATCTGCACTTTTTCTTTACAGAAAGGTACTACTCTTAGTGGGGTGAAGAGGACATCCCCCCTCCCCCCCCAAAAAAAAAAAAAAGAAGGTCAGTGTCTAGAGCTAGTACAGCTTTTCTGGCTGTAAGGTATCTCTACAAATGGAGAAAGAAGGAATGATGCTGCTTATGTTAATGCCATTGTGTCAAATGACTTTATCATACTCCCTTTATATGAGGCATTACAAAAGGTTGCTGAGTAGCTTTTCGCAAATGATAAGCTATAGAGGAAGCTATAATGACTACAATAAACCCAGGAAATATTTCTATGGAGAAAGGTGAAGTAGCCGCAAATAATAAATAAAGAGAAAATAAAATCATGCTTACAATGAGAACTGGAACTTGGAAATAAGAGGCGGGGACACCTTCATCTCAAATATCAAGCCAAAGTATTTCTGACATTTTAGAAAGCCTAGATAACATAATTACATTTATTTATTTGCCTATCCTGGCATTTTAAAATTCTGGTGTGTGCAGGAAGTGACAAAATACCACAAAAGAGCTTATGTCCTAATTTTTTTGGCTGATTGTGATCAGGGAAATACCAGAAATATCATGGGAAATTTTTCTTACATTTGCAAATTGACAAAGTAGAAAAAACCCAGCTCAACTTCTGCAGCTAGTGCTGAGTTAATACCTGTGATCTGAGGTTTCTTAGAATTGAGTAGACAATTTCCTGATACTATTAATATAGCAAATCAAGATGAGAGATGGCAGGTCTAACAGTAAAACGCCAGGGACTGTAAAACAGAAAGTCTGTGTTACTCTTCTTTTCCATCATTGTCTTGCTCTGTGACCTTGTGAAAGGACACTTGCTTCAGTTAGCTTTCCCCTTGTGAAACAGGGACAATAACACTTTCCCACTCGACATAGTGAATATTATTGTGTGTAATGTGCATTCTTTTCATCAAATATGAGGATACCTGCAAATATTTTGATAAGTAAAAGATAATTCATCTTCTTGGCCCAACTCTCAGATCATCTTATTATTTGATTTGATGGAATTTTTTATGTAAGAAATTCTTCTTTTCAAATTGGACAGTTTCAGTCATCCTATATGTTTACTGCTTCTGTAGTCACTTATCCCTGACTTTAAATATTGATGTTGTCTAAAATATAAAATTTTAATAATGTCTGATAAAAGCATGAAAAAAGAACTGATTTTAATCTAAATTCAGTACAACAGGCATTTTTTATACAAGAATGTCTTAGCTAAAATCCCTCAATGTATGATATTTGTGTTCAGAGAACCTGGATTCCCAGAGCCAAAATAACGTGCCATTTGAGATTCAGCAGTCTAAACTCGTTAAGCAGAGAAACAACCACAAGGTGGAGACGTTACAAGCTCTTACTAGCAAATATAAAGCATAGTGCCTAATACTGATTTTTCCAGTTTTTATCTAGGGAAATAGGATCGTATTTTAAATTACAATTGTCTCTAGTTAACAACTATAGGGCAATAGAAGTAAAGGAAGTCTGTAATAGCAAAATAATTAAAAGGAAGGTCATTTCTATCATGACCTTGAAATTAGTTCCTTATATTTCATAAAATTTAATGATTATTAACTTGATTATTTCTTTCTATGAAGGAACATGGCTTATGTTAGTGAAATAAATTGTGTATTTGCTAAATATATAGCTAGACTGCAAGTCAGCTGTGCACAGTCATCCAAATATCCCTTCAGATTTTCACACGGCCATGCAGAAACTATCTTGACTTTAACTGTACGGGGGAGAGTAGCAGAGAATGAGAGCACAAGCTGGAGTGTGCTGTATTTCAGCTCCGATGTATATATTTGTATGAGTGAATGCCACT